>CM024518.1:3579588-6390838 GCA_014182375.1 Eucalyptus virginea | reverse complement strand
TCAAATACTTGTTCAAATCAACATTTGTCCTTATATATCTCCCCGGAAATATTAAGAAAACGAACGTGAAGCCGACGACCTCCTCGAACAGGACAACCGAATTGGCACTCTTGATTAAATAAAGAATCATGGACCTGAGCAGGTCCTTAAATTGCTCATGAGGGAAACGGAGGGAGAACCTCCCTGGGGAGAGTGACCCCTTACACCCCTCCCAGGCCAGAATCCGGGCCTGGAAAAAGATTCCGGCCCCATTGGCTGACCCGGCCACATCCTATAAGGAGGGAGGGCAGCCACGGCTGATCCTCGCGATGCCTTCCCCCAAGGAAACTTGGGGCGTGGTACAAGGAAATGATGTCACCAGTCGAAAGACTGGGTGGCCGGCCGGCCGACGTGGCGTGGCTATTGTTAAAAGGGAAAGGCGACACAAATAGTCTTTAAATATTAGTTCAATGTGTAATGTAATTGTATGAATTTTTAATTCATCAATGCGATACTTAAACTTTATCTAATATGCAATGCCACCTTTGGACTTTTAATTTATTCAACACAATACTTAAATTTTAATTTGATATTCAATGTAATTCCTGAACTTTTAAATATTTTCATATAGTTTATGGACTAACTGAATATTCACTAATAATTCAAGAACCAAGTTGTACGAATTAAAAGTTTAGGGACGACACTACATATTAGATCACAATTCAAGACCCACATTATACAAATCAAAAGTTCAAAGGCAATAATGTATTTTAAAGATCATTTGTGCTATTATTCTTGTAAAAATCTGCTAATTCCTGGATCCTTGCCCACGTCATAAAGTGTCGTATCCCGGATTAAAGAAGAAAACGAGTGCGAAGGGCATGCGTGTCTTTAAACGGTTTTTTGGACCGTATGTCAAGAGCTAGCCACTGTCATGCGCCGTTTTTAAGGGAGATGACTTCATCTATGATGCGCTTCTTGTCTGGCTGATCAGAGGAGGGCTGATAAGTGGTCATAATTAATTTGGAACTAATTCATCCCTAAACAGAAAAGAATGCAACATAAATCAATTTAAGACTGAAGAAAACCATTACCCGTGCAATGCGGAAGGATCATGAAACGGGAGGAAAATTGTCCAAAAAGTCATAAACCTATTGCACTTTTACCAATTCAGTCCTAAACCTTTTAACTTTGTCAATTCAATCCTAAACCTTTTCATTTCTTGTCGATTCAGTCCATCCGGGTAATTTTGGCTGGAAACTGCTAACGTGGACGTCGGCGATGTCACGTAGGACTGTCATCAAGACCTGTGGACAATTTTTAATAATATTTTTAAAATATATTTATTATTTTTATTGTTTTTATGTTTTTTCCCTTTTTCTTTCTTTTTTTCTTGGCCTTTTCCGGTGGCTGGCCACCGGCCACCGGCCATAGCCACCAAGCTGGCCTCACCTGCCACCAGCGAGGCCCCGCCTGGCAAGGAGAAGCCCCGGCGAGGGGAGCCCTCGCCCAAGCGTAGCCCGGCAAGGGTCGCCTAGGTAAGGCTGACCCTCTCTCAGGCCAGGGCGGCCTCGCCGGGCGTCGGCCGGGCGACGGCGACGCCGGGTGAGGCCGCCCTGGCCTGGACAAGGGCTGGCCTCGCCAGATCTGGTGAGGGGAGCCCTCGCTGGGACTTGCCCTTGCCCAAGCGAGCGTCGGCCTCACCCAGACCAAATCTGGCACAAGCTCCACCCGACGGCCCCTCAGCCGATGTCGTCAAGCTGAACCTAGTAAGCCCTTGCTTGTGTTCTGTTTCCGCCTGTTTAGTGCACGTTAGGCCTTAGCCCGCGGCCGTTCGACTCACACAACCTCCGGTCCCGCTAGTTCCCATCAAGTTGTTATGTGTTCTCGTTTGCTTGTCAAAAGTTCTGGTGTGGACTCGGGTCTCAATCGAGCTGAAATCTCTCTTTCCCATAGCGTATACCAGGTGTTCGATGTAATGCCACAGTGAGATTTAGTTTTCTTTCATTGTCTTGGCCATAGTCGAGTCGTCCGGGTTTCGTCCCGGTGAACTGAGTTTTTTCTTTGCGTGATGGTTAGCGTTTCAAGTGTCTGGTGCCGATCGGACCGAACGATCGACATCGGACGGTGGCTCCGGCACCTCAAAGGTCTGTGAAGGGCTCGTCGTAGTGGTGGCGCTGGTTTGAGCAGGGGAGCTACAGGAGAGCATTCGGTGAGGAGAGGGGGCTCGACGAGGGAGAAGACAGGCGTGGAGAACAAGAGAAAAAGAAAAAAATATTAAAAATTCAAAAAAATATTTAAATATTATTAAAAATTGTCCACGTCGGTGCCAGCGGTCTACGTGATCTGCTTGGCGTCCACGTCAGCATTTTCCGGCCAAAATTGGCCGGATGGACTGAATCGGCAAGAAGTGAAAATGTTTAGCACTGAATTGGCAAAAGTGCAATTGGACAATTTTCCCTGAAACGGGTGATCCTTCTGGAAAAAAACAACAAAATCTCAAATCGAATCTAGCTCGCATGCATTGTTGGATGAGATGAGCCCCACCTATAGGCAATGCCTACTCCGTCAACTAGGCTTTTCTGATGAAATGTCGTCGGGTTTATCTAGGGCCCCGTCTATTGACCAGTCAGCTTGTTCCTAAGTGTAAGAGAAAAGAATCATGATGGCTTGCCATGCATCAAGATTACATTATTATGTAGCTGAGAAAAAAACTGGAGATTCCCTCTCAGATGCAACAAGGTGTTGTGCTCAAGACATCTATCTGGCATTCAAAATTCAAGGTTAGCCGAGGTCATTGAGTTCGAATCTCTCATAGGTCAGACAACCATCGTGAGGACTGTTCGGTAGGAGTCGCCTTCATGGGAGAGAGAGCAATAATCTATTGGCAAGTTAGTGGGGGACAAGCGATGGGCTCACCTATCTCGAATCTATATATTAAAGTGGTTCTAAGAGTAATTATAGCTCTAACATGTGCAAGACTCTTATGTTGATGTGAATCATACCTTCAAAAACTCTTCTGCGGCCTTAGGAGTGACCGGTGTTGGATTATTAAGGAGAGCACCAACTCTTAAAGATCATTTCTTACAAATGATCAAGAGGAAAATTGTCAAAAAAATCCTAAATTTATTGTATTAATATCACATTATTCATAAACCTTTTGACTTTATGCCAATTTAATTATAAATCTTTCATGATTACGACTTAGTCTTAAACATTTTGAATTAGTGCCAATTTAGTCCTAAAACATTTGACTTAGTGCCAATTTAGTTATTTTGGTTAATTTGAGCAGATATTGTTGATGTAAATGTCGGATAGTTTACGTGACACAACCAATGTTGACGTGAAAATTTTTTCGATTTATATTTATATTTTTTATTTTTTTCTCTCCTTCTTTCTACTTTCTTTTGCCGGTGACCAGCTACTGACCATCGGCCATGCCCAGACGGGCTAGCCTCGCCACTGAGCCCCGACAAGGGCTCCCCTCGTTGGGTGTGGCCTTTGCCCGAAATAGTCTCAAGTCGGAAATGTGATGTAAAGGGGAAACAGTCAGTGCACCTTAATTGGTCGGAGTACGTAACTTAAGGTATCATCTTTGAACTTTAAGTTGTGGCCACGTAATTTAAGGGGAGAATTACCAAAAAAGTCCTAAACCTATTGCAATTGTACCAATTTAGTCCTAAACTTTTTTTTTTTTAGCCAATTTAGTCCTAAACCTTTTATAATTGTGCCGATTCAGTTCATCCGGCCAAAATTGGCCAGCCCCGGCCCGACGTGGACGCCGGCGGGGGACAACCGAGCCGGCAAACGCTGACGTGGCAATTTTAAATTTTTTAAAATTTTTTCGAAATTTTTAATTTTTTAAATATTTTTAAATATATATATATTTTTTTCACACCTTCTCTTTCCTCCGGCCGGCCGGAGGCGAGGGGGGCGAGGGCGAGGCCCGCGAGATCCGGGCGAGGTCGGCCTCGCCGGCCGGGCGAGGGCGAGGCCCCGCAGATCCGACGAGCTCGGCCCTCGCCAAGGCCGGGGCGGAGACGGGAGGGAGGAGAGAGAGACCCGGAAGAGAAGAAGCGGCGGAGCGGGGGAGGCGGTCGACCGAGCGGGGAGAGGGAATCGGGGTGAGGCGGAGCCGAGTTGAGGAGACGACCGGATGCCCTCGCGCGCCGCGACGAAGAAGACGAGTCCCTCCGCCGAATTCCCCCCGATTCGCCCCACCGGAACGAACGGCTCGGCTTGATTCCGACCGCCGCGAAGCTCTTATATTCCGTCAGCCGAACCTCGGCGTCAATGGCGGCGTCCGCTTGCAACCGAGCGATGCAGCGAGCTTCGATGTCCCTCGGACCGGCCCTCGATCGGGCGTCCGGTTGTCTCCTCGGCTCGGCTTCGCCTCCCCCGATTCCCTCTCCCCGCCCGGTCGACCGCCTCCCCGCCTCCGCCCCAGCCTTGGCGAGGGCTGAGCTCGCCGGATCTGGCGAGGCCTCACCCTCGGCAGCGGCCGGCGAGGCTGACCTCTCCAGATCTGGCGGGGCCTCGCCCTCGCCGGCCCTCGCCTCCGACCGGCGGGGGCGAGCCTCGCCAGTGGCCGGCGAGGCTGACCTCGCCCGGCCCTTGCCTCCGGCCAGCGCCGGCCGGCCGAGGAAAGAGAATGTGTGAAAAAAAAAAAAATATTTAAAAAAATTTAAAAAAATTTAAAAATTAGAAAAAAATTTAAAAAATTTTAAAATTGCCACGTCGGCGTTTGCAGGCCTGTTGTCTGTCTGCCGCCGGCGTCCACGTCAGTGCCGGCCGGCCAATTTTGGCCGGATTGACTGAATTGACACAATTATAAAAGGTTTAGGACTAAATTGGCCAAAAAAAAAAAGTTTAGGACTGAATTGGCACAATTACAATAGGTTTATGACTTTTTTGGTAATTCTCCCTAATTTAAGGTATTATCTTTCCAAGCGCAAGGTTGTCAACGTGGAACAAATTGACCCCGATTAATCACCACTAAACATCAACTATCGTCCCCACCCCCAAAATCGACTATCGTCCCCACCCCTGCCCCCCGAAATGATTATCTCTCTCGATCAAGTGATTTACGGAGAAGCAAGCAGAGACGTGCACGGTGAACTTGCACGTGCGACCAAACTCCAAGTTTCAAGAAATTCGTTAAATAGAGGAAGATATTTATCGTGTCTACCGCTGACTTCATGAATATAAAAAATCCACTTCACGTCAATGTCACCGTTTTCTCTATTTCGCCCCCCAATCGTTAGAACAACGCGTGTCCTTCCTTTCCCTTCCTAATGCTTTCACGTCCCCTACTGACGACGAGGATTCCGTCTACGTTCTTATAGCAACTATTGCCGAAAATTTCCGGTAAAATTTAAGTCGTTGGGGCATAGAAAATGTCGTTAATTTATGGATTGTTATAAGGGGTATGAAGAAATGTTTGACCCTTAACAATCGGGTCGATGACGTACGACGTAGAAACAATTAAGATCGAATCCATTCGCAGATCAATTATTCAATGGCGGAAGCGTAACTTATATCTTCCACTTGTAGTGAACCTGACCGGAATTCTTATTCGAATATCGTGCCATTTCCAAACAGTAACATCCTAGTCGGTCTTGGAACGAATATAGAAGAATTTATGCAGGGTCAGCAACGTGCTCAACACTTATCAGACTCTACACATTGCTTGACAATCAAATGAAGTATCAGAAATTTGAAATTTAACAATTAAGAAGAGACTAAACTCACTCGATGACTCTGAATAGCATCGATTTAAAATATATCTAGTTTAGTTGAAACTAGGGATGAGCATGATTTCGGGATAGAACCTAAAGCTGAAGAACCGGACCAATGGGAATCTATCCGGTTTCAAGTTTTAAAGTATGTAAGGTAAGTTTCAAATTTCAATTTTTTTTTTTTTTTTTTTTGTCCATCCTACTCTACTTCTATTTGAACACTTATTCTCAGACTTTTGCTCTATCTTTTTGTAAGGCGTGGGAGTCGAAATACATATCTGAAACTAAATCACTTCCACATCAATCTCTCTAAGAATATGGAGATTCGAACTCTCCATCTCTCCCTTCTATGTGAGAAGAGTGGCCAATAGGGCAATCAAGTTCCAAAAATTGAAGAATCTATTTTGACAAGTAGGTGGAGAGAACCTGTAACAAGTTTTAATATTTTTCTTGGTCTACATTTTGGCGCAATCCTTCGCTATTCCATAACGTTCAATGATAAGTGTATAATCCTGAACCATTAGTCTAAGCTTTCAATTTATGACTGAAATTTTTACTTTGTTAATATTTCATATTTTTCATGTGTCTAAATATAAGTTCTGGACAATGAATTTTACCAATAAGTAATGATCATTAAAGGTAATAATTCACTACAATTGTTCAATAAATAATATAAGTAGAACCTGAGTAGACCCTAAAACCGATCCCAGAACCTGTGACAGGGTATGTCTTACGTTTCAGGATAAGTTTCAAATTCTACAAAATGAGGAACCTGTTTTAATGGATAGGTTTTAGGTAAAATATATACGAAACCTGGAACCATTTTGAAACTCACTTAATGGGGTAAGTGAGGAGTCAACTGCCGAATTATTTCAATTGAAAACGTAAGCAACCATGGTTAATATTTCCCCAATGATATTGATAAGACCTATCAAATTAGTCTAAACGATGACTGAGTCCCATTTATGGTCAACCGAATTCGTTATTCCATCGTCCATGATTAAAATTATGAACGCCTAAAATTCAGTACTTAAATTCTCGTATACCAAACCAGTAAATTGTTCAGTTTGTAATCCACAAGCTAGCAATCGAAACAAGGTTAGTACCGTACAAAACCACCGCCTAGTTTTTCAATGGATCGTCGATCAAATACTTGTTCAAATCGACATCTGTCCTTTATATATATAATTAAGTGATTACGGATTAAAATGTCTACGTTTGTTTGGGTAAGTCATAAAATAATGTGAAAAGTAATAACAATGTGATCTCACACGGGGGCAGTAATCCGCATTCGAGTAGAAATCCCACTTATTTGTGCGAACAATAATAATAATGTGATCTCACACAAGGGCGGTAATCGACACTCAAGTAGAGATCCCACTGATATGTGTGATAAAAGAAAATGTGATCTTCTACAAGGGCGGTAGTCTGCTCGCGTGTAGAGATTTCACTTAAAACAAAAGTAAAAGAAGACTAATAATATGAAGTAATAATGCCAACCAAAACTTGGTTGGTTATATTATTGAGTGATAAGAAAACTTACAGATAGCCGATACAAGTGATCGGAGATATGTTTACAAGTGATCAAGAGTGATTACAAGTGTTTGGGAAAAGATACAAGTGAAAGACATATGAAAGTGAAAGGATGTGATCAAAAGAGATTTTTAGGACACGGCAAGGCAAGACCACAAGTAGGATTAAGGCAAGCGGTGCGCCCCCGCCCCCCTTCCTCTTCTTCTACAAGGCTTGGATGAATTATTATTATTATTATTATATTGCGTTTGGACGAATTCTATAGTAGCATCTTCAGTCTCATTTTGCAGCAACAACATCTTCATATTCTTTTCTTCAAAAAGGAAAATAATGTTATTCTTTGAAAAACTCTTTTTGTCTTTTTCGTCTTTTGTTTCTTTTGGTAATTGGTGATCAGTAATTTCCTTTACTCTTCCCCATCATCATTTGACAAGTTGATTCCATAGCAATCATCTTCATTAGTATCGCCACTATGATGGGATTGATTATCATCAGAGAAACTTGGAGATTTTGGAGGTGGCTTTGTGATTGGGAATTTCTGCATGAGTTTTTCCAATGCATGCCCATATTCTTCTGGTGACTACATGGTAGCCAAATGAGCCTGGGCCAGTAATTTTTGCAGAAAAAATTTATTAATTTTGTGATCAGGTGATTTATGATTTTGCCAATTTAGCCGATTCAGAACTACTTCCTCGAAAAGATTTTCTGTGAATGTGAAATTGTCCCACCACTTAATCTTGAATCTTCTAAGTAGATGGAGGGGGTGTGAAAGATGAGAAGGCTAGTTATAATCAAATTCCCAGGTAGTTTAAAAAAAATGCATAAGATTTGATAAATGTGATTCATGATTGGTTAGTTTGAAATGGGTATGAAAGATTTTCAAGGTTTTTTTTTTTATTAAATTGTTGAGATAATATTTCAATGACAGGGCTAAAATGACTCCGTCACTTTTGGAAACAAAAAAGGTAATTGCTCAGTGTTAAAATCTATTTTAAAATAATAATAAAAAGCCAAGTGCGATGATCATCATTATTTTGACGGAAAAAAGTATTCCACCAAGATTCTTAGTAATCGCAATAAGTAGAAGTTGGAAGATATGGTAATTTGGTGGTTAATTTGGCATTGAATCGTAATTGGGTATGACGATTGGGTTTCCACATTTCTGGATGTATGACTTGGAAGATTGTGGCTATTGAATAAGTGATGCTATTCTTATTTTCAAATGATGCAACATGTTTAAATGTGACAGATTTGGTTTCAATAAGGATTTGTTCATAATAAACTTGTGATTTTGACAGATTAGTTAGTGGGTAATACCAATTTTCTGGGAAAATGTGTTTTGCATAAACTTTTGGATTTTCATGGTGGAAATCTCTTTTAACAACCATGAGGTTTTCAAGTTGGCTTTTGGTCATGAATTGTGATTTGGCTAAAGATTGTGATGTTGTTACAAAAATAACAGAAGTATAGGGCTTTACTATCATAGAGGAACGGGATGGTTTTATAACAATTTCACTGTTTATCCTTTTAAGTGATTGTGATTCTTTTGGATTGTGAAAGGCTAATGGTGATAGGTTTAAAGTGATCTCAATTTGTTTTGATGGATTTTCTTGAGCAATGTTTGCCCAAGTTTTGATTGGAGCAAATAATGATAATGATTTTTTGGGTTTGTGATCTAGTTTGAGATTTGTGTTGTTGTGATGAAGTAGTTTCTAGTTTTGTTTGGAGAGTAATAGAAACAGATATGGATAAAGATAATGAGTTATTGATTGGAGTAATGGTGTTTGTTGAGCTTTGATTATGTCTAACCATATTTGCAACTGCTAAGGTGATTATAATAATGGTGGAGATTGTTGGATTTTAAGTGATTGTTGAGTTTTCATTATATCTAACCAAGCTTGGAGCTAGTCTATTACTGGTGATTGGGGTTGTGATTCTGAGATTTCAGCAATGGCTTTGCCTTTTGTCTTTTTTGGATTTCAGCATTGTTTTCCTCAAAAAAAATTCTCTCATTAGAAAATTAGACAAAGAATTTGATGATTTATTAATAAATTCAATATCAAAATCAAAGACATATAATATAAGCAATATTTAATGCATCCTATTGTAGTACTTCTTTTGTCGATTTACAATCAATGCCTAATAATAACTTTTGATTTAAAAGATCGCCTTGGAATTTATAAATTGCCAAAACAATAGCTAATATTTCTTTTTTAATGGTAGAGTAATTTTGTTGAGTTTGATTCCAGTGTTTAGTAACAAATTGCACTATTTGTTCTTTATTATTATTTTACTTGTTTTAGAATCCCTCCATAACCTATATTTGAAGCATCTGTTTTTACTATTTTGAAAGCAGAATGACCAACAAGATGGAGCTAAAGTATTTCTTTAACATGTGTTTTGCTTTGTTTAATAATATTAATGTGAGCTTATGTCCATGGTGGATGATTTTTCTGTAATTTTTTTTGTAAGGGATTACATAGAATATTAATATTTGCGAAAAAAAATCTATAATGTAATTGAGACTCCCTAGGAATCTTTAATTTTATTAGGAAATTTTTCTGCAAAAAGAATTGATCTTTCAATTGGTATGATAGTTCTTTGAGGAATGTGATGTTCTAAAAATCTAATTCTTATTTGAGTGATATTTTGGTTGAGGAGACTACTAAGTCATTTTTCTTGATAATACTTATGAATACTGATATATGTTTAAAGGGTTGATCTATACTAGTAGAGAAAATTAAAACATCATCTATATAAACTAAAATATATTCAAAATAAGGATTAAAAATGTCATTCATTATTCTTTGAAATACAGAATGAGCGTTTTTCAAACTAAAAGGTATTACATTCCATTCATATTGTCCAAATAGTACTGCAAATGCCGTTTTGTATCTATCTGCTTCATTTATTTGAATTTGTCAAAATCCTAATTTCATATCAAACTTTGAAATATTTTTAAGTTATGAAGTCGATTTAGTAAATAATTTTTGTTTGGAATTAGATACATAATCCATTTTAATACTCTCTCTCTCTCTCTCTCTCTCTCTCTCTCTCTCTAGAAATATTAAGAAGAACGAGCGTGAACTTGAAGACCTCATCGGATAGGACAAGTCAACTAAATCGGCACTGATGAACTAAAGAATCTTTAAAGTCGGTCTAGCATGGTTAATGGGAGAATGACACATATAGTTTTTAAACTTTAGTTCAACGTATAATATGATCCTATGAATTTTTAATTTATTCAATGTGGTCCATGAACTTTGATATTTTTAATCTGTTTATACAGTATAGGGATTACATTAAACATTTATCGATAATTCAAGGACTGTTTTTAGCAAATTAAAAGTATGGGGATAACATTGAATATTAGATCGTAGTTCATGGTTCACATTGCGCAAATTAAAAATTTAAAGACAACAGTATATATTGAATCAAAGTTTAGAGACTTTCATGCTATTATCATGGTGAAAATATGCTAATTCTTGCATTAGGAATAAAACAAGCGTGAAGGGCATGCGCGCCTTTATAAGGTTTTTTGGACCATATGTCAAGAGCAAACCATCATCATGCACTAGTTTTTAGGGAGATGACGTCACATATGATTTGCTTCTTCTATGGCTGGTGGGAGGAGAGCTAATAAGTGGTTATAGTTAACTTGGAACCAATTCAACCCTAAACATAAAAGAAATACATAAAAGAAATGCAGCATAATCAATTTAAGAATGAAGAAAATCATCGCCCGTGCAATGTAGAATGATCATGCAATGGGTCATCCTTCAGGGAAATAAAAAACAACAAAATCTTAATTTGAATCTAGCTCGCATGCATTGTTGGATGAGATGAGCCACATGTATGAGTGATGCTTGCTCCATCAACTGGGCTTTTTCTAATGAAATGGTTATCGGGTTTGTTTGGGGTCCTGTCAATCCACAATCGGCTTGTCCCTAAGTGTAAGAGAAAAGAATCATGATAGCTTTCCATGCATCAAGATTACATCATATGTAGCTAAGAAAAAGATCTTAAAATTTTCAATCATACACTTGTGCCACCTTTGTAAAAAAAAAAAGGTTCTTTCAAACTGGGAAAGTGAAAGTATACAAAAATTGTCTCCTTTTTTCTCTCGACATGTAGAGTTCCTTCTACCTTAATGGTAGACTTTCTCACAGAAACCTCACACCCATTGTTGATTACCATTGCCCTCAATTTCAACGTTCCTTCATTGGAGCTCCATTCCAGAACAGTTATGGAATTCTTCTCCTCGGACATCTTCTCTCTCACTTCGATATTACCGCCCGCTATCTAAAGCCCATTACACCCATTAGACCCGTGCTTTCCTTCCACCCATATCTCAAACCTGCATGCCTCAATTGATCCGCTTGGGTGCCTCCTGCGACTGTCTCGCCCACAATTCCGGAAGATTCCTAGTGCTTTGCATGTGGGATAACCCACCCAGTTAGCATATCCTGACAAAACTCACTTGCCGCATGCTCTCTGATGGAATGCACTCGGCAGGAAGCAGATGAACATCTCGCTGTTCTCTGTAACAGGTTAGGTCGACTATGGTTAGAACAGGAAATTGAGGTGTGGGATGATGCGGCCCCAACAGAGAAATTAGAGGAATGTAAACTGATACTGGTGGGTAAGCTTATTTCTACCCATCCATTAACTTTCAAGCTTTATAGAACACAATGAAATGAGCATGGCGCATAGACCAAGTAGAAATTTCTCAACGTGAAGTTGGGCTGTATGTGTTTAAATTCAACTCTAAATGGGAAAAACAACGGGTATTGGACAATGGTCCTTGGCTTTTCTCAAGTCACCTTGTTATTTTAAAACCTTGGATACCGAATACTCCCCTACATTGCTATGACTTTACAACTTGCGCTTTCTAGGTTCAAGTTTTTGGGCTTCCCCTGGAAGGATGTACTGAGAGTATGATTGGTAAAGCTATGAGACATCTAGGAAGTGTGCCGAATGTTAAGATTGAGAATAAAGAAGGAACAACACTAAGAGCGGGGAGGGCTAGAGTGGAAATCAGATTACAGGAACCGCTTAAGACCGGCAAACTTATCAGATTGGAAGGCAAGAATATATGGCTAGACTTTCGCTACGAACGATTATCACGCTATTGCTACTCATGTAGCAAACTAGGCCATTATGCTATGTACTGTAAAGATTTCTCTTTTGATGAAGAAAAAATGGAAGGAAAAGATAAGATGTATTATGGTCAATGGCTACGTGCTGAAGTTCAAGAACATACCTCGTTTTGGCTTACCTTCTATAAGACACGAGACAAACAAGAGGAAGCAGTAGAGATAATACCGGAAACCCCTCAACCTTCGACCCAATTGATGCCTGTAGCTCATCAAAGGAATAGCCAGCACAAGGAAATTATGGAGATCATAGTAGAGCGACCGGTTGATAGTAATACAACACTTATTAAAAGGCGTAATCAAGAAGAATCACCAGTAGGAGTTGCAGCGACTAAGATGAAGTCCCCTGCAATAGAAAAATTTGAAGTTATTAGGGATTCAGCCGAAGAATCATCTAAAGCTAAGAAACTGAAGAGCACACAGATGCACAACAAAGTAGGCTCTATCAAGAAAGCTAAAAGGTAAACCCCTTATGGGTCACGTACTTATATGCAAGAAGGGATTGATGAAACTCACCTTCTTGATACACCGATTTTTGAGGTCGAAGGGTCTGGTAGTTGGGCTATGGTGGCTAGCCCTAATAGCCACCAAGTGAAAAATGAAGCTAATAAGCTGGAACTATCAGGGATTGGGCAATCCCCTGACAGTTCAAGCTCTAAGGGCCCTTGTGGCCCAAGAAAGGCCCGACGTAGTCTTTTTGATGGAAACTAAAAATCAAGAAGTAGTGATACAGAGAATTCAGAAGAGGTTGAAATACCCAAGTTGTTATGTGGTAAACCCTATTCGTTTGGCCGGTGGGATGATGATACTTTGGAATGATCAGGTCTCCCTGTGTGTGGATCGTCATACTACAAATTTCATTGATATGATATGCACCAATGTAAAGAGTGGAACTCCAATGCATCCTACCTGCCTTCATGCGCTAGCAGTATATCAACAAAGACAGCACTTATGGGCAGACTTGAGACAAATCAATTACTCAAATACCTTACCGTGGGCGTGCACTAGATATTTCAATGAGGTTATCTATCATTGGTAGAAAGTGGGCAATAGGTTAGCATAACCTCATTGAAAGCATTCATTTCGGGAACTTTTAAATGATTGCTCGCTGATGGATATGGAAAGTAAAGGCTGTGCCTTCACGTGGCTAAATAATAGAGATGGAGAGGATTTTGTAAAAGAAAGACTAGATTGGGTGCTGTGTACTATGGAATGGCGAGCGCCTTTTCCGGAAGCTGAAATTTTTGCCTTACCTGCTCTAAGTTCTGACCATATCCCGATTTTACTAACCATAGAATCCCAGTAAGAAGAAAGAAGGCTTTCACATTCGAAGCCTTTTAGCTACAAGATAAGGAGTGTTGCACGGTCATTGTAGACTCTTGGACCTCTTTAAAGGTAAAGGACTCAACTCTATCCCGCCAGTTAAAGGCTATCTCTTCGACCCTCGCAAGCTGGAGTCAATCGAGATTCTCTAAGAGCCATCATCAAATTAGTGCCTTAAAATAGCAAATCCAGGGTTATATAAATCAACCCAATGGCCACTATGATAAAGCACAGGTCAATCGATTGAAAGATGACATACAACACTTATGGCAACAGGATGAATAGTATTAGGCGATGAGATCACGAATTAATTGGCTTAGATGAGGGGACAAGAACACCAAATTTTTCCATGCAACCACTATTCAACGGAGGCAAAGAAATAGAATCAGTATGCTGCAGGATGAAACTCAAGGGTGGATTCAAGATACCAATCGACTAAAGGAGATGATGATGGATTTCTTTGAAAACTTATATGGATCAGTTGGACATTGTGATTATGGGCCTATTCTGGCATAGTGCCCACAATTTGTTATAGAGGAAATGAATACAATCCTAATAGCTGTGGTCACTCGGGAGGAAGTACAACAAGCAACATTCCAATTGGGGGCTACTAAAGCCCCTGGGCCAGATGGATTGAGTGGACTTTTTTACCATAATCACTGGGATATTCTACAGGAAGACATTTTCATATCAGTGCAAGACTTCTTTATCTCAGGTGTGCTGCTCCCATATTTTAACAAGACACTCATTTCCCTGATTCCAAAGATACCGCACCCACAAAAGCTGGATCAATATCGTCCAATTAGCTTATGTAATTTTGTTTATAAAATTATATCCAAGGTGCTAGCGAATCGTTTGAAACCATGGTTACCTGAGTTGACTTCAACGGAACAGAGTGCATTTGTAAGTGGCCAACAAATACAAGATAACATATTGGTCATCCAAGAGGTGCTCCATCAGCTCAAGATTAGGAAAAGAAAGAGAAAATTTCAGGCAATCCTAAAGCTGGATATGCAGAAGGCTTATGATCGGGTTGAGTGGGACTTCCTAGAATACTACCTACTCCAAATGGGATTCCATGGTAATGGGTACAGTGGGTGATGCAATGCATTACAACGGTTTCTCTCGGCGTTAAATTTAATGGCGAACCCTTATGCTACTTCCATCCAACAAGGGGGCTCAGACAGAGAGATCCTCTCTCTCTGTATTTGTTCATTCTATTGGTGAATGTCTTATCCACCCTTATCAAGCAAGCCGTAGACATGGGAAATATAAAAGGAATCAAATTAAACAGGTGGTGTCCTATCCTATCTCATCTATATTTTTTGCGGATGATGCTATCATTTTCTTAGATGGACGACTCCAAGAATGTCAGAATTTAGCAAACAGACTGAATCAATACTGTTTAGCAACGGGACAAGCTGTGAATAGAAATAAATTAGGATCTTCTTTAGCAAAGCTTGCCCTATTAGATTAAAGGAAAATCTAGCTAGAGAACTCAGAGTACTTGTGCTTGAAAAGACTGGTAAATACCTGGGTATACCGTCTGACTGGGGGGCATCCAAAAATGAGATGTTTGCCTGGATTCTGGGTAGAGTTGATGCTAAGTTGGAAGGGTGGAAAGAGAATCTAATTTCCAAAGGAGATAAAGAAATCCTGACAAAGACTGTAGTACAGGCACTCCCGCAGTATGCTATGTCGATTTTTAAAATTCCTGTCTCTATTTGTAAATCCATTGAGTAGAAAATAGCAAGGTTCTGGTGGCAAAATAATTGTAGCAAGTCGAGAATTCACCGGAAGAAATGGGACTTACTCAAAGATAGAAAAGACATCGGGGGACTTGACTTTCGAGATTTACTCACCTTCAACAAAGCTTTACTGGGCAAACAAGCATGGCGACTTATCCAAAACCCATCCTCCTTGTGAAGCAGAGTATTTAAAGGACTATATTTCCATTCTAAGGAATTCTGGCATGCGGAAAAAGGAGCTAGACCATCTTGGGGTTGGCAAAGTTTACTACTAGGCAAAGATTCCATTTTGACCCAACTCCAGTGGTCAGTCGGCGATGGGCAACGAATAAGAGTCAGAGAAGATAAATGGCTATCAAAAGGAATTATAGGCGGGCCTGCACCTAGGGGAGAACCTGTGAAGGTGGCAAAGTTCATAATTCCGGAACAGAGTATATGAAATGTTCCCCTCCTTCGCAATAGTTTTGATGACTAGACTATAGAATAAATTCTCGCCCTACAGTTACGACCCATCTCCACAGCAGACCAACTCATTTGAAAAGGGACGCAAACTGGTATGTATACCGTGAAGAGTGGGTACAATTATCTCAAACACACAGAACACAGCAAAGATCACACCTGAGCCTCCTCATCCTACCAAACCCCACAGAAATTATGGAGACATATTTGGACCATGAAGACGGCCCCTAAAATTCGCATATTCATGTGGTCCTTATGCCACAATGCAATGTCTACAAAGGACAACCTCTACCATAGATGAATTATCCCAAATCCGGTATGTCAGTTATGCCAAAATCAACTCCCAGAAACAATAGACCATATTTTTCTTTTGTGCCCATGGACGCAGGGTATTTGGTCACATCCCCAAGTTAATATCAAGATATCAGTATACATAGCAAATAGAATGGACGCTTGGCTTGCAGATCTGATTGAGAACGGTGCCGACTTACCTAATCTAGCGACTTACCTAATCTAGTGACTATTGCATCCATTCTGTGGCAGATCTGGAAGGCACGCAACCATTTTGTCTTCTAGTAGCAGCGCACACACCCAGAACAAGTCGCGGAAGTGGCTCTCGCTAATGTGAGGATCGCCCCTTGCTGTCTGTAGTCGGCGTCGAAATTAGGGACGAAATCTCTAAACCCTAATCTGATGTGGTGCCCTCCGGAGCCTGGCGTCATCAAAATCAACATTGATGGGGCTTATCCAACGGCAAGCAATGAGGGCGTCATAGCATGTGTGTGCCGTGATCATTCTGGAACACTTATCGATGGCTTCACCGGCAGCATCCAAGCATCTTCGGCGCTGCAAGTAGAGGTTCAAGCCCTAATCCTCACTCTCAAACATATGTTGCAGAGAAGAAAAGAGAAGGAACACCTACTGCTGGAATTCGATTGTTTGGTCCTTGTGGAGACTGTGAACCACCTCAGCTTGCCGCCATGGGAGAGTCGAGCGTTGTTTGCGGAATGTGCGGCGTTGATCCCCTACTTCTCCAACCTCCGGATACAGCATTGCAGAAGAGAGGCCAATTCTAGTGCTGACTGGGCCGCTAAAGCCCATGGCCGCGGAACCCTTCCCCCGAACTGGGCTTTTACACCTCCTCAACATCTCTTGGATCTTCTATGTTCTGAAGCCCTGACTAAGGGTTGTCCTATTTTGCCTACTTGAATGAAATGCTACATTTTCAGACCAAAAAAAAAAAACTAGTACACTTAGGCCGCATCCATATAAAATCAATTTTCGTATCACAAAGTTCACAGAAGGGATATATTTGTGCCACACTCACCACAAATTAATCTTTTTGTCACATAAAATCATAAACTAGTACCCCATGTCGCTACTACTTTAATTTTGCCCAAAGATATGGGTAAGTCTTTCATGAGACATATCGATATGAGATTTTCTATGACATGAAAATCAATTTAGAGTGAATGTGGCGCAAGTATGTTAGTTTGAGAATTTATTGTAATGAAAATTAGTCTGAGGTAAACATTGCATAGGTACACCGTTTTAGGATTTTTCTTTTTTATGGTATTAATCCCAAAACGAAAGAATGAAATTTATCCCCCAAGTTAATTAATCAAATTCTGTAGCTTCATTTTGGGGGCCCAATAGCCTGGTTTGTCCAGCAAGAAAAGGGTCGGTCCAACCCAAAAGCCCTCTGTTTTCCAATGGCTTGACTCCTTTCCCAATTGACTATTTCGTTCTTAACCATGTCCATTGGATTGAACCACAGGCGACCTGGTCGAGTGTATTGAGTCACAGAAAATGTCCAGTTTCGTTCATGATTATACTCACGCATTCGCAACCACCAATTGGAGATCGGGCAATCGACGTGACAGATCTATTAGCAATTGAGAATAAAAATGATGACACCTAATCCGAACCGATCTCTAACCAAATTTATTAGGTCCATTGCCGACCGGAAGTTCCTCATTTTCCGCCTCTCACGTTTGTGTACATGATTGATCACGGATGATCATATTCAGACAGGAGGCGTCGTGAGATGGGACTTCGTTTCCAAGAAGATTCTTCGTAGGGGGGACAATCTATTTCCGTCCCAAAATCCTCCGGCCCACCTGTAATAATACTCCATCCTAGGATCCCAACACACCTAAGGTGCGGCACCCGCAATGACCGACCCGAAGCTTGTTTCAGCGTAAAGCCAAAACCAACCAAATCGGGAAAATTGTTACAAAAATTCTTTAATTTATTACACTTAGAACATTTTAATTATATCAATTAAGTTCTATAACTTTTCATATTTTGCCAATTGAGTTATTCTACCCAATTGATCTGGAAATTGCTAGTGTGAGCATCAGTCATTCTAAATAACACGGCTGGCGTTGATATGGACATTTTTAATGATATTTTAATTTATTTTTTTTACATTTGTTTGGTTTCTTTCCTTTTCTTTAGCTTTTCTTTTCTTTGAACTCAGGCTGGCAAGGGTCGGGATGCCCTAGCCAATACTAGGTGCGAGCAATGTGGCCCTTGTTAAATCTAGGTGAGAGCTGCGCACCCTCACTTTGGCCAACAAGGGCGTCGTAGCCTTTGCCCAAGCCCTCACCGGACTAAATCCAAACAAAGGTAAAGAAAAGAATGTCCACGTTAGAGTCGGGTGTGTCACATAGGATGGCCAACTTCTACGACAGTAATTTCTAGCCAAAATTGGTCTAATGGACTCAATTGGCAAAATGTGAAAAATGTTTAGAACTCAATTGGTATAATTGAAAGGTTTATAATTAAATTGTCAAAAATGTAATATATTTAGAACTTTTTAACTAATTTTTCAGAGTAAATTGGCAATGTGGATTCACAATGGTCTAATGCGTGCAAGAACTATATAATTCCAGAATTACTCGAAAATTAAGTTATAGAAAATTATCTTTTATGGTAGAGAGAAGGGAAGGACTTTACTTGTGAGAAATGGAAATGGGCAGAAGAAGAGCCCAAGTGCCATAACTTGGCACGGGACGACACTTAAGTGCCATAACTTCAAAATAGTACACTTGAGTGCCAGTTTCGAAGTTAAATGGAACACTTAAGTGCCACTTCGACGAAAATCCGGCCAAATGGCTTACGTAGCAACTTTCCGGCGAATTTGGTCCAAAACGGCGTCGTTTTGCACGCTGACGTGATGGAGAAAATGTAAAAACGACGTCATTTCGTATAAATAATAATATAAAAATTAATTAAATTAGATTTAAACTTAATTTTATTTAAAATATTCAAAAAATTAAAAAAATTAAGACAAATTAACAAAATTATATTTTAAAAAAAAAAAGGGGGAGGTCGAAGGGGGCGGCTGAGGGCTGAGCCCTCACCGCCACCGCCTCCCGCCGCCGCCGGAAGGGCCGGCGACGGAGTGGGAGGGTCGGCCGGGGCCGGCCCCAACCGACCCTCCCCACTCCGTCGGCGGCCCTTCCCGGCGGCGCAGGGAGGTGGCGAGGGCTGCGAGCCCTCGCCGACCGGGCGAGGGCCGCGACCCTCGCCGAACCCGGGCGAGGGCCGCGACCCTCGCCCTAGATCTGGGGAGGGCTCGCGTGGGGCGAGGGTCGCGGGCCCTCGCCGCCTCCCCACCGCCGTCGGGAAGGGCTGCGACGGAGTGGGAGGGTCGGCCCGCCTCGTCGGCCTCGGCCAAGGCCGGCGAGGCAGGCCGACGGGCGGCGAGGGCCCGCGAGCCCTCGCCCGGATCTGGGAGAGGGTCGCGGCCCTCGCCGCACCCGGCGAGGGCTCGCAGCCCTCACCGCCCGGTCGGTCTGGGGCGGCATCCCCGGCCGACCCTTCCCCCTCCGTCACCGGCCCTTCCGGCGATGGCGGGGAGGCGGCGGCGGCGAGGGCTCGGCCCTCGGCCCGCCCCCTTCGACCTCCCCTTTTTTTTAAAAAAAAAATTAATTTTTTTAATTTTGTTAATTTTTCTTAATTTTTTTAATTTTTTGAATATTTTAAATAAAATTAAGTTTAAATCTAATTTAATTAATTTTTATATTATTATTTACACGTCAAACACGAAACGGCGTCGTTTTTGCATTTTCTCCGCCACGTCAGCGTGCAAAATGATGCCGTTTTGGACCAAACTCGCCGGAAAGTTGCCACGTAAGCCATTTGGCTGGATTTTCGCCGGAGTGGCACTTAAGTGTTCCATTTTACTCCGATATTGGCACTTAAGTGTACCATTTCAAAGTTATGGCACTTAAATGTCCCTCCGTGCCAAGTTATGGCACTCCAGATGTCCCAACCTCAATGGAAATGATGTGATGGTTTATCTAGAGTTGTGCTATCGCATGCTAAAAGCTTTTCTAAGGACCCCGTATTCATAGTTGCTTCACCCGACAAAAAACTCATTTAAAAGAAGATAACACACCAACTACAGAAAAAGGATTAGGGGTCATATTAATTGTGGACTTTTCAATCCTATTGCCGAGCATCCTCGGAACATATGTAAGGAACCATGCACCAATGAGCCCCATGCACAAGCAATAAGCGCTCCATCAACTGGCCTTTTCTAATAAAGTGTCGTCGAATATATCTAGGGTCAATCAATTGATAATCGACACATTCCTAAGTACAAGGGAAAAGAATCGTGATATCTCTCCATGGATCATAATAGCATTAGTACGCAGCTGAGAAATATGTAAAAACTATGGAAGAATGATTTTAACAGTTAAGAATGTCCTTTCAAATATGCAATGTCACGTATCATCCTACGACGGAAGTACAGAGATGGAAATGCAGACGCAATGATGAAGAAGCTAAGGGAGATTCGAATGTAATGACTTTTAGTTGATGGAAGTCCATCTTCGATGATCAATTTATGGTTATAAGCACATATACTAGGAGATTCTTCAAAATATGATCCGACTAAGCAATATATCAAATTGAATGGCATGTGCTTCAAAAGCAGCTAGAAGCAATTATTAAGCATGCTTAATTAATTTCAACTTTTAATATTATAATTACATGCCGTGCGAGAAAAACAGTGCATTGAAAATTGTAGATTTTCCTTCGTTAACAAGTACTCATTAACAAAATTATATATAAAGCAACAAAATAATGTATCAAGGAAGAAATGTACCGAAAAAGAAAGAAAGAGTCGGCCCAACCTAAAAGCCAACACACTACCACTGATTGGCTCAATTCCTAATTTGACCAATTTGTTTTCAATTTATTTTCTCGGCGACCACAAGGTATAGTCGACCATGTACATCTTGGTCTAAGAATATCTTCGGTATCATTTGTGACTATAAACATACATTCACAACCACCGATTAGAGACTTGGTTTCTTTCGATGAGGATGGAGCAAAACACAACCATACATAAAATCTTTTTATCGATATGATTCTTTCTTTCTTTTCCAAACTGAATCTCTTATGTGCATCTGCCTGGTATCCATAAAGATCATAGTGTTTTATCACAATTTTATATGTCACCTCCTGTGGCCTTTAATAACTCTTATTGATAAGCAGATAGCATAAAGAGTGAACTTATTAGTTAGGTTGATATACAAATAGGGACTTGAAAAATTCGAACTCGGGATATGCTAACTCTGATTTTATGAAAAAATTTGTGAGACCATTACTAATTATTTTAAAAGTTTAAGCTGTTAGATAAATATATGATTTAATATTTAATTATTCTATCCAATTCTTCCAACGATGGACAATCTATTGCCAACCTAGCATCCTCCGGCCCACTTGCAATGAAATTTATCTTAGGATCACAGCACATGTGGATGGGGCAATTATACACGCAATGGTCGACCTAAAACATGTTTTCAGCGTGTAGCCAAAACCAAGAAAAATCACCCGTCTCTTTCGTTTTTTAGGGTAAGTGGTCAAGAGCCTGTCCAGTTGGCCTATGATATGGACTTTTGAAGCGATTATGAACAGCCCTTGCAATCGTCAAAACGCGCATGCCCCTTCCTTTTCTAAGAGATTTCTTCCTCAGCTTTCCTAGTTCTCACATAATTCCCATTATTATTAATTGGCTCATTATGATGAACTGTTTCCGCAAATGAAACTCATGCCCAACTTCTTCGAACGCGAGTCGCGGTATTAGTTTAATCTCTACGATGTTTTGATTTTGACATAAACAATCCGTGAACCGATTAACATGGGTTGCAAGGTGCTCTCTTTTTTCACTTCCGATCGAGCTCGAAATCGAATCATGACCGATCATAAGGATGTGCACGGCACACGAGTCACGAAACACAGGCATTATGGATCGCATCGAGCCGTGTCGAAAGCAAATCCTCCTCCCCAGACCGCACCCAACTCCGCAACCTCCTTTCCCCACCGCCACGGCCAACACCGCCGCCGACCGCCGCCCGCTTCGGTCTTGGACCATCCCTCTTCCCCCAGATAACAACGGTGCATGAAGCAAATCCAGAATCGGATGAACCCAGCCGACAAAAAAAAATGCACTGTCCATCATGCAGAGCGAAGTCCAAGTGTCGAGTGGCAAAAGGCGAAACGTCTCTTCCTGTCCCTCGAAGGAAGAGACGTCCCCGCGACCCCTATCTGTCTCGGGAGGTCTGGAGGGAGGTGGTAGCTGGGGCAGGATTTTCTCGACGGGCGGTCGCTGGCCGAGATGGAATATCTACGAGGCACGCGCGATGGGCCGCCAGAATTCAGATTTTTGGATGTTGGGATGCCCGTGAAATATCGACACAAAGGGATCGTGGCCACGAGAAGGCGACGGATGATGGTTCGCGAATCTCGTGCGAGATTGGTGGAACGTAAGCGCTTACGTTCCCGGCCAATCACTTTGCTTGTCCTTATTTTTGTCTCCCATGCCGCAAGATTCCGACCTTCCGCGAAACGTTATCGGCTGTGGCAGTGTTTGGTGCGGACCTCTCTTCCCTGTGTCCCCCCCACAAGGGCACTGGACCGGTGTCGGCTTGGTCAATTCAACCGGAAAAAGGTCCGAACTTTCGAACGGAAATGGTTTTCAATTGATTAAATAGGTTTAAACGGACGCCACGCACTGATCTACCTCAATCTTCCGAAACGCTTTTGAAATCACCGTCTCATCCTGGGTCTCAAGTCATCACCACCAAATTCATGGTCCCCAACCTTGACTAGAATAGACCTGGATTTGAGAATTTTCTATTCTTCTTAGGGAATCATGTGTACTTTTTTTTTTTTTTTTTTTTTTTTTTGAGTGTTGGCCATTTTGGGGGTTGTTTATATTTCTATTACCTTTTCCTTTCCTTTAAATCTAATTTATAAACTAACCGAAACGAGCATAATTCACATGCCCATACAACATCCAAATTAATAGCATAATTCACGCATGTATACCCGCGCACGCGAAAATTTATTGAATAATCGCAGTCCACTTTAGCCCAACCAAACTTCATTTATTGAATTATTCAATTCTCACGTTAAACTCATATAATTTTATAATTCATATTTCATATTTGTGGGCTCCGTTTATCGAAAATGTGTAAGTTACAGAATTGTTCCGACCGTTGATACTGAACAATCATATACAATGAAAACAGAAGATATAAGGAGGGGAGGAGGAGGAAGCAAATCCCGAATCTGCGAGCAGGCTGTCCTAAATGCCACCAAACATAGTTTTCCCGGGGAATACATGACTTGGTTGACCGGGCCGCCGCCAATTCCATTAGTCCTATCATCAGTTTGATCTATGAAACGGATCATCACTGACTCGTTCAATGGATCAAATCGACCGGTTCAATTGTGATAACGAGCAGACCGATTGATATCGACTAGTTGCCGAGATTGACCCGACGTAACTGTGCACGAAGTAAATTCCCATGGTCCTCTTAAGTCCTCTCTATTTAGCGAGTAGATAAATGAAACCAATATAGCTCGGCGTGCTTGTTCTCTCGTTGTCGAACGTGTTAGAGGTACTTGTCAACGCTTGACACACGACATTTCTATGAATGCTTTTTATATGGACGGGATAGATTTTTGTCCTCTTCGAGGACTAATCTTGCAAGTAAACAGATTCAATAAACAAGAGTATCCCATTGGAATCCACATACTTGGGGCGCCCAAGCGGGTAGGTTTGACCACGCAAAAGCAGCAAGAGAATCACGTGTTGTTTCGGTGATTTCACCAGGCACGGCGACCTTGAATTCCGGCCCTTGGAAGCTGCATGGGGGCAAAATTTAAAAAAAGAGAGGAGGCCCCTTGCGGAGCCTTTAGTCAATTTGGCTCTTGGTGAAATTTGGGAGCTTCCATTCGAAACCTTTCACCAAGGACAAGCATCATTTCAGGGTAGAACTGGGAAGTTAAAGAACCAAATCGATAGGAATTAATATGGTTCTAAATTTTAGGATATGCATGATAGTTTTCCAGTTTCAAAAATTGGGAAACTTGTTCAAACCGATAGATTTTAGATTTCAAGTGAAACTAAGAACTTGGAAGCTAGAGGAAATCTTTGTGTTTTTCTTGTTTAATTTATTCGTACGATCCTGTGGTATTTGATGGTGTTCAATAATGGGTGTGTAATCTAAAACCAACGGTGCAAATTTCTATTTCCAGTGATATCCATAATTAAAACTTTTATTTTATTAATATATCATAATCATCATGTGTCTAGATATGAGTTGTGATTTGTGGATTATAGCAAATGATTTTATTAGATGTAATGATTCATTAGTAGAGGTAGAACATGGATAAACACTGGAACTGATCTTGGAACTTATGATGTGGTAGGTTATAGGTCATAAAAATTAGAGAACCTATTTCAACGGATAGATTTCAGATTTCAAGTAAAATTTTGATGGAACTTGGAACCGTTAATTTCTTATCTTCTACCGAAATTGGAAGCAGAGTCCTCGTGCGAAACTTCGACAATGCTGCCGATAGTTATATGATTAAAAAAAACGTCCGACTAGGAAACTTAATGACGACAACGCGGGAGTTTGCACGAATCATGTGGGTTGAACGTGATAGATGGGTGCTGAGCAAGTCATCAAGCACTTGTCGTTTTAGCAATTGGGGATTGGCTGGGCAGCTTGCTTTTCTCTGTAGTCATTGTGGGTCTCGTAATTTTTTTTTAAAGATTGAATGGTTCGAGCGAAAGCGAAGCGTTAGATCGTTTAGGTTTCCAATGAGTTTTAAGGCCTTTTCATGACCTACTTAGATCGGTCACCTAACTTGATTTGGAGAGGCAATTTCCTCCCGTAATTTACATTGGTCTTCGATTCTAGAAAGGTCGCATGCGCATGAAAACTTTGACCCTTCAATACAGTCAATTTGGGATGGTGAAACGTCAAAACATCGCCATGAGTTGGTTAGTCAGATCATAGTCCCACAAAAGACCGGCCTGGAAAAATGACCATAAGTCCCGTCTCCCTTATTATTATCTTTGTAAATGGGAAAAATTACGTGATTGAATCTAATCATGTTATATGGATGCTGACTAAGTTATAAGCTTTCGATTTTACCAATTTAATTCTACACTTGTGCGTAAAATTTTGATGTAATCATGTAGTCAATTTTTATCTGTGGAATTGATAAGTTCATTTGCATTTTAATCAAGGCTTTATGAAAAACTTATCTTAGATAAAAATAAATAAATAAATAAATAGTTAGAGAGCATCCTGTCCTCAAAATCCTTGCGGCTAAGTAGCTATTTACAAATATATTGTAGCCTATATATATTATGTATAAAAAAAAATGAATTGAGCCAATTTCACTACGTTTTTGCGCCTTTGATTAACAATAAATGATATCTCATCTCATTTCCTTTCGACTTTGATTTGACGTTGGTGGGGCTATTAAATTCACCATAGTGATTAAATTAAGAGATACATAGGAAGGATATTCTCTAGTCAGTGAATAGGAATAAACCATGTTGTGATGTTGATGTGCTCTCCTTTGTCTTTTGACAGCTTGGGCTTATTCTGCGGTGGTAGATGAACTTGAGTTGTAAATGTGCCTATATGTCAATTTGCAAGATGAACACTAGTGATATTTGCCATATAAGAAAATGAGGCAAATGTCTAATTTAACCCCTAAGATCACGAGATACAACTTTATAATTATAGTAAATCGAAAATAGACATCCACTTTATGGATGATTAATTTGTTGGAGCAACAGATAGAATCGATGCTCGGGACATTTATAAGGGATCTTGCTGGCAAAAACAAGCGGATGTTACATTATAAAGAAGCTGGAATGGTTAACTGACACGCTTATTAAGGCATGATCTTAAAAGTAAAGGACAAGTTAGGCAATCGAATATATTCCGATCTTAATAAACATATATAATCTTTGCCTTTGTTTCCATTCCTCCAACACTTTTAACATATAATCAATTATACAAAGCACCAGATATGTCCCGTATTATAATTGTTGGATCTTATTTAATGAAAGAAGATAATCTTAAGTAATATGTGTATATGCACTTTAATGCCCTTTTGATTTTTCGATCACGTCATCATTCCGCTCATTTATTGAAAAAAAAAATCTCTAAAAGGAATTTATTCCGATACTGATGACAAGTCACTTGCACTTAAAAAGAAATTAGTGCATGCTCACTGTGTGTATCCCATATTTTATTTCGACATAATTACTCAAAACCCCCCGTGATCTTTTGCACCGTTGCAAAATTAAATTTTGAAAAGTTACAAATCACCCTATCGTCTTTAGCTTATATGTGCAACAGTCCTTGAGCTTTGAAGAGTTAAGTGCCACTCACTGAACTCGGATTTTTGCTGAAGTTGTTAATAAATTTGTCCATGTTACCCTGAAGTGTTACTTGAAAGAGGAACTATTCATTTTTTGACCAAGATAACTATATAAGATGGTTAATGTAAATTAAAAATAAATAGATAGGATGCATAGTTGTGATGAAACTAGGAATCTTTAGTAGTGGTTTTTTTTTTTTATCAAGAAAAATGAGTTAATCCATTGTTAATACTTAATTGTTATGCAGACAAAAAAACCGGCCATACCAACAAGAATCAAAGTGTAAGGGAGTAATCTGTAACTTATGAAAATTTGGGGGTTATGATGCAATGGCGCAACAATTGAGGGGAATAATTGGGAATTTTGTGAACATGATTTTAGGATAGAATCTGGAACTTGAGAACCAGATTAGTGGAAACCTGTCTAGTTCCGGATTCCAAGATATGTAAGGTAGGTTTTAAGTTTCAAAATTTAAAGAACTTGTTTTGACAAGTAAATTTCAAATTTTAGATTTGTGAAACCCCAAGCTTAAAATTTGTAACAAGTTTTTGTATTTTCTTGGTTTATATTTTTGCGCTAACTTACGGTATTCCATGATATTCGATGATGAATGTATAATTAAGAACCATTAATCCTAACTTTCATTTTATGACTAAAACTTTTACTTTATTAATGTTTCATTTTTTTTCGTCTAAATATAAGTTATGGCTAGTAAATTGTAACAGTAACAAGTGATAATTATTAAAGATGATAATACATTAAAATTGTTCAATTAATAATAAAGATGAAACATTAGTAAATTATGGAACTTATGATAAAATAGGTTTCAGAGTATACAAAGTAGTTCCAGAAAATGATGTATATTTTTTAATGGGTAGTTTTCAAATTTCATATTCCAAATAAAATTTGTTGGAAATATTAAATGGCTCACCTTTGTTATAAGATTATGTCAAATTTGAAGGAACTTTTGGGCGGTTGAGCCTTTTATTTATTTATGTTATTATTCGAACTCCGTACATATTATTTATGTGTTTTTTTTCCTTTTTAGGGGCCAAAACAAGGACAAACGAGTCAGAGACGAATCTTTCGTCAGTTGATGTCGGTACGTTGGTGGCGTGCATTAACTTCCTGGAAGAAGAAGGAAGAAAAAAGAAGAGACCAATCTTCTCAAATTAACCTTGTCATAAAGGCCCTCGGAAGCACCAAAAGGCGAAAGAAAAAGAGAACCTTATCGAAAAGGCAATACGAATGCGAGCCCGTCGACCACCACACCAGCAAAAATCCAACTTCGCTTCTTCCAAGAAAAGGGTGAGCAAAAATGCCACTGTTCGAGTCACGGGTCATAACTGACCACGTCTCACGGGGCAGGCCCACACACAATGCGACCAACCCTTGCATGCTCCCATTTGTCGAAGCCAGATCTGCCAGATGGATAGATAGATCGGATTGAATCGCAAATTGTCCAATCCAAATTGATTTGTTTTACATACAATACAAATATAATGATTCATCTCTGATCAATTGATACACAACTCGGTCCATATTATTAAAACATATTTATATTTAATTATATCTAGAATGATTTATATTAAGGTAAGAGTACGGATCGAGTGAGAGTGATGAAAAGTTATAAAAATGGCTTGGTTTGATAGCTTATTTAACATCTATATTATTTTAGACTTGCCATTTCAAACTCATTTATAACTCATTTACTAACTAACTTAATGACAACTCAGCCTATTAGATATGGATTAGGAAATGGGTTGATCACTTGTTTTGATAGGTGCAGACGGCACCTATGAACCAACTTCATTTTGGTTGCTAAAAAGAGACTAGAGGTGCACACGACGTGACAATTGAGATCGAGTGGCTTCACACGAATTTGAAAAATGAAAATTTTTTGCACAACATAACAATTCTTTTGTATGGTCGATGCATGCGAGTCCAGCTCCCTCATGCCACGGCTCGCACGATGTGGGTGGATTCAATGCATTTTCTGCTCATAAGCACCATCCACCCCACTCTTCAAAGATTCTTGCAAGTACTCAGGCTCAACCATTGACTGCAGTTGTAATGGCGGATGTCAATTGCTGTAACAATCGCGTAAAACTCACATATTCTTTCGCAAAATCAACACACGCGATCGACTTTGGCTCGACTCGTGTGATTTTGATATTTGACGGGTGGTGACATTACTCAATTAGCTCTCTCCATTTAGAAAATTTCCCCAAAAATCCGTAACCAAAAGGAATTTTCTCTCTCGGATCATGATCGATTCGATCGAACGATCACGGTCACAGTCACGATCACGATCGAGGAATTCGCAGGCGCCAGACAAGCGGTGCATCATCGTGTTCCCAAGACGCACCTCTCTCCTACCTCTTCGCGGGCCCCAGCCCGGCCCGGCCAGGGGGAGGAAGAAGCCGACGCGTCCCCCGACGTCCCCGTCGGGAAGCCGTCGTCAGCGCCCCCGTCCACGTGGCGGCAGGTCGGCGCAGATTCGCGGAAGCCAAAACAAAACAAAGCAAAGCCAAGCAGAAAGCTGTAGCGCAGCTCCCGAAGGTGGGGGAACACACGCCCGCCCGACCTCCAAGCGGCCGTCCGACTCGCCACGTGGCGGCTCCCGCGGGCCCCACCGCCCCCCCCAGTCGTCACCTTCACCGAACGCGCCGTGGCCGCGGAGCCACCTCGACCCTTCCCTTCCCCCTCCCCGTCCTATATACAGCCGCAAACCCTCGGCTTTCTCCGCCATCGAAGCGCTCTCTCAGTCTTCTCCCCGTCTCCCCTCCGTGCGGATTCGCGTTCTCGTTCTGATCTCCGTTTGTTCTCCGGTTGATTTTTCTTCTCCGGTCGATTCGTTTCGTTTCGTTTCGTTTCTCCTGTGATTGTAGCCGGATATGGAGAAGCACGCGCTCACGCTCTCCGGCCTGCTGGCCAAGGTGGCGTCCGACTTCCCCGACCGGAGGGCCATCTCCGCCTGCGGGAAGTTCGACCTGACGCACGCCCGGCTGCAGGAGCTCGTCGACCATGCCGCCGCCCTCCTCGCCGCCTCCGGCGTCGGCGCCGGCGACGTCGTCGCCCTCACCTTCCCCAACACGGTCGAGGTACGTCCCCCACATCCCCGATCGTCGAGCCAGTTCGCGGAGTACGGCCGCATGCATGCCTTTTTTTTTTTTTTGGGGTGCGGGTTCTCGTTTCCGCGATGATCCGATGGAAAATTGCCGATGACGATGTTTGAATTCGTCGCGGTAGCGATGGCTTCCCGATGACGAGTTCGATCGTTTTTGTGGAAGATGGGACTAGGAAAATGCGGGCTGGAAGACGTTCCTCCGTGCTTCGCAGTTCTTCGAGAACAGAGGAACGGAAATGGGGTCGATTTCCATGAATGAAAAGTGCGTCTAAGGCGTGAGATTTCTGTGAGCGCGTGATCACTGTTTAACATGACGAGTTTTGCAAAAGCTAATCGGAATAAATTGAACAGGGTAGAGCATGAAAGGCATCTTCTGTCGTGTTCTGGGTTCTTTAGGATGTACAAGCATCGATTTATGGAAAAACAAGTTAGAATTCATGAAAAGTAGATGGATGGTTTTAATGGAGTCCAACACTGACAACCCATTTGTCTGCATATTCTGAAAAAATACGTGCTTGGATCTCTGCTGTGCGCCGCGATTGGTATGTTGCTTTGCTGATTGGAAAAATGTGTTCTGTTTTGCAGTTTGTGATCATGTTCCTGGCGGTAATCCGATGCCGAGCCACGGCGGCTCCGCTCAACTCCGCCTACACGGCTGAGGAGTTCGAGTTCTACCTCGCTGACTCGGAATCGAAGCTCCTATTGACACCGGAAGAAGGATACCAGCCAGCTAAATCCGCTGCCTCCAAGCTAAACATCCCCTGCGTAACCGCCCAGCTTCACTCGCCCAATTCCAAAATCACTCTCTCTTTGACCAACGTAGAGCCGAGCGTTGACTCAATGTCCAAAGTCGTCAATGAACCCTCAGATGTGGCTCTGTTCTTGCACACCTCTGGCACCACGAGTCGCCCGAAAGGTGTGCCACTGACTCAGCTCAATTTGGCTTCATCGGTTCAGAACATCAAGTCGGTGTACAAACTATCGGAGACGGATTCTACTGTGATTGTGCTTCCGTTGTTCCATGTGCACGGCTTACTTGCTGGATTATTGAGCTCTTTAGTTGCTGGAGCTGCCGTGGCCCTCCCGGCGGCTGGTAGGTTCTCGGCATCCACATTTTGGGCAGATATGATTTCATACAATGCCACTTGGTACACAGCAGTCCCTACAATCCACCAGATCATCCTGGACCGCCATTTCAGCAAGCCAGAGCGGACTTACCCGAAGCTGCGATTCATAAGGAGCTGCAGCGCGTCGCTCGCACCCTCTATCATGACTCGGCTCGAGGAGGCATTTCATGCACCCGTGCTTGAGGCTTATGCAATGACGGAGGCTGCTCACCTGATGGCTTCAAACCCCTTGCCCGAAGATGGGCCGCATAAGCCTGGGTCAGTCGGGAGACCCGTGGGGCAGGAGATGGCGATTTTGGACGAGCACGGGGCCACACAGGCAGAGGGTGTGAGCGGTGAAGTGTGTATAAGGGGACCGAACGTGACCAAGGGCTATAAGAATAATCCAGAGGCAAATAAGCAGGCCTTCCAGTTCGGGTGGTTTCATACGGGTGATCTTGGGTTTATGGATTCAGATGGGTACTTGCATTTGGTCGGTCGGATCAAGGAGCTCATCAACCGTGGAGGTAACTTGATTGGAGTTCTGAATTATGGCCATTTTGTTTGCCATAACTGTGTTTTGAAAATAGCTTCGATAGATTCTTTATTGTGGCCAATGTGGTAAACTTTGGTTTATGCTTTGCAGGGGAGAAGATATCACCAATTGAAGTCGATGCTGTGCTTCTGGCACATCCAGATGTTGCTCAAGCAGTTGCCTTTGGAGTCCCGGATGATAAGTATGGCGAAGAGGTAAACAAACATTTCATTCTTCATTTCTGTGTTACCTAGTGTTTCTCCTTAAGAATCAGCTCTTTCTGTTCGTCGATTTCCTGAGAGATTGAACTTTTCTTGAGGCGGTAATCAAAACTTAGATGACTAGGAAGGACATTTTCGCTCACAAGTTTGGAATGATCAATGCCCGGTTGGTTCGTGTGCAGATAAATTGTGCTGTGATTCCGAGGGAAGGTACCGTGGTAACAGAGCAGGATGTGATCCAGTACTGCAGGAAGAACCTTGCAAGCTTCAAGGTCCCGAAGAAGGTTTTCATCACGGACTCCGTCCCGAAAACTGCCTCCGGGAAGATCCAGCGCCGGATTGTGGCGGAGCATTTCCTCGCGCAGATCTCAACTGCCAAGGTCCCCAAGTTTGGTGCTTAATCATCTCCTTAAGAGCGCGCGAATCTTAAGGTCGGAGTTCATTTTCAGTACCAAATTTTAAGTAGGTCGTCCCAAACTCGAGAAAAAACTAAGCATAAGGGTTGACTTTTTGTCCGTCTCTATATTGCTGACCGGCATGCTCTCTTCACCGATTGCCGGTGGTTGAATGGAATTTGCATTCGTTCTTTGTACATACGCATATTGGTATCAATGAAAAGAAAAATAACGTTCTTGTCCTAAGGAACTTCAGGATGACTAGTTCATATCACGGCTTTCATCTTGGTCTGAAATCTTCCATCTATGACATGACTGCTGCAAAATTCAAGTACTAAACACTACACAAGAAAATTAGACCACAACCAGGAGGCCCTGCTACGACCGGTCCAAAGGCGATATCGTCGAACCTCCCCTCTCAAGGGCAAGCAATAGGTCGCATTTGCATACATGGAAACGGGCATCCCGCGCATATGAAGCAACCAATCTTCCGAGCATCGGAATGTTTCCCGAGACCCCTCGCAGCGAGTTCTGGGAAAACCATCTCGAGTCCTCACCGGAGCTGTATGAGAAATCTTATTTCGAACGTAACAAACATCCCGATCCCATCTATAACCATAGTCATAATAGTTTACATCATCCGGAGGAGCAGATAATGGTAATTTGTCGCAATTATGAACGTGATGTTCATCAACTCTTCTAATAACTAGCTAGATACAATGGCCAAAGTCCAGAAACTAATCAGGCAAATTGGCTGGAACTCCTCCCGCGTGCGATTCAACGAGGTCGTTCCTTGCTTGAAGAGCTCGAGCGCGTTGCTTGATTACTTACCAAAGAGGTGCTTGATTATCGGACTTATTTCCATGTTCTTCAACCGTTCCGTCCATTCCCAGTCGACCCCAGGTGCTGCCGTGCACGTTATGGAAAAGGGACCGCCATTTGCACCGCCAAAATGCTTTCCCTTTCATCAGTTGTCGACGGTCATGAGGAGGTGGCGACTTTGCCTTCGCTGGCATGGTTCGTTGGGACCGTTGCTTAGAAGTCAATTAGTTTGAGCTTTTATCTTCGTGAAGAATCCCAACTTGATCTTGTGAGTTCAGTTCACATGCACCGTTGGATGAGGTAAGTCTTCTATAAAATTCAAATAATCCAACGGCGTATGTGCATTGGTTTCATGTGCACCGTAATTATGCAATAACAGTTCTCGATGTGCGTCGCCATCTAGCAAAGTGCGAACGTCTCTCAAAGGCTCAAATTTTGTTGACTAGATTTGACACGAAATCAAACTTTATTGAGAATTCGATCAATTTTTTGAGGCCTTTCCAACAATAGCCCTTTGCCTGAATCAGACTCGGGATATTGAGATATCACCCTTCTTAATCTTGCTCTTTAATCTTGAATGTGCCAAAAATCCTGTGATCATTCCCTATGAAGTGATATTTCCGTGTAGATTTTATTACAATTCAAAAGTTTTCCAATCCTTGAGAATCGCCACAATTAGAATTAAAACCAAGGACATATCACAACCTTTCAATTGTCCACTCGACTATTTTGCCAATATTTGATAGCAACAACTTTCTGTAATGGAATTGCATTTTCAGAAAGTTCAAGTGCTTGGGCTTTCCCAAGATCATAACAATTCACAACTTAGATTCAAGTTCTTAACAGGCAAATGATTTTTCAATTAAAATTCGCCACTAATCTATTTTTGGTAGGTCGATTAAAAATCCAAGCAAAGTAACGGGAGATTTACTTTATTCCTTCGAACCAAACCGAGCCAAATCTTCTCCCTCACCCAAGCTATCTCGGAGCTAAAACAAGGAAATCAATCGGTGACAACATGCTTCAACTAACTCTTGGGCCTTGTGGAACGAACTCAAGGCCATTGAAGAGCCAACTAATTAATCACACTGATGTTTGTCATTTTCTAGCTACATGTGATGTCATTCTCCATGTCACAATTTAATTTTGTTTCACCTTGACAACAGCTCTTTCTCCCTCGTTTCCTCCATAGTTAGGTCCCCCGTGAAGCTTGTAGACCGTGCCGATGATGAGCCTGCTAAACCGCTGTCATGCCGCCACTAGAATGCTGACTAGCCCCCCCCAACGATAAGGAGCTTAAAGAAGAAATTTTGTCAGAAGCTCATCATAGTAGCTATAGTATTCATTTAGGCAACACAAAAATGTATCAAAATATGCGCCAGTATTATTGGTGGAATGGTATGAAGACAGATATCGCGCTCATAGGGGTAAGTATCGGTCTAGGGTCAACCCTGAACTGATCTTGGACCGACCCAACCTTATCGGTCCTGATCCGATTCCCGGGGAGACTAGGTAGGTCCTTGGTCCTAGGATTCCTAGACCAACAGTGTACGGGTTGGTCCTCGGTCCTAAGAGTTCATGGTAGGTCCAACTCATATGTTAGTGTCGATTAGACGGCCAACGCCAGTCAGTATCCACATTAGTATTAATTGACATAAATGTAAAAGTTTTATGATTGAATTGACCAAAAAAATCACTGGTTGAAAGTATATGCATTTTTAAGATAGCATTTAAATGTTTCCAATGCCCCTAATTTTGTAATGTTGTCTTCATTTACTGCCAAAACTTTAAGGCATTGCAAGTTTAGTAAATGCTTTGGTGTTCCTTTGGGCAAACTCTCAATACGTGTTCCAGTAAGGTTAAAGTATCTTTAGTTTACCAACTTTTCTAGACCCTCAAGCACTTCAAGACTCTCATAATAACTAGTGTCCAACTTTCTCAAAGATGTGAGCTTCCCTAGATAAGGAATACGACGCAATTCCCAACAACCTCTAAGCAATAGTGCTCTCAAGTACATAAGTTAAACACGCCAATTTAAACCTAACTTGCTCGCCACATCTGATTAGCCCAAAAGCGTGGCCACAACCTTCACCAAAAAGGGGCTCGAGGTAAACCTAACACCTCTAGTACTACAAAGGTACTTATTTCACCATTTTGTACATGATCTCTTATAGAGTGATGTTGAATTTCAATATGCTTTACTCTTGAATGGAGGATGGGATTCTTTGTGAGATTAATTGCGCTTGTATTGTCGCATATGATTTATCGAAAGGGAATTTTTTATGGAACAAAAGGGAATTTTTTCTAACAAATCCTCATTCTCTGATTTTACCTGATTTTATGGGTGTTGTGATCTCCAAAATGATAAATCGTACAAAAATAAAGCTATTTCAAATTCTTTACTTTTGCTTTCAGGCTTGACAAAAGTGAGGTGCTCATTTTGCTAATGAGTTACGACTAAAGGCTTACAGGCAACTTTCGTAAATACTCAACTTGGGACATCTATTTGTGGGGTGCCTAATCCTCTGTCAAAGACACCGGTTGGTTACCCGACCTTTCTCGGGGGATGCACCGATCGACTAGATGAGGGCTAGCGACCCCGAACCACAGCGAAGCTCGTTGACCCAAGCCTCGCTGTGGTCGGGTGAGGCTCAGCCTTGCATTGGCTGGGCGAGGCCGACCTTGCGCGGCTTAGGCAAGGCTGACCTCACCCTGAGCCTCTTTATGCTATTTTCTAAATTAATATACACAATAACCCCCTTTGGGTGAGTTATTGTATATACTAATTTTTATCAATAAGGAACTTCAAAAATTTATGCCCAAAATTCATCAAACAATATGAAGCACTTTACAACATGTGCTTCCCAAGATCATATTACATTTATCAAGCAACAATTTTTGCCAGGAGATTGAGTAACTATTAAGTGAAAGAAGTTGAATCTCCACTTAATTCTAGTTGCTCATACAATTTGAGTCTTGGTTTCCACAAATATAGATTTTTCTCTTTCACCTGACTTTAAGAATGCTGTGATCTCCAAAATGATAAATTGTATGGACATTTCTTAAGACGAGAAATGACTTTTGCTTCAAAATCCTTCCCCGCCAAAAGTGGAAGAGACGGGAAAAAAGAAAGTTCAGAGAGTCTCCTCTCTTCTTCAAATGAGCAGAATGAAGGCATTTATAGGCGAAATGGGCTACCTCAATTAAGCTTGCCTCATCATGAGGCCGTGCTCGCTTTGACTGGAGGCTACCTCTTTTGGGGCATGCATTTTCACCTTCCGAAGTCCGATTTGTGATTTTTGGACAATTAGAAAGTGTGAGACGAATGCTTTCTGATGAGCCCATTATTATTAGATGAAATTGTGAAGTGACGGACCTGAAAATTCGACGCCAAATGGCGTCGTTTTGTTGTTTAGATGCTGACTGTACTCTCTGATGAGCCAAGTCAACTTCAAAAATTAATAAAAAAGAGTGCCTCGTTTAATTTTCGGCCAATTAGATTGGCATTAGCACTGAAATGATCATTTTTCAAATTTGTTGGCACTTAAGTGATCTAAAATAAACTTTAGGCACCAAAGTGAGCGTCGTACACAACTTTTGACACTTCTATTATGGCTGGGGACAGTGTCTACGGTGGCTAGGGTTTCACGGAGGGGGGCGATAGTGACGGCGATGCGACAGATAGTGGCAGCAGAGGTGAGCAAAGCCCGTCGTCACCTATTCGTGGCGAGATGCGCAAGTCGTCCTTGTGGCTCTGGTCGACACAGCAAGGCGGCGAGGTGGGTAGCAGGTGTTAGGACGTCGGTCGAGGCGACGGCTTTGGGGGATGGTGGCGAGCCTTCAAGGCAACGGCGTTTAGGCTCGGTTGAGGCAACGGTGGCGGCACAGCTTGAGGCAATGGCATTTGGGGGGAACGGCGGCACGGCTCGGCATAGTGTCTAGTGTTAGTGGCAGCAGCAACGGGAACGTGTTGGAACCCCTGCTCTCCGAAACCACCTAGAGGATTTGGCTTGGTGGTGGTGGTGGCAGCTCGAGGTGAGGACGACGAAGACAGTGGCTTGGGGACAGTGGTGGTGACGCGGCCAAGCTTGACGGACGAGAGGCTCAAGCAGCAATGACTTAGGAGCTCAGCGGTCGGCTTTTGGAATCCATTTGTCCTCGCAGATTTCCAGCTATCCGAGATTTTTAGGCAAAATATCAAAAGTGAATTTTTTATGGAGTAAAAGGGAACAATCGAAACTCTAAAGTAGAGCCCTAAGAGCTTGTTTAATTTTTAGCACAATTTTAGAGTCAAGGACCTTCCATTTTTTTTTCATTTTTTTTAAAAGAAAACTATCCAAAAATTCTATCAATAAATATATCAACATATCATGCTTACGCATAACCGGCATTCATGCAAATTCATTTACCGTTGTCGTGGCTTGACTAGGTCCTCCCGGCTTGACCGGTGGTTGTCATAAACAAAATTGCCTACTTTGGCTAAGTCAATGACCTAGGGCATGAGCTCAAAATCCAGCCCTTGGGTTGGCTCTAGTTACTCGTGGCTAACTCAGAGCCTATGGTAGGCCTGGGCATAGAACCCGCCTAAGCGGGTCACACCCAACCAGCCCTGGTCGGGCATTCACTCAGCTTGAATTGGGCCCGAATAGCGCGCCCAATTCCCCTATAAAAATACTCCCCTGCGGGCCCAAGCAAAAAAAAAAAAAGGCCGAGTGGGCCAGATCTGTGATCTGGCCTGGCATGACTTCTTTAGGGGACAAAAATCGGGTCAATTGAACCGAGCAAGAAAGCTACGCACGATCATATATGGATCAATTTAAAATAAATAACCTTTTAAGTTATGTGATAACTAATTAAGGATTATCTGAGATGTGACGTATAAAGCACCACCTAAATCTAGGGCTTCTGAGTGTCTAAAGTTAGATCCGAAGGCATGTTTTTGGCCCAAAAGTGCTTTTACAACCTTTTTAGCTCTTAAAGCTTGTGGAAATATTCTGAGTTATGTCAAAGTCTCATGGTGGCCTTGGTCAGAAAAGGGCCAAGGAATATTGAGTAGTCCCGAAATATCGTTATTTAGGAATAGTGTTAATATCCTGAAAAACCCCAAATCAGTACACTTGTGACAAATTTATCCAAAACTATTTTTTTGACCATAAAAAACCCCAAACTGATATACCTTTGACAAATTTACCCCAAACTGGTACACTTGTGACAAATTTACCATATATTAGTTTTTGTTAAATTTTACTGTAAAATTATTAAATTAAATAACACGTGATAGTTGACTGGTATACCAATTTGGGATTTTACGCTCCGTTTGTCACGTTTGCAATTTTTATGATTTTTTTGTGGTATTAATCCAATTTAGCGAGAGGGTATATTTGTCACAAATTTACCGGTTTGGGGTTTTTTAGGTCGAATAAATTAGTTTGGGGTAAATTTGTCATAAATGTACCAGTTTATAGTTTTTTTATGATCAGTCGGGGTAAATTTGTCACAGGTATACCGGTTTAGGGTTTTTCATGGTCAAAAAATAGTTTGGGGTAAATTTGTTACAGATGTATCAGTTTTGGGTTTTTCAGGGTATTAACCTGAGAATATTAGTGCTGTAACTATTTGAAAATATAAAAAAAAATTTACTTAAATAAGTGGTTACTTTGCTTAGATTAAATTAGAATTTAGAAATAGTCGTTTTCTCTGCTGAATTTAATTAATTTTAGATTCAGAAAACAGTATATCATTATTTTGTCGAAATTAGTTTAGAGATATCATACTGAATTCTACGTATGAATTTTGACAGATCGTTCCAAATTGGAAAATAATGTTACATGGAAGGTAAAAGGTGAAATATTTTATACGTTGTACGCATTAAGAATGATCCTTTCTTCATTCTAGAAAGTCAAACCATGGGTTATAAACCAAGGCCCACCGCATGTTTTCTTTTCAATAAATGCTGTAAAACATGATGATTCTCTTTATAACATTTTTAGGTTTTTATAGCTCGATACTATGGTGAATGAACGAAAATGGCGTCGTATAAGGTAGACGCATCCAATTAAATCATTTCATAATTTAACTCTGTTAGTTTCAAATTATATTTAATCATGCATCAGTAAATGAAGGGCGAGGCTAGTTCATCGTCACTATATGACTAGATCCACTCATTTTTCAGTGGATAGACAAAATTGGTCTTGATTGTTCCATAGTTGCCAGGTTTCATATAACTTCGTTATTTCCTGTAATGTTTCCGTAAAGTTTAACATATTGCTATTTAGAAAAAAGAAAGTAGTATTTTTTTTGTCATTGCTGTTATAACTACTTATGTCTTCTTCACCTCTCCATTCTCAAAAGCAAATTAACCTTGCGAAATTTAATTTTTTAATTTCATTAATATAAAAAATGCTAAGTCTCTTCATTTACTATATCAAAGAACTTATTTCTCTTTTTTTTTTTTCTTACTATTGATGAGAGATTGTTACATAGAGCATGTAAGACATTATTGGAACATATCAAAATGCACCAAAAATATCGAAATGATAAAGTTATGCACGTCAAGGCATTTGGATTTTTTTTTTTTTTTTTTTTTTGTAAACGCTCCATGACCAATATAAATTTTTTCAATGCAAAATGAATGAAATTTTACTGTTATTTTAGAAAAAAAATTATTTTATAAAGGACTTTGATTTAATTAATGTAAGCCAGCAAGGGTGACCCTTACCTAGACTAGCAAGGGTAAGGGCTGGCAAAGAGCTGTCTAAGGATCCCTTGCCCAAGGCCGGTGAGGGTAGCCCTCGCTTGAGGTCGATGACTTCCATCAAGCATTGACGAGGCCTGGTGATGGTTGGTAGAGGGAAAAAGAAAATGGCAAAAAGAAAAGAAGAGAAAGTGAAAAAAAAATATAAATAAGAAAAAGGGAAGAAAAATAAGGAAAAAAATTAATAAAAATTTCTAGAAGGATATTAGAATATTACTAAAATTTATCAACGTCAATATTGGTTATACTACATCGGACGATTAACATCTACGTCAAAAATTTCCAACCAAAATTGACAAGATGAACATAATTGGTGAAGCATGAAAAAGTTTATAACTTAATCGATACAATTAAAAGATTTATAATTAAATTGACAAAACTATAATAAGTTTTGAATTTTCTGGACAATTTTCCCAAAATTACACCATAACTAGGAGATACTATTACAACTGGTCCATCCCTTTCGAGTCCAATTATTATTTTTTATCTTGATGGGCTCGACATCGATGCTAACGATTTTAGCTCGGGGAGCAAGAGCCTATGGCTTGACTGCGCAGAATCGTCGAACCTCTCCCCCCAAATGCGAGCAACAGATCACATTTGCATACTAATTGAAAAGGTTTTGACATGATTATTCACATTTGAGAGTGCAAATAAACAAAGGCTATGAGAAAACTTGTTTTGAACATAACCAACATCCCATCTATAATCGAAGTCACGATAGTTTGCATCACCCGAAGGAGCAGAACATAGTTATAATTGCAATAAAAATCGTTATGTTCTTCTTCTCCTGATTACTAGCTGGTAACAAGGGCTAAAATCCTGAAACCTAAAAGCTGGTAACAAGGGCTAAAATCCTGAAACTCAAAAGGCCAATTGGCCAGAACTCCGTCCGGGGTGCGGTTCAACGACCTCATTCCATGGATGAAGAGCTCGATCGCCTTGGTTGCCGACTGTATCAAAGAGGTCATGGACGGACGGATCTGTTTCCATGTTCATTAACTGATCCACCCATTCCCAGTCAACCGCCGATGTTGTCGTGCCTGTCGTAGGAAGCGGATCGGCACTTGGGCTTCCAAAATCCTGGTAAGCTGCGTTGCAGGTATCTCCTCGCACGTTCGCTGCCGCTGGAGGAAGCGAATTGGTGCTTCCGTTGCTGCAAAAAGCCTAGGAATCAGCGGCGTAGAAGTTGTCATTTCGCACAGCCATCATCGCCGTCATAGGATTAGCACGCTGTGCCGCCAAAGGCCAGGGAACTGTCAGCATGGGTATCTTCTTGTGAAACGTTCATCGCCGTTATAGGAAGCGTGTGAGATTTTGTGGGACCACTGCCAACTGTTCTAAAAGCTTAAGCTGTTAGATTGGTTTATTATTTAAATATTCTAACACTGAAAGCATGGTTTATTATTTAAATATTCTAACACTCCCCTGCTTAGTACTAAGCGTGGAAATTTAATTGGGGAGGTAAATAAGGGCCTGAAAGATTCGAATTCAGGACCTCCTAGCTCTAATACCATGTGAGATTTTATGGAATCACTGCCAACTGTTCTAAAAACTTAAACTATTAGATGAAAGCGTAGTTTATTATTTAAATATTATAACAAAGTGAATGGCTATTCATGTCTCCACCAAAAGCCAGGGAATCAGCGTTGCTGCGGACGTTCCTCCGTCATCATCAGCGAAATCCAGGAAAGTGGGGCTGCAGATATCCTATGGAACGGTCCCCATCTCGATCCGAATCATGCTAGGAGGTGGATCGCCAGCAGCGTCCTCGTTGAAAGCTGGGGAAGCGGCCGGTTGAGCACGAGCAGTGGCGACAGTTGCGGGTGACGACACGGTGGAAGGATCGTCGACGGCGTTTGCGTGATCGCAGCAGAGCGGGCGTGCCTTCTTTGCTGGTCGATTCTCTACCTCAAGTTGCACTCCGCCGTGCAGATCGCGGCACGCTTTTTTGCTTCCTTTCGCCGCGTCTTTGTTGTTGATTACGCATAAGACAGCCTCTGTTTCCTGCATGATAGATTTAAACGAAATAAATTTCCTTCCGGCTGACAAGGAAGAAAAAAGAATACAAAGAGATTATAACCAGCGAAAATACATGTATGTGTCGGGCGGGTCATGTCAAATTAAAATTATATTATTAAGTAAATCATTCCGAAAGTGATCTATTTAATAATTGCGACAGAAAATTTAAACCAAGCATGACCTGTTTATTAAATAGGTATTGGAACATTATCAATAGAACCCATTAAATGGATCAAATTTAGTAAGCCCTATCAAAATGTGGCAAAAAAAAAAAAAAAAGAGAATGAGATCTTTGAAATAAATTTAACTTTTATGATGAATTTCACGAAATTGATTGTGCTCGATAAGTTAATTGTATTCTAAACATAATCAAATAATTTTTTAGAAAATAAATAATATTAGGAATTTTATGCTTACTTAATAAAGAGGAAAATACAATTTTCTGAAGAAATTTATATGTAATCTCTATTTACTTATCTTATGGTCACTATTCGTAAGAAGTAGAAGAATATAGCTAAGTTCATTTAAATTAGTCAAGAATATAGCTAAGTTCATTTAAATTAGTCAATGTTTCCTTGTATTAAAGAAAACTTGTACTAATGAGTGTCCATTGAACACTTACTAATCATTATTAAAGATAAGAAACTTTTTATCTTCGATGAAGTTAATTACAAGAGAAAAGTCTATAGTTAATTACAAGAGAAAAGTCTATCTATTTACTCTAAGCCTCAAAACACTAGTGTATTGGATTTTTTTTCCCCACCATCTTTATTTTAAAAAGAAACCTGATATAACTGTTTATTCATAATATTGAGAAAAATCTCACTCCCCCCCGAATTAGTCCTCATAATATTTAATTAAAATAAGTCATCCTCTCCCTTTGATTAAAAAAGAAAAGAAATTGAAAGAAATTGAACAACTAAAATACCTTATGATAGGATGACTATGGCCTACAATGTATATGCAACCCAAAATTGAGTTATCGTAAAAGCAGATACTATCTTGATCAATCAAGTCATGACGAGAATGGCCGATTTTGTATAATTAACTTGTTGATCAAATAATTTCGTTTATAACCTAATCTTTTTCGCAGTTCATCGTGGACGAATCATCAAGGCACTTATATTATTGATCAAACCCTAACCGATGCTTTAAAACTAGAGCAAAGTAGTTAGGATCCATAGAAAGCACTAAATTTATGTAGTGCTATATGTCTCTAAACATACAAAATTAAATTGTCAATGGCTAACCTAGATTGGACATCGTGTTTATACCAACCAAACGTATACATTATGGGGGATGCGTCGAGCACTTGTACATGATCTAGTGCCCATTCTCGGCCTTCTCGACTTCTGCAGTCAAGCTGGCTTTCAGTTTGAAAGTAACGAGTTCCTTGTAGCAGACGAGCTCGCCTCGCCAATCCCTAATTTCATGGCTCTGTTCGCCCTTCCAAGTGCCCGAGCCGACAGTCCTATCCACCCGTGATTTGTTCTTCTTCTTCAACAAGGTGAAAACATAACTTCCCGTCCCTATCCTTGCCAAAGACCTTCCAAGGATCGCCGCCGCCATACACGTCGTAGTCGCGGATGGCGTTGGGATCGGGCAGCGGCTCCTGATTCAGCCTCCGCAACAAGTACTGGAAAAAGAGTTGCTCGTTGGTGGGTCGGAAACGAAACACAGATGCCTAATCACCATCATAACGAACTCGAAAGCAATTGACAGAATCTCTCCTTCTTCTTTTCTCTAGCTCTTCTTGTTTTCGAATGAATATTTTCGTTTTTTTTTTTTTTTTTTGTGCTTTTATAACTGTAAAGTGACTACTTTATAGTGAAGGGAACATGATGAGTATACCAAGGTAGAAATGGATTACTTATTTTGAATCTTGAAAATTCTTGAATAAACTGTGTTGCGTGGCGTGAGATTATTGGGGGACGTAATATCTTGCTTTGTGATTTGCTTATGTCCAGCTGGCACAAGTAGTTGGATCAGATTCTTGTTCACCCAACTGGTTCGGACGATCTTTTGTAATGCCATGCTTCCAGATTTCTAAAGCTTGATCAGATTTTTTGATGTGAAATCAAATTCCGTTTAAAATTTGATGAATTGGGTACATTGCGGAAATGTTTTCAAGGTTATTTCAAATTTCAGGGCCACCGGGTAAAAAAGGACCAAGAAAAACGAATGACCCTAATATATATTTATTTCGGAAAATTAGTAGCTTAACTATGCAGAAAAAAAAAAAAAAAAAAAAAAAAACAGTTCTTCAAATAACCATATTCATTACTTGGCTACGATAAAATTAGAATTTAGAAATAGCAATGTCTTTGTTAGATTAGGCTTATATTACATTCAAAAATAGTTAACGTTATTTTGTCAAAGTTAATTTAAATATTTTGTACTAAAGTCTATGCTTCAATTTTGACTAGTCGTTCCAAATCATTAACCAAAAGGTATAGCAATTTCCATCCATATTTGACTAAATCATCTTAATAGGTAGGCCTTAATGCTTTTCATCGATGTGCAATTTTCCCTAACTTAGTTATTTTCCTCTAATGTTTCCATCAAATTTTTAACTTACTGGCTATTGCGATCTAAGGGGAAAAAAACTAGCCTCTTCTTCTTCATTGTTCTTATGACAACTTATATCTTCCTTGCCCCTCCTATTAGGGGTGAGCATTGGTCAAATTCCAACTCTGAGGCCAGTGATAAAAGGTCCAATTCTCGATTTTAACTGCGGATCAAATCGATAGTTTTCTCTTTTATTACGGTTCTTGTTGTTATGATTCTCAAAAGATGATTGGGGATAGATGTGTTTCTGAGCACCTAGACAAAAATAGCATTCATTTGGATATCTATGAGTTTACAGGAAATGAACTCAAAATTCCAGCAACTAATTCCTTTTACAAGGCTTACTTCAGGCCATATATGTTAATTTTTTACAATCGTTTTGCTGAAATTACTTCCAAACAAGTAAGATAAGTATTTCGAGGATGACAACTTGCATAGAGAGAGACACACTTGTAGCCTTGCAAGGAATAGAAGGAAAAAAAAAATTATCTGCCGGATCTTGGACCCACCGGAGGATTGGACCGGATGACAGTTCAATCCAATCCAATTCCAAGACCAGATGGGCCGATTCTGAATTCCACAAACCTAGAACCAACCTTACTTGGTCCAATTCCAAGTTCCAGGGTGAGAACCGATTGGTACCTCCTATTTCAAAAGAAAAACGATTAATATCAAAATATTAAGTCTATTTAGTTATTATATCTAAGAACTTTTGTTTTTGTTACTTGGAGTAAATAAAAATATGCTAAAAATATTGATGCGAAAAAGTCATGCACTTTGAGGCATCTTGATTTTTTTTTTTTCAATAAATTCTCCATGAACAAATTAGTCAACTAGCAAAAATAAAATTTGGATTCAATATATGGGGACATCTTTAACTAATTAAGAATTTATAAATTATAACAATTCAATGCTATGTTAACTATTCAAAAGTATATAACTTATAATTGACAAAACATTTTAAAGGAACACTAATCTTCATCAATATTTTAAAGGGTTAATAACACTAAAACCTCCAAGTTAATCCATCAGTGTCAAATTTACCATGAATGAATTTGTGTCATAAAAACTACTGAATTGGTACTCTGGTGCCATATTTCCTCTAAAACAAATCGATGATTTACTACAATTTTGGATAAATATGGCAAGAGTATATCAGTTTACAGTAAATGTGGTACATATATACTAGTTTAATATTTTTTATGACAAAAAACTTAATTTGGGGTAAATGTGGCAATAGCGTACAAATTTAAGAGTTTTTGTAACATGAAAATTAGTTTGTAGTAAATGTGCTACGGATGTACTAATTTCGCACTTTTAGTGGTATTAATCCTATTTTTAATAAACAGTTAAAAGGATATAGATAATTATCTCTCAAAAAGCCATACGGCTTTCAAATTAAGTCTCGAATTGTCAATAAGCCTAAGTATAACATAAATAAAATTTCTAAAATAAAAACATATATATTATTATTATTATTATTAATATAGCTGAAACAATTTAATACAAGTTACAAGCAAAACGGAATTTTGTTTTACAATGTAGAGACATCTTTGACTAATTAAGAAGTTATAAGAACACGGAGCAGTATTAACTATTGAAAAAGAAATCCCTTCTGATTGACTAAACATTTTAAAAGAACGCCATTAAGCCAATGTTAAATGAATATTTTAAGATAAACAATTTAGAAAATACAGATAATTATCCACTACAAAGTCATATACGAAGCAGTCCTTGGTCATTTGTATATGGAAAGAAAAGTTGTTTCTCACCGTGTGATGTTAATCTCAATGCTTGACATATATAAAAGAATACTCCAAGTATCAAAACTTGGTACGAATGAACGCATAAGTATCAACACTTCTAAAATATACATATAAAGGCCACTTTTTTTTTTATTAAAAAAAAATTGGACAATTAAGTGTTGGCTCTGACAAGACTTGCTGAAAATCCGATGTGATATTATTTTTTTTTAATAAAACTAGTCTACACGACTTGCAAGAATGTTTACTCAACAATCCTTGTCCCAAAATATTAGTTTACCCCAAAATTTGACTTTAATATAAATTTAATTAAATTAAATTAATTTTAAAAAGCAGCAAATCAGCAAGAGCCTCCATGGCCCTCATCGCCACTGTCCCACCATTGTTGGAAAGGGCCGACTATAGTAAGGTAAGGGTTAGCCGAGATTGTTGGCCCCCGGCTAATGGCTAGTCGACTGTAGGCAAGGGCTTGTGTGCCCTCCCCTAGATTGGGCCAAGGGCCGCTATCAGTTGAGGTGGGGTCATCGCCCTACCCCACCATAGCTAGCAGTGGCCTTGGCCCCTCTAAGGGAGGGTTGCAACCCCTCACTCCAAATTTGGGCAAGGGCTTGCACGCCTTCGCCCACCATCATCCAGGGTAGCTAGCCATTGGACAAGGCCCAACGGCCCCAACCAACCATTGCCCCACCGTTGTCAATCCTTTGTAGCAATGGTGGGGTGGCAACTGCGATGGTTGTGGAGGCCCTTGTTGATTTGTTACCTTTTTTTAATTTATTTTTTAAATTTAATTTAATTAATATCCATATTAAAAATCCAAAATGCGGGTTTATCTAGTCACGTTAGTGCCATGTGGATAATTTTTTTTTTTAAAGAAATGCCACATCATTCAAAATTTTCGCTAGAAAAAATCATGCTAGCTATTTGGCTGGAAGTTCTCACTATTAATACTTAAGTATTTACTTTTTCTCGGATATTGGTACTTAAGTGTACATTTTAGAAGTTTTGGCACTTATGTGTCTATTATGCTAAGTTTTTGCGCTTGAAGTATTCTTAATCCTAACAAATATGAATTTCTAATTCTCAACTTTAAAACACTACTTGTAATAATAAAATTGACAAGTTACAAACAATTTGATTATCTTGAAATCCACGGCTCAGACCATAAAATAGATAAGAATTAAGATATGCGGTTGTGAAATATGACAAGTTTCTTCGCATTCATTGTGCATGTGCCAAATAAGTGATGGATGCAAGTTATTTTTAGTAGGAGAATAGAGAAATGGGGAAAAGTATTAGAGAAGTCCTAAGCACATTGTATTTATGTCAATTTAATCTTAAACATTTTAATGGTGCCAATTTAGTTATAAATCTTTTGACCTAGTGCTAATGCAATCCTTTGGGCTAATTTTGATCGGATATTGTTGATTTGGACACTAGCTAGCTTTAGTGACATTGCCAATACTAACGTGGATAAATTTTAATGACATTTTAATAATTTTTTTTAAAAAATTTCTATTTTTGGTTCTTTTTTTTTTCTTTCATTTCTTCTTGAGTTAAAACCTTGAAAAACCCCAAACTGGTACACTTGTGACAAATTTACCCCAAACTATTTTTTTGACCATGAAAAACCCCAAACTTGTATACCTGTAACAAATTTACCTCAACTGACTATAAAAAACCATAAACTGGTACATTTATAACAAATTTATCCAAAACAAATTTATTCGACTACAAAAAACCCCAAAATAGTAAATTTGTGACAAATATACCCTATGCTAAATTGGATTAATACCACAAAAAAATCACAAAAATTGTAAATAGTGATAAACAGAGCGTAAAATCCTAAATTGGTATACCGATCAACTGCCACGTGCCATTTAACTTAATAATTTGAGAATAGAATTTAACGAAAACTAACAGAGGGTAAATTTGTCACAAGTGTACTAATTTGGGGTAAATTTGTCAAAGGTATATCAGTTTGGGGTTTTTTGTGGTCAAAAAAATAGTTTAGGGTAAATTTGTCCCAAGTGTACCAGTTTGGGGTTTTTCAGGGTATTAACCCTTTCTTCTTCCTTTTGCCAATGACTAGCCACTAGCCATGGCCGGGCGAAGTAGCCTTGCCTAGCCATTGTGAGGCCGAGCCCCTAGGCAAGGGCTCCCCTTTTCCCAAGCAAGGGTCAACACCTTGCCATGCCAAATTTGGCAAAGCTACCCTAGCCTAGGCGAGGGCCAACCTTGCTAGATTTGGTGAGGAGAGCCCTTGCTTAGGCGATGGTCAACCTTGCCTAGGCAAGATTTAGTGAGGCCAACCATTGCTAAGGTTTGGCCTAGCCATGGCCAATGCTAATCATTGCCTATGGCTAATGGTCAGTTATCAACAAAAGGAAGAAGAAATAAGAGACAAAAAAATCTAAAAAAGATATTTCAAAATAAACAAAACTAAAAAAATTAAAAATTATCTATGTCAACACCAACAGTGCCACATCAATTGGCTGGTGTCTATGTTAGCAATATTTGGGCAAAATGAATAACTTAATTAGTACTGCGTCAAAATATTTAGGACTAAATTGATATTCATGCAATAAATTTAGGACTATTCTCATGCTTTTTGAATTTGAAAGGAGAGGCATGTGTTGCCCAAAGTAGGGGGTTGGATAGATAACTTGAAGGTGTTCAGTTTTACATACCTACTTTTTAATTTATCCTTTACTTTTTTTTATAGAGAAATGATTGCGTAATAGTATTTAATTTACTGTGAGAATAACAATTTATTTTACATCGCAAAAAATAAATCACAAATAATTATAGATTATTGTGGGACTCACTTCTTCAAAAATTTGTGACTCATAATAAACTATTATTATCATATTATCCCAATAATTATAATGCTAGTAAAATCCTTTTATATATATATATAAAAGGCTTTAGTGGGGGATACCAACTTTAAAAATTGACTCTATATAGTATTGATGACAAGTTCCTATCGTGGCATTCATCTCGGTCTTAATTCTTCACTCTATGACATGACTGCTGCAAAATTCAAGTACTAAACACTGCACTAGAAATTACAACCTAACCAGGAGACACTATCACAGCCGGTGGACCGGTGAGCCAGCTTGTGTGCATTGGCTGCACTGTCGCGGTCATTGAACCTCCCCCAAAGGTGAGCAACGGGTCGCATTTGCATATAATGAACCGGGCATTCGGCAAATATGAAGCGACCGATCTTCCGAGCATCAGAGTGCTTATGAGGGATCCCAGCGAGTTCTGTGAACGTTCTCAAGTCCTCACCGGAGCTGTGTGAGAAATCTTATTTCGAACGTGACAAACATCCCATCTATTATCAACGGCATAAAAGTTTACATCGTCTGGAGGAGCAGATAATAGTAATTGTCAAAATTAAGAACATGATGTTCATCGATTATCCTAATAACTAGCTAGATGCAGTGGCCAATGCCTAGAAACTAATCAGACAAATTGGATGGAACTCCTCCCGAGTGTGATTCAACGAGGTCGTTCCATCCTTCCATGAAGAGCTCGAGCGCGTTGCTTGACGACTGCACAAAAGAGATGCTTGACCGTCGGACTTATTTCCATCTTCTTCAACCGATCCGCCCATTCCCAGTCGACCCCAGGTGCTGCCGTGCCCATCATAGAAAAGGGACCACCATTTGGGCCACCAAAAGCCGGGGCAGCTGCCGGGCAGGTATCTCCTTGCATGTCCGCCAATGTCGGAGGAAGCGAATTGGTATTTCTGGTGGTGAAGCTGATGTTATTCCGTGGAATGAAGACTCCGTCTTCGTTCAAAGCCGGGGAAGAGGATGGTTGAGCTTGAGCGGCAGCAGTAGTTGAGGATGGCGATGCGGTGGCAGGAACGTCGATGGCGTATGTGTGATCATCGCGGAGTGTCTGTGCCTTCTTTGCCCGTGGATTCCCTTCCTCAAGTTGCACTGGGCCGTGCAGATTCCGGCGAACCCTCTTGCTTGCTTCCCCCGCGTATTTGTTATGAATTACGCATAAGACACAGTCCGTTTCCTGCATTATATTTAAAAAAATTAAATTATCTTTTCCTGTTATACAAAAAGGAAAAAAAAAAGAAATTAAACAACAAAAATACATATAAAAAAAAACGATGGAATAATTATGCCTTATAAATGTACATTTAATCTATAACGGGAGTCAAAATGGTGGTACGATAATATTGTACTTTCCAAATCAATCATGGGTATTTGTAACTTTTCTCAAATAACTTATTGATCGAAGAATTCCTTTTATACCCTAATCTTTTTTGTAGTCCATTGTGGATTGTGGATGGATCAGTCATAAACACATTCATGTTATCAATCAAATCATAACTATTGCGTCGAAATTGGATATAACTAGTTAGGATCCTTTAAAAGTGTCGAAATTAAGTAAGCAAGCGCCTTTCGTTTTTCAACATACCAGATTGTCGATGGTTGACAAAGAATGAATAATGTGTCCAAAATATTCATGTCGACAAGAACATTAAGGAAGATATACCTACCAAACGGTGTATTAGGATAATTAGCAACCTAACAGAAAAGGGAAAGAAACACTTACGTTGCGGGGATGCTTCGAGTACTCGTACATGATCCAGTGCCCATTCTCGGCCTTGTCAGCTTTCGCGCTCGAGCCGGCTTTCGGTTTGAAAGTAAAGAGTTTCTTGTAGCCAATCACGTCACCTTGCAAACCTTGCAAATCCCTGAACTCGGAAATCTGTTCGCCCTTCCAAGAACCTGAGCCAGCGGTCCTGTCCACCCTTGATCTGTTCTTCTTCTTCAGCACTGTGAAAACATAGAACTTCCCGACCCTATCCTTGTCGAAGATCTTCCAGGGGTCGCCGCCGTACACGTCACAATCGCGGATGAGGTTGGGGTCAGGCAGTGGTTCTTCATTCAGCCTCCGCATCAAGTAATCGAAAAAGAGTTCTTGGTCGGTGGGTTGAAAGCAAAACCCGGGATGCCTAGTCGCCATGGTAATGAACTCGAAAGGAATGACAGAATGTCTTCTTCTCTGGTTTTTGTTGTTTTCGAAAGAGAGATGTTCGCTCTCGTGTGCTTTTATAAACGTTGGACCGAATGCTCTCGTAGTGAAGGCCACAGGTTTACGTACGCGGGTAGGATATCTCACTCCCATATTTGATGGGTGTTTATCTTGAATCTTGACAATTCTCGTATAAATTGGATTACGTGGCATGATAAGATATAATCCATGTAATTAGCCATTAGATCTCAATTTTTTGATTTCTTAATGTCCATCTGGCACAAGCAGTTGGATTTAAATTCTTGTTCACCTAACTGGTTGGTTCGGAAGATCTTTTTCTGTAATGTCTGCATGAAAAATCGTAGAACACATACATGAAGCAATTCCTTGCTTTTGGAATTTAAAAGCTAGGCCAGATTTGAAGTTGTGAAATCAAATTCCATTGAAAATTCGATGAATTAGGTACAAATTGCATAATCATTCTAGGTTATTTCGAAATGCTGTGGCCACCTCATGTTATCTTTTCAAGAAACGTTTGATAACAATACATTTCCTTTTTTAGAAATCATTTGAGAGATTTTTTAAGCATAATACCACGATAAAATCAACAGAAAGAGGCGTCATTCCGAGCACACTTCACACCCAATTTAAGTCGTGTTATAACTTGACTCCATTATTTTTAAAACATATATAATCACGCATCGTGAAATAAATCTTTATAGACTTATAACCAATTGTGCATTGCATGCACATCTCATGCACATGCCACGTCATTATCATGTATACACGTAATCAGAAGGATCTCAATGTCCATTGTTCTTTAATTTTGCTCCCAAGAACTTTTGAAAAGATTAGATTTCTTGTAAATGTCGCTTTCCATCAATGCTAATTTTAACACAAGTAAAATCTAAAATTAAATGGAACACAACCACCCTTTTAATATACATGAGACAGTCACGGGATAATTTTCCAAAAAGTTCTAAACTTATTGTACGGCAGCCAATTCAATTATAAATCTTTCAATTGTGCAAATTCAATTCTAAATCTTTTAATAATCTTCCAATTTAGTCTTAAACCTTTCACTTGTGTAAATTTAGTCTTAAACCTTTGAAAATTGACAAATTTAATTTGAAACCTATTATTTGGATAATTGTCTGGAATGATTACATTGGCAAATTGTCAAAAAAAAAAAATTATGATTAAACACAATTCAAAGGTTTATAACTAAATTGACAAATTGTCAAAAGGTTTATGACTGAGTTGACAAACTACTAAAAGGTTTATAACTAAATTAGCATGGCTCTGTTCGCCCTTCCAAGTACCCGGGCCGACAGTCCTATCCACCCGTGATTTGTTCTTCTTCTTCAACAAGGTGAAAACATAACTTCCCGTCCCTATCCTTGCTAAAGACCTTCCAAGGATCGCCGCCGCCATACACGTCGTAGTCGCGGATGGGGTTGGGATCGGGCAGCGGCTCCTGATTCAGCCTCCGCAACAAGTATTGGAAAAAGAGTTGCTCGTCGGTGGGTCGGAAACGAAACACAGATGCCTAATCACCATCATAACGAACTCGAAAGCAATTGACAGAATCTCTCCTTCTTCTTTTCTCTAGCTCTTCTTGTTTTCGAATGAATATTTTCGCTTTTTTGTGCTCTTATAACTGTAAGGTGACTACTTTATAGTGAAGAAAACATGATGAGCATACCAAGGTAGAAATGGATTACTTATTTTGAATCTTGAAAATTCTTGGATAAACTGTGTTGCGTGGCGTGAGTTTATTGGAGGACGTAATATCTAGGACAAATCAAATTGTTACTATTGATCTTGCTTTGTGATTTGCTTATGTCCAGCTGGCACAAGTAGTTGGATCAGATTCCTGTTCACCTAACTGGTTCGGACGATCTCTTGTAATGCCATGCTTCCACATTTCAAAAGCTTGACCAGATTTTTTGATGTGAAATCAAATTCCGTTTAAAATTTGATGAATTGGGTACATTGCGGAAATGTTTTCAAGGTTATTTCGAAATTTCAGGGCCACCGGGTAAAAAAGGACCAAGAAAAACGAATGACCCTAATATATATTTATTTCGGAAAATTAGTAGCTTAACTATGCAGAAATAAAATAAAAAAACAGTTATTCAAATAACCATATTCATTACTTGGCTACGATAAAATTAGAATTTAGAAATAGTAATGTCTTTGTTAGATTAGGCTTATATTAGATTCAAAAATAGTTAACGTTATTTTGTCAAAGTTAATTTAAATATTTTGTACTAAGGTCTATGCTTCAATTTTGACTAGTCGTTCCAAATCATTAACCAAAAGGTATAGCAATTTCCATCCATATTTGACTAAATCATCTTAATAGGTAGGCCTTAATGCTTTTCGTAGTTGCGCAATTTTCCTTAACTTAGTTATTTTCCTCTAATGTTTCCATCAAATTTTTAACTTACTGGCTATTGCCATCTAGGGAAAAAAAAAAAAAAAAACTAGCCTCTTCTTCTCCATTGTTCTTATGACAACTTATATCTTCCTTGCTCCTCCTATTAGGGGTGAGCATTGGTCCAATTCCAACTCCGAGGCTAGTGATAAAAGGTCCAATTCTCGATTTTAAGTGCGGATCGAGTGGATAGTTTTCTTTTTTATTACGGTTCTTGTTGTTACGATTCTCAAAAGATGATTGAGGACAGATGTGTTTCTGAGCACCTAGACAAAAATAGCATTCATTTGGATATCTATGAGTTTACAGGAAATGAACTCAAAATTCCAGCAACTAATTCCTTTTACAAGGCTTACTTCAGGCCATATATGTTAATTTTTTACAATCGTTTTGCTGAAATTACTTCCAAACAAGTAAGATAAGTATTTCGAGGATGACAACTTGCATAGAGAGAGACACACTTGTAGCCTTGCAAGGAATAGAAGGAAAAAAAAAATTTATCTGCCGGATCTTTGACCCACCCGAGGATTGGACCGGATGACAGTTCAATCCGGTCTAATTCCAAGATCAGATGGGCCGATTTTGAATTCCACAAACTTGGAACCAACCTTACTTGGTCCAATTCCAAGTTCCAGGGTGAGAACCGATTGGTACCTCCTATTTCAAAATTTAAAACGATTAATATAAAAATATTAAGTCTGTTTAGTTATTATATCTAAGAACTTTTGTTTTTGTTACTTAGAGTAAATAAAAATATGCTAAAAATATTGATGCGAAAAAGTCATGCACTTTTGAGGCATCTTGATTTTTCTTTTTTTCAATAAATTCTCCATGAACAAATTAGTCAACTAGCGAAAACAAAATTTGGATTCAATATATGGGGACATCTTTAACTAATTAAGAATTTATAAATTATAACTATTCAATGCTATGTTAACTATTCAAAAGTATATAACTTATAATTGACAAAACATTTTAAAGGAAACTAATCTTCATCAATATTTTGAAGGGTTAATAACACTAAAACCTCCAAGTTAATCCATCAGTGTCAAATTTACCATGAATGAATTTGTGTCATAAAAACTACTGAATTGGTAAACTGGTGCCATATTTACTCTAAAACAAATCGATGATTTACTACAATTTTGGATAAATATAGCAAGAGTATATCAGTTTACAGTAAATGTGGTACATATATACTAGTTTAATATTTTTTTATGACAAAAAACTTAATTTGGGGTAAATGTGGCAATAGCGTACGAATTTAAGAGTTTTTGTAACATGAAAATTAGTTTGTAGTAAATGTGTTACGGACGTACTAATTTCGTACTTTTAGTGGTATTAATCCTATTTTTAATAAACAGTTAAAAGGATATAGATAATTGTCTCTCAAAAAGGAGAGAAAATATTCAGTGGTTCGTGCGCGCCAGGTCATCCGCTGACCTGGTGCGCACAAACCAATGAAATATCGGCATGTGTCCCCGAGCGGGACCCGCTAGAAAAGGAAGGCGCAGATTTTTGATCGGCTCGGCTCGGCTCCACCGCGAAGAAAGGACGGTCATCGTATTCCTCCCGCTCAAAATTTTTTTTCTCTCTTCACTTGCATTTGCTGGGTTTTTCTCTCTCTCCTCTATCGCCTCTCTCACTCTTCCCTCCCTCTCTCTTTCTCTCTCCGACGAACAGACGCGACCTCCCAGTCTCTCTATGCCCTCCCTGGCTTTCAAATTAAGTCTCGAATTGTCAATAGGCCTAAGTATAACATAAATAAAATTTCTAAAATAAAAACATATATATTATTATTAATATAGCTGAAACAATTTAATACAAGTTACAAGCAAAACGGAATTTTGTTTTACAATGTAGAGACATCTTTGACTAATTAAGAAGTTATAAGAACACGGCGCAGTATTAACTATTGAAAAAGAAATCCCTTATGATTGACTAAACATTTTAAAAGAACGCCAATAAGCCAATGTTAAATGAATATTTTAAGATAAACAATTTAAAAAATGCAGATAATTATCCACTACAAAGTCATATACGAAGTAGTCCTGGGTCATTTGTATATGGAAAGAACAGTTGGTTCTCACCGTGTGATGTTAATCTCAATGCTTGACATGTACAAAAGAATACTCCAAGTACCAAAACTTGGTACGAATGAACACATAAGTGTCAACACTTCTAAAATATACACATAAGAGCCACTTCTTTTTTTTATTTTAAAAAAAAATTGGACAATTAAGTGCTGGCTCTCACAACACTTGCTGAAAATCCAATGTGACATTATTTTTTTAATAAAACTAGTTTGCGCGACTTGCAAGAATGTTCACAACAATCCTTATCCCAAAACATCAGTCTAGCCTAAAATTTGACTTTAATATAAATATTCCTTAAATTAAATAATTTTTAAAAAGCAGCAAATCAACAAGAGCCTCCATGGCCCTTGATGCCACCGTCCCACCATTGTCGAAAAGGGCCGACAACAGTAAGGTAAGGGTTAGATGAGATTGTTGGCCCTTGGCCAATGGCTAGTCGACTGTAGGCGAGGGCTTGTGTGCCCTCCCGTAGATTGGGCCAAGGGCCGCTATCGGCTGAGGTGGGGTCATTGCCCTACCCCCACCATAGCTAGCAGTGGCCTTGGCCCCTCTAAGGGAGGGTCGCGACCCCTCATGCCAAATTTGGGCAAGGGCTTGCACGCCTTCGCCCACCATCAGCCAGGGTAGCCGGCCATTAGACGAGGCTTGACAACCCCAACCAACCATTGCCCCCACCATTGTCAACCCTTTGTAGCAATGGTGGGGTGGCGACTGCGATGGTTGTGGAGGCCCTTGTTGATTTGTTGCCTTTTTTTTTTAATTTAGTTTTTAAATTTAATTTAATTAATATACATATTAAAAATCCAAAATGGTGGTTTATCTAGTCACATTAATGCCATGTGGATAATTTTTTTTTTATAAAGAAATGCCACATCATTCAAAATTTTCGCTACAAAAAATCATGTCAGTTGTTTGGCTGGAAGTTCTCGCTATTGATAATTAAGTATTTACTTTTTCTCGGATATTGGTACTTAAGTGTACATTTTAGAAGTTTCGGCACTGATGTGTCTATTATGCTAACTTTTTGCACTTGAAGTATTCTTTATCCTAACAAATATGAATTTCTAATTCTCAACTTTAAAACACTACTTGTAATAATAAATTGACAAGCTACAAACAATTTGATTATCTTGAAATCCACGGTTCAGACCATGAAATAGAAAAGAATTAAGATCCGCAGTTGTGAAATATGACAAGTTTCTTCACATGCATTGTGCATGTGCCAAATAAGTGATGGATGCAAGTTATTTTTAGTAGGAGAATAGAGAAATGGGGAAAAGTATTAGAGAAGTCCTAAACACATTGTACTTATGTCAATTTAATCTTAAACATTTTAATGGTGTCAATTTAGTTATAAATCTTTTGACCTAGTGCTAATGCAATCCTTCGGGCTAATTTTGATCGGATATTGTTGACATGGACACCGGCTAGCTTTAGCGACATTGCCAATACTAACATGGATAAATTTTAATGACATTTTAATAAATAAAAAAAAATTATTTTCCATTTTTGTTCTTTTTTTTCTCTCATTTCTTCTTCCTTTTGCCAATGACTAGCCACTGGCCATGACCGGGCGAAGTAGCCTTGCCTAGCCATTGTGAAGCCGAGCCTCTAGGCAAGGGCTCCCCTTTTCCCAAGCAAGGGTCGACACCTCGCCATGCCAAATTTGGCGAAGCTACCCTAGCCTAGGCGAGGGCCAGCCTTGCTAGATTTGGTGAGGGGAGCCCTTGCTTAGGCGATGGTCAACCTCGCCTAGGCAAGATTTAGTGAGGCCAACCATTGCTAAGGTTTGGCCTCGCCATGGCCAATGCTAATCATTGCCTATGGCTGATGGTCAGTTATCAACAAAAGGAAGAAGATATGAGAGAGAAAAAATCTGAAATGATATTTAAAAATAAACAAAACTAAAAAAATTAAAAATTATCTATGTCAACACCAACAGTGCCACATAAGTTGGCCGGCATCTACGTTAGCAATATTTGGCCAAAATGAATAACTTAATTAGTACTACATCAAAATATTTAGAACTAGATTGATATTCATGCAATAAATTTAGGACTATTCTCATGCTTTTCCCTCTATAAATGAATTTGAAAGGAGAGGCATGTGTTGCACAAAAGTAGGGGGTTGGATAGATAACTTGAAGATGTTCAGTTTTACATACCTACTTTTTAATTTATCCTTTACTTTTTTTTTTATAGAGAAATGATTGCGTAATAGTATTTAATTTACTGTGAGAATAACAATTTATTTTAGATCGCAAAAAATCAAATCACAAATAATTATAAATTGTTGTAGGATTCACTTCTTCAAGAATTTGTGACTCATAATAAACTGTTATTGTCATATTATCCCAATAATTATTATGCTAGTAAAATCCTCTTTTATATAAAATTAAAAAAAAAAAAAGGCTTTAGTGGGGGATACCAACTTTAAAAATTGACTATATAGTATTGATGACAAGTTCGTATCACGGCATTCATCTCGGTCTGAATTCTTCACTCTATGACATGACTGCTGCAAAATTCAAGTACTAAACACTGCACTAGAAATTGCACCATAACCTGGAGACACTCTCACAACCGGTGGACCAGCGAGTCAGCTTGTGTGCATTGGCTGCACTGTCACGGTCATTGAACCTCCCCCAAAGGCGAGCAACGGGTCGCATTTGCATATACTGAACCGGGCATTCTGCAAATATGAAGGGACCGATCTTCCGAGCATCGGAGTGCTTATGAGGGATCCCAGCGAATTCTGTGAACCTTCTCAAGTCCTCACCGGAGCTGTGTGAGAAATCTTATTTTGAACGTGACAAACATCCCATCTATTATCAATGGCATAAAAGTTTACATCGTCTGGAGGAGCAGATAATAGTAATTGTCAAAATTAAGAACACGATGTTCACCGATTATCCTAATAACTAATTAGATGCAGTGGCCAATGCATAGAAACCAATCAGACAAATTGGATGGGATTCCTCCCGAGTGTGATTCAACGAGGTCGTTCCATCCTTCCATGAAGAGCTCGAGCGCGTTGCTCGACGACTGTACAAAAGAGATGCTTGACCGTCGGACTTATTTCCATCTTCTTCAACCGATGCGCCCATTCCCAGTCGACCCCAGGTGCTGCCGTGCCCATCATAGAAAAGGGACCACCATTTGGGCCACCAAAAGCCGGGGCAGCTGCCAGGCAGGTATCTTCTTGCATGTTCGCCAATGTCGGAGGAAGCGAATTGGCATTTCTGGTGGTGAAGCTGATGTTATTCCGTGGAATGAAGACTCCGTCTTCGTTCAAAGCCGGGGAAGAGGATGGTTGAGCTTGAGCGGCAGCAGTAGTTGAGGATGGCGATGCGGTGGCAGGAACGTCGATGGCGTATGTGTGATCATCGCGGAGTGTCTGTGCCTTCTTTGCCCGTGGATTCTCTTCCTCAAGTTGCACTGGGCCGTGCAGATTCCGGCAAACCTTCTTGCTCGCTTCCCCCGCGTATTTGTTATGAATTACGCATAAGACACACTCCGTTTCCTGCATTATATTTAAAAAAATTAAATTGTCTTTTCCTGTTATTCAAAAAGGAAAAAAAAAAGAAATTAAACAACAAAAATACATATAAAAAAAAACGATGGAATAATTATGCCTTATAAATGTACATTTAATCTATAATGTGAGTCAAAAGGGTGGTACGATAATATTGTACTTTCCAAATCAATCATGGGTATTTGTAATATTTCTCAAATAACTTATCAATCAAAAAATTCCTTTTATACCCTAATCTTTTTTGCAGTCCATTGTGGATTGTGGATGGATCAGTCATAAACACATTCATGTTATCAATCAAATCATAACTATTGCGTCGAAATTCGATAGAACTAGTTATGATCCATTAAAAGTGTCAAAATTAAGTAAGCAAGCGCCTTTCGTTTTTCAACATACCAGATTGTCGAAGGTTGACACAGAATGAATAATGTGTCTAAAGTATTCATGTCGACAAGAACATTAAGGAAGATATACCTACCAAACGGTGTATTAGGATAATTAGCAACCTAACAGAAAAGGGAAAGAAACACTTACGTTGCGGGGATGCTTCGAGTACTCGTACATGATCCAGTGCCCATTCTCGGCCTTGTCAGCTTTCGCGCTCGAGCCGGCTTTCGGTTTGAAAGTAAAGAGTTTCTTGTAGCCAATCACGTCACCTTGCAAATTCTTGAACTCCTTAGTCTGTTCGCCCTTCCAAGAACCTGAGACAGCGGTCCTGTCTACCCTTGATCTGTTCTTCTTCTTCAGCACTGTGAAAACATAGAACTTCCCGACCCTATCCTTGTCGAAGATCTTCCAGGGGCCGCCGCCGCCGCCGCCGCCGTACACGTCACAATCGCGGATGAGGTTGGGGTCAGGCAGTGGTTCTTCATTCAGCCTCCGCATCAAGTAATCGAAGAGTTCTTGGTCGGTGGGTTGAAAGCAAAGCCCGGGATGCCTAGTCGCCATGGTAATGAACTCGAAAGGAATGACAGAATGTCTTCTTCTCTGGTTTTTGTTGTTTTCGAAAGAGAGATGTTCGCTCTCGTGTGCTTTTATAAACGTTGGACCGAATGCTTTCGTAGTGAAGGCCACAGGTTTACGTACGCGGGTAGGATATCTCACTCCCATATTTGATAGGTGTTTATCTTGAATCTTGACAATTCTCGTATAAATTGGATTACGTGGCATGATAGGATATAATCCATGTAATTAGCCATTAGATCTCAATTTTTTGATTTATTAATGTCCATCTGGCACAAGCAATTTTTATTCTTGTTCACCTAACTGGTTGGTTCCAAAGATCTTTTTCTGTAATGCCCGCATGAAAAATCGTAGAACACATACAAGAAGCAATTCCTTGCTTTCGAAATTTAAAAGCTAGGCTAGTTTTGAAGTTGTCAAATCAAATTCCATTGAAAATTCGATGAATTAGGTACAAATTGCATAATCATTCAAGGTTATTTTGAAATTCCATGCCCACCGCATGTTATCTTTTCAAGAAATGTTTGATAATAATATATTTCCTTTTTTAGAAACCATTTGAGAGAACTTTAAGCCTGATACCACGATAAAATCAACAAAAAGAGGCGTCGTACCTGGCACACTTCACACCCAATTTAAGTCGTGTCACTCTGTTATTTTTAAAACATCATTAAATAAATAGTTATAGACTTACAACCAATTGTGCATTGCATGCACATCTTATACACATGCCACGTCATTATCATATATACACGTAATTATAAGGATCTAAATGTTCATTGTTCTTTAATTTTGCTCCTAAGAACTTTTGAAAAGATTAGATTTCTTGTAAATTTCTCTTTCCATCAATGCTAATTTTAACACAAAAAAAATCTAAAATTAAAATGGAACACAACCCTTTTAATATACATGAGACAGTCGTGGGATAATTGTCCAAAAAGTTCTAAACCTATTGTACAACGGTAATTCCATCAAAAATCTTTTAATTGTGCAAATTTAATCATAAACCTTTTGATAATCTTCTGTTTTAGTCTTAAACCTTTTAATTGTGTAGATTTAGTCTTAAACCTTTGAAAATTGGCAAATTTAATCCTAAAACCTATTATTTGGATAATGGTTTGGAAGGACTATATTGGTAGATTGTCAAAAAAATTTGAGTAAAAACAATTTAAATGTTTATAACTAAATTGATAAATCGTTAAAATGTTTATGATTAAATTGACAAATCGTCAGAAATTTTATGATTAAATTGATAAATCGTTAAAAGATTTATGATTAAATTAACATCATTAGTAGGTTTAGAACTGAATTTGCTATGGTACCATAAATTTAGAATTTTTTGGACAATTTTTTCGATGCCCACAATAAATAAAAATAAAACATGTGACACTCTTAATTACAATAAGAGCTTGGCTAACACCGTTGCAAACAAATATTAATGATGCCAGCAGGTCCACAAATTCTCTTTTACATAGGGTGGGCAACTAGTGCATTAGATACAACAGTAAATATAAAATGTTAGCCAATTCCTTTTAATTTTTTACACTAGTTTCAAACTTGTTCAATTTAATATTTCATAAATTTTAGGTCAATACAGCAAAATAAATATTTAAATAGAGAAAAGGAATACTAATATTTGAAAAGTCATAAATGAGAAAAGTAAGTATTAGGCATACGGAGGATATTAATTCTAGACTATCAATTCTTTTAACATTTTTGGATGTCATACCCAACTATTAAGTTCTTTTATCCACTTATTAAAAATGCAATTAGTCTCTCTTTGTGAAAAAAATTCACTAATCTCTTATTTTAGTTGTTACTTATCAATTTTTTTTTTTCTTGAAATGAACATTCTTAAATTCATAGATTTCATAATATTTATACCAAAAACATTAAACTTGGGTAACAAGTAAAATAATAATGAAAAATTGATTCTTTAAAAATGAGGAAAAAACCGCCCAAAACACTAAATTTATCTACTATAACATAATTACACCAATTCTTTTGACACAAAAAACCCCAAATTTGTCCTCATGTAAGATATTTACTCATTTGGAAAAAGAAAAAAAAAACATATTCATTCCAAACATATCAAACTTTTAAATTCTAAAATTACACCAATGCAACACATTTATCTCAAAATTTGGTGTAAATTGTGTCATAAAAACTAACTTGGTGTAAATGTGTCACATGGGTTTTTTGTATTATAAAATAAGTTTGGACTAGACGTATATCATATGGGTATAAGTTTTGGTTTTATTTTTTTGTGTCGTAAAAAGTTTAGGATAAATATGTCACAATATGCATAGTTTAGATTTTTCTTTTTTTTGTGGCTTTGTCACTTAAAAAAATGATTAAAAAAATGATAGAAGATTGACATAAACAAAACAAAAAGGAAAATCACTTTAGAATGTAATATAAGAATCTGATCAAACCTCACTAGTAATTTTAGGTTTCTTCCCCCCCCTCTTTTTTTTTTTTTCTTTTTGGCTAAATTTGGTTATTTAAGAAGAAAATCACTTCAAAAGGGAAGGTGCAATCAACCACTTATTTTCTTTAAGGAAAATTCTAAATAAAAATATAAAGTGACCTCATTTTTTAAATAAGACGTGAAGCGGGACCCTGTTCCAATAAGAGCCTAAAACGCCCACATTTTCTCAAATAAAGGCTTGAAATTGATTCTATTTCAAATAATGATTTGAAATGTTTACTTTAATTTCAGAAGAAGGTTTAATTTTTAAAATAGAAATAATTTGAAACTAAAATTGTCTTTTGACAAAAATGCTTTAGACCGATCAGAAAAATTCAGAGCCAAACCGCAACTAGCAAGATCATACCTTTATTTGAAATTATCATAACTACTTCAAAGTCTAAGTTGAGACGATTTAACACAAAATCCACTTTAGACTTTTATTTGAGAAAATAAGGATATTTCATACTCTTATTTGAAAATTTTCCTTTCTTTATAATAATTGGATCCCATATAAAAGTAAAAAAAATAAATAAATTAAGAATATAAATTTGAAGCCATAACTTTAAATAGTAATTGAATGATCACGGTAGTTTTATATATTTCATGAAAATGGAGTGCATGTAGCTTATACAAGAAGTAAAAAATAGATTTTCTATAATTTAATTTTCATGGAACTTCTGAAAAAGAAAATATTAAATACCGGCTTTTACAATGATAAATGTTTATCATCCCCAGCATCTGCAAAACTCCCATACAAGCAGTTGCGCAACTAGGGTTTTAGCCTCATCTCTCGTACTCTTCCTTTCCCACACTCTGCTTGGCCATGGAAGACGCCGCACCGCCGCCGTCGCCGTCGCCGTCGCCGGCAGCCCCGCCCCCGGCGGCCGCGCCGCTCCCCTGCTGGAGCAACGTAGTGAAGGCCCAGCCCCAGCCTCCGCCGAAGGCCGAGCCGCAGGATGGCGCGGCGGCGACGCAGAGGATCTTCGTGGGCAGCTGCGACTCCTCGAAGGGCGTGTCGGTGGCGGTCGTGGACGCCAACGCCATCATCGAGGGCGGCGAGAGGCTTCGGGGCCTCGCCGACAGGTTCGTCTCCGTGCCGGAGGTCATGAGCGAGGTCCGCGACCCCGTCTCGCGCCGCCGCCTCGAGCTCGTGCCGTTCGCCGTCGAGACCATGGAGCCGAGCCCCGAAGCTCTCAATAAAGGTACTTTGGCGGAGGAATTTGAATTGCTGTCGCCCTGGTATATAGACTGTTCAGGGGGGAACTACTGGGCTCGTTGTCTTGATTGAGCTGAAATTTCGCTTGTCCTTTTGTTTTATGGACGTAAAAGGTGATTATGAGAGGTTTTGGGGAAAATATTTCAATGGGATTGTCGTGGTAATTGAGCTGAATTGTCAAAATTTGGGGGGTTTTATGGTATAGAGGGTGATTTCGAGAGGTTCGAGGGGAAAGCTCTTGGTATTATGTTCTGTAAGAAGCTTTGGGAGATATATAACTTGCTCATGGAAATGATCCGCCTTGTCTAAATTTTCTCATTCAGACATAAGTGGAACTTCATAAGGAGTGATACTAGTTATGCCTGTCGTTGGTAATCAGTGTACTAGAAATTGGAACTGCAGAACTAAATCAAATCAAATGGATCTAGAGAAGTTTTGTTGAGGTGCAGTTCCTATATGCTAGTTTCCCGTGCTATCTGAGCATGGATGACAGAAACCAAGTTTTCACCAAGCCAAATTTTGTAAATTTTACATGGATGCTCGTTGAATATATACATTCATAGGTGGAGACATACCTGCGGAGGGATACCACAATATCTCCAAATGGCAACACATGGCCAATCAGCATGACTCTTTTTGTTGTCATTGCTTGTATTCGTCCATTTTGGTTTTGTCATCTTGCGAATCCATTTTGATTTTTCTGCTGCAAACATGATTATATATTTTTGAATTGGTTGTTAAATAGAATTGTCCTATCATTTCAATTCCCATGAATTAATTGTAAACTAAAGTGGATATCAGATCTGACAAAAAAAGTAGAAATATTAATTAAGGGAGCAGTAATAAAATCAAGTTCCCAGTTTCTGAAAATTAAAGCAGTGACCGTGATTCTGTTTTGGTCGTAGCTTATTTCTTGCTTGTTATTCTTGTGTAGCTTCTAAGACTTTGGATGATTTTTCTTATGTATTAATAAGCTATGCCTTGGACTTCATAGAAGAGTTTGAATGTCAATAGACTTATCTGTATTTTGTCACATTTGACAGTTATCAAATTTGCGCGAGCAACTGGTGACCTGCAAACTCTTTCCGATGTTGATCTGAAGCTCATTGCCCTGACGTACATGCTTGAGGCTCAAATTCATGGCACTAACCATCTGAGAGATTGTCCACCACCTGTACATACAGTTAATATTAAGAGGCTTCCTGAGAATGACATGCCTGGATGGGGAAAAAATGTTCCTAATCTGGAAGAGTGGGAAGCATTAGAACATGAAGCTGAGGAGAAAACAAATACGTCATCGAGAATTTTACCACTGAAGGACTTAAACCTGAACATTATTCCAGAAGACAACCTTTCTAAAGATGATTCTGCTGGTGATAATCACTCTGTGGATCATGAGAATGTGGAAGAAAGTTCAACAAAACATAGAAGATTTCCCCCCAAGAAAAAAGAGATTGCAATTGAAGGCAAGAAAATGGTAGCGGATGGAGTTGACGCTTCTCAGGGACAAGTCGACGATAATGCTGGTGATTGGCTGCCTGCTGTCAGTAGAAGTACTCATAGAAGATATCTTAGACGCAAAGCTAGACGTGAACATTTTGAGACGCTATCTGATAAAGAGAGTCAACAAGATGCTGAGAAGGATATTGATGACCACTCTATGGATGATATCAAAGGCTCGGGAGAGCTATTACATCAATGTCCTGAAGAAGTGGTACCTGCCAACGCAACTTCTGAGGAGAGTAAGATAGTCAAAGGGGTGGAGGGCAGTGAGGACCTTTCTTCTATCTTGAAACAAATGAGATTGGAGGAAGATTCAGCATCAGCTCTTCGAGAAGGGATAGAGCATGACCTTTCTTCTGTAGTAATGGAATCTGTTGATGCATCTGAAGCTGAAACTGTTGGCCGAGATGATGTTGATAATGCCAGTGAAGAAACAGATCGATTGGAGATCTCAAACCAGACTAATGAAAGCAATGATGCATCTTATTTAGATGATGAGAGTAGTGAACAGAGTTGGGTGCTGAGATCGTTATCGGAGTCCAGCGTAGCTTGCGTTACTGGTGATTTTGCAATGCAAAATGTTATCCTTCAGATGGGGCTACGCCTGCTTGCTCCTGGGGGAATGCAAATACGCCAACTGCACAGGTTTGTATCTAAATATAATATATGTAATGACATGGTGATTTGCTTTCTGATTTTCTTTGACATCAGCCTGCAGTTCTTATAGAGAATGCCAACCTTTTGAATTTCTCATAGTTCATCCTAAATATTTCAGCTGACCTCCCTTACACTTAATTCTTGTCCCCCTTTATTTTATCTGGTCAGTTCAAAGTTGAGTTTGGTGATAGGATATTTTAACTACTAATGGAAATTGAGCTTGTCTGATTCTCCAGATGGAATCAAATGTAGGAAGTGGTCAGAGGTTAGACTTCACTTGGTGTAGAAGCTTTTTTAATTTTTGCCTCTTGCTGTTCCATCAGGAGGACAAGAACTTGTGGAAGTAAGAGCCATTTTTTCTGGAAAAAATTTATAGCTAGGGGAGGAGAGAGGGAAGGAAAAGAAAAGGGGGAAACAGAACTGGAACAGAGAGGTTTTTTTTTTTTGGGGGGGGGGGTGGTTGAATCTTGTATTTCTCTGAACCTGCAATTGTTTTGTGGGAAACCGTGGTGGTTCTTCAGCAGTTATGGCTGTTGAATCTTTTACTTTCAGGCATAATGTTTTAATGTTTTTGGAGGGCTATGCTCACTCCCTTTGACCTGGATGTCACTGGTTTGAGTCACCAAAATAGCCTCCCTGCAAAAGCTGGTAAGGCTATGTGACCTCACCCTCCTAGACCAGTGCACTGGGGAACTTGTTAGCTTCTATTGTTCTTTTTACTTCTGATTTTTAATGAACTTCATTGTCAAATTACTCAAGTTTTGTTTCGTGTTCCCAGGTGGATACTGAAATGCCATGCTTGCTATACTGTGACTGCTGAAATTGGGAGAGTTTTCTGTCCAAAGTGTGGAAATGGTGGAACCTTGCGTAAAGTTGCTGTCACGGTCAATGAAAATGGAGTTGTGTTAGCAGCCCGTCGACCACGTATTACTTTACGTGGCACCAGAGTAAGTATATTTGGTTGCTGGAAGCTGCAAGTTTTATTCTTTAATTTTAACAGAAGGTGGATGTAGTCATCATTAATGTTATTGTTATGTTGAATATGTTTTTTGGTTTGTCTATGAGCACGTTGGCTCTTTTTGCTAATTTTAATTTTAATTGTTGCATTTGTTGCTATAATCTGTCCTTATCTTTTTCCAAATTTTATTGTTCTTGGTAATCTCTGCTTTTAAAATGGGAACCATTCCGACTTTGCTTCATAACTATGATATTGTGAGGATTTTTCAGTTCTAAAACATGCAATTTCTTTGTGCAGTTTTCACTGCCATTACCCCAAGGTGGAAGAGATGCCATTTCGAAGAACCTCATTCTACGTGAAGATCAGTTGCCACAGAAGTACCTCTATCCTAAAACAAAGAAGAAGGCAAATAAGCAGGTGAATTATCTTCATCGTGTCGAATCTTTCTTGCCATAGCAATTCACTCAATTAAAACTTGGAAACGTTCAAGTTCCTTTCCTTTTGCTTGAACTAAGGCTGCATTAAATTCCTTTGCACAGGGAGATGACTTGTTCACTTCAGATGACGTGTTCTCCTATCACAGCGATAAGACTAGTTCTTTTCAGCCTCCCGTAAGGAAGGCCTTGGCAGTTTTCAGCGGAAAGAGAAATCCGAATGACAACCATTATTCCCGCTCTAGACGTAGATAGATCTTTTGGCAATCTCTCTCTATCTCTCTCTCTCTCTCCTGCTCGCACGCCCAGGGTGAAGTGGTGGGGGGTGGAATTTAAGTGTCTAAGCGTGCGCCCCCAGGGTGAGGAGGAAGGGTGAAATTTTTGTTGCTCAAGTGTTTAACGTTTTGCTTCAATAGAGATGCAAATGTGCCTGTTTTTATTAATTGTGAGGTCCAAAATATTGACATTACGCAGATTGAGTATAATTATGTTTTGATTTATGATGGCGATCTCATGATGTGGGTCTACGGCATATATTCTTCGTACTTCCCTCATCCGGGACGCAGAACTGAATGCACAAAAAGGAAAAAGGGCAATGTTGCATCGTGGATTGGGCATTCTGAAATAGGTACCTAGTTTTGTGGAAGGAGGAAGCAAATTGGAGACACAAGTGGATGTTCCCTAAACATGGTCATTCAGTTATTTGGGTACAGACGAAAAGCTCTTACAAACTCGTATGAAGATGGTCTAGCCGCACGTGCCCATAGCCGTTATTTGCTATGTACAAGCTTATTAACAGTTGACCTCGCATCAAGACTCTGATTGGCCAGGGCCAAATGCTTAGTTCTGTACGCTATATCATCGGTGTAGCTCACCGGTGATGTTCAGCTGCCATTCTTGGCGTTCTTGAGGTTTCGAAGTGCCATCACCAGCTGTTGTCTCTCGCCCTCCACCTCAGCGAACTTGAGGCTTATTTGGGAGTATCTTTCTTGCAGGTCCTTTAGCTCGTGCTCCATTGCCTCGTTCCTCTCCCTCAACTTTGCCAATTCAGTTAGTAGCTCGTCGAAGTTGCCGAAGTTGCTGTCTCTGGCATTGGAACCGGAGATAAAAGCTTCATTGTCCAAAACAATGTCATAATGATCCCTGCAAGAAATAAAGAACCAAATTGTTACCACCCTACAAATACAAAGAATAATTCATACAAAATGATCTTCAGCTGGCCAATTCAATTCGTCGGACCCATGGATCGCATTGCCATTTTCACCAGGCTTGTGTGATGCATTGCACATATTTTCCGATAGAGTTTCCGATTCTTCAGGTGTCACACCTGTTGGCATGACTTCATCAATATCTTCACATCTCTGCATTGAAGACGAAGCGTCATAAATCACTGGAAGCATATAAGAAGCGGTGAGAGAAAACTCCGTGAACTCTCTGCATTTCAAAGTCAACAACGAAGCAGTACATATTTAGTCCTTGACACCGAATTTCTCATCCTTCAATGAATGTGCCTTGTAGCTCGACTAATCTCCTGTTCATTCTGTAAATGTTTAGGCATGATCTTACCAATTGATCCCCTGCCTTAACATCTCAAGCTGCTTGTCTCATGTAAATATCTAATTTGTACCAAGTATAAAGCAGCTCTATGCATCATAAGACAAACTAGGATTACCTTTTCTCGCAACCTGCTCTCTAACTCCTCAATTATGTTTTGCAGGTCACTTTCCCTTGCGAGGAATGAATCCTTCATGGAGTCATATGCGGATTGGTTCGATTGGATATGGTCCTGTCAGAAGCGGAAGTACAAGATTTAAACCTGGCAGGGAGGCAATTTTGAACTAAAGTTTGATCCACCGTAAGGCAACAAGTTAGATTTGAACAGCATTCTTATTCTTATGTGGCAATAATAGAAACAATCACAAAAGCGAAGAGGCTCTCAATACCTCAAGCAATTTGATTTTCTCCTGTAGACTTGTCAGCTCTTTGTTGCTGCTAGAAACTTGAGCAAGCTTATTACTTCTCGGAGTACCCTTTTTTCCTTCCGAAACTACTGCTCGCCTGTTCCTCTTTTTCTCAGTCACGGGTAATGCATCTTCCTGCTTCTTGAGATCACCCTTTGGCTTGATTGCTAGTTTTGTTAGTCGTTCTTTCCACGATTTTTCTTCAAATTTTGAGCTTTTCATGTCATCATGCTGAGCTTTAAGGTTTTCCAATTCCGACTTTAAGCTTTCAATAACGATTTCCTTTTGATCTTTCATTTGCCTCAAGGTATTTAACTCCATCAGTGAATCTTCCTTCTCTTTCTTCAGTGAAGCAAGGGCACTGACCAGCACATCTCTTTCTGCATTTCCTTTTTCCACCACAATCTCGGTTTCAGCAAGTGATTTTTTCATCTGTTCCAACTCTGCAGCTAGATTTTCCTCTTGATTAGAGAGGAAATTGTTGTCCGTGCTCAGCCTTGTTATCTCACTTTTCAACATTTCTATCTCCTGCGACAAACTTCTTTTACAGTTGTCAGTCTCAAGCTCCTTCTGATGTTCAAGCTGCCTAGACTTTTCGTTGATTTCCAAAACCATCTGTTCAATCTGATCTGTTTTCACTTTTATTTCTCTGGAGAGCTCTTCCATTTTTGCATCGTAATTGTCTCGAACAGAAAGGAGCTCTTCATTAGCTTTCTGGAGTGTTTCCTCCAGTTGACTTTTCTGTGCACGCAGTTCTCGAGCTTCTGTCAATACTTTCGTAGTCACTGCCTCATTTGCCTCAAATGTCGACAACATTTGCACGGAGAGTCTCCTGAACTCCTCCTGTATCCTTTCAGCAACATTTGCATATTTCCTTCTTGTCTTCTCAGCTACATTTGCATATTTTTGTCTCACCTTTCTTAGAGCCTCCTCTGCTCGGATGGCTTTTTGCTCTTGCTCTACTTTGGCATGCGTTATGTCTTTGAGAGCCGCTTCAAATTCTTTTGCCTGCTTCTCCAGTTCTTGTTCCAAGCCACTAATACACGTTTCAAGCTTGTTAATGTTTGCAAGAGCATCTGAGAGAGATTCTGACTTGCTCTGGAGGTCATTTTCCAATATTTGAATGTAACTTTCCGGTTTGCTTCCGTCAGTCAAACAAGAAGTGCATTGATATTGAATATTCAGTTGTTCCTCAAGCTGGAATTGTTCCCATTTGGATGATATCTCGTGATTTTCCTGCCTCAATATTTCATAGTCTAGTGCAAGCTGCTCCATCTGCATCTCCAACTCATCCTTTTCCCTCTTGCAGTTAGCTATTTCATTACAAAGGTCATTGATATTTTGGTCGAGCTGGATTGGACCATTTGCATCTGTCTGGCCCTTAATGAGATCTATCAATGCCTTCTGGTCCTCATCTTCAACTGCTTCAATTTTGGGTGTTTCTTGATCCTTCTGCTTCAACATGTCATCTAGTTCTTTGATGGCAAGAACCAATTCAGCATTCGAGTCCTGTGTCTTTTGAAGTTGCAACCTCAAATGAGCATTGACCTCCTTCTCATGACTCAGTTCTTTTCTTAATTCTACCAAGACCGCCTGCAGATCTCCGCCCTCAAAATCATTTTTAAAGGCCTTGAATTTCTCAGATACTTCCTTCAGTGAATCCCTCTCCTCCTTCAATCTAACATTTTCTTCTGAGAGCCTTTGAGCCCTTTTGGTCTCTTTCGCGATTTGCTTGCGAAGGGTTTGCAGTTCCAACTCTGAAACATCTCCTTGTCTAGCCAAAGCAAATAACTCAGCCTTAAGCCTTACAACCTCACTGTGAGAAGCCAGTTCTGGTTCTTCGCTCGTATGAACATTCTGAAATTTAATCTGGGAGTCATCTGTACTCAAGTTGCCATCAAGATTTAGCGACCACTCCCACTTTGACCTCTGATGTTCTTGGTGAGCTCTGGCTGATTCATCTGCTATCAGTTTCTGAGGCACTGAGGCATAACCAAGAGACGAGAGGAAGCTAGTCGTGCTGTGTTGGATGAAGTTTCTTGCTTTAATCTCTTGAGGTGAATTTAATCCAGAGCTGCTCTCAGAGCTAGATATTGTAAGATTTGATCCACTAGACATCCTAAATAGGCCGTGTAGATCGGCATTGCGATTGGTCGTACTTAACTGTCCTTCTGGAAGACTGTGAAGGAGAATCTCGTCATTTTCTGTCGGCAACTAAAATAGGAAAACATACCAATAACATCAGAAAAACCTTGAAAAAAACCTTTTACCATGAAATTTCTGAAACTTCATCATATACAACTAAAAGATGAGATTGTTCCCGCCAAAGAAATGAATGTTTTAATTAAAAATGTTGCCTTAGTTCACTGAAAGCAATTGACTTATGGCGTACATCAAGAAAGCTAGTCTCAGTGGTTTCGTCTCTTTTACTTTCACTTGCTTGGGACCTGAAACTCTTGTCTTTCATTTCTATTTTTGAACCTTCAGCTTTTTCCACCATTCTGCATATGTTCAGGCAATGGAAAACCCCATTCAGACAACATAATCAGAACTATGAAAACATGAAAAACTAAAAAAAAAGTTGATAAGTAAAGCTTGTGCCTCACCTATGATTAGAAATCTTCTTGGATTCTCTGGACACAAAACCTCTGTCGAAACTAAAGAAGCAATTGAGATCTAATTCTTGTCATCTGTACACATGTCAGAGATTGTGAATCCACCTAGTAAAATTGTCAATTGACCATTATAAGGGTATATCATCTGCATACTGTAATGATACCAAAGTATCAGACAACTAGAGAGCAATTCATTCCGAACATTTCATACCGTTGACACAGGATGAAGCAGGAGATTCTGTGATCTTCCCAGGAAGAGTCTTGAATCTCCGGCGCAGTTTTCTATCTCGAAGTCAGTACTTTCGCATCACCAGGAAAACCAAAGACACATTCATCCATTGACACCAAAACTGTACACCTGAATCAGTATCACACTTTCAACACACTGCTTCAATTCAATCACTCAATGACATAGACCTGCAGTTCTGTATATATTTATTTATCCATTTTATAAATTAGACTGTCTGGGTTGCCCGCTTAGAACAAAAAATTGAGACAGATTCGTAAAAGAAAAAAAAAAAAAATTGGACCTTTCAGTCAAATTTGGGTGCATTGGCTTTCCAACAAACATGAAAATGCAGTCTACCAAGACAAAAAATAGATGCGAGGCACTTTCCAGTTGTCACCTTGTTTTGCATTTTCTCACAAATTTTTACGGACTAGTGCTATTGCATATAGAGAGAGAGAGAGAGAGAGAGAGAGAGAGAGAGAGAGAGAGAGAGAGAGTTGAGTTACCTGGAGTTGCATGAAACTGCAATCTCAACAGACACTTCTCTCATCTTGTTCTTCTCGCTTCTCCACCATTCTCTGTGCCCCGAACACCCTCCCCCTCCGCCGGAGCTCGTCGGCGGTATCTCCGGTCACCGGAAGCTCGAGCTCGCCGGAAAACCACCAATGCAGGTACGCGTTGCGTCAACGCGGGCCAAACAAGAGGACCCCAGATACGTATCGCAGCTCCTTGAAGACATGTAGTCCGACTTAGCTGAGTTCACCATGAGAAGGAGCGAGCTTCACGACATGGGAACGCGGTCAGCGAATGAGCCAAAGAACACGGATCTAAGGAGCTCTCTTTATCTTTGTGCCTGTTCTGTATGTGCATTCGGTTCTAAGCGTTCTCTCTCTCTCTCCTCTATATGAACAGTCTTGTCTCAGTTTCATACCCAGAGAGAGAGAGAGAGAGAGAAAATGCAGATCCTTTTCTTTCTTATCAATTTGCTGCTTTGTTTATGGTATATTATAAGCTAAGAAAGATTGACTGAATCTGATTTTCTGGGGAAGGAAAGATCACGTTTGCTGAGTCGGAGAAGCTTCCATGTCATTATTAAATCAAAGGGTCATTACTCAATTGCATTCTTTAAAATTAAAGTACATCAACATGTGGCTTCTCTTATTAGTGATTTCGAATCAACCCACATGTATATAGTTTTTATTAAGACTCCCTTGCCATGTTGCTATTCGAATCGCAATACAATTCATTTTTGTTAGATTATTCTTTATTAATTGGCTATTATGCTTTTAAATTCGACTTTCTAACATGATATCAAAACCAGATTTTGTACGAGTTTATATAATCTACGCGGGGTCTAGCATTATGAATGAAGAGCACAAGAGAAGCAAATTGTCCCTACCATCTTTTAGGTCCTCTTTAAATGGATCAAGTCATCATACCATCCGCACCATGTGTGTCCCATGGTCATGAAAATGGATTCTTTGACTTTTTTAAATTGCATTTGCATTACATTCCTTTTTGCAATATGTGGGGTTTGCTTCGTCTTTATTTCGATGTACCCTTTTTGGCTGCAAGAACCTTCCCCGCCATTAGTCCTCGGTCTTTTCGTAAAATTTGTACCTTTCTCGTTTGGTGAAAGCAGGCTCTTCATGGACCATTAATATTAATGTCTCTCGACCCAAATATAGAACAAGGAACAATAATTACAAAATTTGGACCCTACCCCTTTAAATAAACGTTACGAGCAACTAACACTTTCTGCTTCATGGTACTACATAAATATCCTCGCTTCACATGTGACAACCGAAAAATATTCTTGGATAATTGATAGAGCATCTAAGGATTTTCAGCTTAGAAATTGAAGATCGCGTATTTCGATCTTATCAATTATGTGCAAACTGTTTTAAAATTAAACCTTATGCATGAAATCAGAGAATAGACTTGAGATGTTTCATAGAGATTATCAACTGTTCCATGGACCTCTAACACTCGAGTCTTCGTGCTCATACTCTCGGATTATTATAATCAGTTCAATTCATCACCTTCAAAACACGTCCCCTGTTTTCTCTTTTCTCGCATAATTAACCATTTATTAGCTTGTGTTAATATTTTTGTGTAGGATTAAAAAACAGAGAGCCCAATGTGAAGTACTTATCACTTAATATTAATTGTCATGCACGATTAGTTACTCAATACTCCATTAATCAATGTCGCGTTACTACAGAAAAAGGAGCAAGATTCACTTAGTTTATCGCGAGAGAGAGAGAGAGAGAGAGGGGAATGCTTCCATTGCAGGGTAAGAGACAAGGGTTGCTTTGAATTCCAACTAATAACTTGGCTTCAAAGTCGCAATTGCCAGCGATTTGGGCGTGAGATCAAGGTGAGATTCGCTCTCGACCAGAAAAAGAGCGCAGACAAAGCCCATCGTGCTTGCCTGGTCAAAGCCTGCGTGCGTGTGCAGACACCCGACTCCCCACCCGTTTCCACGCTGTCTTGGTTCAGCCGCTTGACCCCCCATGCTCACCAACCTCAAAGTGCGAACGAATTGGTTTTCTTGGTCCGTGATGACCCGTTCCGATAAGGGTGGGGAGTGATTGTTAGGCCAGAGAATCTAAATAAGGAATAGCTCATAACAAGTTTCTAAGATGGCAAATGAAGCAAGAATGATTAAGAACTTGTATCGCACGGGAGGAGAACACTTCTGAAATATATATTTAAAAGCTGGAACTAATTTAAGGAAGTGCATTTTGGTGTCTTGGCAAGTTTTGCTTTGGAACTCTGAAATTAAGTGTGCTCAAATTAGAGAACTACTAGGATGAGTAACCTCTTGAAAAAGTACCAATCCGTACGCCAAATGACAAAATTGTGAAGCTCAGTATGCGATCGGGCAAAGCGAACAATAACTTGAGATAGTTAAATCCAAGGTGTCACAATCCCGATATGTAGCTAGGTACATGCAAATGGATCGGTCCAGGACAAGTAATTTTGTCGTCTCGGACCGATTTGTTCCGGAACAATCCAGGCACATCCCCTCTTCCGAATTAATGCATTCTTGCTAGAGAGGAAAAGTTTTTCTGTTCATTTTGAAAGTGCTTGAATCGTAACTTATACTTTCAACGTTGGGCGTTTGGTGGCCAGTCATGCCATAGTCTCATGTGAAACCATAACAAAACATGTCTAATTTCCAGCCAAAAAATTAAAAAAAGAAGACGTTCTGTTAAATTAAGCAAAGCGGACATGATTAATTACGTTATACGGTTGCTAATTCAGTAGAGAATGAGAAGTCTAACGCTAATTTCTGGACTTCTGGACAGATGATCAAGAGGGTCATGATCACTCTATGGTCCAGTTAAGCTGTGTCCAGCTAATGGTGATGGATGAGAAGGACTCTTAAACTACCTCTTAATCAATGGCCGTTCTGATTTTCCATTAAAGGTTGGCCCGTAATCAAAATAGAGCCATCATCATCTTGCCTGATGGCTACGTTTGTCATGAAAGTCGCCAAAAGATTAGACATTCCAGCAGAGATTAAATTAAAGCTACGTGACATTACATTAATTCCCAGATCTAGGGTTTTACCGAAAGGAAAGAGCCGTCCCTAATGTCCAAGGGTTTTCAATTGATTCCCAGCCGAAAGGGCCGAACCAGTTGGGCTCATTGCCTGGCCAGAACTGCGTATTGTCACGAAATAGAGATTGAAAAGAAAAAAATCAAGAATAAAAATAAAAATTCGAGAGCTTTTTTTCGCTTAAATGAAAGCTTTTAACATATATATATATATTTTCAGCAAGTTGCCTTTTGCTTCTTATGATGCCAAAACATTAAGTCCACTTTGATTCTGTTTGGGCCCGACTAAACGTCGTCAGCATACTAATTAGCTTAACACGCACCCTATCCATTTTATGTGACATGCTATATCAAAATTATCGACTGGTTTCTGAATGGTTTAAATTTTTGGGGAAAATGATAAGCTAGGGGTCTTAATCTTGGTATTTCATCTCAAATTATGCATTTCAACCTAGCTCAGATACAATAAAACTAATGGGAGTGCATGGCCCAATACCTTCTTTTAGGGAGATTGCTAAGCTCGTAAATATATCAAGTTGGACTCACATTCACTAAATAATGTAAGCCAATGAATTATGAGCCAATTAGGATATATTAACTACTCTACACTATATCAATTCTCCGATTTGAGATTTCTCTAATATAACACACTCACGCGTGCATCCTAACAAAACCCGTGCCCGTTATCACATAAAGTTGAATCTTGCGCACATAAATGAATGGCTTACATTCAATATATAAGTTTTCGGCTCGGTTTCTGTCGGTTTAAGCTTTAGAAGGGAACAGGGTTTGGTGTAATAGAGCCGGATCTCTTGGACTCGAGCAAACCAGAGGCTTGTTCCAGCAAGGTCTGGAGCCGATTCTGAAGCAATCATAGGATCCAAGATCGGGCCTAACGTAGCCTATCAGAAGAGTCGCGCAAGAGAAGAAAATTAAAGCTCAGTCTGAGCGTGACACTACTGGCCATGAATCGTGTTTGCTTGATAAGCATGATCATCTAAACTTTTGACTGCGGACTCAACTGATCTCCAGTCCATCTGCATCAGATTACACTCCGATCCATAGGGTGATCGACTCGGCTTTCTACGTTACTCCGAGCGAGAGAGAAGCTGTAGTTCCATCATGAATTTCACCTTCTCCAGATCAGATGACCGTTCAGTCGATCCCTTTTCACAATACTCTAGGCACAATATAAATAAGAACCGGAACCTGACCGGCGAGATGAAGCTCGTACAAACATGAAACTCGGCAGTCGTTTGAATTGAATGTATGCGTGAAAATGAGCTGTTTACTCTCATCTTATATCATTAACCTAATAATAAAAATGTACGAACATGATCTTAATTTGGCCGGCCTAATTAAAGAGATGTCTAGGCCGGCCATGACGCTCTTCATTTGCTCATCACCCAAGTCACCCTCCACAAATTTTCTCCTGTATTATGGACTCCAACTATTTATTCTCTCACTCCATATTTTTGATGATCGCAACGAAAGTAGTATCAAGCCGAGGCAAACTCTAAAGACCAAACACGACGAGGAACCAAATATACAGGTACATAAGTAATGAGGCAAGCTGGAATATATTCGAGAATATCATCATCATCATCCAGCGGCAGGAGAGGGAGTCAGCAGCACTCGTTGCCATTGGCCCGGATCAAGAAGATCATGAAGAAATCCGACGATGGCGTGGAGATGATCTCGGGCGAGGCACCGATCGTGTTCTCGAGGGCTATCGAGCTGTTCATCGAGGAGTTGACCAGGAAGTCGTGGACGCTGGCCGCGGAAGATAAGAGGAGGACGCTCCAGAGGGACGACGTCGTGTCTGCGATCCACGGGACCGATGTATTCGATTTTCTGGTGGACTTGGTATGTGTTCCTGATCAACAGAACGAACGAAAAGAGAGTCCAGTTGGATCTGAGACCGAGACGGCGGGATCAAAGAGGACCCAAGTTGGACCTTGATTCAAGTCAGCTGTACATAGCAATGGACAGGTTTCACGAGTTAAAACATTTCTCTTTGTATGCTTGTTGGAGTTTATATCAATGCAGGCATCTTGCATATACTATGTGACTTCCTAAATTTGAAGAACTATTTACTTGCTTTTCTCAAATTAAAAAACAAAAAAAATTAATAAAGTCCTCATGCATTGGTTTATCACTGAACTTTGAGAAATCAAAGGAAAATTGGTAGGATGATGCCGTATTTAGTTAAAAAAAAGTATCTTATGAATTTAGTGTATATGGTATGAAACTCAATTTGAATCTTTAGATTTGATGAGAATTGTCATATTTAATGGTTCGAGTTTGATTTCATATATGTGCACTGCACCCACATAATAATTTCTCGATACAAAGACAAGACTACAAATAGCGTAAACCATGGATTTCGATTCCTTTTTTTTCGTGGTCATCTTAGACTTGTCCGTGATTTTGGATACTGGACAAAAGCTACAGAGCCTAGAAGCCATTGGAAGAGTCTCTCGTTGACTGCGACATAAGATCATGCGTTTGGCTCGAGCTAATGTAGAGTGGCTAGATCTAGTTCGTTTAGTTTCGTGCGGTGTTTGATCGAATTATTCTTGACAAAATAGTCTATAGATAGCATACGCAATAGATGAGATCTAGGGTTGTTGGAAGGCCTTCATACAAAGTTGCAGGCTACTTAACTTTACTCCTTTGCTATATCAAATCAATAGCTTTCCCAAAAATTCATCCTAGACAATTGTACGACGGTTCCTAGGAAATAAAATTTGTACACATGGAAGCATTAAGAGTGATCTTTTTTTCCTTTTTCTAAGAGATTGGCTTAACTTGCAATGCCGTCGGTCATTATAAACTTCGCCATCCAAGTGGTTTGATAATCGGCAAAGTCTTAGTTGCAATATATATGACTAAACTGTAAAAAGACGCGTACCAAATGAAAACTCCTATATCTCCTCGATCATAATCATAAAATTACTTTAACTGATAGGGATAACATATAGAACAAATAGATAAGCGATATGAAATACTTTAACACCCTTTTCACGTGCAAATCGAATTAAGACTGACATATGAAATTTGACGATTGAAGATTGTACATGTGAAATAATTTCAAGCAAGACTTGACTCTAATACCATATTAGAATGTCCAACCTAAAAATTTGAGTTAATAAGCACAAGGAGATCCATATGTTATAACAAGTATATGAATCTCGCAAACAAACGACATATGATAATTTCACGAATCAAAAGCAACTTTAGCGTAAACTCAAAACTATCACCCTAACCCGAGCATCCCAATTATACATCGATGATTAGACCCACGACACTATAATAACATTGACAAAGAAAAAATGGAAATAATATGCGATAATTTTTCATAAGGTACCCTTCGATAATGCTCAGTCTCTAGGTATATGTCCAAACATGTAGAACCTTATGCTTGGGCGGTCTGCTCTCAAAACAAGAGATAGGGCCGTCCTCACTGCTGGGCCTGATGACCCATTTTCCCTAGCCTGACAAGCGTCATTATCCTGTCAATCTCCCTTCCACATTATCGATGCTAAGTGTCCAACCCCCCTATCTTATCCTTTTTTTTTATTAATTAAATTGACGTTCCTTGTTGGAAGAGCTTTACTACACGATCGTCACTAATTAATTATATTATCTTTGATCAGTGACTACCGTTGCTTAAGGTTGTAAAAACACATGCTTTACGAGGATTTTTACCGATGCTGAAAGCAATATATCAAGCAAGGATGGCGTTCAAGCAAATTTCTATTTTTCCTCCTGACTTGCAGGGTAAATGTACGTTGACTTCTACCTTAAGGAGACGAAATGAGATTTTTTAAAGTGAAATCGAAATGAGTAAGTTGATTCTCTTTTATTGGAAAGCTGGAAATAAAGAGTTAGCATTTCTGGCATTCATCACCATATCCATCTTTTATCGGCAAGAGATCGATGATTGAAAGGAAAAAAAATGATTAATTTTCTTAGCACCCTACAGGCATATACCATATCATTCACCAATTCAACCCATTTACGACTCCTTTCCAAGGTTGCACCATTGTCAAAGGACAAGTGGCACATGCTGGGGGATAATACATCTTTTTTGATAAAGTCCCAAGTATTAAAAAAATAAGGAAAATACTAATAGAAAAAAGACCAATAATTCTTTTTCTTGTGACGTTCATACCAAGGGAGTAAGAGTGAGTAATCAACTATATAACGCTTGGTCTTTTGTCCTCTTTTTACCAAACTTACAACCACCCAGCAGTTTCCAGCACTGTCAAGAGCAGCCTCTTTCCTTTTCCCTTCTGTTGACTCTGATCTCTGGGTTCAGTGCTTCATTGCTGAGTTTGAAACTTTTTCCTCCGCTCCTTTTTCCTTCTTTCGACAAGTTTTGGGGGCTAAATCGAAGGAGTAACTGATGGCAGAGGAAGACCAGAGAGCTGCATATAAGGCACCGGCACCGTTTCCACGACCAACACGACCACCACCACCACCACCACCACCAGCAGCTCCTGAAGAAAAAACTTCCCGTGCTAAGAAAGAAGAAAAAGAAGCTCCTGAGAATAATGTTTCACCAGCTATTGCTGAGAAGAATTCACATGCAGTCCCTCAAAGTAAGTAAAATTTCTCTCTCTCTCTCTCTCTCTCTCTCTCTCTCTCTCTCTCTCAGATTAATCCACATGAGGATGTTATGCAAACTTTGAAGAAATGATTACTGTCTTGTTTAGTTTTCCAAAAGATTGTGGGTCTGAATGAACTCGTGCCGATTTGGTTCATTATGGGAAGCCTTAAGATCAGTAGTCCCAGTTTTGTTGATCGTTTTCAATGTTCAGGTGACATCAAGAAAAACATATTAATGTTTGAATGGATGAGCAGATGCTGGAAAGATTGTAAATTGAGTAAAGTATCTCTCATACTAGGTTATAAACTAGTAGGTAGATTTTGATTAAGTTTGGACTGATTGACCTATAATAACGGTACACATCACGAGATACGGCGTTTGAAAAAAGAAAGAAACAAGAAAATTGTCTAGAGGTAGACATCCACTCAAACCCAAATTTATCTATTGCAAAAAAATCTAGTCTTTAGTTGACAATTTTGTTGTTTGCAGAGGTAGCAGATCCTGTGGAGAAATATTCAGGGGGATCAATTGATAGAGGTATATTTCAAGAAAATTCATTTTACCTGAATTTAACATTTTTTTTCTTGCAATGGCCTAAATTTCACTATGAAGAGTCATGTAATCTTTGCTTATACTGTCTGTTTTCTCAGATGCTGTTCTTGCAAGAGTTGAAACGGAGAAAAGACTGGCCTTGATCAAAGCTTGGGAGGAGAGTGAGAAAACCAAAGTAGACAACAAGTGAGAGCCTCAATTCCTCACTAGATATGAAGTATTTATGACATTAGAATCAGAGTTGTGAACTGCCTGTTCTGTGCTCAGTGTCTCAAATTATACTCGGATTGGATTTTGAAACAGGACATATAAGAAGTTTTCCGGCATTGGAGCATGGGAAAACACTAAAAGAGCAGCCATAGAGTCAGAACTAAAGAAAATTGAGGTAATTACGTCTTCTGCATTGCCTTAATAAAACACTAAAACGAAGCTTATGAAACACTGAAACAGGATGACTGAAGAATCGTCTGAATACAAAGCCTCTTAAATTGGTAATTTTTGCTGACATTCTCACACGACGACCTGCAGGAGAAACTGGAGAAGAAGAAGGCCGAGTATGCAGAGATGATGAAGAACAAAATAGTCGAGATTCACAAGGCGGCGGAAGAGAAGAGGGCTCTGGTTGAAGCCAAGAAAGGCGAGAGTTTCCTCAAGATCGAAGAAACCGCAGCGAAGTTCCGGGCCACTGGCTATACTCCTAGAAAGCTTCTGGGTTGCTGCACCCGCTAAAAGTTCCCATGGACATAAAAAATTCTTCGCTTAAGTTATAAAAAGAATCATCAAAATAAACGGCTTGTTCCAGTGATTCTGCATTCTGCTTTTGTTCTTTGCTGTGTTCATGATATTTCTTGTGTACAGGCACTGTAATTTCAGTTCGTGTGGCTTTGATATGACAAAATGGATTTGTAAGGTGATCTTGTCTGTATTTATAGCGCAGGCGGCTCTCCTTCCATGACCAAGAAGGGAGGGAAGCAAGGTCTAATGGGTTTTAAATTCTACATGGAGAGGGAGGCGAAATAGCTCTGTATATCCAAAATAAATCACGCACATAAATGGCGAATTCTGCTTTATGAAAAAGGAAGGTTGAGAATTTTTCTTTTCCTCTTTACCGAAAGAGTCTCATATACGAGTGTTCTTGAAACACGAACTCAACCCATTTAAACTTAAAAAAAAAAATCAACTTTCAATATAGTCATTACGTATGACATGAGAAGAAAAGATATTCATTGAAGTATATGATTTTTTTTTTTTTTAAGTTCACATTATTTTCAACTCCTTATTAGCTCCCGACATCCCCATTCACGATTATTGCTTGCTTTCTTTTCTTCTTTTTTCTTTTCTTTTTCTTTTTCTTTCTCCATTTGAAGCAAAATTTATGAACCTCTTTTAAAAAAAAAAATTATTTGGTAGATAGCTAACTAGTTATATGAACAAAAAAAAAAAAAAAAAAAACTCACTGTTGTGATAATGATTTGTATACTTCTTTTTTGGGAAAAAGCCACCAAAAACCCTAAACTTTGTCCAGAGTGACAAATTTATCCCAAACTTTTTTTTGTGACACAAAAAACCTTGAAGTTTGCTAACCGTGACACATTTACCCCAAACTTTTTTTTGTGACACAAAAAACCCTGAATTTTCATTTGTGTGACACATTTACCCCCAAATCAATAGTAAACCTTCTTTTTTTAACTAGGATTTAGTACACATCTCGTTTGATTATAATTTTAATATGTGTCATTTGGTGCAATCCATATATTTTAACTACTCAACTTTCATTTTTTTTTATAGTGAATCTAATAGTCAAGTATTTAATTATTTATTGTGTGACGCTTTAATATTTTGAGTGACCTTGATTTGTTCTTCTATTTATAGCAACATGCTTCAAAATGACAGTTAATCAAATGAGACTTAGTTTTTCTTCTCTGACGTGCAACTAAAATATTGTATTGTTCACGATAATTACCTTCCCCATTGTAACCACGAAGAATATATTTGTCTCTCTTTAACTTTTTTATAAAGACAAGTAAACTTGAACAAAAAGATGCGTCCACACACTACTCAAAAGATCCTCTCGCGTTAGAAAATCTACTTGGTAAAGTTTTAAATGAGCTTGTTGACATGATTAATTGTAATTCTCCATTCACAATTTCATCATTCAACAAATACATTTAAGCAAGACATAATATCGTCTTCTATAGTGACTACACTACAAAATTTAACATAATGATAAATGAAATAGTTGTATATAATGCATACATTAACTATAATATCGAAGTTGAAAAATTCACAATCAAGAGGATAATCTAAAGACATAAAATAAACAATTTGTAGATAGAACTAATAGTTCTTATTACAACAATTGAGAATAAGTTTAGAAGAAGATAAATATTAAGGAAATGTTGAATGTAATAGGTGTGGAAGAAACGGCTACGGCAAAAAAAAGTTATTTGAAAAGGTGTTGGTAGTTTTGTCTTTTAATAAATTGAAACAAAAGAAAAACAAGAAAAAAAATCTTAAATTAAGAAGGGAACCTGTAAAAGATAACATGATCAATTCAATGTGGATTGAGAGTCCGGAGCTAATAAGAAGTGAAAATAGCACAAATCTTTCTTAATTGTGAGCTCAACAAATGGATCGAAAGCTAGCTATCCTAACAAAATCTTTCATTTAAAATATTAGGAAAGCCTAAGGTCCGGCCCAAGCTCCCACTTTGGGCACAAAAGAATTGACTTAGGTTTACTGGCTAGTCTAAGAAAAATTGGGTCAAGCTCGTGATCCACCCACCTAAGGTCAAACTGTTTGAGAGCGGTCTCATCGGTTCACGAGACGCAACAGTCAAGTATGACTTTAAAAAAGTGAAGAATGGTGCGCTAAATGTGGAAAAAAAAAATTGTGTCGATTACACAACCGATTTGGCAAGGCATATTCGACATTATAGGAAGCTTAAATTGTTTGTGAAATCCCTCATTTATTAAATTGTGGCGTTACTTCGTTAAAGAGAATCACTGTGACTTGTCCCCATAACCGTCCTTCCCATAAAGGGAGAGCGGGGGATTTCACTCCTCAGCTTCTTAAACGATTGGGGTTGAAACGATTTAATTTTAAGTATGGATTTCGATTTCTATACCTTATAAGGAAATAAAATAAAAGTCTGGGAAGTTAGAATAGGAATAAAATAAAATCTATTAAGAAAAAAAAAATGTGACTGTTGAAGGGATCAAGGGAGAGATTCCAATTTGAGTCTTCCGGAGGATGACGCGAGAGACTATCTCTGTTTGTGTCCGAGTCACACTACAGGAGTCAACCCGGGTTGGTCGGCGTGAGGACCGGAAGAACGATCATGTCTGACGATGAAAAACAGTTGGGGGGAGAGAAAAAGAACATCATATTCATGGATTGTCCCGTGGATTAAGCAAACTCTCGTTTTCTCCTCTGTCGTCTGGGTGGGGTAACGGGGAAGGAGGACAATAATGTCGCGACCACGTGCCTGTGATATCGGCTTTTTGGACATAAAGGTCCTTGTCTCCTCCATCCACCTTAAAAGTACCCCACTCTGACACGGCCTTTCTTCTCTTCCCTTGCACTGCAAGCGGCATTTCCGCTCTCGGGCAGCGTCTTCTTCTGCTGTATAGACCCGGAGCAGCGTACCCTTTCTCTCTCTTCTCTTTCCGTTTCTCTTGCTGTACGAGTTCACAGGAGAGAGAGAGAGAGAGAGAGAGAGAGAGAGAGAGTGTGTAGATGGGCGTCGGAACGAGCACGTTCGTCATCAGATGGATCAACTTCATCACTATGGTATATTTTGTATTCTCTTCTGGCTTTGGAGTTGGGATTTTCCTTAAAGTAGCCTCCTTTGCGTTGTTTACTCGCTATGTCGGAGGACCCATTTGGTTGTTGTTCGCTTTTCGACGGCTTATGTTCATGTTCTTGCCATTTTCCCACTGTTACTGTGACTAGGTCATGGTGTCACTCGGAATGCCGGTCTCTGTGTTGCGCGCATTCTTTAATTTTCTGCAAAGTCCTGTCTTTTTTTGGCCTGTAAGGCTTTCTAGCCATCGGTTATTTCGGATTGGGTAATTGTGATTTAGATGTGCAGTATACTGAAGCTTCAGTGAGGGATTTTGCAATTGCAGCAACCTTTGTTCTTTTTGGTGACTTCATTGACTGAGTGCTCCGCAGTAATATCGTGGAAATGTCGAAGTTCCGTGCAGAAGTGTTAAAAGGATGGAAATGTGTGATCTTGATTCAGGCGTGAATTCTCTGTTTGCTTGTTCGTGCTGCAGCTTTTGGCAGTAACTGTTATAGGGTTTGGCGTGTGGATGAGCACTCACGATGACAATTGCCGAAAGTCCCTCACTCTTCCTGTTGTGGGTCTTGGGGCATTTATATTCATAATGTAAGTCTTCTTTGCTCTTGTTCTTAATTTAATTTGCTATAATGCTTGGTTTAGTATTCCTCTCCATTGCTTTTTATCAACGATACGTAACGGATAGCATGCTTGTTTTGACTTTCAGATCAATAATTGGCTTTCTTGGTGCATTGAAGAATAACTCAATACTGTTGTGGGCTGTATCCTTATCACATTCAGTGGAAATTTTCATCTCTAGAGACAACTGCTATTTTTCCCCTTACATATTTTTGCCTTTTTGCAATGATCTTAACTTGACACTGTACAGTACTTGATCTTGTTATGCCTGATATTGGTGGGAATCCTTGTGTTCACCGTGCTAGCGTAAGCATATCTTACAAAAGCCTTTGTCATTCTGTAATTTATGCTTCATGAGCTGGGGCAGGCTTTTAGATTTTGGGGGGAAAGCCTATTATAATGTAGCAGAATGATGCTCTGCCATTATTTGGAAACAGGGTTTGCTGAGATTACAAGCTACTGGTATTCTCTCTTTTCAAGTTTATTAAACTTTTACTCTCAAAAGATCTGTACATCTTATCAAAGCTTGGTAAATAACTATTTTGCATACTAATACTTCAGATCCAGATTATGAGTTGAAATTCTAGATAAATAACTTAATGGGTTTCCTATCCTAATCCTGTATTGACTCAGATGCTGAGTTATTTTTGTGCATTTTTTAGCTTCATTGTGACAAACAATGGTTCGGGGCACAGCGTAACCGGTTTAAAGTAAGTATCCATTTACTTCATCTGACAGAATCAGAGTTGAACTACCTTATTCACATGACTGTGTCTTCTCAGGTACAAAGAGTATCAACTTCAGGATTACAGTTCGTGGTTTCTAAAACAAGTGAGTGTTGAATTAGAAACATGCCCTTTATTTTGTTGCGTGCCATTCTTCTGAGTTTTCGTTGTCTTTCTGCTGATTGTCATAACTTAGACTCAATTTGGCTTTTCTATTCAGTTAAACGATGCACATAACTGGGAGCGCTTGAAGAGTTGTCTTGTGAAATCTGAGGACTGCGACAACTTATCGAAGAAATATAAGGTCTAGTTTGTCACTTGGGGTTCTGATTGGTCTAAATGATTATGTTGTCATTATTTGAGACTAACTGCTTTGTGATTTCAGACTCTCAGACAATATAAATCAGCAAAATTAACTCCAATTGAAGCTGGTTGTTGCCGACCTCCATCTGAGTATGTTCCCTTGTTGTCTCTCGACTGAAAAAGATTCTTTTCCTCATTCCCCTCCTTGCTATAGACCCCTACTATAGGGATTTGATATCCATCTCAAATTTACCTAATGCAAAATTTGAAAGATAAATGACAAATCAGGAAACTGAAGTCCATGCCGTTTCTTTTGGAATTGTTTGAATGAAATTCTATGTTAGCAAAAGTTGTTTGTGCCTGATGTAATTTTTTCTTTCTCGTGAACCTATTTTTATCCTAGGTGTGGTTACCCTGCCGTGAATGCATCACACTATGACTTGAGCTACCACCCCGTCAGTTCCAACAAGGACTGCAAACTCTATAAGAACTCCCGAGCGGTGAAGTGCTACAATTGTGATTCGTGCAAGTAAATGTCATTGCTTTAGTGCCTGCTTTTCTTATTTCTCCCTCTGTTAGGATATGTCTTGACTGTCACTTGCTGTCCTAGGGCTGGTGTTGCTCAGTATATGAAGATCGAGTGGAGGGTGGTTGCAATTTTTAACGTTATCCTGTTCGTTGTCTTGGTAAGGCAAAACTAAATCAGAAGATAAAGGGTTGTTCTAAATTCTTATTTAGATGTTCTAGTTGGTGTTTTTCCTGATATTCTTTTCACAAATTGCACTTCTCCAGTCTGTGATATATTTCATCGGATGCTGCGCAAGGCAAAATGTTTCCCAATATCGCTCAAAAGCTTGAGGAAAAACAGGCCTATAATCTGGAAGGACTCACTATATCCAAAAGTCGAGTTCTCTTCAAACAAGACATATCTGAGAGCGAGCCATTGTCTTCTTTTACGCTAGATAAAATATGTCGGGTCTGTCTCTTCACGGAGATTTGTTTTGTGAACACAAACTGTGCCTTGTGGGCTTAGTAGTTTTAAGTATGAAGTGTAGACATTTGCGGTTTCGAGTACTTCTTTATTCATATGTTGTTGTCTCGTGGAAGAAATGTTCATTCGTCAATGTAAGTATACTTTATCATAGTTTCTCTTCTTACAACTTTAAAGTTACGGGTGATGAAAGGTATCATTCGTCAATTGCCATATAAGGAGAAATTCGATATTTGATCCGTAAAGGTTGTAGCTTGTTGAAGACTTTTCACGCTTAATGAGAAATCAGGTTTTTTTTTTTTTTTTAATCATTAGAAGAGATCACATTATATCTTAAAGGGGCAATTTGAAGAGTTGATCTCTTTTGTGTATCGTTCACACAGTTTACCCATCTTTCACTCGGGGAAAAAGTTAAATTTGCACAAAGAAGTGAGCAGCACCAGCGTGTAATCCTAAATTCAAAGTGCCAAGCTACCACAGAAAGGGTTAGTGAACACGCTATGAATGAAGTCGTTCCTGACATTAAGTCCTGTATCCATTAAACAAGTGGATTGATACAAGGTTAAACACCTGATGCAACCGCAAGATAGCTCTTCAATCTAGTGGCTCCACACTTAGAAGCTGTCCCACAGGTTCCAGGAAATCAACGGTTTAATGGCAGGAACAGTGAAACCGGAAGCTTGAAGATGATGACCATGGACGCAGAAAAGAAGCAGGACACCGGAAACACCGTCTCCTGATTGATTGACCCTGGTTGATCTCCTTCTTCTCTATCAATGACAAGCACTGTTCTCTCATAACGTCAATTGAAGCGCTGAACCAACGTGAAGAAGCCATTTCATCTTTATACAAGACTTGGATGTCACCACGACAAGGATCACTTGCGGATTCTGATGCCGGGAATATCCTTTAAACCCATCTTTAGTGCTGTCTTTCGGAATAGCGCAGGAGGATTTTTCAGACCAATGGACTCACAGAATCGGTTGGCTAGCTCAACAAGTGTTGTTTTGTCTCTGCCAATCTCCCTGATCGAGTTATAGTAGCCAAGCCAAGCATGGTATGCTGCTTCTTTGACACTTGTATCAACTTTTGCCATTGAGTGCCCCATCTGCAGCAGAGAGAATCTTAAGCAAGACAAAAAGGAAAGGCGAGCCAAGCTCTGTTACTAGCGAAAAGAGTGTCAAAAGCCTGAAGAGAAGAAATAGCAGAATTGATCTTTTGATTATGAGCGAAACCATCCTATTGCTTATCCCGAGAAAAGGGAAGAAACTGTTAGTAGTTTTACCTGCAAGGATGATTCTCCCCTAAAAAAAGTCTACATTGTCACTTTGATCGCGTATTTTAAACTTCAGAAGAAAATTATAATTAATATTACAGTGTAAGTTAGGATATTTACACATCAACTTATCAAGCACGACCGCAGTAAAAGCTACTATCAGGTTCAATGAGCAACATTTACATGTATAAGCATACAAGTGGCAAAAGAAGAATGGGGCAGATGATTACCCTGACTTTGACATCTGGCTCCACAGATGGTACAGGGATTCTATCAATGGGCAGATCTTTCACTTCATCCAGGAAATATTCTTCCCACGGTGCAAGCAACAAAATTCCTGCTCCTTCTTTCCCTTCCCGTCCTGTTCTCCCAAGACGATGTATATACTGTTCTCTGTCAGAGGGTATACCCACCTGAATTGAACTCAATATTACTCCCAGAAGAGAGAATGACACTTGACAAACTTAATATGGCAGCATATTCATAATCATTTTTCCTTAGGATTTGCTCAGAAATCAAGCTCAATGCAGCACCAGCCTTTTATCAGACAAAATACTTGACTATTTTACCAGGAAAATGTAAATTAGACTCTCAAATCTTACTAGCATACCTGGAGGACCAAGGTAACATCAGGGTAATTCATTCCGCGGGATGAAACATCAGATGTGACAAGTATCAGTCGCTTTGATTCTCGAAACTCGTCACATATGCGAGTTCTGTAAAGTTGAGGCTTCCTAGAATGCATCTCTCTAACATTCATCCTCATTTCGCGAAGAAGTAAATATAGGAGCGATGTTACCATCCCCGTTGTACAGAATACAATGACCTGAGCATAGTGATATTGTTAAATGGGTAGAAAATTACATCATTAGAATAAAGAATATTCCCATTGATACCTTGTAATCAGGTGCCTCCAAGATATGCTCCTTGAGAAAATGATAAACAACTTGAAAATGCATGTCATGAGGAGCAACTACATAGGACTGCTTAACCTGCAACGACAGGTAAAATATGTGTCCAGCTAATCAAACATAGAGAGGAACCATGGGTACATGACACATACAATATGATCCTCATTCTCCTCATAATCAGCTGAAAATAATAAAAGAGTGAGAAATGAAATAAAGATGGCAGTAAATTAGTCCATTATTAATACTCATGCTTGTGTTGTAACCACCTCCCACATTTGGAATACAATACATGGCTACAAATAAAGGGCAATCTTGGCTCACTCATAGTTCCATATTTTGTCACTTTAAACTACTACATCCCAATATGCCTGCTCATGCTGACAGTCAAGTGACCATAGCAAACTTAACAGCTTGAGACACCCAGAGAGAAAGTTAGATGTCTTAGACTTCTTATGATGATCACCATTCAGCATAACACCACAACATACCTGGGCATGAGTCTCCACACAACCGACACCCACAGTGTCAATGTAAGCATGTTCTCTTTTTAAGACAAGCTGAGATATCCGGCGAACCTGCACAGTTATGATGAATCAGAGAAATGTCATGATAAGCCGAGTTTCTATGATTTCAAGATCCAAAGAAGAAATATGTATCGATTTTACCTCTTTTGGCATGGTCGCAGAAAATAGAAGAGACTGTTTTTGACGAGGAAGACAGTCAACAATTTTCTCCATGTCTTTGCGGAATCCAAGGTCTAGCAAGTGGTCAGCTTCATCAACTATGAGCATTTTCAGCCCCATCAGACGTACGGATATACCTGATTTATTCTCTACATGATCCAATAGCCTACCAGGAGTTGCAACAATTATCTGCAGAGGGATGAGGAGAGATTATATTTTTTGCATCAAGTTCAAGGTTTGTTTAGATATGTGTATCAGTCTATTTTTACACTGCATAGACATCCAATGTCATAAAATGATAATTTATTTAGAAAAAGATTCAGGACACGCATATGAAGGCTAACCTCGCATGAATCAGATTCCAAACGTTTCTGGTCATCTTTGAAACGTGTACCTCCAACAAGTGTTTGCACACCAATACCATCATGGTACTTTAGCAAAGCTCTAGCTTCTGCAGCTAACTGACTGGCAAGTTCTCTTGTGGGGCAAAGGATAAGAACATATATTGGAGGCACCCGCTGATTTTTATTGCTACGTGACTTTAAAACTGTTTCAATAGCAGGAAGCTGTTTGAGTATAAACAAAAGCGTCGTGGAACTTGATGAAATGAATGATGATAAGAAAGGAGCAGCGATCCTACCAAAAAAGCCACACTTTTCCCAGTTCCAGTTTTAGCTTTGATCACAGCATCCTTGCCTGTCAAAGATCAGACCCTAAAACCATCATCTACCAACATAGGATCTTAGCATCAACAGGGGAAGATAATGTATTGTGGGGTGAATGTATTAATCTAAAAAGTGTACAAATATGATATTTGGAAATGAGAAATCTCTTTGTGCGTTAAAGCATTATCATTTTCACACTTTCTTTAATTTCCACAATCACAACAGTAAAAACTTTTGTAATTGAGAGAGATATTTGACTCAAGAAGGAAGACATGGAGAAGGAAAAATAGTGCCAACTGCCAGCCAAAATTGAAAATGGTGATTAGGCCGAAACACGAAATTGAAAATGGTGAAGCAAGCTGTTGATCTAATTACAGGGCATAAAATAGTGACACAATCAGAATAATCAATCGATTATCTCTTTGATACCTAAACTCCAGAACAGATCAAAGTATGCAAGCGTTTCAACCACTTGAAGCATTTGATTATCTTTTCCCTTATCAACTCACAAGCTCCCAATTTTCAGAAAATTAGCATCTTGCTGACTCACAAGGCAAAGGGAACTCATCCACAAAAATTCACAATTGCTATATGTCTAATGCATGGAAATTGATTGATGAATTGTGTAAGCTGCTCTATGAGAAGTAATATGTTATTAGGAGATCTAAAACCCAGCAATTTGTGCTTGTGCTTTATTGATGTGTTGATTTAGCCCTAAAAAGGCAACGTAGTGATTAATATACAAGATAGCTACCATCAAGTGAGAGCGTAGCTTCCTGCACTTTGGTCATTTGAACATACCCAGCTGATGAAAGAGCCTTAATCGACAATGGTGATATGTCACATTCATCAAACCTGGAAAAAGGAAACACAAAATGACCAGAGGCACACAATAAAACCCACAGTTAAACCCATTATAAGATCCAACAACTTTGGACTTTTTCATTGCAAGAAATTCAGTGAATTGATGAACCATCTTTGGAAATAAAATCCCATACATCAACCAATCCACTTATCTGTCATGCAATAATCTTCTGTTTACTCAATTACACTGTTGTATTCCACTCAAGCAAAAGCAATGGAAACTAGAGAAACCGATTGTTGACTTGATATTCATATGGAGAAAGGCCTATTATACCTTTTCTGAGTGAAAATGTAAACTTCCTCCATGTCTTCACCCTGATTTTCTGCCGATTTCTTCTTGCTAAGCTCATGCCTAATCAACTCTACATGTTGTGAAAAATTAGTCTCTTCCTCAACAAACTTTAGCGGCACCCTCTTCTTGATCTTGATATCATACTTCCCGAGAGAAGCGTTACTTCCCCTCTTCCTCATGTTTGTGCCTCCATTCATTTTCTCCACCTTCCCCGACTCATCTCTGCCTGCACTCAATCTTGGCCACCTCAAATTACTAGCATCGGGCCTTCCCGCATCATCTGCCGTGTCGAACTCTGATTCGTCATCACTAGTAGAAGAATCACTATCATTCTTGAAATACACCCTTTTCCTTTGCTGCGAAAAGTTCTTACTTTTCACAAAACCACTAACACTCCTTGAATCCCCTAAGTCTGCCCGATCAGCCGTCAACCCATGCGACGATTTAAATCGATCATTCCTTGAATTACCATCTGAATCACTCTCGCCTGAGGAACTCTCATTTCTCTGGAACCTCCGATTACTCACAACCGAGTACTTCCTACTCATCACATGATTGGGCCCACCAAAACTTCTCAAATCCACATTCTTGCCACTACCAACAACACCACCATGCCTCTCCACCAACTTCCTCAAATCAATCGGCGACCTGGTCGGCCCCGGCCGCTCAGTCGCCAGCCGAATTGGTGGCGGAGGATCCTTCAGCGGACCGTCGTCTTCATTCCACAGGTCCTCCGCCCCTTCCTTCATGAACCGGTCGGCTAGGGCTTTGACGTGGTCTTTCGGAGACATGGGACCGTGAGTCGTCGCCGCCGCCGCCGCCGCCGCCGCCGCCGAATCGCTATAGCCCGACGCGTCCGGCTCGCCGGCGAGCGTGGCCCTGATCTCGGACCGAATCCGAGCCTGGTAGAGCTGCTTCTCTTGCTCGAGGAGCCGCTTCTCCTTCTCCCTGGCCTTCTTCTCGTGCATTCGCTTCCACTGCCACTTGTTCAGGCCTCCCGGAAAGGTGCGCGGCCCTCCTCCCATGGACCTGGAGAAGACGAGGCTCGAGAGGCCTCCGGAAGAGCGCTCCAGGAAGTCCGAGAAGCGGACGCGATGCTCGCGAAGGAGAGATGAGAGCATGATCGCTAGTTTTGCTCCTTGAGGTTCAGAGAGAGAGAGAGAGAGAGAGAATTAGGGTTTTAGCGGGAAGAAGACGAAGGAGAAGGAGAAGAAGAAGGATGGACAGGGTTTAAGGTCATTTGGTAATTATGCTCCAAAAAGAAAGGTCATTTGGTAATTATAGCTCGGGGAATTTTCAAGTTGGCCCTTGGATTTTGGTTTAATTATCATTGGGCCTCTATAAAGACAAGGTTGTACTTCTTTAGGCCATTGATGATTATTTTTGGGATAAGATTGACCCGAAATTAAGAAAAAGGTGGTCCCTTTGATAATTCGTAATAGACCTGATCAATGAATGGGTCGGACTGATATCAAGCATCAAAGCCCTTGTCAGGACCTTCCCACGATATTGAAAAATATTGTATTTTGTTCATAAAATTATGCGGTCGAGACAGACTTAAATAGATAGGCTCGAGTTCAGTTCCAAGTAGGAGTAATTCTTCCTTAGGCTAGTTTAAGTGAGTTTCAAGCTGGGTAGTTGAGCTCATGATCAAGTCTAGTAGCTACAATTGATGCTTCCTAATTTTGAGATTCTTTCCTTGCGTTAATTTTTCTTTATTTTTTTTCCTTTTATTATAACCGAAGATAATAATAATTCGTTCTTTTGGAAAATCCTTTCCCTAACTAAATTGACAAAAGCACGAAAGCAGGGGAGCAACCTCTGCTACAAGGTTAAAAGTTCCTAGTTGGAACATTACACAGCAAACTGTCAGGACCTCTTTTTCAACATAGGAGTCTAATGCCTTTCTAAGGGAACCTGTCTCTGCATATCTAGTTCGATGTCTCTCTCTGACCAATCTCTTAATCTGGGACATAATGGAGTGAGAATTCGCAGGAAGAGGAGCAATGAAGGCAAACTATCTAGCTTGCCACATTCGATGAAAAGCGGCCCGAGAAAGCTTGAACAGCAACTGAGGAAAAGACTTTCCCTCGAACACTGAACTAAATCAGACAACTTTATTGTCCTAGTCGGTGGGTACTCCATCAATAAGATGAAGCAGAAGAATAAATACCCTTCTAGACTTGTAGAGAAACTGAGGACGCGCATGATAATCATTCTGTTCCAGAAATAGATTTTTCTATTTTTATTTTTAAAAAAGTTTTTTTTTTTGGTAAAGTTATTTCTAGAAGAGTTTCTAATAAGCAAAAATAACCATTTGATAACGACACAAAATTTCTACTCTAAAAATAGAAATTCGTTTGATAACGACACAAAATTTCTTCCTTTCGAATGACGGCAGACCGGCGGATGGCGCCGCCGCCGCTGTTGTTGGTCGTCGGGCACGGTCGCGGCCGTTAGTCGCCGATCACTGGCCGGCGGCGGTGGCGGCCGGCGACATGCAGCGGCGACGGTCGGTGAGCGACGATCAGCGACGGTGGCGGTGGCGGTAGCGGTGAGGGCCAGCAAGCGATGGGCAACCGATGGACGGTGGTTGGCGGCAACGGATGAAGGACCGGTTGACAAACAATGAAATTTTTTTTTATTTTTCATTTCTGTTCCAAAAATAGAGAAGTAAAAAATTTTAACTTCTGATTTCTATTTCAAACCTATTTTTGGAATAGAAATCTATTCCAGAAATAGAAAAACGGAATAAGTTTATCAAACGGATTTCTATTCCAAAAACAGGTCTGGAATAGAAAAATTGTTTATGGAATAGAAATTCTAGTTTGTCATGCACCCCTGAACATCCAAAGAAGCAAGTGATTTCTATCCTCAAGACGGCAGAGTTAAACAAGCTGCGGACTGGAGAGACGAGCAGGTTCCACTTCTAGGAACTGTTTTCTGTCGCTAAACAATTATGCATGGCTAATAAAAGCAAGTGCCTCGGGATCCAAGGACTGAACCAGACAAGCTCGAACCAGGGGGTACCCTTGAACTTTTTAGCCTCAGCAAGTTCCCGGCGGCGGAAACATCATAGGAAGACAACCTCTAAGATCACTCTTATCAAAGTAGTCGAGGGGGGTTAGGAGCAAGAGAGCCACGCAAATTGCGATTAATGAATGCATAATCTCGCATTGTACCTACTTCCTCATGCCTCGTATTGAGTTGATATGAAGACACTGACAGTAGCTAGCAATAGCTTCTCTGATTTTTATATGAATGAATTACGATTATCATTACGCAATACCCCATAGTAATGATTGCCCTTAATCATCTGTTTCAGAATTTCCAGGTCAGTTATGCACAGATGTAGTCAAAGACTGTATCGCTTCTTCTATTTTCACTCCTTTGCCAACGGGCGAAGAGCTTGTCTCTTGAGGAAGATTTGGAAATGAGCTAAGGCGTTTGACCAAACCTGCTGCCAAGACGAGTCAGGTACAAAATTTCGTTCTTCTTTTTTTTCATGCTAGAGTGAAGTCTTGTATTCCGTAATTGAGAGGGAAAAAGGAAAAAGAAAAGATTACCAAGAGAAGCTTGTCTATATGTGTAGACTGAGTATGGAGACTCGTACTACAAACAACCCGGGTTCGACATCTTTTATTGAAGAACCATTCCTTTTATTTTGGAGTATGCTTCCTATTGTTTTAAAAAAAAAAATTCCTGTTGTATGCAATGTTTTGATTTAATAAAGTTTCATCTTGAAAGTTTCACATTGGAGAATTTAATTGTGATTTTATTTTGGAAAATCTAATCATGTCATATATATAAGAGGACCTATAAGAGGAGATTTGATGGTAGTATGCACAATAAAAGTAAAAATTTGTAAACAAATGGTTGTGCTAAAATAAAATAAATGAAAAAAAAAACAGTCTATATCAAATTATTTATAAATCTACTCGACAATTGATCCATAAATTTGATTGACAACATTGAAAAGAATTAGATTTTTTGGAAATCTCTCATCTAGATAAAATTAATATTTATGGAAGTAAAATCTACCAATTAAAAAAATAGTGACTCTTTGGTAACTAAATCTTAATATTTATGGAAGTAAAAACCTACATAGAAACAGAGGTGGGACAAAAACCATTCTTTTTTGTCCAAATCTTAGGTGTATAACTATAAGGCTACGTTTGGTCGTCCGGATTTCTAATCGGGATAGGATTGGATAGGATAGGATATGAAATCCTGGGATTTTTTTATATCTTGTCCATTATTTGGTGAATCGCAGTATTATAGTCGGATATGTTCACATCATATCATGTACATTTTTTTTTTATATAAACGACATTATTATAAATAAACCTAAATGTTCATAAACAAAGATGGTGAAAATCTCTCGTAACACTACTCCTTAATTTATTTTTATTTATTTTTTGTTTTATTTTTCCTTTTTTTTTAATATTATTTTCATTATTATTTCTTTTTTCCCCTTTCATCATTCTTTGATAAAATTTTATCAAATAGTAAACTGTACTAACATACCTAAAATACAAAAATACCTAAAATATATAATAAATATAAATATTTAATTTATAGATTGAATGTTTATTATGAGATAGAATTAAAGTTGAATATATAAATTAAAAAAGATTAATTAAAAATAATTTTTTATTTTTAATTTCTTAAATTAGAATTCAAATATTATTTATATTGAAATATAATTTCAATTTTGTTAATTTAATAAGTTTGTTATTCAAGAAAAATAACTTTCCTATTATGGACATTAGAAATCCTATCCACCTTTATCCCACCTCCCCCATAGGATAATTTTATCCTGTCTATATCTCCCTTATATCCGACTTTATCCTGTCCTGAGCGAGCACCAAACGTAGGATGGGATAAATCATATCCTATCCCGAATTTTATCCCGACTGCCAAACGCAGCCTAAGTGCCGTGGATTTTGTCTTTTTGGTAAGAATGGATTTAGTTACATAGGGTTGGAACCATTCTCTTTTTGTGCAAATCTTAGGTATATAATTGTAAGTGCCCCTTATCTTCTGTTTTCATTTTCCTCTCTCATAGTCTCACCATTTCCATCTCTTCGTGCCTTTGAGGTAGTCTCTTCGTCTTCTCTCTACTCATCTGCACGGAGTGATTAATTCTCTTCCTCTCCCTTTCACGCTTCTACCTTTAATCACCGAATCATCTATGTCGATACAAGTGTGTCCTGGGAGAAGTACACTATCAGTGCTTGTGTACGGCGCTCACTTTGATGCCAAAAGTTTCCGTCGAATCATTAAGTGCCAAATCGGAGGAAAAACGATCACTTTGGTGCCACCAGCGAGAGATTCCGACCAAAATGATTACGTGGCTTTAAAAAAAGTAAAAATCGACAAGGCCTTTAAATGACGTCGTTTTCCGTTCTCCTTAAGAAAACGATGTCGTTTTGCCGTCCTAAGTGGATGGCCTCGAGAAAACGACGTCACACAACTCAATTAATTTTTTTTTGGATTGAAATTAGGGTTTTTTTGTTCGATCCTCGCCTATCGTTGGCTACCATCGCTTGGCCTGGCCAAAGTCACTCAGCCTCTGTTGCTCAGCCTCCATCACTTGGCCGCCGTTGCTCAGCCTTCGTCATAGTAGCACTGTGTTGGTAACATTTCGCCTGCTTCAACGTCCTCAGATTTTTTGGGCTGGGACCGCGTCCAACAGCTTCGAGTGGGCGTGGAGGGCGAGCCTCTGGCGGCTCTGGCCTTCGATCGCGAGCCAGTAAAGGCACATGAGGGAGCACCAGCCCGGGTCGCCGAAGCCTAGGTACTGGAAGACATAGGCCAGGCACTCATCGAGGAGATTAGAGATGGAGAGGGAGAGATTGGGAGCGGTGCACTCGTCGGCGGCCTCCCCGAGCATCAGTCAGATCACGGCCTTCGACTTGGCTGCCGAGTGGCCGTCATTGGGGTCAGAGCCCCACCGAGCGCGGGGGCCATCGAGGATGGTGACTGGCCAGAGATTTAAGGTTTTAAATTGGGAGAGACACACCAAACGGCGTCGTTTTATTGTTTAAATGTTAACTGTACTCTCCGGCAAGCCACATCAACTTCAAAAATTAATAAAAAAAGTGTCACATTGGATTTCCGGTCAATCATATCGGAGTTGGTACTAAAATGATCGTTTTTCAAACTTTTTGGTACTCCAAGTGTTCCGACAAAAACTTTTAACGGAAACTTACACAACTTATGGCACTGATAGTGTACTTATCCTAGTGTGTCCCTAATTCTTTTTATTGTTTTATCTATGTTTTCTTTGTTGATTCATCTATTATGAACATTCCATTAGAAGACCCTAAGGCAATAGCTTTTATGGCCAAGTTGTCACATATCATTTAGGTCAGGATTGCACGAATGGAGTCAAAGCTTGTATTGCTTCTTCTGTTTTCACTCCTTTGCCGGCAAGTGAAGAGCTCATCTTTGGAGGAAATTTGCAAATAGAGGAGGAGCTAAGGCGTTTGAATAAGCCTGCTGTAAAGACAATTCAGGTATTACGAAATTCTCGAATTGTGTAGCCAGAGAAGAAAGACGTAAAATTAACAAGAGGGCTTTGTCTATGTGCACAGACCGAGTATGGAGACACTTACGATTGCGTGGATTTCTACAAGCAGCCCGCGTTCGATCATCCTTTGCTGAAAAATCATTCGCTCCATTTCAATGTATACTCTCTTTTGCCTTGACGAATGTACTTCCCCAAGAGTCCTACACATTTTGGGTCAAAGTGTGATCACATCCTCTACTTTGAAAAATTGCAATCAAATCCTTGACTTTTTGGATCCTTGCAATCAAGTCCCTTCTATAAGTCCTAGGCAGGACTATAAAAGGCCTACAAGGAAACGGAGGGAAAACCTCCATGGGGAGAGTGACCCCTTACGCCCTTGCTCCTAAAGGATGGGGCCCAGAAAGGATCTGGGTCAGCTGATAAGCGCCGACTGCGGAATGCAGTGTCCCCCCGACGTTAAACTAAGGGGGATAGAGCATCTGGGCTCGATAAATATATGGTTGGAAGGAAAATCCTGCCTCCCGGAAAACATATAAGAACCAGGTTTTGGATCTGAGCAAGTCCTTAAAAGGCTCCCTGGAACCCATGACGGGTTAACCCCTGGGTAGAGGAGGGTGGAAAACCTCCTCGATAAAATAAAAAGACCCACGGGGCTCTCTGCCACAACCGAAACCCCCAAAAGGGGGCGTAGGAAGGATCCCACCCGGATTCCCGCGACGCCTTCCCCGGTGAAACACCCGGGCGTGGTACAGGAAAATGAAGGGGTCTCCTCGAAAGGGGAGGCGTGCGTGTGTTAGCCCTAGCGCATATGCTCGGAGATATTAAAAAGTGCTGTGCAACATCGACACTTTACTAGAACTTAACTGCATCTGGATTCAAAAAGTTGAGAAATTGATTGCACTTTTTTGAATGTTTATGATTTGAATACACACTTTGAGGAAAAATGTTTTGGACTTTTTGGTGTGGCTTTCCAATTTTGTTTCTAATTGAATGGATTTTGCTAATAGATGAGGCCTAGTTCCAGCCCTAAGAGAAGTACGAACCTCGAAAGGTCGAAGGCAAGTGGAGTCAAAAGTGCGTCCATCAAGCGCTTGGACTGTCCAATTGGAACAGTTCCGATCAGAAGAACAAGCAAGGAAGAGCTCATTGCGGCCAAAATGCAGGCCAAAGTTCTTGCCCTGAATGCCGATCCGAACGCTCAAGAGTCACCTGGCGATCATGTAAGTCAAGTAATCGTTCCTTGCCGTATGGGACACTATCTTTCCGCATTAGCCTTTCAATCGTAGCAAAATGGGAAGAGGACATGCTTAAAAGCGATGCATCGAGTTGATAAGACAATGACTTCTCGCCTGAAGCAGCAACTGAAGTTTCTGATTTGTTCTTTGTTACAGTATGCCGTCGTTCGGACCAAATTTGATTCGGGAAGGAGGAACCATGGAGGGGGAATGATCAGCACCGTAGAAAAGCCACCTTGCCAGGGATCACAATACAGTGGAGGCCGAATCAAGATATCGAGTGGCTCTGAATACATTCAAGCCGGGTGGATGGTAAGCAACTTACTTAAGTCAAGTCAGCAGAACACATTTCATTCCATCCTTGTTTAATCGTTCAGCATTGTAATACGAGGAGATGTTGCTACGATTCAGCTTTTTCATTGCCATTAGGTCAACAGACTAATCTTCCTTCCACATATAAACTTTTGGCTCGTGAACATTCATTCCTCAGGTGAATCCATTTGTTTATTCTCACCAAGGCAAGTTTTTGTACATTCGCAATATTCTATTTTTCTTTCAATGTGCTACCAAACGATCTGACCTGTTTAATTATGGACAGGGGGGCGGGAGAGATTGCTTCAATACACAGTGTGGATTCGTTCTCGTGCGCGCAGACCACCCGGTGGATGCGGTGTTACAGCCCGTCTCTCACAACCCAAAGCCTGTGTACACATATAATTTCTTCATCTATCGAGTAAGATTTGGATGTATCGAAACTCAATTTCCTTTGTGTTCTTTCACCAATTTCACATCAAATTCCGTATCGTAATTCCTTCATGTAGTCTACCCTAGCATTCTTTCACATATATGTATGTGTGTGCATACATGTGTACAGGATCCACTTAGTGGATCGTGGTGGCTAGAGCTCGGTGAAGACTACACGCCGGTTGGGTTTTGGCCGAAAGCACTATTCGCCGAACGTGGCTTCCCACATGTTGGCTTGCAAGACTTGGCCACTCATGTTGAATGGGGAGGCCTAGTGTACAGCCCACTGGACATCCCCAGTCCGCCCATGGGACGCGCCACCGAGCTGCACGGCGAAGCCTCTTGTTGGGACATGACCACCATCAACGGGAACCATGAGACGGAGGCCGCCGAAGACACCGAAACGTATGTCGACCAGGACAAGTACTATGGGGTCGAGGACTTAGGCCATCAGGATGCCCCACTCCACCGTGCCATGAAGTGTGGCGGGGCCGGCGGTGCCACCAGCGCCTAACGAGGCCCATTACTTGCGAGAGATTTTTCCTTTGCTTTTTGGCCATCGATAGCTTGGAATTTCATATAAGTTCTCCATCGTGCAATGTCACGTTAAATACTAAATAAGCAATCTGTATTTGTACCATGGACATCCTTGCAAATAAATATTATAACCCCATGGACTCCATCGTAGCAACAATATACCTACCTGCCCCTTCTTTCCCATCAAATAAAAATCATGATCATTTTACCAGAAAAAGGTAAATTAAACTCTCAAATCTTTCTAGGGTACCTGGAGGACCAATGTAGCATCAGGGTAATTCATTCCACGGGATGAAACATCAGATGTGACAAGTATTAGTCGCTTTTATTCACGAAACTCGTCACACATGCGAGTTCTGCAACGTCGAGGCTTCCTAGAATGCATTGCTCTAACATTCATATTCATTTCCTGAAGAAGTAAATATAGGAGAGATGTTACCATCCCTGTCGTACAGAATAATGCAATGACCAGAGCACAGTGATATTGTCAAATGGGTATAAAATGACTTCATTAAAGTAAAGAATACTCATTGATAACATCCCTCGGTGGTCAATTAAATTACGACGACCCAGGACATGTCGCCAACCCATTCTTTTTATCTTTTAAATAAACACACGTGGAAGTGACTTAAATAAACACCCGGTTAACCAACAATCAGGGATAGTAAAACAAAATAGATGATTTCCCAACAGCGGGACATTTATTTATCCACTTGTTAACCCCAAGAAGTTTGATATTTACAAATCTACCTTAAAAGACAACTTCCTAAGACCAATAGGCAAAAAAGGTCAAAGATGGTAGAGGTTAGCTCAAACTTCACTGACGACGAGACTAACCAAAAGTAACGCTAGGCACGCCCGCGTCTTGGTCCATCGAGACCCCAAACCGCACGTGACAGTTCTCCATACTATGGACCTAAAAATATTTAACAACAACGAGGTGAGATATAAATCTCAGCGAGTTAACAGCCTAAACCTCGATTAGGAAGCTGATTAACCTCGGGAACAGCTTAAGCACACACCACATATAAATTTACCTTGCCTTGGCACACTTCTGCATAATAGCACATCTTACATGGCAATAATAGTGCAACATGCATAAATAACAATTAGAACACATATTAAAATTTCATGTGCATTGTCAAAACACGTGTTCCAATTATTACGACCCATCGGGCCATGGCCAACAAAAGAGTTGGCGGTCTTCCGGCAGGACCGCGCATCATCCCGCCCCATTGAGCATGGCATCATCTAGAACTCCCGCCTAGACGACATTCCATAAAGGAGCATCGGTCCGGCCTCAACCACGACTCGGCATCCAAACCCTTGTCAGGCATCTGATAAAATTTGGGCATCGCCCCCAAACTCTCGTTGAGTGACAGGTTCGATTAAATGACCACTCAAGCACCCCATCAATCAAGCCAATTTTTGTTACCATTAATTAGCTAAGAACAAAATATTTCGGTTTCAAATAATCACTTTGGAAATTTTCCATATTTAAAAATCTTAGTAAAATATCCATATGTGGTCATGTATTTGAAATCAACTTGTCAAACTTTGCATACTTTTATTTTAAAACCCCATTGTTTTATTTAGTACGTAAAATTCGGCGTCCAAACCCAACACTTCATATTTTTCTATTTTCTTGCCCAAAAACCTCCTTTGAGAATAGTAAATAAAAATCTATAATTGGACAATCAATAACATAACATCATATGTGCAAACAACCGAAATTACGCACAATCTCATCTAGGAAAACGAGTATAAAATTTTACTTAACGGCTAAGCCATCATTAATTACATTAATCACAATTAATTAAACAAATCACTATTAATAAAACTAAACACAATTAATTAATATAATCGAAATTACTTAAACTAATCGCAATTAAATTTAATCTAAACTATCCTTAATCGCAATTAAGAATAAACTAAGATTAACTAATACTAACCGCCATTAATATTAAACTAACCGCCCCCTAAACGTAATTAATACCTTAATCCACGATTAGGCTCACGGATTTTCAGCGACAGTGAGCTCGCGGCGATGGTGGCTTGACGGCATCAAGAAATAGAGTCTCATGGCACCGACAGCGGCACGAATGGCACGGCAAAGACAGCGGCGGCTCCTCAAGCTTATGCTCTCCGAAGGCTGTTCGGCTTGGTGGTGAACTGGCAATGGTGGCTAGCGGCGGTGAGCGGGCCGTGGCAATGGTGGCTCACGGTGGTTGTGATTCGGTGATGGCGGCACGGTGGTCAAGCGGTGAACGATGGTGGCAAGAACGGTGGTGAGGAATGGCGTGACTTGCAGCAATGAGGGAGGAAAAAAAATAAAATACAAGAATGAGAAGTTGAAGAAAATGGAGAAAGTGTGGGGTGCTGAGTTCGGCTGAGCAAGGGGGAAAGGAAATAGGGCAGCCAAAAAGGGGAGAAGATGAAGATGAAATGCTGAAGAAGATGAGGGAAAATGAAAGCAAGCAGAAGGTGAAAGCTCCGCTGAAGTTGGGGGAAAGGAGAAGAAGAGAGAGAGGGAGAGAGAGAGAAAAAGAAGAAAAAAAAAAAAACAAATGGATTTCTAAGATATTTTCCCTAAAATCCCATCATAGTCTTCACTCACTTGGCCTTAAAACCCTCTTAGCCTAGTATTATGTCCTCACTTTTCTTTTTTATTTCTAATTTCATAAAAACAATCTTTTTGGTCCAAAAATTTCAATTTTGCTTCTTGATCCGAATTTCTTCTCTTTTTTTTTGTCTGATAATTCTTTTTCCGAAAATTTTGGACTCGCTAATAATTCGACGAATGATGAGACAACGTCCAATAATTAAATCTCGAAACCCTCGAAAGTTCGATACTCAAAATCGAATTAAATTTCGTGATTAAAAATCGATCGAACGTGATTTTAGTACGACCTAATCTATCAGGTGGCTTTTATGGATTCTCGCACAGTTGACCCGTCGTTGATAATTTTTCGAATCGCGGACGACCCTCAGTTGTCATGTAATCACTAATATCAATAAAAAAATCGATTTATTATTGTTTGACGCGAATATCGTAATCATGTGGAATCACCTGCGAAGCTACTACGTACTTCCGTCAAATCAACTTATATACGTTCACTAATTGATTTATAATAGTGTAGTATTGAGTCAATTTCTGATCGAATTCTTTAGTTTTTCGCGTTTTAACCCTTTATAACCTCACCTAAAAGATTAGTTAACTCATGAGTGATCACTTCAGAGTAAAGTAACTATAAGTGCATCGACAAAATAACAATTTCGTATATTTCGAAATAGAACCAAATTTTGGGATATCACACCTTGTATACAGGTGTCTCCAAAATATGCTCTGAGAAAATGATGGACAACTCGAAAATGCACACCGATATGCCTGCTCATGGTGACAGTCAGCATGACCGTGGCAACGTCAACAGCTTGAGACAAGACCTAGAGAGAAATTTAGATGTCTTAGACTACTTATGATGATCAACATCCAGCAGAGCACAGACATACCTGGGCATGAGTCTCAACATGACGGTCACCTGCAGTGTCAATGCAAGCATGTTTGCTTTTTAAAACAAGCTGAGATATCCGGCAAACCTGCACAGACATAAGAAATCACAGAAAGGTCATGATAAGCAGAATTTCTACGATTTCAAGATCCAAAGAAGAAATAAGTATCAATTTTACCTCTTTTGGCATTGCTGCAGAATATAGAAGAGACTGTCCTGGACGAGGAAGACAGTCAATAGTTTTCTCCGTGTCTTTGAGGAATCCGAGGTCTAGCAAGTGGTCAGCTTCGTCAATTATAAGCATTTTCAGCCCCATCAGACATATGAATATTCCCGATTTATTCTCTACATGATCCAACAACCTATCAGGAGTTGTAACAATTATCTGCAGAAGGTTGAGGAGAGACTACATTTTTTGCATCAAGTTCAGGATTTGTGTAGGTACGGGTATCCATCTATTTTTACCTTGCATAGACATCCAATGTCATAAAATGATACTTTATTTATAAAACGATTCAAGACATGCATGTGAAGGCTAACCTCGTGTGACTCGGATTCCAAACGTTTCTGGTCATCTTTGAAACGTGTACCTCCAACAAGTGTTTGCACACCAATGCCGTCATGGTACTTCAAGAAAGCTCTACCTTCTGCAGCTATCTAACTGGCAAGTTCTCTTGATGAAATGAATGATGGTAAGAAAGAAGCAGTGATCTTACCAAAATAGCCACCCTTTTCCCAGTTCCAGTTTTAGCTTTGATCACAGCATCCTTGCCTGTCACGGTCAGACCCTAAAATCATCCTCTACCAACACAGGATCTTAGCATCGATAGGGGAAGATAATTTATTGTAGGGGGAAAACATTAATCTAGAAAGTGTACAAATGTGATATTCGGAAATGAGAAATCTCTTGGCGCATTGAATCATCATCATTTTCACACTTTCTTATACTTGCATTGTCAACACTTAAAACTTTTGAAATTGAGAGACATTTTACTCAAGAAGGAAGACATGGGGGAGAAGTACACTATTAGTGCCATAAGTTGTATACGGCACTCACTTTGGTGCCAAAAATTTCCGTCAGATCACTTAAGTGCCAAAAATTTTGAAAAACGATAATTTCAATGCCACCACCGATCCGGTTGGCCGGAAATCCGACGTGACAGTTTTTTATTAATTTTTGACGCTGATGTGGCTCGTCAAAGAGTACAGTCAGCATGTAAACCACCAAACAATGTCGTTTGGCATCTTAAACCCCAAGTTGAAACCCTAAATCCCCAAATCAAGAGAGAGAGAAGCCATGGCAACGGCGTCTTCTTCCCCGAAGAACAACACTAGCACCAGCACTCTCTGAACAGAGTCCAATCCACCATCTCCATCTGCGCCCTCCTTGTTTCATTCGCACTCCTCGTCTTCTCTCTCTCTGCACCTTCAACCCCCCTTCTTCTTCCTCCTCTTCCGCCTTCGCCTCCTATTTTCCCATCACTTCTTGGTCGAGCAAGGTGGCCGAGCACGGTGGCCGAGCAACGGTGGCTGAGCAAGCTAGGTCAGCGAGGATGAACAAAATAAACCCTAATTTCAATCCCAAATTAGCTATGTGGCATCGTTTTTCCTAAGCCATCCACATATGATGGCAAAATAACGTCGTTTTCTTAAGTAGGACAGAAAACAACGTCGTTTAAAGGGTTTATTGATTTTTTTTAAAATATAAAAGTCACGTAATCATTTTGGCTGGAATTTCTCACCGGTGATATCAAAGTGATCGTTTTTCCTCCGATTTGGCACTTAAGTGATCCGACATAAACTTTTGGCACAAAAGTACGCGTCATACACAACTTATGGCACTAATAGTATACTTCTTCCAAGACATGGAGAAGAAAATGTAGTGCCAAACTGCCAGCCAAAATTGAAAATGGTGATTGGGCCAAAACAAGAAATTGAAAATGGTGAACCACTGTAGATCTAATTACAGGGTAGAAAATGGCGACACAATCAGAATTATCAATAAATTAATGACCACGAAATCATGCAGAACCTTTGACATCTTGTCTCTTTGAAACCTAAAATCCAGAAACAGGTCAAAAGCATGGAAGCGTTTTAACTACTTCTGAAGTATTTGACTGTCTTTTGCCTTGTCAACTCCCAAGCTCCCCAGTTGTCAGAAAATTAGCATCTTGCTGACTCACAAGGCAAACGGAACTTCTTCGGAAAATTAGCGTCTTTTGCTCGCAGTTGTCCCGAACACGGATACTCTTCCTTAAGTCATCCCGAAAGAGCGTTTCAGGCGAGGTAGCCAAGCTCACCATCATCAGGTCCGAGTTGCTACAATTAATTTTCCCCCCTAATTTTTGGTTATTTTCTTGTGCTAATCTTCTTTTATTTTTGCTTCTATTTCAACACCCCAACGAGCGGGATTCGCTCTATGAAAAAATCCTTTCCCTAACTAAATCGAAGAGAAGCATGTCTACTTACACATTTTCCAGGCTCGAGACTTTCTTCGTGACCTAAACAACCACTGACTAGTTGGCATAAATAACTATCAATTTATTAAAGATGAAGCTGAAGAAAACCCTTCTAGACTTGCCCAGAAATTGAACACCCAAAGAACATTTGATACCTATCCTCAAAACAGCAACGTTGCACGAAAGTGCAGAGTGGAGAGACTTGCAGGTTCCACTTCAGCCATCTGTTCCCTACCCCCTCAACTTGCTACACCTGTTGAACCGTTTATTAATAATTAATTGGAAATCAATCACTTTATTTTGCCATTTTTAGCCTATAAACAAGTATCATAAACCAACCCTCCCTCTCCCCCTGCCCCTCAACTTCGTTATACTTGTTGAACCATTTATTAATTGGACATCGACTCTATTTTTTCCCATTTTTAGCCTGTCAACAAGTTATCTTTAATGCACTTTTAGTGCATCCTTTGGACCTTTCCTCGTCATTCACTGATGGTAATGAATACATAGTTCGCATTGTACCTACTTCCTCGTCTCTAATTGAGTTTGACGTAAAGATACCGAGGATTTCTTAATTCTACTGAAAGTTGCTTTCTCAATAGCTTCTCTATATCTATAGGTACATATACACATGAATCAACAATCATCATTACACAAGACCCTCATAGTGATTTTTGTTCTTAATTATCTGTTTCAGTTTATCCAGTTCAGGACTGCAAAAATGAAGTCAAAGATTGTGTGGCTTCTTCTATTTTCACTCCTTTGCCAGCGAGTGCAGAGCTTGTCTCCTGAGGAATATTCAGAAATAGAGGAGCTAAGGCGTTTGAACAAGCATGCTGTCAAGACAATTCAGGTACAGAATTTCCTTTCGTTTTCCCGAGTTTAGAGTGAATTCTTGCATTCTGTAATTGAGGGGTAAAAAGGAAAACGTTTATGAGAGACTGGCTTGTCTATATGTGCAGACGGAGTATGGAGACACGTACGACTGTGTGGATTTTTACGAGCAACCCGCGTTCGATCATCCTTTGTTAAAGAACCACTCCTTCCATTTCGGGGTATGTGGTTCCTATCATTTCTACGTAAACGCTTTGTGTTCTTAAGATTGATAATTTCTTTTGCTAAGTAAATGAGTTATTCTTATAGATGAGGCCTAGTTTTCGTCCTGAGAGAAGGACGGACCAGGAAACATGGTCAGCGAGTGGAATTAGAAGCGCGACTATCAAGCGCTTAGACTGCCCTACCGGCACCGTCCCTATCAGAAGGACAAGTAAGGAAGAACTAATCGCGGCCAAAATGCATGTGAAAGTTCATGCTCGACACTCTGATCAAACACCGTCGAGGAACACGGCCTCCATGTAAGTAATCTAATCTTCACGTAGGTAATCAAAGTACCAGGCTGGTACTAGCAAATCTGTTATTTTTTTCTTTTCTACTGCAGATCGCTATCGTTCGAACTGAATTCGGCTCCCTAAAGAAGTACAATGGAGGAGGCATGTTCAGCAGCGTGGAAGTACCAAAAGCCTCTGGGGCACAGTACAGCGCAGGCCAAATGAAAATAGAGAATATCCCTGATTTCATTCAAGCTGGGTGGATGGTAAGAACCTGGATTTTAGTTAGCACACATTTGATCATAATTACTTGTTCTGCATAGTTTTTGTTCTTATGTTTCACTTGATGATGGTGATATCCAAATGCCCATACAAGCTTTGAGATACAAGCTTTGAGAAATCGTGTTTTGCAACTGCTATTCTAATTATCTCCAGATGAGCATGTGTAGATTTCCCCATTTGAGATTTTCTCAGATGATATGAGAAGATGCTGCCATCTTCCTGCTCTTTTACTTCAACAAATTGACTCCTATTTGGCATCTTATCTTCTGCTCATAAACTCTCTCAGGTGAATCCGTCCCTGTACTCGGACAATCTGACGCGCGGGTTCATCTTCCAAAAGGCAAGTCTCCCACACGTTCACGAGATTCTACTCTTTTGACATATTAACGAAGGATCTGATCGTTTAATACTTCTGCACGAGTGGCTAATTTGCTGCAGATGGGCAAATCATCTTGCTTCAATGTCCACTGCCCGGGGTTCATTCTCGTGCGATCTGATCACCCGGTCGATGCAATTTTCGAGGCACATTCTCATAAGGGAGGACCGGTGTACACATACAATTACTTCATTTACCGGGTAAACCTCCGATATACCAAAACCCCATTTCCGCTCGCCGATCAATTATTTCCTATAATTAAATTTTTATTCTTATTATCATTGTTAATATGCAGGATCCGGCAAGCGGAGTGTGGTGGCTAGAACTAGGCGAGGACTCCATTGTGGTTGGGTTTTGGCCGCGGAAGATATTCTCTAGCCCCGGCTTGCAAGACTTGGCCACTTACTTGGAATGGGGGGGCCAAACGTACAGCCCGCCGGATGTGAAAAGCCCGCCTATGGGGCGCGGCGATTTGCCGACCGGCGACGTCAAGTTGACTGCCTCTTGTCAGGACATCACCACCATCACAGAGGCCCACGACCAGGTGCCTGCCACGGACACCCAAGCATATTCCGACAAGGAAAAGCACTATTTGGCCATGGACAGAGGCTATCTGAAGGGCCCTCTACAGCATGTTATGTTTTACGGCGGCCCCGGCGGGGCCACCGGCTGGATCTAGTGAAGTCCAATAACTTGAGATTTCTTTTTCTTTTCAGGCCAATAATTTGAAAATTCAATTTTCGGACATGTATTTAAATGGAATATCAAATGTGGTATGTGACATGATTTGGTTATTGAAAGCATCAAATTTGTAATCTACAGTTTGCAGTATCAAATCTAGTCTACCACTCTCAATTTATTATGAATCATATTAACTACTACTCTCAAGACACTTGTTAGGAAAATTTAATGTAGAACCATTCGGTGTTTCTAGTAGTGGTCGGGCATAATACATGAAAGATCAATATATTAAAGGTTGCAAAAGTCTTTAACTAATGGCATAACAAGTGCCTTTATTAGCTATATATATCACAAATTGAGATAAACTGGCAGCATCTTACATTTGGGTTGTAATACAAAAGAGAGTTTAGGATAAAAGAGTACCGGCAGACAATTTTCAGAGAATTTATGACCTTTAAGTTTCAAGATTGAGACTTTTTTTTAGCGAGGTAAAAATCGCCATTTGAGAGCGACAACATTTTGGTCCAATCAAAAGCATGTTGTGCATCCATGTCTAGACTTAAGTTTCAAAAATAAATTGCTTCGATGATGCCGTAAGCAGTTTCATAGAGGAGGGATAGAATCTTTAAACATAAGATCGCAATCGTTTCGCCATGAACCGTTGATCAATCAATCTCTTAGGATGAATTGCATTTGGTCATTCAACACTAAAGATGGTTGTTGCTTAATCAAGTCAAGCTACCTAGTCAATGGACCTCCCTATGTCCCAATGGCTATAACCGTTGAATCATTAAATTGTTTTTCCCATTTTTAGCCTACCCACAATCATCATTAATGCATTACTGGCATTTTCCTTTTGGCCTTTGACCTCTCCAGTGTTCTTTCTTCTTATTCATTAATGACTACTTATCTTGGAAATAGCAAGTGTAATAATGCTGGGAACTAGAACGAATATTCCTTTAGACCCCTCAAAGGCCATAGCTTTTATCGCCAATTTGTCACACATCGTCCTGGTCAGGATTGCACGAATGGAGTCAAAGGTTGTGATGCTGCTTCTGTTTTCACTCCTTTGCCAACAAGTGAAGAGCTCGTCTTCGGAGGAAGGTTTGCAAATAGAGGAGGAGCTAAGGCGTTTGAATAAGCCTGCTGTAAAGACAATTCAGGTATTACGAAATTCTCGAATTGTGTAGCCAGAGAAGAAGGACGTAAAATTAACGAGAGAGCTTTGTCTACGTGCACAGACTGAGTATGGAGGCACCTATGATTGCGTGGATTTCTACAAGCAGCCCGCATTTGATCATCCTTTGCTGAAGAACCATTCGTTCCATTTCAATGTATGCTTTCCGTTGCTTTGATGAAAGTACTTCCCCAAGAGTCCTACACATTTTGGTTCAAGTGCAATCGAGTCCTCAACTTTTGAAAAATTGCGATCAGATCCTCAACTTTTTGAGTCCTTGCAATCAAGTCCCTTCTAGCAACGTGTTGGCGCTAGGGCCACGACTGTGCCACATATGCTCAAAGATATCAATGACTGCCACGAGGGCTTTTTGACGTACAACATCAGCAAATTTGGCTGATGCGTTGCTAGAAAAACTTGATTGCATTGGATTCAAAATGTTGAGGAATGATTGTGCTTTTCAAATATTTATGGTGTGAAATCACTTTGAGGGAGAAATTTTCAGGACTTTTGGGTGTCACTTTCCGATTTTCTTTCTAATTGAATGGGTTTTCCTAATAGATGAGGCCTAGTTTTCGTCCCGAGAGAAGGACGAACCTCGAAGGGCCGGCGGCAAATGGAATTAAGAGTGCATCCATCATGCGCTTGGACTGTCCACTTGGAACAGTTCCGATCAGAAGAACAAGCAAAGAAGAACTTATTGCGGCCAGAACGCAGGCCAAAGTTCATGATCCGAACGCTGATCCGAACACTGAAGAGGCGCATGGCCTTCATGTAAGTCGAGTGATCCTTCTTTACCATTCAATACATTATACCTTCCCCTTTAGCCTTTGCCTTTTAGTCGTAGCAAAATGGGAAGAGGACTTCCTCAAAGGGGATTTGATCGAAATGATAAAGATAATCATGACTTTACACCTGAAAAAGCAATTGAAGTTTCTGATTTGGTTTTCATCTGGAAAGAAGAAATTCCTTATGAATCATCTAGTTTCAATGCAAATGACATGTCAAATTAGATTGTAGACTTATGTAGATGCACAAAGCCATCTTTATCATCATACTAGAAATTTCGCAGGCATGTTGGTCTTACTTTTTCCCACAAAGGAAAAAATTATTCTTATTTGGTTTAGGACATCAAGAGTCTCATGAATCTCTTCAAATTAGACAAGTGTCAATAACTTGCTCCACAAATGCCAATGGAAGCACTATTCGCCTACCATTTAAGTGGCCGAACGATTCTAAATCTTAGTTTGCAAGTCAAAAGTCGTGGTTGGTCTTGAGAAACCTTGATTAGTTTGTAAAGGACGTGTCTAGACTTAAATATATCGCCGGTTTTGGGCTTCCTCACTCGCACCCATTGTGGCTACAGTGATGGGCTCATCCAATGGATGACCACCGTTTTGTTGTCACCTTTAATCTGAAAATTTTAATAGCGCGAGATAAGTTCTAACCCCTTTGAAACCTTTTTGGAAAAGTAAAACATAAATGCACTTTCCAAATTATCTCTCACTTAAAAAAGAAAAGAAAAAGAAGACAGCGACAACGGATCATGTGAAAGGCACTAATGAATGTGTTCTTTTGCTTTCGTTACAGCTTGCCATCGTTCGGACCAAATTTGGGTCGGGGAAGAAGTACAATGGAGGGGGAATGGTCAGCAGCGTAGAAATGCCATGGGCCAAGGGGTCACAATACAGCGGAGGCCAAATCAAGATCCAGAGTGGCCCTGATTTCATTCAAGCTGGGTGGGTGGTAAGCAACTTAAATCAAGTCAGCAGCACACATGTCATTTCATCCTTTGATTAATCGGTCAGCCTTAGCCTTTGTCCTACGTTCCTCTTGACCATAGTGATATCCGATGTAATCTTGAGATGCGTTCGTACTAATTTCCTATGTGAAACTGTAATATGAGGAGATGTTGCTATGGTTCAGCTTTTTTCAATTGCTTTTAGGTCAACAGACTAATCTCCCCTTCCATATCTAACTTTTGGGTCATGAACATTCATTCATTCCGCAGGTGAATCCATCCTTGTACTCCCATTACCAGACACATCTCTTCGTTTTCACTAAGGTGAGTCTTCGTATGCTTGCGATGCTCTCTTCATCTTTCAACAAAATGGCAAATGATCTAATCGTTTAGTTTGTGGACATAGACGGCCCAGTCGTCTTGCTTCAATGCGCAGTGTCCGGGATTTGTTCTTGTGCGCTCGGACCACCCGATGGACGCAGTTCTACATAACATCTCTAAAGCTCCAGGACCAGTGTACACATATAATTACTTCATTTATCGAGTAAGATTTAGACGCATCGAAACCCTATTCCTGTTATGTTTTGTCTTCAATTTCACATCAAATTCCATATTATGATGCATTATTGTAGTCTGCCCCATCATTCTTTAATATGTGTGCATATGTATGTGTACAGGATCCGACTAGTGGACTGTGGTGGCTAGAGCTTGGTGAAGACTACACGGCGGTAGGGTTTTGGCCGCGAGTAATATTCTCCGGCGGCGGCTTGCGAGACTTGGCCACTTACGTTGAATGGGGAGGCCAAGTGTACAGCCCGCCGGACATCCCCAGCCCGCCCATGGGACGCAGCACCATGCCGCTGCCCAACATCCTGTACGACGCCTCTTGTCAGGACATGACCACCATCAACGAGAACCACGGCACGGAGGCTGCCGGAGGCACCGAAGTGTATGCCGACCAGGAAAAGTACTATCGGGTCAAGGACATGGGCCATAAGAAGGCTCCGCTCCACTGTGCCATGGCGTACGGCGGGCCCGGCGGGACCACCGGCTGGGCCCAACAGGGCCCAATCACTCAAGACTTCTCTCTCTCTTTTGACCATCAATAGCTTGAAATGTCATGCAACTTCTCCATCGTGCAGTGTCATGTCAAATACTAAATAAACAGTCCTTATTCAAACCATGGCCGTCCTTGCGAATAAAAATTAATAACCCTTTGAACTCCATAGCAGCAAGAACATGCGACGAAGCAACGAGCGGCGCAGGGATCACGTGCTGCGCCACCTGTCGCCGCCGCCTCGCGCGTCTTCCTCTTCCGACGGAATCCCAAGCCTTCACCTCCCCTAACTTCATTGCAGAAAAGTACAGGCCGATCACGCGCAAGGGGCGCCCAACTCCATCTTTAATGCGAAGTCAACGGACGATAACGCTTGAACAACCGCGTCTCGGCTTTTGAAACGAACCGGTAGTTTAGCAGCGGAAGGACGACAATGGCCTTTGACTTCTCGAAACGCCTCGGCGCGCGGGGGTGCTTTTCGTCAATGAGCGCGGAACAAGCTGCGGGCTTTTGGCTGCTTCCACACCACTGACTCGGATCTGCCTGATCTCGTTTTAAAGGGCTCGAACTTGGAGATGCTTTGCCCGTTATAGCACTGACCGAGAACTTCCTTCTTTCGGTTCGTTGTCTGTCCACATCCTTTCTTCTGTCTTCTTTCATAGATCAATCACTTCAGAAAAGAAGATCATGAGAACACATAGCAGGAAGCTGCCATTTCTCTTCTTGATGACGCTACTGTTCGTTTCTCGGCTCTCGAGTTGCCGAAACATCCATGGATTCGCAGGTGATCTTCGTCAAGAAGAGCATCTCAAGCACCGCTCCACGAGGCCGGATTTTCTCTCCCAGTTTGAGTACTCGCTGCGGTTGCATCTCTTGGCGAAAGCCACTGTTGGATCGAGTGGGGACCATGACGCCGACCCGGTCTTTGGCGCCTCCATGAGAACCACGCCTGGCGGGCCAAACCCTCTGCATAATTGATCGGCCAGCGTCTAGATCTTCTGACGCCAAGAGCTGGTCTTTTGTGATGCAAAGTTTTGCAGTTCATAGTGATCTTCTGCTCTTTCTTGTAATTTGGTGAAGGGTGTATAGTAGACACTGTTCTATAGAAGATATGTCTATTGAAATTTGAAGAGAAATCATATTTTACATTTTGAGCTGAAATTTCGATATCTTTTGAACTATTAGCAAGTTTTCTCATTGGAATTCCAGCTAAATTTCGACTGTACAGAATTATCACCGAAGAGGTTTTGTTTACATAAGGTTGAAGAATATACTGGTAGAAATTGTTCGTTCTTGATCCTTCCAATTACACAAGAAATGGAAACACCACTACACCCTCCTCCGGTCACCAGTCGGCACTCATGACTCCGGAGGAACTCCGGCAGAGCAGATGGCATAATTGGGAAGATCAACATCCATGGTGATACAAAACAAACCCAAGAAGAAACGTTAGTTGGGAAGTACAAATCCAAGTCCTGGACTAATCAGAAAATTCTGCATCATACAAAAAGAAAGAACAAAGGGTTTGAAAAGTGGATGGGGTCTGGACCACGCGAAGTGGGAGGTTCCCGACAGAAAATGCAAAAAATCAAACATTAAATTATGTTTTGCCACCGACTAGCACTGTTCAGGCAGACAAGTCCAGCAATTTATTTAAGGAAGTCAAAACAAAGAACCTCCATAGTCACCCTATAATTAAACCAACTGATTGCTGAGTCATTATCGAATAAGCCAGAGAGATAGACGAGGGCATTGCATCATCTTGGTTCCTATCGAACCTTAATGCCTAATCTTCTGATTGAATGTTGTCTTTTTGCTCTTTGATCTGATCTCTCGAGTGGTCGAATGATGCCATTTGGAAGGACCTGATGTTCCGTGACGAAAAGAAGGAAAATGTGAAAAGGGGTTTTGAAGGATTGCTCAGTGGAGCAATTCCATTTCGCTTTTGTATTTTATTAACCAGGTTTCAGAAATTTATGTAAAGATTATTATATAGATTCAAGGTGATGTGGGCAGGTCAGCCTGACATGTGCTGCAGGAGTCATTAATGGATTTTCTATTGAGACCGGGTGAGATTGTGGCTCTTTGCATCATTCTACTTCAAGAAGAGGAGATCACCATCTTGCAAGAAGCATGAGGAAATGAAGAGATTAGCGTGGACTTGAATTCGCCAGAGAATAGCTTGAGGTGAATATGAAGCTTTGCGGGGCCATATTTCACGGTTCGGTTCCGGTCAGTTGTCTGCGTTTTATATGAATAGAGCGATTAGACAGAGAGGAATCAGCAGAAAGATTTTTGGTACATTTGCAGATTTTAGATCCATTTTGGAGAGTTTCGACTATTCGATCACGTGGCGCCTCCCATTGCTTTATCAAACAAAGTTTCCAAGTTGAAAAGGACAATGATACACGAGCACGAGGATTCACTGGCTTGTTTGCTTATACATGTGCACATCGACACTACTATTTCTCGTGGCTACAAGAAGCTGACCTGATCGACCATGGTCGAGTAGGTTCGCGAATCTTGGGTTTCTGTCCAAAACGATCCTGTTGATGGCACCTTCCATTGCTAATAGGCCATTCTGAACGAGTCCATGAGAAATGATCTTTGTTCTTTGGAATCGGTATGGAATCGGGATGGGCAAAAAGAACCGTCCGGATCGTACAGTTCTCGGGGACACCGGTCTGGTTCCTAGTTCCATAAAATTAGAATCAGTGAATTTCAGTCCGGTTTTCAATTCTATTTGTGGAACCATCCACACCCTTAATACGGATGGAGATAAGACGTGTCAAGGCATCATTAACTTCTAGCAGTCTTTATCAAACCTTAATGCGAGGGTTATGGCAATCCACATGATATGGATCAGATTTCCACTCATTCTACAATCTCTCAAACTGGATTTGCACGATCCAGGTCAAGTTCAACGTCAAAATCAATCATCACCATGAGGTTCGCAACTGTCACCATATTAAATTCGTGATATCCAAGTTGATACGATTCTTTTCCTCCAAACATCATCTATTCTGGTACACATTATTTTCTGCTTTATGTCAACATATTTTCTTCGTTCAGTTATTGCACACTACTGGAGGTACTCTTCGCAGGCCTTGTGGCTGGAATTGTTTGTCCATACTACTTGGGGGTATGAAGGGGTCGGGCCAGGCCGAGTTCTCATGATACTTGACCAAACCCAAGACCCTATGGAGGCACGATTGACCCGACTCAACATGGGTCGGGTCAGGCCCGAATATCATAAAATGATTTCATCGAAGGGACAAAATCAGAAATTTATTCAAAGCTACTATATATTAGGGTGTCAAAAAAACTCGCACCGACCTGGCCCACCTTTACCATACCCTACCCCAACCCTATTAATACAAAATCTGAAAATGCCTACCCAAAGATGACTATGGCCCAGCCCCCAAATACCCTAAATTTTAGGATAGAGTTGGGCTGGCTGAGCTTTTTTGACACCCTCAAAACTACAACTCATTATTTCGTGCTTCTATTATTCATCACCTTTTTATCTATTTCAAGACTTATAATGCAAAATGTTCCTAATTTGTCGCAATATCATTGCATCGCCAACACAATGTCAGAACAAGCTTTTTGTTCAAGGTTACCTGCCAGCTTCTTGAAAATTTACTACATTGCAAGGGTGAGATTCCTACCATTTTAATCACCGTTTAGTCACTTGTCTTTCTCATTCTTTCTCTCCCTCAAACCTCGTCACCATAAGCAAGACATCAGATACTCAAACACGGGTGCGCGAGTACAATGTAGAAAAGGAATGGTGAACCAGAAACACAGATTTGAAAATGCAAGCGCGATAGTTCAAGGCGCTTCAACAGATATCAGACAACAAAAGATCCCAATCCATAACATCGAAATTCAAAACACATCCGCTCAACCTCCGTTATGATCCACAAAATGGAAAGAATATAGATGAGAACTACACCCTTCTTTGCCTTTCAGTATGCATCAAATGGAAGTAATTTCAAAGCAACTGGAAGGACCGGTCGTTGCTCATTCAAATGAAGACTCTTTCCATCCGCCGTAGCTTTCCTCTGGCTGAAAGTCTCGCTCATTGCGTTCCTGTGATGAAGGGCCAAGAATCAATAGATGTAAAATCAGCCAACCAAATTCAATCTTCTTTCCCATGAATCGAGAGGTTAGCACCATCTCAATTGTCAAGTATGATCAAAGACAGGACTCCGATCAGCATCAAAGTCCACCAAAGTTTTGATAGGCACTCCTCGTCGTTATAGCCATCTCTTGAACCATTCTCGGGTTTCCTTCAAAATAATAATGGACAGAGCAGTCGAATGCAAGAGAATTACCTCAGGAGTAAAGGTGAGACTGACTCTGATCTCTCCACGGTATTCTTCATCCTTGACCACATTGTATGCCGCAGGAGGGAGACTACCTTCCGTGAAGACTGGCTCCAAAGGAATCCTGTAAGAACCCAAAAAACCAAATATGAAAGTCACTTCATCATTCTTGCATTGTGGAAAAAAAGATTGTTGCATCACTTTGAATGGGTTGGGGCTTCAAGTTCTATTATCAAACTTGCTATTTTTCCTCCTAAGATCTTGATTCTTTATGTCTCTTGGATGATTAGTCATCCGCCGATTCTGACCTATTGGAAAAGCCAATTGACATCTGAATGAGCGTGATGCTTGCATAAGTAACATCAGAAATTCTGCTAGAAACTTGTGGAAACATCAGTAACAGTTCCACATAACTGCTTTTGCAGTCAATTGGCAGTGTCTTATTTCTTTGGTTAGTTATTGGCAGAACTTCTACTCATTCAGCTGAAGCAAAGAGATGTAGCAGATGAAAATCAACATTGGTCGGACTGATGAGGGAAATAAACAAGAAATCGGAAAATATGTGCTGGATGATTCAAAATACTCACGTTGCTTCGCCTACAAAATCATCTGAAGAAAAGTTGTCACTGTCCATTAATTTCAATCTGAGCTCTGAAACTCCATCAGACACCGTGAACAGGAAAGTCTCGTTCCACTCTGGCTCAGCCCCTTGTCCTGCATCATTTATTTCAAAGATCCTTTTAAAATATATGTTTTAGGACGCATATCTATCGGGCACCAACCAGGACGTTGCCCATTGAAATGTCCAATGCAATTGCATATTAGGCCCTAAAGCTCGACAAGGTATTAGTTGCCAACGCATTAACAGATAGTATGCCATTTAGTTTATCTACAACAGTAATCAAACTCAAGCGAACACAATGATGAATCTATATGGTGCCAACCTTGTGCAACACTGCTTTTCTTCTCCTGAGTGCGGCATATAAGGATGACATAGGGGTCCATGTTACCTACACATTTAAGTACCAAAAAAAAAAAAAATTTAAACCCAAAATACATTTTGTTAGAACAGCAAAATCTGTGCAGGACATAAAGAAAATTTGCAATAATTTTTCTAAAAAATGAAAACATTGACTAAATGAAGCACCCTTGAACAGGGTACTCAATAGCCACTCATCAAAACTCCAGAAAAACAAAAGAAAACGGAGCAAATGTTCTCGGTCTGTAAATCGATGCACTACACCTCCTCAGTTTCTCAAACTTCCTCAAAGTTTTGGATTCACGCATTTTATCAGTACATGCAGATAGATCTTGCGGGTAACTGCATTTTCACAATTCAAGCCAAATACGATGCAGCATGTATCTCCCTCTCGCAATAAATTCAAATTGATATAGAGGAATCGAGAGGTATCCCAATGGAATTTCGCAGCCATAATAGCATGATGTGATGATGGTAATGACGACAATCAGTCACGGATCATTGGATCAGAGAGCAGATAATAACCAAGACAAACGTCACACGGATCTACCGAACGAAACAGAACGATCACAGCCCAACTCAACAACAAAATGATCAAAAATCATCTCGAAATCACTGTATCCACAACGATCTCACGAAACACTCCTCGTCAGCTGTCCTCGGAATCAAATCCGCGGCCACCTTTTCCATTCCATCGCGGGTAAAACATGCTCCACGTATACATCGTTCGTTCTAAAGATCCAAACCCATCCCGATCCAGATTTCGGAAACAACCAAAACCCGACGATCACGACATACCCATCTGACGAAAACGCGCGAAAAAGAAAGAATCTGCTCCGAAGATGCATCCGACAATCATGAAAAGGAAGACGAAAAGGCGCCAGGAACGTACTGAGAAAATCCGAGTTCTCGAGGCCCTTGGCGGCGACGAGGAGAACTTCGAGCTTTCCCTGAGGCATGTCTTCGTTTCCGGACCGGACGGAGGGGCGGAGGGGCGGAGCGAATTCGATCGCTTCTCGGGGATTCTGGGATCTTTCGGACAACGAGGACGACGAAAGCAGCCAACGTAGGACGCAGGAGTTGACCTGCGGTCGTCTTTATACGGGAGCGGCCACGGGCAGAACCGGTCCGGGTACGAACCGGACCAGGACAAGTGGCAAGTGGCCGGCCGTCCAGCCGGGAAACGTGGAGGAGACCGCGGTTGACATTTTGTTAGTCGTTAGTCGCTTGCGGCGCCAATGAGAGGTGGGCCACGTGGGAGGGCATGGGCCCGTACTTTTGCCACGCTGGCAAGCACGTTCGTTCGTTCGTTCAGGGAGCGCCAGAGATAGAATGAGATTGTTGGGTTCACGTGGAACCCCCACGAGATCCAACGGTCTAGATGCATCGGACTAATTGTATCCAATGCGGATTGAATTTTTAATAATAATGATAAGACGGTTTTATTGAATATTATTCAATATGATTTATTTCTTTAAAAGTTAGATCTATCTCTTTACTTCCTATACTAATTCATGGAATTGATGTTAATATACATATTACTCGTTTTCTTTCAATTTTTGAGCGCATAGGTTTTGACTTCCCCTTGTAAGCTTTTAAATTGGTGAATGTAAAGGAAATATTTTCAATTTAGCAATGTCATTTTACCAAGAAAAGATTAATCACTCTGGAACAATTTAAAGAAGCTCATGTTGTGATTGATGGCCTGACTTTGATTTATCACATACTTGGATTTTTTTGGTATAACTTTTACATAGCAGTATTAGTCGTGAAAAGGCTACAGATTTTATAAGGTGCTTTGCATATACTTCATAGCTATAATCGCTTACTTTACCTTTTAAGTAGTCGACCCACCCAATTTTTAGGTATTGTGGTTTTAAAACACATATCGCCACAAATACAAATAATGACACCTCACAACACAATCAATTTCTAGCCTAACTACAGTTCTGTCATGGTTATACCAAACTAGCTATAAGAATCAAGCTTTCACGTCTTCATCCAATATGCCATGACAAGGTGTTTGGAATATCTCGAGAGATTCGCCAATTGAGAGATTATCTTGACTAGATTACTAGAAAATGACGATGGCATTATATGAATCTCGATAACTTTTAAAATTGTGTTCACCATATACTTGGCGATTCACGTTTCTTTTGTAGGTAGGTCTAACTAGCATTTATATCCTTTAATCATCTTCGAGGTAGAATTGGAGGGAGTGAATTGGTATTTCAAGAAATCAAAAAGCAATTTTGAGAACCAACCCCAAAATAACATTGCTTTTATGCGCAAAGTGAACTACTGGCTGAAATTTTTCGACCCAAAAAAAAAAAAAAAAAACTAGCGGCAGAAATTAAAAAGTTCTAGGAAAAAGAAATTTGAATGGTATTTATAGAGATACAGTTTGGTTGGGTCTACTCCTCTCTTTCAAATTTAAAAACCCAAATCCACTAATTATGCTAAGAATACAAATATGGTCTTGTCACACATTTAGAACCTGCTGCTTTGCCTTCTATAGCAATCTTGAGATAGATTGATAGTCGTTTTCATACCTTGTACAGAACAAAAATAGACGCTCTTCCCAAATTTTTAAACACATTTGTAAGTACTCATAAAGGGCGTGCATGGTTGCGTTTTTAAATTTTGTTCATGAATAGATTTTCTGTTTTTGTTAACAAAAAAAAGAACATAAATGCGTTTGTTTGCGTTTTTGTTCAAAATCTGTTTTTTTTGTTCGGGGGAACAAAATTAGAACAGAAATAAGAAACAAAAAAAGTTATTTTTGTTCCAGAAATACTTTTGAAAAACAAATTCTCTCTCTTTTCTTTTCTTTTCTTTTTCTTTCTTCTTCTTTTTTTCTTCTTTTTTCTTTGTCCGGTCACCGGCCTCGGCCATGGCCGGCGACCTCGCCGGAGGGTCGCCAGCCCCCAGCGAGGCCGTTGGTCCTCGTCGGCCATGGCCGAGGCCGGCAATCGACCAAAAGAAAAAAAAAAAAAAAAAAAAAAAGAAAAAAAGGAAAAATAAAATAAAAATATTAAAAAATTAAAAGAAACAAAAAAAAAAAAATACAAATTTACCAAACGTGTTTCTATTCATTTTATATTTCCAGAACAAGTTTACCAAACGCGTCTTTACGGTCAAAAAATATTAGGACAGAAATAGTTTTTCTATTTACGTTCCTGACCAATTTTTAAATAGAAACATAAACAAACGCACCCAAAGATTCACCGCATACTTTTTGTCTTTTATCCTGACAAATGTCTTCATTTTTAATATAATAACTTCTCTTGTGCCTTTATTAATGGGTCTACTTTTTCTTATCTGAAAAGAAAAACAAAAATAGAGTCGACAAGCTCACAAAAAGACGGACTCAAAAACCTCTCAACAATACTCCAATTATCTTCTTTTTTTTTTTTTTGGTAAGTGCTCCAGTTATCTTGCTTTTGCCTTTCTCGATTATATCACTTCTGGACGAATTTTCTCCTATTAAGAAAGCTCCAAATTCGAACAACACACTTGTATCATGATGCCATTACGTCCATCTAATTCTCTATAAAAACAATGCTGACAAAAATCCTTGAAAAACATGTGCAGAACCTTCCATCTATCAGGGGTGTCTATCCGGTTTTCTAGAGAGACATGTTATCTTCTATTGATGTCAGATTTTGGCAGCATCATCTCACCAATCTCTTGAGCGAATAGAGATTTCCGGCATAATTAACAGTGGAACATCGTACTTTTTTTTTTGGGAGCAAAGTGGAACATCGTACTTTAACGTTATGAGCGGGTCTTCAATTTAGAAATTCCAACAGTTGTCAAATCCATCTATGGAAAAATATTCAACGATCAAGTTTGACTGTTTTGCAAAACCAAGTGGTTAGACACCGTTTATTCCGCAGAATTTCCAGACTTGGTGAAACTTGACTCAAAGTGTTGGTGGAATTGGGACTGGGCCTTCGCACGGTTTAAATGTGACCACCTGCACACTCGAATAATTTTAGTAGATATGTGGATCAAGTTTTGTTATCATCAAAATTCAAAACCATTTAGGGATATATTCCAACATGGGCTTGGATCGTCCTAGTCGAGAAAGATAAGAAAAGTTCAAGCCACCGGGCATAGACAAGTCCGAACCATGTCTAGGTCTTTCATGATCGAAAATCACTGGACTATTTCGTGAGAGACGATTGAACTTTGGGTGTGACCCAGGAACGGAACAGGTTGCTCAATCTTCCTCATCCTTATGCGCCAAACGAAAATCGGTGCCGTAAAAAGTAGCTGGAACCGAAACGATCAGGAGGGATCGGTCTAAAATTATTCGGATCGAAAGATGATCCTGATCCGAACGGTGTTGCTTCTGGTCAAGACAGGTCTTCTGAAGAAACTTGATCGGTTCCGACCTGCCGGCACACCTCCACCTAACTCAGTTTCATGACACTTGCAGATACGAAACCCAGAATATCTCCAATATTTTCTTCGAGAGTAAAGATGCGCAATGAAGACAGAGTAGAGAGTACAAACTTCAATGAAGCGGGTTGCTCATTGCTCGCTGAAAGTGTCTATGGTTATGGTTCTCTTACTGTTCTTCCGCACAACAGCTCACGTGTCTAGACATACGAATGACTTGGGAAAGTTGCTACATTTGTATGAAGATCCTGAACGCCAGAAATTTTCTTTGTTTAGATTAGCTTGGAACTGACTTTGGATGGGCAGAAAGTCATGCACCGTCCAAAATTGAGATTTTCTTTATTTGGATTCGCTTGGAACCGACTTTGGATGTGTAGAAAGTCATGCACTGTCCAAAATTGAAATTTTCTTTATTTAGATTAGCTTGGAACCGACTTTGGATGGGCAGAAAGGCATGCACTGTCCAAAATTATTTTTGAAGAAGGAACGGCGGATTGGGTGGACTAGATAAGAGGCTTTATCCTTTCTAGCATTTGGTGGCAGATTCGGACCAGATAAATTTGGGAAAATTGTTCAAAAAAATCTAAACCTATTGTACTTTTACTAATCCAAGTCATAAATCTTTTAATTTTACCAATCAAATACCAAACATTATCACTTTTGCTAATTGAGTTCATTTGGCTGTATATTGCTAATGTAGATGCCGGCCGTTCTATATGGCACACTGGCACTTCCTTTTCCTACATGGCATGATGGTTCAATCATGGCAACTTCTTCCTCTCTTGCTGCATAATACTTTTTTGTATCAATTTCTTTTCAATTCGAGACATCTCTTGAGCACACAATTTCGAATCCATTTTTAGATTTGAAACCAAGCGACCACCACGGTGTTCTCCATCCTCAAATGACCGCCCTGCTACTTTAAGGCAGCACCCCTTGTCAACCACCATAATATGGTGGTCACCGGAAGAGGGGAGCACCACGGTGGGAGGTAGCATGGCAATGGTGGTGACCAAAATTCCTAGATGTGTTTCTAGGCAATTTCTTTGAATTTTTATTTTTTTATTTTTTATTTTTTAGTCCTTTCCTAACTTAAATTTACCAAACATATGATGGGATAGCATGTGACCATATCTCCGCCAAAGGAAGGACGAGGAATTTTGTCTCATAATACCCTATTTTATCCTAATACTTGTTCCGGTGGCCATACAATTGCCTGAGTGACTAAGTGCTTAGTATGAATGCAGTTAATCTCATGTTCCGATCCCGATGCCTTCTACTCAAAAATAACATTAGAGGTTATGCCCCCGTTGGAATCGGTAGCGCAGAGGAAGCGAATCGAAATTTCGCAATTATGTCGGGAGCTATAAAAATCGACAGAAATAAAATGAGGAACATTCAAAAAGACACAGAAATTTACGTGGTTCAGTTCGAATGTCGGAACATAACATCCACGGGGAGAGCCAACAAAATAATCCATTATAAATCGGAGAATTACAATATTACAATCACTTATGCACTGAAATGTTTTCCAGCCCTACTGTATACCCAATACCCAAGGTGTTTAACAACTCAACTTAATAGAGTCGACTCTGCACAAACCTCTCTGAGCTCAAGCCTCTCATTCTCTCTCGAGCTCTTTCCTCTCGCTCTACCTGCATCTTCAGACATCTTCTCCTTCTACGTCTTCTCCTTCTATAGGGAGAAGGACAGAAAACAAGACAAAAATGAAAGTAAACGGTCTCATTAAATGCAGCACAGGCGCCCACAAGACACCACAAGACAAGCCCACAATCGGCACTGACGCCCACCATATTTGTAGGCATGCATGCAGATCGTGCATGTGTATGGGCACGCATTTAATGAGGCAGAAGAGATGAGTGATAATAATCAACAAACGTGTGCCTATGATCCTTGAAGATAACCGTGAAATGGGGTGGGCCGCCGTCTTCAAATTTCTTGTTCCTGGAGAGAAGCAAGCGCTATAGGGTTCTTCTTCATGCATGTGCCGCAGGTTGTGGGTCCCTTTATTTAATGCAGAAGATTGTGGATGCCTTCCCTTTCGGCTGAGGCAAATCACTCTTCTTTGACTTCGCTTGCCCACCTGAAAGTCAAAGAACTTAAACCACTCATGCGGCTTTCTTTGGCTTCTTCCTTCTACGCATGGAGATAGGATTAATGGCAGAACAAAATTTGAAGACATCACAAAGTCTCCCCTTGAACTTTGTTTATTCGGCCAGACTTATGCATATTTATCTAACGGGCTCAAACTCGAGACATAATTTAACACTCGCCACTGTGTTATAATAGAAAGATCTAGCATGAAAGAGAAGTACTTCCATGCAATGAGAAACTACATGCATTTTATTTACGTATATATCCTCCCCTGCACATTATCTACCGTGCTCATCAAGAGAAGGCTTCATTATGCATCTATTACAAGGCATATAACGGGTTTTATATGTCTTGGGACTTCGCTCATCGTGGAAGGATGAACTGCTCATTAGTCACGTCTTCAAGAACAGAAGACAACCTTATAATTTGTCCCACCGGGACAAGCACGGGTAGCATCGTCCTTGGGGGTAAATATAAGCATCCGGACACCTATCATTGAAGTACCCGGAGTACACGGTGGGGCCACCGCTACCCGAATTGCAACAATGCTCCTCCGTCTTGAAGACCGGGCAAGGCCCGTTGCACCCACCCAGGACCTTCAGGGCGGCCGGGCACTGCCCTACGATGTCGGCCGTGCACTTGAACACCCAGTTGCACCCACCAGAGGTCAAGCTGAACTCCATCGGGACGTTGAACCCCTCAATGACCGACATGTCAATGTAGTCCATGTTCATGTACTGGTTCAGGCCGAACTCGGCCAGCGTTTTCGGGGACACACCATAGGCCTGGCATTGGAGGAGCCCGCTGCAGTCGCTGGTCTCGCAGCTCCCCCTCCCGGCCCCATCGAAGCGGCAGTTCGTGCGGACCCAGATCCACACGCCCTTCGTGCCAGCGGCGACGTCAAGGGGCCATGTGGTCAAGCTGCCTCCCGCTGCCCGGAACGGCAGCGGCCCTCACGGTGTAGGGGCAGTTGTTGGTGATGTCGAACCTAGCTGCCCAAGCGAGAGTCGAGCAGCTAATCAGCATGAAGAAGAAAGAGGGGATGGACAAATTCGCGAAGGACGTAGAAAATTGGGGAACGGTATGGCCCGTTTAAACGTGGTGCCGGTCAAGCAAACCGTCAGTGACGCGAGGATAAATCGCGTCACAAATGTTGCGTCCACAAAAAAGTTCAGCTTCTACGGACGATGATCTTGAAAGAAGATGAAGTATCGAGAGAAGATCAAGAGAATTCTGTAGGAATTGTATTTTCATTGTATTGATTCAATGTACAATGTGCTGTAAATATAATACAAGGTTGATGTAATAAAGGGAAGAAAAGGTTTGTATAAACGATTGACATCAATTCCTAACTAATTTACACACAAATATAATCAACCGAGATTCCTTCTAAGTATGTCTTCGGAATCCTCCCAATGCATATCTTCCAACACTCCCCCTCAAGCTGGTGGCTGGTAGATATCCAAGACGCCAAGCTTGCTTAATAGATATGCATGTTGTCTCTGACATAGAGGTTTGGTAAAAATGTCGGCAGGCTGTTCTACCGTTCCAATCCCTCTTGTTTCAACTATCCCTTGCTGAATTTTCTCACGAGTGAAGTGACAATCCACTTCTATATGCTTTGTTCTCTCGTGAACTATGGGATTCGCTGCAAGTTTGAGTGCCGCATCATTGTCGCAAAACAATTTTGTCGGACCCTTCAATTTGACTCCTAGATCCCGAAGTAGTCCTCTTATCCATATGATCTCACAAGTAGTCTTTGCCATAGCTCGATATTCTGCTTCAGCTGAAGACAAGGATACGGTCGCTTGTTTCTTAGTCTTCCAAGAAAGAAGTGATTTCCCAAGCTTAATGCAAAAACCTGTGATGGATCTTCGGCTCATAGGACAAGTCGCATAGTCTGCATCGCAATATGCTGACATTTCCATGCTGCATTTCTTGGATAAGAGAATCCCCAGCCCTGGACAGCCTTTCAAGTATTTCACAACTTTTAAGGCAGCATTCATATGAGATAATTTTGGACTATGCATAAACTGACTAAGGGTTTGTACTGCATATGAGATATCTGGTCTAGTCATTGTCAGGTATATGAGTTTCCCAACAAGTCTTTGATAACTCGAAGGATCCTTAAGAACAGGATCATGATTCTCTGATATCCCTGCATCATAGTCCTTGGTAGTCAATTTTGTGTTTTGCTCAATTGGAATGACTGAGGATTTGCATCTAGATAAACCTGTTTCAAAAATGATTTCTAACACGAATTTCCGTTGACTAAGAGAAATCCCCTGATCAGATCGAGCAATTTCAATACCAAGGAAATATTTTGGTGCTCCTAGATCCTTGATATGAAAGGTGGAATGCAAGTACTTCTTGAATCTTTCTATTGCACTTTTATCGTTGCCCATGATAAGGATATCATCTACATAAATCAACAGGTAGATTGATGACATACCTTGATTCCATGTGAATAAGGTATAATCATGTCTGGATTGTTTGAATCCTGTAGATATAAGGGCATCGGCAAATTTTGCATACCACTGCCTGGAAGCCTGCTTGAGACCATAGAGGGATTTGCGGAGACGACACACTCTATTCTCCCCCTGTCTCCGTAAACCCTGAGGAATTTCCATGTATATCTCCTCATCTAAATCTCCATGAAGAAAAGCATTATTCACGTCCATTTGATGTAAAGGCCAATCATGGATAGCAGCAACAGATAGAAATGATCTTACAGTTACATCCTTGGCTATTGGAGAAAAGGTCTCATGGTAATCGAAACCTTCCCGTTGGGTAAATCCCTTAGCCACCAATCGAGCTTTGTAGCGCTCTATGGAACCATCAGCTTTGTATTTGATTTTGTAGACCCATTTGCATCCAATCGGCTTTCGGTTTGGAGGCAATGCAACAAAATCCCAGGTTTGATTTGCAATCAAAGCCTTCAATTCGGCTTCCATAGCTTCTTGCCATTTGAGGTCAGTAACTGCTTGTTCATAACTGGATGGTTCTTTGTCCTCCGATATCCGACTAACACAACATCTATGTTCCGGCGAAAGTCTATGAAATGAAACATAAGATGATAGTGGATAATGAATACCTGGTGAGTTGAGGGTGGCGCACACATAATCCTTTGTCCAGGCTGGCGGACGTACAGAACGTCCAGACCGTTGAGGATAATCCACTTGCAGTGGAGTAGGTGATGAAGATTCTTGATCATCCACTGGTGTTGGGACAGGATATGGAGGTGATGTATCATCAATCACAACTTCTTCTTCTTCAGTTGGTGATTGATTCTCATGGACTGGATCTGCAGCATTATCTGATGTAGAATTTTCACATGGATGTTGGATCATGACTGGAGGTCTTGTCAGAATAAATCCATTATCAGTTGAATCTTCTATGGAATGAGTTGAATGTCGTGAGATCTCCGATGTTTCCTTCAAGGAATCCTGGTTATGGAATGGAAAAATATCTTCATGAAAATGGACATCTATGCTAATAAAGAATTCCCCAGTCGTCTGATCCAGGACACGATACCCTTTCTGCAAATTTGGGTATCCCATGAAAATGCAGCGCCTGGCCCGTGGGCCCATTTTATCGCGGGGTGATAATACCATTGCATAACACAGACACCCGAAAATTCGTAGGTGTTGTATTTCTGGTTGTCTCTTGAAAAGCAACTCAAATGGAGTTTTTCCATTGAGTACTCGCGTGGGCATGCGATTGATGAGATATGCCGCAGTCAGAATACATTCACCCCAATATTCTTCTGGAATGGACGCTTGAAACTTTAATGCTCTTCCAACTTCTAGGAGATGACGGTGTTTGCGCTCCACTACCCCATTCTGTTGTGGGGTATATACACAGGAACTTTCGTGGAGAATCCCATTGGATGAAAGAAGGGAATTGCAATCATTGCTGAAGAATTCTTTTCCATTGTCTGTCCTCATGCGCTGAATAGATTTTCCAAGTTGATTTTTGGACAAGGCAATAAAGTTTCTCAAATTTGAGAAAACTTGTCCCTTGGACTGCATCAAGAACACCCATGTGGCACGAGAATAATCGTCCACAATTGTTAAGAAATATCGTGACCCATCATGATTCTGTGTATGGTAGGGACCCCAGATATCGACATGGATTAGTGAAAAAATATCAAGTGCACGATTTTGACTAGAGGGAAAAGGAATACGAGACTGTTTTGCAAGGGGGCATATTTGACATTTAGAGTATGGAAAAAAAGTACTATGACCCAATCTTGAATGCATAAGGAATTCTTTATCATTGGTAGTTGCATTACACAATGACATTTTATTTAAAAAAATAGATGACAAATCAAGATTACTTGGGAAATTTTTCCAAAGGAACAGTCCTTCAGAGAGACTACCAATGCCCATCACTTTGCCAGTCGAAAGGGCCTGAAAGAAGCAAGTGTCGAATCAAACAATATACGACAGGAATTTTCTTTACAGGCTTTGGAGACAGAGACAAGATTGAATCGAAATTCTGGGACATAAAGCACATTTGTGAGAGTAATTTGGGGACTAAGTTGGACTTTCCCTGTAATTGCAACATAAGTAATATTCCCATTGGGTAATTGCACAGAAATGGGAAAATCCAATTTCGCATTTATTTCTGAAAAAAATGCCTTCTCACAAACTATGTGATCACTGGCCCCAGAGTCAATTATCCAATTTCTTCTTGAGATATTATTGACTAAGCAGCGAGAGATACCTGAAAAATTTCCCCCTTTGTTGGCGGTGTCCAATTTGTGCATGGCTTGCATCAGTTGTTGATATTGCTCATATGTAATAGATTTATCAACATTGGATCCACTAACTTGATTGGCTGCAGAAAATTCTTTTTTTCTCCCCTTTTCTCCAGGTTCGCCGTGTAACTTCCAACAATTCTCTATCGTATGGTGCGGGCGACGACAAAATTCGCAATATAATTTACCTTTGCCTTTAGAGAAATTTTTCGCGTATGCCGAAAAAATCCCACCGTCGGATCCTTTCCCGCTCGCCTCATCTCCACCGTCCGATCCAGCGAAGCGGATCAAGCTCTTCTGGCCGTCAGATCGTCGCGGATGATCTGGACCGCCCATCCCTTCATTTTTAAGGGCGCGTCCTTCATCAATCCGGAACCCTAGCGCCTCCTGCATCCCTCCTTTTTCGTGCGCTAGGGTTTTGGCTCCTGGATCCCGCGGCGGATCTCGCCGTTCTCCTCGGCTCGCGAGAGCGAAACTTCCTGCTCCCTTCGTCGGCTCCGAGGATGCGAGTCTCTGACTCTCTTCCTGGACGGCAAGTTGGAAGATTCGCCCGAGTGGTGGCGCGGGCTCCATGGCCAAGATCTGAGACCGAAAACTCAGGTACGAGTCATTCAGTATTAGGAGAAATCGGGTTGCCTTTTCCCTTTCCTTTATGGAACGATATTGCGCAAGAGTCTCCTCTGGTCCTTCAAGCCTTTCTTCCGCGGCTTCGAGATCGTTCCATAAGGACGATAATTTGTTATAACAGGCCGTCACGGTCATGTTCCCTTGCTTTAAATCGCTGAGTTCCTACAAAAGGGAAAAAATTCGTGCCCGATCTAACTTTCCGTACATCTGTTTGATGTTGTCCCATATGGTTTTCAAGTCTTCTGTTGGTGGTAGGCCAGCCGCAACTTCTGGAGAAATGCAATTGCCGATCCATGTCCTTACGAGCTGGTTGCACTTTCTCCAGAATCAGGCCAGGCGTTCATCGGCAGGAATCGGAACCGCCCCGTCGAGGAATCCATCTTTGTCCTTCGTTACAAGGGTGCGCCGGAAGTCTCGGGCCCACCTGTGGTAATTCTCCGGTCCGGTTAACTGTAAGTTGATTAATTTCAGTTCAGGGCCGTCGGCCGTCGAGACATGCAGGGGGTCACCGGCTCTGGTCGCCCGGTGACGGCAGCGAACGGGGAATGGCATGAATCCGGGTGCAAGATTCGGGTAGGGATTTGTTCCCTGACCCGATTCGTTTGAGCCGAATTGGTAACCCGCATTTGAAAATCCCGGGTAGGGATTCGTTCCCATACCCGGTTCTCCAGACTCGCTTCCAGACCCGATTACCTGCTCCACTCCGGGGTTCGAGTTTGCCCCATTCACGGTTGGTGGGCTCCCCTCGGACTGGACGTGGGCTCCTTGGTGGCCCACATAAACAGGCGATGATGTATTCGGGCTTGGCCCGAGATACCATGGGTAGGGTATCCACTGGAAAGGTTGGCCGCAAAGGGTTGCCCCAGACCGAACTGAGCCTGTGTGGGTCTCCATTGAACCGGTTGAGTTTGGAGTGCTTGTTGTTGCGTTTCTGCAAGGGAATCTTGGATCTGCAATGGTGGTGAAGCATCTGGGGTGGACTGGTTATCAGCCATAGGAGCTACGGAGGTAAGAAAACCAGAGGCTGAAGGTAAGAATAAAAAAAACATAAGCTCTTATCTTCTTTCTCGAGAATGGTTCCTATCCCAGAAGGTAGATCTGTTGAGTTATTTCAGATCTCCTTTGGCAGGCAACCAGGAGCGGAAGCGAGGAAAAAAATGTCAGAAGCCAAAGCTCTGATACCATGAAAGAAGATGAAGTATCGAGAGAAGATCAAGAGAATTCTGTAGGAATTGTATTTTCATTGTATTGATTCAATGTACAATGTGCTGTAAATATAATACAAGGTTGATGTAATAAAGGGAAGAAAAGGTTTGTATAAACGATTGACATCAATTCCTAACTAATTTATACACAAATATAATCAACCGAGATTCCTTCTAAGTATGTCTTCGGAATCCTCCCAATGCATATCTTCCAACAGATCTTGATGTCACGTCCGTGACCATCGACCATCGCTCGTGCAAAAAGCTCGAGGGCTTTGAGCAAAAGCGAGCGTAAACCTCCTAACATGGATCGTGATATCATCGGTTCAATACAACGTTGAGTCTAAATGACACTAGAATCATTATGTCCGATGATACTTGTTGATTAGCACTATTCGTGTTGAGATTAGCGTGCTTTTTGGAAATTTTGAAAATCATGATATTCTTGTTAAGGTGTGATTCATACTCTTCATCAATAAAAGTGCACAGAGTCCTGCTCTCTGATGAGCGAGAAGGGGTCCATGGGCCACCCAAGCAGGGGTTTAGAGGGCAGCACCCTTGGCCGCCAAAGTGAGTCTGTATTTATTGGTAATTTGGGTTTTTACCTATGAATAATTATTGTTATCTCTAATTTCTCTTATAATTAAGGTTGTAATAAAGCGGTGAGGGATGCTAATTACAGTAGAATCCTTTACTGGATGTAATCATAATTTGAGGATGAATCATAATAAATCTTATGTCGTGATTGCTCTTTCTTGCATTTACTCTCTATTGTGCTATGTCTGTGCATCGAATCCTACCAATTCTTAGGATTGAATTATGTATAATGAACTTTTTTCAACTGACTAATACTCACGAATGAATGCACGAAATATGTCGTGTCTACGCACATTCCACCGACGGGGTGACGTGTCTAAGCCCTATAGGGTTACTCCAAGCGGGAGACACTCGGAAGGGTGTCCGCGATTTACGGCCGGCCGACAAGAAGGGCGGCCGAAGAAAATCCCCTCCTGCTACGGTGAGAGGGAGGAAGATAAGGTCCTTCCATGGGATATTTGGTTGGATATTCGGATTTCGCGGGGAGGAGAGGAATTCCATGGCTTGACGAGTGGCAGTGCATAGGTCTGTGGATTGTTCTCGGTCCCTTCCTCTTTGATGTTGATGCTACACTGACCAATCAAATAGGACGAATGACTTTCTGTCGACATCGTCCATCGTTTTTATGTCAAGATGTGGAAAAAAAAAGTGCTCCTTGATTTGAGACGAAGACTTCATTTAGGTCAACCTCGGAGAGCATCTAGAGATGGGTATTCTTCCGCTTTAAGATCCATTTTAATTTGATTGAATTAGAACACTGTTCAACTCGCTTGTCTAATCTTTATCGAGCATTACACCAGGACATATATTAAGTTCAATTCGGCGCGAATTGGTGAATTACGTAAATATTTTTGGTGTTCTTCACACAATGTCAAGAATGAGTTAAACAAAGGTTAAAGATGAATTAAGTAGCATTTGAAGAATTACACTAGCTTTTTTTGTCATATAGAGAAAGGGTTTCGGATCTTACAAAAGCCAGACTCTATGAATAGTTTTCATTTTTTATTTCATGAATAGAGGGGGACAGTGCTCGAATAGCTCCAACACTGATTTAATCGCTACAATGATGATAATGACCCTGCTATCATCATGTCGGGACGCATTATTCTATCTGTGATATATGGACTTAAAATGAGCTCTTCGAGGGCAAGACATGACCCCATAATTAGTCCCATCCGAGCATATAAATGTGCCGGTCCGATCATCCTTAAGGTAACTATAAGCATCCGGCCACCTGTCGTTGACTTGAAACCTGGAATCTCTCCAATGTTTTCAAGACCAAAGAGGCACACAATAGAGAAAGAGTAGATTCAATAAACGGGCGTGCTCATCGCTTGCCAAAAGTGTCTATGGTTCTCGTCCTCTTACAATTCTTCCGCACAACAGTTCACATGGCTACACATTCGAATGACTTGGGAAAGTTGCTAGATTTGGTTGTATGAAAATCCTAAGTACCAGGAATTTTCTTTCTTTAAATTAGCTTGGAACTAATTTTATATGGATTTTGCTAGCACAACAGTCATTGGGCTATTATGAAAATAACAAATTGTTGTGAGCCACAAATTCTTGAAATAGTGATATCTACAATAATTTATAATTATTTATTATTTGGTTTTTTTTGTCCAAAACAAACCGTTATTCTCATAATAAATTAAAGACTATCACTCATCCATTTCTCACTTTGAATATGAAGAAAGATCTACACTCCCCATGCGTTTGATGGCCTAGATAAGAGGCGTTATCCTATTTAGCATTTGGTGATAGATCTTGAACGGATAAATTCAGAAAAATTGTCCAAAAAGTCCTAAACACATTATACTTTTACCAATTTAGTCATAAATCTTTCAATTTTACAAATTCATTCCTAAAATTTTTTCACCTTTTGCTAATTGAGTTTATCCGGTCAATTTTAGCCAAAAATCTCGACGTGAATGCCGGTCATTTCACTTAGCACAGCCAGCACTTCCTTTTCCTACGCAGCACAATGGTTCGCTCATGACGCCTTCTCTCTCTCCCTCGTTGCGCCTTCTCTCTCTCTCTCTCTCTGCATAATTTTTTTTATCAATTTCTTTTTAATTTGAGATGTCTCTTGCGCATAATTTCGAATCACTTTTTAGATTTAAAATCACGCAACCACAGTCTCCATCCTCAAGCGACCACCCTACCAGAGAAATAAACGAGAAAAATAAGGATACAAAAATTTACGTGGTTCGATAAAACCACGTCCGAGGGAGTGTCACAAATAATTCACTATAATCGGAGAATCAAAATTTATAATATCTCATCCTCAAGTATTTCCCACACTTACATTTAACTCCAAACCCAAAGTGTTTATAAATAAACAACTCACTTGGACATAAACTCACGATACAAAATTACTGCGTGTTCAAACTCAAAACAAAACGCCGAAAAATAACTCATTTTCTTGATCTCGTGGGTGGCTTCACTTGACGTTGTGCGGCAGCAGCTCCACGTATGGTTTCCTCACCAAAGGAAGGAAGACGTATTAATCTATTTTATATATATGCCCAAAAGGTCAAAACTTTGACCTGAGCCCACCTCTCTTGGCTTTACGTGCAGAAGCTTCCTTTTTTAACTTCATCGGCAAAAAGAAATGAAATAATAACACTGCCTTGAAATTTTGTATGCATGTGTGTGTGCCCAAGAAGTCAAAGTCTTGACTTGGGCCCACGAAAATAATTTGGCTTCTGCAGCCTTCCACAGATGAGGAAATTTGTATCTATTATTTATTTCCTTTTTTATAATCCATCATCGAGTCCAACGAAGTTTCTTCTATTTGAAAAATATTTATCAACAAAATTCGATTTAATAAATTGTTATTCAAATTCAAACTCGAGACATTAATTTAATAATAATAGTGGTCGCCGTGAAGAGGGTAGAATCATAGTGATAGGTAGCATGGCAATGGCGGTGACCAAAATTCCTAGATCTAGGGTTTCTAGTCAATTGATTTGAGTTTTTTTTTTTTTTAACATCTGTTCCCAACCTAGATTTACATAACATATCATGTGATCATAGCTCCACTATTGTGTTCGATTGATTTCCAAACAAATGATGGGCATCAAGAAAGTTCGAGCGATTTGGTCTCGTTTTACCCTATCTTATCCTAATAGTTGTTCAGCGGCCCCACATAGCCCAGGTGTTTAAGCGCTTGGTATGAATGCGGTAGATCTCATGTTCCAAGCACAATGCCTTCTACTCAAAAAAACATTAGGGGTCATGCCTACCGCTCTGTTATTGTAGAACGATCTAACATAAAAGAGAAGTACTTCTATGGCATGAGAAAGTACGTGCATTTTATTTACGTATATATTCTCCCCTGCACATATCTACCGTGCTCATCAAGAGAAGGCTTCATTATGCATCTATTACAAGGTACATGACTGGTTTTATTTGTCTTGCAGTTTCGCTCATCGTGGAAGGATGAACTGCTCATCAGTCATGTCTTCAAGGACAGAAGACAACCTTATAATTTGTCCCTCCAGGGCAGGTGAAAACACTGGTAGCATCATCCTTGGGGTAACTGTAAGCATCCGGACACCTATCCTTGAAGTACCTGGAATAATCAGTCGGCCCGCAACTACCGGAATTGCAACAATGCTCCTCCGTCTTGAAGATCGGGCAAGGCCCGTTGCACCCACCCGGGACCTTCAGGGCGGCCGGGCACTGCCCTATGATGTCGGCCGTGCACTTGATCACCCGGTTGCACCCACCGGAGGTCGAGCTGAACTCCATCGGGACATTGAAGCCGTCAATCAGCGACATGTCGATGAAGTCCATGTTCATGTACTGGTTCAGGCCGAACTCGGCCAGCGTGTTGGGGGACACGCCATAGTTCTGGCACTGGAGGAGCCCACCACAGTCGCCAGTCTCGCAGCTCCCCTTCCCGGCCCCGTCGAATTGGCAGTTGGTGCGGGCCCAGATCCGCGCGCCCTGCGTGCCAGCGGAGACGTCAAGGGGCCACGTCTGGCTGTGGTCGAGCTGCCTCCCGCCGCCCGGGACGGCGGCGGCCCACACGGTGTAGGGGCAGTTGTTGGTGATGTCGAACCTAGCTGCCCGAGCGAGAGTCGAGCAGCTGATCAGCAGGAAGAAGAAAGAGGGGACGGACAGATTCGTGAAGAACCTCATCTTTTGTGATTTTGGGGAATTGAACATGTAGGGCAAGGCCAACTGTGCAAGCTTTGGTGCTTCAGCTCATCGCCAAAGGCCTCCATATAAATAGAGGAATCCAATGGTAAAGCGATGACTGACGTGTTCTGCCGGTCTTTTGAGGACGCGGACTCGTAATAGCGTAGGGGTTGCAGGAGTCTTCGCTCGTCAGTCCTTGGAAAATTGGGGAACGATATGGCCCATTTACCAGTCAAGCAAAACATTAAAAACGGCACGAGGATAAATTGCGTCATAAATGTTATTGTATACACGTCACTAATGAATCATCCGGCCATGTAAAAAGTTCAGATTCTATTGATCATGATCTCCATCTCGCGTTCGTGACCATCGATTCCTTTCTCCTACGAAAAGCTCGAGGGCTTTGAGCAACAGGGGGTGTCAACCTCCTAACATGGATCGTGACATCTTGCATCATTTGCACACTCGACTCAGTCCAATATGATGTCGATGTAGAAAATTTATTCACATAAACAACTAATCAATCAAGAAAAACGGATCCATATATGATTGTAAAACCGAGATCAATAAATACAATGGAATTAAAGCGTACCTGTTTGAGCCATTGCTTCATTTGAATAAAAGTATATCGCTCTGATAAAAGATCTATTGGAATGCCAGATCTTCCTCTCTATGATCTATTTCAATATAGTAGCTTTCAATGGGATTAAAGCAACTGATAGGTATAACCTATCATTTTATAGGCTAGAGAGGGGACCTAGCAAACCCTAATCAATAGCGTGTCAACTGGACCATTCCCATTACGGGCTTCAGTTAAACACAATTGCCTACACTTTGCTGCTCAATTAGGCCCGTTATCAATAGATGCCAATACCCAATTTAATCAAATCACTGTAGGGTTCAACAAATATTGGAATATCCATTAACCCAATTATTTAAAATAGAAAATCAATTAATTAATGTAAGCCCATATTATAGGAAATTTCCAACAGTAGAGTCTAACATAACACTAGAATCATTCTGCCGATGAATGTCAGCATGTAATTTGAGATGTATCGCTTCCTTCATCAGCGGAGAAGCCATAGACTTTTTGAGTGGTCATAACCATTTCCCTAGAAGTCTAAAGATTGAATTGGTCAAAGAAGCCGTGCTTGTAAAAGCCAGGGATCTCAAGACGAGCTTGTTTTATGAGTTTAAAGCTGAAATTTTGTGGTATTCGAGTGGACTTGATTTTTCCAAGGTTGCGGTCTGCAGTATTTTTCCTTTTTTTCTTTTAAAGGAGAATGTTAAAACACTTCTCTTAGGGTGCTAGTCAATTAAGACTCTTTTTGAAAATGGATTAATTTCCATTTGACATCCATCATGTATCTTTTGGAAATTTTAAAAATGATAACATTCTTGCTAGGATGTAATTCATACTTCCCATCGATAAGAAGAGTTGAGAGTCCTGCTCTGCAGAGGTTTAGAGGGCAACGCCCTTAGCAACCAACGGGGTTTTATAGTTGAAACCTGTGTTTTATTGGTAATTTGGATGAGAGCCTATGAATAGCTTATACTGCCTATTATAATCTCTCTCTTGTAATTGAGATTTTAATAGAGAGATGGGATGTGCTAATTTTGGTGGAATTCTCTATTGGCTGTAACTTTAGTTTAAGAATGAATCAGAATGAATCTTATGTCTTGATTTCTCTCTCTATTTTGTTGCTTTTGTGTGCCCAGTACTAATAATTCTTAGGATCGAATTACATATAATGAAGTTTTTCAACAACTAATACTCACGAATGCGCAAATTCCATCGACGGGGCGACGTGCCTAAGCCCCTAGTGTTACTCCAGGCGGGAGACACTCGGAAGGGTGTCTGCGATTTACAGCCTGCCGACAAGAAGGGTGGCCGAAGAAAATCTCCTCCTGTTACGGCGAGAGGGAGGGGGATAAGGTCCTTCCATTGGATATTTGGTTGCATATTCGGATTCTAGACCCGTATTTCACGGGGAGGAGAGAAATTCCATGGCTTGAACGAGTGGTGGTGCTTAGATGCGCGAATCGTTCCCGGTCCCTTCTTCTTTGATGTCGGTCCTACGCCCCAAGCAAAGCACTTCATAACTTGCTCTGGTAGGATCGGCTCATTAACATGTCGGTCCTACACTTTCTGTCGACATTGTCCATCCTTGTCATATCAAGACATGGAAAAAAAAAATGTTACTGAATCGAGTCGAAGACTTCACATATCAAGACATGGAATAAAATGTTACTGAATCAAGTCGAAGACTACATTTACGTCAACCTCAGAGAAATCCTGAGATGGTTATGGTTTTGGTTAAGATCCAATTTTAATTTGATTGAATTAGAGCACAGTTCAACTCGCTCGTTTAATCTTTATCGAGCTTTACGTCAAGACATATATTCAAATACGGTGCGGATTAGTGAATTGTGTGAATCTTTTTAGTAGTCTTCACACAATGTTAAGAACAAGTTAAAGATAGGTTAAAGGTGAGTTGAGTATCATTCAAAAAATTACACTAGCCTTTTTTGTCACCTAGAGAAAGGGTGTCAGATCAGACATAAGCCAGATTCATGGAGACTTTCCTTGTTTTATCTCATGAATAGAGAGCGATGATGCCCAAATAGCTCCAAACACTTGTTCAATTGCTACATTGATGATTATAACTAATAACTATGTCTTCATCGTGTCAATACACATTATTTTATCTGTTATACAAACTTAAAAGTAGCAAGGGCAAGACATGATCTCATAATTAGTCTCATATGGGCATATAAGCATACTGGTCCAATCATCCTTAGGATAACTATAATCATCCAGGCACCTATCTTCAAAAAATGTCGAGGAATTAGTAGAACCACGGCTTCGAAGGTTGCAACAATATGGGTCGGCCTTAAACATGGTGCGCGGGTTGTTGAACCCGGGCGGAGCTGGGCTTGGCACTGGCCATCGATGTTGGCGAGAGCAAAAATCACTCGCTAGCCATATATATTAAAATGATCTATTTCCAAAAGCTAAATTCGCGTACGTGCGTAACACTCTACACTCCGACGGGGGCGTAGTTTAGATGTATGCGCTCCAAAATAACCATAACAAATTCAAAAAAAGAAGCAATTTGCTTAAGATTTGTGCCCTTCAATTTCTCCTTTCCTTCCGGGACCAACGAAGATTGCAGTACCTTCTTGACTTTTCCCCTCGTCCGAAGTACTCGACCACATGCGATGCTGGAGCTTCTTCATTCCCAGACGTGTGTGAATCAACTAAGCATGTGAAAAGAGTGGAGAAAAATGATCGTGTCACGATCGAAACCTTTGACTTGGACAAAGTAGGCAGCATCATTCCACGAGAGACGATAAACTTTCCACAAAGACTGCTTTCTACAAGTCTATACGGAGACTCCATCCCACAGAAAACAACGATTTCTCTTCAATAATAAGACGAGTCGGCTGCGCCTAACCGTGGCGTCTCGCTTTAGACATCGGTGGATTCTTCCTATGAAAGTCCTAACCCATTGTCGCTTGTCAAATTGCCAAGCTAAAACGACAAAGACCCTAGGATATGTGTATCTTCATTATAAACTAAGTTATATTAGAAAGTTGTCTTTATCAGCATCGGGTTCTTAATTCAAAGGAAACTTCTGTCGATAGCAAACTTATGAATTTCACTCTGAAATTCTAAATGACATCAATCTCCCGGGTTGAAGTTTCTATCCACTCCAGCCCCTTGAAGAGTTGCAGTCGCTGGTACTTTCCAGCTCTGTTTGTTTTCGATGAAACCATCTTTCCATTATGAAATGTCACATGCCTTTGTTTAAGTCATCGTAAGAATGGTGGCCGTGGCTGGATGGGAAGAAAGTCAAAGCAAAGAAGATGATCAATAACAAGAAGGGGTAAAACTGAAAAGCTAAAGAATTGGTGACGGTAGTTTTGGAAGGAAAAAAATATTTTAGTCCTGATTTTAACATTCCGCAAATGCTACTTCGAAAGGTAGGGTGAAGGTAGCTTTGGGCTTTCAACATTCTCAAAGCTAGCATTTGGCCAAAAAACTACTTCAAAATGCTTTCCAAACACCCTAACATTTCTCTAAAGAGGCTTAGAGGTTGAAAACCCTTAAGAAAGCTGAACCAAATATATCCTTAGCCTCTGTACGGTTTAAATATCAACCCCTGCAGATTAGAATAATTTTATTAGATATCTGGATTAAGTATTATTATCATTTAAATCATTTAGATATATATTCCAACATGGGTGTGGATCGTGCTAGTAAAGAAAGAAAAGAAAATTCCAAGTCTTCGGGCATAGACAAGTCTAAACCAAGCGTCTAGCCTATGAATCCCTATCGAGGTCTTTCCGTGATTGTAAATCACTGGACCATTTCGTGAGACGGTTATGATGCGCATGACAAAATTTCTAGAATAGAAATTGATTTCTAGTCAGAAATTGATTTTTCAATTACTATTTCAGAAATTGAGTAGTTAAAAATTTTAGCTTATGATTTCTTCTTCAAATCTATTTCTGGAATAGAAATATATTATATAAATAGAAAAATCAAATTGCGTTACCAAACGGATTTCTGTTCCAAACCTATTCTGGGGAACAGAGAAATAGAAAAGTAGAAAAATAGAAATTTTGTCATGGGCGCCCTTAAACTTTGGGTGCAACCCAAGAACGGAACAGGTTGCTCCATCTTCCTCATCCTTATTCGACGAAACGAAATTTGGGGCTGTAGAAAGTATCTAGAACCGAAGCGATTAGAAGGGATCGGTTTATAATTATTCAGATCGAAAGATGATTTGAACGAAATTGCTTCAGATCAAGACAGGTCCTCTGGAGAAACTCTATCGGTTCCAACCCACCAGCACACCTCTACCTAAAGTTACGATCCTAATTCGTTGTGTGGGTTAAGAACTAGACATCCCGGGCCTGTCCTGGATTCTTCAACCATGGCTAGTCTCGCACCTCTCTAACAGAGTTTCATGGCACTCGCTGATATGAAACCCTATCTCTCCAATGTTTTCAAGAGTAAAGAGACGCAAAATAGAGACAGACTAGAGAGTAAAAACTTCAATAAACCGGCGTGCTCATAGCTCGCTGAAAGTTTCTGTGGTTACGGTCCTCTTCCTGTTCTTCCACGCCACAGTTCACGAGTCTAGACATTCGAATGACTTGGGGAAAGTTGCTAGATTTGGCTGTATGAAGATCCTAAGGGCCAGGAATTTTCTTTCTTTAGATTAGCTCGGGACAAACTTTGGATGGGCAGAAAGACATGCGCTCCCCAAATTATTTTTGAAGACTGAACGACGGTTCAGTGGTCTAGATAAGAGGCGTTATCCAATCTAGCATTTGGTGACAGATCTCAAATCGGATTAATTCAGGAAAATTGGATAAAAAGTCTTAAATTTATTATAATTATGCCAATTTAAGTTCTAAACATTTCAATTTTGTCGATTAAATCCTAAACATTTTCAATTTTACTAATTGAGTCCATCTAATCAAATTTGGCCGGAAATTATTAATGTGAACTACATGGCACTGCCCGTGCTTCCTTTTCCTACATGAGATGATGGTCCAATCATGGCGCCTTCTCTTTCTCTCTCCCTTGTTGTATTTTCTTTATCAATTTCTTCTCAATTTTAAACATCTCTCGTGCACAGAATTTCGATTCATTTTTTAGATTTGAAACCACGCAACCATGTAATAACATGTGTTGATGTCTCCACCACTGTATTTGATTATTTTCCAAACAAATTATGGCCATAAAGAAGTCCGAGGGATTTTATCTCGTTTTACCCTATCCTATCCCAATACTTGTCTTGGCGGTTAGATATTGCCTGATCGGTTACTTAACAAGAGCTCGGTAGATCCCACGTTCAAATCACGATGCCTTCTTATTCAAAATAACATTTGCAGTCATGGTCGCCGTTCTGTTAGCACAGAATGGTCAAACACTGAACAGAAGTAGTTTTAGACACTGGCATGAGAAATTACCTGCATTTATTCACGTATATGTTCTCCCCTGCACATTATCTATCGTGCTCATGGAGAGAAGGCTTCATTATGCATCTATTACAAGGCATATAACGGGTTTTATTTGTCTTGGAACTTCGCTCATCGTGGAAGGATGAACTGCTTACTAGTCATGTCTTCATGGACAGAAGACAACCTTATAATTTGTCCCTCCAGGGCAGGTGAAAACACTGGTAGCATCATCCTTGGGGTAACTGTAAGCATCCGGACACCTATCCTTGAAGTACCTGGAATAATCAGTCGGCCCGCAACTACCGGAATTGCAACAATGCTCCTCCGTCTTGAAGACCGGGCAAGGCCCATTGCACCCACCCGGGACCTGCAGGGCGGCCGGGCACTGCCCTATGATGTCGGCCGTGCACTTGATCACCTGGTTGCACCCACCGGAGGTCGAGCTGAACTCCATCGGGACATTGAAGCCGTCAATCAGCGACATGTCGATGAAGTCCAGGTTCATGTACTGGTTCAGGGCAAACTCGGCCAGCGTGTTTGGGGTTTGCCCATAGGCCTGACACTGGAGGAGCCCGCCACAGTCACCTGTCTCGCAGCTCCCCCTCCCAGCCTCGTCGAAGCGGCAGTTGGTGCGGGCCCAGATCCGTGCAGCCGTTGTGCCGGCGAGGACATCAATGGGCCACGTCTGGCCGCGGTCGAGTTGCCTCCCGCCACCTGGGACAGCGGCAGCCCACACAGTGTAGGGACAGTTGTTGGTGATGTCGAACCTAGCTGCCCGAGCGAGAGTCAAGCAGCTAATCAGTAGGAGAAGAAAGGAAGGGATGGACAGATTAGCGAAGGACCTCATCTTTCGTGATACTGGGGAAATGAACATGTAGAGCAAGGCCTGCTGTTCAAGCTTGGTGCTTCAGCTCATTACCAAAGGCTTCCATATAAAAAGAGGAATCGAAATGATGAAACGACGACTAACGTTCGTGGGGGTCGCAAGGGTATTCTCGCGTCAGATATTCCCTTGGAAAATTGGGGAACGATATGGCCCATTGAAACGCGGTGCCAGTCAGCAAAACTTCAGTGACGCGAGGATAAATCGCGTCATAAAATTAATTGTTATTGTCTACGTCTCACTCGTGAATTTTCCGGCCACATAAAAGTTCAGCTTCTACGGACGATGATCTCGATATAGCGTCCGTGACCATCGACCATTGGTCGTGGAAAAAAATCGACCACTTCGAGCAAAAGTGATTCCCGTGTCATTTGTGCACTCAACTCAGTCCAATATGATATCGAGTTTGACATAACGCTAGAATCATTATGTTCGATGATATTCATTGATTAGGGCTATTCGTGTTGAGATTGGCATGTTTTTGGGAAATTTTCAAAACCATGATATTCTTGTTGGGGTGTGGTTTATGCTTTCTTTCGACAGAAATACACGAGTCCTGCTATCTAGTGAGAGCCACCTAGGCGAGGGTTTAGAGGGCAACACCCTCACCCACATGAGGATTTTATAGTTTGAGTCTATATTTTATTAGTAATTTATGCTTGGGTCTATAAATAGCTATTACTGCCTCTATATAATTTCTTTATCTTATAAGTGAGGTTGTAACATGAATCATGATAAACCTTCTAATCTCAATTTCTCTTTTCGCATTTACTCTTTATTTTGTTGTTTATGTGCACTTCCAATCGCTTATGTCAGAGCTGGTTCCTCTGTCGGAATCCTAATAATTCTTAGGATGGAATTACTTATAATGAAGCTTTTCGACCGACTAACGAATGCACGAAGTCTGTCATGTGACTACGGACATTCCCACCGACGAGGCGATGTGCCTAAGTCATTAGGTAGGGGTGTGCATGGTCCAGGCGGGGGGTTCCCGACCTAGAACCGGGAACCGCCCGCTAAGGACCGGTTCCGAAAAATTGGAACCGAGATCCACCCATTTGTTGCATGGATCCACTCAGGAACCGGACCGCCGGTCCGGTCCGGTTCTCGGGTGGATCCATGGAACCGATCTTGACGCGAAGCAATTTTGGTTTTCAACATAGAACGGTCGGGTCTATGAGTTGAGAAGGAGGGGAGGAGGTCTATGGTTGGGTTTTCAACATAGAACGGTCGTGGAACAATTTTCCGCGGTTGTGGTCGTTGGCAGCCGACGCGAGGGGGCGAACAATAGCGGCGGAGGAGTAGTGGCGGCGGCGTCAACGCTCGGGGAGGAATCAAAATGGCGATAGGATTAGAAGGAACCGAAGAAGAGACAAAGAGAGAGAACCGAAGACGAAGGGAGTGAAAAAATGAGATCTAATCTAGGGTTTCTTTTAGTAATTTTTTTTTTTTTTAATACTAAAAAGGTTCCGGTGGTCCGGGTGGGCGGATCCGCCCATAGAACCGGGAACCAGACCGGTACCCACCGGTTCCGAAAAAATGGAACCGGGAACCGGACCGGTTCCCTCGAGAACCGCCGGTTCCGGGCGGTTCCGGTCCGGTTCCGGGCTGTCCGGGCGGTTCCCGAGTATTTTGCACACTCCTAGTCATAGGGTTACTCCAAGTGGGAGACACTCGGAAGGTTGTCCGCGATTTACAGCCTGCCAACAAGAAGGGCAGCCGAAGAAAAATCCCTCCTGCTACGGTGAGAGGGAGGAAGATATGGTCCTTCCATGGGATATTAGGTTGGATAGTCTGATTCTAGACCCGTATTTTGCGAGGAGGAGAGAAATTCCATGGCTTGAACGAGGGGTGGTGCTTGGATGCGTGAACTGTTCTCGGTCCCTTCCTCTTTAATGTTGATCCTGCACTAAGTAATCAAATAGGACGGATGACTTTACGTCGACATTGTCCATCCATGTCACATCAAGACATTAAAAAAATATATATATTAACTGAGTCGAGACGAAGACTAGGTCGACATGGAAGAGATCTTGAGATGGATATGGTTTCACTTTAAGATCCATTTTTAATTTTATTGAATTAGGATACGGTCCAACTCGCTCCTCTAATCTTTATCCAGCGTTACATTAGAACATATATTAAGTCAACACAGCTCAAATTAGTGAATTATGTAAATGTTTTTAGTCGTCTTTAAAAAGTGTCAAGAGTGAGTTAAACTAAGGTTAAAGATAAATTAAATAGCATTTAAAGAATTACACTAGCTTTTTTGTCACATAGAGAAAGGGTGTCGGATCACACATAAGTCAGACTCATGAATATTTTCCATGTTTTATTTCATGAATATAAAGGGACGGTGCTCGAATAGCTCTAAACACTTATTTAATTGCTATGGTGGCTAGATGATCATAACTCTGCCATAATCATGTCGGTGCAAATTATTCTATCTGTGATATGAACTTAAAATGAGCTCTTCAAGCGCAAGACAGGACCCCATAATTAATCCCAACCTGGCATATAAATGTGCCAATCCGATCGTCCTTAGGATAACCATAAGTATTTGGGCACCTATCGCTGACGTGAAACCTAGAATCTCTCCAATATTTTCAAGAGTGAAGAGGCAAACGATAGAGACAGAGTAGAGAGTACGAACTTCGATAAACCAGCGTGGCTTAGTGCTTGCTGGAAGTGTCTATGGCTGTGGTCCTCTTACGGTTCCTCCGCATACATGTCTAGACATTTGAATGACTTGGGAAAGTTGCTAGATTTGGTTGTACGAAGAACCTAAGTACTAGGAGTTTTCTTTCTTTAGATTAGCTTGGAACCGACTTTGGATAGATTTGCTAACGTAACAAGTCCTTGAATTACTATAAAAATAACTGCTTATTGTGAGTCACAAATTCTTGAATAAATTATTCTCATAACAATTTATGATTATTTTTTCTTTGATTTTTTTATGATCTAAAATAAACTATTATTCTCATAATGGATTTAAGACTATCAAACAATTATTTCTCACTTTGGACGGGCTGGAAAGACAAGCACTGCCCATGCATTCGATGGCCTAGATAAGAGGCATTATCCTATTTAATTTATCACCTAATAGATTAAGACTATCACTCAATCATTTCTTAATTTTGGTCAAAAATCGTTGACGTGGACATCAATCATCCTACGTAGCATGGCCAACGCTTCCTTATTCTATGCGGCACGATGGTTAGTTCATGACGCCTTCTCTCTCTCCTTTGCTACATGATTTTTTTTTTATCAATTCCTTTTCAATTTGAGACGTCTCTCGCGCACAATTTTGAATCATTTTTTAGATTTAAAACCATGCTACCACAGCGGTGGTCTCCATCCTCAAGCAACAGCCCTGCTACTTTAAGGCTGCACCCCCTTGTCAACTACCATAATGGTGGTCGCAGTGGAGAGAGGAGCACCACGGCGGTAGGTAGCATGGCAATGATGGTGACCAAAATTCCAAGATGCAGGTTTCTAGCAATTTATTTTGAGTTTCTTTTTCTTTTTTTTTTTGTCCTTTGCTAACTTAGATTTATCAAACATATCACAGAATAGCATGTGACCATAGTTCCGTGATTATGTTTGATTGTTTTCCAAACAAATGACGGACATAAGAAAACTCGAGGGATTTTTTCTCGTTTTACTCTATCCTATCCTAATACTTGTCCTAGTGGGAGACGTTGCCTGAGTAATTGAAAGCTTAACATGAGCATGGTAGATCTCATGTTCGAACTACGATGCCTTCTTACTCAAAACAACATTAGGGGTCATGATCACCGCTCTGTTAGCATAGAATGATCTAACATAAAAGAGAAGTACTTTTGAAAACTCGCATGAGAAATTACATGCATTTTATTTACGTATATATTCTCCCCTGCACATTTTTCTACCGTGCTCATCGAGAGAAGGCTTCATTATGCATCTATTACAAGGTATATGAGGGCTTTTATTTGTCTCGGAGTTTCGCCCATCGTAGAATGATGACTGCTCATCAGTCATGTCTTCAAGGACAGAAGACAACCTTATAATTTGTCCCTCCCGGGCAGGTGAAAACACTGGTAGCATCATCCTTCGGGTAACTATAAGCATCTGGACACCTATCTTTGAAGTACCTGGAATAATCAGTCGGCCCGCAACTTCCGGAATTGCAACAATACTCGTCGGTCTTGAAAATTGGGCACGGCCCATTGCACCCGCCCGTGACCTTCAGTGCAGCCGGGCACTGCCCTATGATGTCGGCCGTGCACTTGATCACCCGGTTGCACCCGCCAGAGGTCGAGCTGAACTCCATCGGGACGTTGAACCCCTCGATGAGCGACATGTCGATGAAGTCCTGGTTCATGTACTGGTTCAGGGAGAACTCGGCCAGCGTGTTGGGGGACACACCATAGGCCTGGCACTGGAGGAGCCCACCGCAGTCGCCAGTCTCACAGCTCCCCTGGCCGGCCCCATCAAAGCGGCAGTTGGTGCGGGCCCAGATCCGCGCTTCCGTCGTGCCGGCGGCGACATCGAGGGGCCATGTCTGGCCTTGGTCGAGCTGCCTCCCGCCACCTGGGACAGCAGCGGCCCACACGGTGTTGGGGCAATTGTTGGTGATGTCAAACCTAGCCGCCCGAGCAAGAGTCGAGCAGCTAATCAGCAGGAAGAAGAAAGAGGGGATGGACAGATTCGTGAAGGACCTCATCTTTTGTGATACTGGGGAAACGAACGGGCAGCAAGGCCTATTGTTCAAGCTTGGTGCTTCAGCTCATTACCAAAGGCTTCCTTAAATAGAGGAATCGAAATGGTATAGCGATGACTGAAGTGCCGTGCCGGTCTTTTTGAGGACTTGGACTTGTAATAACGTAGGGGTTGCAAGAGCCTCTTGCGTCAGAGATTCCCTTGGAAAATTGGGGAACGACATTGCTCATTTACCAGTCAAGCAGGACATTAAAAATGACACGAGGATAAATAGCGTCATAATTGTTATTGTCTATCACATCACTGATGAATCATCCGGCCACGTAAAAGTTCAGCTTCTACGGATGATGATCTTGATCTCGCGTTCGTGACCATCGACCCTTTCTCGTGCAAAGAGCTCGAGGGCTTCGAGCAAAAGCAGGTGTAAGCCTCCTAACATTGATCGTGATATCCTATGTCATCTACACACTCAATATGTCCAATACAATGTCAAGTTTAACATAACATTAGAATCATTTTGTCTGATGATATCCGTTGATTAGGGCTTTTCGTGTTGAAATTGGCATGATTGAATGTAAGCATGCGATTTGAGATGTATAGCTTTCTTCATCGGCAGAGAAGCAATCGACTGTTTGACTGGTCTCGGCGCCTCTAGAAGTTCAAAGATAGAATTGGGTCAAAGAAGCCGTGCTCATAAAAACCAGGGACCTGAAGACGAGCTTGCTTCATTAGTTCAAAGCTGGAATTTCGCGGCATTCGAGTAGACTTGGTTTTTCCAAGGTTGCGGTCCACGGTATTTTTCCTTTATTTTCTTTAAAAGGATAATGTTAAAACACTTCTCTTAGGGCGCTATTTAATTAAGATTCATTACGTGTGTTTTTTTAAAAGGGAATAGCTTCCATTCAATATTTGTCGCGTCTTTCAAAAATCTTGAAAATGTTAACATTCTTGTTGGAGTGTAGTTCATACTCTCATCAACAAGAAGGTTCGAGTCCTACTCTCTGGCCAATGGGAGGGATTTAGAGGGCAGCACCTCCGGCCACCAGAGGGGTTTCATAATTCGAGCTTGTATTGCATTGGTAAATTGCACTTGGGTCCATGAATAGTCTATGCTGCCTATATAATCTCTTTTTCTTGTAAGGAGGTTGTAATAGAGAGATGGGAGCTACAAATTATAGTGGAATTCTCTCTTAGATATAACTCTAATTTAAGGGTAAATCAAAATAAATCTTATATCTCGATTTCTCTTTCTCGCCTTCACTTTCTATTTTGTTGTTTCTATATGCCAAATACTAACAATTCTTAGGATCAAATTACGAAAAATGAACTTTTTCGACAACTAATAGTCGCAAATGCACGAAACCTGCAATGTGTCTATGAACATTCCAGCGAGGGAGCGACATGCATAAGCCCTAGGGTTACTCTTGGTGGGAGACACTCGGAATCACCGACAACAAGGGTGGCCAAAGAAGAAAATCTCCTCCTAATACGGTGAGAGGGAGGAAGATAAAGGCTGCGTTTGGTTCAGCATTTGTAATGGGCTTTAAGTCCAATGCAAATGTTGAAAGCCCAAAGCTACTTGGGGAAATGCAATTGTGTTTGGTAAAAAAAATTTGTAAATGGACTTTGAGTTGAATGTGCGTTTGGTAAAGAAAACTTTCAAAAATAGGCCTTGATGGGTATAATATATATATATGAAAATTGAACTAAACCCTTCGCCGGACCAGCAAAGGGCTACGGCCGTCGGCGGGCCAGAGGTCGGCCGAGCCAACTACCGCCGGCGCCAGATTTGGCTCGCCGGTGGCCGTAGCCCTTTGCCAGACCGGCGAAGGGCTGCCTCCTTTTTCAATTGAAAAAAAATAAACAGGGGTAAAATCGGAAATATGAAAAATTAGTGAGGGTAGTTTTGGAAGAGAAAAAATAATTTCAGCATTCGGTGGAATGCTAGAAGCCCAAAACTAGGGCCCGTTTGGTTCAGCTTTGGGGGAAATACCCTATGGGAGAATGCAAATATTTGAGGTAAAGGAGTTTTCCGAAATCTTTATAATTGATTTTTTTAGAACTATAACCGAAAAGTCTTTAAGGAAATGCAAGATTTTTTTGGTAAACATATATTTGAAAAGCCCTTTAGTGTGATCGAATTAAGTTTTTAGTTTTAGTATTTTTTAAATTGCAAAAAAGAAACAATGACTATATAACATTTTACATTTTCATGTTGAGAGTAATGTAAAAGATATATATTAGTAAATTTATTTAAAAATTATATTAAAAGAATTTGATTATAGATTAGATGCAAAGCTCAACTTTTGGCCTAAGGTTCTTTTAGATTTGTTTTCAACTTTTAATCATCTTCATTAATTAATGATCATTCTAATGTATTGATAAAAAGTTGGGCTATTGATTGTCAAAAGATAAAAATGAAAAAAAAAAAAAAAAAAAGAAGGTGAACCCAACATTTGCAAAGGGTTTTTATTTTAAAAATAAATAAAAATAAAATCCGATGAAACTCCATCGCCGATCAATGACGGTTGGGATGTGGGGAAGATGATCGGTTTAAAAAAAAAAAAAAAAAGTCAGCGGATGAACGGTAGATGCATTTCAAAATTTATATTTAAAAGTTGCTGTCCCCACCTGGGGCTTTCAAGATTTGCCAAAGATTCAATCTCCAAACGCCGAACCAAACACCTAAATTCTTTTTCAAAAAAATTAATATTAATCATCCAAAAGGCATTGAATCTTTGAACCAAACGGGCCAGTCCCCTAAAAGATTTGGCCTTTCAACATTTTGAAGACAAGTTGAAAGCTGAAAGCTAGCAAAAAAATTGAACTAAACAATTCAGTATTTCCCCAAGAAGCTTTCAGCCCTAAAAACCCCTTGAAAATGCTAAACTAAACGTAGCCAAAGTCCTTCCATGGGATATTAGATTGGATATTCGGATTCTAGACCCGTATTTCTCGGAAAGGAGAGAAATTCCACCGGTTGAACGAGTGGTGGTGCTTCGATGTGCGAATCGTTCTCGGTCCCTTCCTCTTTGATGTTGATCCTACGCTAAGCTAATAAAATAGGACGAATGACTTTCTGTCAACATTCTCCATCCTTGTCATATCAAGCCATGCGAAAAAACGTTAGCTGAATCGAGACGAAGACTTCATTTAGGTCAACCTCAGAGAAAATCCTAAGATGGATATTGTTGCGCTTAAGATCCAATGTAATTTGATTGAATTAGGACACGGTTCAACTCACCCATCTAATCTTTTTCGAGCCATGGCATATATTAAGTTCAATATGGCACGAATTAGTGAATTGCATGAATCTTTTTAGTAGTCTTCACATGACATTAAGAACGATTTAAAAATAGGTTAAAGATTACACTAGCTTCTTTTGTCACCTAGAGAAAAGGTGTTGGATCATACACAAGCCAAATTCATGAATACTTTCCATGTTTTATTTCATGAATAGAGAGCGATTGTGCTTAAATATCTATAAACACTTATTCAATTGCTACATTGAAGATTATAACTATGCCGTCATCATGTCGATACACGTTATTTTTTCTGTAATACGAACTTAAAAGGAGCTTTTGAAGGGCAAGACATGATCCCATAACGTGCAAGTCCAATCATCCTTAGGGTAACTATAATCAAAGAGGCACCTATCTTCAAAATATGTTGAGTAATTAATAGGACCACGGCTTCTAGAGGTGCAACAATATGGGTCGGCCTTAAACACAGTTCATGGGTTATTGCATCTGCCTGAAGTCGAGCCAGGCACGGCCATCAGTGTTGGCAAAAGCAAAATCACTCTTAAGCTGTATATATTAAAATGATTTATTTCCAAAAAATAAATTCGTGGATGTCCATAATACTCTACGTTTCGATGGGGGCACAGTTTAGATGCCTGCGCGCTCCGAAAAAATCATAACAAATCGGGAAGAAAAAAGTAGCAATTTGCTTGAGATTTGAGCCCTTCATTTTCTCCTTTCCCTTCTTCCGAGACAGACGAAGATTGCAGTACCTTCTCGACTTTTCCCCTCGTTAGAAGTACTCGACCACATGCGATGCTGGAGTTTCTTCATTCCTTGATGCGTGTGAATCCACTAGCATGTGACAAGGGTGTGGAGAAAAAAGTATCCTGTCCCGATCGAAACCTTCGACTTGGACAAAGTAGGCATCATCATGCCACGAGAGAGACGAAAAAATTTCCACAAAGGCTGCTTTCTACAAGTCTGTATGGAGACTCCATCCGACGGAAAACAGCGATTTCTCTTCAATAATAAAACAAGTCGGCTGCGCCTAAACGTGGCGTCTCGCTTCAGACGCCGGTGGATTCTTCCTATGCAAAGTCTAAACCCATCGTCGCTTGTCAAATTACAAAACTAAAACGACACAATACTCTAGGATTTGTGTATCTTCATCATAAAATAGTTATCATAGTCGCATTTCCATAGTTCCCTTTGAAGCGAAGTTCTCACTTTCCTTGCCTATCTATAATATTTCATGTCCAGAGTCATCATAGAAACTTGTCTCCTTTAATAAAAATCGAATAATGGCTTTCGATGAAAGATATTTCGTCACTGAATCCAATTAGCACATAGGGGCACATTTGGAGCATTAATATTTTTGTTATATTAAAGTAACGAGAGTTATTCATTCCATTTAATATCCTTATGATAATTTAAGGAATCGTGATAAAAATCAGGTGTAGTTTATTGAGACTATTATATTTCTCCAATCAAGTGTAATTATCTATATAGTGTAATTTTTCTATCGGACCAAATTACTCTGAAAAAATAAATTATGATTTACTTAGCTACAATATAATTAGTAATAGAAGGATATACTGTCGGACTGCCCACGTCAACTATGGAAGATGAATGATGACTTTATCTTAGTGGAAGACTCAACAATCCAGTTTGAAAGCTAGTATAACTTACACATGGCAGACCATCGACATGTCTTGGTGGGGCACTTGGAGAACAGAGCGGCATCTGCTTTCACTCTACTTTTAATAAAGTTAAGTGAAGACCTGATTTGTCGACTGCCCTTCCGACTTACTCGATTGCATGGCGTCTCCAGCTCTTGACATCGCTGATTTATCTTCAACTCTCCATGAACGAAAAAGAGTCGGAAAAAAAGTATTTCACGCGCTGACCATAAGGTGATCAACGTGGTGTGACCGAACAATTATCTTGTCTGCATGGTATGCTTTGTCATCCTACTCGATGCTTAAACTTAAGGATCGCTTACTTTCGATTAGAGTGGTACGGTTTAGGTCGCACAACTTCACGTAAATACTTGCTCCAAAATGGAAGTTGATCACCTTTTGATGGCGATGTTAGCCTACCCTCTCTGAAGAATATTGAAAGGTGAATCGTACCGTCGCCATGCCAGTCTCCTACGAAAGAAGCCTAGCGGCCCACTTAAGACTATCACAAACGATCGAGTCGAGCCCATTAAGAAACTTGAAGTACCCTACTACCCAAATTACGAAGGAGTCGAGTTTCATTTTCCCTTTTCCTTTTCTTGGGTTTTAAGTATACAGTTTGTCCTCCAACTTTGTTTCTTCCATAGTTTGACCCTCCAACTTTTAAAATCAATCCATTTTGATCACCTCAGCATGAGTTTATGTAACAACCTAGTCTAACAAGAGCGGGGAGTGATCATTAGGACTTAAGGGCCAGGATAAGGAGCAATTTCCAGTGTAACGATCCGATCCAACAAAGGCGGAGAGTGGTTGACGGGGTCAGAAGGCTTGAACAAAGAGTGGCTCCTAGCTGGTTTCTAAGATGGTTAAGAGGGCAGAAATAAATTGAATTATGAATTGAATAGGGAGGGAGAGTAATTCTGAGATATGTGTGTGTGCAAGAGAGAGAACTAGAATTAACTCCATGAATATACCTTTTGACGTAATAGCAATGCTTAGTTTTGAAAGGTGAGAGCACTCTCAAGTGGGCAACCTCTTGGAAAATTGCTCACTTGTATGTCAAAAGACAAAATCATGAGACTCGGTATGGAATGGGCCAAGCGAACAATACCTCAACTAAGTCAAACCCAAGCGTCATAATATGATGTCAAAGCAAGACCCCCTTCAATAGATATTTACTTCAGAACCAAATTAGGTAGAAGTTAGTGGGCCTATAGCAACTTGGTCTGACAATGGCAATGAATGGTTGCCAAGGTTGGTCAGTTTTCGGCAACCTTCTAATTTAGTGAAGAGAATAGGAATGAATTGAATTATAACCAAACAGAGAAAAGAGTTATTATGAGATATAACAAATACACAATGCATTGGAAAATAAATGTTAGGGGGCCAATCTTACAAGTGTGGACCTTATATGTACCGCCTATATAGGCCATAGCCAAGATTTTGCCATTTAATGGCCTTTATGTTTGGTGAAGATCTCTTCTCTTTTTTTTCTTTTTTTTTTTTCATTTTTTTCATTTTTTTTTCATTTTGCTAATCTATTGGGGGGAACATTTATATTACCAATAAGAACAAAAAACCCAGAAATCACGTATTAGCCGTATGTGCATTTCACTTTCTATCCTTTCTTATATTTTGTTTTTCAACAGGTCTAAGTCCAAACTTTTTGGTTGCCCCACTCCTCTCCCGTGGGTAGAATGGTAGAGTTCAAATGGTCAAATTGTCCTCGGCCTCACGTTCTTTTTTTTCCCCAATATTAGATAATTCAATAATTGATATATATTATCACAAAATTTTCATGGTAATGCACATTTGCCCCCGAACTTTCAATTATTACACAAAACCCTAAGATTTTCATTTTGATATGACTATCAAACCTCTGACTATTTTGCCGCTTGCACCTGCCTAATGCGTAATAATACGTAATAATTTGTATGGAAATATTGGCAAGAAGATAACAATAATAACATCTTCTTCTTCTTCTTTTTCTCTATTAGTGGGGAAAAAAAAGATATGACTAAAAATTTATAAATAAATAAATAAGAACCATAGATTTGTCTTTGAAATAAGCATATGCAAACAGAAAAATAAACAAAGGGTTGGCGGCTGTAATGTAATGAAGGTTTAGGGGGAATTTTGTGTCACTATTGACATTTTATGGTAAACATATCTAACCATTGAAATTCAGGGGGGTTTTATGAACTTTCCAAAATTTATTTATATTTACACCTACCTTCTTGAAAAGAGGATGTTAGAGTTCATCCTTAAAGAAAAACTTCTATAAAAATCACTGTGTCCACATGCTCTTCTTTCAAAACCAACAAAAACAACACTTCTAGAAAAGTACCTGTAATAATAAAAGTCATCATTCATGAAGTAGTTATATGTTTTGAGAGGTGGCAAGGAATGGCCAGATTGTTTTCTACATTAGGTTAAAATCTGCACTTATTGAGAATTGTCATAACGGAATTCAGCAAGTAGGAAAAGAACATAAACTGTTTTATAAAAGACAAATAATAAAAATGATTTATGAGCATCCTAAGTGTTTTTCCTTCTAAACTTTTAACTTTTTTTTTATGGCGCATGAAATATTGATTTTACCTTATAGTACATTTAAAATCATATCAAACTTTTTTCATTATCGTTCATAGGTACGGCGAACTTTTTACATGAGAAACTTGAATATAATCTATTCCGCTCCAAGATTGGTGTAACTGAGTGGAAGTCGAGACAACTTGAGCTTAGGAAAGTAGAGATCGCGTGTTCAAACTTCACCAACCATGTGCAAAGCCCTATCCTACAAGGCAAGGGCCAGGATTGCCTTCAAAGTGTTTTCTTGGGTCTCTAGATAATTGGGTAACTGTGCTCATATGGAAAAATATCCAAAAAATTTTTTTACATATTATACCAATATCAATTCAATCACAAACCTTTTGATTATGAATATTTTCACGTCTTATCAATAGTCCATTTGGCTAATTTAAACCGGATGTCATTGACGTAGATGTCGGGTGACTTACATAATATGACTAATACTGTTGTTGACATTTTTTTTTCTTTTAGTGTTTCTTTTTTTTATTATTGTCTATGTTGATGAAGGTCACCTTCGCCCAAGCTAGGAAAAAATAAAAATAAAAATAAAATATTATGTCTTTTCTAATAACTTCAATTTTTGAGTATTTTGCGGTAATTTCACGAAATTTCACATAAAAATTATTTAAAATGTCTACATTAGTCCTAGACGTACCACGTACGATGTTTAGTAGTCACATCAGTAATTTTTAAATTGAATTGATCGAATAAATTTAATTGATGAAATGAAAAATATCTAAAATTAAATTAACCAAAAATCGAAAAGTTTGGAAAATCGAATGGGTATTAATACTTTTCGTGGGCACTTTTTTCTGGGTGCTCGTACCTGCGCATCGTGAGACGGCAGAATCGTTGAAAACCTGAAAAACGAACCTAAACATCATGTCCGACCCCCAGGCTGGCCGAAGAGACGGAAGACGCGTTCTCACCTTCAAAAAAAAAAAGGGACGCGGTCTCTCTCTCTCTCTCTCTCTCTCCTCGTCCGAGGAGGAGGCGATCGATGGGAAAAGGAGTTTTCGCGAACTCGCGATCCGCTCAAAAAATCCTTATCCGCACGGAGCTGGATTTCTCTGCCCTTCCACTGCTCGCCCGACACGTATCGCTCGAACGACGCACACGCACTCGAACTCCCAACCCCATCCCCCCTCAAATAAAAAACTCTCGCCCCCTTTTTTTATTTTATATAAAATTATAAAGTGAAAAGATGAAAGGAGCATCCATCAACAGCGCTGCCAAAGACATCTTTTTGTTGTTGCGGTACCGAGAAATACGTTTCCAGGAATTTTATTTTTGTCAAATTGAGATTTATTCCCCCCCCCTCCTTTTCCACGGGATTAATTCCCTAAAAAATCCAAATTTTAGGCTTAGTTCTAAATCTATAACAAATTTTTTTCTATCTCAAGAAATCTCAAAGTTTAAGTTCAGTCTCAACTTTATCCCAAACTTTTCTTTTGTCTTATAAAAACCATAAATATTAAATCAAGTCTCAATTTCGTCCCGAATTTTGTTTTGTCTAAAAAAATTATTAATTATCTATTCTCAAATTTATCCAATGGTCTAGTCACATCAATAATAAATACACATCAGCAAAACTATTCTAGGATATAAATGTTGGGATTGGACAGGATAATAGGGATAAAAATGGATGCTTTTCTTTTTAAAAAAAATTGGGAAGGATTTGGGATTATACCTAAAATATGAGGTTTTTCCTAAGACAAAAAAAAAAGTTCATGGCAGATTTGAGATTAAATCTAAAATTTGAAAGACAAAAAAAGTTTAAGGTAGATTTAAAATTGCATCTAAAGTTTAGAGATTTTTATAAGATAAAAGAAATTCGGGGTAAAATTGGGTTCGGAACTAGAGTCGAGGGATTTTAGGGAATTAGCCCCTATCCCGTGACCAGAAAACGGAAGAGAATCCGAACAGAAATTGGGGGGCGGAAAATATAATAAATTATTGCGAGGTGGTGGAGAGGCGTGCGTGTGTAGCTTCTTCTTCTTTTCCCACTCTCCTTTCCAGAAGTTTCTCTCCTCTCTCTAGTCTCGCACCTTCCTCTCTTGTCTCTCCTTCCCATTTTGTCCCCCCACCCCCGGCGGGCCCCACCCCCTTTTTGGTCTCCTTTTTCCAGAAATCCCAAATTTTTTTTTTTTTTCTTTTAAAATTATTATCCCCTCCTCCCCCTTTCACTTCCTTCTCGAACCCTCCCTCCCCTTTCTCTCTCTACCCCATCATCATTTTCTCTCCCCACTTCCGCACGAAACTTCTAGAAACAACAAAAAAAAAAAAAAAACCTAACTCTCTCTCTCTCTCTCTCCTTCCCCCCTTCTCTCTGCGTCCGCGCGCATTCGTTCCGGCGAGATTTCCTCCGATCGGCGTCGCGGCGTGGGTGGTCGGTCGACGGTGGCTTCCCGTGCCGTCGGCTTGCTGCCTCCGGCGTGATTTCCCCTTGCCTGTACGGTGGTTGGTGAGAGAGAGAACTCGTCGGAGGTCTCGGCGGCTCGCTGCTTTCCCGGTACACCTTCTTCTCTCTCTCTTTGGCGCATCGTTTCTCGTCGCCTGCGTAGCTGAGAGAATCAGGAACCGTGAAAATTCCCGCCTGACCGACGAACGCCCAGTCGATAGAGGAATAGTTTTATTTATTTTTATTTTTATTTTTTCTTCGCTTTTCGGGGTTTTCTTTTTCTTTTTCCGTAATCGAATCGGTGGGAGGAAGCTTCGGCTCTGCCATGGAGGAAGCTTCGTGTGCGTGTGTTGATTTTATGGTTCAGCGTGCGATCCAACGTCGTACGCGCGTGCTGACTCGAATGGGAACCTGTCTGGTTGGGAGTCTCTCCAGGTGCGGTGTCCATAGGCTTCGGATCTGAGAGGGGGCGCCGCCGCGGCGGGGGGCTGGGAGGGACCGATGCCGGGGGAGCAGACCGGGGATTCGCCGGTGGCCGGAGACTCGCAGCGGTCGCTTCCGACGCCGTTCCTCACCAAGACGTACCAGCTCGTGGACGATCCGGGGGTGGACGATTTGATCTCGTGGAACGAGGACGGGACGACGTTCATCGTGTGGCGGCCAGCGGAATTCGCCAGGGATTTGCTCCCCAAGTATTTCAAGCACAACAATTTCTCCAGCTTCGTTCGCCAGCTAAACACTTACGTAAGTCTGCGATTGCGGTTCCCGAAATGCGATTTCCCTCGGTTTAGGATTCGATTTCAGCGGAAATCTTCTTCCGTGTTGATGATGACAACCGATTGGCTTCTAGGGATTCAGAAAGGTGGTGCCGGATCGGTGGGAGTTCGCCAATGATTGCTTCCGGAAAGGCGAGAAGGCCCTCCTCCGCGACATACAACGCAGGAAGATCTCCCCGACGGCCGCGGCCGCCGGGGCCGCGGCGGTGACGGTCGCCGCCGTGGGGGTGGCGGGGCTGACCGTGTCTCCGGCGAACTCCGGCGACGAGCAAGTGATCTCGTCGAGCTCTCCGCCGGTGGCCCTCGCGACCGCCGCGGTCGCCGCCGCCTCGCCGTCCGTGGTGCACCGCTCGCCGAGCTGCACGACCGCGCCGGAGCTCCTGGAGGAGAACGAGCGGCTGAAGAAGGAGAACATGCAGATGAGCCAGGAGCTGTCTCAGCTGAGAGGGCTGTGCAACAACATACTGTCGCTGATGGCGAACTACGTCTCCCGCCAGTCCGACTCCTCCGCCGCCCCGGAGGGGCAGGCCCTGGAGCTGATGCCGGCGAGGCAGGCGGAGGCGGCGGAGGACTGCGCCGGCCCGCCGTCGGCGGCGGCGCTGGAGGAGGACGACGAGGAGGAGGCCGCGACGGTCGCTCCGCGGTTGTTCGGGGTCTCCATCGGGGGGAAACGGCAGAGGATCGAGGAGAACAGCAGCAACGGCGGAGACGAAGAGATGCGGGAGGCGGATCAGGCGGCGCCGGTGCCACCCGACGAGCGTGAGCCCCGGGGGGAGGTGAAATCAGAGCCGTTGGATGGGAGCAGAGATCATCACGGGGGAGAAGACCCGTCGTGGCTCGAGCTCGGAAAATGACAAACCTCCTCGGCTGCGACGGACGTGACGGCGGAGACGAGTGGGGCGGTCTTCCAAGGACGCCAACCAAACCCTGCGGAAGTTGCTGAAATGAGGGTGAAAAGAAACTCACCGAATACCCACCATCCAGAGCTGAAATGGCGACCACCTGCAGCAACGGAAATAAAAATCAACGTCGACTGCTCCTGGTGGGTCACGCGCGTGGCGCGATTCGCGAAGGCGATTCTTGCTCCGTGGGGGTGGCGCGTGGGGCTCCGCTAGAGGAGGAGGTGGGGCCATGGGGAAAAGGAGAGCGAAAAAACTCGAAACTGAACCCCAGCGAATTTTGCAAGAAAGTCAAAATCAAAATCCGCGGGCGAGCGAGAATGTTGTAAAGGTAACTAATAATGCTCGCATCGCCGAGGAAGACAAGAGGCGGGGGGAAAGCTGCACGTGCGAGCGAGCGATTTTGTCCCCAAATTAGAATTCGGAAGTTGTAATGTTTAACGCTTTTTCGGGAGAAAATTAGAGGATGAATCGAAGCTGGGCACGAAACGGTGTCTTTGGTCGGGCGGTATCTATTGATGTTTGATTTTTTTTTTTTGGTTGACTTGATGTAATCCGTTACGCACCTGATTTAACTAGAAATTTAGCTGGAACTGGAAGCGGAAGCGGGTTGCCATCGAATCTGGCCGGCTGGATAAGATTCTAAGGGATTCAATCCTGTGACCACTCGTGCCATACTATAATTACGGATGGTGGGTTTGTTTTTTATGGGGTGTGTCCGGTATTGGCTGAAATGGCAAGCTTGTGTCTTTGCTTTTTTATCTGTGATGTCTGGGAAATAGTGGGTCGGTTCTCTTGGATTCGAAGTTGAAAATTATCCATGTTCTGGTCATCATGGGATGTGCTTCGTTGAGGAAAAAGCAATTTCAGGGATAGTGGAGAAAAAAATAATCTTATAATCCTAGGGAAATCGCCCCCGTCGCTGCCTTGGGCTGGGTGGGGCGGGGCATCTTGCGTGCCGCAATGTTTAGCAACGAATGAATGTGTCCCCGTTTTGTCATTTAGTTTAGCAACAAATGACTGATAAAAAGACTTGTAAATTTCCAAATTTAACATCGACCTCTCACTAAATGAAAATAACAAAATATTATCTTATTCGTCCTTCCAATTTAGTAGCAGTACATAAACGATCCATTTCTTATCTAAAGGACGTAGATTCTGGGTATGCAAATTTCTCACTCAATCGTGGACTATGTTGTCGTGTTGCAGACACAAGATGGGTTGAGGATGCGTTTGGTTGGACTTTTAGTGAAATTTTTTGAGAAAAACAAAAGACTTTAAATTAAAAGAGTTTTTAAAAATGCAAAATTGTATTTGTTAAATCGTAATCTAAAAGTCCTACCTTTGAGTAAAATTATATTTGGAAAAATTATACTTAAACAAAGTGCTTCAGTTACTTAAAAAAATATAAAATAAAATAAAAAGTTGGCCCTAACAAACAAGGTCGCCGTTGGCGATCCAGATTTATTGCCGGTGGATCACCGACAGTCGTCATCTACCCCCGAGGACTACCGGTGAAGGTCGCATGACCTACACAACTCCTCACAGAGATCACTCAACTCCGATGAAGGCCAGCTAGGTTGCGTGACCTGTGCAATCAATTGAGAGCCAATCGAGAGCCAACTAGGTCGCTCTCACTTGCCCCCAGCAAGGGTCAATTGGGTCATGCAAACCCAAGCCCTCGCCGACGTGACCCTTGCAAAGGTCGCTTGACCCTAACAAGGGCTAGCTGGGTCGCTTGACACTAAGCAGCCCCTTGTTGAGGTCGCAAGATTGCCGAGGGCCATCCGTCATTTGGATCGATGACCTCAGCCAACCTTGTGAGAGTCGCACGACCCAAACGGTACTCGTGTAGGTTGCACAACCCACCGGCAACGATCACCTGGGTTGCCAACGACGTCATTGGCCTCTCTTTAGCCTGTGGCCAAACCCTCACAATCACAGCAACCACGCCAACCATCTCCAAGGAGAAGAAGATGAACAATCGCAAACGAGGGCAAAATCGGAAATCAAAAAATGAGTGAGGATAAAATCGGGAGATAAACTGTCTCAAGGTGGGTTTCAAAAATGAAACCAAATACTCAATATTTGGCCCCAAAGCCAAAAGTAGCATGAGTCCACCGGTCAGGTACATTAAATTCACCGTAAATTCAGTCTCGACGGCGCAAGTAAGACAGCCATTCGTCTCTCTGTCCTTTGGCCTGCACTGAAGAAGAAGATGTTTTTCCCTAAAGTAAACAGTTCAGATTATTATATGGGTCAAAAAGGACCATGACAAGTCCATGATTAGAACTAAAGGAAATCAATAATGGAATCCTCAAGCACCGTTCTTGCTATTTCACCAATATCTTCTTTGCGACCATACATAGTACACTGTCATTTGTGTGAGCTATATGCAGTTTGATAAATGACAGTCTGTAAAGAATGGCCAAATGATCGATTTAATCGTCCTCATGACTCATTCCACTTCTAAAATAAGTAACACCGACGTCAGTTTACTTACTAAATCTAAGTCGTCAAGCACGTGCTAGCCCTCACGAGGAAGAGGGTACATGGCGTGGTGCACGCGAAAGAAAACGGCAAACGCACGGTCGAGACGAGAGCTGGCTAAAGTCGGAGGCCAATTGCCAAGGAGGGCGGGCAGCGGCGGCGGCGGTTGCCCCAGCGATTTTCCCCGGACAACCGTTCTCTTGCGAGGGAAAAACCACCTCGTCGGGTTGGGGGCCCACGCCGAGTTGAATTGAGCCTGTCTTGCGCGGGGCAACGGTGCCTCACGGGCCGCCTCACTGTTTGGGGAAACCTTGCGGCAATGTTTGGAATGTATCCCTGTTTTGTCATATGGTTTAGCAACACATGACGATAAAAAAGACTTGCAAATGTCTAAATTTAACGTCAATCACTCACAACATAAAAATGACAAAATATCTTATCCGTTCTTCCAATTTAGAGTAGCACAGAAACGATCCATTCTTTATCCATGGGACATAGATCGCAGGTAAGAAAATTCTCTCGTACAATCTTGCACCATACTGTCGTGTAGGGAATACGAAATGGATTGAGTCCACTGGTCGAGTACATTGGTGTGTATGAAAACTGCTTAGCGAAGAAGCTTTGGGCTCCAAAGTTCCTTGAGCAAATGTATATACATTTGGCAAATTTTCATGGAGATTTGAGAAGATGCAAGTGTATTTCCAAAGGTGTTTAGCCTAGAACAGATTCGGAGGTGTTTTGACCTTTGATTGTTTATGCAATACAAATATAATTTTTTCTTCCAATTATACCCTCACTTAACTTTCATAATTACATAAATATCCCCACCTCCCAAGGGTTTAGGTTATCGACAAGGTCAGATCTAGCTATTGGCAAGCCAATTTGGAAACGGCCAGCCAAGCCTAATGTCATGCTGACCTTAGGCAACGCCACCTGGCCGTGGGAACCCAAGTGACCATTGCCTAGGGCCATGACATCCAAGTGATAACAACCTCATGTGAGGCTAGTTGGTGGCTAAGTTTCACTAACATATAGTTTTGATTTTTTTAAATTTAAAAAAGGCAAAAGTTATTTACAAAGTGTAATTTTTTCCAAAAGGTATTTAAGTCAAAGTTGTTTGCTAATGTGTTTAAGGTTATATTTTTTTAAATGCCTTTAACTTAAAATCCTTTATATTTTCTCAAAAACTTCTCCCAAAGGTGAACCAAACACGCTCTAAATTCATCACAAATCTCAGTCTCAACGCGGCTAGTAAGTCCACCGTTCATCTCTGTCCGTCCTTCGGTCTGCACTGAAGAAGATATTTTTTTGTCCTTTCAAGAAAACAGTCCATTACAAGTCCATGTTTAGCACCAAAGGAAATCGGCAATGCATTCCTCAAGCACCGTTCTTGCTATTTTACCAATATCTTCTTTGCCACCATACATAGTCCACTGTAATTCTATGTGAAGTATTTGCAATAACAGTTTGTGAACAATGGTCAAACAATCAATTTTAACCCTCCCCATGGCTCATTCCACTTCTAAAATGGGTAACACCGGCATCAATTTGCTTACTACATCTAAGTCGTCAAGTGTGTCCTGGGCCTCGCCAGGAAGAGGGTACACAGCGCAGTGCGAGTGCAAGAGAACGGCAAACGCACGCCCGAGACAAGAGCGGGCTAAAGTCGGCGGCCCATTGCCAAGGCGGGCGGTGGCGGAGGCCGTTGCCCCAGCAATCTTCCCCGGCCAACCGCTTTCTTGCGACGGAAAAACCGCCTCGTCGGATCGGGGGCCCAGCCCGAGTTGAATTGGGCCTGCTTCGTGCATATAAACCCTTGTCTTTGAGCTGAATCGGACTGTGGGTTGGGGCCATGGAAAGAGGGAAAAGGAGACGGTGGAGTTGCTGCTGGACTTAAACTTAAGAGTTTCGGGCTCGGTGGGAAGTTGAGGTTTGAACTAATTTCCGGCTGGCCCATAACTCTGAGCTGCCGAGTTGAATTGAGCCTTCCTCTTTTCTCAAAAGGAGAGGAATCGATACAGCTATATTCACCTCCCGCTGGATTTTTATATTTTTGGGCAATATTCATTTTATGAAAAATAAATTTTATAAAAAAAAAAAAAAATTCGAGTTTCCCAGTATTCTATCATGGAAAATAAACAAGTTTTTTTTTTTTTTTTTTTTTTTTAATGGAAAATAAACAAATCATTTTCAACCAACTGAAAAAAACACTTTAAGAAATGGAGAAAATGTTTTCTGCTTTATCCTCTTTCTTTCACCTTTAGATCAAGCACTTTCTTTACCAAACATCTTTTCCTTTTACTTTTATCTTTTCAATTTTTAATTTTAATTTCTTTTCTGTTTTAAATGGATTTGTTTAATTTTTTTTTTTCTTTTCCTTCTTCTTCGGCTAACCGCTGGCCACAATCGAGCTTGAGCTTGAGCTTGTGACGAGACTCACCTCGCTAGCCTTAGGTGAGCCTCGAGCTTGCCAGTCTTGAGTGAGCTTATTAAGCACAAAATAAAAAATGAAAAATAATGAAAAATTCAATTTTTTAAAATAAAAATTATTATTGAAAGAAGCGTACGGAGGAAAATCAAATTTAAATTTTCCATAACAACCATTAAATTTAACATCGAAAAATATCAACATTTTAGGAAAACGACTTTCAAAACGCTATATTTTCCGCGAAATGAACGGAGTTTTGTCGAGAATATTTAATTGAACATGATCCGTCGACGTCGAGAATATCTATAAAGCGCTCCTGTCGATTCTTGACAATGATGCGTGAGCCATTGGTTCTTTTTTTTTTTCCTCCAAGCAACGTTTTCTTCCTGCGCAAACAACGGCAAAGTTCATTGCACTCAAATGTATTCCACTCGCATTTACCCAGTTGAAAATAAATCTCAACAACTCCCCCTTTTCCACACCAAAGGCACAATAGTTTCGTGCTATTGCTTATCTAATTCCCATGGAAAACGCAGGCATCGCATGGGAAGACGCCAGCGTTTCCTTTTTGTCTTTACTTAACTCGAGTCGATTCGATTGAGTGAACACGTTTCACTGAATCAATTGAACCAGGTGCCAGGCATGAGGTATACTCAAATCACGCCCTTCGCTATCATTAAACAAAGAATTAATGTAAAAAATAAATTAATTAAATTAGTATTCGTACGATGAATTTACTCCAAATTAATATTTTGACCATCAAAAACTCCAAACTGATATATTTGTGATAAATTTATCTCTAACTAATTTTTTATCAAAAAAAAAAAAAAAAAAATCCTAAACCTGTACATTTATAACAAATTTATCATTCGCTAGTTTACGTTAAATTGAATTGATACAACAAAAAATTATAAACTGATACATATGTAATAAATAGATGATAAAACCCCAAACTGATACACTCGTTAACTGTCACGTACCATCCAATTCAGAAATTTGATAATAAAATTTAACGGAAACCAATAAAGGACAAATTTATTACAGATTTACCAATTTAAAGTTTTTGGTAATCAAAAAATAAATTCAAAATAAATTTGTCATAGTTGTATTAATTTGGATTTCTCATGATAATAACCCTTAAATGAACATTATAGTCTTTCCATAGCAAAGACCGTTCAAGCTCAAGCGAAAAATATTCATATTTTGCCAAAATTGGATTGTAGATGAATTATCCTTCATCGAAATTTGTTATTTGATTTTTTTTTTTTTTCAAAAGAGACGAGTTCTATAACAATTATAAATAGAAGTCATATCAATGATACATAAGAAACAAATATGCTTCAATGGAATTTAATTAAAGATGAAAAATATAAAGCTTTACCGGAATCAATGCGAAATGTGGAATTTAATTGACTATGCGTAAAGTACGGGAATTAAAAAAAAAATTAAATTGCCGAAAAGGTAAATTTGAGCAAAAGTAAAGGTAAATATAAATTTGCGGAAATGTTGAATTCTTTGATTGACAGTTACATACGCAGTACCAAAAAAAAAAAAAAAAATATATATATATATAAATTTTATAATTCCTTGGAGTTCAAATAAACAAACAACTTCCTGGTGGCGGTTACACACGATGGTTACTAAATTTGAAAGAACAAATAACCCCTTTTAGAAGTTACATCACGAACAATTATCCAAAACAAGTTACGGAAATCCTAAATTAACGAATACATATATAACCATTGACAATTATCTTCATGCCGAGCTTGCCGCCAATATCAATGGCTTTTCTTGGCTGTCATCAATAACCTAAATAGCACTGACACCGACACGCGATACGCGACACGACACACCGACACGTATGTTGTTTAAAAAATAAAAAATTTCGACACGATAGAATACGTTGGATATTAAATATATATTTATATATACATAATAAATTTTATTTTTATGTTTATTTCAATCAAATTAATTTGATTCAAATTCATAAATAAATAAATAAAACAGCCTAGAATGAATTTATATTAAAAAATTAATTATTTATTTATTAATATCATTTATTGTTTTAATTTGACAAATTTTTCATAAAACTTGAAGAAAAAACAAACAATCCACATTCTAGACTCAAATGTTAAATATGTCGGGAAGAAAAAAAAAACTTAAATGATGTATTGTGAATCAAAGAAAGTGAAAGTTAAAAAAAAGAAAATATTAAGTTTTTTTTCTTTCTTCATTTATTATTTTTATTATTGTGTTTTATTTTTTATATATATGCATTTTGATCTCTCATTTATTGGAAAATTTTAAAATGGACCTCAATAATCGGAAATCACGTGTTGGAAAATTTGTATGTCGAAATTTCAACTCAAGTGTCCGAAAAGTTGATCGGGTGTTGATTTTCCAACACGTGTTAACCAAATATCGAAGAGTGTCAAGAAACACGATACGAAGACTCTTAAAAAGTGTCGATGCTTTATAATCAATTATATTATCGATGACATCAAGTTATCGAGAATGACCATAATGACCAAACTCTATTTTCATTGACTAAGTCTATCGTTTGTCAGTTTTTGGTGCAAACGCTCGGTTGATACTCTTCCACCCCCCGTACTCTACACGAAGCTTGCAGTAAATTCCTGCTGCGACTAGTACAAATTTGACTCGCGCAGGCGTACAAAGATCAGACGTGACGCACGCTCTCAAATGCTTCTTCTGGTAAATTTCTTGCCAATCAAAGCCGGCAAAGGCGCTCCCAGTAAAAAGGGGGAAGATCGACACGATCGTTCTCGTTGCCATTGAGCTTCGTCCAACGCAGATTAAATATAAAAACACGAAACAGGTGTCCGCCGCTGTAGTAAGCCGTCTTGTTTCCGGCACCTCCTCGATATTGCCGACTCGTCTCTTTCACGGCAATTCATCATCTCGATCTTATCAATATCAGCTGCGCCGCTATTGACTTGACCAGGGCATTCCCATTAATCCAGAAGAGACGACAAAACTCTCTTTCTCTCTCTCTCTCTCTCTCTCTGTTTGAATTGGCATTTGGGCAAAACAAGACGAAAGCTACAGTAATCCTAGCATCGGGAATCGAAGCTCAAACAGGCATTTGGGCACAACAAGACGAAAGCTACAGTAATCCTAGCATCGGGAATCGAAGCACGAGATTTAATTAAACGCCTGGAAGTACGAAAAAGTCATGTATTTTTAATAGCAAAAAGACAATGTCAGGCGTCCCTTTTGCGGTTTCACTTTACATCTTTCGCAATTTGCTCTTCTTCTTCTTCTTTAACACGCAATCACATGCGTAATATTGAGTATGAGTGACGTTTTCAGACCATTAAAAAGTCCAAATTAAAAGATTAAACTAATAGAGTAAAGCAGAGCATAAAAGCTGCGCCTACTACCATATTAAAAGTTCCAACCGAAATAATTAAATTAACAGATAGAGTAAGATGACATTTATATAAATAGCATATATACTTCATAGTGTGATAATAGATATTTGTCAAATTCCAATGCTTTAGGTGCCCTTTCAAAAGGAGCCCTAGTAATATTTCCAACATAGTATTTCCCTTTTTCTCTAATAATTTAATAGAAAAAAGGAAAACAAGATTTGATTTAAGGTATGTTTGCTTAAGAGGAGAAATTTTCCGTGAATTAACTTTCTAGAGTTTAACCTATTTGATTTGTTGAAAATAATCAATCAACAAAAATCATGTATGATTAAAGAAATATGCATATTTAAAGTTAGAAAAATATATATATTTTTTGAAAATGATTACTCAAAAAATATTTTCTTTTATTATAATATAACCTGGTGTAATTTGAAACCCACAAAATATTTAAAAACAAAAAAAAAAAAAAAAGATTTTTTCAGTAGAGAAAGCAAGTTGATGATTGGATAGTACCGGGTACCTTCTCGTGGACTTAGAAGTCGTCGAGGCAGACAATTTCGAGGCCCCATCCTTGTCGGCATCCATTACATGGTGCTTTCAAAAGATGAAGGCCCTTGTAGGGAAATTATTTTATTGATCTTATCAGGAAAAGAAAAACTTATAATGATTTCATATGCAAGTGGTCCTACATTTCAAACATTTAAGGAGTTTCCTATTGAGTAAAAATCAAATTACGAGAAGGCGAAAGTTGTTGTCAAAATAAAATAAGAAAGATCATATGTAAAAGTCACTATGATGAATGGGGACCGTTTACCGTTTTGCTTAAAGATGTTTACATTGATTCGACTGGAATCGCTCTTTTTTAGTCCCATCTTCGATATAATACATAAAGTGCCAAGTTGATACAAATACGGTCCGGGTGGTTCCCAGGTATTTTGCACACCCCTAAAGGGAGTGAGATGAGATCTAGGGTGTATTTTTTTTTTAACATTAAAAATGTCTCATCTTCGATATAATACATAAAGCGCCAAGTTGATACGCTATTCATAAATGAGTAAATATTAAATGATACATTTATTTAATAATTTAAATTTTATAATTATTAGTAATGGTTTCGCTAAATCTAAAAATGGTATTAGAATAAAAGATTTTAAATTCAAATCTTTTAAGTCCTATTTCTTTCTTCGCAAATAAACCAAACTAAGTATAAAGGGAAGTAATAAAATGATTAAATATAAATCATACATTCATATAACAACTTAAGCTCACATAATAGTTAGTAGTGGTCTCATTAAATCTCATAATTATTGAAAGCCAAGTTGAAATATTTAAAAAGACTAGCCTAATTATGAGGGAGAGTAATATAACATTTAAACATTAAACCACGCGTTCATTTAATAGTTTAAGATTTTAAAACAGATTATAGTGATCCCCCTAAATCTCACAATTATAATCTAAAGTCCGTCTAGATCACCAATATCGGATCTTAGCTACCAAAATATGAGATTCAACATATGCCCTAGATGCAAAATAATCACCCCATTGCTATGTTTATTTCATGGAAAATTATTGATTTGGAAATTTACCTAAATTAATTGCTTGTATAGCTTACCAAAGTAAAAGAACGGAAAATACATTCACCGTCAATAAAAATATTTTGACATTAATTTTTTTCAGTAACGAGAAAGGAGGTTACCATGTACTTTTGACCAACTCTTTAAGCATCTCTTTCCTCGATACTCCCATTCTTCAATATATACTCCCTCGCTCACTCCAGACTCACAGAAGGATTGCAAGAACTCTCGTGCTTTCTTATGTCGACCAACCATCCCGAGCCTTCAAACATGGACATCACTGTCATATCAGCTGAAGGACTGAAGAAGCCCTCCTGTACCATCTTCGCAAAACCGCCGAGACCCTTCATTTCTCTCACAGCGATAACTTCTTCGGCTCCATCTGTTGTGCGAAACAATGGCGACAAGGAAGATCGAGTAGGACTTAAGTGGGGTGACGAGTTTCATGTGCATGTCAGCTCAAGTTTCTTCACTGACCTGAATGCTTCCATTCATCTCCAACTCTATAGAAAGAGCTTCACTCAAGGTTGGACCCAGCTGGGCTGGTGTCGGGTTCCGGCGGCCGATGTCATGTCGCCAGCAGAGGACTCAGTGAAGTACCTGAGTTACCGGCTACTGGCTCGGGATGGAACTAGAAGCGACGGCATTATTAATCTTGCGGTGAAAGTGGGATTGTCTTTAGACATACATAAGAGATGGCCGGGCGATGATGGTAGAGCCGTCACGTCTCAAACGGAAGTGTCTCTGGGTACACATGAGAAATGGCCGAGCCACGATAGTAAAGCCATCACGGCTCAAACCGGAGAGTCTTCGGATCCACATGAGAGATGGTCAAGTAGTAATAGTAGAGCTGAGACGTCTCGAACTGTGATCGGCGTACCGGTGAGGTATTTCCAGTCTCCTACGATGTGAAATCATAGGGCCGAGAAGTGTCGGGACTGTGAGGAAAAGAGAGAATTTCCAACTTCAAGTTTTTGTATTAGAGTAGCTTTACACTATCAAATAACCGAACTGTTTCTTAGCATAATGCATAATCCCACACACCTTCATTGTGCACTAGTTGTTATAATTTTTCTACGAACCAAATCATGAGTATCGATCATTATCATGCAGCAGCATATCTCTTCAGCATTTCCTGGAACCAGCATCTTATTCTGCCATCGAACATATACGTTAATTGAAACTTTGCAGGAACCAGCATTTCCTGGAACCAGCATCACTTTTGAGGGGAATTCCAGGAATCACCTTGAGTGGACCAGGCTGACTCAGTCATAGTGCACCGTCGCTTTCAGCACTTATTTAATTTCTGGTCCCTAGCGTGGAAAGACGCCGATCCTACGAAGGTGCTTCCCGAGTCATCTCACAATTTCGGGAAAAAAAACCTTAAAACGCGGCGCCGCAAGTAGTTTTGTCGACATAGGATGACGGCGAATAGTTTTGTCGACGTAGGATGGTCCAAACCGCACAAAAGTCGCGTATAGACAGGTAATGCCTAACCCTCGGCCCAGTTGAAACCTTGGTCCGGCGTAAGGTTTACAATCAGATTGGTGAGAACAAAGTCAGTCCTGACTTTTAAGTCAAAAAGCATGCAAAGTCTGTGGGTTCACACCATGTAATGCTAAAGCATAATAATAAATGCGCGTTTAGAAACGTTTCTATTCTCAGGACCAATTTATGATAAAAAATGATTTTTTTTATTCTATTTTAAAATAATTTAAAGATTTTAAATCGTTTAATAACTATCCAAAATTTCGATTTTGAAATAAAATTACGTTTGATATCGTACCTAAAATTTATACTCCAAATCATTTAATTTTTAGAATATTTTATTTCTTTTTTCCTTTTTCTTCTTTTCTTTTTTTCCTCTCTCCTATTCTTTTCCTTCAAGTGGTTGATCACCAGTCAGTGACCAGCCAGACGAGGGCCAATGACCTCAACGGAGCGTCGCCAGCCCTCGGCGAGGCCGACCCTCATCGGTGAGCCTCACCGAGGATGGGTGAGGCTCACCTGGCCACCGGTGGGGCTGGACAAGCCTCGCCAAACCTCACCCTAGCTTGGGGAGCCTCTGGCGAGCTCGCCGAACTGGTTGCCGACAACCGGCAGCGAACGGCAGCAGTGGATGAAGAAGAAGAAAAGGGAAGAAGAAGAGGAGAAAATGGAAGAAGAGAATATATGGATTTAATTCTAGAATTATTTTCGGAAACAAGAATCAATTTTTTTTTTTTGATTATGTTCAAAATCTACTTTCAGGAACAAAAAAAAAGAAATTTATTCCGGATACAAAATTTTATCAAACACGATTCCGTTCCAAAATTACTCCCAGGAACAAAAGAATAGAATCTTGTATTATTTGATATGCTACCAAACATGCCCTAAATTAGTGATGCGCCAGCAATCCATATTTCTATGTCTAAATCTAAACGAGGGATGATAAAGGCGGTCTTAGATTTACGATGGTGATACCATATTATGATTCTTACAGCAAACCGAATGAGTATGCTCGTTTCACAGAATGACTCAATTGTTAAATCTAAAATTCCGTGAATTTCGAAATCAGTGACCACATTGGAGTCCATGGAAGAAACAGAGCAGGTTTAGGACCAAAAGAAATGCAAATATCTCTTGTGTATGCATGTTTGAACCTTCGTCAACACATTCGAACCAAAATTTTCTCGACTATGGTGTGTCCACTGTCAACTATGAAACTCGCATAGTGCCATTAACACAGTTAATCGTGAATCGATCAAGCAAAATTCTCCTACTAAGTGATTCCTATTGATTTAACACCAACGTGCTGACACTTCACCAACTCTATCCCAAATTGCTGCTGTAATTGTTGACCGACTAAGTGTATCAATGGCAAGAGTTATGAAATGAAGACACTTTCCTTTAGCAATCTCTGCAACAAAAGAACTTACACCCAACTCCAGCCACCAGACCGATGCAAAATCACAACAGAAAAGGATGGATAAACAAGGGACATGTCCTGGTCTGAAGATCACATCGTTACATGTTAAAATATATAAATATTAACCACACCTTCCTGTAACATTTTTACAAGAGTTAGCACTGATCTCATAAATTCTCATATAATATCAGAGCCTAAGATATTGAGTTCAAATCTTGCAAGCCCCTAATTGTCTCTCCAATTACATATTTCCACGCTTTAATCTTAAGCCAAAAACCAGCCTACGTGTGAGGGGGAGTGTTAGATCTAATAGCTTAATTTTTTAGAATGGTTGATGGTGATTCCACAAAATCTCACATTACACATTCCACGATTCCAATGTGTACAGACTGGGATACTTAGGTAACTCTTTATTAAATGCATAAGAGCAAGCCAGAGGAATTATACTCAAACAAAATGGAACGATACCTTCCACTCAAACAACATTATTGTTCGATCAAAAAAAAAAAAAAAAAAAAACTACATTACTATAATCAATAAACAAAAAATTCTTTGTGCACAAATATTGCACTTTGAACAATGTCATGCAACATTATGCAAAAAATAGCTCTACAACAGGGTACTTGCTCATGAGCCTTAAAAAAAAAAAGTAATGTATAACTTACCAGTAACTTGAACCAAACAATGGATTGTGCGCCTCAATGTGAGAAACAAAGAAGTTCTGCCGAAATTCACACCAAGGAACCAGCCAAAGACAATAGCTAACAGCAATGTCCCCATGCGGCATGTTTTAAGTTGGGATGTTGCTTAATTTTCTTAAATGATTTAAGCTTCTTTGGCCATTCTCAGTCCAATGGAAGGTAATGCTCCACCTCCCACTATCGCTTACCAGGAAATCCATCAAAGAAATTGACTAAGCGCCTCATAAATCCATCTCAAAGAGGTTCTGTTAGAATCCACACCAATGCAACAGCCAAACTGAGAGCAAATGTTACCACGCAGAATGTCTAAGTTCTGATGTAGCTTCTTGAATTTTCTTCTTGAATGAAGTTAAACTTCTCTGGCCCTTCTCGGTCCAATGGAAAGAGCTGCTTCGCTCGAGGATATCTGACATAAATGTCGATCCCACAGCAGATTCTTTTGATGGAGTGTCGTCATATTCTGTAGGTATATAAAACCCAAAGCCAATTCACTGGTTAGAGTTGCTGGCAAGTGACAACAGCACTTAGAGTGAGGCAAAGGTCTGGAAATTTGAGGATTTTCCCAATATATGGTTCTATAAAATGAGCAGTGGTTCCATTACTTGATATTGAGAACTAATCCAAGAAAAGAATTCAGAATGATAATGGCACCTAAAGTACACCATAATAAAAGAGCAAAGTCAGGCATAGGAAAAAATGTTTCTGGATCAATCTCAAGAGAATCAGCCAAGAACAAAACTTAGATCGACACCCAAGAACACATCCTCTCTAATTATATCAATTAATGTGCAACAAATACTGCTGTCCTGCCCTCATCACTTTGTTGTAAAATTTTGCATGCTCATGAGATTTGATATTTGGTAATGTTAGAAAGTCTAACTCAAAAACTTAAGCTTATAGGTGAAGAAAACAACATGAATATAAAGAACATTTAAGACCCATTGTCAATCTGTGGCATAACACTTCAACACCCCACTTACGTGCAAGTCGGATTACAAGCAGCACATGAATTTTGACTATGCACATTCACATGGAATTTTTTACCATGCACATTCACGGAAGGGATAGACTGGCTCTAATACCATGTTAGAAAGTCCAATCCAAAAGCTTAAGCTAATAGGTGAAGAAAACAACATGAATATAAAGAGTATTTAAGACCCATTATCAATCGATGTAGGATAGCACTTCAACAGGTATTAATTTCTTTGTTTTTGTCAAGATGGTCCTTGTAGTAGTTTGTATCATTTAATTTCAGACAACTCAGAGATTCAGCACTCCTCACAAAGATACTCATTGAAACATGAGATACAGCAGGAGAAAGGTAAAAGAAGAAACGAAAATGAGAATCACACCTGAAGACATAGGAAGCTGGTACTGTCGTTTCAAGAACTTGGAGGCCTCTCTGTCCTTTTTATGACACAAAACTCGTATCAAAATGTACGCATCATCAGGGATGCTGCCATGTCTACGTGCATGTAATCCTGATGAGATCTGTTGACTTGCATTTAGCAGCATTTGGATGACACTGTCAGTCTGTCAAAGAAAAATTAGTCAAGCAGCTGCTTATAGAGATTCATATGACTGCACAATTTTCAATTATCCACCACCATGCGAACCTTAAGGGAGAATAATTGTAGTATCTGTGCAGCAAATTTAGCCTCTTTCTCCACCAGAGAACGGGGAAGCCCCTCTCCATCAGCAATAAAAAATTCCTGTTCAAAATATAGCACAACTAAAAGCATGTAACAGCTGCATAGTAGAGAGAAAGCAATGGCACATTCTTGGTCATTCTTTAGAAGAAGCAAACATCAGAAGGAAGATCTGGTACTACAATCATCTGTTGCAACTTACAAGCCACTCTCAAGTTCATCACAGATAAATGGATTCCATTTACATATGTGGTCCAGAATCCTGGAAGGAATTCTAATTGGTCAATAAAACTAACAGTCCTCCAGCACATTTTCATAGGATGTCCTACACATCTAAATCACAGCCAATAAGTAACTATTTCAAAATGAATTTAGAGAGCATTAATAAGCTAACGTGTCCTGCATCCATGATCTCTCAGGCATCACTGCACTTACCACCACTCAATGATTTTGATGCTAGAACATTGAATCAACGGTACCAGATCAGCTAATCGGCTTCTTCAACACTAAATCCCTATCCAGTTCTTTTGGCCCCCAAGAAAAAAGGCATCCAGTTAGTTCCCTCAAAATAAAGGGCAAGAAACTAGAATCAACCAAATTGGATCTGGTTGAGCTGATCAAACCAGGTCAAGAACCAGTCCAACCATGTGACGGAGGTCAAAATAGAAATATGTGAACAATAAAAAAATAAAAAGGTGAAGACCCATTTCCATTTGCTTTAACAGTGTTGAATAAAAGGCCTAAAGTGAGGTTAAAGTGGCCTGAACACAGGACTCTTTTGATACTGGGTGCTTTACACACCTGGCACAACTGAGCCACAAAATGCTTTATGTCTTCCTCTAGGTTCCCCTATAAGGCGAATTTGACAGCTGGTTGCGCCAATGGAACTGATGAGCAATTCATGCCCCAGTTCAGTGTGAAAAAACCCATTGACTCAAAGGCGACAAAACAGAAGTGTCATCAGGTCACAACCAACACAACCAGAGAAACTCCAATTCTTAAGTTATGCTTGGAAGAAAACAATACTGCATTATTTAACTGCAATTTGCAAATATAAAGACCTTGAATCAATTCCTATAGAACCAGTACATAAACTTGTAAAATATAAATGCTAATATGACCTAGATGATGCTTATATAGGGTATGAGAAACGACTCTATATTACCTAAACGCCTTTCAAGTCTTCAAGGTGAGTTCCCATTCATGATTCTTCTCAAAACAGAGACATGTTATTTTATCTCAAGGACAAGTATGCAAAACAAAGCCGATCTCTTATTAAGCTTCAATCTCTTAACTGAATCAAGAGATTGCTTTGACCAAACTCACTTGAACTCCTAAAAGGGAAAGTTTCATCCCTCCATTCTTAAGGATAAACAGGACATTAACCGAAAGGATAAAGACATGCTAGTGAAAGCAATTCAACAAAAATTTGTGTCCTTGAGCCAACAGCATCCTATGTAGAGAGAGAGTCAAAACTCAGCATCATCACCTTTTTGCAAGAGCTTTACGTAATACTATTTCTTTCAGACACAAAAAAGAGAAGAAAATGAATTCAGAGAGAGGAAACAAGCAATGAGAAGGAAAAGGATATATTCACAAACCTTCAACATGGCAAAATCATCCTCCATCAAAGAAACATCTGTCTCAGAAAATGCACGAGATGGGCCGCCATCAAGCAACACCCAGACAAAGGCATCCTGAAAGATTAAGATAAAGAAATCAGGTTGCACTGTCACAGAAGATTTGCCTTAGCGTCGTTAGAAACCAAGAACAGTAACATACCCTGGATGCTCGATAGACACTTAAAACCACAAGGTCTCTAAGAGATTCATCAAGTAAGCCACATATACGGTTAAGTTCCTGCATTGATACCGATTCGTTTGAAACTCTGAACAGTGATGTACATATATATGAGCATACTAAAAGATATGTCAATGGCCATGCACTTCCAATTCCGTGTGTGCGCACAGAGAGAGAGAGAGAGAGAGAGAGAGAATCTTACAGTATCAAAATGAAAGAGAAACTTGTCCAGTCGAGCACTTTCAACGTTACCACAATATAGACATGAAAGCACTTTGTCTCTTAGATCCCAAAACACCATTCTCAATCCTAGGAGAAAATTCAAGTGATGAATTCAACAAGTATGGTATTATTTTGTATCCAAATGCCAAAAGCTATTTGACAGCAAATATGAGAGCTTTAGACAGACATTGCACATGATGCTTGAAAACAGACATTCTCATTTTATGTGTAGAGTCAAATTCTGGAGATGAAGAGGGCATATGATCCAATAATAAAAGAAAGCTATATCAAGGAATAGCATTGCTTGCTCACAAGAATATTGTTGTATGACTTGCAAATATGCTCAAATCTTTGCGGATGAATTCACTAAGTATGGTATTATTTTGTATCCAAATGCCAAAAGCTATTTAACAGCAAATATGAGAGCTTTAGACAGACATTGCACATGATGCTTGAGAGCAAACATTCTCATTTTATTTGTAGAGTCAAATTCTGGAGATGAAGAGGGCATATGATCCAATAATAAAAGAAAGCTGTATCAAATAGTAGCATTGCTTGCTCACAAGAATATTGTTGTACGACTTGCAAATATGCTCAAATCTTTGTGGATGCTCAAAACTTTGTGGGTTATAATGATTACAACCCCCACCCCCCAAACCCCTTTTTTCCCCTCTCTCCATTCAAACAAAAGAAACCAAAAAGGAAAGGAACAAAATCTCCAGACAACTGTGCGAGTGCCTACTCCTTTTTCAGTCAACTTTGCATAGTTCTCCATATTGCAATAACATGCACACTTCCTCGTGTGACTACAATTATCTTTAGAGAAACACACTCATGTGAAATTCCAGTTGGCATTAATCTACAAGATCAATATACTAAATTGTCTGTTTGTCTACTTTTTTTCAACATACTATTAGATGATCCCTTTTGTTGAGGTAAGCGAAAGTATAGGGGATTTAATGACTAACCACTGATAGAGCAACGGTTAGAAAAATAACATCATAATTTTTTCCAACCCTTCATTTACTAGCCATCAATTGGTACACTATATGTTTATTATGTATATTAAAAGCACCAGCTATGCTGGTTTCTTTCAAAAAGTGATCAGTGCCTGAAGAACTACAAGCATGGTACTCAAATGTCAACTCACCAATTAAGTCGCAAATCGTGCCTATTGCATTTGTTGAAGTATCCCTGATGCTGTTGAATGTGGTACTAAAGAGTTCATCAACTGCTTCATCATATGTTAAGGAGTCAGAAACTGTATTTTGCGAAGGTTCCTCCACTGCTGCATAAGCTTTCAGCAAAAAATTAGTCCACGTGACCACCCAAGCAACTGAATTTCAGGACTGTCTTAATACAAGCAACAATCAGCATAGGCACATAACTAAAAAAAGATCAGCAATCAAAAGCACACTAAGATTGAAAAATCCCTGACTTGATCCTGAAAGATAAACCCGATATATAGCCCACTTCTATATTCCTTTAATTTATAACAGATGAGCCTTCATACAAAATGGAAACTACTCCATTGTGTGTTCACAGGTTCAATCCTAGAGAAAGTGTATGTCTTACCCTCCCAAGACCTAGCAATACAGGAAGACCATGCACCATGACAACTTTATGGTGGAAACTCATATTTCAGGTAAAGAGAAATGGTTCAATGGGTCTCTACTAGAATTAAATTTTGTGAAAGCACTAGCAACCCATCTAAGAACTGAAGTTTGTTGATCAGAAACTATTCCTTTCACCCTACCCTTAGATTACATCTAGGCAATACAACTACCCAACCACAGGAAACCCATCATGAGTTTTGGAGTAAAACGTCCTCCCCGCAACACTTGATGAGGGCTCCACCTATGTAAAACAAGACCTACCATTCTAACACCAAACCAATTCTAAAATTTGAGAAGAAAAAGACCAAAATATCCAAAAGATAGACATCATAGAAGAAGCGTGATCAAATGTTTGCAAGATCATTTGTACTTCCATAGACAGATACATGATAGTAAGCGGACTTACTGCAATATACTAAATATTATATTGGCATTGTGCAAGATGTTTAGAAGAATGGAACCCACACCAAAAGAATCCTCTGTTAGGACAATGAAAGACCATTTAGCAGGCATACTACAAGAAACATTCTGCTAAAATTTTGCCATGTATGCTGTTCTAGTTATCAGTTAAGAGGAATGGCAAGAATGTCATTGGTCATACCAGATCACCAACCAAAGAAACTAATTGAAATTACTGGAGAATTCTTGCATTAAATCTCAGTATGCTGAAAAGGGCCTTAGAATTATTTTGCCATGCTTGAGAGCCCACAAAGCCATGGGAACTCAGAAGAACAGCAAATCACAAGGATATTTATGCACATGCTTAATTATGATAAAAAGAAAAAAGGTGTTGTCAGGTTTATTACTTATTATATTGTGTTAGCAAGTTGGGGTTATTTACGTAATTGTACAAGGCTTAACCCCAAGCCTATAAATACTTCTTTAGATCTCAATAATAATTGTTCTCTCTTTTACCAAGAACATGGGATCACAAAGCTGTGGTGGTTTGGGTGAGATTTGTGTATGTTCGTGGTGTTTTTCTATTTTGTTGTTGTGGTTCTCGACTAGTTGACTAGTAGTCAACTAAACACTTATAATCCACTAACAGTGAGTCTGAAAAACAAAAGGTTCTTTGAATCTCACCCCCGAGTGCTTTGAGTGGAATCATGGTAGCTTGCGGTGATTTATTCTCGGATTGTGAATATGCCTACAGATTCAACTAACCAAGAAGAATGGAAGGTCACTGATGCCACGTCGCGTACTCTTTTATGGGGAAGTGTGGATGAATCTGTCTACCATCTTTTCATGGATTGTGCGACGGCCCGTGAGGTGTGGACAAAATGTGCTTTACTCTATTCTAGACACAATAATGAGTCAAGTTTGCGATATGTGGGAGGCTTTATTTGAAGCCAAAATTGGTGATGCTAGGTTGGCAGAGTATTATGCTCATTTTTCGTCTTTGCAGCAGTGTCTCAAATCCTATTTCCCATTGGCTAGCACAGTTACTCAAATGCAGCAACAAGTAGCGAACATGGTGGTAGTAACCTTCCTATGAATTCTTAGTCCAAATCATAGTGCTTTTCAACAGTAGATCACTTCTCTTGGCTCTCTACCTTCCATAGAAGAAGTGTACTTTTGGGCTGCTTGTTACACTCCTAGTCCCCAAACTTCAATCATATCAGACGGTAGTGCTATGGTGGCTTGTGGTGGTCAAGGAGCTCGTGGTCATGGTAATAGTCACAGAAGTTGAAACTTTGGTAGTTCTAACCCGTGGTGTACAGGGCCGCCCTCGTGGTGGTGGTAATAGCGGTACTAGAGGAGCTTGTGGGGGTCGCTTTTGTACTCATTGCTAGCTTATTGGACATCTTGTTGATTATTGCTATGATCTCCATCCTTTGCTGCGAGGTCCATATGCTTCTGTTGATACTAAGCCCAAGTCTTCTACATTTGGACCTTCTTCAAGACAAAGTATGGCAAAAATCTGTGCAAAATATGATGAGTTAATTAGGGCATAGCACCTTGGTGCTCCTTCAGGTCCTGTTGCTACTTTGGCATAGACAAAACACAATGATCCTATGTCTCTTGTCCACTATAGCTACTCCTCATCCTTGGGTTATTGATTCGGGTGCCACTCATCATCTGACTGGTGGTCTGCGTCTTCTTACCTCCACCTGTCTGTTCCGTCCACTTCAGTCACCTAGGCAAATGGTTCTCAGTCCAAGGTGACAAGCTCAAGTTGTGTATCGTTGAATTCCTCCATGGCCTTAACTTTCGTTTACCATATTCCACACTTCTCTTATAATCTATTATTTGTCAATTTTATCACTCATGAGCTTGACTGCAATATTATCTTTCTTCCCCTTCATGTGTTTTTTTTTGGATCGGGATACTGGATGCCAAATAGTGGTGGGTGTGAGGCTGGTTGATTGTGCCCCCCTGGACCCTGAGATTATTGTTGCTGCCGCTACCATTCAGAAGAAGGCCGTGAATGACTCTTATCGATTACATTTTCACCTCAGTCACCCTCAGCAGACGTACTCCAATTTTTTTCCTTTATGTCTAGTTCTGGTCTTCAATTTGAATGTGAAACATGTCAGTTGAGTAAGCACCACCATGTGTCTTTTCCCCCTCGTGTTTTAAGTCATGCATCCCAACCATTCGAGTTAGTCCACCCCTGATGTTGGGGGTCCTAGTCGAGAGTCTTCATTTGGTTTCCGCTATTGTCCCACTTTTATTGATAATTGTAGTTGTACAACTTAGTTAAATGTAATAAAAGATCGTACTAAAGTGTTTATTCTTTTTGTCATTTGTTAAATGTTGCTCTTTGTCTACTTCTCCGCACCCATATGCCTAAATCATTCTAGAGCTATGCTATCCTTTATGCTCTTCTTCACCCTGATCGTCCTTCGTGGTCTGTTTGTCTTCGTATTGTTGGGTGTGACTGTTTTGTCCATTCTTTATCTCTCAGGTTGGACAAATTATCTCCTCGTGCTGAAAAATGTGTATTCATCAATTACTCCTGTACTCAAAAGGGCTATGTCTATTATAGTCATACTTGTTGTTGGGAGTACAAATCCGCTTATGTGACTTTCTCTGAGGATCAGGCATATTTTGGCAACGTTTCTCCTCAGGTGCCATCGATGATGGGTCTTCTGCCACCTTCCGCACCTTTACCTCCAACTGTATCACCTGTTGCCTCTCAATTAGAGCCACCACCTGTTTCTTCTACCAATGCTCCGCCTGATCTAGGATCACCTTTACCAATCCACTTCAGGTCTATAAACGTGGTCCTCGCTTTGTTTGGGGTCGTGCCTCTCCACTAGCAAACATTCAACCACCACCTGCGGCCCCAACTTCTAATCCTCAACCAGCTCATGTCGATTCTCCTATCGCCCACCGTACTCGGTCTTGGAATCCTCTTTCTTATTTTGAGTCTTATCACAATTTACCCTCTCAAACGTCTATCTTGGTGTTGTCCTTTGCATTTGTGTATGTGCCCGGTAGCATGCAAGAGGCTTTGGCTCATCCAAGTTAGACCCATGCTATGGAGGAGGAGATGGCTACATTACATCATAATAAGACTTGGGAACTAGTCCCTTTGCCTCCTGATAAACAATTAGTGAGTCGTCGCTAGGTCTGTTGAATCTTGATGGTTCAATTGAGTGCTTAAAGGCACAACTTATTGCGAAGGGCTATACTCAAACTTATGGTATCAATTATGAAGAGACTTCTCTGGTGGCCAAAATTCCCTCCGCCTGTGTTGTTATTTCTTTGGCTGCTCGATTTCAATGGACTCTTCATCAACTTGATGTCAAAAATGAATTCCTTCATGGTGATCTTTACAAAGAGGTCTATATGGAGCAACCACCCAAGTTTCTTGCTCATGGGGAAAAGGTGTGCCAGCTACAAAAACTCTATATGGACTTAAGCAATCTCCTCATACTTGGTTTGGCTGCTTTAGTGATGCAATTATTACCTTTGGCATGCATCAATGCAGTGTGGATCACTCCGTGTTTAATATGTCCTCTTCAAAGGGATGTGCTATTCTTGTTGTCTATGTTGATGATATTATTGTTACTGGAAATGATGTTAAAGGTACACAACAACAGCTCAAGCAATTTCTACAGAAGGAGTTTAACAGTAAAAAATGGGGTCGTCTTCGATATTTTCATGGCATAGAGGTTGCCTATACCAATGGCAATATCGCTCTCTCTCAGCAAAAGTATACTCTCGACATTCTTAAAGAGGTGGGCTTGCTTGACACTAGGCCTAGTAACATACTTTTTGATATGTGCGCCCCAACTTGAGGAGTGTCAAGTTGATTACTTATTATATTGTGTTGAGGTTATTTACGTAATTGAACAAGGCTCAACCCTAAGCCTATAAATACTTCTTTAGATCTCAATAATAGCTGTTCTCTCTTTTACCAACAACAGGTGTTTATATATGCTCAAACATGCAACAAATAAACCAATATAAGAAGTTTCTGCTCCCAAAGTTCAAGGAAATCACCTGATCTTTGATATTTGGATGATCTGACTAGAGCCCAAGATTTTCTAAGGGAATCTTCCAGTATGCCACCCTTTTTCTTGATATACTGCACAGTGAAAAAAAATGTTCAGAAGAGTGTAGGATATTCCTTCATGATTGAATAGATGAATCTGAAAATTGAAATCTTTGGGGTTTAGATCCACTCATATCAACGTGTATATGTGGTCAATTGACATCAATCCAAAAAAAGAAAAAGAAAACCTCTCTCCTATAAACACAAGAAGCAATCTTTTCTAACATCTTCATATACCTAATGAGTCAATGGAAAATACACAAACCTGAAGAGTATTTAATCTTATACAGAGCTTTGATATGGTCGATGCAGTCAACTTATCATCCATGCCATCGTCTGTGAGAGTGTTTTCCACCATCTTCCTCTTGATTACAGGAATAACTGTCTCCGTATAGCGAGTCAAAGGAGGAGCTGGGGGTAATAGATACTTCTTCTCAACTGCCAAAATAGTAAGTATTGTCATCAGAGTTTTTAAGGAAAGATGAACCCCTGGAGTGTAAACTGGTGTGCAAGTTGAATATAACTGGAAAATTAGTACAACTAACACGGGCTTCAGGCCTCAATCTGTTGCACACATTAAAGATTAGTCAAACAAGAAGGGCATGTCCATCAAATCCCTTAAATTTCAATACATGCTGCCAGACAGAAAGAAACTGGTAATCTCCTAAAGTTCAAGTAAACCTAGTAGCACACCTTATCACTCAAATTTGCCACATACCTAAACCGTTAGATATTTTCAACAAATAGGCATCCAAGCTGTGAAATATCACAGAAAGTAGAGCTTGAAGATGAGTGATGTTCATTGGGAGATTCCACCCAAAGAACTGATCTACCTGTCTGCAAGTCAAAAGGCATGAAAAGAATTAAACCATGCAAAAATTTGTGCAACTTCTAACTATCTACATGCTTCAAAAGGCTAGCATTATACTGCCTTTTTCCTAAACAGTACTACTACAATCAATGGTAGGATGAAACACACTTAACTAATATAACCCAAACAGATACCATCTTCTTCAATTATTCTGAATCTTCTCAATTTCATTTAATTGCTAATTCATTTTTGAAGTGAAAGGTTATACCAGCTTCAGACAGCAAAAACAACTGCCCTACATCCCTCTTATGGTAACCGCCACATATATCAGTTTTGAACTAGCTATACAAAGAAATACATTCAGCAGATCCACCATCATGAATTCATCTCTATAAAGTAACCAGTACATCAGTCATTAAGATTTTCAAACCTCTTCAATTATCCTGAAAACTTCAACTACGGATGGTGCCTGCCTTTGTTGTGATGATAATGCCTCCCACTCCTGCACAAAGTCAAAGACAAGAATAAATGCAATATGCAATTCCAGCCACTAAATTTTATTAAATAAACATTGTCTAATAAATAAATAACTATTCAAGCAAGAGGGTACGCCTTCATCATGTGCCTTGTTCAATATTCCCACCTTGCACAGAGAAAAGTAGCTCAAGAATAATGCCATGACCAGGCACAGAGCTCAATCAAATGTTTTCGACTCAGTACACCAGGAACTTAATCGAAAGTTCAGGAAAATTATATTGCAAACTTTTTTTCGCTATCAAGTATCACCTAGAATCAAAATATATACTTGTACCTTTTCTTTTAGCATCAAAATTAACACAAGTAGATTTTTTAATGTTCCGTGCATGATGCTAGCACAAAATCTTGTAAATCTTTTAGAAGGGAAATATCAAAGAGTACCCCTAACGCACTTGTTAAGGCTCAGCAAATATGGTTTCAACTCATAATTTCCTATTTGAAGGTAGTTGTTGTCTCTAAATGTGAAGTTTTTTTAATTTTTCATAGTGTCTCCAAAAGTGTTTTCATTAATTTAATTGCTTCAGATGTTAACAAAACCCCTTTTACAAATCAGAAGAAAACGTCAATCCAGTATCCACACCACAGATCCATGCTCTTCCCTGCTCTCCAAGTCCTCCCTAGAAATAATTGTAACTGATGATTTCCTAAGGATATGCTTAGCCCCATGGTCTGAAAAATTATGATGGTTCGGAAGTATTCACTCCACCTCAAGCTCTGCTGCTCGTTCAGTCCATTGCAAGATACGAGAATGCTGAGCAATAATCCAATCAAGAATAACTGGCCCAGCAACTTCTTCAATCTGCATAAAAGAAGGTGTCATTACGACCTTGAAGCACAACTTGTACACACGCAAACGTAAAGTAACCATGATTACTTGTCTAATCTTAGATACTTAATCTCAGGTTTCCATATATGCACCAAGGAGGAAGGAATAAAATTATCTGAAGACTTGTTTTACAAAATCAAGCAGCTTAATTGGCCAGAATAAGCTAATCATAATGCAAATGAATGAATTTTGCATTGAAAGAATATATGTCATTCTGTACAGAGGATATTGAAGAGAAGAATTGATGTAGTAATAAACAGCTGTATCACTGTCAATAACTTTAAAGTGATTGAATCTCTATTATATGCTGAATGAACTTCAACTTGCCAATTGTAAATCCAAAGAAGATGCATATCAGCCGCACTTAAAAGAATCACAATCATCCCCCCTAATAAGTAAGATGGAGGGTTAAAATAGGAATCATACACAAACATCAAGGCAACAAGATGAGACCACATCTTGTTCCTAGCATCACAATAAGCCAAACTATGAAACAATTACCATTTGGAATATGGATGCTATGAATTTACAAGGAAGTTTACATCAGACAAATTTTACAAACTGAATGACCCTGATGATCTCCATAACCTAACAGACTCATAGCTAAAATTCAAAACCAGATATCATTACATCTAGAAGTGCAAATAAAGTATAATGACAGAAGACAAGTTACCATCTGACAGACCCAAAAAAAAAAAAAAAAATAGATAGCACCAAGTAAAAAACATTTCCTATAATCTGTACTAGTCTATTTCTGTCAGCAAAAGAAGTTTTTCACATGTGGCTCAATCTAAAGAGAGGAAAAACCCATGTAAACAGATGACAATCGATTTCAGAAGATCGTACTTGATATCTATCCAGAGCTCGGTTGGACAGATGATTCAACTTGTTCTCCTCACAAGTAGATAAGTATAACTCACTAAGATTGTAATCCAATGTATTGGCAGCAGAAAGCACGGATCTAACATCCTCGCTTAGATATGACACCTCCACAAGGTATGGTTGCTGTATAGTGCAAAGAAAAGAGTGAAAACTTCATATATGTACAGTGCAAAGACGTAGAAAGGCAAAAAGTTGCACAAATTAAATGTGATGCAAACCAGTCTTTCTCCATAATATTTCTTCAGTTTTGTTGCTGAAACTGCCCCAGCTTCCGGATACCAATGACGCATCACTGGATAAAAAATACTAAACTCTCTCTTGGCTAGCAAATTTAATTCATTTGCTAGTAGAGCCAGACTATGTGTTTTTGCCAGTTTGGATTCCAAATGAATTGTACTTGCTACCTAAAAAATCCAACATCAAACCAATGATAGAAACAAAGATATGCTTGAGTGACTTCAGATACAGTACAATTGTCTCACCCTAGTATATGCAGCTTCAGTGGACCTTTCCACATATGATCTGAGTTTTTTGGTGACATTCCCATCAGAAGCATTTAACTTCAGGAGCTACATACATGGAATATCCTCATGTCACAACTAAGTTTTTTGGATAATATATGAGGATGTCAAAAGGCCAAACAAAGATTGCAAAGTAAAAGAAAGGCACTCAAGGTAGAACATGATGAGTTCATCAGGCAATTTTAGGACAGTCCTTTAGTTGCCGCAGAATATTTTCAATATTGCATTTTTTACTGAAAATTGTTAAGAAAACTTTTTCCACTTCCAATATTTTCAATTTTCTGGAAACGTGTTTGGTAAATCATTTTTATTAGCACAGCGTGCTTTCTCTTGTAGCCTAATTTTTATTTATTAAGAAAAAAAGAATTTGTCACAAAATTTCATTTTCCTTTTTCTTTCATTTTAAATATGAAAATTAATTTTCGTTATTATATAGGTTTCCAAAGATTATTTGCAGTTTTTAGAAAATTTGAAAATGGAGGGGGCTTCCAAACAGTCTTGACTAATTATCTTCTTTTCGCCCTTAAGTTTCATCACTTTTCTCAACCACATTTTCTGGGTATAATAGCCTTTTTGTGAGGCCATTTGCCTTTATACTAAAATGATCACCAGCGACCAAAAAGGAGAAGACTCTGGATTATGTTTGCAACAGATATAAAACAGCTGGGACCAGATTCTCAAAGGACGATTAAAGGTGATGTTTTTATATTATTGGGAAAACATCTCAAATGACAATATAGTAATTATGCATTTATAATATTAGACCATGAATGAATCATAAGGTCAAATTACCAAACATGCTAAACAGTTAGTTTGTGCAGAACAACTTGCCTTAATTTCCCCAGAGTTGTTGATGATAGGAACTCCAGTTAGCGACACCAATGTCATCACCCTCCCAAAGATACCAGGTTCCTGAAAAAACAGTTTCATAATGAGATTATTAATCAAAGGAATGCAGGTGATAGTAAAAAGCAAGCTGCAAGCATTGAAATGCAATTGGTGGCACATGACATCTATGAGCTCGACCACCAACCTAGTACATGCCCAGGAAGAAGATATTATGTTTGACGAGGAAAGCACAAAACAATCAAATGAATTTAACAAATAATATAAGATAGGGAAGAGAGATCTTGACCTTACTAAAATGCTGATGATAGTCTTGCAGGCGACTATCACACCAAATGCTTATTGAGCAAAGAACTGCCTCAACCAGACTTAACTTTGTTTTGACACCATTATATTGCTGAGAACACACAAGTCTGTTAATATATTGCTCTTCCTTCCTATCATGGTCTTCAGCAGAGACAAATCTTTGCAACTTGAGGATAGAATGTTCTAAGAGCGAAGGCTCATGTGTTCCCACAAACTTCAAAGGAAAAATTCCAATGGTTAGGAAGTTTGACATCTTAAAGCACAATACCATCATTAATTAACAATGAGACATTCCGACTAAAAAATGGTCGAATCAAGAAAAGTGATCATTTGAATACATGTAAATAGATCTTGAAAGAACATGCCTGGAAAACAGAGTACCCTTTAAAACCAGAACATTGTGAGTAAATAAATGCTTGCTTCACTACAATCTAAAGAATCAAGGAGTTTCTCAAGATTTAATGACTAAATTCCTATTTACATTCTTTAAACACTCATCTAATGATGTTCCTCCAAGTTTATCCTGCAAAACCACATGGGTATAAAACTTATTCATGCAACATGAAGAAGTTCTAGGCCAATTCCTTCTAAACTTTGTAGGAAAGCCCAAAAAGTTATTTACCATGTCCTGCACAGACATGTACATGTCAAAACAAAATGGACAGAGAAAAGAATATTAATAGCGTTAACTAGTTGTCAGTCTCTTTCTGCAAACTGTGGATTTTATTGAACTTAAACAGGGATGACTCAAGAAAACTATAAGCTAGACCAGTAGACAACTTTGAAAACAAATAACATCTACATGAGAAACATAGTTATGCTTATAATACAACTTTAACGTCATGTACAATTACAAAGTACTCTAGGCAAACAATAAATTACAAGGCTCTGTAGTCTGTAAATTACAAGTGATGTTTGAGTGTGGATCCAGCTTTTTTTTTTCTCGAGAACCATGCAGTGAAATAAACGCTTCACAATTGTTAAGATCTAGTTGAGGTGCAACATAATACCTGCCTGAAAAGGACCCACCCATGCATTGCATCATGGATTTTCTGAGTGATGCCTAAGGTAGGCCATGTCATCTTGATTAAATCTAGAATTTCTTCAGCTTCCTGAACAAGGTCCACGGGAGAAAATTATGCATGTGCAAAACTGAAAAAACCAAAGCAACGCTACAGGTAATGCCAAGTGCTGATGGACACACCTCAATGAGCTGGCTTTCATCAAGAATATCAAACATGCCGATAAGTAGTTTCTCATAAATGCGAATGTTCAGTTGATAGCCCACTGTGCAGTAGCAAGTTCCAGTTTCAAGACCAACCTCTCCTGGCAGAGATGACAGCCCTAAAACCACCTGCTTAATAGCATACAGAAGCTCGGCACGATCACTTGGAGACATTTTGACATCCCATTCCTGGAATTCAGAGAAGGTGAATCATTCTAATATATGAGAAATGAAAATGTTGAACAGGAATAGAACTAGTGTGATTGATTTGATTGAAGCGGACATCACTATGTGCAAATTAACAAGTGCCACACCTTTGGATCTCTTATCTTCGGAAGTGAGCTTCTAATTATACGATGTTCATTTGTCCCAACATTAGTAGAGGAACTTATAAATTCTTCCAAAAGATTCACCTACAAATAAAAACCAGACAAATTATAGATTTACCTCTAGCTGATCACCTCATCTCTATCATCCACAGTAGCAGAGTCAAGGGCATAAGAACACGAAAATCATACATCCAGTTCTTTCCATCAAAGTCTTTCACTTTGATAATTAAGAAAAGGTTACTTGCTTCCCTGCTACTAGGTGAAAAATTATGTTCATCTAACAAAATTCTAAATGATGCCAGCATTTATATGGAAATTAAAGATTTATGGTGCTCAATATAAATAGCCACATTTAAAATGATAAAAGCAAAAGCTAAAAGCCACAGCCACCCAGAACACCTCCAAAGTCTCTTTTTTGGTTGGATTTAAGTTTTTCAACCCTGCATGTGTAGGTATGTGAATATCCACATCATTCTGCTGAGTGGATTATCTGCACAACTCATGGATCCTAAACCTATACCCAACATTTTCAGCACCTTCAGGATCAGACCAGCATAAGAGCACTTAGTTAATGACAGCCTGCTTAGTGCAGTCATTTGTGTGTCTCTCTGTCAATAGATCCAAAGAGCAGAAACATAATCTATTCAGTGTAGGAGCCTTCTAAACAAAAAACACAGACAATCCCTTGGTATTAGATTTCAATGGCCAAAAGTAACTCTAAACCCTTTTATATGAACTGAAGCATTCATACTCGGTCCATCCAATAGGAAGTGATTTCTTTTGTATTGACGCCTTAACATCCATGGAATTTGAAGTTTTAAAGACCAAATATCAGGCTCAATCTGTCACATGGCACACAGAACTACAAATTAAGGCATTTAGAATCACTACCTGTCTCCTTCTCCATTGCAAATAGTGTTTCTCGTTAAGAAAATCAGACTCACGAATCCCATCTAAAAGGCCCGAGGATATTTGAGGAACATTAATCTGTCTGCATGTTTTACTTATCACCAACTCTATCAACTTCTTTCTGAGGTGTGCATCTTTAGCTTCTGAAATCTGATGAAGGGAAATTTTTCCATGGATGATAACAAAAAACTAAGTGAGAAATGACTAAAGTGAGTACATCACATACATTGGAAACTCTGTATGAAGACCAAAAACAGGACTATAGAAAATAGTGGAGCATTCATTGCTCAAACACAGATGTTACTATCTCATTTCACCAAAGAACATTCTCCAGCTGCCGATTTACAAATAATATGGGATGGAATGATAAATTACAGGATTGGATTAAAATTTTTTTTGCTTAAGTCAGCATCAAACAGAAAAAAATTGACCTTCCTCTAATTTGATCAACAGATATTTAAGTAGGTGGCCAGCACCAGGTGAATGACATTAATGCATCGAAAGCATGAGTACTTAAATTGATCTACTCAAGCTCTCATCATCACCATCCAAACATGGGACTTATTATAACTTCAGAGACAATAATATTCAGAAATGCTTGCCTGCATCTGAGAGCGTATAATATCAATTAGCTCAAAGTGTCTTTCAACAGGCTGAGACTGTAAATGAATCTTATTCTTTTTGCCCTTTATTCCTGAGAAAAATTTGGAATTCTTTTCCTTCTTTCTATCATAAACCACATGTAGCTCAATCCTGATGAAAGAAATGAAAGTATTAATCCGAGCAAAGTGTTTCCAATTTAAAAATAGGAAATAAAACACATAAGTAGGTTAAATCACGAAGTTTAACAAACAAAAATGAAGAGAATGGAAAGAAATATTAAACTGGAAACAAGTGTATCAGAAGGAGAGAGAGAAAAAGAAAGATGCAAAGAAAGTTACCCAGAGAAAACCATAGACGCAAGCAGCACTTCATAGGCTGATTCTTGCAAGTCATCATCAGACAGTCCTTTAAAATTCTGAAGCCATGTATCAGTTTACTAAAAGACTTGCCAAGGTTTAGAGGAAGACAAATAGCTCAATTGTTGAGTCTTTTAGAAATCATCATACATCTTTTCCAATAATTTGGGATAGTAGGCTAACATACATATGCTTTTATCCTTCACCTAATGTTTCAGTCCAAGATGAAAAGGAAGTGAGCAAACATATACCTGTAATTAGGACAGGTAATCCCAATGGAGGAACTTCTAATACAACAGGCTTTATGGGTGGATGATGTGTTTTTTTATATTGGAGAGCATGGTCTTCTGTATCCTCGACAATTAGAGTATCTGTTTCACCCAGTGACGTTGAAGCATGGTCAGGGCTGTGGGCCACATCAGCTTGAGGAGGCATGCGCCGGGGTGGAGATCCAGCCAATTCAGGATTGGAGATGAGAAAATAAGAATTCCGTGATGGTGAGTGAATCTGCTTACACAGAAACTTGCATAAACTTTCAGGAAAAAGTATAAGAAAGAGATGAGCAAGTAATTAAACTAAATGCTCAACGCCTTACTGGGAATGTGTAAATTATAAAATTTTGTTTTTGAAAATACTCAGTGCCTCATGGTACACCAATAATCTTTTCAGGTTTCACTATATCATGTTACCTCATCAAAAGCCCACTACCATTTCCTGCCCGACAATTAGTTAAGTTCCGGCTTTCAGCAGTTGGCATTTTAGAAGCATTTTCACATTAGAACCTAAAGCAAACTTTGAACTTGGACAGAAACCTTATCGTTAATTCTAATTGGAAGGCAAGCACAATAATACACACATCGTTTGTTTACTCTCTTATGTTCCCTAGACATTCAAACAAAACTACGAGGCAGCCTTAACAAAGGTAATGCACAAGGCTTATAAACAGCCACCGAGAAGATGTAGCAAACAGTGAGCCAAAAGACTTACTCCAACCGATAATCTAGGAAACCATCAAACGGAAGAAAAACTAAATAAATAAATAAATAACAAGGAACCGGCAATTGTCGTGCATGAACTCAACCGAAGACGAAAAATTAAATGCCATGCACAAGCATCTCTCACCATGATCGGGTATCTGGATTCCTTGAAGTACTTCTCCGTTGCCGCGGCCATATCAATCGATCCACCTATCGACAAACGAACACACCACCAGCTCAGAACCACGAGACCGCGGCCTCCACACAGACGTAACCAAAGCGACACACGCGAAAGCAACGGCACAACTCGCGAAACCCGAGCTCAATTCCACTCCCGCTTTCACCGCTAAACTCCGCGACACAACGAAAAAACCAGCATCCGGAACCGAAGTAACCGCCCATACGGCGGCGACTCACCGGATTGCAGACGTTGGACGAGGTAATCGGCGCTGAGCGCGTCGAAATCGGCGCCGGCGAGGGAGGAGCAGTCGAGCCCCGCCGACGAGAGCAGGAACTCCATGAGCTTGCGGCGATCGCGGCGGTAGCGGTGCAGCAGCGGCGGCGGCGGCGGCGGCGGCGGCTCCATGGCGGGCCGGCCTGGGGAACGCGGCCGGCCGTTCCGACGAGACTTTTTCAAAGCGAAATTCGAAAGAAAGAAAGAGAGAGAAAATCGACAACAGTCCACTGCGACTCGAGGGAGGGGGGGGAGTAATAATTCGCAGGGGCGGAAAAGGCGCAAGCGTGCGTCTTTTGATTCCACCGCCAATCAGCGAGCTGGGAATTTTGGCCGGCCCCGCGGTGCTGGAGGACGAATTTACGGACCCAATGGGGGACATTTATCGTCGTTTCCCTGGATTACATGTGGATGTGGGTAAGAAAAATTGGGATGAAAGAGATTTATGAGATAATGTCGAGTTTTCTCGTTAATATAATCTAATTTGCTTGTACAAAATTGAAAAGAGGGTGTTATGATATAAAGTGAAAGTTAACTAGATGTGAAAATTGTTTGAAAAATCATAAGATTATTATATTTTTACCAATTTTATCATAATTTTTTTAGTTTTACCATTGAGTTCTAATTTTTTTCCCTATATTTTGTCAGGTAACGTGGATGATGGCCATGCCATATAAAATGGCCACTAACGCTAGTATTTTTTAATAATATTATAATATTTTTGAAATTATTTATTTGTTTTCTTTTTTTTTTTTTTTTTCCTAACTGGCCGGCTCTTACCTTTGGCTGGTTGCTTGGCCTTGGTAATCGACTAGAGGATGAAGGAGGGAAGAGAAAGAGGGAGAGAGAGAGAAATAAAGAGAGCGCAAACAAAAGGAAGAAATAAAAAAAAAAAATTGAACAAATTATTATAATGTTATTAAAAGTTATCAACGTCAGCATCGGCTACATCATATAAGACGACGAACGTTTACGTCAGCAATTTTTGATTAAAATTAGCCGGATGAACTAAATTGACAAATTATAGAAAAGGTTTTTGAGGTTTCTAACTTTTTGGACAATTTGCCCTAACCAAATCTTATTCCTTTGGTACATTTCAAGGTAAGGAAGAAGAGTTGACTCCAAACAATGATGATTTTTACAAGTTTCCTAAGAAACTAAAGGAAAGCCTTATATCTGGTGAGAGTAATATGCTCGTGCACATAGAATTAAACGAGAAAGATCAATTTGTTTTGGATTGTTTTGGTCTTTTTCTTCATACTCGAATGTCATGGGTTTGTATTTATTCAATTTATACTCATGAGCCATCATTTGCCTAATGTGGTAGAAAATTTCTTCGTTCTGAAATGTTAGGTGCTTTTATTGTCAGAAATCTAAGCATACCCCCTTGTTGTCTTGGGTGTTATATCAATATTTATCAATTGATAGCCCGAGTAGATAGGGAGTTATTCCTTTGTCGTCTCCATGAATATATTTCATCTCCCGAGTCGAGACATCTTCTGGATGATGGTAGTTGTATTCAGTTAAAAGACACCTCTATATCTTATCCTAAGGATCTTGTTCAAGCTGGTGTGATCTCAATTATTCTTTTTGATTTCTATTTGAACAAGCTCGATTTTTACTTGAGTCGGTTTGGTTATTTCTATAATATTCTAGAGCATGATATTTTTATTGAAGTTACTATTGAGGAACTTAAGAAATCCAGTTTTTTTTTTTTTTTTTGGTGACCAAGGATCCACCGGAACATACCCTTGTCGGCTTATGCCGATTTGGGGTCTCACGGGCCTCTGAGGTGGAGGACCTACAACGACTATACCTTGAGGGAAACTAGCCTAGCAACCCACCGCTAAGGCCCCCGCTTGAATTGCTAGCAACGCAAGGTTTCGAAATCTCGACCTCCATGTGCTGAAAGGGGAGCTCTCAACCAATTACACTGCCCATGGGTGGGTTTGAGAAATCCGGTGTTGATATCATTCAAACCCAATAATTGAATAATATAAAGTATTCATTGTCTAAAATCAATATGGGTGATGACTCCATTTCTTACAATCTTCTTACTGAGCGTAGCAGCATTCCCCTATTCGGTGGTGAATTAAAACTCCTTTCTAATCAATTTCAGTATGAAATAAAAAACAGCCCATGACATATAAAGGCCAGCGCTTTTCAAAGGATGAATTTCTATATTTTTGGACTCGTTTAATACCTAGAATAGATAAAGAGACTTGCAAGGCCCCTTATTTGGGATTTAGGGAAGCCTCTGTTAGCTTTCAAAAGCCATACGTGCGATGTATTGAGTGCGAAGTAATAGCATTTGCTGTCATGCGACTCTTATTGAAGTGCGCACATCATACAGGTGCTATTTATGGTAAATTTACCTTGGGTTATAATATGTGAATACCTAAGAACGATTCTTTGTAGAGACGCGATTACCTTTAGAGTAAGTCCGGCAATGTTTTCCACAGATAAAGATGGAAATATGCGTCCTAACATGGATTGTTTTTTTCAGGTTCTCAAAGCTGTCAAGATAAAAGCTGAGAGAAACCATAAAGAACCAGAAAGCACTTCTTTATGGTTTCTTAATTCGAATTTTAAGGGCTCTAGTAAGATTATCTTGCAATTAAATCAAAGCAAAATCATCGTAGAAATAAACAAGTAACAAAAGAATACCAAAAATTTATATGATTCAGGCTTAGTGTCGGTACCTAGAAGAGTAAAATACAGATAATCCACTAATAATTGGAGAATTACATAGTTATAATTAATATATTATCTCACGGTCTTTCACAAAGAACTCATTTAGAAAACTTATAGAGAGAAAATCTAATAGTCATCTTATATGTCTTGGTGTATCCGATATGAGGATATACACACACAAATATATCTAAGAAATGAACGTAGAGTGATTTCAGTATATATTTCATTTCTTATATATATAGAAAATTGTTAAATAATTTGTGATTTAATCTAAACGCCTACATTTGTTTGATTTAGTTATTATGTGAAAAAATTCTATTAGTTCTATATCTCTAATGTAATCGTAAAAATATGCTAGTTCTATGAAATTATCTTATATGAAGTATAATAATTCAAGAGTGATAATGACAATAGATAAGAGATGAACCAGGTGAACAAAAAGACACTAAGATCACACATGGGGGCGTTAGTCCACACTCAAGTAAAGATCCCACTAATATGCGTAAACAGTAATTAACAATGTTATCTCACGCAAGGATGGTAGTCCAGACTCAAGCAAATCCCACCGGTATACATGATAAAAGAAAATGTGACCTTCTACAAGGGTGATAGTTCACGCTTGATTAGAGATCCCACTTAAAGCGAAAGGAAAAGAAGATTAATAAATGATAAGAAACTCACTGATAATTGATGAAAGTGACTGGAGATTATTACAAGTGATCAAAGATATCTTAAAGAAGTGATTGCAAGTGTTTGGGAAGTGATTGCAAGTGTTTGGAAAGTGATTACAAAAGGATACAAGTGATGGATAGATCAAAGTGAAAGGATGTGATCAAAAGAGACTTTTAGGACACAAGAAGGTAAGAGAGCGTAAGTAAGCTGAAGGCAAGCAGTGGTCTTCTTCTTTTTTTGCTCTCCCTTTTAGAGCAAAACTTCAAACAAAATGAGTGTAATTTTTTTTTTTTTAGTCTTGCACAATTCTATAGTTCAGCAATAGCATCTTCAATCCAATAGTAGCATATTCAGATTTTTCTCTTCAAATGGAAAATGATAATGTTCTTTGAAAAATCTTTTTTGTCTTCTTTTGTTTTGGTAGTTGATGATTAGTAATTTCCTCTACTAGTCTCCATCCTCATCTAACAAGTTGTTGCCATAGCAATCATCTTCATTTGTATTGTCACCGTAATGGGATTAATCATCATCAGAGGATTTTGGAGATTTTGGAGGTGGCTTGGTGATTAGAAATTCGACATGAGTTTTGCTAATGCAATGCGATGTTCTTCTAGTGATTACATGGTAACCAAATGTATTTTTAAAATTGCAAAAAGAAACAATGACTATATAACATTTTACATTTTCATGTTGAGAGTAATGTAAAAGATATGTGTAAATTTTTTGCTGAAGAAATTCAATAATTTTATGTATTGATAAAAAGTTGGGCTATTGATTGTCAAAGATGATTCGTGATTTCGATCGGTTTAAAAAAAGAAAAAGAAGTCGATTTAGTCAATTCAGGTGAAAGCCCCTTGGGAAATTGCTTCCTCACAAAGGTTTTTTGTAAATTTAAAATTGTCCCATCACTTAACTTTGAATTTCCTAAATAGTGTGGGGATGTGAAGAGTGAGAAGGCTAATTATAATCAAATTCCTAGGCAACTCAAAAATTGATGAAAATATGCATAAGATTTGAAAATTTTGAATCATGACTGATTGGTTTGAAAGATTTTCAAATTGATTTTTAATTGTGGAGGTAATATTTCAATGACAGGGCCAAAATGACATCACCATTTTTGGAACGAGAAAGGTAATTGTTCAATGTTAAAATATGTTTTGAAAAAAAAAAAAAAAATAAACCAAGTGTGACGATCATTTTCATTTTGGCGAAAAAAGGCATTCCACTAGATTTCTTGATGATCCCAATAAGTGAAGGTTGGAAGATATGCTAATTTGGTAGTTAATCTAGCTTCGAATCATAATTGGGTGTGACGATTGGGTTTTCACATTTCTGGAGATGTAACTTGGAGGATTGTTGCTGTTGAATGAGTGATATTATTCGGATTTTCAGATGATGCAGAATATTTAGATGTGACAGATTTGGTTTCAATAAGGATTTGTTCATAATAGGCTTGTGGTTTTAACAGATTAGTTGATGGGTAAAACATGTTTTGCATAAACTTTTGGATTTAATGTGGAGTTCTTTTTCAACTATCATGAGATCTTGATACTAGCTTTTTGTGATGAATTGTAATTTGGCTGAAAATTGTGATATTGTTACAAAAGTAATGAGGATAGAGGGTTTTGCTATCACAAAAGAAGGGAATGGTTTTATGATAATTTCATTATTTATTTTTTTAAGTTGTTATGACTCTTTTAGATTGTAAAAGACTAATGGTGATGGGTTTAAAGTGATTTCAATTTGTTTTGATGGATTTCTTAAGCAATGTCTGCCTAAATTTTGATTGAAATAATGATAGTGATTTTTGAGGTTGTGATCCAATTTGGAGTTTGTGTGGTTGTAACAAGACAGTTTTTGCTTGAGAGAGTAATTGAGACAAATATGGGTTAAGATTAGGAGATATTGATTATGGTAATGATATTTGCTAGGCTTTGATTAGATCTAACTATATATTTAACTGCTAAGGTGATTGTGGTGATGGTGGTAATGGTGGTGGTGATTGTTGGGCTTTCATTATGTCTAACCCAACTTAAAGTTGGTTCATCCTTGGTGATTGGGGTTGTGATTCGAAGGTTTTGACAATGGCTTTACCTTTGTCTTTTTTGGACTTTGGCATTGTTTTCCTTACAAAAATTCTCTTGTTAGAAAATCAAACAAAGAATTTGATGATCCATTAAAAAATTCAATATTGAAATCAAAGATGGAACAATATAGCTTGCCATTGGGCAAAAATATATTTTGAGGCAATATTTAATACATCTTTTTGTAATACTTCTTTTGTTGATTTACAATCAATATGTAATAGAATTTTTTTATTTAAAAGATCACTTTGGAATTTGGATGTTGCTAAAACAATGGCTAATATTTCTTTTTTTTTTTTATGGTAGAGTAATTTTGTTGAGTTTGGTTTCAATGTTTAAAAACAAATTATACTATTTGTTTTTTATTTTTTTCACTTATTTGAGAATACCTCCATAACCTATATCTAAAGCATCTGTTTCTACGACTTTGAAAGCAGAAAGGGTCAGCTAGGTGGAGGCGAGATATCTCTTTAAGATGGGTTTTGATTTATTTAACAATATTAATATGAACTGATGTCCATGATGGAGAGTTTTTCTGTAATCTTTGATGTAAAGATTTACATAACATGTTAATATTTGGGAAAAAAAAATCTATGATGTAATTGAGACTTCCTAGGAACATTTTTAATTGGGTTTTATCTTTAATTTCATTAGGAAATTTTTCTACAAATAGGATTGATCTTTCAATTGGGATGATACTTCATTAGGAAATGTAATGTCCTAAAAATCTAATTTTTGTTTGGAAAAGTGATATTTTTGTAGGAGAAACTACTAATCTATTTTTCTTGATAATACTTATGAATACTAATATATGTTTAAAATGAGTTGAAAGAATTGAAAGTGCATATGCAAGAATTGTTAATAAATGATTCATACGTTCCAGTGCATCACATTGGGAGCACAAATTCTGTTCATGTAGAAGAAAGATGGTTCGTTGCGTTTGTGTATCGACTATCGTCAACTCAATCAAGTGACGATCAAAAACAAGTATCCACTCCCAAGGATCGATGACTTGTTTGGCCAATTGTAAGGAGCGTCAATATTCTCTAAGATCGACCTAATGATAGGGTATCATCAGTTGAGGATCGGAAAGGAGGACATACCAAAGTCAGCATTTTGTACACGATATGGCCATTATGAGTTCACTGTAATGCCGTTTGACTTGACAAACGCCCAGCTGCTTTCATGGATTTGATGAACCGAGTTTTCAAAGAATACTTGGATTAGTTTGTGATAATGTTCATTGATGATATCCTAATGTACTCGAGAAGTCCAGAGGAGCACGAAAGGCATTTGAGGATGGTGCTTCAAACATTGAGGAATTATGGATTGTACGCTAAGTTTAGCAAGTGCGAGTTTTGGTTGACTCGTGTTGCTTTCCTAGGTCACATAATTTCAGGTGAAGAAATCTCCGTGGACCCGACCAAGATCTAAGTAGTTATCAACTGACTAAGACCGACAATAGTGACAGAGATCAAAAGCTTCTTGGGTTTAGCCGATTATTACATAAGGTTTATGAAAAGATTTTCAGCTTTAGCCTCACCGTTGACTCGACTATTGAAGAAGGAAAATAAATTTGTATGGATAGATAAGTGTGAGTGTAGTTTCCACAAGCTTAAGCAGAAGCTGACTACAGCCTAAACATACCATCTGGTACTAGAGAATACAAGATCTACAGTGATGCGTCGTTTAGAGGATCGAGTTACGTGTTAATGCAGCATGGCAGAGTTGTTGCATACACATCCTGTCAGTTAAGACCTCATGAGCTGAATTATCCGAAGCATGACTTAGAACTCACAGCAATTGTTTTTGCTCTGAAGATTTGAAGACATTATTTGTGTGGAGAAAGATTCCAAATCTTTACAGACCACCAAAGTCTCAAGTACCTATTTTCTCAAAAGAAGTTAAATATGAGACAGCGTCACTGGATGGAACTCTTGAAGGACTATGATTATGATATTCAGCATCACCCTGGAAAGGCTAATAAAGTTGCTGATACGCTGAGTCGGAAGTCTTCAGTTGCGCATATGATGGTCAAGGAATGGATATTACTTGAGAAAGCTCGAAATTCGATTTTCAAATTTGAGATAGGCCACCTTTCAAATCTTATGGCCACCCTCGGAATTGAGCCGGAAGTGCAGATTAGGATCAAGACGCTTCAACAGACCAACCCAGAAATTCAGAAAGTCCTACAAGAGAATACCGAAAAGAGGAAGGTTGACTTTTAGATTTCTGAAGACGAAAAAATTTCGAGGACGATTGTGTGTACCTAACGATGTAGAAATTAAAGAGGAGATCTTATCAGAAGCTCATCGTAGCAGTTACAACATTCATCCTAAAGATGTATCAAAATCCGTGTCAACATTATTAGTGGGCTGGTATGAAGGCGGACATCGCCAAGCATATTTTCCATCCCTTAAACTCATCTATTTTTTTTTTTCTATTGAAGATAATTGTTTCCATTGTGTTTCTATAGCACAGTGCATGCTCTACACACTGTCCACTACTTATTCACGAAAAGGTTTAAGTTTCCGTAGATAATCAATTCATTCCTCTCTTGGTTGTTTGTGCCTACTCCATTGATTAATTTGCACATATCCTATTGATATATGGAAAGGTACATAATCCAATGTCAAATACACATTGTTGAATGATTGTATTGAGACAAGTTCTGTTGAAATTAATTAACGAAAGAAACAAGACGGCAAGATATAAAATAGAATTGGATGAAAATAATAGTTCATTAGTTATTGGTTCTAATTGAGAGGAAGAAAATCAGCATTAGAACATTCTTCTTGCTTGCACCGCCTGGAACTTTCACAGAAGAGGGGAAGCTTGAAGGAAATACAGGGAGCATTCACTGAAGGAAGGCAAAAGGGGGCTCACTGGTTTGATCTCAGAGGGAGAAGGGGAGAGGCGAAAGGAAAGAAAGAGAGCGGGGGCTTTTCTTTTTGGGGAAGCGCCGCTCCTTCTACTCAGACAGACTCGACCAAGCCACCTCGACCATCTCCATCCTTCTTCCCATCTCTCACCACTCTCAGTGCGGCCGCCACGAAGAACGTTCACTCGGGTTCAGTCCTCGACCTTGAAGGCTCCAAGCGGATTTTCTTTCGAAGCCCGTGTTCGTCCCCACGAGCGACGTTTCGCTGACTCTCCTCGCACCAGCCGGTCATTTTCTCTAGCTTCGCTGAAAAACAAGCAGCAGATGCGACGATGCTTCTGATCAGGTAAGCATCTCGTTCCCCCCTCGCACATCTGTTTTTTCTTCATGCCGTTCAGGAATTAAAACAGAAATTTCAGTCAATGAGATCGTGGTCTAATCTTGTGAAACCGAGATATACCTGTGAGAGACAATGTTATTTGGAGTGTGATATGTCATTTTTAGACCGAAAAACATATCAAAATAGGATCGGAGGCTTGTTCTTGGTAGTGCACGTCACATATTTGATAAAATGCGCGAATGATATACTGAGATCCATGCTATCCGATCGACGTCACAAGTTTAGTTTAATGCTTTATTGTTCTTATATTGTCAAAGGAAGTCTGATTTTTGTGCCTCTCGATGTGATCTTATGCGACTTCATGGAAAGTAATCGTTCGTCGTTGAGTTGGCCGTAAATCCTCCTCTCCACCGGAAATCTTCCCCTCGCTGGCGTGTCCTGTGGTTCAAGGCCACCCTAGTCAGTTCGTCTCTTTGATTTGTAGTGCACTGGTGATTATATGCTTGCTAGAAAGGCTAGGATGGAAGAAACTAATCTCGTGTGGAGATTATCCGTTGATTGTTGCGATCGCCATATTAAGCGTCCGGAGTTGGTGACCGTCGGTCGGAGCAGGTGACCACCGGTTGGTGTTGGTTCGGTGGCGATGTGATTATATGCTTGCTAGAAAGGCTAGGATGGAAGAAACTAATCTCGTGTGGAGATTATCCGTTGATTGTTGCGATCGCCATATTAAGCGTCCGGAGTTGGTGACCGTCGGTCGGAGCAGGTGACCACCGGTTGGTGTTGGTTCGGTGGCCATGTGTATGCTGGCGACGACGTGTATAGAGGTTGATTCGTCGCCAATAATTCTGGTTCAGTTAAGTTGCAGAAGGAATAGAGAGATTCGGGGAAGAAGAAGGCGCAAGGTTGAAGAAGGTGCAGGGGAAATAGACAAAACAAGGAAGAAGACAAAAGGGAAAGAATAAAAGAAATTGAGAAAATCATATAAAAATGTTTAAAATTTCGGGTTTTTTAATCTGACCGGGCCGGATCCGGATTTTTGCGTCGGGTCAACGGTTCGGATTGGGTAAACCCGGTCCAGACCGTTCCTCGAATATAATAATAAATTTTAAAAATTAAAAATTTCGAAAAAAAAAATTCAGAAAATGATAAAATGTTTTAAAAATTTTATGAAATAATAAAGATCTAAAAAAATCGAAAATCAATAAAAGATTAGAAATTTTAGAAAATCATTAAAAAATTTAGAAAGTTGTAAGAAATTGAAACCCAAAAATTAGACAAGCTTTAGGGCTTTACAATAGGGATTCTTGTTTTGCGTTGTGTTGTTTTATTTATAGGGACAATATTAAGATGCTTGTGTGCTTTCTTTCATGGTTATAATTAATTGCGCATTTCAAAATTTTGGGTGTTACTTTCTTGCTCTAGAATTGGTCAGGACAAACCTTAGACTTTTTTCTAGAAAGGTTGCTATGGCATCAGCTAGCTTGTAATTAGGTTAGATACTGAAAGGGCATTAAACTTAGGGTTAACATAATCAAGTCGAATCTCCGGTTGCATAAATAATAAGATATTCTCCTGTATCTTATTAGGTTTCTAGCCGACTCTAAAAGGATTGGCGAATTTTTGGTTATAATCTGCACAGGTTTAATTGATTAAAAACATCAAAGCCCGACGTCATGCAAGGTATGGGCTTAGAAAAGCCCGAGTCAATGAAAAGTCATCGGCTCGAAGTTGACAATACCTCTAAATTTAATAGCTCCACTCTTGCGAGGGGTTAAGTTGCAACGGTTATCAATTGTGCTAGTTATCCAACTAGCATCTGAATATCCTTTTAGTATTATTGGTTATCTTTCATATATTAAAAAAAAAACATAATGCATTTTTTTTAATAAGCAAAAATTCTACTTATAACTTTCCAATGCACAGTACTAGGATTACTCGTAAATATTGACAATTTACAAATAATAAAGGCTATATCCAGTTTAGTGCAATTCATAGTGTACATCAGACTTCTAATTTCACTAGCATATTCTGACTATGCCAATGGTTGCCTAGTATTTTCCATCAATTTAATTGATACATCATATAGTACATTTGACTCTTTAATTCCCAAATACTAGTATTTTTTAAATGATCTTCTCCACATAGTAGCATTGACTTAAAGCATAACCCCACTATGTTTGAACACTTCGATACATATAGTTGTATCCACTTCTCTTAAATCTTTCACTTTAAACTAAGAAGATGGATACCTTTCAATTCCATTTATGCCAAGCATATTTGTACCACCATTCAGAATATCATCTACATATAAGCAGATTATAACTCCATACTCTTTGGTAATTTTTGAGTAAATGTACTTATTAGCATTGTCATGTTTAAATCCATATGGTAAAACCATCGAATCAAAATCTTCATGTCATTGTTTCGGTGCTTTCTTTGTCTCTGCTGATGTTGCTATTCTCAACCAAAAGGCCCCTTATTTACAATTTCTTTCAAATAATTAGCCTCACGATCCCAAGAACCTTCCTCAATTTGAATGCATTTGATCATATTATCCATAATTAGGTTCTCATTCATATGAAGAAGTTCATTTCAATAATCATTCCAAGTTTAAGGCAATTTAGAAATAATTGTAGCAACTTGAAAAGGCTCATAAACTTCAATCATAAAGTCTTTGAGTTTGGCAACATATATTTAAAATTCATCCACTTGCTTAGCGACAGATTTTCCGTTGATCTTGGCAAAGTCAAAATATTTCAAAGTAGTAATTCTATCTACACCCTTGTTTGTCAGCATTGTAATTTGGTCTCCAAGGCATTCCAAATGTCACTGGAATCTGTGTAAGTTCAGAAAGTTTCATATAGACGATCTGACAAAGGATTGAGAATCCTTCCTCAGCACCTCCTTTCATCATCCTCGCGCATAATTCAAATAGATAAAGAATCATAATATCCTTCCAACGTATGAAAATAGTTCCATCATAAGGATTGATTTGATGCAGCCGATGTCTCCATCTCCATGATAATAATACCTTAAGATTGTTGGAGAAATTTGTTTGGTGAAGAAAATAGAGAAGTAATAGTAGATCCTTGATGCTTTGATATGTGATGACGATCATTATTTTTAAGGTATTATTTGCATCCACTATTGTTGCTGCCGAGTTTAGAACAAATATACTTCTAGGATATACACCAAAGCCGCAGAAAAACGAGTTTAGCGGTTACTCGAATCTCTCTTGGAATTTCCCCTTGAATGTGTTAAGGTCGCGTGTATGAAAAGAGAAAAAGAGAGAGTTCTGAAGAAGGAGCAATTATGAATAGTTGTGGTTATTATAAATAATATGTGAATTGGTTTCTATTCATAGACAATCAGTCAACACATCTCTTAGAAATAGATACCTTATCCGCAATCATCACCACACTTCTTATTAAGAATCACTTCCTTTCATAACTCAGGTTTTTTTTTTTTTTATCAAGAGTCACGTCTTTTCTTAACGAAGAGATTTTTTTTTTTTTTTATGATAACAAACTATTTTAATATTAACGCCATCAAAAAGGCATAAATTTAGACTTCTTAATTACTACAACTTGCATAGGTAAACAGATGGCATTTGGATTTTCGAATGTGATACCATGTTTTTTAAAGGTTTGGATGGCTCGTCATATCCAATGAGTAAGACCTCGTAAAAGTGAATCTATATTGTAAATTCTAGTATTTACAAATCCGAATGACGATCCGTTGTTGCTAGGAATGTATATTACATTTTCTTTTTTAAATTGGCGATGCACACCAAGATCTTTGAAGATATATCATCTCGAACAGCAACATGTTGTGAAGTCGTATATTTCATGATTACAACAACTTGCATAGGTTTATGACGGTTCCATGTAACAAATAGCAAACTGTTGTTAAGTTTGGTTTACGACAATTTACAACTTGATTTTGAGGCATTACCGTGCCTGCCACTTATAGCTCCGGTGATGCCAGGTGCGCCCAATTCCTCTCCACTTGAGAGTCCTCATTTGTTGCTGAATAGAAGTTCTATAATATGCTTTGGAGTCTTTTATATTTTCATAGATAGATCTTGGTTCATTGACTTCATTAAGTAGTTCCTATAATATCTAATTGATTTTAGAAACACTAGTCCTTAGCCTCGTCAGAATTCGAGGATGAGGTCTACGGTTTTATACAAGACATGATTCTGGTCTTGCCCCGTCTTGCTTTTGTGCGTATCCGCACTTGTAGATGTGGATGCTTCTTGCGGAAAATATGGTTTGCAGGGCATGTGAATGCTTCATGCATTACATTTGTTTTTAGTCAATGTTGGCACTGGAAAGTTCAATGGTGGGTCACAGTCTTCACTTCGGCACGAAATTGATTATGCAGTCGCCCGAACTTGCTTCATTGCTATATATTGAGTTTCCAGAGACATGTTTGGCATGCAACCACTTGAGTTGGAGATGAAGTAAATATGTGCTGTTTTACATCGATTATACATTTTAAGGGATTACAGTTCATTACATCTCTAGTTTTACCCCTAATGCTAATGTTTCTATTCAGAGCCATGGAGCTTCAAAGTTGACTCACAAGAACTGGGATGTTATGCCAAAATTGCTGCCAAACGTGTTTTACGTAATTTCTTTTCCTCTTGCAATTTTCATCTTCACATAAGGTGAGGATGCCTTTTTTAATTTTTTTTGGAATAAGTAATAAGCTGAGGATACTTGAATGCAAATAATTGGGTATTTGTTGTGCATCTGACATGTGAAATAAAATTGTACTGTAGTCTTATTGCTCTTTGTCTTATCGAGTGCAATGGCGTAAAAAATTATTCATTTGTCCAATCCTACTTAGTCGGCTAAGTTGTTGTCGTTGCTGCCGCTGTTCCTGTGGTCGGCCGTTGTGAAGTCAAATTTGGAAAAGATTTACAATCGAATTTATCTTCTGGACATTATTTTCGCATAAATATGTGTAGGACCTAAAAGGGCTGCTACTATAGACTGCACTTGAAACTCGTGCACGGGAAGACCATCCCGAAAGGGCTAATGCTAGATTGCACTTGATATTGTTTATGCTTCTCTTTCATTCATTTATGATTGTGGTAATTCCATCCTCCGGAGCTCTCCTGCATGTTTTTCCATCTCACTCTGTTGCTTCAATAACTTCAGTTTATTACCTTTCAGTCTTGCTTTTGCTATAAATGAGTAGCTGAGCCCAGAGGTCCAAAAACTTCGAACAGTACCAGGGTGTCAATTAGCGTGGCGCAAGTTATGCTTGGCTAGGAATCAATTTATATACAACTTTTTTGTTGCCGGGTGACCTTATACTTAAGATTGTCGAGATTGTTGAGATTGTCGAGAGAAGACATGATTCCTATATGCCGTAACAGGATAAATTTTACAACGGATGATGCAGAAATAAACCATTGGCAATCACACGGGTTTTCAGTACTATCTGTTCAGATGAATGTTTGTTGGCTTTCTTTGACTGGCTTAAGGTGTCCGTTCTTCTCTTGCATTTTTCAGCTTGATACTTAGGAGATGCTCCTTTTGTTCGTCTTTCCCAATGAAAAACTTGGAAGTTGAAGGAGCTTTGATTTCTGATTTATGAAGCAGCGACAGTTTCTACTGGAGTCGAGCTGTGGAGCAGTGGTTATCATTTGCCGCGTTCTTCTGGTATTTCTAGTAAGCAATCACTTTGTTATTTCTTGAAATGAGAACAATGTAAAAAGAGCAGAGCTGGACGAAGACACCCACATCTTCTATTGTTCTTGCATATGGGCATATTGCAACATATTTCATTAGTTAAGTACGGAGTAAGGTTAATGTGATTATGCTATTGAGTCATTTTCTTCCCTCTTTGTTCTTATCAGGCTTAATCACGGTGGAGTCTACTTGGGGTGCCACCCATGTATCGATAAAATGGAATTTTCTCTATTCGTATCTGTATCATCTTTTAAGGGAGACATACCCTTTTTAGTGTCTACCCTTTGTTTTTGAAGAGGGGTGTGGTTCGGATTTTTGCATCTACGTTAATTTATATGAAAACTTTAAATATTTCTCTCATCCATAATTTCTTTCAAAGATTAAAGTTATAAAACCGTCGAGAAACTACACATTACTAATGGACAAACGACTTGTCAGCTAAAAAGGGAAAAACCATTCAAATTTCCTCTAAAAAAGATCATACTTATTTGCAGAAGGGTCCAGTTAGCATAATTGATACTCTATATCGAATTGCCGCTTGTAAATTGGGGAACATCTTTTTATTGGTTTAGAAATTGAAATACAAGTAAGCTTCATGAGAATAAGAAAAAAACTGATACTCTATATTGATTTTAGGTGGAATTTGACAATACATATTCTTTTTAAGTAAAAAGGTGGTTCCCCCCCCTCCCTTTCTTTACGTTCTCTTTCGAAAGGATGGAATTCATACTGAAGGCTATTGATTGATGAAGTGATGCTAGCGGTCAAGGGGAGACGAATAATTCAACTGAATAGCGAGTAATATCCTACTGGCGGTAGGAGTCTGTCCTCTAATACATTATTGTCGCCAACATCTTTTCTTTATTTGAAAATCTAATGCACAACAATCTATTCATTAGTCTCACAAACAACATTATCAAGTGTCTTTTCATCTTTGAAAATTTACTGACCTTTACACAAATAATATATATTTATAAAAGATTATTGAAAAATAAAAAATAGATGTAGATTCGATTCAATCTTCACTGGATTCAGTTAAATTAACACCTAAAAGCTTAAATAATTAAACATATCCAAATCTAATAATTTTTTAATGACTATTATCATAGGTAACACATGATGTAGTACGTGTCAATTAGATAGAGTTTCCATATGCTTGTTTAGAATATGCCTCGTTTTCTTCTTCTGTTTTTTAATCTGAGAATATGCCTGTCAATTGGAAACAATCTGGTGACCGGATGAGCTAGTCAGCCGGTTTATTAAAAAGGATATTGTCGTTCATAAAGGGCCGTTACTCTCCTTGGAAAACAACTACAGTCATGCAAGCATTTTCCTATACAGAACATGTGGCTTGCGTAGCACGCATTGGTTTTTGTTTTGAAACAATAAGAGTTTTGTCTTTTAAGGTGAGCATGACAAAATTTTTGGCATAGAAATTGATTTCTAGCCAGAAATCAATTTCTCAATTTTTATTTCAGAAATTGAGAAGTTAAAAATTTTAACTTCTGATTTCTTCTTCAAATCTATTTCTGGAATAGAAATCTGTTTCATAAATAGAAAAATTAAATTGCGTTACCAAACGAATTTCTGTTCCAAACTTGTTCTAGGGAACAGAAAAACAGAAAAATAGATAAGTAGAAATTTTATTATACACGCCCTTAACGATTAACGATTAAACCATACGCGGTGAGAACTGCCATGTGGTGGGAATTTGCTTGGAAAAATTGAGGGTTATAGTGTCATTCAGCTGAATTTTCTTGGGAAGTTACATGAGTTAAGTCTTATCAAAGCTCCATTTGTCAATCAAAACTTGTGGACCATAAAAGGGTTACACCACATATGACTTTCAAGTTCTTTTCTTTGAATTATTGTAAGGGTAAGAATCGGGCAAGAAACATCACAAAGTGATGGATGGTGCACATTTGTCCATGTGCTCGGAGATTAGGTATGGCTAGACCCGTCAAATGGGTCATGACTTTCAAGTTCTTTTCTTTGAATTATTGTAAGAGTAAGAATCGGGCAAGAAATATCACAAAGTATGGATGGTGCGCATTTGTCCATGTGCTCGGAGATTAGGTATGGTTAGACCCGTCAAAATGGGTCGTCACTTTCAAGTTCTTTTCTCTGAATTATTGTAAGAGTAAGAATTGGGCAAGAAATATTACAAAGCGATGGATGGTGGGCATTTATCCATGTGCCCAGAAATTAGGTGTGGTTAGACCCATCAAAATGGGTCATTGATGAAATTTTTAATCCTATGTGGCCATCATCTCACCATGCTTGATGAGAAGAAAACCATTCACCATCTTTTCCGTCTTTTGGGGTTTCCTTTCCGAGCAACTTTTTACTTTTCATTTGCCGTACAGATTGATGAAGGGAAAGTTATCAACCTCGGTTCGACCTTAATCATCCGGATCAATTCATACGAAAGATATTAATTTAAAAATTCATCGCTCAATACATTAACATATCTAAATTTCTTCATTTATTGAGAACCCTTATGTGGTGGTAGATGTTGATTTTGTTTAGGGTGTTCGTAATATTTCTCGTTTTTCATTTTTTGGCAGGTGATGGGATTTGTCCATGCAAAATATACAAGAGTTTTGGGGAAAAGTACCCAAAAAAAGTCCTAATTTATTACATTAGTGCCAATTTGATTTCAAACTTTTTGATTTGACTAATTTAGTCCTGAACATTTTCACGTTTTCATCTTATCAATTTTGGTAAAAAATTGTCGACATGAACATTTTTAAGAATTTTTTTTTGTTTTTCTTTTCTTTGTTGTTATTATTATTTTATTTTTTCTTTCTTTTTATTTATTGTAGCGAGATTCGCAGCCCTCGCCAAATGTAGTCAAGGGCTGCCTCGCCCGAGCCATTGCAAGATCTGGGTAAGGGCAACCTCAATTGGAGTTGGCGAGGCTACAAAGGCCCCTTGCTCGTGGCCCCACTATTCACTAGCCAAGGACCCACGCCTAGATTTGGCGAGGTCCATGCCCTCCCCATCCCCAGTGACTCTCATTAGCCAAAATGAAAAGAAAAGAAAAATATAATATAATAAAATATAATTCGATATTCAATAATCAAAATAAATTTGCAAAAGTCATTTACGTCAGCACTGGTTGTGCCACATAAAACGGTCATGGTCTACGTTAATGATTTCTAGCCAAAATTGGCTTGTAGAACTCAATTGACAAATTCTAAAAAAGTTTAGTATTAAATTAGCATAATTACAAAATTTATGACTAAATTGATATCAATATAATATATTGATGATTCTTTGGCACTTTCCCCTTTAGAAAAGATTTGCTCATCGCTCCAATGATAACTATCATGCTCCTCGTTTAAGGAATACATGAAATGGGTAACGTGCATAGTGTGAACTAATTGAAGCTATAGTTCAAACACTTGAAAGGAAAAATAAGAAAAAAATGTCTTGTGCGGGTGCATCGTGTGCAAAACCGTTGAATAAAAATTACAAATAGTCAAAAGGTTTACTAGACTACCAGCTGGCTGCGTAGTCAAATATACATGCCACATAGGATGCTGACGTGGCATCGTTAAACCACTGATTATTTATTAATTGTTAGAATTTGCATCATGTGGCGATCCTCGAGTAAATACTCCAACGGTTCATTCCATCTACCCTATCAACTTCTCTCTCTCCTCCCTCCCTTGCCCGTCTCACTCCTTTGCCATGCCCTAGCAACGCTGGCACCACCTCCGCAGTTTCTCATCCCCTTACTTCGCTGGCAACCCGACGGCCCACCTCTGAGATCGACGGCGACCACCGACAATTTGGACAAATGCTCGACACTTCCGATTCTTGATTTTCCTATGCTCGGAACAAAATCCTACTACGAGATTTGGACTACATATGAAATGGATTCCGACAAACGTGGAACTTTATTACTTCTAATCTAGAATTAGGATTCCACCACCAACTATAATACGACGTAGCAAAGGGCCACTCTATTTCCACATATACTTTGGCTAGATACTCAGTCTTATCTCGTCAATTGTCAAAAACACCCTCCACGAACCATCAATTTTCAAGACGTCAAACCCAGCATCATATATTGAATACCTTTACCATCATTGTCTTGCGCTCTCCGGCATCAACTCCGATGGGAAAAAGAACACGTCCTATTGCAGATTCATCTCTGTATCTGGAATAAGAGATCAAGCTAAGCTTCACCAAAGCATGATAAATCACGAGACTCTTAGAAAATGGAAACGCCAGTTCCAAATCCAACGAACTCTCGTGAATATCATTCATCAAAAGCAGCAACCGAACAGATATAATCTGCAAATTGGAACGTATTTAGACGAATCGATCACGAGAGTAAGACATCGGCTCTAACAACTTCTGCGGGAGGGTATGAATTACTGCTCTCTTCAAATATCTGTACATTGCAAAGACAGAAGGCTCGAGCGACGAAGTCTTCCACTGATAATTTTTTTATCAATGGACTTGCGTGAACCTAAATGCCGACACTCAAATCAAACTTTTCCACAAATTTGCTGGACATGTCAATTATAATGAAGACTTGGAAAAGGACGTGCCAGTTTTCATAGTAAATGCACGGTCAACCTATTGGAAAGGGAAAAGATACTATTACGAGAGTAAGACGTCGGCTCTAACAACTTCTGCGGGAGGGTATGAATTACTATTCTCTTCAGATATCTGTACATTCCAAAGACAAAAGGCTCGAGTGATGAAGTCTTCCATTTATAATTTTTTTATCAATGGACTTGCGTGAACTTAAATGCCGACACTCAAATCAAACTTTTCCACAAATTTGCTGGACATGTCAATTTCAATGAAGACTTGGAAAAGTACGTGCCAGTTTTCATAGTAAATGCACGGTCAACCTATTGGAAAGGGAAAAGATACTATTACGAGAGTAAGACGTCGGCTCTAACAACTTCTGCGGAAGGGTATGAATTACTATTCTCTTCAGATATCTGTACATTCCAAAGACAAAAGGCTCGAGTGATGAAGTCTTCCATTTATAATTTTCCACAAATTTGCTGGACATGTCAATTTCAATGAAGACTTGGAAAAGTACGTCAATCATGCCAGTCTCAATGGCAAAGTGCGCGCTAAACCGATTGAAAAAGGAAAAGATTTTATCTTGCAATATATAGTCAATGGAAAAACGAAGACATGGTTTCGACAAAGGCCCCATTTGCCGGAAAACGCTACACAGCTGTAAAAGGCATTGACCTCGATTGAGGCTTCAGGAATGACGTTCCATATATAACTATGTCATCGATCTTGTTAAAATTATGTAGACTTGAACCCACTCACTCCCAAAAACCATACCCCAAATCATGGTTTCTTCTTTATTGCTGCCCAACCAGTCTCCTTTAGGTGCCTTCTTGTTCTTGTTGCTCTTCTTGGTTGACATCACTTCATTTCATGATGTAGGCGATTCAGCTTCCTCCACATCTTCTTTGGCTATCAACGCGACCAGGAGTAAGGATGGAGCAGAGGCTCTCTTAAATTGGAAATCTACTCTTGAAAACCATAACCAATCCCTCCTTTTCTCATGGCATGGCAACAATCCTTGCAACTTTACTGGTGTTGCTTGCGATGACTATAAAGCCATCACCCATATAAATCTTTCACGGTTTGAGAGGAACTCTAGACGGCCTTGACTTCTCATGCTTAACCAATGTGGTTAGCTTTAAACTTGGCAACAACTTGATCTATGGCTCTATTCCCTCCGGTATCGGTAACCTCTCCAAACTTGGCTCTCTTGATCTTTGTGTTAATGAACTGTCCGGGAACATTCCTCCAAGTATAGGTATGCTAAAAAGTCTTCATTCTTTGTACTTATGTGCAAACAACCTTAGTGGACACATCCCTCGGGAGATTGGACAGTTGATTTCTCTTTTGGAACTTGATTTTTCCAAAAACAATTTCATTGGTCCTGTCCCTGCTTCACTAGGGAACTTGAACAAACTCATTAAACTCCATCTATCGAAAAATCAACTTTTAGGGCCTATTCCTACTTCTCTTGGAAAATTGGGCAATTTAACTGTATTAAACATTTCAAGAAATGTCCTTTCTGGTTTCATACCTCTGGAAATAGGGGGCTCACTTCTCTTCTTAAACTTGACCTATCAAGCAACAATCTTACGGGATCAATCCCTCGTTCCATCGAAAATCTGAAAAGTTTATCTTTGCTTCACCTCTCAAAAAATGGAATCTCAGGCTTGATCCCTCAAGAAATAGGGAGTCTGATATCTCTGAAATTGTTTAAAAATAATTTGGCTGGTCCAATCCCTACTTCTATCGGAAAATTGGGCAACTTAACCATATTAGTCATATCAAATAACATCCTTTCTGGTTGCATTCCACAAGAAATATGTGACTTGAGAAGCTTGAAGTTTCTTAGGTTAAAGGGAAATGGATTGTCAGGATCTATTCCTTCAAAAATCGGGATGCTTGCTTCTCTTATGGAACTTCACCTAGCAAACAATAGCCTCACTGGCTCGATTCCTTCTTCTATAGGAAAATTGACGAGTTTATCTGTTCTTTACCTCTACAAAAATGCAATCTCATCCTCGATCCCTTGAGAAATTGGGAGATTGTTACCTCTGAAAGAATTGGATTTGTCAAATAATCATTTGGTCGGCCCAATCCCATCATCTCTCCAAAACTTAAGTAGTCTAAAGTTCTTAAGCCTTAAGACAAATCATCTTTCAGGCTTGATTCCATATGAGTTGGGGAAATTGATATCTCTTTCGATATTTAAAGTATCAGATAATCATTTGACCGGTCATATCCCTACATCAATCGGAAACCTGACCAATCTAACTGTGTTACTCCTTGGTGACAACAAATTCTTTGGTTCCTTGCCTTCTGAATTTAATAAGATAACGGGTTTGGTTAAGTTGTATCTGTCTAACAATGAATTGGAGGGGGAATTGCCAGAAGATGTATGCCTTGGGAGATCATTGCAATATTTCTCCGTCTTCAATAATCATTTCATGGGTCCCACCCCAACAAGCTTGGTGGACTGTCGCACGTTAATTAGATTAAGTCTAGAAGGGAACCAACTTACTGGAAATATAGCGAAGGCTTTTGGAATATATCCACATCTATATTCTTTGGATTTAAGCCACAAGCATTTTAACGGTGAACTTTCTTGGAAATGGGGGCGTTGTCGAAATTTGGCGAGCTTAAGAATATCGAACAACAACATTTCTGGTGAGATACCTGTGATATTTGGAAGGATGGCTAATAGAATCTGAATATTGTTGCTCATTATCACTTTCTAGCTAAATAGGAACATCTTCAACTATTTTGTATGGATGCTCTACATGAAACTCCACATCTTTCCGAACATTCTTCTCATGAATATTTGTTGACTCAGTAACAACCTTTCTTTTTTCAAGTATAAAATTTTCATCAAAAGTAACATCACTACTAATTATAAATTTTAATGATTGAGGGTCAGAACACCATAACCTATACACTTAACCCCGTCTACATAACCAACGAAAATACACTTCTTGGCTCTAAGTTCAAGCGTACCCTTTTTTACATAATAATAAGTAGGACATCCAAATATTTTTAAATTAGAATAGTCAGAAATTTTACCTAACCATACCCCATTAAGAGTCTTACATTCAATTGCGGTTAAAGAAGAACAATTTACTAAATAACATGTCTTATTCACAACTTCAGCCCAAAATCTTTCCCAAGTCCAGCATTAGAGAGCATACACTTAGCTCTCTCTAAAAGTGTCTAGTTCATGCGCTCTGCCACCCCAATCTATTGACGCGTGTACCTGACTATTCGACGTCAAACAATCCCCGAATTTTCCTAGTACTTGTTGAAATCACCTTCACAAAACTCAAGACCACTGTCTGCTCTGAGATGCTTTATCTTCTTCCCAGTTTGATTTTCAATTATCATCTTCCACTTCTTGAACGTATCAAAAAGGTCACTTTTACACTTCAAAAAAATAAACCCAGACTTTCCTCGAAAAATCATCTATAAATGTCAGAATAAACTACACCACCCTTAGATGTTACCTATACCGGTCCTCACAAATCAAAGTGAATATAGTCAACTATGCCCTTCATTGAATGTACCTCAGTATTGAAACTAACTTTGCGCTGCTTTCTGAAAACACAATATTCACAAAAGTCAAGTGAGACCATATGATCCCTACAAAGTAAATCACGTTTACTCGATATATTCGCCAACCGCATATGCCACAACATTGATTTTCAAAATCTAAAGATGATAGATATATTTAAAGAACCCACAATGGTACTTCCCTGTAGAACGTAAATATTTTTGTTTATGTTACCTCTCATCACAATCAATGAGCCTTTTGAAATTTTCAAAACTCTACCTCCACTTGTGTACATGCATCCAATGGAATCTAAAGTGCTCACTGAAATAAGGTTTTTCTTCAAATTTGGGATGTGTCTAACGTTTGTCAAAGTTCTTACTACAATGTCATGGCATTATCTACATCATACCAATACCTACAATCCTGCAAACTGCATTGTTATCCATCAAAACTTAACCACCATTGATTTTCTTATATGTGCAGAACCAATTTCTATGTGGACACATGTGGTATCAGCATGCTGAACCCAAAATCCATTCATCATCGACATGAAAATTTGAAGATAAAACAGTGAGAACATTATTTGAGACGTGAGATTTACGTGGAAAACCCAAAAATGGGAAAAGCCATGGAGAGAGAGCGGAGTTTCACTATCTTCAACAAAAACACAAAAGTACAGTTCAAAAAGCTCTAAAACCACTTAGTGAGCCACAAGATCTAAATATCCAACAAAAAGATAGGTAAAAAACAAAATAGGAAATAATATAGATGCTAGGGTTGGAGATCTATTATCAAAGACATTCCTTTTACAGTCTCCTTTCAAAAATTCTTAAAATAAAGGTGCATGATCTAAAATACCATTATCTCTTAATTTGAAAGTCAAAACTCAACAGTTTCTTGTTTCCAATGCATCTTCCTTAATTGCCTAAGATCATTATTGTAAAACGTCTTCTTAATGGCATCCTCTTCATCAATGATTGATAATCAAAAAAGTAGAAAGAGAAAAGAAGGAAAAAAAAAAAAAGTAAAGTAAAACGAGAGAAAAAAAAACGTAAGGAAAAATCAGAAAATTCATAAAATTATTCAAAAAGACATCATTTTGAGCAAATTTATCTATATTAGATAGCTGGCATGCTTTGTAAGATGGTTAACAATGACTAAATTGTCGTGTTAGCAATTTCAAGCCAAATTTATGTACAAAATGGGAAAAACCTTTTAGAAAACTTACTTGAATCTAATTTACTCTACAAGCTCAAATTTGAATCATATTTTTTACATCAATAGAAGTCAAGGCTAAGAATGTGATTATTTTCTCACATGCCCCACCTCTTAACTGGCCATTGCAAATCTCTCTTTACTAGATTGCTTTTGGGATCACTCCAAGATCATTGGCCCAAAATGTCGTCCACTCAAAAATGTTTCTCTTCAATTCAGTGATCTATTTTTTTTGCCAGATTTGTCAACATGATTATTAGTTTACGTGCTCATAAACTCAAGTGTGTTGATTTGTGAAACGACACCAGCATTACAGAATTCAAAATGACATGGTTTGATACTTATTAACTTGTTTTTATTAAATAAAGATTAACATAGAAATATTTTGATAGTTATAAGAAACGATACAAGTAATAAGTACAAGTAGAATGACACAAAACAATGAGATGACAAACAAATGTAAAATCATGAGTATATAGGAAACGGAATTTACATATGCATCTGATTATTTAACAAAGATGATTCTCGATCCATAAAAGAGGATATGCATCAGTTCACATCAAGATATCCGAGGAAGTTTGCAATATAGCTGAATGATCTCAAATACAATTACATTATGAAAAAAGAAAACAGTCTAATCTGTAACAGGTGACATTGCACCTCTTGAGCCAAGAGCTACATCCCTTCTACTCTACATCCAACAATGAATGTTCAATACCCTTCTCCTTTAGAAGCATGGCATCGTTTCCAATTCCGACAATATAGCCTACAATCTTCACTTTCTCCGGTTGAGGAGGAGCATTATTAGAAGGTTGAAAATGCAATTGTTCCTCTCACATGGCCTACACCCGAACTGGCCATTGCAAATTGCCAAATCGCTTTTAGGATCACTCCTAGAGCAACGCCCAAAGCATCATCAGCTAAAAAATGTTTCCCATTGATTCGGTGTTGATTTTGTTTTACGTACTATGAACTCAAGAATGTTGATTCTTGATACAACGCTAGCATTAAAATTCAAAACCATGGCTTCACACTTTTTAAGCTTTTTTTTTTTAATTTAAAGTGATTTACATTGAAGCAATTTGATAGCGATAGCAAACATGGTCCAGTAATAAGTATTAATAGAATGACACAAAATCAAGAGACAACACTATCAAGAAAGGTATGCAAATCAAAATTGAAATGGTGAATATATTAGGAGAGAACACACAAATTTGTGTGCATATTAATTTAAATAAAGATGATTCTTATTCCATCTAACTTGTGATGTATGAGTTCACTGCACCTTCTTCCTCCACATACATTAAACTAAGAGGTTTTCCCCAACGGTGAAGGAGGATTCCAAGGATAACAAACACCGAACTGTCCGGTAGACCAATTGAGCATACAAGAACCATTTGGCAAGATCTTCCACTTCCACTGGGTGCAAAAATTCTGTTCCCTGCCTCGCACATATATATCGAACCTTTGAAATTGACCCAGTCATGCAAAACTGCAAAAGGACAAAGTCCTTCCAGAGATACTAGGTTGAAACGAGAATCCTTAGCTATTAGTTACATGTTGGATTCTGAGATAGTCATTCTTGGATTTGCAATGAACTGTTAAAGTAGTTCCACCTGGCAAATTGTTAATGATCTCAACATGTGTCTTGCCTTAAACATCTCCTGCATAACTAGTCAAGTATAAAGAAATGACAAGTACGAGCTTAGCTGTCGAAGTCATGATTGAGGCATATCAATTCTCCAATATCAACATCATTTAGCTATTTAAGGACGACGAATGAAGAATATCGGATATTAACTTTTAATTTTCTTCCTTACTTTTGCATAAGAAAAGCCATATAAGATCAGATACAATCAAGTATAATATTTAATGTACAGCTTAATTGAAGGAAAGAAAATCAAAACAACTTTCAGAATAGGAAACAACTAGACTTTGCAGATGCCACGCATTCACTGATCATTTTTTTATTAATCATGAAATGTTAGGCAATGCTAGAAGTATTGAGAACTTATGCTAGCTTGATGTATCAAGACTTTAAGGGACTTTTTTGGAAAAAAGTGAGATTGATAAATAGTAATTGGCTTGTTTAAACCCCAAAAGGTAACTATCACACAATCCCGTTGGAAAAAAATTTGACAAAATAACTTTTGTGGCTCTTCTGGTTATCTCCAGAATGATCGATTTCTACTATTTACTTTTCATTTAAATTAAATGTTACCGGAATATGTATGTTTTGACTTATTTTTATTCCGAAACACCTTAAACTTTCACAACATACAAAACATTGGAATGCAAATTCCCATATGCGTTTGGCATATTTTTTCGTGAAATATGAACGATACTTCAAATTTTTTAGGGAAATTGAAAAAATATCTCACTTCCGGTCAATCTAGAACAACGAGGTGCTACACTTTATTCCCAAAAAATGAGGTTATCGCATGCTATCCAAAATTTAAAAAATTGACAAAGGAGAAAGCAGAAAGGCAATTGGGATTCGCGAGTACGACTTAAACAGATTTAAAAAGATTTACTCATAGTCATCCTCGACATGCAATCTGTTAGTTTCTAGACACGTGTGACTAGTCATAGTTCTCTTACTTTGCACGGGCTAATCTCCAATTAATTTCTGAGTATATGAGAAGAAAGCATTTGAAAAGAGAGTTACATTTCATTGGCCACCCACTAACCCATTTAAACAACATCTTCAACTCAATCTTTCCTCTACATCTTATTTATCGCTTTTTACCAGATAATGTACTCGGCCGTGCCAGGATTCTTGCTAAAAAAGGAAAGACAGTTATTTTTATCTATAGCTTCGCCAATGAGATGTTTGTATAGCGTCTGGTTTTTCATAATTTCATCTTAGCTGCCTTGATAAAATCTTTGATCGAATCTTTGATCGAATTTCGTCTTAGCTAACTATGTCCTCCCATGCCATGCATTTCATTATTTGTGCAGATTAAATCTGCTATCGGTCATCCTGTGGCCTTCATTTTGAAGTATTCAGTCCAACGTTTACAAGCACAAGAGAACGAACCTCTCTCCTTCGAAAGCAACAAAAGCCAGAGAAGAAGAGGAGGAACGAGAGAGATCATCGCCAGCATGAATCCGTTAGTTAAGTCTCGCCCTACCGATGAGCACCTTTTCTCTCACTACCTCCAGCGGAAAGCAACCGGCGCGCCCTTGCCTCCCGGCCTTATCGAAGAGCTCGACATCTACAGCCAAGAGCCTTGGAAGATCTTCAACGCCGCTTCGGACCGAACGTTCTACGTTTTCACCACGTTGAGAAAGAACAAGTTGAGGGTTTTGAGGACGGCCGGATCTAGGACGTGGAAAGAGCAACACGAGATGAAATCGCCGACGGTCGTGGTGAGTTGGTTGGCTACAAAAAGTGCTTCAAGTTTCAAGGTGGACGTGGCTCGAGCGCAACAAGCGGGCGCTGGATCATGTACAAGTTCTCAATGTGCGACGAGAGGGTAATATTTTAATTCTATGTCTATTGATGATTCTTTGGCTAGCATTGATGGTAGATTGTTGGTATTGGTTTTCCATGTAATTATGTTTCTAGCCTATTAGCAACGATCCGTTCGTTTCAAGGAAGAATGGCTCTTGTGCGTTGGGTAGTAATAAAAGGATCTTGGTCCTCCTGCCATAATCTGACTCTCCCGTATCGTCCCCTTTCTTTTGACACTCTTTGGGCTGGAAATTGTTAACCGCTTGGCTTAACTCTATGCAACAATGCAAGTACGTCTTGTGCAAATTCAAATATTATAGAGACGAGAAGAAATCAAAAGACAAGGTAATTGTAATTTCGAACGACATATTCGTGCAATTCGAAGACAAGAATCGATGACCAAAGAGGACGTGCCTACACAACGACTCCGGTGATCGCACAAGCGTCATCTGTGACTTTGCCATCGCATTGCCATCATCTACAGTGGATGGAGCTCAACCCACTGCTTCCCAAACCGTTAGCAGCAGTGTTGCATATGCCAAACAACTTCAGATGCCGGCAAGGGCAGCGCCCACCCTGTGTTTAGATAACGATAAACTGGCTTTCCCTGGTTTCAGCGGTGACGTAATTGCTGATGAACTTGCTCCTATGGCGACAGCAATGATGCAAGGAAGCAATGATGAATGGATGGAGGGGTGGATGACCACGGAACTAGACTCAGTGGTCCATTCTGGTTACAACTCCGAGTCAAGATCCGTTGCTCCAGAGGAAGAAGGTTCTTATACAAATCTATCAGTACATGCATCCTCACCTCCTGCAACAACTACAACGATGACAACGACCCCAGGACCAGATATTGGCGAACCCACGTCTCCGACTTTTGGCAGCAACATAACCCTCAATTCACTTCTTACGACCGGGGGGACTGAAGCAGTTATTCCCCGAATTTTGGGTGCAACCGAGATGCCAATGTGCTTCCCACAATTGCAACATCGGCACAAGTAGACACCGGCGACGCCACTTACCCAGCATTTGACGGCGGTGCAGATGCAGATTTACTTCCTACGACAATAGAGCACATCAACAACGACAACGATGAATGGATGGATCGTTTGATGGATAAGGATATAGATCCGGCGGTCCCCTCCGATTACCTCTTCTGTTCAAATCTTTTGGCTAATTCATCAGAAGACGATACAAATGCGATGCTTGCATCCACGCTCGGCACACCGTCCAACCAGACGTGGGATCCGACTTCTCTTCATCAACACAGGACCGTTGCTGAATCACAAGACCAAGATGTTCCAGCCGCATTGGCATGGGCCGATCCGTTTTTGCTTGTTTGTTTTTGCAGTTTTTAGTTATTAAACGAGTTGAATTATAGGCATGCTCTTTTTTAAGGGCCCATTCGAATGATGTAATTACAGTTGCGGCTTTTGCCATATAAATAAATGAGATGTTTTTCTTTCAAATAAAATTTTTTATGTAGCCTGGGACGAAAGGCTTTTTAAGAATAATATGCCCAGATCAAAAGCGAGTATATTCGAGAAGTCGAGTTGTTAATTATCCCGCTTGGCTAAAAAAAAAAAAAATTGACAGTTAGTTTCATGCAACATATTTTTCATAAGAGAATGTATATAAGGTACTCCGCCAATATAACATACTTTTTACACAACAGGAACTTCCCAGGCTAATTGATAGAATGTATATCAATATATATATATATATCCACACCTAACCCTGCCATTGTGATGAATTTTTGACACTATAGTAATTTTACTCAACTAATCAACGGAATGTGTACATTTGTCAAAATTAAGAAAAATTGATGTATTTTAAGGTGCGTAGATTTGGAAAACATTATTCAAAAAATAATCACTTGTATTAATCAATCGATTTTTGAAAAACATTTTTTTAAATTTTTAGATTTTTCATGAAATAAATGCACTCTTAATGGGAAAATGAGTTGAGACAGACGATACATAACATGGGATTGCATGTGTACGGTGTCCGGATGTGTACACAGTAGAAGAACAACTCAAGCTAATAAAAGAGAAAATTGGTCATCACTAAATATACCAAGGTTGAAAATTGATTGATATAGATATACTAACATATGTAGAGAAGTAGTATTCTTACTCTTTTAAGTAACATAGCTTCTAGTCTTTAATTTCAAAAATACCGTTCGATTTATATTTTAAACAAATTAAATTTATGGGCACTAATGAAAATTTCAATTCTTTTTCTAAAACGTATCATGATTCTAAATGTCTGCATAGCTACCACAAGCTAATATCCTGAATTCAACATCTTTTTTTTTTCTTTTTCCACTCTATTTTCTCATTTATATACGTAAATTTTACATAGTCTAAATGATTCTCCATGTTAATGATCAAGTAATCAAATTCTATGTGGTCTACGCAATGTCGACATGTAGTCCAAGTGGAATCGAATCCGGCGTCGGATGACAACTGGTGATGTATACAATGGCTCTAAAATTGAGAAGTACCGAAATGGCCAGTAGCTTTCTATTGAATTTCTTGGAGTTCAAAGACCACAACGGTAGAGAAAATGTGCTTTCGTGGTCAATTGCTTGGAGAAACTATGACTCGGGACCAGAAATTTCGGTGACAAGTTGTGGTCCGATAGTAATTTCTATGGACCAGAGCTGAGGTGTCCACACATTGTCATATGACAACATGCATCGAACGCTATTATTGGAAGGTCAGAGCGCATGTGAAACCAATGCATATACATCATCGGATAGTATGAATTTCACATGAGACTCGCCTTATCTAATAATGATGTCACGCAAGATGACCGGCGCTGACTAGTGACATCCGACTAAAATTAGCTGGGCGGACTCAATTGGCAATTCATTAAAAGGTTTGGGACTAGCTTGACAAATCATTAAAAGAATTATAACTAAATCAACATAATTGAAAAGTTTATAACTAAATTTGGCCATCATACAGTAGGCTTAGGACTTTTTAAGCAATTTTCCCATCTTGGAAGCAACGTAAGTCCGTCTTGTGCAAAATCAAATATTACAAAGACGAGAAGAAATCAGAAGAGAAGGTAATTGTAATTTCAGACGACAAACTGGTGCACTTAAAAGAAGAGAATCAACGAGCAAAGAGGGCATTCCTATTGGACAGCAGCGGCAACGGCGGCGGCCTTCACAAAAACATCAATGATGACTCTTCTGCCACCTTGTTGTTAACTGCAGTCAACAAATCTCAGCCCGCCCAAGAAAATATTGGGTGGGTCTTACCCTCCACGTAGGCTTAGGGTAAGACCATTCAGCGATCGACACGTGGCTCCACGTAGGCGAGGACGTTAGGCGTTTAAAATTTGCGCGCGCCGCTCCTGGGCCCACCACTCTGACGCTCTCTCTCCTCTGCTCTCCTCTGCGACATGTCCACTCGTCCTCTCTCTCTTCTCTCTCTCTCTTTCCCCGTTCTCCCCGTTCTCCGTTCCGTTTTGCGAGAGAACAAAATCGCAGGGCTTCTCTCCGAATGCTCTTCCCCTCCTCTGCTCTCTCTCCTCCGCTGGTTGCCCGCGACGCCTCCTCCGCCGGTTGCCTGCGACGCCGACGCCCTTTCCACCTCCGCTGACGCCTCTGCTCTCCTCCGCTGGTTGCCCGCGACGCCGACGCCGACGCCCTTTCCACCTCCGCCGACGCCTCTGCTCTCTCTCCTCTGCTGGTTGCCCGCGCGACGCCGACGCCGACGCTCTCTCTCCTCCGCTGGTTGCCCGCGACGCCGACGCCGACGCCTCTGCTCTCTCTCCTCCGCTGGTTGCCTGCGACGCCTCCGCCGACGCCGACGCCCTTTCCACCTCCACCGCCGACGCCGACGCCCTTTCCACCTCCACCGACGACGCCGACGCCCCTCAAGCGGGTTGCCTCCGTCGCCCCCGACTCCGACGCCGACGCCGACGCCGACGCCCTTTCGCCTCCCTCTCGCGACCTCTGGTCCGCTCTCTCCCTCTTTCCTCTGCGGAGCGCCCTTGCTGGCCAACCCCGACGCCGACGAACCCCTGATCGCGTTTTGGCCTCCCTCTCCGTGAACGAAGGTCGCTCTCTCTCTCTCTTTCCTCCGCGAATCGCCCCCTGCTCCTGAACGCGGACGCCGCCGACGCCGACGCCGTCGCGCCTCCCGCCGTCGCCTTCCCAAGCCCCACCGATAGGCACCCCATTGGCGACTCCCGTACGTCCGGAGGTTCGTTTTTTCTTTTTCTTTTGGATTCCACTCAGTAGAATTCATGTTAAGGTTTATAGTCGGATAAGGATGGAGCACATTTGCATTAGGATTCCACTCAGTAGAATTCAGAGGAAGATTCAGAAGGAAGCAGTAGACCTTGTTTTTATTCAATAAGCAAATCTGTTGGTTTTCTGGACAAAGAACTTGCTGCTAGTGGGTTTACTAGAAAAGAGCAAGATGATATGGACAAGGTATAGTGATTCACGATGATTTGCAAATCGTTAACATTGTGTTGTCCAACTGCTTAATTTGGTGTTAGACATAGTGGCTGACCATAATTGATTATTCTGGTTCATGCTTGGACCACTTAGGAGTGTGCCTATTTAGTCTTATTCCTTCCATGGATTTTACTCTTTGTCATTCTTGGCTTCTGTCAGCTCCTTTTCTCACGATCATCTTCATTCTCTTGCATCTGAAAGCCAAAATAATATCTCGCCAATTGCCTGCATTGTGGTTCCTGGCTTTGCATGTTTGGTCCTTGATTGGAAGTGGAAGTGGAAGTACTTTGGTAGTATTTTAATTTTTGTTTTATGTTTTCTTGGAAACGTGTGAATGAAAATGAAAATTCTCTAACGGGATGAAAAATGGGAGTATATGCTTGTATTCCATCAAAGCTGTAAAATAGAATTTTTCTTTTTCCTTCCAAAGATCTGTGCTTTTGTTAGAATGAATAAATACTGGATACACCAAAATGTCATTTTCAGCTTTGAACTCTTTTTTCATTCATAACATGCTTTCCATTGGCGAAGTTGTAAAATAATTTCCAGTGTCTTTCCAAACGTGTTTTTGAAGCTGCCGCATTCTGAAATGTAAATGAAAACAGCATATACAAATTTTCTGGAACCAATTACATGTTGCCCTGGAGAATTTTGTGCAACTAGTTGACACATTAATCGAAAGTTCATCCCTAGCGTGTCATTGATTGAGTATTGTAAGTGTGCATTGTCCATGATGCGATATTAACCTTCTCTTATTGGATTCCTTTGATATAGTTCGTCGAAGAAGAAAAGGACCAGGATATATGTTATGATGATGAAGAAGATAGTGCTGGAAGGGATGAAACAATCATGAGTGACGTTGACTCTTTGCATCTGCTGGATCAGGTACTAGTATCAGAGCATTCGCTGTGATAGGCCTGAAAATCAACATTGCTGAAACTTTGTGAAACCTATAACATCAGGGCATGAGATTTCCTCTTTTACTGGAAGCTATGTTGTTCGCTGTGCTTTATTTTCAAAAACTGAGCAGATCTTTTAAGACTATTGGAGCACTTGAGTGACTTTTCACCGGATAAGTTGAAGTCATGTTTTATATATTCGTTTATGAGAATTTCCTGGTTTGTTTCCTGGATGGTTAACTGGAGGATGCAGTATTAATTTTCTGGCAGTCAGCTGAGATCCACCTTAAAATATATTTTAAATTCTAATGTGCTGACTCACTCAGTATTATATCCTAATCCTGCTATTTGTATGACCAGCCAGGGCACATTGTAGAAGGAAATGAGGAGGAAATCAAAGAAAATAGACAAAGATGTGAAGGACAACTCAGCAAACCTTGTTGTGAGGGATACTTCAATGAGGTAAGTATATATGGTGAAATTTTTTAGGCATTAGGTCTGGCTTTCGCCCACTAGCTATGTAGTCTTGGATAGTGCGTGGCAGCACTTTTGATTATCAACATAAGCATGAAGGTTGAGTAATATGAATCACATTGAAGACATTCTGGCTTGCAGATATCTTGAAGTTCGATCTACCTTTGTTGTGTTCTATGATGCTCAGGCCCATTTTGATAGTTTTGGGCTTGGGTTCCTTGTTTGAGAACCTCTGACTATACTCAAGTGTTTAGTCTCTGTACTTGTGACAAATTTCATAGACAACGATGATGAATAAGCTTTGAAAGATGCCAGCTATCTGTGAAATGAACTTATCTCTCTATGTTCTCCTTTAAAATCCCATTTAATGGCGCCTGATGGAATGGCTAATTCAAGTAAGTTTCTGGCTTGAGGTCTTTTGAATTTAGCAGCTCAGAATTTGGTCTTGTTTGAACTTACAAAAATGAGCTATTCGTAAATTTGCTTCTCGAAATTTTTGCTGATAAATACATGCGATTTTAGCTTGAGTAATTGTGTTGCTGTCAACTGTTTTTTTCAAGGGGATAATGGACTAGTATAGTGTTTACTAATTGTTGTGTTTGGTGCTTTTTCACGTGTTTATCAGTGAGTCATCTGTAGTTTATTGAAAATGAAAAGTGACTTAAGTTTTTTAAAGAAGTTTTTCCATAGTCATCACTTATCATTGTTTATTGCTCTTTCTTGTTAGCTTCAGTAATGAGAGTTTCTTTTCCACCTGGTGCAGGATGAAAGTGAAGAGAATGCGAATGATGCTGAGTTGGTAAAGCGCCTGAACAAGCAGAGACGGCGAGCAATTGCTGCTGTTCATAGAGGAGGGAAGACCATTGCTTCTAGAAATTCTTACAAGGACAAAGGTGGAAGGTCATCTCACAATTCCAAAATTCAAAAACAATTAAGCTCCCGGTAGTGCACTTGGAAGAATTCAGCAGCATGTAGGGGCTGGAGGAAGGTGTGAGTTTAAGACTTCGTATTATAGCATATTTCGCTAGGGAAGATAAAGGAGATTTTTGTGTATTGGAAGTATAGATAGGTGGCTATTTTGCTGCAGAATATGTGTAATAGTCAGTTACTGTAATGATGTTTATGTAATAGTCAGTTACCGTATCAAAAGAAAAGCCACACATGCAATTTTGTACAGAAAGAGGAACCCCTTCTAATATGTTGGTCATTACTTGTCATATGGAGATTGTGTGCAATTAATTTGTTATTTGCTGCTATTTCCTTGATGCAGTCATCTTCCAAAGGTTTCAATCTTTTTGAAGAGTTGTGCTGACTGTTAAGGATATGTAAGCTTTGTGGAGAAAACTTTGGCATGTACGATATCCTGTATTTTTCTATTGCAGTCGAGGAACGAATGAGGAAAGAGATGGAAAGATTTGATCGTGAAAGAAGGAAGGAAGAAGAAAGGTTGATGCGTGAACAGCGAGAGAGAGGAGGAGAGATTGCTACGTGAGCAAAGGCGAGAATCGGAGCGACGGGAGAAGTATTTACGAAAGAATCTATTAAGGTAAGTATTTGAGCTTGATATTGCATTTTAACTAGTTAGTTTCTTTTGCTTTATTTGATTGGTTAAGCAGCATCTCTTCTTTTCTCTTTTCTTTACCAACTTCTCTGGTTTTTTGTTTGGAAGGCGGAGAAAAAGAGACAAAAAGAAGAGCTTCGTCGAGAAAAAGAAGCAGAGAGACAAAAAGCTGCAGTGGAGAAGGCCACTGCTCGCAGAATTGCCAAGGAATCCATGGAGCTTATGGAGGATGAACAGCTGGAGCTGATGGAATTGGCCGCTGCAAGCAAGGGGTTGCCTTCAATTGTTAATCTGAAACGTTTAGAAGTGAGGATCTGGTTTATATTTCCTTGCACTTGAATTTGCTTCATGCTGTCATTTTGTAGTAAAGGAGCTGATTTTGACATCTTGAAATTATAGCCAATAGATGCATAGATATGTATCTCCTGTTACTGTTTCTTGTTTCTGTAGTTACACGGAAAAAAAAAAGAGTTTCTGGTTTGTTGTACGGTGCTATTCTGGTAATTGAGTATACATGCGTATGTACATAAGCAGGCGCATGCCTCCATGTGTATGCGTGCACGCTTTCATTTCATTTCCAAATCGTGCGAAAAGCCTTATATTACCTTGGCATACAACTCTACATAAGAGCAAAATGCAGGATCTTCCGACAATGCCTCGTCAGTCGGCAGTTTCAGCAGCCCCTCTTATTCCCATTCAACAATTACCTTCGACTAAAGCCAAACTAGGGCGCTCCTTTTTCCCAGATGTGTTGAACCAGATAGTGCGTGCTTTTCATTTTGGTTTGCCAATTCATTATCCCTTTTTCATGTTAATCTCCACAGTTCACTTGTAGAATAATTAGTTTTCAAATTAGAAGCAATGTCCAAATTACCAGAGCCATTGTGTCAATGAGAGGCGCACACGTCCCATATGACATCACGAGAGGTCGAAACCTCGCCTCTGACTTGATTTCCCGTTAAGTAGACGAAACAATGCAGCCATCTACAAGCTGAGAGGAGAGAAAGATGAAATGGCGAGACTGGATCTTCAACCAAAGTTAGGACCCCAGCGTGCAATGAGGAGGCTCCTCTTGCTCGAAGACTGGCTTTAACCCAGAGGAATCCTAGTGCGCTCCTTCTTCCCCAGATGTGTTGAACCGGATAGTGTATGCTTTTCATTTTAATTTGAAAGTTCGTTATTCTTTTTTCATGTTAATCTCCTTAATTCACTGACAGAATTATTTGTTTTCAAATCAGAAGATCTCTGACTTGATTCCCCGTTGAAGCAGACGAAACAATACAGCCATCCACAAGCTGAGAGGAGAAAAAGATGGAGAAAGGGCTAGAGTGGTTCTTCAACCAAAGTTAAAACACTAACGTGCGTTGAAGAACAAATCCACCAATGAAAGATTCCAAGTGGTGAAAATGTTCGCTGTTCAATGACGGAAAAGGTGCATCACACGTCCCAGATTCTTAATAATCATCTCTTGCACATGGGAAGAAATCTTGATCCAGCTAAACATTTTTCTTAGGTTGGAGAAATTTGCTCGAAGGATTGGAAGTTGGGCAAGCATCGCATAAATGCATATTACCAAGCGTCATACGCATATTGCAACTCACTCAAAGCAGCATGTTTAACTACTAACCAACTGGAAAAGGTAGTATCACGCAACAAAAGATGTGTTGAAAATGGGCATAGATTTTTCCTGTGACTTTCAAAGAGTTTGCTGGCTTGTTCCATCCAAGCACCGGCAATGCTTTGACCATTATTGTGGATGAAGATATATGGGGCGGGCAGCACTAAGCGCTAAAATATATGCTAGGTACAAAGGGAAATCGAGAACAAAGCATTCGCTTCATTTTCTTGCGCTAGCTCAAGATCACCACAGCCATGGCCACTTTGCCACTCCAACAGCACCTTGTGCCAATATGGCACCATTCGCTCTTGTCTTGCTGCTCGAAGAACTTGGCGTGAACCCCGGTTCAGAGAGCTTCTTATGCGAGATTGCATAATCTCTGAAAATTGCATCCTCATCCTGCCACATGCTTGACAACATTAGGGAAAGAAGAGCATGTAGCAAAAGAAAACGAGGAGGAAAAGAAGCACGGTATCAAATTGTCCGTTTGTCTCTTTTCAAGGTCGTGCCAACCACCATGAGAGAGTTGCGGGAACAACAACCAATTCAAATATCAAATCAGGTGTTCCCAGTAGCACAAAGATGATGCTCTAGCCTAGAGGTTTCAGGGAACCACATAATATATCCATCCCAACACATGTATGTATCTACCCAACATTTGATGTGCGATCTCATCATGAATATTTCCTGGTCTCTACATAGAAGATAGTGATGGAACAGACTGAATGCTTACTTTTAAGCATCCCAAGCCTACACAGCATAAATTCCATGAAAAACACTTTCCATCTCTTTTCATTCTCGGCAAAACCAAGGACAGTAGCATCAAAGGGTTATAGACCATGAGCATAAGGAAACGAAATAGTGGTGTGGGCGGGGTAGTTTCATCAAAAACAAATTTACAAAAGGAAACCATGTAACTGCAATTCAATTTTATAGATTTATCGATGGAGTCACCAGACCACGCGAAAAGCTTATTTACCTTCGCATACAACTCAACATAAGGGTGAAATGCAGGATTTTCCGGCAATGCCTTGTCAGTTGGCAGTTTCAGCAGCTCCTCTGCTTCCCCTTTCAACAACTCGCTGTGTCAAAAATGATCAATTAGTATCTGGCTCTATAATGCTCCAGCCGAAACTTAGAAAATGCATCCAGTGAAAAGATGAAATCTTACACAAAATAGGAATTATCAAACTTAAGGGGTTCCTGAGTCCAAGGACCATCAAATCCAGATCTTTCCTGGTGTGCCCTTCCCTAGACACAAGAATAAAAAAATAACAAGTGTGGTTACGCATCCCCAGCTGACCTTGAATGTAAATCCAAGCAGAAATAGAAATTACCAGTGTATGAGCCCCTGATAAGGCCACTATGTCCTTGTCCGAGAGACCCATCCTGTAAAAGATGTCCCTTAGATGTTTAGGACCTACATCCAGCAATGACAAGTTTAGAAAAAATTTCGAATACCCTTTAAGCAAAAAGTACGTGTATTTCACCAATAAGAGAATTATAACGCATGAAAGATCTCCTATGGATTTAGAGCTATGGTAAGTTATGGATAGGCAGTGGATTGTTAAACGTGAATATCACAAATCGATAAGCTTAACCAAGCTGCGGTTGAAGGCCTCCTTTCATTTGAGCCTCCTTTCGATCAGTTACAGTGAGTTGCAGATGTAAAATATCATGTGAAAGCATGAGTAGTAATATTGTTTTTAATATAATCAAACATCCCCTGAAAACATGGTCATAATGAGTCTCATACACATATAGTCTCTCTCACCTAATGGCTCAGTTTTCTTATATACATGTTGTCTCTGTCCACATCACAGCTTAAACTTTTAGGCTGGATATTCTAGCACTGTTTCATATGACAGATCAAGAGTTCAAATCCCAACACTTCTCTCTCAAGTCATTCTTTGTAGTGAGTTCACAACAGCTGACTCATGCGAAATAGGCACCGTGCCCATTTTGCTTGTGCAGTTCTTAATCTGAAAACTTACTAACATTTAGATGGGATGTACAACATTTGAATGTCAGTTAGCTCCGGTACCTCTTTTTCCACTGCGCTTCTTATCTCATTCAAATCATTCCTCTGGAAACTTACTAATTGATATTCAGATGAGATGGACATACATTTCAAAACTAACAGGCCACAACCAAGAAAAATACCAGTTGAACTAGACAGAGGAGATTTCCTATAAGCAACTGAGAACTAAATTCCCAGAGAACTAAAAATAAGATAGATAAAGATTTGCTCCTAAAGCATCTGAAAATAGAGAATTTGTGGGTTATGCCAATTAAGGGCTTCACTACGTGCATGCATATTAGTTTTGAAGATGTTGCATGCTGGAGGGCAGAAAACATCAAAGTTACATGGCAAAAATAGTAAGTCTTTTTCAAACTAAGCTTGTTATATCAACAATGATTTTGTCCGCCTATTTGGGGAGCCAACTCGTGATATGTAAGACAGAAGAACCAATCCTTTACAGTCTTTTCACCTGGTATAGATCTGCATGTGTAATCCTCGGACATTTGGACTTCACCTCCTCTGTATCCAACAGAAAAGCAAATGTAAATATACTGAATGAAGTTATATCTCAACTCGCATTCGTAAAAAACTCTACTCATCAAACCTATGACCTTATCCATGATGGGTTCCTAAACTTGTATGGTTGAAACTATCAGAAACATAACATATCTACAGGTTGACTCATGTAAAACATATGCAACAGTCTTAGGATTTCCTTGTTCAACAATCATGGAAGCATTAGACAGAATACTAAACCACCCATGTTAAGTGTGCTCTCGTAAACTGAACATAGGATAATACATATACCTCAACTTTATGAGAACTGTAGGGATTTCTTTAAAAGAACAATGTCTTGAGTAATAATTATCTTCATGCATTCTATCCTGATGAATATTGCAAATATATCTAAACTTGGTTAAATGAACCTAGCAAGTAACAAAAGTAAATCAGAGTATGCAGATTAATTTCCACTGATAAGTTCACAGGATACAGTTAAGCCAACTATAATGGCAAACGCACTGCTTGGCCTTTCAAGAACTTGTGAGCACATAGCATCATGATCCAATAAAATGGAGTGCAAACATACTTGCTAGAATGCTGCAGCAGAACATGGTAGATGGGATCTTGTGAAGACTCTTGAGGTGAGAGCTTGAGAAATTGCAAAAGAATGTAGAAGCACGTTGTGACACTGAGATAAGAATCACATCATAATGCACATAAATGTCAGCTGAGAAATCAATCGAAAGCATTTTTCCTGTTAAAACAACTTAAAGTGGCTTTTGTGCCACTTGCAACTACAAAAGAAGAAGCCAAAATCCCGTTGAGAGAATTTAAGTCATACCTACCTAGGTAGATAAGAAGCAATGTCCAAAGTAAAGCGCTAAAAAAGTTCAATTCCTTTTACCAAACCCAAGCCTGAAGACATATTAATTGTAAGCATGCACTGCAAATTCTTCATAGAAGTCCATATAAAAAAAGCTTCAACAACAAATGAAATATATCATCTTGCATTGACCGACGCAATTATTTATTCACTTCTATATTGTGACAAAATCACCACAGGGCGGACCTACAATATCTGCAGATGCTCAACAGCCAGAAAAAATTGAGAAAAACAGCACCATTTGAAGGCAAGATGGCCTACAAATGGCCCAAGATACTTGCCGCAAACGCACGTACAAGAGATAAAGCAATACCTGCTGCAGATGTATCTATAAACTTAAACATCGAAGTGTCATTTCTAACCCTAGCAGCAACAGATGCCATTCCCTGACTCACCTAAAACTACCACCAAGAAATTCATCGAAGCATGACAAGAACGCTCCGAGAGAATACTAAAATAGCCCCCCATCACAGTTCTCACCAAAAAATATCGCATTTCCCGCTTCTTTCTCACCTCATAAATAAAAAAACTCGCATTTTCGAAGGCTCCAATTAGCTCCTTCAAAATTTCACCCCACAATGCAATCTACAGATTTCTGTACAAGTCTGCAATATAAGCATCATTTGCATAGAACAGTCCCCGACAACCCATTCTAGAGTTTTTCTTATCCAAAGTGCCATGCTGCATGACAGAATTGCGAGAGCCTTGTTGATGTAGAGAAATGGCACAAAAAGGTTCATTTTCCCTGAATTCCACTTGACACGTTCTTGAGCTCACATAGTACATGGTTAACCAGCAACACTAAGCAACCTAGAAAAAAGTTCCAGTTTCTCCATCTTCGACAATGGAAAGCATGTTATGAATGAAAAAAGAGTTCAAAGCTGAAAATGACATTTTGGTGTATCCAGTATTTATTCATTCTAACAAAAGCACAGATCTTTGGAACGAAAAAGAAAAATTCTATTTTACAGCTTTGATGGAATACAAGCATATACTCCCATTTTTCATCCCGTTAGAGAATTTTCATTTTCATTCACACGTTTCCAAGAAAACAGAAAACAAAAATTAAAATACTACCAAAGTACTTCCACTTCCACTTCCAATCAAGGACCAAACATGCAAAGCCGGGAACCACAATGCAGGCAATTATCGTCATAAATCCGGAGTAATCCACCTGCCACATGAATGAGGAGTTTAAAATTCACTCCGAGAATGCAGACACTAGTGGCAGATATCAATTCCTATCATCAAGCAAATAGAGTTGTGAGAGTGTTTGACATCCATGGACAGAATCAAAAGCAGTGATAAAAAATAGGATTTTCTGTGCCACAAGGAAAGGAACAAGGAACCAACATGTTACAAGTAGCATGATGAAAAAAATAGTAGAAATAGTTGAAAAGGAGTCATATTTTACGGCTAAGTTGAGAAGGGACAGGTAGTGCCGATTAAAAAAAGGAAGAGGTTACCTTTATCTGTATCAATGGAAGTTTCAGCTCAGACCTATTAGCTACCTTTTTGCTGGACTTGTAAAAAGCACAAGCACTATACTATATGACGGTTCCTCTAGGCTATTTATGTTGCGACCGTGCATTATCTGTGCTTTCACAGGGGCCTCCGGATTCATTCATCCCAAGATGTTGAAAAGAGTTTGATGACCCCTGTACAAGAAAATGACAAATATATTAATATTTATCTAAATAATATGCTTAGATAATCTTAAATAATCCCATATCAATAAAAAGTAAATTGTACCTGACTCAGAATTGTTCCATAAGATCTATTATTGTACTCCAACATCTATCCAAAAATAAGCTACTAATAGTAAATATTACAATTGTAACAAAAAGTTGAAATAATACTAACAAATAAAATGATTCATAATAAATACCTGAGTAGTGAATGGAGAAAATCCATTGAAATTGCTTGGCGGCATGATATATGATGATTGCATCTACATTAAAAAAAAAATGACCCATTTACCATAATGCAATTAAATTATCATAATGATTGTAACTTTTGAGAAAGTGTTTTCTACCATTATAAAGAGGCATAGTAACTTGAAAAATATACAAATTGATTGATCACCAATTAAACTCTTTATACATAGCTATTCAATACCTGATTAGGAAATTGGCAAAATTCATTCATAATCCCCGATGGCATGATGTATGGTGGTTGCTGCATCTATACAAATTTTTTTACCAAATTAGTAAAGTGTAAATAAAAATGGAAAGCTAAGAGCAACATACCTGATTATGAAAATTCATGGTAGGACTACTAATGTTGCTGGGATAAAGGATACTTTGAAATTGATTTTGATTACTCAAATAATTTGGAAAATGAGTTTCACTACGTGTTGCTTGAACAACCAACTCTACATTAGAAAGCAACAAAATGTTAATTAGCATCATGCAACATAAACAGAAAATTTAACTTATCATATTAACCAAAATAATATGTTACCTCGATTGTCTATTTGCATTGGGGGCATTCCTTTGATAGATTTTTTCTTCTTTTTCTCAGTTGAACTTTTTAGTCTTCCATAACTGATTCCCTTTCCTTTCCTTCGATGGGGGTCTAATATCGAGATATCGCACAAAGAAGCCTCATTATCACCATCATCACCAACATCATCAGCCACGGCCTTACTTGAATTGTATGATGAAATTTGACCCTTCTCTATTTGCATATTCTCCCTCACTATCTGCATAGTGTTTACATCTTTGGCTCCCAAACTCATCAGCTCAAAAGATTCTTGCATTAATGTGCAAAATCGATTAAATGTAGACGGACCAGGTGGCAAAGATTCATCATTCACAATCCCTTCTTTGGCACCCTTAGTCCACCTTTTCAAAATATAGGGAGATGGAATGCTCTTAACTATCGATTTATTTTGATTCAACACGTACAATGCATGGCGACACAACCACCCTTTTGACTCAAATAATTTGGATTCACAAAAAATTGATAACTCTACAGGGTTAAATTTGACAAGGTATTCATGTCGACACCTTATGGTATATGAATAAACCGATCCATCAAATGTAGTACCTGAAACATCTTCAGAGAGACATTCCATTAATTCTTTATAAAACTTATGAAAAATAGTATGGGTATAGGCGAAGCAGCATGTTTCGGGAGCTCATTAGACGAAACCTCCACTGGGCTTCCCACGAGATCCGTAATCATCTTGAATTTCAATTTCTCTCATGTGCTTCAGTTGCTCTTCATAATAGTAGACAAATTGTATAAGGGATGACGTCTTCTTCGAAATATGCTGGAAGACATTATTAGTGCTCTCACTTTTTTGACTTGACCTTATACCACATGAAAAAATATCACGACCAAAAGCTGAACTCCATTTATGTCTAAGGCCATATAATCTCTTAAGCCAATTGTTGTTCTGAGTATCCCACTCCTCTTCCATTTCCATCCAAGTAGATTCAAATTCATCCTCCGATTTGCATTTATACATAAGCCTAAAAAAATACTTATCTCTAAAATCCGGCTTACGGTAAAACTGTGGAATGTTTTTAATGGCATTTTGTATGATGTGCCAAGTGCATAAACGATGCTGTGTATTCGGAAACACCATTCTAATGGCTTTTGCCATGGCTTGATCTTGATCAGTGAATATGGTTTTAGGAGCCTTATTTCCCATAGACTCCAAAAACACATTAAATAACCAAATGAATGATTCCGCCGTCTCATCCAACAAAAATGCACAACCAAACAGAGTATTTTTCCAATGGTGATTAACCCCAACAAAAGGTGCACAAATCAAACTATATCTATTAGTTCGATACGTGGAATCAAACACTACCACATCACCAAAACAATCGTAATCAAATTTAGACAAACTATCTCTCCAAAATAAATTTGTCAATCTACCCTCTTGATCTACTTGTACAGCGTAGAAAAACATTGGGTTTTGCATTTGCATGCGATGGAAATGATTCAAAAATTGTTAACAATCTCCCCCTTCCATAATCTTATAGCTTTCTGTCTGTAAAAAATTTTGACAATCACATAGAATGAAACCCAAATTTTTACTTCCACCTGCTTCATTTGCTAAGAACTTATATGCCGAAGTCCCACCAATGCCTGCTTTCATCATGTCAATTAAAACACCTTTGCAAGTATCGGATATCATCCTTCCACATCTAATCATATGCTTTTGATTTTCTGGTACAAATGCATGATTATGCTCAGAAACATACTCTATAACCTCATAAACACCATTATCAACCTTAAATTTGATATGAGCAGGACACCCACATCTAACTTCAGCCCTCTGAAATTTCTTTTCTTGATCAGATGAGGTGACAGAATGGCCCTCACAATTGCACAAAAATGTTCGTCGGGTTATTTCTCCTTTTGTATTTTTAACCGTATGACCCTTCTTCACTCCAAATCCTTTACCAATTGCATAAGCCACATACTTATGATACGCTTCAACTTCATTAGAAAAAATCATCCCGATGGCAAACTCAAAATCATTTTCCATATCACGCATTACATGTGCAAGATGGGAAGTTTCATGCTGCAACGAAATGAACAATAAATAATAAATAAATAAAAATATCAAAAGAAAAAAATATATATTTTACATTGTATGACAATATATTTCACATTGTATGGGTAAAGAATTACCTCTGATTCAGGCATTTGATAACTTTACACGTGCAAATTAACTGAGGTGATGTCTTCAAAATAGAAATAATTCTTCAAGAGTTCCCTTCTAATAACCGAGGTGATGCTTGATTAGATTTCAAATATGGTCAGTCCCATCATCGTTGAGGTAGCAACAGATACAGGAAATCAGTGACGACCTTTGGATAAATAGTTGGCTGCATTCAATGCAAAACTATAAACAAGAGAGCATGACTACTGCAAATAAATGATCTAATCAAGGTCTGTCTAATCAATCATGGAGTCAAAGAGTGAACTTCTGGATTACCATCCATCTCTCTTGCACCATGAGATAGAATTTTGGTTTGACCTCTGAACTGAATATTTTGACAATCCCACTCAAACATACATAATTTCCTACATGAATTGAATCATTGAAATCTGTCACCTCCAAGTACATGGTTCTCCCACACAATTAACTGCAAATACATGTAACATAATTTTCTAGCAATGACTGTGATTTCAGGTGCTAGCTATCCCATTCCAGATAAACTCCTAAAGGATAAGACTAAAAAGAAAAATCCACACCTTCCAGTGCATCCAGCAAATGTCAATTCTGGGCATTTGAATAATGATGCAAGAATGCTACTCTATAGGCAAAATAGTACATGGCCAAAGGCACGAATGAAGCTTCAAGAACAATAAGCAGCAAAATTTTCATATACCTCGACAGGCCGCAATAGATTACCCAACTTTCTACGGGCATTCGAACCTTCGGTGCGAGATATTCTTTGAGATAACACCTAATGATCCATCGAATATTCCAGCATCAACAACAGTATCCTTTGTCAAACAAAGAACTATAGAATATTAGAACAAATGATTGAGACACGTGTCGGCGGAGGTGGAGGTGGGTGTTGGCGTTGGCATCGCGGGCAACCAGCAGAGGAGAGAGTGCGTCGGCGTCCGCGTCCGCGTCGGCGGGCAACCAGCGGAGGAGAGAGTGTTCTTCTCAATTAGAGTATGCTATTCACTAATTGCACAACGGAGAGAAATGTAGTGCTGCATCTTACATCGGAGGAGGTCAAAAGGAAGAACACGACAATCTAAAACGAAAATTCAGTCAATTAAATTCACAGAGAAAGAACGAGTATCGACCTGACATGAGGGCGTTTTCTGAAATGTAGGTGTTCTTGGTGAGAATCGGCAGCAAAAGCAGAGCCAGAACCCTAGCAACGCAGCAGATGACACTGCGAAGAAGTCCACAAGGTCGAAGAAGCGCGTGAGCTCGCGCTCGAGTCGCCGGAACAGATTCGCCCGAATAACAACGAGCAGAGATAATCAAAGACCGAGAAGCTACTGTGGTACCTGACGAGGACGTTGTGAGATATGAGCAGAGTCCCCGGCCCGAACGATCGGTCGAGGCTTCGGCGGAGGTGGAAAGGGCGTCGGCGGAGGCGAAGGCGGAGGTGGGCATCGGTGTCGGAGTCGGGGGCGACGGAGGCAACCGGCTTGAGGGGCATTGGAGTCGGGGGCGACGGAGTCGCGAGAGAGCGTCGGGGGTGGAGGCGGAGGCGGAGGCGGCGTCGTCGGCGTCGGGGCGGAGGCGGAGCGGCGTCGTCGGCGTCGGAGGCAACCGGCTTGAGGGGCGTCGGAGTCGGGGGCGACGGAGTCGCGAGAGGGCGTCGGGGGCGGAGGCGGAGGCGGAGGCGGCGTCGAGGCAACCGGCTTGAGGAGCGTCGGAGTCGGGGTGTTGGAGTCGCGAGAGGGCGTCGGGGCGAAGGCGGAGGCGGCGTCGGAGGCGTCGGAGGCAACCGGCTTGAGGAGCGTCGGAGTCGGGGCGTCGGAGTCGCGAGAGGGCGTCGGGGCGGAGGCGGCGTCGTCGGCGTCAAAGGCAACCGGCTTGAGGAGCGTCGGAGTCGCGAGAGGGCGTCGGGGCGGAGGCGGAGGCGGAGGCGGCATCGTCGGCGTCGGAGGCAACCGGCTTGAGGAGCGTCGGAGTCGGGGCGTCGGAGTCGCGAGAGGGCGTCGGGGTGGAGGCGGAGGCGGAGGCGGCGTCGTCGGCGTCGAGGCAACCGGCTTGAGGAGCGTCGGAGTCGGGGGCGTCGGAGTCACGAGAGGGCGTCGGGGGCAGAGGCGGAGGCGGAGGCGGAGGCGGCGTCGTCGGCGTCGGAGGCAACCGGCTTGAGGGGCATCGGAGTCGCGAGAGGGCGTCGGGGGCGGAGGCGGAGGCGGAGGCGGCGTCGTCGGCGTCGGAGTCGGGGGCGAAGGAGGCAATCGGCTTGAGGGGCGTCGGAGTCGAGAATGGAGAGAGAGAGCTCGTCGGCGAGAATGGAGAGAGAGAGCAGAGGAGGGGGAAGAGAAGCAGATGTGCGACTTTTGTTCTCCCCCGCAACGGAACGGAATGGAGAACGGGGAGAGAGAGAGAGGAGAGAGAGGACGATTCGACAGGGCGCAGGCGTCGCAGAGGAGAGCAGAGCAGAGGGAGCGTCAGAGTGGTGGGCCCCAAACGCGGCCCGCGCGAATTTTGAACGCCTGACATCCTCGCCTACGTGGAGCCACGTGTCGATCGCTGAGTGGTCTTACCCATACGCCTGCGTGGAGGGTAAGACCCACCCAATATTTTGCAGTGGGGTCACATATGCCAAATCACTTTGGATGACAATAGGGACGGCGGCTGCCTTGTATATGGATTGCAAGGGACACTACTTAGTCAGGTTTCAGCAGCGGAACAAAGCCCAACTCACTTCCTCAGACGGCGACGGCGACGGTGCAACGAGACAATGATGAATGGATGAAGGGGTGGACGACCGTGGAACTAGACCTAATGGTCTATTCTGATCATAACTTCATGTGAAGACCCTTGCTCTAGCCTCCAATGGAAGGAGGTACGTGCATCCTCACCTCCTACAACTTCGACAATGACACTGACTTAAAGTCGCAGGTTTTTTATGGGATAAAAAAAAAAAAATTATGGTGGAATTGTGACTAAACCTAAACTCGAAGGTTTTTTTATAAGACAAAAGGTAGAATTGGGACAAAAGCTGAAATTAGAAGTTTGTTAGAGTATTAGACTTATATGGGCTTATATAAATATTATTATTGTGCCAAGGATTATTTACTGGTTATTGTTGGAGGCACATGTTAAACGTACTTGTCATTTACATCTACCCACATGGAATAAAATTTAATCAAGAACAAGTTTTGAACCTTAGCGCCTTGATCAGTCCAATTGTATTGATCTTGAACCTAACCATGCAAAAAAAAAAAAAAAATCACTTTCTCAAATGTATTTAACAATAGTATCTTCAAATAGACACTCAAAATTCTTATAATGATTTTGTTTTAAAAAAAAAAAATTGCTCTCGAGATATTTGTTAAGCAACCAAATAAGAAGATATTGTCATTTTCAAATGCACTAACTATATAAGTGATATACATAATTAATACATTAAAGATCAATCTTTTGTAAACATATTCAACAATTACCGCTAGAGCAGTGATTAACAAGACCTGTTTTATTAATATGTAACCAACTTACTCAATATTAAATAACAAATTTGAAATTACTATCATTCCTTAAATTTTACCAATTTTAGACACTTCATACCTAATTTGAGATTGTAAGTAACAGATCTCTAGAGTTTTCCCATTTGAAGGGGTTAAATTTTAATCTAAGATTTAAGTAAGTCCTTAGTCATTGAAAAAATCCAGGTGTTATGCATCTTCATCTGCATCCTAAATCATTACATGGGGAAAATCTATTAGCACATAATAACTTAAACACAACACGACGTGTCAAGCTGGATTGATTTTTATACTTTATTTTTCATTTAATTTAAATGTACTGTCATGACCTACCCCTCGAGGGAGGGAATAGGTTCAGCGATATTGCCTAATGTGGGCCTAATCAGGCACGAGTTTTCCCAACGCCATACCTAATGTGACATTGGGATGTTGATAAGAATTTTGTAAAAAAGAATCACCACTAACCCATTAAGGTTGGCTAAATACCAAATGAGGCATGAGAGTGTACCTCACTTCCTACGCAACCAAAGAATCTAGGTTTAGGGACTTGATAATACTAATTAACCAATTAACATCATTTTGGTACCTAATCTTGTTCATTTAAAAAAAATGTTATTTTTTTCAAACATTCTGGATTGATTTTATACCTATCCACTAACACATGAGGTGATCATACAGATATACAATCATTAACATAACAATTAGCAACAATGGGAAGCATTAAATACGTTTCACGAGATAGCAACGATTTAACTCTAAGAAAAAGATAAATGCTAATCCCAACTAGACTAAAGGGGAGCCAAAATTAACATACTAATATTGCGTAATCAAGGGTATTTGACAACTAAAACTTTAAGATAGAGCACTAATGGCTTGGTCAACCTTGCGCAAGATTCTAGATTGAAAAAATTTCCCTTTTTCAGGAGAAAAAAACCAAAAGATTAATTTTAACACTTTTGAAGAATTTTTTAATTTAAAATTTTATAAGATTTTTTTGGGATTTTTGGGAAAAATTGAATTTTCGAATTTTCCAAAACATTCTGCACTTTTTTTTTCTAATTACTACGGAAATTTTTAGACCTTTCTGAATTTTTTTCTGAGGATTTTTTAATTTTTCTTAATTTTTTAGTTTTTTTGAATTTTTTTTTTTAAATTCGAATTTAATATTTTCTGAAATTTTTTGAATTTTTTAATATTCTCTGAAAGCTTTTGAATTTTCGGAAAAGTTTTTTGAATTTTTTTATTTTTCCAAAAAATTTAAATTTTTAGAAAATTTTTGAATTTTTGAAATTTTTAATATATTTTTAATATTTAATATTATTATATTCGGGACAGCGGGTTCGGATTGGGTTTACCCGATCATTCGCTCCATCACACCTGCAACCCCTTTTTTCCAGAACCAATATCACTCGCTCGGAACTCTCCCTCAGTCGCTCCGAAAACTCTCCAAAAGCAGCCCCTCTTGAAACGGTCCCCCTCTCTCTTCCCTGGTATCTTCCTTCTATGCACCGGCGCGCGTGGGATGTGGCGTGCAAGCCTGCCCACCGACCGAGCATTTCGCGTGATCGCTCGCCCCGTTGTCGTTGTCCCTGTCTTTCATCCCGATGTACGTCCTTTCTTCTTCATGCCGTTCCACAGCTAGCGTCCAAGAGAAGGGAAAGCAGGAGGAGGGAGTGGCTGGGCTCAGAAAGAAAAGAGAAGGAATGGGCTGAGCCAGCCCAGGTGGGGAGAAGGAAAGGCTGTCGATGATCTCTCTCTCGTTTCCTTATTGATTAAGAAAGGAAAGACGGTTTGAAGAAGAAGAAGAATAAAAAGCAAGAAGAAGCGAGAAGCAAGAAGAAGAAAAAGAAGCAAGAAGCAAGAAGCAAGAAAAAGAAGAAGAACAAGAAGAATGAGAGAGATCATCGTCAACATGAATCCGCTAGTTAAGTTTCGCCCAACCGATGATCACCTTTTCTCTCACTACCTCCAGCAGAAAGCAACGGGCGCGCCGTTGCCTCCCGGTCTTATCGAAGAGTGCGACCTCTACAGCCAAGAGCCTTGGAGGATCTTCGACACCACCTTGGAGCAAACGTTCTACGTTTTCACCACGTTGAGAAAAAACAAGTCGAGGGTTTTAAGGACCGCCGGGTCTGGGACATGGAAAGAGCAGCACTCGATGAAAATCCCCGACATTCTTGGTGAGTTGGTTGGCTACAAGAAGTCCTTCAAGTTTGAAGGAGGACGTGGATCGAGTGCAACGAGCGGGCGATGGATCATGTACGAGTTCTCAATGTGCGATGAGAGGGTAAGGTTTTAATTCCATGTCTATTAATAATTCTTTGACTCGCGTTGATGGTAGATTGTTGGCATCGATTTTTCATGTAATGATGCTTAATGCCTATTAGCAACGATCCGTTTGTTTCAAGAAAGAATGGTTCTTGTGCGTAGGGCAGTAATGAAAAGCTCTTGGTCCTCCTTCCATAATCTTAATCTCACTCTCCCGTGTCGTCCATTTTCTTTTGACACCCTATGGGCTGGAAATTGTTAACCGCTTGGCTTAACTCGGTGCAGCTGTGCAAGTACGTCCTATGCAAAATCAAATTTTCTAGAGACAAGAAGAAATCAAAAGACAAGGAAATTGTAATTTCGGCCGACATACCGGTGCAATTTGAAGATGAGAATCGACGAGTGAAGAGGATGTGCCTACTCAAGGACTCCAGCCATCACACAAGCGTCATCCGTGACTTTGCCATCGCGTCATCATCCACAGTGGATGGAGCTCAACCCGCCACTTCCCAAGTCGTTAGCAACAGCGTCGCATATGCCAAACAACTTCAGATGTCAGCAGGGGCGGCACCCACCTTGCATTTAGATAACGATGACCCGGCTTTCCCTGGTTTCAGCTATGACGCAATTGCCGATTCACTTGCTCCTATGGCGACAGGGACGGTGCAAGGAAGCAGTGATGATTGGATGGAGGGATGGATGACCACGGAACTAGACTCGGTGGTCCATTCTAGTTTCAACTCCAAGTCAAGATCTCTTGCTCCATTGGAAGAAGATTCTTTTACAAATCTATTAGTACGTGCATCCTCACCTCCTGCTGCAGCTGCGACGATGACAACGACCCTGGGACCAGATATCTGCGACCCCACATCTCCAGCCTTTGGCAGCAACACAACCCTCAACTGGCTTCTTACGACCAGGGGGACTGAAGCTCGCTATGCCAGTTATTCCCCGAGTTTCGGGTGCAACCGAGATGCCAATGTCCTTCCCAAGATTGCAACATCCGCCCTAGTAGATACTGGCGACACCACTTATCCAGCTTTTGACGACGGTGCATATACAGATTTACTTCCTACGACAGCAGAGCAAGTCAAGGATGACGATGAATGGATCGATCGCTTGATGGACATGGATATAGATCCGGTGGTTGACGCGGATTACCTATTTGGTTCAAATCCTTTTGCTAATCCATCAGAAGACGATACAAATGCGATGCTCGCATCCACACTCGGCACACCGGACAACCAGACGTAGGGTCCGACTTCTCTCCATCAACAAAGGAGCGTTGCTGAATCACAAGAGCAAGATGTTCCAGCCACATTGGCATGGGCTGATCAGTTTTTGCTTGTTTAGCATTTTTTGCAATTCTAGTTTTTAAAAACTTGAACCATATGCATGCTCTTTTTTTAGGCTCATTCAAACGATGTAAATACTTTTGTTCTGCTTTTGCTATATATATACAAATGAGATTTTTTTTATATAAATGAGATTTCTTTTTTTCAAATAAAATATTTTATACGGCTCAGGATGAAAGACTTCTTAAAAATAATATGCCACATATCAAAAGCGAGTATATTCGAGAAGTCGAGTCGATAACTCTCCTGCTTTGCCAAAATAAAAAACAAAAAAGCAAAAAAGTTGACAGCTAGTTTCATGCAACATTAGTTCATAAGAGAATGTATGTAAGGTACTTCGCCGATATAACATATTTTTCACACAAATAATCATGAAACAGAAACTTTCCACGGCTAATTGATAGTATTTATATCAAAATTTAAAATAAATAAAAAAAGGTTTATATACAACTACCCAAACCCTCTTAGTGTGATGAATCTTTGACAATATAGTATTTTTAATCGACTAATCGATGGGAAGTGTACTTTTGTCAAAATTAAGAAAAATCCACATATTTTAAGGTGCATTTTTTTTACACAAAACTAAAGATTTGGAAAATATTTATCTAAAAATAATTGTTTGTATTGCCTACAAGAATTAACAAATAAAAAAATATTTTTGTCAACTACCAAAATAGTTAGGTATAAATTATCATCAATGATGAAACTATTTTCCGTTGACTAATTTTTCTAAGCGACATATTTAATCATTATTCGAAAAATATTTTTCCGAGTCTTTACTTTTTCGTAAAATCAATGCCAAATCTCTCCTTTATTGTATCGGCAACTCGAGCAATTGAAAAGAGTTTAAATATTTCGAGAGCTTGATACATTTGGTTAATTGATTAGCAAGAATTTCAAATAGAATACGTTACATAGGTTTAGATCACCTAGATTGGTTGACCATCTCACCCATCACTATAATTAAGCAAGAACTTAAACAGCTGCATAAGAAAACATATAATAAATAGGACTGGTACTAATTTTCAAAGATGATTATTACTAAAGGAATAAAAACCACATGTTCTAAATGAAACGCTCAAATGAAACAAAAAGAAAATATTGGCTTCTTCTAACCTCTTAGTAACTAATCCACATCTTGTGCACAATCCTACCCCTTTTTTATATCCATATCTTATTTTCCTCCTTTTCCTCTCTTTGAGAAAGTTGGATTCTTGGATTTTTTCTTTAAGATTCCATTTGTCTATTCATCTCTTCCATAATAGTCATTGGGCTGTAATAAAATTTTGAATGATACAATAAGCTAAGACAACATCGACTTGTGTTCTAACGACCAAAAATATTCAATCGAAATTGCTTCTTTAAGACTCCAAATGCTCTTTCGATAGTAGTTCTCAGAGATGAATGGCGCAGATTGAATAGTTCCTTCTTATTTTCAAGTGGACGATCACTGAACTCCTTCAAATGATATCTAAAACCATAATAGAGAGAGATGATGCCATTTTGCATTCCACTAGCATGGGCAAGAAAATATTTTCCAACAAGTTATAAAAAAAAATTATTCTTAAGATACTAAGCTCAATCCAAAAATTGAGTCTAAATTTCATTTTCTTACCTCTAGGAGTATTCAATCCATTCGGCTTTGAAATTACATTAAAAAAAAAAAATACGTGAATCATGTGGAGTGCCTTCTCAACTAGCTAACACATAAGAAAATCTCAAGTCAAATGTAACAACAACCAATACATTTTGTGCTCCTTTTGACCATAAAATCTTCCTTGAATTTCAAGAGGAATTGATGCATGCACATGAGTTCCATCTATTGCTATGAAATATAGTTATCAACCAAATACTAATGAAACTTCTCAAGCAATGTATAAAGACTTTTTTTTTTCCAAATTCCATATCTTAAAATATGGATAAAACCTTCAACCATTAAAACCTTCAATCATTATTTATCTCAAGAGAAATGGAATCGGTCGATTCTTTTATCACACGTTTGTATGATTTCAAAATCACTTGAAAGACAATTTTGAAATATCTATGCACGGGTTGTATTGACTTATGGAATCTTCCCCTAATGATTCTGAACCTGACATTACATCCAATGATATGGCTGTGGAACACAAGTTACTTGCACTGAGCACCTTGCAAAGCTCTAAAAAAGCATTCGACGGCATCCATATTTGATTTATACGATAAATATCGTCACTGTATAACACACAATTCATTTACAACTCTCTCTTGTAATCTCGATTCACATGAGCCTCTCTCAATATGTGATTCTCAAATGATTATAATCATCCGTAAATAGTGTGATAACTATCATAAATGATGCCGCGACAACCATTACCGCCAGTTGGATTTTGTCATGATCCATCTATATTGGAGCACATTGATCATGAAACGCAAAATGCGTGCAATCCTAGAAGGGCAATACTAGAGAGCTAGAACCACATGACACAGCACAAGCTGCTATTCAAGAATACATACACTAGGTATGCAAAATGCTCATGCATCCACTCAATTTTACTTCTACGTGAACAAAATAAGTAGGTGTCTTCTTCATTCAAACTTGTTCTAGACAATATAATTCAAATAAATCAAACTTCATCCTAGGTTAGAATGATGTTATCCTAAAATCAAGTCCCCACTGTAATAAATATAGTAAATATTATGAAGCTCATTGATAATCACTAACAGGGTACTCATATGGTTTTTTCTGGGCAATGAAGGCCAACAAATATCAAACATCTCGACAAGTTCCTACATATATGTTGACCGGAAGATGCTAAGTTTCCCATCTGACTATAGTAATTGTTCCACTCTGATTTAAAGCTGAGTAATCAATAATGCAGATATATTGATGCCGTGGGACAACACAAACTGCTCTAGAAACACAAAATAAATGAAGAGACCACGATCCATGTTCAGAAAACAAAAGAATCGCACAATATTTGTCAGGACAAATCATCTGAACAAAGAATTGTATTAAGACCCAAAACCGCTAATGGCGCCAAATGGCAAGATACTGCTATCAGACTAAACTCAAAGAGTTGGTTTTTGCATCTTCCCTTGAATAGGCCATTAAGCAAAGAGATTGATTTATAGAAATGAGAGCTAATTACAATAATTACCTCAGGAATCGTGCCTCCATGGATTAGAAAATGAAAGCGAAAACAATAACGGCGCACCCTCTCTACTCTGCTATTTGTAAGAGAAGCGCGAGGCAGCACCAGAGTAGGAGTAGCTCTGGAGATGATGGACGAGACAAAGAAGCCCTAAATTGCATGACAAGGATGGGAAAAAGGAGCAGCTCTAGAGGGAAGAGAAGAGAACGTGTAAGAAAGAGGGGATAACAAAGAGAGGATGCGAGGGCGACGAGAGGGTGCGAGGACATGAGGATGAGAAGCTACACAAGGGCAAGAGGACGCGAGTCCCAGCCTATCGATCGGAAACAATTTTTTTTTTACCACTAATTTTCCACTCCTCGAACACCAAAAAATTTGAAAAAAGTAGACGGAACTTTAATGGAAAAATAAGTGCAGACGGACGATGCATAGGATTGCATGTGTTCGGTGTCCGGGTGTGTATCCAGAAGGAGAACGTCCGAGGCTAATAAAAGAGAAAAAGAAACAAGAAATTGCACGCATACCTCAAGGTTGAAAATTGATTGATATAAATATACCTTTATATGAAGAGAAGTAGTATTCTTATTTTTTTACATAATATAGCTTCCGTCTTTAATTTTAGGCGCTATTTCCACCCCTAAATAATTATATTCACCCTCATTTACACTAAAGAGACAAAACTACTATCAATCTTCCAATTGCAATTTGTCTTGGCGGTTACAAATTTATTTACTTACCTTTTTTTTTTTTTGTATTTCGATATCTATATAGGATCTACTTATCATAATTAAGAATTTCATAAATTTATCTTTTGTTATTGTAAATTTTCCTTGTATCTTAAAGGAACTATTTTTTTTAATTGTTTGATATAATTTCAATAAGAATTTGTTCATCAAAAAGAGAAATTTCCAAGAAATCCAATTCTATTCTATGTTGGCGATCAAAATTATGGAAAATTTAATTAAATCCAACATTGCATAAGTAAGAATTTTTTTTTAAAAATTTTAGTGAAAAATTATTATTTTGGATTGACAAAAATTAATATCATCTATGAACAACTTACAAAAAATATATAAAGATACCTCATTGTGCACAATATTTGTAGTGTATACCTAGATATTCCTCTAATGTTTTCGATGCTCTATTTAAAGTATCTTGCCAATATAATAATCAAAAAAATTATTTTTTTCCTATAAATAAATAAAGAGACTTGATACATATATTTAAGACTAATTAAATTAATAAAAATTTCACCAAGAAAATGAGCTCTTGAGATTAGAGGAACAAAATGGTAGATAATTTGTTATAAGATCATTGATGAAGAAGAGATTTTTCATTCTTATACTATATTAAAAAATGTCTTTTTTCCTTGCTGTTAGTGACATGAATCATGTAAAATGTTATAGAAACACCTAAGCATGCACTTTTCTTTAATATGCTAAATATATATATATATATATATATGAAATTCTTAATTATGGTAATTATCCTAAATAGATAGGGAAAAATAAGAAAAAAAAAAGGAGTCCGTCCATAATTTTAAATAGCAACTGAAAGATTGGAGGCAATTTTGTCTTTTTAGGAAAAAGGTGTGGATATAGTTATTTAGAGGGTGAAAAATAGGGCCGCCCTTTCAAAATACCATTCAATTTGTGTTTGAGACGTAAAATTTATTTATGGACACTAATGAAATTAAAAAAAAAAAATCATGATTTTATATGTCTGCATAGCTATCACGACTTAATATCCTTAATTTAACAAAATGCCCACCGACCGAGCATTTCGCGTGATCGCTCGCCCCGTTGTCGTTGTCCCTGTCTTTCATCCCGATGTACGTCCTTTCTTCTTCATGCCGTTCCACAGCTAGCGTCCAAGAGAAGGGAAAGCAGGAGGAGGGAGTGGCTGGGCTCAGAAAGAAAAGAGAAGGAATGGGCTGAGCCAGCCCAGGTGGGGAGAAGGAAAGGCTGTCGATGATCTCTCTCTCGTTTCCTTATTGATTAAGAAAGGAAAGACGGTTTGAAGAAGAAGAAGAATAAAAAGCAAGAAGAAGCGAGAAGCAAGAAGAAGAAGCGAGAAGCAAGAAGCAAGAAGCAAGAAAAAGAAGAAGAACAAGAAGAATGAGAGAGATCATCGTCAACATGAATCCGCTAGTTAAGTTTCGCCCAACCGATGATCACCTTTTCTCTCACTACCTCCAGCAGAAAGCAACGGGCGCGCCGTTGCCTCCCGGTCTTATCGAAGAGTGCGACCTCTACAGCCAAGAGCCTTGGAGGATCTTCGACACCACCTTGGAGCAAACGTTCTACGTATTCACCACGTTGAGAAAAAACAAGTCGAGGGTTTTAAGGACCGCCGGGTCTGGGACATGGAAAGAGCAGCACTCGATGAAAATCCCCGACATTCTTGGTGAGTTGGTTGGCTACAAGAAGTCCTTCAAGTTTCAAGGTGGACGTGGCTCGAGTGCAACGAGCGGGCGATGGATCATGTACGAGTTCTCAATGTGCGATGAGAGGGTAAGGTTTTAATTCCATGTCTATTAATAATTCTTTGACTCGCGTTGATGGTAGATTGTTGGCATCGATTTTTCATGTAATGATGCTTAATGCCTATTAGCAACGATCCGTTTGTTTCAAGAAAGAATGGTTCTTGTGCGTAGGGCAGTAATGAAAAGTTCTTGGTCCTCCTTCCATAATCTTAATCTCACTCTCCCGTGTCGTCCATTTTCTTTTGACACCCTATGGGCTGGAAATTGTTAACCGCTTGGCTTAACTCGGTGCAGCTGTGCAAGGACGTCCTATGCAAAATCAAATTTTCTAGAGACAAGAAGAAATCAAAAGACAAGGAAATTGTAATTTCGGCCGACATACCGATGCAATTTGAAGATGAGAATCGACGAGCGAAGAGGATGTGCCTACTCAAGGACTCCAGCCATCACACAAGCGTCATCCGTGACTTTGCCATCGCGTCATCATCCACAGTGGATGGAGCTCAACCCGCCACTTCCCAAGCCGTTAGCAGTAGCGTCGCATATGCCGAACAACTTCAGATGTCAGCAGGGGCGGCACCCATCTTGCATTTAGATAACGATGACCCGGCTTTCCCTGGTTTCAGCAATTACTCAATTGCCAATTCACTTGCTCCTATGGCGACGGTGACGATGCAAGGAAGCAGTGATGAATGGACGGAGGGGTGGATGACCACGGAACTAGACTCGGTGGTCCATTCTGGTTTCAACTCCAAGTCAAGATCTCTTGCTCCAGTGGAAGAAGATTCTTATACAAATCTATCAGTAGGTGCATCCTCACCTCCTGCTACAGCTACGACGATGACAACGACCCCGGGAACAGATATCTGTGACCCCACGTCTCCAGCCTTTGGCAGCAACACAACCCTCAACTGGCTTCTTACAACCGGCGGAACTGAAGTTCGCTATGCCAGTTATTCCCCGAGTTTTGGGTGCTATCGAGATGCCAATGTCCTTCCCAAGATTGCAACATCCCCCCTAATAGATACTGGTGACACCACTTACCCAGCTTTTGACGACGGTGCATATGCAGATTTACTTCCTACAACAGCAGAGCAAGTCAATGAAGGCGATGAATGGATTGATCGCTTGATGGACATGGATATAGATCCGGTGGTCGATGCCGATTACCTCTTTGGTTCAAATCCTTTTGCTAATCCATCAGAAGACGATACAAATGCGATGCTCGCATCCACACTCGGCACACCGGACGACCAAACGTAGGGTCCGACTTCTCTCCATCAACAAAGGAGCGTTGCTGAATCACAAGAGAAAGATGTTCCAGCCACATTGGCATGGGCTGATCAGTTTTTGCTTGTTTAGCATTTTTTGCAGTTATAGTTTTTAAAAGACTTGAACCATATGCATGCTCTTTTTTTAGGCTCATTCAAACGATGTAAATACTGTTCTGCTTTTGCTATATATATAAATGAGATTTTTTTTATACAAACGAGATTTTGTTTTCAAATAAAATACTTTATACAGCTCGGGACGAAAGACTTTTTAAAAATAATATGCCACAGATCAAAAGCGAGTATATTCGAGAAGTCGAGTCGATAACTCTCCTGCTTGGCCAAAATAAAAAACAGAAAAACAAAAAAGTTGACAGCTAGTTTCATGCAACATTAGTTCATAGGAGAATGTATGTAAGGTACTCCGCCGATATAACATATTTTTTACACAAATAATCATGAAACAGAAACTTTCCACGGCTAGTTGATAGTATTTATATCAAAATTTTAAAAAAAAAAAAAAAAAGGTCTATATATAACCACCTAAACCCTCCTAGTGTGATGAATCTTTGACACTATAGTATTTTTACTCGACTAATCGATGGGATGTGTACATTTGTCAAAATTAAGAAAAATCAACATTTTTTGAGGTGCAATTTTTTTTACGCAAAACTAAACATTTGGAAAATATTTTTCTAAAAATAATTGTTTATATTGCCTACAAGAATTAACAAAGAAAAAAATATTTTTATCAACTACCAAAATAGTTAGGTATAAATTATCACCAATGATGGAACTAGTTTCCGTTGACTAATTTTTCTAAGCGACATAACCAATCATTATTCGAAAAATATTTTTCCAAGTCTTTACTTTTTTGTAAAATGAATGTCAAATCTCTCTTTTATTGTATCGGCAACTCGAGCAATTGAAAAGAGTTTGAATGTTTCGAGGGCTTGATACCTTCGGTTAATTCATTAGCAAGAATTTCAAATAGAAGACTTTACATAGGTTTAGATCACCTAGATTGGTTGACCATCTCAACCATCACTATAATTAAGCAAGAACTTAAACCGCTGAGTAAGAAAACATATAATAAATAGGACTGGTGCTAATTTTGAAAGATGATTATTACTAAAGGAATAAAAACCACATGTTCTAAATGAAACACTCAAAAGAAACAAAAAGAAAAAATATTGGCTTCTTCTAACCTCTTAGTTACTAATCCACATCGTGTGCACAATCCTACCCCTTTTTATATCTATATCTTATTGTCCTCTTTTTCCTCTTTTTGAGAAAGTTGGATTCTTGGATTTTTTCTTTAAGATTTCATTTGTCTGTTCATCTCTTTCATGACAAAGTCATTGGGCTGTAATACAATTTCGAATGATACAACAAGCTAAGACAACATCGACTTGTGTTCTAAATAACCAAAAATATTCAATCGAAAATGTTTCTTTTAAGACTCCAATCCTCTTTCAATAGTAGTTCTCAGAGATGAATGGCACAAATTGAATAGTTCATTCTTATTTTTAGGTGGGTGATCACTGAACTCCTGCATATGGTATCTAACACCACAATAGAGAGAGAGAGAGAGAGAGAGAGAGAGAGAGAGAGAGAGAGAGAGATGATGCCATTTTGCATTCCACCAGCATCGGCAAAATAATATTTTCCAACAAGTTATAAAAAATTTTATTCTTAAGATACTAAGCTCAATCCAAAAATTGAGTGTAAATTTCATTTTCTTACCTCTAGGAGTATTCAATCCATCCGGCTTTGAAATTACATAAAATAAAATTAAAAAAAAATACTTGAATCATGTGGAGTGCCTTCTCAACCAGCTAACACATACGAAAATCTCAAGTCAAATGTAACAACAACCGATACATTTTGTGTTTCTTCCGACCACAAAAATCTTTCTTGAATTTCAAGAGGAATTGATGCATGCACATGAGTTCCATCTATTGCTCTGAAATATAGTTATCAACCAAATACTAATGAAACTTCTCAAGCAATGTACAAAGACCTTTTTTTTCCAAATCCCATATCTTAAAATATGGATAAAACTTTCAATCATTACTTATCTCAAGAGAAATGGAATCGGTCGATTCTTTTACCACATGTTTGTATGATTTCAAAATCACTTGAAAGACAATTTTGAAATATCTATGCATGGATTGTATTGACCTATGGAATCTTCCCCTAATGATTCTGAACCTGACATTACATCCAATGATATGGCTATGGAACACAAGTTACTTGCACTGAGCACCTTGCAAAGCTCTAAAAAAGCATTCAACGGCATCCATATTTGATTTATACAATAAGTATCGTCACTGTATAACAAACGATTCATATACAACTCTTTTTCGTAATCTCGATTCACATGAGCCTCTCTCAATATGTGGTTCTCAAATGATTATAATCATCTATAACTAGTGTGATAACTGTCATAAATGCTACCACCACAACCATTACCGCCACTTGGATTTTGTCATGATCCATCTATATTGGAGCACATTGATCATTAAACACAAAATGCATGCAATCCTAGAAGGGCAATACTAGAGAGCTAGAACCACATGACATAGCACAAGCTGCTATTCAAGAATACATACATTAGGTATGCAAATGCTCATGCATCCACTCAATTTTACTTCTACGTGAACAAAATAAGTAGGTGTCTTCTTCATTCAAACTCGTTGTAGACAATATACTTCAAATAAATCAAACTTCATCCTTGGTTAGAACAATGTTATCCTAAAATCAAGTCCCCACTGTAATAAATATAGTAAATATTATGAAGCTCATTGATAATCACTAACAGGGTACACCATATGGTTTTCTCTAGGCAATGAAGGCCAACAAATATCAAACATCTTGACAAGTTCCTACATATATGTTGACCGGCAAATGCTAGGTTTCCCATCCGACTATAGTAATCTGTTCACTCTGATTTAAAGTTGAGTAATCAATAATGCAGATATGTTGATACCGTGGGACAACACAAGCTGCTCCAGAAACACAAAATAAACGAAGAGACCATGATCCATGTTCAGAAAACAAAAGAATCGCACAATATTTGTCAGGACAAATCATACGAACAAACAATTGTATGAAGACCCAAAACAGCTAATGGCGCCAAATGGCAAGATATTGCTATCAGACTAAACTCAAAGAGTTGGTTTTTGCATTTTCCCTTGAATAGGCCACTAAGCAAAGAGATTGATTTATAGAAATGAGAGCTAATTACAATAATTACCTCGGGAATCGTATCTCCATGGGTTAGAAAATGAAAGCAAAAACAATAACGGGCACCCTCTCTACTCTGCTATTTGTAAGAGAAGCGCGAGGCAGCACCAGAGTAGTAGCTCTGGAGATGAGGGACGAGACAAAGAAGCCCTAAATTGCATGACAAAGATGGGAAAAAGGAGCAGCTTTAGAGGGAAGAGAAGAGAGCGTGTAAGAAAGAGGGGATAACAAAGAGAGGATGCGAGGGCGACGAGAGGGTGCAAGGACGTGAGGATGAGAAGCGACACAAGGGCAAGAGGACGCGAGTCCTAGCCTATCGACCAGAAACTATCTTTTTTTTAACCACTAATTTTCCACTCCTCAAACACCAAAAAGTTTGAAAAAAATAAACGGAACTTTAATGGAAAAAACAAGTGCAGACGGACGATGCGTAGGATTGCATGTGTTCGGTGTCCGGGTGTGTATCCAGAAGGAGAACGTCCGAGGCTAATAAAAGAGAAATGGAAACAAGAATTTGCATGCATACCCAAGGTTGAAAATTGATTGATATAAATGTATCATAATATGAAGAGAAGTAGTATTCTTATTTTTTACGTGATATAGCTTCCGTCTTTAATTTCAGGCCCTATTTCCACCCCCTAAATAATTATATTCACCCTCATTTACACTAAAGAGACAAAACTACCGTCAATCTTCCAATTGCAATTTGTCTTGGTGGTTCCAAATTTATTTAGTTACATTTTTTCTTTGGTAGTTCGATATCTATATAGGATCTACTTATCATAATTAAGAATTTCATAAATTTATCTTTTGTTTATTGTAAATTTTCCTTGTATCTTAAAGGAACTATATTAAAAAAATGTCTTGTTTCCTTACTATTAGTGACATGAATCATGTAAAATGTTATAGAAACACCTAAGCATGCACTTTTCTTTAATATGCTAAAAAAAAAAGATATATGAAATTCTTAATTATGGTAATTATTCTAAATAGATAGGGAAAAAAAGGAAAAAAAAAAAAAAGGAGTCCGTCCATAATTTTAAATAGCAATTGAAAGATTGGGGGCAATTTTGCCTTTTTAGGAAAAAGGTGTGGATATAGTTATTTGGAGGGTGAAAAATAGGGTCGCCCTTTCAAAATAGCATTCAATTTATGTTTTAGACATAAAATTTAGTTATGGACACTAATGAAATTTAAAAAAAAAAAATCATGATTTTATATGTCTGCATAGCTATCACAACTTCATATCCTTAATTTAACATTTCTTTTTTCCTTTTATCCAATCTATTTTCTCATATATATGTGCAAATTTTACAATCTAAATGATTCTCCTAATTAGTGAACAAGTAATCAAACTTCACGTGGTCTACACAATGTAGACATGTAGTCCACGTGGCATCGAGTCCAATGTTGGATGAAACTCATAGCTACAGGTAATGGTTTTGAAAATGAGAAGTACCAAAACGATTAGTAACTATCTATTAAATTCATTGGAGTTCAAAGACCATGGCAGTAAAGAAAATTCCCTATCATGGTCAGATTGCTTCTAGAAACTATGACTCGGGACCTTCTACTCTGATGACGAGCCGAGCTCCAACAGCATCTTCTATGGCTCTGAGCTAAGGTGTTCACACTTTGCCAGATTGCGACATGCATCGAGGGCTGAGGTGTTCATACTCTGTCGAGATTCAATGCACGTATACCGTCGGATCATATGAATTTCTCGTAGGGACTCGTGGCGGCACACCTGTGCTGGGCCCGCTACACATTATCAAGAATTTACCGCGTGTCGGTGCAACACGTGGACAGAAGATTAAGTTGGATTGACTTCCAACTTCCAAGGGACAGGTTCAATCAATCGTGCCAGCAAGGGCAGATCCGCCACCTCCTCCTGACGTTGATTCCTGATGAGAGGAAAGGTGCATCGGATCATAATCCAGCCACGCCACACAACCAACGGACGCAAAGACATAAATTAACGGAGACGAGATTAGTTGAACAGGACGAGACCAAAAAACGAAAAATATTAAGTAGAGGATTCCTACATTATATTGATCAACCTCTGTACCCGGCACAGGCTCGATGGGCCATTTATAGCCTCTGCCAGGCCGTCGCCGGGTGGGTTTGTAAATGGTTTGGTTCAAATTTTCTAAAATCTCGAATTGTTTAAGTGTGTATTAACTTTAAATCAAATTGCACCTCAAATCTAATATAACCCTAATCAAAGACTCGGTTCGGTTTCTTGATTTTTTTGTTTTTTAAATATTAAAAAGAAGTCTAGTGAAAAATGAGAGATTGTGTCTGAATTATAGACAATATATTTCTAATAACTTAAACTTCATCCTACGCTAGAAACTTTGAAAAATGTTTTTCAAGAAAACTTTTTTCATGAAATAAATAGAATTTGAGTAGAGCAATGAGTGAAGATGGACAATGCATAGAATTGCATGTTGTCGGTGTCCAGTTGTGTTCCTAGTATAAGAACGTCTCACGCTAATAAAAGAGAAAAATAAACAGGAATTTGCATGCATACCCCAAGGTTGAAAATTGATTGATATAAATATACTACCATATGAAGAAAATTAGTATTCTTACTTTTCACGGTACATAGCTTTCGTCTTTAATTTCAAAAATACAGTTTGATTTATGTTTTAGACATAAAATTTATTTAGTACGCTGATGAAATTTTAAATATATATATCATGATTTTATATGTCTGCATAGCTACAACAATTTAATATCCTTAATTTAACATTTCTTTTTCTTTTCTTTATCCACTCTATCTTCTTGTTTATATGTGCAAATTTTACATAGTCTAATGACCCTTCAAGTTAGTGATCAAGTAATCAAACTTCACGTGATCAACACAATGTGGACATGTAGTCCATGTGGCATCAAATCCGGCGTTGGATGCCAATTGATAGCGATAGACAATGGCTCTGAAAATGAGAAGTACCGAAAGTAGCTTTTAATTGAATTCAGACTGCAATCGTGATCAAATTGCTTGGTGAAAGTATGATTCGGGACCTACTATCCCAATGACAAGTGCACACAAACAGTAGCTTTTGTGGATCGGAGCTCAAGTGTTCACACTTTTTCATATGGCAATGCGCGTCAAGAGATGAGGCGTTCATACTCTGTGGGGGTCCAATGCACGTGTGCCATTGAATCGTATCAATTTCATGTGGGAACTCGCCTCATCCGACGGGACACCTAAGGTGGGCGCGTTAGACATTATTAGGAATTTACCGCTTGTCGATACAACACGTGGACAAGAAAATTAAATTGGATTGACTTGGAAGCGACCGTTGCAACCAATCATGCCAGCAAAAGCAAATCCGCCACCTCCCCGTGACGTTGACTCCTGATGAGAGGGAAGTTACGTCGGATAACAATCCAGCCATACCGCGCAGCGACGGGCGGAAGACATAAATTAACTGAGACGAGATAAGCCGAGAAGGACTAGATGGAAAAGAAGAAATTAAATGATGAATGTCTACATTATACGGATCAACCTCTCTACCCGTCTAGCGGCACAGGCGCGACGGGCCATCTGTAGCTTCTCTTGGGCCCACTGCCAGCAAGGTTTGTAAACGATTCGGTTCGAATTTTTTGAATCCCGAATCATCTGAGTGTACGTTAACTTTGAATCGAACCGCACTTCAAATCTAATATAACCCGAATCAAAGACTCGGTCCAATTTCTTGATTTTCTTTATTTTTCTAAATATTAAAAAAAGTTTAGTGAAAAATGACAGATTGTGTGAATTGTGATCGAGGTACGGTTGCGATGACGCCCGGGCACGCAAAATTGGAAAACGAAGACGCAAGGGTTGGTTCGCGTTCGTTTTCGTGGAGTCGCGCACGCGAAAGCTCCGCGCCTCCTGCTCCCTTGCCTTCAATCCCAACTAACCCCAACCACGTCTCTCACCCACCCGCATTCTACCGTCACCTGCCCGTGACCGTTCCGCCCTCACCCCTTACCCACTTCCAAAGACACTTTCTGATCATGATTTTCACCATTTTTTCCCGTACTATATGTGCTTATGGAATTTTTATAATTGGATCTTCGATTAAATGGTTGGTAGGGTGGCCACCGGCCACGATCTAATGAATCCGATTTCGAGCACGGGCTTGAACGACTCGTCAACCACGAAGGTTCGCTCGTCTTCTACAAAAGCATACGAGGCACACGGAATTTCCTTCGATATTTGGATGGAAGAAGTTTGCATGCATCGTAAATCATAAAAATTCCCAGTCTTGAAAGTATCTTACGAATCTAAATTCTAATAAAAATGTGACAAAAATAAAACAATTAATCATTGCAAAGCGAGTCAATGAAAGTGACAACTGGCCGATTAGTGAGAAACATCATGATTGGTGACACCTAAGAAAATGCCTAAAAAATCCATCGGAAGAGTCCTTGTTTGTCTATGTTTTCAACGGAGCAAGTAAAGACGGGGATTACGGACAACTCTTCAGCTGGTTTGCCAATAACTTCAATGAAAAGGCATGAAAATTCAGTTGACTCGGTTCCTAAGTAAGACACGATTAAGAAAGAGTCGTTTGACTTGGTTTAGCGTGAAAACCGTTGTGTCCAAAGCCCATGTGTCCAAAGGAGTAAGTCCTTGCTAATGCTTAGCTGTCCTGCCTCTCTCCCATGGGAGGACAAGAACTGTCAACTAAAGTTGTTGGAAGGATATTCTCAATCTCAGTTTACAAAGTACATAGGAACAAGCAAACATGCTAACTAATCCTTTTCTTTTTCAGAAAATTAAGGTCGATATTTGGAATTTTCTATAATGTTTGTAGATCCTTAGATCCTTTCTCGTTAAATTCAAAGCGCTCTGATTAGGAGAAAAGCATGTAAATCGGGGCCTCGTAATGGTTTAGAGAGATACTAAAATGCATTAGAAACCTTTGCTAGATAATTAATTTATCGGTGGCAATGACAGGTGTTTATAAAAACAACAATACTATTTCCGTGAAAAATGGCACAAGTCTTCTTCTTCTTTTTTTAAATATCTTATTAACTCTAGATATGTTAGTTGATAAGTAATGTTTTTGGCAAAAGTTTTGGAACTTCTCTTAAATGGAAACTGAAACGATTGACCTCAAGCTTTTTAATCATGTGATTCACAGAATGTGGAACATCCTCATTCCATGCCATGATTTATGGACCCATCTTGTTTCAAATTCAAACCGGTCAACGTTGAATGCACCATCCCTAATGCTCTAATGACATACTTTTAAGTATGAAATTATGACCAGCATTACGCACCATAATTATGCGTCTTAAAGTTTGTGAACCTTAACAGAGCAGTGATTTCATAAGGTGGTCCATGTGGCTGTGGGCACGCACTGGTGACTGGTCCAAGCTGCTACTGGTAACAGGATGTCATCATTAAAGGAGAAAAAGTAAAAAAAAGCAGAGAAAAGAAGATGATGATAATAATGATAACAATAATGAGTAGAGAAAGGAGAGATCCGTTGGATAGGAATAAAAATACTAATTTAATTTGTTAAATTTACCCTTTTCGACCTCATCCGTTATGAGGGGTTTAAATGAATTGCCATAAGAGAGAACACTCCTGGATCCCACTATAATTCCAAATTATGATGTTCCCTAATTATAGCGCTAATATCACAAAAAAGTTCATAAATTACGCTTATTATGACATCAGTACCTCAAAATTTCATCATATTTGTATAAATTTTAAATATCAACAACACAAAAAAAAAAAAAAAAAGATTGGTAACAGTGTCTCGACAATCAAAATTCAGGATCAATTTTCTGTTTTGTGATAGAGAATATTTTTGTCATATTGTTACAAGCTTGGCGGTCTTAATAATACACACAAAAAGAAATTGAGGCAGAGGCATCACGGAGGTCATATCCGAGAATTTTTGGTGTATGTGCCGACTTTCTTTTTGTCCCTTTTTCTCATCATGGTGTGAAACTTACATGAACTAAAAGTTTGGTGGGAATCTGACGATTCATGCGAAACACCGCGTGAGAATCCCCCCAGCATCGAATCCCCCCTCCAAATGGAAGCAAATCCCACGTTTAATCTTTAATTAACAAGAAAATAATCGTGCCAGCTGGACTATCCCCGGCCGACGCTGTCCCGTCGGAAACGCGCAAAAAAGAAAGAAAACGATAAGGACGAGAATCCCGCGTGTCCCCGAGCGAGGGGCGTCACGGTAAATTCACCCCGACCGCGACCGCGTCGGTTACCGTACGGCGGCTGCCTATAAAGAATTGAAGATCCCCGCGTCACCGACGGTGATTCTAGCAAACCCTCCTTCTCCGCCGCCTCGCCTCCTGCTCGTCGCCAACAAGCAATTAAAAAGCGGAGAGTTTTAACGGCTAAAAAAACCGTGAAGAAGAAAGAAACCGAAGGAGACAGAAAAGCCGCCGCAGATCCTCGCAACCTATCCTCCTCCTCCCTTCGCATCCTCGCAACCCCCGCCGTCCGATCGCTCCCTCGTTCCTCGATCCTCTTCCTGCGGTCCGCGCTCGCCGATCGATCCCCCCGCCGTCGTTCGAACCGGGTCCGGGTTCGGGTTCGGGTCGGTTTTTGGTTTCTTCTCGGGGTCCGGATTCGAGGCATGTCGGGCCGAGATCTCGAGCGCGGCTCCGCGAAGGGCCCCCGCGGCGGGGGATACAACCAGGCGGCGGCGTACTACGCGGGCGGCCGCCGCGGCGGCGACTCCGAGAGCCAGTGGACGTCGTGGCTGGTCCCGGTGATCGTCGTCGCCAACGTGGCGGTGTTCATCGTGGCGATGTACGTGAACAACTGCCCGAAGAACAACCTCGGATTCGAAGGCGGCTGCGTCGCCGGGTTCCTCGGGAGGCTCTCGTTCCAGCCGCTCAAGGAGAATCCGCTCTTCGGCCCTTCTTCCAGCACGTGAGTGATTCCGCTGCGTTTTCTTCGTGTGATTTGATGATGCCTGTCACCTGTTGTGCAACTTCTAGCGGTTTGGCAGCTCGTATTCAACTCGAAATTTAGAAAAATCCTCGCATTGCACTTGTTGCTTGATGAATAGCCTGTCCTCCGATGCAGTGATGTGTGCTCCGGTGTGTATTGCACTTGATTTGTGAAATTCGACAAGCTGGTCCAATGGAACTGAGAACAAGGTTATCTATTGATAATTATGGCTTTTTTTTTACTTTTCTTTTTTGATTTGTTGGTTTCGGTTTGATTAGCCATTGAGGGATCATAAGTTTGGCTAAGTCCTCTTGTGCTTGTTGAATTTGAGTTCCAGATCAGGAATTTTTTTGGTTTTGAGTGTCTTGAATGTTCATGTGAAAACTTGCTTGCTTCCCCCCTTTGAAGGAGATGACATATCTTAATCATGGAGAATTTGGGGTTTGATCTCGGTGAATACAGTAAATTATACTATTGGATATCACTATCGTCTGTATATGTAAATAAATAAGTAGATGAATGCAGATATTGGCCGACGAAAAAGACATGGATACAGCTGCATCTTGATCTGCATTGGCTTTTTTATTCCTCCAGCTTTTTTGTTTGCTTATTCTATAAGTTTAGCTTTGAGTTCTGCAAAGTTTCTCATATTGCGATTTGTCGAGGCAAATTTCGAAGCATGCCTTATGCAAGGTGTTGTCGTTATGTTTGTCCCATATCTTGTGTTTGAGCTGGGAGGTTTTGTAATGTTGTGAGGCGTCATTTTCTAACAGCTAATTTGTAGTTTTCTCTTGCCTAAAATTGACAGGAATAAAGCAAATCAATTGGCGGGACAGTCTTGTTTTATTTGATATGACTTGTTCCTTGTTTGATCATAAATGTCTATTTGCATATATAATGTTTATGTTCTCTGTTCTTTTTATGCTCTGATATTTCACAAAGTTGGCCCCTTAAATTTTCCTAAGGTCTTTTCTTTTGGTTTCTTCTATTCACAAAATGTTCATATGGAGTTTTGTCCGGACATAAGATGTACTGGTTTTTTTTTCTTTTCTACGTCTATCATTGTGCCAAAAAAATTTCCAGGTTAACATCCAATTTTATGTTTGACCCTGTCATCTGTCAAAAAACTTTGACTTAATGCATGATTAAATATGAGAAGTTCCATTCACAAAATCTCAGATGGAGTACCGCTATTGCTTGTTGAAATTTTTTTGTACATTCAATTAGGCTTTACTGAGCTGATGGAGGACGACAAGTCCCACAGTATTTTTCGACTTTAGTTTAAATAGCTAGAAGTAATTGAGTGACATCCTGATCAGAAACTTAGCATCATAACTGTCCATCATAAACTAAGCTAACAGATATAGACATCTTTGTAATTTACTGGAGAATCTTTGTGGCGATTTGGAATCATGGTTGTTGAACTTCATGCTTTGTTTTTATATAGATTGCTGAAGATGGGAGGTTTAAAGTGGGACAATGTTGTAAATGGAAACCAAGGTTGGAGACTCATCACATGTATGTGGTTGCATGCTGGTGTCATTCATCTGCTTGCAAACATGTTGAGCTTGGTCTTCATTGGAATTCGCCTTGAACAGCAATTTGGCTTCGGTATGTCTACTGTCCGTATCACATAATAATGTCTTAAAGCTGCTTTATAGCAATGTTCTGTATAACTTCATTCCATTGCCTGTTGATTTGGGAAGTCTTCTACTAGATGAGTCTCATCCCTGTGGACTCCAATTGACATTGCTCTTCTGTGGTTACTCTTGCAGTGAGAGTTGGAGCAATCTATCTAATATCAGGATTTGGTGGTAGCGTTCTTTCCTCCCTTTTTATTCAGAACAATATCTCCGTTGGTGCCTCTGGTGCTGTCTTTGGGCTTCTGGGAGCGATGTTGTCAGAGCTTCTCACTAACTGGACCATCTATACCAATAAGGTCTGATGCCCTCCATGTCACTGTTTATTCCCTCGAACCAAATACCTCAACCCATTTAGAGATAAAGAAGAACAAAATAGATGTTCACATTTCATGCATCATGATTCTGGCCTGTTAATGTAGGTTAAAGCGCCTCATATTAAGATCTTTATTTTGATTCTTTAAAATTGTTCCTTAGCCATTCCAATAATGACTTGAGAATGGCGAAATCCAAGGGCCAACTAAGCTTTCTGAGGTTGAAATTGAAGATTTTTCAGGCAGCATTCATTAGCCTATGACTGCTAATGTAGGTTAAAGCGCCTCATATTAATGACTAATGAGACACCTGTAGATCTTTATTTTTATTCTTTAAAATTGTTCCTTAGCCATTCCAATAACATGACTAGAGAATGGCAAAATCCGAGCGCCAAATAAGTTTTCTGAGGTTGAAATTGAAGATTTCTCGGGCAGCACTCATTAGCCTATATGACTGCTCGAACTTTTTAAGTTTCACTAAATTTGATGAAGTAGATTCTTTGACCATGGTGCTTATATTGTGCTCAAAAACTTCTTTATGTCGTGCAGGCTGCAGCTCTTTTCACATTGTTGTTCATCGTAGCCATTAATCTAGCAGTTGGGATTCTCCCTCATGTGGACAACTTTGCCCATATCGGAGGATTCTTGACGGGATTCCTCCTCGGTTTTATTTTGCTCATCCGGCCCCAGTTTGGCTGGGTAGAGCGTCGTGTCAAATCAAAGCACATGGGCTACCAATATGTCCTCTTGTTGATTGCCTTAGTCTTGTTGATAGTTGGGTAAGCTCTTTAACTTGGTCAATGGCAATGCCAATGCATGCATCGATGGTCCAAAGATCTTTCTGTTGTCAATTGCACGAATTGGACATTTTGCCTTATCTCGCTAGTTTGATTTCTCTCCTTTTGTTTCTCTTTAACCCTTGACGTTGCCTAGAACGGTATCTCAAATGCTTTGCTTGCTAATGGATTTATGAGTACCTATGGACTCAGTGAGCCGGAAAGATTTACTCGAGCTTTTTCTAAATGCTGCAGATTTGTGGTGGGGTTGATCATGCTTTTCAGAGGAGAGAACGCAAATGATCACTGCAGCTGGTGCCACTACCTCAGCTGCGTACCGACTTCGAGATGGAAGTGTACTAACTGAAAAAAAAATTCCCGAGTGTTCTGTATCTCATATGTTCTGTGTTCAGGGTACATTTGTTTTTTTTATTTTTTTCCGTCATAACTCGTTCTTTCATTTGTTTATTGTGTGACGTCCCTTGCTGCTTGTGTAAAAATCTGTAGCTTCAGACACCACCCCGTTATTTTGTCCGTCCACTTATAGAAATACAGTATACCAAACTCGCTCCGTGTCTCTCTCTCTCTCTAAAACAGATTGAATGAATTGCTTTCAACTTGGATTTTGCAAGAAGGGATGGGTGAAAACAGCATTTCCACGGCGGGCGGTTGGTTTGTTCGTGAATCTGTCGTAGAGATTCCATGAATAAATGGGGAGGGCACTGTTTAAGGAATGCACTCTTGTCCAGCGAAATAAAGTTGCGTAAATCCTATAAAATCGATACCTTCCTTGACAATCCTAGTGGACTCCCTAATACTAGGGAGAACAAAAGTAGCAAGAGTCACGGAAGTTGAAATAAGGTGCAAACTAAAACTAGAAGCTCTATACACGGCTTCTGTTAGATATGAAGGCCTACCCTAATGGTGACTACTTCAATTCTAATATAGTTGATACATACCATTTACGAAGAGGAGACGGTTGGCCGAAGCATCAGTTAGGCAATCGATTTTAATCAGAAGAGACCGACAATAGTATGCTCCTGTACCTTCCTCTAGTATGTATACCCGTACCCATCACCTCTAACAGGCATCCCGAGCTTGTCCAAGCCACCGGACCCCGGATATGCTTTGCTTGAGAAATTGGCATGCAAGGACAGGACCTTCTGTGAGATGGACCTCGATTCGCCGAACCCGTGTATAGAGTACCTCTTCGTGGAACTAGATTTCTCAAAGTGAGGCCGCTGTTTAGGGGCGCTCATCGACCTGGCCTTGGCCTTTGAAGATTCGGTATAAGCCATGTAGTTGGGGTGGTCCGAGTAGCCGCTTAAGTAGCTTCTCGAGCCATCGCTCTTGGTGGGGGTGAATGGGCTTCTCCTAGAACTAGCGCCCCGGGAAGACGCAGAATAGAATTGGGGGCTGTTGTCGGCAGTGCAGAACACGCCTTCCTCCACGTCGTGAGAGAAATCCAGCGGACTTAGAGATTGCACCTCACATGAAGAGGGGCTAGGAACTGTTTGGTGCGCCGTCGAGTCTTTCGAAGTGGTGTAGCTATGACTCGCTTGGTCTGAAGGCAACGAGTACCGCAACGACTGTACAAGACTTCGGCGCTTGGGCGTAAAGGAGGGCTTCCCTGGATCGATTTCTAGGATCTTATCACTTCTCTCATCATCCACATGCCCACTGTTCGCCAAAGGTCCACGTTGATCCCCCAGTCTGTCATCGACACGACGCTCCGACCAATTGCGGCCCAAGGGTGCTCTTTCTGGAAATCCAACGATCCTGCCACTTGGTCTGGAACCATTCCTCTGCATTCATTGGGATTGAATTGATAAAGGCGTCAAAGATAAGCAAGCACTAAAAGAGTATTTCAGATTAATAATGGGGGTTCCACAATTAAAGGTTCCTTCTGGACAAACCAGTCCTCAGGCTATCCTGGGATTTCAAGTAATCCATTTACCTAAGGAACATGATAAACGTAATGCAACGTAACACCAAGTCAAGGGTCGAAGCGTACCCTGAGAACCGGCGACTGATCCTGTCTAGAACTCTTGCTTCGAACCACATATTCTGATTTTTCAGGAGTAGCGGGGCCCTGTAACGATGTTGTCATGAATAGTTTAAAATGCAGCTCTCGAAGGTCCACTTGTTCTCGTACGTAAAGAATTTGTCAAAAGCTATGTGCGTAAAGATCATCAACACAAGCGATGCGAGCATATAAAAATCGCTGGCCCACACAGGAGGACGCAAAAAAGAAAACGTATGAGAAAAAGGGAGAATTGGAGGTATTACCGGTTGGTGAAAGTGAGACGACTTGCTGCTTGATTGCGAAGATTCAGAGACCTGGGCCCTCTCCGCACGTGCCCGAGCCTGGGCACGCAACAGGGCTTGCATTTTGCGCACCAGTTCAGCAGTTCGCTTCCTCTCGATATGCCCTCTCACCAGCGCTTGAATCTTGACCAATCCCTTCAGTGCACGCAGCGCTCGCCTTGCCTGCCGGACCCAAGAAGCAGCAGAAGCAAGATTCAAGGTACGATCTTTATTAAGTTACAGAGAGCCACATCTCGATTAGGAAAGAGAATTGTGGGTTTTCACAGCTACAGGCAAAGCCAAACAAATGTAGATAACAGAGGCAATAATTCGTCCAGCTCGCTTCAAAGTACACATGACTACAACAAGGGAAAGCACTGTCAAAAGACGATTTGGAACTGCAATTACGCGTGCAGTAAGTAGAGAAGATTTGGTCCGTACGGAAAGATTTAGTGACATGGTACTACATATTTGGGACTAAATAATGACCACTAAAATGAGCTGAGCGCCTCGTTGGACGACATGTACGAAGGATTTGGACGAGAGAAGCAAGGGGGGTTTCCAATGAAGGGGCCGAAGCAGCACCGCCCCCGAGACAAAAATCAGTCTTTGCGGGACCAAAAAAAAAAAAATTCCTAAGTACAATAATCCGTGCACAAATCGGTGTCTTACTACAAATGGGGACAAAATAGACACGGCCACCGGCCAAAAGTGGGTCATACAGAATAGTGTCTAAGTACATGAGCCAGGGATAAAGCATACGCCAGGTGATTATTCACTCACGAGAGGTAAATTTATAGTGATTTTCCGGTTATTGTAAAACAATAAAATGGATTTGTTGACTCATGACATAACCAAACGAAAGGGATCTTATAATTTTCAATGCACTAGTTTTTTTTCTCGTGCAATCATGTCATGTGGATTCAACATTTGAAAGAGCAATACATGACGTGATACCGAGGAAACACAAACTAGTCAACAGTCCGACATAAACATATAAATACTTAACATGATGGCTACTTTTCCACCATGCACGAGAACTGCATTTACTATTTTCCTAGATTAGATGGGCTTTCGAAAATGGCGCCAAGGGGGAAGCCAGAGCACACATTGACATGCGAAAATGAAAGGGGAACAGGCGCCATAAAGAGACGAGTTTTCACCCACTCCACACCCGCACCTGCTCGAAAAGAAAAAGGGGGAAGCCTGACATTGCATCGAGAAGACAAAGACGTTTCGCTAGCCGCCCTACAAAAGGGAAAAAAGAGACTGCTCGGTTTCACGAGTCCGTGACCATGAATTCCACAACACCAACAACAAAAAAGGTCTCAAAAGTAAAAACCAGCTAATCCCACTTTCATCACCAAAAAGTAGCCTAAACCCACTTAAGGAAACTAGCCACCAAGACCCACCACCGTCACCTCCAAGAATCTGTGGGGTCGAGGACCGCCACCCACTCCCATATAATCCTGGAGAAAAGATCAAAGCATGCCAGACCAAGTGTTGACCTAACTTCCCAAGTCTATCCGACCAGCCATCTACCTCGATTTGAAAATCGTAGTCCGCACTTTAACTCATGTTGTCAATGACACGAAAAGAAATTGCGAGAGCCATTCACCGTCCAGATTCAATTTACTTAACAAGTAATTCAGCACAGAAATCGCAAAGACCAATTACCCATCTCCCACGTACAGTTGGCAACCGCACAGACCGGAGTGTAAAACCAGACCTCTCACCAAATGAATGTGGAAAGGTCAAGCAACTACAACCCACCCAGCAGAAGTAGACAAATTCTCATAATGGGAACACGATACAGATGAACCCCAGAAGGGGAAAAAGGGGCAGAGAACGCCACCGCAAGTGGACAAGAGCAGAGTAGATTAGAGTAGAGTGGGGAGGGAGAATGTGGTAAGACCAGCAAAGAAACGCAGAGCACCTAATCCTATTCTAGGATTAAAATAGTGAAAACGCCATCTCGCCTCGGCGATGGCCAATTGGACGTTGATAGGAGCTCGTTCCCAGAACGTGTAGGACGTGACGGGAATTTTTTGTCCAGGCCCACACAGCTTCTCCATCTTCTTCTCCTTTATCTTAATTGTACATACACGTCACATTCTATTTCCGTCGAATCTCGGAATTGAAGAAATGGAAACAGCAGTAAAGAGTTTCGGCATTTCTGTTGCCTAGCGAGCTTATTCCGAGTGAAACGACGGGGGAGAAGAGAACAACTCGGACGAAACCAATGGGCGAGAGAGAGAGAGAGAGAGAGAGAGAGGGACAAAACGACAGCGTCCTGATAACGAATAGTTCTCGCAAGGAAAGGGAGATGGAAAAAGGAACATCACGAGTCGCCCAAACTGTAGATGGACGAAGGAACGCGCCTCCTTCGTGGGGAGATTCGTTCAATGCATTTTGCCTCCATGAACTTTCGCTGGAATTCGATTTTTCTCATCTCGTGATGGATTCTGCGAATGGTTGATTCGTAAGTTCGCCGCACGAAACAAACGAGGGAACACGAAGGGCCTGATTTTAGCTTAGAATCTGCAGAACAAGAACAGCAGCGAGGAACACATGCACAAAAAAAAAAAAAAAAGGCAGGACGAATCTTCGATTTGACAGATGGAAAGACAAGTTCCTGCTGAGAAACGATTCGCGAGGTTGAAGCGGCCATTAGAATCAATCTCTAAGGTCGCGATTGCAGAGAAATGCAGAGCAATGGTAGCGGCAGCTCGTGGAGGAATCTAATTGCAGGTAGTTTTCAAGACGACGGATCGAGGAAGACGAAGACAAATGCGGACACGTGGCGTCGCTCAGATGGCCGCTCGCTCGCTCCATCTCGAAGCAGGCTAATCCCCGTAACCATCTCACCAAAATCGATACCGAAACGTCGTGCAGGATGAGAATAAACGGCGTCAGATACGATCGGAGAACTCACCAGATAGCCTCGGAATGCCGACTGAATCTTGAGCGCCGCTTCCACTTCCCTGGCCGACGCGCAGCCCCCGCTGCCGCTGCCGGCGCACCGACCGCTGCTCGTCAGCCGCACCACCTCCGCCGCGGCGTGGGCGGCCACGACCGCCGCCTCCGCGGCCGCCGCGGTGGCCGCCGCGACGGCGATGGCGTGCTTGCTCGGGTCCGCGGCGAGGTCCCCGAGCGGGCGGCGGCGGGGGTGGGGCACGAGCTGCCGCAGCGACGGTGGCGGCCGCCTCCCCCGCCGCCGCCGCCGTCCCTGTCCCTGTCCCGGTGCGACCTGACGAAGCTCCACCGCCGCTTCTCCCTGTTGGAAGGCGGCGGCGCCGGCGGGGGGGAAGGCGAGTCGGCCTTCTTGAGGCCGAGGAGGTTGCGGAACCACTTGGAGGCTTTGCCCATGGCGGCGGCCGGCGGCGGTTCAGCTGAGCGAGGGGGAAGCGGTGTGTCGGTGGTGGTGCGTGCGGGAGTGATGGAGACTCGAGCTTTGGCTATGGAGTTGCATTTGCAGTTTTGCACTTAGAGAGAGAGAGAGAGTGGGAGTGTGAATTTTATACGGCGGAGAGACAGTTGACGACGAGAGAAGAAGACATGGTGGACGGCGGGTGGGATCGCGCGTGGAGTCGACTCGCCCCGCCAAAGCATGACGTGTAATTCTTAGCGAAAAGGGCTCGAAAGCATGCTCGTTTTCTCATAAAAAGAAGGCCAAAAGCAAATTTTAATTTAAATAAAGATTCGAAATTGCTAGATTATTCTAAAATAAGGGCTCGAACTTGCCGGTCCGCAAATGCTTGAGTTCTTGTCCAAAACAAAATATGAATAAAGATTAAAAAAATAAAAAAACTAAAGAAAATCTAGTCTGAAATACCAATCTCTCCGAACATAGGATCCCGACCATTGTGTTAAAGATCCAATCGTTTCAACTCACTCCTACCATTCTCCGTCATGACCTTTTGGCTCCCTTGTCAATCATTTGCTTCTCAATCGCCTCCATTAATCACCGTTGCAGTCGAATCTATCTCTTCACTTTCAGCCTCGCTCCCACCTCTACACTTGGCGTCACATCTCCGCTATACCTCGGATCCTTCGCTTACACCCTTCTTCGCGATCTTTAGATGTTTTGTTCTTGTCTTGATTGCTGTCATTTGGCGGTGTTCGTGATGCCAAGAGGCGACACCTACCTGGTGGGTGATGCCAAGGAGTGGAGCTGCACCATCAATTTGGCGAGGGGCGATGGTCGGGAGGATGATGGCACGTAAAGGCTCCGCGTCGAGCGCCACCAAACCAAAACAACAGTCGAATTGCATCACGCCGTCAAAGCGTCGGCCAACCCCAACAGGGGTCGATGACGCTTGGATAATGCTGGAGCAGCAGCAACGCACACCCCCCCAGCCATGTTAAAGGTAAGCAGTTCAATCACATCCCATCAAACCAAATGAGAGTTCAAGCGATTTTTTTTATTTTTTTATTTTTGCTAGTTTTCTTTAATCAGATTACCCTATTTTGGCCGTCAAAATTCAAGTACTTGTATGGCTAATTAGCTTAAAGGGTCAATACCCTGAAAAATCTCAAACTGGTATATTTGTGATAAATTTATCCCAAACTATTTTTTTGACCATCAAAAACCTCAAACTGGTACACTTTTGACAAATTTACCCCAAACTGGTACATTTGTGACAAATTTACCCTCTGTTAGTTTTCGTTAAATTTTATTAACAAATTATTAAGTTAAATGACACATGACAATTGACTAATATACCAATTTGGGATTTTACGATTCGTTTGTCAGAATTTACAATTTTTATTATTTTTTTGTGATATTAATCCAATTTAACGAATGGTATATTTGTCATAAATTTATCAGTTTAGGGTTTTTTGCGGTTGAATAAATTAGTTTGGGATAAATTTGTCATAAATGTACCAATTTAAGGTTTTTTATGGTCAGTCGAGGTAAATTTGTTACAGGTGTACCAGTTTTGGGGTTTTTCATTGTCAAAAAAATAGTTTTGAGTAAATTTATCACAAGTGTACCAGTTTTGAGTTTTTCAGGGTATTAACCTTAGCTTAAACTCTTATTTGAAACCAATTTGGTCGTTTTATGCTCTCGTTTTAAACAATATCCACTTTAAACTTTTTTTTTTTTTTTTAAAGATGGCCCCTCTTCAAACATTTATTTGAACTTTTTTCCTAATTTGTACATAAAAATAGTTAGGACTCCAACTTGATAATTACTAAGTAGAATGAAAAAGGTGTTTCCAAAATCCACACCCAAAAACTTCAGAAGCAAATTCTAAACTCGAGATTGAAGCAAAAAAAATATTTTCAATAATTGGTCACGTGTCCGATATTTCTAAACTATTGCCAAACTCGTAGTCCTTTGTTGATCTTTATTCGTTATTATCATGTTCTTAGCTAACTAGACATTTTGTGGTTGTGTATGGATTTATATAGACTTATTTTTTAACCATATTTAATAGATTGGATTATTATATAAGTTGATTATATTCAGTAAATTAGTCATAAATAGGTTCAAAATAGTAAAATCCAAAATAATATGATTGTTAAATGGATTCATAATTTACTTTAGCCCAACTAACTCCTATGACTCTCTCTTGGTCTTACTCAATTTTATGTTCATCCATATTGTTCTCTTACCTCAGATTGGGAATTAGGTTAAATATTTAAATGCTCTGGTAATATGAATCGGGTCAAATTGGGTATGAGCCATCATATTTACATTGAAGCAAATCATCATTGATTCAAACTAAATCCGTTCCGACCGGCACTCGTCTGATTGGTCTACCTGTGTACAAATATTGGCGTGCGGGTGGTCAATTTATCTACGATGTGTACGGCCTTTATTGATTAAGGGGTTGATTAATCATTTGGTATGAAGATAGGACGGATCACGTGCAGTGAAAAAAAGGGGGTTGGGATTGGATGACCCGACGACCCGGTTCCTACGGTCGGTGGCAACGGGTTAGTTGGGTGGATTAGCGACAACGTAATCGACGCATTCAATTAGTCAATTTAGAAAGTCACAAATTTCAATTTATGCCGGGCCTAATACGCTCTGCCCCGCCATTGACCTTTTCTGTTGACTGCCCTTCCATTTTTTGTTTATTTTATTTATTAATTTACACTTTCTGCTCTTTCGTTTTCTTTTGAATGTCAATATACTGCCGGCAGCAATTGGATTGTCGTCGCTAGATTACTATAATTTTTTTAATGTCGTGATAGAAAAGGGCAATTTCGAGAATTTTGTCTTCATTGACGACGACGGCATGCAATAATGCATGGTAGAAAAAAAAATGCTTAAAAGGACGATCATGTCTAATCTTCAGATAAAACATGCGTTGCTCCTCGATTAATTTACTTTCATTTTCAATCAAGCTTTTTGGTCTCGTCTTTTATCGACTAAAGCTATTTTGATAACGACGTTCGATTGGGAGATTTTGGACGAATTTACTAATCAAAATCGACATTTACCAACTCTCTTAATTATTGTACGGACTCGTGCATAACTCGAAACAAAATCGAAAGTCGAAAGTCGGATTTGAGATATTTGCCTCGGCCCTAATGCGACGTCGCCGTCGACGCAGGTCATCGACCGGAGCGACTAAAATGAAGTGCCCCGTTAGTTCAAATTGCACAATTAAGAGGGGCGGGTCACCACATCGATCCGGGACGAGATAATCCGATGGACAGCGACGGCTCACCATCCGACCGATGCGTTCCGTTGCACGGGGATTAATTTTGACCGTTCGATGTTCGTGGTTCCGCTCCACGACATTCGATCCATTGAATGCTGCATGGGCTAGCTAGGAGTCTAGAGGAGCATCTTTTCATTTATTTAATTTGAATATTGCACGATGAAATAAAGACATCAAGTGTTGGAAATTTGAAATATCGAATTTTAAATGCTCGTAACCCTAAGATTTGAAAATAAAACCAAGAGTTCGTCGTTGATAGCGGAATATTTTTAATTCTTTGAATGAAGATAAGGGCAGTGTTCGTCAATGGTAGGTTTTTTAGCAATGCATTTCGCGATATTCAAGATGCCATAGATTGTTTTTATAATTAAATGAATTAAGTAATCCAACTCTTGCTTAACACGTTCAGTGGAATTTTGACTTAGTGGAGCCTATCTAGTTGATTTAAATTGATGCTATCAAACAAATCTAATTATTGGGTGCTGAATTTTTAAGTCTTCGACGCTTGATTGGTTATCAGACAAACCTAATTTAATGCACTATACATGGCTAAAAATACTTAGACCAAGTAACTAGTTTGGGAAAAGTTGTACCGATGGACCTAAACATTTTGTCATATGTGCAATCAAATCATCCCAACGAGCCAATGGACCGATTTTCCTGATATGGTATGCTAGATATTCCACGAGACATTTTGCAATTTTTTTTTTTTTGAGCTGATATGATATTGCTTGGGAAAAAAAGTGAAAAGTAATTAACAGAAATAACAAAACAGTCAAAATAGATTTAAAAAACAAATTAGGGGGAGAGAGATAGCGGTTTGTTTGAAGATTAGGATGGTATGCATATTTCTTTTTTTACCCGACGAGCTACATTAGACATAATTAATTGACAGGTAGCCAAGAGGCTTTAATTGTGCTTGGCTCGAAACACCTTGGTTTAGATTACACTTTTTCTAGAAATTGAAATCTCTATTGCATGTTGAACGTAACATTTTATATTGTTCACTCGAATTTATTTTTTTAGTAAAGGCATGATGTATTTGATTCAATGATGTCACTACCCAACACATATTTCTTGATCGCAAACGACTTTTGTATCCGAACTCTAAAAAATAATTAACATGTGATTGGCTTGCTATTTTACATGTCTTTACCTTGTGGTGCAACGCATCTAATGGACAAAATGTCTTCTCTATGAATCGTAGGGTAGCGGAATGACAAACACGCTTTTGGTTGTATGGTAGAGGGCTTGACTTAAAAACTTGACATCGTGATATAAGAAATTTCTTCAAATTGCTATCATGATTCTTATAATTTTTCATCTGAATGCATATATTAGAAATGAAGCATTTTACATAAGATGCAATGAAATAATAACACACCATCGCATTATGAGATCATTACCGACGAAGAATTAAACTATTGAATGAATATGTGGTTTAAAATTAAAATGCCGTAGTATTCACCGTATTTGATGTAAGATTAAATTGTGAAAAATATACAACCTAAAGATAGATAAGGACTCTGAAAAAGATTTAAATTAATTTTTTTTATATATCAAGTGAAATTTTGTGAGAAAATCGTTATTTATGTTAAAAATCCAAGTTAATATATTGACACGAAATTGGACAATTGAATGTGGTAACACAGGCGTTATTCATTGTTTGGTAACTGGGCTGAAACTAGAAATTGACTTTCAACAAAAAAAAAAGAAAAAAAAGAGTAAAGATAAAGACGAAAACAGCTTGTTGGGAATCGAAATGCATGTTTCCCAATGATTATTCTATAAGGCTGTCATCTACAAGAAAGAGAAGCATAGGTGCCTATGTCATGTCATGTCCCACAACCATATAAGAAGCTACTCCTCTACGACCTCCCACATAGATGTAAGGGTGGAGCCACTAAATATTCATGACATCATGGTGTAACAAATTCTCTTTCCAAAAAAAAAAAAAAAAAAAAAAGTACTTCTAAGATACTTGTTAATTCTAATTAATCGTTACCAAAGACATAAAAATTTCTATGCCTCGTTTCTGTTTTGAATGCGCCTAATTAATGTCTTCGACGCACTTATTAACCCACCAAATGTTTTCAGGATTCAATAGGGCGAATTGGGCGTTCAATTGTAATCATCAATAACCCAATTTTTTCCCACACATTTCCGAAAAGTCAAGTTTATGTGCCCGTGATCTCGAATTAAAATTTAAAAATAAAAAAAGAGGGTGAAAGGGGCGAGTAAAGTAATTACATGATAGACGAAGCGAGGTAAAAATTGCTTGCTCACGAGAAAGTTGGAAAAGCCTCTCTCGTGATTTTTTCTTTACCGTACAATGGTTAAGAAATGAACCCCCCACCCGCCCCGGATCCGACCAGGCTACACTCTAGAGCGAGACGCTAGGCTAGGCTAGGCTAGGTTAGGTATCCGAACCGGGCAGAGCAGATGGGGACCGTCGGATTGTCAGGTTACCGAGAGACGACGGGAGGATCGGACGGACACGCTCCCGTGACCTGTCCGCTGCACCCGGCCATGTGATGGGGCCAGCGGAATCCCACGGTCGAGACAAAACCCGAACCGGGGCTGACCGCAGATCTTTCGATCGGACGGTTCCGAAGCGACGGGACGTCCGCGTCGTCGCTTTTAACATGCCCGGACAGGGTAGAATCTACAGTGATATCTTTTCCCCCCTTTTTTTTTTTTTTTTTTTCCTGGGAAAATAAATATAATTGGAGTGATGGAACGATAATATCTTCGCGAAGATACCGTTGCCAGCACCTTCTTGCCGACACGTAATTTAATTTGCAACGTTGGTTTCCAGTGGATCCTGGCGGCGATATCTATACAATTTTTTTGTGCCAAATTAATAAAAATAATGTACTCGTAAATATTAGACATGAAAATAGTCTTGCGGCAAAAGGGGAAAAAAAGAAAAGGAAGAGATAAATGTGGAGCACCTCCGACGTCTAATGCTTGGCTTTGACATTGTGTCAGGAAGTCGAAATCAGAAACCTAAAACTTATCGATGGAGGAAGATTATGTCAAATATAAAGAGCATGTAAATTTTATCTATAAATAAACTTGTTATAATGGGTTTATGGCTAATTTCTTAAATAATATTTGATAGATTAAGTTATTATATAGATCAGTCATATTTAGCAAATGATCATAAATGGGTTTAAAATGGTGAGATTTAAAAATAATAACAATATTAAATGGGTTGATAATTTACTTAGACGTAACTTATTTCGATGACTCTCTTTTGGTCTCTCTCACTCTCATTTGGACCTCGTGCTCGCTTATTTCGCATTCTTATCTCAGTTTGAATGTGAATTTTATTAGATTTAGTTAAATATATAAGTGTTTTAATAATATTGGACAGATTAAGTACGCATTTGGTTGAGTATGTGTAACTTGATTTTGCACGAAAATACGTCAACTTGAGTCAGATCATTTTTCACTGAATCCGAATTTAATCATATTTACTCGTTTGACAGGTGTATCAACCAGAGACATGGGATACTCTGAGGAATATATTTCTGTTCCATCGTGATTGCAATGGAAGCAAATGTCGTGCCGCTGTACGATTAGAAGGTCAAGAAGATGCAGCGCATCTCTGCAAAATCACGGCCCACCACAATGTGAACGGAGGACTCTGGACTCTAGCCTCCCCTCTCTCTCTCTCTCTCTAAATTCAACGAATTTAATCTTTACGAGTCAATCCTTGAGATTCTCTAGCAGTAATTTTTAGATATTCCGAAAATGGATTGTCGAGCCTTGCCCTCGGCAACACCGACCCAAATGAAGAAAAAAAGGATCATCATTACTAGAAGGTGGGGGACTTTGACCCGAGGGAGCGGCCCCCACGTTCCGGGTCAAAGAGACGCAGCGTCGCCCACGAGCTCCTCGCCTCGCAATCAGGTCCAGTCCCCACCCCCACCTCCATCGCCGATGCGAAAGGACTGCCGCCTGCTCTGTTCTGCTCTCTGGTGTGAAAACTCCTCGCGGCGTTCCGAGTCAAAATTCGCGGCCCACGGGGCCACGATCATCATCAATGCTCGCTCCTGCTCTGGCCTTTCTAATGTTCTCCTCTCTCTTTGCTCCTGTCCACCACGCATGGATGCCCATGCCGATTTTTCTCCGCCGTACTTCGCTCGTACTTGGCGGATCCACACGCAAAGATTTCTTGGTCGTCTAAACGGTCAGATGTGCGGATTCCCCATGAGGTCCATTCGAATTCAACCACTGACTACGTACTGCCCGTCTCGCTCAAAACGATTATATAAATCGGCCAATTAACTCGGTTCCAAGACGCGTTTATCCAACCGCAACCGAAAGCGGGTGAGGTCGAGTATTCGAATATTTCGGCTTGGTTAATCTCCCAGGAACGCCAAGGCTACATTTAGAAGGTGATTTGGCCGTGTTTCATGGTTTCTATCGGCACGATTATCAGAGGACACGTTAAGTCGTTTGCCTCTCTGAAATTCTGTGTATCATTCTTCATTCCATGGGAGAGGCAATGAACGACCACTTCTCTAGCCAACATCGCTAGAAAGTTAGGGCCTGTTTGGCAACTTGCCCAACAGTCTTCGATTTTTTTTTGTTGAATCGGTTTGGGACGAGAATCGCGCACAGTAAACTTTTTGTTCTAACGATTTTGGACAAGATTTGAGAATAAAAAAATTTGATTCTACGTCCGAGAATCGAAAAGAATCAAAATGTAAAACCCTTGTTCTTCTCTTTCAACATCTCGGTTGCCGTTCGCCATCGCCCGCCGCCGTCCGCCGCCGCCCGCCGCCGGCCCGCCGGTCGCCGGTCCGCCGCCGGTCGCCGGAGGCTCGCCGGAGCCACGGCGAGGTCCCGGCGAGCTCGCCGGAGGCAAGCCCCCACCGGCGAGGCTCGGCCTCGCCGGATCCGGGCGAGGCCCGGCCTCGCCGGTGGCAGCCGGCCCGCCCAAAGGCGGCGAGGCCGACGGCCACCGGCGGGCGGGCGAGCCTCGCCGTGGCGGGCGAGCCTCACGGCAGAGGCCGGGCGAGGCTCGCCCGGCCACCGGCGAGGCCGGGCGAGCCTCGCCTGCCCGGCGAGGCTCGGCCGACGAGGCCGACCTCGCCGAGGGCGCGACGCTCCGGTGAGCGTCGCCGCCGCCCTCGTCAGCCGGCCCCGGTCCCGGCGACCGGCCAAATGAAGAAGAAGAAGAATAGGAAAAAAGGGGAAAAAAAGAAAAAAAAAAAAAAAAAAAGAAAAAGGAAAAAGTAAAGAAAAAAGTAAAAAAAGTAAAGAAATTATTTAAAAATTATTTAAAAATCAAAAGAAATTAATTTGGAGCAGAATCAATTAATACGGTACCAAACGCAATTCTATTCCAGTAATCAAAATTTTGAACGATTACCAAACGCACTTTTTTACTCGAATCGGTTAGGAATGTAATCAAAAAGAATCGGTTAGTCGAATCGCCCCTCCCAGGAACGTAATCGTTACCAAACGCGCCTACTTAACACATTGTGCACATGCACAACGATGGAAATCTCAACTTTAAGACTCGATTTGCTTAGCAAGAAAATGAATGACTCAAAAAATATTGTTCTAAAAATAATTACTCATCATTTAAAATAATTAGGTAGTAAAAAATATTTTCATTATCAATAATAATTTATATCTAAAGATATCTGTCGACGATAAAAACATTTCTTGTTTATTTAATTTTGTAAGTGAGATAAACTATCTTTTATAAGAAAATATTTTTTAAATCATTTATTTTCGTAAAATAAACGGAACCTCCCAGAGAACTTTCTATTCCGAATAAAGCCCATTGTCTGGATAACCTATGTAAGGACATATATCGGGAGGAACGACGCTGTCAACTACCGACCACATAAAAACACTTCCCCGAATCAGTCTACTCAAAGTCTCTAGCAACAAATACATTGCGATATCCCAGCCAAAGGAAAAAATAGAACAACAAATACCTTGTGATTTCTATAGCATTCATCAATCAAGTGCAGTTCTCAATTCTCATAACACGGGGAACGTCTCATCTCATCTTTGGCATAGTTTTGGATGAGAGTTCCCTTTCAGATCTTATGCACAGGGATTCTTTTACCCTACTTTCGGTTTTTCTTTTTATGAAAGTAAAGAAGATCATGTGATTGATTGGAGCTATTAATCTACAGCTTGGATCACTATATGCACAAAAACAAAACTTTGGTTCCAAATCGAATTACAGCCTTAGCTACCTGGGTTCTTTCGGACGGAGGCAGCCGTACAACTGCGGACTAGGCTTCTCATCCTCTGCAGGATCACTTCAAATGAAGGTCGCTTACCCGGGTCACTGCTCATAATATCACGTAATGCCAAAGTCACGACGAGCTTTAATTTAACTGTGCACTGAGGAAATAACGATAGATATGACGACAAAGAAGCTAGAGGATGTTTGTTACCTCTGCCAGCAGTCGTGGATTAAGGATGTTATTATGGGATCGATCCCTTCCGGCATGTCCAATCTTCTATCCATGAAGCCAACCACTCCAACAACCTTCAGTTTTGAGGAGAGCAACTTAAGCAAAAACTAGTAGGCAAAGTGTGAGAGAGAGAGAGTGGAGTACCTGAAGGGAATTTAAGTTGCTCCATGGAATGGATTCTGTCATCAGTTCCCATAGTATTACGCCGAAACTGTACACATCAGACCTGCGTGTCATAGGAGATACAATTTTATGCGTGAGTTCTCTTAAATCAGAAAAATATGGCTACATGTGTGGCTGCTAATTTCAAGAATTAGAACATATAGGTATAATTTTTATCAAGAACTTTTTGCAGACTAACTTTATTGAAACTCGCATTTTGATTATCCCTTGTAGAGAAAAGAGAGGCGGGAGTAAATCAGACATCCCATCACGAATTATATAAGGTGACTCCAAAAAATTACTTTTCATCTGATGGTTCATTACGAAGGACTTCAGGAGCCATCCACTGAGGCTGCATCAGAAAAATTGGAGTCAACAGACCCACAGACTATAGCTTGCAAGCAAAATGAGAGAGAGAGAGAGGTAATCAAGTAGCAAATGACTCTGTTTATGCTAAGAATTGCCACATGAAACAAATGACTCAACAAGAGAATATTATTACAGTTCCTCTTCCAGATTTTGCTGTTAACAGCGTGGCATTCTTCAACCTTGACAGACCAAAGTCTCCAACCTAACAACAGTTGTAAACAAATAACATCAAACAATTGGTAAATTCTTGGCTCGATAGATCTGCACGTTGTCATGTTAAGGGGAAAAAAAAAGAATTGGAGGTCCTCATTGCACTATATTGAGCATATATTACCTTGACGGTCCAATTTTTATCAACAAGCAGGTTAGAAGATTTAAGGTCTCGATGCACTATTGGTGGATTCCTGTGATGCAAATAATTCATTCCTCTGGCCTGCAATGAGGAATTAATTCAAGTCAACTTATCCACTAATGAAGAGCGTCTACAGTGTCATTATCATGTTCATGCTCGCATGCTTGTAAGTATGTGCATTGTGTGTCCGCTGTGCATGTGCGCGCACGAGAGAGAGAGAGACTCACAACATCAAGGGCCATTCTCAAACGGTGCCTTGTGTCTAAGACATGATTGTTTTTGTGTAGTGTCTTGAAGAGACTTCCCCTGATCAATCAAGACAGCAAGAAATTGATACATCTAAGTAATAACAAGAAAAGGAAAAGTACCACCCCAACTCACTCGTACAGTTATACTCTCAATATCTGACAAACAGTAAGTATTACTCCTGGCATCATTGCAAGACCAGGCATCGGAAACTGCCATAATTTCCTTACCTTGGCATGAATTCTGTTACAATGGCTGGTCGTTCCTTAGAGTAGACTGCTCCCATGAACAGCAGAACATTTGGATGTCTCAGTCTCTTCATTATTTCAATCTGAATAACAGCAAGGGAGAACCAAAAATGATCATTGAGAAGCATGTTCTGAATGTAGTTAAAAGTAACAACTTCAAGTGTACCTCTTTCTTGTAGTCCTGTAAAGTGTTTTCACTATATTCGTTCCCAACATAGACCTTAATAGCAACATCCTGATGGACCAAATCAATTTGCCAAGATCAAGATATTGTTTGTCATTCTTATTATGACATATAAGCATCAATCAAGGTAATTACCGATCCCTTCCACAAGCCACGATAAACCGCTGCATATGAACCTGCAGCATAGGTCAGACAAGCATAATTAATTTGCAATTTGTCGAAATCTGTGTTAGGCTTCACATTCATATGTTTGGACTTCCCAATATCCTTTCTCCTTTACTATCTTACTGATATTGTAGGCTACAATAAAGGATGCTCACTAAGACAAGCTTAAAAACATCCACTCTCATTGGACGGCATGATTAAGCCAGTCTTCCTCAAGCTGAAACTTTTTTATTTTCAATTGAAACGTGTAACTCATAAATCTAGATGTATGAAGTCCAGTGTCAGTCAAAATAATAGAGACCAAACTGTACCTTGCCCAATCTCTTCACCCAGCTGTAGATCTTCCCAGTGAATCTCGCAATCAACCATATAACTCAACTCGCTATCACTTTTGCTTGATGAAGTGTCATGGCTGCCGACGCTTTCTCCAGAACTGTGGAACTGTTTGCCAGGCAGTTTTTGTGCTTCATCCTTTACCAGGAAGGCCTTCAAGTCTCCTGGCTCAGCAGTTTCCTCACTGGCTTGGTTGCGCACTTTCGGCAACAAATTTCCAGGTTTAGGCAATTGAGAGCACTCATTGCATTCCCTTGAGGATGCTAACTCAGAAGTCTCCCTGAAAGTGGGAGGATGTGCATCTCTGTGCAAATCAATGGATTCTCTTTTAGCTAAAGCAGGAGTTTTCCTGCCAGGACTTTTTCCCATAATATTGGGATGAAGAGTTCCCTGGCAGGTACTTGATGCCTTCAAATCTGTTGCAACATTAGGCTCACACATCAACCCATTTCTCACTGGACCATTACTTGCATGTTTGATCTGATCGTAACTTTCATCTTCATTTACTGGGTCCCGATTACCTTTAATGTGCAGCTTTTCCAATAGTTTTGCTGCCTGCGGTTGGTTCAATCATGAAAAAGTAACCAACACAAGACACAATAGTAGAATAAAAGAAAATTTTTAATAGAATGCAACATTATCATAGCACGGGTTCCATTTTATAAATGAATAATGCTATATATGCACAGTTGTGGATAGTCCTCCAGCTCACATTCTTATATTCAAAATGGCAGAGTGTTTAGGACTGAAGAAAATGCCAAAGAGGAATCCAAAAATCTCATTCTACTAGCTTATCTTGCTAAACCATATTTCACTGCCTGGAAAGTTTAAGTCAATATGTTAAATATTAAATAAGCATATTAACTACTCTGTAGAACTTTAACTATTCAATGTTGAACTTCCCCTTGCAACAGAAGTGTGCGCCTTAGAAACTTCCCGTGTGAAACTGCCATCTAGCAAGCTAAAACTGGATCTAAAGTTAGATATTTCCACACATCAAAACAAATCTTGACAGCCTTCACCTCTAAGTCAACTCTGATCTTCTCCAACAAACCATCCTGTGATGGTGCACACAACCCAGCAACCAACTATTTGCAAGAATCTTCCTTTGGAAACTCATGCAGATGAACTATTGGCTTTACAGTTCAAGATCTTGTAATGTGAAATTACAAGAAATAGCCCAAGGTTACAGCCATTGGCAGGACTTAGCTGGACAAAATTTCAATTAAGCTAATAAGTTTGGCCAAACTAAGTTGCTTATCTACTCTTTACCTTCAAATGTCAACTGCGGGACCTCCTACTCAGACCTCAGACATGCATCCCAAGATAGAGTGTCCATGCAAACATCGTCCCAATATTGACATCAGATGGTAGAAACTAATGAAAGGGCAAAATAGGCATTGCCCATCTATAAAGTTGACACTGTCAAAATTTTAATAAGGTAAAATAAACTCTTGGAAAGGCCGTTGAGACACGCTGATAGACTTTCATAGATTTGGGCAATAAGCATGCCAATTCACCTTTCAAGGAATCTCTTCGTTCAACCATATCTTCTCAAGGTTAATACTGGGAATACAAGACAGTGATTTTCAATCGCTTCTTTAGAGATATGAGGAATTCATCCTGTGGCTATTTATAGGATCAGAGGACAGAGACTTACTAATTTACCAGGTTTCTCTAATACAGCATCATCAGTTTCTATTGCATCATGCTGTCCACCAACACGTGGATTCTGTGTATTGTCCCCACATCTGCGAGGTAGAACTTTGGACGCCTGTGAACAAAATAATGTAGTCTCTGTCAACTATCTCCAAGCTTCAGCAATTTTCAAAATAGTAATGAAGGGGCAGATGATAAATGGGGAAAAGTGGTGAAGAAAGTGAGAAATACGACATGGAATGTGTAAGCACCAGGTTTGAAACAGAGGAAGCAATTTGTGGTATAGGTGCAATCTGTGGCCGTGGCTGCCACTGAATCATTTTCAAGTTCAAACCCCATGATTTAGGCAAGCCATTAGCATGCTCCTCATTTGCTCTTGATTTGTCCAGGCTTAAACCATTAAAAAGGGCCGCATCACTTGAAACAGTGATAACACCAACAAGCTCTCCACCCTCGTATAACGGGCTTTTTGTCACCATAGCCATAAATATTTCACCAGACCTTTTCTTAAGAGGAAACCGACCTGACCATGACTGGCCAAGCCTCAGCTTTTCCATGATATTCTGTAGAGAAGGACAATGTTCTTCAGCAACTAGAATTTCATCAACTCTTCGTCCAATGACTTCATAGTCTTTCCATCCATAGAGATTCTCAGCAGAGTGGTTCCTGGAATTTCAAAAGCACAAATAGACTTCAGATACAGATGCGGCTTCACTGAGATATTGCAAACATGAAATTTCTCTATCTCAGCCTCTAATGGAAGATTTCCCTGCTTTAAGAAGTGCAAAGCTAAGGGTAAAATGTGGCAGAAGGATCCAAGTTACACTTTCCTGGAAAAAAGGACTGAATGCTTTCCAAAATAGCCACATTGGTATATGACCAATGTTACTAGCTCCTGCTAGAATGTGTTTGAAAATATTCTTTCAGCATATTCACAAGAGCTTAAAATAGTACATATAGCTCAGTATATCATGTAGTGAAAGGGTTTACTTTTAAAAAGATTTTTGAACCTATTTGAAAGATATTCAATGCAAATACTGGCATCTAGGATTCTTTGCTTGACCTTTTGGTTACAAGATTCAGACACTATAAGTAACAACAGTAACTTGAAAGGGCAAGGGACCTTTTAATTATTATTTCAATGGACATAGGTAAATGCATCATAATCTGAGCTTTCGTCTATGGATCTGGCATTCAAGTTCATTGAGAGAAGAGATTTTTTCTTGGATAATCTCAAAATGGTTCACGTTCTTCTGGATATTACTAGTCTTTAATCAAACAAATTTCAAACCTCTAAATTTGTTGTTATATTAGCGCTATACTTTCTTATCTAACTTTTGGGAAATTTTGTCAAGAAATACAAAATGTTAAAACATTGCTTAGAGTATGTTCAGCCCCTCAGCAATAAAACTTTGGCTCTACCATTATCTGCCCTTCCAAAACCAAGACAAATAAAAAATATAACTGTGCATTTTGTTTATAAGACCAGAAGTTCAATGTGAACTTTTGTCAAACACCTTCACTGTTTAGTTCCTATCGCCATGCATCATGAATAGGAACACCATCTTGAAATCATAATAAATAAATAAAAAAGGAGAACAGCCCATCAAGAAATGTTCCTAAATTAAATTCGACAGTTTAAACACAGGATTCACTGTATCATGGTCAAACATCCAACATAATCTTCCATCAGCTGTGACGAACAGCATAAAAAGACAGAATTCTTTTTAGGGTCGGTTAAGCACCAACTGTCAAAACTTTTTAAGGGAAGTCAACAGCACCTTAGCTCAGCACTTCAGCATTGCACCGCAAAAGGTCGGACATCTCTATCCCTATGAACCGATACGGGTTTTAAGATTTCACCGCCAATAATTCCTTCAAATTATCGGTGTTACTTCAACAGACGCTGCACACATGTTCAACGAGATTTTTTAGTTTCTCGTGTTCTTCTTATTTCTGGAGCAAAATCTCTATATCCACAACAATTACAGAAGTTCCTTGGCACTCTCAAACCGGTTTAAAAATCATAGACGCTCCTCAACTTCCAATACAAACTCGAAGAGTGAACAGGCAATCGAAATCAAAATTCCCCCCAAGTAACTCGACATCCATAGTTCTCCGCTATTCATACACGCAAAACAAGCACACGAACAATCGCAAGCGCAACTTCCAATGACTTCGCATGAACAAGCGCGGAGCATATCAGATGATCTCCTCTGAAGAAGAAGCTCTAGCTGCTCCATACACTCCCGACTTCAACGCCAAAACAATCTTCATCTTCCAATACGAGAATCAAGAGCCAATCGGCCACCGCGATCGCGAGCCGAGATTCTCACAGAAATTTCAAAACGGAAAAAACGAGAACGCACCAGTACACGATCTTCCGCGAAGAAGCTCCGCAGACGTGAACCGCGTGTCCAATCGACTCCAGGATCCTCCGATACGGGCTTCCTCCGCGGAAGGCCCCCGGAAACCGCCCGAGCGGATCCGGCCCCGCGCCCGGCGCCCGCGGCGGTCGCGACGCCACGTCGTCGCCGGGGTTGGAGCTCCCCCCGGGCTCGGCGAGTTCGGTGAGCTGCTCCGTGAGCTCGGCCTGGCTGGCCTCGAGCCGCCGGCACCGATCGGCCACGGCCCGGTACCGGCCGGGCCCCGGCTCCGGCTCCGGCTCCGGCTCCGGCACGGCGTCTCCGGCCATCTCGCCGCGCATGGAGGGGTCAGATCAGAGGGAGGGGAGGGAGCAGGCAATGGCGTCCGCTTATAGTTTATTATTATTACAAAGGTGGTCACCAGGAAGTCACTACAAAGTACAGACTGGTAAAAAAGAAAAGAAGAAACCGAATTAAAAAAAATATATATAAGAATTATATCTTTGTTTATCGGGGGGCTAATGGGGGCGCGCCACGTGCGGGGTCCGCGCGGGGGAGCAATCGGGTGATGACATGCGTAGCGGTGGGAGGCGAGGGGGCCCAATCGGGGAAGAGAGATCTTTTTCTGTAGTGGTGGGGGCCGGCGCATGTCAGCGGAGGGGGAGTTCGCTATTGGTCGAAGGAGCGGCCACACGAGGTCCTCTGCGTTTGGGTTCGATGCTCCGAAGACCGCCCTTGACTTTTTGGGTTATTTACGTCATGGCCCGTGCCGCCCATTCGTTCGAAACGGATGAGGAATCGGGTGGGAAATAAAAAATCTGGGTTTTTGAATTTTTTTTATCTAACTATTAATATTGTGAACATGAAATCATATCTATATTAATTAAGGATGATCGGTTTTAGGGTGGATTGGTTTCTGCCAGTTCCCATCTCGAAATCGAAAATTATACCAAAAAAGTCGATTCTCAATTTATAGAATCGAAAACCATCATAACTAAAAACCAAACCAATATCCGATCCCATCCTAGTAGTCAAACTCATTCTTGACCAATTGATTAGAGTCCAATAATTGGTTGTATGTACTTTCCATTTTTCCTTTTTTGCTATGGAATTGCAAGTATTGTTTTATTTCTAAACTATTACACAAGCGATGTTTTTATAAAACAAGCTTGTGATAAGCTAAACATGATGCTTTTTACGGATAAAACTATAATGATCATCAAGAACCAAGTCTACAAGTTTGCTATAAAGTTTGTGAATTGTAACAATCACTACAAGAGTTTGCTACAGAGTTCACAAGCTTTACTTCAAATACATCCAAAGTCTACATTACACATCACATTTGAGTGATTAAGTTTGAGCGAGAAAATAATAAGAACTAGAGTTTCGGAAATTTGGAATAATAAGAAGTTAAAAGAAAAAATTGATGGATGGATTTACACTTGAAACTAAGAATATGACCAATATCACTAAATCTAAATTTTAGGAACTGAGAATCGTCAAAAACTAGTCGGTTCGGTCCAATGCTTTTTACTCTCCACTAAATCAGTAGATCATCAAATTAGCAACTTCTATAATTAATTTTCTTTTTGAAGATGCTTGATAAAAGAATTTCTGGGGGCAAAGATAGAAATTCCGGCGCATAAAAATTCGAGAGGAATTAAAATTGTGGCGCGCATTTCGACCAATGAGCATTGAGCACAGCAACCGTTTGAAGCGTTGGCGGTCAAAAAGTCAAAATCATCATCATCAATATCATCATCCTCATCATCATCATCATCAAACCAGAGAGAAACCGCACTCTCGCAAGAGCCTCCGACCTCCTTCGAATCCCTGAAATTCTAGTTCGATTCGCTTTCCTCTGCTTCTTCTTCTTCCTCCATTGCAGTTCGAGTGCTCTCCGATTCGAAGCTGCGCGGCTCGCGAAGAAGGGACGGTTTCGCGCGGTTTCCGTAAGAATCCTTTCCGCTTTCCGTGTTTATCGCACTCGCCGTCGCGCGTCGTCGCTTGTGTTTCCGACGCAGAAACGGCGGCGGGCGGCGGGCGGCGAGCGTTAGCAGGAGCGAGCTAGGCGGTAGTAGTTTGATCGGAGCGTCCTCGTCGAGTGATGACTGTGGACTGCCTGAAGTGGCAATTGACTGTGAATGATTCGGTTGTTTCGATGCTATGAATCGATTGCGATTCTCGGCGATCCGGCATGTCCTGCTCGGAAGCTTCCAGTGCGAAGGAGATATGTGCCCGAGACGACATCGATCTTTAAGCAATTTCAGATTTCGTCCGTGGCGCTAGTAGAGAAGTCAAATGTTTTCTTCATAAGCAGCAAAGAGATTACCAGAGTCGCAGTCTCAGTGGTGTTTCCGATGGGTTTTACACCACAACGCGATTCATTTTCTTCCCAGAAACAAGATTCTAAGCCGAACTGTAAAGATGATCGGAAAATTGCCGGTGAAATTGAAAATGCTTGTCGGCTTACTCTCGCAATACAGTCGCTGGTGCTACGGGGAAATTGATCGTTGCAGAATTGATAAGAAAAGATGCAGTCATGGTACCCGTGACCATAGATGTGGGCGGGATCCGCATTGCAGCAGCGAGGGAGGACATATATCACGAGAGCGCTGTAATTGTCTTCTTATATCTTGTTCGAGTCTACAGGCGATGTGTCTCCTCTAAATTCGACTAGATGTTCTGTTTCGTCGTTTCTTTTGTCTGACTCTTCTTTTGGGCAAGGCGAGAACGTTGGAAGAAAGGCAGACAAGGTGCAAACTCTAATATTTAGCGATGGAGATGTGTTGTCTTGACCAAAAGATTGACAGAGGTAATCTGTTTTGCTAGAAAGATTTTCAATTAACAAGTCTGCTTGGTCATTGAAGTTATATGTTCATCCTATTCTCCTGAGCAAGATGAAAGTAAAAAAATGTAGCGTCTGAATTATCAATTGATCTTCGTCAAAAAGACTCTGATAGCTTCTTGCTTCTGTGTGATTTGCCATCTTCTTGCTGCACTTTACTATTCAGCGGCTCTTCAAAGCAATCCGATTGGAGGATGCCATTAGGATTCCATCAGTTTACACCCGCTCGATGCTCAAACGACAATGACATGCATCTGAAGTGTTGGTTTTTGCTATTCTGGAGCTTTATGCATCTTCCAGATTCAATCCATCTTTCTTCATGAGCTGAATGTGCAAGCCATCAGGAAATTGTAGACCAGGGGTTCGAACAATGTTGCCTCCCTTGATTATTTGCCACCTGAAAGTTCAAAGAAAAGGTCAGCTCTCTCTCTCTCTCTCTTCTCTCTCTCTGTCGCTGTACACGAAAACTCGCTCGCCGTGCATATTCAGAATCACTCATCCACAATAAACTTTCATAACCTGTTTACCTGTACTTGGTAACCAAGCAATGAAGAAAGACGGCCATCTGGACTTTCGTGAAGTCCGTTCCAACACAAAATCTCATACCACCGCCAAAAGCCATGAAATGTTTAGATGCACCATTCACTTCAGTTCCCTATATTTGACCACCAATTTATATAAGCACATTAAATGGGTTAGTAAGTTATTCATACAAATTCTTTCGCACCAAATTGCTGGCTGGTGCACCAAAAGTGGAAATCCACAGATGCAGGACCCACCTCCCATCTTTCTGGATCAAATGAAAGAGGATCTTCATATTTCATGGGGTTCAGGTGTACAGCCGGTGGACATGCCACAACTGCCCATCCTGCTGGTATGGTGTATCCTGCATTTACATGGGGCTTTATGCTTCATCAAGGCGGGCATGAATTTATCATCTTAGTTACAATAGAAAGCCTAGTGCTTCTGTTGTACATACCTTTGAAATGGATGTCTCTTAGTGCTCTTCGGAAGATTCCTGGAACTATATTTGCTAGTCTTACAGTCTCATTTATGAACTGAAGGATGAATTTTATTAGAGCTATACAGATGCACATATAATCTCTACCTGATATTTTGAATGGTTATAACCCACCTGAAATGTATATGTCATTAATTTGTACTCCTTCCATGAAAGTCCGGAACTAGCATCATCCCTTTTCCTGAGAATGGCCTCATGCTCTTCCTGCCATTACCATAAAGATTTAGGGAAAATTCGCCGGCACTTAAGACCTATTGGTAAACTTACACAGTGGAACCAAAAAGGTAGAATTTTACGGACCGTGAGTTGCTTCAGCACCCTAGGATGATCTGAAAGAAACTTGATGGCTAGTGTAAGAGCCAAGGATGTGGTCTCAAAGCTGGCAAAAAGTAGCACAAACATTAAATCCAGAGCGATTGCCTCCGTGAGTATTGTTCCCTCTTTTTGAAGTTCTTCCAGGACATAATCAAAAAAATCACTTCGGTGTTTCTTGGGCATTGCTTGTCTTTCTTGCATTAGGTTCTTCAGCATTCTCATTGCATTTTTCCTGCCCTGATTCAAGATCACAAAGGGACAAGGTTGATACCATAATACGGTTCATCAGTGTATCAAAATCAGTCATTTCCATCTCTTCTTTCCCCTGAATTAAAAAAGAGGAGGAAAATTACATTATTTAATGTTCTCGAATTAACTCAGTTTACCTGTAGACATTTGTGATAGGCTGTTCCAGGCATATTTAGAGGAAAAGAAATCAATCCCTTTATAAAGGCATCAAAATTTGCTCTCAGATTCTCTGACGAGCTCTCCGAGTCATGACTTATCAACTTCTTTGCCGTCAAATGAAATATCATCTGCAGAGACCACAAGTTCATGCATATGCTTGAATTAGGATCCCTTTCGGAGGAATATCTGAGTCAGAGAGCAGAGTTTAGGTTGCATTACACTTGCAGTTGCATCTTTCACTTCGACCTTGTCCTGATTCGACCACTGATTTAACCTTTGAATTGCAACTTCCTCAATTTCAGGGAGCATCTTCTTGAGGCTTTCTGGGCCAAAGAGATAGAGCACCATGTTCTTGAGGTACCTGTACATAATACCATGCAAAGAACCCACATTCTGCCGCCCAAAGATCTCTGTGAAGGTGTCTGGATACCAGCTCTCGAACGAGTGCCCTTCTTGTTGGAAGATGAGATAACTGAAATCGGGGTCTGTCGATACAACAACTGGACGACCGACCAAACTGGTACAAAATATTGGCCCATACCTGAAAAATTTTCCAGAACATTAGCAATTTATTAGAAAAGGCAAGAGCAGTGGCGTCCTAACTTTAGATTTTAGTCACCTCTCCATTCTCTCTTTGATGAATGGAGCGATGTCATGAGTTGTGTTTGGAGTGAAGAACTCAAGGGTCTCGCCCAGAAGTGGCCACCCCATTGAACCTGGCGGGAGCTTTCCATCGCATCTGGGATTTCTCCATCTGTAGACCCAGTGTGTGATGCTTATAATGATTAGAGCTCCAATGCACAATGCCAACATTCTCGGTTCTGCTAATATCTTCAATGTGAGAAGTTCTCTAGTAGCAGATGCTAGCTTCAGTGAAAATCATATGTAGGCAGCTTTCAGGTTTAAGAAAATGTTAGAACAGGAGGAGAGAGTTTGAGGAGGAAGAGAGATGAGATGAAGGCATAGTTCTTGACCTTATCTCGGAAACCCATTAGAAGCATCTTATATAGGGTTATGGTGATTCACATCTACCTGGGAAATGACTAATAACTTGGCGCCCTTTGTTTTAGGGAAGCTGTTGGCTTCAAAAAGAAATTAATACAAGTAGTTGGAGATAAAATAAAATAATCAGGAATCATTCTGCCCGAGAGACCACTGATTATCCTTCGTCAACGGCCTATGTGAAATTGTGCAACAGACTTGCATTACATGATAAAGAAACTTATTCGATGCTTTCTCTCTCTCTCTCCCCATATAAATATATATAAAGTTATATCTCTGAATGCTTATTTGTGGTGGCAGTTATCTAGATTAGATTCCACTAAATTTGGAAACGAAATATGAGGTCGAAAGGATTTGTCTGATGGAAAATATGTATCAGAAAGCAATGCCAATCTTCAGTGCATCATTTAATGGAACACATGAATAGAATAAGGTCTCACCAACTCATTGAGATCTTAAAAGCAACTGTTCTGTATGCAACAGTATCTAAGTGACACTGATGCCTCATCATATGCTCTTCTTGTTTGCCTCTTCTCCCCCCTTAAACATTTCGTTTTTCGTCCAAGTTACAGATATGTCACAGATATGTTCCTAGATATTCTCTAGCTGGAATCTTGTTCTTATATTCGTATCTATTGCTCGAAATCTCTGTACCTGCGTCATCAGAGATTGCAAAATGGATACGGAAGAGATAAGGAGAGAGAGAGAGAGAGAGAGAGAGAGAGGGAAAAAGTGTTCTCTCATATTTCTTTGACCAATGCCTGAAGAAACAGTGGCTAAGCTAATTAGGCTAATGAATGAGGTTATACTCATTTCGAAGCATAGAGCAGTGTCCCTCCGTCCCATTGAGCCACGGACTTTACCTCATGCAGTGAGAAGATTGGCAGGTCACTGTTTTTGTGACCCTCCATTATTTGCATCTTTGAGGTTTTATCATAATTGTTTGTGGGTTTATCCCTGATTCACTGGAGAAAAAAGTCTTCTATGTGGACATTGCACGATATAGAATAAACTGTTTGAATGTATCACGCGATCAATAAAAATTTGTGTAAAAAACTTCTTGACCAACCGTGGATTCAAGCATCTTTATAGTATACCTATCGACTTGGTAAAACCCTTTGCATTCCTAGCCTTGTTTGTGCATTTTTTATAGGAGTCATGCCGCCTAACGGATTTAATTTACATCTTCGCAATTTGCTGTCAACAACTTTAGGCATCTCACTGATGCTGACCTTTGGATATGCAGGCCACAGACTGTCTTTATCATTTATGTTTTGAGACCACTATTTACATGTATGTCACACCCCACGCGTTTATAGCATAAAAGTGCTTTTGTTGTCTCGATTCTTAGTTTATGAAGAAGTTAAGAAATGGAATATTTTCGCGACAGAATCTGATGACGAAGACAGCTGAACTCCCTTGTGAAAAGGTAGTGGGTTCACAACTATGACAGCTGACAGCTTGAGTAAGCTCTTTTCTTTTTTGGGCCAGAAAGGAATTAAGATCCTTCTTTTCCCCTCAAATTATAAAGGGGTATCCTCCGAAGTCCTAATGGTTGTCGTATCATGTATGGAAGCTTATTTCAAGTAGAGCCATCGGGACCCACATGCCCGATTTGTCCTTCTCACAAAATCTCTTGAGTGGCAACCCTCACGCAGTGGATCCTCGCAAGTAAGATCCCCCTCATGTTTTAGTTTAATCAAAATACTATTATAGTCCATGGCCCGCTTGCTCATTTCTTATTTCCTAGAAGCTCCTTAAAGAATTGCATCTACTATATATTTCATGTGCTCTAAAATTTTATACTCAAGTTGCAAGAGCATGGTTCTTGTGGGTTTTATAGCGATTTCATGTGGGTGCCCCATGTAAAACTTCGCTAAAACCTGCACTAGTAATTTCCGTTGAAGTTGTTCAATGTACCAAATTTAAATCTTCAATGACTTGGCATTTCTGTTTGTCGTGTGAAGATAACGTAAATTGCATTTGATCTGATTGCTATGGGAATGTTTCGCATAAGGATGAAGTTATCGGTATTGTCTGCAGAGAGGAGTTGCTCTGATGGCTTTTTCTGTGGTTTCATGACAAATGCCTTCCATAGATGGTAATTTCTCTCTTTTAGCTATCATTCTTCTAATGCGAATAAGCGTGAAGAATCCTGATGACTTTGTTTACATGTTAGTGTGGGAACACATATAGACGTGGTTGATAACTGCTTGCGATTCTTTTAATAAAGAGTAAAGATAAATTAAAATACACCATTGAGCAACCCCGCTTATATTGACCAGAAGTATTGTGACGGTAAAGAACAAAAAATGTTCTGAATAAAACTAGTCCACATCTCAAGTTGCCTTTTCATTGTCCATCGTTCATCCATCAATAATTGTCTCAAATTGCATATTTATATTGTACAAGCTTCCATGATTGAAAGTGAAGATGCTTTGAACTGTGTAGTAATCAGAGAACAGGAAGGAGTAGGGAACCAGGAAACCACATTACTTCAGATTGTAAACATATATCATGTAGTGGTCAAGCAAGTGCGGCCACTTGCATTAAAATCCCATTTGACCGGAGCAGAGAAAGACCAAACATCCAGGAAAGCAAAACCTCTTTTGACCATATTCATGATATTTGATTGAACTGTACGCAAATTTTTAGGGTTTGACACTATGTATAGCTTAGTAATCTTGGGTTGTCAGAGGCTTTACCACATGCTTTCTTGTCGGGAAAACGTCTCTGGATTCCTTGCTCGGGAGGCTTCAGGCAATATCATATCATAACCACTTCAAGGACATTATATGCAGTAGATTGTCGGTTGCTGTGTTCATATGAGGTAAGGCTCTGTAGCTTCTTGAAATTTGGAATAGGAATATTATATGATGGAGAATCATTAGGAACAAGGGTTTCACACAAGAAAATAAAATTCCTACACCTTTAAGTTTTGGATTTGAATGTCAAAATTTCATTTTATTTTATTTATAATCCGGGCTGGTGGAAAAACTTGCATGGGCCAGTTTCCATTTTTTTCTAGAAATATGAGCACTTTTAATGTACTTTGCTCTTGTAAATGCACACTACAAATTATTAACTTTAGAATGGAGACAAAGCGGAGGGTCGTGTGATTCATGTGGTTCTCTCATTCCTAGAAATGATTTGTTCTTGGATATTTATCATTTAATTGATTTTTGCAAATTTGAGGCATTCCTTTTTATTTATTGGGGGTACTATAAGGTTCATTGAACCCGTCAAGAATTGTCCCATGAATCTAAAGAACTATCATAATGATATCTTATTATCGTTACGAATTTTGAAGGTCCTCCTTTTAACAATTAATGCAAGAGCATCAATGTGATAGTCAATTAATCATAATTGGGAAAATGAAATATCGTGTCAACACCACTACATCACGACAAAATGCATGAGAAAGAAAAAAGAATCACATGCTCTTTTTTCATCGTCAAATCTCAATCATCTATAAAAGGCCATATCACATGCATCAAAAGAGAATGTTTCAAATGATGAAAAAGTAGGAGTGGGAAAAAAAAAACATTAGCGGGGAAAAGAAGTTAACAAAAGACTAAAAAAACTCATCTTTCAAAAGACAACGGAGAGCAATGTAGCACACAATGGTATGCTTCCAATTAAGTATGACAGTTACTTATATCATATATTTCAAATTACGGAAGAAATTATTTTTAAGTAATTGTACGGAGCAATAAAGAAAGAAGTGCTTGTTCGAAAGGAATCTTTTATGGCTTTTATGGATTGAAAGATACAGTTCCGGCATAGAAAGCTAGTTACTATTTGTTCAATTATAAGAGTAAACAAAATTAAAATGCTCACGTTCCTGCCATCTAAGGGAAAACGAGAATCATGCCTCAGATCCCTTTAGCTTTATTTGACTACTCTGCAATAATATGTTTAATAATGAAAAATATGAACTAGAAGATTTGGTGAATGATCAAATGGACACTATAAAAAAAAAAGAGAATGAAGTTAAAAATTGAATGAGGGGATAATTAACTCAATCAATTCTAAACATATTGTATAGATACAAATATATTTTAATTTTATTAATGTAGTCCTAAATTTTTGCTTGGAATTTCAATGTAGTTATTTCACCCAATTGTAACCAGAAATTATTGATATGGTGTTCCGTTATTGCTATCTTATGTGACACGTTGACGCGGACTGTTTGTGAATATTTATGTTAGCACAATGGCCAAAAAAGATTGCGCAAAGATTTAGGATTATGTCAACAAAATTGAAAAGTTCATAATTGAATTGATATGCACATAAAAAGCTTAAGATTGAATTGGTAAGCCATCCCGTGTCAACTAAATTAAATGAATTCTTTGTGTGTTATGGAAGGAATAAGATCTGCATAACACACAACATCGCTCAAATTCAATAATTATATCTTTCATAAGTAAGCAATGGGGGGGCAATGGATGGACCTCGGAAGTCACGAAATCTTGGGGTGGCGTTGCTTCGCAGACGTGGGAGCTGGCTGCTCTGTCTGAACGAAGTAACCAGGACCTCTCGGAGTCGTGCATGAATTCCATTCTGGCGATGAAGTCGGCCTGAAGCTTAGGGCACATGACAATGCGTATTATCAGCGCATCATCGTCATCACCATCATCACCATCATCACCAGAAACATTATTAATTCCAGAACAGTTGTCTGAACTGAAAGAGGAAAAGACGTAACGTTGAAACAGAAGCACGTTCTTGAGGGCATCACATCGCGCGGGCAAATAATTGAATCGAAGGAGAAAACCAGGGAAGGAGGTTCCATCACGCATCTCGATCCTGCGATTGTCGGGGATTCTGAGAGTGTCGCCCAAGGCTAGAGGGTTTCCAGTTGTACACGTGCGACCAAAATTCCAGGAAATTGTCCTAATACCATTAGTAAGTGCTTTTTAATTAGGGCAGTGTACAGCGTAGCTCAACAAAATTATTTAAGAAGTCATTAATCTATTATACAACGGCCAATTCAGTTCTAAATAATTTAATTGTGCAAAATTCATTATGAATCTCTTGATGATTTGTCGATTTTGTTATAAACCTTTTAACAATTTGTTAATGTAGTTATTCTAGTCAATTAAAATGTTCATAACTAAATTAATTATTATACAATAGGTTTATCGAGCAAAAATATGAGCCCCTTTTGTCTCTCCCTAGAGGCGTACATTAAGCTATGGCTCCGGCTTCCCGAGTTGGACTTTTCATTTGTTAAACATGAGCGTCGACTAATCATCTTGCGTTCAATGAACAATGGACGAGAATATTTTGGAGTGAGTTACAGTTTTCACAACGACAGACCACCATAATATAAATCTCAAATTGCATAATCTTTTTTCATGGGGTCAACCCCACGAATCCCGTTTTCAATTAAGTATTTGCAGGATTTAGCGTCAGCAGTGACGACCAGACTATCCACAGTAACTGAGCATGATCAAAAGAAAAAGAGAAGTTCGGGACATGATAAATTATGCCGGAATGAAGAACTTTCATATTTTTTATACCGGCATTTTCCACTCTACAAGCAGACCGTGTCTGGTATAGATGATGATGTCCTGAAGTTAGACATAAGAAGATGATATAAAATTGGTGCAATGTCGTAACCAACATCCACCCAAAACTCATCATCACAGAATGAACTCTAATTTTTGGAAGAGGATCAAGACTAAAAGCCCTAAACATCAAGCGGGGGGGAGAGAAAGAAGGTGCCCCGAACATCTGGGATTGATCTGTGCAGAAACCTTTGCAGCTTCTCTGCTCCTGAGAATCTTTAAGCATCGATGGATGTTCAACGACGAAAAACGGCTGCCACCGGTCACAACAAGGGCCTAAGATTTGCCATCAGCTAGCGGCGCTGTAGTTAATTTTCTTAACTTTCTGTCATGGTTGAGCATGGCGCTGACACTCTCCACCACCAAAATAATCTGCAGAATCGGCCATGTAAAGGGACAAATAGAATGCAGCGACATCAGTTGGTTACTGATCCTTTCTTTTTCTGTTCTCTTTTCTATCAATTATGAGAGAAAGAGGTTCGATGAGATGGACATTCTATAGAAGTTTCATCCCAAAGTCTATTTAAAAAATTCAAGAGAACCGTGAATAACGGACTGGTTACTGGCGCCAACAATTACAGGCAATGACTAGATATTCAAGAAATATTCCTCTAGAACTATCATGTTACAGACTAATGCCCACAAAGAAACAATATTTGTCTGCAAATGATGTTTCATTTCAGCTATGTACTGCTCATAGTCATGCTTGCTGAAAATGGGCTACAAACTTAAATCATACCTGCAAGCAAGCATATGCCATAGCAGTGGCAAAATAGAAGTTTGCATTGCCAGTGCCCTACAAATTATGCCACATGAATTATGATCTGAAGAAAAACAACAAAGCTCAAGCAGACATCTAATAAACTTCCAAGAGTACCATACCCTCCAAATCCATAAGTTGTGCATGACAGGGCTAAGGAGAGACACTCCAACATATCCACAGAAGAGGAAGAAAGAGAACTTCATCTCTGCAAAACATGATATCTAAAAGGTCTTTTAAGTCTTTAAAGATACAAAACACAATCAGAACAAAAGTTTTGCTTCACTTGCCTGCCAATTCATTCACGAACAAAGCCAATACACCCAAGTAAAGAGCCGAATCTCCAATCTAAACAAAGTTACGCAAAAGAATGTGCTGGACTGAGAAAATGGAACACAAAAGAATGCAAAGACCAGCAAAAGAAAATATACATAATTTTAAGAGAAGCAGCAAATGCATTTAGGGCCCTGGTTCATATCATACAGCCATGTTGTTCATATTCTTTGGCTGGACAATCACACTTTTAAGGAACACTAAATCAGAGATCATATACCTAAATCCCAAGCCAGGTAGGTGAAAAATGCAATATTATTGGGAGGCACTAAACAGGCATCAGTGACTTGATTACACATGATTCAATTGATCCTCTCCACTCTGATACATGAGGTATATAACTGTTAGTGGGGGTGTGTGGTGATGAAACATCTTTTTGCCGCTAATTAAGGCATCTCGCATCGCTTATCTATGGGGCTTCGATGGGCTTTACATTCATATAGTCTTCCTCCATCTATTAGCTTAAACTTTATTTGTTGAACTTTCTAATACAATGTCAGAGCCACATTCGTCCTTGAATAATTTTGCGTTTGAGGCTCTCTATTAATCAATTTCGTATGTCACTCTCAATCTAACTTGTAGGAGAGAAGGAGTGTTGAAATATCTCACATCACTTCCAATGAGCCTTATATTCATCAAATGTTCCTCCATCTATCAATTTAAACTTTTGGATAAAACTTGCTAACAGGAACAATTACAACGTAGGAAATGATAGATCAGCTCCAGCACCCAAAAAAAAAATCAGCTCTCGATATTCTACACTAGGCAACAGTGGTGTAACTTGATGACCTCAAACTTCTCAAAATGGCTGGAAGCCTCCAACTTCTCAAACTTCAGCACGTGGAATTAGACTTTCACCATATAAAGTCCTCACTGATAGAATTAGTGTCTTCAAAAGCCTACTTTTACTTGAGTATGAAACTTATAAAGTAGAAGCACTAGCGAATTATTGGTGAAGATATAAGATTTTGCTGTGCGAGTACTTACTGAAGGATAGGATTTGAACATTGAAGAGATTGCAAGATACACGAAAGCCAGAAAGCCAGGTCGGTTTTTCAGCCGTATGGCAAGTGGTAGCATCATAAACAAGATATTCACATGGAAAACTATAAGAAAAAAATCTCTGAAGAAGTCAAAGACTTCAGCAAAGAAGTACCTGCATACATCAAACAACAAATTGTATCAAAAAATTAAAACCTGCCATAACTTGACTTGCTCCCTTTTAGGAATGCCTATAATAGTTGTCAGTCATACGCACCATAAGACACCTATATTTGGAGACAAGTCCTTCACAGTAAGAATGAAACCGTATGTTCTGCAGAAACCAGCAAAAATATCAGAGAATCTCAACAAAAAAGATTTAAAAGCTGAACATTTAGAGCAGAAACTATTGAAGAAGATGATGGATGTTCATCAAAGAAAAACCAATTCATCATCACAAATCACTGAAGGCAACCAAGGACCACTCGACCACAGTATAACTAGTTGAAAAATAAAAATGTGTGCACTTCGACTCAATACAAGGGGAAACAAAAAAAGATGGTAATTCAACTAATGTTCACCACATAAGATTCAACAACCACCACCTCAAAATCAATACTAAGCAGGTATATGGATAATCAGAATGGCTAGCTTTCATCAAGAACACACTTGGCAAGTTAAACCAATCTTCAGACTCAGGATATTTTGAACATCAAGCTCTTTATAAACTGCTGCCGTCAGATTGTGGGCTAGGCAGAAAAAGATTGATTGATTGATTCTGAACCCAAACCTCGTCTAGCATTAGAGAGGAAATGACAGCAAAGTTCCTTAACAGAACATTCTAATGCAAATGCTTCTATCTCATGCAGATCCAAAGCACATTAATATTTTAATTGACAATTCATATAGCACAGCAAGTACAACAAATCATTAAACAGATCATTCAGATCTTTAAATTTTCGTCTTCAATACTGAGTGAGTATACCATCAGAAAATCAGCAAAGATATTTATTAGGTTCTCGTCCCGATTATCTCCCTTTCCTGTTGGTTAGAAGTATCAGAATCTAATCTACTCATATAATAGTGAAAAAGGAGAGGAGTTATGAAACAGATCAGCCAACGAATATAATGATTGCTCTGGTAATCTCACAAAGTCACAATGTGATGAGAAGCTAGGATCACATAGTATGCAGTTGTCACCTTTTAAACATCTCTGAAAGACCACCATACTGCTTGACGGAAATATCACAAAGAAACAAAAAATAGATTCCCCAGATAAAAGTCCAGAGTAGGAATTGCGTGACTCGTCTCCATGAGAAGAGAATTCGGAGTTCCAACAGGTCCGTCACATCCTCTGTTTTATGATACTGATTGCTGGAAGGACTACTTCCACATGTCCTGTAGCTCCTTTGCAGGAACAATTTTCTAGGAGGAGCATCTGGACCATACCCCAAGAAGAGAATAATCTAAAATCAAAAGCAAGGGTAAATATTGATTGACACCATCATACATACAAATAAATAGACTTGAGGAACCAAACAATACAGGAAAAAAAAAGGGGAAATCCATACTGGAATTATAAGTATTGCAGGATAAAGAGACATGTGAGTAGCCAAGACCCATCCAAAAGCTGCCAAGGGAACCAGTCCTGCGGTCCAATTCCAATATAATGACATATTGGATTAACAAGTACAGTCCAAGAAAATCAAATAGAACACAAGATGAGCTTAGGATCTAATAGGCACTCTGCAATCATATTTCAAATCATCTGTTTACTCTCAGTTCCACTCAATTTTTGAGACAATCTTATAATGTCATTCTAGATGCACAACTTCAAAGAAAGCTTTATTCTTGACTAATCGATTTTGGCCAAATACCCCTTCTTCCAATGTGTTTATTATGCAGCCAATCAACAGATGTTGAATAATCCAAATCATAAGGACAGATAAATTATGCACAATAAGTATCAACTCATCTAGCTTGGCCTATGGTGAACACAAGATAAATTTAGAGAAGTCTGTCTGTGCCGTAAGAATAACTAAAAAACTGCTTAAAATTCAAATCTGATGTCTCACACCGTGAACATCAGCCTCGAGTCCTTAACCAAAATATGCTTTATCTCCAAAAGTAGGAGGAATGACAAATATTTGATTAAGCAAAATATTGGACTAATAAATTCAGCAAATACATATTCAACGCAGTCCTCATGCAGTCCCCATATCTCAGTGAAGGCAGAAATATACCTTTACAAGCACCATAAAGTGCTAATAGGATTGCCAAATTTTCAATAGGGGATGTCGATAGACCCACACATGCAACTATTGTGAAAGGGTTCCACAAATAGACCAGGGCTGCAATGTCTCCTGATAGTAACATCCCTGAAACAAAATAAGACCTAAACTTAAGCAGCATAGTTTTGCAGCTTCACTAGTTCTTTTCTCAAAGTAGTATATCATGTTTGAAGCTTCATACAATGGAAATTAGAAAAATAAGAATTAGTGAATACACAAAGTTCCTAGAAAGAAATGGCCAAAGAAGTTCCTTGATAGAAAAAGAAGCCTCCAGGAAGAGATTGTAAGTATATCCAAACCAAACTGGTATTAAATATATCAAGAGATTAGACTATATATCTTTAGAATCCCTTATCTCACTAAAATGGACCTCGCCAAGCCAGCATGCCTTGTTGAGGATAATGAACTATGAAATAATCTTCAGTGACTCCAAATATGCATGACATACTCAATTTAGACCAATTTTAGACCAATGCAACCTCAATGCATCCAGCTCGCCATAGTTCTAAGCCTAGGAGATACTAGCTTGTGTAACTTAATGTATTGCAATAATAGTCTTACAAAAGGGAGAGAAGCAGAAGGATATAACACTAGTTGTTAGATTGTAGAGAAACAAGTTTACCTGATTCTTCTGACAACTTGAAAAGATCCAGAGCTTCCAGATGCTGGGCATATACCTTTTGCAGACTCTGACCAATTGCACGAATAAGCATTGCATTGAGAATATCTGCAATCACAAGAAGTAGACTACAACCAAAAGAGCTGTTCTCATGGACTGAGCAACTTATCAACATAGAAGATAATTACATAAATAATGCAGGGGATAATCTTAGATTGCTCTGGAGAAGATCTGACAGATTATACCGACTTATGAAAGACAAAATTCACAAGATACAACAGACGTTTATAAAAATTTGAGACATTGTAACAATCACATATTGTGCTCAATGTAATCCATCAAAAGCAAAACAATGAAACGATGGCAAATTTCCAAGTTCGGAAGTTTTCCGCAGTGATCTTCAACTCAGAGAATCAAAGATAGGACCAGAAGCATTGTAATCTATACTTAGATTAGATCCTTCCAGGTACTTGACAACACACTGAATTACTCATGCTTTGAACAAGAGACGAGTACAATGAAGATCACCACACATCACACTGCATGAAAGTAGTAAAACACGAACTACCTACACAAGTGAAACACGAGAGAAGTAGATACCTGCATAGAAGATGCTCCGGTTGCCCTTCAATTCTGCATAGCAAGAAAGCTACAGAACATCATTAACTTCACAACACACAAGAAACTAAAACTCCCCTAAAAAGATATTCAATTTCCAGAATCAAAAACAACTTTTCGCACAAGCCACAGCCTCCGCTTCGATAATGCTAGATAAATCTAGTTCAGTTCTAGCAGATAACCAGCAAAGCTAACAATCAACCTAGCCTTCAAAATACATCGGCGATTATACTCCGGTAGTTACCTTTTGATGGCGAGAGGTCCGAGAACGAGCAACAGCAAAGGAGAACCGTGATACATGGAACCTGTGGAAGGAATCAAAGCATCAAACGGCGACACACCAGTAAAGCAAACAAGCAGCTTCCTTCCTACAGAGATCGAACGGAGCCGAACCTGCGTAGGGAGACATCGCCGACTGCTTCAACCAGTAGCCTTCGGCAACTGCAGGCGGCACAAACAAGAATAAACCAGAAACCGAATCAGAAAATGGACCTCTTAAGACTTCAAGGGAGGAGGGGGCGGGGGATCGGGGATCGGGAATCGATCGACGGAGCGAAGATAGGCGGCGTTACGGCGGCGAATGCTGGTGAGAGGGGTGGCGACCTCGGGGCGGGTGGACAGGCGGAGGTTCCTGGGGAGGTAGACGAGGGCGAGCCGGAACGCGACCGACGCGACAAGCCATCTCCAGAACCCCGAGCGCGCGCGCTTCTGCTTCGTCGCCGTCGCCGGCGCCGTCGAGCTCGTCGTTTGTCTCTCCTCCATTTTCGCCGTCGTGGTCGGAACGGATGCCGGAAGCTCGAGCTCTGCTCCCCGGAGGTTCCGACGAATCGCCGATCTGCTCCGACCTTTCGACGCTGACCTCGGGTTGCAGAGGAAGGGCGGAACGACGTCGTGAGCGGTGGTGGGTGTCTACTGTTTTGAGATTTTGCAACGAGCCTTAAGCGAAGCATCGATAAAAGGTTTATGAGGAAACTTCACCGGATTTACCCCAAACTAGAACCCTGCCACATTTTCATGTCTTAGAAATCTCGAAACCGCGCATTTATACCATATTTATTCCAAATTTATCTAAAAAAATATTAGATATTTTGGATTTATCATAATTTTTTTATAAATATACCAATATAAGATAAATGTTGCACAAATGCACCCGGTTAAGGTTTAGTTTTTTCGATATATATGGTATAAGTGTACCAATTCAAGGTTTTGTGACAATAAAATTAATTTTGAGTAAATATAATAAGAACATACTAGTTTATGATATTTTATGAATTTAACCCTTAATAAAAATCATACATTTTCTTTTCTTTTTCATGTTTTATTTTTTTCCATGTGTTATATACGATCGTTGCTTCAAAACTTAAGTATTTATAAACCTCAAATTGATGTGCATATAATAAATTTATCTCAAATTATTTTTTTGACAATAAAAAACTTTAAACTGATATATCTGCGATAAACTTAGTAAAAACTCCTAACTAATATATTTGTGACAATTCCACCCTCCGTTAGTTTCCGTTAAATTAGATAAATATCACGAAAAACCATAAAATGGTATACTTGTGACAAACGAAGTGTAAAACCCTAAATCAGTACATTCGTCAACTACCATATGTCTTTTAACTTAATAATTTAACAATAAAATTTATCAATTTGAGGTTCTTCATGATATTAAAACTTATAATTAAACAAGCTTAACGATTATCTTCAAGATAATGGTTAACAAATTCTCTTTTAACAAAAAAAAAATTTGATCGGAAAAAATGAATGGACATTTATATATAACACAACTCAATAGTTTATACATAACATGAGAGGACATATCTTTGTGCAAAATTTTGGCCAACTCAAAAATCGACCTTGTAATATATATTGACAATCATGAGAATTTTTGGGACAATTATGCTTGGCGGGTGGGAAAAGAGCTAGGATCGAGAATGAAAATATTTTCATTGATTAATTATTTCAAATGGTATAAATAATCATTTTTAGAAAATAAATTTCAATTTATTTATTCTTTGTGAAACAAACAAAAATTTAGAAACTTTTAATGTGGCCTTCAAATGTATCAAGAGAAGCACGACTTTTTATGCGTGAGATAATTTTGACATCTGTTAAATTTTTGTATAGAATCCTCTTTAAAAATCTTACGTGGTAATGAGTAATGATATGGATGACAAGTGAATACACGTTATTATTAGGATTTTGTTATGGATTTTGATCGAAAATTGATTTCCTGATGATTGCTTGATCTATCTTGCTCTCAATCGACTTTTGATACCATAGAATCTTAATGGTGGTGAAAATTAAACGTAAAGACTGAAATTTCAATTTATTTCTCCAAAAATTTCGAATATGATCCACAGGCACGTGCCATCTTTGCATTTGTAAGCACTAGGCTAGGTAGCTAGTTTGATGAGGGCTGTTTTTATATTCTTACTTGACTTTTTGTACATAGAAAAGTAGATGTTTAGCCCATTAATTAATGACTAGTGTCTTTTTAGGTAATTCCTAAGTTTTTTCTTTTTATCGGTTTTACTCTATTTCTATTTTAACTCCCACTCTCAGTTTTTTGCCTTACATTTTTATTGGGCGTGGGAGTCAAAATCCACATTTGAAACTAAATCGTGCCCACCTCAATCCCCGTGAAAAAATAGAGATTCGAGTCTCCCACCTCCCCCTTCCATGTTGGAAGAATAGCCACGGGGTTAGGTGATTCGTAAGTCTTGATGAACAAAAAACAACTTATTTCCTATCTAAAATTAGTTAATTATGGGTATTGTTCAGTCACTTTCGCAATAAATGATGAATTTCACAATAAGTGCAACGCTCGTGTTTTTATTGTGGTTAGTGATTTTGTCTACCGTAAAAGTATGTGCCTAGACATGTTTAGGAATGAATTCAACCTAGGTTGTAAAACTTATTGCAAAAATGTAATTAAGTGCTATATCTTTTAATTTGTGCGATTCGCGCAATCGAATACCTCCTTTAGATTTGTCCAATTTGAGTGAGAGAAAATGTTGACGTGACTATTTGTTGATTTAGTACTATTAAAACATCAGTTTAGGATTTTTACTTTGAAAATCCAAACATCTTAAAATCTAAATTTGATATTTTTTTGACATATTTACTCTAAACTAATTATCATTTCACAAAAAATCCTAATTTAAGATTTTTTGTGGTATTAGCCCTTAATAAAAGTCATACCCTTTTTTTTCAATGAATTAATTTTTTTCATGTGTTATACATGATCATTGCTTCAAAACTTAAGTATTTATAATTAGGATTAATACTACGAAAAACTTCAAATTAGTACGCATGTAACAAATTTATCTCGAACTAACTTTTTTACGACAAAAACCTCAGAGTAATACATTTGTGACACGTTTACCAAAAATCCAAAACTAGTACATTTATAACAAATTTACTATTCGTTAGTTTTTGTTAAATTATATTAATATCATGGAAAATTATAAACCGGTATATCTTTGACAAACGGAGAGTAAAATCCTAAACCGATACACTTCTCAACTATTATGTATCATTTAACTCAGTTATTTGATGGTAAAATTTAACGAAAATTAATGAAAGATAAATTTGTCACAGGTATACCTGTTTAAAGTTTTTTTTGTTCAAAAAATTAATTTAAGATAAATTTATCGTTAGTATACCAATTTGGGATTTTTTTTTTTTAATTTATGGTTTAACCCTTGTGATTAAATGAGCTTAACAATCGTCTCCAAGACACTGTTCTTTCAACTCGTAAACGCAACGGTTTATATAACACGACTTAATGGTTAATATATAACATGAGAGGACCATGTCCTTGTGCAAACTTCTGGCCAACTCAAAAATTGACCTCGTAAGAAATATATATATAGACAATCATAAGAATTTTTGGCATAATTATGCTTGGCGGGTGAAAATGAAAATACTTTCATTAATTATTTCAAATTGTATAAATGATCATTTTTTATATATGGTTTATGTCCTAGAAAAACCAAAACCTAGTATACCCGTGATAAATTTACCCCAAATTAATTTTTTTACCACCAAAAACCCAAAATTGATATACTATTGACAAATTTATCCCAAACCAATATATTTGTAACAAATTTATCCTTTGTTGATTTCCGTTAAATTTTGCCGTCAAATTACTAAGTTAAATGACACGTGACAATTGACTAGTGTATCGGTTTGGGATTTTATTCTCCGTTTATCATATTTATACAATTTTTATAATTTTTTGTGGTATTAATCCAATTTAATGAATGGTAGATTTGTTACAAATATAACAATTTAGGGTTTTTGGCAGTTGAATAAATTAGTTTGGAGTAAATTTGTCACAAGCATACCGGTTTGGGATTTTTATGGTCGGTTGGGATAAATTTATTACAAGTATACTGGTTTGGGATTTTTCATGGTCAAAAAATTAGTTTGAGGTAAATTTGTCATGTACTAGTTTAGGATTTTTCAGGATATTGACCATTTTATAAAATATTTTTTTAAATAATTTAGTTTTATGCAAAACAAACGGAAGCTTTGATACTTTCAACACGGCCTTCGAACTTTCTATAAAGAGAAGCACAACTTTTTATCTGTGAGACAATTTTGACATCCGTTAGATTTTTGCATAGAAATCTTCATTAAAAATCTTACATGATCGCTAGCGATGGCATGGATAACACGTGAATGCAAATTGTTGCTAAAAATTTGTTCTGGATTTTGATCAAAAATGGATTTCCCCATGACCGCTTGATCTCTCTCGCTCTCAATTGACCTTTGGCACCATAGAATCTTAATGATGGTGAAAATTAGATGCAGATTGGAATTTCAATTTATTTCTCCAAAAATCTCGAATATGATGCACAGGCACATGCTATCTTTACATGTGTAAGCACTAGGCTAGGTAGCTAGTTTGATGAGTACTGGTCTTATATTCTTACTTAACTTTTTTTTTTTTTGGTAACCCAAGGAACCCCCGTAAGCCGGCAGCCCAGCGAGATAAACCCTGGAACAGGTAGAGTCACCACCACCCTTGCCTGCTGGGTAAGTCGTGGGTTCCTTTCCAACAAGGCAGACGATGCAGGGAGTCGAATACTGGACCTCTCGCGAAAGAAACAAGTGCTTAACCAACTACGCCGCCACCACGGGTGGTTATATTCTTACTTAACTTTTCGTACAAAGAAAAGGTAGATGTTTAGCCCATTAATTAAAAACTAGTAACTTTTTAGGTGATTCGTAAGTCTCGATGAGCAAAAATAACTTCCCCCCTATACAAATTTAGTGAACTCTGCTTATTGTTTAGTCACTTTCGTAATAAATGATGAATTTCATAATAAGTGCGATGCTAACGTTTTTATTGCGGTTAGTGATTTTGTATACTGTAAAAGTATGTGCCTATACATGTTTAGGGATGAGTTCGGTCTATGTCGTAAAACTTGTTGTAAAAATATAATTAAGTGCTGAATTTTTTAATTCATGCCATTCGTACAATCGAATACATTCTTTAGATTCGTCCAATTGGAGCGAGAGAAAATGCTTATAAGGGTTTTTTTGGGTGAATACCATTAAAACTCATAAATCGACATCTTAATGACATATTTACCCTAAACGTCTTAAATTCCAAAATTGATACTCACATGACATATTTACTTCGAACTAATTTTTGTTTTATGAAAATCTCCAAACTGGTTATACTCCAAGTTTGATCCCAACACAGCTTAGAGGTACCTATTTGGGGTAAATATATAATGTGTATTAATTTGAGATTTTTCATCAAATAAAATTAGTTTAGAACAAATGTGTCGTGGAAATATCAATTTTGTTATATTTTGCGAAAGGAGAATTAGATTGGGATAAATTTGTCATTGGATACAAGTTTGAGATTTTTATTGCTATTAACTCATTCTTTAAATACTTCTCGATGTCACGTGACGTTGATTTAGTGCCAAGTGGGTGCCACAAGTATCCCCCGAAAAAAAAAAAAAAATAGAAAAGCGAGGTCAATTGTGATTGAGGTCATTTGAATGGGACAGTGATGCGGCCTCACCTTCTTGGGCTAGTGAGAGACTGCAGGCCCTTGCCCATGCCACTGTAGCCCTCACTTGACGGCGATGACCCTTGCCAAAACTGTGGCAATCGATTTCTCTCCCATGTATCCTCTTTATTATTTTTTTATATGTTTCACTAGAAATCTGGAAGTACAATTTAGTCATAAAACTTATTAAATTTGTGTAATTGATACTTTTATCAATTCTATCCAAGTTAGCTGATGCAAAATGCTTATGTGGCCTTTTTAAAAATATTTTCTTTCTTCTACATGGCGATAACGTGACTAAAATGACCTCGTTTTTGTCCAAATATGATTTTAATACTATTTTTATTTAAATTAAATAAAAAAATAAGTCAAAAAAAAAAAAAAAAAAGGAAAGAAGAAGGAGAAGGAGAAGGAGAACACCGTCACTAGGAAGGGCTGATGATGGTGGGGACCAAGGGGGTGGTCTGTAGGTCGGATAGGGTTCGGGAACCTTTATTGATTGCAAGCAAGGGCCTACACGTCCTACCCAAATTAGGCAAGGGTTGTCGACCCTTGCCCAGTTTTGGCTAAGGGTTGCCATTGGGGGGGTTGGCTTAGGCCAAGCAACAATTGCCAACCATTCGCCCGTCATCACCAACCCTTACTAGTGATGGTGGGGCAACGGCAGCGGCAAGGGTTCCAAAGCCCTCATTCGTGATTGCAGACTTTTTGTAAGTTTTAAAACTCAATTACATTTTTATAACAAGTTTTACGATTTCAAGTGCACTTTGAATTTTTTTAAAAATTTTAATGTTTTGTAATTCTTTCTAAAGCGGCATCCTCCTCGCACAAAAGTAGCACCTCGTGCCTCAAAATTATTTTACAAAAATGACATTAACATTTCTAGTCACTTAAACCAACCAAGCTAACAGAGGTACTAGATTGTACGGATTGGAGAAATTTTATGACTTGACTGCATAAATCGAAAGTTTTAAGACTTAATTGCACTTTATCAAAAAAATATTAATAGATTTTTCTTAATTTCTTTGTATATGCACCTTATTATTGCCAAAATCACACGGCCCCTTCCATTCTTGATTTGTTTGTGGCATTAATTCCACTTGCGCCGGGCCTATTGATGACCCCGCTTTACTCCAATAAACATGTCGATGATGCAACGGCGATGAATTTGCTTAAAATATGACTTACATTGAATAGTATAATCTAAGGCAAGATACTATAATAAAAGTGGTGTTTGTACATTAAATGCCTTAGATTTTAATGAAGCGAGTATCTTTCTTTCCCAAATGAAGACTTAAGACTTGAGAAAATGTGATAATTTAGAGGAAGATCTCTCGGCAAGAAGCAACAAAATTGAATTATGACAATGAGAAAATATTCATAAAACATATTTACATAGTTATAAAATTAATTCTAGTGGAACGAGAGGGTAATTAGATTTATAATTTCATGTAAATTAATTTTAGCATACACGCTATACTATTCAATGTATCTACAAAAAAATCTACTTATACATCTATATTATAGCAAGAGATTGATTTTGTGGCTTGCGATATAATTCACCATACACAATAGAATTACTTCGATTTCTTTCGATACAACATGTAGTAAAATACAGCATCGGAGTTAACATTACTTAAAAAGATAATAATTATTGAAAAAGAAATGATTAGACGATTGGATCGAACTAAATAGATATAATTATATAAATTTAATATTTTGTGAAAAGATGTGATGCTGGAGGTGTCTAATATGTCTAAAGTAAACTTATATACGGGCCAAACGAACCCACAAAATTCAACTATTCTCCAAATGATATATACTATTTTCAAGTGATATCTCTTCTCAAATTTCGTGATTAAATTACTGCTATCACTTTAAAGAAGGTACATTTTTTTTTTGGAGGAAAACTTCATTGTAAAGAAAATAAATTTATAAGAAATTATTTAAAAAAAAGAATAGTTTTGTTTTGTTTGCTATGATTTCAATTTCATGACTTTATTTCACGTAAAAGAAAATTAAAATTCTTAATAATTTTTTTTTTTTTTTTTTCATTGTTACTTTGCTGATCGCCAAGCCTTGACGATGACCAATGACAAACCACAAGCGAGGTTGGTGAGGGCAAGCCTTGCTTGTGGCTTGTCGTTGAACTTGGGCAAGACTCGAGCTTGAGCTTGACCTTGCAGGTTGTTGCTAAGGCTCGATGACCAGCGGAGGGAGAAGAAAAATATAAAAACATAGAAAATACTAAAAAATTCGATGGAAGTAATTTCAAAAAGTGTTTTTACCTTTTTAGATTTAAGATTTCAATTTCCTAGTTTTATGCATGAAAATTTTTGTTGATATTTTCAGTTGACTAGTCATTCGAACGAACCAAATAGTCGAAAACATTAAAAACTAAATTTTAGAAAATACTCACTCAAACAAACACACCATACATGTACAATTCATCCATAAAAGTTGAAGGTAGTAGAGTAGAGAAGTAGTAAAAAAGCATAATATTTTTTTTAATATTAGGGCTAATTCTTTAAAAAACCAAAATTTAGGTCTAATCTCTAATTTTCCCTCAATCATTTTTTGTCTGAAAAATCTATAACTTTCGTTCTAGTTTCAAATCTGCCATCATTAACCCTTCAAAAAAAATACCACAAAATCCTTGAAAATTATCAAAATTGGGACTACTTAGAGGTTGGCTATCATAACCCGCTTTTTCCAACAGCATCCTCACTTGACATAATCTCTTGATATTGATAATTTTGAGGAGACCAACAAAGATTTTTGAACCGAGGACTAATAACAGTAGACTTGGGGTTAGAGTAAAAAGTCTGTGATTTACTTTGAAACAAAAAAGAGTGTGGGGGTAGAATTGTGATTAGACCTAAAATTAGGGTTTTTTTTTTCAGGGGAGGCAAAAAAAGAATTATGAATTCGCTGCTATAATTCTCTCTAATTATCTAGAGAGAGAGAGAGTGAGAGAGAAGAAGAGGAGGAGGAGGAGTAGAAGCTGAGAAGACTGGAGAAGCCGGGCAGGGATTCCCCAGAATGCCCCCGAGAGAGTCCCCAATTCTCTCTCCCTGCCCTCGACCGCTCATATATATATCATACGCACGCCAGCTCTCCTTCATCATCAGTTTTCGATATACATATAATCTCTGCCTTCAGCCAAAAGAAAAGAGGAAGAGGACGCGCGCACACGCCAGTCCAGGAGGCGGAGCTCCGATTCCCTCCCATCCCCCGACCATGGCGCGGCCCGATCAAGAGGCAATCGAGACCTTCATGAGCATCACCGGCGAGCCCGAAGCCGTCGCCGCCCGGAAGCTCGAGGTGAGATTTTGCCCGGAAACTGCCGATCGGGTTTGTTTTTTCTTTTTTCTTTTTTCTCGCGGGAATTTCGTGTTTCGTTTCGGTTTCGCGGTGCGCGGCCGCGGCGGCGGGGGGGAAATTGATCGGCGAATCGACTTAGTTGCGGGCGTGCGGGTGGAAATTGCGGAGCTTTCGTTTTTTTTTTTTTCTCACTCGAGTGGCGTGATCGGCGTGGATAGCTTGAATTGGGTGCAGTTGATTGTAGTTAGGTGGCGGCCGTGCGATTGTTCGATTTAGCTGATTTGTTCTCTGGCTCGTTGATTGCGAGTGCTCCTAGGTTTTGGCTTGTTGGGTCAGTGAGTGCTGGTTGGGTTTTCTGCTTAATGGGAGTCGTGTTCGACCTAGAGGTTGTTTAGGGGCTCTATTTTTGGGGGGTGAATTACGTGCTTAGTCGAAATTAGGGACAATGGAAATACGAATAGATGAGATAAAGAAGGTGGGGAACTTTGTAATGCGTAGGGCAAATTAGAACTTGCTTGTCGGTGTAAGACTGTGAGGTACATATGTCGTTTGCTCACTGATGAATAATACCGGAAGGACGTTACTCCGAATTGGTAAACAATGTAGGCCTCGTCAAATGTAAGGCCACTTTTAGGCATGAATTCCAGTCTTCTGAAAGGCTAAAGCTTTTGCAATTTGCTTAGCATGGGTAACGGAAATCATGGGACAATGCATTGTGATTGGGTATTTCTGTTCAATGTCATTTTCAAGCAAGAGCTTGGGCTACTTGTGGTGTCTTAGTCTTGCGGTTTTCTGTTCATGTTCAACCAAAATAAGAACTTGCTTGTCGGTATAAGGCTGTGAGGTACATATAAGGTAAGCTCACTGATGAATAATACCAAGAGGTTTCTTCAAATTGGTAAACAAGGTGGTCCTCGTCAAATGTAAGGCCACTTTTAGGCATGAATTCCGGGCTTCTGAATGTTGGAGAAGGCTAAAAGCTTTTGCAATTTGCTTAGCATGGGTAACGGAAATCATGGGACAATGCATTGTGATTGGGGTTTTCTGTTTAATGTCATTTTCAAGCAAGAGCTTGGGCTTCTTGTGGTCTCTTATTCCTGTTTGGGACAACTTTTTGGCTACTCCTTTCTTTAACTTACAATTTTCCCTTCAACATATGAATATAGAATTATTATTTAAGCTTTGAAACTATGGGAAAACCTACATATTTCTTCACATGTCAATATTTAAAAGTCTTGATTTCAAGTGTTTTCTTTTTAAAAAAGTCAAAATGTGAGTACCACACAATTTGTAACAGAAAAAAAGTCAAAAGTCAAAAGTAGAACTCACCCAAACTGGCAGAACCTGGAAATAGATATCAGATTGTTAGAAGTTGGAGACTTTCAAAGTTTGAAGATGGGGTGCCTATGAGTTAATTACAGTGTGGTTGTAATTCATAGGGAAATCCAGCATTAGAATGTTAACAATGTTTTGCATGGGCTCGTCAGCGAAGAAAGCTGAGCATGTTTGTATTTGCACCATAGGCAGACCAGGCATAGTGGTGTTTCTTTCATGTATTTATTTGCGCGTTAATAGTCAATGCCCCTCCTTGTCTGGTCAACTTATTTACATTATTCTTTTTGGCTTTGGACTTTAGTTTCTATTCACATGCTCATGAACTGTTAGTCAAATTGTTCAGTTGATACTTTTAATTAGTTCTTTTTATTTATTTCAACCAGGAGCACGGTGGCAACCTAAATGAAGCTGTCAATGCACACTTCAGTGAGGGAGATAGAAACATGTCGGTGAATTGTCATATAATTCCATATAGTACCTATATATGTACATAAATTTTTTTCTGTGTCACTGTGTTTTCATATTCTGCTTTATCTTGTTTCTTTCTCACCATCGCGTTGTTGGTATTCTCTTAACCAGTGTGAATGCAACATCCATTGCACCTCAAGAAGATCCCATGGATATTGATAATCCTGTTCAAGAACATCCAGAACCACCCCTCTCACTCCTCTCGGCTGCTAGAGAAAATTTCAATCGTTACTCTCTTCTCAATGAAAGACTCACAAGGAGTTTGCTTGGTGCCAGTTCTGATTTTGAGCAACGCCCGCCATTTGTCACACATCCAAGGAATGTCAGGCAAATCCCCATAGAGGTTAAGGATGGCGATGGGTCATCTGATCATTCTGGCAGGGGTCCCACCATTGAGGATGTAACTGGTACTGAACATGATCATGGTCCAGAAGTTCGCGGACCTGTTATAGTTGAAGAAGGAGATGATGTTCCAGCTGAATCGACTGCACGTGTGACACGAGAAAACGAGGATACTGAGGATTCTCCAGGTGTCAGTTCCCAGAATAGAAACGTGGGGCCAAGTCCATCCGGGTTTGACAGCTTGCCAGATTACAATGACATTGAAGAAGAAATGATTCGAGCTGCCATCGAGGCATCAAAACAGGATATCGAGGGAAGCGACCTTTTCCAAAATGTATGTTGTCCTAACTATTCCAACCTTTGTCATATTGTAGTATATGGATATCATTGATATTCTATACTGAATGCTTTCCTGAACTTTTTGTGTTTTTCATTATTGACTTAGGAATCAAGTGAACGTGGTCCTCCACAAAGGCAATCTCAGCTGGAGGATCCTGAACTTGCCCATGCGGTTTCATTGTCCTTGAAGGTAGTTGTTTTCCCATATTGTGAATCTAGTACTTTTCCACTACTGCAGAAATGTTATGTCAGTGTTCCCGTCTCACATGAAGAGCAAATTGTAAACAGCAAGAACAAGCATTGCATGAGCGAAGGGATGACCCTGGAGACTCAAAAGCAGTGGATCACAATAGTTCAGAGGTAGAACTGAGCAAATTAGCTTCATCAAATGGGAGGTAAGTGATTTGGAGCAGCATCAAAATTTTGACATTTGTCATATTTCATTATTAGTTGCTGCTTCTTTTAATCGCCCCTATAGGCTGGACGCAGGAGGACCATCGAACCAAGATGAAGTTGAAGAAGTGGAGCAACCTCTCATTAGGCAAAGGCCCAGGCGCCGCTCTGCCCGTGCTGCTGTTTTTGTCCAAGAAATTGAGGATGATCCACCCCCTTCAGAACAGAATATTCATAATCAACATCAGCATGATGGAAGTGCATTCCCTTCTGATGCGGTGCCATGATATTGCCCTTTTGGTTCTCTCTTTATTGCAATTACCTTCTCTCTTTTCCAGCTAATGTGGTTTTTCCTCCTTTTCTCCCCCTTTTGTCATATTAAAGTGGGGTGGTATCTCCTCTGAGGAACATGATGAAGCAGTTATGCTTGAAGCTGCAATGTTCGGTGGAATTCCTGAAGGGACTGGATATGATTATGCTTATGGACCTCATCAATTCATGCGAGGTGATAGTCTTTATCCCCGGCGACCACCTCGACCTCCATCACCCTCTCTTGAAGCTCAGCGCTTAATAAGGGAACAACAGGTTTGATTTTGGGCTTCTGGTATAGATTGTTCTCTTTAGCAGGTCCATTGTTTGTTTTACAAATTTTATTTGTGCAGGATGATGAGTATCTCGCGTCACTGCAAGCTGACCAAGAGAAGGAAATGAGGGCCAAGGCAGAAGCTGAAGCTCGTCGTTTGGAAGAGGAAGCGGCCAGAGAAGCTGCTCTTGAAGAAGAAAGAAGAAAAGAGGAAGAATCTCTCAGGAAGTTGGAGGAGGAGCAGGTAGACTTGTCAGATTTCTTTTTCTGTCCTGTTGTGCTTTTAAGTTACTGAAAGCTGATCATAATTAACACTTGCATAGAATGGACAATTGTAAAGTCCTCTATGAGACATGATGCATGGTCTAGTCAATCTTAGGTCATGTTTGAGTGGAGGTGAATGGCAGGAATGGATTGCCATTCTACTTCCAATATCCTTTCCCCTTCCTTATTGGGGAACTAGGAAGCTAGAATGTCCTCTTCAGCAGACTGAGTAGTACGAAAGAATTTGTCAATCAAGGGCTAATGCCTGCTTTATTGGAGTGAGCAATCTGCCTATGAAGGGTGTTGTCGTTCCTCTAGAGCCATGAAATGGCAATTTCATTTAATCTTCCATTAATTGTAAGAACAGTCCCGAAGATACTAAAATTGGTTTACAAAATGCTGCGGAGGAGTCCTAATGGATTTTGAATATGATTCACTTGTTCAAATATCCAGTTGCAGTTTTCAAAATCACTCAGTAATTCAATTTTGTGAAACATTCATGGTATTGCTAGCATTGGTCTTACTCCGAATATAGTGCATACTTTTGAGTTGTCTAATTAAATAAATTAGAGAGGATTATTTGTTTCACTAATTCGTGCGACCATAAGTTATAGAAATAGAGGTGTTTATTCCGCTCTATTTCTCAGTTAATCATTTTGTTTAATTAATTTGATTCCAACTTAGTTCCACTCACGGTACATGACATAACATCAATCATCTTATGTTGATTTTACCTGTGCGGTGCTTTTATCTCCCACTCTTGCTTGCAAGGTTAAGCTGAAGAGGCAGTGTATTGCTTTTCTTACCATTACTTTAGCTTCGTGTTTGCATCTTTAGCATTTATGGTTTCTATGACAGGAATTTGAGAGACAACTAGCTGCAAAGGAGGCTTCTCTTCCTCAGGAACCCATGCCAGATGATGAAAATGCAATAACCCTCCTAGTGAGAATGCCAGATGGCAGCCGGCGAGGCCGACGGTTCCTCAAATCTGATAAGTTGCAGGTGAATCAAGTTGAATAGGAGTTCTATTATTTTGTTTCTTAAATAAAGAATTTGCTCATTGTACTTGCCTTATCCATGCTTATTCTGGTTTTTGTTTTTCTCTGCAGTGTCTTTTTGACTTCATAGACATTGGTAGGGCGGTCAAGCCCGGTACATATAGGCTGGTAATACTTCAGATCCTTGCTGGATTTTGCTGTTTACTACGTACACTTCACTTGAGGGAGTGTTAGTTTATTGTTCAAACTTCCAAAGGCATGAATCGTGAATAGATGAAATGAAATATGAGATATGACACCAGGGAAGATACCTTTACCTGCAAAGTGCTTATGTGGTTTTTTGAACAGGTGAGGCCTTACCCGCGGCGTGCTTTTACCGATGGTGAGAGCACATTGACTCTAAACGAGCTTGGGCTCACAAGCAAACAAGAAGCGCTGTTCCTTGAGGTGATTTAGTGCGATGTCCATGATACTGTAGCTTCATGAATTATGAAACGCTGGTTTTTATCTGGGTTTGAGCTGTTGGATCGATCAATAGGAACTTTGAAGTGGCAAGAATATTTGTTGACCGAAACACAGATGGTCATCGCATTGTCGAGCACAGTTTCCTCTTGTACTTTGGGAGGGTTCTTGCTTGAGGTTAGGCGTGCTGTTATTGATGGCATGCTTGAGCCAATTAGAAACCGAAGCTTGCAAAACTCCCGTCTCTCTCTCTCTCTCTCTCTCTCTGTGATTGTGATATTTAGTCTATTGCAAGCCTGAGCGCAAGCGACATGGAGAGGCAGAGGTCTGCTTGTGGTCAAGACAGTGCAGCTTTTCAATGTTCGGAGTGAAAGTTGACGTGCTGAGCGTGCGAGAGAAAAGTACCATGGAACCATCGGAGAGGGGCCGAGACATGCATCATGGAGTCATAGACCTGTGTGACTTGCTTTTGGGTGATGAAGTGTTGTTTCCTACGATATCCTCGGTCTGGCCCATATGGCATATCTACAAGAAAATCGCTCTCTTTTAGGGTTTTAATTCTAGAAGGATTGTGATGAAACTTGAGTACATTTTGGGACTGGGAATCGGATGGACCGAAGTGAAGTCACGGCCTCGGTCCATGTACGGGTTCAGCCAAGGATTCGGCCCTCTCTATTTGCCCCTCTTCTCATCAAATTGTCACCCAGCGTTCGTTTGTCTGATCAAGTGGACCCTTCACTTGTCATATCAAGGCACGATCTGCCGACTACTTTTATCCGCCTAGACATCAAGCTTGGGGTACGAGGATTAGACATATGAGGCGACGTTAGCATCATTAGCATCGTTAGCATCAGCATCTTACAGCCGCTTTAATCTCCTAAAGTGGAACGGTAAATGGACGACGCAAGTAGTCCGCACGATTGTCTCTAGGATGAATCATCATATTTCTCCTGTTGGTGCTCATATCATTTGTATGCATGAAAAGTCAACAAGCGATTGCGTTCGAGACGATAATGGATAATACCGCGCGGGGCAAGGGGGATCTTGATGCGGTCGAAACGGGCGATAATCAGCGCAAAGAAAGATGAGGAGGAGGGAATGCTAAGTAAGGAATAAAGAAATAATAACTCCAGCATAATGTAAGGAAGAAAAAGACGCTAAATTTCTTATGCGGGAAATTGAATTTATAAATCTTTTCCCTCGAAAGAAAGGTAAGGTCGAGGTTTTTTCTCTCAAACTTTCACTTGATAATCTATAAAAAGCAATGATATTCGCTCTAGCGCACCTAACAATTTCTTCCTGATTACATGGACATCACTAGTCGGGCAAAACCTGGAATGATGCCTAACATATCAATCCTAATAGCCGCTTGACCTTCGGTTCTTTCTAACGGGAGGAGATTGTTCAAATTGTCGTAATTTAATTGCACATTTACTTATTGAATCCTAATCATCTTAATTCTGTTGATCGAGTTCTAAATATTTTTACGTTTTGCCAAATAAGTCAATTCACCAAATTTTAATTGGAAATCGCTGACGTAGATACCTATAGTACTCGTAGGACGGCTAGCGCTCATGTGAATAATTTTTTTAATAATTTTTTTCTTTTCTTTTTTTAAACAAATCGAGCAAGGGTCATCGGTCGACCCTTGCTGACCACAAGTGAGTCAGCCACTGGGCAAGGGTAGGTCGGCGATCTCGCTGGGCTTGGAAGAAATAAAAGGAAAAGAAAGAAAAAGGAACAAAAAGAAGATTTAAATAAATTAAAAATTGTCAGCATTAGCGCCGGCCATACTATTAAACGGCCGTCGTCCACGTTAGTAATTTTTATTGAAATCGACCGGATATACTCAATTGATAAAACGCGAAAGGGTTTAGGATTTAATTGGTAAAATCGAAAAATTTATGATTGAATTGACAAAAATATTATGGATTTATGACTTTTCGAACCGTTTTCCCTTACTTAACGCCAAAATAGAAGAAAGACGGAAAAAATTACTCAATCGCTTTGAAATCCTTTTTTATGTAAAATTTAAAGCTTTAAGATTGAATTGGCTTTAAGATTGAATTGGCATGTACACGACAGATTTATATACTTTGAAGAATTTTTTCCCTCCCCACTAGACGTGAAGGGGGCTGGGTGAAAGGATAATCGATTGTGAACGACGTCAACGTCCGAGGGGAAATCAATTACATCGACGTGAGAGTACTATGTTTAGCATTTTGGAAGCGTTAGATGACAAGGACCGTCCACCGTACGGCAAAATATTTAGGGCCAAAATGAACGGCCCAGACTCACCACCCCGTTTTCCCAGCTGGAACACTCGATACGGAGTGAAGGACAAGCCCCCACCTTGCGAGCAATGATATTCGCTCTAGAGCTTCTAACAATTTCTTCCTGATTACATGGACATCGATTAGTCGGGCAAAACCTGGAATGATGCCTAACATATCAATCCTAATACGCCGCTTGACCTTTGGTTCTTTCTAACGGGAGGAAATTGTTCAAATTATTGTAAATTAATTGTACATTTACTTATTGAATCAATTTTGCCGATTGAATTCTAAATATTTTCACGTTTTGTCAAATAAGTCAATTTACCCAATTTTATTTGGAAATCGTTGACATAGATACCGGTAGTACTTGTAGGATGGCTAGTGCTCATATGAATAATTTTTTTTTCTTTTTTTAAACAAATCGAGCGAGGGTCATCAGTTGACCCTTACTAATCACAAGTGAGGGTCGACAACCCTTGTTGGCCACTAGGCAAGGGTTGGTCGGCGACCTCGCTGAGCTTGAAAGAAATAAAAGGAAAGGAAAAAAAGAAGAAAAGAAAAAAAAGATTTTAAAAAGTTAAAAATTGTCAACGTTAGTGCCGACCATACTATTAAACGGCGGTCGTCCATGTTAGCAATTTTTATTGAAATTGACCGAATATACTCAATTGATAAAACACGAAAGTATTTAGGATTCAATTGACAAAATCGAAAAATTTATGATTGAATTGACAAAAGTGTTATGGATTTATGACTTTTCAAACAATTTTCCCATACTTAATGCCAAAATAGAAGAAAGAAGGAAAGAAATTACTCAATCGCCTTGAAATCCATTTTTATGTAAAATATAAAACTTTAAGATTGAATTGGCATGTACACCACAGATTTATATACTTTGAAGAATTTTTTCCCTCCCCACTAGACGTGATGGGGGCTGAGTGAAAGGATAATCGATTATGAACGACGTCAACGTCCGAGGGGAAATCAATTACATCGACGTGAGAGTACTATGTTTAGCATTTTGGAAGCGTTAGATGACAAGGACCGTCCACCGTACGGCAAAATATTGAGGGCCAAAATGAACGGCCCAGACTCACCGCCCCGTTTTCCCAGCTGGAACGCTGGATACGGAGTGAAGGACAAGCCCCCCACCTTGCAAGTTGCGGCAGCACATGATGTGCCGCGGATGTCCGCCACAAGTTCGATTGCTCTCATCTCATCATTTCCTGAATGTTTTTTTTTTTTTTTTTTTTTAGCTTTTCTACTGTCCTCGTTTTTGTTCCAGGGATGTCGACATGCTTGTTTTTTTTTTTTTTTTTTGGGCGACTCGAGATCATGAGTATTGTCGAAGTGTTGTTCCACGTCGCTTAACACTCGATCCTATACACTCTTTACATTCACGTAGCCTTATCCACTTATCCACTCGAGCATTTAGGTTAAACGTTTCTAACGGGTATGAAGACTCGATCATCAAAAAACCCATCGGTGGAGTCCCATGATGGTGGTAAAGCAAGTTGGATTCCAGATATTTTCCTGAATTCTAGTCGACCTCTTGATTGAGTACAGATATTTCTTCAGATATCATCGTCAATCATCATGGTGCTTGGCTGCTTTCTTTTGATTATGTTGGGGGGAATGTGTCGACCGACGTTGCTGGATTTTGAAAACGACCCCTCCCCGCCGATGGTAGGATCGCAAAGATTTTTAAGGAAGGCAGGTGCCACTCGCTTGTCGTTGCGCTCTCTCTCTCTCTTACCTGTCGAGGTCCGTCCGCAATCGCACGTCGGAAAAATAAAATAAAATACAGCACTAATATCTCGAATGCAGTCAAAACTTCCTTAACATGAGTGGATAATTAATGGTGTTCTTGCCTTGGAATAATTTCTATTCAGAAATAATTTTTTATAATTTTATTATTTAGACGAATTTATAAGCATTTAAAGTGTACGAAATTTTTATTTTGAAATAAAAAAAGCATTTAGTACAACCTTCGTCTTTTTTAATCATTTTTTTTAATTTTAAATATTTTTTTACATTTTTTTTTTTTTTTGCCTTTTCTTCTTTTTTTTTCTCTAGGCAGTCGTTGGTGAAGGCCATGGCTGGCAATTAGCCAAACGAGAGTTGGCGACCTCGAGGCGAGGCTTAACCTTATCCAGATCTAACAAGATCGAGCTTGCTTAGCCACCGATGAGTCACTTGACCTCGTTTGGTTGATCACTGACCATTATCGTGGCTAGCAATTGGCTAGAGGAGGAAGAAGAAGAAGAAAAAAGAAGAAACGAAAAAAAAAAAAAAAAGAAAAGAAAATAGTTTGGGCTTGTTTCTTAAATTATTACTAGGACAAAAAGAAATTTCATTCTACTTCTTGATTTTGTTTCAAATCTATTCTCAAAAATAAAAACATTATCAAATTGATTTATGTTATTTTTTTATTTCAAGAAATAAAAGAATAGAAATAATCATTATTTAGTTGGTTACTAAATAGACCCTAAGTGTTTGCGCAATTAATAACTTTTCAAACAAGTTATGGTAAAAGGGGGGAAAAGTTTCCCCGCCTGTTGTCAGCTTGTACAACCCCTTGCCCATGGCCAAACGATAAAGGTTTTAGCTCGGTACCCAGAGTATGTGGTGCACCATTGATCAATTGGGACTCTTCGAGTGATGGGAGACAATAACTTCGACGTCTTTTCTCACTTGTGACTCGGGTTAAGAACGACTTATAGGTTTATTAGAGAATAACGAAGTTGAGTTGTGTTAAATAATGGGCAAACTTAGCGGACTCGGATGTTGAGTGGAAAGAGAAGAGCATTGCACGACTTGAATTTTGCCCAAATTATAATACGATAGATTGTAGAGACATGATAATTAGAGATTATTATACATAGGAGAAGGGCCTAGGTATTGAAAGATCTTGCTAATACAGCTGTCTACATTATTTGTTCTGAAAATGGAAAAAGCTTGTGTTGATGATAAGTTCGTATGTCGCTTGAATTTAATATTAGAGATAAATTATTAGGGACCTTGATATTTCACGCGTAAAGGCGCGAATAAAGGGAAAACTATTTAATGAGTTCTGAAATGATACGAATACTAATCTAATCTTAAAATTTTCAATTTTGCTAATTTAATTTCAATTTTTGCGCGAAATTTATCATAGTTATTTTGGTCAGTTTGTGCCACACATATATTGAGATTTTGTGTAAAAGTTTAAAACTGAATTGATAAAATTGAAAAGTTAATTATCGAATTATTGTCTGTACAATAATTTTAGAATTAATTGGATAATTTCCCTTACAACAAAACGAGTTGCAAGACAAGTTGTGACTTGATCCAACATTCCTTTGTCTTAAAAATTATACATAATTGAAACCTCAAAAGGTCTATTCTAATTAAATGCTAAAAGAATAATAATGCGTGTATGATAATATTTTTTCTTTATTAGAGGAGCGATTTTAAAATGAAAGAAGGAAGAAACGTGCGAGGAGCTTTTCGAAGGAGTGGTTTCTCATCGACAGTCAAAATCCGCCCCCACTTAACACGACAAAAAAACTTAAAACTTCCGGAAATTAAATTAACATATCTTCATCCGATTTCTAATCAAAGTGGTCAAGCCACCGTACCGATATTTCTTAAAAAGCATCACTGATATCGTGATTACACGTGTAAATCTAGGCGGGGCCAATTCATATTCGCCATTAGCATCAGGTGGGTCCCATGCCGGGCCTGCCTCATCTGGAGGTGCATGCGAGTCGGTCTTGCGTGCACCGGGGTGTAGCCGATTCAGATTTACGTCCGAAGGCTCGTTCCTTCCTTAATTATATGCCTAGATAAAGGTTCGACTTTAATGAGTTTGGCTCGTTTTATTTTTTCTAGGTCGGTTCCATCAATATCAATTTCAAAGATGATGGGGACATGAATTATGAATATAATACGACAGTTTGGTATCGGGTACCATTGCGTCACTGTCAGTGTAGGTTGTTCCCATTAATTAAGGTACCACTTGTAAGAATCTTATTAATTCTACATTGGGAAGTAAGATCTTGATGGGCTGGGGATGATTTGTCATTCAAAGTTGAGATTGATGGTATGGATATAGATAATGACGTGGCTTCCTTTTTATTTGATTGGGTTAAGGGAATAAGCATCGATTGATTCAATTAAATTGGCCTAAATTTGAAGTTAAGGATTCGAGTCGGGTGGGCGGACATACTTGTGCCTAACATCTGATATCATCACGCGTTATTACCTAATTGTTAATAGGTGTTGAATTCGAGTTACTTGCTTCTTGTGCCAATTTCAAATTTCTACAACGAGTTTGTAATATTAATCAAGAAAATGTTACTCTCCTAAACTTGCCGGGAGCTCGGTAGGCCTTAGCAAGTTTGATATGCACTGCCGAATTCACGATTGGCTCTATTTTTACCGACCAAATTCTATCCGTGGGAGATTATCACGGGGTTCGGTAACCTTAGGGCTACGCTCCTAAGATAAGTCCCGATAAGCAAAATGGGTAAAATCTGAATAAACATCCCTTCTCAATTTCCACAATATCCTAAAGTGGCATGCCGTAAATTTCCTCAATGCCCTTTTCGCAACCACCACAAAGAAAATTATACCCTTTTCATAACTACTCGGAGAAAGTTATGCTCAATTATCTAGCCACCGGCAGAGTTAAGCACACACGCCAGAAACATTTTTCAATAGTCTCTTCCATCTTCGTGGAAGAGATTTCCCCTGTTTATCTGCAAGGACAGCTCAATGCGCCCGCGCCACACCAATGAAGAAAAATCTCTTCCACATAACCAATGGTGACCACAGAAAAACTACTGTCGAAAAATTCAATTTTCCTATCTCAGAAAGAGAAAGAGAAAGAGAAAGAGAAGGTCAAGGTCTCAAACCATCACCACCACGACCGCCCACGGAAAATTTCAAGAAAAGAGCTCGGCTGGGTATCGTCACTCAAGATCGAGGCAATGTCAGCAGCAGGAATTTTTTAATCGATTCACAGTCATCGCCACCATCATCGCCCCTCCGCCAATTGTCAAGATCGCCCTCCCCTTTTCCTCCCCCTGCTCCACTTTCTCTCTCTTGGACAAACGGACAAACGAACAAACGACCAGACAGGCGAGCGCAACAGAGCAAGAACGGACGAGGGCGACCCAGGAGATAAAATCGCATTAAATAAGGAAACTGAAGCCAACCCGATACGCCTACGCGTCCGTTTACAAAACCCATCTCCCCATCTCCTCCTCCCAGCTCCGCGTCCGACCCTGCCTGCTGAGATTCTTCAAGAAAGTTCGGGTTTTTATTCTTTTTTCCGTCTCTCATCGTCCGTCCGTTCGTTCGGTTGTTGTCCGGGAGAGCTTTTGGGAGATGGGTTTGATCTTCTCGAGCGAGTCCCTGCGGTCCGCGCCCCCCGCGCCGGCGGCGCCGGGCCTGGGGGACCTGCCGGAGAGCTGCGCGGCGTCGATCTTGGCCTACTTGGAGCCGACGGATATTTGCCGGCTGGGGAGGCTGAATCGCGCGTTTCGAGGGGCATCGTGGGCCGATTTCGTCTGGGAATCGAAGCTGCCCGAGAACTACGGGGTCCTCGTCGAGAAGGTGCTCGGCGGTGGCCGGGTCGTTGGGAAGGGCTTGAGCAAGAGGGAGATGTACACGAGGCTTTGTCGAGCTAACGTTTTCGATGGAGGCACAAAGGTAAAAGGTTTTCTTAGCGGAATTATTGTTGAGGGTCGATGAATTTCTGATGGTCGTTGAGTGAGGAAATTTTTTGTGTATGTATTTATCGTCTATTTGGATGATTATGAGGCTTTCATTTGTAAGGATTATTGATTTCTTCTTTTGGCTGATAGCTGATAATTTGATAAAAGTCTACAGTTTCAGATTCACCAAGGTACTTTTGATCGGAAAAAGATGTGGAGAAAAGCTGGGATTATGTTTAGAGTTGGTGAAAAATTTGTTGGTTGGGGATCTGAGAAATTGGAATATGTCTACAGTAGTCGAAATTGAGCTTTTGTGGTGAGAGTACTGGCATTAGGAAGTGTTATTTTTTCTTCTGTTGGTTTAATTTCAGCTAACAAGTTGACCTACCTTGATTTCTTTGGATATCTTTTACTTGTTTCAAAAACTGGGTTCTTCTCTTTGATATATGGATTACGTGTAAAGTTCCACGCCAAATTATATCAGCATAGGGTTTAATTCGCCAGTCTATACAAGTCAGTTGAGTTAAGATTTATGAATCAAATCGCCAATTTTACAGTTGAGCAAGCTTTACATGGCATAGCTGATGGGTTATTGTTGTTTATCCGTTTTGCCAGAGAGTTTGGCTGGATAAATGTACCAGCCGTGTTTGTATATCTATTGCTTCAAAAGGCTTAGCTATTACCGGGATTGATGATAGGAGATATTGGAGTCACATCCCAACAGAGGAATCTAGGTGAGTTTCATGTTAATTCCTTGTCAGATTCATTAACGAAATTATATGTGTCTTTTGGAACTTATTGTTTAAGTAAATTTCCCGATAAGGCCCCAAGTGTTCAGATTTGGGGATTCCTCATTGTAATCGTCCTAAAGAGGTCCTTTAATTATCTCAACATTCAATTTCTTTTTGCAAATTCCGTGGATTTAACGTCTTGATGTTTGGCCTGTTTGGCCTGTTTGCCATTAGTTTCTGCACAGGACTTTTGGCATTATTTGTGCAAAGCTCTTCATCATGAAGTTTTTTCTTTGGATGTGATCGTGCTCTCTCTTTGGATGCTTTTGCTAGATGGCCTTAAGAACTGGAGCTTACTTTTCTTAATCTCATGCTGAAGGACCTATCAGTTTAGTTTCCTCGGTGGACTATCTATCTGATTCTTCTTTATTGTATAAAGTTATAACCATGATACTTTTGGAAGAAGAACGGACTCAGTTCTGAGCTTTCATTCCTACCTCTAGTTGTTATATCTCTTGGGTTATATATGCAGGCCATATCAGAAATTGAAGGACTATTCAGTTAGATCTTTATCCATTTTTTTGAAACATCAAACTCTTTTGAAGCATGGTGCAACAATCAGAATTTGATGCAATTAGATGGTTCCAGCCTTTCTTTGAATATTAAACTCTTGGACTATGACATGATTTGTCGCCTTCACAGCTGAACTTTCCTGCTGTTATTGACGGTTGACATGGCGTCCATCAAGAAGTCGGGGCAACTGTCTCGCAAACTTTATTACCTTGTAAATTTCGTCATCCTTATTTTCTCTCCTTGTTGGAAAGCAAATAAAAGAAGCTTGGCGATTTGTAGTGTAGTCATTTGGGTTACAGAATATGTCATTTGGTACTGAATCTGAAATGCTACTCTTTTTTCTTTGAGTACCATAGTCTTAGGCCTGTCATCTACATGTACAGTTGATGCTTGACATCTATTCTGCTATTTAGCAATCTACGGGAAATGGCCAAGTATGGTTGGAGGGATATAAGGGTTTTTTGGGTTTGTGTCTTGAAAACACATCAGTGCTCCTTTGTACATTTCTTAGCCTTTTTTGTTTCTTAAGCCTTGTTGACTTATAATTGCTGAGGTTTGTTCTGGGAATTAGGCATGCCATGTGAAAACCTGATAGTGGCATTGCTGGTGAATTTTGTTATATTACAAGTTATTACAGTTAAATAAAGCTCTACCAAACCATGCCTCAGGTGGTGTGCTCATGGGTTAGTCCAACTGAATAAAACCTCCGTTGGGCCACTCTCGGGTTTGCCCTGCCTTGGTAATTACTTAGTTGCCATGCGATGCGCGACTACCTTAACAGATTAGTAGGGTGCTTAAAGAGGCACTGACACTTAAACATTAGAAAATGGAATGAAAAGCCAGCACTTTTTTCCTTTTTGCTCAATTCAAATTGGATTACAAAAGAACTTAAGCATGTTTTATAATTTATTCTTCTTTTGTTTCATTTGGCGTTTCCATATCTATCTGTATGGCGTGACAATGAGCTTCGGAGCTAATTTAAAATCCCACTCACATGCAGGTTCGGGACTGTTGCATATCTCCAGCAAACATGGTGGTTCCAGGTCGAGGGCGAGATGGAATTCCCGTTCCCCGCGGGTTCCTACAGTGTCTTCTTCAGAATCCAGCTGGGATGGGCACAGAGGAAGTTCGGTCGCAGGATTTGCAATTCCGAGCATGTACACGGTTGGGACAAAAAGCCGGTGCGATTCCAGCTATGGACTTCCGATGGCCAGTCTGCTTCATCCCAGTGTTTCCTTGGCGAGCCCGGGAAATGGATGAACTACCATGTCGGGGACTTTGCTGTTGGCACTCAACATGCGTCCACGAAGGTGAAGTTCTCCATGACGCAAATCGATTGTACACATACTAAAGGAGGTCTATGTGTGGACTCTGTAATTATATACCCTAGCGAGTCCAAGGAGAGGTTGATGCGGTTTTGAGGTGCATCTAACCTTCTTAGGTAGGAAGTAGTTTAGTCCATAAATACCAATATGAGTCTTTTAGGAGTACGAGCGTTTGTGTGTAAGAAAGCAAGCGAGGAAACTGTGTATAGCCTAGCATCCTGCTTGAGTAGACACCTCTCTCTGAATTTGCCGAGGGTTGCTGTATTGCCGGAAACATCTAAATAACATCTGAGCCCTATGATTTCTTTAAATAAAGATTGCTGTTGTTGAACTTGTTGACATGGTTGGTCTGTGGTTGACCGAAGAGTGTATTTGTCTCTGCTTTTTATTCTGAGAGTAGCTCACCAAATCTATCAGCTGAAACCTCTCAGTCCCCAGAAGTTCTCTGCATTGGGACAAAGTATAAGAATGTTTATTCATATCATACGGCTTTGATTCCAAGCGAAGAATCGAGTTTGCATACGAATTCTAGGACTACGAATTCTTTGAGTCTTAGTTCAATTCCAAATAAGATAAGCCTCTCCTTTCTGAATGTTATTTGCTGCTGATCTTGAAAGTTAGCATACGTTATTTCTTTGCTTTTACTGTGATGCAGTGATGAACTTTGCCACCTGAAGTCCGTTATAACAGTAGCTAATCCATGGTTTAGAGCAGTGTCAATACCCCTTCTAAGTTTTATGTGCTACGGGACACGACCGTAGTGCAGCAGCTCCTTAGCTGATGAGGTTGTAACTCGGTAGGCCGAATTGGCGCTATTTCTTAAGAATTTCAATCCGAATCCTGTGTACCATGTAGCGAATATGCTCGTTAAAACCGAGCTTCTACTTGTAAATCTAACCAATACGAGAAAAACAAGCATGATACACAAATTAGGTCTTTCGAGAGATTTAGAAATTAAAAGATAATTCTTTTGAACGCATGAGATTAGAGCCGGTCCCACGTCGTGCGACGGCAGACCCATCTCGGATCTTCATTGGTCCGCACCTTAAACGCCTCAATCAATCGATCTACCAAGGAAAAACCGGACTTTGGCTTTAATGGTTGGGAGGTTTTTTAGGTCGCCAAACCGAGACGGCGCCTTAGCACTTGTCCGAGGCCGCTCTCGTTAAAAGTCCGTCGATAACTCCGAGGCAGAAAGGCGCCAACGCAGGCCGTACCGTCCGTCCCGAGTGAAATGTCTCTTTTGGACATCGTTGAGGGGTCCGATCGCGTGTGTCCGAAAACTCCGTGAGCCTCTTTTCGCGATGCACATGTCGATTGCCCCCAATAGAGCATCATGCGGTCCGCAGTGCATGAGGCGTTCGAATGAGGTGGGTTTTAAGTGAAGTTGAATGAGTTCGTATGTATAATCTTTCCTACGCGCTCTTGACGGGCGTTTGTAATTACGGGGAGCGTCGCCGGCCCTCGTTAATAGGCATTGATGGGTAGATTATGATGGTACAGTCGCCACCCATCTCTCTCTTGAGTTGTAATTTTTTACTTTCCCTTCATGCGACGCCATTGATTAATCGACTTAGCAATGGCACGGTGTCGACACTCCTATTCGAACGTCAAATGAAAGGGTCGATTACGAATATATGATCATATAATAAGGTTTGGGATGAGAAAAATTGCAGAATCCAATTGTTTGTGAAATAATAATCTAGTTAACAAGTTTTTCGAAACATTTATTAATGATGTTTCATCAGATTTGATTGTGACAACATTGATTACACATGATCTTAGAGAAGATTTTTTCTTAGGAAAATCCTTAAAAGCGATTGTAAGGGATTAGTAAGCACTAATGGCTTAGATTATAATGTTGTAGTCGTCCCTTTCATCCGACGCCACTGATTAATTGACTTAGCAATGGCACGGCATCAACACTCTTATTCAAATATCAAATAGAATGGTCAATTATCAACATATGATCATATAATTTATTAATCGATTGCATGAAAAAGTTTAGGATGAGAAAAATTATAGAATCCAATTGTATATTTTCTTAAATTAAATTATCGATACATTGATTACGCATGACTCAAGAACCACGTTGCGCAGAGTTTTTCCCGTAGCAAAATCCTTAGAAAGCGATCGCACAACGCGTGCACGACACGGAAAACCAGCCGATTCTTCCCCCCACTTCGCCGGAGAAGTCAGGAGGGCACTGCGGTAATTTCACCGGCGGCGGGGCCCCTAAATCCAATCGCCGCCCGGTGTCTTCACTTCCCCGAACCACCAGCCAACCACTCGGGGACAGAGAGACAGAGATAATAAGAAGGACCGCCGAGCGCGGGGTCGAGAGCCGAGCCCGAAAGCCCAACGCGCCGCCGCCGCCTCCTCCGCCGCACCGCCCGCCGCCGCCGCCCGCCTCCGCCGCCGCCATGGAGCTCGAGATGGAATCCATGGCCTCCGCCATCGGCGTCTCCGTCGCCGTGTTCCGCTTCCTCCTCTGCTACCTCGCCACCATCCCGGTCTCCTTCCTCTGGCGGTTCGTTCCCGGGCGGCTCGCCCGGCACGCCTACGCCGCCGGCGCCGGCGCCCTCCTCTCGTACCTCTCGTTCGGCTTCTCCTCGAATCTCCACTTCCTGGTGCCGATGCTGCTCGGCTACCTGTCGATGGTGGCCTGCCGGTCCAAGTGCGGCATCCTCACTTTCTTCCTCGGATTCGGCTACCTGATTGGCTGGTACGATCTCGGCTCTCCAAATGATTCGAACGCTATTGTCCGCTTTCGTGGCCGTAATAGGTTCCGTCCTGGTCCGGATGTTGCACTCCTGGTTTTTGGGATTGTCGAATGTTGCTCGTCAGGTGTTTGTTGCATTGCGTTCGATTCGTTGTTGGATTCGAGTGTGTTTTTCCGGGACGGGATTTGTTCGCTCTGCTTGTGCTGATTTGAAGCTGACTGGCTCGTGCCTGTAGCTATTGGTGTTTAGAGAAAGTGAAGATAGATGGGTCCATTGCTCTATTTCCTCCGATGTGGTGCTTACGGGTGTGATGAAATGATCGCGTTTTGTGGAATTTTTCCAATGGTGCATGCTGGGAAGTGAGTTTGCTTCATCTGGTGTTGCGTGCTTGTTTGATTGATGAGCCTTGTGCGTTTGTTGTGGTCGGCTGTTACCAATGTCGAGTCTCTTTTTTTTCCTCGGTTCTGCGGATTTCTTTGACTCTTCGAGTTGGCCAGGGAGCTGATTTGCTTGTGCATCTAGCCAGTGATGTTATGAGAATGAGCATGGCTTCAAAGTTTAATTTCCTCTGTCGTGCTTCGACTATAGACAAAATATTAGGCACTGGAGGCTCTGATCTTTGTCTCCTTGGAAATCAAATTGTCTAGGAAAAATGTAAAAGTTGTCTACTGTTGCTAAAAGTATGGGTATACTTGAATTTTTTAACAGAAATGACTTGACCTTTATGCTACTGATCGGGGAATCTCTCAAGTAATTGATTGGGACTGTAAATTACTAACCTTTGACTTGCATGATAATTAATGCAACTGTTTCGTAGATATAGAGTTAGGCTTCTTATATTTGCTCTCATTTCATTTAAGCCCTTTGCTTATGTTTGGCTCTTTCCAACCTTTAGATTGAAAAACAAAGCTATCTTTTTGATTTTCAAGTGTTGCCCTACAATGAGATAAGCAAATGGGGATATGATGTCCTTTGTTCCTTTAGGGTAGTGTTTTGGGATTTATTTACTCTAAGATGACTCCTGTAACTTTTTAACTTTCTTTAATTAGGTAGATCCCGATTGTCAGCACTAACAGGGAATCTGGTTGGGCTTTCAAGAGTCCTTTAGACTTCAGTTAGCAGTTAAAAAGTTATTAAGGAGAAGCAAGTAAGCAGTACATGCTTGAAAGCTAGAAGCATGGGCCTGCTGCTGATTTCACTTTTCATAAGAACAATTTATCTAGTGCAGTCACTTGAAGTTTTCGGCCACATTGGCTTAAGGCAATCTGATCCTTTGTTTGGCTGTCTGATTTCAGCTTTATTTTATGGTAATATCATGCATAAACTATGCTTAAGGGCTCTGTTTTGCTGTCTGTTTTCAGTTTTCTCTTACTTTATATATTACATATACTGTGCTCATTCACCAAGTGTACATACTACGTTGTGCTTCACTTTTTCTGATGAATATCAAGATCTTGAACATTTCTAAATGAACAAATGATGAGCTGAGTATTTCAAAACTTGTCAAGAAGAATTTATGTTCTGATCTTTGTCATTTTGCTTAAGGTGATATGCTTTAAATATCTTGACTGTGCATGACTTTGTAGCCATGTCTACTACATGAGTGGGGATGCATGGAAAGAAGGAGGCATTGATGCGACTGGTAAGAGAATTTTAGTTTTTATGTGCCTTCTATATTCTTGTGTTCCTAATTTATAACTTTCGAACTCTTCTTTTCTTCTGGAGGTGGATGATTTGAGTTGCTTTCCAAATTCAAGATCTTTGATATGATGTGGAGTTGCCTGCACGTCCTTTGCAGTGGTGGCCCTGGGCTTTGAGGAATTAACTTTTCTCCCAGCCTGTGGGAAACACTTTTTTTTTTTTTAATCTTTACCTTAGCTAAAGCTATTCATTTTAGTTGAATGTTGTATGTCGAGTTTGGATGAGTAGATCGAGTCTAAGGGCAAAAGTTTTTCTTTTAATAAGATTGAGTATGTTGTATAAACTCTTGGTGATGTCTCCGGGTGAAGGTGTCTGGCTTCTGCTGCGCGGTTCCAACAGATTATACTGTCCGCCTGATGATCAACTGCTTTTTACCTTGTATGCAGGAGCTTTAATGGTACTGACATTGAAAGTAATCTCATGTGCAATCAATTATAATGATGGGTTGCTGAAGGAGGAGGATCTTCGTGATTCTCAGAAGAAGAATCGTTTAATTAAGTTGCCCTCATTGATAGAGTACTTTGGCTACTGCCTCTGCTGTGGCAGTCACTTTGCTGGTCCTGTTTATGAGATGAAGGATTATCTGGAATGGACTGAAGAGAAGGGGGTACGATTTATGCAAGTTTAGTCCATGCTTTTATCTTCCACTTTCTAATGGAAACTGATCTCTTAGCCTTTGAGAAAATTTTTATAGATTTGGAGCCGCTCTGATAAAGGACCTAAACCATCACCTTTTGGCGCAACCGTGAGAGCTATTCTCCAAGCAGCCTTTTGCATGGGTTTATACCTGTACCTGGTGCCCCAATATCCACTGTCTCGGTTTACGGATCCAGTATACCATGAATGGGGATTTTGGAAGCGGTTGAGTTATCAATATATGGCTGGCTTCTCGGCTCGTTGGAAATATTATTTCATCTGGTCAATTTCTGAGGCCTCCATAATTATAGGTGGCCTTGGGTTCAGTGGCTGGACAGATTCTTCTCCACCAAAGCCAAAGTGGGATAGGGCAAAGAATGTTGACATCCTAGGAGTTGAGTTTGCAACGAGTGCAGTTCAGTTGCCACTTGTGTGGAATATCCAAGTCAGCACTTGGCTCCGTCATTGTGAGTATCTATTCTTAAGAGATCTTATACTTTTTCGAATGCTGAGTGCTAGGAGAAGGTGAACTTTTCGAGTAGCGTGCAAAGAATTTGACTGATAAGTTTGTATATGCACAGGGTGTCAATTTCTCTTTTTCCTCCCTCAAACTGAAGGGTCTCAATTGAAAGTAGCAATATCAGATTGTTATTTAATTTTTAACTGATATGGTTATAGCTAACAAGGTTTTATCATCTGCAACAAATGTAATGGACTCAATTCATTTGTTAATTCTTTTGTCTGTTTATACTTCTGGGTCCAAATAGAAATCACTGCTTGGTTGCAGTTTGTGATTACAATGAGGAGACTTTCTGGGTACATGTATATCATTCCATCTCTAGTAAATGTCTTAAAGCACATATGAGCACAAATATATGGATTTGGAGTTATGTCAGATGCCTTTGGCATCTTATGATACTTATATGCTATGGTTACCCCCTGCTTTAATTGGCTTAAGCATTTGTAATCTTTAAATAGATTAGGAACTGCAACTGATAGAGATATCCTCTTTCAAGTGTAAAATTACTTGAAAAATTCTATTTTTCATGAGTAAAAAACTATCTAAAATCCTGTTGCTGCAGATGTTTATGATAGGCTTGTTCAGAAGGGGAAAAAACCTGGCTTCTTCCAGTTGCTGGCAACTCAGACAGTCAGCGCAGTTTGGCATGTGAGTACTTGTTGCTTGTTGTCACTACAAAGAACAAAAACAAAAGAAAAGGCTCTCATTAGTCTTTGTTTCATTTTCCATGCCCTCTGGTAGTGTGGGTTTTGGAGGTTCTAAAAGGCAGTTGGCATTAGTACGTTTCATATGTGTGGGAAGGCAACTTGAATAACCCTGTCTGCTTGAAAGAAGTATAGCACATTGAGAGGACCTTCCAGCCCAAAATGGGTCCTTCCCCCCCACCACCAAAACCCCCCCAAAAAAAATACAAGCCAATTCATGTCAATCCTTACCCTATCACTGCCTTTTGAAATGGCTATATCCGTATGTTGGGATTTGGTTCCTTTTCTCTTTATGTCGAGTCAAATATTTTTTTCCCTTTCATATCGTGATTTAGGTACTTTTCAATCATCTTAACTGCTCTTATTATCTTGTCGTTCTCATTGTAGGGATTGTATCCTGGATATATCATTTTCTTTGTACAGTCGGCCCTGATGATAGCTGGATCTAGAGGTAACCACGGATCTGTCCATTTTTCCTTGCACCGATGATTGATACTTACTTTGATTGACTATGGTTTGTTGCTTTCAAGCAGTGATATACAGATGGCAACAGGCAATTCCTCCAAAGATGGCTCTGATGAAGAACGTATTAGTGTTTTTGAACTTTGCCTACACGTTATTGGTTCTGAATTATTCATGTGTTGGTTTCATGGTGAGCCTCTCTCTCTCTCTCTTTCTCTCTCTCCCCCTTTCCCCATGCACGCTCGTGCACATGGAGTACATCTAATAAAATGAAGATATGAAGATACAGACAGATACCTCTGTATGTAGAGGAATTGAATTCTTTTGGAGTTCAAAATCGACATTCTGTTGTTTCTAAGCTTCTCTCTTCGTACGTACAGACTTAGATCTATCTGGAGTGGGTATCAGCATTCTGTCGTTTCTAAGTTTCTCTTTTCGCGGCATGCAGGTGTTGAGTTTACACGAGACGATTGCCTCGTACGGAAGTGTATATTACATCGGAACCATTCTTCCCATAGCTTTGATCCTCCTTGGGTACGTAATCAAGCCGGCGAAACCAGCCAGATCTAAAGGTCGCAAGGAACAGTGAGAATCGGGAAGGCGGTCTGGTCAGAGACTTACTAGGTTTTTTTTAAAGGTCGTTTCGACATGTAGCTGGTTCAAATGGTTACACTCTGGGCTTTATGTAACGGGTTCGTTTCGACATGTAGCTGGTTCAAATGGTTACGCTCTGCTGCTTTGTATTTCCTTTGAACAATGGCACCCCTCTGTTATAATTAAATGACTCAGTTTTTCTCCTATCGGAAGCAATCTCAAGGTTTTCTATTGCTCCTTAGGATTCGGCAAACGATGCCTTCAAAGGCCAGAAACGGACATGAAAGGAGAGTCGAATTGTTATGCAGAGAACTTGGGAGTGATAGTGGACCATAGATGGATACATTGCTTTTTAAGTATGATGTTATTGAATGCAGTTTCAAGTTGAGTTAGTCATGAATTGCGACTAACACGCCCTCCGTCGCTTGGACATTATAGCTTGGACTGTCCTGAAAGTCTGGACAACATCTAGGTCAGATTTACCAGGACTAGTTTTGTTACTCGTAATCATGTTATGTTGCATTTAGTTCCAAAAAAAAAAAAAAAAAAAAAAAAAATCATGTTATGTTGCATCAACGTGTCAAAAGACTATCCTTTTCTAAGCAAAACCATAATGATTCAACATAAGCCCAAAGAAGAAAATTAAAACCTAGAAAAAGGGTCATTAAAAGCGCCAATAAACAGAACCTATGTCGTTCCCCGACATAGAAATTCTCAAGTTCTTCCTACGTCGTGGTGAAAATTGACGACTACTGGCCTCCAGGGATTCTTTCATCACAAGCAACCCTATTCCTCGGACTGGGGCTTATCACTGTCGCCGCCGCCGCCGCCAACATTACCATTACCGCTGCCGTTGCCATTTCCCTTAACGAACTTGCTCCAATAAGGATGCTTCTCCCACACGTGGTGCATTTCTTCGATGGGGATGCCCTTGGTCTCCGGCAGGAACTTGTAGATGAAGATGCTCATGATCACGACCCAGCAAGCGAAGAAGGCGAAGAGCCCGAACTTCAGCCGGCACAGCATGAGGGTGAAGATCTGCGCGATGAAGAAGGTGAAGATCATGTTCACCGCGACGTTGATGCTCTGCGCCGCTGAGCGGATCTCCAGGGGGAATATCTCGCTAGGGATCAACCAGCCCAGCGGGCCCCACGACCACGCGAAGCCGGCGACGTAGGTGCAGATCGCCACCACGACGGTCAAGGCATACGAGTGGGACAGCGTGCCGGGGTTGCCGCTCATCCCGAATTTGAGAGCGATGGCCACCGTGATCACCACCTGCGCGGTTAAGGTATGGATAATGTCGGACTTGAAAGAAATTGTTTTCTACCTCAGATGATGTCAAGAGAGTAATCTTCACCATATATAGGATCAAATGTCGTCTTGTATAATGTAGATTTTGAAAAAATTGATCTCTTTATGAAGATAACATGATCATTTATTTTGTTCATCCACTTATCTGTTTCTAACATAATGTTTCCAGCTATAGTTGCACTTTATATCTGCTCGGTAAATCGAAACGAAGGCGAAGTGAAGAGGTTGACTCAAGTCATACCTGACAAATGAGCATCTGGAGTCCGCCCTCGAAGAAGAAAAACCTCCTCCCGAATTTGTCGACGGCGAAGATTGAGACGAACGTTGCGAGGGCGTTCACCCCTCCCGTGATCACGGCCGACATGAGCGCGGCAGTGCTCCCGAACCCGATGGTCTTGAACAGGACCGGCGCGTAGAACATGAAGACGTTCATCCCGGTCAGCTGCTGGAAGAAAGGGATGCATATGGCCATCGTCAGCTGCGGCCTGTACTTCCTCTTCAACAGGTTCGCCCACGGATGCTTCACTTCCTTGGACCGCTCACTGGCCGCGACGAGGTCGTCGAACTCCTCGTCCACGTTCTTGATCCCCCGGATGAGCACGAGCTGGGCTCGGGCTTCGTCGAACTTCCCGCGCTCGATCAGCGAATTGGGCGTCTCTGGGAGGAAGAACGACCCGAGGATTATGATCAAGGCCGGGACAACCGCGCCCCCCAGGCTGAGACGCCACCCCCAGCCGCCTTCTATCTTGGCGAACGCGTAGTTGAGGAGGTTGGCTATGAGGATCCCAATCGTAATCGCTAGTTGGAACATCATGTTCATCGCGCCACGGTATTTGTATGGCGCAGTTTCGGATACGTAGATCGGCACAGACTACATAAATCACAGGCCAAACGATACCATAGTGAGAATTCAGTCGCGTATCGAAATCTACGTAAGTTAGTCACGCATCAGAATCAAAATATAACCTGATTAGCACATCCAATGCCAAACCCTAGTAAGAGGCGGCCGACGATGAGCATCCAGATGGACTTAGCGAAGCCGTTGATGATTGCACCGGCGCAGAAGAGGAGGCCGCCTGAGAGCATCGTGAACCGCCTCCCGAAGGCCCGGGTGACGGTGGATGCTGCCATGGACGACACGAGCGCTGCCAGGTAGAGCGACGAGGTGAACAGGGTCAGGATCTGGCTGTTGAACTTGCAGTACTGGTTGTCGGACGGCTTCACCGACGACTCCTTCTTGTAGACTGACGGGAAGAACTCCTTCAAGAAGGAGTCCATCGACGTAACTCCACCTGCAACGCATTGTATCGAAAACTAGAATCACTTAAATACATCAGAGCATTGTGTTTCATGAGTTTGGTAATGGCGCATGGTCGAGAGACATCATGACTAAAGAAGCTGGTGAAGAAATTTCAGATTTTTCAACTCATGTTGATCGATGATGATCAAATCCTTCGCTGTTTACCAATCTAACCGATGATATTCTTAGGCACAGAGATTGGACTATACGTTCATTCACCATCGACACTAAAAACTTCATCGTGCAAAATAATTTGATACGCAAGACTTTTCACACTTCTACCAGAGCCGGAGAGAGGGGGAGATAGAGAGAGACCTGATATGCCGAGATCATAGCCAAAGATCAAACCCCCGGTCGCGGCGACGATGCAGGTGATGAAAACCCTGCACGTGAGGTTGCCCGGATAGCTCTTTCCAGGACCAGTAACGAGAGCACCGCCTGCCATGTTGCTTAGCTACAGTCTCTGTATCTAATGTTCGTCAAACGTGCAAATACAGAAGGAAAACTAAGAGCGGGCAACAGAAGAAGAAAACGAATCAAGGAAACGAAGAAGAAGAAGAAGTCACTTGATGGGTCTTTATAGAGAAGCAGGCAATCCTTTTCCTATTTAAATTTGATCTCTTCACTTGATCCAATCTGCATATTGATTGTGGATATATCTCCCTCCCTCTAGATTTTAGGGGATTTTAGGGTTTATAGCCGGCTTCAAATATTTCGTTTGCAGATAAGATATCGAGAGAAAATATCTCAACAAAAAAAGTTAGTAGGTTTTTCTGCTTTTATGGAGATAAGATCATGCATTCGAAAATATCTACTAACTCGTAAAATTACACGATTAGCATAGTCACTTAGCATCTTCACACAATAACACTATTTAGATCTCTCTTAGACAACCGCAAAATGGGTTGGTTGTTCTTCTTTGCTCTATAGTTCTGGAGATATTATGCTTTTTATTTTAATTTCAATCACTTGAGAAGAGCTGCCTAACCACTTTTTGCGAATTCGCTCGATAATTTTAAGTAGCTCAGCAGCTAAAATGGTCTATATGGTCATTGCCTACACTTGGAATTGATTGTGCAATTTTTTGACATGTCAAATATTGTTGAATATACCGACCAAAAAAAAAAAAATATATTGTTGAATATGCAATATATGCATGTACTACAAAGAACAAAGGTTAGAGATAGAGAGGCGAAAACAAGTTTTTAAGCAGAAGTAATCAAGCCAATGGAGAAGAAGTGATCAATGGGTTTTTTTTAATAAGGGAGGGGATTTTCGATGTTTAAGAGCATAAAGTCTCTCTTTGCAAATTTTGGATTTCAAAAATCATTCAAACAAGTTCTATCGTCTCCTTCTAATCTGCAATATCTCTCCCTCAAGACGAAATCTTATTATAACTCCTTTTCTATTATCTTTCACAAAAATTTTCAAATCGGGACATGAGTCAAATTATTTAAAAACCTGCTTCAGATCATTAATATATCGAACTTTGATTTGATGGTCTTTTCCCAATGAAATCATGTAAGACGACTAGATATTTTACCTGCCGTGATGTCGGTAACTCGTTTTTTTCCTTTTGATGTCATCAAAATTACCAATAAAGGTAAGGATATCAACAGGAGTTTTGGGAATTGAAAAAAAGAAGAAGATGAATCGCTAGTGTTGAGGTGGAACCACAGCAGTGTGTACACGAGACAAAGGTCAAAAAGAAACGAAGGTCAAAAGATGTGCGGTCGCAGAATGTCCCATCGCACTCGTGAGGCCGTCCTTTTCAGCAGGAGACCAAAGTCCGACATCGTGGTGACAGGTGTCACCCACCTTATCCACGGTCAGCCATAAGCAGCTTCTCTCCCTTCTCATTCCCCTCGGCGAAACCGAGTCTTCTCCGCTGGTCGCGGCGTCCCCTCCCGTTGACCCGCCACGGCTGGCTGCCCGGCCGCCGCGTTCCTCTCCGGAGGTCTTACGTCGGCGCTGACGTGCCTGGCGGGTGACTTTCTTCACTCTGTTTCCATCATTGTTCAGCCATTTCTGGCGTTCTGAGGTTTCCTTGTGAACACCAGTCGAGTTCCGCATTTCTTCTGTCCGGAATCCCCGGGACGTTCCCATGGAAACCACCCTTTTTGCAGAGGATTCTCAGAATCCATGTATGCATGTTTCTGCAGTCGAGGGAGCTAAGATATACGTACACCTATGCGCGATCCGACACTTCAATCGGCGTACAAGTTCGTCGTTCTCCAACTCTGATCTCTTCGTGATTTTCAGATTATGAAACGAGAGGGTTTCGAATGCATTTTTCGCATGACTTGTGTTATTCGAATGAAATCAATCCACATCGCTGCATGATCTAAGTAACATGGACGATGTATCCCGTCGCGCTAGTAACACAGAGTATGAAACTAAAACTGGTGTAAAATAGGGGCTATGTTTTCCTTTGATTATGCCTCTCACTGATGAGTTAAAAATTATGGATCTCGCCCATGTGCAAGCCTAACTAAATTTAAAAGCAATTGATGGTTTCACGTGAGTCACAAATTAGAAGATTGGTTTGAGAAAGTTACTTTTGATTAGAGATAGAGATAAACGTGGCTCTATTTCGTGAGGAAATTTATATCTAAATCTAGTGAACCTATCTTGATCCGTAGTGCAAACGGATGGGGCTCGAATAAGGGTTTCTACGCCGAGTGCCCGATCCTACAGGCCGATCGAATAGGTCTACTAGCACATGCCCGCGGGTCACGAAAACCTTTCACGCAATGCGCGATGTCATCTCGTCACCGGAGACACAAGCATGAGAAGTCAAGCCCCTCTAACTCCTCAGGTGGAACGGCCACTTGGATCGTCGCATCAACATTACCTCGTGAGGTCAAGGCAATGGCAACCCAAAATCAAAATGATCACTCAAAGCCACCCGATCCAATCACGCCGCACATAAAGATTCGTCGCCAAAAACGATTAGAAAACGTATGGTGTTGGAGCCGAATAGAGTAAAATATATCTGAGGAAAGATACGTGGCAAAGGGTGGAATGGAATATCTTGAAGAGCGACCGAGGAATAAGATGGGTTCATGAACACGAACCGATCGACATCACCCGCGAGGGACGTCGAACTTCGCGCAATGTGTTCCATACCTCACGTGAATCAGTCCTCCTTTGGTTCTTTCTAGGTGGGGATATGCAGGACTCACCTAAAATGCAAAGAAGAGGGATAAAAGTCCTACACCCGATCCAACGCCAGGCCCCGCAGGAGGAAAACGCCGGTTGACCAGAAGATAGGGTGGTCTCCGTCCACATATTCCTTTCCACAATTGCTTATTCCCTAACTTTGACAAGACAAACGATAACATAGCGACGGAATAGTTGCGCTGGTGAATAGGGTAGGATCCTGTTGTGGGCGGACCTCTGATTAGCTCGTGTCTTGAGCATACGTTCCCTGAAAAGATTTCACTGTGGCATCGGGTTCATATATCTACGGGAGTAGTTATGGTGATAACACTCAAAGGGGGTATTTGCGCCAATCGAACCATCCCTCCTCCCCCTCAATCCATTTACATAAATGAAGCAAAGCGTACGACGAGTCACATTCAACACGTGTATCCTAATAGCAGGTATCTCACCCTCACTTGGCAGTCGACTCACATTTCAATGCGATAATTTTTGAAGTATTATTAAGTAAATTCGAATCATGTAGTAGATGGGTCGATTAAGTAATGCAAATGAGCTTAATCGGATATGACGGGGTCTAACTGAATGACATGAGAGCAATACTAAACAGCGTTGGACAAAACATCAATCGTAAGGAAAAAACTCGGAAGATATGATATGACAAAACAAGCTTCATTTCGAATGCGAGGCGACACTAATCAAACACATCTTTCTATCTTAATCCAATCAACTAACGGACGCGATTACGGCACGTCAAGGGCGACGCAGGTTGCAAAATGGGGACGAAGAAATGCACGTGTTACGTCTTTGTGGCCGCAATAGGGGTTTCCTCGATTTCCGGCACGTGGAAAGAATGCGCGAGTTTGGCCAACGGTAACAGTTGATAGGGTCAAGACACTAAGCACGCAAAAAGAAAAAAAAAAAGAGAAGAAAAGGGGAATTCTCTACTGCCTCGCGTGGGGTCCGGTCCGCTTCCGCTTTCCGCTTTCACACCTCGCTCGTCCGTGTCGAAACCGCACCAAAAGCGCGACCCGCTCACTAGCTCTCCTGTATATATCCACGTCTCCGTCCTATGCGGCTTCTAAAACCCCCCGAAAAAAGAGTAAAAAAAAAACAGCCCAAAAAGAGAAAAAACCATCTCCACCCTCACTCGCGAAGTCAAAATCTTCTAGTGTAGCCATATTCTTGATGAACGTTCACACGCAACTACCGTCGGACGTGCGGGTGCCGACGCCGGCGCAGTCGTCCTCGCCGTCCCCGTCGCAGTCGCCGTCGCCGTCGCAGTCGGAGTCCTCCGCGAGCCACGCCGCGTGCTCCGACGAGGAGCCGGCCGTGGCGCTGGCTTCCAGCCGGCCCAAGAGGCCGGCTGGGCGGAAGGTCTTCAAGGAGACGAGGCACCCCGTGTACCGTGGGGTGCGGCGGCGGAACAGGGGCAAGTGGGTGTGCGAGCTCCGGGAGCCCAACAAGAAGACCCGGGTATGGCTCGGGACGTACCCGACCGCGGAGATGGCGGCGCGCGCCCACGACGTGGCCGCGCTGGCCCTGCGCGGGAGGCACGGCGTGTGCCTCAACTTCGCCGACTCCGCCTGGCGGCTGCCCGTGCCGACGTCCCACGAGGCGGCCGAGATAAGGAGGACTGCCGTGGCGGCAGCTGAGGCGTTCCGCCCTGCAGAGGCCGAGGAGGCGGTCTCTTCGTGTGGCGAAGCCAGCGGAGGGAGCGTCTGCCCCGGCCAAGAGGCGAGTGTGCATATTGTACATGATAAAAAGGTAAAGCAAGAGAGAGAGAGTGATTGCATGGAGATTGAAGAGTCGACATCGTTCGACATGAAGGCTTGGCTCGAGCGTCCTCTTCAATCTCCGACGCCACATGATGCCAGCGTTCGTTTAAAGCAAGAGAGAGCGAGTGATTGCGTGAAGATTGAAGAGATGACATCGTTGGACATGAAGGCGTGGCTCGAGTGTCCTCTTCTATCTCCGACGCCACATGATGCCGGCGTTCGTTTAAGCTGTGACTTCGATGCAGATGGCGATGATCCAGATGTTTCACTTTGGAGCTACTCCTTGTGATGACGACGACGACGACGACGACGACGACGATGCAAATAATGCAGCTTTTCTTTCTTTCTACATTCTCTTAGCTACTCCTCTTGGTAGGGCTTTCCATCTTACTTCGATTTTATTCTTCTTTCTTTTTCCCCTATTATCAGCTCGTTATGGTGTCTCTGGGTCCTGTCGAAGATGCAGAGTTCTGTGTCAATATGTTCGTCGCGTGTATAACTGTAGTCATTACTGACCGGACAGACAGCATGGGTGATGAGAAAATATTGGGTGGTCCGGGACCGCCACGTCAGCGTGGTCCCGGACCACTCACACGGCGCCACGTGTATGGGGAAGCCCACAAAGGACGAAAACCGGGGCCCACTTCTCTGACGCTCTCTCTCCTCTTTCTCTCTTTTGTCCCCCTCCCCTCATATGTGGCGCCATATGAGTGGTCCGGGACCACGCTGACGTGGCGGTCCCGGACCACCCAATATCTTCTCCATGGGTGATAATTGTAGAAAGAGTCGAAATTGTTGTGGCAGAATCTTTCAAAGATTCTTTGCTTTCTGAAGTAAATCTTTGAAAGATTCTGTCTATACATGCCTTTGGGAATTGTCACGAGTTTTGAGTGCTAATGCAAGCGCGAAAGTTGGCTAAGGAGTGAAGTAGGTCTGTCACTATGCATCATATTTCTTAACTCATATATGATGGGTTGAATTATCATATGAATTGGTTATAGTTAACAAATGGGTCATAAATGAGTTTACAACTTACTTAGACCCACCTCTATGATTCTCTTCTCATTCTTCCTTGATCTCACGCTTTCTCTTTAGTTTGGGTATGAGTTTTTATAAATTAGATTCAATATAGAAGTGTTTTAGCAATATAGATCACGTAAGGTATGTGCTGGTTATGTATTAGGCTCGGTATGGTCACTAGATTCATAGTGCTTAAAAAATGTGTTGAAAATAGATTTATTTGGGAGACCATATTCAAGCCAATTTGACCCATTCATTTGACAAGTCTAGAGTGAAGGAGTGCAATATGTTGAAGGAGATCTCGTAAAGGTCCAAATAACCTCTTGATTTTGTGAAGTTAGTCCCAGACGCTTGGGTGACTAACTATGAAAACATTCACACTCGATGACAATAGTATAGGGAATAGACAAATACCAATAAAACCAATTGGGTTTTTCTGGGAATTCCTCAAATGGCGAGAAAGACAAAGGATGAATGAATGGGTACGTTGGATGTAGTTTGTTTGTGTGAAGGACCAAAAGAATTTGTTGCCACCAGATCCATCAATATGCATGTGATAAGAAATCTAAGAAGAGGTACAAACTTTTCTTCCTATAGGAGCTTGATCTCTCTTCTCAATTTTTCCATTTCAGCAATGTGATCCTCCAAATAATGATGAGAAATATATTTGCCAAACTCCAAGTAAGTTATCTGTGACTAAAGCCCTTTGACCAACCTTTTGGTCAATATGATTAGGATGAGTCTTGACAGTTGAAAGTATGCTATCTCTAGGGGTGTGCAGCGAGAACTGTCCAAATCGAGAACCGGCTAGACCGGACCAAATCGGCCGGTTTTGGGCGGTTCCCACGGTCGGCGGTTCAGTTCCCAGTTCCTAATCTTGGAACCGGTGGTCGGTTGGTCCGGTTCCCGGTTTCAAGGTGGGAACTGGACCAAACCGGATCGACCGGACCGAACCAAATATTTTAATATATAATTTATATACATAGAATTAATAATATATATATATATATATATATATATATATATAAAATTAATAAAATATATGTAAAAATGATAATTTATTGCAACCAAAATTGCAATTTGAGTAGGAACCTCTTATGTGGCCAAGAGACCATTAAAACCATTTTTGTTACTCTTTTATTTATAGAAAAAATCTCCTTCTCGACTAAACATTCAAAAAACAGAAGAGAGATTGTTTAGAAAATTTAAGCCAAACCCAACCTTTAGCCAAATTGTTCATGGCCTTCATGATTAAAGTTAAGTGTGAAACATAAAGTGTGAATCAAACAAGTGAAGTTTGAATATTTTACATGTGGGAACATGTGTGATTAGTTTTGTTGAATTGCCCGAGAACCAAATTGGATTGATCGGTCCGGAGTATGGTCACTCTTTAGTGTAAAAAAATAAAGCCGATTTTGTTGGATCGGACCGGACCGGAACCGATGGTCCGGTCTGGTTCCCGGTCCTAGGACCAAACTATCCGATCCACGGTTCGCAATTTTGGGAGGAGCAGGTGTCCGGTCAGGTTCGAGGTGGGCAGGACCAAACCGGGAACCGATCACCCCTACTATCTATCGTCTTGAGAACATTTTCTTTAGAGAGCATTTGAACGAAATTTAGTGGCGAACGTGATAGAGGGGACGGGACTATAGTCAATCGTCAAAACGTACGTGAGTAGGAATAATACATGTTTATTTAGTGCTTGTTCGGACCCCATAAAGCATCCCACTTATCCCGATTTGTCGTGCAGAAAACGTAACAAAAACATGGGACCCGCGAATTCAACGATGGCGATGGACCTGAACTAGCAACCCGCGGACCCGAGTCGAAGGGAGGAATTCCGCGCACACGCAGCGCACACGGACGGGAAGAGAGAGAGAGAGAGAACCAAAGTACACCTGAATCTGGTACGAACGTTGTCGGACAAAGATGAGCAGACCATCTTGTCAACAAAAAAAAGATGAGCAGTCCATGATATCGTTTGGGTTTAGGCCTGAATGTGCCCTTGCCTTTGCTTTCGGCCCACAATGTTTTTGCTCGATATCCCTCTATACCTTAGAGACACATTCAAGAACTGGATGGGAAAAGAGCATCGCTTCATGGGAATTGCAAAGGGGATGAGCAATCTCTACAAATGCTTACAATATACCGAGGAAATTGCAACTCACAAATAGAAGAAGTAATGGTATTTGCCAAGGGTAATTTTGCCCATTTTCAAATATTAGATATTGTTTATACCTAAATATGGCAAGTGAGACTGAATAGTCACATAAGAAGCACGTGGACATTAACGTACGCATTGCATTTTGTCAATGCCCATGAAAGATGATGTATGGTTAGTCGAAGGTGAGGAATATTAGAGATATATATATATATATATATATATATATATATATATATATATATATATATATTCAGTTATCAAACACCCGGTTATGAGATACCATTGTTAGGATATTTAAATAATAAACAATGGTTTTTTCTAAAAGTTTGAGCTTTTAAAACATTCGGCAACATCCTATAAAATCTCACAGAGCATCAGAGTTGGAGGTTTTGAGTTCAAATCTTTACAAATTTTATTTGCCTCCACAATTAAATAGTTTCACATTTGATAATAGGCAAAAATACCATACTAAGTGTGAGGGAGAGTATTAGAATATTTAAAGAATAATCACACGTTTATCTAAAAGCTTAAGCTTTTAGAATAGGTAGCAATGGTATCACAAAATCTCACATGATATCAGAACTAAAAATACTAAGTTCGAATATTTCCAAGCCTCATTTGCCTCCAAAATTAAATTTCCACGCTTAATACTAAATAAAAAGACCAAACTAAGTGTGAGGGAGACTTTATAATATTTAAATAATAAACTTTGTATAAGAGTCATGAGAAGTGTTTGAATATTTAAATAATAAATCATGCTTTCATTTAAAAACTTAAGTTTTTACAATAATCAATAGTAGTCTCACAAAATCTCACAACCATAAATCATTAATATGGATGTTGGCAATGATACGTATGGTGAAATGCCGTCTAAAGGTCTTAAGGGCAGGAGAAATCAACAAGGGTATGTAAAGGCACGGTTATGAGACAAAACAATTGGAATTGGGAAGAATGGACGTGTCTGTTTGGAGGGAACAGTTGCCATTTTAATATCAAACGGAGAGATACGAAAGAACCGAGAAGCAATACAAATGCAAGACAATTATGATGAGCAATTGCCAGTCATTATCAAAACAAGATCGTGGAGGTAGTTAACACCCCTTTTTCAGGAGGATAAACGCTTAGAGAGAGAAGCTTTAAAGATCATGGGTAGGGAAATGCTAAATAAAGGAAAAAACAAGGAGACAACTGAGACAATCACTGGAAACTGTCAAGAGGTGATTACTGCAAAGCCGTTACAGATATCATCAGTTGTCTATTAGAAAGCTCCTTACATAAATCAAACAAATTTATCTTTATCTTTACTTTCTTGCACTGCACTTTACCTTCCTTAGTTGTAGCTTTAGATTCACATCGTAGATTGAATTTCAGCATGTGTTTCTATCTTGGATGTTGCGTCATTGATTAAAGTCCAGTGTGGTGTGATTACATTGTCAAATTTTATCGTCGATTAAATTTCAACAGGGTTTGTTAGTGTGTGGTTTGTCTTTATCAATTGTACTTTTCAAGTCTTGCTTGTCGATTGACTTCAGGCACAATTTGTGTCTATATAAATTCGTTTAGAGTAAAATACTTGATTTATGTATTTGCTTGGATATTTCCTATCCGAAATTGCCATAAAACTTGATATCTTTCAATTAAAAGCCGAAGAACTACATTCGATTAAGGATATTTCATCTTTAGAGAAATTCCAGCGAAATAGGTACCTATTGTGCAAAATTGTACTTTGTGCACAATTACAACAATTGAAACAATGGATGGAGTATTAGGCATCAACATTCGAATATTTGGGGAATAAGAATATTTTCCTTGTCTTTACTCTTTATATTATATCCAGTGATAAAAATAGAACAACAAAAAATTTCTTTTCATGAATTTTCTTTTAACTAAAAAAAACAATTCTATTGGGTTGAATAAAAATTTAATTGATGATTTCATATAATTGCTCTGCTTTGTATGTGTATCATTGGTTTTTTTTTTTTAATAGGATAGGAGAGAATATATATATATATAAAGGACAAATTTGACTGGCAATTTTACTAATTTTAATTAACTATAACCCTACTAATTTACTAACAACAAACTAAATTCACAAGGAAGTCAGCAGTGACCATTGAATGTGGCCACAAAATTGATTGAAATAGCCAATAGAATTTCATTGGTGCTTTGAAAGAGGCGGAAACGAAAGATTGCAATGTTGGAATTAGTAATCATCAGTTGTGTTATTGTGGTCTTGTGGGGGCTTGGAATGAGCTTTCTTACGTGACATGAGAACAAATTTGGATCAAAATAACATAGCTAAAAGTAGGGATGCAAAGAAGTTTCATCTTTTGGAATGTCGCCTTTTGAATCCCTCCAATCATTCTTTAATAGTTGCTTCTAGCTTAACAAGAATTTGAGTAAATCCAATACAGACGAGCATATTAGTATTATTCGTATCTATTTTTCAAAAGTGGAGTTTGAAAAGCCAAATCTTTTGGTTTACGTTTGATCGTCCGAATTTCTAATCATGATAGGATTGGATATGATAGGATATAAAATCCAAGGGATTTTGATATATCATATCCATTGTTTGGTAATTGCAGTAATAAAGTCGGATATATTCAAATAATATCATATACATTATTTAGTATAAACGACATATAAACAAATTTTTTTATAAACGGAGATGGTAAAAATTTCTCGCGACACTCTTGCTTTATTTTATTTGGTTTTTTTTTATTTTATTTTCCTCTCTTTTATTAATTAATTTCTTTTTATTTTTTTCTTCTCCTCCCCTCATTCTCTAATAAAATTTTATTAAATAGTAAATTGTACTAATATAACCAAAATGCTAAAATATCTAAAATATATAACAAATATAAATTATATTTATATTTATATATTGAAATTATTTTGTAAAATATAGTTAAATTCGAATATATGAATAAAAATAAGATTAAATGAAAATAACTAAATTATTATTATTTGTTATATTGAATTTCTTATATTGGAATTGACATATTATTTATATAGAGATATAATCTTAATTTTGTTAATTTAAAAAGTCTGTCATTTGAGAAAAATAACTTTTTTATTATGGATGCTAAAAATCTTATCTACATTTATCTTATCTCTTCCACAAGATAATTTAACCTGATTTATATCCCCATTATATCACGCTTTATCTTATTTTGAGTAGACATCAAATACAGGATTTGATAAATTTTATCTTATTCCGAATTTTATCTTGACTGTCAAACGCAAAAAATTTAAGACAAAAGAGTTAAAAGATTATAATTTCTTGGAATAGGACCGAGATGGCGCATAAAGGTGCCATGAAACTTCAAGAAGAAATGGCCGCTTTTGCATCCCTAACTTATCCAAGGAAGCCGCTTGACTTGTTCAACCGAAACGAGATCTAAATCAATACTTCAGATGAACAATGAGATCTAATCAAGCATGCCCAAAAGTCCAAAAATATCTGGGCTCTCTTCACAAATTCTGTGACCCATCATGATTTTAGCAGGAGCCGGTCTCCATTAAAGAAACAGAGAAACGCAGAGTAAAAAAAAAAAAACTCTCTCTCTCTCTCTCTCTCTCTCTCTCTCACTCACTGTCAAATCGTACAGTATACGATGGACGGGGAGGCGCCGAACCGGGTCCGATCTCGCAGTCCCAACGTGCACGTTCGAAAAAGCTGCAGGTGTTTTCCATTTTTCCTCGCTTCGCCCGTCTTCTTCACGTAGAGAAGAAATGGAAAATGACATGCGCACGTGCCCGAGTGCGCGAAGCGTGGTCAGCGAGCATGGGAGACGGGGCCAATGGCGAATCCCCCCATCAGATTCTGCAAGTCAACTCCCGGTCGCACTCCCGTCCAAAACCCACCACCTCATTGAATTCAATTCGATTCAAAAGGCTCGTTTTTAAATATATTTCTGTCAAAGCTTTCAAATCCGAAACGATAAAATAACCAAACTTGAGATTCAAAATAGCGCCCCCCCCCCCCCAATCGCCTCAGGCAGGAGAAGAAGCTCGGATGAAGCTTCTTCTCCCTTCTCTACCTCCTCCTCCTGTTACCACTTCTCCTTCTGCCTCCTCCCTGTCGAGTTTCTGCAGCAAAATAATGCAAGCCTGTCAGTTGAGATTTCTCCCATCTTCACCTTGAGATCTTCGTTGAGCTGCAGCTAGGAACTTACCTCTCTGCTTCTTCCCCCAACCAACCACCACACGGCCCACACCCCCCCCACACACACACACTTCTCCCCCTCCTTCACCTGCTATAAATTCTTTTCTCTCCCTTCGCTCTCTCTCTACCTCTCTCTCTCCCTCCACCATTTTTCTCATCTAACTTCAGCTTTGTCTCCCTCCCTTCCTCTCTCTCTCTCTCTCTCTCTCTCTCTCTCTATGTACGTCCGACAATGCAGTGTTAGAGCAGTTCACTTTCTGATGGTGAATTTATGGGAAACTTTTCCTCTGCAATCTCCTTTTCCATGCGCATTCGGCATTTCGCCATAAATGCTTCTCCTGTTTGACAAGAACCCGTCACAAAAAGTGCCCAATCTCTGTCATTCCAAGAATTCCTGCGTCCTCTCATAAACCCCATTCGAAATCAAGCAAAAGGACAGTTCCTTGTCTTTGAGAAAGTCCCCATATCCTCTCTCTCTCTCTCTGCCCACTCAAAAAAGTTCCAAACTTTCTGCTAAAGAAGCTCCCGATCCCGCCATGGAAATAACCACCGTTAATTTCCACCATCGGAAGTCCTTCAAGAGCGACCCGCGCCCTCTGATGCTCAAGGACTACTTGCGGGATGACATGAGCTCCTGCTCATCCAACGGCTTCAAATCCTTCCCCCGCCGACAGTGCTGCACCACCGTCCGATTCCTCCTCGAGATCGACCTCAAAGCGGCACCCTCGGCCCCCTCCAAACGACGCCCGCGGAAAACCAGCCCGCGCCCTCCGGCGACGGCCTCCGTCCTGCAGAGAGCCTCCGTCAAGGTCCTCAACGCCGTGAAGCTCCTCCAGCTTCACTCCGCCAAGTCCCCGTCGGGCGACGCGGCGAAGAAGAGCAAAGCTCGCGGCCGCAGGGGGCTCTTGCCTCGGAGCCTCTCGCGGAAGCTGTGGAGCCGGAGCTTCTGGAGGAAACAGCCGAGACGAGACGACCGCCTCGGCGAGGGGACCGGGCGGCGGACGTCTGTCGAGAAGCGGCCCCCGCCGCCGCCCGATCCGAACGTCGCCTCCGCAGTCGCGCCTCACAGGTTATCCACGAGCTCCAGCAGCAGCAACAACCGCCGGAACAGCAGCAGCTGGGACAGCAGCGAGTTCGCGGCCGAGCTGGCCCGTTCTCCGGGCGGCGACCCGGAGAGCCCCGGGCGGCCGAACGACGTCGCGTCGGAGGATAAGGGCCCGGCACCGCGGGGACCACACGATGAGAAGGTCAGCGATAAAGTAGGCGCAACGCACGGCCAGGATTCCATCGCAGCGACCCCCACCTGCTCTAAGGTAAACCACCAACAAGAGTTCAAATTAAAATTTGCCTAATGTTTGTTGTTACTAGCGAGCAAGTTACGTGACTCAAACGACACTGACGAAGATGTTGAAAAGTACAAACACGCCGCGAAAATAGATTCCTATTTTGCTTTGGCATAAGTATCGAATTTTTATGTATAATTTTATAATTCGTGTAAATTGATGTTAATTTGTCTTTGAATTATGCTAAAATTTTTACTTATTTTAAAGAATTTTGAAAAAAAAAAGGCTAATAATTACTCAGAAGATCGACCAAAAAAAAATACGCAGAAGGAAAAGGAAAAAAAAAGTAGGGGCCTACGTGGAAATTGCACGAGAAGGACAGCTGGACCTGCCACGGCACAGCTTCCACGTGCGGGTGGTCTAGATGTCTCGGGGAAATAACATGGTATTTCTCGGGACCGTGCGATGGAATCGCATCGAGCTTTTCAAGGCCCTAGATCCCGCTACGTGTAGACCTCTACGCGGCATCGACGGCGTCGATTAGTGCAAGACCATTAATATCCCTACAGCGCGAAATACTAGATCTCTCCGCCGAATAAGGTTCTTGCGGCCAGCCACGTGTGCGGTGATCTGCGATCTTCACTACGGATATAACAAAAATAAAATAAAATAAAAAAGATTGTATATTGCAGCACTTGATTTGCGTTAGGGCGCTAGGGTATTAGGTAGTTGCGAAATTTTTTTTGTCGGTCGAGAAATTGAGTTTTCAGTTTAGGAGGAATGAAATACTATAATTTAGTAAATTAGTTTCATTTGTTTTATTTTATGTGCATAGTTAGGTGCTGGTCCCTTTGTATATATAGTAGCTAGGGAAATTAAATAATGCCAACCATAACATAAATTAGTTGGATCGAAGTTAGGTTTAAATGTAGATCGACCAAGTGGACAGATGTCGATTCTTGTCTGCTAGTGTGCTGTTGCCATTGGACTTGAATTTTCCATTTTATTGTCTCTAAGTACGTATAATTGTACAACCTTACTATTTTTGCCCCTCCTTCTTCTTCTTCTTCTTCAAAAAAAAAAAAAAAAACATATTTTTTGCTATTTTAATTTCTCACATATGACGTGATAAGATAAAGTGTAGAAATAATTGGGATGTGATTGTTCCAATGATTGAATCCTTTTCCTTTTGACTTCTCTCGCTCTATTCTCTGTATGTATCCATCTATGTAGGTCGTAGCAATAATTGGATTGAATCAACGCTATATATTTCTTTAAGAAGGATGTCCCCACATTAAAATAGAGTTAAGACTCCTTTAAAGTCAAGGGCATGCAACCACTATTTCATTTGAGGACATGGGACGTAGTTTAGCATGCATGTGTTAGAGAGCGCATGTACATTCCAACCGCCCATTACATTGTTGTTGCCACCACCGCCGTCATTTTTCGCTATCTTGTCCAAGTGCATAGGTTCATGACTTGAACCGTCTTGGCCATGCGACATAGGATTTGACTTTTTTTATCCTTGATAATCAAATTAAAAGTGATAGAACCTAGATGAGATTAAAAAAAAGAAAAAAAAGAAAGTGTTAAGGATCTTCGAGACTGTTGCATGAAAATTGAAGGCCCAAAAGGATCCTTAAAATGAGAAATACATGCACTCTCTTCCATTTCTTCCATTGTGATAGCATTTCTCTATGATTTGTGTCAGTGAATGCTCTTTCCACTCGATCAAATTTAGCTAAATCCCTTTGTTTTTGTTCATGCAGCAAGAATGGCCTAATGAGGAGAAGGAGCAGTTCAGTCCGGTGTCTGTCTTGGACTGTCCATTCAAGGATGACGAGGACATTGCTTCACCTTTTGAGTGGAGCCCCTCACGTATCGGAGGTCTCTCTCTCTCTCTCTCTCTCTCTCTGTGGATGTCTAAGTGAAGGAGTTTAGTTGATGAGTAAGTGGAAACGTTGTGTGCATCAAGTAACTAAAGTATGATGTTTGTGATGAACAGGTGCCAAACACCAGCTCAGGCACAAGGGTCGCCGGTGCGAGACGCTTTCTCGATTGAAGCCAGTGCAGTTGGAGAGAAGGATCGCTTTGTTGGAGCTTGAAGATGAGGCTCCACTGCAGTACCCGAGCTTGACCCCAGGCCCGAGCGTTCTTACTGACGATCACGATGACGAAACAAAAATTGAAGAGAAGATTCGGGAATTGCTCGATGTCGCCGTGGGAGTTAATCCGTCTTTCACCTCGAAAGTGGACATTCTCCTGTTGGACTTCTTCAGAGAGAGGCTGGAGGAGGAGGGTGCGAACAAGATCGCGATCGGGGGATCGAATGAGTTCGAGAGCGAACTACTGAAGGTAGCTGAGGGTTGGATCATTGGACAGCCCCAAGAAGCGTTTTTAGGATGGGAGGTTGAAGATGGGAGGCATGCTTACATTAAGGATATGGAGAGGAGAGAGAGATGGAGAAATGTGGATGAAGAAAAGATGGAAGTTGCTTTGGCCTTGGAGGTTGAGGTGTGGGGATCTTTGATGGATGAAGTCTTGCTAGATATCTTTAGCTGAAGATGTGGAAATTAGAGAGAATAAATTAGGTTGATTTTCCCCTTTTTTCCTTTTTGGTTGGGAAGCAATCATGCTTCATGAGGTAGAGACAATTGACGAGAGCATTCGCCAGTTCAATTTTCAAGTCTTGATTGAAAAGAGCTGAGAGCTATCTCTTGTTTGTCCTTTTTCATAGGAATGAGACCAATTCTTGAATGGTAGCATTGCCCATAAAATCATTCCACTCCATCATGGAGGATCATACCTTGAGGAGCAAACATTGAATGCAAATGCTGGCAAAAGGGTCAAGATAGGGTCAAGATGCACATACATTGGCTAAATAGTGGATAAGTAAGAGAAGTAGGATATGATAATGATGTTCAACCATTTTTTGAAGCCTTAATGTGAAATGATGTTCAACCATCTTTTGAAGCCCTAATCTGAAATGATGTTCTACCATCTTTTGAGACTTAATGATTAGGGCCCTTCTGTTTCCTCCCAAAGTTTTTGATGAGTACATGAACGGTGCAACATGTAAAGCAATATATTTCTTCTAAGACAATGAACCACTGCAAAGGATTTTTTGGGAAACCACCGCGGCGGTCGGTCAAGTGATATAGGGCTTGGTTTCCTATAGTTTAAAGCTCCTCGAGCACAGGTTTGAGCGACTCGATCACTCTTCAGTCTTGAAAAACCTTAATTCGTCGGGAGTGTGATTGAGATTGGTGTGCTCCTTTCAACGCTTTTAATTCACAAAGACAGAGATTTTGAAAAAGAGTAGATGTAGCTCAAAGTGAAACCAGTTTGGCTTATAAAAACTATTGGATCGATTGAATGTGTTATGTGCACAATTTGCATGTGAAGTTTCAAATCAGATAAGATCCATGTAAGATAATCCGTTATTCGAGTGCTCACACGTGCTCGAGCGCACATGAACAACATGGATATCGAAGTTTCATTTCCTTGGTTTTTTTTTTTCCCCAATAATGAGAATAGGAGTGGAAATTGTTGTTTTTGGTGGACGTCAATAGCCAAGCCAGCAGATGCATTCTTTGACAAAAAAATAATCGATATGGGCTGGAGAGATTCTCCTTTCTTTTGCTATTAAAGATTAGGTTCCTTGACAGTAGCCCATAATTCGAATGATGCAAAAAGCCCAATGTCGATCTTCACGATCCGACTGGCTAGACCTTAGCCAGTTCACCAGTCCACTCGCAAATTCTTCAAACGCCGCATGACGCTGCACAAGCATGTATATTCCAAAAGGAGTGGGGAGAAAAGTGATGCATTGAAAAGAGAATCAGCCAATTGGCCAAAGGAAGAAACAGAGAAAAATCCAAGTACTCAAAAGGAACATGTGAGTCGCATAAATTACTTAGAGTTATTAGATACCGAATCAAGTCAAATATGTGAGTCGCAACAAAAAAACCACAATATATACATACTAAGGGCGCAATTTTCGCTGAGAAATTATTTTTTCTATTTATGTTCTTGGGAACAATTTCTGTGCAAAAGAACAAGTTTGGTAACTTACCAAAATTTCTATTCCCGGGATAGAAATACGTTTGGTAAAATTCTTAGATTTTTTTATTTCTTTTAATTTTTTAATTCTTTTATTATTTTTTCCTTTTTCTTTTTTTCTCTTTGGTTGGTTGCCGGCCACGCCCGTGGCCGGCGATCGATTGGGTGATGTCCCGGTGAGCTTGCCGAAGGCCAGCCTGGCCCCGGCGAGGCCGAGCCTCGCTGGTGGCTGGGTGAGCTTGGCCTCGCCAGATTTAAGCGAGGTCGGCCTCGCCCAACCCAGGCAAGGCCGAGCCTCGCGCGGCCACAGCAAGGCTCGGGTTGACGAGCCTCGCCATGGCTCAGCATCTTCGGGGGCCGGCGACGTTCCGGCAAGGTCGCCGGCCCTCGTTTGGCCGGTCGCCGGCCTTGGCCATACCGGTCGCCGGTGCCGGCCATGGCCAAGGCCGGCGACCGGCCAAAAGGAAGAAGAAGAAGAAGAAGAAAAGAAAGAGAAGAAGAAAAGAAGAGAGAGAAAAATTGATTCTATAAATTGTTTCCGGGAACAAGAAGCTACTTTTTTCTACTTCTTGTTTCTGTTCCAAATCTATTCCCGGGAACAAAAGTTTTACCAAACACATTTTTATTCTTTTTTCGTTCCCTGGAACAAAATAACAGAAATTTTTGTTCCGGGGAGTAGAAATAGATTTTAACAAACAGGCCCCAAGTGTCTAGACTACAAGCTGCCTTTCGAATTGATATACCGTTGTTAAGGTCAAAAGCAAAGGCACGTGATACAAAATCACGAGCATCTACATATAGGTCATTAGCATCATCTTTCTACTTCCTAGAATGAGCAAGTTGTGGCACATATTGTCTTTAAGCAAAAATTCTTGCATGGTATGCATGGATAAAAGTACTTCATTTTTATTCCGTGACCTTGAACTTTTCATCAAAATCTATACTCGTGACAACTGAATTAGGTTTGCTCTCAATCTTGCCTTCGAGAATGTGAAATATTTTACATTGGGTCGAGGTCGGGTTTCGAAAATTCTATCGATCAAGTTAAATCAGACAAAATGGGTCACACCAACTCGATTTAAGGGTAGTCCCACTTCATAAGTCTAGATGCCACTAATAAAAAGCCCTGCTCCCTCTCTAGATCACAAAAGTCAAGTAAAGCAAACAATCCACAAGTCCAACGAACTTTACCTTTTCCTTGCAAATGCCGAATTCATTTATCAAATTGCATAATTTCTAATTACTTGTTAAATCAGATGCATGAAATCTGCACCTGTGAGAGGACAGGAGTACTAAAAACAGTTCTCAATTTTAGGAGTGAACATCCTAGCTCAGATGCCTGGATCAGAACACCATTTTTACATCATTACTGCATCATTACAAAGTAGTCCTAGTACACTGTCTTGGTACTCAGGAGGAACCACTTTAACGGGGGCCTCGACCTACTCGTCTCCATTTCCTCGAAAAGCGCGACCTTCTTATCTTCTCTTTGCCCTTTTCCTGCTAGAAAGAAAGCATTGCTTTAGACCCACCCTAACCAAAAAATCCAGCAGGAAAAGTTGCACCTTACCTTAAAATAAACCGAACTTCCTTTCACTTTCCAGATCCACATAATGATCTGCAAAACATAGAGTGGAGATCGAAATCTCTAAAGCCATGTCCCTCGAAGGTATCGGAAAGTGGGGATCACAAGCAGGGCAACAGGAGTGCAATAGATTACTAAACAAGATAAAAAGTGGGGAACGGAACTTCAATGATTAGCTGATATGTCCATCCACATGCTTTAAGATTTTGTGAACTGTGGAAATATATGTTAAAATATTTAAATTATAAATTACATCTTTTTTAGCAGCTTAAATTTTTAAAACAATCGGTAATGAACCCTACAAAATTTTATATGGTATCAAGACTGAAGTTTTTGAGTTCGAATTTTTTTAAATCCCATTTGTCTTCCCAATTAAATGTCCACACTTAATACTAGACAAAAAAGATCAGACTAAGCATGATGGATGAGGAGTGTTAGAGTAATTAAATACTAAATTATACCTTCATCCAATAGCAATAATTGACGGCGATTCTATTTAGGAGGACTCAGTCTCAAAAGACGACTCGTGAGGTGAGCGGAGCCACAACGGTTATCAAGCAGGTCATAGAGCTTCTCCCAAGTGATGTGGGATTATCTTGCATAGTAGCGGACATGGATTGACATACACCAAAATCTCACAATATATAATAAAAATGGCATATAAGACATCTGAAAAGATTTAAACTCAAAAACTCATAGTTCGATATCATGACAAATACCGTGAAAGCCTACTAATAATCCTAAAAATGTAAAGCTATTCGATAAATGCCTAATTAAATATTTTAATATGTGTTACAAAACCGGCATGCGGGATCTTTTTGACATAATTAGGTGGTCCCCAAATGGGATTAGTCCAATTTATCAGAGATTGTTCTTTCATAATAATATTCAAGACGCAATTATTAAATTTCAAGGGCACGAAGACAAACGCCCGTAAAGTGCAAAAGGACTGGATCTTTGGATGTGGGCCGGGGCTAGCGATGGCGACAATAATTGCAATTTGCACTCTTGGAGTGGTGGCCATTGCCTCCTCATCTTTATATTTTATACGAATTTTTTTGTCAGAGTTTTGATCTTCGTTCGGGAAGCTTTATTCGGGCTGTCTCAAATTGACTATCACACTCGGTATTCTAAATAGAATACCGTTCGATCTGATTACGAGATAAAATCAAAGAGATAATGACATAAATGGTCATAAAATTTGGTCTAATGTGCGATATGATTCGTGAACTTTAATTTGTTCAATGTGATCTCTAAATTTTAATTTGATATTTAATGCGGTCCCTTGACTTTTGATACATATTCAACTTAGTTCCTAAACTATATGAAGATATTCAAAGTTGTCATTCTATTAATTCAAGTTCAGGGACAACATATTAAATATGTACTAAAAGTTAATGGATTACATTAAATAATTTAAAAGTTTAGAGACCACATTACACATTGAGTCAAATTTTGGGGATCATTCATGTCATTTTTTCTTTATCAAATTACAATAAGACATAATTGCATAAATTGCAAGGTCACGCTAAAATTATGAAGGAGGCAATTTTGGGTCTAAGCCAATGCGGGTTATTTTCCAAAAAATGAAATGTTGTTGTCACGCACAGTTTAGTCTTATCCCCTTAACAAGGTCGTCGCCATCATCATGTCATTGTGTCTAATTGGGCAAGCGATTATCACGAGTCATTTCTTCGTAACTTCAGTCCGATTATGTCCAAAAAGTATCGTAATTATATATTTCAACAAGTTTTTTTTTTTTGATACCCAGGGAACCCCGTAATATTTCAACAAGTTCATCATGACGTTTGTGTATAATTGGGCAAGTCATCAATGATTTCACGTGTCATTTCTACTTATCTTTAGTTCGATTATGTCTAGATGGTACTATAGTTGTCAATGCTTAACAAGCTCAGCATGATGTTTGCGCCTAACTGGGCAGCAATCAACGATTTTCACAAGTCATTCCTTTGTTTCTTTAAATCTGATTGGCATATGGAAAGGTACCGTAGTCATTCTTCTCAACAAGCTCACCGTGATGTTCGTGCCTAATTGGGCAAGCCATCAAGGTTTTTCCCGAGCCATTTCTTCATTTCTTCAGTCTAATTATGTCCCGAGTTGCCAATAATGTTTTTTTTTTTTTTGGTATCTAGGATCTGGCCTAGCACAACCTTACGGGTGCTCACGGCCGCCGCATGGCCCGAGTTGCCAATAATGTTATTAACAAGTACATCATAAAATATACGATATTTGAATATAGCATCTAGGCATTAGCAAAAAGCTGAAAAGAAAAAAACATATTTCCGTCACACTGCCGAAAGAAAATATGGAATAGGGTCGATTACACACCAAAAATTGTTTGGTAAATCGCTTTTTAGGGGGAGAATCAATGGATCTCATTATTTCTTAATACCTGATTAGCATAACTCATTGAATTAAGCCTGTCGAATAACTTCTCCAGTGCGCCTGAAAGGATCCGGTTTGAGGACAATCTCGACCGTCCATTTTGTGGGGACGTGGCAAATCTCACGTGAAGCCGAAACGTATGTCGTCGGATCATCCATCTGTGCAGGTAATACCTGGTCCGAGTTGCGACGGGGACAAGGCTCCATAGAACGAGAAAATATTGTGTTTGTTTCATGCTCCAGCGTGGCAAATGGGAAGGCAGCGAAAACGCTACACATGTCAGTATGGGTCCCACTCCATCAGGCCATACATCTGACGTCAATTCTTCAAATGTTTGCATCCTCTTTCCTCATTAATTGCTGGTCTTCCCCCTCCATTCGCGTTGAAACCCCCTCTCTCTCTCTCTCTCTCTCTCTCTCTCTCTCTCTCTTCAAATAGAGGACATTCTCTCTCCTCTCTCTTCTGCATCTTCCGAGAAAAAGAAGCCCGCTCTCTTTTTTTTCAAAAAACGCTCCCTCCCTCTCGCTCCCAAGAGCCCCGCCGTTCGCCTCTCGAGCTTAGACCCGCAATCTCCGGCACGTCGCCTCCGCCTCCGTTGTCACCTTCAGAAGCCACTTTCTCTCTGTTGCTCCCAATAGCCCCCGCCGATGGCATCCCGAGCTCAGATCCGACTCCTTCGCCACGTCGCCTCGGCCGACGCCACCACCTCCAGGAACCACTTCCTCTCTCTCTCTCTCGTCCTAAAGCGCCCCCGCCTGTCGCATCCCGAGCTCATATCCGCCTCCGCCGTGGCATTTTCTGCCTCCGTCCTCCTTCTTAGTGTCCTTTTTGCCTTGCTTCCCAAGTTTGGAGGCAAAGCGTGGAGGAAAATGTCCAGACCATGCAAAGGGCCGGCAAGAGGAAAAATCGGAGTCACCTTCTCGCCACAACACCCCGGGGCGGCATCTCTCTCCATCTCTCTATATATAACACCCTCTCATCACGACCCGCTACAATCCTTGGGAAAAAGCTCTTCGGGTTCGGAAGGAAGGAAAATGTCGAGTGCGGGGTTTGTCAGCTGGGCGCGAGCCTCGTGGAGGCGTACGTGATGTGAAGGCTTTACAAGGAGAAGATGAAGGAGAAGATGGCCGCAGTGTTGGGTGATCACGAGGAGAAGAGGACAACGAGTGGAGGAGGGGGAGGTTGTTCCTCCTTGTCTCGGGTGTTCGGGAAGGCCCATGTCCATCCTTCCTCTGCAGAAGCACCGCACGTTGCTCCCTTGGAGTAGCTTCTTGTCATGAATGATACTTGGCATTAGCTGGGACTTTTCTTTTTTTGTTTCTTTATGCATGTACAAATGTCTATAGCTAAATCTTGTCTCGAGAATTCGTGATGATTTTCCCTTTTTTTGGGAACTTCCTTTGCTCTCGTTGAGAACAAGATTCTCGCTCGTGTAAGTTCATGTCAATGGACAGAAAGGGTGTCATTACTTCAATTTTACTTCTCAAACGGCTTCCAAGTGCACTTCTTTGATGTCACAATGAGTTTTCACCTACTTTTCTCTTGAATATGATGGTTAGATCCTTAACTCTCAGTTGGTGAGAGTAGGATCAATGGCACAATGCAATTCTACAACACCAACATACTTGCTCGTTCATTAGAATTTCCTTTCTTCGCAGCTGCTTCTTCAGATCTTTCATGTCCGTCTATAGTCCAGCATTTCCGTGACCATAATTTTTTTAACGCAATTGTGACCCATTGGAAACAAGGTAAACACAAATCTTAAAGAACGCCGAATCCACAGCAGGACTCGCAACATCCAATTTGCGAAAAAGAGAAACTTTTCTCAATTTACAAATCAAATAATGGTCATGGGACCATACAAAACCACTCTCCGTGCACATGGAACATTTTTGATTTACCAGAAGTCTTTCGTTTTGTCTTTCATTTTCAGAGCTATTGTTTCTAGTTCGTATGTAGTTTTCACTCAGTTGCAAATATTGTGCTGTTGGCTTAAGTTTTTACTCGTTCATTACAGCAAATACAAATGAAAGTTCCCAAGTCCATGTATTTCCGATTCATCTAGACTTCATCTCATCTTCCTTCGGGAAAAGAATGAAAACACAGGTAGGAGAACGCTCAACTCAGTCATGTGGTAAACCCAAAATGCCACGGCGGAGGTGGATATGAGCTCGGGATGCGACAGGCGGGGGTGATTTAGGGCGAGAGAGAGAGAGAGAGGAAGTGGTTCCTGGAGGTGGCGGCGGTGGCGGAGGCGACGTGGCGGAGGCGTTGGATCTGAGCTCGGGATGCCATCGGCGGGGGCTATTGGGAGTGACGGAGAGAAAGTGGCTCCTAAAGGTGACAACGGAGGCGGAGGCGACGTGCCGGAGATTGCGGGTCTAAGCTCGAGAGGCGAACGGCGGGGCTCTTGGGAGTGAGAGGGAGGGAGCGTTTTTTGAAAAAAAAGAGAGCGGGCTTCTTTTTCTCGGAAGATGCAGAAGAGAGAGGCGAGAGAGTGTCCTCTAGTTGAAGAGAGAGAGAGGGGAGGGGGTTTCAACCCGAATGGAGGGGGCAGACCAGCAATTAATGAGGAGAGATGATGCAAAAATTTGAAGAATGGACATTAGATGTATGGCTTGATGGAGTGGGACCCATACTGACACGTGTTGCGTTCTCGCTGCCTTCCCATTTGCCACGCTGGAGCATGAAACGTACACAATATTTTCTCCCACAGAATAGGGCATTGGCCACGGAGGGTCGTGCCACGCGTAAGCATGTTACCCATGTAAGGTGGTCTATTTCTCTATTTGTCTGCTTCGCCCCCTTATCTTCTTCTATTTTTTTTTACTTGCCCTTTCTTTCTTCTTCTTACAACAGGAAGTACAAGACATTTATGGTGCGTTGGGTAACATTTATATTCTGAAGAATAATTTTTTTCAGAAACACTTTTTTCTGTTTCTGTTCTCGAAAACAATTTTTGAGTATCTGAACATATTTGGTAACTACACAAAATTTCTGTTCCTAGGAGAGAAATGCGTTTGGTACGACTCTATATATTTTTGTGGCTTAGAATTTCTTTTAATTTATTAATATTTTTATTATATTTTTCTTTTTTCTTTTTCTTCTCCTTCCTCCAACCGGTCGTCGGCCTTAGGGAGCCTTGTTGGCCACCGGCGAGGTCACCCCAAGCCTCGTTGTGACTAGGTGAGGCTCGCGATGGCCGGGCGAGGCACGAGGGGGCCTTGTCGGTGACCAGCGAGGCTCCGACGAGGTCGCTGGGCCTCGTCTGGCCGGTCGCTGGTTGGCGCTGAGGCTGGTGATTGGCTAGGGGAAGAAGGAAGGAAGAGAAAGAAAGAAAAAATAAAATGAAGAAAAGGAAAGGAAAATAAAAAAGATTGATTCTTGATTCTTGTTTCTTGAGTTGATTACGGGAATAAGAACCAACTTTTTTTTTTTGTTTCTTATTTCTGTTCCAAATTCGTTCCCAGGAACAAAAAACTTATCAAACACTTTTTTATTCTATTTCTGCGTGAGAACGATTCTGTAGATAGGCAGGCCAATTTCAGGGACGACTAGAAGTCAATTCATGGACATAACATAATGGGACGACGGGTGATTCCGTTTACTGTTATTGAACCCACGAACGACCCTATGTCGATTCTTGGTAATCGTGTACTTTGAAATAAGAATCTATCCTCCGCAATTTCATGTAGTCAATGACGTCTATGTGTCGAGATGTCTTGAACGTGGTTTGGCACGAGTCGATTACGCGTGAATCCTTGAAGCCGCCTATCAGTCTGAGTTGTACCACAATGGCATCCGGGCGAAATTGACATGGCATGAGAATCCAAGAATGGACTTCGAATTTTCGGAAACTTCCAAGACGGACTTTTGGACAATGCTTCTTCGATCGTTGACAGTGCCAGTTAAGCCGAGTATTTGGAAAAGGGATTTACGGACTGAGGAAACGAGTCTATGAGGACGTGGGCCGGGCAAGGCTAGTGTGGGCCTCAGGCCCAAGGTGGGACAACCCATGGTAGGCCCAAGGCAAGCAAGTGAGCCCATTGGGCCCAACCAACCATTTTACCTTCCAAGCCCATTGTCCAATCTTTAGCCTTTTCAAGCCCAACCAATTCCTGAGCCCATTCCTATTCATTTCCAAGCCCATTTCTTAGATTCGCCCATCATCTTCAGCCTAAGGGCAGATGGGGAAATGTGCAAGGTGAAAAGACCATTTTGCCCCTAGTTGTAGGGAGAAAAAGGCTAGAGAAGAGAGAGAAGATGAGGTCATCTTGCATGGGGACTTGAAGCAAGCATGAGAGGGCCTTGATGAGGCCTTGACAGCAGCCCTCACATTACTCTCTCTCCCCCTCTTCAGAGAGAGTATCAGCCTTCGTGTTTCTGCTCTAGCTGACCTTCTTATGAAAACCTAAGTTGTTTGTTGCCTTCCCGTGAGAATCAGCCTTCGTGCCACCCACCACTATGCTCAGGATAGCCAGTTCATACGGACGGACCCGGCCGCTCGCCGAATGGAGCCGCCGGCTGACCTGCCAGTCGGCCAGAAGTCGTCGCTCGCCGGTTTGTCGGTCCGCCTGCCACCTGCACTGTTTCGCGATTTCAGCCATTTTTCTCCCATTCCACCCTTCCTCCGCCCATCCCAGCCACCAGCAACTCCCCCTTGACCCCCAGGTACCGCCGGTTGCCGGCCACCCACTCGTCGGAGCTCCGGGTAGTCAGTTTTTGAGAGTTGCAGAGAGAAACAGAGGTTGTGGCCGCTGTTCCAGCCCTGGGACCGCCTTGGATCGTCGTGGTTGAGGTCCCCGTGCGTCGCCTTCGTCGTCACCGTCGCGTCCGTGTCTCCGGCCCGCTTAACGGGTGAGTTTAGCTCCTAAACTTTCGTTTAGTGCCTAAACTTGCTTAGGGTTGGTTTAGTTAGGGCTAATTCTAGTTTAAGGGGTTTAATTAAGTTATATTAGCCCTAAGATAGGTGGTTAAGATTAGTTTAGGCTAATCTTGCTTTTTGTTAACTAATTGTGCTTATGTGTTTAATTAAGCATTGTTTGCCTTAATTAATTGATTGTTTCCTTTAATTGAGGTTTTGTTTATTTTTTGAATTTATTTTATTAAATATTGAATTCGGAAATTGTACTGTTCATAGTGCACTGTTCACAATTTACTGTTCCGTGCACTGTTCACACGATACTGTTTACGAGCACTGTTCACCCGAGAGTGAAAAATTGCCTTGTTTCATATGTGTTGATCTTATGAGGTGTTTGGGATGTGTCATTGCATGGAAATCCGCCTGAATCGTATGGTTTTCATAAAAAGGGAAAAATGGTTTGTTCGAGGGACACTGAAATGGACCGCTTTCATGAGAAAATGATTTAAGATTTTATATGTGATTTTTCCGAGGGACACCGAAATGGAACGCTTTCATGAGAAAATGATTTAAGGTTTTATATGTGATTTGTCCGAGGGACACCGAAAATGGACCGCTTTCATGAAAAAATGATTTGAGGTTTTATATGTGATTTGTCCGAGGGACACCAAAAATGGACCGCTTTTATGAGAAAATGATTTGAGGTTTTATATGCAAGCATGTGTGCATTGGCTAATGCTCAAAGATAAAAAGTGGTGGTATGCTTGCATGATCACTAAATTGAACCTGCCACCCCGACAGGAGTTCGGGGGGTGACAATTGTAATACCCGCCGCCCCGACAGGAGTTCGAGGGATGATAGTTGTAATACCTGCCTCCCCGACATGAGTTTGGGGGGTGATAGTCTGATTTATTGGAGACACCGATAGAGGTTCGGTTGTGGTAATACCCGCCGCCCCGACAGGAGTTCCGGGGGTGATAGTTGAAATGCCCGCCACCGCCCCAACAGCAGTTTCGGGGGGGGGGGTGATAGTAATAATCGGACCACGTGTGGATGCGAGAGCGTGTGAGAAATATGGCATCATTGGTTCCGATTATGCATGAGAGGATGTGATAGCCGCGCCTGATTATGGGGCAAAATTGTGTGGCACGGTATGTGACTTATCATAATGGTTTTACCTTATAATCGGGACCCATGTGAATTGTTTATGGCACGCACGCTTGAATTGATAACGTGCAAGGTGTGGCAATGGCCAGGTGAGATCGCTTGTGACGCAACTCGTATGTAATTGATGCATTGCATCATCTAATGGCCATGTGCATTGTGTGTATTGTGCTGAGATATAACATGCAGGGTATGCATACCGGGTAAGGTTGTATGCGAACCGACTAATTGATTGTTGGTTGGCCCTGACTGTTGTTATTTGTTGGTTGTTGGTTGAGATCACTGGTTTGTTTGTGGGGTGGTTCTGGAGAGGTACCCCGAGTTGAGTTGGTGTACTAACTGGAGCTTAGGGGGAGAACTTGCTGAGATTTTATCTCACTGGTTATTGTATAATCATTTGCAGGCCCTTAGAATGACGCACCCACCGGTGCAGTGGAGAATCGTGCCCTCGCTCCACCAGTGATCGACCTGACGGAGCCCGAGTCTGATGGGTCTAAGTAATAGGGGTGCCGAACCTGAGGGTTCTTTTTGTATGATTGGATTAGCCGAGCCTAGTTTCTTTTTGTCTGGCTTAGAGGATGGATCGGCCCCTCTGGTGGGCTTGTAATTTTAGAAACGATCGTCTGTAGGTTAATCCAATGAAAATGTATAAGTGAGTAGTCGCTTTTGTTCTTGCTGTTCATCCCTCTATCCCTGTTTGATTGTTTGATTGTCTGTTGGATCGGGGATGGTTCGTCTTCCGCTTGCGCATAATGAAAGATTAAAATAAATGGTCGTCGACGAGTCTTGGGACGTCGCTTTCTATCAACTGTGAGGTAGGGGTTGTCGTGCGCTCGGGGTTTGGGGCGTGACATCCCTGTCCGGCTTTGCATTATCTTTTGCTTTTTTTACTTTTTTAAATGCATGGACAAATCATCTCATTCTTCAATTTCTAGGGCACGAATGATAACTATTTTGTTTTTAGGAATAACTTTTGACCAAAATTTATATTTTTATTCCTTATACAAATTTTGGAGTATTTAATCACGTTTAATAATAACACAAAATTTCTATTTCTAGAGTAGAAATTTTTTGATAACGGCATAAAAATCATGAATAAAATTTCCAACCTTTGCCGGACTTGCTTGTCCACTTGCCGCATAGCTAGGCAATCCCAAAGTGGCATACCTTGGCTTCAAACAATGGCTCTGTCACCAAGATGTTGCTACTCTTGATGTGGTTGTGGATGAGAATAATTTTGAGGCTGGTGTTGTTGTAAATGTAATTGAGGTTGTGCGTGATGTTGGCGACAATTGGCATCCTTGCCATCTAGGTCTTAGGGACCGTAAAATTGGAGAGGCTAGCACAGTCGACAAACTCGTAGACCAAGAAAATGTTGTTGCAGAAGATGAAGGCGCCAAGTAGCTTTGCGATGAAAACTTGGTGGTTCCGGCAGATCATCCTGAGGAGGTCCTTAAGGTGGCCCATGTTGATCTTGTGCTTGAACTTGCGTCGAAAGATGATGATGTACTTGTTGTGAATGGTGTAGTGCTAGGAGGAGGAAGAGGATCAGGATTAGCGAGGCTTGGTGTAACATCCTCGATTCCGACCCTGTGAGGATCGGTCATAAGATCCTAAAAGGATCAATCATGGGCCATTGGCCATGGATCGATCGGTTCGATCGGCAATGAATCACGGATCGGTCATCCGACTAACCGACCGACCGACCAATCACGAATTGGTTGAGGTGTCGGCCGTGAATTTCTACTGACCATACCGATGGGATAGGATCACCAACTCATAATATGACTTTTTGATCACGATAATTGGCCACGAGATGATTTTGGATCGGTGGATGGTCACTGGTCGATCCGACCGGTTGCAGTTTTTGGTCGCGGGTGATTCCACCCGATTATGTACCGATACACAGACGATCCAAATTGACCAAATGTGATTTCCTTTCGACCAAAAATGCACCATTCCCTATTTAATTCTTAGTGATCGGAACGAAATCTTGAATTGGTGATGTCCGATTATGGATAGGTAATGCACCGACCATGAACCTTACCGGTGGATCGGGTGCCGACCGAAATGAGCCCAGGGATAGACCCGGCTATTCCGTCACTTATTCTAAGGTCCATGGGTGCCTTGTCTTTGTGCTAGGCCATGGATAGCCTTAGAATAGGTCTCGAACCAATTAAAGGACAACCGACCCTATTGGTCGACCGACCGTCCAAAGGAATGGTTTTGGCAAATATGGGATGTAAGGGTCGAACCTCAGGTGTACGTGATTCGATTTTCGAGGTGTACCTCACCCCGGAATAAACTTAGATGACGGAATTCTCTAGACCGCCTTCTTAATGAAGAAAATGACAAAAATAGAAGAAAAATTCTAGAACCCCCTCATTAAATGAAGGGGTGACGTGTCATTTGAATATTCAAAAGTCATGATGGCGGCTAAAATATCTTTGGAAGTTCTAGAAAAAGTGACGTATATGTGGACCAATTGGAACGCACTACACGAGCCATCATTATGACCGAATATTCTAGAATTGCCGAGTTGGCAACCTAGAGTAGCATCATCATTAGACTTCATTAAATGCCATTTAAATGCAAGGTATTGGTGGACCAATGGGAGAGCGAAAAGCGAGTCATCATCAATGATGCCTACGAGCCTAAATTGCCAAGCAAGATGTTCTAGCTAGCCAACTCATTCTTTAGGCTCAATTATTGGACTAATAGGCTTGCCACCCAAGAAATTTAGGCGGACCACTTGGACACTTCGGAATGGACCGCTTGGCTTAGTAATGATGGCTCCAAGGGCTATAAATATGAGGAGCTCTCTTCATTTTCCTCAATTTGCTTCCATTTTCTCCACCCTCCATCTCCTTGAACGCCCTCCACCTCACGTCTCTCTCTCAGCCTTGCATCCTCAATCCCTTAAACTAATCTAAGTTGGTCCTCAAGGTCGCCAAGGTAAGTAAGATTCCTAAGTCTCCTCTAGGGCAGTAGTCTCCATTGTCGAGTCTAGTCAGGTGCTCACTCGTTAAGCCATGGGTAGGATGTTGGATATTTTGTATGGTTTTGCTCATATTTGTGCTTGAACATGTGCTTGAGTTGTTTACGCTCGGAATGAGGCCGAGATTCATTCGGATTGAGTTCATCGTAAGACAAGTTGCCCTAGCCATGAAGCCTTGGTTTCGGCATAAATAGGATGCCGGGTCCAAGCCTCGCTTGATGCGGGGGTCGCTTAAGGCCGCAAGATCCTAAGTCGACATTGAGGCGTGTCGATCTTATGCCTTGATGGGTACGGGGATCACCCAAATCTATGAGGTCTTGGTAAGGCACCAAGCATGCCAATTTCTATAGTCTAAGTGGACGTGAGGACTTTTTGCTTGGCGTTGAATCAAACCAAGAGCCGATGGTCATTCACGGTACATGGTATGTTCACATCGGGTTGGAGCCAAGGTCTGTCAAGCTTGGGATCGTCACTAAAGCGAGGTGTACCCAAGCCTCGAGGTCTTGGATCGGTATTGAGGCGTACTATTTCCGAGCCTTGTCCGGTGCAGGGATCGGCGCTAAGTGATTGATTCAAGTTACGGATCAAAGGTCGTTCCCGACATATTTGCTAGTCAAGTATAAGAAAATCATGACACACACGAATGAATGAGCACGCCTTCGAGCTATGCATGTGTTGGCTAAGAGCGAGGATAAGAACCGGCTTGTATGATGCATTTATGCATGCATTTAAAGAGGAAAAAGCGCCCATCGCCACACAGTATTGGCGGCGATGCCTCGTTCGTTGAACGGGAAGTCTCGGTTGAGCCGAGATGCCCTGGTCGAGCCAGGAAGCCCAGCAAGAAGCTGGTAGCCTCGGTTGAGCCGGGAGGGCCTGGTCGAGCCAGGACGACGATAAATGAATTTGCATGAATGCCGGTTATGCATGAGCATGATATGTTGGTATGTTAATTGATAAGCCAATGGTAGTTTTGGCATGGATGGCATGTGTTTAGATAAAGCATGACATATGATTTGCAATTGATTTGCCATCGACACTGTTTGCGAGTGCTATGCTTGCTAGGCTTTGATGATGAGATGCTTTCCTAGTAGAGAACTAGGAATTTTACTTACTGAGTTCCCCAAAACTCACTCCTTTACCTTTCAGTTTTGTAGGCATGGAAGTCTCACGTCAGTTTTAGAAACTGCAGTCACGTTAGAGGCGATAGGATTTCCCTTGGCCTATGTGGAAAGCTTGTATTGTGATGTAAAAAGAAAAGAGAGCCCGTAGAGAAAGGGCTTGTAAAAGTACTGTTATAATATAAGTCAGTGTGTTCAGTATGTTGTATGTCCTATTCTTCCGGCTGTTATTTGTCCAGGAGGTTATTTGTTCACGTTTCTGCATGTGCATGATATTAAGGTAAAAAGAATCGGGACGGCGACGAGCCTAGGACGTCGTGAAAATAACCCCTATTACTTAAGACCCTGGAGATGGAGTTGGGATCGTGACACTTGGTGAGGAAGTTGTTGGCAGTAAAGCGGAGCTTGAAGAAGTTGTAGATGACGGGATTGTTCGGGAGGGAGTGGTGGAAACTAGAAAGGGAGGTGTTGTTGGAGAGGGAGGAGATGCTGGCACCAATGTCGCTATTAAAGGAGAGCTTAGGGAAGGAGGAGATGTAGTAGCTGCCACTGGAAGAGGTAGAGGCTGAGGGGTTGGAGGTGGTGAAGCAAGTGGGGGCCAATGTAGGGGTTTGGGATGGGAAGAGTCTCGAGGACAAGGAGGAGGGTGGTCTTCCTATGGGAGAATGCATGCGAGAGAGAGGGAGTGAGAGATGAGAAGACTTTTTGTTTCCGTTTCTACTCCATAAATAGAAAAGTGGAAAATTTATACTTCTAATTTCTATTCGAGATCTATTTCTGGATACAAAATTTGTCCCATAAATTAAAAAAAAAATGAATATTACATTACTAAACAAATTTATGTTCTAAATTTATTCCCGAGAACAGAAAAATAAAAAATAGAGAAGCATAATAATTATTATGTAGGTCCCTAAAGTCTCGTAGCTTGGTTTCTTCCCTATTTCGTTCCAAAAGCTGCTATCTAATCGTGTAAGTTGTAATCTATGTAGCACCGACACGCGACACGACACGACATGTCGACACGTCATTTTTAAAAAATAGAGAATTCCGACACGTTGCGACACGTTGTATATTAAATGAATATTTTTATTTTTAATTAATTTGATTCAAATTCATAAATAAATACATAATTAAAAAAAGACCCTATAATAAATTTACACTAATAATATTAACAAATCAATTCATTTGAAATTCGAAAGATATATTCATAGTTAATGCGAAACATTTTTTTAATTTTAACAAAAGTTATCGATAAAAATAATAATTAATAAGAAATTAGAATCAATTTATTTAAATAAATCCATGATTTTCTACAATGACCAAAATTTATCATTATTCAGAATTCAATACTTTTATTTTTTGAAATTATTTTTTAATTTCATTTATTTAATTTTCCGGTTAAAAAAACAATCCCCAAAATCCACCCCTTCTTTCGTTCGTCCTTTTCCCTCCACCCCAAGTTTATTTTACTTTTTCCCTCCCCCACCACTTGACAGTGACAAGTAAGCTGTCACTTCCCTCCCCCTCACGCCATCGGATCTCCTTTCTTATTTTCTTTGGGTTTCTTTATGAAAAACCCTAGCGAGCCGGCGAGCCCTCCTTTTCCTATTCCTCCTTGCCGCTCGCCGCATGACCCCCTTCCCTCCTCTCCTCTTCCTCTCGTCGCCGATCCATCGCAATAGTGGCGACCCTCGCCGCTCTCTCTGGCTGTCTCTCGCCGTTGCGGTGGTCCGTTCGTGGCTTCGTCTCGCCGGCGAGAGTTTGCCTTCTCTCTTCTTTCTCTCTGTTCGGCTCTTTCTCTAGCTGTCTCTTGCCGTCGCAATGGTCCGTTCGTGGCTTCGTCTCGCCGGCGCTCGCGGCCTCTGCTCCCTCGCCCTCCCTCGCCTCCACCCTCCATCAGTCTTCCGGACATGCATCGACACGCGTGTCGAGAAAAGTTGACCACGTGTCGGAAAATCCAGCACGCGTTGACCGCGTGTCCAACCGTGTCAAAGCGTGTTGACGTGTCCGACACGCTTCGACACGTGTCGGATATGACACGGAAGCACATGTCCGTGCTTCATACGTTGTAATTGCATTTCATAGATATCCCTCTAACACATGCAATACGAGGTAAGAATGTGCACCTAGCGTGGTGTGAGACTTCCGGTTAATTTTAGAGATATAGAATAAAATGTGTAACATTTAGAGTTGGCAATATGTGCCATGTTGAACTAGAGACGTAGCACCAATATAAATAATCTGAACACAACACGTCTAATAAAGCGGGTACATGTCACGGTTGTCAAATGTGTCACCGTGTCGGGTGTCAACAAGATACAATACATTGACTTGTTACAAATATATGTTAGTCCGTGTACTTGGTAAACACTTAAAACACGTTTATACACAACACTTTGTGTTAATATGTTTCTAAATGATACAACTAATTTCACTTGGCATTACATCTAAGTATTATTGAGTTAGCGTTTTTCTAAATGGATTTTCTTGATATTTAATTACTTTTATATTCCTAAATGTGTTTTATTCTATTCGATATGGATGTTATTTTATATGAACTCGTAAGGATAAAAAATCTTTAAATATGAGCAGTGAACGTGTCAAAAAATATCTAATTTTTGCATGTTAAATCAAATGATGTGTTAAAACATTAACTTAAAATGTGTCAATTTGTATCTTAATAAATTAAGCAAGACAATTCGCGTAAGACACATAAATTTTACTGTGTCCCCTTTAAGAACACGAACTCATTTATACCAAACCCAATTCTAGTTAAATGCAATCACGTCGTGCAAATAGATTACGTTAGAAGTTATCGGCCCTAATAAGATTTTCCATGACCAACATAACGACTTGGTAGGATTCGATACAATACTTGGGATATGCACAAACCACAATGTCAAAAACCAAATGACAAGAGGGCGGGTACTCATGGGATTTAGAAGCTTCGTTAGCAACTTAATGAAATGAAGCACTAAATAGAGCTAAAAATGAGGTACGCGTGCCTTTTTGAGCAAGCAATAAAAAATTAAAACATTACCATTCACGATGCTTTAGGTGGACATAAATCAAACTGTTCTCGCATCTATATCTTTTAAGTATATTCATTACATAAAAATCGATACGACGATACTTAAATTTCAAGCAACGACGGCTTGATTGTGACTAAAAATTCTGGATAGGCGACGCACGATAATCGACTTGATCCGCCTAGATGTATAGAGAAAAGCTTGATTAGTCTTGTTTTGGCTTTGACCGGTGATGCTCAATCCTTGCTGCGTTGGAGACAGCAACCTTAAACGGCCGCAATTTAGGCAATACTCTATTCCTTCTTATCCGTACATCGAGCATTCCGATGGAAAGGATGTCTGTGGGCTTTGTCGCTTCGCAGCGTCCCACGGCGCCTTCCTTTGAGAACCGAAATCTAGGAGGATTTTGTCGCGGGACCGTTCTCTTTCCTTCCACGAGGCAACCATCAAGCAGGACATAGATTTTATTATTATTATTATTATTATTATTATTATTATTTTGGACAATAAAATATTATTAATTTTGAATGTATTAATTTCTAGTCAACAATTTTTGAAATTATTTTTCCGTAAAATATAATTACTAAGAACCTCGTGGCGCTCTCGAACATATTTATTAATATCTCCCCAAATATCGAATAAAATACAGAGTTATACTCAAACTGTTGGGATTGTCGGATTCCCAAAAATCGGATTCGACACTAAATCGAACCCCTAAACTTATGCGGAAGACGAGCCCGGGAAAAACATGTATCACCGATCCTAAAGCACACCACGGAATCGAGCGTACCTTGTTAGCGACAGATTAAACACCAATGCTGAAGATCGAGGAAGAAATTCTGATCCCGTTCGATCAAGGAGCGTGCCGTTGCTATTAAGGGGAGAAAAGAGCGTATTCTTCTTTTCTGTTTTCTTCTTTTTTCTTTTTGAGGGAGAGAGAGAAACTTACGTACGTTGCCTGAAGGGGAGAGAGTCTTTTCACGTTAGTTCATCCAAAAGGTACATGCCTTTTATTCCTTTCCCTCAAAGCGTCTTCTCCAATAGACGCAACCCTTCAACGTAACATCTCATCCAAAAGATGCAACCCCTTAACGCACTCTTTCATCCATGGGCCCTAATCTTGCGGGCCAGACTTTTAGGCCCAACATGGGTGGATGGGCCAACTTAGGCCCATCACATTAATAAATAAAACCATCATCTTCCACTCGCACATGGTGGGCCGAACAAGATCCTCTTTACCTCTTTTCAACATTCATACTGGTGAATAATCCGTGCGACCAGCATACTTTGAGAGCTCGTTGCCATACATCTGTTAGAAATATATAGCAGCTCATAATGGGCATCACATCCTGAGTAGATTTAGTATGCAGTTCCCTAGATCGATCGATCACATTTATATCTCTCTTGATCTCTTTTAAACAATGATATATATATTGTATTCACAATTATGATTATCCCAAAGACAGTTATAATTGGTTAACCAGTGAATAAAAAACTACAATGTGATTTTCCAAATTCGATTTTCCTCTTTCCTTCAAACTCTCAATTTCAGTTTAGCTTGCTTTTCTAGAAATGTCCTATTAGATCGAATCAACTCATGACCATTGGCAACATTCTAAGATAGCAAACACTAAATAGAAATCTTGAGAATAAGTAAGAGTCATGAGAGCACTAAAAATTGAGGAACTCTTTTCCTCAAGAGTCTCACACGGCATAAAAGTTGAGATCAAACTTTTGCCACTCTTATTGGTCGTCTCATGCATACGTAGTATGAAATACGTATTACGGTATTAACTCCTTTCCCATAGAGCGTATGTCTACACCTTCAATACCGTACAGATGATAGTTCAGACATACCCAATGTCTAACTTGAGTTCACGTATCTACTCATTCATAAAATTCATCAGAACTCACATCTGGCATCATAGACAGACAAAGTAAAATATGTGGGTTATTTTACTTTCGGACATAGTAGATATTATGTCCTCATCTTAACACCCAGTTAAGGCGACAAATATATTTTTAAGCTTGAGCTCTCGATTATCACCTAGATAATAAAAAAAACCGTCTCATCTCTATTTATCACACAAGTAAATAGAGGCGATTACCCGTGTGAGTGGGCTAATCTTTTATCTGTCCGACATACTTTCTCAACTTAATGTAATGCACTGAGCATTAAGATGCATAAAGATCAAACAAAGATTCATAGGTATTAATGATGAAAACACAAATTCATCAAATGTGAACACTTAGGGAAATTACAATATTCAGTACATCAGCCTCTACGCAATCCTAGAGATTTTACATGACCACAAAACACATCTCTAGGTATTGGCTTTGTCATAGGATCTGCTACCATTCTATGCGTAGTATGTACTCTAAGTTCACATCTTTTCGTGCAACCATATCCTTGACAAAATTATACTTGGTATCTATGTGTTTGGTCTTGCCATGATATTTTGGATCTTCGGTGTACGCTATAACTGCTTGGCTATCACAGTTAACCAATAATGGACTTGCAGCTTTCTCAATAACACCTAAATGATCCTAAAAATCTCTTAAGCCAAACACCTTCTTATACTGCTACTAATAATGCCACGAACTCAGCTTCCATCGTGGACAAGGCTATACACGTTTGTTTCTTACTGCTCCAACATATGACGCCATTATTTAGTAAGAAAAATAAATCCAGAGGGAGATTTCCTTTCATCTGAATCTCCTCTCCAATCAGCATCTGAATAGCCCTCAAGTCACAGATCCTTTCTTTGATAACTCATCGTATAATCAGCAGTTCCCTTTAGATACCTTAGTATTCTTTTAACGGCTTTCCAATGTGCTTGACCTGGATTGGATTGGTATCTACTCACCATTCCAACTGCAAAACATATGTCAGGTCTTGTACACATCATAGCGTACATCAAGCTACCAACAGCACTAGCATAAGGAACATGTTTCATTTGTTCCTTCTCTTGTGGAGTCCTTTGACACAGTCTATGGCTCAATCCTTCACCTTTTGCAATAGGAGTATCAATGGGTTTACAATCTTGCATACGAAATCGTTCAAGAACCTTATTTATATATGTTTCTTGCGAAAGAGATAACGATCTCTTTGAACGATCTCTTGAAATCTTAACTCCAAGAATGTATGCAGCCTCACCCATATCCTTCATCTCAAAGTTGGAAGACAACCAACTCTTGACAGTATTAACAAACTCCATATTGCTTCCGGCAATTAGTATATTATCAACATATAATGATATGATCACAAATTGATCTCTGGATCTTTTGATATATACACAATGATCCTTATCTATCATTGTAAAATCATATGCCATTATGGCATTATGAAAACGTATATACCATTGTCTCGATGACTGCTTAAGGCCGTATATTGATCTCAAAAGTTGACATACCTTTCCTTCTTGGCATTCCTTTATGAAACCAGCAGGTTGTTCCATATATATTTCTTCCTCTAATTCTCCATTGAGGAAAGCAGTCTTTACATCCATTTGATGTAACTCAAGATCCATACTAGCCACTATTGCTAGAATTATGCGAATCGAGGTAAATCTCACTACAGGAGAAAATGTTTCTTCATAATCAATTCATTCCTGTTGATTATACCCCTTTGCCACAAGGCGAGCCTTATGCCTTTCTATCGAGCCATCAGCTTTTCGCTTTATTTTGAGAACCCACTTGTTCCCAATAGCTTTGCGTCCTTTTGAAATATCAACCAGTTTCCAAACTTGGTTTGACTTCATTGACTCCATCTCCTCTTTCATTGCATAAATCCATTTTTCCTTACTAGGGCAATTTAGAGCCTCATTAATATTTCTTGGCTCATCCTCATCTTGCGGAGCAATCATAAAAGTTTCCCCTTCAATATCAAAACGTCGACGGGGAATACTTTTGCGACTTGTTCGCCGTATAGGAGATTGTACACTTTGCACATCATTCCCCATCATGCTCCCACTCGGATTAGATAATGACGATATCATCTCATCATGTGGTTGTAATTGCGAGTGAGTTGAATTAGATTCATCACTTCTCATGTTACTCCCACTTGGACGAACTCCACTAATATCATTATCTTGATCCAAGGTTCAAATAGGGAGTAATCTTCCCCTATTTCGCCCTTCTTAGGAAATTCATCCTCTAAGAATGTGACATCCCGTGATTCAAATTCAGTTATACTCCCACTTTCCTGCTCACCTGTGAACACATACCCTTTCGAGTGTTCGGAGTATCTCATTAAAATACTCTTCTTTCCTTTGGGACCCAATTTTCCTAACTTGTGAGAGGACTCATGAGTATAGGCAGCACAACCCCATGGCTTAAGAAAATTTAAGTTCAATTTTTTACCTGTCCATGACTCATATGGAGTGGAAGTAACTGATTTGGAAGGCACCCGGTTAAGTATATAGGCAGCAGTTAACAACGCATCACTCCGAAAAGTGATAGGTAAGTTAGCATGTGCCATCTTGGACCTAACCATTTCCAGTAGGGTTCTGTTTCTTCTCTCCGCAACACCATTTTGTTGAGGAGTATATGGAATAGACAACTGTCTTTCTATTCCTTTTTCATCACATAATTTTCTGAACTCATCAGATAAATATTCTCGACCTCGATCGGATCTTAATACTTTTATTTTCTTGTCTAATTGATTTTCTACCAAGTTCATAAACCTTTTGAAACAACTTAATGCTTCAGATTTATGAGAAATCAAATAGACATATCCGAATCGAGTATAATCATCTATAAAAGTGATGAAATAAACAGCCCCATGCCTTCCTCTCACATTCATTGGACCACAGACATCATAATGGATTAAATGCAGAGAAAATTCAGCTCTTTTACCTTTTCCAAATGGTTTCCTTATCGTTTTCCCTTCTAGGCAATGCTCACATATGGGCAAATCGACTTTTTCAATGTTGCCCAACAAGCCCTCTTTGGCTAGTCTATTCATACGTTGTTGGCCAATATGACCAATTCTAGCATGCCACACATTCACATCATTATCATATGAATTAGGAGACGTGAGAAGGGAATAACAAACATTTGCATTAACATAGTCAATATCTAATACAATGAAACAATCCAGAAAATAACCACAACCATAGTAGTTTGTATCCAAATACAAATCTACACCTCTATTATGGAAGTTCATATTAAAACCAAGCTTGATCAACACCAAAACAGACATTAAATTTCGACGAATCTCCGGAGCATATAGAACATCATGTAGGAACAAGGTGCGTCCACCACGCATGTTCAATTGGCAGGTGCCAATCCCTTTAACTTCAGCTCTGGAGTTATTTCCCACATAGATCCACTTAATTCCAGTTGGTACTCGTCGGAATTCCACGAAAGATTCACTATCCTTCGCTACATGGTCTGTCGCTCCTGAATCTACAGTCCACAAAGGATTGGATTCAGCCAATAATACAGAACTTGACACATAAGCAAAGTTCTCAAATGTACAAGAGGTGTTTACCTTTTTCTGCTCACAACAGTTGCGAGCATAGTGACCTTTCTTATCACAATTGTAACACCTCACCCTTGACATTTTCTTCACTTGAGGACGTTTTCCTCTCTTGTATTAGTTAACTCTTGATTTCTTGCAATAAGGACTTGATCCTTTGCATTCCCACATATTGAACGAATCAATACGCTTGCGCTTAGAGCTCAAAGCCCTTTCTGAGCTAGAACCAGCATTGCAAATGTCTATTTTCGGCTCAAATGCCGTTAGGTGGTCCTCTACTAGCTCAAGGTGGCGCACGGCATCCTCAAGATCTTCCATAACATGGTCAAGAGCTTCTAGTGCTTCTTGCTTTTCCAGCACATATTGAATCTTCATATTCAATATTTCACAATTGTTGCCGTTCATATCAGCAATTACGTTCTTAGTTGCTGAAACCATCGATTTGAACACATCAGACATATATGCACGAATAATTAATGCCTATCATTTATGCATCCACTTTGCATAGATCCATTATATCAATTAACAATTTCAAGTAAGGTTTCAGAATCAAAAGGTCACTATGTTTCCAATCATCCTCCAAAAATCCTAACTTAAAACTATTATTAATATAATTGTCTTATACAAAATAAATTCTATGAAGTTACAAAAAACTTCTATGAACTACCCAAAATAGTCAACAATAACAGAAAGCAAATAATATTTGACATCCAATAGAATAATAATGCTTTCACATAATGTAATATATACAGAGGAAAATATCAACATAGAAAGAGATATTTACACCCAAAACATCTCAAATTAATCTAGGAAATAAATAGGGAATGTCCCTTCTAATCTGTCAGTCAAAATATCTAAGAAATCTGAAGGCACATTTATCAACCATGGAAAAACTTTTGGAGAGCTTTCATGTCGCCTCCAAGGTGCATTTACTCTGCGCCATGTGACGCTCAATCTAAGGGTTGAAGTTTTGGTTAACTCAATCCTATAGTACTCTCTTACAAAAGCTACTACTAGCCTCCTATAACTCGGGACCACGTTGACCTCCCATAGGCGATCTAACACTGCTTGCCATTCAGGTGGAAGAGTGTTCATCAAGGCCGGCACCTTCTCAAAATCCGGCATAAGATAACCATTCCGATGATTTCTGTATCATCGATTGACCCGACCACATGTGATACTAAATCACCGTCATGCCACCGATAATTAGCTAACTCTGTCATCAGCTTTTTAAGTCTTGCACTTCCTTCGTCCATTCTCGGGAATGCAGGTATCCGTGCATAACGCATCATAGTTCCTGCAACAAATGCAGAACTAAAAATGGATCACTTATAATCCATAATGAACATAATGGAAAATACATAATTTTCCATGATTCATGCAACAAATGCAGAATAAAAAATGGATTACCTATAACCCACACAGACATAATTGAAAAAGAAACAAGTTCCTCTTTTTTTTGGTCAACGGTCAAAGTCAACGGTCAACGGGTCAACGGTCGGCGGGTCGGACCGGTCGGACCGGTCCGCCCGGTCAGGCCGGTCGGGCAAACCGACCGGCACGTGCCGCGCGTGCGTCGCACGCGCCTTCGCCGAAACGGCGCGTGCGACGCACACGCCTGCAGGGGACCAACGCATGCGCCGATGACCCCCGCTCGTTTCGGCCGCGCGTGGCGGCACGTCCGGCGGCCCCTGACGGCGATCCGCCACTCGTTTTTTTCGTCTCGACGAGGGCTTCGATCCTACGCTTTTAGAAAAAAATTTCGACTTACAGAAAATCGAAAAAACGGGTGAACAGTGCTCGGGTGTCTGGTTTTTCCGCCCGATCGGTGTCGGCCGATTAATTTCACGAAAAATCAATTAATAAATCATCCACAAACATGAAAGGGGTCGGGAAAAACATGGAAAAGGATCGGGAAACAAGAACTACGGCTCTAATACCAATGTTGGGATTGTTGGATTCCCAAAAATCGGATTCGACACTAAATCGAACCCCTAAACTTATGCGGAAGACGAGCCCGGGAAAAACATGTATCATCGACCCTAAAGCACACCACGGAATCGAGCGTACCTTGTTAGCCACAAATTAAACACCAATGCTGAAGATCGAGGAAGAAATTCTGATCCCGTTCGATCAAGGAGCGTGCCGTTGCTATTAGGGGGAGAAAAGAGCGTATTCTTCTTTTCTGTTTTCTTCTTTTTTCTTTTTGAGGGAGAGAGAGAAACTTACGTACGTTGCCTGAAGGGGAGAGAGTCTTTTCACGTTAGTTCATCCAAAAGGTACGTGCCTTTTATTCCTTTCCCTCAAAGCGTCTCCTCCAATAGACGCAACCCTTCAACGTAACATCTCATCCAAAAGACGCAACCCCTTAACGCACTCTTTCATCCATGGGCCCTAATCTTGCGGGCCAGGCTTTTAGGCCCAACATGGGTGGACGGGCCAACTTAGGCCCATCACATTAATAAATAAAACCATCACAAACAATCAAATACAAATTGAGAGTATGATAAAGTGAATAATCCATTGATCATATTGAGTTTTTCTTTTCAAAAAATGAATTTATTTTGTAGATTGTATAATATTTAAGATATATTTTTGCTAATTGTCATATCAAATGTATGAAAAATCCTCATGCCCGATCCTCGTGAGAGGACATGAGTACTGAAGACATTTTCACTTTAGGAAGGAACGTGCCCATTATGTGCTTAGATCGGAGATGTTCTCTCTACACCCCACTCCACCCCCCGTGGCCCCGCCCCGCCCTGCCTTTCCCTTCATAACATCATCTCTGCATCATTACAAATTATAATCCTTACCCACTATCTCGATCCCATGAACTTGGGCCGATCTAATCTTGAAATTTGGAACCTACTTGCACGGGTCAATTTTAGGATTTTAACCAACCCTGTTGGTCTAGTCCGGTTCCAGGGCCGGTCTAGGAAACCGACCAATTCTTCTTTTATTTTAATTTTTATTTTCATTTGTTTGTATTCCTTGAAAGGACTAATTTATTCTTTCCAATTACATATCTATCAACACACAATATTTAGAATCGCTACACGTAGCAACAAAACAATGAGAAGAAAACACCGGTAAAAGCCAAATGGAAATTTTAAGCAACGGAGAATTGTCCAACTTATCCTTTAATCAAGCAAAACGAGAGCTAAAGCAAGAGCAGAAATCTCTACTTGCCAAAAGCAACAACCTATAAAAGATAAACACGTAATTAAAATATGAACAATAAAAAGCACAAAACGCGTAACATAAAACATGAATTATATTCTAACCACTTGAAAACAAAACAAACAGCAAACATAGTTAAAATAGGTTTGGCCAAGGTTGGTCTAGGATTGATTTAGGGTTGGTTTGCCGGTTCGATTTAACACCTCGACCAGAACTGAATAATACAGTGCCAGTTCCCAATTCTTAAGATTAAAGATCGAACCATTTCCAAGGGGAATGGATTGCATTGTAGCCGCCTAGTCCGATTTTAGGGTCTACCCTGAACCAATGTTGAACCCTAAAAAAGGTAACCTAATTTTGTCTCTATTCCTCGAAAAGCACGACACTTTTTCTTTCTTTCTGTTCTTGCTAGAGTAAAAGCATGATTTGCACCAACATTAAAAAAAGCAAGCTGAAAAAATCATACCTGCCTCAAAATAAAGTGAACTACACTTCACTTTCTAGGTCATGACACTGATCTACAATATTGTTAGAATATTTAAATGTCGATATAAGTTTTCATATATTAGTCTAAATATTAAGAACGGCTGTTAGTGGTCCCATAAAAATTTATCTAAGCTTTTTAAAACAGTTAATTGTGGTCTCATAAAATTTCACAGATATCGGGGCAGAAGGTTTCAAGCTTGGCATTTTTTAGGCTCCTAATTTGCCTCCCTTGTTGTATATTTTATTGCTTTAGTCTTAGGGTAAAGTCCAATTTATACGCGAGGGTGATTGCTCAAATGACTTAAATCTTTCTGAACATTTTACCGGGATCTACAAAATTTGCATAAATTCCTCAAAAGTAGGCGCAAAGTGGGGATAATGATGAACAAAATCGTGCAATTAATAACTATACAAGATAGAGGGTGATTGCTCAAATGACTTAAATCTTTCTGAACATTTTACCGGGATCTACAAAATTTGCATAAATTCCTCAAAAGTAGGCGCAAAGTGGGGATAATGATGAACAAAATCGTGCAATTAATAACTATACAAGATAGAAGTGGTGAATGGAACTTCCATGATAAGCCTTGAAGTCAATCTATTATATTGCAAAGAATCGAGAGGCATAATTAATATGCACCCCAAAAAAAAAGGTATATATACTAGTCTAACTTGGCATAGATTGTTCTCCAATAATTAAATTCAAGGCACGATTGCTAAATTCAATGGCGCCAAGACAAACGCCCCCATAAAGTACAAAAGGACTAGATCTTAGCATCTAAAGTGGGGCTAGTGATGGCGACAATAATTTTAATTTGCGAATTGAAGGTTGCACTTTTGAAGTGGTCGGCATTGCCTCTCAAAGTAGACAATCACACTCGGCTGGCTCGCGTCGCTGTCGGGTTTCCATTACATTCATTTAATCGATTTCTACCATTCAAAATTCGTAAAACGACGCAACCCTTGGATCACGTTTAATTCTATTTTAGAACAAGCGTGGGATCGTGTCGTCTTCTCGCGACACCCCGTGCGCGCCACTACACCACCTAATTCCAAATCAGAAATTGTCCGATTCGACTACAAAATGAAATTTATCATAATAATGCCACGTGATTGCCTGTAACGTGAGGTCATACTGAAATTTATTTTCATGATCGAACGAAAACAAAAGCTGGCGAATTGGTGCCACCGCTAGCTGAGTAGAAAAGGGCAAATCGCTTGGCACACTCGCATCGTGTTCTTGAAGATGTTGTCACGTAGAGTTTAGTCTTATCCCTTTAGCAAGGTCCTCGTCACAATCATGCCATTGTTGAATTAGCATAAATTGTATTTTTCGACGAGTTCATCACAAAGTTCGTACCTAATTGAGCGAGCCATCCACAATCTTCACGAGTCATTTCTTCCTTTCTTTAGTCCGATTATATCCGGAAGGTACCGAAGTTATGATTTTCAGCAAGTTCATTCGTAGCATTCATGGCTAATTGGGCAAGCCATCAACGATTTTCACGCGTCGTTTCTGCTTTTCTTTAGTCCGATCATGTCCATGAGGCGCCCTAATTATATTTTTCAACAAGTCAATCATCATGTTTGGGCTTAATTGGTCAAGCTATCGACGATTTTCCTGAGTCATTTCTTCAATTCTCGAGTCTAATTATGTCCCGCGGTGCCCGATTGTATTTTTCAAAAAGTCCATCACGATATTTTTGGTTGTGCCTAACTAGGCAAGTGATTAACCAGGCAAGTGATCAACCATATTCACGAGTCATTGCCCCATTTTGTTCACTGCAATTATGTCCCGGAGGAAATCGAGTCTTTTGTTGTGACTCCACCCAAGAACAGTGCCATGTATATTTGACACGTGAGAATTAACTTTCTAAAGTTTGAGGGAGAGAACTAGTGACATGACAATCAAGAAAACGGTGTTTGGAAAATTACACTATCTACTTAGTTGAATTACTAGTCCGATATCGAGACCGGTTGGACCCCCTATGCTGAACGGGAAAATTGTCTAAAAAATTTTAAATCTATTACACTTTTACCAATACATTCCTAAACCTTTTAATTGAGACAATTAAATCCTAAACATTTTCACGATTTGTCAATTGAGTTTCTCCAGTCAATTTTGATTGGGAATTGCTAACGTAAATGCCATTAATTCTACGTGGCACAGTTAACACTGATGTGGATGTTTTTTAATTTTTTTTTCCTTTCTTTACTTTTTTGGCTTTTTGGAGAGAGGACCAGCAAGAGTTGTTGGCCACAAGCGAGAAGGATCTGGGTGAGGGCATGGAGCCTTCAGCCGCTGAGCCATCGTTACCCAGAGCCAATGCGAGTTGGCTTATCCTAACCAATGCAGATACAAGATATTAAATTTTTAAGTAATGTAACCGATTGTTTTTAGAAATTTTTTTTCCTAATCATTCATTATTTGCAAAATAAATGGAGTCTTAATACATGATTAGCATGATATATTATACTAAGCCAGTCGAGTAACTTCTCCGGTGCTCCTGAAAAAGGGTCCGGGTCGAGGACGATCTAGACCGTCCATTTGGCGGGGCACATGGCAAATCTCATGCATACGTCGGTGCGGGGCAAACAAATCCCGTCCCTTCCGTCCCACGAAGGGACGGGGAGATGAGGCTCCACGACGTCACCCACGCAAGGTGGCAACTTGCCACCCGTCCGTTCTTGTCTGCTTGGCCCCACTTTGTCTTGTTCTGCTTTGTTTTCGGTTCCAAATGAACCTCGTGTTCTTCTGCTTGACGGGACGTGGAATCCGTCTCCATTGGGCTCGCATGCATCGATGGCCCTTCTTATTCTTTTACGACATCGTCCGTTGCAACGTGGGACCCAAAAGAAAAGTGGGAAAAACAGCGAGTGTGGCCCTCCTAGTTTCTGGAACTTCCCGAAACCACCCCTGTTCGAATCGTGAATTTTGCAGTTCGAACATGGGGTGGTGCTGAGAAATGTCATCCTGTCTCTTTCGTCATGGTGGATTTGGTGACTGATCGAATTGGCATCGCGTTGATCGGCCTATTGTGGGTAAGGAATGTAGTACACCCAGCTCGATACAGGACTTCCCGTTAATTTTTAGGGACGTAGAGTACGCCTGTGCAGGCATTTAGAACCGACCATTTGTGTCGTGTCGAAACGGGAATATAATACGAATGTGGTTTATTTGAAAGAGTACAAAAAAAGTCATGAATTTATTATACTTGTGCTAATTCAGTTATAGATCTTTCAATTACAATAATTTAATACTAGACATTATCATAATTTCCCAATTAAATCAATTCAATCAATTTTGGTCGAAAATCGCTAATGTAGACATTTGTCTTCCTCCGTGACACAATCAATTTGAATTTATTATTAATTTTTCTTTTTTTTCTTTCATTTTGGCCAACGAGGGTGGCCACCCTCAACAGATTTGGGCGAGGGCCGCCTTGCTCGTGGCCAGCGGAGCTACGAAGGCCTTGGGCGAGGGTGCGAAGGCTCTTGCTAGATCTAGGCAAGGGCCTTCTCGCGCACGGGTAGCAAGGGCGCGAAGGCCCTCACTAGCCAAAATGAAATTGAAAGCAACAACAATAATAATAATAATAATAATAATAATAATAATAATAATAATAATAATAATAATAATAATAATAATAACAACAAAATTGTTAAAAAATAAAATCTATTAAAATATTATTAACAATGCTCACCTTAGTGCCGGCCATACCATGTGGGATGTTTAATGTTGACGTTAGCGATTCTAGCCAAATTAATCGAATAGACTTAATTGACAAAATGAGAAAAGGCTTTTGAATGAAATGTTTATGGTTGAATTGATATAATTACAATATGTTTATGAATTTTTTTTTGTACTTTTCGCTATTCATCTAAAAGTGACACATTTATGAGATGCATCGAATTGTCTTGACACGAACATATCACCACCTAACAAAACGAAATGTGCAACCGGCACAATTAACATGATTATTGAATGTGTTGGCGTCTTGGGCATTAAACGGCGTGATACAATAGATGGTTTACAAATATACATTGACCTGCATACATGATAAACACGTTTATACATGAAACTTGTATTAACACGTTTCTAAACGATATGAGTAATTTCAGTCCATATTACATCTAAAATGTAATATTGAGTTGTTTTTACTTTATACTTATTGACTTTTGTAATCCTAAACATATTTTTGTTTATTTGCTTGTTCTTTTTGATATGGATGTTATCTTCATAAACTTTAAGTGATGAGAAAAAACCTCTAAATATTAGCATGAAGCATATTAAAACGTATTTAGTCGTGATGATGTCAGATCAAATGACACGTTAACTCATATGTGTCAATTCATATCTTAATAGGTTAATCGAAGTCAACTCATGTTAGACACGATTTTTATTGTGCGCCGTTCATGACATGAACTCACTAATATCAAATCCAAACCTATTTAATTGCGGTTAAATTATGCAAAAGGATTGTTTCGGGAATCGCCGACCCTAACAAAAATTTCCTCGACTGATACACCGGGCTTGGTAATCCCTAGGAAATGCATAAATCGCAATGTCAAAAAGATCTGCCGAAGGTGCATATCGAAAAGACAAGCGGATCGATCTGTGCCCGACTTTTGTAACATTTTATTCCTTCTGATTAAAATTTCGTCCAATTAAATATTCTGATCTCAAAAAGTAGCGGCAGCCTTTATCATTTTCTGGTCATTTGCGAAAAGGAAAATGATGTCAGCGCGTTCTCTCTTCGCGGCGTCACATGATGGTGTCTTCGAGAACCGCAATCTAGAAGGGCTCTTGCGCGGGACCCATTTTGCTTCCTTCCACGAGGCAACCATAAAGCAAGAAAAACAATTTAGTTTTTTTTTTTAATTAAACAATCGCTACTGATTTAGTGATACTTGTTAACAAAACTAACAGGAAAATATTACAAATTTGAATGTGTTAGTTTCTGGTAAAAGTTTATATACACATTTTTTAGAAGAAAAATATAACTAATAAATGCCTCATAAGACTTCTCTCTCTCTCTCTCTCATATCTATGAGCTTTATAATCTTTGTGGTTGTTAGATTTACTGTGAAAAAATTAAGTAAACCGAAATAGGACAATATAATCTATTCTACTGTGAAGGTAGTTTTGGAAAATATTAGATCTATCATCACTCAAATATTTAACAGAAAAGTTAAAGGAAGCAAAAAAAAAAAAAAAAAAAAAACTTGACATTACTTTCGAAACTATGAATTAACTTGTCGATGTTTATTTGATGCCAAACCATGCGTTAAATTAGAAATGGTTATCTCCATGTACAAAATAAACGCCTAAAAAATTTCAACATAAAATATTTCGCCTAAAATTCCACAAAAGCCCATACTCGCTATGACGGATAATAGTCATGCATTACTAAATAATGGACCAAAAAAGTGATTTTCAAGTATTAAAAGACTATCACATTATACTCTATGTATCCCATAGATTCTAGCTTTTGAGCAACTTCTGCAATAATCTAAAGTTACTTTCTAAAGTAGATCAAATTATAGTTTTCATTTTTTTTTAATATTGCACTCCTATAATGAGCGTGTGCCCTTTTTGCCTTACATATAGAATCTCAGGGCTTCACTTAATAAAGGACATGCAGATATTGGATTCCATTGGCATTCTTATATTTTTGTGACATGTGAAAGTAGTTACCCGAACGGTGTCATTAAGTTAGGTAACAAAATTTTCTCCTATAGACTTTAAGCACTCTAAAAGATGAATCCCACGAACGATGTATAAACTTCAATAATTTTTAGTACTGCTTGAATCTCTCTACCCTCCACGGAATGTGAACATAACCACATCAATTTTAACTTTCGGAGAAGTGGAATAATACCAAATGTAACATTGTTTCATTGGAATTTAATCGATGATTAACCGATTTTTCATCAATCATTCTTCGATTTTTATTAGATACAGATGTGTTTTGTGGTGACTCGAACAAGAATATTAACGAATTACAATGAAATGATGATGATATTTATTTGGAATTTAATCAATGATAGGACGATGACTAAAAAATATTCCGTTAGGATTTAATCGACGAATGATTTTGAGATATAGCTAAGGACACGAGACTAAAGATAATTAAAAGATTGCATTGATAAAAGATAATAGCTTCTTGTCATGATTGTTAGGGGGCTTACAATGAACACACTCTGGGTATTTATAATCCTCTACAGACGATTATATACCGCATTTACAAAATTAAAAAAAATAAAGAACTTTTTACTGATTACGAGAAGTTACATCATCCATAAGAAATTACCCCACAGTCTTCTATAATCTAGCAACACCAACTAAAGAGAAGTCATAACAATCCTAAAATATCCGCAACTGAAAATAATCACCCAATGATAATCCTAGTGTCGATTGCTTGCTGTTCATATCGACGACTTCGCCGATCAACCGCAAGGTTCTCATTAATAATTTTAATGTTGCTCGTCATCGGCGACTTCATTGTCAAATTGTGGATTCTTTTTTAAGTTACCGATAATTCTGTTCATGAATGACCGACTCGCTCTCATCGATTGTGCTTAAAGTTGTCTCTCATCCACATTATCTTTTGGATCTTCTGTTTTCCGAAGCTATGTACAGTGGTTGTTCAATCGTGAGTTAATATATATATCTGCTGTTTTGTCCAAAAAAAAAAAAAAAAAAAAACTCTAGGTATTGAATCGCCAATCATGCATGTGTTAGGATAATGTTAGGCATTGAATGGCCAACTCCACATTGTTTTCTCGATCCACTTCGCACGGTCCTAAAGCAGGAGCATGGGAATGCATAACAACACTCATCATCATCGATGCTCAATGCGGATCGATCGGCCGCGTAGTAACAGACGCACCTGATCGGCGATAAAGCCTGGTCAACGCCATGACAAGCTCCCTTAATACTCTGCCTAGATAATAGCGGAAAATAAAGGATACGAGCAGCGAATGGTGGTCCTCATAGTAATGCGGGTCGACACGTCCCATCATGATTAGGCGTCGCTCTCGTCCCCCCCTTTTGTCCTCTTCCCCATAAATTGATTGTGCGTGATGGCCGACATTCGTGGAGCAAAAGTCATTTCTGTCGAGCGGAAAGATTCGCCACGGTTCTCTCGAAGTTGACGAGATTTTATAGGGCACATAATGCCCTCATTTCTCCCCGGTTTGATTCCCCACCCCCGAACAAAGAAAAAACCGAGGAAATTTCGGCATGTGCAACGTTAGCGTCTCGTGCGTGACCGATCGATCGCGTCGGGCTTGATAGGAAGAATTACCCATTCGGTCCAATCGCCGATCGAAAATCGATACTAGAGCCATCAACGATTTGGGTTGGGTCGAGTTTCTACAAGAAGTGTGCATCTTCATAATGACCCACCCCAACTTGAAACCCAAATACAACATTGACTGAAAAATTCCGAGTTGGATAGATTGTGTGTCTTCATATTTAATTACTTAGAGACACGACTTGTATGACATGCTGACTTTCCTTCTTTCTATGTTTGCAACAATCTTTTTCATTGACCACCCGCCGCGGTGGCTCAGCTGGGTAGGCGCTAGACTTCCATCGAGGAGGTCTAGTGTTCGAAGCTCCTACAACGCAAGTTGCAGGAAGGCTAGCTTTGAGACTTTGGCACGTGTGTGGTGGCTAGCACGTGTCGCCCCCAGTGGTTTACCTCCGGCTGCCTGCCGTGCGGGGTTCCCTAGGGCACAAAAAAAAAAAATCTTTTTCATTGGGTAACGTGTTTTGGCTTGGTTTGGGTCATGAGCGGAACCAATTGAAACAAGCACACTACTCGTTTAATAATTTTTACCCTAACAAAAACAAAACCCAGACAAAAAAGCTCAAAAATTTCGGATGGGGTCAGGTTTTGATTTGGCAACATAATTCAGTTTGACACCCCTAATTGCTATGTGGTGATGCACAAGGTATCTAAATCAATGTGTCACATGGGATGGCCATGATGATTAGACACCGCATCGACGATTCTCGGTTACAGCTAACCGAAAGGACCTCATTGAAATTCCGTGCAAAGATCTAGAACTATGTTATAAAAATTTAGAAGTCTAAAATTGAATTGGCAACCAATCGGAATTATTATTTTCATTTTTTTTTTGTGGTTGCCCTTGCTGTGGCTTTTTAGCAAATTGAAGAAGCTCTTTTGTTTTTCCTTTATTTATTTATTTTTGGGACAAACAGTTGCCCATGTTAAATAATAGTGGTAAGAATTGAAGGGGGGTGTGGACCACGATGCTTTCATTGATGTAAAAACAGAATATTCATTGCTTTATATATTGTGCGGATCATGTGATTGTCTGATCACGAGCTGTCATTTTCCCTTTTTCGTGCTCCTTCAATGGTAAATTCACGATATTTCTGGCTTCATTTTCTTTTTCCTTTTTTTAGTTGTAGTCTTGAAGCGCGAATGATTGATATATTTTTATAGTGAATTTTTCATTATGGAATTTGAATTTGGCCAGGCATTAGTTATATTTATTTTGAACCCAGCTCCTCCCAAAAAAAAAAAAAAAGTCTTTAATTTCTTTATTTTCTAATAATAAAACTCGCGAGTGAAAATTAACAATTTCCTTAGGTGACTTTGACACGTGTGCAATTTATGTGTATCATTAAGTTAACCAGGTATTCAATATATGGGTATGATCAATAAACTAAGCGCATCTACGTTGCTCTATGTGCTAATGCGAAGCTATAATGTCATAAATTCACGAGACCATTCCAAAACTAGAAAGCAAAATCACCTTAAACATATGCGCGCACGCACACACTAAAGTCAGCTTGCCAAACACCTACTATAGTGTTACGACGCATCATAATTTAGGATATTAGAATTTCAAACAATATTATGGTAACTGTATCTTTAACATTTTCACACATAGTTTGAAAATTAACACCTCTTAAATCGAAACATAAATTTCCATGGATACGGATAGCGTTCAGACTCATACTGATTCATTCTCATGGCTAATGTTCTCACTCGACAGCAACATTAAAAAAAAAAAAAAAAATATCGCAAGTCAAAATATACATACATATATGTCGTAAAATCCTCATAACGAAATTCAGTTTTCTAATACGAGGATATCACAGTCACCGTCTTGAAAATCAAGCAAGATCGATCGAATCTATCAAGTACCAATCCGGTCTTCCGTTAATCTTTTGTGATTTGGGCTATAAGTTTAACCTCGGATTAATAGCATAAATTACAAAAGTTGCTATGTAATCTTAAGTATGATATAAGGAAACACTAATCTTGATTAAAATTTCCAATAAATTTAAATATTCGCCCCCCTTTTCTTCCCAAGTCGCCAACTTTGATATTACGAAATTTCCAAGTCTCTCCCCGCCCGGGGGAGACGTTGCGAGCGCTCTCGCATATAAATAAAAGGATTCGCTTTTCTCTGCTAAGCCGTAGAATCCCTTCTCTCTCTCTCTCTCTCTCTCTCTCTCTCTCTCTCTCTTACCTTCCTTTCGCTCACTCTCCTCTTCGATTCGGCAAAAGCTCGCGAGGACTCTCCATTGCTCCGCTCTCCCGATTCGACCTCCCCGTCTCGCGGAAGGCGCCCGCACCCCGCGCCGCCACAGCCGCCGCCGCCGCCGTTCGTCAGCTCTCGGTTCCGTCGTCATCCCGCGCGCACGCTTGGTAGTCCGTCCGGTCGCCACGTGAGCCTGGGAGGAGAGCTCCGGATCCCAAGAACTCTGGTAAGTTTCGTTCGTCCTGGTGTCGGCAAGAGTCGGTCCTAGCGCGGCGGTGGCGTCGTTTTCGACGGTGTTGATGCTGTCCAGAAGCTGCAGAGCTGAGTGAAAACGTCGCCCGAGCTTTCTCGGGGATCGAACGGAGCTCTGTCAGGAGGCTCGAGCTTGGAGTTTTCGCGTTTCGATGCCGTCACTCGTCGATTCGACTTGGTTTGTCGAAACAAAAGATTCTTGTTTGAGAACTCCAGCTCATTTGATGCTGGTCAATCTGATAATTCGTTTCACATATATATCTGCTAATACCGATTTGAAAAGCTGTCTTTTTGTTAGAATTTAAATATGCACGGAAGCATGGTTTAGTTTATATTTGATAGAGGATGGATAATGGACAAGATATGATAGTTTGAGAAGGTTTATGGGACAAAGATAGTTTCACTAGCTTATAAAGATGATTATACAATAGTTAAAGGAAGTGTTGGTGAGGGAGCTACATGATGTGGTTTTTATGGTTAGCTCCCTTACCCTAAACATGGAGCACTTGCTCCTTCATATAGGCTGCCAAATAGGTGGAGGAAGTCTCTAGACTTCTCTAACATAAGATGAAACTTCTAGACACATGAGCTTGTAGACAATTCTAGAGACTTCTCTTACATGTTGGACATTTTCTTCTTTCTTCTAGAAAATGTTTTCTTCTTTCTTCTAGAAAATTCATCTAGGGAATTCTAGAGAATTCTAGAAGTTTACCAACTCTAGGAAATTCTAGAAAATGGATCACCATTTCCAACACTTTTTTATTATTTTAAAATTTTCTTGTCTTTGTTATACTTTCAAGATCCTCGCAAGTGCGAAAGTTTGCGGAGGTGGGACTCTAATGATGCATTGGCTTGCAGTTGAGGCATCGGTTTATTTATTAATTCACGGCTTGGACGTGTTGTATGGTTTTTGAACGTGAGTTTACGAATTCTTCCTTACGTTAGTGAAGAATCGAAGCCACGGATTGCTTAATCCTGCTAAAGATCAGGACGCTTAATGAAAGCATAACCCGACAGATGCAACGCCATGCACGTCGAAACTTAAGGAATGAGAAGAATTATGCACATTCTTAGTATTGGAAGAGGGGAATTCTCTCGGTTTTTCTATGCGTGTCGAAAATATATTGGAATACATCTAGCCAAATGTATCTGGTAGAGAAGTTTTTAGTTGCTGCCATTCCAATGTGCCCTCTTCTTTCTGCTAAACGCACTTCCCGCGCTCTATGGCTCGTGTAATGCTACTGTCACTTTGGGATTTTACAACTCACATCTAAGCATTTGTATTGCAATGGATTTCTGCTTGTCCTTATATTCTGTGTCTCTATATCATTTGAATGACATGATGTATTGTTTTCAGAAGCTTCGAGTTCTAGGGTAGATATCTTGTATATCTGGCTTGAGAATGTTTCCTTTTACAATAAGATGAAATCAGTAACTCTGTCTGGAATCTGGCAAATCCTTTACTGGATGCGTCCAAGGTGGACTTGAGGAATCTCAGCTGTTAATCATGTGGGTCTGCACCTACAACATCCAACAGTTGTGATTCTTCGGTCCATACGAGTATTTTCCTGCACTTCAAATACTATTGTTTTCTTTGACATGGGAGATTGTCGTGTTTATGCTCTTCTTTCAACTAAATACAGAAAAGAATTTCCTTTTTGATGTGAAAGTTCTATGCTTTATTTCAGAAGGACATCTATTATCTCAGTTTTCCCCCTCCTTAATGAACTTTTGTGACAAATTGCAGAGCCATGGTCGCCTTTGGTAAAAGGCTGAAGGAAAGGCAAATTCAAGAATGGCAGGGGTATGATTGGCTGCAATGTACAGGCTTGTATTGTCAAATTGTTAGTTTGAAATTCCTGGAAAATGTTATGAGTGTATATCTATTCACCAGTGGTTGGAAAAGCCACACTGAGTGTCATCCAATCTGTCTCACGCGGAGTTTTCTGCCATTCTATATGAAATGTGTCATTTCTTGTGCCTCATAATTTCTTAGATAATATTTACTACTATGTCATAAGCCGAGGTAGCTATCTTCTCAAACAATAGAGTGAACTTGACAACTTGTCTTGAGACACTGCTTCTGTGAAACTCATGCATGCTTGCCGGTGTTCATTTTGTTCCAGGAAATGTCTTACGGTGCTTTGAGTTCTTTCCTATGCCCAATTGATGTCCTTATAAATAAAGTGTTGCCTTAGGTTTCATGTATGCCCATGCAGTTGCATCGTATGAAGTTATTGAAGCTGCTATTGCTGCCTTACCTTTTTCCTGATATTAATTTGATAGGTTCTTAATTTGTTCCTCTTTAATCAAATTTTCAGTTATTACATCAACTATAAGCTGATGAAGAAGAAAGTAAGACAATATGCTCAACAAATTCAAGTTGGAACTCAAGATCGCGGACATGTTCTTAAAGATTTCTCTAGAATGTTGGACAACCAGGTATATGGAACTGTAACTCCGTACAGTCTTACAAGCATTTGCAGGCAGGAAGTTTTCTTTTCGTTTCAGAAAAATAGTTCAATTATGAATACTCCTCTATTACTTAGAATGCATTTGGATGATGTCATCTTAGTAACCCTTTAGGAGTTTTTTGTTGTTTATGAAGTTCTGTTCTCTGGAAGCAATGGTGTGGAGGGATTCACAAATTCAATTGGGACTAGTTGTAGTGTCCTTCCTTGAGATCGATTGAGCAATGAACAAGTGATGGAATTGTTAATCGTACTTAAAAGGCCTGTTAACCAACTATTATCAACTCTTATTTAGGAGAAATCCTTTTGTGCAGTAACATTGAGATTTTAGAGAAAAGGAGTTGTTTTATTGCATCTACACATATGAGAATGAGGACAAGTATTATGATCAATTCAATAGAGATGCAGTGGTCTTTATATTTGGTGCCATGTTTTTTTCTTATCTTTATTCTCATGAGATGATTGATAAAAGGATACTATATGGTGTGATCCTGCAAATGAATTATATAATTCAACTTTTTTATTTATTTATGGAAATTGATTTAAAATCTGTTTAATAAGTCATCTGATAATATCAGATTGAGAAGATTGTCCTTTTCCTGTTGGAGCAACAAGGTCACCTAGCCAGCAGGATTGCCAAGCTAGGAGAGCAGCAAGAAGCTCTTCAGCAGCAGCAAGATATATCAAAACTATCTGAATTAAGAGAAGCTTATAGAGAAGTGGGGCGAGATCTTTTGAAGCTTCTTTATTTTGTTGAGTTGAATGCTGTTGGTCTGCGAAAGATACTGAAGAAGTTTGACAAACGCATTGGATCTGGATTTACAGACTACTATGTCAAAACTCGTGCTAATCATCCTTACTCTCAGCTTCAGCAAGTGTTCAAGCATGTGGTATGAGCATAGTCCAACATCTTTTTCACTTAGGTTATTCATGCTCCATGTTGTTAGTATCTGTTATGAAACTCTCCCTCGAATATAGATTAATGGCACATTATAACAAGCTGGTCACGTGCCAAAATTCCAGGGCATAGGGGCTGTTGTTGGGGCAATTTCCCGCAACCTCGCAGATTTGGAGGATTGCCAAGGAAGCTACTTATCAATCTATGACCAGCCTGCTCTTCCTCTACAGGTTTATCTCCACCAGATGTTATCCATGCAATTTAATTTGTATTTGGTGGTTGTTTCCTACTTCAGAATGATGTTCCACTATGATATTTACCAAGGTTCTTCTGCAGGATCCCACAATCGAGTCAATAAAAGCAGCAGTAGACAGGTTGACCCACTCGACAAACTTTCTACGCTTTCTGGCACAGCATGCATTGATTTTGCAAGAGGAACTACCAACTCCAGTTGAGGAACAAGTTGACGATGGAAGATACCATTTTATGTCTTTACTGTTGAACCTGGCAAACACTTTTCTATATATGGTCAATACATACATCATCGTGCCCACAGCAGATGATTATGCCATGAGTCTTGGTGCTGCTGCCACAGTTTGTGGAGTTGTGATTGGAGCAATGGCTGTTGCACAGGTGTTCTCTTCAGTATATTTCAGTGCGTGGTCGAATAAATCATACTTCAGACCTCTTGTCTTCAACAGTATTGTCCTCTTCCTGGGCAATATCATGTACGCAATGGCCTACGATCTACATTCAATTTCTATTCTTCTAATTGGTCGTCTTTTGTGTGGGTAAGAAACCTAACTCCTTGTATTTTTCTTTATCAAACCATCAATTTTGCAAAATTGTGTCACTCTCTGTCATTTAACCTGCCCAGGCAGATTGGCTTTGTTTTCTGGTTGGTCATAGGTAATGCGAACTTCTTTTATTTGAAATAAAGGACACAATACTTTGACCTTGTATCTCAGGAAACAATCGCCTTGACCTTACATGTCGTATTCTTAAAGGAGAAGGAAATTATCACTGGCCCACATGTTTTTCATCAGATAGTAAGTTTATTCCTAGAGAGGGTTGTCTGACTACAAAGAAAATCTGTCACCTCACACGTAATGTCGACAGCATCTTCTGACAAATGGTGCTTAGTCTTTTTCAATTATCTATCAGAAGATAGCCCGGTTATTAATCACTAATTAAAGTAGAGGGATGGTGCTCAAATTGAGATTGATCATGTCTTTGAAATCTTGAAGAGTATGTTGATAAAGAAGTTTTTGACTATGCATGTCCTACAGAGGGCGAGACTTCTGTAGCCTAACCACTGGAAACCACTTGAAACTTTCTGAAGGTCTGTTGTCTAGATTACAGATGGATAGGTTATGTTCTTCAACTTAAAATTTCGGTATTAGTCTTATCGGGTTCTCAAGTATGCTGCCTGCTGTTAACATTAACAACTTTGACCCGCAGATGTTGTAACTCCTAAATCGTGCATCAGATTGTAACAAGTTTCCTTGTATAATTGCAGATTCGGCTCTGCTCGAGCTGTTAATCGACGCTATATAAGTGACTGTGTACCAATGAAGATCAGAATGCAGGCATCTGCAGGTTTTGTGAGTGTTAGTGCTCTTGGCATAGCCTGTGGTCCAGCTCTCGCTGGTTTATTTCAGTGTCATTTCAAAGTCTTCAATATTACATTCAATCAGGAGACTCTGCCTGGATGGGCAATGGCTGTTGGATGGCTCTTCTACTTAATATGGTTGTGGATTTCATTTAAAGAACCCTCCCATGAGGAGGAACCAAGCCACAAGCCAGAAGACTCTAATGAAGGTAAATTGTTTTCACTTGCCCTCAACTTTTCTATGGTCATGTTATTACGGGTCCAACAAAGCCTCCACCTTTTCTAGGGGATTATGAGCAACTTTTTTTTCAATTTTCTTTTTTTTTTGGGTAAGGGCATCTTATCATTAAATTGAACCATGAAAGACTACTTGTTTCATCATTATCTAGCTTTTATAGAATGTGGAAATTTTAATCTTGATACCAAGATGTAAAATGTCATTGTGATTTAGCATCCACTGTAATCTTGACGACTAGATATTGATATCTTTCATGATTCATTGCCAATTTAGAAATCCAATATCCAATTGGCTTAAACTTTTGCTCGCATCATGGGTAGTTAATTGTCCTCTTGTCTAGAGAATCATTGCATTTGCAACGTCTTGTTCATAGTTCATCTGTTTTTGTTGGTATCTTGAAAATTTTGCACAACAGAATCATTACAAACCGATGCTCTTGAGAATGGTCTCAAGCAACCATTGCTTTTAAGTTCGGAGGAAAAAGATGAAGATGAAAATGGCGATCAAGAATTTGATGGAAGTGATGAAGCTTCTGAGGAATCTCACCAACCAGCCACTTCAATTGCATCAGCGTATAGGCTACTAACACCCTCTGTAAAGGTATTGGAATGATTCCCTGGACTTCCTTTTTTCAAACACGCAATGCAGCTTCACGCAAAATTAGATTGGTCCAAAGAGATTCCATCTGCAGTAGACTTGCATGCACTGTGTTCTATGGATTATATTGTAATTCACAGCAAGTGTTTCCAGGATGGACTCTTTTAGGCCTGAAACATTCATAAAATAATTGTGAGTTCATGAATTTATCATGACCAGCAACTTTTTCTCTATGATAAATCCACAATGATTTCTTGGTCTTTCAATTGGTTCTCTGTGTTGTCGAAGCCATGGTACATGCTCGATTTGGAAGTTGAATTTATCTTTTATATGCTCATTCCTTCTAGTCAAATATTCTCTTGGATTCTTTTCTTTTTGTTTGTTTGTTTTTTTTTAAAGTTGATTGGAATGGTTCATACTTCAAATGTACTCTAACTAAACCTATGTTTTAAGGTTCAATTGCTGATTTACTTCATGCTCAAGTATGCAATGGAGATCTTACTGTCAGAATCTAGTGTCATCACCACATACTACTTTAGATGGTCAACAACCAAAGTGGCAATTTTCCTTGCATTTCTTGGTTTGACGGTTCTTCCAGTAAATATTATTGTTGGAAGCTACATTAGCAACATGTTTGAAGACAGGTAATCCCAAATGTTTGAGAAGTTATTTGGCTTATTTTGTACTTCCTCATCATGAAAATAGTTTGTAAGTGTTCTCATTGATATGATTGCAGGCAAATTTTGCTGGCATCTGAAGTCATGGTTTGCATAGGCATAATACTAAGTTTCCACCTAATAATACCCTACTCTGTTGCACAATACGTCTCTTCGGGGCTCATCATGTTTGTTTCTGCCGAAGTTCTTGAAGGTACTGTAGTAGTTTAGTTTACTCTCTCTAGGAAAAAGTCAACTTTGAATGTGAATTAACATAGAGAAATGGCCTCCTAGGGAATATAGAAAGGCAAAGATCGAGTGAATCTACAGCTAAATATCATCTCAGAGAAAAACGAAGATATCCAAGAAACTACCATAACCAATTTTATCTTCGTCTACTAAGGCAACTCCTGCAATCTTACTGATAGCTTACGAGTATGACATAAAGGGACCATTCACCCATTTCCGAAGTAGTAATTTTCCTTTAACCTTAAATACATCGTCAAAATGTGTAAGATGTCAGTGAACATATCGAAAAAACTTCTAAACACGTGGATCATTAAAGACAGTTCTCTGGTTTAGACAATGCAGTGGATAGGTTCAAATGCATGCTCTATGAAATCACTGTGCAATTTACGTGAGAGTCACAGCTGGAAATTATCATGCAATTTATGGAGAGTGGGGGAGAAAGAGAGCCAGGGGTTTTTGCATTGGTTCGTCCTTGTTGACATTTTTGTTCATATCCTTCAACATTTTCCAGGCGTCAACCTGTCGCTACTCTCGCGCGTCATGTCGTCCCGGCTTTCACGGGGAACCTACAATGGCGGCTTACTTTCGACAGAAGCGGGAACGATTGCCCGGGTGATTGCAGATGGCACAATAACGTTGGCCGGTTACTTGGGGGAGAGCAGGCTCTTGAACATCACCCTCCTTCCTTCGCTAGCGATTTGCATATCATCCATCATGGCCACCATTTACACCTACAACACCCTCTACTAAGTTCTTGTCTCTCGTAGCCGTTGTCCCTTCTAATGCCATCTTATATTTGTTCTCTTTTCTTCTCCAATAATGTCTGTACATGTGTTCTAAAACTGTAACTGATGAGGTCCGACGGACTTTTTCTTGAGTGGGATTTGTAAGAAAGCGAAGGAGAGCAAGGAACGGACGAGGTTTTGGGGAGAGACTTTTTGTATTTCTTCACTTGTAATCAATGTACAGGATTTAGTAATTATATTACAAGATGTACATATAGAAAAGGCAATGTAATATTCTACAAATCAATTCAATATTTCTATCTAATCTTTGATTGATTCTATAATCAAAATCAGATCAAACAATTCCCCGGTATATCTCCCGGATCTTCAGCATATCTTCCAACACTTCCCCTCAAGCTGGTGGCTTGTAAATGTCCAAGACGCCTAGCTTGCTGGGTAGATATGCATGTTGTCTTTGACATAGGGGTTTGGTGAAAACATCTGCAGGTTGTTCAGCAGTTCCAATCCCTCTTGTCTCAATTATCCCTTCTTGAATCTTCTCCCGAGCAGTTCCAATCCCTCTTGTCTCAATTATCCCTTCTTGAATCTTCTCCCGAGTGAAATGACAGTCCACTTCTATGTGCTTGGTCCTCTCATGCATTACGGGATTTGCCGCAAGCTTGAGAGCCGATTCGTTGTCACAAAATAACTTCGTTAGACCTTTCAGTTGTACTCCGAGGTCACCAAGTAAACCTCGTATCCACACAATCTCACATGTGGTTTTTGCCATCGCCCGATATTCTACTTCAGCTGAAGATAAAGAAACCGTTGCTTGCTTCTTGGTTTTCCATGAAAGAAGAGAATCTCCGAGTTTAATGCAAAACCCAGTGATGGATCTTCGACTCATAGGGCAAGTTGCATAATCTGCATCGCAGTGCGCCGTCATTTCCATGTTGCATCTTCTAGATAGAAGTATCCCAAGTCCTGGACACCTCTTCAAATACTTCACAACTTTTAGAGCGGCATTCATGTGGGATTCCTTCGGTTTGTGCATAAACTGACTGAGGTTTTGCACTGCATACGATATATCAGGTCTGGTCATAATCAGGTATATAAGTTTTTCAATGAGCTTCTGATAACTCGTCGGATCCTTTAGTATAGGATTGTTGACACCTAAATTTTGCCTAATCATTTAGTAATTAGTTGCATGAAAAAAAATTAAAATTAAAAAAATAAAAAAATAAAAAAATTGCATTTCATGTAGTTGCATTTGCATCAGTACCAAAAGGCAACAAGAAGCAGGGGCTCGCGATCGAAGGGATGGTCTCTCTCCACTGGTCTGAGCACGCAAAAGAGCGAACGTCAAAAAAAGAGGAAGGAAGTTCTTGCACGTCCGTTGTCTCTCCCTAATTAATGCATGCGCATGCACGCACAAATTCGGCGGACGTGCGGATTCTAGAGGAATTCTCAGAGAAGCAAAATGAGCCCATGATATATTATATAATATGCTCTCTCTCAAGTGTGGGTTGTCAGGAGAAGCAACGAGAAATTTGCTGAAGGAGGAAGCAAATAATAAACAAGAAAAGTCAAAAGTTGCGGCAATCCTATAGAAGGGAGGGACAAGTAGCCGTATAAGAAGCCCCAAGCATGAAGAAGAAAGAAGAATCCATGAACGTGCATTTTCTACCCCCCTCATTAATGCATGCACATGCACGCATGGAACGGGGGACGTGAAAATTCTACAAACGCCTGCAAAAAGATGGGCTAACATTTTTAGAATACTTTCCTTCCTAGAGAGCAGATCGGTGGCCACCACATTTGGAGAAAATATTCAGTGGTTCGTGAGTGCCACATCATCAGCTGACGTGGCACTCACGAATTTACTAATGCCCAATTAAAAATTGACACATGTCATTGCAAAAAAAAATAAATTAAAAAGTTAATTCTTTTTCTCTTTTCCCCTCCATCTTCGACCTCCACTCCGCCCGGGCTCCGCCATCTCCACCGCCCAAGTCACCTCCGCCCCTCCTTCCGCCATCGCCACCGGCGGAGTTGGAGTTACCGGCGCCCTATCAAACCAGTTTGGCCGTCTCCTCCACCCATGCCTCATTTCCAAATCCAGCGAGACGACGGAGAGAGTGGACGCGGAGATTATCTCCAGATCTGGTTTGCTGCAACAACTCCAGATCTGGTTTGCTGCTCCAGATCTTGGCTCGTCCATGGCTACCGGCAAAGAGCTCAACAACTTTGCCGCCGAGAAGCCATCCATGGCCGACCACTCCTCTAGATCTGGTTTGCAGCAAACCAGATCTGGTTTAGTGCTCAAAAGCTTCGAGCTCCAGTCTTGGCTCATCCATGGTCGTCGGCAACGAGCTCAACAGCTTTGCCGCAGACCGAGAAGTCGTCCATGGCCGACCGCTCCTCTGCATCTCCAGATCTATTTTGCCGCAACGCTCCTCTACATCTCCATATCTAGTTTGCTGCTCAACAGCTTTGAGCTCAAGTCTTGGCTCGTCCATGGCTGCTGGCGACGAGCTCAACAGCTTTGCCGCAGACCGTGGCGACCATGGTGGGGCGGTGGTTCAGGGACGACGGTGGCCGCGGCGGCGACTTGGGCGGTGGAGATGGCGGAGCCTGGGCGGAGCGGAGGTCGAAGATGGAGGGGAAAAGAGAAAAAAAAATTAACTTTTTAATTTAATTTTTTTCAATGACACGTGTCAATTTTTAATTGGGCATTAGTAAATTCGTGAGTGCCACATCAGCTGATGACGTGGCACTCACGAACCACTGAATATTTTCTCCCATAGAGATTTGAAAAAAAGAACCAAACTTGAACAAGCAAGGAAAAGTTGCGGCTGCCTCCTGTTCACGCTAAAGTCGGTTGTTGCCTATAAATAAGCAAAGGATCCTTGGCTTAGGAGGGGAGCAAGGGGAGCAAGGGGGAGAACGAAAAAATTCCCTTGAGAGGATTGTGAGAGCTATTAAAAAAAGAGAGCCCGTGTGGAGACACACGAGTTGAGAGAAAGGAGGGGATTAAAAAAGGAGAGACTCTCGTAGAAAGAAGAAAATATGAAGTCAGGGGGAGGAGATTAAAAAAAGAAGAGAAAAAGCAGAGAGAGAGACTGCAGAGAGTGAGCCGTGAGAGAGAGACAGAGAAAAGAAGTGACCGAACAGCAGAAAAAAAGAAAAAAAGAGGAAAAGACCCCTACTGTTCATCTTCTTCGGAGGTTCCTTGGCCGCTCGGCTGCCCCCCTGCGCCGACCGACCCGCTTCCACTCCGCCCCCCTGCGACGGCCAGCTCTGCTTCTGCTCCGGTCCCCTGCTGCGACGACCACCGCCGTCCACTTCGCCCCTAGCCGCGACGAAGCTTCTGCTCCTACGCCGTTCGACCTCAGCAGCAAAACTGCTGCTGTCCGCCCAGCCGCACCACCAGTCACCGCCACTCCGCCGGCCATCCCCTGTGCGAGCACCACCCACGTGCTCGCACCGCCGTTCGTCGCCCCTGCTGTGGCCGTGACGACCAGCAGCTTCCGATCCGCTTCAGCGTCCTCCATTCCTCTGCAGCTCGTCACCGCGCCGGAGCCCCACTCACCCGTCGCCCGCCTCAACCCGACGACCCACGACCTGCTCGCCTCCACCCGCAGCGCCCGACGCCCCCTCTGCCTCCGATGCTGCCGTCGCTCGCCTCCATCGCGCCCGCCAGCCTCCGCCTGCAACTCGCGCTGACCCGCGACGACCCGACGCCCAGCAACCCGCGCCCGACGCCGCACCACCGTCCCTGCCGCCGCCGCCGCCGCTCGTCACTCCTGCTCACTCGTCACCGCGCCTGCACCTCCTGCCGTCGCTGCACTACCGCCTCGACTCTTGCACCCGCAGCCGCGCCTCTGCTCGCCCGTGTCCCGCACCGGCAACGCCGCCCGCCTGCACTGCCTTGGCGTCAAATTCCAGCCCTACAAGCCGTCCTCGGAGTCCCGGCGACCCTGTTGCACCCGCAACGTTCCCTTGAGTCCAGGTCGTCACCCCCGTCCTGCTTTTGGCCCAAGCCGCGCCTTGCTGCTCCATCCCTGCACGTGCCAGCGACGAGCAGCTCTCTCTCCCGAGTTGCTGCGCCTGAGCTACCCCTACAAAGCCCGCGACGAGCTTGACCAGAAGCTGCTGTTGCGTTGCAACCGCCACAGCCCGACCCCGACGCAAACCGCCGTTCGTGAATCTTTGGCGTCAATCCAAATAAGGTAGTTTTCTTTAACCAAATTTCTTCTCAATATTATTGCATAAATTGGAATGTTTGATGTCAATCGAGGCTTTAGGCATTACCTAATAGGATATTATTGGTAAAAATCACTATAATTATTAATTTGGTCCGTAGGATTTCGGACCATTTTTCTAATTATGTTGATTTTGATGATATTTTGGCTCTAAAACCATTATAATTATTAAGTTGATCCGAGAGACTTCGGATCAATTTTCTTTGTTATGATGTTTAGGGTTAAAATAATCGTTAATTTAATCCGTGAGACAACGGATTATTTTTTCAATTATTTTAATCTTTCATTCGATGAATATCCTGAGTGAGTTGGGTACAATGCTTATCTGGTAATTGCTTGTTTTGGAAAACACTAAAAAAATCAAATCTTATATCGGAATATAATGGTTTTATAAGTTAGGATTGCATGTTTAGATAATTTTGGAATAGATTAGGATAGGATCTAAATACCTTTTTTTTTTTTTTATAAATAGGGTTTTAGATTATGTTTGCATATTTTAATAATCTCATTTAAAAAATAATAATTTTCTTAAATAGGATAGAGTCACATGTTTAGAATTTATCTAGTTAGATTTTTTAATATTAGATTGCATGTTACGGGTACTTAATTAAGATGAGTTTCCGAATTAAAATGGGATTTAATCTAAATTATTTCCTAGCTTGAATAGGATAACTTAGGTTTTGTAGTCAATTTTCAGTAATTATCTCGAATTTCAATAAAAAAAAATACCAAAAAAATATCATATGCATGTTATCTAGGTAAGTTTTCATTTTAAAACAAGAGAAAATCCCAAAAATAATTGATTGCCTTATTGTGTTTAATTCTGTAATGTTTTTTTTTTTTTCCTTTTGAATGTTATCTTTAATGTTTGTGCACTTGTATGATCACTTTAGTGTTTTAGGCTAAAATCGATTCAAGCTGCCTGCAAAACATTTTTTTTTGAAATAAAAGAGAAAAGGTACCGAAAGGGCGTTAGAGAAATCTAGCGTAATCAAGTCCCCGAACTCATTTAATCTCTAGTTCGTAAGAGTGAAGTAATTCTCTCATTACTTTACTTGGGTTTCTAATCGACCCACCAAAAATAGATTAGTGGTAACTCCATGATAAAAATCATTTGCATATTAAGAACTTAAACCTTAAGTTGCGAATTGGTAAGGGCTTGGGAGAGCTCGAGCTAAGTCTAGGCTTAGCAATCCATTAACCTAAACCGTAGGTGGTGCACCTGAAATTTAGGTCGCGACAAGGATCATCATCCTGAGATGTTCCCCCAATATGGTCTGCTATAGTCAATCTAGTATTCTGCTCGATTGGAATAATTGCTGGCTTGCATCCTGATAAACCGGCTTCTGATATAATCTCCAATACAAATTTCCTCTGACTGAGGGAAATTCCTTGGTGAGATCGAGCAATCTCAATCCCAAGAAAATATTTTGGTGCTCCCAAATCTTTTATATGAAACGTTGTATGCAAATATTTCTTAAGACTTTTTATTGCAGCTTCATCATTTCCCATGATAAGAATGTCATCTACATAAATCATCAAATAAATAGATGACATACCTTTAGTCCATGTAAACAAGGCATAATCGTACTTGGATTGTTTGAAGTCTGCATTGGTGAGAGCATTAGCAAACTTAGCATACCATTGTCTGGAAGCTTGTTTCAGCCCATAAAGGGATTTGCGGAGACGACATACTTTATTCTCCCCCTGTCTCCGTAAGCCCTGAGGAATATCCATGTAAATTTCTTCATCCAGATCGCCATGAAGAAAAGCGTTGTGGATGTCCATTTGGTGTAACGACCAATCATGGATTGCTGCAACTGATAAGAACGAGCGAACGGTGACATCTTTAGCAACTGGAGTTAAAGTTTCGTGATAATCGAAACCTTCTCGTTGGGTATATCCTTTCGCCACCAACCGAGCTTTGTATCTCTCAATGGATCCATCAGCTCTATACTTTACTTTATAAACCCATTTGCATCCTATGGATTTCCTGTTCGGGGGCAGATGAACTATTACCCACGTATGATTATCAGTCAACGCCTGTAATTCTGCTGCACCGTTGGTCTTTGGATGCCTCATCATAACTGGATGGTTCCTTTTCATCGGATATACGACTAATGCAACATCTATGTTCCGACGAAAGCTTATCAAAGGAGACATAAGAAGATATTGGATAGTTAATACCTGGTCCGTTAAGTGAGGCACAAACATAGTCTTTGGTCCACGTTGGTGGTCGTGTAGCTCGCCCCGAACGACGTGGATGATCCGTTGGTGGTGGAGGAGGAGATATCTCCGCAATATTGTTTTATGTCTGGTCACTAGAATCATTCTCAATATTTAGTGGAGCAGCAGGTACACTTTCCAATGCTTTCGTCGGAGGCAGCCGATCAGATGAAGATGATGGAATAACTTGTTCCGGGGATGCTGTGAGGAAATATTCAGGAGACATACTTTCCTCGTTTAAGGAACGATGAGAATTGGTTGAGATATTCAAATCCTCTGTAGGCTCACGAAATGGAAAGACAGTTTCGTGAAAGATGACATCTCTGCTCACGAAAAAATCTCCTGTTGATGGATCGAGAACATAATAACCCTTCTGTAGGTTAGGATAACCCATGAAAATACATCTCCTGGCACGTGGACTCATTTTGTCTCGAGGTCCCATAGTTGTAGTATAACATAAACAATCGAAAACCCGTAGATGATCTACTACTGGTTTTTTTCCATAAAGTAATTCGAAAGGTGATTTACCAACCAGTATCCGAGTAGGCATGCGGTTGATGAGGTAGGCTGCAGTAAGGACACAATCTCCCCAATAATTCGCTGGAATAGATCCCTGAAACTTCAAAGCTCGTGCGACTTTTAACAGATGACGATGTTTACGTTCCACCACTCCATTTTGTTGTGGAGTATAAATACATGAGCTTTCATGTAAAATTCCATGAGACAAGAAAAGTGAGCTGCAGTCATGATTAAAAAAATCTTTCCCATTGTCAGTCCGGATTCGCTGAATCGATTTCCCAAACTGATTTTTAGTCAAAGTGATAAATGTTTTCAAATGAGAGGGAACTTGAGCTTTGGACTGCATCAGGAATACCCATGTGGCCCGAGAGTGATCATCCACAATTGTGAGAAAATATCGTGAACCATCACGATGTGCTGTGTGATATGGTCCCAGACATCCACATGAATTAAAGAAAGAATATCACTGGAACGTTTTTTATTGGAAGGGAAAGGTGTGCGAGACTGTTTTGCGAGAGGGCATATATGACATTTAGAGTATGGAAAGAACGCACTATGACCCATTCTCGAATGCATAAGAAAATCTTTATCATTGGCAATGACATTACACAATGACAATTTATTCAAGGGAATTGAATTCAAATCAAAATGACTTGGAAAACTAGTCCAAAAATATAAACCTTCGGAAAGACTACCCAAGCCCATCAGTTTCCCAGTCGAAAGGGCCTGAAAAAAACATGTGTCAAAATCGAAGAGTATTTGACAGGAATTTTCCTTGCAGACTTTGAACACGGAAATGAGATTGAACTGAAATTGTGGGACATAAATGACATTTTGTAGGATAATTTGAGAACTTAGTTGAACAGTGCCTGTCAATGTGACATGAGTAATATTTCCATTTGGAAGTTGCACATAAATATGTGTATCCAATTTCTTATGAATTTTTGAAAAAAAACTTATATCACAAATGATATGGTCACTTGCTCCTAAGTCAACTATCCATGCCTTTCTCGAAATAGAATTGATCAGGCAGTGGGATATACCTGAGAAACTTCCTCCTTTATTTCCAATGTCTGCCTTTTGTAGTGTCTGCATCAATTGTTGATATTGCCCATAGGTAATTGGTCGGTCATTACTTGGACCGGTAGGTCCAATGACCTGGTAAGCTGCAGAATATTCTTTCTTTTTTCCTTTTTCTCCTGGCTTTCCATGTAATTTCCAACAATTATCTATGGTATGATGCGGACGTTTGCAATGTTCACAATATAATTTACCTCTCCCCCTTGAATTTTGGCCGAAATTCCTTAATGATGCAGAAAAAATCTGGCCGTCGGATGCTTTTATTGTGGAATTATTTCCACCGTCCGATGTAACGGAGAGATCGAGCCCTTGCGGATCTTCAGATCGTTGGAGGAGATCTGGTCCGTTGCTGCCGTCCCTTTTAAGGGTTCTTTCGCTGGAGACGAACCCTAGCCCCTCTCGACTTTCTCTCTCCCGGGCTAGGGTTTTTACGCCCGATTCTCTCCCGCGGTGTTCCCCGTGAAGAGCGAGTGCGATGCTGTCGCCTCCTTGTGCTTGCTCCGAAGTCGTGGGCTGCTGGCTCTCTTTTTGGATAGCTAGCTGGAAAATCCGGCCGAGGGGCGGCACCGGATCCATCGCCAGGATCTGCGAACGAAAATTAGGTATGTTTCGTTCAAAATCAAAAGAAGCCAAGTGGATTTCTCCCTCTCCTTCATAGATCTGTATTGTCTGAGAGTTTCTGGAGGTCCCTCGAGTTTTTCTTTCGCGGCCTCTAGCTCGTTCCAGAGCGATGAGAGTTTGTTGTAACACGCCGTGATGGACATATTCCCTTGCTTGAGATCTGTGAGTTCTTGCATGAGACAAAAGATTTTTGCTTGGTATAACTTCCCGTACATTTCTTTGATGTTGTCCCACATGACTTTCGAATCCTCCGTCGGTGGAAGGCCGGCTGCGACGTCTAGAGAAACACAATTGCCGATCCATGTGCGGATCAGGTGATTGCACTTTCTCCAGTGTCTGGCCAGTCGTTCGTCCGACGGAATCGGTACGGTTCCGTCGAGGAAACCGTCTTTATCTTATGTCACGAGGGCCCGCCGGAAGTCTTGTGACCATTTGTTGTAGTTTTTCGGCCTAGTCAGTTGCAGACTGATCAGTCGCAGTTCTGGACCGTCGGCGATTAACACATGCAGAGGATCGCCTAGCTCTGGTCGGCCGGTGATGGCCGCATCGGAAACAGTATAAACCTGGGTGAAAGATTCGGGTAGGGATTCGTCCCTGTACCCGATCCATTGAACCCGGTTCCATGACCCACATTGAAGAGTCTCGGGTAGGGATTTGTTCCCGAACCCGGTTCTCCAGACCCGCCGATTTGTTTTGTCTCGACGGATGGGCTTGCCCCGCTTGCGGCTAGTAGGCTCCCGTCGGGCTGAACGTTACTCTGGTAACTCATTACCCCCGGCAATATGAACTTTTTGCGGACAATTTTAGGAACCTAAATTTCTTGAGAAGGCGTATAATTTCCTCACCAATTTTTTTTTTCCTCTTCAGCCAACCCAACTCAAACCTATAGCTTTGTGCGCAACGCCATGTCGGCACCGCCGGTCTCATACTATGACTACATTGTCATCGGCGGCGGCACTGCTGGCTGCCCATTAATTCTAGTTAAATGCAACCATGTTGTGCATACAAGTTATGTCAAAAGTCATTGGCCCTAACAAGATTTTTCCATAATTGACATAACGACTTGGTGGGATTTGATACAATACCTAGGATATGCACAAACCGCAATGAAGCACTAAATAGAGCTAAAAATGAGGCATGTGTGCTGTTTTGGGCAAGCAATAAAAAATTAAACACATTGCCATCCATGCTAGGGGTGAGCGGTTCCCGGTTCCGGTTCGGTTCCGTCTGGAACTTGGAACCTACCCTCGGGTACAAGTTCCTCAATTTTTGGAACCTGGAACCTACCCGTTAGAACCGAGAACCTGGAACCTACCCCGTCACAGTTCCGTGGTCGGTTCCGGTGTTCCAACATTTTTTTTTTTTTTTTTTTCATTTCATTTTCGTAGTCGACGCGAATATTCGGAAGCCGAAATAATTCAATAGTTGGCCCTCCATTTTCAATACCTGCCAAAACACAGCAATATAAATTTTTTACATCCGAACATACAACTAAATTCATAGTTTTCTAGAGAAAACATTGTCTAATGTATAATTTGGTGATGTTTCATAATAATAACTACGGGCATGTTGTATGAGCATAGGCTTGGCATTTCGCTCTTGATTTGAGTGGGCAAGAAGCGGGTGCCACGTCGAGCAGAAACTTGTGTTGGCAGTCGCTGGAGCATCGAAAACATTACAATAGCTGAACAGAATTGAAAAAAGAAAGAAAAAAATGAAATAACAGAGAACCGGTCGTCGGAGAAGAAGCTCAACGAGCTCGTCTCTGAGAACCGGTCGTCGGAGAAGAAGCTCAACGCGAGCAGCGTCTTGCCCCTGTTCGACTGCTTCAAGCTCGCGTCGTTGAGCCTGACCCACTTCGCCCAAGTCCTCCACTACGCCTTACGATCCGTGAGGCACTTCGCGAAAGCCATGGCTCGCGAGATGGAGGCGGCGAACTGGAACCTCGACGAGGCCATCCCATTCATCAAGCCGCGAGCGAGGTTCGCGAAGCCCGGCCACCGGCACTTCGCCATCGAATCATTCGAGGCTAGATCGATCTTCGAGGGCTTCAACTTCCCCGACGGAGGAAGAGCTCGGTTCTGGCGGAGGCGGTGGCGGTGGCGGTTCGGAGCAACGACGGCCTGGACGGCCGAGCGAGTGGTGGCAAGAGGTGGTGACGGTGGCTTGGGGACGGCGGCGGTGGCTCACGGCGGCGAGGGGCGGCGCGGACGGCGCGACAGCTCGTCGAGCTCAACGGCAAGACGGCTTGTCGGACGAGCGGTGGGTGGTGGTGGTTCGGTGGCCAAGAGGTGGTGGTGAGTAGGTCGTGGGGCGGCGGTGTGGTGGTGGGTGAAGCAAAGAGCCAGCAAAGAGGAGGAGGAAGAAGAAAAAGAAGAAGAAGAAGGGGTAGGGTTTCGGCCGAGAGAGGGGGAAAGAGAAGAGAGCGAGAGAAGAAAAGAAAAAAGTTGGGGGGTAGGAAGTGACGTGAGGAGGGAAAAGGGGAGAAAAGAAAGAGAGAGAGAGAGAAAAGAAAGGGAAAGGGGGAAGAATCCGCAGAGGGGGGCAAATCTTGCGGGGGCGACGCTAGGGTTTTTTTTTTTTGAATTATGACTGGTTCCGGTTCCGGTTCCGGTTCCCGGTTCCCTTTTTCGGGAACCGGAACCGGAACCGGGAACGCCGGTTCCAGAAAAAGGGAACCGGGAACCGGAACCGGTCTCTTTAGAACCGGGAACCGAACTAGACCCTCGGGTTCGGTTCTCCGGTTCCCGGTTCTACCCGGGAACCGTGCTCACCCCTAATCCATGCTGCTTTAGGTGGACATAAATCAAACTATTCTTGAATCTGTATCTTTTAAGTATATTCATTATATAAAAATCGATACGACGATACCTAAATTTCAAGCAACGAGGGCTTGATTGTGACTAAAAATTCATGATAGGCGACGCACGATAATGGACTCTTGATCCGCCTAGATGTATAGTGAAAAGATGAGCTTGACTAGTCTTGTTCTGGCTTTGATTGGTGATGCTCAATCCTTGCTGCGTTCGAAACAGCAACCTTAAACAGCCGCAATTTCGGCATTACTCTATTCCTTGTGAATAAATATCCGTACATCGAGCATTCCGATGGAAAGAATATTTGCGGGCTTTGTCGCTTCGCAGCGTCCCATGGCGCCTTCCTTTGAGAACCGAAATCTAGGAGGATTTCGTTGTGGGACCCGTTCTCTTTCCTTCCACGAGGCAACCATCAAGCCGGACACGGATTTTATTATTATTATTATTATGGGCAATAAAATATTATTAATTTTGAGTGTATTAGTTTCTAGTCAGCAATTTCTGAAATTATTTTTCCGTAAAATATGATTACTAAGTGCCTCATGCCACTCTCAAACATATTTATTAATATCTCCCCAAACATTGAATAAGATATGGAGTTATACTCGAACCATCAAATGCAAATTAAGAGTATGATAATATGAACAATCCATAGATCATATTGAATTTTTTTTTTCCAAATAATGAATTTATTTGGTAGATTGTATAATATTTAAGATATATTTTTGTTACTTGTAAGATCAAATACATGAAAAATCCTCATGCCCGATCCTCATGAGAGGACATGCCCCCCCCGGGCCCCGCCTCGCCCCACCCCACCTTTCCTTCGTAACATCATCTCTGCATCATTACAAATTATAATCCTAATGCACTATCTTGATCTCATGGACTTGGGCCAGTCTAACCTTGAAATTTGGAACCTACTCGCACGGTCCATTTTTTTTTTTTTTCATTTGTTTGTATTCCTTGAAAGGACAAACTTACTTTTTTCCAATTATATATCCATCAATACACAATATTCAAAATCGCTACACTTAGCAACAAAATGGTGAGAAGAAAACACCGGTAAAAGGCAAATAGAAATTTTAAGCAACAGAGAATTGTCCAACTTATCCTTTAATCAAGCAAAACAAAAGCTAAAGCAAGAGTAGAAATCTCTAGTTGCCAAAAGCAACAACCTATAAAGATAAACACGAAATTAAAATATGAACAATAAAAAGTACAAAATGCGTAACATAAAAAATGAATTATATTCTAACCACTTGAAAACAAAACAAACAACAAACATAGTTAAAATAGGTTTGGCCAAGGTTGGTTTAGGGTCAATTTGCCGGTTCGCTTTAGCACCCCGAACTTGGAACTAAATTGCACAATGCCGGTTCCCAATTTTTAAGATTGAAAATCGAACAATTTCCAAGAGGAATTGGATTGCATAGTGTCGACCTAGTTCGGTTTTAGGTTCTGCTCTAAGCCAATGTTGACCCCTAAAAAAGGTAACCTAATTTTGTCTCTATTCCTCGAAAATCGAAGTTAGGTTTAAATGTAGATCGACCAAGTGGACAGATGTTGATTCTTGTCTGCTAGTGTGCTGTTGCCATTGGACTTGAATTTTCCATTTTATTGTCTCTAAGTTGGTATAATTGGAGGACCTTACTATTTTTGCCCCTTTTCTTCTTCTTCTTCTTAAAAAAAAAAGAACATTTTTTTTACTATTTTAATTTCTCACATATGACGTGATAAGATCAAGTGTAGGAAATAATTGGGATGTGATTGTTCGGGAAAAGTGCCAAAAAGTCCTAAACCTTTTGTCTTTGTGCAAATTTAGCCCTAAACCTTTTTTCGATGCCGATTCAGTCCTAAACCTTTTTAAGTTGTGCCAATTTAGTCCTTTCCGGTAATTTTGACCGGATTTTGCTGACCGGACGCCGGCCGGCTAACGTGACCTGATCGGCGCCGATGTGGACAACTTTTAATAATATTTTAAAATTTTTTATTTTTAAAATTTTTAAAATTTTTAAAATTTTTTTTTTTTGTCTTTTCCTTCAGCCGGTCATTGGGGTCCGGCGACCGGCCGAGGCGATCGCCGGCGAGGGCGAGGCCGACCTCGCCGGATCGGCTAGGTCGAGCCTCGCCGGCCATGGGCGAGGGCCGGCGAGGCTCGACCTCGCCAGATCCGGCGAGGGTGAGCCTCGCCCATGGCCGCCTCGCCGGATCCGGCCAAGGGCGATGGGCGAGGCTCACCTCGCCGGCCCTCGCCCGACCTCGCCGAGATCAGGCCATGGGCGAGGGCGGCGAGGCTCGACCTCGCCAGATCCGGCAAGGGCGAGCCTCGCCCATGGCCGCCTTGCCGGATCCGGCCATGGGTGATGGGTGAGGCTCGCCTCGCCGGATCCGGGCGAGGTCGAGCCTCGCCGGCCCTCGCCCGACCTCGCCGAGATCAAGCCATGGGGAGGGCGGCGAGGCTCGACCTCGCCAGATCCGGCGAGGGCGAGCCTCGCCCATGGCCGCCTCGCCGGATCCGGCCATGGGCGATGGGCGAGGCTCGCCTCGCCGGATCCGGGCGAGGTCGAGCCTCGCCGACCCTCGCCCGACCTCGCCAAATCGGGCCATGGGCGAGGCTCGCCCTCGCCGGATCCGGCGAGGTCGAGCCTCGCCGGCCCTCGCCGGATCCGGCGAGGGCGAGCCTCGCCCATGGCTTGATCTCGGCGAGGTCGGGCGAGGGCGGCGAGGCTCGACCTCGCCGGATCCGGCGAGGCTCGCCCTCGCCGGCCCTCGCCCATGGCCGGCGAGGCTCGACCTCGCCAGATCCGACGAGGTCGGCCTCGCCCTCGCCGGCGGTCACTCGCCGTCGCCGGACCTCGGCGACCTACGGAGGAAAAAAAAAAAAAAAAAAAAAATATTAAAAGTATTTAAAAAATTAAAAAATATTAAAATATTATTAAAAGTTGTCCACGCGCCGATCATGCCACGTCGTGGCCGGCCGGCGTCCGGTCAGCAAAATCCGGCTAAAATTGGCCGGAAAGGACTGAATTGGCACAACTTAAAAAGGTTTAGGACTGAATCAACACCCAAAAAAGGTTTAGGACTAAATTGGCACAAAGACAAAAGGTTTAGGACTTTTCTGGTACTTTTCCCTGATTGTTCCAATGATTGAATCCTTATCCTTTTGACTTCTCTTGCTCTATTCTCTGTATGTATCCATCCATGTAGGTCGTAGCAATAATTGCATGGAATCAACGCTATATATTTCTTTAAGAAGGATGTCCCCACATTATAATAGAGTTAGACTCCTTTAAAGTCAAGGGCATGCAACCACTATTTCATTTGAGGACATGGGACGTAGTGTAGCATGCATGTGTTAGAGAGCGCAAGTACATTCCAACCGCCCATAACATTGTTGTTGCCACCACCGCCGCTGTCATTTTTCGCTATTTTATCCAAGTGCATAGGTTCGTGACTTGAACCGTCCTGGCCATGCGACATAGGATTTGACTTTTCTTATCCTTGGTAATCAAATTAAAAGTGATAGATCCTGGATGAGATTAAAAAAAAAAAAAGGTATTAAGGATCTTCCAGACTGTTTTGCAAGAAAATTGATGGGCCAAAAGGATCATTAAGATGAGAAGTATGAATGCACTCTCTTCTATTCGATAGCATTTCTCTATGATCTGGTGTCGGTAAATGCTCTTTCCACTCGATCCATTTGAGCTAAATCCCTTTGTTTTTGTTCATGCAGCAAGAATGGCCTAATGAGGAGAAGGAGCAGTTCAGTCCGGTGTCTGTCTTGGACTGTCCATTTAACGATGACGAGGACATTGCTTCCCCTTTTGAATGGAGCCCTTCACGTATCGGAGGTCTCTCTCTCTCTCTCTCTTTCTCTAAGTGAACGAATTTAGTTGATGAGTACATTGAATCCTTGTGTGCATCAAGTAACTAAAGTATGATGTTTGTGATGAACAGGTGCCAAACACAAGCTCAGGCACAAGGCTCACCGGTGCGAGACACTTTCTCGATTGAAGCCAATGCAGTTGGAGAGAAGGATCGCTTTGTCGGAGCTCGAAGACGAGGTTCCAGTGCAGTACCCTAGCTTGGCCCCCAGTCCGAGTGTTCTTACTGAGGTTCAAGACGACGAAAGAAAGATCGAAGAGAAGATTCGAGAGTTGCTTGATGTCGCTGCGGGAATTGATCCGTCTTTCACCTCGAAAGTGGACATTCTCCTGTTGGACTTCTTCAGAGAGAGGCTGGAGGAGGAGAGCGCGAACAAGATTGCGATTGGAGGATTGGATGAGTTCGAGAGCGAACTGTTGAAGGTAGCCGAGGGTTGGATCAATCGGCAACCCCAAGAAGTGTTTTTAGGATGGGAGGTTGAAGATGGAAGGCATGCTTACATTAAGGATATGGAGAGGAGAGAGAGATGGAGAAATGTGGATGAAGAAAAGATGGAAGTTGCTTTGGGCTTGGAGGTTGAGGTTTGGGGATCTTTAATGGATGAAGTCTTGCTAGATATCTTTAGCTGAAGATGTGGAAATAAGAGAGAATAAATTAGGTTGATTTTCCCCTTTTTTCTTCTTGGTTGGGAAGCAATCATGCTTCATGAGGTAGAGACAATTGATGAGAGCATTCACCAGTTCAATTTTGAAGTCTTGATTGAAAAGAGCTGAGACCTCTCTCTTCTTTGTCCTTTTTCCATAGGAATGAGTCCAATTCTTGAATGGTCGCATTGCCCATAAAATCAGTCACTCCATAATGGAGGACCATACCTTGAGGAACCAACCTTGATTGCAAATGCTGGCAAAAGGGCCAAGATGGGGTCAAGATACACATAAATTGGCTAAATAGTGGATAAGTAAGAGAAGTAGGATATGATAATGACGTTCTACCATCTTTTGAAGCCCTAATGGGAAATGACGTTCTACCATCTTTTGAAGCCTTAATCTGAAATGATGCTCTACCTTCTTTTGAGACTTGATGATTAGGGCCCTTCTTTTCCCTCCCAAAGTTTTTGATGAGTACATGAACGGTGCAACACGTAAGGCAATATATCTCTTCCAAGACGACGAACCACTGCATCGGAGGTTTCGGGAAACCACCGCGGCATTCGGTCAAGTGATATAGGGCTTGCTCTCACATAGTTTAGAGTTCCTCAAGCACAAGTTTGAACCACCCAATCATTCTTCAGTCTTGAAAAATCTTAATTTGTCTAGAGTGTGATCGAGACTAGAGTGCGCTTTCCCACGATTTTAATTCACGAAGACAATGAGGTTCTGGAAAAAAGTAGATGTAACTCAAAGCAAAACCAGTTTGGCTTATGAAAACTAAGTCTTATGTGATGTATCGATTGAAAGTGTTATCTACGCAGCTCGCCGTAAAGTTTTAATTCAGGTGATATCCACATAAAAATATATGTTATTCAAGTGCTCACACGTGCTCAAGTGCACACGAACAAGATGGATATGAACTTTGAAGTTTCATTTCCTCCTTTTCTTTCCAATAACGAGAATAGGAGTGTGAATTGTTGTTTTTAGACATCATTTGTTCTATAGCCAAGCTAGAAGATGCCTTCTTTGACAAAACAAATTAATGTTGAAAATGGGCTGAAGAGATTCTCCTTTCTTCTTGCTATTGAAGATTAGGCTCCTTGACAATAGCCCATAATTCGAATGATGAGAAAGGCCCAATGTCCTTCTTCATGATCCACATGACACTGCACAGGCATGTATACCCCCAAAAGGAGTGGGAAGAAAGATGATGCATCAAAAAGAGAAACCACAAACTGGCCAGAGGAAGAAACAGAGAAAAACCCGAAGTGTTTCAAAAGGAATATGAACAAACACAAGCAGCTAAGGAATTCATACGGAGTCGAACTCGAGCTCCAATAACATACTTTACTTAGAGTGATTAGAAACCAAATCGAGTCGAGCACGTGAATCGCAACAACACATACATGCTAATCGTCTGGGCTTCAGGCTACCCTTTAAACTGAGATACCATCATTAAGGTCAAAATCAAAGGCGCGTGATATGAAATCACATGCAACTACGTATATGTCATTAGCATCATGTTTCAAAACCCTAGAATGAGCAATTACGTTGGCACCACATATTGTGTTTAATGTGCAAAAATTCTTTTAGGTATGGTAGACATGGGTAAAAATACTTATACTTTACTTTTATTCTATGACCTCGAACTCTTCATTAAAATCCATACTTGTAACAACTTAATCGGGGTTGTTCTCAATCTTGAGTTTGAGGATGCGAAATATTTTGCACTGGGACGAGATTGGGTTTCAAAAATTCTATCGATTGAGTTAAATTAAATAAAATGGGTTACGCCGACTCAATTCGAGCATAGTCCCACTTCATAAGTCTAATTTCATTTGTCACGCTGATAAAAAGCTCTACTCTCATCTCTAGATTACAAGAGTTAAGTAGATCAATCAATCCATCAGTAAACTTTACCTTTCCCTTTCGAATGTTGAATTCATTTATCAAATTGCATAATTTCAAATTACTTCTTAAATCAGATGCATGAAATCTGCACTTGTGAGAGCTCCTTTGTACTAAAAACAGTTATCAATTGTAGGAGTGAACGTGCTAATTCATATGCCTAGATCAGAACACCATTTTTACATCATTACTGCATCATTACAAAGTACAGTCCTAGTACACTGTCTTAAGACTTAGGGGGAACCGCTTTACCGGGACCTCGTCCTACTTTTGTCTCCATTTCCGCGAAAAGCACGACCTTCTTATCTTCTCTTTTCTCTTTTCCTGGTAGAAAGAAAGCATGGCTTCAGACCCACCCTAATAAAAATTTCAGCAGGAAGAATTGCATCTGACATTAAAATAAACTGAACTGCCTTTCACTTTCCAGATCGACATAATGATCTGCAAAACATAAAGTGGAGATCGAAATCTCTAAAGCCATGTCCCTCGAAGGTAGTCGGAAAGTGGGGATCACGAGCAGGGCAACGGAAGAGTGCAATAAATTTACTAAACAAGATAAAAAGTGGCGAACGGAACTTCCATGATTAGCTGGCATAAGATTTTGTGAACTGTGGAAATATGTAATAAAAGTGACAAATAAATCATCTAAAAAGATTTAAATTCAGAAATTCCTAATTCGATATTATATAAAATATCGAGGGGCCCAGCCAATTATTTCCGAAAATGTAAAGCTGTTCGATGGAGGTTTAGTATGTGTTACAGAATCGGCATGCGCGATCTTTTTGACATAATTAGATGGTCTCCACGTGGGATTAGTCCGATTTAGCAGAGATTGTTCTCGCATAACAATATTCAAGACGCAATTATCAAATTTTGAAGGGCACGAAGACAAACGCCCATAAAGTGCAAAAGGACTAGATCTTTGGATCTGGGGTGGAGCTAGCGATGGCGACAATAATTGCAATTTGCACTTTTGGAGTGGTGGCCATTGCCTCCTAATCTTTATATTTTATACAATTTTTTTTGTCAGGGTTTTGATCTTTGTCCGGAAAGCTTTATTCGGGCTGTCTCAAATTGACCATCACACTCGATTGGCTCGTGGCGCTACCGATATTCCCTCACATTTGCGATTGATCTTGTACCATTTCAAATTTGTAAAACGACACAATCCTCAAATCACACTTAATTATATTTTATGATGAGCATGGGATCGTGTCATTTTCTCGCAACGCCCATACACCAAACTAGACCACCTAATTCCAAATAAAATATTATCTGATTTGATTATGAGATAATATCTATCAAAGGGATCGTGACATAAATGATTTATAAATTTTGACTTAATGCGCAATATGATCCCTAAGCTTTTAACTTATTTAATGTGATCCGTGAACTTTAGTTGAATGTTAAAAGTGGTTCCTTGTACATATTCAACTTAATTCCTGAACTATATGAGAATATCCAATATTGTCATTCCATTATTTCACGTTTAGGGGTAATATATTAAATATGTCCCAAAATTTTATGAATTACATTGAATAAATTAATTAGTTCATGAATTACATTGCATATTGGGTTACAGTTCAGAGATCATATTACACATTGAGCCAAAACTGGGGACCATTTATATCATTTTCTCTTTTTCAAATTACAATACCACATAATTGCATAGATTGCGAGGTCACACTAAAATTACGAAGGGAGCAATTTTGGGACTAAGCCAAAGCGGATTATAGTCCAAAAAATGAAACGTTGTTGTCACGCACAGTTTAGTCTTATCCCCTTAACAAGGTCGTTGCCATCATCATGTCATTGTTGAAGTAGCATAGTTATGTTTTTTTTTTTACTACTTCATCACAATATTTGTGTCTAAGTGGGCAAGCGATTATCGCTAGTCATTTCTTCATATCTTCAGTCCGATTATGTCCATATAGTATCGTAACTATATATTTCAACAAGTTCATCATGATGTTTGTGTATAATTGGGCAAGCCATCAATGATTTTCACGTGTCATTTCTACTTTTCTTTAGTTTGATTATGTCTGGAAGGTACCATTGTTGTCATTGCTTAACAAGCTCAGCATGATGTTTGCGCCTAATTGGGCAAGCAATCAGCGATTTTCACAAGTCATTTATTTTTTTTCTTTAAATCCGATTGGTATATGGAAAGGTACCGTAGTCATTCTTCTCAACAAGCTCACCATGATGTTCGTGCCTAATTGGGCAAGCCATCAACGATTTTCCAAAGCCATTTCTTCAGTCTAATTATGTCCCGAGCTACCTATAATGTTATTAACAAGTACATCATAAAATATACGGTATCCAACCGAAAGTAGCATCTTGGCCTAGCAAAAAGTTAAAAAAGAACATATTGTTGTCCTTCTGCCAGAGAAAAATATCGAAGGGGGTTGATTACATACCAAAAATTGTTTGGTAAGTCGCTTTTTAGGGGGAGAATCAATGGATCTCATTATTTCTTAATACTTGATTAGCATAACTCATTGAATTAAGCTGTCGAATAACTTCTCCAGTGCGCCTGAAAGGATCCGGTTTGAGGACAATCTCGGCCGTCCATTTTGTAGGGACGTGGCAATTCTCACGTGAAGCCGACACGTACGTCGTCGGATCATCCATCTGTGCAGGTAATACCTCGGGGACAAGGCTCCACAGAATAGGGCATTGGCCACGGAGGGCGGTGCCACGTGTAAGCATGTTACCCACGTAAGTCTGTTTCTCTGCTCGTCTGCTTCGCCCCCTCATCTTCTACTGTTCTTTATTTTTGCTTGCCCTATCTTCTCCTCACAACAAGAAATACTAGACATTTAGAGTGCGTTTGGTAACGCTTCTGTTCTAGAAAATAATTTTTTTTTTTTAGTTCTCAGGAACAATTTTTGATATAAGAATATGTTTAGAATCGCATGAGAAAATTTCTATTAGGAAAAGAAATACGTTTGGTAAAATTATATAATTTTGTTGTTTATTTTAATTTTTTAATTTTTAAATATTTTTATTATATTTTCCTTTTTTTTTTTTTTCTTTTCTCTTCTTCTTCCTCTTGGTGGCTAGTCGCCGGCGGCCGGCAACTGACTGGGCGAGGTCTGGCAAGCTCGCTGGAGCCTCGCCTGACCACCGGCAAGCACCGCGAGGCTCGGCCTCGCCGGATCCGGGCGAGGCCGAGCCTTGCTGGTGGCCTTGGTGACTAGCCGAGCCGAGCCTCACGTCGCCCGGCGAGGTTCGACGTCTCCGAGGGCCGGCGATGCTCCGACGAGGTCACTGGCCCTTGTCTGGCCGGTTGTTGGCGCCAGCCATGGCCAAGGCCGACGACTGGCCAAAAGGAAGAAGAAGAAGAAGAAAAGAAAGAGAAGAAAAAAAATATGAGAGAAAAAAATTGTTTGTAGAAATTGTTTGGAACAAGAAGCTTCTTTTTTTCTATTTCTTATTTCTGTTTCAAATCTGTTCCCGGAAACAAAAGTTTTACCAAACACATTTATGTTCTTATTTTGTTCTCCGGAACTTTTTAACAAGCAGGCCCTTAGTGGCCCTCCTAGTTTCCCGAAATTCTAAAAACCTCCCCAATTAAAAGCATGCATTTTCCAGCGATAAAGCTCTTTCTAACATGTCGGTAACTCTTATCTTTTGTATTATTTGCTTTTTTTTAAGTATGTGGATGAATCATCTCATTCTCCAACTTTTAGGGCACGAATGATAACTATTTTATCATTTGGAAACAATTTCATACCAAAATTTTTATTTTTGTTCCCGAGAAAAATTTTGGAGTATTTAATCGCATTTGATAATGACAAAAAATTTCTATTTCTGGAGTAGAAATTTGTTTAATAACAATATAAAAATCATGAATAAATTTTCCGACCTCCACCGGACACGTTGACTTTTGGAGCACGTCGCTCATCCACTTGTCACACGGCTAGGCAGTCCTGAAGTGGCAGATCTTGTCTTCGAATGATGGCTTTGTTTGCTACTCTTGATGTGGTTGTGGATGAGAATCATGTTAAGGATGGTGTTGTTGTAAATGTGAATAAGGCCGTGTGTGATGATGTTGGCGATCAGCATCCTTGACATCCAAGCTGTCACGACCTCGACTCCATCCCAAGGTCACGAGTAGCAAGGGTTATTTTCGCGACGTCTCAGGCACGTCGCCGTCCCATTTCTTTTTATCTTTTCATTAAGCACATGCAGAAGCGTACATACAACACCCGGACAACAAGCAGCTAGGAAAACAACCATTTACAAACACACAATTACATTAGCTACGTTTTACAAGCCATTCTATCACGGGTCGTTATATTTACAATTACCACATCTTCAAAAGGTCGGGGTAAACCTTAGCTCCTCTAGCGAGATTGCAACTCTCAAAATTGACGTGAGATTTTTATGCTTACAAGACTGAAAAGATGAGGGGTGAGTTTTAGGGAAACTCAGAAAGCAAAACCCCTAATTCTCTACTAGAATGATATCTCATCATCAAAATCTAGTAGGTACAACACTCGCAATGCAATATCAATGACAGATCATTAGCAAACTTACTGCTACACCTCAACTATATGCAGATGCCCATTGCAACATACTTCAATGCATGCTTACCTTCAGCTTGTTAATGAACATATCAACATATCATACTCATGCATATATTGGCACTCATGCAAATTCATTTATCATCGTCCTGACTCAACCAGGCCCTCTCGGCTCAACTAGGCCCTCCTGGCTTAACTAAGGCATCCAGCTTCAAGTTAGGCATCCTAGCTCAACCAAGACATCTCAACTCAATTGAGACATCGTGGTGCTAGCTCACCAAGGCATCTGGGCTCAAACCTAGGCATTTTTATCTCCCAAGTTTTCAACTAGGTCTTAGGTTAGCTTGGACACTTCATCTCGGTATTGAATAACTAGAAGCCAAATGCAATTAATGTGCTCTTAACTTGTCTAAGAAGGTTTGACTAACCTAAGGCCTATCTAGCTTACCCTCCTAGTTGGGACCACAATAAGGGTCGAAATCGAGGATGTTACACAAGCCTTGAGGACCGTGAAATTGGAGAGGTTGGCATTGTTGACGAACTCATTGACCAAGAAAATGTTATTGCCAAAGATGGAGGTGCCAAGTAGCTTTGTGATGCTAACTAGGTTGTTCCAGCTAATCATCCCAAGTAGCTCCTTAAGGCAGCCCATGTCAATCTTGTGCCTGAACTTGCGCCGGAAGATGATGGTGTCCTTGTCGCGGAGGGAGTAGCTATAGGAGGAGGAGGAGGATCCAGAGTAGCGGGGCTTGGTGAGGAAGTTGTTGGTGGCGGATTGAAGCTCAGAGAAGTTGTAGATGATGGGATTATCCAAGAGGGAGTGGTGGAAATTGGAAAAGGAGGTGCTGCTGGAGAGGGAGGAGGTGCTAGCACCAATGTCAATGTCGAAGGCGAGCTTGGGGAAGGAGGAGGTATAGTAGCTGCCATTGAAAGAGGCAGAGGCAGAGGTGTCAGAGGGGGCAAAGGAGGCAAGGGCCAATCTAGGGATTTGGGACGAGGAGAGTCTCAAGGACAAGGAGGAGGGTGGTCTTCCCGTGGGAGAATGCACGCGAAAGAAAGGGAGTAAGAGATGAGAAGAATTTTTATTTCTATTTCCATTCCATAAATAAAAAGGTGGAAAATTGCTATTTCTAATTTTTGTTTGAAACCTGTTTTTGGACACACAAATATGTCCCGAAAATTAAAAAAAAAATGAATATTACGTCACTAAATAGATTTATGTTCCAAATCTATTTTCAAGGACAAAAAAAATAAAAAAAATAAGTAAACATAATGTTTCTTATGCAGAAGCCTAAAGTCTTGTAGCTTGATTTCTTCCCCCTCTTTCGTTCCAAATAGTGCCATCCAATCGCATCAGTTTTAATTGCATTTCATAGATACAATTACCTCTAACACATGCAATACAAGTTAAGAATGTGCACCTAGCTTGATGCGAGACTTTCAATTAATTTTAGGGATATAGAATAAAATATATAACATTTAGAGTTGGCGATACATGCCATGTTGAAGCAAAGACATAGCATCAATATAAATAATCCGGACACAACATGTCTAATAAAGCAGGTACACGTCACGGTTGTGAAACGTGTCACCATATCAGGTGTCGACAAGATACAATGCATTGATTTGTTACAAATATACATTAGCTCGTGTTCTGGTAGACACTTAAAACACTTTTATACACAATACTTTATGTTAATATGTTTCTAAATGGTACAACTAATTTCACTTGGCATTGCATCTAAGTATTATTAAGTTAGCGCTATCTTGATCCGCCTAGATGTATAGTGAAAAGATGAGCTTGATTAGTCTTGTTCTGGCTTTGATTGGTGATGCTCAATCCTTGCTGCGTTGGAAACAGCGACCTTAAGCAGCCGCAATTTCGGCAATACTCTATTTCTTGTGAATAAATATCCGTACATCGAGCATTCCGATGGAAAGAATATCTGCGGGCGTTGTCGCTTCGCAGCGTCCCATGGCGCCTTCCTTCGAGAACCGAAATCTAGGAGGATTTCGTTGTGGGACCCGTTCTCCTTCCTTCAACGAGGCAACCATCAAGCCGGACATGGATTTTATTATTATTATTATTATTATTATTATTATTATGGGCAATAAAATATTATTAATTTTGAATGTATTAGTTTCTAGTCAGCAATTTTTGAAATTATTTTTCCGTAAAATATGATTACTTAGTACCTCATGGTTTTTCACCAAAAAAAAAGAAAAAAAAAGTGCCTCATGGCGCTTTCGAACATATTTATTAATATCTCCCCATTGAATAAAATATGGAGTTATACTCCAATCATCAAATGCAAAGTAAGAGTATAATAAGGTGAACAATCCATAGATCATATTGAGTTTTTTTTTTCCCAAATAATGATTTTTTTGGTAGATTGTATAATTTTTAAGATATATTTTTGTTACTTGTCAGATCAAATGCATGAAAAATCCTCATGCCCGCTCCTCATGAGAGGACATGAGCACTGAAAACATTTTCACTTTAGGAAGGAACGTGCCCATTATGTGCTAAGATCGGATATGTTCTCTCTACACCCCACCCCACCCCGGCCCCGCCTCTCCCCACCCCACCTTTCCCTTCGTAACATCATCTCTGCATCATTACAAATTATAATCCTAATGCACTATCTTGATCTCATGAACTTGGGCCAGTCTAATCTTGAAATTTGAAACCTACTCACACGGGTCAATTTTTTTTTTTCATTTGTTTATATTCCTTGAATAGACAAACTTACTTTTTCCAATTATGTATCCATCAACACACAATATTCAAAATCGCTACACTTAGCAACAAAACGGTGAGAAGAAAACACCGGTAAAAGCCAAATAGAAGTTTTAAGCAATAGAGAATTGTCTTTCTTATCCTTTAATCAAGCAAAACAAAAGCTTAAGCTAAAGCAAGAGTAGAAATCTCTAGTTGCCAAAAGCAACAACCTATAAAAGATAAACACGAAATTAAAATATGAACAATAAAAAGTACAAAACGCGTAACATAAAAAATGAATTATATTCTAACCACTTGAAAATAAAACAAACAACAAACATAGTTAAAATAGGTTTGGCCAAGATTGGTTTAGGGTCGGTTTGCCGGTTCAATTTAGCACCCCGAACCTGGAACCGAATTGCACAGTGCCGGTTTCCAATTTTTTTTTTATTGAAGATCAAACCAATTCCAAGAGGAATTGGACTGCATAGTGTCGACCTGGTTCGGTTTTAGGTTTTGCTCTAAGCCAATGTTAGGCCCCTAAAAAAGGTAACCTAATTTTGTCTCTATCATTCGAAAAGCACGACACTTTTTCTTTCTTTATGTTCTTGCTAGAATAAAAGCATGATTTGGCAGATTTGCACCAACATTAATAAAAGCAAGCTGAAAAAATCACACCTGCCTCAAATTAAAGTGAACTGCACTTCACTTTCCAGGTCATGACACTGATCTACAATATTGTTAGAATATTTAAATATTGAAGTAAGTTTTAATATATCAATTAAACTTTAAGAATACTTTTTAGTGGTCTCATAAAAATTTATTTAAGCTTTTTACAATAGTTAACTGTGATCTCATAAAATTTCATAGGATATCAAAGGGGGAGGTTATGAGCTTAACATTTTTTAGGTCTTATTTGCCTCTCTTGTTGTATATTTTATTGCTTTAGTCTTAGGGTAAAGTCCAATTTATATGCGAGGGGGATTGCTCGAACGGCTTAAATCTTTCTGAACATTTTACCGGGATCCCTCCACATTTGCATAAATTCCTCAAAAGTAGGCGCAAAGTGGGGCAATGAGTAACAAAAGCGTGCAATTAATAACTATACAAGATAGAAGTGGCGAATGGAACATTCATGATAAGCCTTGAAGTCAATCTATTATATTGCGAAGAATTGAGAGGCATAATTAATACGTACCCCACAAGAAAAGGTATATATACTAGTCTAACTTGGCATAGATTTTTCTCCAATAATTACATTCAAGGCATGATTGCTAAATTCAATGGCACCAAGACTAACGCCCAATAAGGTGCAAAAGGACTAGATCTTAGCATCTGAAGTGGGGCTAGTGATGGCGACAACGATTGTAATTGGCGAATTGAAGGTCGCACTTATGGAGTGGTCGGCATTGCCTCTCGAAGTGGACAATCACACTCGGTCGGCTCGCGTCGCTATCAAGTTTCCCTTAAATTCATTTTAATCGATTTCGTACCATTCAAAATTCGTAAAACGACACGACCGTTGGATCACGTTTAATTCTATTTTAGAACAGGCGTGGGATCGTGTCGCCTTCTCGCGACACCCCGTGCGCCCCACTAGACCACCTAATTCAAAATCAGAAATTGTCCGATTCGACTACAAGATGAAATTTATCATAATAATGCCACGTGATTGCATGTAACGTTAGGTCATACTGAAATTTATATTCATAATCGAACGAGTACAAAAGCTGGCGAATTAGTGCCACCGCTAGCTGAGTAGAACAGGACAAATCGCTTGGCACATTCGCATCGTGTTCTTGAAGATGTTTTTGTCACGTAGAGTTTAGTCTTATCCCTTTAGCAAGGTCCTCGTCACAATCATGCCATTGCTGAGTTAGCATAAATTGTATTTTTTCGACGAGTTCATCACGAAGATCGTGTGGAATTGAGCGAGCCATCCACAATCTTCGCGAGTCATTTCTTCCTTTCTTTAGTTCGATTATATCCGGAAGGTACCGTAGTTATAGTTTTCAGCAAGTTCATTCGTAGCATTCATGGCTAAATGGGCAAGCCATCAACGATTTGTGCGCGTCGTTTCTGCTTTTCTTTAGTCCGATCATATCCAGGAGGTGCCCTAATTATATTTTTCAACAAGTCGATCATCATGTTTGTGCATAATTGGTCAAGCTATCGACGATTTTCCTGAGTCATTTCTTCAATTCTCGAGTCTAATTATGTCCTGAGGTAGTTGATTATATTTTTCAACAAGTCCATCATGATATTTTTGGTTGTGCCTAACTGATCAATCATATTCACAAGTCATTGCTCCATTTTGTTTAATGCAATTATGTCCCGGAGGAAATCGAGTCTTTTTGTTGTGACTCCACCCAGGAATAGTGCCATGTATATTTGACACGTGAGGATTAACTTTCTAAGTGTGGGGGAGAGAACTAGTGACATGACAATTAAGACAACGATGTTTGGAAAATTACACGATCCACTTAGTTGAATTACTAGTCCGATATCGAGTTTGGTTGGACCCCCTACGTTGAACAAGAAAATTGTCCAAAAAATCCTAATTTTATTACACTTTTGTTAATATAGTCCTAAACTTTTTAATTGAGACAATTCAATCCTAAATATTTTCACGGTTTGTTAATTGAGTTCATCCAGCTAATTTTGATGGGGAATTACTAACGTGAACACTTTTCATTTTACGTGGCACGGTTGATATCAATGTGAATATTTTTAAATTTTTTTTCTTTTCTTTACCTTTTTGAGTTTTTGGAGAGAGGACCAGCGAGGGTTGTTGGCCACAAGCAAGGGACGCCAAGACCTCACTAGACCTAGTGAGAGCATCGGGCATCTATCTGCTAAGCCCTTGCTCTCCAGAGCCAATGAGGGTCGGCTCATCTTAACCAACACAGATACAAAATATCAAATTTTTAAGTAATGTGACTGATTATTTTTAGAAATTTTTTTTTAATTATTTATCTTTCGTAAAATAAATGGAGCCTTAATATGGATATATATTATATTAAGCCAGTCGAATAACTTTGCCGATGCACCTGAAAAAAGGGTCCGGTTCGAGGACGATCTAGACCGTCCATTTTGCGGGGTAAAACAGGCCCCGTCCCTTCCGCCCCACGAAGGGACGGGGAGATGAAGCTCCGCGGAACCGAGGGGCAGCGCCACGTGTAAGCACGTCACCCGCACAAGGTGGCAACTTGCCACCCGTCCGTTCCTGTCCCCGCTGGGCCCCACTTTGTCTTGTTCTGCTTTGTTTTCAGTTCCTACTTCCTAGTGAACCTCGTGTTCTTCTGTTTGACGGGACATAATGGAATCTGTCTCCGCTGGGCTCGCATGCATTGATGGCCCCTTCTTCTTCTTGTTTTACGACATCGTCCGTTGCACGTGGGGCCCCAAAGAAAAGTACGAAAACAGCGAGTGTGGCCCTCCTAGTTTCCGGAAATTCCAAAACCCTCCCCTGTTGGGATCATGAATTCTGCAGTTCGAACATGGGGCGTGCCGAGAAATGTCCTCCCGTCTCTTTCGTCATGGTGGATTTGGTGACCGATCGAATTGGCATCGCGTTGATCGGCCTATTGTGGATAAGGAATGTAGTACGCGCAGCTTGGTGCGTGACCTCCAATTAATTTTTAGGGATGTAGAGTACAACTATGTAGACATTTAGAATCGATCATTCGCATCGTATCGAAATATAAATACAACGTGTTTCATTAAAAATAGTACAAAAAAAGTTATGAAATTATTATATTTGTGCTAATTCAGTTATAAATATTTCAATTATAACAATTTAGTACTAGACATTTTCATAATTTATCAATTAAATCAATCCAATTATTTTTGGCCGAAAATTGCTAATGTAAACATGTACCGTCCTCCGTTACATGACCGATTTGAATTTATTATTATTTTTTTTTCCTTTCATTTTGGCTGACGAGAGTGGCTGCCCTCAATAGATCTAGGTGAGGGCCGACTTGCTTGTGGCCAACACAGCTGCGAAGGCTCTTGCAAGATCTAGGCAAGGGCCTTCTTGCGCATAGCCAGCAAGGGCGCGAAGGTCCGCACTAGCCAAAATGAAACTGAAAGACAAAAACAATAAAATAATAAAAAATAACAAAAAAAGTTAAAAAATCAAAATATATCAAAATATTATTAAAAATGGCCACCTTGGTGCTGGCTATGCCATGTAGGATGTTCAACGTCGACGTCAGCAATTTTTTGGCCAAAATTGATCCCATATACTTAACTGACCAAATGAGAAAAGACTTTGCAATAAATTAACATAATTAAAAGATTTATAGCTGAATTAACATAATTACAATAAGTTTATGATTTTTTGGGTACTTTTCCCTAGTTCATCCGAAAACGACACATTTATGAGATGCATCGAATTGTCTTCACACGAACATATCGCCGCCTAACAAAACGGAATGCACAACCGACATAGTTAACATGATTATGGAATGTGTTGGTGTCTTAGGCATTAACATGACTGATATAATAAATTGTTCACAAATATACATTAACCTGCATATATAATAAACATGTTTATGCACGAACTTGTATTAACACGTTTCTAAACGAGATAAGTAATTTCAGTCCATATTACATCTAAAATGTAACATTGAGTTGTTTTTACTTTATACTTAACGAATTTTGTATTCCTAAACATATTTTTATTTATTTGCTTCTTTTCGATATGGACGTTATCTTCATAAACTTTAAGTGAAGAAAAAAACCTCTAAATATGTGCATGAAGTATGTTAAAATGTATTTAGTCGTGGTTATGTTGAATCAAATGACATGTTAACTCATCGTGTCAATTCATATCTTAACGGGTTAATCGGGTCAACTGATGCTAGATACAATTTTTGTTGCGCACCTTTCATGGCATCAACTCATTTATACCATATCCGAACTTATTCAATTACGGTTAAATTATGCAAATCGATCGCTTTGGGAATCCTTGACCCTAACAAAAATTTCCTCGACTGATACACCTGCTTGGCAATACCTAGGAAATTCACAGATCGCAATGTCAAAAAGATCTGCCGAAGATGTATATCGAAAAGGCCAAGCGGATTAATCAGTGCTCAACTTTTGTAATATTTTATTCCTTCTGATTAGAAAATTCGTCCAATTAAATATTCTGATCTCAAAAAGAAGCGGCAGCCTTTATCGTTTTCTGGTCATTTGCAGAGGGAAAGTGATGTCAGGGCGTTGTCTTTTCGCGGCGTCACATGAAGCTGTTTTTGGGAACCGAACTCTAGAAGCGCTCTCGCGTGGGACCCATTTTCATTCCTTCCGCGAGGCAACTATAAAGCAAGGAAAAACAATTTAGTTTTTTTTTTTTTTTAAATTAAACAGTTGTTACTGATTTAGTGATACTTGTTAACAAAACAAACGGGAAATATTAAATTTAATTTCTGGTGAAAGTTTATTGACACATTTTTAGAACAAAATATAACTAATAAATGCCTCATAACACTTCTCTCTCTTTTTTATAAGCATTATAATCTTTGAAATTTTAGATTACTTTGAAATAATTAAGTAAACCGACATAAGCCAAGATAATCTATTCTACCGTGAAAGTAGTTCTGGAAAATACTAGATCTATCATAACTCAAATATTAAAAAAAAAATTAGGAGAAGAAAAAAAAAAGAATTTACCTTGACATTGCTTTCGAAATTATGTGAATTAATTTATCCATTTTCATTTGATGCCAAACCATGTGTTAAATTAGAAATGGTTATCTCCAAAAAAAAAAAAACGTGTAAACAATTTCAACCATAAATATTTCGCTTGAAATTCCACAAACCCATGCTCACTATGACAAATAATAATCATGCATTACTAAATAATGGACCAAAAAGTAATTTTAAAATATGAAAAGACTATCACATTATACTCTATATATCCCATAAATACTAATTTTTAAGTAATCTAGTTATTTTCTAAAGTAGATCAAATTAAAGTTTTTCATTGTTTTTTTGATATTGCTAGATAGTTACTTGAACGGTGTTGTTACAGTTAAGGAACAAAATTTTCTCCTATAAATTTAAGTTCTCTAAAAACTGAAACCCACAAGCGATGTACAAACTTCCATAAGTTTTAGTACCCCTCTCATGTCTCTCCAGCCACCATAGAATGTGAACATAACCACATCAATTGTAACTTTTAGAGAAATGGAATAATATCTAGAGAAATTACTAAAAAAGTCATAAACTTATTATAATTATATCAATTCAATCCTAAACTTTTTGTAACTAATTCAATCTTAAATCTTTTACCTGTTCAGTTTATCTGGCCAATTTTAGTTGGCTAGCACTGACGTGGCGCTACCGGTGCTAACTTGGTATTTTAAAATAATATTTTAATATTTTAGATTTTTTTTTTTATAATTTTGTTCTTTTTTTTTTTTGCTCTTTTATTTTCTTCATTTTCCCCCTCCCTTCCCCTACCCTTAGTGCCGGCAACGGCTGTGATGCCCTCTCCCGTAGTGGGTGAGGTCATGTTGGCCCTCGCTTGCCCACGACGCCCTCACCAGATCTGGCCAGTTGAGGACATCGCGGCCCTCACCGAGACGAAAGATTTTGAGATATAGCTAAGGACATGAAACTAAATATAATTAAAGGATTGCATTGATAAAAGATAATAGCTTTTTGTCATGATTGTTGGGGGGCTTACAACAAACATACTTGGATTATTTATAACCCTCTACAGATAGTTATATACCACGTTTATAAATTAAAATAAACATAAATAACTTTTTAGTGGTCGGGAGAAGTTACATTATTCATGAGAAATTACCCCATAGTATTCTACAATCCAGTTAAAAAAGAAGTCACAACAATCCTAAAATAGTGGCAATTGAAATAATCACTCGTCAATTATCCTTATGTCGATTACTCACTATCCATATCGATGACTTTGCCGATCAACTGTAAGACCACTACATCGTCAAACAATCGACTCTTTTTGAGTTACCAATAATTCTGTTCATAAATGATTAATTTGTTCTCATTGATTATGCCTACCACTTGTCGATAATGACCAAAAGTTGCTTTTTTTTTAGCCTACCGACATTAGGTATTGAAGAGCCAATCGTGCATGTTAACCTACCAATGTCAGGTGTTAAATAGCCCAATTCCACATTGTTTTCTCGATCCACCTGACCGGTAATCAAAGTCGGTCACCGCCACGACAAGCTCGACCGATCCGCCTAAAAAGCGAGGGTGGAAAATAAAAGATACAAAGTCGCGAACGATGAGCCCTCGCAATAATGCGGAACGACACGTCCCCCTCATTATTAGGCGTCGCTCTCGTCCCCTCCTTTTGTCCTCTTCCTCATAAATTGATTGTGCGCGGAGGACAATTGTACCTTTCGAGATGTCGACCTCTCAATATTTAAATCGTGGAGCAACAGTCATTTCTACCGAGCAGAAAGATTCGCCACGGTTCTATCAAAAAGGTGATAACATCTTATTAGGACATAATGACCTCATTTCTCCCCGGTTTGATTGTCTCGCAAAATGAACATAATGTCCTCATTTCTCCTCAGTTCGGCGTGTGCCAGGTGAGCGTCTTGTGCATGACCCATCGATCGCGTCGGGCCTTGATAGGAAGAATTACCCATTCGGTCTAATGACCTGTCGAAAATCACTATTCGAGCTGTCAACAGTTTAGATCGAGTCGGGTTTCTCCAAGAAGTGTGCATATTTACAATGACCCGATCTGACTTGAAATCCAGATATAACACGGACTAAAAAATCACGTGTCAAGAAGATTGTGTGTTGATGTGGGCTTTCCTTCTTCTTATGTTTGCGACAATTTCTTTCATCGAGTAACATGTTTTGGTTCGGTTCGAGTAATAACCCAAACCAAATCGAAACAAGCACAATATTCATTTTATAATTATTTGCAAAGCTCAAACGAAAAAACTCAAAACTTTCAGCTTTGATCAGGTTCTGATTTGGGTATATAGTTTAGTTTGACGCCCCCTAATCGCTATATGATGATGCATGAGGTATTTAAATCAGCATGTTACGTGGGATGACCGTGATGATTAGACATCGCATTAACGATTCTCGGCTACAACTAACCGAAAGGACCTCATTAAAATTTTGTACAAAGGTCTAGAATTATGTTATACAAAAATTAAAAGTCTAAAATTGAATTGGTAACCCATCTGAATTTTATATATATATATATATATATATATATATATATATATATATATATATATATTTGTGGTTGCCCTTGCTGTGGCTTTTCAGTAAATTGAAGAAGCTCTTTTGTTTTTCCTTTATTTTCTTTTTTTGGGACAAACAGTTGCCCATGTTATATAATACTGGTCAGAACTGAAGGTGGGTGTGGACCACGAAGCTTTCATTTATGTAAAAACAGAATATTCATTGCTTTATATTATGCGGATCATGTGATTATCTGATCACGAGCTGTCATTTTCCCTTTTTCGTGCTCCTTCAAAAGTAAATTCACGATATTTCTGGCTTTCATTTTCTTTTTCCGTTTTTTTTTTTTTGAAGTCTTGAAGCGGGAATGATTGATATATTTTTATAGTGAATTTTTCATTATGGAATTTTAATTTGGCCAGGCATTAGTTATATTTATTTTGAACCCAGCCAGTCCAAAAAATAAAATAAAATAAAGAACGTCTTTAATTTCCTTATTTTCTAATAATAGAACTCCTAAGCGAAAATTAACAATTTTAATAGGTGAATTTGACATGTTTGCAATATGTGCATATGATTAAGTAAACTGGGTATTTAATATGTCGATATGATCAATAAATTAAGTGCCTATCTATGTTCCTCTATCTACTAATGCGATGCTATAATCTCATAAAGTCACAAGATCGTTATGCCATAACTAGAAGGCAAAAGCACCATAAACATGTGCACGCACACACATTCTAAAGTCAGCTTGCCAAACACCTACTATAGTGTTACAATGCATTATAGTTTAGGATATCGGAATTTCGAACAATGTCGTGGTAACTGTATCTTAAACATTTTCACACATGATTAAAAAATAACACCTTTCAAATCGAAACATAAATTTTCATGGTTCAGACCCATCTCGAAACATAAATTCATTCACAAAAATTTTAGTATTAATGCCCACGTGCATCTCCTTTTTCTAATGCGAGTACATAAAAGCCACCATCTTGAAAATCAGGCTGGACCGATCGAACCGATCGAGAGTACTAATCCGGTCTTCCGTTCGATTACCTATGCTCGTCGTCTTTTCTTTTTTTTTCCCCTATCTTTGGCAATTTTAGCTATAAGTGACCTCGGATCAATAGCATATATTATAAAAGTTGCTATCAAATCTTAAGCATGATATTGGGAAACACTAATCCTGATTAAATATTCGCCCCACCCTTTTCTTCCCAAGTCGCCAACTTTGAGATTACGAAATTTCCAAGTCTCCCTCCGCCCAGGGGGGGGGGGGGGACGTCGCGAGCACTCTCGCTCTCGCATATAAATAACAGGATCCGCAATTCTCTGCTAAACCGTAGAATCCCATCTCTCTCTCTCTCTCTCTCTCTCTCTTCCCTTCGCTCACTATCCTCTTCGATTCGGCAAAAGCTCGCGAGGACTCTCCATTGCTCCGCTCTCCCGATTCGACCTCCCCGGCTCCAAGGAAGGCGCCAGCCCGCGCCGCCGCCGCCGCCGCCGCCGCTGCCGTTCCTCAGCTCTCGGTTCCGTCGTCGTCGTCCCCGCGGAAGCAAAGCGAGCGCGCGCGCGGTCGCTCGGTCGTCCGTCCGGTCGCCACGTGAGCCTGGGAGGAGCGCTCCGGATCGCGAGGGCTTCCGTCGGATTCGGTCTGTGGTGAGTTTCGTTCGTCCTGGTGTCGGCGAGAGTCGGTTCGCGTCGGCGTTTTCGGGAGGTGCGTGCGTGCGTGCAGGCTTGCTTAAAAGGAGCTGAAGGAGAGTGACGGGGGAGAGAGAGAGAGAGAGAGGAGAGAGAGAGAGAGAGAGAGGGAGGGACGGGGTGGGAGGTACGGAGAGGGAGAGTGAGGGAGTGAGGATGTGAAGGCGCCCTAGCCCGCTCCTAGCGCGGCGGTGGCGTCGTTGTTTTGCGTCTCTTTTTGATGGTGTTGGTGCTGTCCGGAAGCTGCGGAGCTGAGTGAAAACGTCGCCCGAGCATTCTCGGGGATCGAACAGAGCTCTTCAGGATGCTCGAGCTTGGAGTTTTCGCGTTTCGATGCGGTCGCTCGTCGATTCAACTTGATGGTTGAATTGAAAGATTCATGTTTGAGAACTCCAGCTCATTTGATACTGGTCAATCTGATAATTCGCTTTGCATATATCTACTATTACTGACTCGAAAGAGGCCTTTTTATTTATTTATTATTTTTAATTTTTCTTGTCTTCGTTCTACTTTCAAGATCCTGACGAGTGTGTAAGTTTGCGGGGGTTGGACTCTATTGATGCATTGGCTTGCGGTTGTGGCATCGATTTATTTATTAATTCACGTCAGCTTGGACGTGTTGTGTGGTTTTTGAACGTGAATTTACGAATTCTTCCTTAAGTTAGTGAAGAATTCAAGCCACGGATTGCTTAATCCTGCTAAAGATCAGGATGCTTAATGAAAATGTAACCCGACAGATATAACACCATGTACGTCGAAACCTAAGGAATAAGAAGAATTATGCACATTCTTAGTATTGGAAGAGAGGGATTCTCTTGGTTTTTCTTCGTGTCTCGAAAATGTGAAGGAATCTATCTAGCCAAATGTATTTGGTAGAAAAGTCTTTAGTTACTGCCATTCTGGTGTGCCCCCTGCTTTCTGCTAAATGCACTTCCGGCGCTGTATGACTCATGCAATGCTACTGGCACTTTTGGGATTTTACAACTAATATCTAAGCATTTGTAGTGCAATGGATATCTGCTTGTTCTTGTATGCTGTTTCTCTATATCATTGGAATGGCATGATATACTGTTTTCAGAAGCTTTGAGTTCTAGGGTAGATATCTTGTATATCTGGCTTGAGAATGTTTCCTTTTACAATAAGATGAAATCAGTAACTCTGTATGGAATCTGGCAAATTCTTTACTGGATGCGTCCAAGGTGGACTTGGGGAATCCCAGCTATTAATCATGTGGGTCCCCACCTAAAACATCCAACAGTTGTGATTTTCCCGGTCCATATAAGTATTTCCCCTGCACTTCAGATACTTTTGTTCGCTTTGATATGTGAGATTGTCGTGTTTATGCTCTTCTTTCAACTAAATACAAAAGAGAATTTCCTTTTTGATGTGAAAGTTCTATGCTTTATTTCAGAAGGACATCTATTATCTAACTTTTCCCCCTCCCTAATGAACTTTTGTGACGAATTGCAGAGCCATGGTCGCCTTTGGTAAAAGGCTGAAGGAAAGGCAAATTCAAGAATGGCAGGGGTATGATTGGCTGCAATGTACAGGCTTATATTGTCAAATCGTTAGTTTGAAATTCCTGGAAAAAGTTAAGAGTGTATATCTTTTCACCAGTGGTTGGAAAAGCCACACGGAGTGTCATCCAATCTGTCTCACATGGAGTTTTCTGCCATTCTATATGAAATGTGTCATTTCATGTGCCTCATAGTTTCTTAGATAATATTTCCTACTATGTCTAAGTCAAGGTAGCTATCTTCTCAAAAAATAGAGTGAACTTGACAACTTGTCTTGAGACTCTGCTTCTGTGAAACTCCATGCATGCTTGCCAGTGTTCATTTTGTTCCAGGAAATGTCTCATGGTGCTTTGAGTTCTTTCCTATGCACAATTGACGTCCTAATATATAAATAGTGTTGCCTTTAGGTTTCTTGTATGCCCATGCAGTTGCATCGTATGAAGTTATTGAAGCTGCTAATGCTGCATTACCTTTTTCCTGATATTAATTTGATAGGTTCTTAATTTGTCCCTCTTTGATCAAATTTTCAGTTATTACATCAACTATAAGCTGATGAAGAAGAAAGTAAGACAATATACTCAACAAATTCAAGTTGGAAGTCAAGATCGCGGATATGTTCTTAAGGATTTCTCTAGAATGTTGGACAACCAGGTATATGGAACTGTAACTCTGTACATTCTTACAAGCTTTTGCAGGCAGGAAGTTTTATTATCGTTTTGGAAAAATATTTCATTTATGAATACTCCTATATTATTGGACAACCAGGTATATGGAACTGTAACTCTGTACAGTCTTACAAGCATTTTCAGGCAGGAAGTTTTCTTTTCGTTTCAGAAAAATATTTCAAAAAATATTACTTAGAATGCATTTGGACAATAACATCTTACTAGCCCTTTGGGATTTTGTTGATGTTTATGAAATTCTGTTCTCTGGAAGCAATGGTGTGAAGGGATTCACAAATTCAACTCCACACTGCGGGACTAGTTGTACTGTCCTTCCTTGAGATTGATTGAGCAATGAACAAGTGGTGGAATTGTTTATCGTACTTAAAAGGCCCGTTAACCAGCTGATATCAACTCTTATTTAGGAGAAATCCTTTTGTGCAGTGACATTGAGATTTTAGAGAAAAGGAGTTGTTTTATTGCGTCTATGCATATGAGAATGAGGAGGGGTATTATGATCAATTCAATACAGAGCAGTGGTCTTGATATTTGGTGCCATGTTTTTTTCTGATCTTTATTCTCATGAGATGATTGATAAAAGAACACTATATGGTGTGATCCTGCAAAGAAATTATATAATTTTTTTTTTTAATTATGTATGGAAATTCATTTCCAATATGTTTAATAAGTCATCTGATGATATCAGATTGAGAAGATTGTCCTTTTCCTTTTGGAGCAACAAGGTCACCTAGCCAGCAGGATTGCCAAGCTAGGAGAGCAGCAAGAAGCTCTTCAGCAGCAGCAAGATATATCAAAAATATCTGAATTAAGAGAAGCTTATAGAGAAGTGGGGCGAGATCTTTTGAAGCTCCTTTATTTTGTTGAGTTGAATGCAGTTGGTCTGCGGAAGATACTGAAGAAGTTTGACAAACGCTTAAGACATAGATTTACAGACTACTATGTCAAAACTCGTGCTAATCATCCTTACTCTCAGCTTCAGCAAGTGTTCAAGCATGTGGTATAAGCTTAGTCCAGCATCTTTTTTACTTAGGTTATTCATGCTCCATTTTGTTAGTATCTGTTATGAAACTGGAACTTCTCCATCGAATATAGATTAATGGCATAGGCACATCATAACAAGCTGGCTGCGTGCCAAAATTCCAGGGGATAGGAGCTGTTGTTGGGGCAATTTCCCGCAACCTCGCAGATTTGGAGGATTGCCAAGGAAGCTACTTATCAATCTATGACCAGCCTGCTCTTCCTCTACAGGTTTATCTCCACCAGATATTATCCATGCGATGTAATTTGTATTTCGTGGTTGTTTCCTACTGCAGAATGATGTTCCACTATGATATTTACCGAGGTTCTTCTGCAGGATCCCACCATCGAGTCAATAAAAGCAGCAGTAGACAGGTTGACCCACTCAACAAATTTCCTACACTTTCTGGCACAGCATGCATTAATTTTGCATGAGGAACTACCAACTCCAGTCGAGGAACAAGTTGACGATGGAAGATACCATTTTATGTCTTTACTGTTGAACCTGGCAAACACTTTTCTATATATGGTCAATACATACATCATCGTGCCCACAGCAGATGATTATGCCCTGAGTCTTGGTGCTGCCGCCACAGTTTGTGGAGTTGTGATTGGAGCAATGGCTGTTGCACAGGTGTTCTCTTCAGTATATTTCAGTGCATGGTCAAATAAATCATACTTCAGACCTCTTGTCTTCAGCAGTATTGTCCTCTTCCTGGGCAATATCATGTACGCAATGGCCTACGATCTAAATTCGATTTCTATTCTTCTAATGGGTCGTCTTTTATGTGGGTAAGAAACCTAACTCCTTGTATTTTTCTTTTTGAAACCATCAATTTTGCAAATTGTGTCACTCTCTGTCATTTAACCTGCCCAAGCAGATTGGCTTTGTTTTATGGTTGGTCATAGGTAATGCGAACTACTTTTACTTGAAATAAAGGACACAATCGATTTGACCTTATATATCGTATTCTTAAAGGAGAGGGAAATTATCACTGGCTGAATAATCCAGATGTTGTACCCACATTTTTTTCATCAAATAGTAAGTTTATTCCTAGACAGGGTCATCTGAATACTAAGAAAATCTGTCACTGCACATGTAATGTTGACAGCCTCTTCTGACCAATGGTACTTAGTCTTGTTCAATTATCTATCAGAAGATAGCCCGGTTATTAATCATTTATTAAAATAGAAGGATGGTGCCCATATTTGGATTGATTGTGTCTTTGAAATCTTGAAGAGTATGTTGATAAAGAAGTTTTTGACTATGCATGTCCTAGACAGTGCGAGACTTCTGTAGCCTAACCACTGGAAACCGCTTGAAACTTCCTGACGGTCTGTTGTCTAGATTACAGATGGATAGGTTATGTTCTTGAATTTGAAATTTTGGTATTAGTCTTATCAGGTTCTCAAGTATGCTGCCTGCTGTTAACATCAACACATCTTTGACCCTGCAGATATTGTAACTCCTAAATCGTGCTTCAGATTGTAAAAAGTTTCCTTGTATAATTGCAGATTCGGCTCTGCTCGAGCTGTTAATCGACGCTATATAAGTGACTGTGTACCAATAAAGATCAGAATGCAGGCATCTGCAGGTTTTGTGAGTGCTAGTGCTCTTGGCATGGCCTGTGGTCCTGCTCTTGCTGGTTTATTTCAGTGTCATTTCAAAGTCTTCAATATTACATTCAATCAGGAGACTCTGCCTGGATGGGCAATGGCTGTTGGATGGCTCTTCTACTTAATATGGTTGTGGATTTCATTTAAAGAACCCTCCCGTGAGGAGGAACCAAGCCACAAGCCAGAAGAGTCTAATGAAGGTAAATTGTTTTCACTTGCCCGCAACTTTTCTATGGTCATGTTATTACTGGTCCAATAAAGCCTCCACCTTTTCTAGTAACTGAGAAGCTATCTTTGGGATTATGAGCTGCATCTTATCGTTTTTTTTTTTGGTAAGGGAATCTTATCGTTAAATTGAACCATGAAAGACTACTTGTTTCATCATTATCTAACTTTGATAGAATGTGGAAATTTTAATCTTGATACCCAGATGTAAGATGTCGTTGGGATTCAGCATCCACTTTATGATTCATTGCCAATTTGGAAATCTAATATCCAATTGGCTTAAACTTTTGCTCGCATCATAGGGAGTTAATTGTCCTCTTGTCCAGAGAATCATTGCGTTTACAATGTCTTTGTTCATGGTTCATCTGTTTTTGTAGTTATCTTGTAAATTTTGCATGACAGAATCATTACAAACCGATGCTCTTGAGAATGGTCTCCAGCAACCATTGCTTTTAAGTTTGGAGGAAAAAGATGAAGATGAAAGTGGCGATCAAGAATTTGATGGAAGTGATGAAGCTTCTGAGGAATCTCACCAACCAGCCACCTCAATTGCATCAGCGTATAGGCTACTAACACCCTCTGTAAAGGTATTGGAATGTTCCCTGGACTTCTTTTTTCTTTTAAACACACAATGCAGCTTCATGCAAAATTAGATTGGTCCAAAGAGACTCCATCTGCACTAGACTTGCATGCACTGTGTTCTATGGATTATATCGTAATTCACAGCACATGTTTCCAGGATGGACTCTTTTAGGCCTGAAACATTCATAAAACATGAATTTATTGTGGCCAGCAACTTTTTCTCTATGATAAATCTACAATGATTTCTTGGTCTTTCAATTGGCTCTCTGTGTCATCGAAGCCACAGTACATGCTCGAATTGGAAGTTGAATTTATCTTTCATATGGTCATTTTTTCTAGTCAAATGTTCTCTTGGATTCTTTATTTTTTTAAAAGTTGGATAGGAATGGTTCATACATCAAATATACTTTAACTATAACTATGTTTTTAGGTTCAATTGCTGATTTACTTCATGCTCAAGTATGCAATGGAGATTTTACTCTCAGAATCTAGTGTCATCACCACATACTACTTTAGATGGTCAACAACCAAAGTGGCGATTTTCCTTGCATTTCTCGGCTTGACAGTTCTTCCAGTAAATATTATTGTTGGAAGCTACATTAGCAACATGTTTGAAGACAGGTAATCCCAAATGTTTGAGAAGTTATCTGGCTTATTAGGTAATTCTCATCATGAAAATAGTTTGTAACTGTTCTCATTGATTTGATTGCAGGCAAATTTTGCTGGCATCTGAAGTCATGGTTTGCATAGGCATAATACTAAGTTTCCACCTAATAATACCCTATTCTGTTGCGCAATACGTCTCTTCAGGGCTCATCATGTTTGTTTCTGCCGAAGTTCTTGAAGGTACCGTATTAGTTTAGTTTACTCTCTCTAGGAAAAAGTCAACTTTGTATGTGAATAAGCATAGAGAAATGGCCTCCTGGGGAATATAGAAAGGCAAGAATCGAGTGAATCTACTGCTAAATATTCATCTCTGAGAAAAACGAAGATATCCAAGAAACTTCCATTACCAATTTTATCTTCGTCTATTAAGGCAACTCCTGCAATCTTACTGATAGCTCTCATGAGCATGACATAAGGGGATCATGCATCCATTTCCTAAGTAGTAATTTCTTCTGGCCTCAAATACATCGTCAAAATGTGTAAGATGTCAGTGAACATATAGAAAAAAAGTACTAAACCCCATGGATCATTAAAGACAGTTCTCCGGTTTAGACAATGCAGTGGACAGGTTCAAGTGCATGCTCTATGAAATCACTGTGCAATTTATGGGAGAATGAAAGCTGGAAATTATCATGCAATTTATGAAGTGGGGGGGGAGAGAGAGAGAGAGAGAGGGAGAGAGAGCAGGGGTTTTTGCATGGTTCTTCCTTGTTGACATTTTCTTCATATTCTTCGACATTTTCCAGGTGTCAACCTGTCCCTACTCTCGCGCGTCATGTCGTCCCGGCTTTCGCGGGGAACCTACAATGGCGGCTTACTTTCAACAGAAGCGGGAACGATCGCCCGGGTGATCGCAGATGGCACAATAACGTTGGCCGGTTACTTGGGGGAGAGCAGGCTCTTGAACATCACCCTCCTTCCTTCGCTAGCGATTTGCATATCATCCATCATCGCCACCGTTTACACCTACAACACCCTCTACTAAGTTCATGTCTCTCGTAGCCCTTGTCCCTTCTAACGCCATCTTATATTTGTTCTCTTTTCTTCTCCAATAATGTCTGTACATGTGCTCTAAAACTGTAACTGATGAGGTCCGACGGACTTTTTCTTGAGTGAGATTCTCTAGAAGTTTTCGATCGGGATCTTTCCCGCAGTAGATGGGGTCCGCGAAAATCTCACTTACTTTTGCTCTCTCAATCCATTTTCAAGCTTTGGTCACCGAAATAGGTAGATGGCCAGGGGCCAGATCGCACTCTTTCTGTGGTTTAATGCGGTTTACATCCGTAATGTAGGCGAGACGTACCGGAGCGATTAAAAATTGCCAGAGAAAGAACGGTATCACTGGATCGCGTAAGGCACGGTCAAGTTGTGCATCCTGACATTGTGAAGTTGGATCAATAATGGAGAAACCACAACTCAAGGCTATTCTTGGCGGTGGATACTGGTGTTTTTTTTTTGTTTTGGGGCGGCGGCGGCGGCGGCGGCCGCATCTCATTAATTAGACGTTTCGCGTCTTTTAGGTGGGTAGTGATGGTGGTGAATTGACAAACTGAGTATTATGGATGGCGTCGAGGTGGGTTTCATGAGAGAGAGAGAGGAGGCGGAGGAACCCGATGCAAAAATTATCCAAAAAGAAATCATAGACTTATTATATTTATATCAATTTGATCTTAAATCTTTTAATTTGACTAATTTAATCTTAAATTTTTTGACAGTTTATTAATTATGGTTGAAAATCATTGATTTAGATGCCAGTCGTTTTACATGGCACAACCAGAGTTGACATAAATAATTTTTATAATTATATTTAATTTCATATTTTTATTTCCTTTTTTTTTTCCCTTCTTCTTTCGTTAATTGCTGGGTGTCGATGATGATGGCCAACAACTAGCCATAGTCGATGGTTGGTGAGGGTTGGCCTCACAAGCTTTGGGCGTGGTTAGTTAGGTCAGTCCTCGCTAGATCTCAATGAGGGTGAGTCTTGCCCAAGGTCTATGGGATCGCCTCTCACCTAAGGCTAGTGAGGGCTCGCTAGTCGTCTCCTATGACTGAACGGCATCGTCAAGGTTTGGCAACTGGTGGCGAAAGAAAGGGAAAAGAAAAGAAAAGAAAAGAAAAGAAAAGAAAAACATAAACAATTCAAAAAAAAATTAAATCATTATAAAGATCGTTCACATCAGTGATTTCCCGTCAAAATTGATAAATTATGAAAATGTTCAAGACTAAATTAGCCAAATTGAAAAATTAAGGACCGAATTAATATAAATCCTGTAGGTCTATGACTTTATTTTTCTGGTAATTTCAACGGTTGTGCTTGTGGTGACGAGCGCTGATGCCGAGAACCGCGGCACCCCCATTAAATTGGAAAGATCAAAGTCTGTACTGCCGAGGCCCTACTGACCTGCGGAGGATAATACATAGACAGACCTTCCCCCAGTCACAACCCCCAAACGGACAAGGAAGCGACGAATGAAGCAAAAAAATTAAATGCCTCCACCTACTAACATATAACCATTCCTGAGGTGGTTTGATTGAATAAGAGGCTACCACGTCACCGCCTCTCCTCTCTCTTTGCCCGCCCATACACCTCCCACCTCATCTCTTCTGGCCAAATAATGATTGCCATGAAAAATCAATAATTAATCAACAAAAACTATTATTATAATAATAAATGATGACCCAGATGTACTCGATGATAAACCTTTTTTCTAACGATTGTATTTTTTTTTTTTTTGTGACCCAGGGAACACCGCACGGCCGGCAGCTAGAGGTAAATCACTGGGGGCGACACGTACTAGCCACCACACACGTGCCATCGGGTAAGTCGCCAAGAGTCTCAAAGCTAGCCTTCTTGCAACTTGCGTTGCAGGACCTTCGAACACTAGACCTCCTCGATGGAAGTCTAGCACCTACTCAGCTGAGCCACTGCGGCGGGTGATTTTTTTTCTAACGATTGTTTCGAGACACTAATTGGATAAGTAAATAGATAGAATCTATATCATGACATCGCTTTTTCTAGTATCATTTTTAGTCAATGTCTTTTTCATGTCGCTTTTTCTAATATCGTTTTTAGTCAATGTATTTTTCGTGATTCCGACGGTGAAATCCATCCGAAAATTGAAAATTCAGTAACTCCCATATGATGGCTAGAGAAGGGCAAATAACAATAAAAGGCAAAAAAAGAAAAAAAGAAAAACAGCTTGCCCCACAACTTCGTGTCGTCTCTAAATTTAATTTTCCTCAGGCGTAATTGTGAGTCTTATAAATTGCGGTCGTACAGATAGCTAAAGTGAATTTATGAGCCCCTCTCTCCGCAACGCGTCGTATTAAGTGTGGCCGACCCACCCTGCGTCTGAGTGGTTGGCTTTCTCATTCAATTTCTCGCACCCTCCTCGCCCAAAAGCAAATTCCACCCCCCCAAACAAAAAATTCAATCGTTCACATGGGCTCCTCCTCAAGCTTTTCGATTGATGCTTGGGGAACATATAGAGTCGATGCTCGTGCCGACAAGAGCGCTTTAGCCCCCGTCAAATGATGAGTTTAGGAGGGAGTTTGATCCTCAGAAGCTCCCCCTTTTTGACTTCCCGATCCCGTCCCCCCCTCGCCATCTCGGCAAAAGGATGGTTTCGATTTTCAAGACGTCGATGGCGTACTTTGCTCGAGAAGTTAATGCGCCGAGAATCGTGGTGTTTTTGTCAATCGGTCGCTTAATCATTTGCCCAAAAAGGGCCTGCTTCGCGAGTTCCTGAAATGAATCGCGGTTTCCGGTGGAGTCGAGCTGTAGAGGTCAAGCTGTGTTGAGTTGAAAGTTAAGTGACTGCAGTAGAAAAGCTTAGCGATCAAATTGTATCGAGATTGAAAGAACATGCAAAGCCCATACCAAATTGGATATATACAATCGAAGCTTATAGTGAGCAATACATAAGCTGTACGAAGTTTGGTCATCACTTTGAGCTTTATGGCTTGATTTTCAATTAGATCTTTGTTAATTTAATGAGCGTTTACACAAAAAAAATAAAAAAATGATCTAACTTTTGGTTGTTATAGATAAATGATAAACTTAGTTCATGAGAACGGTGTTTGGTGAACATAAAAAATCATTAGTGCACAGAACAATCAACAGCTTGATGAGTAGCGATATTTTTCGATATTTAAATTCTTTTAGATAAATGTTGATAATTTGAAAATCATTGGCAAGCAAGTCATCTATTGAGTTGTCAATGTTGAGATTGACATTGACAAGTAACTATCTAGTAGTGATTTTTTCAAATATTTGAGCTTATTGAGGATAAGTATCGTTGTAACTTTTTGTAATCGCATATAGACTGATGAAGTTATTCATATAAATTTAGTAATCACCTAGAGAGGAGAAGTCGCGATGACATGAAGATATGAAACCTAACGCTTTGGAAATGTGAAGACATGGTTAAAATTGCTAAGAACTACTTATAGATAGCAATATTGTGAACACTATATATGTTAGTGTTTATGTATCGGAGAAGCTCTGCACAAAAACAAATGGATCCTGCAATCTTTCATTTCTTGTATAATAGTTATAATTGTAGTTTTTAGATATCTCGTTGTTCATCAAATTCCGACATATATTTTAACTGTAATTTTTAAATATTTCATTGTCGATTAAATTTTGTTAAGACATCTTTGCTTCAATTATTGATGCTCCTTCGTTGATTAAATTTTGGCATTGTATCTTTACCTTGCGTATTAATTTCAATAAGTGAAATTGCAGAAAAGGGTAAAGATCCAGCAGATAAAACCGAGGTTCCAGAAAGCAAATCCGCAATGGCGTTCACATGCCAACCGTGGCCAGAAAATCAGACTCCAAACTCAGTAATCAGCCAATTACTTGCACCCGTCATTTTTGCACCCATCATTTAGCGAAGTACCACCCGTCTCTTTCTCTCCGTTTCTCGATCTTGATTTAGACTTAATCTTCATGAACGCGTTACGCGTGCCCATGACGCCATAATGAATTGAGAACGAAGTTAACAAATGTAATTGGATGAATGAGTCAAACACCCGGCGTCGTTTTCTTATCTTAATACTACGAGTATCTCTTCAAAAATCAAGTGAGAATGTGGTTCTGTCCTTTTTATTAACGAGGAACAAGCATTCACTCAAAATCTAAGGGGAAAGAAATGGGATTTCATCAAGTGCAATTTTTATGGATAATCCCTTTTTACCAATTTTACTTTCGTTCTCTTTCAAGAAAAATGAATTTTATAAGACCCCTCTGAATATTCATCTCCCATCTATCTTTGGTCTTTCTTTACTGAGTGTCCGTCGCGTCTTGAAATACCCTAGAGAAGTAGTTCACTTTATCATCTTGGCGACCCTACTTCTTCTTTCCCCGTCACGTCTCCTGCATTGTCCTCCCCTTGATCTCAGGCTCGCTCCTGACATCGGTCCCCTCCTTCGCCACGTCGCTGCCAAAGCTCGTTCGGTTCGAGGTTCTCGACCGAGGCCAGCAGCGTCGCCATTTAAAAAGGGCATCGTCGTTCATCTTGCTTTCTCTCAAGAGGTCTTGTCGGGAAACCCTTCAAGAAATCGATCATGGTTCTTGCGTCGTGGAGGTTCCTTGCAGCTGCATTTGCTGCGGTTCTCTTTCTCCATGGATCTCGCGCCTCGGATGAAGGTACGCCTCGTTTCGCACCCGTTCTTGGCTCCTTTTTCTTGTTTTACCTCACGAGTTGCTCAATCACTGTCGATCGATACGATAATGATACCTGTCTACTGTAATGTCTTCGCCGAAGTAGTTTGGATAGGTTACATCGAGCTCGATGTCGGATACGTATATAAACGGGGCCTTCAAGAAGGTCTCTCGTCTAGAATTCGACGCGAACTAGCCTTCAAGAAGATCTCTCGTCTAGAATTCGACATGAACTATCCCTCGTAAATCGCAACGTTGTAGAATAGCGACTGGACGAGGTTAAGACGGGGTGGTTCCACCTACTTATTGCAGATCGATATGAGCCATTTAAGGGGAAGCAGTGGTTGCAATTGCAATACCACATCCTTCCTTTCCTTTTCTTTTTGCTACATTATTACATACCACATGGATTTCTGCAATGTACTTACAAGAACTGGTTCACAATCACTCTCCAACGCACCCCTCTCGGCACACTTCCGTTTCCTTCCGCCAGCACTCTCTACGCTTTCTCCAAACTACAAAGCGAATGCGACATTTTTTCCTTTCGGTGCGAATGATGCAGGAAAAGCAACCAGTTTTATGCCCTAATCATGTGCATATTAAGATACGAAGGAGACTGCACAAGAGTTGGGTCATCTCATGGTCCCCTTCACACGGATCAGTCCCTTCAGAAGGATGAGTAAGAACATGGTTAGGGTAGATCCCAGTTAGCAAAAACAAGGGATTTTCCTAGGTTTAAGGTAGCATGTAGGTTAGACAAAGTAACTTGTTTTTCATTTTCTTACAACGCCCTTAATCGAAGGACATCATGCACTTAATTATCATCAGTTTTTGCCCTGAGGAATTTCTGCAAATGGTTGTTGACCGGGACAAAAGCAAGCTGGTTGTCATGGGCTTGATGTGGATGCAAAAGATAAACTGCACCAATGATTTTTCGTACTTTCTAATTTTTGTATTACTAACGTGATTGGAAACCAACGTCGTCATCGTCTTATTTGTACCTTAGCGCTATTTAACAACGTCGGTCTAAACATTCAGCAGCAGGTACAGGAAGGTGTATAATTTCCTCACCAATTTTTTTTTCCTCTTCAGCCAACCCAACTCAATCCTATAGCTTTGTGCGCAATGCCATGTCGGCACCGCCGCTCTCATACTATGACTACATTGTCATCGGCGGCGGCACTGCCGGCTGCCCATTAGCGGCGACTCTATCTCATAACGCCTCCGTCTTGCTCTTGGAAAGAGGCAGCTCGCCCTATGGCAACCGGAACATCACCGACTTGGATGCCTTCGGGGCAGCGCTCTCGGACCTCTCCCCGTCCTCCCCGTCGCAGCGTTTCATCTCCGAGGACGGCGTCATCAATGCGCGAGCGCGAGTGCTGGGCGGCGGAAGTTGCCTGAACGCCGGGTTCTACTCACGCGCTGCTCCTCAATATGTGAGGTAAGCTGCGAAATGCGTGTACCTTTTACTTATTTTTCTTCCTAAGGTCTAGTGCTCCACTCGTCAACTATGTTAAATAAAAAAAATTCTTGATTTTCAAACTAATCTATCGTAAAATTATAGTATTCTCCGATTTGATTGCTAAATAAGTGCGTGAAAGATAGTTTTTAATAAAATTCATGGTCGTCATCATCATCATTATTGACTTTTTTGGTTGGAAATAGGGATGTCGGGTGGGACGGGAAACTGGTAAACGAGTCGTACGCATGGGTGGAGCGGCTGGTGGCATTCGAGCCCAAGATCGGGCAGTGGCAGACGGCGGTGCGGGACGGGCTGCTAGAAATTGGCGTGGTTCCCGACAACGGCTTCACCTACGACCACATCCCTGGGACCAAGGTGGGCGGGACCATCTTCGACGAATCGGGCCACCGGCACACGGCCGCCGATCTGCTCGAGTACGCCGATCCCAAGGGCATCGCCGTCCTCCTCCACGCTTCCGTGCACAAGATCCTCTTCAAGAGGAAAGGTACGTCTAGGCCCGTGGCCCATGGAGTGGTCTTCAGGGACTCGAAGGGGGCCAAGCACCGGGCCTACCTCCGCCGAGGGCCGAGGAATGAGATCATTGTCTCCTCAGGGGCCCTCGGAAGCCCACAGCTCCTGATGCTGAGCGGGCTGGGCCCCAAGGCCCACCTCCAGGCCCACAACATCTCGCTGGTCTTGGACCAGCCCATGGTCGGGCAGGGCATGTCCGACAACCCGATGAACGCCGTCTTCATCCCGTCGCCAAACCCGGTGGAGGTGTCGCTGATCCAGGTGGTCGGGATCACTCCCTTCGGGAGCTTCATTGAGGCCGCCAGTGGCGAGAACTTCGCCGGCGGTGCCTCAACCAAGGACTATGGCATGTTCTCTCCCAAGGTAAAGACTATGTATACATACGCATACGCGTACACATACGCGTATACTCTAAACTCGCACTTTCACTTCCAGATAAGTTCAGAGTTTTTATTGACAAATCGAAGCGTGTTGCTATGATATGCTATGTCTTAGATTGGCCAGCTCGCGACGTTGCCGCCAAGACAAAGGACTCCGGAGGCCCTAGCGAAAGCCATCGAGGACATGGACCGCCTCGAGCAGGCAGCGTTGCAAGGCGGATTCATCCTCGAGAAAATAACGGGGCCCAAGTCCACAGGCCACATGGAGCTCCGAAGCCGCAACCCGAACGACAACCCCTCCGTCACTTTCAACTACTTCCAAGATCCCGATGACCTGCGGAGGTGCGTCGAGGGGCTCTCGACCATCGAGAGGGTCATCGAATCCAAGGCGTTTGCCGACTTCAAGTACGACGCCATGACCTTCGCGTCGCTGCTGAACCTGACGGCGAGCGCGCCGGTGAACCTGCTGCCAAGGCACCGGAACACGTCGACGTCGTTGGAGCAGTACTGCAGGGACTCGGTCATGACCATCTGGCACTACCATGGAGGGTGCCAAGTAGGGATGGTTGTGGATAGGGACTACAGAGTCTTGGGCGTGGACGCACTTAGGGTCATCGACGGTTCCACTTTCAATCACTCTCCCGGCACTAATCCTCAAGCCACGGTCATGATGCTCGGAAGGTAACAACTCATTATCGATCAAGCATTTTAACTTATGACGTCGGCCGGCTAACAAAAATAAAGAAAACTACTATTTTCATGAGCGATATCGAGTCGAAATGGCCCGCGCATGGACGGACAGGTCTAGGACGAGCGCCCACATTTCGAAAAAAGCATTTTCTTCATGTAGGACAGATGGAGAACTCTCGAAATCTAGGTTATGAACGGGTTTCTCAGAGGAGTTTTCGCATGGTTTTGGTGCAGGTACATGGGGGTCAAGATACTGAACGAGAGGCTCGCAAGCGAAGCGTCTTAGCAAGCAGATCATCGCCAGCCGAACGAACGCATCTTCAGTAGCTGCTTGCCTTAGATAATCGAAGCGTTATGAATTAGAAAGAAGCACGAAATTTGTATTAGAGAGTGACGAAGCAAAACTAGGGACTAGCCTTTCTAGCTGGTGGCAGAACATTTCCCAAAATTCGGTTGCCGTACGTACCCCTTTTGAAGAGAATATGACCTTGGATATGCTATCCATCTTCCAGATAGTACCACTAGATGGCATCATCTTTGCCTATCTTTTTACCCCCTCTTTTCGCTTTCGTTGTCTTGGAATGTTGCGAGGACGAAACAAATATTCGTCGCCTCCCCCCACTTCGTTGGTGGCTTCGAGCTGAGCGCGCTGGACGCCACATGAACGGATGAGGCGGTCGGATTATGGATTGTTGCATAGGCCTAGACAAATTAACAAACAACATGCACAGAGTCAGACAAATTAACAAGCAACATTCATGGTTTATGATTCTTGCTGTAACATATATATATATATATATATATATATATATATATATATATATATATATATAGAGAGAGAGAGAGAGAGAGAGAGAGAGAGAGAGAGAGAGAGAATAAAATGTCACGAGACTACTTAATTTAAATAGACCTAGCTACCACTAAATGCACATTACTGATATAGTTCTGTTAACCCCCTATATGTCTAGAAAATTATATGCACAATGTGTGCTGTTGACAATAATACATTGAAATGTAGTTAAGGTTCTCTAGATTTGCCTACATTGCAGTTGTTTCTTAGTTTTTCTACTTTAGGGGTAGAGCCAAGATTGGTCCTGAACTCATACTCGGTGTTCAATTTTAATTTTTGAAATTTTTTTTGGGGTCAAGTTGGTGCTTACGCTTTTTTTGTCATATCCAATTTGGTTCTTTTAACTGGAAAGTGGTATCCAACTCATCCTGAGGCCATCATCAAGTGCGAGGGCAAGCCTTCATCGAACCCTCGACGAGGATCGTCGGACGTCGCAGCCTCAGTTCTCTGTCTCTCTCCCCATACTTCCGATGCTTTTCTCTTTCTTTTTATTTGTTTTGCCGAGGTGGCTGTACACATGTACAACCACGGCAACTGATGCGTGTTCCACTAAGTGAGGTGGATTGCCACGTAAGCTAAAATGGCCAAATTGGTTTGGACCAAATCAAATTGATTAGAATTAAAGTTTAAGGATCAAATTGAAGATCGAGTAAGTATTATAATATTATCCCACATTTGGTTAAATATTACCCACATTAATTTCATTGATGTTCTATTATCCCAATTAAATTGCTTATACCTATGATGATCACTTAATTAAAGATGACCCTCTTGATGGGAGATATTATCTGCAAGCATTTGAATGGGCATATATATAGGTCATCTAAGCCAAACTTTCTTCTTATTTTGATTATCTGATGATCGGAAAACACTCCATCAATGTCAAGAGGGCGATTGGCTAGAAGTACTTATTTTCGACGGTTCTAGCTCTGCGTATATGTTCTCGACTTTATCAATGGCTAGAAGTTTGTGTGGATTTCACACATTTCCGCACTCGAACCTATCACGATCATTTTCTATCCGCAAATATCTAACAGTAAGAGCTAGGAATCGATTTCGGCATGGTCCTTCTACTTTTCTCGCATGGAGTGAAGGGAAGAGAGAGGTCTAGATCATGGCACGGAGAATATCTTCGCGATGAGGAGCATTTTCAACGAAAAAAGTCTGGCATGCATGGAATGCGTAGAAAGCAGGCACTCAGCTATTTGGATATCCATGGCATATGCCTTCTGAACTCGAGCCCTGTAAATTAACCCTAGAGCCTATAAATACATCCTCAAATGTCGTTCCATTACAAACCAAGAAAAGGGCAAAAGAAAAAAAAAATGTCGAAGTCAAAGATCTTGAATGGCCGATGAATATAGGTGAGAATACACACTAAGCAAACCAGTTTTAGGGCTTCTCTACTTTGGCAACACATGTCAATGATGACGACGACGGAGAAGGCGAACGGATGCCGTCCAGTCATCGACGACTTGCCAAAGGAGAGTTGCCCTTTGACTGCTTCTGCTTAACGCTATTCGAACTCGAAGGGTCTTCGAGCTTTTCGTTCGTACATGGTGAGTTTCTGCATTGATGTCCGACGTGTGCTGATATGTCGAGTTTTGTTCTCTGCTTGGGTTGAAACCGCATGAAATATCGACGTGACATCCTCCAGCCACATCTCTCCATTCTCAATGCATGAGTGACAATAGTAATAGTAAACACGAGTATAAAATATGGATGAATTGAATTCGGACATTGAGTAAGCACGCTACATCTCTTTGTGAAGATATAGTAGAATGACATCGATGTATGGTGCCTGCCTAATCACCAACTTAGCGATGACCATTTTTTTTAACTCGACATACCGAGAATTAGTCGGAAAATTCCGTAGATTTGGCTTGTGGATCTGTAAATCCCCTTAGAGAGAGGGATCTATACTACAAATTGGGTATAATACCACTTCTAATTTTTGCGATAAGGTATTCAGATGATAACTATCTTGCGTCCTTCAAAATGTAGTGATCTTTATGCAGTATGAATTATTTTGAGTTTAGTGTTGCCGATCGATTCGGCTCCATCGGATCAATCTTTCTTTGGTGCACGAGACAACATGATAAGAATCTGCCCTGTTGGGGAGCATTTCGCTACTGGAAAATCCTATCCTGAGAGCATGTCTGAAGCTGCCGCCGTTCCCCGCATCAAAAATGCCAACGTCCGTCCCCGTTGCTAATACGCGCACAAACTCAGCGATTCTCAAGGAGGCTCCAGCGACAGAAAAGAGGCCTCGACATACCGCTTCGAGGTTTAGCGACGACACCGCAGATGCCCTAAATAGAACCGACGAGGCTTCGGACAACCATCGCCGGAGCTTTTCGGAAACACCCGTGGCGGCCTATCAACCACATTCAAGGAAACTTTTTGGGGTTTTAGGGACGAGTTCACCCGTCGCCTGTTGTCCTTTTTTGAAGTAACATTAGACATAAGAGTCGTGTAATGCTGTGAGCCAATTACTTATCCTAACCCCATCTTGTATGAAAAGCAAAGGCTGCAAACGTTGAAACTTGTTTTCACACGGCCTTTCCTCTTGAGAGCTGGACGGCCACAGACAGCCACAAACTATGAATAAGAAAAATAGATCACTACCGAAATGTTGAAAAAAGTATATAGAAAATCCTGCGATATTTAAATGAGTTGGCTAAGCGAATTACAATTTTAGCAAGTATTTCTTCCTGAAAAATAAATTGCAGGTGATAAATTTAACACAAGCAACGTGATATTTTCTTTTGTTCTTGTTTGGATAAGATGGTTTCCAAATTTTTGTTCCTGTAGGCATGATCCCTACGATTACTCTGAACACGAGACATTGAGACTCAACATGAGAAATTGCCGCATTCGAAGTGAATGTTTAACCACTTAACCGACCTTTCTCAGTGGCATACTCAATGAACATCGTACGAAAGGGTTTTAGATCATAGCATCATTTTAATTTTGGATAACACAAGGTTCTGAATTTTTGCTCGAGCATGCATGACCCCTATGATTACTTTGAACAATAGACATTATGATTCAATATGAGAGATTGCTGCATTTGAAATGAGCGTTTAACCATTTAACCAACTATTTTCGGTAGCATACTTAGTGAACATTGCACAAAAGGGTTTTAAATCGTAATATCGCGGTTTTAATTTTGACATTGGATCAATGTATTGCATTTCTTTTTTCCGCATAAATAAAAATTGAGGGCAGAGATTGTGCTGCATTGTTTGGTAATGTGATTTAATGCTCGAGAAGACTTTAGGAGTTTAGAGACTAGAGAGTACGTACCGAATTAATGTAACCTTTGGAAGGGGGCATCGCACTGGTAGTCAATGAAATTGACCTCGTCATAAATAGGGAAAACAAGGTGAAAATCTAGATGGACCATACTATGTTTGTCTATATCTATATGCAAAGGGGACCATACACCCACCTAATATATATGCAGGACAATACGGGTTTTGATAAGTCATTGCTCAAAAGAAAAGAGAAAAAAAAAGAGAAGCAAAGAAAAAGAAAATTCAGAATTTTTATTGAAGCAAAAATTGTTAGCCTCGTTTGCACATTGGACAACCTAGGTTGACTGGGTATCCAAATTTCTTAGTTAAAATTGATTTGGGCGAGAGGACTATATTGATAGATTATCACAAGATTTAAGGCTAAATTGACAAGATTGGATAGTTTAAATTTAAAGTGGCTGCTATATATTATGTTTAAAATACTTTGGACAATTTTCTTGGTTTTGCGAAATGTGATTAGTGATTGCTCAAAAGGAAAAGGACACTTATCACTAACACAAAGCCGTGTCCGTTGGTATTGTCACAATTTTGTGTATACTCAAAGATTACAAAAGCTGATAACGAGACGGTTTCATAAGAAAGTAAGCATCTCCACGAATAATAATGGAAAAATGAATTTCAATCCGCTTCAACGAAAAGGAATAACATGGAAAAGTTCTACCTTCCGTGTTCATACTTTCATACTTTTCAATAATATAAGGGTGCATTTGGTTCGGTTTTTCCTAGGGGCTTTCAACCTCCAAAGTCCATTGGAAAAATGTTAGAGTGTTTAGCATGCCTATCTAAGGGGCTTTAAGTCAAATGATAGTCTTAAAAAAGCTGAAAACCCAATGCTAATAGAAACAAGTTTTGAGCTTTCAAAGCATTTAGCTAAATATTGAAACTACTTTTTTTTTATTATAAATTTTTAGTTTTTCGATTTTACCTCTCATTGTTCCAAAATCACCCTTACCTTCACAAGAGTCGGGCAAAGAATTTAATATTTTTTTATAAAAAAGAAAAATAAAATCCAAAAGCCCTTTATAAAAAAAGATTTGCCAAACACTCTTTATGCCAAAATAGTTTTGTAAAGAATTTTTTATCAAATGCAATTTGCATTTCCCAAAGCTTTTTAAGTCAAAGATATTTGCATTTCCCTAAGATTCATTTTTAAAACTGAACCAAACATAGCCTAAGTCTTTGTATTTCTTTTATAATCAAGTCAATCAACTTACGCAAAATGACTAGATAGCTCCGTTTGGCACTACGTCTGGTCAAATCCAGCTGATATAGCTGTTGACAATGCTTGAGTGCGACATGGCCACCTTTTGCTAATGCGGACTCTACCATAGAATATTGTACAAGAAAACAAATCAATTTCTTCCGCTCATAACCTCTCTTTTTCAATATGAACTTAACTTTTGATCTCCAAAGATATTATTAGGGCTTGTTTGTTTGTGTTCTTTTTTTGTTCCCTATAACACAATTTTTGTTCTTTTGTTCCGGTGAACAAAAAAAGAACAGAAACGCGTTTATTTTTGCTTTTATTCGTGGGGACAAAAAATATATTTTTTTGTTTCCAGGAACAAAAACAAGTCCGGGAACACTTTTTGAAGAAACAAAATAACAAAAACACAAAAATTATTTCTTTTTTGTTCTCCTTTTTGTTCTTCTTTTTTCTTTGGCCGATCGCCGGCCTTGGCCATGGCCAATGACCTCGACGAAGCGTCGCTGGCACCTGGCGAGGCTCAGCCTCGCCTTGGCTGGGTGAGCTCGAGCTCGCTTAGATCCGGCGAGGCTCAGCCTCGCCAACCCACCTTCAGGACGGCGTTGCTTGGCGGTGGCCCGGCGAGGCCGGGCCTTGCCAGGCCAGGGCGAGGTCGAGCCTTGCCGGGGCTAGGCTGGCCTCCGGTGAGCTTGCCGGACGTTGCCTAGTCGGTCGCCGATCATGGCGGTGGTCGGCGACCGGCCAAAGAGAAAAAGAAAAAGAAAAAGAAAATAAAAATATTAAAAAATTAAAAGAAACAAAAAAATTATACAAGTTTAACAAACGTGCTTTTTTTTTTTTTTTTATTCCAAGAATAGAAATTTTCTGCAATTATCAAATGCGTTTTTCTGTTCAAAAATTGTTCCTCGGAACAAAAATAGTTTTTTCTATTTTTGTTCCCTGAAATAATTTTTTAACAGAAATATTACCAAACGTACCCTTAGTGTCACACTCTAGCGTCGTCTAACACCCGCGTTAGCTTGATTTGACAATTGACAATTTGTGCAAGTAGATATTGATAGCATGTCGAGGGGTTTTTTTCTCCTTTAAAGTAGAAGATTCTTTCTACTTTTTAGATTCTAGCAGAGTGTCTATGGGGTAGCACTCATGAACAAATACGTGCACCGAAAAAATTACTACTTAGTGTCTATCATATTAAGAAAAAGTTGAGAATTTATGAAACATTGTAAAAAAATAAAATAAAATCTAAAATTTTATTTAAAAAACAAAACTAAAAAACCCATGGTTGAAGGGGCTAGCGGAGGTTGCCATCCCTAGAAGAGGGTGGCAGGTGAGGCCTTGTAGACCCTAGGCGAGAGCCCGTGACCCTCACTAGGCTTGGGCTTGGGCACCTAGATCGGGGTGACGCTAGTGCTCACTCGGGCCTTGCGAGCATCATCAGCTCCAAGTGATAGGTGGCATTGCCTAGATTTGGGTGGGTACCCAAATTGATGCTCGCAAGGCCCAAGCAACAACGGCATCACTTAAATTTGGGTGCTTGAGCCTTAGCCTAGTGTGGGTCGTCAACCCTCGCTTGTGGCTAGCGAGGCCTTGCTTAGGGCTGGCGAGGGTCGGCCACCCTTGCCCATGGTTGGTGACCTTTGCCGGCCCCTTTGGTGGTGGGTGGTAGTGGTGGTGGCATCCTTCAGCGTGGCCTTGTCCTGCCCTCTCTCTCTCTCGATTTGTTTCTTAGATAAAATTTTAGCTTTTTTTGGTTTTAAATATAATTTAAATAAGATTTTAAAAAATATAATAAAAAATGCAAAGTGAGAGAGAGAAATTAATTTTAAAATGTCATGTCAATATTTTCTGTTAAATAAATTGACGGTGTTAACGAAATGACTTGATTATACTAATTTAATAAGTTTTATGAGTGAATTGTACTTTTATAATAAATTTTAGGATTTTTAGTGAATTTATCTATATATATATATATATATATATATTTTTTTTTTTTTTTTTTTCTAATCAAGTTATTCTACTCATGCAAAGTGGCTAAATCAATCACCGACCAAAAACAAAAAATGGCTAAATCAATCCCCTTTGGCACCACATCCAGCATGCTTGAGTATGACGTGGCCACATTTTGTTTATGCGGACTCTACCATAGAAAATTTTACAAGAAAACAAATCATCTTCTTCCACTCATAATCTCTTTTTATCAATATGAAATAAACTTTTGATCTAGGAAAGTATTATCTGTATTATACTTTCTAGGTTTTCACACATTCGCCATTGATTATTTATGATAAAACTAAAGTATGGACTTATTTCTCGTTGGGTTTGACTTTCCTAAGGGGTTTTGAGCCTCCAAAGCTGCTTGGGGAAAATATAATATGTTACTCGAATTCTTTATGAACATTTTCCCAGGGGTATGAATTTGCTACATAAACATCGCAATCCAGGCTTATTTTTCCCGGGGGTACGAATTCGCTACATAAACATCGCAATCCAGGCTTATTTTTTTTTCGTAAACTCTTTATAAAAATGTCGTATTACACAAATACTTTAAGCTACGACGGCCCTAGGGAACCACGGCTGGGGCCCCCTCCTGCATGATTGAGCTTTCACACTGACATGATTTCTTGATTATTGAGGAGGTGGTGGTGTCGTTTCCAAGGAAGTTGAAGTCAGGGACACGCAAGAACGAACGCTTTGCGCGAGAAAGCGCAGAAAAAAACTAGTGGCCTGCGCGAGAAGGCCGGCCACTTCCAAAAAGTTGTCTCGCCTTTTCCTTTTTGTTCCGTTCCGTCCACCAACTGCTCGACAAAATTCCCGTGAGGCCTTTTTGCGCCTCTTTTTCCAAAGGTTACATCCTCAACCCACCACCCACGGCAGCCTCATTTCTCGGCCTGGCAGGGCCTCGGGCGCTTTGGCCATTGTCGCTGGAAGGACGAGACAGCAGTTGCCAGCATCAAGGCGGAAAAGGAGGCCGCTGGACGACGCGTGGGAAGTTGAGGTTCGCAGTCCTCGGTTCGTACATGTTGCAGGTATTGCATGGTCCCTTCACGAGGACAACAGCATGAGGCTGAGCGATTGTGTTTGATCATCTAGTCCCCCACCTAAGTAGATGCATAGCATCCAAAGTGCTCGGCTTTTTAGGGGTGTTATGTAGATGCCCGCGTTACAGAGTCAACTAATTCGGCTCAAAGTCAGCAGAAAAATCGAGATCGGCCATTGGCAATTATTGGGTGTGCCGGGGGTGCGAGCTATCGGTGCACCACAAGCCCTGGATAGTGCGAGTTCCTCGTGAGCCCCGCTCGAGTCAAGGGCCGAGGTGGGTCAATGGTGCACATGCGCTCGGTGCGAAATTTTCAGAGCATCAGGCAGAAAGATTGCCCAGTGGTAAAGGACTGGCAGCAGCGCGAGAGGCTCCTTTGTTGGAGTATTGTCTCATGAACACGTTGACTTGGACTCGTTCATAAGATAGCACGCGAAAGACAGCCTGTCCGACAAGCAAGGGGCCTTTGAACTTGACATTTGAGGACAAATTGAATTGATTACAGAAGCGGATAGAGATAAAACAAGGAGGAGGAATGAGAGAAAGCCGAAGGTGATTTAATGGGGTGGGAATAGCAAAGAGCGATATGGACTTACCTTGCCTCAGGGAGGCCTCAGAACCCTGCTTCCATGGTTGCTCTCCCTTTGCTGGCCTTGCAGGAGCACCGGCTGAGAGGTCTGTGACTGGCGCCGCCGCGTTCCGGCTCGACTTCCTTATTGCCACCACCTCCTCTCTCCACCCGAATTCACAGTTCACTAACCACGAATCCCTCCCTTCATTGCACGAAGCATTTTCTTTGTTTGAGAGCACATTTCCCCAGTATGAGCAAACGGATAAGGCCGATGAGATCCGAGCCACTGAATATCATCATCTCTCTTCGGGTAACTATGTTTGTCTCGATTACACAGGTCACGGCCTCTTCTCTTACTCGCAGCAGATCGACAATCTTCCTGCGACTTCGGTAGCCTCTTCATCCTCGCATCCTCCGCCATTGCATTCGACCTCACTGGGATCGCCCTTCCTCGAGATTTCGTACAAATCAGTGAACTTGAGTTCACAGATACTTCATGGCGTCCAAGAATCTGAAATCGAATCCAGAATCAGGAAAAGAATCATGGCCTTCATGAATGTTTCTGAAACTGATTATACCATGGTTTTCACTGCTAACCAGTCATCCGCTTTTAAGCTTCTTGCAGAGTCATATTCCTTCCATTCTGATACTGATCTCCTGACGGTGTATGATCATGAAAATGAGGCAGTAGAATTGATGCTAGAGAGCGCGAGGAAGAGGGGTGCACGCAACAGATCAGCTGAATTCTCGTATCCAAAAATGAGAATCCGATCAGAAAAATTGAGGAAGATGATAGTTGGTAGTAAGAGGAACAGGAGAAGAAGAGGGCTTTTCGTTTTCCCGCTTCAATCTAGAATCACTGGGGCTCAATATTCATACTCATGGATGGGAATGGCACAGGAAAGTGGTTGGCATGTTCTGCTCGATGCATCTGCATTGAGACCTAAGGGCATGGACACTTTAGGCCTCTCTATCTTCAAGCCTGACTTCCTCATTTGCTCGTTCTACAAGGTTTTCGGGGACAACCCGTCTGGTTTTGCTTGCTTGTTTGTCAAGAAATCGAGTGCTTCTATATTGCAGGATTCGGATGCAGCTAGAAGTATAGGGATTGTGAGTCTCACCCCCATCAAGACATCTTTTCCTCATTTTCAGGAATCTTCTCAAGAAGGCATCGGTCAGAGACCAAGTTCTGGATTATTTCAGTTGCTAAAAAATGAAATTACATCTGGAATGGCACCGAAAGAAATGCATTCCGGATCTCCCCAGTTGCATTCATCTGAAGCGGACAATGTGACACCAGAGGTAGTGTCATCTACTGAGATTGAAGAAGTAGAGACACCCTTTGATTCTTCCAGAACGAGAATTACAGAGACCAGCCCTGATGGGAGCTTGGATATAGAGTTCCGAGGCCTTGATCATGCAGATAGATTGGGCATAATACTTATAAATTGCAGAGCTAGGTACCTCATCAATTGGCTTGTTAATGCGTTGCTGAGCCTGAAACATCCGGATTCAGACACCGTGCCACTTCCCCTGGTCACGATTTACGGGCCAAAGGTCAAATTCGAACGAGGACCAGCAGTCGCGTTCAATGTGTTCGACTGGAAAGGGGAGAAGATTGATCCCGCACTCGTGCAAAAACTCGCTGACAGAAATAATATTTCCCTCACTTGTGGATTTCTGCAGCATATATGCTTTTCCGACAAGCATAAAGAGTGGGAGAGGACGTTGGAGACCAGAACAAGTGTGGCAAAAGGGACGGAACCGAGAAGGAAGAGGGACGACCGTCGCGGTATATCGGTTGTCACGGCTTCGCTCGTTTTCTTGACCAATTTCGAGGATGTGTATAGGCTGTGGGCATTCGTTTCAAGGTTCTTGGATGCGGATTTCGTTGAGAAAGAGAGGTGGAGATACATGGCCCTGAACCAAGAGACAGTCGAAGTATGAAAATCGGAGTTCCGTTCGAATCTTCTTCTGCTCTTGGAAGCATTTTTTGTTCTTCATTCTTCCATTCTTTGATTCATCCTCCCTCCTGTACGTATGTTTTGTAGGCAGCCATGTCTGATTATTACGTTGATCAAGAAACTTGTACTTTAAAGAACTTATCTGTCATAACGTATGAATTGGATGCTTGACGTGCGAAAGAATTCGGTCGCATCATCATCATCATCTTCAACTACGCGTTGTCAATCATCCAACGGTAAGTGTGAAAATTACACTGCCGGTAGATTTAAGAATTGTCCCTTTTCTTTTTGTGCTAATCCGCGGCATAAGTTCACACGGTCATTTCAATAAGATCACCCTCAATTTAGTCAAGTTTACTGGTATTGCTTCTCGAAATTACACCATTTGAGGTGCATAGCACATTGATTGAATTGATTAAGGGAATTCAGGATTGATTCAATTTTTTTTTGGCAGATTGCCATTAGCTAAGAATCTCATATATAGTTAAGGAAAATGACACAAATAGTCATTCAATTTTGGCCAAATGTGCAATGTCGTTAATAAATTTTCAATTTATTCAATGTGGTTCATGAACTTTAACGCAATTGCAACGTGATCCATAACTTTCAATTTGTTTAATGTGGTTTGTAAACTCCTAAATGTTTTCAATCTAGGTTCTGAACCATATGTAACTGTTTAATATTATCCCTGAACTTGAATTAATAGAATGATAATCTTAAATATTTTTATATAGTCTAGGGGCTAACTTAGTCTAGGGTTCACATTGAATAAATTAAAGTTTGGGAATGGTAATGCATATTAAGCTAAAATTTAATTTCCACTAAGTTACATATGAAAATAAGGACTTTGAGCCAAATTTCACTGTAGTGGGCTGATCGTCCAAATTTAAAGGGTGTCCAAGCCCATACAAGTTCGGGTCCACCGGAGGTTACCTTCTTTGCCAAAGAAACAAAAAAGCAAAGACATAAACATCGCTCTTTAACCCAATAGCAAAGGGATTTGCTTGAAAAATCATAATTAGTCAAATATAAGGCAAAGAATTCTAAGAGTGAATTTCCATCTTCTCCATCATCCTCTAACTTTAGATTTATTATTTTCTTGACCTCGCTTGTTTGATATGTTATATATGTGTATACTATTTCAGATTCAACTTTAATTTTGATCCCCGACATTAATGTAGACAAGAAAGGATGAAGTTGATAGACAATATCTTTGATTATAATCATGAGGAATAATCATTAGTCATTACAAACTCTCAAGAAAAAAGAAAATATCAAGATTTTTTATTTTAATTTTCAAGTATTATCTTTGTCTATTGATATTATTAAAATATCAAGATTATCGACAATATATTTGATTAATATCCTGACATATATTTTTTATTATTTTTATTTCTTCAAAAAAATTAGTGGGTTTATTTTGTTATTTTTGAGAAAATGAAAATCTGTAATTGGATAATAAGATATTCAGATAGAAGCATAAGATTTGTTTCAAGTTTTGAACTTGTTCCTAGTCATACTTTGGACAATAAGATATCTGGATGGAAACATAAAAAAAAAAAGAATAGTAATTGGTTCCATTAAACCGAATTGGAATGAGACTAAACCGGTCCGGTCTAGTTTCCGATCTAAGGACCAACCTATCCATTCCCTAATTCCCAATTTTGAAAACTAGGAGTCGATCACCCTTACTGTAAATGAGAAGGAATTGAGAAAATTTTTTTTTTATTTTTTAGAAAATAAGAAATGTTCGAAATTTCGATTTAATCAATCTCTAGAGATGTATATAATTTGTTTGGTACGCGTACATAAAAAGTTATTGATCTTCCTAGCAACAAAAAAAAAAAAAGAAAAAAAGAAAAAAAAAGTCATTGATCTAAAAGGTGGCGGTTGTGGCCTCAGAGTCGAAGTCACACTGAACTAGTTGCCTAGCCATCGCTTCGTAGGCACGTCTATTTGCGTATTTCTTTATATTTAGTAAGCCAATAATATGAGTTGTAATATAGGAGAAAAAATGCTATTTATTTTAATTATGATTAATATTATTCTTGAATAATGTCATCCCTCATGAAGGTCTAAGATTAACATGTGGCAAAAAAGGCATAAGCATATCTTTTTTTCGTTTACCTCTTTAGTCTTCACTTTAATTCCAAAAACTTAACAATCGTAGCCTGTACAGCCGTTGAAACGTCTCCCTAGTCCTAATCAAATGTTAGGTTGTCCTTCATTAGGGTTTAAACGGCACACAACGATTTGCTTTGTCATGAATTAGATTTTATCAAAGATCAGAAGCCTACCCATCGTACCGACTCGAAGGGAGGGGTCTATGGGATTTGAATTACTTGTCTTGATCGAGCCACAGCGGATCTCACTTTTGTGAATCTGTAATATTAACTATGATGGTGTGTTAGGCGACACTTCATGTGTGAGCATCTTCAGATTGCAATTGCTTATTCTTGTGTCATTAAATACATATCTCAAAGACATAGTTTTAGTGTCTTCCGATGTTGTAAATAACTCTATATTTTAGAACACGAGAAATGACTAACTGATATTTGATCTCATGTATATTAACAAATTGGTGTAGTCAATTAGTTATGTCTCATATTGGAGTTAATTATCTATTTATTTATATATATAGATAGATAGATAGATAGATAGATAGATAGATACACTTTATTAATTTATCTATTAATTCTTGTTAAGACCGAAGCCTACTCTAGTGTGCGTAATTTTCCAGGTGTCTCTTAGTGACTAAACTAATGCCCTCACCGACGCCCACTGTTGCCGCAGTCGAACTTGTCGTCTAGCAATGAATAGTGTACAAGAATTTATGCTTTTAAATGTGGGATTCCCTAGTTTAGTACTTGGTTTGCCTCGGTTAAGGCAAAACCGTAAAGGCTCTTCCCAATTTTCGCTCAAAATTCAAAAATAATAAAATTAGAAAGCTCATATGGTATTACTTAAATTGTTTGTAAAGACAAGAGATGTCGAATGTCAAACACAATTTGATTGTGGAAATAGAAATTATTGCTCAATTTTTTCCTTATGCGAGAGTTTGGTGCTCTTCGGATTAAATGTCTCTTGGCCTCTCAGGCTCATCAATGTTGATGTGTGATTCATACTCTCAATTACTCTCGAGTGAGTGGGTGGGGGTCCGAGGGGCCGCCTTGGTGGGAGTCCTAGGGGTAGCACCCGTGATCCGCTAGAGAGCTTTTATAGTTTGAGCAAATATTTTATTTGCAATTTGAGTTTGGGCTTATGAATATCTACTAAGTACATAATTTCTTTCTCTTTTAATTGAAGGTTATAAAAGAAACGTGTGATGTGCTAAGACTTCATTTGTTTCGTGGAAAATAACACGTTTTTGGAAAATGTTTTCCAAAAAATCATTTTCTAAGAAAATGACAATACTTATTGATGTTTAATTGAAACTTGAAAATAAATTAGAAAATATTTTCCATTGTTCAGGTATCTAATTTTATTTATTGAGAAAAATTACCAATTTTTATTTTTGAAAAAAATTGAATTTTTAATTATTTTTGTTAACAAATCGAATTTTATTTTTATTTTTAATGTTTCCTTTTCTTTTCCTTCCTCCTTCTTCCTCCTCCATCCTATGATGGCCACTTGCCTTGACAATGGACGTGCTCGGGCCTCGCTGAATCTAGCCTCAATCGAGCTTGATCCTCATAAGGCTCGAACTATTTTGTGACAGATCGTTAGCCGCCGTCGTAGATGGCGATTGGTTGAGGAAGAAGGAAAAAAAGGAAAGAAAAAGAAAAATAAAAAGAAAGAAATTCAAAACTTGTTTTTACAAAAAAAATAAAAAAGAAAGAAAGAAAGAGAAATCATAAAAATAAAAGAAAAATATGTTTGGTGAAAATTAATAAGGTGAAAGAATACATGGAAAACGTTTTCCCCTTTCTAAAAGGTAGAAAACATTTTCTCCACTATTGAATGTGTTTTCTTTTTCCCATTAGGGGAATATGTTTTCCATGACTAATTTATTTTCCGTGAAATAAACACTAGAAAATCTGAAAAGCATTTTTCTAGAAGTTATTTTCCGTAAAATGAACGAAATCTATTATAGTGAAATTTTCAGTTGGATGTAACCCTAATTTAAGGATGGATTTTCTTCCTCGCCTTTACTCTCTATTTCTTTGTATTTGTGAGCCAAATCCGAACAATCAATTAGTAAGTAAAGTCCAATTGAATGATGATGGGCAATTGAATTGTGAAATTTGATGCCAAGCGAATTGGGGAGAGAGAGAGAGAGAGAGAGAGAGAGAGAGAGAGAGAGGAGGAGAGACAGAGAGATGATTGGCCCATTATTTGTTTTGGTGAAATGCTCCTCGCCGATTCTTCTTGTGTGTTCAATTGGATCATTCCGTTATGCATGTCGATTTTCATCTCTGAACATTTTTTGACTTGCGGGCTACTATGAGGATGACATGAAATTGCTCCCGATTCCTTATCTCTTCAATTTCTGTATGCTCTTCGAGTCAATTGATTGCATCACATATCACATGCTTGACTGGAATTTACCTACTGGAAACTCATCGTCGAGGAGCAGATTAGTTCGACTTACATAATGAAAGAGCTTATTAGACATTCGATTGATAATGGACCTTATGGATCATGTTTATTGTCATGAACCGGCGCTAAGGATTGTCGTTCGGCACTAAAACCTTTTGCATGCGTGGATTCCGGAAAAGGTCAGAAGGAACAACACCGATTTCCATCGATAGACGTGCCATTACTTGTCCTCTTTCTCTTGTCTGAAAACACAAAAGGACAAGCGAGAGCATATTATTCTCAGTTCGCGATGGCATATACGTAAATAATGCAAATCCGGAGGTCAATATAGCAGCCTTCCCATCCTCTTCCTCACACGTGGCAAGTTCAAAAGTTGACTCTCTCTCTCTCTCTTAGCTGAGTATATCGGACTGACCGATTAGAAATCGCCTGGATTAGACCGGACCGGATTGTATTGGCCAATTTGGTTGGTTTATAAAGACGTCAATCTGATTCCCGGTTTCAGGGGAACTGAACAGGATTGGATTGACGGATTGGATTGACTCTTTTTTTAAGTATTTTTTAAATTTTTTTTAAAAAAGGCAATAAATCTTAAAATAGTGATAACTCTAGTATTTTTTTTTAATTTCTAATTTTTTTTCCTAAGTGACTGGGTCCATTATAGGCGGGAGTGAATCGGATCGGCAATGGATCACGTCTACTGTCGGTCTGCACCGGCACGTCGACGTGTATAAAAAGGCCAAGCGCCTGCACTTGAGTCCTCACCTGTTACTTGCTCAATTTCTCTGCGACTTCCCCGGGTTCTCTCTCCTCCACTGTTCAGGAGTTGAGTTCGAGGACGGACGAGGAGAAGGAGAAGGAGAAGCAGAAGAGCGAGGTTCTCTGTCGTCTGTTTTCATTGTCCATCGTTTCCCGGCTCGAGTTCCTTCGCGTTGCGAGTGATAGTTTTTTTCGCTCAAGCACGGAAATGGCGAAGAATGTGGGGATTCTTGCTATGGAGATTTATTTTCCTCCTACTTGCGTGCAGCAGGTGCGTCTTTCCCTCTCTCCCGCTCTCTCTCTCTCTCTCTCTCTCTCTCTCTCTCTCTCTCTTTCTCGGGTTTTCGTGGTCCGTTCAGTCGTGGCGATATCATTTTCAATGCATGAGAATACAAAGGAAAACCTTTCAGAATCTGGGTGGCTATGAACCTGAGCTGTGGGGAGCTGGAGTCTCTTCTGGAGATTTGTTTGCTCAGCCAGTTTCCTGTTCGCCACTTCTTCTTTTTTCCTGGTGGTGTGGATGCTCGCTCCAAGCGATGATCTAAGTGGCTTGTTTTGACGAGCATTGATCCATGGCATTCAGTGATGGAGCTCGCAGAGTTGCTTCGGGCGATGATATTTGTTTGAATATTTTAAATAATAAATCATGCATTCATTTAATAACTTAAATTTTTTAAATAATTAGTAATAGTTTTACAAAATTTCACATGGTATCAGAGTAAGAGATCCTAAGTTCCAATCATTTTAGGCCCCTGTTTGTCTCCCCATTTGAATGTTTTCACGTTTTAGGCTAAGGATAAAGTCAAGCCTACACGATGAGAAGACGTGAAATACTATTTAAATAATAAATCACTTATTCATCTAACTTATTAAACTTTTAAAATGGTTGGTAGCTCACACTTTTGACAAAATTGGCATATGCATGTCATTTATTTCTAGAGCATATTATAATCGATTGTTAAAATATTTAAATAATAAATCACGTTTTTATCTAACTTCTTAAGTTTTTTGAATAATTGGTAATGTTTACACAAAATTTTAGAATATTTATACTGTGCTGACATAATTAGCATATGCAGTTCATTTATTTCCCTTGCATGCTGTAATCGCTACGACAAATCTTCTCATCCGAAATATCCTCTTGAATTGTCTCATGATGGTTTGGGAGCTTTTGGGTGGCGCGGAGTCGATTGTTCTGCATCGCCATTTTTCCCTTTTGAACTAATTCAAGAAGAAGATATGTGTGACACCATTAACTTTCTCTCGCTTTTTCTTAAAATATTATATCAGTTCTGCTAATGTATCCATCGAAAAGTTCACGGGCAAATATGCACCACCTACTACCCTTTCCCTTTAAATGTCCTCTCTCGCAAAGCTCTGCGTCCTCTCTGCCCGATAGTGGCCTCCTCTCTCGCCGACGGTGAGTTTCCTTCTTTCCTTCCTGGGATCGATCTTTTTTCTTTCCAGACTTGGAATCTGTCTTCGCAATGGACATTGCTACCCATTCCCCACCGGATTGATCAATCATTTCCTCCTTTCAACCCAAAAACAACAAAAAATGAATGAACAAACTGCTTCCCCAAACCCTAACTTGTCATAACTCAGATCTATCAGTCAATGATCGTGTAATCTACAGAGCTCCCTTCATTCCCCATAAAACCATTGTCTGAACCAAAATCTGTTCATCTTTGGAACCCCATCTTATCGTCAACAAAAACCCTCTTCTCTAGAAAGCCCTGCTGAAGCAATGGAGGGCAGCCATGAAAACCAGCTCTGTGTGTTGACCCTCTGTAAACGTATGGGAGATCTCTGGGCTGCGGATGATATTACGGAGTTGAATAATCACATCCCTGAGGTAAACCAAAAGGCCGATGAGCATCTATTATATGGAAAATTGTTCTCGAAACCAAATGCTAACTTTCCAGCATTCTGGGCTACAATGAAAAAGTCTTGGAAGGTAGAAGAAGTCAGATGTGAAGTGATAGAACAGGGTTTCTTTGTTTTCATATTCAAATCTGAGGTAGATAAGAAGAGAATACTCCAAACAGGCCCTTGGTCTTCTGCTAGTAATCTGTTAATCTTACAAGAAGGAGACCCTACCGTTCCCGAGCATTGTTATGAATTCAACTCCTGCTCGTTCTGGGTGCATTTGATGGGGCTTCCAAGGGCTGCAATGTCGGAGAAGTGTATTAGCATGATTGCTGGAAAAATGGGAGAGGTAGAGGAAGTTAGAATTGATGCTCGGAACAACGATTCTTGAAAGATAGGCAAAGCAAAAGTGAGGCTGAATCTAATGCAGCCCCTAAAAACTGGAACAATCATTCACGTGGGAGATCGCAACTGGTGGATTGACTTTAAATACGAGAGACTTCCACATTTTTGCTATTCCTGCGGTTATATAGGCCACTATGCTAACTATTGTCCGACATATCCCTATGAAGAATCTGGACTTCCTCAGGACAAACCAGGCCGCTATGGTTCTTGGTTAAAGGCAGAGGTGAAAACTCTTAGTCCTTGCTGGAATACCTTCTACGGCGACATCGATTTTACCTTAATAGAAGATGAAATGGTTCCCGAAACCCCTGTTATCCCCTCTTGTGATGAATCAAACAGGAAAAGTTCTTGTGATGAGAGTCAAGCCCTTGTGCTTTATCAACCTGTGACACAAACAACACCAGAAGAACAAGATTCAGCAGAGCTTATTGCACAAAAGAAAGGGAAAAGGACACAGCAGCCTTCAGATCTTCTAAAGACATATCAAATACAGGATGCAGGTGTAGCGACTCAGGGGGTAGTGAAACTTGGTCCAACAAAACCAATATCCAAAAAATTGAAACGGTTTGCTCCCTATGAGAAGAGGGTTTCACTGACAACCCTAGTGGATTTGGACCAACTTATGGATACACCCATTCAAGTATGGGAAGGTGAATCGGTAGGGGCTTTGGTGGCTAGCCCTAACAAGCCACCAAAGGAGCCATGAAAGTGTTAAGCTGGAACTGTCAAGGTCTAGGCTCTCCCTTGACAGTCCAGCACCTACGAGCCTTAGTGGCTCGTGAGAGACCTAATCTGGTTTTTCTTATGGAGACAAAGAATCAATACCGGGTGGTGGAAAATATCAAAAAAAGACTAAGATTTACTTCTATGTTTGCTATTAACCCTATCGGCATTGCGGGAGGACTAGTACTCTTATGGGATGAGTCGGTGCAAATCTCTATTGAGTATAGCTGCCAAGAGATGATCAAAATTTTATGCACAGATGCTGGAAATGGAATTAAAATGAAGATTTCGATGCTGCACGCATCAACAAATTTCCAAGAAAGAGTCTCTCTTTGGAACTATCTTCGAGCAAGAAATGGAAACACCTCACAACCTTGGCTATGTATAGGAGATTTCAATGAGGTATTATACCATTGGGAGAAGGTGGGTCGAAGATCAGTGGAAAGGTTCCGAATGACAGCGTTTCGAGAGTTTGTTAATTCATGCTTGTTAATAGACATTGAAAGTAAGGGGTGTGCATTTACGTGGACAAATAACAGGGAAGGTGAGGAATTAGTCAAGAAGAGGCTTGATCGAGCATTTTGCAACCTAGAATGGAGGCTCCTATTTCCTAATGCTGAAGCTTTTGTATATCCAGCAATAGGTTCTGATCATGGTCCTCTAATGCTTTGTTTAAATTCAGTTGTACAGAAAAGACAAAAATTGTTCAGATTTGAGCCTTACTGGGTAGATCATCCTGAGTGTGCAGCTGTAGTAGATTAGGCTTGGAAGGTAGTAAATGGGCAGCACCAAAACCTGGTAAGGAAAACAAAGCAAGTAACTCAAGATTTGAGAAATTGGAGCAGGAGATCCTTTAAAAATGCATCAAAACAGATTGATCAGCTCAGAAACCAGCTCATCCAGATAATGAACAGGGCAGACTAGACAAATATGGGAGAGGAATACTATAATTTAACTGAGAAAATTGGCACGTTATGGCGCCAAGAAGAAATGTATTGGGGCATTAGATCCAGAATTAATTGGCTGAAGTGGGGTGATCGGAACTCGAAATTCTTCCATGCAACAACCATTCAGAGGCGACAAAGAAATAAAATCAACATGCTCAAACTTGATGAGAATGTGTGGAGCCGTGAGCCTCGAGTTATCAAACAACACATCACAACCTACTACAAGAATCTATACCAATCTGTGGGGCACCGATACTATCAGCCAGTCTTAGAGCAATGTCCACGCACGGTAACCGAGGAAATGAATGAGGCGCTTATAAGACCAGTCACAAGGGAAGAAGTGCAGCAGGCTGTTTTTCAGATGGGGGCAACTAAAGCCCCAGGACCAGATGGTTTAAGTGGCCTATTCTATCAAAGTCAGTGGCATATCACTCATGAAGACATATTCCAGCTTGTAAACTCTTTTTTCAGAGAAGGAACCTTTGATCCAGAACTAAACTTAACCCATATTACACTCATCCCCAAGGTGGCAAACCCTGAAAGCATATCAGAATTCAGGCCCATTAGCTTGTGTAATTTCAGCTATAAAGTTATCACAAAAGTCATGGCGAATCGACTCAAACCTTGGCTCCATCTTATTATTTCTCCTGAACAAAGCGCTTTTGTTAGCAATCGACAGATACAAGATAATATTTTTATAGTCCAAGAAGTCATCCATCAGCTACGAGTTAGAAAAAGGCGAAGAAAATTCCAGGCTGTGCTGAAACTAGATATGCAGAAAGCATACGATAGAGTAGAGTGGGACTTTCTATGTGATTGCATGAAGAAGATGGGTTTCAGTGATAGATGGGTGCAGCTGATCAGATTTTGCATATCCTCAGCCCAATTTCGAATCTTAATCAATGGTGAAGCAAGGGAAACCTTTATTCCATCGAGAGGTATACGACAAGGCGATCCGCTCTCACCTTATCTGTTCATACTTTTGGCCAATGTCCTCTCCCACATGGTGCAAAATGCTGTTAGTGATGGTAGCCTAAAAGGTATCAAACTAAACCCTCACTGCCCCACTCTTTCCCACTTATTTTTCGCGGATGATGCTATTTTCTTTCTGGATGGAACACTTAGAGAAGCTCAGAATCTTGCAAACTTACTGAATTGCTATTGCTTTGCGATGGGCCAGTCAGTTAATCGTAACAAATCTGGGGTGTTCTTCGGGGAAAGCTGTCCACAGGTTTTAAAAAGAAACATAGCATCTGAATTGAGGGTTCCTATCTTAGAAAAAACTGGAAAATACTTGGGGATACCATCCGATTGGGGTCCGACAAAAAAACAGATGTTCAATTGGATCATGGCACGGGTGGACAGAAAACTGGAGGGCTGGAAGGAGCAGTTAATTTCGAAGGCGGGGAAAGAAGTACTAATAAAAATGGTTGTTCAGGCTCTTCCCCAATATGCCATGAATATATTCAAAATACCCCTATCCATTTGTCGAGCGATTGAAAGGAAAATTTCAGATTTCGGTGGAGGAAGAATGCAAAGACAGAGAGGTATTCACTGGAAGAGTTGGGATGTCTTAAAGAGGAGAAAGGACCAAGGTGGATTGGGATTTAGAGATTTAATGGAACTTAACAAGGCAATGCTGGGGAAACAAGCCTGGAGACTCCATCAAAATCCAGAGGCCTTATGGAGCAGAATGTTTAAAGGACTCTACTTCCCTAATGGTAGCCTATGGACTGCTACTAAGGGCGCCAGACCATCATGGGGTTGGCAGAGCCTCCTACTTGGCCGAGATGCTCTTGAACCTGATTTGAAATGGGAGGTTGGGGATGGCAACTCTATAAACTTAAGAGAAGATCGTTGGCTCATGTCAGGCAAAATTGGAGGACCGGCGAATCAAAATGACTCGAAGCTAGTTGCAGATATTATTGATCCACACTCGCGTACATGGAAAAATCAACTCATTAATGAGCTTTTTGACAGTAACATCTCAGAGGAGATCCAGCAAACAACACTCAGCATAAACACCAGACCTGACTACTTAATATGGACAGGGCATCACTCGGGGAACTACAAAATTAAACATGGGTACCACAGACTACGAGCAGCAACCAAAACAAACACAGAGAATCAGGCATCATCTTCTTTTCAAGTCCCCAACCGACTATGGAAGGAAATATGGCACCTACATACTAATCCCAGAATCAGGCACTTCATGTGGAGCTTATGTACCGAAGGCCTTCCTACGAGACTCAACCTGTGCCGGAGGAAAATCTTACTTGAGCCTACTTGCCCGTTCTGTCGCGAGCATCCGGAGTCCTCCGAGCACCTATTTATCCTATGCCAGTGGACAAACGCAATATGGCTGAACTTCAGTGATCAAATCAGCACATCCCCGACATCAGTTACAAGAATAGATCAGTGGGTATGCAACTACCTCTTCTCCGGCAACTCAGCAAGTCAAAAGGCGACCTTCGCGACCACTCTGTGGTACATATGGAAAGCACGAAACGGCCTGATCTTTCAAGGCCGGAAAATAGAACAAAACAAGATAATCAGTGAAGCTCGCCTAGCTTAGCAACTATTCGAGAAGTGGCAACCACAAAGGACAGCGATTACCTCGGAACGATACTCATGGGTACCTCTAGATCCGAGCGCGTGGAAGATTAACGTGGACTGTTCATGGCAGGAGAGCAGATCGGAGGGATCCATAGCCGGAATTTGTAGAGGAGCTGATGGGGTGTGTACCGCTGGTTTTGTGCAGAAAATCCGAGCTCAATCGGCTCACATGGCCGAAACCCTAGCTATTCGGCGTTCGCTCGAGTGGTTGAAGGAGAAGAGAACTGATCTGTCAGAACCACTTTCAACCGCACGAACTGAAGCTGCTTTCTACGTATCAAGCGACTGCTTCCCTGCTGTTCAGTCTATTCTGGGCCGCACAGAAATTCCATGGGCCTTGCGGCCCTTTGCCCTTGACTGCCGACAGCTGCTGGGCCAAATGAAGGATGTCTTCTTGCAGTTTGAACCATGTGAGTCCAACCGAGCCGCGGACTGGATCGCTAAATCACACAATTCCGGTTCCTTGCCGGGTAATTGGGTTACTAATCCCCCGCACGAACTCTTTCTTATCTTATGTGTTGATTTTCCTACTACTTGTATTCCACCTACTTAGTATCAATCAAAGCGTTTTCACTTCAACCAAAAAAAAAAAAAAAACTAATTCAAGACATATTGCTGGGTAGATTTTCCAGACCAGGAAGATGTCAAGCTTAGAAATTGTTCTTTAATTGTGCTTGTGAATTTACGCAGCTCTCAGTCCATAACGTCTGTCATTCTCATCCTTACCAAAAAAAACATCTGTCATTCTCATCTGCGCTAACTCAGTTTCTAATTTCTGCATGAATAGGAGCCCTGCAGGCTTATGACGGCGTAAGTACAGGGAAGTACACCATAGGGCGAGGACAGGACCGCATGGCCTTCTGTACGGAGGTTGAAGACGTCATCTCAATGAGGTTCGGCTCATGGTTTTTTGGGCTATCTGTGCGATGATCACTACCTTTTGCCTCTCGTATGGCATGTTAAGTTGAGATTTATTTGCCTATGCGGACCTGACATATCTACTATAGCAAGGGGAATTCTGTCTTGACTCAAATCTTGAAATTTTCAGTTTGACAGCTGTGACTTCCCTTTTGGAGAAATATGGGATTGATCCAAAACAAATCGGTCGCCTGGATGTAGGCACTGAGACTATCCTTGATAAGAGCAAGTCCATCAAAACCTTCATCATGCCAATCTTTGAGGTATACTTCCACATGTTTTGGAGTCTATTGATTGTTGTGGCAAGGGGTGCATTAGTGTTGTTGCAAAGAAACCGATGTGCACTCGTGGGGGACTTTTTTCTTTTCTCGCTATTCCACAGAATCGCCTCAAGAAAAGGATTGCTTTGATTAATTTTTGTGTGTAAACGAATGGGCAAGTGGAAATACTGATGTCGAAGGCATTGATTCAACTAATGCATGCTATGGGGGAACTGCAGCTTTGTTCAACTGTGTCAACTGGGTGGAGAGTAGTACATGGGATGGACGCTATGGGCTTGTTGTATGCACTAATGGTGCAGTATGGATTCTTAGTAGTATTTGACTAGACACGCGGATCCCTGGAGTACCATAACTTGGCACAAAGGGACACTTAAGTGCTATAACTTACGAAAATGACACTTGAGTGCCAAAATCGGAGAGAAGGGGATCACTTAAGTGGCACTCCGGCCAAAATCCGGCCAAAATGCTGACGTGTTAATTTTTTGGCAAGCGAGTGCAAAACGACGTTGTTTTACACGCCGACGTGGCCAAATAATGCAAAAATGACGTCGTTTTGGCTGACATAGTAAAAAATAATATAAAAATAATTAAATTAAAATTAAAATTAAATCTAGTTAAAATATTTTAAAATAATAATTTTAATATTAAAAAAATAAAAAGAAAAAAAGAAAAAAAGAAAAGAAAAGGGGGAGGCGGTTGAGCCGAGCCCTTAGTTGCCGTCGCCGCCTCCCCGCTTGGGTCGCCGAGCCCGGCTAGGGGCCGGCAACCCGGTCGACCGACGGCGAGGGCTTGTGAGCCCTTGCCCAGATCCAGCCGAGGGTCGACGGCCCTCGCTCGGCCGGGCGACCCCCAACGGGTGGCGGCCCTTAGCCCGGTTGGGCGAGGGTCGCCAACCCTCGCCGGATCCGGGTGAGGGCCGCGACCCTCACCCAGATCTCGTGGTGAGTGGCGAGGGTTCGCGGCCCTCGCTGCGCGCCGGTCGAGGTCGGCGGCCCCGGCCAAGGCCCGGCGACCTTGATCGACTCTCCCCCTTTTTTTAATTTTTTTTAAAAATTTAAAATTTTTAATATTAAAAATATTATTTTTAAATATTTAACTAAATTTACTTTTAAATTTAATTTAATTAATTTTGATATATATATTTTTACTACATCAGCCCAAAACGACGCTGTTTTTGCATTATTTGGCTACGTTAGCATGCAAAATGGCGTCGTTTTGCATTCGCTTCGCCAGAAAATTGACACGTCAGTGTTTTGGTCGGACTTTGGCCGGAGTGGCATTTAAGTGATCCGTTTTTCTTTGAATGTGGTACTTAAGTGTCACTTTCGTAAGTTATGGCACTTAAGTGTCTCTTTGTGCCAAGTTATGGCACTTGAGCGTTCTTATGCCTATTTGACTGTTACCTCAAGTTATCTCTAATTCCTTGGCCAAAGCGCAAACGTATATGTTTGTGTGAGCCTACATGTGCATGTATATCTATCTTCATAGCTACTCATGCTGAATGTGTGTTTTTGTAAATCCATACCCCATATAATTTGTCAATTTGCTTTTTTCCCTTATTTTTGTAATTGACGAAAGTGAGGTATATCAGTTTGAAAGCACCTTTTCGGTTGCACTGAGAGGTCTGTCATAGTTAGGGAGTGCAAAATACCCGGGAACCGCCCGGACCGGCCAGAACTGGACCGGAACCACCCGGAACCGGCGGTTCTTGAGGGAACCGGTCCGGTTCCCGGTTCCAATTTTTCGGAACCGGAGGGTACCGGTCCGGTTCCCGGTTCCATGGACGGATCCGCCCACCCGGACCGGATCGGAACCTTTTTAATATTAAAAAAAAAATTACTAAAAGAAACCCTAGATTAGATCTCATTTCCTCACTCCCTTTGTCTTCGGTTCTCTCTCTCTTTGTCTCTTCCTCGGTTCCTCCTAATCTTATCGCCATTTCGATTCCTCCTTGAGCGTTGACGCCGCCGCCGCTGCTCCTCCGCCGTTGTTGTTCGCCCCCTCGCATTGGCCGCCACTCGCCACAGCCGCGGAAAATTGTTCCGCGACCGTTCTATGTTGAAAACCCAACCATAGACCTCCTCCCCTCCTTCTCAACTCATAGACCCGACCGTTATATGTTGAAAATCAAAATTGTTTCGCGTCAAGATCGGTTCCATGGATCCACCCGGGAACCGGACCGGACCGGTGGTCCGGTTCCCGGGTGGATCCATGCAACAAATGGGTGGATCCCGGTTCCAATTTTTCGGAACCGGTCCTTAGCAGGCGGTTCCCGGTTCTAGGTCGGGAACCGCCCGCTCGGACCATGCACACCCCTAGTCATAGTGTCTTAGATCGTATCACATATAATTTGTTTGCTGGAGCACCCATAATTGCGGGAGATTTCCTTTTTCAGGTATATCCTGAAGGACCAGTTCGTCCTCCAGGAGGAGCAGCTGCCATTGCAATGCTTATAGGTCCTGATGCACCGATTATATTTGAAAGCAGATCCAGGGTGAGTCACATGTCTCATGCCTATGACTTTTACAAGCCCAATTTTGCGAGTGAATATGCAGTAAATGCCCCTGTACATTACATTCTTAATTGGTCAAATGATGTCTCCCTTGGTTCATCACTTCTCTTATTAATTCTTTTCTGCATCTAAATGTGTGGCCGTAAATAAGCACTTTATGGCAAGTATAGCAGATAATTACTGAATGTAGTTGATAGATGTTGCCGAGAATATTGCAACAAATTGAATGAAGGGATTTTCTTTTGGTGCTATTTCTGCTATATTCATCTTGATAAATTTGAACTTTCTGAAAATGGTAAAATGCGCCTTGACAGTTTTCTGAATAAAGAATTTGAACAGTTATAAAGAACAGAGAATATGTAAGGAAGTGTCTTTGATCTCTCACCTTTGATTTAATTTGAATTTAGCTTCTTATGTAATAAAATTTGGGAAGCAGTAAAGTCCTTGAGCAAAATGATTGAATAATATACATTTTGTAGGATGAGGAAGGGTGATCTGTTGTTCAAAGGGGTCTGTGATGACAATAAATCTGTCGAAAAGATTTTGGGTTGAGTAAGCAAACCTGACGAAATCTTTAAGTTCAGGAATCAACAGATACATTCGAGTCCCTCAGTGCAATTGCAAAATAATTCTAAGTATTATGTTTGGCCAAGACAAAAAATTATTTCTATAGATTAGTTGAAAATATCTGGAAATATAGTTAAGATAATGCATGTGATGCTAGCGGTTTTTGAGCAATCAAAGCCCTCACGACGTATAATTTAGCAGAGCAAGTTGTCGTAGCTAGTGTTATCAGAAACCTTCTGGAACAGAATCGGTTGCATTATTAAGCAAGTATATTTAAGTCAAACCAAGTACCTCAAAGTCATGGTGGACCTAGCTTGATGAAGTCGAATGCTGTTCTCTTGATGTAAACCTGATATCTATTGACTGCTGACCACAAAAACATATCCACTGGCTTTTCACTTCGGAGTATGTGGTAGAGACTAGATGGATCCTTCCTACAATATTGTGCTCTGATTAGTCCTAGTTCTCTGCGATATCCATCTGCTTACCCTGTTTCTTAAATGTATCTATAGATACTTTTTGGGAAGCTATCAGAAACATGCTATTCGATGGCTCTTGACTCCTGCTATGAACATTTTTGTCACAAGTAAGTTGCTACCGATATGCTAGATGCCTTTTCCTCCCTATTGTTTTATAGAATCTTACATGCTTTCTATGTTATTGTGCTTTGGCTTTCCATAGATTTGAGACGTTAGAAGCAAAACAATTCTTGATTTCTGATGCCACCTACTTCGTTTTCCACTCTCCTTATAACGAGGTGCCATTTTTGCCTCATCTCAACTTTCAAGCAATAACTAATTTCAGTATGCTTCAGCTTCACTAAGTCCAGTACATACTACCAACTGCAGTTTGTACAGAAAAGCTTTGCTCGTTTAGTATTCAATGACTACTTGAGGAATGCCAGGTTTTACGTTCTTCCCACTATACAGGTTTAAAAAAACTTTGGTAACATATATACTTTTACTCAATGATCGATTTTATTTCCATTTGATGGGCAGCTCTGTAGATGAACTTTCCAAAGAAAAGCTGGCACCTTTTTCAAGCTTATCTGGTGATGAAACTATTCAAGCCGTGATCTTCAGGAGGTCATTCTAAAGCCTTCATCTAAATCCAATAGAAGGATGAAATTTTGTGGCTCATAGTGCTGTTTTACCCCTCATTTTAGGTATCCCTACAAGTTGCAAAGCCTTTGCATGATGAAAAATGCAATCAAGCACTTTGATACCAAAACAAATTGGCAATACATACACTGCATCTCTCTATGGCGCATTTGCTTCTCTTATTCACAACATGCATGCTACACTGGTAAAAGTTTTTGAACATATTTTACTGATTGGTTCTTGCACCTAACATCCGGATCTTGCATCTCATGTTTATGTTCTTCAATTTCGTAGGGAGGCAAACGCGTTGTACTGTTCTCATATGGAAGTGGTTTAGCTTCTACAATGTTCTCATTGCAACTTCGCGATGGTCAAAATCCCTTCAGCCTCTCTAACATGGCAGCTGTTATGGATGTCGAGAAGAAGTTGAAGTCAAGGCATGAGGTATTTCTCATACTCCACCAATACGCATAATTTTTATTGGGAGAAATCTCATGCTACTTCAATGTGCTTAAACCCACTATTTGAGCATATATATGCAGCAGCAGTTAAGACGTTTCTGTAGTTGTCCTCCTCTGACCACCTAGCGCTTTTGTAATTTTCAGTTTGCTCGACTGTATTGCTTCTGCATCTGCTATTAGTATTCGATTTACTAAAGTCTGAGGACAAGAAAATCTAATCATCAAAATTGCGATGAAAAAAAAACTAGAGCAAGCTGTCACCTTATTACGTATTAGGTGGATGATAGACTAGTGATGATACATGCTTTCTTACAGTTCGCTCCTGAAAAATATGTCGAGACCAGGAAGTTTGTGGAGCATATATATGGGGTTAAGGACTTTGCGACAAGCAAGGACTGTAGTCTCCTACCTCCTGGTACATACTATCTCACTGAAGTAGACTCCATTTACAGGAGATTCTACGCCAGGAAAGCCAAGGATGGTAATACTGACAAAAGTTCGGCTGGTCACTGAAATGAACAAGATTTTTCCTGTAAATCCACAAATTTGGATTTTCGTTTTTTCGAGCTTGGAAATTTCAGGAAGCATCACTATCTTTCTTGCTTTTGTAACACCATTAGCCAGCTCGTGTTCGCACAGTGGTATGTAACTATTGCTGCAAGTATTCTCACGAGTATCTATGGATGTTTTTACTCATTTCCAATAAAAAGATTTTCATTCACTTACTCAAAGAGAGCTTTATTATATTATTGGAACCATTTCCTTTTGGGCATTGAAGCTGGGAAGAAGACCTGGTTTGTGTGAATTATCACTAGTTAGAATGTGTTGAGAAAACTCCTACCAAGTCTTGAAATTGACAAAACTTTCTTGTTTTTACTCTTATTTTGAAGAACAAAATGCATTTAAAGTTGCTTCTGAGGTGATATCAAAGACTTTTGTGAAAGTTCATTTGTACCCAAAAATACTTCCCACTCTGACAAAAACTCAATCCGAGAAATATAGAGGATTATGCCCCTTTTTATTAATGAAATGATAGGCACTATTTAGTCTTATCAAGTGGAACATATCAATGTGAAGATGATTCAAAGGGTAAGAAGTCAATTGCACTTAAATCTAATGCTGATTCTGATGATGCACGATGACATGGACAACGAGGAACTTGCACTCTTGATTAAGAAATTTGGGAAACTGAATAAGAAGGGAAGAAGATTCAACTGGAAAAAGTAGAACCAGCAAAACTTCTAGAAAAGATCAATAGAGGACGATGAACATAGTAAGGATGTGATATGTTTTTGAGTGTAAGAAGAAATGTCACATCAAGTTAAACTGTCCCTTGCTAAAAATAAATAAATATAAGCATGAAAAGTGTAAGAAAGCACTAAAAGCAGAAAGCTGGAGTGATATAGAGTGTGAAAAAAGTGATGAGAAATTTGCAAATATCTGTATGATGGCTCACTCAAACTCAGATTCAGAATTAGAATTTAATTTAGGCATAGACTTTGAGTCTGATAAGGAAATCGAGGTAAACCATTTTGAAATCCCTATCAAAGTGTCTAAAAACAAAAACGAGCTTTGTTTAAACCTCAAATATTCTCTTAAAAGGATCACTAAATTAAAGAGGGAAAATTCTAAACTTAGACAATAAGATACTTCTTGGAAAGAAAAGTTTGGGAGTTTGAAAAATAATTTTGATGATTTAAAGAAAAGCTATGATTCTCTTTTCAAAGAAAATAAAATTTTGAAAATGTAAATTTTAGACACTACGAAATTCTCAAAAGGCTCGAAAACTTTAGAACAAATTCTCTCTGCTCAAATTCCTTATTATAACAAATTTGGTTTGGGTCTAAATAGAAAAAGTGATCCCTTAATTGATTTTCCTAAAGTCAATGAAAGATTTAGACAAAGACCTCCAAGACTTGCTTACAAAAACCACTTTCAAAGAGTTTTCTTAAATATTCTAAGTGTGGAGACTCATAACATTTTGAGAATGAATGTCCTAAAATTTGGAAACCTGTTAAGAAGGATTGGACAAAAATTGTCTTTACAATTAACTCTTTAGGACCCAAAAAAATTTGGCTACCAAATAAAGTTTGATATTTCTTTTTGATTGTAGGTTACTATTAAAAGGAAAAGTAAATGGTATTTAGATAGTGGTTGTTCTAAATATATGACAAGAGATTCGAGTTGTTTCATAAAATTAGAAAAACAAAAATGAGGAAATGTTTCTTTTGATGGAAACAGCAAATGAAAAATTATTGGACATGAAACGGTGAGGATTGGTAGCTTGATAATCAACAATGTATTCCTACTAAAATGTCTAAATTACAACCTTCTGAGCATAAGCCAACTATGTGATACAAGGTTCAGAATCAACTTCTGAGAAAATGTTTGTTTTGAAAGTCAGTCAAGACTTCTCATAAATCTTTACCGGTCGAAGACGTGGCAACATTTATCTTCTGGACATAAACTTAGAGAGTACTTAATGTCTTATTTCAATTCAAAATGAAGCAAATTTTTGGCATTGCAAGTTAGGACACATTAGCATGAAACATATTGCCAAACTATCCTCCAAAAAGCTAGTCCGCGGTTTCCCTAAAATGTTGTATCAGAAGTTTGAGTTGTGTACTTCATTTATCTTGGGAAAACATGTTAGAAGTTCATTTAAATCCATAAATTATGTTTCCATTAACTGCTTTTTGTAGCTTTTTCACAGGGATATTTTTAGACCAACTAGAACTCAAAACATCAGTAGTAAGAAATACTGTTTGGTAATAGTAGACGACTACTCAAGATTTACATGGGTTTTCTTCTTGGCAAAACAAAAACTTTCTCATATTTTTTAAAGTTTGCAAAAAAAAAAAAAATTCAAAATGAGAAAGGCTATGCTATTTTGAGCATAAAAATTGATCATGGGGGAGAATTTGAAAATAAAGAATTTACAAATTTTTGTGATGAAAATTGTTTTTAATATGTTTTCTTCTCTCCTTACACTTCATAACAAAATAGAGTTGTAGGAAAAATTTGTCTTTATAAGAGATGGTCAGAATTTTGTTAATTGAAAGCAGGATCTCTTCTCGTTTTTGAGCATAAGCAGTCTCCACTGTTTTTTTTTTATATAATTAACAGAGTATTTCCAATGCCAATCCTAGAAAAAACACGCTATGAAGTTTACAAAGGGAAAAAATCAAATATTTTTATTTTCACGTTTTTGGTTGCAAATATTTCATTTTGAACAATGCAAATGATCATTCGAGTAAGTTTGATGAAAAGTCGGATGAAGGAATATTTCTTGAATATTCCGCTATAAGTAAAGTTTACACAATCTTTAATAAGAATTCACGGACTGTTGAAGAATCAATGAATGTCAAGTTTCAAGAAGTTGAATAGAATCAACAAGATCAAACTCAAATTGAAGAGTCTGAGTTAGTTTCGAACTTAATGAAGTCTAAGTCACTTAAACAAACTCAACCATCTGAACAAAGTCAAGCTGAAGAAAAAGCAGAAGATCCAAAGGAAACAGAGACTCAGTAAATTCTTGAAGATAATGACAAATTCAACAAAAATTGGAAGCACAAATCAAGTCATCCTAAAGATCTTATCATTGGCAATATAGAAGAAGGAATTTGTACCGGATCTAAGATTACATGAGACTCAAATGCTCTATCTTTCATTTATGAAATAGAACCAAAAGGAGTGAAAGAAGTTTTAACTAATGAAAGCTAGATAGAAGCAATGTAGGAAGAGCTTAGGCAATTCAAGATCGATAATGTTTGAGAGTTAGTTCCAAAATTAAAAGGAAAATCTGTAATTGGAACAAAGTGGGTGGTCAGAAATAAGATGGACGGAAATGGTAAACTGATCAGAAATAAGGTTAGACTTGTAGTAAAAGGATATACGCAAGAGGAAGGAATAAACTATAATGAGACATATGCACTAATAGCCAGGTTAGAAGCTATGAAGCTATTACTTGCATATGCATGTTTCCACAATTTTATTTTATTCTAAATAGACGTCAAAAGTGCATTCCTAAATGGTTTCATTCAATAAGAAGTTTATGTAGAATAACCACCAAGATTCGAAGATCCAAGAAAAACAGACTTTGTCTACAGACTGAAGAAAGCTTTGTACGGTCTGAAGCAGACACCTCGAGCTTGGTATGAGAGACTGAGTAATTTTCTGGAAAGTAATGGTTTCAAGAAAGGTATAATTGACACCACATTGTTTATCAAAAATGAAGGAAAATACTATATAATTATTCAAATATATGTAGACAATATCATTTTTGATTCTTTTAATGAACTTCTATGCAAGAAATTTTCAAAATCTATGCAAGAAAAATCCGAGATGAGTATGTTGGGTGAATTGACATTCTTTTTGGGTCCACAAGTCAGACAATTGAAGGAAGGAACCTTCATCTATCGAGAGAAATGTGTCAAAGATGTCATCAAGAAGTTTGGAATTGAAAACTATAAGAAGATTGAAACTCTTTTGTCAAATTCCTCCAAACTCGACAAGGATGAAGATGGAAAAAAAAGTAGACCAAAAAACATACAGAAGCTTGATCGATTCTCTTCTCTATCTTACTGCTTCACGGCATAATATTTTATTTAGTGTATGTATGTATACTAGATTCCAAACTAATCCTAGAGAATCACATCTTAGTACTATTAAATGTAATATCAAGTATATTGCCACAAATCCAAAATTAGGTCTGTGGTATCTAAAAGGAAGAGACTTTACTCTACTTGGATACTCAAATGCTGATCTAACTTGTTGTAAAGTCAACAGGAAAAGTACATCTGGGACTTGCCAACTCTTGGGATAAATGTTTGTGTCCTGGTTCTCTAAGAGGCAGAACACTGTGGCACTCTCAACGACAGAAGCGAAATATGTTGCTCTTGATAGTTGTTTTTCTTGAATTCTTTGAATTAGACAACAACTAAGAGACTTTGGAATAGAAGAATCTTGCACTAAAATCAAATGCGATAATACTAGCGTTATCAATCTCACCAAAAATCCCATTTTTCATTCAAGAGTAAAGTATATTGACATTTGTCATCACTTCATAAGAGATAATGTATAGAATGGTGAAATTAATGTCCAATTTATTGATTCAAAGAATCAACTGGTAGATATTTTCACCAAGCCACTAGAGAAATGTTCATTTGAATTCATTCTTGAAAAGTAAAATATTACCTAGACATTTGGTTAGAATTTATGCAAAACAGACTCGTCCGATCAATCTTCTCGAAGAGACATTATTCCGAAAGTCCTTACAGACTCAGGTAATTATATTTCAAATTTTAGTGCGTAAATTTCATTCCTTCTCGAACATGTATGAATATTTTATTTGAATTTTACTTGCCATTTATATTTTTGAAAATTGTTATCTTTTATTTTTGATTTTTCGGAGTCAATATTTCAAAATTATTTACAGTTATTCTTTTGTAAATTTTCAGAATGGAAGTTATTTTTTCCTTTCTTGTGTTCATTCGGTTGCCTTAGTTTAGTTATTTTAAATAGGCCTACAATTTCTTTTCTTTCAATTACCTTCATCCTTCACAAACCCTAATCTCGCAAACCTTCGTTTCTCTTGTTCTCGATTTTCTTTATCTTTCTTTGCAAATTTTAGTATCATTCACTTGTAATCATATCCTCAAAATCCTCCAAGTTTGTCTCAATATCTTCACAGTGGAAGTCCTCTCGCATTGGTAGTTGTGGGCCTCGTTTTGTACCTGATACTCAGATGCATTTTAATCTTATTGGAGATGAGTTACCAAGGAGCACAAATTGACCATCTATGGGGAGGAGGTCACCCAAGATGCAACTCTTCTCTCGGTAAGGAAACCCAAATTCTTCTTAAGCACTATGAGTTTTTGAAAAATGGAGGAAATCCTATGGATTTTATCACCACTTTCATGAAAGAAAATAGTTACAGGAACGAAACCTTATTTTCAAAAGTCATGGAAAAACTAGGGCTAGTAAAATTTGGGAGAGCAGAGGACAAATTTGCAATGTTTCCGGTTGATCCTCGTGTCGAAATCAAAAGTCTGTCTAATGGGAAGAAAGAAGATGACGATGAGAGAATGTTTAAGAATTTACAACCCAAATTGGGTGTTGCTACTGAAATTACTGGGTCTAAAGAGAAGTTGTTTCGGTCAAAAGAATACAAGAAGGTTTATGCATAGATCATAAACAGGGAAGTCATCAACCCTCGCATAGTAGACTTTGTTCTTCTAGATTTGATCAAAGTACATTTGAGAGAGAAATTTACCAAACTTCAAATGGAAAAGTTTTGTGTGGAGTCGTGCGATGCTTATCCTCAATTGACTACTTATTTTTACTCCAACATGTCTATCTTGAATCCCACACACATTCAATTTACTATATGTGAGAAAGTCTTTGATGTTGATGTTGATCTGCTGACTGATATATTGGAAGTGGAAAGAAGTGGATTCGTGTCCATAAATATCTCGAATGATGAGGTTATTAAGTTTCTAGTGAAGGATAAAGTTCCTAAGGGAAGTATTACCTATTCCAAACTGTCTGCTTCTAACATTTTGCTTCGCAAGATTGTTATCAATTACATCATATCCAAGGCTGCCTCCAAGACTGACGTCTTGAAATTTGAAGCCAAAATGATGTAAGCTATCTACAACGAAGTTGCCTTCTCTCTCTTTCATACCACTCTACTACATATGTACAGAACAATAATGAATGAGAAAGTTTAACTTCCTTGCGCAGCCTTGATCACTGGGCTCTTCAACACTTTTAAATTCAACCTCCTTCTAGCTTTTGTTCTAGAACCATCCTTCCTATGCAAATTTGATTTAAAATGATCTCCAAGATGAGATTAAAGGATTCTCTGATGTTCTGAAGCTTGCTAGTACAGCAAAAACATGATCTACAGCTGAGAAAAAGAGGAAAGGAAAAAGTGTCATCTTGCATACTCCAAAGAGGAAAAGGCCTATTCTTCTGCTACAAGATGAGGATGAGGAGGATGATGAAAACGAGACTATTTCTGACATTGTGGTAAATATTACCATGAGAAACCTTGTTGCAAGATTAGCTGATTTTGAAGAAGAGGTAGAAAAAAGTGAGAAAGATCTAGAAGAAGAAAGTGAAGGAGAAGACACTAAAGAAAACGAAGGTGAGGAGGACGGCATAGACAAAGGAGAAGAGGATGCAGATTAGAATAAGGAATATGAACATTCTGATAAGGAAGGAGATGATGCAAGGGAACATCTGAAGGTGATGCTGAAGATAAGAATGAGGGAAATTATTAACAAATTAGTGCTAAAAGTACTGGACAAGGAAGTATTCTAAAAGATGAGAATATTATTTCTCAGACTGAAGTCACTAAGATAGGAGGAGTAGGTGAGAAAACTCATTTTTAGGATTTGATTGCAGAGCCAATCATAATTGATGATGTCAATCACTTTCCACCAGATGTAGAGGACATTTATGCATCTCATTTCCTTAAGGAATCTCCTAGCGCTGAGAACCAACAAGCTAATGTTAAGGGGGAGCAAGATACATCTAATGTTCATACCAATCTTCCTTCCAACTTGGATACCCCTCTAGTTCAACTTGTAGAAGCTAGTGCTCAGACCAAACCAGACTCAAACTATTCTTTAGTTGAGCTTCTTTTGGAGATTAAGGCACAATAGTATGGGATAGAAGTTGAAATCCAAAAGTTACATGTTGCTCTTGGTACTATCTCAGAATCTCTTAATGGCAAGGTACAGTCTCTTGATGGCAAAGTTCAGACCATCAATTAGCAAGTCATTTAGAACTTCCTTGTTTGAGTCTGAATCAGAGTATGTTTCAAGGTCTGAGTCTGATTCAGATTTGGCCATTAGACATATGTTGGCATATTCTTCATCACTTTCCTCGCATTCAGTGTCGCTTCATGTTTTTGCTTTGAGAGCCTTCTTTTATTTCTCAGTTCTTCCTTTCTTTTTCTTCAACAGAGGGCAGTTGGGTCTGATGTGCCCCTTTTTCTTGCATTCAAAGCAAATCACGTCTTTGTTGACTTCATCATCCTCAGTTGATTTGTTCTGGAATTTTTGAGTGCTTTGCTTCTTTCAGTTGAATCTTCTTCCCTTTCTATTCAACTTCCTGAATTTCCTAATCATGAGTGCTAGTTCTTCATCGTCCATGTCTTATTCTAAATCTGTACCATTAGAATCATCGTTAGATTTTAAAGCAATTGACTTCTTACCTTTGGGATCTTCTTCCTCATTGATTTACTCCACTTCATATGATTGAAGTGTGCCTATTAGTTCGTCTACTGAAAGAGGCATGATCCTCTGGGTTTCTCTTATTGATATTTTCACATGATTCCAGTCTTTGGAGAGTCCACGCAGCAGTTTATTGACCTTCATTGGTCCTGATATTGGTTGTCCTTGATATGCTAATCCATTCACAATTTCAGTGAAACAACTGAACATATTAGTGATTGATTCTCCAGGCTTCATCTTGAAGGCTTTATACTGTCTGAGAAGAATATTGATTTTCGTTTCCTTTACTCGATCAGTTCCTTTATAGGTGACATGCAATCTGTCCCAAACTTCTTTCACTGTTTCACAGGAAGAAATTCGATTATGCTCAGTAGGGGATAAAGCACAGTATAAAGAGTAGATAACTTTAGCATCAAGAGCTTGTCTCTTGGTTAATTCTTCTTGTATCATTTCGCCAGCGTCTGCAACTTCTTTTCCTCTTTTTGAAGTTGATGTAGCTTTAGGATTGATCCATTTTTCTACCACATCTTATTCCATGAGATCTTTCGATCTTAGGAATGTCTTCATCTTGTTTTTCCATACGTTGTATTCCTTCCCATCGAAGTAAGGAGGTTTGGTGTTGCTTTGGCCTTCAACAAAACTTGGAGTCAAAATACTAGCCATAGATCTTTAACTCAGAAGTAAAAACACTTCAATAAAATGAGCACACAAGCTCTGATACCAATTGAAAGGGCTAGTACGAACATCTAGAGGGGGGTGACTAGGTGTTAAAAGAAATTTTTGCAAGAACGTTTGTAAAATACTTTTATGTTGAAACAGAGTTTAAAAGCCAATGAACTTGAGTGAGTCTTGAATCTCTAACGAATAAACAAAATTATGAATAAGTAAAGAGTTTAGGGAAGAGAATAAAAACACAAGGTTTATAATGGTTCGACTTAGATCAAGCCTATGTTTACTTTTCAGCGCTGACAGTCTACTGGCTGAATTCCACTATGAATCAAAAGAGATTTTACAGTCACGCAATCTCGACTTCATAGTGCAGACTCTTCTACACTCTTCCGAAGTCTCACACATGTTTGCTCTCTCTCTCTCTCTTCAGTACAATTTGAGCTTCAGCAAATGAAATAGCAAAAAACTAAGGAGCTTCAGACTTTGAAAATTTTCCTTCACGCACTATCTCGAACAACTAGAGAGTCCACCTTAAATACTCATTTATGCCTTCTCGACCGTTGGCACTTTCCAAATGAGTTCTTCCAATCGACCCGTTTGGACAGAATCAATCAAGGAGATCTTGAGTCATTTTAAGAATATGATGAAAGCCTATCAATCATGTTCGTCCATACAATTAGGATCTTGGTTTCTATAAGTAAAACTTTCCAAGTTTGTTTGCCTTCCAAAAAGATCTGATTATCAGAATTGATTTTAATAAGAATAATCAATCATATAAGTGCTATATCCAGCCATAAGGTCATCTATGAGCCATATGAAACAAATCATTGAAGCAATAAAAATAATCTCGCATTTGAATAAGTCTTCATTCTTCAGTATCGTTCAGTCTGGAATCTGTTAGCGTGAGTAGACTTTGATCCTAAAGTCTGTCGGTCTTCAGACTTTGACTTTAAAGTTTTGGAGTCTTCAAACTAGACTGAGGAAATGTTTTGTCAAGTTCAATATAGTAGAAAAGTTTTCTCCAACAACGGATTCAGAATAAACTTATTGGGAATTTATTCTACAATGTCTAGTTCTTTGGCGAAGGATTTGCATTACCTTTTATAATGTCCTCTTGGCGGGTCAAGTAATAGAACTTGCTGGCTCTATAAGGTCCCGGTATGCATCGTTAGGGTATGCAGAATTTACAAGTGAATGCTTTTAAGTACATAATGGACCACCACAGATGTTTTCATTAGTGAACCTATCTTTTGCGGTGAGAGTTGCATCTTCTAATTTTCTAAATACCCTTGGTGACCAAGTGTCACAAACATGTCATTGGCTGAAAATCAAGTGTGCTCACTTGATGAATGTCATTTTCACTCGCAATAATGCAGCATTTGCTCTTTTTTTTTAAAGGCTTTGCTAGTTCGTTATGTTATAGCGCTTTATAGAATGTGGAGCAGAGACAGATTGATTGTCTCTTTAGCCTTCTATCTCCATTGGGAAAACTCGTTCCCACGGTAAAGTCACTACATGTCAGATTAACCCTTCATGACCATCTCTTTGCATTAACCTGAATCATAGATTTTGCAGTGAACGAGGGCATTTTACGACACCAATCCGAAAACGCCTCCTTAGACACCATTCTACTACTCGGATTCGTGACATTGATCACTACAAACTGTCAATCCTATGCTTCTATTTTCACATAAGTGTTTCTCAAATACTAACATGCCTCCTACGTTGTACGTGCATACTTCAAGTGATATCATATTATACAGAGAGAGATTGCGAAAATTGAGCTGGTTTCTTCTGGGGCAACTTGGGAATTGCTCTCGTACTCAGAAGTTGCACCACGTCTTCCATGGAGACCCCCCCGTTCTCTTCATTCAAAGTACAAACCAGACCAATGTCCAAGGCACGAAGAGCTTGTTCTATGGCTCCGCCCGATCCCATCCGCTCGTCCAGGACTCTTTTCTTCTCTCCTCTCTCATGCATACTCCATGCAAATTCTAGAATTCCCGTGTCCTCTTTCTCGCCCACACTCGAACTTCTCTTCCCAGCAACAATCTCTAATACCATCATCCCGAATCCAAACACATCTTTTCTCTTGCCAATGAGCACATTCTCGCCTCTGTTTGACTTCGCTGCGACAGTAACTAATGCATAATCTGCCAAAATGGCTGCACAGCTAATGTCGAGAAACACGCTGCTCGTCCTCAAATTTCCATGAATGGTGTCCTTAGAATGGAGAAAACTTAATGCTTTCGCGACATCTGCAATGAGATTGAACCTGCGAGTCCATGGAAGGATGCCGAGTCCTAAAAGCCATTTGTCGAGGCTCCCATTCTGGAAATAATCATAGACGACGATCATCTCCTTACTGTTGTAACACCACCCTTTGATAGGAGCCAGGTTAGGATGGCAAAATTGGTTCAAGCCATTGATTCTTTTCATTATTCGGGCGTGCATGCTCGACAAAATTGTCTGACTCTCCAAGTGCTGTGAGAACCGCTTAACTGCAATATGATGGCCATTGGGAAGAGTTCCTCTATATAGAACACCTCTCGGGTTGCTACTTAGCACTTCTGATTTGCTGAATTTGTGTGTAGCTCTGTAAATTTCATGGATCGTAAAGGAGTGAGGCTTGCTAGGTGGTGTTGGCCTCTGCTTGATGCCGGGAAAACTATAAGAAGGTGAGGTTTTGTGGGGGTTGCAATAGAGGACTACAAGAGCTAGTGTGCATAGCCCAACCACAGCGACAAAAATCAGAAAGCTGCTTGGTTCCCTTGAGCGAGGGACTTTAGGGTACTTGGCAACTTGGTGGAAGAGGTTTGTTTCGCAAATTCTTTCACTAGGGACTTGAGGAAAGGCTTCAATTGTGGAAGAGAAGTTCCATGATAGGACACTGTGGATTTGTGTCGATTTGGCTGTGGAGGCCGAGAACCCAACAAACATAAATTTGTTGAGAAAACAGGATAGATCCAGAGGCGATGATAATATGGTTTGGTTTGGCATGCGATCGTTTTCGGCTCCGAGATAAACATCGATCCATTTCCGACTACCGTCGTAATTGATCCATGCCCGATGAACAGAACCACCATGGAGGGAAACTGTGGTTTCTGAAAGAATGGCTGTTTTCATGGAAACAATGGTTCCAAGGTTGATTCCAACGTGATCATCGTTAGGATCACCAAACTCTGTCTCATGGCTGTTATTGAACTCAATTGCGAAAATCTTGCAGTGGTCGCATGTGTCATTATGCAAGCCAAGCCAGTGTCCGGCTCTCCCTACAGTGAACTCATCAGGAACCAGGACAAATGCTAAGCCGCTCCCTTCTTGATCACGGCTTGAGGATGACTCATCAGTAGCATTGGATGTAAACATGGTGGCTGTGAACTGAAAGGAGAAAGTGGTATTGAAGGAAGCTATGGTCTTGGTTACAGGTTCAAACATACGAATGGGACAGCTATAAACAGCTCTACCTGCTAGACAACTACGATTAGTCACCCGTGATGGGTCAGGAATTTGGATAATACCATTGTCATCGGATATTGTTGCACTCCCCAGGAGCTTAATGTCGTGCGTACTCCTTGGGTTTAATCTAGGATGGAAGCTAGTGAAGCAGAGGTCCTTCCTTACAGTTACTGATGTTCCAAAATGGAGGTGATTGCGGTGGATTTTGTGTGCTGCAAGTTGGGTGTTCACTGAGAGAAGGAAATACAAGGTTACGAAGATCGCCGAAGACAGAGAAAATGAGAACGAAGCCATCTTGTGATTAAGGGGTACGTGATTGCCTAAATATAAGTGCATTTTGCTGGCTATTAAAAAAAGGCAAATTGATCAAGGACAGTAATTATAAGATTATTTAAGATAACTTTATCTATCACTTAGCCCAAAAAACCATTAGCAACTAAAAGTAGAATCCATGCTATCAAAACTCAAGAGAGTGCTTATCTACTATTGTAGGAACCACTCGTACTTTCATATATAAAATCTTGGGAATCTCAAGTTTTAATTCCTTAAATAAATGCCTTAAAAAGGTCCCTATAAAAAATTATCTTTCCGCATGTACGTTTCCTTCGTGGGTCGGTCGAGAAAAGAGCGGGTGCAGAGAAAACTAGAAGGATAATATTAACAATCGTGCTAAGTTATTGCCATAGAAGAGGAATGTTGGCAATCTTCGTGCAAGAGCCTCACTGCTTATATAGGAATTGGCTGACGCTCCCAAGTTGTAGTTATAGAGGTACAGAAGAGCCAAAATGGCTCTGGCGGCTGACCTAATTCACTAAGAAGGATTATTCTAAGTAATCATGTTGAGAGCTTCAAGCAGGTAACCTTCCATGTTTCATTGTATGCTGTACTGTCACAAAATTTGAACAATTTAAGCTCCTCATTCTTTCTCGTGAAGAATTAATCATGGAGAACTGGTAGGGGACTGGAGTTTTTCATCGACCCTGGTAAATTGGCACGACGAACTCTATGTTGAGCATGCAATTCCATATTGACGTATAGACAATTACGATCAAGAGAACTTGTGTTCTGAGTCGGTTCATATGGCTTCCCAATGCAGGTTCAGCATGCTTTCCCGTCCGAAAGTGATTGAGTCTATTGGACATAGCCCCGCAATAACTTCTCTGTGATCAGTGTAAAGAAAATCTGAAAAGCTGGACAACTACCAATAGTAGCAGTTACTTGCATCGTTTGAGTTGGTTTCTAAAATGGAAGACACTTTCGGATATGCTTCACTGTCATGGATGCATTTAATTTGCAAGAAAGCCTTATCATTTGTTATAAAATCAAAGTGGAATATTTTGCCTGCATCTCAGTGATATCAGCTCCAAGCGATCATTCTCAGGAGACAGCAAGTTGCATAATGAAGCATTAATGAAGCCGGGTTATACTTTTTGCACGAGATTTAACTCTAGTTAGCTGCTTTCATTCTTAATTTGCATTTTTACAGCATGACTTGTGAAAAAGATTGGTTCTTGGCTGATTATATGATTTCTATCTGTGGTATTACTCTTATGGTGCTCTTAGTGCAGTTTACTTTTTGTAAATGATTCTAATTGGTCTTCCTTTATCCATTATTTCTTTTCATTTGATGTTCCAAAGGTTTCCCATTTTATACTGGAATGATGGAGCATTAACTTTTCAAAATCGTTTTATCTTGCATGAAAACGGAAAAAAGGCGCACTAAAATTTGTGTTCCAGGGTGTTGGAAGGGACCAGAAGTTGACAGACAACAGGAATTAACAATTTTGCTCACGTGTTTCTCTGTGTCTCTGTCACTTCTATTTCCATACAATTAATTATCCCCCATATTATGCTTCACACCTCATCTTCACGAACTTCAACTTTGGAGGTGCCGAAAAACTAGTTGTTCATCTGGTTTTTCCTAATTTGATTATACTGAGAGAGTTTAGAGGACATTGTTAGAACTAGGAAAGCTTAGAAGAAACAGGAGGGTACTATCATTATCAGGCTGCTATGAAAAGCACTTCCAGTATTCAGAAAATGGATTATAGGTTCTCATTAACCAGAAGAAGAGCATGAGGTACAATCCAAGAACTGCTCAGTTTCTGATCCAGAATTGCCTGAGATGTCAGGCCATGGAAAACGATAAAAAAATTAGTCATTCCAATTCGAACTTATGGTTAAAAGAAAAAGTATTAGGTACGATCAATAACCTCTAGCATATCCATTGCTAAAGCTCTGGGTAGAACATTATCAAAATTTCTACTCGAGAAGATGATAGGAGAAGATGATAGGAGAAAATTCATCTTTATCCCTTGCAGCAACCGTAGGAAGAAGGAAGCTATGCACAGCAGAGGCTTTAAATCCTGAGAGAAACAAGTCTTATGCAGCAATGGACGAAAACCTTTCCTAGTTTTAGAAGCTGATTGAGCAAGAAGAAACTTAGAGATGCGCGATATGTCCGCAGAAGCCCAGAGCTTGTCAGTTCCTACATGGAAAAGAATGGAATTCTTGATGTGCATAGGGTTTATTGTTCCCTAGATGACCAGTGCCTTCCAATTCGTCCGCCTCCGTTTCTTGATAATCTCTAATTGACTATCTTCTGCTAACTTTAGGAGATAGCCAGAGCTGGAAACATACTTTGTTTTTAGTATTAGCAATTGTTATGACCCGGAGAGGCTATCTAACCTCAACCCAGATAGTGTATCGCAAGCCAGATTTCACAGGGCTTGTCCAGGGACTTCAGGAACAATATGCAGCTTAAGTACCCCGCCTTTATCCTTTTCTTCTCCTATGAGGGAAATAGGAGATTTTGCTATAATACACCTATTTATAGATGGCAAGAGTGGTCGTCTTTGAGTTAAAAACTTCATTTTGACCGTACCCTAGTCACTAGCAGCGGTTGCAATGGGGCTTTCTTCCCTTTGAGCTGGACAAGCTGCATCAAAAAACATAAGATATACAGAGCAGATCTATAATCTTCTAGATGACAAGTTAAGAGTTCTGTCCCAAGAAGAGAAAAAAGACATATATGGAGATCATATTATCAATGATATTAGCAGTTTAGTTTCCCTGATTGATAACTACATGAGATGACCCGAGTGCAATGTTTCAAAGATGGGCTTCAGTTTGCAATGAACAGCAGCTGGAGTTCTGAATAATGAAATCTCATTCGTTTCATACAAAAAAGGTAAAAAAAAAAAAAAACACAAGAAAGTTTGCGAATCCCCATTTGTCGATGGTGCGAACTTCACCGATCATTTAGCAGACTGAGACATGCTGGTTGAGTACCCAAGTTCTGGAGAACCACCAAAAAGCAAAGGTCATATCTGCTGAAGCTTCAATGTTGGAGCACAGGCATAGGATCTTCAAACAGGTTAAGTTTCTTCATTCTCTAATGTGGCAAAATTTGTGAAGAAGAGAGAAATAGACAGTATGATAACTTTTGCATCATATACATTGTCGATTTGATATTACCTGATGATTGTCCCCATTCGTCAAGTAGACCATCTGGGTGCTGTTTAAGTGTGCAAATTCGATGAACGAATGTAAAGAGAAGAGCAAGAGCAAGCCCTGACGCAGCAGGAAATACTTTTGTGCCCTGGTTTGAGAGAGAGCATAAGAAAAGACAGCAACAGCTTAAAGAAAAGATCTTTTTTGCCAACCCCGATTGGTAAAGGCCTATCTTTTTCACTGCAAAAATCTGCCAATAGTTCATCTATTGATTTATTCATTTGGGAACACAGATGAAGAATGGCCTCGCTGCAGTTGGTTGAATTTCGGTCATTCAGTATTACATCACGAAGATTTTCAGTTAGAAAAGCCGTCTTATAAGCTAATTTCACTTCAGATATACGTAATCCTGTCTGTCTTTGCATGACTATCCGTTTCGCCTCCAGCACAGTCGCCAATTCCGTCAATTCCAACCACGGCGAAATTCAGTAGTAGCTAGCAATGTCATCGATCTCACACTAAGCCCGGCCTAATAGAGGGAGCTCATGTACCAGCAAGAGCCTAATGAGCCATGTTCTTTTTGTCCAACCCCTTTTCTTTTGGCACCGTTTGGCAAGTCAAACAGACGTACCTTTAGCGTAAGAGCGACCAAATTTCAAGAAAGTAAAATCGAAGTTTGAATTATTAAATCTGGGGCATAAATTTGCAATTGCATTACAAGAAATCAATTTCCAATAACTTTCTTTTCATGGCATTTGGTGGGCAAAATATTTTCTTTCACAGTAATAAAAAATGAATAATTCTCTTCTTTTGTTCTTCCTCTTCTCTTTCGGCAATGTTTTGGCAAATCAAGCAACATATCTTTGACACAAGGGTGAATCAAATTTCGAGGAAGAGAAAGTAAAATCGAAATTCGAATTATTAAATCCAGAGTATAAATCTGCAATTACAATGTAAGAAATCAATTTCTGATGACTTCCTTTTCATGGCACTTTGTGGGCAAAATGTCTTCCTTCAGGGTAATAAGAAATGAATGATCCTCTTCAAGAACGGTTCTTTTCCTAATTCGTCTTACCCCCTTTTAACCTTTCAAGCTACCAATCTCTCTCTCTCTCTCTCGCGGCCATATCCTTGTTCCACAGCTTCCCACGCAATATACAAGACCAGAAGTCAATACATATAATCTTTGGTGAAATAGCATGAAATTTTAGGACTCCTCGAGCGTCGAATGCTTCCGGGGGGAAAGTTCGAGCTCGTCGGGACGTCTCTGTGCCTGCTTGATTCCGCAATTTGGCTGTAAGTTGAAGAATTTCGGAGCTAGTTCATACCCAGTAGCTGGCTATGGCGAAACAAGCGAACACCCTCTTTCTTGAAGACTGGTTGAGAAGCAACAGCGGCGGCGGCGGCGGCGGCGGTGTCCACAGCGCCGGCAACGGTCCTTCTTCGTCGTCGTCCGCTCGAGCAATAATCCAAGCGTGGGCCGAGCTCAGAGACTGTCTCCAGCACCAATCTTTCCAACCCCACCACCTCCAATCCCTGAAGACGCTCCTCAACTCTCAGGCCTCCCTCTATGTCGCGGACCCTCAAGCCAAGCTTTTGATCTCGACCCTCTCTTCTCCGAACGTCTCTCTCCCTCAGGAGTCGCATCCCATGTTTCTCAGGCTCCTCTATATCTGGGTAAGGAAGTCCTTCAGGCCCAATCCCGTGCTTATTGATTCTGCTGTGGAGGTTGTGTGCGGAATTGTTGTTTCGGCGAGGTTTGATTCGGACTGGGGTCGTTTGGTGTTCGCCGAGGGTGTGCTTGTTCTGGGTGCATTCTCTGTCGTGCCTGCCGCATCCGATGCCTCGAAAGTTCTATGCTTGGAGTCCATTTGCAGGCTGTTGGAACATGGTGGTGCATTGATGAGGTTGTATGAAGGAGTCATAGCGAATGTCCTTGCGGGAATTGGATATGCTCTATCTTGTCCTGTCAATGTTCATTACGATAAATTTGTGAGCTTTTTGTTGGGAGTTTGGGGGGGTGAAGATGGACCTGAGATTAATATTCCAAGTGGACTTATGATTCTGCATTTGATTGAATGGGTGATCTCTGGATATATCAATTCTCATTCTTTCGAAAAGATTAGGTTGTTTTCTCAGATTGCTTTGGAAAATTCAGAGGAGAAGTATGTTCCTTATGCTCTTTCAGTGGCTGCTGGAGGCGTATTAAGAGCTTCCAATAGACTTGCGTCTCATGGTGCAGGGTTGGAGATTCTTGGATTGAGAAGTAGTGCAGAAGACAAGATGGAATATCTCGCTAGTGCATTGATTTCCAGAATGGGAGATCCTGGGAATTTTATTGACTATCCTCCGGATAGACTCCTTTTACAGTGTTTAGCCTTATCAGTTGCTCGGAGTGGCTCGTTATCTTCAAGAGCCCCCTTTCTTATATGCCTTGCTTCTGCATTGATGAGTGAAATTTTTCCCTTGAGGCGTTTATATGCCAAGATACTTGATAATTCTCCTAGTGGTTCAGCTAGAATAAGGCACAGTGAGGTTAGAGAACATGTGGAAAGTGTTCTATTTAAAGAAGGAGGAGCTGTGACTGGCATTTTCTGCAATCTTTATGCTTCTGCGGATGAACAAAACAAAGCTCTTGTGGAGAATCTCTTCTGGCGTTACTGTTGTGATTTGTATGTGGGTCATCGGCAACTCGTTCTAGTGTTTCAGGGCAGAGACAATAATTTACTTGGTGACTTGGAAAAAATTGCCGAATCTGCTTTTCTAATGGTTGTCATGTATGCATTGGCAGTTACAAAGCAAAAGTTAACTCCCAAACACAGCAAGGAAACTCAGATGGAGGTGTCAGTGCAGATATTAATTGCATTTTCTTGTTTAGAGTATTTTCGGCATATTAGGTTGGCCGAGTATCTGGATACTGTTAGGGCAGTCCTTCCTAGTGTTCAGGAAAATGAGTCTGCATGTGTAACATTTGTAGAGTCAATTCCTTCTTATGCTGATCTCACAGTTGGCCAAGGTAAGAATTATCTTCTGTTCTACTTATCAGTGCGCTTAGTGCCTAGCAATAGTATTTCTGAAAGTTATATGTGGATTATTGTATTTGATAAACTTCTGGATTTGTTCTGCATTTATTCCTTTGTCAGGATCAGAGTACTGTTGGTCCACAGATGATGTGCAAACTGCTCGCATATTGTTTTACCTACGGGTTATTCCGACCTGCATCGAACAGTTACCAAGTGCAGTCTTTAGGAAATCTGTGGCTCCAACTATGTTCCTGTATCCTTAACCAAGGGTCTTTTTTCCTTATGATATCTGAGTTGTGTGTCTTAGCATCCTTAATGAAGCTTCGATAGATATATGGGACACCCAAATGTAAAAGTAGCTCAAGCTGCACACTCTTTGTTTGCTGCATTTGTATCTTCTGGTAAAGATTCTTTTGAGGATCAAAGGGCATCATTAAAGGAGAAGCTTGTGTTCTACTACATGCAGAGGTCTTTAGAGGTATCTACTGATATGGCTTTGCATGAAAAATCAATCTTTTTTTCCTTCATCAAAAGTCAGTTCTCATTGTTGTAATTTCTCTGTTGCAGGCATTTCCTGCCATCACTCCTTTTGAGGGTTTGGCATCTGGAGTGGCGGCCATTGTTAGACATCTTCCTGCTGGTAGTCCTGCTATTTTCTACTGCATACACAGTATTGCTGAAAAGGCAAATAAGCTATGCAATGTAGAGTTCGTTCATGATGGTCATATGTCCATGAAATGGCAAGGAGAGTCAGAACCTTGCAAAAATCTGCTGGAGTTGCTCCTGCGCCTTTTGTCACTTGTTGATATTCAAGTGAGCTCTCTTACTTGTTTGTTATGCCATGCAGTAAGATCATTCTTAGCCAAACCATATATTAAATGATTATTTGCCTGGGTGCGCGTACCACTTTTGAACCACATTTTTCTCTAGTTTTATCATCTGATAGGAAGTTGCTTCCATCAGAGTGATAACTGAGGGACAAGAATACATTGGGGCAAAGTAACTTAGTACATGGGTGCAGAGCTTAATAAGAAACTCATTTTGTTGGAGAAATGACTTTTGCGATTGAGATAGTATATCTCCTTTGATGTGTTAAACTTGTGATATGATGATTCAGGTATTGCCAGACTTGATGAAGTTGTTGGCACAGCTGATAGTCCAGTTACCGAAAGATGGCCAGAACATGGTGCTCAATGACTTGTATGCACAGGTTGCAGAGTCTGATGATCTTACCCGCAAACCCACATTAGTTTCATGGCTGCAGTCATTGTCTTACGTATGTACTCAAGCTAAGTCAAGTGGGACCAAGATTTCTTCATCGAGGAAAGAATCACCAAGTTGGAGTGCTAAACTTGCACGACTTTAAAATGTTGAGGTGCAGTCTTGACTTTTCTGACTTGATGCAATTGTCTTGTGCGCACACATTTCTGTCAGCAGGCAGTAGTATGTAATTTTGCATTTGATGGGTGGTAAAATCTGCTTTCCATTCAGTGCTACTATTAGTTATGAAAATAAAAGAACTCCCTTATGAAGATTTTTCAAGATTTTGGATAAGTGGCAACTGTCTCACCATTTCTACATGGCATAAGATTAACTGGTTGTGCGCTTTCATTAGAGTTTTTGATCAATTTTCTATATATATTTTCTTGAGTTAAAATACTTCTTGTTTAGCATAGTTTGTTTATCTTAGTTTCAAATCAATCAAGATTTTCCCTTCTCTTTTACTCTGTTGAGTTCATTTTCCTTTGTTTTCCCTTGCATAGATGTTAGTAGTGGGAGGTTCTTCAATTCTGAGATTCAATTATGCTTATTGATATGTCAACAAGAGAACAAGTACGAAATAATTTACAAGTGAGTCGTCATTTCTATTTCTATGCTTAATCACCTAAGTGTAGCTGGTTACATCAGGAATGTGCCCTCGTCCCCAACAACTCCGGTCATGTTGCATATCCAAAAACCAACAAATGAACACCTTAGTGATTGGATTTTTGCACATCGTTAACTTGGTCAATCTGTCTTATAGAGCTGAATCTTGAACCTGCGAAGATGACCTGTCATTGAAATATCAACATAGATTTTTAAAACAGATCAGAGCTGGCAGACCAAATGGAAATCCACTGCTTAACCTCACTCCTGACCAGGTTAGCTTTTCTATGCTACTATTTTGTCTGTCATGCAATCTTCTTTTCGTATAGAAGAGCGATTAACGGTGTCAGTTTCACATCATGTGTTGCTTTCACTTGTTTTGTCCTCTTAATGATTGATTGGGTGCATGTGCGCTTTGCTGCAGAGTGGAGATTAAAATTTCCAGATGCAAAGCTATTAGATCCCTCCGAGTTGCTTGTATTTTTCTGCCGAACATAATCCTGGTAATGAAACTCAAATTTCCTTTTGCCTTGAAGAAATCTGAATTGTATATATGCCCAGAGAACAGTTAGATACAACTCTTGACACTGATTATAGTTTGTCAACTTAGGCTCTGATGCCGCCCTTTTACCCCTAGTTTAGGGTAAAGTAGTTTCAGTAGAAGGTATGTATTTTATCTTCTTCTGCTTGTCTGAGATATGCTGACAAATATCAGACGAATATGAAAATTTGTGATGCCCATCCTTTCTTTGCTTGGATCACTTATTTTGATTGGTTAGAGAGCCTGCTTAAATTACTACATTGGAGTTTCACTGTAAAGAAATCTTACCTTTACTACGATAATCATCATCCAAATGTAGGTCTGCTGCAGCTCAGAGACTCTGCTTATGTTTACCTAACACAGGTTTCAAATACTCCTTTTCACCCAGATATCGGAATGTTCTATATCCGCATGCTATCTGCTAGTTGTATGAACTAGAAGAGGATACTCTTTATTCACATGTATTGTGGATGCCACAATATGAGTGGAGTCAACATTTCAATCGGCATGTGAAGGGGATTGAGCATGTTCCAACAATGTCCACAATTAATCTGAGGTGATGGCGGAGTAGCTACTGATTCATGGTGATGAGGACTATTGCGGAATGGGAGAAGAGGTTTACCAAAAAGACTATGCATGGGGTCACAGCTGAAGACAGGTGCTTAGGAACAGTATGTTTTATAAGCTTAGTTTCAATGCTTTTGTTGGGCACTCACTGGTTTCCCAGAGTTCCTTTTCTTCTCGTCCTCTCTTTTTTATTCTTTATTCCAAGTTGTTGATGGTCCCCTTGCGCCACAGTGACCGCACTGGCCCTCCTTTCAACCGGAAGTTTCCCTGAATTGGTTGGCCAAAAAAGAAAGAGATAATAGTATAAATGGTCCTTAAACTTCAATTCAGTGTGCTCGAACTTTTAATTTGTGTAATGTGGTCCATGAACTTAGACTTAATGTGTAATGTCTTCTTTAAATTTTTAATTTATCCAAGTAAATGTTCAATTTAGTCCATAAATTATTGATAAATGTCTAATGTAGTTTTTAAATTATATTAAAAAAAAATTGAAGGACTATACTGAATGTTGGATCAATATTTAGGATTATCACAAATTAAAAATTAGGAATGATCTTATGTATTGAATTAAATTTTAAGAATTGTTTGTATTTTTTTTTTTTTAAAGAAAAGAAGGGAAGAAAATGAGATGTTCACAATCACTGACGTCTAGTTTCATGTGGGATCCTCGGAGCAGAACTTTGCGCAGACAAGCAATTATTGTCCTTTTGACTCCTCACGATTACCTTGTTTCTGTCCTAATGTGGCATGGACTATTGAGTGTGCCAAAGTACTATTTTTGTTTAACTATTCCTGTGGAGTGTTTTCTTTTTCTTTCTATTTTGTACTTTTGTGGCATTGAAACGACGAAGTAACGGCCAATGGAACCCTCTGCTATGCAGGGAAGGGGGGTGAGGGGGACGGTGAAAATATTTTATAATGTAAATAATGCAAATTGCAGCTTAATAAGTGTAGTAAGCAAGATGTCGAAATTTGCTTTGTGCTTTTAGGTTTAAGTGGGACGGGCCTGATCGTGGGATGTTCTGCTAGTACTTCTTTGAGGTAGCCGGCTAACTACGGTTGTGTCTTTGAATTTCGAAAAGAACTAGAGAATTGAAGTGAAATCTTTGAAACTCATATCGCTTGCTAATCATGAGACAAAACCTTTTAGATATGTTAATCAATTCATGCCGCGCATCCAATGAGACCTAGAGAGGTGTAAGATAGAGAAGCAAATCATGTGCCTCTTCTGAGTGCTAAGAACACCTCGTTTATTATGACAACGCTTCACATCAAAGTAAAAAAAAAAAGAAAAAAAAGTACACATATCATGTTCTAGAGGATCTAATGCTCGAGAGATAAGCTCAGTGACTTACAACTACACAAAGGAAGCTTCTAACGAGCTATTTGATCTCGACTAAGATTATTTGAGTGGTGCTCGATTCTTTGAGTTGAGTAACTCGTCAGCTTAATTGTTATGGCAGATGCAGAAATTAAAAGGAAATTAAAACTGAGAAGAATAAAAGAATACCGGATTACATAGAAACCCTTGTCGGAAAAATCATGGGGGGAGGAGAAACAAAATCCACTATAGAATTTTAAGTATTACAAAAGGTGGTTGTGAAAAACTAAGACTTTTTTGTCTCAACTTTTTAACCTCATAACTTGAGAAAAATAATATTTATATTGTTCCCAAGCCCTAACGTTGGCTCAAGCCCATTAAAAAGAAGAAGAAGAAGAAAATATTTAAGACATTTACAACAAATCTCCACCTTGGCTTGATTCTACATAAGTACAATCTTCTCCTCCCATTAGAATAAAACTTAGTTGCAGCAAACATTAACCAAATCCAAGCAATGCTTGTATTTGGCTATAGGTAAAAGCTTTGTCAACATATCAACTGGATTGTTTTCTGTACCAATTTTCAAAACCTTAATATAGCTATCAGCAAGAATGTCTCGAATAAAATGATACCATATATTAATGTGCTTTGTTATCTCATGGTACATTTGATCTATAGTAAGATGTATAGCACTCTGAGCATCACAATGGATAATAACCACACCATGATCCACAATAAGTTCTTCAATTAAGCCTCTTAACCAGATAGCCTCTCTAATTGCCTCTACAGTAGGCATATACTTTGCTTTTGTAGTAAACAAAGGAACTGTATGTTGCAAAGTAGCTTTCTAATTGATTGCATAACCTCCAATAGTAAAGATGTACCCAATCAAAGATCTCTTCTTATTAAGGTCACCAGCATAATTAGAATCAATATATCCTATCCAAATGTCACTAGTTTTCCAAAACTCTAAACCAAAATCAGAAGTATCCTTCAAATATTTCAAAATCCACTTCACAGATTGCCAATGAACTTTGCATGGGCATGATACACTAATAGCATGTGAAATGTCGGGTCAAGTACAAACCATGTTATATATAAGGCTACCAACAACACTAGAACATGGAACGTGTGACATATATTTTATGTCATCATCTGTTTATAGACATTTTTATTAGTTGATAATAAAAAAAAATGAGCAGTAAGAGGAGTATTTACTGGTTTGGCATCTTTTTGGGAGAAATATAATTTTACCCCTTTTCGATCTCGTCAAATTTCCATGCTTAGGATTTTCTTTGCTACACTTAAATCTTTTGTCTTAAATTTAGTGCTCAAGTATGCCTTCAAATTATGTATATTGGATTTATCTTTTGCCACAATCAACATATAATAACAGATAAATAAAAGAGCCATTGGGAAGTTTGGGCAAATATACATAGCTATCATATTTGCTCTTACAATAGTCAATTTGTACCATAAATGAATCAAACTTTTTATACCACTATCTAGGCGATTGCTTTAAGCCATATATAGACTTTCTTAATAGACAAACATGATATTCTTTACCTTCAAACTGAAAATCCTTTGGTTGACCTATATAAATTTTGTCTTCAGAGTCATTATGCAAGAAAGCTGTTTTTACATTGAATTGTTCTAACTCTAAATCTTGCATAGCAACTAATGCAAGAAAAATCCGAATGAGCTATGTTTAACAATAGGTGAGAACACATCATTAAAATCAACTCCCTCAATCTGACTATAGCCTTTACCAACTAGACGAGCTTTGAACTTGATGTCTTCAATTCCAAAATTACCTTCCTTTCTCTTGAAAACCCATTTATGACCCAAATATTCTTTTCTTTTGGTGGCTTGACAAGCTCCCAAATTTGATTCTTTTCAAGAGATTACATCTATTCATTCATAGCAACTAACTACTTTGTCGAACCTTTTGAAGAGAATGCTTCTTTGTAGGTTTTAGGCTCACCATACTCTATTGACTCTACAATTGAAAGAGCATAATCAACAAAATCTGAGAACCCATATTTCTATGGAAGCTTCATTGTCCTTCTTGGTCTATCTCTACAATAGAATACTATTCCTTCTCAGGTTCTTCAAACTCAATATTATTAGTAAATGAATGAATTGGTTGTGAAGAAATTACTTCAAGCTCTACTTTATCTACAACACTTTGGTTTTTCATCACAAGAAATGGATGATTTTTTCTTAGGATGAAGCATAGTAGAGTCATCAAAAGTAATATCTCAATTGATAATAATCTTAGTTGAATTAGCACACCAAAGTCTATAATTTTTTATACCAGAAGCATAACCAAGAAAGATGCATCTTTTTTGCTCTAAGCTCTAATTTGCCTTCGCTAACATGTGCATATGCTGGACATTTGAATACTTGAAGAGAAGAATAATCAGTCTGTTTACTTGAGCATACCTCCTCAGGTGTCTTGTACTCAATAGAAATGCAAGCGGAATGATTTATCAACCAAGCACTTGTATTGACTGCTTCAACCCAAAACTCCTTACCTAAACTAGCATTAGACAATAGGCACCCAGTCCTTTCTAATAAGATTTTGTTTATGCGTTTGCAATACTATTTTGCTATGGTGTATTCACTGTAGTATGATGTCTCATAATACCTTTAATTTTGCAAAACTCATTAAACTTACCTCCACAAAATTCCAGTCCATTATCTATTCTCAATCGCTTAGTCTTCTTACCAGTTTGCTTCTTAATTAATGTTTTCCATTGTTTAAATGTAATGAAAACATCGCTTTTTTGTTTTGGAAGATAAACTCAAACCTTTCTTGAAAAATCATCAATGAAAGTGAGTAAATATCTCGAAGTAAGGCCTTTCGAAGGAACTTTCTTAGGCCCCTAAAGATCATAGTGAATATAATCCAAAGTGCACTTTGTTGTGTGAATTCCTATCTTGAAATCGATCCTTTTCTATTTTTCAAAGACACAATGCTCACAGAAATCTAGTTTTCTAATTTTCTGACCACACGGAAGACCTCATTTACTTAGCTCCTCCGTCTCTCTAATACTTATATGGCCTAATCTCATGTGCCATATTTTAGAGTTGTCTTTTCAGTCATAGCGGATGAGATAGCAACTGAATCGGTAACTGTAGTGCCTTGCAGTTGCTACAAGGTGCCAGTTTTCAATCCTTTCATCAATAGAAGTGAACCTTTCATAATCTTCATAACTCCACCTTCAACTCTAAACTTACAATTGTTAGCATCAAGTGTACCCAAAGCGATGATGTTTTTCTTCAAATCGGAAACATGTTTGACATTACTTTGTACATGGAGAGCCAATCATGATTAAGACACATGTGGTACGAATAACCTGAATTAAGAATCTAGCTATCACTGGATTTGTTTTTATCTTCTGCAACCAATAACTAATTTTCGTTTTCTTTTTCAATAATAACAACTTGAGCGGGGTTTTCCTTTCCTTGATTCTGCCTAATCTGGTAGTTTTGATTAGTCTGTCGATTTGCGTTCCCTTGATTTTGCTTTGCTTTCAGTTTCAAACAATTTATCTTGATATACCTCTTAAACTTACAATAGTTGTAAATCAAATCCCTAGGCTTTGATTTTAATCTAGACTTGCCATCATCACTTCTCTTAACAAACCTTCCTCTAGCAACTAAATCAACCCCATAATCATTACTACATTCAAAAGTCAATCATGTATCTAGTTTTTCCCTATTTAGAAGACTAGTCTTGACATCTTCAATAGTAATAGTTTTTCTACTAACAAACATGGTTTTTCTAAAATTCTTATAAGAGGAAGGTAGTGAACCTAACAATGAGAGAGCTTGATCCTCATCTTCGACCTTAACATTAATAGTTCTTAATTCAGAGATAATAACATTGAATTTAGAAATATGAAATTTAAGAGAAGCAACTTCAGCCACACGAAGAGTAAAGAGTTATTGCTCGAGCCTCAACCAATTGGTGAGGGATTTTATCAAAAAAATACTCTCCAATTTATTCCATCAACATGCAGCTATTTTCTAGTCTAGTGCCTCATGCAGAACTTCATTCATGAGGCACAACTGAATAGTAGATATGACTCTTTCATCCAATTCTTTTCATGTTTTATCTAACGTGTTTTTTGATTTCTTTCCTTTTCCAAGTAGAGTTTTATTCAAACCCTGTTGTGTAAGAATAGCCAACATACAAACTTGCCATAGGTTGAAATCGCTACTTCCCTCAAACTTCTCAATATCAAATCTCGTTGTTGAACTTGAAACTATAACAAGAAGATCAAGAAAAACCCTAAAGCTATAATACCAGTTTGTTATGGCAGATACGGAAATTAAAATGAAATTAAAACTGAAAAGAATAAAAGAACACTAGATTTACGTGGAAACCCTTGCGGGAAAAACCACAAAAGGAGAAGCAAAATCCCTATAGAATTTCAAGGATTGCAAAAGGTGGCTATGAGAAATTAAGATTTTTCTGTCTCAATTTCTTAACCTAATAACTTGAAGAAAAAATAATATTTATATTGTCTCCAAGTCCTAATGTTGGCCCAGGCCCATAAAAAAAGAAAAGAAAAAAAGAATTAAGACATACTCAACACTAATCAAATAGGCAGATTTCCATCTACTATAGTTACATCCCTATATTCTAGTTTCACTCAATGATAAATCAGATTCGACATCAGAAACGAATTAAGTCAAGTCAACTTTAAGCTCGTCAAAAGCTTAATCAAGTCAATCTCAAGCTTGACTAATTCGGGCTATTATATTCTAATCCCATACCTAACTATACCCAATCAATTGAAGTCAAGTATGAATAATTCAATCACGCACAAAGTAGTGGACACTGTAGATGGACTCCACAATTGCGCCGCTAAGCAAGTTGAGAGATATTAGATCGGAGTGGTGCACCCACCCGGAGCGTGTCGAGACACACAGCACATTCTCATTGGTCGATGATCTAAATTCGGCGATGTGGTGGCTCGTTACTGGTTCTATCCACCTCAGCAGCACGGGGGAAAAATTATTATCCGACAGGCTTCTATCTAACGCATCAAATGCTTTCTATTCTGTCTCCTCGCTCTCTCCTGGGAGAGGTATCTTTGGTGGGATGATAACGACAAGACATGGCCTTTAATTCCATCACAAGATTTTCGTAAATGAACGAGTTATTGAGCATGAAATAAACAGTCATGTTACTAATGAAAAATTACGAGAGATGTCATTTTTCACATAATTTGGATGACCTTATGCTTAATATTTCTATGTTTTATATAAATCAAGGCATATTGTATTCAAGTTTTCTTTTATTTGGTGATTTAGGAAAAAAAAATAACTACCCTTATTGCTAAAAAGGGGATTTGTTTTTCTCTTATTTAATATTATCATTTTCAGCCTATAGCAAACGTTTTTCATGCATGGATTAATTTTTCATCATCCAAATATCGGAAAATCAGAAAATAATTCTCGAACATCGGTTTTCTTCTAAACAAACGGACCCTTAAACATTATTTCATGCGTAACGACAGGAACGATTGGGAAAATCAATTAATTTGTAAAACGTGATTGGATTTGTGGGTCATTTAATACAGTGATGAATGATGGACAATTTTTACTTGTATTTTTAAGTTCAAAAGCGAACTAAAGCGTCGGACAATCCTGTAATCTCACGCGTAATGTTCTTAGGTCAACATGGCGTTGAGTTTGGCATTGTTATCAAAAGCTAGATGTGGGGAGGAAGGACAAGGGCCCACTCCCCCCCTAGCACCACGTGTCGCCTCGTCACGAGGCGGTATCGGATTTTCCATGTGCCCATCCGTTTGGAGTTTTTTATTCCCCCCAATTATATCTTTTTTTTTCTGCCCTTGTTTTGAGAGGCGCCTGTGTGTCTTCTCCAGGATCTTTACCAAAACAAGAAAGGTATTTTTGATTTCTGTCGTTCTCTATTCATCCACCCCATTAATTTAATCATTCGAAAGAATGTTTCCTAGGGTTAGCCATGAGAAGGCTAGGGTTCTTGGATTTATCTTTTCTTGGGTCCCTCAATTTTTCTCACTTGGGATAAATAGATGATGATCTAGCAAAGGAGATATCTGATTTCTTTCCCCTTCAACCGACAAGCACTTTTCTTTCTTCTTGACTTGGTTTCATCCGGCTCAGATTCTCGTCCTTCCTTTTGCTATTTCTGGAAAACCTAATCCGGGTCTTGCAGATCCGGTAGCCTCCTCAAGTAAGCTGTCTCTCGATACACCATCATTTCTCAACTCCCCATTTTCTTGGCATCGCAGAATCGTTTCTTGGACTTTCTTGGGCTGCTTCTTTCGCCTCATTTCTCAAGTGCGAGAAAACCAAAAAAATGGTGAGAGGGAAGACTCAGATGAGGAGGATAGAGAACAAGACGAGCAGGCAAGTGACCTTCTCGAAGCGTCGGAACGGGCTGCTCAAGAAGGCCTTCGAGCTCTCGGTTCTTTGCGATGCTGAAGTCGCCGCCATCATTTTCTCTCCTACAGGAAAACTTTATGAGTTCTCTACCTCAAGGTACTTCAGTTAGTGAACCAAATTACTGTCGTTGCTATAATTACTAGCTGTTTCTTGATTTGCCGTCTTCGGTCATGACTAGCTTGGCTGCGAAAAGGCGAAACGAAATGAATGAAAACCCTTTAATTCTTATTAAGTTTTCTGGTAGGAATTAGGGCCTTTCTATTCATTTTAATTTTTGTACAGATGATGCTGTCATTAATAATAATGTTTCTAAGTAGCCTACGACTTGAAATAATAGGCAGGTAACTATCGTCTCATCTTTTTTCTTTTTTTCGGCCCTATAATCAGATCTTTATCTTCTGTGGTTACAGTCTTGTACGGCAATTAGTACATAGTCAAATTTATTTCCGTATCTTCTGGCCCATGCTCCCAGGCTGAGATCTGCATAATCTCCGCGGTACTACTTGGAGTGCGAAATATAGAAAACAGACATTTATTTGCACATGGATGAAAAAATTATATTTGCAGATGGTATTTACTGTCAACACCATAGTGGCCTAAATTTTCATTTTATGTAACTAAATATATAACTATATGAAAGGCGAAAGTTTTCTTCGCAAGATGACACGTGTAAAAGATTTCTCAATGTTGGGTCAAATGTAATTCCTCATAAAGGTAGTGTAATAGCAAAATTTTAAGTGGGTATTTATTTGTATAAACAAGTTGGTCATGTTATGCTCAACATTTTCTAAACCATACTTTGTATCAACATAACTTTGATCTATATGAATATAGTTTAACTTGTTGGACATTTCCGTTATCTCAAAAAGTACGAATTTTTGTAGCAAAAGAATTACTTCTTCATTGTCAACTTGGAAATAAGATCTTTATACATATATATATACTCATTTTCGAGTTGCACATATAGGAGCTCACATGAAATAAAAACTTCCTACTGCAGGCACTGGTTAATCAGTTTGTGAACTAGTTAGTTATTTTATTACATTTTATTTTTTCATAAGACGGCTATGCATGCCTTGTGACTTGACCCATCCTAATGGATGCACGCGAATTGCCCCATCCACTGCATTGTGTAACCTACCCACAAAATGGTGGGCGTGGCTTAGATGACATCATTTTTTTTTTCTTTTTTTCTAATGGTTACCATCAAATACATTTTGGTTACACTGACCACCATGGGAACCAACGTTCGTTGGTCTTGTCTTGGAAAGACTCGCTGACAAAGATAAGCTTAATCTTGCCAAGAATTCTCATACTGAAATCATCTATGGTAGAGGAAGATGGTGTATCTCTTTCTCAATATTGTATGCACTGTGAGAGGAGTTTATCACCTCAAATCTGCCTTCCTTAGTTCTTGATTTGTTTAAGAGCTATATCTTCTGAAAGTTTGGGTTTATGGCCACTAAGTTTATTATTTGTTAGGATTGTTTGTATGATCTCGGCGGCTCATTGGACTCAATATCTGTCATTCATATAGATAGTTTATGCATTTTCTTGAAAGTGTTAAGTGAAGCAGATGGGGACAACGTATGCATGAAAAGAATGCTTATCTTTTTTGGAAAACTAATCTGCTACTAAGAGCAACAGTTAGGATTTCCCAGTTCCAGTACTTAAAACAGAAAATCTATACCGTGCAATGCACTCCTAGTTAAAATGATATTATTCTCTCCTTAAAGCAAAGGCACTCGTTCTTCTCTTCCTCTCACATTCATACACTTACCACAAGGGATATATAATATGATGAACCGGTGAAGAAATATTTTAGACATGTGCTTTTGGTCCACTTCATTGGAGCTTACATTTTTTAGGAGATAGATCGATGTAACAATTTGCAGTACAGGATTAAATCCTGACATTTCATCTCAGCTTTATCGTATCTGTTATTCATGATTTTGTGCCTATTTTCCTAGCTTGCAGTGGTTGTAGGTTTGGCGAAGTTAAATACGCATCAGGCGTTTCACGTCCAAAGATCGATATGCCCACGAGAAGAAATAAGATATAATATATAGAATTTATTCGGTGTTCACATATTACCTGCCAGTTTAAGTTGTTGAAAAGAAAGGAAAAAAAAAGGCTTGTTTCTAACAATAAGGGTGTAATGTCCTTTAGTGATAAATTAATAACCAGGAGGAAAGAGATCATATTTACCGTATGATTGGTAATACGAAGAACAATCCTATATATTGTACCTTGGCGATCTATTAAAGATTACTTGAAGTTATGATCTATCATCTCATTGTTTATCTTGTGTTCGAATGTTCAACTAAAAAACTTATACTAATAGGTGAAGAGACACTGAATTAATATAAGGCTCATTGAAACCTCATAGACAAGTAAGTTGAGAGATAGGGAGCCTCACACAGTAAATAAATTTGGGGTGGAACTCAACTCCTATACCATAGTAAAAAGTCCAATCCAAAAGTTTAAATTAATAAGTGGAAGGACAGTATATGAATATAAAATCCTAAGTAATCATTGTAGGATGCTTTAACGTGATGTATATAGTAAGATTGACAATGAAAAACACTCATATTTCGGCCAAGTTCTTGTTAAGCCCTGAGATATATATGATGCCAAATACTTCAAGACTCCCAAATTTTGAAATATTAGTTACCTATGTATGTTTCTTCAAAGAAGATAGAAATCCTATCTTTGATCAAAAACTGAGTGTACTGTTCTAGAGGCTCTTATGTCTTTGGTGACCAAACTAGCTGAAGACATTCATTTAAGAATGGATAAGAAAAAAGTTCTCAAATTAGAATTTTTTTATTACCAAAGCTTTTCAAGGGCCTGATGAACTCTCCATGTTTCATCTTGATGCCCATGCATCAATTACCATAGCAGCCGAAAAAAATGGATCTTTGTGACCTAATTCTTGGGTGGTTTCCATTAATTAACAGGAGCCGAGATTACATAGAATTTCTCTCTATAAATGACCACTTGCACCCTTTATTCAAACTTAAATTATTACGGTGATTTAGTAGTAATGAAGAGATAGAGAAGAGAAATCCCAGTTTTCAAGTCAACCTGGCTGTGCTATGCGTTAATAATAAGGATGGCTGAATTAGTAGAAAAAGTGCTCTTAAGATAAATATATGTATATACACTGTAAATTGCCGCTCCCTAATCATTTAAAACTTTTAGAGTAACGGGTACGCACTTAATTTTTAGCATGACAGCAGAATAAGATGTCAGTTCGTTTCATCAAACTAATTCTTTGCCAGTCATTGAGTTCCCCTTTTCCGGGGTTAGGTTGTGCTAAAATTTATGAATTGCTGAAAAAACTCGTCCTTCAATTTTCTTTTGCTCATCTGTTGATTAGATCATCAATCATATCTCTCTAGTTGACTCACCACTGAGCTTGTCAGTTCAAAAAACTTCAGCTGAGCATCCAAGCAAGATGTATGAAGCAACACGTCCATACATATATTCTTGGAAAGGAATTCTTACTTTGATAGCAGGTCAAAGGGTAAATATGTATCAGTGTATTTGTGCGTATCGTTAATTGTCATCTCGATATGTTTCAGTAAGCATTTGGCCTGGTATGGCTCTGGTCATTTCCACTAGGACACATGCAAGTCATATAAAGTCATATAAATGCTGATATGGCAGTGGTAATTTTCAGCATGAGCAGCATAATAGAACGATATCAAAGGAAAACAAAGGACCCGGGGTGCAGCGAGAAAACTACCGAAATCGATTTGCAGGTTTACCTTTTGATACTGATCATGTTCTTAGCATCCCTTCCTCGTCATCTCATGCATATAAATTGATAGATTCTACAGCTAGCATGTTAACCATCTTTGATCAAGATGTCTTGAAGTTGCATTTAAGAGTCCACAGCTAGCTAGGGGAACTAAACAGTGCCCTTGTCGGGATTAATCATATTCTAATTAATTATTGCCGTCACTACAATGATTACATATTATCCTCAGATTTCTGAGTCTCTAATTTGCATAAAAAGGTTAGCAGGGAAAAGAAAGATCACCTAAGACAGGGAAAAACATCGTGCCCACTCTCACAAGTTAGACCAGTCATTTCTGTGCATCAATGGAGCGGATTGTATGAGTCATCTCTGAATGTGGACATCTCTTCTCAAACTTGCAATTAATTTTGGATGAGAAATCTCTCTGGGACACATATTTGGCATTAGCTTGTTGAAAGCAATTCTAATTATAGACAAACGCATAATCTGTTCACTGTTATGAGAGGATACAATAGCAATCGTGCTATTTGCTTATGAATAATGTTCTTGCATATTTGTCCAGCAATCAGTGACCTTCAAAGCATTCATTTCTCTCACTCAAGAATTTGAACAACAAAGAGAGAACAAACTCGAGACATCATTCAAGTTGAACGGAGCTAAGTGTGTCTGTCTTTTTGATGCAGAATATGAAGGGAAACTCTCTAGACATGGTAAAGATGATCGAACTTCTCGACGTTTCCAACAGGTCCAAGACTGATCTCCCTTGTAATGTTTCTGGCAAATATTTAAATCTTTATTAATCAGTCCAATATTGTATTGATTGCACTTTTGTGTGAATGTTTGTGTAGTCGGCTCTCAGGAGAACTTTCAGATACGTGTTCGGTCGAGGAGCTACAATCAACACAGAACCTGTTAGAGAGAAGCTTATCCAAAATTAGGGCAAGAAAGGTATATGCAAGCTGTCCCTCTAGCTGTGTCGCTTAAGCTTTGATTCTACAATTTCCCCCCAAAAAAGAAAAGGAAGTATGTACGAATTGCCACGATGTTAAAGTCAATTACTTGTCGATCTCATGCTCATGCAGAATCTACTCTTTAAGGAGCAAATTATGCTGCTAAAGCAGGAGGTAATCAAACTGTAAATCCATGCGCATGTACTTGTGATTGCATGTGCTTCTGCTAGTTTTGCTAGATTCATCGACTTGCAATCTCTAATTCCTATGCGATAAATCTTTATTTGGTCCATTGCAGGAGAAGAAGTTGTCGGATGAAAACAAAAAGTTGCGTCGTAAGGTGATTTGCGTCTCCATAGATTTCTTTTAGTTAATGGACACTACTTGGAACTTCAAGTCATGAATCATGATCTTACCATCGAAGTTTTATGTTCCAGAACGAAGTGCGAGGGCCGTCGAAATTTGTGACCGAGCATCCAGAAGTTCCTCGAGGACAGGGACTGGACGTGGAAACTGAATTATCCATAGGATGCCCTCAAAGACACCGATTAAACATCCATCCACATGAAGAAGGTTTGAGCATACACTAGCTATAATAGCTATCATTTGTCCAAAGCTGGTACGAGCTTGACCATAACTCAGAAATCTCTGTCTCTCTCATTGTCATTTTTTTTGTGATCGACTTCATAATTTCTGTCCGAAGGGTTTTCTTACCCTAATGATGGAAGAGGTAGGCTTTTAATTCGTTGCCTCCTTGTACTTTGGAGCATGTATTTGCTACTCATATATAAAGAACGTCCCTGGTGTTTGCGTGCGTATGTATTCGTATAAGGATTATAGATGTTGGAGAGGCATCCATGTCATGTACAGTGACTTGGGGAATCGCACTCGACTGTCGCGGTCCATACCTTCTCGATGATTCAGTTTTGTTACCCTTTTATTATCCGAAAAATTATCCGAATAAAACGGACAGAAACATGGTCGGGTCGATATGACCAAAATACAATCGCAGGGTGTTTCTGATCAGCAAAGACTAAGAAAAGAAGGAAAGATCGGAAGCCAATAATTGAAGTTCCTCTTTTTTGGGAATTGTGTTGCCCAAAAAAGCTGAACTTGGAGTCCCGAAGATTCATCCTTCCATGCTTTGTTCATCTTCCTAAACTTTCGCAAAAGGTCAAATCATGTATGCGAAGAAGCTGTTCAAGCGAAGATATTCAGGCCGAAAACTTGGGGCTCTACTCGGGACTCATTCTTTCTTCTAATCGTGTGCTTAACTACAAACGCAGTGCCGTGTCCAAACCGATCAGCCCTCGTTACACTTCATCGGAAAAAAAATCCAGAAAAAGCTGGAAAGCTACGTTGAAATTTGGAAAAAATGAGAACTCTTGGCTTACTTCGTAGGAACTGAAGATTCTTTCAAAGATTCATGCCGGCTCCTTTTCATATTGATAGCAACCTTCTATAGTAGTTAAACTAGGGTTGATTTCGCAGAAGAGATTCCCCGATAAACGACCTAACCTAAACCTGTTTTAGTTTCCTTCGTTTTTGTTATGCTCGGAAACCTAAATTCCTCAAATCGCCCCATTGTTGTACTTTGTACCCTAAATTTTTAAATGATCGTTGAATTCTCCACACGTTCAATTTGTATGACATGACTCTGTACAATTAGTATTAAAGGAAAGTCGAGTATTCGAGCCAACATTGTCAAGTATGTCATATTGGGCTTGATTTCTTTCCGTCATATTCAATTCATCAAAAATTTTATTCCGAAGGGCTTCCTTTCAACACTTCAATTCATTTCATCTCAAGAAATTCGGGTGACAAAGACATGATTAGACTTCGCTGCATTGTTACTTCATAAAACTCCGTCTGATGTTGACTTGGGTGCAAATCAACACTTGAGAAATATAAATTGAACCGGCATCTTCTGCGGCGTGGAGGGAAAGACGTTCGTGAATCTTCAACATTCATCCCCACAAAACATGGAGTCCAGCGAAGAAAATAATTCATCGGCTGATTCCGGGAGATGTCATCAATAAATGGGACCAAAAAAAGTCCACGTTCTACCACCAACCGAAGGCCAAATTTTCTGCAAACTATTTTGGAAGTATATGAGAGAACATATGAAGAATATGGCCAGAATGATTGCCTATATTTTATTAAATTTGGAAAAGGGGGCCAAATTTGAAAGTGACTCGTCGATCAAGTTAGGTGTACCTATTATTTTGGAACGCCAAGAGTTTATTAAGGTAGCCCACGAAGAGTTACTACGCATGCTAAATTAAGATCATACATGAATTATTAATGCAAGGTTTTATATGAATATATTATTTTTTGGGTACTGGCTGATGTGTTAGGAATTGCTTGACATTACAGCTTGCACACAAGTGTCACATGGCTCCAAGGTGAGATAGGCATGAATACGTGGCTAGAGATTATCGATTGAAACAGTAACATATCCAGACAGATTGGAGAAGATTGGAAAATCATGTTTCCTTTGGGAAAAAAGAAGAACATCACTTAAACTCATATTAGGGCTTTTAGTTATGGTGACAAAGTGCTCATAATCAGGCATAATATCATATATCATATTTTGTGAGAATCTGCTTGTGAGTCCACCCATGATCCACCTTACTCTCGAATCTCAATCGATTTTCATAATGATATCTATCTCTCACATCGTCAATTGTTAATTAAATTCCACCCCAACCCTTCGCTATCTATGCCTCCTGCATGAAAATATATGTCCCAGTCTCCCGTCATTGAGTGTAAGTTCTTTCCAATTATGTTGCGTTGAAGTGTAAATTCTCTCATATGTTAGACTCCATTTCATGTTTAGATCTTTCATACTCTCCTAGCATGGGCCTTACCTTTTCTTTTTATCTTTTGGCTTAATACCTTGAAAAATCCCAAACTAGTATACCCATGATAAATTTATTACAAATTAATTTTTTAAGTATCAAAAACTCTAAATTGGTATACCCTTGACAAATTTATCACACCCACGATAAATCTACCAAAAAATAATTTTTTTAATTGCCAAAAATCCAAAACTGATATACACGTGATAAATTTACTCTAAACTAATTATTTGACTATCAAAAATCCCAAATTGATATACTTGTGACAAACTTACTTTCTATTAACTTCCGTCAAATTTGAACTTTAAATTTGTTGACCTAGATGACATATGGTATTGACAAATCCATAGGGTAAAAATCATCAAAATCTCAAATTGATACACCTGTGATAAATTTAACACTATTTCCGTGATAAATATAATAGTACACATGGGAGAAATTTGGGACCTTTGTCATATTGACCTCATTGATTTTCACGTGGACGTGTCATATATGTCATCCACATTAGAAAATTTAATGGTAAAATTCGACAGAAGTTAACAAAATGTAAATTTGTCACAAATGTATTAGTTTGAGATTTTTTGTAGTAAAAAAATTAATTTATGATAAATTTTTTACAAGTATGCTAGTTAAAATTAGTTTGGTGTAAATTTAATTTTTAATGATAAAAAAATTAATTTGGGGAGCCAATTTGGGGTATTTTAGGTTTTTTTTTTTTTTTTTTGGTCGATGGGTATTTTAGGTATTAACCCTTGTCTTTTTGTGTATTTTGCTCATGTGCTCAACATTCAACACAAGCCACTATCAATTCTCAGCAATGTTTTACACGATCCTAATGCCAATGAGCTCAATTCATCCTAGCCGTCGGATGAAATGGGTCCCGCGTGGGCCCCCTCCTGGGTGGGATCAAATGGTCACGTTTCCCTCACCCAACCGAGATGGGATGGTGCGCGAGCCTCTCCGCACGGGATAAGACTTCCAAGAAACGAGGCGGAAATAAACGGCTGCGATGGGATGGTCCGGCGAACCTACGGCCGAAACACGCTCGCCTAACTCGCCTAAAAGTTCGGCTATGCACAATTTGCACAGCAAGAAAAGAAGCTAAGCTCGCCGGAATTGGTCGCCAACGCCGTTTTGCTTGTCGGCCCAAAAGAAGAAAGCCGTTCCGTATTTTGTCGGCAAACCACGTGGTTAGCTTAGCGCACAGCCACGGTTCGCGTCTTTTCGATGAAAGAGAAGAAGCCTAGCCTTGGAAGCAACCTCCTCCCACATCAACGCCGGGACAGAGGATCGGATACAGACGGCCCCCACCACTTCCATTTCCATCACGCACGCCCCCGAACTTAGCCTGCAAGCCAAGGAAGCGTTGCTTCGGTTCTCGCTTCCGGACGTTGAAGCCCGCAAGCAAAAGCCTCGCGTCCTCCCGAGTAAAAGCAAAAGAGAGAAGGGATAAAGAGAAAAGAGAGCCTGAGAAAATATCATGTTCTTGCTTTGCTTCCGATAGTACTCTTCTCTTCTCTGTTCTTTTCTAGAATATAATAGAGTGTCCAGGTCTTTTTTTTCCTTTTGGGACTGAGGAGCGGTGGAGGGGTTGGAGGCTGAAGCACGTCTCTTTCCCCTTCCTTCGCACACGCAGGCAGAGAGAGAGCGAGAGAGAGAGAGAGAGAAAGAGAGATGGGTTCTCTGACTGCTTCTCCTTTCGTCCTTTCGAAGTTGGAATCTTCTTCTTTGTATCAGAAACAGAGGTCTCTGTTTCACTCCAGGAGATCCACCAAGAAGAAGAATCTCTCTATCGTCCCCGTGAGTTTTCCTTTCTTTATTCAGCTTATGCTTCTGAGTTGTACACTCTATGCGCTCTGTTTTGGGAATTCTTTCTTTTCTTTTTTTTTGGAAAGGGGAAAATAAATCGAGGGTTGATTCGCAACTTTTCTCTGGAAAGAATCTTGGTCTTGGTCGCGTATATTTGTTTATTTGAATGGATTGGATCAGGTTGCGAGGTTATTTGGGCCGTCGATCTTCGAAGCGTCCAAGCTGAAGGTTCTCTTCCTGGGCGTGGATGATAAGAAGCATCCGGGGAAGCTTCCGAGGACTTACACGCTCACTCACAGTGATGTCACTTCGAAGATCACTCTGGCTATCTCTCAGACCATAAACAACTCTCAGGTAATCAACCAAGCCCCCCCCTGAATCTCGATTCATCCGGAATCCGATGCTGGATGAGATCCTGTTAAAACCATGCTTGATCTTCGTCATAAGAGTTTCCCCATGCCTTCTATTCTTGGGTCGGGAACTGAATAGCATAACTGTCCGAGAAGCTGGGAGAATTTAATGAAAGCAAAACAGGGGAAACAGAGCACTGAAGCATCACGCACAGGAAAGAAAAGATAGGGCGAACAGTTAGCACGAGAGATTATATTTATGTATTTCCAATTGCTCGCTGTAAATTTATTTCCGTTCATGTGTTAACTGAGGATCTCGCGAACTGGTTTCGGTTCTTGTTGTAGCTGCAAGGATGGTACAACAGATTGCAGAGAGACGAAGTTGTGGCTGAGTGGAAGAAAGTGAAGGGGAAGATGTCTCTGCATGTCCACTGCCACATCAGCGGAGGCCACTTCCTCCTGGACCTGTGTGCCAAGCTTAGATACTTCATCTTCTGCAAAGAGCTCCCCGTGGTAAACTCCCTAGCCAAATCACCCGCTAATCGATCAACTTGAACTCTTTACACCTTGTTCAGAATCGACCATTTCTTGTATAACAGATCAAGAGAATTAGTTTTGGTTGATCAATTTGATCTGATATTCTTTTGGAAACAGTTGAATTGATAGAATAGATTGTAATTTGAATGAAAACACAGGTGTTGAGGGCGTTCGTGCATGGGGATGGGAATCTGCTGAGCCAGCATCCGGAGCTGCAGGAGGCTCTGGTCTGGGTGTATTTCCACTCCAACCTTCGGGAGTTCAACAAGGTGGAGTGCTGGGGACCGCTCAAGGATGCCGCCGCCCCTTCCTCGGCTGGGGCCCGGAAGGGGGAGGAGGAGGAGGAGGAGGTTGAGGTGGAGACGCCGCCGTTGTCCGAGCGGGAACCGCCGGAGGCGTGCCGCATCGAGTGCGAGTGTTGCTTCCCTCCGATGAGCTCGATCCAATGGTCGGAGGAGCTTCCCCGGCTGAGCGGGGGTGGGTACGGGCCCCAAGAAGGCGTGGGCCAGCGAAGCTAGCCCAAAGGGACAACCTTGTATCCGCCTATCGGTCGGCCATAGTTTTTACTTCTTTGATGGCGTGTTATTGTAAATGAATGCATGAAATTGTGTATATAAAAAGCCAATTGTGAGATTTTGCGGGGATTGCACCGTCGCCTAGTATTAAAGTATAAATATATTTAATTGGGAAGGCAAATGGGGTCTGAAAAGATTTGAATTTAGGATTTTCTATTCTTATATAATGTAAGATTTTAATTATTCTAAGATGAAAGTATAGTTTAATATTAAATTTATCACGTTTGTTGAATAAACTTCTTCCAAGCAGCTCTTGGGTTACTGTCCAGTGCCCTTTCGGTGTGATGTGAAACGACTATTTGAGCGAATTCGAAAAGATGGATTTGGACTTTATGCTTCTCTTTGCTTGTTCGATTTGGTTGGACACTTGGTTTGGCATCGTGCCACGCGAATCCGGAGCTTCCGGGTGTCCAGGGCATTGAAACGAGATGAACCGGTCTTAATCAGCAAGAAGTAGTTCTCCTCGAATAAGAGCTTTTAGAAATTATTGTCCTTTCTCAAATGCAAGGTCGTGTACATTTGTCCTTTCAATTTCAGCCATCTCAAGCATCTTCCTGCTGGCAGTCTTACACCGGAACATTAAATACTTAAAATTATCATTCTCATAGTATAGCAAATACTATCACTCAGTCATTTTTCAACCTTTAATGATTTTAGAAGAAGAAATTCTCAAAGGGTAAAAATCGAGAAGACAAAAGAAGGGGGCGTGGCCGCGCGAGCGATCAAACGGGTAGAAAAAGAAGTAAGATGTAAACGCCATGCGATTGCACAGGCAATCAACGGAAGTTGACGTTGGCCTTGTAGGTCATCCCCACTCTCCAGTTGGAAGGGGCGACGTTCAAGGCGACGATGGTCTCCTTGGTGGTGTAGGAGGTGAGCTTGAAGGAGAGGGCTTGGCCGCCGAGGGTGGCGAAGGCCTGGTACGAGGCGCCCCAATTGTGGCTCATGCTCATCCACCCGGTCCGGCTCCCCTTGACCCACATACTGGCGACGTCGCCCGCCCCTCCCACGTTCATCACGTACACCAGGAGCCAGTAGCCGTTGCCTTGGAACTGGAACCGGATCCCACCAGTCCTCACGCAGGGGACCCTGTCAATTCGAATTGAATCATGATATGATTTTAGAGAAGACGTTGAGTTGAGACTAAAGTTAGTTGAAGAATAAATCTAAAGTAGATTGGGGAAGTTAGAGATAGTGGAGTCGAGGAATGTCCATAGAGTGCATGGCTCGAGCTTGGCTCAACTTAACTCATGTTGTACTCGATATTCAAAATTTGACTAGAGTTCGATCAAGTGTTGAATTTCTTGCCTGAGCTTAGCTCGAATAGAAAATCCATATGGTCAAGCTCAACTCGGTTGCAGCCGAGTAATTGAATACTGGAATTGATTTTTGAGTAATAAATTTCATTGCTAGTATATAAATTGAGCTTAATGTAAAAATCAATGTGCATGCCATTAACAAGGTACGCATAGGTGCATACCTCCGATGCATGACGGGGACGATGCCCGCCTTCCACTGAGCTATCTTCATGAACGCGGGCTTGGACATGTCGAAGTGGGCTCGCGGCGGGTTGCACCACCCGCCGGCGTTGGAGTCCTGGGACCAGTTCGGTGGGCAGAGGTTGGTCGCGGTCACCGTCGTGAACAAGACCCCTTTGAAGCACCAGGGTGACTGGACGCACTTGATCTGGTAGCACTGCCCGCACGCGTAGCCGTCGTCGAAGAGGGTCGAGCTCAAGGCGGCCGTGTCCGTCCCGTATCCATTTTGGAAGAGGTTTCCATATCCGCAAGCGCCTCCTGCACATCAGAATTCAGAATCGAGAAGCTTAGCCAGATGCGGATGTAAATATAACGTTACAGAAAGAACGAACACTAGAGGCATATATGTACCCATCGTCTCGGAGGCAGTCTCATCCCCATAAAAGGTGGCATGGGCAAGGGACCAAGCCGTCGGCTTAAAGCCGGCCGGCGAACCGCTGTAAGAGCCTGCGGCGGTGGCGGGTCTCCAGACAACCACCAGCAGGCAGAGGAGGCCGAACCTCCACGAACGAAGCGAATCAGAAGCCGTCGCCACTGCCATTACAATGATTCAATCAAGAAGGCCCTTCTCCTTCTCTCTCTCTCTCTCTCTCTCTCTCAAGCCTCTTAAACGAAACATTTCCATTGCTCTATATATAAGTACTAAGTCTGCCCTTCGTGACTATCACGAAGATGGAAAGCGAATTCGTGATTTATTGGGAAGTCAAATGACGATATAATTAAGATTAGAATCGATTATTGGACCGGCCGGAATTTATCATACGTGGCAAATTAAGTACGAAGGGTTAGGACGATTTATGGAATTAAGTATGAAGCAACGTGGTCACCTCCTTTTTGTACGGATTTTGTGGAACGTCTTTGGGGACGTGCGGGCAGGTTCTATTTGCGATGCTGGGGACACAAAATATTTGTAAGGTCTAAGCCTATTTAATAAAATTACTTTTAAAGGTCTTCAAGAGAGAGACGAGAAACTCTATTTTAAAAAGAACAAAGATGTGAGAACAATGCTCATTCGCCCTCGTCTCTCTCGTCAGTCGTAAAGGATTTTGCCACCGAAATGAGAGGCTTTTTCAGGGATATTATTCAAAACTCCTCTGAACTTTGTAGGTGGTGCATATTTGCCCGTGAACTTTTCGATGGATACATTAGCAGAACTGATATAATATTCTAAGAAAAAGCGAGAGAAAGTTAATGCTGTCACACATATCTTCTTCTTCTTCTTCTTTCTTCTTTTTTTTTTTCCGCGGGGGGGGGGGTGTAAATCAAATATACACCTGGAGAGTCCACGCCTTTACTTTTGTGGTTTTCTAGACATAGAAAATTCGACTTGAATTGTGGGGTTTGAACTTAGTTTTTGCATGGTTTAAATATGAAGTTCTACACACTTAAATAAGCTCATTAATTATTGCAGATTAAGCTTTGTTGTCATCAGGCATGCTTTTTCAACAAATTACATCCAATTCGCATGAGGCTTAGGTCATCTACTAGCTTTCACAAATGATTAAGTTTTTAGGAAAGCAATGAGCACTCAGCTCTAACGAACCCAACGTGCAAAGAGCATGCAAGTTCTTAAAATTTTTCCCTCCTAATAAGAACTTGTTCATGGAAAGAAGGGGATGATTGTCCAAAAAGTCATAAATATATTGTATATAGGCCAATTTAATTTCAAATTTTTGAATTGTATCAATTTAATCCTAAACATTTTAATAATTTATCAATTTAATCTTAAATATTCCAATCGTATCAATTTAGTTTTAAACATTTTGAAAATTTGCAAATTTAGTCCTAAACATATTATTTTGATATTTGGTCATAAGGATTATATTGGTAAATTATCAAGAGATTTAAAACAATTTTGACAAATTATTAAAAAGATTTATGATTGAATTGATGCAATTAAAATATTTAAGACTGAATTGATATTTAAACATATATTTAGGACTTTTTAGATAATTTTTCCTAAAAAGATTGTACTTTGATTATTATTTTTTGCCTGTAGAAAGTTACTTCAACAAATCTTTATTATCATTATTTTTTTTTATTGGTTGATTGACAATTCTTTGTTTGATTGGTTCTTTTTACACCTAAGTAAGCTGACTTTAAACTCTCTTGCTCTCTTCGTGACCTATGTAGTGGAGGGAGTGATCTCGCACAACCGCGAACGACTTTATATCTAAGGTTGCCTAAGGGGAACACCCTTGGTTTAAGGTCAAGACCTCATGTGGCAGCCATTGAGATTGCTATGGTTGCCATAATGCCCTTTGTGATGGGAAATATGCCAAAAAGTCCTAAACTAATTGTACTTATACCAACTCATTTTTAAACTTTTCAATTGAATTAACCGAGTTCTAAATCTTTTGATGATTTATCAATGTAGTACATTCAATCAATTTTGTCTGTAAATCACCAATATGTATGTTGGCTGTGAGGTGCTTGGAAATTTGGATTAGAGCAAAGAGATGCTCAAGGATGCCATGATAGTAACATCTCGAACTTAGTAGAGCCACATTTCTTAAAGGATCCTACGAGGCTGGATAAGAAGAAGTGTTTAAAGAGACATTGAGAGATTTTGCATAAGCACACACTTTACTTCAAGGGATTCTATCCAACACATCACATTCTTTTTTTCTTTTTTAATCTTTTATAGGCATTAAGAGGTCACAAATGAACAAAGATCATGCTTGCGAGTATGAAATTACACAAACTCCAGGAAATTTGATTGGGAATTACTCTAGGTGATATGAACAGTGATTTCCCTAACCTATTGCTATAATACTTTGCTATAGTGACCTCTACATTACGGTAACCTAGCTAGAAGCCTATCTTTGTCATGGGAGTCATAGTCATAGTCTTAATCATCAAAGCTATGCATTGCAAACTGTTCTTTCGTGTGTCTTTGCTCAAGTTTTGCAAGTTTGATGTCGAGGGGCTGTAGGTGACTTCTCTTTGTGCTATCATGGCATTCCATATGTTTATTCCACTTAAGAAGGATACTTCCTCGTGAGTCCCAAAGAGTCCTAGAGTGTCGGCAGGCATGTTTGGCTGGGGCTAATTTATTGGTTGAGCATAATGAGATGTGTCTAATCCAAGTGATAAGGATAAAAGTCCTTGATCGTAGGGATCTTGAAAAAGAGGGCCTCCCCATTAGGTATGGGATACTTGAACGTGCGATGACTGTGCAGGATCGTTTGTGTCTGCCATTTCTTGCTCTTGTGATGGAGATATCCTTGTTGGGTTCCATGCTTTTTTGAATTCCTCAAGTGCTTCTTTGGCCTCTGGTGCAAGGTCTTAGTGATCCCATGGGACAGGTGTGAATTAATTCCATACTTCTTCAGGGATGATCATGTTTTTTTGGCATGAGGCTCTCTGAAGTTCTCTATAGTTGTATTCAACAGATCCAATGCAATCGGAAAATGATTTGTAAATACAAACTTCCTTAAGGTGTGGTTGAGGTTTGTAAGTTGTGATTCCTACTCCTTCTGGTGTATCAACAATGATGCCATTATTTTGTACAAAAGCCCATGGACGTCGGAAAAACACAACAGTGTGTATTTTTGGTTTTGGTCGGATAGTTCTCAATTCTGTTGGAAGAGATGCTTCCAATAAGTGGGTGGATAGAACCAGTTGAGTACAACCAAAAGGCTCCTATTACTTTCCTTTTCAAGGTTACGATCAAGTGCAAATATCTCGATTAAGTTGGCAATGAACTTTTTGGTAGAAAACTTAATAGCTATTAAGTACTTAGTAGTTAAGTACCATAATATCCATCGAAATTTATCAAGAAAATTATCTTCCTTCCAGATTAAAGGATGTATGAATGGATACCTAAAGTTTAATTCAAAAAGATAAAGAATTGAGCCTCCATGGAGTCTAAATAGATCTGTGTGACACTACCATATGAGGTTGTCAAGATTTTCACTAAGGTTGTCGTTCTAGATCCGTTCAATAATTTCTTAGGGGCAGTCCAAACTTGGCCAGTCTCGTATTCTTTTGATCTTATACTTTTCGTTGTGATGAAAAGTATGAAAAGCATGCCTCATAAGCTGGAGAGTCCACGCCTTTACTTTTGTGGTTTTCTAGACATAGAAAATTCGACTTGAATTGTGGGGTTTGAACTTAGTTTTTGCATGGTTTAAATATGAAGTTCTACACACTTAAATAAGCTCATTAATTATTGCAGATTAAGCTTTGTTGTCATCGGGCATGCTTTTTCAACAAATTACATCCAATTCGCATGAGGCTTAGGTCATCTACTAGCTTTCACAAATGATTAAGTTTTTAGGAAAGCAATGAGCACTCAGCTCTAACGAACCCAACGTGCAAAGAGCATGCAAGTTCTTAAAATTTTTCCCTCCTAATAAGAACTTGTTCATGGAAAGAAGGGGATGATTGTCCAAAAAGTCATAAATATATTGTATATAGGCCAATTTAATTTCAAATTTTTGAATTGTATCAATTTAATCCTAAACATTTTAATAATTTATCAATTTAATCTTAAATATTCCAATCGTATCAATTTAGTTTTAAACATTTTGAAAATTTGCAAATTTAGTCCTAAACATATTATTTTGATATTTGGTCATAAGGATTATATTGGTAAATTATCAAGAGATTTAAAACAATTTTGACAAATTATTAAAAAGATTTATGATTGAATTGATGCAATTAAAATATTTAAGACTGAATTGATATTTAAACATATATTTAGGACTTTTTAGATAATTTTTCCTAAAAAAGATTGTACTTTGATTATTATTTTTTGCCTGTAGAAAGTTACTTCAACAAATCTTTATTATCATTATTTTTTTTATTGGTTGATTGACAATTCTTTGTTTGATTGGTTCTTTTTTACACCTAAGTAAGCTGACTTTAAACTCTCTTGCTCTCTTCGTGACCTATGTAGTGGAGGGAGTGATCTCTGCACAACCGCGAACGACTTTATATCTAAGGTTGCCTAGGGGAACACCCTTGGTTTAAGGTCAAGACCTCATGTGGCAGCCATTGAGATTGCTATGGTTGCCATAATGCCCTTTGTGATGGGAAATATGCCAAAAAAGTCCTAAACTAATTGTACTTATACCAACTCATTTTTAAACTTTTCAATTGAATTAACTGAGTTCTAAATCTTTTGATGATTTATCAATGTAGTACATTCAATCAATTTTGTCTGTAAATCACCAATATGTATGTTGGCTGTGAGGTGCTTGGAAATTTGGATTAGAGCAAAGAGATGCTCAAGGATGCCATGATAGTAACATCTCGAACTTAGTAGAGCCACATTTCTTAAAGGATCCTACGAGGCTGGATAAGAAGAAGTGTTTAAAGAGACATTGAGAGATTTTGCATAAGCACACACTTTACTTCAAGGGATTCTATCCAACACATCACATTCTTTTTTTCTTTTTTAATCTTTTATAGGCATTAAGAGGTCACAAATGAACAAAGATCATGCTTGCGAGTATGAAATTACACAAACTCCAGGAAATTTGATTGGGAATTACTCTAGGTGATATGAACAGTGATTTCCCTAACCTATTGCTATAATACTTTGCTATAGTGACCTCTGTTACAGTAACCTAGCTAGAAGCCTATCTTCTGTCATGGGAGTCATAGTCATAGTCTTAATCATCAAAGCTATGCATTGCAAACTGTTCTTTCGTGTGTCTTTGCTCAAGTTTTGCAAGTTTGATGTCAGAGGGGCTGTAGGTGACTTCTCTTTGTGCTATCATGGCATTCCATATGTTTATTCCACTTAAGAAGGATACTTCCTCGTGAGTCCCAAAGAGTCCTAGAGTGTCGGCGGGCATGTTTGGTGGGGCTAATTTATTGGTTGAGCATAATGAGATGTGTCTAATCCAAGTGATAAGGATAAAAGTCCTTGATCGTAGGGATCTTGAAAAGAGGGCCTCCCATTAGGTATGGGATACTTGAACGTGCGATGGTGTGCGGGATCGTTTGTGTACGCCATTTCTTGCTCTTGTGATGGAGATATCCTTGTTGGGTTCCATGCTTTTTGAATTCCTCAAGTGCTTCTTTGGCCTCTGGTGCAAGGTCTTAGTGATCCCATGGGACGGGTGTGAATTAATTCCATACTTCTTCGGGGATGATCATTTTTTTGGCATGAGGCTCTCGAAGTTCTCTATAGTTGTATTCAACGAGATCCAATGCAATCGGAAAATGATTTGTAAATACAAACTTCCTTAAGGTGTGGTTGAGGTTTGTAAGTTGTGATTCCTACTCCTTCTGGTGTATCAACAATGATGCCATTATTTTGTACAAAAGCCCATGGACGTCGGAAAAACACAACAGTGTGTATTTTTGGTTTTGGTCGGATAGTTCTCAATTCTGTTGGAAGAGATGCTTCCAATAAGTGGGTGGATAGAACCAGTTGAGTACAACCAAAAGGCTCCTATTACTTTCCTTTTCAAGGTTACGATCAAGTGCAAATATCTCGATTAAGTTGGCAATGAACTTTTTGGTAGAAAACTTAATAGCTATTAAGTACTTAGTAGTTAAGTACCATAATATCCATCGAAATTTATCAAGAAAATTATCTTCCTTCCAGATTAAAGGATGTATGAATGGATACCTAAAGTTTAATTCAAAAGATAAAGAATTGAGCCTCCATGGAGTCTAAATAGATACGTGTGACACTACCATATGAGGTTGTCAAGATTTTCACTAAGGTTGTCGTTCTAGATCCGTTCAATAATTTCTTAGGGGCAGTCCAAACTTGGCCAGTCTCGTATTCTTTTGATCTTATACTTTTCGTTGTGATGAAAAGTATGAAAAGCATGCCTCATAAGCTGGAGAGTCCACGCCTTTACTTTTGTGGTTTTCTAGACATAGAAAATTCGACTTGAATTGTGGGGTTTGAACTTAGTTTTTGCATGGTTTAAATATGAAGTTCTACACACTTAAATAAGCTCATTAATTATTGCAGATTAAGCTTTGTTGTCATCGGGCATGCTTTTTCAACAAATTACATCCAATTCGCATGAGGCTTAGGTCATCTACTAGCTTTCACAAATGATTAAGTTTTTAGGAAAGCAATGAGCACTCAGCTCTAACGAACCCAACGTGCAAAGAGCATGCAAGTTCTTAAAATTTTTCCCTCCTAATAAGAACTTGTTCATGGAAAGAAGGGGATGATTGTCCAAAAAGTCATAAATATATTGTATATAGGCCAATTTAATTTCAAATTTTTGAATTGTATCAATTTAATCCTAAACATTTTAATAATTTATCAATTTAATCTTAAATATTCCAATCGTATCAATTTAGTTTTAAACATTTTGAAAATTTGCAAATTTAGTCCTAAACATATTATTTTGATATTTGGTCATAAGGATTATATTGGTAAATTATCAAGAGATTTAAAACAATTTTGACAAATTATTAAAAAGATTTATGATTGAATTGATGCAATTAAAATATTTAAGACTGAATTGATATTTAAACATATATTTAGGACTTTTTAGATAATTTTTCCTAAAAAAGATTGTACTTTGATTATTATTTTTTGCCTGTAGAAAGTTACTTCAACAAATCTTTATTATCATTATTTTTTTTTATTGGTTGATTGACAATTCTTTGTTTGATTGGTTCTTTTTTACACCTAAGTAAGCTGACTTTAAACTCTCTTGCTCTCTTCGTGACCTATGTAGTGGAGGGAGTGATCTCTGCACAACCGCGAACGACTTTATATCTAAGGTTGCCTAAGGGGAACACCCTTGGTTTAAGGTCAAGACCTCATGTGGCAGCCATTGAGATTGCTATGGTTGCCATAATGCCCTTTGTGATGGGAAATATGCCAAAAAAGTCCTAAACTAATTGTACTTATACCAACTCATTTTTAAACTTTTCAATTGAATTAACTGAGTTCTAAATCTTTTGATGATTTATCAATGTAGTACATTCAATCAATTTTGTCTGTAAATCACCAATATGTATGTTGGCTGTGAGGTGCTTGGAAATTTGGATTAGAGCAAAGAGATGCTCAAGGATGCCATGATAGTAACATCTCGAACTTAGTAGAGCCACATTTCTTAAAGGATCCTACGAGGCTGGATAAGAAGAAGTGTTTAAAGAGACATTGAGAGATTTTGCATAAGCACACACTTTACTTCAAGGGATTCTATCCAACACATCACATTCTTTTTTTTTTTTAATCTTTTATAGGCATTAAGAGGTCACAAATGAACAAAGATCATGCTTGCGAGTATGAAATTACACAAACTCCAGGAAATTTGATTGGGAATTACTCTAGGTGATATGAACAGTGATTTCCCTAACCTATTGCTATAATACTTTGCTATAGTGACCTCTGTTACAGTAACCTAGCTAGAAGCCTATCTTTGTCATGGGAGTCATAGTCATAGTCTTAATCATCAAAGCTATGCATTGCAAACTGTTCTTTCGTGTGTCTTTGCTCAAGTTTTGCAAGTTTGATGTCAGAGGGGCTGTAGGTGACTTCTCTTTGTGCTATCATGGCATTCCATATGTTTATTCCACTTAAGAAGGATACTTCCTCGTGAGTCCCAAAGAGTCCTAGAGTGTCGGCAGGCATGTTTGGCTGGGGCTAATTTATTGGTTGAGCATAATGAGATGTGTCTAATCCAAGTGATAAGGATAAAAGTCCTTGATCGTAGGGATCTTGAAAAAGAGGGCCTCCCCATTAGGTATGGGATACTTGAACGTGCGATGACTGTGCGGGATCGTTTGTGTCCGCCATTTCTTGCTCTTGTGATGGAGATATCCTTGTTGGGTTCCATGCTTTTTGAATTCCTCAAGTGCTTCTTTGGCCTCGGTGCAAGGTCTTAGTGATCCCATGGGACAGGTGTGAATTAATTCCATACTTCTTCAGGGATGATCATGTTTTTTTGGCATGAGGCTCTCTGAAGTTCTCTATAGTTGTATTCAACAGATCCAATGCAATCGGAAAATGATTTGTAAATACAAACTTCCTTAAGGTGTGGTTGAGGTTTGTAAGTTGTGATTCCTACTCCTTCTGGTGTATCAACAATGATGCCATTATTTTGTACAAAAGCCCATGGACGTCGGAAAAACACAACAGTGTGTATTTTTGGTTTTGGTCGGATAGTTCTCAATTCCTGTTGGAAGAGATGCTTCCAATAAGTGGGTGGATAGAACCAGTTGAGTACAACCAAAAGGCTCCTATTACTTTCCTTTTCAAGGTTACGATCAAGTGCAAATATCTCGATTAAGTTGGCAATGAACTTTTTGGTAGAAAACTTAATAGCTATTAAGTACTTAGTAGTTAAGTACCATAATATCCATCGAAATTTATCAAGAAAATTATCTTCCTTCCAGATTAAAGGATGTATGAATGGATACCTAAAGTTTAATTCAAAAAGATAAAGAATTGAGCCTCCATGGAGTCTAAATAGATCGTGTGACACTACCATATGAGGTTGTCAAGATTTTCACTAAGGTTGTCGTTCTAGATCCGTTCAATAATTTCTTAGGGGCAGTCCAAACTTGGCCAGTCTCGTATTCTTTTGATCTTATACTTTTCGTTGTGATGAAAAGTATGAAAAGCATGCCTCATAATGTACATATTAATCTGTGTTGGTGCCTTTGGCTTGTACAAAGAGTCTGTAAGAACATTTTTCTTTCCTGAAATGTGTTTGGTTTCAAATGAGTATTTTGAAAACCATTTTGTCCATTGAAGCAGTTGAGAATGGGGAATATGCTTTTATTTGAACTTAGTCATTTGAGGAAAGGATGCCATATCCACTTCTACCGGGAAATAATGGCCAATAAGATGTAATTCAAACGTTTTTATCCCATTCTTTATTGTCAATATTTCCTTGAAAGTTGAATAATAATGCATTTCAACCTAGGAAAACTTTCCACTTTTGTAAACCCAAAGATTTTGCTTACCTTTAATTTCTTCAAGCAGTATGGCTACCCAATATTCGTCATTAGCATCAGTCTAGATGAATCTCTTCCCAATGGATGATATTTGTAATGGAGGAATATTCTACATCACTTCTTTTAGCTCCGCAATTGCTTTGGTTTGAGCTTTACTCCAAGGTGGAGGATTCTTCTTCAGCATCAATTGCAATGGAAGTAATATTTTTGTCATGTTAGGAACAAAGTCTTAGAGATAATTAATTATCCCAAGAAATTGTTGAACTTGCTTTGTCGTGAAATTTTTTTTCTGAAAATTTTAACAATTCATGAGAAATGTGTGGCCCTAGATAGTATGTATCTTTGTTCAGGTGCATGTCAAGAAATTCAATCTCTTTCTAGGTAATATTCATCTTTCTCCGGGAAAGCATGATTCCATATTTTTTCACGATGTCTACAAATTGATCGAAGAGTTGGTAATGAGATTCCTCATCAAGGCTATATAGCAAGATGTCATCCATGTAAACTACTACTCGACAAGATTGATTAAAAAATACGACACATGACTTTTTGGAATAAGTATTGGGCTACTCTACTTTGAAGCTAAAAGGGAGGACTTTCCATTAAAAATGCTGGCTTGGAATGCAAAACCTTGTCTTGGGCCTGTCTTCGGGATGGATGCCCAATTGCCAAAATTCAACAAAAAAGGAATTTCTTGAGGGTAAAAGGAATTTCTCATCTTCGAAGAGAAGTTTAAAGGATTCGTAATTTATCACTAGCCACTTTTTCCCTCTATTTTGCTCAACTCATTTGTTAACATAAAAAGTTTCACAAGTCCATTGAGAATTTGAGATTTCAATAAGGCATTGCTGTAGCAATTCTGAACATTCCTCCTGAGCAGCGACAAGAAGATCTGAGTTCATTCCCATATGACTCGCCCTGGTGGGATTTATGTCTTTATTTTTTACGAAAGGAAGACTATAAAAAAACTCTGGATTTTTCAACAGAGGATGAAGATATTTCTAAGAGAATTCAGAATGTGATTTTAAACAGGATTCTAACAACTTTTGCATGATCAGATTTAGTAAACTCATTTCGATAGAGAAAAGCCTTTGAATATTGACAAATTTAGATAACTGATCTTTATATTTAAAGCCTTTTCCAGGAATGATTTGGAGTTAAGGAATTTGAGTTATAACCTCCCAACCGATGATCAAATCTTTGTTAGGGAGACTAGCTCCAAAGATTTTAGTGGTTATAGAGCACTAAGAAAAAAATTGAATAGTTACCGGTGTAATTCACACATTTATAGAAAAAGTATCTTCTGAGAAATAATTGAAATATTGAACACAAGAAATCCGGTATTCTTTGGGAAAAACCTTTATGTCTAGAATTGAAAAATTTGCACCAATATCTATAAGAGAGCTTGTGATTGGTTTGGCAAACTTTGAGTTAAAAATTTTTACAAGAAAATGAGGATAATGGACTTGACTTGAAAATATACTAGGGTCTTACTTTGAAGAGGTGAGAGATATATGGAAAAGATTTTCATTTGAGTTATAATCAATTTCATTAGGAGTTTGATAACATGGAATGACACAAAGAGTTTGCTCATATAGGTCTTCATCAATGGAAAACAATGATTCAATATCATCATTTTCAAGAGAAATATCAGTTTCAATTTCAATGTAATGTATCAAGTGATCCTCACCTTTTTTCGGCTAATGGCAATTTTTGGAGAAATAACCCTTTTTGTTGCAGATAAAGTATCGAGTTGATTTCTTGCGGGTTGAGTGATCTTTCCTTCTTCAAAGAAATCGTCGTTTTTTCTTTCTCCGGAAATGCTAAGATCCATGTTTGGATTTTCCTATCCAATACCTTTTAAAATGTTTTTTCTTTTTAGAAGATTTTCCACAAGAGCCATCACAATCTTTTTTGAAACACTTAATCTTCAAATTTTGATGCTAACCACTTCCATCAAGTTCTCGATGGTCCTTGAGATAAATTTTGATCATCTAGCACCTTAGACACAAATCATCAAGGCACAAATGGATCTCTTGCTATATTTCTCCCAACAGAATATCCACGGTTCTCTTTTGATTGTTGAAAAAATGATCCCTCAACTTGCTGAGATAGTTCTCTAGGAATAGAGACTAGAAAAACCTGTTTTAGGTTTGCATTAGCTTCAAGGCTATATAAGAGTTTGAACATTTTCCGATAATGCTTATCGATATGCCTTTTCTAGAAAGAGTAGAATTTTCTTTCAAAAAAATCTATTCTTTTGAGCTCATGGTCAGTAGGTTTACCAATGAAAAAATGATAAATGATAGTAATAGCTTGGTCGAATTTGCTAAAAGAAGAAATTGTACTTTTGATTTTGTTTTGTAGCTAATTGCCATCAATGTTTGAGACTATATGTGAACCTTGTGACAAATCCAAAGAGGATGTCATACTTGTCATGATTTATGAGAGCTTGGGTACTTAGCCAAGTATAAAATCTGGCCATTTGGAATAAAGAATGTCATCAACAATAAAAAATTGTTTGGAGGAGGAAGTTAGATTTTAGGATGAATTATTTGGTTGGATGACCTCTGGTTCAGAAAGATTTGAATCCATCTCTTGATTGGGGGGGGTCAGCCATGAATATTGAAGAAGTGGCTGGTACAATAGGAAATGATTTGATAGCAGGGATGAAAAAGAAGAGGAGGATGAAAGAGATATGGAGTCTGATTCTGAATTTGAATCAATCGAAAGAATCGGTTTTGGCTAAGGCTGAATCTGGTGTTTCAAAATAATATGATTAGGCTATTTTGATGAAGAAAATTTTCAAATTTTATAATTGTTTTTTTTAATTAACTCTAGGCAGTCGAGGCTACCCACTGATCATTGCCAGCCTTAAATGATGGTATCAGGCCCTTGCCCAAATCTAGACAAGGGCCACAATTGGCCAATGAGGGTGTCGTAGCCCTTGTCTATGACTGGTGAGGTCATAGAGACCCTTGCCCAGACCTTGCTTGTGGTTGGCAAGGATTGGTTGGCAACCTTATCAACCCAAAGTTGGGAAAAAAAAGAAGAAGAAAGGAAATTAAAAAAAAATCATAAAAATTTAAAAAAAAAATTAAAAATTTATCTATGTCAACGTCGACCATTCTACTAGTCTTGTTATGTAGGACAACTAACGTTCATGTTAATGATTTTTTTATTATCAAAATTGATCAAGTGGACTATATTGACAAATTATTAAAAAATTTAAGACTGAGTTGATATAAAGGCAATAAGTTTATGATTTTTTTTTTTTTTTACTCCCTAAAGGGGAGGGAAAGCATATTGGTGGCGATGGTCGGAGACAGAGGGTTGACAACATCTAAGGAGTGGCAGTGCAACTGCCGCCGGTGGGGAGCAAACGAGAAGAAGACAAAGAATGGGTGTCGTCGATGTGGTTAGGGTTCTGTTTTTGAATTTTTTCACGTCTATAAATTTAGGTGTATATGTGGATTCCATAGGTTATATCACTTACCAAATCAAAAGTTTAATTGGACAAAAATTTTCTTCACCCATAACAACTAGAGGGAAATGTATTCCTTAAAAGAATATTTTGTCGATCACATTGTCATGCCTACATAGCATTTTCTGAATATAAGTGTAAAAAAGCTATAAAAAAAATGATAGGTACTATTGTTTTCTCCAAAAGTGCACTTGCTTTATGGAAATCTCAAGATTTGAAAAATATTTTCCAAAAAAATGATTAATTATACCCCTTACAAAAATAAATAGATCAATAATACTTTCATCATCCATAAATTTTTATTGATATTAAAATAATTTTAATTAATTAATTCCTCTAAGCAATATAATTAACAATTTTTTGAAAAATATTTTTCAAATTTTAAATTTCTCGTAAAACAAACACATCCTATATTCTCGTTCCTTTTTTTATATCAATGGCCTAGAGGAATCACGTGTGTAGCCTTTTACGTGAATAATTTAATTAGGCATAGTAATCTCTACAAATAATGAGGCGTTGGAATAAATAAACACATCTGCCTATTTGATGGTGATTGCTTACTAATAACACTCTCTATCAATGGTAGGCAATAGGAAAGCTCCTCAAAGCAATATTCTTCGAGAATCGAAATAGAAAAATTCCCTCATTTTCCTCAAGAAGAATTAGACATTAAGAATGCGACTGCATATTATATATATAACTGGCGATGATACAAAACTGGAAACAAACGAGTGACCATAAAAAGCAAATCAAATCTCATTAAACAATAGTTCCTTCAATAGAATAGAGTGTCCATAATGAAATCTACTAAGTTTATATTCACAAAATACCTACACATATTCATTTCAGTATATAGGAATTCTATAAGTCACTTGCAATTTCATTTTTCTGTGCTGAAAGGGAGAAAAACCCTAGTAAATTCTAGCTATCCAAAAGCTGAAACTTTACCGACCAAAAAAAACAAAAGCTGAAACTTTGGAATGCGGATATCTACTATGTTATCAGGTCAGACTTCAATTATTTAATTCCATTTTACATGGTTCTTTTATTGTTTCATAAATCTTCATCTTTTTATTCTTCTGATTCATTGTGCATTTTTGTATGTTTATTTTGATTTGCATATGAGAAGGAATATTGAAATATTACATTCTTCTTACTGCAGACTCTATATGTGTAGAGAAGACTGCTGTAGACTCAACTCTCGTAATATTGGGAATTTCACATGAGGGAGACCCTCTACTAGGAGAGTTCTACGATAGAAAATTTGCTCAATTATAAGACAAGTGAAACACGAGAGTGCTTCATACCACAAAAAATCATATCCCAATATAAAGCTCACCAAGCTTGAAATTTTCATGATGATAAACATAAGTGTCCAAGATATAAAGGAGACAATGATGCCATCAATTCCTAAAACAACAAGCTCTTCTTGGATGCAGAAAATGATCGATTGTATCATATGCTACAAGTACATATACAAACAAAGCACAAGTTCTAAGAATTATCCCAAGTTTAAACATCTTGAACACAACTTAAATCCCAGTGACAATTGGAATGCTACCATTTTATAAAACAATGCTTAATCCCCATCGAGGGCTCTACCCTCAAACTCTAGGTTCGTTAACTTCTGTTGCAGCTCGGACAGATCAACAGTTTGCCCGCCAGTGATCTGCACATTGAACAACGCAAGCTGATGTTTCAAGGTCGAGATGGAGAACTTCCACATAAGTCATTTGCTCATCACAGATAGTTGGAGAAAGAAAATATTCAGGGGAAAAGACAACTATATTTCAGCTGATACTTTGAGAGTAACTGATATGCGTGAGATGAATCAGGAAATCCAGGGACCTACCTCAGATTCAATGCGATGAATTAGCCTCCCGTTTACTTTAGTGGAGGTGCAGTTAATCAGGTCCAATCCATCTCCAGTCAGAACTTCAAGAACTCTCCTTAAAGGCATCCCTTGTTCTGGTTCGGTACTAATTGCTACTTCCACTCCTCTCTTGTAGGATTTGACAATCACAATGTTCTTGGGACGAGAAGAAGAAGAAGAAGAAGGACATGCAAGCCGATTATTTGTGTCAGTACCATGAGAGTTGGGTGACTCTGATTTCTTGATTTCATCTCTCTTGTCACTTAGTTTCTGGATCTTGCTTTGCATATCCTTTATGTACTTCACTGCTTCATAAACAATATCAGACATTGATCTCTTCCCCTGCAGTATCATCATACCATAGATTCATTCTTCCCCATAAGATAAATACTGCAACCGCTGATTAATTTTGATGGCAAAAAACTAAAGATGAGATGGAACTAATTATGCACCGTGTCGATATTAATTTGTTCAGAGTCACTCTTAAATTAGCTGCAAAATTAGTTCCGATGACAATTCGGAGGAATGACCTGTGTGCACAAGAAAACTAGAAAATTCTCCATTGCACACATAGAATTTCCCCTTATGAATCATCAAAACCGACTCTTTTTCCCCCCAGCAATGAACAAAATAAAAAGTCTCTTCCGGAGAAAGATTTAGATGTAAACCTTGAGATATTCGAGGGGGAGCAGCAATCTTAAAGACTGAAAATGCGCAGCCATTTCTTGCCTTCTTTGTCTCTCGGTTTCTCTGTGCGTGAACTTCTTTTCGCCTTTTGGACTTGTCTTTTCTAGGTCACACCTGGACAAGCCAGATTTACCCCATCGCCTATAGTCCGGCCGGTCAGTGAGGTCCAGGCCGTATTGACTAGATGCGATCATGGAGAGTGGAGAAGCAGATTGCGACACCTGATCTTCAGTTTCATCGGATGGGGCTGTGGATGAAGTATGATTCATCTGCTGTGCTGCTATCACCAAGAGCTCATCATCTTTATGCGAGGGCGTCGAAGAAGCAGATTGCAACACCTGATCTTCAGTCTCATCAGATGGGATTGTGGATGCATTAGGATCCATATGCTGTGCTCTCTCCCTCCCTCCCTCCCTCTCTCCCTCTCTCTCTCTCTCTCTCTCTTTCTCTCTCTCTCGGAGAGTCAGATGTGTTTAGCAGTGTCTCTCTCTCGCAGAGTCAGATGTGTTTAGCAGTCAATGAAATAGATGGGATTTCGGGAGCTCATTTGCACAGTGACTTGACCTAGAATGATGTCAAAATTTTTGTGTCAAAGATACTGTATATCTGGAGAAACGCATGTTAGCATTATATTCGAGTGCAAATCTCAGGTCGTTATTTTTTTTTACTTTATAATTTTTGTTCCAAATCTTGCAGCTCTCTTAATATGACTTTTATTTAACGAAAAATACTTAGGGCCATTTGAAGTGTTTAACCTTTGACATGCGATATTATACATAGTCTTTTTCATAATTGCTTAAACTTACTATAAAATGCAGAGTTTTACATTTTTAGACTGCGAATTGTAAAATCTGCTGGAATTTTAGTTATGAAATCGCAAATTGCAACGGGACATTTCAAAACTAACTATTGAATACAAAGTGTCAGGTAAAAAGAAAGTTAGGCATGGTCACTGTTATGATCTCTACTTTTTCTACGGCTCGTACATGAAAAAAAGAAAAAGAAAAACCGTAATTTCTTTTTTTTCATTTCTTTCATCATTTTTTGCTCATTCTAAATAACGAAGAAGTTCAAAAGAATACTTTCTTGGGACTCGATAATAACAGCAAGAAGCCAGATTAATATTTGGACCCATCCATCTTCGTTCTTCTCAAGAGGAGGAGACCTATTGATCTACACTTATAGGATAGGATCTACGTATTATTTTGATTGTTCGATTTATGGGACCACTTCCCATTTGCAGGATTGTTTATGTATGTTCCCTAGTAATTTAGTTCACATGAATAATGTGGACATGGTATATAAGAAAGGCGGTATTTATTTAGGGCTGCTTGAGATTTTCAGCTATCTGTGCTTTAACGTCATTTCTTAGTTCTTTAATGATGGTGAGGAGGTGGTCCATAATATGATATGACAAATATTAAGGACAAACCTTATCTTGATAACTCCAAGTCCGAAAGAAAAAGCCACATCGCTGTTGATCATTATTATAATTCTTCCTCATTATGCACGGCTTATTTTTGACATTTATCTTTGCGCCTCCTTTCGTCGAATAGGGTTTGTGGGGGCTGCAAACTTTTTATATGTCTAGAATACTAAAGGTGGGTAGTTGCCTATGCTAGTTATAGCTTATAGGTCTAGAATACTTTATCTTCTCTCTAGATGTGCGCGACCTGATTGGACCAGTTTAAATACGAAATCTAACACTACCGACGACTCGCATTGGATGTGCAAATTGAGCCTATGGAACTCGAATTTTACGAAAGAAGCCATAGGTTTTGTATGCTTTCAATATCTATATATTATGGCTTACATTGGGCAGACATTTTCAATAATCCCGCGAACTTTTAATTTAGCGGCACCAACATTCAGATAAGTTGGATGTAGGTTTAAAGAGGATATTATTATGTCATTTGGGAATGTCGTGTAAAATGTTTTTGACAGCTCGTTTGGGGTTTTAAGAGATTATTTCTTACTTATTTTGTCTTTATAAAAAAATTCGAAACTAAACGTGATATTTAAAACTTGGAAAATTATGATCTGCTATATTTGAAGAAAGATGCTTTTCAAACACATCTTCACGTTTGTTCCAAAAAAAAAAAAAAAACACATTTTGACGTTAAATAAAAATTATAGTGTTCTACGTTAGATAAAAGTCATGTTGTATGATTCACAAAAAATGCAAGAAATAGAACATTAGGAGTAAATGTCACCTTAAGTAAATCCTTATATATTAAATGTTTACCACATTACCTGGGTATAATATATTTTGGAAAAAATTGTTCAAAAAGTCCTAAACTTATCATGCTTTTGCTAATTCAATCATAAACATTTTAACTTTGTCAATTCAATCCCAAACATTTTCACTTTTTTTTTCAATTGAGTCAATTCGGTTAATTTTGGCTAGAATTTCTGACATGAACGATTGGCCCGACGTGGCACATTTTTACATAATATTTTAATAATTTTTGAATTTTTATATTTTTCTTTTTTTACTTTTCTTTTATAAGGGGGGTTTGGAGTTTGGCCACGAGGCAAGGGTGGCTAACCGACCCTCACTAGACACAGGCAAGGGTCAGTGACCCTTGCCGACCACAAACGAGGGCTGGTTGACCCTCACTGACCTTGGGCGAGCACTACAATGCCCTCGTTGACCAAAGTGGCAGCCCTCATCGGCCAGAGCGATGGCGTGCGAACCCTTGCCTAGAATCAGCTAGGGCCACGCGCCCTCGCTAGGTCTGGCCAAGCGAGGGCTCGTCGACCCATACTGGTCCTAGGTGAGGGCTCACGCGCCCTCGCCTAGAGCTGATGAGGAGCTCGACGCCTCGCCCAAGGCCGCTAAGGGTCAGCTGGACCTCACGTGTGGCTGGCGAGGGTAATCAGCCCTCCCCTGTGGCCAGTGTGGGTTGATTGACAACCCTAGCCTACCCTAGCTAAAAAAAAAAAGCTAAAAAAAAATCATAAAAATTTAAAATATTATTAAAAAATTATCACGTCAGCATCGGCCATCCATGTTAGCAATTTCCAGCTAAAATTGACCAAATATACTGAATTGGCAAAAAGTAAAAATATTTATGAATGAATTAGTAAAAGATTTATGATTGAATTAGCAAAATTGAAAGGTTTATGATTGAATTAACAAAATTGAAAAATTTAGGATTGAATTGGGAAAAGTACAATAGTTTAGGATTTTTTGGATAATTTTCCATCAAATTTTGTTATATTGAGTTTGGAAAAGATGCATGTACCCTAGCCTGTAGTTCAAAAAGTTGTTGATTATGGCTGTGGAAGTTGGCCGTCAGATTATTTGTTTAATAGAGAAGGATAAACTTTTTAATTATGTTGTATGCTTCGACATGAAAGCTAGTAGGATGAGGATAGTTATAGAATGGTTGAAACAAGACAGACAAAAGAAGGTAAACCTATATTGAAGAGATGTAGTCAAGGTTCCATATACTTGTTTAGAAACCCTCTCTTGAGCCAATGGCGATGAATAACATCGGTAGTTGTTGGGAAATCGTACCTTTTCAAGCTATTGTTTCACGGCATTCACTTGCTAATCCGTGACAAAAACTGAAGAGGAAGAAGAAAGACGTGGGGAATTTTCTATGTATGCATTCATTGTGTATGTAATGTACAAAAGAAGTCATTATATAATACAAATGACTAGTAATAAAAAAAAAGAATTATTATATCTTTCTAATCTATGAGTATCGGATCTAATCCTAAATTGACTAAAATAAATCTTCGGTATTTCTTGAGATATTCTCCCAAATCAACATCATATCTTTCAACACTCTCCTTCAAGCTAGTGGCTTGTATATGCCCAAGACGCCAAGCTTGCTTAGAAGATATGAATGTTGCTTCTGACACAAAGGCTTGGTAAACATATCCGCAGGTTGTTCTGTGGTTTTGATTCCCTTTGCTTCAATTATTCCTTCTTGAATCTTCTCTCGAGTAAAGTGACAGTAGACTTCTTTGTTCTTCGTTCTCTCGTGTAACACAGAATTTGCAGCAAGTTTAAGTGTAGAATCATTGTCACAAAATAATAAAGTCGGTCATTTAACCTTTACTCCAAGATCCAGAAGCAAGCCTCGTAACCAGACAATCTCACAAACTACCTTAGCCATGGACCAATACTCAGCTTCTGCCGATGATAAGGATACAGTGGTTTGTTTCTTTGTCTTCCATGAGGGTAATGATTCCTCAAATTTGATGCAAAAACCAGTGATAGATCTTCGACTCATAGGGCAAGTCGCATAATCCGCATTGCAGTAGGCTGTCATTTCCATATTTCACTTGCGTGAAAGAATAATTCCTAGTCCCGGACATTTCTTCAAATATTTCACCACTTTCAAAGCAGCATTCATATGGGATTGTTTTGGGCTATGCATGAATTGACTAAGTATTTGAACAGCATAACAAATGTCAGGCATTGTTATAGTGAGGTAGATGAGTTTCCCAACTAGTCTCTGATAGCTTGATGGGTCCTTCAGTAATAGATCATCTTCTGTAGACTAAAGACCCGCATCATAGTCTACAGTGGTTAGCTTGACATTTTGCTCAATAGGGATGACTGCTGGCTTGCATCCTGATATAATCTCCAATACATATTTTCGTTGGCTAAGAGAGATACCTTGTTTTGAACGGGCTATCTCAATACCAAGAAAAAATACTTCAGTGACCCCAAATCTTTGGTATGAAAAGCGGAGTGAAGATTTTCTTTAAGATTCTTCACAGCAAGTTCATCATTTTCCATGATAAGTATGTCATCAACATATATCATTAAGTAGACGGATGACGTACCTTTTGTCCAAAAGAAAAGGGCATAATCATGCTTGGACTGTTTGAATCCTACAGTTGTGAGGGCACTAGTGAACTTGGCATACCATTGTGGCGAAGCCTATTTGAGGCCATAAAGGGATTTACGAAGACGACATACTCTGGACTCCCCCTGTCTCCGTAAACCTGGTGGAAGATCCATATAAATTTCTTCATCTAAATCTCCATGGAGAAATGCATTATGGACATCCATTTGGTGTAATGACCAATCACAAAATGCAGCAATGGATAAGAAAGTGAGAACTGTGACATCATTTGCTACTGGGGAAAAAGTTTCATGATAATCAAACCCCTCTCTCTGGATGAAGCCTTTGGCCACTAATCGAGCCTTGTATTTTTCAATAGAGCCGTATGCGCTATATTTGATCTTGTACACCTATTTGCAGCTAATCAGCTTGCGATGAGGTGGTAATGGTACAATATCCCATGTACGATTTTCCATCAAGGCATATAATTCTTTCTCCATAGCCTCTTGCCAACATGGGTCTTTTACAACTTCAATGTAATTAGATGGTTCTCGTTCCTCAGATACTCGACTAGTACAACATATATGGTCGGGGGACAATCTATAGAAAGAGACATGAGGAAATTGGATAATGTGTACCTGATGAATTTGAGGGAGTGCAAATGTAATCTTTTCTCCATGCAGGTGGGCGAGTAATACAGCCAAATCATCTTGGCATCTGGGATTGTGAAGTGGAAGATATTTCCCCATTTCTAGGCATTTCTTTAGGATCGACAGGTGTCGGAGACGCCGCATTTGTAGAAGAATCAGGTTCTTCTGTATTTCCCATAGAAGAATGCACATTTGTATCGTTCATAGAAATCCCATTAGAAATTGGGGATGGTGCTGTAACCTCTAGTTTACATTTTGGAAATCCAACTATATATGATTGACCAGAAGGTAAGTTTTCATCTGATAAAAGCGATGAGAATCTGCAGCCCTATTAGAATTCTCAGAGGATTGTGGTTCATCTTGGAAAGGGAATATTTTCTTATGAAAAATGACATCCCTCCTTATAAAGAAATTTCCAGTGGATGGATCAAGGACTCTGTATCCCTTTTGTAGACTTGGATACCCTATGAATATGCACCTACGAGCTCGAGGACTCATCTTGTCTCGAGGCCCCACTGTTGTTACATAACATAAACAACCGAAAATTCTTAGGTGACAAATATCTGGTTTCCTTCCATAAAGCATTTCAAATAGAGTTTTTCCATTAAGAACATATCTCGGCATACGATTAATCAAATAAGCAACCGTGACAACACAATCTCCCCAAAATTCTTCAGGAATGGAAGCCCAAAATTTAAGAACACGTGATACTTCTAATAGATGGTGGTTCTTACGCTCAACAATGCCATTTTGCTGTGAAGTGTAGACACACGAGCTTTTATGCAATATTCCATTTGAAGAAAGAAAACTTGTGCATTCATCATTAAAGAATTCCCTACCATTATCAGTACGGATTCGCTGAATAGACTTCCCAAATTGATTCTTGGATAAAGAAAAGAATGTTTTCAGATAATGGAAGACTTGGCTTTTCGATTACAGGAGAAACACCCATGTGGCTCTTGAAAAATCATCCACAATTGTGAGGAAAAAACAAGATCCATCACGATGTTGTGTGTGGTAAGGGCCCCAAATATCAGCATGAATTAGGGAAAATGAACTTTTTGCACGAGAAGTACTGTTTGGAAAAGGTGCACGAGTTTGTTTCGCCAAGAGGCAAATGGGACATTGAGGATAGGGAAAGAATGCACTATGACCCAATCTTTGATGATCAAGGAAATTTTTATCATTGGCAGCAGAGTTACACAATGATTGATTATTTAATTCAATACATGAAGAATTGGAATTGCTAGGAAAATTCATCCAAAAGTATAGCCCTTATGAAATGCTACCCAAGCCCATCAGTTTGCCAGTTGAAAGACCCTGAAATAAGCAACTATTAGAATTGAGTAGGACTTGGCATGAATTTTCTTCACAGACTCGAGAGATATATATGAGATTGAAATTGAAATTTGGAACGTATAGTACGTTCTTGAGTGTGATCAGTGGGCTAAGATTCATTGTCCCAATCATCATGACAAGTGTGGTATTTCCATTTGGAAGCTGTATTGAAGCTGGTATTTATAATTTTTGAGTTTTGAGAAAAAACTTTTATTACAGGCAATGTGATCACTAACTCCTAAATCAATTATCCATATATCCTTGGAAATTGAATTCATTAAGCAACATGAAGTACCTGTGAAACTCCTAGCCTTGTCAGACGCATCCAATTTTCTGAAAGCCCTCATAAGTTCTTGATACTATTCATAGCTAATTGGCTGACCAGAATTATCAACACCTAAAAAGCTGTTGAAAAATCCACTTTTTTTTTCTTTTTCTTCGGGCTTTCCATGCAATTTCCAACAGTTATCAATTGTATGATGTGGGCGCTTGCAATAGTCATAATATAATTTACCTTTGCCCTTGAAATTTGCCTTTGATGTCGTGGCTCCAATTGACAATTTAAGAACAGGGGCCATCATCACTCCATGTGGACTGTCGGATAAAAGAACATTTCGTGGTCGTCCAATCCTGTTAAGGGCGAGAATGTGTGTGGGCCGTCAAATCAATGGGTTGTGCAGGCCATCAGATGCGATCGGTGGATATGATCCTCATGGGCCATCAAATCGCTTGAATAGATCTAGACCATCCGTCCCTCTCTTGAAGCTTCTAGGGTCTTCTCCGGAAAACCCTAGCTGTTCATTCCTCCATTCTCCTTGCCCCTTTCTCGCGACTCCTTTCTGATATGGGTTCCTGTGAATAGCCAGTGTGACTCCATCACCGGCTTTGACATGGTTGGAAATAGCAAGGCGTTGGCTCTCCTCCTGCACCGCAAGTTGATAGATCCGACCGAGTGTCAACATGGGCTCCATGGTAAAAATTTGTGACCGAAACGAGAGGTACGACTCGTTTAAAATCTGGAGAAATCTGGTAATTTTCTCTCGTTCCCGCATCGTTAGGTATTGTCACAAGGTTGAGTCGAGTCCCTCCAGTTTCTCCTCCACCGATTCTAATTCTTTCCATAAGGCTGAAAGTTTGTTGTAAATCGCGGCTACACTTAGATTCCCCTGTTTCAGATCTGAAAGTTGCTGGGTTAGTGAAAAAATTCTGACTCAATCTAATTTTCCGTACATTTCTTTTATATTTTCCCACATCTGTTTCGAATCCTCCGTCGGGGGTAATCTGACCACAACTTCGAAGGTGATGCAGTTTCCGATCCACCTTCGGATAAGCTGGTTGCATTTCCTCCATAGTCGTGCCTACCGCTTGTCGGATGGAATTGGGACCATCCCGTCGATAAATCCGTCTTTGTCTTTGGTCACCAACGCTCGCTGGAACTCCCGTGCCTAGTTTAAGTAGTTGTTGGCGCCGGACAGTTGCTGGGTAATGAGTTGCAGCTCCGGTTCGTCAGCTATCGTGGTGTAAAGCGGGACACCGGGTTTCGAGCGTTTGCTAGCGGCGACAAACGGATACGGAAGAAATCCGGTTGGGAAACCGGGTAGGGATTCGATCCCAAACCCATATTACCCGATTCAGCCATACAACCTGTATAAAACATACCCGGCCCGGTGGATGAGCCTACCCCGGGAATGATTGGTGAGCCTCCATTGGGTTGGGCCTGCTCTTCGTGGCCCTGACTCATTTGTGTGGGTCCATAAAACCATGGCCCAGGCACCATTTGGACAGGCATCCATTGGATGGACTGGCTCGCAATGGGTTGTCCCTGGTTGGGCTGGGCCTAAGCCCTCTGTTCTTGAGTTATAACACTAGTAGGCAGATCTGAGATATCAGCATCTTGCCGTATTACAGATTCCTCTGGTGTTCCTTCCTCTGACGTTGACGAAGGATCTTTAGGCATGGTGTCGATAAGTGTAAAGGGTAAGGAAAAGAAGGTTTTTTTTTCAAAGAAATTCAGATACCGATTCCTACACCGGAGTGCTAATGTTTTGCAGGTTAGAGTTCCTACAGCAACAAATGCACAATTCTATCTGGTGAGCAATCAAGCATGAAAGTTGCGGAAGCTAGGTTAAGAGCGTATGCTCTAATACCATGACAAAAACTGAAGAGGAAGAAGAAAGACGTGGGGAATTTTCTGTGTATGCACTATATAAGGGGAGAGTCCAAATTTAGGCAGGCTGATGATTTGTGACACTAGCACGAGTTTCGTTCGTCATAAAGGAGATTATGGGGCTTACATGTTAAACAAACTGAAAATTTTATCAATTAAAATTATAAGGACGTTGTGCTACTATTTCGATGTTGAATAAAAGCAAAAGTTGAGTGCAATGCGACAACGTGTATATATATTACATTATTCCATGTAATTTTATTAATGTCGATTACTGCCATCACATGTTTCTTGTATAAAAGAAAATGACCGATTAATTCCGCATCAAAAGATAATGACATAACTTTAAGCTTTTTGTAATGCATAACAAATTTATGAACAAGTGTTTTGAACGAAACTTTGGGTTGTCTTCAATAGATACTAAGTGTAACTTTTGAATGATTAATATAGAAGATAGAAACCATTTATTCTTTGAGTGCACTCAGAAAAGTGGTGTATGGCGTAATATTCTGATACAAAATGGAGTTCTGCAGGAGGTTGGAATTTAGAGCCTCAATGGATGATGTGGGTCACCAAAGGAAAAAACTTGGAGGCAAGACTCCTTGAACTATCTTTCTTAGCGACTATTTATTGCATCTAGATGGAACATCATTGTAGACAGTTTCAAAATAAGTCGTTTGAGCATCATCTTCTGTTGACTAGGATTCGAAAGTTTGTAAGAGGTAGGGCATTACTCAACCAACTATGGAGGCCTTCCCAAGAAAATGTTTTATTGGCTTTTGTATGGAGGCTTCTTTCTTCCATTTTCTCACATAATTAGTCACTTTGAATTGCTAGGGGATTTCCCTAAACTTTTGCACCTCATTTGATTCATGATATTTGCATATTTACACACAAAAAAAAAAAGTATTTTGAATAATATTTTCTTATGGTTTAAACTCCATCCCATCTATTTCTTTTAAACATCACCCGGAAGAATTAATGGTTAACTTAGTGGTGGTATTCTTAAAAACTTAAACGGTTAATCAGGAAAAAGACTCAACAATGGATTTATGACGAATTAGTTAACACTCATATTGTGTGTAAGCCGTACCCTCGCTTGTGCAGGACTAGACTCGATATAATGAAATAGGCTCAGCTCTATATTGTGTAAGCAAGTTGTGAGCCATGAGGATTAATGAGTGTGAGAGGGAGTATCATGATTTGAGCCTTTGACCTAGTACCATGATTGCGATTTATCCCAAAAGTTTTAACCATCAGGAATGAGTGAAAATGTACTTTTAACATATTATTCAACATTTGCATCGCCAAATTGAGCGGATAATTTATTAATAAATAGCATTTCCTAATACCCTCTGAAATGGCGCCTATTCTCAAAGTTCCTCCTAGACTTGATGTTGTTCCAAAACACAGGAAAAGTACAAAAAAAGTCATACATACCGATTGTATTTCTATCAATTTAGTTATAAATTTTTTAATTGAACTAATTTAATCTTAAACTTTTCGCATTTCTATCAATTTAGTCATACATATCTCGGCTATCAACTGGAGGAGGGGAAGGAAAAAATAAAATAAAATATAATATAATATAATATAATATAAAATATATATATAATATTAAAATATTATTAAAAGTTGTTCACGTTAGCACCAATCAGGTCATGTCAGCCGGCCAACGTCCAGTCAGCAAAATCCAGCCAAAATTGATCGAAAAGGACTGAATCGACACTAAATAAAAATGTTTAGGACTAAATTGGCACAAAAAAAAAAGATTTAGGTCTGGCTGGCACAAATACAAAAGATTTAGGACTTTTTAACACTTTTCCCCCGAAACTTAAACATGAAGTACCTAATCACATGACAAGACATTTTGCAAAAAGGGCATTTATGGGTAAATATGTAGAAATGAATTAAACATATTTGACACAACTTTCTTACGGAGCTTGTCTAGTGAAAAAGAGTGTTACGGCTTTTATAACATCTTTTGCGGATATGTTTAAAGTTAGAGCCAAGAAGTTGCCTCACTCATACTCAACTTTAGAACTTATCAATTCCCAGACATATAAGTAGGAAAATTACCAAAAAAAAAGTCCTAAATTTATTACAATTTTTCCAATTCAATTCTTTTTTTTTTTGTCAATTCAATTCTAAACCTTTTGTAATTATGTCAATTTAGTCCATTTAGCCAAATTTAGCCAGCCAACATTGACGTGGATGCCAACAAGAGACGGTGGACAACTTTTTAATAATATTTTTTATTTTTATTTTTATTTTTTTCCTCTTCTCTCCTTGCTCTTTTACTCTAGCGACTAGCAAGAGCGGAGGGCTAGTCACCATCACTATCACTAGGCAAGGGTGAGCTAGCCCAATCACCAACGAGGCGAGCCACCATCAAATCTGGCTAGGGCTCCCCTTGCCAGTGGACGATGAGGCCGAGCTCGCCCAAATTCAACGAGGTAGACCTTGCCTAGCCAGTGGATCGGCAAGCTTGCGTCACCATTACTGGGCAAAGGTGAGCTTACCCAACCATTGTTGAGGCAAGCCCTTACCATCTCGGCAAGGCAAGCCTCGCCTAGTCATTCACGAGGTGAGCCCATGCCAGATTTGGCGGGGGCTCGCCTCTTCAATGGTTAGGCGAGAGATGGTAAGGTTTCTTCTCACGTAGTCATTCGTGAGGCGAGCCCATGCCAGATTTGGCGGGGGCTCACCTTGTCAGTGGCTAGGCGAGCTCGCCCTTGCCCAGCTACGGCAATTAGAGCTCTTCAATGGTTAGCAATCGGCCCTCCCCTTTGGCTGATCAATGGAGCAAAGGGAAAAAGGAGAGAGGAGGAAAAAAAAAAGAAAAGAAAATATTAGTAAAAAATTGTCCACCGGTGCCGGTTGGCGTCCACATTGGCCAAATGTGGTTGAATGGATTAAATTGACACGATTACAAAAAGCTTATGATTTGATTAACAAAAAAAAAAGTTTAGGATTGAATTGAAAAAATTGTAATAAGTTTAGGATTTTTTTGTAATTTTCCCCATATTCTTAATGTAGTTACAGCACAAGAAATACACTTCATTTTGACAACAGTTGCATTAAATCAGCTCTAAAAAAATCAAATTGTGTTAACATCAACCGGTGTACTCAAATATGTCTAAGTGTGTCATAAATGAATTTAAAAAATAAATGGATTTTATCTAGGAGTCAGCCACTAATCAGTTTACGGTAGATCGATTAGACACTTAAGTAAAATAATGAGAGGATTATTTTACTCATACGAACCAGAGACTTTGGATACGAGGACTTGATTATACTAGATTTCTCTAATGCCCTTTCGGTACCATTTCTTTTTATTTTCAAAAATGTTTTTGCAGACAATTCGATATTTCCCTAACATGTGAGATGATCATGTGGGTGCACAAACCACCAATTTAACACTCAAGAAAATAATGAATAAATTACGAGACTTACCTTGCAGCAACGAAAGCATTTGCGTTGTTAGATCAAAATTCACATCATCAACCCTAGATATGATTTCTAATTAACATACAATTTCTTTTTCTTTTCATTTAATTAATGAGAATAATGCTTTATGCAATGCAATATAATTAAATGACCTAATTCTAACGACTGGCAATTTCTAATTAAATGGACTTAGCAATAATTACCAAATAACATGCACATAATATTTTTTTTGTGTTTTCTTAAAAAAATGCAATCTATCATAGGGATTGAAACTAATTTATCCTAAGTCATTTTTTGTATATTTTCATGAAATTCGAAATTAGGAAAAATGTAAAAATTGTCTAACTAGATTAAGATTCTATTAAATTTGTATTAGGAATTAGGTTAAGCCAAATCCTTATTTAAACTAGGATATTATCTTGATTTAACAATTTCTAACCTAAGATGTAATCTATTAAAAAAAAATCAATTTAAACTTAAAATGGAATGTGCAATTTTATCCTAACATGCAATGACGTGCAAAGAATGCCATAACTCTAGGTTTTTTTCTTTTTTGTTTTTTTTTCTATAAAATTAGAAATTAAAATTGGCAAATAGTTTCCTTACCAAAAAAAAAAAAATTGGCAAATAATTAAACATGCAATTTAACTTAATGAAACGAAAATCTAACATCCTAAATTTATGCTTTTGGTATTTTTATTTAAAAAATTCAAAATAAATAAAGTGCTTAGTCTAAATATGCAAATTACCCTAATGTATGCGATATGCTAATATGAACCTAATTCAACTCAAGCATTTTTTTAGGATATATAAAGCAATCAAGGCGAGACAAGCACCAAGCCATTCAAAATCATCAAAGATACCATAATAATATCTAAATCAAACTTGATTTTCCGTTAATAAAATTGATAAATTGATTTTAAGCTTTTAAAATCAAAATATCAATTTTGTTCCCACTTAATTAATTATTCAATCTAAAACCTTATAGATGAAATAAAAAAATTAGAGTGCGGTTGCAAATTAGGCAAATAACCCTAATCAGGAGATAGGTCCATCGCTTATAAATGTACACGTTATATACCAATAGACGTATATTAGGCAATAAACAAATTATGCGCAAGTATTTACCTAAATTTGAAAATAATTTCCAAATCCAAGCTTAACACGATCGGGGTCGCAACCGACTCGCACTCGAAACTCCGGCGATGGAAGCAATGAGAGGGCTTGGGCTACTGGTGTTGCGATCTTGCTGGAGGTGCAGCGGCTGTGGACAGAGGCGGTGGCTTCGCGAGCTGCTGTGGTGGCGTCGCTCGGAAGGGGGCAGCCGGAGTCGCCGGCGGTTCGGTGCTGCAGGGGTCACGGACGGCGACCAGCGGGGGACGGGCGGCAGTGGCGGAGGCGCGTTGACCGGCTCGAAGGCGGACGCTGCAGGTCGGCAGTGGCGCAGCGAGGAGGGCTCGGCTTGCTGCCGACGCTCGCGGGTTCTGGCGTCGCTGATGGAGCTCGGGCGGAGAAGCGAGGCAGCGGCGGCTTCGCGGGTCAGACAGGAGCTGCGACGTCGGGTTGCAGCGACTGGTGCTGCAGCAGGAACGGGTGAGGGGTGGCTGAGCAGAGGCGGCGTCGGGTCGTCGCGCCTGCAGCAAGGGCGACGAAAGGCGGTGCTGGTGCGGTGACCGGCGCGAAGGGACGATGGGCGAACTGACGCGGACTGCAGGCGAGGTAGGGCGCAGCGGTGGTCGGCGGCTTCACGGCGGTGGCGACCGGCGCAGCGGAGGCCGGCAGGCGGAACGGTGAGGGCAGGCACGAAGAGGACGATGAACAGGAGCTCCTTTTTTCTTTTTTTTTTCCTCTCTCTCTCTCCTCACGTCTCCCTCACCTGTCTCTCTCTCTCTCTCTCTCTCTCTCTCTGCTGCTGCTGCTGTCAGCAGAAGGGAAAAAGCTTCTGCTCTTCTTTCTGCAGAAACTTAAAAAACCTTTTTGCTGTTGACTTCTCCCTAAATAGAAACGAAAAGAATTTCTCTTTTGTATTCGAATTTCTTCACCTCAAAACCGAGAAAAGCCCCCCCACAATTTTCTCTCGTCCGCGGTCCCTTTTATACAAGCGAAGGACTTAATTTTTGGCAAATGTTCTTTACTTTTCATATCCTTTTCAGCTCACGCACGAAATCCTTTGATTATGTAATATTTCTTATTTTGAATCAAAAAATATGTTACTCAATATATGCCCCACGTGCAATATTCTCTTTATCATTTTCTAATATTTCACTTGAAACTTTCCTTTATGCAAAAAAATATATCATTCGATATAAATTACCTGAATATATGAAAAATCTCCGATCGTATCATTGAATTAACGCTCATCTATCACCAGTCGATTTAATGCAAATGCCAATAAAAAAAATGCACATAAAACTAGATGTTATGCAATTTTAATCCTATATTTTTTTAGGAATTAAAAATTAATTCCTAATTTTTATGCAATAAATAACTAAATGGGTTTCCCAAAATTTAGGTGTCAACAGTCGTGTTGAACCACCGGCCGCGGTGGCTCCGCTGGATAAGGCTCTGCTGATCCTCAGCCTAGAGGTGAAGGGTTCAAAACCTAAGGGAGGCGCTAGGTGTATTAAGTGTGACTCGGGGATGGTGGGTCCTCCCCGCTAAGTGTCACGCAGGGGTTTACACTGTGTTGCAGCAGTTCTGTTCCTCCTCCAAAAAAAAAAAAAAAAACAGTCGTGTTGATATTTATCAACTTTACATCAAAAGGTTAATGCCAAATAATTTCATATGATGAGAATAACCACCCAAATTTTTGTACTCCTCGACAATGTCTATAAAATAAAGTTTGATCGAATTTCCCTAGCGGAACAAAAATCTAGTTTAACCCTTGCGAAGAACAGAGAAACCACATATCAGGATCAAGATAAATACAAGGTGAAAAATGACAAAGTTCTCCAAGACAAATTCAAATGTGAAATGTTTTATTCATTATTCAAGACGGAAAAATAGGGAGAATAGCCAAAATAAACAACCGTCACGTCAGTCCTCAAGCGGCCGCCCTTTTTATCGACTTCATTTTCCCAACGATCACGCAAACCTAACAACGACAGGGGTTCGAACCGAATGCTTAGCAGAGACCCACGTGAACGCCCCCCAAGCATAGGGCGTGGCCGGCGTAGCTTTCCCACTCCTCGTAAAGTCAACCCTATAACTTGCTGTCTGGTTCGCCTTTGTGAACACCAGATCACGTGGTTGCACGCCAATCTCCAAACCCTTGATTGGGTCAATGACCGAACGGTAACGTGACTGCGCGGGTCCGACGTTCCTCACCGTCCTTGTCACGCTGACCTTCGTCGCCGAACCGTCGAACCTCACGCTGATCGATGGATAGTTGAGCTGGTAGTCGGGTATGCTGCTTTTGCTTGAGCATTTGACTTTTTCGTTAACTATGCGCTCGATGTCGGAGTCGGTGTAGTCGAGGCCACAAAGGTAAGGAATGTAATCTTGCGGTGCGGTGTCGTAAATGAGACCAGGATCGACGGCCTTTGATGGATTGACGTGTCCAGCGCCCGTGGCGAAAATGTCCGCTGGACGGAGCGTCTCGTCCACGATGGGTTGGCCCTTCAAGTTGGAGGTGGTTGCAGTGGTAATGATGGCGGACTTGATGGCCGCTGGCGACCAGTCGGGGTGCGCGCTCTTGAGCAGCGCAGCCACACCGCTGAGGTGGGGGCAGGACATGGAGGTCCCGGAGAGCACAGCGAATGCACGCTTCTTGTCCGTAGAATTTCCTAAAGGAAATGGCCAACCGGCTAGAATGTTCAAGCCCGGGCCGATGATGTCTGGTTTGAGGATGCCTGGGCTTTGCGCGTTGGGGCCGCGAGAAGAGAAGGATGTTACAGCCGGGTCGGCAGATCTCCCGTTGATGTGCGTGCCTTTGAATAGGATCGTGGCCTTCGGTGCTGACGCTGTGCTTACGTATTGCTTGATATCACTCCCAGCGGCATAACTCACATGGACGGCGGGTAGAACATGCCTATCGGCAAATGTGGTGTATCCAGCCTCGATACTGTTCACGAGGATCATGGTCACGCCACCTGCGTCCTGGACTTCCTGACCTTTATCGCGTCGCCCAGTTCCGTCATTGTCGCACACGACCACTTTCCCTCGGAGGTCCGAGCGGCTTCCCAGTGATCCGGTAAGGCAGTAGGCCGAGGATGGATCTCCTTTTTCTCCAGCATAAACAAGGGGAAGTGGCACCGGATCGAAGTCGCGCGGTTGGTACAAGGTCTCCCCATCGAACTCCTTCCCATTCCCGAGCCGCGCCGTTGCCTTTATGCTGCGGTCGATGCTGCTTGCTCCCACAGTGAGAATCCAGGGTGCCTCGTTTGACAACGTGCCGCTGGATGGCCCCGAATTCCCCGCGGAGCAGCTTACCAAGATGCCCTTTTGGGTGGCGGCAAACGCACCCGTTGCGATCAAGTCACTGTAGAACGGTTGGGAATTTCCACCTAAAGAGAGGGAAAGCACATCGACACCGTCTTCGGTGGCAGCGTCTAACCCAGCTAATATGTCTCCCTCACTGCACCCAAGAGCACTGCAAACCTGGTAAATTGCCAAATGCGCAAGGGGTGCTATGCCTGAGGCCGTGCCATTGGCATTACCGAGCGCGTTGGCATCCCTCACAAAAGCACCAGCAGCTGTGCTGGAAGTGTGTGTGCCATGGCCCTCACTATCATATGGTGGATCGGCTTGGGCCACAGTGTTACTCGAGCTGATGAAAGATCTCGCACCGATGAGCTTGTTGTTGCAAGACGTGCCGTCGAAGTCACACCTGCCCTTCCATTTGGCGGGGGGTGGAGGCACATTCTCGTCGCTGAAGGAAGAGTGGTCGGGGAAAACCCCCGTGTCCAGTACTCCGATGATCACGCCCTTACCGAAGTTTGAGTCCTTCCAGAGCCCGACTCCTTGGCGCAATCCCAGGAAGTCGGGGCTGTGGGTTGTGTGTAGAGAGAGCGTCTTCTCCGGACGCACGGACAAAACACCGTCCTTCTCTCGAATGGCTTTAGCTTCCTCGGCCGTCACTTTGGCTGCAAACCCTGATAGCACATGTCGGTATGAGTGAACTATTCCTTGCTCTTGGTTAGAGCTGGCTGCTGTGGCGGGTAAAAATGACCGATAAAAAGTATCAAGATCCTCTTGAGTAGCGAGATGTATGTCCGTTGGCTTTCGTACTTGGATGATATATGCCGACAACGAGCTCCTCGTGTCAGCTCCTGCAATAGCACCATTAGCAGGGGAGATGCTTTGAATGCAAAGGAGATGGAGAATGAAAATGGTCAAGGTCGTCGGAGATAATCTGCATTTCGGGTCTTCCATCTCGAATGTGCAGAAGAGGTAGAGAAATGCTTTTTGCTTCTGAGTTCCGTGTTGATAGTTGAATTGGAAGCGCATATACATAAAGGAGAAGCGAACATGGATATTTTCTTTATTTTGAAGGAAAGGATTCTTATTTCCTAGCTTGCTGATATATTTCCATGTAAGAATTTGACTTACCTGCTATAACCCTCAAGGACGGGGCATCGTCCATGCAAATTTCTAAAATGGACCGATTCGTTAAAGGAAATATAATTAATGCAGATTTTCTATTGGTAAGAAAAGTGGCAGAATTATAGGTTACTTTCCTAATGAGACATTATACAGTCTTACCCATTAATAATGAAGGAAACAAACTTATTGCCTTTCTTTTCTTTTTTTTCTTTTTTTTGGTCAGTAACTTATTGCCTTTCGAGTGGTAAGAAAAGGGGGGGAATTATAGATTACTTTCCTAACAAGACATTATACAATCTGACCCCCTAATAATAAAGGAAGCAAACTTATTGCCAACCCATTTATTACATGATTTACATGCTATACAAATACTCTTTTTCTTAATATGCTTTATCCGGTGGTGATTCTTATTTCCTCATTAGTACAATTATATGTCATATCATAATAAATAGTTAAATTACAAAAAAAAAAATTGTTAGACAAAATGTTCGGTTCAGGGTAATATTGAATTAGCTTTTTAAATCCTAAATAACATTCTTTAGAAGACGAAAAACCAACCGAAGGCCTAAGAGTTAATACGAAGCTCTACAAATAGTTTAATAAAATAAATCAAATGTCATGCTATAGTGTGATCTATAAAAAGTATCCTCAGTAAATTACTTTTCTCAAATGAGCTTCTAAACATGAAAATAAAATCTCCCCAAAATTCTTGGGGTCGTACAATGTAATTTTGCATTTTTATGATTCTCAAATTGTGCACACGAGGAAAGTAAATCTATTCATAATGATGTCAATTTACAGCTTAATTTTTAATGCAAATTCAATCTTTAAGTTATTTTTATGTGATTTTATATAAAGATGCAATTTAAAACTATTAAAAAGAAAGAATTTATGTATTTTTATTTTCTACTTGCTCGTCTTCCATCTCGAATTTGCAGAAGAAATGGAGAAATGCTTTTTCCTTCTAAGTTGTGTTGAAAGTTGAACTTATGGTGCATATATATGCAAGAGAAGTGAAATGAAGAAATGCATTGGTCTCATGTCCAAATCAGATTATCGTCAATGTATCGTAGGATGGTCAATGATGACTATACCATCATGTCAATAATTTCATACCAAAATTGGCGAAAATTTGGTGCCTCATGCAAGGATTTAGAATTACATTAGCAAAATTGCAAAAATTTAAGATTAAATTGGCAACCGTACTATAAGTTTATGATTGATTTGATAATTTTTCCTTAATTAAACATGCAAGACAAATATGATCAGACTGACCTAGCTATTTGCAATTTCAAGGAAATTTTAACATGGACAAAAGAGGTACTCAATTGAAAAGGTCCAATTTTAGGTTCAATCGGAGATGTACCATGCGCATATATCACCTAATCACAAGACTAGGCCTAAACCCTATCCAAATTCATTTCTCCACATGAAATTAAGCACAAAACAAAAACCAGCCATCAAGCTTCCAATGCCGATTTTGAAACAGTCATGCGATCTAATTTGCAAGCTAATGCAAATAGTATCCGAAAGGATCGTCGAAAGTATGGAGGGTGCCGCCCTACCAAAGTTGAACAAGTCATGGACTTAAGTAAAAAATAATATTTTGAATTTTGAAAAATTAAGTAAACAATATATATAATAAAAAATACGCTTGCGCTATTTCTGCCTTTTATTTAGCTCCTAATACCTTCTTTCACATTGAATTGACTATGTTATTATTTGTAGGTCCACTCATCACTTATGATTATTTCTTGCATTTTCTTTTCCTTATTTTTCTTTTGTTTTAATTTGTAAAGAGAAGAAACCACCCATACTCCTCTCACACAACTATTATTAAAATCAAATGTGAGGCATACTATTGTTTTACCATTATCGTTCGCTTTCGTTTCTTCTTTTTCTTTTTTATTCTTAGTCTTTCTCCATTTAAAGCAAAATTTATGTACCTTTTTAAAAAAAAAAATTAATAGATAGCTAACTAGTTTTTGCCAAAAAAAAAAAAAAAAAAAAAAGCTAACTACTGTGATAATAAGTTGTATATACCTTTTTTTTTTAAAAAAAAAAACTAAGATTTAGTACACTGTTCATTTAATTATAAGTTTAGCACGTCTCATTATATTTTCACAACTCAACTTTCATTTTATCGAGTGAATCTAATAGTCAAATTTTTAATTATTAATGATGCATTAAATATTTTGATTGACTTTGATCCGTTCTTCTACTTATGGTGACATACTTCAAAATGACAATCAATCAAACGAGATCTAATCTATCTTTTCTAACATGCAATAAAAATATTATGTCGATCGCGATAATTACCTCATTTATCGTAATCAAGAGGAACATATTTGTATCTCTTTGAATTTTTTTATGGAGACAACATAACTTTGAACACGAAAATGTGTCCATACACTATTTAGAAAATCCTCTCACATTAGAAAATTACCTGTTAAAGTTTCAAATGAACTTGCTGACGTAATTGATTTGTTGTTCTCAGTTCACAGTTTCGCTATCAACAAATACACTTAAGCAAAAAATAATATTGTCTTCTATAGTGAGTACACAATAAAAATAATATAATGGAAAATTAGTAAATTATGTATAATGCATATATTAACCATAATATCGTATTGGAAAGATTCACGATTATGAGGATAACCTAAAGAAATAATGGAAAATAAGTTCAAAAGAAGACAAACATAAATGAAATGTTGAATGTAATGGGCGTGGAAGGAATGATTAGGGTGAAAAAAGTTATTTAAAAGGGATGTGAGTAGTCTTTAGTAAAGTCTTGTATTATTTCCACCCTTTTATTAAATTACAATACCCTCTTTCACATTGAATTGAATAAATTATCCGTTGTGGGTTCTACTCTTGACTTATGATTATTTTTGGCCTTTTCTTTTCCTTCTTTTTCTTTTGTTTTAATTTTTTAAGAGATGAAACTATTCATACTCCTCTCAAACAACATTTATTATGGTTAAATGTAAGGCATACTATTGATTTACGATTATTGTTCGCTTTCTTTTCTTCTTTTTTGGTTTTTTTTCTTTTTCTTTCTCCAATTGAAGCAAAATTTTGCATACCTCTTTTTTTTTTTTTTTTTTTTTAAAAGAAGTTATTTGGTAGATAGCTAACTAGTTTTTTCACCCCAAAATATATATATATATATATAGCTATTGTGATAATGAATGTTATATTTATTTGTTTTACAAGGATTTTTAGTACACATTTTGTTCAATTATAATTTAGTATGTGTCATTTGTTGTAATCCGTGCATTTCGACTACTCAACTTTCATTTTATTGAGTGAATCTAATAGTCAAATTTTTAATTATTGATGATGCATTGAATATCGTGGGTGACTTTGATCCATTCTTCTATTTATAGCCACATACTTCAAAAAGATAATCAACAAACAAGATCCGATCTTTTTTCTTTGACGTGAAATAGAAAATCATGTCAATCACGATAATTACCTCCCCTATGGTAACCAAAAAGAACATATTTGTCGCCATTTGACCTTTTAGATAGGGACAACATAACCTAGAATACAAAGATGTGTCCACACACTACTCAGAAAATCCTCATGTTAGAAAATTATCTATTAAAGTTTCAAATAAACTTGTTGACATACTCAGTTCACAATTTCGTCATCAACAAATATACTTAAGCGAAAAATAATATTGTCTCCTAGAGTGACTACACCACAAAAAGTAACATAATGAAAAATGAGTAAATTATGTATAAAACATACATTAACCATAATATCATAGTAGAAAAATTCACTATCGTGAGTATAATTTAGAGAAATAAAGTAAACAATTTGCATATAGAACTAACATTTCTTTAATCTGATATATGATTAGCACTTTGTTATATTACAACAATGGAGAGTAAATTCAAAAGATGACAAACGTGAAGAAAACGTTGAATATAATGTGGGTGGAAGAAGCGCCTAGAGTTTTAAAAAAAAAAAAAAAAAAAAAAAAACATTGTTTGAAAGGGATGTCGGTAGTTTTATCTTTTAGTAAAATTGCAAAAGAAAAAGAAGAAAAGAAAAGCAGTAGATAATTATAAGTTAAAAGTGAGACATGCAAAGGATAATATAGTCAATTTAATGTGAAAAAGGGTGTCAAAAGCCAATAAGGAAGGTGGAACTAGCGTGAGCCAAAATAATATTATCTTCTATAATGATTACACTAAAAAAAACTAATATAATGAAAAATGAGTAAATTATGTATAATGCATACATTAACCATAATATCATAGTCGAAAAATTCACAATCGTGAGGATAATTTAGAGAAATAAAATAAACAATTTTCATATAGAAGTAACATTTCTTTAATCTTATATATGATTAGAGCTTGCTCATATTATAACAATGGAGAATAAGTTCAAAAGAAGACAAACATGAAGGAAATGTTGAAAATAATGGGTGTGCAAGAAGCAACTAGGGTGAAAAAAAATGGTTATTTGAAAGGGATGTGAGTAGTTCTATCTTTTAGTAAAATTGAAATGGAAGAAAAGGAAGAAATAAAAACAAGTAATAATCTTAAGTTAAAAGTTGGGCTTGCAAATGATAATATAGTCAATTCAAAGTGAAGGAAGTATCAAAAACCAATAAATGAGTAAAAGTAGCATGAGCCTTGAATAATCCATTATTATAAGGTCGATAGAAAGCAAATGAAAATAAATATAGTAATCCATTAAAGCAAATATATCTGTATGTTCGCACGCACATATAGCCATTACATGCTATAAAAAACACAACCAAAATAAACTAGTTTTTTTTTTTTAATGAGCTTTTAAACATGAAAAACAAAATCTAACTAATTTTGTATATGGGATCATAAATTTACTATTATAACAATGGTAATGTAGTAATTTTATGACTCTCAATATGTGAACATGAATAAATTTATTTTACTCAAATGATAAGAAAAACTGTCCAAAATGTCATATACTTATTTAGAGTGGCCAATTTAATTCTAAATTTTTCAACTTGGCAATTTAGTCCTAAACTTATAAATGGTAGTCATTCTAGTCAATTTTAGTCGGAAATCATTGATGTGATAATTTGGTCAGTATTAGCCATCTTACATGATAGGGTCAGCACTAACATGAATATTTTTTGCAATATTTTAATTTTTTAAATTTTTTTATTTATTTTTCCTTTCTCTTTTTTTATTGGCGGAGGGAAATAGAGAAAAGATAAAAGAAAGGGGGCGTGATATTTCCACTCCCAAATTGGCTCATCCACTCCTTAAGGATTTAAAAGGACAAAATTACCACAATATTGATTAATTACAAAAATAAAATAAAATTGTTAGACATAATGTTCTGTTTAGGCCAATATCGATTTAGCTTTCTAAATCTTAAATAAAGTTCTTTAGAGGACGAAAAACCAACCGAAAGGCCTACATGTTAATACAAAACTCTACAAATAATTAAATAAAAAAAATTGAAAGTCATACCGTAATGTGATCTATGAAAAAGTACCTTAAGTAAATTAATATCCTCAAATGAGCTTCTAAACATGAAAATAAAATCTCACCAAAATCTTATGGGTAGTGCAATGTAATTTTGCATTGTTATGACTCTCAAATTGTGCATAAGAGGAAAGAAAATCTACTCAAAATGATGTAGATTTCCAACTTTAGCTTTACTGCAAATGCAATATTAAAGTTATTTTTAGGGATAAGTGCAATAGAAGTCCTAAAACTTGTCACAAAAATGCAATTAAGTCATAAATTTGCAAAAAGTGCAATTAAGTCCTAAAACTTATCAAATTGTTTCAATCGAGTCCTAAAGTTAATAATATCAACTTTTTTAATGGAAAAATGCTGGCGTGGCGCGGATGTGGCATTTTAAATAATTTTCATTTTCCACATGGATTTTTTAATTATTTTTTATTCAATTGTTTTTGAAAAATAGATTTTAAAACTAAAAAGAAAAGCTAAAATTTATTTTTAAAACTTGTTAAAGAAAAAGGCAGCTCCTCCCTCGTCGGCCCCTCCAACGATGGTCACCGGCCCCTTCGGCGATGGACGCTAGCAAAGGAAGCGCCGACCTTTTTTTTTTTTTTTTTTTTGAACTGTTTTGTTTTTTAAATAAATTTTAACTTTTCTTTTCTAGTTTTTAAATTTAATTTAAATAAAAAAAACATTTTTAAAAAGCCACATGGAAAATAAAAATTAATTTTAAATACAACATCAGCATTTTCCGTTAAAAAAGTTAATGGTGTTAACTTGAGGACTCTATTGAAATAATTTGACAAGTTTTAGGACTTGATTGCAGTTTTAGGACTCAGTTGCATTTTCGTGACAAGTTTTAGGACTTCTATTACACTTATCCCTTATTTTTATATGATTTTCTATGAAGATGCAATTTAAAACTACTAATATGAAAGAGATTATGTATTTTTTATTTTCTATTTTCTCATCTTCCATCTCGAATTTGTAGAAGAAATGGAGAAATGCGTTTTGCTTTTACATGTTGATAGTTGAACTTATAATGCATATATATGTGGGAGAAGTGAAATGAATAAATGCATTGGTCTTATGTCCACATCAGATTATCGTCAGTGTATTGTAGGACAACTAATGATGACTACCCCGTCACATCAGTTATTTCAAACGACATTGACGAAAATTCAAAATCTCGAGTAAGGATTTAGGATTACATCAGCAAAATTACAAAAAAAAAAAAAAGGATTAAATTCACAACCATACCATAAATTTATGACTTATTTGATCATTTTTCCCTAATTAAACATTCAAGGCAAATATGATTGGACTCACCTAGCGATATGCAATTTCATGAAAACTTTAACATGGACAAAAGAGTTATTCAATTGAAGTAGTCCAATTTTAGGTTCAATCGGATATATACCATACAAGTGTATCACCTAACAAAAAGACTAGGCCTAAACCTTGTCAAGATTCATTTCTCCACATGGAATTAAGCACAAAACAAAATTTGGCCATTAAGCTTTTAGTGCCAATTTCAAACAATCATTCATACTCATTTTTAAGCAAATGTAAATGGTCTCCGAAAGAATCATCGAAAGTTTGGAGTGCGCCATCCTAGTGGAGTGCCAAGACTTGGCACAGGGAGCCACGTAAGTACCAAAAGTTAGGAAAGTGATACTTAAGTGCTAAAATCGAAGTTAAATAGATCAGCTAAATGCCAACAACAAGAAAATCCAGCCAAATTGCATACGTAACATTTTTCAGCGACATGCTTTATTAAAGTGGTAAATACTTCTTCTTAAAAAAAAAAAAAAACACATTCGGACAATGAAAATGACATTGGACCATATATGCTAGCTTGGCCAATTTAAATGATGTTATTTTCCTTGGTGCTAAACAACTTCGTTTAGCTTTTTTTTTTACTTAACCAAATCTAGTTGTTGATGTTCCTTTCCATTCACACTTGCATTCACACCAAATCTAACGTCCTTCTCTCCATCGTCATTCACGCTCACTGAGGCGATCATCACTCGCCGTCATTACTTGCCCAAGTTTGTTCTCTTCTCTCTCTCCCTTATGATGAAATTAGGGCTCAGACTTGTCTATTAGAACTCCGATGGGAAATTTGGGGCTCGGCTGAGAAACATGAGATCAGCCAGGAAATCCTAATAGGGATTTGGATTGGTAATTTAGGACTCGACCTCAAAATATAGGACTCGGCGAGGGAAAATCAGGAATCATATGATATTGTGATGTGTGATTTAGAGCTCAAATGTGATATTGTGATGTGCAAGGGCAATTTTTAAGGGTCAAATGTGAAATGTAATGTGCTAGGATGATTTTTAGAGCTCGAAGTGATTGTCGTGGGGACCTCTGATCATTTTTTTTTTTTTAAATTGAAATGTTGAAATTGGTGTTGTAGGGACTTGTGTTTGTCGAGAGAACCTTTGTTTATTGGTCAATATTTTAAAATAATGCAAGATAATCAAAATGGCTATTGTGTAGGGGTAAATTGTCAGCGTGAGAACCTCTGTTTGTTGTGGGGAATATATTTCTAATAAATAGTTTGACATATGCATCTCTTTCATATTTCATCTTTTTCTTTAATAAAGTTTATAAGAATGTGGGGACCTCTATATGCAATTGTCTATTGTCTTTTGTGAATGTGATCCCAAAAGTTAATTATTTTTTTCTCATTGGTTACAAGAATGGCTTAGGATAAGAATTATGTTGTCATTATTTGCTACGATAGGGATTTTGCGATTAGGGAAGATAAGTGGCAGTATGAGGGAGGAAAGGTTTGTTGGAGATATAGTGACCTACTTACTTTGTAAGGTGCAAAATTTGATGTATTATGTTCTTAAGAAAGGTTTGAGAGATGATTTAAAAGATTTGGAAGATGATAATAGTTTTAGGGATGTCATGTATCATTATCTTTATAGCAAAGAGGCGAAAGTATACGTTGAGTATACTAATGATAGTGAGAATGAAGATAATGAGGAGAGAGCACCAAAATAGAAGAAATGAGAGATGGTATTCAAGATAGTATTAAGGTTAGGAATAAATGATGACAAGATACACAGGACGGGGAGGAGCGGAGCGCAGTTGCAGTTTACAAAAGTGATGATGACATGGGTGATGTCATAATTACTAGATTAGATTGAAAAATAGTTGAATCCAGTGATAATGACAATGAAGGGTTTGCCTACTGAAAATTTCTTAAGTGATGACGACGACGGGGAGCTTATGTAGTCAAGGAACAAACAAAGGGAGTTTTTGTTGGATAAGTTTGCAACTTCGTAGGTAACTGATGAGATTCCAAATAAGGCCAAAGTCCCTACAGATGCTGGTATTGCTAATAAGAAGACTAATTATGAAGAAAGTATCGAAAATACTACTTCCAAAGATGAGCTTAAAGAAGATCAAGGAGTTGTGCATGGAAGAAAAGGAAAATTTCCTTCCTATGATTCATTAATTGCCTCTCCTACTTTGTCAATAGGTATGAAATTTCAAAATACAAAATAATTTAAGGAAACTTTACTGAAGAACTCTATTGTTGCATAAATGAATATTGACTTCATTAGAAATACTAAGACAATTGTAAGAGCTAGGTGTTCGCGACAAAATTGTCCATAGAATATCTATGATGCGTTTGTGAGGAGGAGGGTGTCCTTCTAGATCAAAGCCTATCAAGAGAAATATATTTATTTCATTAATTTTGCAAACAAAATGGTAACAAGTGATAATTGTCCAAGCACTTCTTCGATCTGATCAAGCTAATGCCCGACATGAAGAGTACTGAGTTTCAGGATGTTGTTGAAAGAGCGTGTAGGCATCAATGTATTTAGGAATTAGTACGAAAGATTAAAGCAAAAGATGATAAGGATATTCATTTGTCAGTATGGCAAGGAATATGGACAAATGTAGGATTATGCTTGGGAGTGCATAATGCAAAACTCTTTAAGTAGAGTGTATGTAAAGGTCGTGGAGAGGCCACTTCCTAATAATGGGACTGAGTTCAATAAGTTCTATATGTACTTCAAGTATGCAAACGTGGATTTTTAATTGGTTGTAAATAGATTGAAATGTTGTTTCTTGAAAGGCTTATGTAAAAGAAAATTTATGGTCACAATTCAAAGAGGTGTGAATAACAAAATATTTCCACTAGCTTAAACTGTTATGAGAGCAGAAAATAAGGACAATTGGTTATGGTTCCTAAAAAATCTGATAACTGACTTGGAGATAACAAATGGGGAAGAGTGGGTATTCATGAACGAAAAACAAAAGATAATGCTTGTTTTTTGAGAAATCTGATCAATTGTTCATTTTTTGATATCAACATTTTATTTGTTTTCATTTCTTGTTTTGAATTATTTCAGGGACCAGTTCCGGTAGTAACCAAGTTGTTGTCCTATGCTAAACATTAAATGTGTGCGCGGCCATATATATAAATTGGGCAAAAACCTATAAAGGGGATAAACTGCTTAATTAGGTTGTTGTGTTAAAATTTATCAATTTTACTTAAAAGGATTCATGCCAAATTTTTTCATATGATGAGATGACATATGCTTAGAACTAAGGAAAACTGAGTTAGTTGCTGCAGGTATGTCTTCCCATACTAAGCGAATCTTGTTCAAGCCTTTAAGGACGGTCTTTCAATAGCAAATTACCCAAAAATTTAGTTCATAGCATAAAGACACTCAAGAGTACTAGGATGATAACATTTCTAACTAACCGAACTACATTTCTTAAGGATCATACCGGGTTGGAGAAGGAGAGGTGTTTAGAAAGACATTGTGAATTTTCACAAACACGCACTTTTACTTCAATGGACTCTACCGAACACTTACATCCTCTTTACTTTTTATAACCATTAAGAAGTCACAAGCAAACAAATGCCATGCTTCACGGGTCCAAAACAAACAAAGGCTCCGAAAAATCTGATCGAGAATTATTCTAGGTTATATGACCAATGATTATGAATAGTGATTTCTCTAGCCTATTATTACAGTATTTTACTACAGTGACTTATGTTTTAGTAACCTAGCTACACGCCTATCAAACTATGATTACAACTTCGTCACGGGAGTTGTAGTCATAATCTGAGTCATCAGAATTATGCATTGCGAGTTGTTCTTTATATCGTTGTTTAAGTTCTGAAAGTTGGATGCTAGAGGGGCTTCGGGTGACTTTTCTTTGTGCCGTTAGGGCATTCCAAATATTTATTCCACTTGAGAAAAATGTTTCCTCATGAGTCCCGGAGTGTCGGCAAGCATGTTTAGTTGGTGCCAATTTACTGGTTGAGCATAATAAGATGTGTCTAGTCTAAGAGATGAGGACAAAAGTCCTTGCTCGTAGGGTTCTTGAGAGAGAGGGCCTCCCTATTGAGCATAGAGGTCTTGAGATAACTATGCAAGATCGTCCGTGTTTGCCATTTCCTACTATTGTGATGGAGGTGTCCTCGCTTGGTCCCATGTCTATTCGAATTCTTTGAGTGCCCATTTGGCTTTTAGTGCAAGATTATAATAATCTCATGAAATAGGTATGAAGTGATTCCATACATTTTCAGGGATGGTCTTCTTCTCTTAACATAAAACTCTTGAAAATTCTTTGTAGTTGTATTCAATAAATCCAACACAATTAGGGAATGATTTGTAAATACAAGCTTCCTTAAGATGTGGTTGAGGTTTGTAGAATGTGATTCATATGCCTTGTGATGCATCGGCAATGGTGCTATTATTCCGCACAAAAAAGCCCATGGATATTGAAGAAACACAACAGTATTTCTGGTTCTAGTCAAACAATTCTCAATTTTTGTTAGAATAGGTGCTTTCAATGAGTGGGAGGATATATCTAGTTAAGGATAGTCAAGAGATTCCTATCACTTTCATTTTCAATGTTGTGCTGAGCGCAAATATCCTGATTAGGTTGGCAATGAAATTTATGATTGGAAACTCAATAGCTATTAAGTACTTATTAGTTAAGTGCCATAACAACCATTAGAGTTTATCAATGAATATTCTTCCTTCTAGATTAAAGAATTTATTAATGTATACTTAGAGTTTAATCCGAAATGATAAAGAATTGAGCCTTCATGGTGTCAGAATAGTTCCTTGTGGCACTGTCACATGAGGTTCTCTAGCTTTTTAATAAGGTTGTTATTTAGGATTTGTTCAATAATTTCTTGAGGGTAATCCAAGCTTGACCATTCTTGCATTCTCTCGATCTTATACTTTTCGTTGTAATGAAAATTATGGAGAGTATTATGGAGAGTATGCCTCATGATGTACATATTGATCTCTGCGAGTGCCTTTGGTTTAGACAAAAAATTAGCAAGCACATTCTTTTTTCCAACAATATGTTTGGTTTCCAAAGAATAATTCAAAAATCATTCAGCCCATCGAAACGGTTGGGAATTTCGAATCTGATTCTATTTGAATTTAGTCATCTGTGGAAAAGAGGTCATGTCCAGTCTTATTAGGAAATGATAACCAATAAGATGGAACTCGAACTTTTTTATTCTATTTTTTACTGCCAAAATTTCTTTGAAGGTTGAATGATAATGCATTTCTTTCTGGGAAAATTTTCCACTTTTGTAAGCGTAGAGATGTTGCTTACGATCAATTTCTTTAAACAATATAGCCATCCAATATTCATCACTAGCATTAGTCTGGAGGATTCTCTTTCTCATGGATGGAATTTGTAACGGAGGAAGAGTTTGCATGATTTCCTTAAGTTCGTTGACTACACTAGTCTGGAATTTTCCCCAAGGTGGGGGATTCTTCTTCAGCATTAATTGCACTGAAATTAGCAATTTTGTAATGTTAGGAACAAAGTCTATAAGATAATTAATTATCTCACGAAATTACTGAACTTACCTTGTCATAAAGTTTCTTATGGAAACTTTAGCAATTCTTGAGCAATGTATGGTTCTGGATAATACGTACCTTTGTTAAGGTGCATACCGAGAAATTCGATTTCTATCTGGACAATATTCATATTTCTTTGAGAGAGAATAATCACATACTTCTTTACAATATTTGTAAAATGCCCAAGGAGTTGGTAGCAGGATTCTTCATCGGGGCTGTAGAGTAAGATATCATCAATATAAATGCCGCACTTGACAAGATTGATTGGAAATTTCGACACATGACTTTTTGGAATAAAATTGTGGCTACTTTGAAGCCAAAATGGAAGACTTTCCATTGAAAATGCTGGTTTGGAATATAGAACTTTGTCTTGGGCCTATCTTCAGGATGAATGCCAAATTGCCAAAATCCAGCGTTGAGATAAATTTGGAATAGATGTGGGCTTTTGATAATCCAGCATAAGGGAATTTCTCGAGGATAAAGGGAATTTGTCATCTTGGAGGAAGAGGTTGAGAGACTGATAATTTATCATTAGCCGCATTTTGCCTCTATTTTTCTTAGCTCGTTTGTTAACATTAAAGGCTTCACAAGCCCATTGAGAATTTGAGATTTCAATAAGGTCTTGTTGCAACAGCTTTGAGCATTCTTTTTTAGTAGAAAAAAGATGTTCTAGATGCATTCCTATGTGGCTTACCTTTGTCAGATTTATATCTTCAATTTTCTTGAAAGAGAGGCAAACAAAGAATCTTGAATTTTTCCACAATGAATGAGAACATTTATGAGAGAATTCAGAATGGGATTCTAAACAAGATTCTAACAACGGATTGGATAGCATCATTTGATATGGCTTTTCTTTTATAGAAGTCAAAGATTCTTTAGGAATTTTTTCTTTCCCTTTTTCTTTCCTTGGTCGATCCAGTTCTCTAAGGCAGTTTCGCATTTCTACCACATCAAGTTTGTCTCATTTGGTATAGGTTTCTGCGAGAATAGCAAAGATTTAAATGCTCTATGGTGGTTGTGGAAAAGAGTTGTCAGTTTGTGGCATTGTTGGGAACGGATCAGAAGATTTGAATTTTTTTTTTTTAAGAAATTGAATATGCCTCTTGAGCTTCTCTATTTCCACCTCTGAGCTTTCGAGATGATGCTATCCCAAATGTTATCCAAATTCCAAGGCATGAAGCCTTTTCAGGAATGTGAAAGCATCTTCTTGATAGTTTTACCATATCTCTTAAGATCTCTTTGTACATCAATGATTTTGGAATCAATCATCTTGGTGTGCTAGAAGAGTCTTTGACTATCAATTCAAGATGGCTTCAATAATAGGAGTTCTTTTTTGCTTTCCACGTTCATCCACATTAATTGATGCGGGTATTTTTGGAACATGACGATATCTCCCTTAATGGTCGATGAATTCTTCAAGGGTAGAAAAATAAAGTCTTGAACTTTCTCAAACAAGAGGTGGAAAGTCTGCTTCCTAGAACATAGCGATGAATGAGCTAACTTTCTTCTTCTAACTAGGTGATATTTCACCTGGAACTTCAAGTGTGTATGAATACATTTTTGCCCACTTTAAGATTAACTTGTAGAATGGGAAAACGGCTGGTTTTTTGTGAGGGGTGAGGGAGGTGATGTAGGTAGTAAGGCTAGTGGAATGGAGGTGATAATGTGTATTCTGATGGTGGAGATAGAGCATAAGAAATTATGAATTGAAACTTATTACACTCACACCAAGGGTATTAACGGAGAGGTCTCTGTTCAAGTACCTTTGGTATACGCCATCTTTTGGTTTCTTAGGTTTTCACTAGGCCTTGTATTCTGGTCTACTTCGTCAGGAGAATTTGTGTAGTAAGAACACTAGCAAATAGGGTTCTGAAAATAATGACCATATCGGTCCTTGTAGTAATGGACAGGATTTCCATTACTCTGAAAGTATTTAACAAGCCTTTTGAGGTTTGGCTAAGAGATTGATTCTTGAACTCAAGGCTCAATCATAAACAGGGTTTGGAAGATGGAGGGATTCTCTTCCTTTTCTTTGCTAAATTTGATGGCAACAGTGCCATCATTTTTCCTTACAAATTTAGAGTCCGAGAATTAGAAAGACTTCTTGTTCTGATGTAACATTTCATAGTTGGTAATTCAGGTCTCTAGAAGGAGGTTGGCCAACTTCTCTTTTGTAATCTATTTAGGAACATGAATACAGGATGCCTGGTCATTTTGCATAGAGATAAACAGGGCACCTTTATTTCCATTTTGGAAATTCAGATCAAGGGCGTGGTTCTACACTTGATAAACCATCTAGTAGTGCAGTGTCGCTGCAATAAAATCAACAGTCTGAGGTTCTCTAGTAAGCTGGATTTGAACCTTCAAGAAGGAAAGCAACTGAGGATCTAAAAGGGCAACATTAAAGTTTGGATATAGGATTACAAAAACTGTGCCAACATTCAAAGTGGTTTGGACAGTGCCAATATAAACATGCTAGTATTTTAGGAACCGAATATCCAATAAAGCCATTTTGGCCACAATTGACAAGCTTTTTCTGCCATAGAAAGTGAAGACAAGACGAACGGCTCGATAATAGACGTGGGAGTATCTCTAATAGGTCCATTGTTTGGAGAATTCTATGGGAGTTTGAAGAGTAACAAAATACTCATTTTCAATAGTTGGAATTGGATGTTGATCAAACATGGAGGACTGTGCGTATTATTTCACTTCTTTTCGAGTCTAAGAGTTAAATTGTCGAATGGAGCGGATGGGAGAAAATGATGAGGCAAGTTTAGTAAAGGCAGAATATAGGTTCATAAGAGGGAGTTGAGTTTCAGAGATTTTGGTATCATTACTAAGAGAGATCTCATAAAGATAGTTAATTTTAGAAACATTTGACACATGAAAGTCTGAAAGAGAAGAAAAAGATGGGGAAGAAGTAAAAGTAACTAGAGCTTCTAGGATTTCAAGATTAGTCATGACATGGAGAAAATCTTTTCAGCACTAGATTCATCTACTAAACATGAAACGAACCAAGTACAAACGAAATCAAGGCTCCGATACTATTTTAGGGGACCTATGATTAGAACTATGGAAAGTTAAGTCAGTTGCTATAGGTATGCCTTTCCACAGCGGGCGAACCTTGTTTAGGCCCTTCAAATACAATCTTTTATCAGTAAACTATCCAGAGATTTAATTTAGAGTATAGAGACACTCAATTGTATCAGGATGATAACGTTTCTAACTAGCCATCCAAATTTTTGTACTTTTCTTCAACAATGTTCATAAATTAAAGTTTTGTCGAATTTTTCGACGAAGCAAAAATCTAGTTCAACCCTTGTGAAAAATAGTAAAACCATGGATCAAGATAAATTTGAGGTGAAAAATGACAAAAAGTATTAAAGGCAAATTCAAGTGTGAAATGTGCCATTTCATTCCCTTTAGATTATTCGGTACGCAAACATCACCTGTCGCATCACACTCCTCAAGCGCCCTCTTTTTCGACTTCATTTTCCCTGCGATCACTCAAACCCAACGGCGACAGCGGTTCGAACCGAATGCCGAGCAGAGACCCACGTGATCGCCCCTTGAGCGAACGGCGGCGGCGCCGTCCCTTTTCGGTCAACTCTTCTTGTAAAGTCAACCCTGTAACTCACCGTCTGGTTTGCCTCCCTGAACACCAGATCACGCGGGTGCACCCCAATCGAGTCCAAACCCTTGATTGGGTCGATGACCGACCGGTAACGCGACTTCGCGGGTCCGACGTTCCTCACCGTCCTTGTCACGCTCACTTTCGTCACCGAACCCTCGAACCTCACGCTAATCGATGGATAGTTGAGCTGGTAGTCGGGTATGCTCCTTATGCTCGAGCATGTGACCTTTTTTCTAACTATGACCTCGATTTCGGAGTCGGTGTAGTTGAGCCCACAAAGGTAAGGGATGTAATCTTGCGGTCCGATGTCGTAAATGAGACCAGGGTCGACGGCCTTTCATGGGTTGATGTGGCCGGCGCCGGTGGCGAAAATGTCTGCTGGATGGAGCGTCTGGTCCACGATGGGTTGGCCCTTCATGTTGGAGGTGGCCGCAGTGGTCATGATGGCGGACTTGATGGCCGCTGGCGACCAGTCGGGATGCGCGCTCCTGAGCAGCGCCGCCACACCACTGAGGTGGGGGCAGGACATGGAGGTCCCGGATTTCACGTTGAATGCAGGCTTCTTGTCTGTAGAATTGTCTAGAGGAAATGGCCAACTGGCAAGAATGTTCAAGCCCGGGCCGATGATGTCCGGTTTGAGGATGCCTGGGCTTTGGATGTTGGGGCCGCGGGAAGAGAAGGATGCTACAGCCGGGGCCACAGATCTCCTGTTGATGTGCTGACGATCCTTTGAATAGGATCGTGGCCTTCGGTGCTGACGCTGTGCTTAGGTATCTCTTGATCTCTCTCCTAGCGACATAACGCGCTTGGACGGCAGGTAGAACATGCGCGTCGGCAAATGTGGTGTATCCCACAGTGGGATCGTCCACGAGGATCATGGCCACACCACCTGCGTCCTTGACAGCTTGACCTTTCGCGACTCGCCCAGTTCCGTCACTGTCGCACAGAACCGCTTTCCCTCGGAGGTCCGAGCGGTTTTCTGGTGATCCAAGAAAGCAGAAGCCCAAGGCTAGATCTTCTTTTTCTCCTGGATAAACGAGGGGAAGTGGCACCGGATCGAAGTCATGTGGTTGGTACAAGGTCTCCCCATCGAACTCCTGCCCGTTCCCCAGCCGTGCTGTGGCCTTTATGCTGCGGTCGATGCTGCTCGCTCCCACGGTGAGAATCCAGGGTGCCTCGTTTGACAATGTGCGGCTGGATGGCCCTGAATTCCCCGCCGTGCAGCTGACCAAGATGCCCTTTTGGGTGGCAGCAAATGCACCCGTTGCGATCATGTCATCGTAGAGCGGCACGGAATGTCCTCCTAAAGAGAGGGAAAGCACATCGACTCTGTCTTCGATGGCAGCGTCCAACCCAGCTAATATGTCTGAATCGGCACAACCGTTCTCATCGCAAACCTTGTAAATTGCCAAATGCGCAAGAGGCGCCATGCCTATGGCCGTGCCATTGGCATTACCGAGTACACTGGCATCCCTCACAAAAGCACCGGCAGCTGTGCTGGAAGTGTGTGTGCCATGGCCAGCATGATCATATGGTGGAACAGCCTGCGCAACAGTGCTGCTCGAGCCGATCAAAGACCTCGCTCCAATAAGCTTGTTGTTGCAGGACGTGCCTTTGAAGTCGCACCTGCCCTTCCATTTGGCCGGGGGCGGAGGCACCCCCTCGTCGCTGAAGGAAGGGTGGTCAGGGAAAATTCCCGAGTCCAATACTCCAATGATCACACCCTTACCGAAGTTGGAGTCCTTCCAAAGCCCGACTCCTTGGGGGCAATCCCAAGAAGTCGGGAGTGTGGGTTGTGTGTAGAGAGAGCACCTTCTCCGGACGCACGTTCAAAACACCATCTTTCTCTCGAATGGCTTTAGCTTCTTCGGCCGTCAATTTTGCCGCAAACCCTGACAGCACATGTCGGTATGAATGTACCATTCTTTGCTCTTGTTCAGAGCTGGCTGCTGTGGTGGGTAAAAATGACCGATACAAAGTATTGAGATCCTCAATAGTAGCGGGATGTTTGTCCATCGGCTTTTGTACTTGGATGACGTAAGTTGACAACGAGCTACTTGCATCAGCTCCTGCAGTAGCAGCATCAGCACGGGAAATGCTTAGAATGCAAATGAGATTGAGGATGAATGTGGTCCAGGTGGTCGGAGATAATCTGCATTTCTGGTCTTCCATCTCGAATGTGCAGAAGACGCGGAGGAATGCTTTTTGCTCGTGAGTTCTGTTTTGACGGTTGGATTTGGAGCGCATATACATAAAGGAGAAGCGAAATAAAGAAAAGGCCTCGCTCTCATGACCCTCTAGAAGCGAACATTGATACTTTTTTATTTTTTGAACGAAAGGATTTTTATTTCCTAACTTGCACATATATTTCCGTGTAAGAATTGACTTACCTGTTATAACCGTCCAGGTCAGGGCACCTCAGTGCAAAATTTCGAAAATTGACTAATTCGTTAAAGGAAACATACATAAGCAGATTTTTCTTCTTTTTTTTTGGGTAACAAAGAGGGCAGAATTACTTTTTACTGTCCTAATAAAGCATTGTTCAATCTTATCCCCTAATAATAAATGAAGCAAACTTATTGGCAACCTATCTATTACATGATTATATGCATAATACATGTTATACAAATACACTTTGGCTATATTTGGTCATCTAGATTTTTAATCAGGAAATGACTGGATAGGATAAGTGTTGACACCTAAATTTTGGCGACCCGGTTATTTATTACATTAAAAAAATTAGGGAAAAATTTGTTAACCCCTAAAAAAATAGAATTAAGTTGCATAGCATATAGTTTAAGGAGCATTTTTTTTTTTATTTGCATTGAGCTGGTGACGGATGGGTTTGATTTGGTGGTTATGAGCTTTAAATTGACAAGTTGGACTCCCACAAAGAGAGCAAATTAGCCCAAGCCCGTATCCTCGAGGAGATATTACAAGTTCATCTTTGCAAAATTTGAAATTTGAAAAATCCTATTGCAATTGTGAATGATAAAATCGGTGGAGAATATTCATTGTTGAAAAGGAAATTTATAAAAGATGAGGAAATTAATAGGATTTCGCATTTGGGAGGTTATAGGTGATCTTTTTTTTTTTTTGTCAGTCCTATTCTATTCCTACTCTACACTCTCTCGTACATTTGCCCCTTTGCGGGCGTGGGAAATCAGCCGAAACCCACTCCTGAAACTTACGCGTCTTCACCCCATCCCTCCTGAGAATGTGAAGATTTGAACCCCTCACCTCCCCCTTCCATGTTGGAAGGATGGCCACTGGGGCGAATCACAGTGGTTGTTATAGGTGATCTTCGTGCATATTAATTGCAAAGATCACATTCTTGGCCTATGAAAGGAGCTGTGTACGGAGAGAGGAGGGGGCCACACAATTTAATAGAGAAGGGGGGCCACACAATTCAATACGAGGCCACACATTGAATATACAGCGCACAAAAGGCGGGGTTTTTTGGATCACTCGGCAGAGGGGCTTTTTCTTTGTTTGTTTTGGAAAAGCAACACAAAAGAAAAAAAAAAAGAAAAGGAAAGAATTCGTGAAGGGTCAAGGTCAAGCAGCAGAAGACGCAAGAGAGAGAGATTCATGGCCACAAGGCAAAGCTTCATCGAATAGGGAGCATGGCCGTGACTTCAATGCACATATTTAGCCAAGGGGACATATTCACGAAGAAAAGAGAAAAGTGGTGGCTTGTGATTTTAAAAAAAGTCAAGTGAGGACAAGAGTGGTCTCTTTTTTGGGCTCACCGATGAGTAGGAAACAAAAGTAGAGGGGTTTTCTCTTGCTGGGCGTACGCACGCAGAGGAAAAGAAAAGACCAGAGAAAGAAATTCTTCTTCGGTGGACCACGACTAAGCTGCCCCATTCCAGACGTTGTCAACATCCTGTTGCCACGGCGTTGCTGACCTCGTCGTCGAGCTTGCACCGCTAAGGCTTGCGGCTTTGGGGCTTCCTTGGGACTGTCGTTCCGCTTTCCACCGCACCACCGGACTGAGGCGTCGCAGCTGCTGTGTCCACCTCCAACGACGACAAGGAGCCGTCACGACACCCGCCTCTGTCCCCCACAGCTAGCCAGCGCCACCAAAATCCGGTCCCCACAGCCAAGTCCGAGCTGTGAGCTTTGCCAAGCATCACTATATTGCATCGCGAGTAGCCGTTCGAAGTCCAAATTTGGAAGCCAATATTCGAAATAGGTAAAAATTTTGTTTTTTAAATTTCCGAAAAATCTGTTTCCTTATTTGATATATTTGTTGATGCATATGACTGAAATTCCCAATATGCTAAGATATCGTAATCTCGAGTAGTCTTCTAAGTTGGGAAATTTTCCCAATTTCACGACGTGCATATAATTGACAGTCCGACGCTCGAAATACGACTCGCAATCACATGGAAAATTGCCAATGCAATCTCACGCTCGAGATTCGATTCGTGGTTTTATTTAAAATTGACCAATCCGATCCTATATGCAGGATATGATTCGTCAATTTATGGATATCGATCTTATCTTGCTAGATGTGCTATCATGTTATTTGAATCGATTTTGTTTTCGTAAAAAACCAAAAAAAAATCTTATTTAGATTAGATTATTTGCTTGTTTTAGGGTTATCTTGCATATTTTGCATAGGAAATTTATTTCGAACAAAAAAAAATCAACTTAGGATGTTAGTTTTTTTAGGTTGCACGTTTAATTATTTGACAATTTTAATTTCGAATTAGAAAAAAAAAAAAAAAACCTAGGACTATGGCATTCTTTGCACGTCATTGCATATTAAGATAAGACTGCATGTTTAATTTTTGTTTTTTTAATTAATTAAGTTTAGATATTTTTTTCCCTAGATAGATTGCATTTTAGGATAGGGATTACCAAGTTGAGATAACATCCTAATTTAAATTGAGATTTGGTCTAACCTAATCCCTAATACAAATTGGTTGATATCTTAACCTGTATAGATAATTTTTGCATATTTCTAATTTCGAATTTCATGGAAAATACCAAAAAAATTGTCTTAGAATAAATTAATTTCATTCTCTAGGAGATTGCATGCTTGTTAAGAAAACACAAAAACATCGCACTTGCATCATATAGTTTAGGTCATATTGTTATGTCATATCATTTCATATTAGATTAGTAGCATGCATTGCATAAAACATAATCCTCATTAAATAAATGAAAACAAAAAAAGTAATTACATGTTAATTAGAAATTATATTTAGGACTGTCGATGTGACTTCTGATCTAACATTGCAGATACTTTCGATGCCATGAGGTAAATCCTGTAATTTATTCATTGCTTTATTTGGATATTAAATTGATGGTTTACGCAGCCGCTTAATAACCTCACATATTAGGGAAATAGATTAACATCAATTCAAGCTGCTTACCAAACATTTTTTTCAAAATAAAATAGAAAGGTGCCGAAAGGGCGTTATAGAAATCTAACGTAATTAAGTCCCCGAACTCAAATTCGTAAGAGTAAAGCAAATCTCCCGTTACTTTACTTGGGTTTCTAATCAACTCACCAAAAATAGATTAATGATAACTCTTAATTAAAAAATCATTTGCATGTTAAGAACTTGAACTTAAGTTACGAATTGGTATGGGCTTGAGAGCCCAAGCTAAATTTAGACTTAGTAATCTATTAGCCAAATCCTAGATGGTTCATCCGAAATTTTGGTATATCAAATATATGGATTTTGCTATATCATATTCACTATTTAATGAATCTCGGTAGTAAATTCGAATATCTTTACATCTAACATGTATTTTTTTTTTTTTTGGCATAAATGGTATATCAATGTAAATAAACATCAAAGTTAACAAATGGAGACCGTCAAAATCTCTCATAACACTATTGTCTGATTTATTTTTATTTTCTTTTTTATTTCTTTTTTTCCTCTTCCATCATTCTCTAATAAAATATTATTAAATAGTAGATTATATTAATATACCTAAAATAAAAATATCTAAAATATTTAATGAATACAAATATAAATTTATATGTATATATTGAATTTATAGTATAAGATAGATTTATGGTCGAAAATAAAAATAAAAATAAGATATAGTAGATTATATTAATATACCTAAAATAAAAAATATCTAAAATATTTAATGAATACAAATATAAATTTATATGTATATATTGAATTTATATTATAAGATAGATTTATGGTCGAATATATAAATATAAATAAAATTAAATATAAAAAATTAATGTTTATTAATTATTATTTTGAATTTTTATATTTAAATAAACTTTATATTGAAATATAATTTAAATTTTGTTAATTTAATAAGTATGAATTCGAGAAAAGTAATTTTCCTATTATAAATATTAAAAATCATATCCATTTTTATTCCACCTCCGGGATAATTTTATCTAGCTTATCTTTATCTTATATTTAACTTTATCCTATCTTGAGCAGGCACCAAACGCCTAATAAGATAGATTTTATCCTATCATGAATTTTATTCTGATTGGAAAACGAAGCCTTTTTGTTTTTAATATGCTTTATCCTGTGGAAAATCTTATTTTCCTTTGATACACTTGTCTATCATATCATAATAAATAGTTAAACTACAAAAAAAAAAAAAAAAAAAAAAAAAAAAAAAAAAAACAATCTACTTGTTAGACAAAATGTTCAGCTCAAGCCAATATCTATTTAGCCTTCTAAATCCTAAATAAAATTCTTTAGAGGACGAAAAACCAACAAAGGCCTAAGGGTAAATGCAAAGCTCTACGAGTAGTTAAATATTAAAAAAAAAAAAATTGCATGTCACACTATAATGTGATCCATAAAAAGTACCCTAAGTAAATTACTTTCCTCAAATGTGCTTCTAAACATAAAAATAAAATCTCACCAAAATCCTACGGGTAGTGTAATGTAATTTTTGCATTTTTATGACTCTAAAATTGTGCACGAGAGGAAAGTAAATCTACTCAAAATGATGTAGATTTACAACTTTACCCTTAATGCAAATGCAATCTTAAAGTTATATTTAAGTGATTTTCTATGACGGTGCAATTTAAAACTACTAATATCAAAGAGATTATGTATTTTTTTTTTCTATTTTCTCATCTTCCATCTCTAATTTTCAAAAGAAATAGAGAAATTCTTTTTGCTTCTGAGTTATGTGCTGATAGTTGAACTCATAGCTCATATATATGTAAGAGAAGCAAAATGAAGAAATGCATTGGTCTCATGTCCACATTAGATCGTCATCAGTGTATCGTAGGATGGCCGATGATGACTATACCATCATGTAATTTTAGACAAAAATTGGCAAAAATTTGGAAACTGCGCAAGGATTTAGATTACAGTGGCAAAATTGCAAAAAATTAGGATTAAATTGACAAACATCAATAAGTTAATGACTGATTTGATAATTTTCCCTAATTAAACATGCAAGGAAAATATGATCGGACTCACCTAGCAATATGCAATTTCATGAATACTTTAACATGGACAAAAGAGGTATTCCATTGAAATGATCCAATTTTAGGTTCAATTGGATACATACCACACGCGTGTATCACCTAACAACAAGACTAGGACGCCTGTCAAAATTCATTTCTTCACATGGAATTAAGTACAAAACAAAATCTAGCTAGCAAGCTTTTCGTCCCAATTTCAAATAATCATGCGCTCTGATTCGCAAGCAAATGCAAATAGTCTCCTAAAGGATCGTTGAAAGTTTGGAGTGCACCGCCCTAGCAAAGATGAACAAGTCACTCACTTGAGTAAATTTTTTTTTTTGAATTTTCAAAAATTAAGAAAAAAATTGTATATGATTAAAATATTATATATGATTTTGACGTAAGTTTTTGTACAAATGTAATTTAAAAAAAAAAAAAACTTATAGACATATTATGAGGTTCAAAAAGTTTTGTATTACGCCCGTGAAAGTTGACGGTGAAATTATAAATTTTAGAAAATCAACCATAGTTGAGGAGGACAATTTATTTTATTTTTGTTGCAATATTTTTTGCTTCAATAGAAACAAAATGTACAAAAGTTGGTCGACAGCTAACATTTGTTTTATGTTTTCATTCATGACTTTGGGCCGTCTTTGCGATTGACCAATGACTAATTATTTTCAAACCCTCTCTAGAGCTCACAGCTAAGAATTCAATTAATAGATAGATGATTATTTCATCTATAGTTAAATCGAAGGTCTTTGTTGCATTCTAGAGGGTTTTAAAATCGTAGTGGAGTGCATTGATAATGTACACATGATATACACATTCCCATTTTGTTCGAATTGCGATTGACCAATGACTAATTATCTTCAAACCCTCTCTAAAGCTCACAGCTAAGAATTCAATTAATAGATAGATGGTTGTTTCATCTATAGTTAAATCAAAGGTCTTTGTTGCATTTCTAGAGGATTTTAAAATCGTAGAGTGGAGTGCATTGATAATGTACACGTGATATGCACATTCCCATTTTGTTCGAATTGCGATTGACCAATGACTAATTATTTTCAAACCCTCTCTAAAGCTCACAGCTAAGAATTCGATTAATAGATAGATGGTTGTTTCATCTATAGTTAAATCGAAGGTCTTTGTTGCATTTCTAGAGGGTTTTAAAATCGTAGAGTGGAGTGCATTGATAATGTACACGTGATATGCACATTCCCATTTTGTTCGAATTGCGATTGACCCATGACTAATTATTTTCAAACCCTCTCTAGAGCTCACAGCTAAGAATTCAATTAATAGATAGATGATTGTTTCATCTATAGTTAAATCGAAGGTCTTTGTTGCATTTCTAGAGGGTTTTAAAATCGTAGAGTGGAGTGTATTGATGATGTACACATGATATGCACATTTCCATTTTGTTCGAACCTCAAAATCCGTCATTTATGCATGTCAAATTTATTTTCTTATTTTATGTCCTTCCACATTATTCTAGGCTTTTGTCTTCTTCTTTTTTCGTGAATTCTTCACTACTTAAGATTGCTTTTCACAAAGATTTCTCTCTATAATTATGCCTTCAAGTATGCATGCCTGATTGCATGTTTGCGAACCGTTGAATGAGTATATATCTATCACTTTGCTGTGGCATAACATGGACATGAAGATTGTGTATGAGATAATTTCTATTGAGGACTTCACTGCGATTAGAAATGAAAAATTAAATTCAAGGGAGAATATGTTTTCCAATTTTCTATCAAGCATAAGTGAATTTTTGTGAAAAGCAAAAGTGGGAGTGTCCATAAAGCCATGACATGATATCTACATACTTATGGTGAGACAAGTATGGCCATCGGTTATATTTATCAAGCATCGGTTATAGTAATATTGTACAGTAAAACGACATCTTGTTGCTTTATAGTACAATATTGCCAATTGAGTATTAGAAAATCAAAATCTGTCACAAACTATATGTGAGCATTGTTAACACATGAATTTAAACCAACGAATTAGATATGCATTTGTTGTGTAAAAAATAAAAGATAAATAACAAAGAGAGAGAGAGAGAGAGAGAGAGAGAGAGAGAGAGAGAATCTTAAAAAGGGCTGCAATTCAGTCCTTATTGAAAGGGCCTGTTCTATTTCGCACAGCCCGGGCCTAGCCCACAAAAAGCAACCCTTAGCTCAGTATCGGCCCAATTGAACTGTCCAATCCAATTTACACGGGCCCGACTCTCTCAGTAGTCCAGCCCACAACCTGCGTCCATTTCGCTGGGTATTAACCGCTTTGTTAACACTTATATCTGATTCCAGTTATACCTCGTTATTATCGAGGCTGAATCCGAACACAAACTTTTTTGTTCACCGATCACGATGTGGTTTGGAGTTGCTAATTTGAGCTTTCATTTTCGGTGATATTGGTGACCAAACTTTTTGTGTTAATTTTTCATATCCACGTTTTTTGTGTGTCTTTACAGGGTATGGCTGGCGGAGAACAATGGTGGTATGGCAATTGTCAGGAGGGGACCATTGTGGACGGCGCCATTCTCAATTGAGGTTTTGAGATTATGGCGTTTCTAATTTAGAACTAAATTAGTAGAATTAAAAATAATAATATTATAAGTTTAGGACTTTTTTTTTTTTTTTTTGATACTTTTTCCCTCCAAAATATCGCTTGAAGTATATTACTTTGACCAATAACTCCCCTAAGTTCATTGCTGTCGAAGATAATGTTTGAAAAAATAGTATTGCTTTTCACACGCGCATTTCGCCCCTTTTTGGGGGCATTTTAGTCCGAAAAAACACATTTCCCCCTTGCCATTCACATGCACATCAAGAACGTTAAAAGGCGCTAAATTTGATCAGAAAGTAGGGCGTAGGATTTCATGAACATAGACCGAGAAATTAGAGATGAAAAATCACAACAAATATGAAAGTAGTGTTGTGATGGGAATGTGGTGGACCGAAGCGAAAACTCAACTAGGCCTCTTGTGCGTGAGAGATGCACAGGATAAGGTCCCTTTTATAATTTCAATTTAGAGTTTTATAATTATATTTTTAGTAGATATTAGACCAAAATGTCTTTGGGAAAGGTGCAAAATGTGCACGTCATGAGTACTAGTTCGTCGCCCGACCATTATTCTTGATGGTGATGAGCTTTCGAGGGTTATTGGTTCGAAGTCATCGAATTCATAGGGCATTCTGAAACAAAGCCAAGCCTGTGGGGAATTTCCAGATATAAACACCACCTCATGGTTCATGGGAGATATCGAGTCAAAACAATCGAGAATATTGGGTATTTAAAATAGGGTCAAGTCTGAAGGGAACTTTGAGAAGCACGCACAAATTCAGGAGATTTGTGGTATCTTCCCTTGATAGTATACGCATATATTCACAATCATGCTAAAAAGATGAATTTTTTTTATCACGCTTTTGCAATATATATATGTACACCATAAATAAATAAATAGATAATCAATTTTTTGATCATGTGTTTACACTTGGACATATAGAGATTAATGGGGATAATTAACCAATCAATTCTAAACTTATTATACGAAGAATGTACATAATGCGTTAAAAAAATCCATGTGTCTTTATTTATTTATTTATTTTTGTGTGTGTGAGAGAGGGAGAGTTTTTTTTTTTTTTTTAAATCAAGAATGTCATGTCATCTAGTGTTTGGTACCTAACATATGAGAGAATATTTCATGATTTTCCATTATTGAAATTTTTACTCAATATAGTTTATCTAATCACGATCCATTAAAGATCAAGAGGGATTGCTATAGATCAATTCGCTTCAACTTCATTCATCACAAATAGAAAGGAGTGATGCATCCGTATATTTCTTTGTCTTGTTTTTTTACATTCTTTGAGCTTGATTCACGGGACGATTATATAATATGGATTGCATGCACCTTTTTTCCCGAGCAGTGAATATTTTCAGAGAAGACTATAATTTTTGCTTACATAATTATATGAAGACTCTTGCATGATTTGTTAGGTTTGAGCCTTGCTGTTTCTGTATCCAGCCTTCATAAGTAGGACTAAACCCACCTTCTCAAATCGAAGAACGGTACTCAACCTCCGATGAGAATAAAGATTCAAAATAATCACTTATTCTTGTCGTTGCCAAGCTCCAATTGATCGCATAGTAAAAAATCACATTTGGGACTTCACGTTTCTTAACGTGCATCCCAATTGTTTTACCATTTATCCAAGGAATTAGTCGTTGGTTAATGTGATTTAAGATTACTTTAGAAAAGCCAGATAAAGGCAAATGCATTTGCATATAGCATGAGCTTAGAACTAGTATATATAAAAAGACTAGTCATATTTAAAGAATCCTTATTCTCTTGCCAATTTTCTCTTGTTGATTGAACTCATTCATTAATAATCATAACATTGGAGCTCAAATATGAATTACTTATCGTACGACACGGCGATTTACAAAAAGAGCTCTCATGTATAAATATGTAGAAAGGAATTATGTTCTAGACCACATTTTGAATACGTTTTACATTATAATCCTCAAGCGCGCGACTACAGTGTCGCTACATTTTTGCTTCGCTCAGTCACTCCGCTCATCTTCGGATAAAGGAAAACGAGAAAGATGAGCGAGGGAGATGGGCCACGTGCAATCCATGGGCTGGGGTTCGAGGTCAAAGTGGGTTTCTATTTTCTGGGCTTTTGGAAGGGCGGGCTTTTGAATCTGAGTTCATGGGCTGCAAGTAATGGACCTGAGCAAGGTGTGCGCGGACCGCAGCTTATGGAGCTGAATTCTTAAGCAAAATGGACTGAAGCTTTGATTTTTTAGGCTCGTTGATTAATTTTTTTTGTTTTTTTTTTTAACTATTCATTTTTTTTTTATTAAAATGTGTGCTTGATTGTTAACAAAAATTCAGGTGTCACCAGCCGGTTCTGCTCCTCTTAAGCAGCTCGAAGAAGTTTCTTTCCAAGACAAGGGACGCCTCAATTTTATCAATAATTAACAAAATGAAATGTGAACGAAACAATAGAAGTAACGAAACTTGAGTGAAGACGTACTTCTGTACTTCTGGACCCTATTTCGAGCTTTGAGCATCGGTGGTCACCATGAGTCTTATTCTTATTATTGGGTGGAATTGATTTTTTTTTGTAAATTTTTAATGAATTGAAACCGATAAGAGTAAGAGTACTTTTCCTGATGTTTTTTTAAGAATATTTGAGGAGACGTGTCTTTGTGTAACATTTAGATTCAGTGCATCATACAACTTTTGGTAATACATTATATTCGATATGCTAATAAGAATTTGTTGCATCATTTTTAAAATCTAATTTTATATCTCTTTAACAATTTATTTTTGCACCTACAAAACAAGGTTAAAGCACCACGCTTGAGTAAGACCCAAGACGACCCCTATAACACAAAAAGGGGAGAGCCCAAGCTAAGGCAGGTTGATGATATATGACAAGAGCACAAATTTTGTTTTTCGAAAAGGAGAGGAGAAATTATTTATACAACGCGATTTTACCAAAAAAAAGTTTATATATACAACGTGAGGTGATATTTTCAAAAGAGAATTAAAATTAAAATCTTATTTTAAATAAGAGCCTCCGGTGGCCATCAATGTCAAGTAGGGGTCTGAGTTCACCGCCGTAAGCCATTTTTTAAGCCACTGAAAAGGGTATTTTATCAAAAAATTAATCTGTAAATTTGCAATCCTAGAAATATAAAACAGCAAAGTAGAGAAAGTGGGGACAGCGGTTGCTCTTTCTATCTTGCTTGACGACAAAGAAGAAAGGAGTAATTTTGCAGTTCTTTTTGAGAAAGTGGGAACGGAAGAGAAAGGAATCTACGCGAAGCCACGACTGAAAAAAGAAGGGACAAAATTTTGCAGGTTTTGTTTTTTAGATTTATCTTTCGGACAAAAGTGACAATTTTCCATCACCAAAAAATTCACTTGCTCGCTGACCAGCGAATATTTGAGCTGAGAGTAACTTTGGTCACCACTACATTCGAATTGCAAATATATCAAATCGTCTCTAAATTTATTAAATTAGGATAACGCCCATATATTTACTTAAATATGTCTAAATGCGTCAAAAAGGGATTTACAAAATGAAATGTACATTACATTTATTATTCACGTGCAAACGAGTTGGTCTATTAATGATACATATATAATGAATCTTATACTCGACACTTTTAGTTAGGTGGTTGTGTTGAAATTTATCCTCTATACTAAAGTAATTACCCTAAGTTTTTCATATGACGAGATAACCACCGAAATTTTGTACTCCTCCATGGCGATATCCTCAAATTAAAGTTCGATCGACTTTCCCAGATGGAGCGAAAATCTAGGTTAACCTTGGCGAAGAAATTGTGAAACCACGGATCAAAATAAATAAGAGGTAAAAAATGACAAGCTTCTTAAAGGCAAATTCCAGTGTGAAATATGTCATTATCCAGGATGCAAACATAAGGAGAAAAGTTTCGACCAAAAAAAAAAAAAAACAGAAGGAGAAAAGTCAAAATAAACACCAGGCACGTCACTCCCGAATCGCCCTCTTTGCCGACCTTCAATTTCTGGATCATAGAGATCACAGACACCCACTACGATCACTCAAACGCAAGCACAACAGCCACGGGAGTTCGAACTGAATGCCGAGCAGAGACCCACGTGATCGCCCCCTGAGCATACGGCGTCTCCGATGTAGGTTTCCTGTCGATTCTCCTTGTAAAGTCAACCCTGTAACTCGCTGTCTGGTTCGCCTTCGTGAACACCAGATCACGCGGGTACACTACAATTGAGTCGAGACCCGTGATGGGGTCGATGACCGACCTGTAACGTGACTCCGCCGGTCCGACGTTTCTCACCGTCCTCGTTACACTCACCTTCGTCACCGTGCCCTCGAACCTCACGCTGATCGATGGATAGTTGAGCTGATAATCAGGTATGCTCTTTATGCTCGAGCATGTGACTTTCTTTCGAACTATGATCTCGACTTCAGAGTCAGTATAGTTGAGCCCGCAAAGGTAAGGTACGTAATCTGTCGGTCCAATGTCGTAAATGAGACCCGGGTCGACGGCCTTCGATGCGTTGACGTGTCCTGCGCCGGTGGAGAAAATGTTAGCTGGATAGGGCTTCTCGTCCACGATGGGTCGGCCCTTCTTGTTGGTGGTGGAAGCAGTGGTTATGATGGCGGACTTGATAGCCGCGGGCGACCAGTCGGGGTGCGCACTCTTGAGCAGGGCCACCACACCACTGAGGTGGGGGCAGGACATGGAGGTCCCGCCGATCACGTTGAATGCGTGCTTCTTGTCAGTAGACTTGTCTATGGGAAATGGCCAACCGGCGAGAATGTTCAAGCCTGGACCGATTATGTCTGGTGAAGGATTTATTAGTAATTGGGCTTAAGGCCCATCCGCCAAGTTGGGCCCAGAAAGCCCGGCCCACGGGAATAAGGCCCGTGGAAAGAAGGGGGTATAAAAGGGAGGAGAGAGAGAGAAAAAGACACCGTTTTATTCAAAAGGAAAAGACGTGCGTTCTCTCTGCGCTCTCTCTCTCTCCAAGAACCCAAAAGAACAGTAAGCACACGGCGTGTTCTTCCTCCCTTCAAGGCTTCATCGGATCGAACAGGACCGTTTTTCTTCCTCCATTGGCGTTAGGTGTTTAATCTGTGGCTAACAAGGTACGCTCGATTCCGTGGTGTGCTTTACGATCGGTGATACGTGTTTTCCGGGCTTCGTCTTCCGCATTGATTTAGGGGTTCGATTTAGTGTCGAATCCGGTTTTCGGGGATCCGTTATTCCCAACATTGGTATCAGAGCCCTAGTTCACGTTTTCTCGATTTGTTTATGATGTTTTTGATTGATTTTTCGCAAAATTGCTTTCGGCCGTACGGATCGGGCAACAAATCCCGACACCCGAGCGCTCTTCGGCCATTTTTACATGTTTTCGTATGTCAAAATCAAAATCTGATGGCACGGGGAGAAAGGGGCGTCGAGACGAGTCGGCGGTATGTCGAGCGCCGCCGCAGGAAGAAACCGCACGCGCCCACACGCGCCGCCGGAAGGCGCTGCGCGTGGGCGCGACGCCCGGAGGCGCTCGGCTCGCCGGCGCGTGTGGCACACGCGCCGGTGCCGAACCGGCGCGCGCGCTCGCCGCCGGCGACGAACCGGCACGCGCGTCCGGTCCGCGGGCGGCGTCGCGTGCGTCGGCATGACGTCACCCAACGGTCAATAACCGCTCGGGTGACGTCATCGATGACGTCATCGCACGGACGCGATTGGCGGCCGGTCACCGCCGGCGACCCGATTGGCGACCCGACCCGACCGGCGACCGCGGACGGCACGCGCGGCACGTGCCGGGCCGACGTCGCGTGACGTCGGCCCCGCGCACGCGCGCGGCACGTGCGGGCGGTCCGCGCGAACCGGCCCGTCGGCCCGACCGGCGCGACCGGTCCGACCGGTCTGTCCGGTCCGACCGGTCCGACGTCCAACGACCGGCGACCCGTTGACCGTTGACCACCGTTGACCGACGACAGTTGACCGTTGACTTTGACCGTTGACCAAAAAAAAAAAAAAAAAAGGGAAAAGAATGTGTTTCTTTTTCAATTAAGTCTATGTGGATTATATGTGATCCCTTATTTATTCTGCATTTGTTGCAGGAACATTTCGCATTTGTTGCAAAAATGCCTCCCCTCGGGTTGCGCACACCTATTCGCGCAATTACCGATGATCAAAAGGAAAGGTATAAGTTGATAGCCGAGCCGATCGATCATCGTTGGGAGAGAGGTGACTTAATTGATCACGTCCTTGAAGTCAACGGGAAGATACAAGAGGTCATATGGAATGGTCGTCCCATGTCACATGTCGGAGATGGTGCGATTTTTCATAAACACTCTTCCACCCGAATGGCAAGATGTGTTGAATCGCATATGGGATGTCAACGGAGCTGCTTCATATAAGAAAATTATTATAGATTTTGTAAATGAATATTACCGTATTATGACAAGGGAAAATATCAAGAAATTAAACAAAAGAGGATCTTTCCCGGTTCGTGTCCGACTTGGTGTTAGTTGTATTTGCTGATTTTTGTTAAGTGTGTTTGTGGACATATTATGTCTTGTTTGACTACCACGATAGTTGTTGATGTAGCAACCGATGTATTGATTGTATTTGTTGAAAGCATTGTTGTTTTTATTGGATATTTGTTATCTATTGCTTTGTAATTCTTTGGTTCTTTGTGGGTAATTAGTTGTGGGTGGTTTTAGAAGCTTTTGTAGCTTCATAGAATTGATTTTGCATATAACAATTATATTAATAATAATTTTGAGTGATGATTTTGGAGGATGATTGGAAACATAGTGACCTTTTGATTCGAAACCTTACTTAAAATTGTTTATTGATATGATGGGTCATGCAAAAGTAGATGCATAAGAGATAGGCATTAATTGTTCGTGCATATATGTCCGATGTGTTCGGATCGATAGTTTAAGCAATTAAGAACGTAATTGCTGATATGAATGGCAACAATTATGAAATATTGAATATGGAGATTCAATATGTGCTGGAAAAGCAAGAAGCACTAGAAGCTCTTGACCATATTATGGAAGATCTTGAGGATGTTGTGCGCCACCTTGAGCTAGTAGAGGACTGCCTATCGGCATTTGAGTCGATAATAGATATTTGCAATGCTGGTTCTAGCTCAGAAAGGGCTTTGAGCTCTAAGCGCAAGCGTATTGATTCGTTCAATATGTGGACATGCAAAGGATCAAGTCCTTATTGCAAGAAATCAAGAGTTAACCAACACAAGAGAGGAAAACGTCCTCAAGTGAAGAAAATGTCAAGAGTGAGGTATTACAATTGTGACAAGAGAGGTCACTATGCTCGCGACTGTCGTAAGCCAAAGAAAGTAATACACCTCTTGTACATTTGAGAACTTTGCTTATGTGTCAAGTTCTGTATGATTGGTTGAATCTAATCCTTTGTGGACTGTAGATTCAAGGGCGACAGACCATGTAAGGAAGGATAGAGGATCCTTCGTGGAATTCCGACGAGTACCAACTGGAACTAAATGGATCTATGTAGGAAATAACTCCAGAGATGAAGTTAAAGGGATTGGCACCTGCCAATTGAACATGCGTGGTGGACGCACCTTGTTCCTACATGATGTTCTATATGCTCCGGAAATTCGTCGAAATTTAAGTGTCTGTTTTGATGTTGGTTAAGCTTTGGTTTTAGTATGAACTTTCATAATAGCGGTGTAGATTTGTATTTGGGTACAAACTGCTATGATTGTGGTCACTTTCTGGATGGTTTTATTGTAATGTTGACTGTGGTGATGTCAATATGTTAATCCCCTATTTCACGTCTTCTACTTTATATGATAATGATGTGAATATGGTGGCATGCTAGACTTGGTCATATGGGCCAATAACGTATTAATAGACTAGCCAAAGAGGGCTTGTTGGGCAACATTGAAAAAAGTCGATTTGCCTAGATGTGAGCATTGCCTAGTAGGGAAAACGACAAGGAAACCATTTAGAAAAGTTAAAGGAGCTGAATTTCCTCTGCATTTAATCTATTCGATGTCTCGTGGTTCAATGAATGTGAGAGGAAGGCAATGGGCTATTTATTTTATCACTTTTATAGATGATTCTACTCGATTCGGATATGTCTATTTGATTTCTCATAAATCTGAAGCATAAGTTGTTTCAAAAGGTTTATGAACCTGGTAGAGAATCAATTAGATAAGAAAATAAAAGTATTAAGATCCGATCGAGGTCGAGAATATCTATCTGATGAGTTCGGAAAATTAAGTGATGAAAAAGGAATAGAAAGACAGTTGTCTATTCCATATACTCCTCAACAAAATGGTGTTGCGGAGAGAAGAAACAGAACCCTACTGGAAATAGTTAGGTCCATGATGGCACATGCTAACTTACCTATCACTTTTGGTGTGATGCGTTGTTAACTGCTGCCTATGTACTTAACCGAGTGCCTTCCAAATCAGTTACTTCCACTCCATATGAGTTATGGATAGGTAGAAAATCATACTTAAGTTTTCTTAAGCCATGGAGTTGTGCTGCCTATATTCATGAGTCCTCTCACAAGTTTGGGAAATTGGGTCCCAAAGGAAATAAGAGTATTTTCATGAGATACTCCGAACACTCAAAAGGGTATGTGTTCATAGGTGAGTAGGAAAGTGGGAGTATAACTGAATCTGAATCACGGGATGTCACATCCTTAGTGGATGAATTTCCTAAGAGGGGCGAAATAAGGGAAGATTACTTCCTATTTGAAATCTTGGATTAAGATAATGATATTATGGAGTTCGTCCAAGTGGGAGTAATATGAGAAGTGATGAATTGAATTCGACTCATTCTCAATTGCAACTACATGATGAGGCAACATTGTCATTATCTAATCCTAGTGGGAGCATGATGGGAAATGATGTGCAAAGTGTGCAATCTCCCATACGGCGAACAAGTCGCCAAAGTATTCCCCGTCGACGTTTTGACATTGAAGGGGAAACTTTTATGGTTGCTCCACAAGATGAGGATGAGCCTAGAAATATTAATGAGGCTCGAATTGCCCTAGTAAGGAAAAATGGATTAAAGCAATGGAAGAGGAAATGGAGTCGATGAAATCAAACCAAGTCCGGGAACCTGGTTGATCTTCCAAAGGGACGCAGAGCTATTGGGAACAAATGGGTTCTCAAAATAAAGCGAAAGGCTGATGGCTCAATAGAAAGGCATAAGGCTCGCCTTGTGGCGAAGGGGTATAATCAACAGGAAGGAATAGATTATGAAGATACGTTTTCTCCTGTAGTCAGATTTACCTCGATTCGCATTATTCTGGCAATAGTGGCTAGTCTGGATCTTGAGTTACATCAAATGGATGTAAAGACTGCTTTCCTCAATGGAGAATTAGAGGAAGAAATATATATGGAACAACCTGCTGGTTTCATAGTGAAAGGCCAAGAAGAAAAGGTATGTCGACTTTTGAGATCGATATATGGCCTCAAGCAGTCATCAAGACAATGGTATATACGTTTTCATAATGCCATAATGGCATATGATTTTACAATGATTGATGAGGATCATTGTGTATATATCAAAAGATCTAAGGATCAATTTGTGATCATATCATTATATGTTGATGATATACTAATTGCCGGAAGCAATATGGAGTTTGTTAAGACTGTCAAGAGTTGGTTGTCTTCCAACTTTGAGATGAAGGATATGGGTGAGGCTGCATACATTCTTGGAGTTAAGATTTCAAGAGATCGTTCTAAGAGATCGTTGTCTCTTTCGCAAGAAACTTATATAAACAAAGTTCTTGAACGATTTCGTATGCAAGATTGTAAACCCATAGACACTCCTATTGCAAAGGATGAAGGATTGAGCGTAGAGGCGTGTCCAAGGACTCCACAAGAGAAGGAACAAATGAAACATGTTCATTAAGCTAGTGCTGTTGGAATGCTTGATGTACGCCATGATGTGTACAAGACCCGACATATGTTTTGCAGTTGGAATGGTGAATAGATACCAATCCAATCCAGGTCCAGCACATTGGAAGGCCGTTAAAAGAAAATACTGTGGTATCTAAAGGGGACTGCTGATTATGCGCTGAGTCATTAAGGAAAGGATCTGCGACTCTGAGGCTATACTGATGATGATTGGAGAGGAAATTTAGATGAAAGGAAATCTACCTCTGGATTTGTTTTTCTTACCGAATAATGGCACCATATGTTGGAGCAGTAAGAAACAACAGTGTATAGCCTTGTCCACGATGGAAACTGAGTCCGTGGCATTATCAGCAGCAGTATATGAGCATGTTTGGCTTAAGAGATTATTGGATCATTTAGGTGTTATTGGAAGTGCTGCAGATTCGTTATTGGTTAACGATGATAGCCAAGCAGCGAAAGCGTACACCAAAGATCCAAAATATCAAGGCAAGACCAAACATGTAGATACCAAGTATAACTTTGTTAAAAAATATGGTTGCACGAAAAGATGTGAACTTAGAGTACATACTACGCATAGAATGGTAGCAGATCCTATGACAAAGCCAATACCTAGAGATATGTTTTGTGGTCATGTAAAATCTCTAGGATTGCGTAGAGTCTCGATGTCTTGGATTGTAATTTCCCGATATGTTCACATATATGAAATTTTGTTTTTCATTGATTAATGCCTATGAATCTTTGTGTGATCTTTATGCATCCTAATGCTCGGTGCATTATTTTAAGTTAAGGAAGTATGTCGGACAGATATGAGATTAGCCCACTCACACGGGTAATCGCCTCTATTTCTTGTGTGATAAATAGAGATGAGACTGTATTTAAGCTTATTATCTAGGTGATAATCGAGAGCTCGGGCTTAAAATACACATGTCGCCTTAACTAAGTGTTAAGATGAGGACATAATACTTATGATGTCCGAAAGTAAAATACCCACATATTTTACTTTATCCGTCTAAGATGCCGGATGTGAGTTCGATGAATGAGTAGATAGGTGAACTCAAGTTAGACATTGGGTATGTCCGAACTATCATCCGTACGGTATTGAAGAATGTAGACATACGCTCCATGGGGAAGGAGTTAATACCGTAATACGTATTTCATACTACGTATGCATGAGACGACCAATAAGAGTGGCAAAAAGTTTGATCTCAACTTTTATGACGTGTGAGACTCTTGAGGAAATAAGTTCCTCAATTCTTAGTCCCCTCAAGACTCTTACTTATTCTCAAGGTTTCTATTTAGTGTTTGCTATCTTAGGATGTTGCCAATGGTCATGAGTTAGATTCGATCTAATGGGACATTTCTAGAAAAGCAAGCTAAACCGAAATTGAGAGTTTGAAGGAAAGAGGAAGATCGATTTTGGAGAATCACATTGTAGTTTTTGTATTCACTGGTCGACCAATTATGATTGTCTTTGTGATAATTATAATTGTGAATACAATATATATCATTGTTTAAAAAAGAGATCAAGAGAGAGATATTAATGTGATTGATCGATCTAGGGTACTGCATACTAAATCTACTCGGAGTGTGACGCCCATTATGAGCTGCTATATATTCCTAACAGATGTATAGCAACGAGCTCTCAAAGTATCTTTGGTCGCACGGATTATTCACCAAGTATGAATGTTGAAGAGAGGTAAAGAGAATTACATTCGGCCCACCATGTTAAGAGAGAGTCTATGTTGGATTATTCTCTCGATGGGGCTGAGTAGGCCTGTCCGTCCGCCCATGTTGGTTTTGGACCACCATGTGCGAGTGGGAGATGAAGGATTTATTAGTAATTGGGCTTAAGGCCCATCCGCCAAGTTGGGCCCCGAAAGCCCGGCCCACGGGAATAAGGCCCGTGGAAAGAAGGGGGTATAAAAGGGAGGAGAGAGAGAGAAAAGACACCGTTTTATTCAAAAGGAAAAGACGTGCGTTCTCTCTGCGCTCTCTCTCTCCAAGAACCCAAAAGAACAAGTAAGCACACGGCGTGTTCTTCCTCCCTTCAAGGCTTCATCGGATCGAACAGGACCGTTTTCTTCCTCCATTGGCGTTAGGTGTTTAATCTGTGGCTAACAAGGTACGCTCGATTCCGTGGTGTGCTTTACGATCGGTGATACGTGTTTTCCCGGGCTTCGTCTTCCGCATTGATTTAGGGGTTCGATTTAGTGTCGAATCCGGTTTTTGGGGATCCGTTATTCCCAACATCTGGTTTGAGGATGCCTGGGCTTTGGACGTTGGGGCCGCGGGAAGAAAAGAATGTTACAGCCGGGGCGACTGATCTCCCGATGATTTGCGTGCCTTTGAATAGGATCGTGGCCCTTGGTGCCGACGCTGTGCTCAGGTATCTCTTGATCTGTCTCCCAGCGACATAACTCACGTGGACGGCGGGAAGCACATGCGCATCTGCGAATGTGGTGTATCCATCAGTGACATCGTTCACGAGGATCATGGCCACACCACCTGCATCCTTGACCCCTTGACCTTTCGCTACTCGCCCAGTTCCGTCACTGTCGCACAGAACCACTTTCCCTTGGACCTCCGAGCGATTTAGTAATCCAGGAAGGCAGTTTGCTTCCGGATAAACAAGGGGAAGTGGCGCCGGATGAAAGTCGTGCGGTTGGTATAAGGTCTCCCCATCGAACTCCTGCCCGTTCCCGAGCTGGGCCGTGGCCTTTATGCTGCGGTCGATGCTGCTCGCTCCCACAGTGAGAATCCACGGTGCCTCATTTGACAATGTGAAGCTGGATGGCCCATTATTCCCTGCGGAGCAGCTGACGAAGATGCCCTTTTGGGTGGCAGCAAATGCACTAGTTGCAAGCAAGTCGTCGAAGAACCGTTGGGAACTTCCTCCTAAAGAGATGGAAAGCACATCGACACCATCCTCAATGGCTGCGTCCAATCCAGCTAATACGTTGCTGTCGAAGCACCCTAGAATATCGCAAGCCTTGTAAATTGCCAAATGCGCAAGAGGCGCAATGCCTATGGCTGTGCCATTGGCATTACCAAACACGCCAGCATTTCTCACAAAAGCACCAGCAGCTGTGCTGGAAGTGTGTGTGCCATGGCCCTCACTATCATATGGTGGAACAGCCTGTGCAACAGTGTTACTTGAGCCCATGAAAGATCTTGCACCGATGAGCTTGTTGTTGCAGCACGTCCCGTTGAAGTCGCACCTGCCCTTCCATTTGGCCGGGGGCGGCGGCACCCCCTTGTCACTGAAGGAAGGGTGGTCAGGGAAAATCCCCGTGTCCAATACTCCGATGATCACGCCCTTACCATAGTTCAAGTCCTTCCAGAGCCCAACTCCTTGGTGCAATCCCAAGAAGTCGGGGGTGTGAGTTGTGTGTAGAGAGAGAACCTTCTCCGGACGCACGTACAAAACGCCGTCTTTCTCCCGAATGGCTTTAGCTTCCTCGGCCGTTAATTTGGCCGCGAACCCTGATAGCGCATGTCGGTATGAGTGAACCATCCTTTGCTCTTGGTGGGAGCTGGTTGCCGTGGTAGGCAAAAATGACCGATAAAAAGTATCGAGATCCTCTGGAGTAGAGGACTGTTTGACGGTCGGCTTTCGTACTTGGATAATATAAGTTGACAATGGGCTATTTGTATCAGCTTCTGCTACAGAAGCATTAGCTGGGGAAAGGCTTAGAATGTAAATGAGACCGAGAATGAAAATCGTCAAGCCGGTTGGAGACAATCTGTATTTCTGGTCTTCCATCTCGAATTTGCAGGAGAAACAGAGAAAAACTTTTTGCTTATGAGGTCTGTGTTGATAGTAATAGGAGAAATGAAATGAAGAAATGGCGTTTGATCTCATGACCCTCCGGAAGCGTACATTGATGTTTTTTTCCCTTTTGAAGGTAAGGATCTTTAGTGATTTTTTTTTCCCTAACTTGCATTCGCATTCCCTTAAGGACAGGTCACCATCCATGCAAATTTTCTAAAATAGACTAATGTATCAACGGATATATAAATATGCAGATTGAACATGCTTTACAAAGACACCCTAAATAAGTTACTTTCCTCAAATAAGCTTCCGAACATGAAAATAAAATCAAACCAAAATCCTATGGGTAAATGCAATCCTAATTAAGCTTTGCTAGCATAAAATTTTTCTGGGTTACCGTAAGAATTAGGATAATTCTTTAACGTAAAAATGATAATTTTACATTTTTATGACTCTAAAAATTGTGCACTAGAGAAAAAGTAAATCTACTCAAAATAATGTAGATATACAACTTTACCTTTAATGCAAATGCAGGTCTTTAGTTATTTTTATGTGATTTTCTAGGAATATGCAATCTAAAAGTACTAATATGGAAGAGATTATGCTTTTTATTTTCTATTTTCATGACTTGGAAATGAGGCATGTAAACCAAAATAAAATCTAAAAGATCTACCTGGAAAGTTTCTACTTTTTGTAACCTGACATCTATAAAGATGCAAATGCAATACGACATCCAATTCAATTTGCCAAAGAATATGCAAATTCTAAGATATGCTGAAATATGCATATGAGAACACACTCAAATTGCAAATATGAACTTTTCTATATAAGTTAATATTCAAAATGCAATTCCTTGAACGCAGAAAACCTAATTAATGTAAACATGTAATTTTATTTAAACTGCCCCAATTAAGTAGCAAATAATTGAATAGTAAAAGGCAAGAAAATAATAACTCCAGCCATCTCGGGCAATAAATGAACAATCCCTTGATATAAGGTAAGCAAAAAGTAAATCAAGTATTCTAAAATATACTAACGTATTAAAGCAAATATATATGTGCGTGCTATGTAAAGTGTTATAGGAAAAACACGCCTAGATAGATCATTTTTTTAAAATGAGCTTCTAAACATGAAAACAAAATCCAACTAATATCCGACGTGGGATCTTAATTCTACTAGGTAAATATGGTAATTTAGTAATTTTATGACTCAATTTGTGCATAAGAGGATATTTATTCTACTCTAAATGATGGGAAAAATTATCTACAAAGTCCTAGACTCATGTTACAGGGGAAAAGTGCCAAAAAAGTCCTAAACCTTTTGTCATTGTGCCGATTTAGTTCTAAACCTTTTTTTGGTGCCGATTTAGTCCTAAACCTTTTTAAGTTGTGCCGATTCAGTCCTTTCCGGCCAATTTGGCCGGATTTTGCTAACGGACGCCGGATTTTTTGACTGGACGCCGGACGGCTGACGTGGACAGCTTTTATTAATATTTTAATATTTTTGAAATTTTTTATTTTTTATTTTTTATTTTTTATTTATTTTTTATTTTTTTATTCCTCCGGCCCGGTCGCCGAGATCCGGCGACCGGCCAGAGGCGACGGCCACGGCGAGGTCGAGGTTGACCTCGCCGGCCACCTCGCCGTGGGCGCGGGGCGGCCTCGCGCGGGCGGCGAGGCTCGCCCTCGCCGAATCCGGGGCGAGGGTCGAGCCTCGCCCATGGCCGGTGAGGCTCGACCTCGCCAGATCCGGCGAGGGCGAGCCTCGCCCATGGCTGGCGAGGCTCGACCTCGCCAGATCCAATGAGGGCGAGCCTCGCCCGCTCAACGCGAGGTCGCCCTCGAGGCCTGGGCGGCAAGGCTCGCCCTCGTCGGATCCGGGCGAGGGTCGAGCCTCGCCCATGGCCGGCGAGGGCGAGCCCCGCCGCCTGCCGGATCTGGCGAGTGAGGGGGTTCGAGCGGGGGAGAGAGTCGGAGGGTAGACCGCCGGCCACCGCACTGAGCCGCGGCCGTCGGCCTACGGCCGCGCCCGGTTTCAAGCGCCGAAGCTCCGGTCCTTTTTGTGCCTTGCGTTGGTCGGACCAGGCCGGAGCTCGCGGCCAAGGCCGAGGAAACCCCGGCCACGTGAGACCACCGCCGCAATGCCTTTGCCGCCCGATGCCGTCCACCACCGCTCGCCGACCCGCCGCCATATCCGGCGAGCGGGCGCGGCTCGCCCTCGCCGCCCGAGCCTCGAGGGCGGCCTCGCGCGGGCGGGCGAGGATCACCCTCGCCGGATCGGCGAGGTCGAGGGCGCCCTCGACCTCGCCGGTGGCCGCGGGGCGGCCGCGCGGAGGGCGAGCGCCCTCGACCTCGCCGAGATCCGGCGAGGGCGATCCTCGCCCGCCCGCGCGAGGCCGCCCCCGCGCCACTGGCGAGGTGGCCGGTCGCCGGACCTCGGCGACCGGTTGGAGGAAGAAGAACAGAAAAAAATAAATAAATAAATAAAAAAAAAAAAAAAAATAAAAGTAAAAAATTCAAAAATATTAAAATATTAATAAAATGTGTCCACGTCACCCGTCCGGCGTCCAGTCAAGTAAAATCCGGCGTCCAGTCAGCAAAATCCGGCCAAATTGACCGGAAAGGACTGAATTGGCACAACTTAAAAAGGTTTAGGACTAAATCGGCACCAAAAAAAGGTTTAGGACTAAATTGGCACAATGACAAAAGGTTTAGGACTTTTTTGGCACTTTTCCCCATGTTACAGTGACTATTTCAATCCTAACATTTTAAATTTGGCAGTTAGTCTTAAACCTATAAATAATTTGTCAATGTAATCTTTCCAGCCAATTTTAGTTGGAAATTGCCGATGTTACGGTTTAGTAAGCACCAGTCATCCCATACGTTTTATAAACGGCGCTGACGTTGACTTTTCTTATTTAAATTTTTTTAAAAATAATTTCTTTTCCTTTCTTTGTTTTTCCTTTTTTCTTGGTGATAGCCGATTGAGGGAAATAGGGAAAATAGAAAGGGTAAAGAAAAGGAAATGAGAAAAAATAGAAAATTAAAAAATTGCAAAAATCATCCATGGCCTTGCCATTACAAGACGGTTGACGTCTAAGTTAGTGATTTTTAATTTAAATTGGCTAAAATGATTATATGGGCAAATCATCAAACGGTTTATAACTAAATTGGCCAAATTGAAAAATTTATAACTAAATTGGTTGGCCTATAATAGGTTTAGGACTTGTTGGACAATTATCTCAAATAAATATGCAATTTTATCTTAGATGCGGATGTGATCTTAGAGTAATTTTTACGTAATTTTTTTATGAACATGCAATCTAAAACAATTAATTAATATGGAAGAGTTTATGTTTTAATATTTTATTTTCAGGACACGGAAATAAGTCTTGTAAGAAGATCTACATTTGCACTATAATATCAATTCATGAAAATTTTTATTTTTTCTAAGATAGCATTTATGATGATGCAAATATAATATGACACCCAATTCTAATTTGTAAAAATGTGCAAGCTCTTAAATCTGGATAAAGAGATTTACATGGAGCTTCCACAGGGATTACGCAGATAGGGAGAGTCTCGTGTGTGTTGTCTCCGCAAATCCTTGTATGGACTCAAACAGGCTTCTATGCAATGGTATGCCAAGCTCACTACTGCTGTAACCAACATAGGTTTTCAGCATTCCAGACACGATTATGCCTTGTTCACATGGACTGAAGGTACTTCATTAATTTATCTTTTAATATATGTTGATGACATTCTTATCATGGGGAATCATGAACTGGCCATTGAAAAATTCAAAAGCTATCTGCATTCCACTTTCCATATCAAAGACTTGGGATCTCCTAAGTATTTTCTTGGAATTGAGATAGCTCGGTCTGACAAAGGAATATCTCTTAGTCAAAGAAAGTTCATTATGGAAATAGTCTCTAAAGCAGGATTGTTAGGATGCAAACCGACAGTTATCCCGATCGAGCAGAATGCAAAGTTAACAACACATGAATATGATTCGAGCTCATCTTCTTCCATTGAGGATTCACTACTTGAAGATCCATCAGTATATAAACAACTTGTTGGAAAACCGATTTATCTCACGATGACAAGACTAGATATATGTTATACTGTGCAAATACTCAGTCAATTCATGCACAAGCCGAAGCAATCCCATATGAATACAGCCTTGAAAGTGGTGAAATACTTGAAGGGATGCCCAGGACTTGGCATTTTTCTATCTCGAGATTGCGACATGAAAATGATGGTGTATTGTGATACGAATTATGCCATTTGTCCGATGACGAGAAGGTCCATCACTGGTTTTTGTATCAAATTTGGAAAATCTCTTATCTCGTGAAAAACAAAGAAGCAGTTAACCGTATCACTATCATCAGCGGAGTCAGAATATCGGGCTATGACAAAGACTGTTTGTGAAATAATTTGGATACGAGGATTGTTTGCGAATCTTGGAGTACAAGTTCATGGACCCAATAAATTATTCTGTGACAATGATGCTGCACTCAAGTTAGCCACCAATCCAGTGTTTCATGAGAGGACTAAACATATAGAGGTCGATTGTCATTTTACTCGAGACAGCATTCAAGAAGGAATCATCAGAACGAGAGGAATATGAACTGCGGAGCAACTTGCGGACATTTTTACCAAGCCATTATGCCAAAGACAACATGCATATCTATTGAGCAAGCTTGGTGTCCTCGATATATATAGACCACCTACTTGAGGGGGAGTGTTGGAAATATGATTTGATAACTTAGAAAATACCGATCCTGAGTATCAATGATTGTTTCATTTAATTAGTAATTGACTTGGTAAAATAGGAATTAGGATCGATGTATATTTTCATTTATTTCTTTCATGTTTTACACTTTACCCTTGTATTACAAATAGTGTAATGAACGTGTACAAGAAACATACTGAAATAAAAAGCTCCAGTTTTCCTCTCCACTTCATTTCATTTTCTGTCAAAATCCATCGTTTAAAAATTTGTGACTCCCTTACAATTAAAGTGGCCAAAAAAACGATTATACTGGGAAAGTTCTAAAAAGCATAGACACTCCTTCCGATTACTCAAACAAAACAGCGGTAGGGGTTCGAATCAAATGCCGATCAGAGACCCACGTTTTCGCCTTCTAAGCAAACAGCATCCCTTTCCAGTCAACTCTCCTCGTAAAGTCAACCATGTAAGTCGCTGTTTGGTTCACCTCCGTGAACTCTAGATCATCCGGTTACATAGTTTAGACCCTTGATAGGGTCGATGATTGGCCGGTAACAGGACTTTGCTGGTCCGACGTTCCTCGCCGTCCTTGTCACACTCACTTTCATCGCCGAACCCTCAAACCTCACGCTGATCGATCGATAGTTGAGCTGGTGATCGGGTATGCTCGTTATGCTGAGCATGTGACTTCCTTTTGAACTATGATCTCAATTTTGGAGTCGTTATAGTTGAGCCCGCAAAGATAAGCCAGGTAATCTTGCGGTTCAATGTATAAATAAGACCCGTGTCGACAGCCTTTGATGGGTTAATGTGTCCTGCGCTGGTGGCGAAAATGTCCACCGGATGGAGCGTCTGGTCGATGATGGGTTGGCGTTCCACGTTGGAGGTGGTGGCGGTGATCATGATGGTGGACTTGGTGGAGCCTTTGAGCAGCACCGCCACGCCGCTTTTTGGGAGGTCCCGGAGATGATGTTGAATGCGTGCTTCATGTTTCTGGAATTGTCTAAAGGAATTGGCCAACCGACAAGGATATTCACGCCCGGGCCAATGATGTCCGGCTTGAGGATACCGGGGCTTTGTTTGTTGCAGCCGCAGGAAGAGAAGAATGACACAGCCGGGGCAGCCGATCCTCCGATGAGGATGCCTTTGAATAGGATCGTGGCTGTTGGTGCTAGCGTCATGCTCAGGTAGCTCTTTATCGCTGTCCCCGCGACGTAGCTCACCACGACTACGGCTAGGACATGTACCTAGGCTATTGTGGCGTGCGCTTAGGTGGGACTGTTCAAGAGGATCTTTGCCACGCCACCCGCTAACGTGACCTCTTTACCCGGTGTTACCGGATCGCTTTTAAGGCTGAACGCGCACACAACCGCTATCCCTCTGAGGTCCGAGCGGCCTTCTAGTGATCCGGGAAGGCACATGGCCGTTTTTTTATCTCCATTTACTTCGTCATAAACAAGGGAAAGTAGCGTCGGACTGAAGTCGTGGGGTTGGTGGATGGTCTCCCCATCGAACTCTTGCCCATTCCCAAGCCGCGCAACAGCCGCTATAGTGCGGTTAATGCTCTGCTCGCTACCACGGTGAGAATCCACGGCGCACCATTTGCCACCGTGCCATTCTGCAGCCCACTATTTCCTGCAGAGCAGCTGACCAAGATGCCCTATTTTGATTTGGTAGCGGCAAATGCACCCTTTGCAATGGTGTCATGGAAGAACGGCCTGGATTTTTCTCCTAGTGAGAGGGAAAGCACATCGACGCCGTCCTCAATGGCTACGTCAAACGCAGCTAATACGTTGCTCTCGACGCACCGAAGTGCACAAACCTTGTAACGTTGCCAAATGCGCAAGAGGCGCCATGCCTGTGGCCGTGCCTTTGGCAAGACCAAGCACGCCGGCATGCCTAACGAAAGCACCGGCAGCTCTTGAGAAAGATGAAGAACTCAAACAAGATCAAGCGATCGACTCTGAAGAACATTTGTATTCCAGTATGGTGATTGTATCATTGTAACTCAGTACATTTGAAATAGAAAAGAATACAATTCCTCTGTTCTATCTTCTAAGATCAATCTTACTTGATTTGCTTCAGCACTTTGATCTTCAGCTGTCAACTATTCTTCGAATCTTCCTCTTCAATACAGAGATTGCTCAGCGTTTGTTGATGATCCTAATTCTCCTTTCTCCATACTTTCCTCTTCTCTTTTCACTCTATCTATTTTTCTATATCTTCTTATGTAAAGCAAGAAGAGTATTTATATCTAAGAATATAACAGAACTCGGTTACAAGGGAAAACCGAATACAGCAACTACTTAACAGAAAAACCTATTTGACTACGCTTATGACTTAGTGATCCAAGTCATTTATTATTTGAGCATCTCATTCATTGATGTCGATCCAAGCTGGTCTTCCTTATAAGATCTTTGCCGTTGATTACATCTTATGACTTGACGATCCAAGTCATTTGCTGTATCGCCAAGTCCTCTGCTTTTGCTGTATTGCTAAGTCCTCTGTTTCCATTTTTCCAACACGTGCTGTTTCCGTTCTTCTACAGCATATTTCCGTTCTTCTACAGCATATTTTGATCCTTTATACTTAACATGCTGGAAGTGTGCATGCTGTGGCCAAAACCATCATAGGGCGTGCCAGGCTGCTTGTCAGGAACACTCGAGTCGACAAAAGGCCTTGCACTGATGAGCTCATTGTTACACGCGTGCTCTTGAAGTCGCACTTGCCCATCCATTTGGCCGGGAGCAGAGGCACCCCCTTGTCGCTGAAGGAAGGGAGGTCGTGAATCCTAAGAGGTCAGGGGTGTGAATTGCGCGTCGAGAGAGTGCCTTCTTTGGACGCATGTACGAAACACCGTCCTTCTCCCGAATGGCTTTAGCTACCTCAGCGGTCAATTGGCCGCGAACCTGGATAGCACATGTTAGTATGAGTACACCATTCTTTGCTCTTGGTTAGAGCTGGCTGCTGTGGTGGGTAAATATGACCGATACAAAGTATCGAGATCCTCTATCGTAGCGAAAGGTTTGTCCGTCGGCTTTCGTACTTGGATAACATAAGTTGACAATGAACTACTTGTATCAGGTACTGCAATAGCAGCATTAGCAGGGGAAATGCTTAGAACGTAAACGAGACAGAGAATGAAAATCGTCAAGGTGATCGAAGACAATCTGCATTTCTGGTCTTCCATCTCGAATTTACAGAAGAAACAGAGAAATACTTTTTGCTTCTGTGTATATATATGAGAAGAGAAATGAAGAAATGCATCGGTCTCATGACCCCCCGGAAGCCAGTATCGGTACTTTTTCCCTTTTGAAGAAAACTGTCCATAGTGATTTTTATTTTCTAAGATGCATATACATTCCCATGCAAGAATTGCGTGGTACCTATTATAACCCGACAGGACATAGCACCGTCCATGCAAATTTACTAGGAAAAATTCCAAATAAAGACGTAAAATGTCCTCATTTTCTCAAATAAGAGTTTCAAATGAACTTTATTTCATGCTTTCTCAAATAAATACTCGAAGTAAATCTTATTTCAAATAGTGCCTAAAATAACTATGTCAGTTTTAAAGAATGGCCTAACTCACCTGTTGATAAGGGCATTTTCATTTTTTAATTTATAATTTTTTTTCCTTTTATTCCTTTTATGCGTAAGATGAAAAAATAAAATAAAAAGCGGAAGGGGAAGGGAAAACAAGGAGGGCTCTGCAAGCCCTTTCCACCATCGACGGTGATGGGGTGGCGGCGAAGAGGGCTAAGCCATTGCTTGATTTCCTTCTTTAAAAAAAAAAAAAAAATTTATTTTTCATATAACCTAAATAATATTTATAATTATATTTATTTTGGACAAAAATGCCCTTGACCATCTGGAATATTTAGCCGGTCGACAAGTCAGATTCTTTTTTAAAACTGTCATGGCCACTTTAGGCCCTTATTTGAAATTGCCATAATCACTTCAAACATTTATTTGAAATAAATTCCACTCCAGGTCCTTATCTGTAATTTTTCCAATTTACTAAAATAGACTAATGTATCAATGAAAATAAAAATCTGCAGATTTAACATGCTATACAAAGACGCGCATCCTAAATAAATTACTTTCCTCGCATGAGCTTCTAAACATGAAAAATAAATTGCTGTCCAAGCAAATTTTTTCTTTTATCTTTTTTCGTATCCTGTATTTTTATCCGGTTGCCATCCAACCTTTTCCGGATCTGGCAAGGGTAGCCCTCACTAGCCAAGACCAGCCCTCCCACAATGGCTCTAAAATTTTCAAAACATACTATGCTGACATCAACCTGTTTGCTTAAATATATATGAGTGTTTATAAATGAATTGAAAAGGTAAATTGCACATGGCACATTTAGTATTCATGTGTAGACAAGTTGATCCATTTATTATATATAGAATGGATCCTGGACACTCTTAACTAACTGGTCGTGTTGAAATTTATTAACTCTATGTAAGAAGGATCAAGTTAAATTTTTTTATATGACAGGTCACTCCCCTAGCTCCCTCTGACTTCAGTTTTGGAACCCTAGAAATCACATTCGCTCCCTGCGATTGCTCAGACCCAATAACGACAGGGGTTCGGACAAAATGCTGAGAAGAGACCCGCGTGATCGCCTCCTTGAGCAGACGGCGTGGTCGCAGTCGCATTCCCATCGACTCTCCTCATGAAGTCAACCCCCTAACTCTGTTCGATTTGCCTCCGTGAACTCCAGATTACCCGAGTACCCGCCAATTGAGTCGAGACCCGTGATCGGGTCAATGACCAACCTATGTCGCGACTTTGCAGGTCCGACATTCCTAACTGTCCTCGTCGCGCTCACAATCATCACCGAACGCAAAAACCTCATGCTGATTAATGGATAGTTGAGCTACTAATCCCGGTGTGCTCCTTATGCTCGAGTATGTGACTTTTATTTTTTAAACACGAGATCGATTTTGGAGCCGGTGTAGTTGAGCCCACAAAGGGAAACGAAGTAATCTTGTGGTCCAGCATCGTAAATGAGACCTGGGGTGATGCCTTTGATGGGTTAACATGTCCTCCATCGGCAACAATAATGTCCTGTGGATCGGCCCTCCGTGTTGGAGGTGGTGGTAGTGGTCATGATAACAGACTTGATGGCGTCAAGGGGATGTTCAAACCCGAACCCATCAATATATCAAATTGAATTTATCTTCACTCAAAAACATAAGCTAATGATTTAGATACCAGCTAGCATATATTAGTTGTTCTAAATCACACAAATTCTCTGATATGAGTTCTTTTCTAATATAACTCACACGTGCATTTCAACATCCAAATAGTATATTTTAATATAAGTGAACTATTCTTTGCTTTTTGTTTGAACTGGCTATTGTGGCAGGCAAATTGACCGATACAAATTATCGAGATCCTCCAATGCAGCGAAATCTTTGTCCGTCAGCTTTTGCACTAGGATATTTTAAGCTGACAATGATGTATTCGCTACTACAATAGCAGCATTAGCAGGTGAAATGCTAAGAATGCAAGCGAGAACGAGAATGAAAATCGTCATGGTGGTCGGAGAGAATTCGCATTTCTGGTCTTCCATCTCGAATTAGCAGAAGAAACAGAGAAATGCTTTGTGCTTCTGAGCTGCGTTGGTGATCTAACTTGTAGCGCTTACACACGGGAGGAGGGAAGAGAAATAGGAGGATTCGTATCTTTTTTTTCTTTTGCTTTTTTTAAGGAAACATTTCATACAATCTTAAGTGATTTTTATTTACTAATATGCATTTAGGATGAGTTTGTTTTGTGGAAAATGAATTATTTGAAAAATATTTTCCTAAAAATATCATTTGTATCATTTACAAAAATGAATAATTAGTATTTTTTTTTTCTTTTTAAAGAAAACATTTCACCCAATCTTGAGTGATTTTTATTTCCTAAAATGCATTTAGGGTGTGTTTTTTATATGGAAATATGAATGATTTAAAAAATATTTTCCTAAAGCGTCACTAATAAATGAATGAACAGAAAATATATTTATCATTCACGGTATTTAGATATAAATTACTATCGATAATGAAAGTATTTTTCATTAATTAATTATCTCAAGCGATATAGGCAATAATTTTTAGGAAATTTTTCCAAAATCATTTAATCCCAACAAAACAAACGGACCCTTACATGTCCCTGCATTTCCGGCTGTAAACCAAACATTTAAAAAGTTACAAAAAAAATTATTTAAAGTAATAGTAATAAATCAGAAGATAATAACTCGAAGCGTTTCCTCCGGGACAGGATCATGTGAACCGGTAAATGAAAAGTCAATGCGAGTTTTCTAAAATATATTAAAGTATCAAAGAAAATATAAGTATTCGGATGTTTTTGTTTTTTTGGTCGGTAAGTATTCGGATGTTACTAGCAATACATAGACAGCCCCTAAATAAATTACTTTCCTTAAATGAGCTTCCAAACATGAAAATAAATTCTAACTAATACCATGGGGAGATCCGCACCTGCTTAATTGCAGGGAAGTAGAGCTCCCTCAAGCCTGGGGGTTTCGGTGTGTTCAACACCTTAGGTGTTCCCCCAGCGGTTGACTCTTCCATTTTTGTGACCCGGAATGGGGGCTCCGATAACCGGGGCCTTTGTTTAAGGTCCTTAGGCTGGACCAACATGTAATGTAAACATAAAGTCATGAAATCTAAACATTCTAAATGGGCACTACACATTCATGAAAATTCTATTTATTTAACTTGGCATTTATGATTATGCAAATATATTATACCACCTGTTCTTAATCTGCAAAAATATGCAAACTCTTAGATATGTGGACAATTGTCCGAAAAGTTCTAAACCTACTATTCAATTCTAAATCTTTCAATTATACCAATTTAATCATAAATCTATTAATAATTTGCCAAATTAGTCTTTCTAGCCAATTTTGGTTGGAAACCTGTGTGAACATTGTTCATCCTACACCGACCAAAAAAAAAAAAAAAAAAAGAAGAACATTGTTCATCCTACGCGACATGATCAATACTAACATGAAGGAATTTTGGAATATTTTAGATTTTTCTGATTTTTTTCTTTTTTTCTTTTTTTTTAAATCTTCTTTCTTTTTCCTATTTCTTTAGCGACCGGTGACAGGCGAGATCGCCCTCACTAGACTGACGATGCTCGACCCCATTGAATCTAGAGAGGGTCGCCCTCATTGCCTCTAGCGAGACCCTCGCTTGTGCCTAACAAGGGTGTCGTGGCCCTCACCCTGCAACCAATAGAGGGAAATAGCAAAAGAATGAGAAAAAAAAAAAGGAAAAAAGAAAACATTCAAAAAATTTAAAAGAATGTAAAAATTGTCCACATTAGCACTACCCATGCCGCATCATTGAAGGCTAGACTGGTGAACATGACATGCTTTGCAAGTTCCTATTTTCTATTTTTGTCCTAACCCTTACGTCTGATTTTTTTTTTTTCATTTAAGTTATTTTAATCTTGGAGAAATTACTTCACATCATCCTTGACATCATTTGTCCTCACTTTCAAGTGGACCACTAAAATTGCATCTCGGCTTCGATTTCATTTTCAATCTGGTTGATCAAGTTGGAATTTTCAGTGACCTCTGATGAACGTCTAGCAAAAATTGAGTTTTGCATCATGGAGGCAGGGGCTGTTTGGTGGTGTTATTCACCTACTTCTAACTTGTTTTCGTGACCTACTTCTAAATTTTCAAACTGAAAACAAAAAATTACTTTAAATGGGAAATATTTTGAAAAAATACAATGATTCTACGTTTCAATATTTGGACATATTGAAAGGTTTCGAGTTTTTTTTTTTTGGTGACAACAATAGATATCGGTTGTGACAAAACACGGATGTCATTGCCGGCCCGTTACAAAGTTCATTGTTTAAATCTAATTAATCTGTGGTAATAAACGCGTATTGTTCTGTCCTTTGACGATCGTAGGATCCATTTAGGACCATGGGCCAATGTTAAAGTAGGCAGAATCCAAGCGAGGCCCAATGATGTGCGCACCGTCGGATCATATACCGTTGAGCCTGATTTAGCAAAACATTAGCTTCAGTACGAGAGTACATAATTCTGTCACTTATTTTATACATTAGAAAAGGTGATATAAATAAAATAAGACAAAAAGGGTCTTCAGCTTACTAGTTAGGAAAAGGTAAACTGACTGTGTGTTAAATTGCTTTATTTCGCATCTCAAAAGAAACTATATTGATAAATCCATAAATTGAAATCTTTGGTTATAGATCAAAATTATCCATGTGGTCATTAAAGCTGCTAAAATGGATCACAAACTCATTATGCAACTAATATCTAATGGCCCCTTGTAGAATGGGTAAGCTGTTTGGCCACAAAGTGCGGGCAAAATGGGTTGACGAAAAAAATAAGACTTAGTAAAATGGGTCATGATGGGTCGCTTAAACGATCCATATCCCAACTCGCTTGGCCTTCTATGTTGGAAGATATGCAGGATCTATTTTTGGTTATGATCATGCATTAAATCAATTAGGGATTAGATTGATTAGATTGAGATGTCAATACGATTGTAAAATTTTTCTTTTCCTTTTATTCATGTATCTTCTGTATTATAATTACAGTGTAATGAACATTGAATGTAATAGAGAAAACAGAAAACTTCCACAAAAGCTTTATGATCTCCTCTTTCCTTCCGCCTATCTTTGCTTCTCTACGTCTTCTGACATGGTATCAGAGCATTGCTCTTAATTCCGCTTCCGCATACATTGATTGCCTATCGTTGCTTCCCGATCTCGCAAAACTAGATCAAAGCGAAAAGGAATCAAAAATTTGTTAGAGAAGAAAGAAGCAGAGGAAGTTACTCACCATGAATCCACCAGAAAATCCGTCCCTCGGCTCGGATACACAATCCACAGGAGAGGCTACATCCGCACAACAAGTTCAAACCACAATTCCGGCGATCCAACAAAGCAAACTCAGATTCGAGTCCGCCTTGGCGTATCACTCGGCCAGTCAAACATGGGGTTGCCCGTTTGGGCATCCTTACCATTGGGTACCATATCCATGGTACGCTGGGGCTTCCCCAAATGCATCATCGCCGGGGACGGGAGCGGCTGAGCAACCCCCGGCCGACGGAGTCCGCCAACCACCAATGGGGTAAACTCGGCCGTCGGTTCGAACAAGTGAGCGGGTCGGGTGAACCGGGTTTATGGTCGAATCCCTACCCGGGTGTTTCTAATGCGGTTTATGGATCCGGATTTACCGATCGGGTGCAGGGCGAACCCCTACCCAAATTTTCCACAGGGGTTCCTTCCGTTTCCGATCGCTGCCGTCACTGGCCGATCGGAACCTGGCGACCCTTTATATGTATCAACCGCCGACGGTCCAGAAGTGAAATTGATTAGTCTGCAACTTACCGGGTCGGAGAATTACTCCAAATGGTCGCAGGATTTCCGGCGGGCCCTTGTGACGAAGGACAAAGACGGATTTCTCGACGGAACAATACCCATACCGACGGACGAGCGGCTGGCCAGGCACTGGAGAAAGTGCAACCACCTCATCCGAACGTGGATCGGCAATTGCATTTCTCCAGAGGTGGCCGCCGGGCTTCCTTCGACGGAAGATTCAAAAAGGATGTGGGACAACATCAAAGAAATGTACGGGAAACTAGATCGAGCCAAGATCTTTTCCCTCATGCAGGAATTAAGCGAGTTAAAACAGGGAAATACGACCGTCACGGCCTGCTACAACAAATTGTCATCTCTCTGGAACCAACTCGAAGCAACGGAGGAGAAGCTCGAGGGACCGGCAGAGACGCTCCAACAGTACAGATCTATGAAGGAGAGAGAGAAGGCGACACGATTCCTTTTGATTTTGAACAAAAATTATCTAACATTTCGATCTCAGATCTTGGCGATGGATCCGGTGCCTCCTCTCGGACGAATCTTCCAACTGGCTGTTCAAGAGGAAAGCCAGAGGCTCGCGGTTCCGGAGCAAACACGAGGAAGCGACAGCATCGCCCTCGCGATGCGCGGCGTCCGGCGAGACTCGGGACAAACCCTAGCCCGAGAGAGAGAGAATCGCGAAAGGGGGCTAGGGTTCCAGGGAGGATTCGCACGTCCCTTTAAAAGGGAAGGGACGAACGGCCCAGATCCTCCGCCGAGATCTGACGGTGGACAGAGGCTCCATCAGTTCGGTGAATCGGACGGTGGATATTATCCCTCGTTGAAGGGATCCGACGGTCAGAACTATTCTCCATTAAATGGATTGGACGGTCAGATTTATTCAACATCAAAAGGATCGGACGGTCAGGTTTTTTCTGCATCTTTAAAGAATTTTGGTCAAAATTCAAAGGGGAGAGGCAAATTATATTGTGAATATTGCAAACGCCCACATCATACCATAGATAATTGTTGGAAATTACATGGTAAGCCAGGAGAAAAAGGAAAGAAAAAAGAATATGCTGCAGCTTACCAGGTCACTGGACCAACTGGTCTGAATTGTGATCAACCTATTACACATGGGCAATATCAGCAGCTGATGCAGACTTTGCAAAAGGTCGATGTTGGGAATAAAGGAGCAAGTTTTTCAGGTATTTCTCATTGCCCGATAAACTCTATTTCAAGAAAAGCTTGGATAATTGATTCAGGGCGAGCGATCATATTGTTTGTGATAGAGGATTTTTTTCCAATATGCATAAGAAATTAGATACACCTATTTCTGTGCAATTGCCAAATGGAAATATTACTCATGTCACTTCGACAGGCCCTGTCCAATTAAGTCATCAAATTACCCTTCAAAACGTTCTTTATGTCCCACAATTCCAATTCAATCTGATTTCTGTCTCCAAAGTCTGCAGAGAAAATTCATGTCAAATATTCTTCGATTCTGACACCTGTCTTTTCCAGGCCCGTTCGACTGGCAAACTGATGGGCTTGGGTAACCATTCTGAAGGGCTTTATTTTTGGATCAGTCATTTTGATTTATCTTCCCTGAATAAAAAATCGTTGTGTAATCTATCTACCAATGATAACAGTTCTCTTTTGCATTCTCGAATGGGTCATAGTGCATTCTTTCCTTACTCTAAATGTGAAATATGCCCGCTTGCAAAACAATCTCGAAATCCTTTTCCTTCCAGTACAACTCGTTCCACTAAAATTTTTCTCTGATTCATATGGATGTTTGGGGACCTTATCACACCCCACATCGGGATGGCTCGCGATATTTTCTCACAATTGTGGACGACTATTCTCGTGCCACATGGGTTTTCTTGATGCAGTCAAAGGCACAAGTTGGTTCTCATCTAAGGATGTTTCTAGTCCTAACTAAAAATCAGTTTAAAAGGTCGATTCAACGGATTCGAACTGATAATGGGACAGAATTCTTTAATAATGATTGCCGTTCACTCTTTCTGTCCCATGGCATTCTTCATGAAAGTTCCCGTATTTATACTCCACAACAGAATGGGGTAGTAGAGCGAAAACATCGCCATCTCCCGGAAGTCACGAGCACACTGAAATTTCAGGGATCCGTCCCCAGAAAATTATTGGGGAGATTGTGTTCTCACTGCAGCTTATTTGATCAACCGAATGCCAACACGGATACTGGATGGCAAATCGCCTTTCGAATTGCTTTATGAAAAAGGCCGACCTTAGATCATCTGAGGGTCTTTGGCTGCTTATGTTATCTTTGCAAGTAATGGGGCCTCGGGATAAAATGAGTCCTCGTGCTAGGAGATGCATATTCATGGGTTATCCAAATTTGCAAAAGGGATATCGTGTTCTTGACATAAGAACGGGAGATTTTTTTATTAGTCGAGATGTTATTTTTCATGAAAATGTCTTTCCCTTTCGTGAAAGCTCATTTTTCAAGACGAATTAAATGCTCCAACAAGTTCCCGGCGGATTCTAAATGAAGAAGAAGCATCCCCTGGTTTTATTCTCACAACTCCACCAGAAGCAGATCTTCCTTCCACCTTGCCTGATTCTCCTCCAGAAGGATTTCTGGATAGTGCTCTTGACGACACGACCAATACGGAGGATACCCCTGAGACACATGCATAAGAACAATATTCATCGCCACCACCGACAGCTCATCCACGTCGTTCAGGACGAGCCACAAGACCGCCAACCTGGACTAAAGATTATGCCTGTGCTTCGCTTAACTTACCAGGTATTCGCTATCCAATATCTTCTTACGTATGCTTTGATAAGCTTTCGTCAGAGCATAGATGTTGCATTAGCCATATTTCCCATGAGAAAGAACCCTCTAGTTATGATGAAGCATCTAGAGATCAACGATGGCAGCAGGCTATGGCAGCAGAACTAGAGGCATTGACTGATAACCACACATGGGAATTAGTCACTCTTCCTCAAAACAGAAAGTCCATAGGATGTAAATGGGTGTATAAAATCAAATATAGATCTGATGGTTCCATTGAGCGTTACAAGGCTAGGTTGGTGGCTAAAGGATATACGCAACGGGAAGGTTTCGATTATCACGAGACTTTCTCTCCTGTTGCTAAGGACGTCACAGTTCGTTCTTTTTTATCAGTGGCAGCTGTCCACAATTGGTCCTTACATCAGTTGGATGTTCACAACGCCTTTCTTCATGGCGATTTAGATGAGGAGATCTATATGGATATTCCTCAGGGCTTACGGAGACAGGGGGAGAATAAAGTATGTCGTCTCCGCAAATCTCTTTATGGTTTGAAACAAGCTTCAAGGCAATGGTATGCAAAGTTTGCGAATGCTCTCACAACTGCAGGCTTCAAACAATCCAAGTATGATTACGCCCTGTTCACGTGGACTAAAGGTATGTCATCTATCTACTTGATGATATATGTTGATGATATCCTCATCATGGGCAACGATGGTACTGCAATAGGGAGTCTTAAGAAATATTTGCATGCTACGTTCCATATAAAAGACCTAGGAGCACCGAAATACTTCCTTGGCATTGAGATTGCTCGATCCGACCAAGGGATTTCTCTCAGTCAGCGGAAGTTTGTATTGGAGATCATTTCAGAAGCTGGATTATCAGGATGCAAACCAGCAGTTATTCCTATCGAGCAGAACATCAAGTTAACCACAGCGGATTTTCTTGGAGGGATATCTCAGAATAATGACCCTATACTCAAAGATCCGACAAGTTATCAGAAGCTCGTTGGAAAACTCATATATCTGACTATGACCAGACCTGATATTTCATATGCCATGCAAACTCTCAGCCAATTTATGCACAGCCCGAAGGAGTCTCACATGAATGCAGCCTTGAAAGTTGTGAAATATCTAAAGAAATGCCCAGGACTCGGGATACTTACTGTCTAGAAAGTGTAATATGGAATTGACGGGATACCGTGATGCTGATTATGCGACCACGCCCGATGAGTCGAAGATCGATTGCGGCTTTTGTATTAAATTCGGGGAATCTCTTATTTCATGGAAGACCAAGAAACAGGCGACCGTCTCCTTATCTTCAGCTGAAGCAGAATATCGGGCTATGGCGAAAACTACATGTGAAATTGTGTGGCTGCGGGGATTACTTGGAGATCTTGGGATAAGGCTAAGAGGGCCAACAAAGCTGTTTTGCGACAATGATGCAGCTCTCAAACTCGCAGCAAATCCCGTGATGCATGAAAGAACGAAGCATATAGAAGTGGACTGCCACTTCACTCGAGAGAAGATTCAAGAAGGAATCATTGAGACAAGAGGAATTGGAACCGCAGAACAACCTGCAGACATCTTCACCAAACCTCTATGTCAAAGACAGCATGCATATCTTCTAAGCAAGCTAGGAGTCTTGGATATCTACAAGCCACCAGCTTGAGGGGGAGTGTTGGAAGATATGCAGGATCTATTTTTGGTTATGATCATGCATTAAATCAATTAGGGATTAGATTGATTAGATTGAGATATTGATACGATTGTAAAAATATTTCTTTTCCTTTTATTCATGTATCTCCTGTATTATAATTACAGTGTAATGAACATTGAATGTAATAGAGAAAACAGAAAACTTCCACAAAAGCTTTATGATCTCCTCTTTCCTTCCGCCTATCTTTGCTTCTCTACGTCTTCTGACATTCTAAGACTAAAGCAGATCTGGAGACTTAACTCAAAGGAAAATTGGAAAGAAAAATCTACAAGACGCACAAGCTCTTGGAGAGATGAACTATGATGGGAAATATTGTAAATTTTTTTATAAAATTGATGGGAGGAATGTACGCTTGGGAGGATTTTTGGTTTGTATCTAAAAAATATCTAGTGTAGTGAGTTGATTTTCAATAGAAAGAATGAAATTTGACAGGGCGTTATTATCCTTTTTATCCTCGAATAAAATATGCATTGCATCAAACAATATCTCACTGAATATAACGCATCTTCATTCTTTGCAGTAAAAAGCCCAAAGACCAGGCCGAGAATAGTGCAAGTCCAAATATGTTAATACATTCAGTTGGACCGCTTTTATTCAAAAACTGAAGCAAATAAGTATGAACAACAAGCACATTGTACTCACTTATGGCCGATGGTCCATATCTGCAGCAATTTGCATAGATTGTTGCACATCTAAAGAGAAGTTGAGCGCAACTTTAATATAATTTACTCTCTTTTTTTTTTTAATCTTTCTCGATCAACCTTTGGAGATCTGTGGAAAGAATTTAGATCTTTTCTTAATTTAATTTTTTACTAAAGATTCAATTTTTTAATTTACAAAAATTCCCAACAACATTAATGTGATTGTGCTGACAATGGCTATGATGATGACCGAGTAATGTCATTGGTTACTTTGTTAATGCATTCAAAATACGGATTATATAGATGGGCTTGGGTCATGGCGATGCCACAACCACAACGATCAGTGAAGTTCGACATAGGTTCACGGCCTCTTATTCGATGTCCCGCACGAGAGAGAGAGAGAGAGAGAGAGAGAGAGAGAGGCAATTATGTTTGGGGTCTCCACAGCGGCAGCGTGGGGCTTAGACGGAGGAGAGGCAACGTTAGCTGAGTTGGCTAGGGAAGCGACAACAAGTGACGACTTTTTATTTTGATTATTACTTTTTAAATTGATATAAAATTTTATCTAAATGATAGATTCATATGAAGGGCTTAAAGTTGTGTAAACGAGTGGGCACGAGTTTGCATAAATTGGATTAGATATGAATGTTTTTTTGTAATATGGATTGTATCAGTTATATGTTAAAGTGCTAGTTAGGTCGAATATGGAACTCTAAAATTGTATCGCATAAAAAGGGGTTAATGCGGGTTATATGGGTCAATTTGGGTGCAGACATTTTTTTCAACTCAATCCAACCTACTCATTTAACAGGCCTAGCCAACGTGTTTTTTTAGTATACTAATGGAAATTATCACAGGATGATGCAAAAGCTTCTGGAGATTCTTAGACATTAAGATGTCACGACATGGTGGGACCTCGCATTACACAAATTTCGAACACAAGAGGTTCGTTCGACATGTAGATTGGAGAGGCAGATGTTACATATGCAAAATCGTCAGATTTCCCATCCGCTGTTTCTCTGCTCGAATGGCCACAGACCACCACTGCATTTATTCACCCACTGAAACGGCATGATTCGATTTCTTGCGATTGTGTAAGCAGGTGGAACTTTTGGCTTGTAGCATGCGTGCAAGCAACATGCTTATTCGCACAAGCATTTGCAAGGCACCCCTGGGATTTTGAAGAAGTAACACACTTTCTCGAATTGGATGCAGGGGTAATTGGTTGGGCAGTGAGCGGTTCCCACCCCGGAATGGAGAACTGCCCATTGATTGCCGGTCTAATTATCTGATGAAACAGGTTTTCTAGGAAGGAATAAAGCTAAAATGTTGTATGGACACCAAACTAGCATGCGATCCTAATGAAGGAAATGATGTAGGAGGGAGGATGATGACAGTAATTGAGATGGGTCTCAATTTAGACAGCAAAAAGAGAGCATCAATGTCCTTATTTAAGATATAGAAGAAGCAAGTTTACTGTTAGGGACTTTAGAATTGATAGAAAACTTGATCGTGATAATTATAGTTACATATATATATATATATATATATGTGTGTGTGTGTGTGTGTGTATGTATGTATGTGGATGGTTCCATCTTTGGAACCGGACCAGTCCCCATGAGAATAGCTGGTTCTCGGTGGAGTTGGTCAAGTTCTAGGCAATTTCGGATTCTTTTGAATACTCCTAAATAAAAGGAATAAAGGAATTTCTTGGAGGGCAACTACCATAGTTAACCCCACTCAAAGATTGATTGTCTAGAGATGTCTTGACGATCATAATGAGGACCATTCAAATTCATAGCCAGTTCTCTTCACCAAAACCATAAGCCAAGACGCGCGTAGTCATACCCTCTCCTCCTACCCGTCTGTCCATCGGCGGCAGCAAGCCATTCTTTGCTTTCACCATTTTCTCTGACCTTCTCATTCAATCATTTAAATCCTTAACCTACCCGAGAGTAATGCTTAATCTGGAAATAGAAATTGTTATATATAGAGAGATATCTTCATGTACTTACACTTGCACCAAAGAAAAAGAAAACAAGTGATCCAAAACTGCACAAAATTTATGGCCTTTCGACTCGAAGTCATCCAAAAATAACGTTTGGCCTCCTCATCTTTTCCTGCCTCGTCTCTTTGCTTCATTGAGTCCGAAACAGGAATAGCGATCTGCAACGCATGAAACATCAGAGGGAGACGATGAAGAATGCGTCGAGGATCAAGTTCTTCCATTGCTTTAGACGGCCCATAGTCGATGACGTGATGCTCGAGCCCAGGCGCAGGCAAAACCAGCTCATGCATCTTTTGATGGAAGAGGACGACAATGAGAGAGCAAGTGCGAAATCACCGTATGCTCGATTGAGAAAGCATAGCTTTTCGCGCATGTTGAAGTCCGCTCTCTTATACACCGCTTTGGTTTGTTTTCCCATTTTTTTTCGTTTTTCTAGTTTGTGCTATGAAAGAAATATCCAACGATGATTACATATTATGTTGCGGAAGAAACTATTATCATTGTGAAAATGTCACTTTTGGTTTGAAAACTATGTGAGAACATTTTAGTGGTTTCTGTATGTACTTATTTTTCTACATTTTTTTTTCGCAGGCTCGGACCATCCGCCGGAAAAGAAGTAGTTCTGTTCAAAACTCATTGTTGACGAAACGCTGTCCTTCAATGGATGCCGAACCAAGGGGGTCGTTATGCGATAATAACGATCAGAAGCTTATCGATGATCAGGCAAATCATTTTTCTTCTACCTCTCCTTCTTCAGGTTCAAGTTCGGCATTGGAATGCGTGGACCGTGTGTCCAAACAGTGGTCTGACGGTGGATTCTTGTACAATAGTTCATCAATGAAGCAAGAGCAAAACCCAGATCATCAAGATCAGTCACGAACGACACGAGCCAAACTTGATATGGCATATCTGCTGTTCATTAGTCTGATGGGGACGGTGTTGTGTGGCAGAGCTTATGCTATAGTCTTTGCATTGATGTGGCTTCTCGTGGTGACTCGCCGGCTTTGCTGGAGCGTCATTGACAATGATGATGATGTGAGGACAGGAAGACAGGAGAAAGTGAAGGTTTCGCAGGTAGAGACAGGTGAGAAGAAGAGAAGAAATACTGTAGCGCAGTTAATTATGGATGTGCTAGGGAGAATGCGTGGAAGGAACCGTCCGAAAATATGGAGATGAAGAGAGGGCCGCTGTTGCATTAAATCTTTTGCGTGAAAATGTTGTCTTCCGTGATAGATCATGATTAGCATCTAGCTAGTTAGTAGACTTTTGGCGACGAGAATTTCGTTCTGGCAAATTATGGTTCGTATATATATTCATTTTGAATTCGAAATCAGGTCGGTATCAATAGAAAAGGGGAAATGTTAGGGTAATAAGAATGTCGTGAGATTGGCATGAGTGTTTAGATCTGAAATGGAATTCTTTCGCAAATTGGATAGGTTTTTGAAATACAAATAACAGTGCTAGACTTTTTAATAGCGAATTAAAAAAAAAACTAAATAATACGTGAGATTGTGGATAACCTTTTAAAAAAAGTGGGTCATGTTTAAAAATTAATGACAGTTTAGCACATCACTTAATAAATCAGTCTTAGTAAGTCAATCATTTTTTAAATACAAATGGCAACCAATAAGATGTTGGTTTAGATGACAAATAAGTTTGCTCAATTTTCTGTGGTGTGGGATTTGGGTTCGAGTACATTTCAGAGCACTTCATATTAAAATCCTGAATGAACCGGATTGAAATCAGAGGTACTCTTAAAATCTATCAGAGACGAATCAATTGTGGTGTTCCAAAAGGGGTCCGAGCACACCATATGATCGCTAAACAAAGAAAGAAAATACCAATCCTGGTTTCGTCGCTTCTCTGTGAACAAATTTTAGTCAATATGCCTATCTAGCTGTAACCTCTCTAGCAATATTCATTAATAAATGATGAGAATATATACCATGTTGGCTGATGGCTGAATATATATATATATATATATATATATATATATATATATATATATATAATGTGCAAATTTCATTCATATATTTTATCCTATGGAGATTTGTTTTTTTTTTCCGCCACATTACATCATCTATACATAATGACAATTTTTTTTTTTTTTTTTTTTTTTTTGCATGCTCCGTGATTTTAGGCATGGATACCAGAACCAACGTACACAAATGAGCATATCCAAGAGTGAATGGTGAGGCTTGGAGATGACTTCCGGTCACAACCAAGAGGAGAATATGCGATAAAATCGATCACTTGAACACAATATCATGCGTTAGAACAGTCACGACCAAGAGAAGAATATACGATAAAATCGATCGCTTGAACATGACATCATGCGTTAGAACGGTCAGGCGTGAATAAACCATAGGCAGACTGGTCATTGGTAAAGCAAGAAAGATAGTTTTACCAGCTCTTGTCAACAGTAAAAGAAGAAAACCTAGCGTCCACGTTATTGGCACGTCCGGAAGCAGGACCAACACGATTTGATATTCACGATGCATGGTCCAACTTCCTTTGCCACAGCTCTCTGCGTTACTCTGATGCCCTTCGCTTTCCTCTACAACGCTTTCCTCTACAATTAATCTCCTTTCATACCTAAGTTCAACCGATCTCACAAATCTGATGGAAAAACTACATTGACAAGGTACTGAAATGCAAATGTCTGTGCACCACGGTTACACTTTTTATTTGCCAATTGCAGTTTTCCCTCACAGAGATCATCACAAGACAGCTGATAGAGAACGAATCAAAACATCAATTTTTCATATGCATATACTTTGCTCTGATCTTTAGAACCCATGGAAGGACAGCATCTTGTTGAAGTCTTTGGACTCAGGTCAAGCTCATGAGGTATGACAAAAGTTACATGCTTTTAAAAAGCTTGTTTTCCCTCACAGAGATCATTGTGAAACATTTGATAGATAACAATCAACAACATCACGTGCATATTATTTTCTCTGATCTTCGGTTTCTGTTCTGTACTTTGAATGAGCATTTAATGCAATACAAGCTCATCCGATAATAATCCCAATTCTCTGGGCTCTAAGACTACTGTGATTTGCTATTCCTTCACTTCATCTATTTGTAACATTCACGGTTAGTTTCTATGTAATTTCTACAAGAAAATCATCTAGATTGTGTGGACATGGACAAATGACGTTTTGAAGAGTCCCTTGCATGGACTTGGAGTGATTGGCACTTGAGGCTGCATCCATTATAACCTTTTCACTGTTTTATCGATTCCCTTACACATGCGACTTTCTTTTTATTTTTTGTTTGGAGCAGTTCCATTTTCTCTTTATTCCATGTTTTACATAGTCCGGATGGAATGCTTGGAGTTTTAAATGATCATAGAAAATCTAGATCTAGTCAAGGTTGCTTCATCTAAGCGAGGGTGCTGACTTTGCCGTAGCACGACCGAATATTGATAGAAGCAGATAGACGTTATAACAGCACCTCTGGCACCAGAGAAGGATCAACGATCAGATGGTACTGAGAAAACAAATGCAATAAGAGAAGTGAAACGATATATTAGATCTGAATTTATCGCACTGCATTGATAGGAAAAAGGAGAGAAAATGTAGTCATAGAGTATGGAAAGAACAGATGATGGAAAACTTGGAAAAGTTAGTGAGATTTTGGTACTGCAATGGCTAGGAGAAGCGGCAGATCCGAGAACCATGTGAGACAGTAGCATGTTGATAACTTGATTTCCAGTAAAAATAGAGAGACCAACGGTCAGTGGAAGTCTTAATTTATCACTTTACATGACAGTTTTGCAAAAAGGTCGAGTAATCTCTGGCATTACTCACTCAAAACATAGAGCGACTAAGCAATCCACAGAAATTCAACTTTAGAAGAGATGTAAATGCCATGACAAAAAGGGGGCGGGCATTAACATCCTACAGCATAGATCACCTGGTAATTGTCATGATATGCATCCTGGTCCTAGCAAGTCGTAGTTATAACGGCAGTTTTGTTACCATGAATCATTATAAACAAAGCGAGTAGTAAGAGGAGTTGATACTGAGAAATGCCAAACCTTATAGCCTGCTTTGTATGCAGGGGGGGCAGATTTGAGAACAATGTGAGACACCAGCTGAAATCCAAGATGAAAGTTCTCTGAACTAAACATTGCTGAGACATGCCGACATCTGGCTGATGAAAATTACCGTAATTAAGAAAATTGAGACAATGTTATTAACCATAGTGCGTGTCAGCGGTCGATTAAATTGCGATGTCTTGGGAAACGTTGCCGACCTCTTTTTTTTAATCTTTCGATTAAACGCATGCGAAAGTGACTTAAATAAACACCTAGTCAATCAACAAAACAGGGATAGTAAAACACAACAAACGATTTCCAAAAACCACACCTTTATTTATCCACTTGTTAATCCAAGAAGTTTAACATTTACAAACCTACAACAAAAGATGACTCATACACAACCTATGAGCAAAAAGGGATCAGAAAGGTCAGGGTTAACTCTAGCTACACTAACAGCAAGGCCATCTAAAAAGTGTTGTATCTCGCACCTACCACATCCGCTCTTAGCAGATCTTCACGCTACGGCCCTAAAAATGGTTAACAACAACGGAGTGAGATAAAATCTCAGCGAGTCAACTTCCTAAACCTCAATTAGGATGCAAATTCGTACGGAGGCAGCCTAAACATGCAACGGCGTACAATCTTACCTCACCTTGGCACACCCCCACATATCAGTACTTTACACATGCCATTATCAATACAATAAGCATAATCAATTAATCAGAACACATAACTCTTATGCACAAAAATCCGTTTTGACACGCCCCATACCATGCCTAACAGTTTTACCCCATAATCAAGCGCAATGCAACACAATCACTCACATGTGTTCTAATTATTACAACCTCTCGGGTCACGGCCAACACACGAGTTGGCGGTCTTCCGGCATGACCGGGTATCGTCCCGCCCCCGCCTAGATGACATCTCATAAAGGAGCATCGGTCAAGTCTCAACCGAGACTCGACATTCGGACCCCTGCCAGACATCTGATAAAAATCAGACATCGCCCCCAAACTTTTGTTGGGTAACGAGTTCAATTCAATGACCAGAGGCTCACCAATACTCAACTCAATTTTTATCTTCCGTCACGTAGCCCAGTGTAAAAGAGTTCGTGCTTAAATAATAAATCTCGAAAAAAGTTTACATTTAAAATTTCGATAAAATAATCACACATGATCACGTATTTAAAATCAACCCATTAAACTTTGCACACTTCTATTTTAAAACCCCATTATTTTATTTAGCACGTTCGGCGTCTAAACCCGACACCTCAAACTTTGCCATTTAATTGCCTACAAAACCTTCTTTAATAATAATAATAGTGGGTTCGGTAACATTTCTATTTCGGGGGACAATTTTTTAACGAAGAAAGTGTTTGGTGCATTTGTTCTGGAATAGAAAAAAACGAACACGTTTGGTAAATTTGTATAATTTTTTTTGTTTTTTTAATATTTTTATTTTCTTTTTTTCTTTTTCCTTTTTTTTTTTCTTTCCTTTTGGTCGGTCACTGGCCTTGGCCATGGCCAGCGACCGCCCGACAAGGGCCGGTGGCCTCGCACGGCCACGGCGAGGCTCATCGAGCTCGCCCCAGATCCGGCAAGGCCAAGCTCGCCCGGCCATCGGCGAGGCTCGGCGTCGCCGGGCCACCGCCGAGCAACGCCGACCTAGTGGTGGCTAGGTGAGCTCGGCCTCACCGGATCTAGGCGAACTTGAGCTCGCCCAATCAAGGCGAGGCCAAGCCTCGCTGGCCGACGCAAGGTCGGCCTTGCGTCGACCGGCGAGGCTTGGCCTCGTCGGATTTGGGCGAGCTCGAGCGGCTCGGCCAAGACGAGGCCGAGCCTCGCCGGGGCCAGCGACGCTTGGCCTCGCCGAGAGCCGACAATTGGCCAAAGAAAAGAAAGAAGAAAATAAAGAGGAAAAAATAGGAGAAAGAAAAATTATTTTCTAATTGTTCTTAAACAAGAAACAAGTTTTTTTGTGTTTCTTATTTTTGTTCCAAATTTATTCTTGGGAACAAAAACCCAAACAAATAATTTCTTTTTTTTTTTTTTTGTTACAAAGAACAAAAAAAAACAGAAATTGTGTTCATAAACACGGGATAGGAATACAAACAAACAGGCCTAAGTGAACTTATCATAGAGAAATCAATAACATGATATCACACATGCAAACAAACGGAATTACGCACAATCTCACCCGGAAAAATGGGCATAAAATTCTACTAAACAACTAATCCATCATTAATTACATTAATCATGATTAATTAAACTAAATTTGATTAATTAACTTAACTTTAATTAATTAAAAATTAATCAATGTTAATTAAAATGATTTGCAATTAATTAAATAATTGATCATTAAAATAAATAAATTACGATTAATTAAACTAAACTCAATTAATTAATATAACCATAATTAATTAATATAATCGTAACTATTTAAATTAATCGCCGTTAATATTAAACTAACCACCCCTAAATGCAATTAACCCCTTATTCACGATTACAAGGTTAACTCACCGATTTCCGGCCAAACGGCGGCTCGATGGCGGCAGTGGTAGCTCTCGAAGCTTACGGTCAAAGGGGGGCTCGGTTCGGGCGGTGGTGGTGGCGGTTTGAAGCAACGGCGGCCCGGACGGCCGAGCAAGCGGCGGCAAGAGGCGGTGACGGTGGCTTGGGGACGGCGGCGGCGACTTACGGTGGCGAGCGAGCGGCGACACTTTGGGAACTCGGCGGTGGAGATGGTGGTTCGTCAATGAGGACGGCGAACGGCACAGCTCCAAGCAGCGGACGAAGGTGGCGTGGTGGTGAGTTGGGCGTGGGCAACGGTGGTGCTGGTGGTGGGTGAAGCAGCAGCCAAGAAGAAGAAGAAGCGGGGTTCGCCCGAGAGAGGAGGGGAGAGAAATCACGTGGGGGAGAAGCGAAAAGAGAGAAGAGGGAAAAGAAAAAATAAAAAAGAAAAGGGTGTGGAGGGCTGAGGGGTAACGTGTGGGGAGGAGGAGAGAGAAAAAGAAAGAGGGGAAGGGGGATGGCAGAGGTGGCGTGAGAAAGAGGGAAAAAGAGAGTAGGGGTGGGAGGGAGAGAAGAAAAGGACAAAGGGGAGGGGCTGTAGCAGGAAGGGAGAGGAGAAAGAGAACAGAGAGAAGAAGATGTCAAAATGGGATGTCACAGCGAAGTAATACTATGCAAAAAGAATGTGAGAGTAAGCTAGGATTAAGTTGGGGAAATCATGGCACATCAACTGGGGAATGGGAGAGCCTACATGGAACAAACCACGAACAAGAATGCTGCATTCGATTAGCCTGTGATGCACTTGTCAAAATCAGACCAAGTGATTCCATTTTATGGAGAATAACATGGTCAAAATAATACTCGTATGAAGAAGGACCAGACGTCAAAACATTTCACCGGGAATTTAGTGGCAAATTCTGCACTAGAGAAGTACATCCAAGCAATAAGGCATACATCAGTTTTTCAACCTTGGTTCTCACCTAAAGGCTGAAGCTTAATTCTCGACACGTGGACCTTTGGAATGCCATAACTTAATAGAAAGGGACACTTAAGTATTGTAACTTACAAAATATACACTTAAATGCCAAAATCAGAGCAAAATGGATCACTTGAGTGCCAATCCGACCAAAATCCGGCCAAATTGCATACGTGACATTTTTCCGACGAAGCAAGTGTAAAACGGCATCATTTTAAACTAACGTGGTAAAAAAATAATATAAAAAATAATTAAATTAAATTTAAAATTAAATTTAGTTAAAATATGAAAAAATAATAATTTTAAAATTAAATTTAGTTAAATTATTAAAAAATAATTTTAAAATTAAATAAATTTAAAAAAAAAAAAGGGAGGGTCGGTCGGGGTCTTCGGGCCCCTGGCTAGGGGCTAGCGACTGCAACCGACTAACGGCGAGCAGCCGACCCTCCCCCTCCATCGCTAGCCCTTCCGCGACGGCGGGAGGCAACAGCGGTGGTGAAGGCTGACCCCTCAGCCACAGCCCCCCTCTTTTTTAATTTTTTTTTTAAATTTTTTAAATTTTTTTTAAATTTTTTAAATTTTCTTTAATTTTAAAATTTTTTTAAATATTTTAACTAAATTTAATTTTAAAATCATTATTTTCATAATTTAATTAAATTTAATTTTAAAATTATTTTTTTTCATATTTAAACTAAATTTAATTTTGAAATTATTTTTTTCATATTTTAACTAAACTTAATTTTAAAATTATTTTTTCATATTTTAACTAAATTTAATTTTAAAATTATTTTTTTTTCATATTTTAACTAAATTTAATTTTAAATTAAATTAAATTAATTTAAATTTTTATATTATTTTTTTTACTACGTTAGCCAAAACGATGCCGTTTTGCAATCGTTTTGCCGGAAAATAACCACATAAGCGTTTTGGCCGGACTTTGGCCGGAATGGCACTTAAGTGATCTATTTTTCTTCGAATATAACACTTAAGTGTACCTTTCATAAGTTATGGCACTTAATGTCTCTTTGTGCCATGTTATGGCACTTGAAAGGTTCTTTTACTCTTAATTCTCTAAGTGTGATGGATCAAAAACATGGTGAGTGTTGACTAAAATCTGTTAAAAGCAGATAAAAGTTTTTCTGCACCCACATTGAGAAAGCCCATGTTTGAAGACGTAGATCCCGATTCCGGTGCAAAAATTATAAGAAAGTGGAGATGACAGTTTTTTATAGTAATTACTAATGTCACATTGGATCTCATAAGCAGACTAGATCATCATATAGAATGAAGGGTCTCTACGGATGGGCTGGCCTGGCACTTGTCCAAGCTTTGCTTCTATCCATATAACAAAAGTAGATACGGGAAAAAGCCCCAAGAAAGCCAATCCCCAAATGCTGACTCTTACTGAAAAAAAAAAAAAAAATGCTGACTCTTTATTGACTAAAGACAAAGCAGAAGAGGATAATATGCAGGACCCAAGTGAAGCACTATTTGTACAAAGGCATTTATCTTATCATCCTCAAGACTTGGAATTTGTTGAAGGTGTGCTATTTTGGTTCTGCACGGAAGCAGTTAATGTGTTTCTCTCCATCTGAGGACTCCGGTTAGACGATGACGACTTAGTGTAGAAAACTATATGCTCCTGATTATCATGAATCAGTTGAAGGGCTCTTGGTATCTGGGGCAGGTTCACATCCAGAACCCCCTCAAGTATTGAAACAACCTGCCCCATCGATGGCCTGTGAGTTTCCTCATCTTGAACACACCAGCAAGCAACTCTGCAAATCCTAGTTAGCTCTTCAGTATCAACATTTGCCTCCAAGTTTAGGTCCAAAAGCTCGAGCAGGTCACCTCCTTCAGATACCTTCCTAGCAGCCCATGCTGGGAAGAACTTAATGGCCCCATTTTCCAATAGCTCTGAGTTCCTCCGTCCTGATACAAATTCAAAGAGCATCATTCCATAGCTATAAACATCAGCTTTTGCTGTTATGGCCACTCCAGAGATCCACTCCGGCGCAAGATAGCCTCTTGTGCCTCTCATGGTTGTCAATGCCCTGCTGAAATCTCGGCCAATAAGCTTTGCCAGGCCAAAATCTGCCACTTTTGGACAGAATTCAGCATCTAGAAGGATGTTCTCTGGCTTGATGTCACAATGTATGATGCAATCTCTACACTTCTCATGGAGATAAGCCAGACCTCGAGCCGTCCCCAGAGCAATTTGGTACCTTTTTTTCCAATCCAAGGTCTTCGAGTCCTTTCTATAAAAGAGATGATAATCTAAGGAACCATTTGGCATGAAATCGTAGACCAACAGCCTTTTGTCACCTTCAGAGCAAAACCCGCGAAGCCTGGCAAGATTCACATGCTGGATGATGCCGATTGTGCTTACTTCTGCTCGGAATTGCTTCTCTCCTTGGCTTATGCTTTCAAGCTTCTTGACCGCTATGTGACTTGAATCAGGTAGTGTTCCCTTGAAAACTGAACCAAACCCTCCCCCACCCAACTTCTCTAAGAAATTCTTTGTAGCTACCTGTAAGTCCCGGTATGCAAAGGCTATCAGTGAACCCTCCACTGTCTTTGTTGTGACAGTTGCCCTTCTCCTCCATCTCCAGACGCCAAACAAGACAATGGCTAATATTGCCACTGCAGAGCTAACAGACCCTGCAACTATTGCAGTTACATTGCTCTTCTTGCTTGGATCCTCAACGTCGGAAGCGGCAAGCCGGAGGTAGAAGCTACTTCCAGTGGGATCACCTTGTGCGAGCTGTTGCGCATTGAAGAGATCCCCAATCCAAATTGAGCAGGCATTATCCTCAAAAGCATAAGCCGTGCAAGAGCAATTGTTCAAACAAGAGAGGCGACATTCGTTGGCATCTCTTACAGGTAAAGATTGGGAATCTGTCGGCAATTTCATGTTAGAACTAAGCAAGAATTGGTCCCTCTCCCCAATTGAAGTGCTCAAAGCACAACTCAAGCTAGAATTCCTCTTACACCCACTAGACATATCACTCAGATTCCAATCTCTTAGCGAGGTTCTACTAAACCCTGGCAAGCAGCTGCAAAAGTTAACCGTGCTCTCACTGCAAACACCAAAAGGCCCACAAAAATTGTGGACTTGACATTGTCTCGGGGGCTGGGACCAGAACATGTTCCACTGCTGGGAGGGCAACCCGAAAAGCATGTGAACCTGCCCAGAAATATTCATCACGAATCTTGATGGGGTAGTGGCACCCTTTTGCCTTATATAAGTGAAGTAGCTCTCATTTTCATTGTCCACAAAGATGAAATCGAAAATAGTGTTTCTTCTCAACTCAGGCACGTTGTCATATACTTTACTCTTAAAATCCCACTTTCCTGTGGTATAATAACGAAATGACATGTTCCACCATATGAAGTACTCATTCGATGGCTGCAGCTGGAGAGAGAACAAACCTGTCGAAGGATCCTCGGCGTTCTTCCATGATGTCAAGACCTGACTCGTGTTTTTGCGCTTGTCGATCCCTAATTTCGCACCCGGAAGCCACGTGTCTGTCATGTGATCAAAGCTCTGCCAGAGGGTCATGGAAGAATTTGGCCCGTCTTTGAGAGCGAAGTTGCCGTCGTCCCCAAGAACCGCCACCATGGAGCTCGACCCAGATGAAGAAGTACGCAGTTTCGTGGACCAAACAGGGACTTGGGAGCCGTTGACAATTATAAGATTGCCATCTGAGATCTTCAATTCAGTGGAGTACCTGTTGGTGACAGGGTTGTCTCTGTTGGCGACCCAGACGATGGTCGGCTCGCGAACTTTGTTGTACCAGATGCCTATGTAGGAGTAAGACGACTTGCCTGGTGTGAAGAAGCCAAGCGCAAAGTCGCCACCCGAGGAGGTTAAGGTTTGATTACCAGATAGAGACTGATTTTCATCGAGCTTGTCTGTGCCAAGACAGAGGTGAGTGCAGAGAGACAAGCAAAGCAAGAAACTTGGGAGTGTGAACGACCATGGACTGCTGTTGTTGCTATCCATGGCTGCACCATACAAGGTTCGAGCGGGCAGGTTTAGAAACATAATGCACAGGGGGGAGTTTATATACCTGTTTGTGCTCAGAGAGAGGGCGAGGTAAGAGATCTCAAAGAAGAAGGGGTCCAGAAACGCGCATAGTAATGTGGAAACTTCAACTTGGACTCGTCATTTTCACTGGAATCATACATGTGGTCGCTTTGAAGCTTGAATGCCGAAACCAGTGGACGAGGACGGGCATCTCCTAGAGTGAAGAAGACGCTACTGGTGCAACTTGGAGACGACCTCGTCAACCATTGGAACAACATGCAATGAATCTGAGCACTCAAACTTAAAATTGGGCATTTGAATTTTGAGTGATCAAACAAGACTAAAACACGGGCAGACGCAGACACAGACATCGGTAAAGAAGAAGACAGTTTTTCCAGTTCTAGTGAACAACAGAGGAAGAAGACATAAAGGGCGCGTTTGGTAACGATTACGTTAAGTAGATTCGATCGGCGATTCTTTTTATTACGTTAGGGAACGATTCTAAACATTTTAAGCCGTTTGGTAACTCGTCCAAAATTTTTGATTACGTAATAGAATTGCGTTTGGTACCGTGTTCATTAATTCTGTTCCAAATCAATTTTTTTAATTTTTAAATAATTTTTTACTTTTTACTTTTTTTTTTCTTTTCTTTTTCATTTTTTCATTTTTTTTTTTTCTTTTCTTTTTCCTTTTCTTTTTCCCTTTTTTTTTTTTTTTTTTCCTTTTTTCTTTTGTTTTTTTCATTTTTCTCATCGTCTTCTTCTTCTTTTGGCCGGCAACCTCAGGAGCGTCGCCGGCCCTCGTCGGCCGAGCCTCGCCGGCGGTGGGCGAGGCTCGCCTAGCCCCGCCGAGGCTCGGCCTCGCCGGATCTGGCGAGGCCAAGCCCCGCCGGTGGCTAGGCCGGCCTCGCCGGGGCGGGCGAGGCCTACCGGGCCACCGGCGGGGCGGGCGAGCCTCGCCGGCCACCGGTGGGGCTGGGCGTCGCGAGGCTTGCCCAGCCCTGCCCGGCCCCCGGCGAGGCTTGGCCTCGCCGGGGGCCGGGCGAGGCCCGCTCGCCCCGGCGAGGCTCGGCCTCGCCCGGATCTGGGAGGCCGAGCCTCGCCATTGGCTGGGCAAGCCTCGGCGAGCTCGCCGGTGGTGGGCTTGCCTCCGGCGAGCTCGCCGGACCCGGCGGCGGCGGCGGACGGCGGCGGCGGCGGCGGGCGGGCGGGACGGTGGCGGGCGGTGGTGGATGGCGGTCGCGAGATGGCCGAAGGAAGAAAAATATTCTTGATTTTGATTCTCAAATTCGTTAGGAACAAGAATCAACTTTTTTTGGTTCTTGATTCTATTCCCAACTGCATTCCCGAAGAACAAAAATTTTACCAAACGCGATTCTAGGCGGCGATTCTGGGAACAAAGAATCAGAATTTGGCCCTGTTTGGATGGTTACCAAACAGGGCCAAAGTGTCAAAGTCATTCATAAGTTGGAAAGCTGGACCAACAAGATTTGAATTTCATGATTCATGTTCCAATATACTGATTGTCCCTACTCTTGTCTAAGCTTGTCTTGGTGGCGTGAAGAGACCTCTGTCTAAATGGCCTAAAGACTCCTCTGCCTGGACTAGAAGCGATTAATACCCTTTTTTTTTTGGGGTCAAAAGTGATTGGTAACAGAGGTCCATTATAATCTTTTACAGTTTTATCAATTTCCGTCCATATGCCACTCTTGGGTCACCGGCAATCCTTATACGTTTGCCCAAAGATAAAAATCTCCCTCTTATCTTTTTTAAAGCATCTCTCTATATTTAGAGAGTGTCACAGTTAATTTTTCTGTCGTATTTTTTTCTCTTACCAATCAAATTTTACTATCATGGATATTGGAACACATGTATCGTGTTATATTATACTTACATAGCATGGCACCAAATAGGTGCTAAATTAGACAACATAAAAAAAAAAAAAAAAATGACACAATTGAGAGAGAGCTCCATTATGACCCGCCATTATCGTGAGCTCCAACTCTAAGCTAGCATTGGCCATAGCCATTCAAGCTCAAGCCCGCGGATGGCCATAGCCACGATGTCTATTTGAGCCGCAAAGCTTGAGCAATGGCTACTTGATCTTTGAGCTTGTGGCGTTGCCGCATGAGCTTTGATCTTGCAGCATTTTAATTCGCTCGAGTCATGAGCCACGGAGCTCATATCCCATAATTGTTCAATTTCTAGTCGTGAGTCGATATGAATGATAGTTTTTGTGGGTTTTTGTTTTCATAATAAAATGAAGAAGAATCTAAAGGAGGGAGGGACGGAGGGAGGCGGGAGTCTACATTTGAAAAAAGAAAAAAAAAATCCGCATAAACAAATAAATTAAAAATTCACGTCAGAATGTAGCTAAAAGTGTTCCAACAAAGGGACGACCAATGGCAAGAACGGTTTCCAATTTAAAAAAAAAAAAAAAAAGGCAAAATCACCAAAACCCTTAGATTATATCTATTGTCACACATTTATCCCAATTTTTTTTTGACACCAAAAACCCAAAATTCATACTTATATGATATATTTACCCCAATTTTTTTTCTATGACACAAAAAATTACAAACTTATATACTTGTAACATATTTACCCCAAAAATTTGGTGTTACAGAAAAAAAAAATTGTAGTTTTTGGTATCAAAAAATGGTATGAAGTAAATGTGACATACAAATATAAATTTGGGGTCTTTCGTGTTACTGAAAAATTTAAGCTAAATGTGCCTCGGGTATAAATTTAGGGTTCCTAGTGTCACAAAAAATAGTTTAAAGTAAATGTGCAACAGTGGGTAAAATTTGGAGTTTTTTTTGTGAGTTTTTCCCTTTAAAAAAATTCAGGGAATGACTTTGATTATTGAACAAAAGTTGAGAGACTATTCATCAACGCCTTGATCTCTTAAATGATTGTGGAATCCAAGCGATCAAGCAAGAAAATAACAAGTACCAAATTCAATGGTTTGATCGATGTAACCTGTGTTTATAGGAGAGTAGCAAAAAATTCCATTACAAATTAAGCCATTCTATGGAAATTACAACTACACTCGAAAACCCTCTCATGTTTTCCAAGCTGCAATTACGTCTAATAATTCACAGAGTATTTAATTCTACAATTTCTCACGAAATAATGTTTGAATCTTATCAAGATATTAAGTAAATTTTACCACAATATTTGATTGAGTTCAACATATAAACTATTGAAGTAATCCCTCAAAGAGCCCACTGCCAAGCCCCCAATACCAATGGGACGTCACTCACAAATATTTCACTCCCATGACACTCACTGAAAAGTGTGCTTCAATATTTCTTCCTAACCAATGGAGTAACCCACAACTCAATATTTATATCTAAGGTTAATAATAAATTTTAAATTGAAATACTTGTGACAAATTTACTCAAGACTAATTTAAATTCTAAACTGGTATATATGTGATAAATGTATCATCCATTAGTTTTCTTCAAATGTTATCATCAAATTACTGAATTTGATGACAAGTAATGATTGACAGGTATATCAATTTAGGATTTTACTCTCTGTTTGTTATAAGTGTAATATTTATGATTTTTTATAGTAAAAAAATCAGCTTGGGGTAAATTTATCATTGATGTACAAATATAGATTTTTTGTGGTAAAAAAATTAGATTCTTGGTAAAATTGTCATATGTATGTCAATTATAGATTTTTCTTGATATTATTCCACTTGTAATAGCCAACTTTTTTTTTTTTTTTGTCAAGGTAATAAACAAGTTGACCGATTGAAAAAGGAAACCATGTCCAACTCCGGACTGTCTTATTCGGTTGTCGTGTTGACCGACTCCCATGTGGAAATTAATTTTCGTAATCTATAAGTTCTGGTCTTCTGTTGGACTTATCAAGTCGATTTCCAGCTCCGAACTGTCTTATTCGGTTGTCGTGTTGATCGACTCCTATGTGGAAATTAATTTTCGTAATCTATAAGTTCTGGTCTTCTGTTGGACTTATCAAGTCGATTTCCAGCTCCGAACTGTCTTATTCGGTTGTTGTGTTGACCGACTCCCATGCGGAAATTAATTTTCGTAATCTATAAGTTATGGTCTTCTGTTGGACTTATCAAGTCGGTTTCCAACTCCGAACTGTCTTATTCGGTTGTCGTGTTGACCGACTCCCATGCGGAAATTAATTTTCGTAATCTATAAGTTCTGGTCTTTTGTTGGACTTATCAAGTCGGTTTCCAACTCCGAACTGTCTTATTCGGTTGTCGTGTTGACCGACTCCCATGCGGAAATTAATTTTCGTAATCTATAAGTTCTGGTCTTTTGTTGGACTTATCAAGTCGGTTTCCAACTCCGAACTGTCTTATTCGGTTGTCGTGTTGACCGACTCCCATGCGGAAATTAATTTTCGTAATCTATAAGTTCTGCTCTTCTGTTGGACTTATCAAGTCAGTTTCCAACTCTGGAATGTCTTATTCAGTTGTCGTGTTGACCGACTCCCATGCAGAAATTAATTTTCGTAATCTATAAGTTCTGGTCTTCTGTTGGACTTATCAAGTCGATTTCCAACTCTGGACTGTCTTATTCGGTTGTCGTGTTGACCAACTCCCATGCAGAAATTAATTTTCGTAATCTATAAGTTTTGGTCTTCTGTTGGACTTATCAAGTCGGTTTCCAACTCCGAACTGTCTTATTCGGTTGTCGTGTTGACCGACTCTCATGCGGAAATTAATTTTCGTAATCTATAAGTTCTAGTCTTCTGTTGGACTTATCAAGTCGGTTTACAACTCCGGACTGTCTTATTCGGTTGTCGTGTTGACCGACTCCCATGCGGAAATTAATTTTCGTAATCTATAAGTTCTGCTCTTCTGTTGGACTTATCAAGTCGATTTCCAACTCCGAACTATCTTATTCGATTGTCGTGTTGACCGACTCCCATGCGGAAATTAATTTTCGTAATCTATAAGTTATGGTCTTCTGTTGGACTTATTAAGTCGGTTTCCAACTCCGGACTGTCTTATTCGATTGTCGTGTTGATTGACTCCCATGCGAAAATTAATTTTCGTAATCTATAAGTTCTGGTCTTCTGTTGGACTTATCAAGTCGGGAACTTAAGGTCCAACTATGCACTTTGGACTCTGACACCAAATATGAAATCTAGATTGCCATTATCGGCGTCCACAAATATTCGGCTTTAGGATTTTCCTTAATTGGCCTAGTTTCTTACAATTCATCTCAGGTCGGATTTTTTTTCACGAACTCAAATTCGAGATATAATTTTAACATAAATGATCATAGAGAGCATTGACTTTGTAGAAGCACAATTAAATAAAGATATAAGCAAATTATACCCTTTTTTGTTGTTGAAGGAAGTTAAGACAGTATAATAGCACCTCTAGCAACTGAGAAGGATCAACGATCAGAGTAAAACAACTGCAGCAAGAAAAGTGAAACAATACATCAGATCGAAAGTATTTACACATTTGTGTATAGGGAAAAGGAAAAGAAAAAGTGGCAATGGTGAAAATGAAAAATAAATGAGGGGAAGCTTGGAAAAAGTGAGGGAATTATGGTACTGCACAGGCCCAACTGGATTAGCCTTGATATGAATAGATTATGAACTGAAAATCAAAGCTAGGTCTTCAAAAACAGGCTCCTTTCATTAAAGTCGACATAGTCCCCACGGCAATGGAAAATACCGTTTGGATAGTTCTGAACTGATTGAAATGAGAAACTCAATTAATGTCCCACCAGAACAAACAATAACGTTGAGGTACTGAATTTGGTTTTACAAAACTTGTAAAGTAATGTCGCAAATATTAATGAGTAACCAATAAACAAATTAATGGAAGCACCCAACAGAAGTCTCGTAAATCACTTTAAAAATCAGTTTTCCTAAAAGGTTCGAGTAATCTCTGGCATTACTTATAATCGAAACATAGAGTGATGGGGGCGATTCACAAAAAATTGACTTTAGAAAAGATAATTGCAATGTCAAAAAGGGGTCGGGCATTAACATCCTACAGCTCCAACAAAAGGACCTGCTAGCTGGAAATCATCATCATATGTACCCTGGTCCTAGCAAGTCACAGTTTTAAAGGCGATTTTCATACCGTGACTCATTAAATAAACGAAGTAGCAAGAGAAACGCCAAGCCTTGTAAGCCTGTTTTGCATGCAATGAGGGCAGATTCGAGAACCATGTGAGACACCAGCTGGAATCCAAGTTAGGAGATACCAATACTCTCAATTCCAGTGCCAAAATTATCAAAAAATGGAGAAGACAGTTTTCGATGCTAATTACCAATGCCACCTGGGATTTAAAAAAGCAGACAACAGATCATTGTATAGAATGAAGGGTCTTTACAACTGGTCTGGCCTGGCACTTATTCGAAGCTTGCTTGTAGCTATATTTAACAAAAAAAAAAAAAAAAGCTAGGGGAAAAGCCCCAAGAAAGCCAATCCGTGAATGCTGAGACACTTTCTTGACTACAAAAAAGTAGAAGGGAAGATGCACTAACTAACTGAAGCACTTCTTTTACTAAGCATTTATCTTATCATCCTCAACGCTCAGACTTTGTTGAAGATGAACTATTTTGCTTCTGCAAGGAAGCAGTTGAGGTATTACTTTTCGTCTGGGCACTCTGGTTCGACGATGACGGCTCAGTGAAGAAAACTACATGCTCCTGATTATCAAGAAGCAGTTGAAGGGCTCTCGGCATCCTGGGAAGCTTCACATCCAACAACCCCTCAAGTATTTGAACAACCTGCCCCATCGATGGCCTGTGAGTTTCCTCATCTTGGACACACCAGCAAGCAACTCTGCATATCCGAGTTAGCTCTTCAGTATCAGCGTTTGTCTCCAAGTCTCGGTCCAAAAGATCGAGCAGGTCACCTCCTTCGGCTATCTTACTGGCAACCCATGTTGGGAAGAACTTAATGGCCCCATCTTCCGAAAGCTCTGAGTTCCTCCTTCCTAAAACAAACTCAAAGAGCATCATTCCATAGCTATAAACATCAGCTTTTGCTGTTATGGCCACTCCGGAGATCCACTCTGGCGCAAGATACCCTCTTGTCCCTCTCATGGTTGTCAACACCCTACTGAAATCTCGGCCAACAAGCTTACAAGGCCAATTTCTGCCACTTTTGGACAGAATTCAGCATCTAGAAGGATGTTCTCTGGCTTGATGTCGCAATGTATGATGCAGTCTCTACACTTCTCATGGAGATAAGCCAGACCCCGAGCCATTCGCAAAGCAATTTGGTATCTCGTTTTCCAATCCAAGGTCTTCGAGTCCTTTCTACGAAAAAGATGATAGTCTAAGGAACCATTTGGCATGAAATCATAGACCAATAGCCTTTTGTTGCCTTCAGAGCAGAACCCCCGAAGCTTGACAAGATTCACATGCTGGATGGTGCCGATTGTGCTTACTTCTGTTCAGAATTTCTTCTCTCCTTGGCTTATGCTTTCAAGCTTCTTGACCGCTGTGTGACTTGAACCAAGTAATCTTCCTTTGAAAACTGAACCGAACCCGCCCCCACCCAACTTTGCTGAGAAATTCTTTGTTGCTACTTGTAAGTCCTAGTATGCAAAATGTCACACCTCGATTCACAATAACAAAGGTATGACACGGCCGTCCATTCTCCAAAGGACGCAGCTTCAACATAACCAAAATTCAACTTGAGATCAACATAAATACATCCACTTACATATATTTGACAAAAATGGCATTTGGTTACAATATCAGAGTATTTCTATAATTCACCAAACATAAATATACACTTTCTCCTAAGACTAACTCACAAATTTATCAACTATATAATAGTCATACCAAAAAGTCCCCACCACCAAAAGTCTTCCCCAAACGAACGCCCACACCTACTTACGGCTCACTAAAGAACCGAAAAAACAAGTAGATGAGAGAAGTAAGCTATCATAGCTCAGTGAGTAACACATTTCTTCTGAGTGGATCGAGAAATCACTATGCACATCTAAATTACAGCCGTAACTCACTTTGACATAATATATATTCAAAACACAAATACCCAAGGCACCAATGGTCCAGTTCATCGGTCAATCTCATGAAAACATATATCAATGCTTTATTCCATTGATTAATCTCATTAAACCACACGTCGATGGTCCATTCTATCGACCAAACTCGAATGTCAATGGTCCACCACATTGACCAACTCATGCTCAGATGTCTATCCATGGTCACATGTAACGCTCATGATAGGACAATCAAGATTCCCCCCATGGTTAGGCCTCCATCTATTATTAATCGGTGGCTCGGCCCACAAAGATATCCTAAACTAGTATGCACATACCACACACCCCTTAGGACTCACAAAGACATTGAGCATTAATCATCAATCACAAATATCCACTAATCCAATATCAGAATAAGAGTCATCTCACAACTCAAATATTTGATATATAAATCTTAAAGCGTTCTTTAAGAACCACAAACGTTTCCAGATTTTTTTTCATAAAGGGTCTCACAAACCAATTTCAAACAATCATCCAAACTGAATGCAAAGGATAACTCCTTTCAAACAACAAAATTGTAGTAATAGCTCAATCCTTGTTTATACAACAAACAATGCTATTTATCAACTCATAGCATATATAATCCATAATATTTTTCAAAACATGAGTTTAAGATACAAAGAGGAAATAGTGTCACTCACCTTGAAAAGGCCAAAAACCAACTACGGCGCTTATTCGAATTGATACACTCAAATTCCTAACAATTAACCGAAAAATAATATCAAAAGACCAAGTAAAATGATATTCTAATAATGACTCAACTATACTAGGCCTATTGTCGATAAAACAACACCTACGCGCCAAGAAAAAGCTCGCCTCTAGCGAAAATCTATTGATGTTTGCTAGGCACGGTCCACGCGCTAAATTTTGTGGCACCATAACTTGAAAATTCCATTCCGGGTAAACCGTAAGCTCAAATCAAGATCCGTAAAATACTATAACTTTACAACACCCTAAACTATCATTTTCACGAAAATACACAGCTTAACGACTCAAAGATCAGACTTCGCTGCCCAAATCTCCAAAGATTCCGAATTTCAAACCCTAATTACATCGATTCGTTCAAATAGACAATTAGAGGCTTCGATCACTTATTGGCACTATAGAACGAAATTGAGTCAGCTTGATGAGGCATCTGAATCACGAGTGTCGTAAAAAAATTTCCTTCCTCCTTTCTTCTTTCTCCTTTCTCTTCTTTCTCTCCTCTTTCCTTTTTCTTCTTCCCCCCCGGTGGTCTCACTCTTTTATAAATCTGAAAACCACTTTTATTGTCTTTTCTTTTTTATTTTCCTCTTTCCCTCTCTCTCTCTCTCTCTCTCTTCTTTTTCTTCCACCTTTTCTCTGGAGTGGACACTTGGTCCTCTCTCTTTGTTTCTTTTGTTGATTTTTCAAACCCCCCTTTAGTTTTTTTAAAGCCCATATTTTACATTCTCCCCTCTTTAAAAAAATTTCATCCTCGAAATTACATGTACCTCAATTATAAAACAAGTAAGGGTATTTACATCTTGCCTCCTCCTCAAGCTCCAAGTAGCCTCCCTCTCATTATGGTTTTGCCACTAAATCTTTACGTGAGGGATGGTGCGTCATCGCAACACCCAATCTTTCTTCGACAATACGAATGGGCTGCTATTCATACGTTAAGTTTTCTCTCAACTTCAATGGTGTGAAATCCAGTACGTGATCAGGATTTGGCACATATTTTCATAATAAGGACGCATGCAACAATTATGTACTCTAGATAACGCCGGTCGTAAAGCTAGTTTACAAGCAACTTCGCCAATCCTTTCTAATATCAAGAATGGTCCCACGTACCTCGAACTCATTTTACCACGCGTGCCAAATCTCATGACGCCTTTTATAGGAGAAAGCTTCAAGAATACATGATCTCCTACATTAAATTCTACCTTGCGTCTTTTGAGGTCCACATAACTTTTCTGACGGTTTTGTGCCATTTTCAAATGCTCTCGAATAAGCCTAACTCTCTCTTCTGATTGCTATATGTACTCGAGGTTAGTTAACCTTTTCTCACCAACATCATCACAACAAACCGGAATTCTAAATTTACACCCATACAAAGTTTGGAAAGGAGTTTTTACCCAAAAAAAAAAAAAAAGGTTTGGAAAGAAGCCATCTTAATGTTGGAATGATAGTTGTTATTATAAGAAAACTCTGTGTTTATCCCATGAACCACCAAAGTCAATAACACGGCCGTAGCATATCCTCTAATATCTGAATGGTTTTCTTTGACTGACCATCCGTCTGTGGGTGAAAGGCTACTAAAGTTGAGTTGAGCACCTAATGCCCCTTGTAAACTCTTCCAAAAGTTAGAACAAAACTAGGATCTCTAAAACTATATTGGCACAACTAAAAGATTTAAAACTAAAATGGTTATCGTACAATATGTTTAGGACTTTTTAAACAATTTTCTCCTTAAATATGCCTAAATATGCAAATGAAAACACACTTCAATTTGCAAATAAGAACTGTTTTAGATAAGTATATATTCAAAATGCCATTCTAACAGGTAATTGATCTAACAAGTTGTTTGCTACAACTTTCCCGCAGCAACTTTTATTGTGAAAAGAGGTGCCGCCGCATCATTAAGGTCCTTTGCAAGCACCTTCAAAGTTGTGGCTAAAAAGTTTCCTAACCCAATTCTAGGCATACCAAAGAGCAAACATACAAGTTATGTCTCTTCATAATGAAATCACAGCAAAGCACAACTACATTTTAACCATAATTATACCAAATCGACTTTAAACTTATCAAAATATATTAGCATCACCATGTCTACTTAGATATATCAAATCGTGTCATAAGAGAATTAGAAAAAGTAAATTACACGTGATGTATTTATTATTCATCTGTAGATTGGTTTATCTGTTTATAATACATACATAATTAATCTTATCCAAAACACTCTTAACTAGGTAATCAAGTTGAAATTTATAAATTGTAGATCAAAAGGGTCAAGTTGAATTTTGCATATGATGAGATTGCAGAATATCTCGAGCATAACCACCCATTTTTGGTACTCCGTGGCAATATCTATATTTCAAATTTGATCAAATTTTTCCCGATCAAACGAAATTCTTGATTAATCCTGTGAAAATTTAGTGAAACCATTGATCTATATAAATAAGATAAGACATAGGATAACACTGAAAGATAAATTCAAGTGTCAAGTATGTGAATTGCCCATTTGATTCCACGATTCAACCTATTTAGTAGGGGTATCATAATCGAACTGAAAAACCGAACCGAAAATTCATGCATTTTCAATTCGGTTCGGTTCAGTTTTAAAGTTTGGATAATGAAAAATTAATCTTTTCCTTTTTTTGGCTGTTTTATATTTTTTTTTTGGTTTGGTTCGATTCATAAACCAAACGGAACCGTCAAAACTTATGGAAATGCAGTACTGTAAACTCTCTAGTGAATGTTTATTTTCCTTTTTGATTTTAAGATTAACCAAGCTACAGATTATTCAGGACACAAAACACATGAGAGAAGCCAACGTAATCACACGTCACGCCACTCCACGAGCTCCCTCCTCGTCGGCTGCAGTTCTTGAACCCTAGCAATCTCAAGACACTCCCTGCAGTTAAAACACAACAGCGACAGGGGTCCGAACCGAATGCAGAGCAGAGACCCACGTGATCGCCCCCTGAGCGAACGGCATCGTCGCCGCCGCTTTCCGGTCAACTCTCCTCGTAAAGTCAACCCCATAACTCGCTGTCTGGTTCGCCTCCGTGAATTCCAGGTCACGCGGGTGCACGTCAATCGAGTCCAGACCTTTGATCGGTTCGATGACCGACCGGTAATACGACTTCGCAGGTCCAACGTTCCTCACCGTCCTTGTCACACTCACCTTCGTCACCGAGCCCCCGAACATCACGCTGATCGACGGGTAGTTGAGCTGGTAATCGGGTATGCTCTTTATGCTCGAGCATGTGACTTTCTTTTGAACTATCATCTCGATTTCTGAGTCAGTGTAGTTGAGCCCGCAAAAATAAGGAACGTAATCTTGCAGTCCGATGTCGTAAATGAGACCCGGGTCGACGGCCTTTGACGGGTTGACATGTCCTGCACCGGTGGCGAAAATGTCTGCCGGATGGAGCGTCTGGTCGATGATGGGTTGGTGTTTCATGTTGGAGGTAGCAGCGGTATTCACAATGGCGGACTTGATGGCAGCCGGCGACCAGTCGGGGTGCACACTCTTGAGCAGCGCGGCCACACCGCTGAGGTGGGGGCAGGCCATAGAGGTCCCGGAGATCACGTTGAATGCGTCCGTCTTGCTTGTGGATTTGTCTAAAGGAAATGGCCAACTGGCAAGGATGTTCACGCCGGGGCCAATGATGTCCGGTTTGAGGATGCCGGGGCTTTCGATGTTGAGGCCGCGCGAAGAGAAGAATGATACTGCCGGGGCGGCTGATGTTCCGATGCGGGTGCCTTTGAATAGGATCGTGGCAGTCGGCGCCGGCGCCTTCCTCAGGTAGCTCTTGATCGCTGCCCCTGCGACGTAGCTCACGTGGACTGCGGGCAGGACATGTGCATCGGCCAATGTGGTGTATCCCTCGGTGGGACCGTTCACGAGGATCATGGCCGCGCCGCCTGCATCCTTGACCTCTTGACCTTTCTCGACTCGTCCTTTTCCGTCACCAATATCGCACACAACCACTTTCCCTTGGAGGTCTGAGCGGCCTTGTAGTGATCCGGGGAGGCAGGAAGCCGAGGATGGATCTCCGGTTTTTCCCGCATGAACAAGGGGAAGTAGCTTCTGAGGGAAGTCGTGGGGTTGGTAGAGGGTCTCCCCATCGAACTCTTGCCTGCTCCCGAGCTGCACCGAGGCCGTTATGGTGCGGTCGATGCTGCTCGCTCCCACAGTGAGAATCCACGGTGCCCCATTTGACAACGTGCTGTTGGACGGCCCACTGTTCCCCGCGGAGCAGCTGACGAAGATGCCCTTTTGGGTGGCGGCAAATGCACCCTTTGCGATCACGTCGTCATAGAACGGTCGGGATATTCCTCCAAGAGAGAGTGAAAGCACATCCACACCGTCCTCAATGGCTGCGTCGAAACCAGCTAATATGTCACTCTCAAGGCACCCGAAAACCTCGCAAACCTTGTATATTGCCAAATGCGCAAGAGGCGCCATGCCTACGGCCGTGCCATTGGCATTCCCGAGTGCACTGGCACGCCTCACAAAAGCACCAGCAGCCGTGCTGGAAGTGTGCGTGCCGTGTCCTACTTGATCATCTGGCGGACCAGTGTACGACCTGGCACCGATGAGCTTGTTGTTGCAAGACTTGCCATTGAAGTCACACCCGCCCTTCCATTTGGCCGGGGGCGGAGGCACCCCCTCGTCGCTGAAGGAAATGTGATCAGGAAAAATCCCTGTGTCCAAAACTCCGATGATCACGCCCTTACCGAAGTTCGAGTCCTTCCAGAGCCCGACACCTTGGTGCAATCCCAAGAAGTCGGGGGTGTGAGTTGTGTGCAAAGAGAGCGCCTCCTCCGGACGCACGTACAAAACACCGTCCTTCTCTCGAATAGCTTCAGCTTCCTCAGTGGTCAATTTGGCAGCAAACCCGGATAGTACATTTCGGTATGAGTGAACCATTCTGTGCTCCTGGTTTGAGCTGGCTGCTGTGGCAGGTAAAAATTACCGATAGAAAGCATCAAGATCCCCTGGAGTAGCAGCGAAATCTTGGTCGGCCGGCTTTCGCACTTGGACAATATAAGTGGACAATGGGCTACTTGGGTTAGCTACTGCAATAGCAGCATCAGCAGGCGATATGCTTAGAAGCCAAGCGAGACCGAGAAGGGAAATCATCACGGTGGTCGGACACGATCTGCATTTCCGGTCTTCCATCTCAAATTAGCAGAAGAAGCAGAGAAATGATTTGAGCTTCTGAGATCTGTGTTGATAGTTGAACTTGCAGCGCACATATATATAGGAGGAGCGAAACAAAGAACTTCGATTGTGTTGACGACATTGAAGAAGGAAATCAGATGCGAAGCTTGCGTTTATGAGGTAGAGGACAATTTCGAGTTCGTCATTAAAACACAGTTAAAGCACAATCTGATTTTCTTAATTAAACCCTTCCGTGCAAAGTCAGAATGGATGACCGTCTTTTGGAAAAGCCTAAACATATCTAGTTGAATTAATGTCTTTTGAGCCGAAGCCCTAGTGCTGGTGCATGAACTGACTTGAATCTTAACAGCTTTGAACATTAAAACAACACGTATGGAAAACAACTCGACAAAAAGTCTTAAACATCCAACCATGATAAAATGTGAGAAAAGCCAAAATGTCACACGTCACGTCACTCCGCAAGCTCCACCGCCTTCATCAACTTCGGTTCTTGAACGATGAAATTCAGAGACACTCCCTGCAATTACTCGAACAAAACGGCCACTGGGGTTCGAACCGAATGCTTAGCAGAGACCCACGTGATCGCTCCTTGAGCGAACGGCGTCGCCGTGGCATTCGAGTCAACGCTTCTCGTGAAGTCAACAGTATAGCTCACTGTCTGGTTCACCTCGGTGAACTCCAGATCACCCGGGGACACGCCAATTAAGTCCAGACCCATGATCGGGTCAATGAGTGACATATAACGCGACTTCGCAGGTCCGACATTCCTCACCGTCCTCGTCACGCTCACCGTCCTTACCGAACCCTCGAACCTCACGCTGATCGATGGATAGTTGAGCTGGTAATCGGGGATGCTCGGTATGCTCGAGCATGTGACTGTTTCTTGAACTATGGTCTCGATTTCGGAGTCGGTGTAGCCGAGCCCACAAAGGTAAGCGATGTAATCTCGCGGTCCAACATCGTATATGAGACCGGGGTCAACGGCCTTTGATGGGTTGACGTGTCCAGCTCCGGTGGCGAAAATGTCCGCCGGATGGAGAGTCTGGTCGACGATGGGTCGGCCTTCCATGTTGGAGGTGGTGGCGGTGGTCAAGATGGCAGACTTGATGGCGGCAGGCGACCAGTCCGAGTGCGCGCTCTTGAGCAGCGCCGCCACGCCGCTGAGGTGGGGGCAGGACATGGAGGTCCCAGAGATCACATTGAATGCGTGCTTCAGGTTTGTGGAATTGTCTAAAGGAAATGGCCAACCGGCAATAATGTTCACGCCCGGGCCAATGATGTCCGGTTTGAGGATGCCGGGGCTTTGGAAGTTGGGGCCACGGGAAGAGAAGAATGATACGGCCGGGGCAACCGATCTACCGATGAGGGTGCCTTTGAATAGGATCGTGCCTGCTGGTGCCTGCGCCGTGCTTAGGTAGTCTTTAATCGCCATCCCTGCAACGTAGTTCACATGGACCGCGGGTAGGACATGCGCATCGACCAATGTGGTGTAACCCTCGATGGGACCATTCACGAGGATCATGGCCGCACCACCCGCATTTTTTACCTCTTGACCTTTTGCGACTCGCCCTCTTCCGTCGCCGATGTCACACACAACCACTTTCCCTTGGAGATCCGAGCGGCCTACTAGTGATCCTGGGAGGCAGAGGGCCGAGGATTGATCTCCGTTTACTCCTGCATAAATAAGGGGAAGCAGCGTCGGAGGGAAGTCGTGGGGCTGGTAGAGTGTCTCCCCATCAAACTCTTGGCCATTCCCAAGGTGCGCCGTGGCCTTTATGGTGCGGTCGATGCTGCTCGCTCCCACGGTGAGAATCCACGGTGCCTCGTTTGACAATGTGCCGTCAGACGGCCCGCTATTCCCTGCGGAGCAGCTGACGAAAATGCCCTTTTGGGTGGCAGCAAATGCACCTATCGCGATCACGTCATCGAAGAACGGTTGGGATATTCCTCCTAGAGAGAGGGAAAGCACATCGACACCGTCCTCGATGGCCGTGTCGAGCCCAGCTAATATGTCGCTCTCAAGGCATCCGTTTGCATCACAAACCTTGTACATTGCCAAATGCGCAAGAGGCGCCATGCCTGTAGCCGTGCCTTTGGCATGACCGAGCGCGCTGGCATCCCTCACAAAAGCACCGGCAGCCGTGCTTGAAGTGTGCGTGCCATGGCCCTCACCATCGTACGGCGGAACGGCCTGTGCATGAGTCGTGCTCGAGCTGATGAACGACCTCGCACCAATGAGCTTGTTGTTGCAAGATGTGCCGTTGAAGTCACACCTGCCCTTCCACTTGGTCGGGGGCGGAGGCATCCCCTCATCGCTGAAGGAAGGGTGGTCAGGGAAAATCCCTGTGTCCAATACTCCGATTATCATGCCCTTCCCGTAGTTCGAGTCATTCCAGAGCCCGACTCCTTGGTGCAATCCCAAGAAGTTGGGCGTGTGAGTTGTGTGCAGAGAGAGCGCCTTCTCCGGACGCACGTGCAAAACACGGTCCTTCTCTCGAATGGCTTTAGCTTCCTCAGCGGTCAATTTGGCCGCAAACCCGGATAGTACATTTCGGTATGAGTGTACCAGTCTTTGTTCTTGGTTGGAGCTGGCTGCTGCGGTAGGTAAAAATGACCGATACAGAGTATCGAGATCCTCCAAAGTAGTGAGATCTTTGTCTTTCGGCTTCTGCACTTGGATGATATAAGTCGACAATGAGCTACTTGCACCATCAGCTACGGCAACGTCGGCATTAGCAAGTGGAGTGCTTAGAATGCTAGCGACACCGAGAATGAAAATGATCATGGTGTTTGGAGACAATCTGCATTTCTGGTCTCCCATCTCGAATTAGCGGAAGAAACAGAAAAACGCTTTGTGCTTCTGAGTTCTGTGTAAACAGTCGGACTTGTAGAACACTTATATAGGAGGAGCGAGACGAAGGGCTTCATCGGGACACTGCAGGTTTCGATGGACGCAAGCCGGCACTCGACAGCTGAAATCGTGGTAATCGAGAGATTTAGGCTCCGTTTGTCTTGGCTTCTTTGAATGCTAACCATGAGCTCGCTTGCAAGAGTCCAAGAAAAGGGACTTGGTTCATGGCGATCTCCGGAAACCTATTCCAAGAAAAGAGTCCGAATGTATGTCTAGATCTCGCTAGTTTCAAACAAAACAACTAGATTATGTACTCATCCAATTGCTGCTTTATAATACAATCATTGGAGTTGATGTTCGTTCTTGTTGGACTTATGTGAAGAGACGAATAAGAATTTAGATGCGAAGGTTGCGTTTATGGGGTCCAGGACAATTTGAAGTTTGTAAAAAAAAAAAAAAAAAAAAAAAAATTAACGAACAATTTGATTTCCGACATTAAATCATGCCTTGCATTCACCAAAAAAAAAAAGAAAAATCATGCCTTGCCAAGTCAGATTATTATTTTGGATTGTCATCTGTCGTTTACCCACTTTGGTCCTAACGATTGTATAAATTAATGCTGACATTCTGGAAACTGTCGTCTGTCCGGCTTTCCTTGACCGCAATGATATCATACAAGGAGAACAGGGGGAGACCATCTCTTATAGTTTAGATCGATTAGATAGATTGGCATCGTTTTTATCCTCCATCGTCTCCTTTCTTGGTTTGTTTTAAACTACACAGGTGTGCTCATTTTTATCGACCAAGTTTGGTGTATACTTATGATAGGTAAATTATGCATAGGTAAACTTTAGGCGAGCCGTGATTTATGGCCATTTAAGGGATCATATATTTACATAACGTGTTGATTGTATAGATTAAGTCTAAGCGAATATTATATTTTTTTATGCGGACTTTCAATAATTAACTATAGTGTGATACCATGTGATTAATATCACATTACTGTCCTATCTCTAGGCCATTGAAGGGAGGAAAGGGTGTTGGCCAAGAAGGTGATCTAGTGGGAACTCCTGAATATGTCTGGAGCTCCAAATATTTGTGTTTTCGGTACTATTGAAGAGACTATAGAAGACTATGATACAAAATTGATTTAGAGTTGCGTCTCAACCATTAAATGGGCATAAAAACAAATGAGACAAGGTCAAGCATTTAGAGATTTTCTTTTCTCGGGGTCAATATCCATCCAGAGTTCTTCAAAACTTTGTGCAAGAAGATTGCAAAAGTTTTGATGTCCTAGTGACAAGGAATGAAAGCAGTTTGGAACCCAAACGAAGAGAAGAGTGTCACGGAAAAAGGTGATCGTAATACCATTCGGGAAAGTCCTGGCATCACAAGGATGCCATGGAAGCGATGCCGACAACTTGAAGCTCGAGCTGCGCAGAGGCTGGGTGTGTGCCAAAGAACCTTTGGGAAAAGCATTTGCATATGCAAAAAATAATAATAATAATATTGATTAACCCCTAAAATAACATTCTAAAAATGCTCGATGCCAAAGTGGGGTAAGAATTGCACTGAACTTCAATACTTTGGAAGTGTTGCATTTAGTTCAAACGCCTTTGGAATCGTCTTGCCAAATACGTCAACTTTGATACAAAAACCTTCAATAGCCCAAAATCCCTTATCAAGGCTGTGCTAAACACACCCTCGTTGCATCATCAAAAACCCCTCGAGACCTTATGTGCCCTTCTTTTTTACTGGATTTTTTTATGTCTATGTATGTGAATGTCAATTATGCACTCATTGCTAACGTTACACTAAGAAGGCAAAATATTAACATAGAAATAAATAAACATATCATAATTTATAGGACGGCGCTTTTTTCACTCCTCATTTAGCTCAAGCACTCATCTCTTTTTTTATTGTTTTGACCATATTATCCCTTGTGGCGCCCACCACTTCTGGTACAATTCTATAAAAGTGATCTTTCTTTATTAGGTTCACACTTTTTATTTTGTTTCTTCTTTTTTTCCTTAAGGGTCACACTTTCCTTCTTCTTTCTTTCCATGCCTTTGACTGTCTCAGTTATCTTTTGCAAATCATTTCTTTGTTATCCCATATCATTATTTTCAACAAGTCATTTAATGAGAAGCAACATAGTAACTCAAAATTGATGATGAAGAACATGTGGAAATGATATTAAGAAAATAAACCTAGAAGAGGCAAGTATGCTACAAACTACAAACTACAAAGTAATTGTGCAATTAATTCAGAAACACTGTTTTGATGCATGCTACATTCTAATCGCAACATTGAAACACAAGATCAAGCACTTCTATGACCCAAAACTCAAATTCACTTTTAAGAAATGATATGAAAAAACACACAATAGCGACCGAAATAAGCATGATTCAAGATCAAGAAAACTAAAAAGGTAAAAACAAGCTTTTGTCAAAACCATCGCTCTACTAGCAAATGAGGAGAGTTTCAAAGGCAAGAGAAGGTTGTTGAAGAAGAGGAAGAAGAAGTGGGAGGCAAAGAAATAAGAGAATGGATTGTAAGGCCCTGTTTGGTAACCATCCAAACAGGGCCAAATTCTGATTCTTTGTTCCCAGAATCGCCGCTTAGAATCGCGTTTGGTAAAATTTTTGTTAGGGAACAGTTGGGAATAGAATCAAGAACCAAAAAAGTTGATTCTTGTTTAGGGAACGAATTTGAGAATCAAAATCAAGAACTTTTCTTATTCCCTTCGGTCATCTCGCGACCACCGTCCACCACCGCCCGCCACCGTCCGCCGCCAGCTGCCGCCGTCCACCGCCGCCGCCGGCTGCCATCCGCCACTGCCGGCCGTCGGTCCGGCGAGCTCGCCGGAGGCTCGCTGGACCGGGCGAGGTCCGGCAAGCTCGCCGGAGGCAAGCCCAGCCCACCGGCGAGCTCGCCGGGAGGCAAGCCCACCCACCGGCGAGCTCGCCGGGAGGCAAGCCCGCCCACCGGCGAGCTCGCCGGGCCGGGTAGGGCCGGGCAAGCCTCGCGACGCCTGCCCACCGGTGGCCGGCGAGGCTCGCCCGGCCACCGACGAGGCTCGCCCGCCCCCGCCGGTGGCTGGCCGGCGGGCCTCGCCGGATCCGGGCGAGGCCGAGCCTCACGGGGCTAGGCGAGCCTCGCCCCCGCCGGCGAGGCTCGGCGACGAGGGCCGGCGACGCTCCGGTGAGGTTGCTGGCCAAAAGAAGAAGAAGAAGATGAGAAAAAGGAAAAAAAAAATGAAAAAAATGAAAAAATGAAAAATGAAAAGAAAAAAATGAAAAAATAAAAGAAAAAAAGGGAAAAAGTAAAAAAAATTATTTAAAAATTAAAAGAAATTGATTTAATGTAATTAATGAAAGACCTGTACCAAACGCAATTCTATTCAAGAATAAAAAATTTTGGACAGTTACCAAACGGCTTAAAATGCTTAGAATCAGTTCCCGGGAACATAATAAAAAAGAATCAATTCTGATCAGAATCTACTCCCGGGAACAGAATTGTTACCAAACGCGCCCTAAGAGAAATGATTTGCGAAAGACATGAAAGGTATGGAGAAAAGAAAGAAGAAGAAAAGTGGGACCCACAAGGAAATAAAACAAAAGAAGAGTGGAAAAAAAAAAAAAACTTAGATGCTCGAGTGAGCAAAAGGCAAAAATTTATAACCTACAAAGTCATAATTCATTTTGTATATGAATTTAGCAAGTAAATACCCACAAAACACTTATTAAATACATTTCTCAAATGAATTGAGGCACTTATTAAATTATCAAAATTCGCGGACTTTGCAACCTTTTAAGACACTACATTGAAACATCAAACTCCAAGACTAGTACTCAGCAAAATAATCCTAGGCACCGGTTAGCATAGTTGTGCGTCGTACTAGATTGCTCTTCTAACTTGCAAAGAACGAGAGAACTTTCACAATGCTCCAGGACCTTTCTGTATACATCACTCTGGCATCAGCCGATTCGCATAAATCGTCCCAGATGGAGGAACGAAAGTACGTGACGACCGCCCAATCTCCGCGAAACATCTGCGCAGTAATTTTGACTTCTGCATTCGTGGGTAGTTAGGAACGGAAACAAGAACAGCGCCGAAAAAAAAAAAGAAGGTAAAAAGGAGGAGAGGCGGAGGAGGGAGAGATGGGGTTCTTCTTGCTAAGGTCAGCGGCCACCATCACAACAGCCGTCGCGGCTTCCGCTGTCCCCGCGGCTCTCGCCCTCGCTTCTTCCCATCACCGCTCTCCCGCTCCTCCTTCTCCTTCTTGTTCCGTCGCCTGTTCTTGCTCCATCCGCTTCCCCAGGTTTCAGAACCCGAGCTTCCTGTCCCTCTCTCATTCTTCCAGCCACGTGGGCTCTTCGGCGACCGTGAGAGGCCGCGACTCCGCCCCCTCGGCTCTTCACATGGACGCGCCCGCCTCCGATCTCGAACCCACCTCCCAGGTTCTTGATTTCGGCTACTCGTGATTTCGATCGTCTGTTTTAGAGTCGTTTCTTGGTGATTCTTGATTTTCCGGTTGTTTTTTGATCTTGCAGAATGGTGCTGTCTTGCCGGAGCTGCTTGTGAGTCCTTCAATCCTCCTTCTCGTGAATTTCTTTTTTTCTTTTCAGTTGTAGATATTTGGTTTTGGGTGGCGTTGCTGGGATTGAATTAATCTGGTTCTATTATATCTGGGTGGTGGTTGTTTAGCTCTTGGTCTGTGTAATTAGAGTAGTTCACATTGCCGCCCTTCAATGATTTGTGAAACAAGAGCTCTTTCTGTTGCTGGAAATGGAGGTTGATATGAAGTTTTTGTCTTTTTTTTTTTTTTTTTTTTTTTGGGGGGTGGTTGGTCTTGCTGGGTTTAATAATTTCACCTGATTTAATTCTGAAGCTTACATCTTGTTAATTTTTTCCCCCACAGACTGAGTTTATGGTTGATATGAAGTGCGAGGGTTGTGTTAATGCTGTGAAGAGCAAGTTGCAGATTGTTGAGGGTAGGTGCTTGTGGCCCCTTAGTTGTTTATTTTCACGCGGTTCATTATGTTCATCATCTGGCCTGCTCTAATTTCTTAGCTTTCTTTATTTTTACTGAATTGTTGCGCTGTTCTGCTGATGGAAATTCATCTAGGAGTGAAAAACATCGAGGTGGACTTGAGCAATCAAGTGGTTCGGATTCTGGGTAATTCACCTGTCAAGACTTTGACCGAAGCATTGGAGCAGACTGGTCGTAAAGCTCGTTTGATAGGCCAAGGTGTACCAGAAGGTAGGTCGACTATTCTACCATGATTTGTGCAATGTTCTCTTTTTGGATACTTTAGCCGCATCTAGAGAGTATGTTGCTATACCATGACAATCCAATCAGAAGATCCGACAGGTCATTACTGATATTGAGAGTCCATTGTAGATCACAATTGCAAGTGATGATTGATAGGGATCTGCCTGCAAGTAGATTGACTTCAAATGTGAAGAAATGATAAGTAAGGACCATCCATGCAATGCAGTCTGAAAATTTGAGGTAGACGATTAAATTAACAAAGTAGGGTAGTTCTTATTTCTGTGAATTTTCAGAATGAAAAAGTGTGATTTGTAAGTGCTTTGTTCTAATTGCTGTTGGCCGGCCTACTACAGCACTAAGTGTGCAGGCTAACTAGTCATTTGGCTATTGATATATAAAGCCATCAGTTCTCTTCTACATACCTTATCCTTTCTATAAAACCACTGAGGTCAGCTTGCTGATTATTGCCTACATCTAGGATAAGGCCATTTTTTGTTTTTCTATGGTTCCCTCTCCTCGTTCTTCTTCTTTCCAAACTTAATCCTCTAGGAAACGATTTAGGAGTGAAGTCGCCTCTATAACAATTGAATGGATAGTTGGGTTATTGAGACCATCATCAACCGAGCTTCTTTTGCTGAAATATGGTTATCTTTTGCTCATAGCTGATTGACACTAGAAATTTCAATGCTTCTACAAATGAATACTCAGAATTCTGAATATCTTCATCTTGCAAATCAAAGGTTTTATTCGCATTGATAATGGCTATGGACCTCCATTCCTACAAAAAGGTTGAATTCGTTTTCGATAAGACGTGCGTCTGTTCCAGCTCATTATTCCAATATCTAAGTAAACAGTTTCTGCATTATCCATTTGAAAGAAGGTTAATTATTCAACAATATGACAACATACTTGTAAAGAACCAAAACACACTCTTTCAGCCTCCATGTGGTGGTAATTCATTGTTGCTGTTGTGCAGATTTTCTAATATCTGCCGCCGTAGCAGAATTCAAAGGTCCGGATGTTTTTGGAGTAGTTCGCTTAGCTCAAGTGAACATGGAATTGGCTAGGATCGAAGCCAATTTTAGTGGGTTGTCTCCTGGGAAGCATGGTTGGTCCATTAACGAATATGGTGATTTGACCCGAGGGGCAGCAAGCACTGGGAAAGTTTTCAATCCGACTGCTGAAGCAACTGCAGATCAGGTTTGCTTGCCTAGACTTCCTCCAAGTTTGCTCATTATAATAACTGATTTTCTTGCTATGAGCATTGGTTATATGGGGGATGATGACGGCTTTTATTGTTGTTTCTGCTTCCCCTTCGTATTTTCTGTCAATAAGGCCTAAGTATATAGCATAAATAAGATTTCTAAAATAAAAAACAAGTGGTGAAGTAATTGCGCAATATGTGACTTGCATGCAATGCATTCTTATGTCATAACATTAATAGTTTTGTTGAACCCTATCTGTGTACCCATTGTATTTGCTCTACCTGACGGTTTTTCAGGTAACAAGAACATTATTTTCTTTTACATCGCACATCTGAGCCGGCAATTAATACTTTGTGATTGGAATACGACTGCTATGAGGCTTCGCGAGAGAGCAGGTCTAAAAATTAGCTGTGATTTTCTTCGAGCTTTATATCTTTCTGTGTAATTTTGAAATCACACGTTACGTGTTTGTCCTCCAACTAGAGTTGATAGTCTTAGTGTTTTATGCTCGAACTTTGTCTTGGTGCCCTCTGTACATCCTGGATTGCATTAGTACTTCATGCATTTCATCCCGGCATAACTAAATATCAGATGAAACCTTTTTTTGTGTTTTTGGGTGTCCTAGCGTGAGTAAGAGGTGTTTTTGTTGTGATATCACGTTCGGTCTGTCTCGCCGATTCTTTCATATGATCGGATTGAGAAGTTGTTCCATTTCTTTAATGTGATTCACATTGAGCTGATGTTCCATCTCGTGTTCCAGCCCCTTGGCGACCTGGGAACACTGGATACTGATGAGAAGGGTGAGGCTTTCTTCTCCGGTGTCAAAGAGAAGCTGCGGGTTGCTGATCTCATTGGACGCTCAATAGCAATCTATGAAAGTGAAGATAAATCGGACGCAGGTATTGCAGCTGCTGTAATTGCAAGAAGTGCCGGCGTGGGAGAGAACTACAAGAAGCTGTGCACGTGCGACGGGACCACCATATGGGAGTCAAGTAACAATGATTTCGTCACCAGCAAAGTCTGAATTCATATGAGATCTGGCAGTTGTAAAATTTTCTTGGAGAGATGGACATGAGGGTTCGATATGTTAGTATTGAAAAGAAAGGAACTGACAAGTTACTTAGCCCTTTGTGTGTCTTTTCAGCGGCATTTGTGTTGACTACTTGCCTACAGCTTAGCCCGAAATCTCTGGACTAGATTTGTAGCCAGTGCAATCGGTTAATATCAGGAAATAAAACAATAATTTCTTGCAAATCTCCTGATCCCAAAGTGGATGACCGGCTTTAACCATACCTTTAAAATGTAATGTTGATGTGCCAAATCTGGCTCTAAAGTGAAAACATCACATGATTGTTACGCGAAATATAATCAAAACAAAATTCTTGTAACGAGAAGAATCACTTCATGAGTACATTAACTAATGTCATCAATTTTGTGACGGTATATGGTCTCTTTCATTTCCCCCTTCGGTGCAAAAAACAGTAAAGATTTGAATCATGACCGTTAGAATCAAGATCGCTGAAAAATAGTTAGGCGGGACAGTATTGAAAAAGAACATTGTTCCACTCAAGGTAGGTCGCAGTCATAAAGCTCGAAAGGTCTTTCATGGAATAAGAGAGAAGCTTCATTGAAGCTTCATTGTCTCGCTAAAGTAGCAGGTTGATTTATCAAAGGAAGGAGACCCTCTCGCTTGGCCATTTCGTAGAGCCCAATTGCCATTAGAACCTTCGCATCACCAGTTGCGCGCCACAGTTTCTCATAAGGTATGACACGAACCTTAATAAGCTCACCATGATCTTGCAGACCAGTTTCCTTGCCTTGCAGCTGCTTGATGACCGCTGAATCCACATTCCCTCTGAATAGGAAGATGCCTAATTCTTCATCGCAACCTCCCTACGCATGGATTAGCATCCAAGAATGAACTTCATGCCTATAAAATATCAAAATAACTAAAGATACACTTCAAATGTAAATCGACTTAGTTCCACAATGTGCAAGGCTTAATCATTTCGAAAATGTCGATTCTTAAGAAGACATATAGAATAACACCACTGTTGCGTATAGCTTATAGCCCTTATGATGACACCACTAACATGTCTGTACAAAACGACATGAGGTGCTCTTCTAGCATATGAAAGAAGTCAACCAGCAATGACAAAATTTCTATGCTTGTACGGTTCTAATAGCAAAGCCCCCTACTCTTCCTTGCTTACCTAATGAATTACTAGCTGTTAAGAGGACCGTAGCTTGGTTTAATTCAGATGGGATCAGAGAGATATGAATGCACCCTTCAAAGAATGGGAGAGAGAGTACACATATAGCAACTTCTTGCGAAAGCTCCTCGAAGAAAATGAGAAACACAGGTCCAAGACATCAAGGGCAGATTTTAAGCATGTCACAGGCCGCAAAAGAAAATTTGCTCCTGAACATCAAGCTAAGGCAGTACATTTTTCAGACACACCTATCTTTCTTCCTCTTTTTTCTTTACTATAACAACTTCTACCTATTATTCACATTAAATGAATGCTTAATCAGAAAAGCTTTAAATGTTGAAAGGTCACCATACCGGAGAAGGAATCACCCTGTATCCAGTAGATGGATCGAGAAAAGCTGTCAGGTCAACCATGTCTTCCAGATTCAGCTGGATGCCTGTCTCCTCTTCGACCTGTTACATTAATGAGTCATTGTGATCAGTAAAGAGTCAATTAAAAAAAAGAATGCAAGTGCTGCGGTTAGTATTGTTGGCGCCTAGTTTGTTTACTATAGAAGCCAGGATTCAGTCAGTACCATCGCAACAATAATCAAAATCCAGGGTAATAATTTAGAAAGAGCACTTACAGAATCAGAGAAAATGAAAATTGAATATATGGAAAAGAATGTGCCCCAAAAGATAATTTAGAATTGAGGGAAAGAGAAATGAGGCGGATCAAAACCTCGCGAACTGCTGTGCCAACAAAATCGCCTTTGTCATCATCCAACATTCCAGCAGGCAATTCCAAAACAAACCTCCCCACAGGAACTCTAGCCTGCGAGGTGCACAAATATTCAGCTTGAAGAAGCCGTTTTAAGCATTTTTGGATTCAATTTTACCTTTTGTCATTTGTATTTTTCAGCTTAAAATTTAATTCTCAGCTTTTAATAAGATGTTTAAAGGAAAAGGGAAAAAAAAAAAAAAACACCTGAGATATCAATGCATAATGTATACCTGCTCAGTAAGAACAGCATAAGTTACTCCATCCGAATCCAACAATATCAGCACAGCTACAGCTGGTCCTCGAGCAAATACTATACCTGGCACCTAATAATATTTTATTTCCACGACTCTCAAGAAAATTAAAGTGTTCTAGAGCATGAGCACAATGCGAGGCAAAAGTACTTGCTTGAATCACCTCCTCCACAGACCACAGGCTTAATTAGAAACAGACATTCAACAGAGATGATATCAATGCATAGAACTGATTAACATACCTTTTTCCCAGTTTCCTTGTCAAAAATATCTGCCTTGAATTTGAGAAAGCCAATGCGGCTTCCAAACATATCCACGCCCTACAATAAAGATCATTACTTCTAGAGTCCAAAAAAAAGAAAAAATAATAGACATGCCATAGCACAAATAGGAACACACTTCCTTAAGAGTTCTATGGCCTTCCGTATCAATATCATCTTCGATACTGATCAGTGTAAGTAACAGTCATTGCAAAAAAAAAAAAAAAATCCAATTTCGTAATGGCCGTCGACTGAAACATCAGTGCACGTCACCACAAAATTCTTGAAAAATGAAAGGCACGGCCTAGCTAAAAAAAGGTTTTTTCTTTTTGCTGGTTTATAAGACATACGGACAGGAACAAATAAGCTCTTGTGGGCGGGGGTTATAAAAAACATGCTTGATAGTTTTCACATATCTCTCTCGATTGTTGGAAAGTTACACTCCCAAGCGTGACTCCAAATTGTCCTTTTTCCCCCCACAGAAAATCCCCATTTTCACAGAACCCTTCAAAGCAACTCCTCAAACCAAACAGCTCCATCTCTCGACTCACTACAGTGAACAAGAATCAGGGAAGGAAAACTACCTGGATAAGCACCCGCTTCAGAGTCCCAGCACCGCTGGACAAAATCCCGGTTTCTCTTTGCAAGTTCTTGAGCCACTGCTTGAACAGAGACGAATCGATGGCGCTCCTGCCACCAAAAAAAAAAAAAAAAAGAAAGAAAGAAAGAAAAACCGAGTCGATAAGACAAATCGGCCGAAACCCAACACGGGAATCGACCCAGAACGAAGGAAGAAGACCCAAAGGAAAGATCTTTTTTGGGGACCTGAACTGGGAATCGGAGACACCGGGGGCGGCGACGACGTGGACGGGCTCGCCGGGCTGGACGGGCAGAGTGAGGGTGTGGGAGAGGGGCGGAGATGGGTCCGAGCCGCTCGACATCCTGCAGCACGGCGGTCTGCTCCGGCGCGGCGGCGATGGGAGAGTAGTGATCTTTCCGGCGATGGAGATCACAGCGCGTGAAGGTTGAAGAAGACGAAGATGAAGAAGATGAAGGTGAGTCATTTTGCCGTAATTCGTTGGGGGGAAACTGCAAGCAATGATTGTCCTCGAAGTGGAACAGCAACGCAGTGGACACGTATTTTTTGCAAAATGACATTTTCTTTTTTGCCATATTTCGTCCTCTCTTTTTTTTCTTGGTCGAAATATTTGGTGTATCTGATTGCTTGGGAAAATAATTACTTTGTTTTTCTTTTTCTTTTGGGTCAAATTATTCACATCAACATCACCTCACCATGTAGAATATATCAACGATTTTCAATCAAAATGACTCTATTAGTAAATTATTAAAAAATTTATGGCTAAATTAATCAATTTAAAAAGTTTAAAATTAAATTAATATAAAAATATAATAAAAATAAGATGGTTGTAATCTTTTTAAGAGGAATTTACTTTCTTGTTATTTCGTTGGTGGAACATGTCATATTCCTTGCAACACAAATTCACTATTGCCTTCTCATAGCATAGTCTCTTCATTAAAAATAATTACCTCATAAATTTTGCAAAGATATATTTAGAGAACACGAGACGATCTCTATGGATGTCCTCTCATCCCGATGTCTTGTCAAGTGATTTAACTGATGCCACGCCCATTTTCAAGAATTATTTCTCTTTATTTTTAACGTTTCAAGCATGCTATGAAGTTATTTAATAGATTTAGTTTGAAGGGTTATGACAATCACATGCCGAGGAACAATGGGTCTCATAAAAAGTACCAAGTTTCCATAACAATGAGTTCGGTCCATCACATCATCCATAGAAAGAATTGAGGCTAATATATTCCATCGCGTTTGTTCGGATTGGGGTCGAAAGATTGGAGGATTGGGCCGAAACATTACCAAAATTTGAGAAAATGAGAACATCCCTTTGACGTAATTGGGCCGAAACGCTTAGCTAAGAGCAAGACGGACCGTGGGACTAATGTCTTCGTCTAAACTCAGAAGATGAATGGTCCACAGTCGAGCCCAGTTAATGCGCCATTTCTTGAATTTAGCCTGGTCGACAGTTGTTGTTGCAAAATTACTCTCTTTTTTTTTTTTTTTTCTTTAAGGTAAACTCTAGAGGATAACTAAGGATCTACAACTAGCATATTGCTTCTCTTTTGATTTTTTATGCAATCGAGGCTTCAAACTCTCGATGGGCAAAAACTAGATACCAAACTCAAAAGTCATTGTTTAGGTCTATTCATGATTTTAAAATACCAAACTCATTTTCATAACGAGTATCCACATATTGATTGGATATAATCAATAAAGCAAATTTCATAAGATGGAAAAATAAAATAACAATAATTGTAAAATAAAATAACAATAATTATGAAAATTTTCACTTACATCATAACATTGTAAAAATTGAGAAAATTTAAATTTTTGTGATGTTTTTATATTTAATATGGCTCAATTTAGAAGATGTCATAAAATGTGGCCTTTTTTATATACCGTATTTTGTCGAAACCAAGTATTGAATCAAATAATGGGAATTCTCCATGTTCCGACATACACCCTTTTACCGTGGCACTTGGAGAAACCACTGTAAACTTTTTTTTTTTTTAAATGATTTTTTTTTCATATGCCTTTTTGTTGTAATTTCGAATTTTTTCACACGGGATCATGGCATTTTCTCATGGTCAAGTATAAAAAGCCATAAACAAAATAAAAATTTATGCAATACAATATCATGATATAGAAGATCCCAAAGTTAACAGATACATGTATAGAGCTTGATTGATCCGAATATTCGAGTATAGCATATCATAAAAAAATAACAATAACAATGCATTCAAGAACCCTTCGATCAAAGAGTTTTTATCTTGACAAGTGTTTCTCACACGACTGAACATGGGGCACCAAACGAAATTAGTCAACAGATAAATGATCCTTATTCCAAATTAACGACACTCTTGATACTGCCATCAATCCCCCATTCATTCATTGAAACGATAATTTTCGTACCTCATCCTACAATCTTTAAGCTGCACTTGAGCACCAGTGTTTTCTGGGCAACCATCTCTCAAATCGTATCTTGCAGATATTAAGCATGTGAAGCAGTCGTAATGGGAAAGAGCTCCATTGCAAGCCGAGTGGCCATAGCAACCTTGATCCGAGACGGTCGATTGTCTGTAATAGTCAAAACCATTATCTGCCGTGTTATACACCAAATCTTGAAGGACGCTATCCACTTGACCTCCATAGGTGCTTCCGAATCCGAACTTAATCCCGTTGCATATTCTGTATACGATCGTCGTATCAGAATCGCCTATCACGGTGATGCAAACGTAAGAAAACCAAATTATAACAACTAGAGTTCTCTGAAGGAGAGCCATGTTTACCTCTCTATATGCTTAGAGAAACACTCATGTAAAAGCTATGATTTTGACAAAGAGGCGATCGTAATTTATAGATTCCATATCCTTGTTGTTTCCAATCTATTTACAATGTCATGATGTCCTATCTTATATCATTTTGTGTATGTGCTTCTTTTTTATAGTGTTTATCACGTAAACTAAGTTCATGGACGGCGAATTTTGTCAATGCTTGATAATACGACCATTTTATGTTGAGTATGGACTTCCGTGGTTCGGCAAAGAGGAAACTTTCGTGGTTCGGCAAAGAGGAACCCACTTTCTCAGCACAAGTCCATTGTTGCCTTGTCATGGCATATTCTCATTACTGCATTCAAACCTAGACTTTAAATTTTGAGACACGACAGAATATTCAAATTGAAATATCATATATGCACATATATGTGCACAAAATATTTAATTTTATCAAGAAATTTTGGACCTAGAGCAAGGAGGCCACCACTAGCTCCAAAGGTTCCCTCTCTATATCTCCTCCTTCCCTCTCTCTTCCCTCTCCATGTCTTCTTCAACGTCCCGCTATGGGAAGGATTTGAGCTACTCTCACTTTCTTTTATCTCTCTTGTTAATTTTGTTTATATTTTTTATTATTATTTCTTTTTCTCTCTTAATATAGATTTGGAAGCTCTTTTCTCTCAATCTTAGATTTTAAAGCTGTTCTCTTTCGATTTATGGAGAATTTAAATAAATATGCTTTCAAAGATTTGATGTCTTTGTACTCTGTCCGTATATAAGTCCTCCGCCTCTAACTTCAATTGTAATCACAAAAACTCCAATGTCTCACTGAACTGCGAAGATTCACTACCCCAAATATTATATATGTGTTCATTCAACCCATTTTGGTTGTCTTTGTACGCGATTATGTAAAGGAAACTAAACCTAGATGCGAACCACTAATTAACAATGTTGTAGTTACTGGCGATTGAAGTTTCGGTGTATGCTCATCACTGACAAAGATATGAGATTTAATGAATGGTCGTAAATTATTTTGATTGACAGATTCGTTCTTGTTGAACGAGTTTATAATACCGATGCTTTGTTTGTGCTTCTTATTTTATAGATTTGGCTTTATTTTGTAATTTTCTTGGTTTTGCTCTACTTCAGTTTGTTTGGTTATGAAGCTTATGCACTTCTCATGTATTCTTTGCAGCGAGAAGATTGAGGAAGATGAAGATGAGTCATTTTCCGTAATTCGTTGGCGACGCTTGCAAGCAATGGTTCTCCTCAAAGTGGAACTTTAGCGTAGTGGAGAAGCATTTTTACAAAATGATTTTTTTTTTTTTAATTATATTACATCTTTTTTTTTTCTTTTTAATCTTTCCTACTCTAACTCTCAACTCACTCTCACATTTATACCATGAACTCCACAACTGAACTAAATATCCTTAGCCTCAACCCCTAAGAAAGTAGAGAATTGAACTCCCCACCCCCATAGAGGAAGGGTAGTCACTAGGGTCACCCATAGTGGCTAGATTTCGTCATTTCAATTGCTTGGGAAATAATTAGTTTTTTTTTTCTTTTTTTAGTAAAATTTAGAAAATAATAACAGATCTCAAATATTGTGTATTTTAAAAAGGTATTTATGTGAGGGCAAGGCCTTCACCGATAGCCAGCGAGGTCCACCACGACCTCATTGGTGACCATCGTCAACACGATGAAAAAAGAAAAAAGCAAAGAAAAAAAGAAAACTTGAAAAACTATAGAATTAAAAAAATATATATTATAATTTTTTAGAAAATTACAAAAGTTGTTTACATCAACACTACCGTGCTATATAAGATGGTTGGCATTCTCGTCAGCGCTTTTCCATCAAAATTGATCGAAAAGAATTAATTAGCAAATTATCAAAAGGTTAAGGATTAAATTGACAAATTTAAAAGGTCTGGGATTGAATTGTCACGAGTGCAATAAATTTAGAAATTTTTAAATAATTTTGCCTATCTACCTTTGAAACATTGATAAAGAGATGGTCATAATTTTTTCTTTTTAAGAGGAATTCACTTTCTTACTATTTTGTTGGATGGCCATGAGATATTCCTAACGGCGCAAATCCATTGTTGCCTTCTCATAGCGCATTATCTTTAGAGCTAATATCACGAAAAAATTTAAACTGATACATATGTGACAAATTTACTCTAAATCCTAAATTGGTAAACCTGTGATAAATTTATACTACGTTAGTCTCTGTCAAATTTTACTGCCAAATTACTGAATTAGATTATACGTGACATTTGACGGGTATACTAGTTTGGAGTTTTATCCTAGCTTTGTCATTTTTCGTGATGTTAATTCAAATTAATAGAACTAACATAAGGTATATTTATCACAGATATATCAGTTGGAGATTTTTTGTGGACTGACATAATAATTTAGAGTTTTTCGTGATATTAACCCTTCTCTTTGTTACATCTAAATCCAGAATTTAAAAGTTTGAGGGCCGACAAAATGTTCAAATTAAAAAGAATTACCTCATATATTCAAAGATATACCTAGAGTGCATATGATGATCTCCCCATCCCTATGTATACAGGATTACTATCGCAATCATTCATGTATCATTCATGTGGGTGACTCGAGTGATGCCACGCCCATCTTCAAGAATTATTTCTCTTTATCGAGCATGCTACGAAGTTATTTGATAGATATAGTCCGATGGGTCATGACAATCACGTGCCAAGGAACAATGGGTCTCACAAAAAGTACAAATTTTCGTTAAGATATATTTTGTCGATCACATCACCTACATCATCTATGAAAAAGAATTTAGGTTATATTTTTGTCGTGATTTTTGGATCAGAGTCGAAAGATACGAGGATTGGGCTGAAACATTACCAAAATTTGAGAGAATGAGTATATCACTTTGACGTGATTGGGCCTAAACACGCATCTAAACCCAAAAGATAAATGATTTACAATCGAGCTGGTGGACAATTGTTGTTGCAAAATGACATTTATTTTATTTTATTTTATTTTATTTTATTTTATTTTATTTCTGTGGAAATTAAAATTTTGTTTTAGCTTCTTTAAGATAAACTCTAGAAGATAACAACGGATCAACAAGTACCATCTTCCTTCTCTTTTGATATTTATGCAATCGAGGCTTCAAACTCATGGCTAAATAATCGAGCTTGCTAATAGATTATATCAATTGCAGGCCTTAATGGGCTGAGCTAGATACCGAACTTAAAAGTTATTGTTTAGACCTATTCGTGATTATAAAATATCGAACTCATTTTTATAATGAGTCTACACGGATCTAGGGGTGAGCGGTTCCAGGTTCCGGTTCGGTTCCGTCTGGAACCTGGAACCTACCCTCGGGTACAGGTTCCTCAAAATGAGGAACCCGGAACCTACCCGTGGGAATGAGAACCTGGAACCTACCCCGTCACAGGTTCCAGGGTCGGTTCCAGGTTCCAACAGGTTTTTTTTGGTTATTTTCAGATTTGAACTATAACATATGCGCACGTTACCCAAAAAAAATATAACACGTTACCAAAAAAACTATAACGTACGCGCACGTTACCAAAAAAACTATAACGTACGCGCACGTTACCAAAAAAAAAACTATAACATATGCGCACGTTAAAAAAAAAAAATATAACGTATGCGTACGTTACAAAAAAAAACTATAACGTGCACGCACGTTAAAAAAAAAAAAAAATATAACATATGCGCACGTTACCAAAAAAACTATAATGTACGCGTATACTACACGGTAACTTCCCATTGACATGTTATCTTGATACATTAACTTCGCACTGCACAACAATAATAGAATATAATTAGAAATTTCAAAACAAATAGCAAACTAGAAAGTAGAAATAAAACACCACTAGAACAAGAATGTCTAGAGGTACAAGTTTTGAAAAAAATTTCGATTAAACCCTTAAATGAACTCAGAAAATTCTGAAATTTGGACACGTTGTATTTAAGACCTAGAGGTACAAGTTTCATGAAGAAATCGTAGTCCAATTCGTTCTGGATTAAAAGATAAAATCGATTTACTTTTCCTATTCTCTACTTGCACAGTTTTTGAAACATTTTTGGTTAAATAGGCAAATGAACTACAAAAATTACGAAATTTAAATATGTTGTAGGGAAGACATGAAGAGAGATATTTCATGCAGAACACATTTCCAAAAGAACCTCATACAAAATGATATAGTCCATGCATTGCAACTTACAAGATCCGAACACATCAGATTGCACAGTTTTAGAAACATTTCCGATTAAATACCAAAATGACCTTCAAAAATTATGAAATTCGACTATGTGATAGCCAAGACCATAAGGTAGATACTTCATGAAAACATCGAAGTCAAATTCGTCCTAGATAATTAAATATGGACGGTTAAAATCCCTGTTCGTAGTACCGTAATTCCAGATCTAACCATCTCCAAAGGACCACGATTTTACCTACCTATTCTTGTTTTTTTTCTCTAAATTTTTGATATGTTGTACCTCAGGATGTCCTTTACAACTTTTGTTAAGAAACCGAAGTGAAATTTCGACAGAAAGGTTGCCTTACAGTCCATGCATTCATCAAGGGTCGGTCCCAAAATCTCCAGATCCAGTCTTTCCAAAGAATAACGATTTCACCCACTTATACTTGTTTTTTTGTCCCAAATTTGAGTATGTTATACTCCAAGAAGTCCTTTACAACTTTCATTTAGAGGCTGAATCCAAACTTCAACTAGAACATCACATACAAGTCACTAGAACATCCAAGGTCGAGCTTTTTCTGCCCTAAGTAACTGGTTCCGGTTCCGCTTGGAACCGGAACCGAACCGAACTCCCGGTTCCCAGAAAAAGGAACCGAACCGAACCGGCCCCCTTGGAACCAGGAACCGAACCGGACCCTCCTCCGGTTCGGTTCCGGTTCCCGGTAACCCGGGAACCGCGCTCAGCCCTACACGGATCAAGTGAACATGATCAATAAAGGAAATTCCAAGCAAATAGTCAGACTCAGGTGGCCGATCGAGTCATTCGGTTCATGATTAGGTCTTGCTACTTTAATGTTGTTTAATTACCTTCACAATACAGACCATTTTTATATCGCAATATATTTCATTAAATATCGCAAATTGTTGGATTATTTAGCATTGATGTAAATGAATTTAAATGGGATTCTTTACTTCTTTTTTTTCTTTTAGGGTACATTAGTGTACCTACAACCAAGATGACTTTTTGTATTTGGTTGTGACAAAATGTCTTCAATATTAACGAAGATATTTCTTAAGGTCGTAAGTTAAAATATTGTGAAAATTGTCACTTACATCAAGACGGAGTCCAATATTCAATGTGTTCCATAAACTTTAAATATTTTTATATAGTGTAGAGACTACATTAAATATTTATAAATAATTTAGGAATCATATTGAACAAATTACAATTCTAGCGACAACACGTTGCACTAAAGTTTAGGGATCATATTGCTTAATTGAAAACTCTAGGGATGATATTGAGCATTGAATGAAAGTTCTAAACGCGCGCCACCTGGGCAGCGTTCCCATTGCCCGGTACCTTCATTAGGCTGTACCTCCCATGGAATGCTAAGCATGGACCGTGGCCCGGCATCGCGGCCTTCCCGTAGGGTCACCCAGTCCACTAGGGACGTTGGCGCGGTGCCCAATGGGAGAGAGAATCTTTTTCAAGGCCTCTCTCACGACTTTACGGAATATAGACACGCAGGATCTCCCACCTCAGGGCAGGTCCCTCCGTCTGTTTCTTCTTTAAGCAGTTTAAGGACCTGCTCAGGTCCAAAACAAGTCCTGGTTTATACCAAGCCGAAAAAAATGTGATCTACGATGGAGCCCAGTGGATATATTTGTTGAATTCGCTTGCAGGACAATTGTTTTGCAGGATGACATTTATCTTTTGTTTTTTTTCCTTTTATCTGTTGCTTGGGAAATGTTTGTTTTCTCTTCCTTTTGGTAAACTCTAGAACGCATATAAAATACACTACCGTTTCTACAATTGAGGACTCGAACTTATAGCCATATAAATGAGATTGTTAATGGACCGTATCGATGGTAGCCCTCAACGGACTGAGCTGGATATCGAACATAAAAGTCATTGTTCGGGTCTATTCATAATTTGAAATGACCAAACTCATTAAATAGCGAGTTTACACAGGTCAAGTGGACATGATCCAAAAGGGAATTTCGAGCAAACGGTCGAACCAAGTCGTTTCATCATCAAATCTCCTTGTTCTGATGTTGTTTAATCATTTTTTGACCAATAAAAGATGATGTTTAATTATCTTTACAGGACAATCCATCTATTTGTCTATCACAAATTGTTGGATTGGTTAACACTAATTGTAAATTTAAAAGAAAAAATTTGTCTCCATACGCCATTTCGTTGTAACTTCGAAATTTTCCCCATGAGATCATGGCATTTTCTCATGGTCAAGCATAAAAAGCCATAAACAAAATAAAAGAGTTGTGCAATATAATTTTATGTCATAGAAGATCCCGAACTCAACAGGTACATGCATAGAGATCGATTGATCCAGGTACTCGAATATAGCATGTTATTAAAAAGAAAAATGACGCGTTAAAAGAACCCTTTCATCAAAGGGTTTTTATTTTTGCAAGCGTTCGTCACATGACTGAACATGGGGCACAAAACGAAAATGGTCGACAGATAAATGATTCTTAATCCAAATTAACAACGCTTCTGCTATTGCCATTAATCCCCATTCATTCAGTGAAAGGATGATTTTCGTACCTCATCCTGCAATCCTTAAGCTGCACTTGAGCACCGGTGTTTTCTGGACAACCATCTTCTAAATCTTTTTTTGCCAATATTAATCATACAAAGCAGTCTTCTTGCAAAAGAGCTCCATTGCAAGCCGCGTGGCCATAGCAATCTTGTCCTGAGACGGTCGATTGTACGTAATAATCAAAACCGTTACCTGGCGTGTAATTCTCCAGATCTTGAAGGACGCTCTCCATTGTTTGCCAATAGGGGCTTGAGGAACTAAATTTAATCCCGTTACATATTTTGTATACGATAGTTGCATCGTAATGGCCTATCACGGTGCTGCGGATGCAAAAGAACCAAATTATAATGACTAGAGTTCTCCGTAAGAGAGCCATGTATACAACTTTATGACTAGAGAAACACTTATGGAAAAGCCATGGCTTTGACAAAGAGGTGGTTGTAATTTATAGATTCCAAACCCTCATTATTTCCAACCCATTTATGATGTCACAATGTCCTAGCTTATATCGTTTTGTGTATGTGCTTCTTTTTCATAGTATTTATCACGTAAACTGAGGTCATGGATGGCGAACTTTGTCAATGCTTGATATTAAGAGCATTTATCACGTAACTCCATAGGCTACTTCTTTGTCACTCCAGCTTCCCTTTGTCTTTTCTCTCTTCATGTCTTTTTGTTCAGACACGAGGGAGTACATGAGCTAGTCCTGCCCTCCCCTCCCTCTCTTGTTAATTTTGTTCGTCTTTTTTTCTCTTTTATTATTTTTTCTTGTCTCTCGATCTAGTTTTCAATTTGAGAACTATCCCCTCCCAATCTATATTTAGAAGTTTAATAAATATGTGTGTTTGAGATTCAATGTCCATGTGCTCTATCTACGTACAAATCCCTTGCCTCCAACTTCAATGGTAATCGCAAAAACTTTGGTGTCTTGTTGAACCATGAAGATTTGCTCTCCCAAATGTTATATATATGTTCATTCAACCTACTTTTGTTGTCTCCATATGGCGATGATGTAAAAGAACCTAAACCTAGGTGCACATCGTCAATTAGCAATATTGTAGTTAGAATGAAGTTTTTGCATGTGCTCATTATTGACGAAGATATGAAATTCAGTGAGCGGTCGCGAACTATTTTGCTTGACAAATCCATTCTTATTAAACGAGTGTGTACTGCTAGTACTTTATTGGTGCTTCTTATTTTCTAGATTTGGCTTTGTTTTGCAATATTCCAAGCTCAGCTCTACTTTGATTTGTTTTGCTATAAAGCCTATGTACTTTTCATTTATTATTTTGAGCCATAAATATAATTTTCTTTCGATAAAAAAAATTCAAATTACTTATCATTTTTTTGTCCGAAAAGAGCTTATCATTTACATACCATATTTTTTTCAAGAGGGAGGCCAAAAGCAAAATGAGAAGGTTTACTAGTTCTATTAATATTGCATAATATGTTTCTTTAAGAATGAAAATGTTATTTACTTACAAGAAAGATTATACATAATTGAGAAACTAAACTATTGCTGAATAATTAAATTTGTGTTATACATAACCTTACTATGATAAAGCTCTCCCATATATGTATCTTTAATATAAAACTGTAAAAAAAAAAAAAGGTTTATATAACTGGAAGTTCACTATCAAATAATAAATAATAAATTTAAGGAATGAAATGAAACAAACAAGAAAACGATTTCTTGTTTTCTTTACATGATGACCCATCTGTCCATCATCATAATTATTGTTGTCTAATCACAAAATATAGAATTATTCAGCATTGATGTAATGGACTTGACTGGATTCTCTAATATCAATGGAAGCTATCCTATTGTACCTCGGCCAAAATGGATTTTTGTATTTGGTTGTGATAGCGTCATATGGCCTTCGATATTGACGAAAAGTTTTGTAAAATCGTAAAATGAAAATAGAAAGTGTGATTTATGGAATTTTTTACTAATATCATAACGTCATGACTATCATAAGATTTTTTATTGTTATATCATTTTTCTATTCGGTTATGACTTAGACAAGAAGATGTCATAAATTATGACCTTATCTATGATGTTTCTTCGATACTGGCCACAAAATCATATAACGAGAAAGTGTTATGTTCCGACATTAAACCCTTTTATCTTAACCACACATTGAAAAAATCATCAATGAAAAATAAAATTTTGTCTTGATATGCCGTTCCATCGTAACTTCCAACTTTTTTAAAATTTTGTGAGACTACAACACTTCCTCCTAGTCGGTATAAAACATAGTAAACCAAATAAAATAGTTGTGCAATACGACATTGTATCATACAAAAATAAAATCCCGAATTTAATAGGTATAAAATTATTGGTGCATAGATAGTGAGGACCAATTAGTCCTAGGCAGAACTATAAAAGGCCTACAAGGAAACAGAGGAAAGAACCCTCCTGGGGAGAGTGACCCCTTATGTCCCTGTTCCTAAAATCCCGAATTTAATAGGTATAAAATTATTGGTGCATAGATAGTGAGGACCAATGCACCAACAATAATTATCAACAGATAAGGGTATCTTAATCCAAATAGACAACACTCTTGACGTGCAATTAATCCTCATTCATTCTAGGAAATAATAGTTTTCATACCTAATCCTACGATCCTTAAGCTCCACTTGGGCACCGCTGTTTTCAGGACAACCATCTCTTATTTCATGTCTAGCCAACAATAAGCATAGTAAGGGTGCGTTTGTTTGTGTTTTGTTCAAAAAGTATTCTGGAATGAAATAAAAAAAAAACTATTTCGCCTGGGGGAACAATTTTTGACCAGAAATATATGTTTGGTAAACTTGTTTCGGGAATAAAAAATAAATAGAAACACGTTTGGTAAATTTATATTCTTTTTTGTTTCTTTTAATTTTTTAATATTTTTATTTTATTTTTTCCTTTTATTTCTTTTTTTTTTCTTTTTTTCTTCTTTTTTGGCCGGTTGTTTGGCCATGCCGAGGCCGGCGACCCTAACGGGGGCCGGCAGCCTTGCCCAGCCACAACGAGGCTCGCCGGCCCCGGCAAGGCTCGGCCTCGCCTTGGCGGGCGAGCTTGGCCTCGCCCAGCATTCGGCGAGGCCGAGCTCGCCCAGCTAAGCATCGCCGCCCTCGACGGCATCGCCAGCCCTCGACGGCCGGTCGCCGGCCATGGCCAAGGCTAGTGACCAGCCAAAGAAAAAAGAAGAAGAAAAAAAAAAAAAGAGAAGAAAGGAGAGAAAATTTGTTCTTCAAAAGTGTTTTTAACAAAAAAAAAAAAAAAAAAAAAAAAAAAAAAAAAAACTTTTTTTGTTTCTTATTTCCGTTTCAATTTTGTTCCGGGAACAAAAAAATATATTTTGAACAAAAACGCAAACAAACGTCTTTATGTTCTTTTTTTGTTCCTAGGAACAAAAAAACAAAATTTTTGTTCATAAACATAACAAAAGAACACAACCATGCATGCCCTAAGCATCGTAGTGCAAAAGAGCTCCATTGCAAGCCGCATGGCCATAGCAACCTTGATCCGAGATTGTCTGTAATAATGAAAACCGTTATCTGTCGTATGATACACCAAACTCTGAAGGATGATATCTACTTGGCAGAGGTGCCTACGACTCCAGACTTAATCCCGTCACATATGTCATATATGATCATCATTTCGGATTACCCTACCATGTTCATGCAAATACAAGAGAACCAAATTACAACAGCTGGACTTCGCCAAAAGAGTCATGTATCCCTCTCTATGATTAGAAAAACACTAATACAAAAGCTATTGCGTTGAGAAGAGGTGATTGTAATTTGTAAAGTACAAATCCTTATTGTTTCCAATCTTTTTATATGTTACAATGTCCTAAATTATATCGTTTGTGTGTGTGATGCTTTCTCCTAGTGTTTATCACCCAAATTAAGATCCTGGATGAATTTTGAGTGGACTTCCATAGTTCGGAAGAGGAATCCACTTTCTTAGCACAAGTCCATTGTTGCCTTCTCATAGCATATTCTCATTATGGCATCCAAACCCAAAATTTAAATTTTGAGGCGCAACAAAATACTTAAATCAACATATTATATATGTGTATATTTATGTGCACAAAATGCCTAATATTATGAAGAAATAACAATTAACATTATGATTAGCCCTATCTACCATATCATTTAGAGAAAAAGTCTATACAATATTTTTCGTCGCACTTGTTTGTATTGGGGTTGAAAAAAATATGGGGAATGGACTGAAATATTACCAAAATTTGAGATAAGGAGCATATTTCTGGCTAGACACTCAGCTATAGAGAAAGACGGACCGTGGGACTAATATTATTATCTAAACTCAAGTCGTCAACTAAACCAAGCTGAGAAGATTAATGATCGTTTAACTTTGATCATTTCAAAGAATTACGAGACTACGGTATTTCCTCAAAGGAGGTATAAAATGTCAAAAACCTAATAAAAGAGTTAAGCAATTCAATATTATATCAAGGAAAAGCTCAAGTTTAATATGTACATCCATAGATTGGTTGATCCGAGTATTAGCATATAACATGTTACTAAAAAAATTGACACATCAAGTTTATGTGCTAAACGAACCCTCTGATCATACAGCTTTTTAATTTGTAGAAAAGCGCAAATTAATATGTACGTCTGCGAGGATTGATTGATCCGAATATTCGCATATAGCATGTTATTAAAAAAAATGGAAATTAAGTATATGCACTAAAAGAACCGTCTGATTATTTAGCTTTTTAATTCTACAAGCTTTGATTTCACATGACCAAACATCAAGGGAAATTTTTTTTGTGCGCAGGCAATGAGCTCCAATGTACTAGTCATGGTGCACCAAAAAAAAAAAAAAAAAAAAGTCAAAACATAGGTGATTCTTAATCCAAATCAACGATCCTCTTGACCTATTCATTTTGTGCAATGATAATTTTCGTACCTAATCCTGCATATCCTTAAGCTGCATTTGGGCGCTGGTATATTCTGGACAACCATCTATTTTGTCGTATCTAGCCAATATTAAGCATGCAAAGCAGTCAGTTCGAAAGAGCTCCATTGCGAGCTGCGTGGCCAAAGCAACCTTGATTTGAGACCGTCAGTTGTCCGAAGTAATCAAAATCGTTAATGTTGCTTTATATACCAAATCTCGAAGGACGCTATCTACTTGATTGCTGTAGGTATTTCCGACTTCAAACTTAATTCTGTGACAGATTTTGCATACGATAATTATATTGGAATCACGTATCGCAAACTATGATGACTAGAGTTCTCTAAAAGAGAGTCATGTATGCCTCCCTATGATAAGAGGAAAGTGTATACAAAAGCTATAGCTTTGATGAAGAGATGGTTGTAATCATCATGGTTTCCAATCTATTTATATTTATCAGGTCAACTGAGATCATAAAATTTATCGATGCCATGAGCAATTTATGATGAGTGTGGACTTGCATAGTTCGGCTAAGAGGAATCCACTTCCTTAACTTTTTTTGGTTGTGTGGCCACGAGACATACTGGATAGGACAAGTTCATCGTCGCCTCCTCACAGCATATTCTCTTTATTGCAAGCAGAACGAGAATTTAAAGTTTGGGGCACGACAAAATATTCAAATAATATATATATCAAAATTTACCAAATATCATGAACAATATTTGGACCTGAAGATGGAAGCCACCGCTAACCTCGTAATTTTCCGCTATTTACGTATCTATGTAAATTAATTGTTACACCTGGACTTCGTACAATGTTTTGATTAAATATAAGAATTTATCTTCTCAAATGATGAATAATCGAAGCAATGCATGTGGTACTTAATTATTTAAGTAGTCGCTATTAAACGACTGTTTTAATTATACAAATAACTTATCATATACACGCTTTCTTTCTCGACTACAGACTTTCTATAGGGAGTCCAAAAGCAATTCTAGAAGGTTTAGTAGTCCAGCAATATTGCAGAATACGTTTGTTTGAGAATGACGATGTCGTTTCCTTTACAATAACTTTAGAATAACTAAAATACAGCCGAATAATTAATTTAAACTTTCTATGAAAAGGCTCTCGCATATATGTACATATATTTACATTGTACGAAGTGCAAAAGAAAATTATTCATGTAAATCAGGTTGTGTTTGTTTCGCAAAAAAATGGCAAAGATTTTGTAATTGCCAACCTGCAATATCGATGTCTATAGTTCTTTGGGCCCCATTATTCATTTCTTTCTTCCATCTCCTCTTCTCTCCTCTTTCATCTACTAGAAATTTTCGAAGATCCGTTCTTCGGGCATTGGCAACCGTTGGATCACGGCAGAACAACTCTCGATCATGCATTGGAAATTTTTAAGGTCTTTTTGGGATACGATGTTTGATGTAGGAAGTAGGACAAAATGCTTAAGAGTACGACGCATTTAGAAAGGTGAATCCCCCGGTCGAGAGGCCATACAAATTCTCCTTTTGGCGACATCCATCCAGCCTGGTTGGAATAGACACGCCCTCGAATAATAAGAGCACAAATGGCTAAATCGAATGTACTTTCCGAGTCGTAATAAAAGATTTCCTCAACAAAAAGTACTTTTAAATTAATGCAAAGATTACAAACGAAATAAACCACGTCAAGTGAAAGGACGAACAGGACGAGTGCAAGGATTACAGACGAAATAAACCACGTCAAGTGAAAAGACAAACGGCACGAATGACTGACTTAAGATACATCAAACCATAACCATTGCAACGACGCCGAAGACAGCCATGATCAAGGCGTAAAAGTGAGGCGCGATGCTCCCTCTAGGGGCTGAGGCTTCAGCGGGCGCGGGCGCCTCCGTGTTTGGCAGCACGGTTATGACGAGCTTCATGTTGCCGGTCGCACAATGGTTGCCGATGCCACAGATGTACCACTTTTTTCCCGGGATCAGAAGGGGAACGACGTCGTTCCCCGTGGCCAGAGCCGGGGTGCCTGCCGGCGCCGCGCACTGCTGGAAGCCGGTCCCGTTGACTTTCAAGACATCGTGGGCGCCCTCCGGATACTTGAAAACTGCAACAAAGAGGAAGCAGTGGCCTCTTAGCATCAGCTAAGCACGACACCCAGTCTCGAAAAAATGTTCTTGCCAGAACTAATCGGGGTGATGACCCCCATCATAGTACGAAAAAGCATCTATATCATTGTATTGTCAATCACGTTTGCTCAAATGCGCAGCACGCTTCGGACGGCACAGGCGAGACAAACAGGGAGGAGCACGACTCATACCGAGGTTGTCGCCGACGTAGAACTGCTTCCCCTCGGCCCAGGCTTGGTAGTCGAAGTTGAGGGTCCAGCCTTTGTCATCTCCAACCATGAAATCAGTGCCCATCACTGGTGCAAGAACAGATGCTGCAACTAAAGCTAAGGTCACGAAGATAATGGACGATGCCATGGTTGAAAAAGTTGAAAAAAATGCTCTTTTATGCCAACACTTTCAAGAAATTTTCTGGAGGTTGTAGAGATTTGCTTGAAAACTACTAGGCTTTTAATGATGAAGAGAGACTCAGCTTTCGGGCTATTTATAGAAAATCAAAGTTAAGACCGATGTCAGTATGAATCTAATAAAATGCGATCCGGCTGAAGACGGCAAAACAGAGTCCACAGGTGCACAAGAAAAATATTTTATTGAAAGAACGAATAAGATGGTCCTAACGTGATGTTTGGAAAAATGGAATGCCTAGGAATGCCTAGGGATTAATCTAAGAATTTTGTGCCATCTTGGAATTCTCCGCGGATGTCCGCCTCATACCGTCCGTCCGAAGTTAGCTACCAAACACATAGGCTGCAAAAAATATGCGCTCGAACAAGGCAAAAACTAAGATTTACTCGTGGAATTTACCATGCTAGCACGGGAAAATGACGCTAACACACTGATTTTTGACACCGTAATTTTTTTAAAATCATGAAATGTAGGTTGGCTAGGATAATATTAACTACTCTACACCATACCAATTTTCCGATGTAAGACTTTTTCTAATGCAAATCACAAGTGTATTTCCAATAATAATTTAATGGGCGCAGCCAAAGAACCAAAATGCAATGACCGCAACCTCATTGACGATATCTATAAGGGAAAACCACTAAATGTTGCCTCTAAGTTGCCGCCTAGAATTGTAGATTGCTACAAATGGACTCTCCTCGTTACAAGACAAGGTTTTGACGCGCAACAATAGCAAAGCATATATATAATAATTTATTATCCCTCTTTTTTCACTTCTCTCTTTATTATATCATTATTTAGGGAAAAATTTCAAATAAAGGTCTAGAGTAGAACATTTTCTCAAAAAAGAACCTAAAGTGAACCTTATCTCAAATAAGAGCTGAAGTAACTAATTTAGTCTCAATTAAGGGCCTCAACTTAAAAGCCAGCCTAATCTTATTCGCATCTAGGGGCATTTTCGTCTAAAGACCTTTTTTTTCCTTCTTCTTTTTATTTCTTTTGTCCTTCTCTTTCTTTTCTTCATCATCCTTGTGCCGCCACCTTCTTCGCTTTGCAAATCGCGTCCCCTAGAGACCATCTCTATCTTCCCTGCCAACATTGCCATCAACACCCTCAACCTCATCTGTCACTGCCCTCAACAGCAATTCCAGTACCTTTGTCAAAAGATGGAGGTCAATCCGAGCCCTAGATCAAGCACAAGTGGGCCGAGATGTGACACTTTTCTCAATTTGACCCCCACATCTTGTGGTTGAGGTCAAGCACGATGAGGTGTAAGCCATTAGCTTGCTGTCCTCATCGTTGTTGATGCTCGAACTCAAATTCGTCCTCACGCAGGCTATGATCCGTCTCAGCGAGGAGAAGCCGGATTAAAGTCCCTAAGCCAAATTTATTAGAGGTTTTTGAAGAATGTCTGTGATACTCATGTGCATCGATTCATTCGGTGAAATGCATGATTTTGGGGATTTCTAATAGATTTTGCACTTTTTTTGTCTTCTTATTTTCTTCTAAATTTGTGTAGATAATATTTCAAAGTTAGAGAGGCAAATTTGTTTGAACATGTGTAGAACCAGAGTCATCCGTTTTTGAGATTTGAGTGTTGTCTAATTCGAATCACGACTAGAGGTGAATATCTTCAATCATGAATCAGAATGATTCAGCAACCTTTGTAGATAACCAGCATGCACAACATAATTGGACTCTCTCGAGAAGTCGCATATTCCACCTCAATGCAAGTTCCATCTATGAATGTTACGAATAATCCAACCCGAACCCAATGGAACATTCCCAAGAAGCTATGAGTGAAAGTTATCACGGCGTAGCCAGTTTCATTAGCAAGGACAACGTGAAACTATTACTTTAATTACCAAAATAAGTTCTTACAAGCAAATTGAATAAAAATAAAACCCATTTATAGATATTTCTCAATTCTCAAGTTCATCATCATCGTTTGGAGAAGGTGACTGGTGGCGAATAACTTAAATCCGGCTTCCGCCGAAATCAATGAGGGCCTGAATGAGGATGCGAAATTGCAGAATGCAGGGCATGCGCTTTGAAGTTTGCTGATGGGGAGGTTGCAAAACTGAAGCACGCAATTTGCAGTCTTGCAAAATTGCAGAACTTCTAGAATATCTTTCCATTTTCTTCTTTTCCTAAATTGTTCAAATTGTTTTGCACCTGTGCAAGCTCGTGCGTGAGGACTAAGGAGTCTAACGCATTTGTCGAGAAGGAGGTGAGCAAGATGAAGAAAGAAGGAGAAGAAAAACAAAAAGGAAAAAGAAAATAGTAGAAAGAAAAAAAGAAAAAGAAAAAAGCCTTTAGACGAAAATATCCCTAGCTACAAATAAGATTTGATTGGCTTTTAAGTTGAAGGCTTTATTTGAGACTAAATTAGTCACTTCAAGCCCTTATTTAAAACAAAATTTAGTATAAATCCGTTTTTTGAAAAAAAGGTTCCATTTCATGCCCTTAATTGAAATTTTCCTATTATTTAATTATAACAGATCATTTGTATCTAAGAAATATTTTTTAGCATACTAACAGAATTTAATTTTTTCCATCTAAGTTAGTAGACAAAAGTTTGTATCTCTCATATGCATTTGAGAGATAGTGTAATATTCAAGATATTTAATATTTAATATAATTTTTGTAAGCTTTTATTTTTATACTAATCGGTTGCTTTTTAAATTTGTCAATTTAGTTTTACGTGCACCATTTACAAGTAATGATATGTTAAAATAATGTTACATGAATGTTGAAATGTTTCAAGCTCCATTACAATTATATTTTTTGTATGACAATCGGCACACCGAGTGGATGAACGTATGAGTCTTTTAGGAAGTTAAAATTCTTTGGGCTGTGCGTCTTCAAATTACATTTCAAGAAGCTTCAGATGATTCTCGTGGCCACATAGACACAAAAATTGTAAAAGGGGACATCATCATTAGTTGATACATGGCTTGCTGATAGTAAAGATTTTGTTGCTGCCAACCTGCAACGTCAATGCACATCGTTCTTTGGTTCTTCCATATCTTCTACTTCGAGAATCCGTTCTTCAAAGATTGGTGACCATTGGATCACGGAAGAACAAATCTAGATCATTCATTGAAAATCTTTAAAATCTTTATGAGGTCCACCGTTTTATGTAGAAGACACGACAAAATACTCCACGGAATAATGTATTAAGGATGGCAAATCGGTCTTTGAGGGACCAAGGAATTAGCATACAGGACAGGATCCCCGACATTGAATGAGGACTCTCTCTACCCCTGCGCGATAATCCATTGGTACCTTAGTGAATTTCAACCATTGATACCTTATAGTTAAATTTCAAGACTACTCGAACTCGCATGAATTAATAATTTTAATGGATGAGACACCCCGGTGATTATCGGGATAGAGGATCCCTTTCCCCAATGATGCCTCAGACGCAAGTCTCGGAAAATGAGGAGGGAACCCGAAATGACAAATCGGTTAGAATTTTGAATTGCAATATCGTTTAGAATAGATACGCCTTTGAGTAATAACAGCATGAATGACTAAAATCGAATGTACTTTCGTTCGCAGACTAGACTTGAAAGGAATGCAAAGATTACAAACAAATAAATCAACACCAATTGAAAGGACGAATAGGATGAATGACTGATTGACTGATTGAATATACATCAAACGATGATGATTGCAACAACGCCGACAACGGCCATGATCAATGCGTAATATCCAGCCGCGACGGTTCCTCCAGCAGCTGAGACTTCAGGTGCTGCAGGCGCGGGCGCGGGCGACACCGTTTTGGGCTGCACGGTCATGGCGAGCTTCATGTTGCAGGCTGCACAATGCTTAACTATAATTAATTAAAAATTTATCGACATTAACTAAAATAATTATGATTAATTAAATAAACAATGATTAAATAAATAAATTACGATTAATTAAATTAAAACTCAATTAATTAATATAATCGCAATTAATTAATATAATAGTAATTACTTAAACTAATCGCAAGTAAAATTAATCTAAACAATCCTTAATTGCAATTAAAGCTAAATTAAAATTTAACTAATCTAATTGCAATTAATATTAAACTAATCTACCCCTAAACGTAATTAACACCCTAATCAACTATTAGGAAGTTAACTCACCGATTTCCAGCGACGGCGAGCCCGTGGCGATGGCAACGTGACGGCGTCGAGAATGCGACGCTCATGGCTCAAATGAAGGCTTGACAGCGGCAGCGGCAGCGGCGGCTCTTGAAGCTCATGGCCAAGGGGGCTCAGCTTGGGTGGTGGCTTGCGGCAACTCAGGATGAGAACGACAGTGACGGCAAAGCAAATGGCGTGAGGGACGCGGGCGGCGGCTCGTCGGATAGGCGGTGAGTGGTGGTGGTTCGGTGGCTAAGTGGTGAAGAAGAAGAAGAAGAAGAAGAAGAAGAAGAAGAAGAAGAAGAGAGGGAGAAAGAGAGAAGAAAAGACAAAAAGGGGGCGGGGTTGCAAGAGATGGGGGTGGGAGGAGAGAAAAGGAGGAGGAGGAGGTTCGGCCAAGGGGAGGGGGAAGGAAAGGAAGAGAGAAGAAAAAAGACAAGGGGGAGGGGGTGCAAGAGATGGGGGTGGGAGGAGAGAAAAGAAAGAGAGAAAAAGGGAAAGGGGGTGGATGGCAGAGTTTGGGGGGGTGAGGGGGAGGGGAGGGGAGAGAGAAGAAGAGGATAAAAGGGGATGTCACACATATAATGATACAACCAATGTGATTCATATATATGGGGAATAAATCAACGCGGCAATCTAGAGCTTAGTCCCTTGACTGGGAGGGAATGTGAGGAAGAGGAGAAAGAGGAGAGAGAGAAGAAGAGGAGAAAAGGGGATGTCACAAGAGCTTAGTCCCTTGACCAGGAGGGAAGAGGAGAAAGAGGAGAGAGAGAAGAAGAGGATAAAAGGGGATGTCACACATACAACCAATGTGATTCATGTATATGGGGAATAAATCAACGCGGCAATCTAGAGCTTAGTCCCTTGACTGGGAGGGAATGTGAGGAAGAGGAGAAAGAGGAGAGAGAGTAGAAGAGGAGAAAAGGGGATGTCACAAGAGCTTAGTCCCTTGACTGGGAGGGAAGAGGAGAAAGAGGAGAGAGAGAAGAAGAGGACAAAAGGGGATGTCACACATACAACCAATGTGATTCGTATATATGGGGAATAATCCCTTGACTATCTATGTGGAACGAGGGCATTTTGTTGAAGATATTAACCTCAAGATTAGTTTAGACAGGAGTAGTAATATCAAGAAAATTGGACCAAGCATCGTGAAAATAAAATCTTGTTGGTCCAGCTTTCCAATGTATGAATGACTTTTGACACTCGGTTTCTTGTTGTTGACTAGAGCAGTTAAAACTGTGTTCTTGCTTTACCAATGTCCAGTCTGCCTATGTTTCAAGTCTAGCTTGATCACTCAACGTACGATCTTGAGTTTTGAGTGCTCACTGCTCAGGTTCATTGCACGTTATTTCAATGTTTGACGGAGTCATGTCCAAGTTGGACCAGTAGCGTCTTCTTCACTCTAGGGTATGCCCGTCCTCGTCCATTGGTCTCGGCATTCGAACTTAAATAAGACCTATTGTATAATGCCAGCCTAAATGCTTCTATCTGCGTATTCCACGAAAATGCACTGGTCCCAGTAAGTTTCCACATGTTACTCTGCGCATTTTCTGAACCCTTCTTCTTTGAGATCTCTTACCTCACCCTCACTCCGAGCACAAACAGATATATATACTTCCCCTGTGAATTATGTTTCTAAACCTGTCCGCTCGAACCTTGTATTGTACAGCCATGGATAGCAACAACGGTAGTCCATGGTCGTTCACACTCCCAATTTTCTTGCTTTGCTTATCTCTCTGCACCACCCACCTCTGTCTTGGCTCCAACACCATCTCCACCAACAAGTCCCTCTCCGGCGACCAAATCTTAATCTCCTCCGGCGGCAACTTCAAGCTCGGCTTCTTCACACCAGGTAACTCGTACTCCTACATAGGCATCTGGCACAAAAAAATCAGCGTGCAAACCGTCGTCTGGGTCGCCAACAGAGACAACCCTGTCACCGACAGGTACTCCACTGAACTTAAGATCTCGGGTGGCAATCTTGTAATGGTCAACGACTCTCGAGTCCCCGTTTGGTCCACGAATCTGACTGCTTCTTCATCTGGGTCGAGCTCAACGGTGGCGGTTCTTGGGGATGACGGCAACTTCGCTCTCAAAGACGGGCTGAATTCTTCCGTGACTCTCTGGCAGAGCTTCGATCACCCGACGCACACGTGGCTTCCGGGTGCGAAAATCATGATCGACAAGCGCACGAACATGAGTCAGCCGTTGACATCGTGGAAGAATGTCGAGGATCCTTCGACAGGTTTGTTCTCTCTCCAGCTCGAGCCATTGAGTGAGAGACTCCGCTTGTGGATTCTGTGGAAGGGGAACATTTTCTCCCCTGAAATGACATCGAATTATATTAACCATTTTAAATATGTGGTCAATGAGAACGAGAGCTACTTAACCTATTCAGTCAAAATCTCCGCCAACACCATATCAAGGTTTGTGATGGATCTTTCTGGGCAGATCAAGGAGTATTCCTGGTTGTCTTCTTACCAGGCGTGGAGCTTGCTCTGGTCTCTGCCCCGGCAACCATGCGCAGCGTATAGACTTTGTGTTTGCACCAAGACTGCCCCCATTTTCTGCAGCTGCTTGCCTGGGTTTAGCATCCGCTCTGTGAGGGATTGGAATCTGAGCGATTGGTCCGGCGGTTGCAAGAGGAATTCGGACTTGGACTGTGCAGCAAATGCTTCTAATGCGGAGAGAGACCGTTTCTCGCTTAGTTCTAACATGATATTGCCTGAAGATCCCAGATCTTTAGATGTCTGGAGCAATATGGAATGCCGAGCTGCTTGTTTGAGCAATTGCTCTTGCACGGCTTATGCTTTCGAGGGTAATGCCTGCTCAATCTGGATAGGAGATCTCTTCAATGTGCAACAGCTCTCACAAAGTGACACCGGTGGAATAAGCTTCTATAAGGATACAAGCAAGAAGAGCAACGTAATTGCGATAGTTGCAGGGTCTGTTAGCTCCACAGTAGCGATATTAGCCATTGTCTTTTTTGGCATTTGGAGATGGAGGAGAAGGGCAACTGTAACATCAAAGATAGTGGAGGGTTCACTGATAGCCTTTGCATACCGGGACTTGCAAGTAGCAACCAAGAATTTCTCAAAGAAGTTGGGTGGGGGCGGGTTCGGTTCGGTTTTCAAAGGAACATTACCTGATTCAAGTCCCATAGCGGTCAAGAAGCTTGAAAGCATAAGCCAAGGAGAGAAGCAATTCCGAGCAGAAGTAAGCACAATCGGCAAGATCCACCATGTGAATCTTGTCTGGCTTCGCGGCTTGTGCTCTGAAGGTGACAAAAGGCTGTTGGTCTACAGTTTCATGCCAAATGGTTCCTTAGACTATCATCTCTTTCGTAGAAAGGACTCGAAGACCTTGGATTGGAAAATGAGGTACCAAATTGCTTTGAGAACAGCTCGAGGTCTGACTTATCTCCATGAGAACTGTAGAGACTGCATCATACATTGCGACATCAAGCCAGAGAACATCCTTCTAGATGCTGAATTCTGCCCAAAAGTGGCAGATTTTGGCCTGGCAAAGCTTGTTGGCCGAGATTTCAGCAGGGTGTTGACGACCATGAGAGGCACAAGAGGGTATCTTGCGCCCGAGTGGATCTCCGGAGTGGCCATAACAGCAAAAGCTGATGTTTATAGCTATGGAATGATGCTCTTTGAGTTTGTTTCAGGAAGGAGGAACTCAGAGCTTTCGGAAGATGGGACCATTAAGTTCTTCCCAACATGGGTTGCTAGTAAGATAGCCAAAGGAGGTGACCTGCTCGATCTTTTGGACCGAGACTTGGAGACAAACGCTGATACTGAAGAGCTAACTCGGATATGCAGAGTTGCTTGCTGGTGTGTCCAAGATGAGGAAACTCACAGGCCATCGATGGGGCAGGTTGTTCAAATACTTGAGGGGTCGTTGGATGTGAACCTTCCCAGGATGCCGAGAGCCCTTCAACTGCTTCTTGATAATCAGGAGCATGTAGTTTTCTTCACTGAGTCGTCATCGTCGAACCAGAGTGCCCAGACGAAAAGTAATACCTCAACTGCTTCCTTGCAGAAGCAAAATAGTTCATCTTCAACAAAGTCTGAGCGTTGAGGATGATAAGATAAATGCTTAGTAAAAGAAGTGCTTCAGTTAGTTAGTGCATATTCCCTTCTGCTTTTTTGTAGCCAAGAAAGAATCTCAGCATTCGCGGATTGGCTTTCTTGGGGCTTTTCCCCTAGCTTTTTTTTGGTTAAATATAGCTACAAGCAAGCTTCGAATAAGTGCCAGGCCAGACCAATTGTAAAGACCCTTCATTCTATACAATGATCTGTTGTCTGCTTTTTTAGATCCCAGGTGGCATTGGTAATTAGCATCGAAAACTGTCTTCTCCATTTTCTGATAATTTTGGCACTGGAATTGAGAGTATTGGTATCTCCTAACTTGGATTCCAGCTGGTGTCTCACATGGTTCTCGAATCTGCCCTCATCGCATGCAAAACAGAGTATAAGGCTTGGCGTTTCTCTTGTTACTTCGTTTATTTAATGAGTCACGGTATGAAAATCGCCCTTAAAACTGTGACTTACTAGGACCGGGGTATATATGATGATGCTTTCCAGCTAGCAGGTCCTTTTGTTGGAGCTGTAGGATGTTAATGCCCGGCCCCTTTTTGACATTGCATTTATCTCTTCAAAAGTCAAATTTTTGCGAATCGCCCCATCACTCTATGTTTCGATTATAAGTAATGCTATAGATTACTCGAACCTTTTGGGAAAACTAATTTTTAAAGTGATTTATGAGACTTCTGTTGGATGCCTCCATTAATTTGTTTATTGGTTCCTCACTAATATATGCGACATTGCTTTACAAGTTTTGTAAAATCAAATTCAATACCTCAACGTTACTTGTTAAAAATCTCCATTGTTTGTTCTGGTGGGAAATTAATTGAGTTTCTCATTTCAATCAGAATTATCCAAACAGTATTTTCCATTGCCACGGGACTATGTCCACTTTAATGAAAAGAGCCTGTTTTTGAAGACCTAGCTTTGATTTTCAGTTCATAATCTATTCTTATCAAGGCTAATCCAGTTGGGCCTGTGCAGTACCATAATCCCCTCACTTTTTCCAAGCTTCCCCTCATTTCTTTTTCCTTTTCACCATTACCATTTTTTCTTTTCCTTTTCCCTATACACAAATGTGTAAATACTTTCGATAAATACTTTCAATCTGATGTATTGTTTCACTTTTCTTGCTGCGGTTGTTTTACTCTGATCGTTGATCCTTCTCAGTTGCTAGAGGTGCTATTATACTGTCTTAACTTCCTTCAGCAATAAAAAAAAAAAAACGGTATAATTTGCTTATATCTTTATTTAACTGTTCTTCTACAAAGTCAATTCTCTCTATGATCATTTACGTTAAAATTATATCTTGAATTTGAGTTTGTGAAAGAAATCCGACCTAAGATGAATTGTAAGAAACTAGGTCGATTAAGGAAAATCCTAAAGCTGAATATTTGTGGACGCCGACAATGGAAATCTAGATTTCATATTTGGTGTCAACGTCTAAAGTGCATATTTGGACCTTAAGTTCCCGACTTGATAAGTCCAACAGAAGACCAGAACTTATAGATTACGAAAAATAATTTTCACATGGGAGTCAATCAACACAACAACCGAATAAGGGTGCCTTTGGTTCAGCATTCCCAATGGGCTTTCAGCCTCCAAAGCCCCTTAGGGAAATATTAGACCGTTTGATAATCATTTTGAAGTAATTTTCAAGTGAAAGCTTGCATTGAAAAAACTGAAAGCCCAATGTTAATAGGGATTAGTTTTAAGCTTTCAGCATTTAACCAAATGCTGAAACTTATTTTTTTTCTTTCAAAACAATTCTTACTCATTCTTCAAACTTCTGATTTTGCTCTCATTATTATTTTTTAAATGCCAAAATAATGCCAAAAAGTCAAATATATATAAATGCTAAAAAATGAAATATATTTTGGCCTTTTAAAAATTTTTATTTTTATATTTGATTTTTTAGCATTATTGTCAAAATTTATATTTAAAAAGTTGAATAGATTTTTTTTTTTAATTTTAACCCAATAAAAATTTAAAAATTTCGACAAAGGGTTTGGTCTTTTTTTTTTTTTTTAATCATATATACACATTTTATTTTTTAGCATTATTTTCAAATTTATATATAAAAAGTTGCATACATTATTTTTTCAATTTTAAACAAATAAAGATTAAAAAATTCTGAAGAAGGATTTGGTCTTTTTAAAAAAATTATATATATGTATTTGATTTTTTTGCATTATTGTAAAAATTTATATTTAAATAAAGTTGCATACATTAATTTTTTCAATTTTAAACAAATAAAAATTTAAAAATTCCAACGAAGGGTTTGGTCTTTTTTAGCATTATTTTCAAATTTATATTTAAAAAGTTGCATACATTATTTTTTCAATTTTAAACAAATAAAAATTAAAAAATTTCAATGAAGGATTTGGTCTTTTTTTTTTTAAATTATATACATGTATTTGATTTCTTTTAGCATTATTGTTAAAATTTATATTTAAAAAGTTGCATACATCATTTTTTTTCAATTTTAAGCAAATAAAAATTAAAAAATTCCAATGAAGGGTTTGGTCTTTTTTTATAAAAAAAAAAAAATTATATATGTATTTGATTTTTTTAGTATTATTGTTGAAATTTATATTTAAAAAATTGCATACATTATTTTTTTCAATTTTAAACAAATAAAATTTAAAAAAAACTAATATTAATCACCCAAAAATCTTTTTAAATTTATTTTCTACCAAACGGCATTTCTTTCAAAGTTAAAGCATAGTTTACCGAGCAACCTTTGTATTTGCCTAAAATCCTTTAAGCTAAATTACTTTGCAATTTTACAATAGACTTTCAAAATACTAATGAAACGCACCATAAGTGTCTTCCCATACTAAGTTTTGGACATTGGGTTGTTCTTTTGCCTGGTGAAATGTTTTGAGTAGGGGTGTCAGGAACCGAACCGTTAACCAAACCGAACCGAACCGAAAGATTTGGTTTTTTCAGTTCGGTTCGGTTCTCATTAAAAACTAATATTTTTTTATTGGTTCGGTTTTTATCGGTTAACCGAACCGAACCGAACCACAAAAACCGATAAAATCAAATCTTCAGTTTTATTCTGTCCCGAAGTCCTCTCCTCTCGTGTCTGTCTTGCTCGGCTTGGAGGTGCAACGGGGACGGTGGCAGGGACGGCGACGGCGACTGTGAAGAGCACCTGCAGTCGCTCCTTCCGGATCACCACCGGCTTCAAAGGACCCCATCGATAGTTTTCTTGAGGGACTGGGTTTTCGGAGGGCACCGATTAACAGGTAAAATCAACTCGAATCGTGTCGAGTTTCCAACTTTTTAGTGTTCCGCTTGTTATAATTTCTGATCGTGGACTCCGCCGAGGCGATTACGGTTCCTTGGTTTGGTGGCACGGTCTTCGCTTGGAACACGAGGGTCGTTTCTCGGATCTCCAGATAATACCAGAGAAGAGCTGCGATTTTGGAACTCTGACACAACTCGATCTGCTTCAAAGCCCACGAAACAAAGCACAATGTGCGAGCGAGACAGAGCAGCCCGTTCGTCCTCTCAAAGCCCCCCGATGGCCACGCCGCCACCCGATTGCTACGTCCCCGAACAGCCCCAACCGCGTCACCTCAACCCCTCTCCGTCTCTCTGTATCAAGGGGCTTAGGCGACGACTCGTGAACCCAGATCTGGGGCGTCGAACCCAGATCAAGGGGTGGGTAGCCTTCGGAGATGGTCGCCGGAGGGAAAGCGATCCCACCGTGACTGCGAAGCAGGGGAACAGGCGTCATCGAGCGTCGTGTAAGGACTGCTTAAGGAAGGACCGAAAAACCGAAAGCTGAAAACTAAAAACCGAAAAACCGAACCGAACCGAACTGAACCGAACCGAAATTTTCGGTTCGGTTCAAAAGATTTTTCTAACGGTTCGGTTCGGTTCGATTTTTGAAAAAAACCGAACCGAACCGAACCGTTGACACCCATGGTTTTGAGCTCCGTTGTAATTATATTTTAGTATGACAATCTGCACACTGCATCGATGAACGTCTAGGTTCCTAAGAAGTTAAAATTCTCTGGGTTGTGCCTCTTCAAATTACATTTCAGGAAATTTCGGACGATTCTCATGGCCACATAGACAAAAGTTATTGTAAAAGGGCCTGGAGACATCATCGTTAGTGCATACATGGCTTGCTGATAGGAAAGATTTTCTTGCTGCCAACTTGGCAATGTCAATGCACATTATTCTTTGGTTCTTCCATGTCCTCTTCTCTCTTCTTCCTATCTTCTACTTCGAGAATCCATTCTTTGAAGATCGGTGACTGTTAGGATCACAGAAAAACAAATCTTGATCATTTATTGAAAATCTTTAAAATCTTTACGAGGTACGCCATTTTATATAGAAGACACAATAGAATATTTTACAATACAATGTATTTGGGAAGACAAATTGCTCTTTGTGGGACCAAGGAATTTGCATACAGGATAGGACTCGACAATAGATGAGGACTCTTTCTACCCCGCTTGACAATCCATTGGTAACTTAGTGAATTTCATTTATTAATACCTTAGTCTTATATTTCAAGACTATTCAAAACCACATGAATTAATGATTTGGATGGACGTGATCCCACGATAATTGTTGGGATACAGGATCTCTTTCCCTGGCCAATGCCTCAAACGCAAGCTTATGGAAAATGAGGAGGGAACCCAAAATGACAAATCGTGTAGAACTTCGAATTGCAATATGGATTGAAATAGATACGCCTTTGAGGAATAACAGCATGAATGGCTAAAATCGAATGTACTTTCGTTCACAGACCAGACTTTGAAATAAATGCAAATATCACAAACGAATGAATCAACACCAATTGAAAGGAAAAATAGGATGAATGACTGATTGAATATACATCAAACGATGACATTTGCAACGACGCCAACGATGGCTATGATCAATGCGTAATATCCAGGCGCGACGGCTCCTCCAGCAGCTGAGACTTCGGGTGCTGTAGGTGCGGGCGCAGGCGACACCGTTTTGGGCAGCACGGTTATGGCGAGCTTCATGTTGCGGGCCGCACAATGCTTGGTGACGCCGCAGATGTACCACTTTCTTCCAGGGGTCAACAGGGGAATGGCGTCGTTCCCGGTGGTCAGAGCCACGGTGCCCGCCGGCGCCGCACACTGCTGGAAACCGGTCCCGTTGACTTTCAGGACATTGTGGGCGCCCCCCGAATACTTGAAAACTGCAACAAAGAGGAAGCATTGGCCTCTTGGCATCAGCTAGGCATGACGCCCATTCCAGAAAAATTTCCATACCAGAACTGTTCAGGTGATGACCCCCACCATAGTACCAAAAAGCAGCATTTACATCATTGCATTTTAATTGATTCAACCCATTAAAATTTCTTTGGTGCAACTTTGTGCAGGTTTTACGCAGTAACATCGTGAGACAAGTCCGCATGTTTGCTCAAATGCGAGGCGAGAAAAACGGGAGGAGTACGATTCATACCGAGATTGTCACCGACGTAGAACTGCTTCCCCTCGGCCCAGGTTTGGTAGTCGAAGTCGAGGGTCCAGCCTTTGTCATCTCCAACCATGAAATCAGTGCCCATCACTGATGCAGGAACAAATGCTGCAACTAAAGCTACGGTCACGAAGATAATGGACGATGCCATGGTTGAAAAAGTCGAAGAATACTCTTTTAAGCTTCAGCGGGCAAAAAGGATAGGAGACAAAGGAACACTTTCAGAAATTTTCTTGAGGTTGTAGAGATTTCGTGGGAACTATTGGGCTTGCAATGATGAAGAGGCTCGGCTCTTGGGCTCTTTATAGAATCAAGTTTAAGACTCTTATGTCAAAATAAGTCTAATGAAATGCAATCCGGCTGAAGACGGCCTGACCGATTCACAGGTGCATAAAAAATTAAGAACGGATAAAATAACGTGCGGAGCTTTTAGGGAATGAAAGATGGAATGCTTAGGACCAATTCAAGCAAGTCTCTGACAGCAACACTCCCCGTCTTAGGATTCTCTGCCGACGTCCGATACCAGCTGCTAAACACATGGCAGCTCCGAAATTGTGTTTGAATAAGGCAAAAGCTAGATTTGGTCATGGAATCATTTAAAGAGTGATTGGGCAAAACCATCTAAGCCCAACAGCATTGACCAGCCTTGAAGGCGTTTCATGAGTTCGAACTAGGAAAATTAGGTAGGGATTATTTGCTCAGAGCCTTTCGTTCCCAGAACGAATTACTAGTAACACAAAATAGAGGAGCTCTAAAAGTTGACTCAAATAGAGAAATGGATTAGTGATCTTGTGGTATCCCAGGCAAAATTAAGTGGCAATTTCACACAAGCAGAATCTATAAAAGGAATTTAGGAAAAGCCACAACCATGCAGAAATATTGTTCTTCTCTAGTGGCATTTCTTGGTGTCTCGGTCTGGCACAAATTTTGATTGATCTTGATATAGCTATAAAAAGTGAGGCAGAGGCACAAATGTGCGATTGGAAACATAATGGCTTCTTTCTGCCGCATAAAGAACTTAGAGAAAAAACAGCAGCTCATGCTGCAAAAATACAAAATGCAGCTGTAGAAAGTATCCTGTAATATACTTGATCATCACCCTCAATACAATGATGTTCTGTACACGGTTCTTGCGAATCTAGTGGCCCAAGATGGGTAATTACAACTGCCACCGGACAGTGTGGTCGAGGATGCTTCAGACTGTGAGAAGGTTTATGGAATTCTGTACAGTCGTACGCGCTGCTGTGTTTATTTTGGGTATGGCTGACTTGGGCTTACTTCAGGTAAAACAGGGGTTAGCTCATATCAGGGAGCGCATCTCTTCGCTGTTGAGGTAAGCTGTATGGTGAGTAAACTTCCTATGACACTTGAATAATGAAGACGAGCGTTAACAGGGACCAATATGTAACCATTCTTTAACAGCGCAAGAATCAACAAATAACCAATGCAGCAACGTCCTCTCAGCCATCAGCAAATGCCCAAACTCCTGCAGCAAAAGTCCTACAGTAAACATCAAATGGTCAAGCAATATAAGCTAGCACGTTTACAAATTTCAGTACCTCCCATTGAATCTGGGGCCTGCTTCAGCAGCAGCAATGCCATTTCCATATTGGGATTGCTTTTCCCCAAAGGGAGTTCTCTCTTTCACCAAATTTGTCATCTAAAAGGCGTGCATTAAGACTGTGAGCAGAAGAAGCAGCACAAAATCAAAGGAAAAATAGTGTAAGTTCCCCTTTTACCTCAAGGTTTTGCTGTAGAGGATGGAATCTGTTTTCTTTCGGACCCTTACAAAGAGAAGTGAGTAACTCAATACAGTAATAACGAAGGTCAAATATCATAGAGGCCAAAAGGTAGTGTTTACTTACCTTCGTGGAGATACGGGGAGGCTGACACAATTTTCTCTGAGAATAAGATCCATTACTCGGCTGAAGTTCAGGTTTTAGGGACAACTGACAAAAAGACCAAGGAATTATTCTTGTAAAAGAGATGACAAAGCACAAAATGAATAATAACTGAAGAATTTTATTGATATCATAAGTTCAGCTTCCAGAGATGCTTCACAATCACATCTCAGAATTCTCTCTACCTTGCTAAAAAGTTCCGTCGGCGGATTATGCTGAACCCTCTTCTCATTATTGAACTTAAATTCCTGTATTGACATTTGGTTTTAGTTTGCGTAAAAGAAACAACATAGGTGGTAGAAACAATCAAGGCTCATACTAAATACCATAGGCACCGTTGCTTCCCGCTTTTTATTTCTGAAGACCCCAATATTTCCTTTACTTGAAAGAATCTGCAGACCTCATACAGATTATGTAACTGAAAATTTAACATGACATTCCTGGCAGATAACAACTGACTATGTTCACCTTTTTATTGAGTGGATGAGCTTTGAAAGAATACATTGAGCAGGTTTTATCCTGCCTGGAAGCATCCACACCAGTGGTTCTGTAAATCACCAAAGCAACACCAGGGTTATCTTAGCTTTTCTATCTTGATAATAAAATGCCCCTAATGTTCTCTCTTTGTTCTACAATAATCATAACGAGATGATCAGCAGCCACTACTTCTTTGATGCCTTAAGCCATTTGTCAAGAGAAACATTAGCATGTACAATCTAAAATCAGAATATTGATGCTGGAATGTTTTGCTCATGACAATCACACAGAGTTGGTAGCTCTTACTACACAACCGAACATGAAGCCATTTTTACTCCTTGCTGGCAGCAGGTTTTTGAAGCAAGGGAAACTCTTATTAGGTGATTCCCCTGGCCCAAACCCAAAAAGGAAAAAAGGTAAAAAAGAAAATGGAGGTAAAAGAGACGCCAGGAAAAAGAGAACTACGAGGTCCACAGCAAAGGATACATGAAATAAGGCTTTCCTATCTGCTTCAGACATGTAATATAAAACATTAGTAATCCATCTAATTAATCCTAGAGGTCATCAGGATAAACAGATAACGCATGAGACCAAAAGGGCAATCAGGGATATTTGATACAAACTTCACTTCCAACCATGATTAAAAGATTTTGCAACAATTACCTCTGAGGACTCCTCGGTTCTTTTTCTACAACTGGACAGGATTTCAGCAATTCCTACAAGGAAAAAGTCGAGTCAGAACATGAAACTGGCAAACCTGACAATCATGTGATCACATCAAGTATTTTATTTAATGGATTGAAGAAAAAGGTAACTTTAGACGGAACAGCATTCTAATCCGAGGACATGTCATTACCTTCTCAGATTCATGCAACAAGGATGATGTAGCACCTACGTTATGCTCCATAGCTCTTTCCAGGGTCTTCAGGTGGAAAACCTGAAGAACATGACAAATAAAAGCCGAGAAAAATGAGTGTGTGAATCAATTATCAAGCACGTGGTATGTATAAGTACAAAAATTAGAAGAGCCAAAAGATTACTTGAAACTCTGGCATTCTCAGAATGCTCTTTTTCTGAAGTGGCAGAGAAGGAGCCTCGAAAATCTGAACATTACAGAAGCAAGTTTGAGTTAGAGAGGAAAAAAAATAAGGAAAAGACTGAAGTTCACTTCAGAAACGCATGCTGACTTTTCTATTCAAAGGTCTTGCTTTGAATCTGCGTACAGTCACTGCTGATTGTTCCTCATCACTTATGTTTCTTGGCCTGCAATTCGAAAGATTTCATATGCCTATAGGCGTTACCAATTTCAAAAGCCAGAAATAAGTAGTCAGATCCACAGTGATAATGAACCTCGCCCTTTGTGCCCTTTGAGCTGTTTCAAGCTCCGGCTCCCGAGGAATGGTAAGCCTCAGCTTTGAATGAGGGTTCTTCTCGACTATTGCATCCTGCAAAGTCATCCAGAGATTCATGCAACATCACATACTACTGCAACAGCAGCCAAAATTCTAAATGCTTATACTGCTGTCCAGCACTTGGCAATATTTAAAATGTAGATCTCCACATCAGGTTTCAAGAGCAATGCCAAGCATGATGGTACCTTTTTAGGTGCCTTGTGGACAAAATTAGTCTGCTGCTTTACTTCACCAACCTGTCACAATGAGGCCGAATTTAGTCCTCTCAAACAACTAGATACATCAACTCCAGACAAGACGAGTTTCCAGCTCTAAGCTAGGCCTCGTTCAATTTACTAACATTGAAAATTGCACCGAACCAAAATGTTGCCTGACTGAAGTTGATTTTCTAACCAAAGTGCTCTAATGATCTAGTTCAGAAGCAATCACTCATGATCTGACCTAGCAAAACTGCCCATATTTTCTAAAAAGCTTACTTCGTACTTAAGCACAAAATTCTGCACTTTACAACAGTCACCTATATTTTCATTGTTGACCTCAAATCAACCATAATGAAGGCTCTAAGCAGACAAGAACACAAAACTGATGTAGCCCAACCTTCTGCGAATGACCTCCCTCTAACTTCTGTCTCTTAGTTGCTTGACCCTCAGCAGCAGAAGAACTACATAAGCTCTTCCCACTAATCCGACTTGTTTGCACCTGAAATCTAAGGACCAATGAAAGAAAGTTATTAAAAATGACCAATACTGAAAACAATAACACATTTACTTTCTACGACATTAATATCCAATGTGCATGTAAATGACATAGCTAGCTATAATAACAAATGCCAACATCCAGAGAAACATGTAGTTTGCAAAGACAGAGGACAATCTTTTCAGCCAAAAATTTGACCAACTCACCAGCTTACAAACTTACACAGTAAGTGGAATTTAAAGGTCTTCCATTAGTCATCAGTTTCTTAAATTGTAAATACGGTGGTAAAATCATGGCAAAGCAAACAAGAGTAAAAGAATCTCACATAAAAATAGCATTTACCTGGAGCTTGCAACTTGAGATGGCTGATTTTGCTTGGCCAACATACTTGCAGTTGGCTTCATTAAAGTTGAGCTCCTTGGCAGACAAGGCTTGACTGATGTCTTGGATTTAGCTTTTATCGTGTTGCATGATACGTGATTATAAGACATCAGTCCTGCAATAAGGAATTATAAGGAAAAAGAGAGGTGTCATGATGCATGCATGAAGCACTAATACACATATAAGTACTATCATTTCAGGGGGTTATAGTTAAAGAAAAGTGCACTAAAATTAATAATGTTAAATAAGAGTTGCTAATTTGCCTAAACACAACTTTTGAGAGTTGAGGATGCAAGACAGATCTTGAATATTTCAACTAATTAAGGAACCAAATTCTGAATCTCGATGGAGATGCAAGACAGAGACATGCATCTAAATAATAACACCCCTGCTCCACTTAATCAGATGAACCCAGTAAAAGCAGAGACTACACAGTACTTAAGAACCTCATATAGTTCAACTTTACGCCATCAAGAAAAAATTCATCGTGGGTCTTTGATCACCTTCAGAAAATCCTAGTGGCTGCCTCTCAGGTTTCTGTAGATTTTCGATCTGAAACTTGGCAAATATTCCTTTTCCTTTAGCCATCCCATTGCAATCTAAAGGACAAGAAAGCCAATATACTGTCAGCACAAATTGCTCTAGATTTAACATGATTCTTTTTTATGAGTATCTTCCACATTCGAGCTAGTAAGATTACATATGCATATCAGATTTCACAGGAGAAAAACAAGAACTATTTTGAATTAAGAATTTTTCTGTTCAGCATTAACAACAGGACTTGCTATGAGAATTGCAAGATAAAAATGCAAGTCTGCAACTGCAGAGAAGAATTGACTTTAAAAGATCCCCAATTTCATACTTATCACCGAGGCTGTAGAGACCTTTTTCTTGTAACAGGGGCTGTAGCCTCTTGGCACCAATCTATTTTTTTTTTATTTTTTTTATTTTGGCTTTCCAAAAATAAGTAAAATTAAGGACTCAGTACAAATGTTTGAGAAAAGTGCTTCAAGCATCACTTCACATGAAAAGAATCTATTCTTAGCCATGTCACATTTTTTAGCATGGTATGAGATAGCCTAAAAATGGATCATGCCTAGAGACTTTCATTAGGTCCCAAGCGCACATCACAAGAACAAGAAGATACAACCAAACACCATTAAGGATCGGTTTTTTGAAAACCAGGAAACTTGCCAAATAAAGAAAATGTGAAAAGAACCAAAATCATTGTTTTGTGGAATTATCTTGCAGCACATGCGATGATTTGGGCAGATTAATTATGATCTACATCGGCGTTTGTCGGCCAGAATAGATGATAATGAATTGCTCCTGAATTACGGCTAGATTAAACATATAAGACAAAACCAAGCTTTTTTAGGGGTATTGGGGATCAGAATATTAATGATGATATTCGACAACAAGAAAGACTGAGCTTTACAAAAGATATGGATTCTGCAAAGAAGACCATTAAAGGAATGATTCTTCACCATACCTTTACTACTCGGTTGAACCGCTTCGGGTTCTTCAGTACCAGTATCAATTTCACCAACCCGTACATGAGAATCAGTCTCCATCATTTTGGATTTCGGAGAGATGTTCACATTCTTCGACAGGATTTCATCTCTCAGAATCAACTTCACCACAAACGCTGTTGCAGAGGAAGAACGAAAAGAAAGAAGGAATGTGTAAGGTCTTCATTGAACAATTCAAATCTGCGTATGTGGAAAATAAGAAGAAGAGTAAAAGCTCCTAACTGTAGTAGCACATCAACAATATACAAACAACAACATTGACCAAGCCTTAACATCACAAATCACACAAGCAAAGAGAATCCACTTGTATCATTAATACGCGATACAAATTACAGCAGGGGGATATCAAAGCCCATAGAGAAGCCAATAAATTTGTCATCACCACCAAAAGAAGGAAATCAAAAGCAAAGTTTGCCCTCCTTTCCTTGTCGCGTGCCACAAATAGTACGAACCGAGCCCAAAGACCCCAGATTCAAAGCTGTTACACATCTTTTCGTCTACAATTAGACTCTCCGAATGTCGACAGACCTCAACTTTGCATCATTCCATTTCCGACGAAGTTTACATCCAGACAATCTAAATCGACAGTTCCCAGAATTTGCGCTTCTTCCCGGTCCTCGAACAAGCCACAAATCACTCGAACGGTTCTAGGCAGTTTGATAACAACAACCAAAAAAACGATTAAAAAAAAAAGGGAAAAAGACCGCCTTTTTCCCCCGAGCAAAGCACGCAAGAACTTAGCAGCTGCTAAAACGCTCGAGTAAAGCCGCAAACTTTCCAGCTGAAATCCTACATTGTTGAACAGAAAGACAGAGGGAGCATATTCCACTAAAGCTCGAAGGGAAACTACACTAATTGCAGGGCGAAACTGGAACATTCGCACTAATCTCCCCCGCCCCAAAAAAAAAAACCAACCGCATTCGGCGCGATCGAGCGGTTCGGGGCGGAAATCACAGGGCGAAGCAAAAAGCGAGGAAAGCAAAATCGGAACGCCACGCTGTTCCGGCGCCGGGGACTCACGAGAAGGCGGGTAGCTGCGGGCGGACTCGAACCAGAGCTCGGCCTCGCGCGCCTCCGCCGCGGTCTCCTCGCGCGTGAAGTCGAAGTGCTGCGGCGCCTCGTACTCGTACTCGGCGTCGATCTCGTGCACCACGAACACCCCTTCCTCCTCCTCCTCCACCTCCATCTCCATCCCCATGCCCTCCTCCTCCTCCCCCATCATCTCGCCCTTCCTTTCTCTCTCCCTCTCTTCTTTCTCTCTCTTCTGGACTGAGCGAGAGTAATGGAGACAACCCTAATCTGGGAAGGAGTGCGTGGCTCTGGAGTTCAGCGGAGTGGCAGAGAAGAGAGAGAGAGAAGGGGGAGGCGCAGATGGCAGGCAGGCAGTCAGGCAACGGCCCTGGCGGGGGCGTTTTCGGTATTTCGGACCCCCGCTTCCCGGATTCCGAGGAGGCCGCAAAGTCGATGTGCAACGTGGAATTTCCGGAGGCCTAGATTTTAATTTTAAATATAATCTTAGTTTAATCTTTTTTTTTTTTTGGTAAAAATCTTAGTTTAATCTTTCCTGTTCAATAATTCGAAAAACCGGTCTATACTATCTATTTTTATTATAGAAAAATAAATACGTTCCCTAATTTTAAGAAACCGCGATGATTGTTTTCTTTTCTCAAATACTTTCAGTCACTTTATCTTTTTATTTCATCTCTCGCGTATTTTAATATTTAAATTCAGACATTTTCTATTTGAAACCGATCATCTTAAAATATTCAAAACTTATGATATGATATTTGTTGTTCACGCCATGTGTAATCAAAGCAGTTTCTTAAACAATTCTTTTTCCACAACTTAATGATTCACCTACCTGTACGGGTCAATAGGCAATCAAGAAGGCTCATGGCGCCTAGTAACTTCCATTGCACTTTGGGAAGGGGTGCTAGCCCAAGGTTGGCCCAAGTGGTCGAGCCTATGTCATAATTTCCTAAATAATTCTTTTTTCTACAACTTAATGATTCAACTATTTTCATGATATAGTGATTTTGCTTAATTTTTTTTATATATCAATTCATTGCATACATGCAACACACATGCACATTTGCATGAGTTAATACCCAAATTCTGAGAAAATAATGAAACGTTAAATTAGTGCTCTATAAGTTAGTGAGTATCACATAGATAATGCGAGAGAAGCCTATACTAGCACTTCTTTTCCATTTATCAAAGAAAAAGAACAAATAAAAATATACGATACACGATATATTGATTCTAACAAATTGTCTATATTTTATTACTACATAACATAAAAGTATGCTTTTGACCAACAAAAAAGAACACAAGTATGCACAAATCAGAAGCAATCGAAAAGGGCTGCCTAGTTTTTGCAATTCTCATTTCAATTATTTCACATGATTAAAATGATAGATGAAATTGGCGATTAGAATTAAGCTTCGCCAATCATCCCCCCCCTCCCTCCCTCCCTCCCTATTGAGATTTGAGAATCTGATTTCGCGTTGAAAACTAAGAAAGTTCGGCTCCTGTTTAGGACATTACAATCGGTTACGTTACGTGATCGGATTATTTCCTCATTTGACCCAAGAATGCCATTTTAAATTTCCCCAATTTACTCTTTTTCCCCCTTAACGTATAAAAGAATTAGGAACCGTCGCCGTCGGATCGGACACATGGACCGCGGGTCCTCGAAACCAACGCTTTTCGAACTTGCCAATTTAAAAATACTCTTTAATATTCCCCACGATGACTAAACTGCCCCTGGATCCCCTGTCCGAGTATTCGAAATTCAAACGAGAGGCCGGGGACGGAGAAGTCAATGCGGTGCGGAACAGGGAGAATTGCCTTTCGTCGGAATCTTCCATCGGTGTCGTGGAAGAGGGGGGGCAACGGCGTCGGGTTCCGAGCACGATTTCGGGCGGCGAGATTCGGTCGGACGACTACGGAAGGGGAAAATTTCCCGGCGCCCCTTTGGGTTTCGGTTTTGCCCCCCGCGGTGTGGGGGTAATTGCGAGATTGCCACTAGCCGTTTTATTAGGTTTGTCCGGTGCTAGAAAGTGGCAGGGGCAGAGGGGGGGCCCGCCTAAAGACGAAATTCAAATGAGAGGGGGATCTGCTACTAAAAAGCGGCTCAAGTACCTCTAATTCTATACTGATTCTAAAAGCAAAGCTTTTGAATTTAGTGTCTATGCCATGTTGACCACAAATTTTTCTTTGATTTTCTGATCCTGTGTTGTTTCTTCAAGATCCGTTATCTTAGCTGAGCTTTTCGTTGCATGACAGAAAGGTCAAGACAATTTGAAAAAAGGCATGTCACTAAATTCATACGCTTCTTTTTATGTTTCAATACTCACGTTTTTATATCTCCTTAGTCTAAAAAGATTCATACCCCCTTATGCTCACAAATGAAATCGAGTCAAGTCCCTCTCCCACTACTTGACACCACAGCCCAATTGTGAAGCCAGCGAGGATTCCCTCGCCCTCACTTGTTGCTCATCACCCTCCATGCGCATCCCTATCTTCAGTCGAGATGAGATCATTCACAAGTTGCAACAACAAGGCCATGCGAGTTCGGTATAAGCCTATGGCTTGCGATCATGGAGACCGTGCAAGGTTTGGCTTGAGCTCATAAGAGGGCTGCAACTAGTCTCAAGCTAATGCGACAACCTGGCAAGTTGCCTAAGCTAGTTAGCAAAGCTTGGCCATGGTTGCCAAAATCAAGATCCATGACCTCGAGTTGGTCTAGTCTTGGTAGAGTGCGATAACTATCACCAACCTTTGAAAGAGCGATGACGATGTGTGCTGCCGAGAGGGGAAGACACGAGGAAAAAGTATAAAAAAAATCCAAAACATTTTCATGTTGATATCAATTCAATCCATCTAACTAATTTTGGTCAGAAATCGTTAATGTAGATGTTAGACATTTTACATGATATAGTAAGCACTAACGTAAATATTTTTTAAAAATTTTTTTTTTTTATTTTTTTATAATTTTTTATTTTATTTTTTTAGGGACATCCACCGGTTGCCACTAGCCGTTTTATAGGTTTGTCCGGTGCTAGAAAGTGACAGGTGCAAACCGCCCGCGTCAAGGAGCTATGATTCTAGACCGATAACAAAAGCAAAACTTTTGAATTTAGTGTAATATAATGTTGACCGAAATTTTTCTTTGATTTTCTCATCCTCAAATGTCCTTTTGATATCCATTATTTTAATCGAGCTCTTATCACCTATCAGAAAGGTCAAACAATTAGAAAAAAAAAAGGTATGTAGCTAAACTCATGCATATCTCTTCACACATCAAATGCCCTCTTCACATTTCAATACTTACACTTTGGATCTCTCCCATCCAAAATGATTTATACTACCTCATGCTCACAAAAAAAAAAAAAAAAAAAAAATCTACTATAATCCCTCTCCCATTGCTTGATACCACAGCCCAATCGCGAAGCTAGCAAGGAGGCCCTCGTCCTCACCAATTGCTCACGCCCCTGTACGCACATCCCTGTCTTCGTTTACGGCAAGATTGTGCGCAACTTGCAACGGTGAGGCCACGCGAGTTCGGTATGAGTTCGTGGCTTGCGATTGCAGAGGTCATGCAAGGTCATGCTCGAGCTCATAAGGGCTATGATTGGTCGTGAGTAGGAGTATCATCGGTTCGGTTCGATTTGATTTTTTTGAAAAACCGAACCGAATTGAACCGTTAGGAAAAACTTCCTAACCGAACCGAATGAAACCCAAACCGAATACGAACCGAACTAAAATTTTGGTTCGATTTAGTTCGGTTTTTCGGTTTTTGATTTTCTGCTTTTAGTTTTAGTTTTTTGCATTTTTTTATTTTTTTCGTTTTTTTTCCATTGTATATATTTTTTGTTTTCAAGAAATAAGTTCTTATCGGTTTGTTGGTTCAGTTTGGTTTTGTTTTTCAGTTTTTGGTTTTCAGCTTTTAGTTTTATTTTTTACATTTATTTATTTTTTTCATTTTTTTCCATTGTATATATTTTTCGTTTCCAAGAAATAAGTTTTTATTGGTTTGTTGGTTCGGTTCGGTTGTGTTTTTCGATTTTTGGTTTTCAGCTTTTAGTTTTAGTTTTTGCATTTATTTATTATTATTTTTTTTCGTTGTATATATTTTTCGTTTCCAAAAAATAAGTTCTTATCAGTTTATTGGTTTGGTTCAGTTCGACTAACTAATAAAAATCGAACCGATAAAAACAATTTCATTTTTTAATGACAAACGAACCGAATGATAACTAAATCAAAAAACCGAATTTTTTTATTCGATTCGGTTCGATTTTTGACACCCCTAGTCGTGAGCTACCATGACAATCTGATGAGTCGACTAAGCTAGTTAGCAAAGCTTGGCCATAGTTGCCAAAATCAAGATTGTCAACCTTGACTTGGTCTAGTCTTGGGCAAGCGTGATGACCATTGCCAAGCTTCGAAAGAGCAACAATGACAATTGTTTCTTTTTTTTTTATGACCCGAGAACCCCCGTACAACCGGCAGCCGGCGAGGTAAACCCGGAGTGACGCTAGCAGAGGACCCACCACCTCGACGTCACACTTAAGATCTCGTGCGGCCAATGGGATTCGAACTCCTCTTCTTCTCGCAAAGGATCATGAGAGCCTTACCCAATTGGGCTACCGCAGGCGGTGGTACAATGACAATTGTTATTGAGAGGGAAAGACATGGAGAAAATTACCAAAAATGTCATAAACCTATTAGTATTAATTCATAGACATTTTCAATTATACATAATTAGTTCTAAATCTTTTTACATGGGTACTCATTTCGTTCATCTAGAGACTGAAAATTGTTGATGTAGACTTTGGATATGGACTCTGGACATTTCACATGGTACAATCGATACTAAAGTAAACATATATATATATATTATATAATTTTTTTGGTTTTTTCTTCTCTTTTCTTTTCTCTACTTTTTTTGTCGAATGAGGGTTGACAAGGTCCCTGGCTAACCTTCATTGGCCACAATAGAAGTCCGTGGGACCCTCGTCAGCACGGGGCAATCACGAATTACCCCTAATTTCCTTCAAGTGGGTTAACCCAGTATTGGCCGAAGAGAGCCTCCCAATGAGCCCTCTTCCCCGCAGCGAAATGTTGGCGATGCAGCCCTTGTCGTCACAATCAACGCCTTGGGAGGACCCATCTCAGGGATGGCCATTGAGGGCATACGATGAAAGGTACTCGCTTTCTAGTTATAGGCTGGTTTCGTGTCCACGAGAGCTCTCAATTGCGCTCATTGCATAGACAAGCACGTTGCTTCGGCTCCCGAGGAAGAAAAGACTTGGAAGAAGAAGAGACGAGGAAGTGAAACCCATCTTGGTCCCAGATCTGGCCAGGGTTGCGATGTCCTCTCTTGCGGGCGGTGCGACTTTTGTCAACCGCTTAGGGCAAAAAAGAAAAAAAAAGAGTAAACAAAAATATAAAACTTTTAATTTTTTTTTAAATTAAAAAAAATTCACATCAACAATTGCCATGCCATGTAGGACGTGTAGCGCCCACATCTGCAATTTCCAAGCTAAATTGATAGATAGATTGAATCGATACCAATCCGAAAAATGTTTAGTACTAAATTAGTATAATTAAAAGGTTTAGGATTGAATTGATATAATTATAATAGGTTTATGACTTTTTAGTACTTTTCCCGAACACCTGGTAGTGAATGTGTCAGATCAAGTAAGCCTCTCGAGTTGAGGGAGAAAGTGTAGGTGGATGTTGGAATTATTTTTGGGGGACGAAAGTAGTTTGAAAGATAAATTGAGGTCTCAATTTGGGAAATTATATACATGTCAAAGATGCAACTAGAAATGCATTAAAACGAATGAAAATGGTAATTATAAGTTTCGGAAGGAAAGGAATCCATTTGATAACAATATGGAAAGCAAAATCGAATTTTGCCCAGTGTAACATATTTACTATAAATTAATTTTTGTGACATAAAGAAATATTTATGATACAAAAAACTCCAGATTTTTATCCGTATGACACATTACCTCAAACTTATTTTTTTGGCACAAAAAACTTCAACCTTTTTCCCATAGTACAATTTTTTTTTAGATAAATGCGTCACACATATATAAGTTTTGAATTTTTTGGTGTTATAGAAAAACTTTGGGGTAAGTTTTGGATATATATATATATATATGAATTTTTTGTATTATGAAAAATTTGAAGGTAAAATGTATCATATAATGTTCTGGGTTTTTGGTGGCTTTTATTAAAAAAAAAAAAAAAGGTTAAGAAAGAGACGGCTTCACTCCTCTAAGTAGGCCGGCGGCAGCACCAACTGCCGAGGGAACTGGAGATCAAACTTCAAAAGTCAAACCCACGACCTCTCTCCGTAAACTTCACGGTTTCTTCTTCCTCGTCGGCGTTCCCGAAACGCCTCTCGAGGGACGAAGTCATGAGCTCGATCTCGACGAGCTTGTGGACCCAATCCATACGCTTCGCCTACAGCGGCTGCAGTCCGGATGTGTTGCGCGCGCGGAAGCGGTGTCGGGTCCCGACTCTGCCGCGGAACTCGCCTCTTTCGGCCTCGAGTAAGCGCGCTCTTTCCGGCGTTCTTCTGTGTGGTCTTGCGGGTCGTATGCTCGTCTCTGGTTTCTGGGTCCACGACGCGATGGTCTGATTCGATTCTTTTCTTTTGGGGTCGCCTAGGGTTTGCGGCGTCGCTGGATCCGGTCTGTTCAGGTGCCTCTTTTGCTTCCGACAGCACCAGCTGTTTTGTCTGTTTTTGAGTTGTTGGGTCTTGGTTTCTTTTTTTTCTTTTTGTTTTTTTTACTTGGTGGTTGGTTTTATGGGTTGTTGCGTGATCCTCTTCTGTGGTAACTGGTAGTTCATAGCAGAAGACACGGCTCGAGCAAATGTAAGTCAGGGGATTTCTCGGAGCCTCTCGAGCTAGAGACGGGCCGGGAGTCGCCGGCTGAATCGATCCAGGTGCATTCAGTTCTCTAAATGTGTCTCATATTACAGCAATGTGCACTGGCCCGTTCCATATGGGATCTTCTGTTATATAGTTCTTTTGAGGCAGATGTGGAAACCGTCGTCTTTTTTTTTTTTTTTTTTTCAGCCATCTGTGCCTAGGGAGCAGCTTTCTATCGTGGAGGTCTTGAAGAAATCAAATTCTTTTCTGCCTCATGTCGTACTCGCGAGTACGTTGCTGGCTCTTATATATCCGCCATCCTTCTCTTGGTTCACCAACAGGTTGCTGAATCTTCTCCTGATACGTTTCTTGGCTACGAATTTATGTCTTGATGTTTAATGGGTTCTATCGAATCTGCTTTCAGGTACTATGCACCTGCACTCGGGTTTTTGATGTTTGCTGTGGGGGTTAATTCCAGCGAGAGGGACTTTCTCGAGGCGTTTAAGAGACCAGCTGCTATTTTTGCTGGCTATATCGGCCAGTACATTGTGAAGCCTCTTCTTGGTTATTTCTTTGGCATGATGTCCGTAACAATGTTTTCGCTCCCAACGTCCATTGGTGAGTACTAGTCTCCCTCCCCTCTCTAAAGCCAGTGAATTGGTGATTGACTTTCTCTGAACCTAAACTTTAGGTGCTGGGATTATGCTGGTGTCTTGTGTGAGCGGGGCTCAGCTTTCTAATTATGCTACGTTTCTGACTGACCCATCAATGGCTCCTCTGAGTATTGTCATGACATCATTATCTACCGCTACGGCTGTTTTTGTGACCCCTTTGTTGTCACTTCTTCTCATTGGCAAAAGGTTGCCTGTTGATGTGAAAGGAATGGTTTCCAGCATTTTGCAGATTGTCGTCACACCCATCACTGCAGGGTTGCTTCTGAATAGGTTAAACTCTCGCCTTTGCTACATTCATTTGCTAGGGAGTTTCAGTAGTTTAATATGTCATAGTTTGCTTTTAGGTTCTTCCCTTGGATTTGCAATGCCATACGACCACTTTTGCCGCCGCTCTCCGTCTTTGTGACAGCTCTATGCGTTGGAGCACCTCTTGCGATAAATGTCAATTCCATCATGTCTTCATTTGGTTTGATGATCTTGTTACTCATAATTGCATTTCATCTGTCCGCATTCGTCATTGGATACTTCCTTCCCGGTTTTTTCTTCCAGAAGGCTCCTGATGTAAAAGCATTGCAAAGAACACTATCCTTTGAGACAGGTACCTCCTTTATCCATCCGTCATAAGAAGAGGGTTTTCTTTTTTCTCCTGCTTAATAGCAAGTATCGTTTGCAGGAATGCAGAGCAGCCTTCTTGCGCTCGCTCTAGCAAACAGATTCTTTCAAGATCCACTTGTGGCTGTGCCTCCAGCTATCTCCGTAAGTGAAAATATCAATTGTCAACGGAACTTTACCTTTATCCTGTTTGGTAAATTAATGTCACTCATCTCATAGCAAACGGGAGCTAACTTCTATATTGGTTCCTGAAGAAAGTAGAGTATGATCAGTTAAAAGTTCTTTCCCTTTGCGGGCCACACTAAAGCTAATCCTTTAGTAATTTGTGCGTTCATTCAAACTATATGCTTGAGGTCTCCTTATTTTTAGGCTCGACCACACTAGCCCTTTTTGCATTTAAGTGCTGACAGCATAAACACCCCCAAAAACAGGGGAGGTTAAGTTAGCTTGTGGAGCAATCTAGAAAATTTTCCTTTGTCAATTCCTTGTCATACTGAGTGCAACTGTGTCCGCGGAATAATTCTGTAGCCAATTAAAAGTCATGCTTTTCTCGCGTCCCTCTTTGATCAAAGAATTCCTGCAGCCTGCATTACTGATGATGCGTGCAGACATTTGAGGAGCGACCTTTCCTTTTCTCCTATCTTGTGCAGACTGTGATGATGTCTTTGATGGGCTTCTCCCTCGTCATGGTTTGGGCTCGGGGAAGGGCGACTGGCCAGTGAAGCAGATCTTCCTCGGAAAATTTCACCATGATTTCGTCTTTGATCCTCCACTTTGCGGGCTTGGATGGCAAAATCTCATCGACTTTTGGAGCTTGCGCATAGGCAAAAGACATACGGATAAATATTTAACTGAGTGCAATATGAAAGTAATGATACTTGGGTATTCTTACCCCTAGATTCTGTGAAGAACTTAATTGACGGAATTCCAACATCTCTAATAAGCATTCAAGGCATAACTAGACAATTCAGTTCGCAATTTTGTATAGGTTTTCGACAAAATATCGGTATCAAAGTTGGAAGAGAATATATCTTACCTTTACCAAAAAAAAAAAAAAAGGTTGGAAGAGAATATATAAATTCTATTGTAAAAATATTTTATGTCTAAAATGCACGTAATGGTCTTAGCAACACATCTTTCAGATGAAGCAGATAAATTGTCCAAACAATCCATAAAGCCAATTCATGCCATAACTGCGATTTCAGCTTTTTTATGGGTTATTGAAATTTTTCCATCAGCGTTCAACATCAATGTTAAGAATGAATAAATTGTTGTCGCAAAAATAAAAACCAACCATATGATAAATATGACGGGTTTGGTCCATGTCTGCCTCTTTAAGTATATGTTTATGAGAATTGTAATTGAGTATAGTGGGAGTATATTATAGTTATAATTCTCATAAGCGGCATAACCTTGAGGAGGTAGATCTGCACCAAAGTTGTTATGTTTATCATGTGGTTTGTTTTAATTTTTGTAGTGGCAACTTACTCATTGCTAATATTGATGTTGAATGTTGATGGAAAAATTCATATAACTCACGAAAGACCTAGAATCGCAGTTGTGGCATGGGTTGGCTTTATGGGTATTATTTTATTGGGACAATTTATCTACTTCATATGAAAAATGTGTTGCTAAGACTAGCACGTGCATTAGAAGTCGATGAAAAGTTTATGACTCAATTCGCAAAGTTGAAAGATTTAGGACTAAATTAGCAAAAATGCAATAGGTTTAGGATTTGGTTGAGGAAGTTTATTATCCTTTGCTCTCAACTAATTTTCCACATTTATGCTTGTACAAATTTGGGTTTTACACTTTCCTTCTCTATGGTAATTTATTTTTATATGTTCTTTTTCTTTCGAATAAGTGATTACTTCATAGGCGAATGATGCTTTACGTTTCTCTTATTCAGGTGGCCCAGAAAATGTGAAGTCCGGTGGGTGGTGGTTTTAGTTTTTGAAATATCGTCAAGACAACTTTAGAAAAACGAATGTAAAATTTCATGATTATTCTTATTGCTATTTTTATTTGATACATTGTCCTCACCTAAGTAGTATTGACACCGATATGCGACATGCGACACGAATGAAACGCCGACACGTCGTTTTTCAAAAAATATAGAATTCCGACATGTTGAGTCATATTGTATATAAATGTATATTTTTATCATTTTTATGATTATTAATTCAAATTCACAAATAAATAAATAAATAAATAAATAAGCCTAGAATGAATTTACACTAAAAATATTAATCCAGCATTTATTAATAATTTTTATTGTTTCAACTCCATTCTAATAATCCATAAAATTTGAAGAGAAAATAAAATTCACATTCTGGACTTGCGTGTCGAAATATCGGAAGAGAAGAGAAAAAACACAAGGGTGAGGAAGTGAAAGTCAGAAGATAAGATTATATTTTTTTTCTTTCCATATTTATTGTTTTTATTGTTGTTTTTATTGTTGTTTTTATTTTTTAATATATATACATTTTGATTCCTTTTTTGTTAAAAATTTTAAAATTGACCTTGCGTGTTGGAAACTCGTATATTAGAATTTCAACTCGATTGTCGGGAAAGTTGATCAGGTGTCGGGTTTTCTGACACTTGTTGACCGAGCGTTGAAGAGTATTCAAGAGTGTCGGAGTGTATTGGACAAGTATCCGAGTGTCTGACATGATCCAAAGTTTTTCGAAGAGTGTCGGAGTGTATTGGACAAGTATCCGAGTGTCTGACATGATCCAAAGTTTTTCGAAGAGTGTCGGTGCTTTCCAGGTCCTCGCTAGGTGAGTATATTATAAAACACAATTTGCGCATTCATCACTGGATGATTGTCAGGTAAAATAAACTACACCGGCTTTTTCTGAATTGGTTGTAGGATCTGCCATCCTTTTCTCTAACCAAGCACTTCTGCTCATTTTAGTTGCCAACTGAAATTAGACTGCTGTCCATCCCTTTATTTATTTACTCATTTTTCTAATGCCCACTAACACTGTAGAGTCATGATACAGGGCAACTAGCAAAATCTGGAAACTCGAGTGAGTTTCTGTGGTCCTTGAGAATAATACGCTCTCTTTGCCTCCTTGGAGTTATTCTTATGTGTGTTTTCAATGAAGTCGACTATCTGATATTAAAATGTACGTTTTCTCTTTCTTCCTCTCATAATCATTTATTTGACCCATGACCTTATTTTCCTTTTGTTTATGTATTCTTGATATGCTTGTGAAATCTTCTGGTGATCAGAAGCTGAGCTTATGTAATGATCCAGTCCTGTGAGAGATGGAAAAAGAGCATGCCTCGTGAGGATGATGATGGGGTGGGATTGAATTGAATCCCATGTTGTTTAGGAAATGTGACGTGATTTGCTATATATAGAGTAGCACCGGTCTTAACTGCGAAAATACGTTTTCTGGGTGAAGCCTAAAGGAACAAACTGTGCGGGTTTCAGTCCAAAATAGATAATATTATGGCAAGTGAGGCCAGAGGTCGGCCTTACAGTTTAAAGTTTATATCTCAGTTCTCCTTTAGTAAATTGGGTGCCTTCAAACTGGTGGCTATGTAATTGTCCTTGACCATTAGGTGGAATCCATGTCGCTGTGTGTGTCTCGTGTTTTTATTTTATTTTTCACTTTAAAGTAGTCTCTCACTGCATGTCTTCAGCTAATTTTTGTCTCTTTGACAGCTGAATGTGTCCTTTTGACGATGTGTAATGTTGACGTTCATATTGTTAAGGCGTGCTTACATGATAAATGCAATCTGTAGTGTCAAACCTGTTATAATTACACTTATAATATTTTCTTTGTTTTTACGTAATTGCGGGCCTCTTTTAACGTTACCAACTTTTTGGTTGGTGATGACAATTAGTGGGTTTCTTGGGTTGGCTATAAACTTTACTTCTATGTGATTTTTCATCAAACAGGGGCCACCACGTACAGGTTTGAACGTTATGTTTGCTCTACAATATTGCGCACGCTTAGAGCTTCTTAGACAGTGATTACTGCTTGTTGTGATTCATATAAGGGAATCTGTTTTCGGCCAATGAATAGACATTAAGCAGCTAATGGATGGACAAAGTTTTATTTTTCCCCCGGGGAAACATGGTTTTGACCTCCTGTTAGTTGAGCCGTGATTGCTCCCTGAAGGGTGACTAAGACACTAACTATTCCATGGCTTCAGGAAGTAATTAAGAAAAGCATGGACTCTAATTAAGGTTGACCTCAGAATGTTTGCTCTTATATTGACATTTCTCATTAGTTTTCCACCTCATTTTTAGTTTAGACACTCAAGTCCTAGTTGGCAAAACTTTCAGACGAAAAGCATCTTGTTAAGTTGAGACGCGTGCGAATTCTCATGTCAGTAAGAGTGTGCTGCTTCTTGCACCTTTTGTTTTACTTTTACTTCTATCAGGTTTAGTTTGTCTTAGAACATTATACCATGTTTCACTTGTCATGCATGTTGTGTTTTTTGTTAAGTACCTTTCCCATTATGTAGGCTTGTTTTCAAATCTAAGTGAACATTATGCTAGTTCGTCTTACACAATAGTTTTCAAATCTCTTGAACTGGGCTTTAATTCTCTCAGTATGGTTACATCTTGTTGCATGTAGTTATGTTAGATTGAGGTTAGAGCTAGCTTTTTCTCTTCCATTTTATCCTATACTGATATTTGTAGGTTAAATCTTTTGGCCAACTTGCATGTAACATTTATACTCGACGATAATCTAAAATCATTTGCACTATCAAAACATCATCAATTATTTTGCCGGTTTAAGTTTTTTTTTTTTGTTAGAATGTTTGTGTATTTTCCAAGTTGTACAATCTAATCATGTCAAACATTAACAACTATAAATAAGTTGGGAGTACTTGGATGATAGGCTAAGTTTCTATTTTTGATTGAGTCGGACAGTCCTGATCGTTTGTTTAGCATAACAATATTATTTGGTTTTAGCAATTTATAAAGTCAACGTTCGCATGTTTATGTCTACGGATAAAAGCAAAAGGGAAGATGCAGGATTCAGTAAATTACCGACAACATACTTTCATTAGCAGCCAACTATTTAGCCGAAGATTTGTAAAGCCTACTAGGAAATCGTCCCATCTTTTCTTTGCCTTTTCTCTACTCAAACAATGCCCCTCTCTCCCTTCTTTAGCCTAACTGTCAAAAGATTCAAAAACCAAAAATTCTCCTTCTTGGTCTTGATCCATAAAAGAGTTGATTATGCGAGGAGATAATTGGTTTTCGTATTTTCACTTTCGAAGAGGCATATTGATGCGATAAGATGGACTTTGAGGGAAAATGATTTATAACCATGCAAACAATATGTAGATGATCTCTCATTGAGTAAGATCCCATTGTCTATAATTGGCATCCTCCTGTTCAAAGTACCTTGGAGAACTCTGCAAGCATCCTCTTTGGTAAATTTTTTCCCTCTAGTCAGCTTTACTATAACAGGCACTGCCTTAGTATAGCATGTCATACGGTATTGTGTCTTAAAATGGACTTTCAATGGCAGAATTAGCTCTGGGACTAATGCAAAGGTTAGATATTGCCTATTATAATTGGGCTCCTTTTGTATATGGGTTGCACCCCCTTGGTACCCAACAAGTGAACTATATAATCTATAAAGAGAAACTCAACACTTTTCTAAGAATTTTAAGTTATTACAATTACCCTTTATTCCAACACATGTTATCTAATCATATAGTTTCAAGTACCAACATCAACATCACAAATATGATTTTGTGCTAATCAACATAACCATCATCCACATGGGCAAAAACACTCTGTTAACTCACAATCGTAATTCCTTTTGCTAGTAACATTATCATGACAAAAGGGTGCCACTACTATTGAAAATCAAGATCAAAAAAGTTTAAGAGGAATTTCGGATCTGAAGAGCTAACAACACACTACCAAAAAAGGAGTACTACTAGGGAGTAACCCATTTGGTTCAACTTTGGGGAAGTAGCTTTGCATTTTCCCAAGTATCTTTAGGGGAATGGGCATTTGATGAAGGCAAAAGTGTTTGGATACTCTATTTTTGTGTATTTTGCAAAGTAGCTTTGAGGTGAAAGGAAAAAGGAAAAAAAAAGAAAAGGAAAAAGGAAGAGGAGATGCTAAAGCAGAGGGGAAGGATCGGAGGCAGTCGGAGCTGGTGGCGGGGGGGTCGCGCGACCCTTGCATTGTCGTTGCTTGGGTCGCGGCCTCAGGCGACGTCGGCTGAGTTGCGCGACCTAAGCATCGGTGGTGCGTGGGTTGTGCGGCCTTAGGTGGGGCGTCGGCGGTGAGTGGGTCATGTGACCCAGCAGGCGTCGCCTGAGGTCGTGACCCAGGCGATGGTGGTGGGGGGGGGGGTTGATGCCCGAGGTCGCTTGAGCAGATCCGGCGACCCTTCAAGTCCAAGGAAGACAATGAACAGTAATTATTTAGGGCAAAAGAGGAAAATGCAATTATTAGTAAGGGCAATATTGGAAGAAAAAAAATTATTAAACCCCTATTTAGCATTCCGAAAATGCTGAATGCCCAAAGTAGGTCCCCACTTGCTTTGAGCTTTCAGCATTTCAAATGCAAGCATTTGGGGAAGGGAGGCTCCAAATGCTGAACCAAACACCAAATTTTTTTCTCAAGGGGCTTTGGGGGCCCTTGCGAAAGACGAACCAAACGGAGCCTAAGAGTAGTATACAAAACTGATTTGAAGAGGAAAATTGCGAGTATAATGCATAAGTAGGTCACAAACACCCAATACGAATTTATCTGACATGCGACTTAGTAAAACCAATTTCAATGCTGGGACTTAACATCCTCAGCATTATTCTGCCAAAAAAGTGGTGGTACATCAAAAATCATTATCTAAAGATATGATAAAAATAATAATTCAAAATAACAAATTCTAACATCTAAGTACTAAACAAATGATTGCGAACATAGGCTTTCATAGCCATGGTTAAGCATAACATATTAGAACCACGTAGGCTCAATTCAGTGTCATTCGAGCACCCACCAGTTAGTTCTCTGCTCATTTTCTTCAGATAGCTGAGTTTTCATTCTCATCCTTAGCTTGTTGACCATAAACATAACATAGGAAAGAAGAGTTTCACTTACTACATTGAATTCAATGAGTGGAATTTGGTATATAAATTAGTCTAACTTCTCCAGGATTCCAATAGTAATATTAGCAAGTAAAAGAGTTGAAAATGATTTTTGGTACAAAAATTGACTCTCGTAATAATGAGGGGTATGTGCGAAGATCGAAGTGGGGAATAAACTCTATCCTTTTAAACTGAGAACATATCTCTACACCTGCTAATTATAATGTGAATGGATAAACATTCTGTATCCAAATCTCCATGTACAGTACACTTAAAGCTCAAACTTAGATCAAGGTCAAGTTCAAACCAATTATTAATGACCTACAATTTCCATTATACGCTTATAGTAGAGATTGTCAACTTGTAGAATCAGACTCTAATCAGATTTTACTTCACACTTTCCAGCCACTTAATGTTGGTAATTCATATCATTACATAAGATATGTTCGTATGAAGAATCAACATATGTTCTGAAAAATATGGCGTCTCTCAAGATGTGGGAATCATAACTTACTGTAACATATTTCTATCTCTATCTAGATAGGTATTCCCAAATTTTTCTCTTGTTTGTTCCAATCAATCTTAGAGGATTTTTTTTCTTTTTTTTATAACAAAAAGTGACTAATATATAGGACAACCTCCGTATCTAATCCTTGGGACCTTCTTTTTGAGTGAGAATAGAAATAATTCTTCATTCCCTCCTAATGAAATACATAATAAATATTTTTAGAACACAATCATTCGCATTTGTATATATCAACCAATTAATTCTAGCCTATGTTTAAACCTTGAATGCAAATGTCATATAAACTAATTTTAAATTATGTGATCAAAGATTTTATTTTCTAGAGGCTCGCTTATGCATTTCTTCTTGTACTTTTAAAGCACGACAAAAAAAATAATATTTATTTGAAAGCATTCAAAAGAATTCAAAGATAGTTTTGCATGACCTGAGTGTATATTTATTTGAAAGCATTCAAAAGAACTCAAAGATAGTTTTGCATGACCCCATCATATATCAACGTGTAACTCTTATAAGAATATGCCTTTTTGACTTAAGAGAAAATTTTAAATTTGTATAAGTTGATAATTGTGGTAAAATTAAACTTACTCCCTTCTATAACAACTTACAAACAAGAGAAAAATTTGAGATACTGAAATTGTCTCATCTATTAGTCACTTTCTGTTAAAAATTTAGTTGATGTGTATAAGTACGAGTGATTGTGTTCTAAACATGTTTATTTTGTATTTCATTAGGAAGGAACTCTGAAGAATCATTCTCTATTCTCACTCAGGAAAGAGGGTCCCAAGGATTAGATACTTAGGTTGTCCCATATATTAGTCATTTTCTGTTAAAAAAATCCCCTAAGACTGATGGGAACAAACAATATAAAAATTTGAGAATACCTATCTATAAATTGACTTTTAGATCAGAGGTTTTATGAAAATTCATTCCACTAGGATCACAGAATTGGCTTTCTGTTTAAATCTTGATGCTTTTCTCTGGTTAATTGACATACTGTGTTTATTTTACTATTGATCGATAGTGAATGCTCCAATAATCAGTTTAATGATAGGCAGAAAAAGGAAAGGCCTAAATTATTACAACAATGGGAGAGCTAGTGACAAGAGGTCAAATAACACACAACATGACAAGCACGGAAGACATCGTCCCTTGCTCAATCATTGAGTTTCCCATTACCTTTTTGATGTGTTTATCCAGGTCAAAGAGAGGAACAGAACAAAAACTATTGTTTGAACCCAACAGAATGTAAACTTCTAAAGATAAAAGAAGGCATCCGGTTAAACTAGATAGAATCATCATCGGTCATCAAACTGGGCACATTTGAAGCTATTGCCAATATATGTCACGCCCCGAACCCCGAGCATGTGCCCATCCCTCTTTGATCGATAAAATTTTGCAACTTCTCAAGACGAGTCGCTGACCCATTGATTTTTAAGCACATGCGGAAACGAAAATAAATCCCCTGACAATAATCATCTCGGGATAGAAAAGCAGGATATCAATTCATAAAAGCATACTTTTATAAACAACGAGATTCAAGCACAAAATGAGTTTAGTTGAAAGCCTACAACAAGGTCGACTCTCACAAGAGGCTGTCCTACGACATACTGATAGGACATATCCACCGATCCTCCATATTCCTCCTCCTTAGACTTCAAGACCTTGGTCTTCCATGACCACCTTTTAAGAACTTGAAAATGGTTATTCAATAATCAGTAAGACAATGTTTCAGCAAGTCCACCCACTAAACCCCGATTAGGAGGGAAATACGCATTAGGGCGCTCTAGTCACACAACCACACAATTAGAATAGGAAACTTACCTCGCCTTAGTTCCTTCCTGTAGGTAAGCACAGTTCATATCTCAAATGCATGCAATTTATGCATACGACAATTGAAACGCCTTACTTTTCTCAATCAACTACAGGGTTTCAGCCCAATCCATCACAGGAGTCTCGATTATAAGACCAAACTATTATGACCCGACCCATACCATGCCACATAGTTTTGTCTCATAATCAAGCGCATCAAACTCAGACAATCATGCCTTCCGATTGTTAATTAAGCCACTCAAAGCACTGTCAACATCCATGTTTGGCAGTCTACTGGCATAGCCAGGTATCGTTTCTTCCCCATAGAGCACGGCTATGTCACAAAGACGGCTATCCCGAAGGAGCTTAGGTCAAGAATCTACTGCGACCCGCTACCCTAATGCATGGGTAACCCAAAAGTGGGATTTAGTAACGCCTGGACGATTTCTCTTTAACCAACACACGATCAATCAATTTCGGCTCAAGACACCGTGCATTGCGTTCAAATGCCTCCATTAAAATGGTGATCCTGGCTTGTTTTCTTCATATTAAAAACATCTTGAAAATAGTCGTGTGTGGGTATACGATCTAGTCGAACTTGAAAAGTGATATCTCTCCTTTTCAAACCCCATTATTTGATATGGTACTTAAAATCTATTTTCGGTGTTAAAACCCGACACCCGGGATTTTCTGAATAAATATTGAAATTCACAATTTTTGGAATTAAATATTCAAAATTCCAATTAGCACTCAATTTGCACAAACTAACACTCAATTGCAGAAATTAACCACACCATTGCAATCAGCTCGAAATTCCGGTCACTGGCTATTTCGGTCTAATTTTCGGAAAACTAATTAATAATTAATTAATTTCTAAAACTTAATTAAATAAATCGATTTAAATACTAAAATGCCAACCTAGGCCAAAATCACTAAATTAAATACCAATACGGACTCGGAAAATTCCCCCTTCTAGATAATTAACACAATTTATCTAAGCCTCACTTAATCTAATCTAATCACCTATCATGCATAATTACATAATTAAATCACTAAATTAATCTAACTAACCACCTAATTCCTAATTAAATAAATCTAAACACCCCTTAGATGTCATTAGCCTACTAAGAAGAGTTTAGTAAATAAACTTACCGGTTATTTGCGGAAACCGGTTCACCACGACGACAACGCGACGGCAGCCGAAATCCGAATTTTCGGCGGCGTCGGCGGACACCCAGACCGGGCCCAAAAGCCTTGCAAGCCCATAGCAAATTGCTGGGCTTGGTCTGGGCTTGGGCTGAACTTGGGCCTAAGCTTGGACTGACTTGCTTCGCGGGCTTGGGCTTCAAATGGGCCTGACCGAAACTGAAGATGGGCTGCTGAAATTCACTTGGGTTGAAATTGCGTGAAGATGGGCTGAAGACACGGGCTTGAATCGAGCTGGACCAAAGGCTTAAATTGCGGGCTGCAGAGAGTTGGGCCGATCGTGCAGGCTTCTGGGCTCGAGTAGAGAAGGAGTTGTTGGACTGACTTCCTCGGGCCGAACAAGAAAATTACGTGGGCTTGTGGGACTGAAATGGAAGCAAGCTGGCGTGCGAGAAGCTGCCGCGGGCATTGACCGGCGACTCCGTGAGCTGCTTCGGGCGATGGAAGAACACGCGGAGGAGGAGAGTTCGCTGGATTGCTGGCCGAGCTGTGGGCGAGCTTCACCGGTTTGTTGACTCAAGCTTGCTGGACTGAAGACGCGTGGACGACCCAAACTTCACAGAAGCCGAAGTGAAGCAGCTGCTGCGGTCAAGAAGCTGAATTCGTGGCTTTGCTGGCGTCTTCGACCGTGGGAGCTGAAGGCTGGGATGCGTGGGCGTACTGGCAGGACTTCGGTGAGCTTGATTCGTGGCAGAGGAGCAACGGCAGTCAACGTTGGTGGGGAAGAACTTCATTGGTTGACCGATGAAGGGTGTGTGGCATGAAGAGGAGACACGCTGGTGGAGCATGCAGAGTTCGGTTGCTGAAGAATTTCGGTGGTGAAAGAGGTGAGGTGGAGGGAGAGAAAACGTGGGACTTTCGAAGGAATGAACTAAGGGAAAAGGAAAGTAAAGCAGTTGGTCTTCGGTAAAGGATGAGCTCGTGCGAAGAAGGAGACCGAAGCTTGAAGATGGAGTGTATAAAGTCAAGGCTAAATATCTTATTTTATCATGAACTTGTCCAAAAAGTCTTCAAGTATATCTCTTAGGTTCCCTCCATTACTTTCTTGTAATAATCTTCACAATTAAACCAAATTTTGAAGCCCAAAATTGCTGCCCTTTTCCAATTCCGAATTTCACAATTTTTGGGTCTTCAATTTCTTCAACAATTCCCCAAATTCGACATCCAATTTTGATGTAGAAGAAGCCCTCATAATTTCTACAAGTCCCCTTCGTCATATAGCTCGGGTTGCCAGTCGGCCTATCCGAATTTTCGTTCGTTTTCTGAAACGTCCGGAACGAATTTCCGTAAAAATCTTAGGATCTCCGAAAAATCTTTGAGTCGATGTTTCAAAAATAGATCATGACACGACAGAATTTTCAATTTTTGAAATTGGGTTCAAGTTCGCGGTTAATTTCAATCCGGCGCGCTTTTAGCATGACCTAATTTACCGAGTAACTTTTAGGAATTTTTGGTGCAATTGACCCATGATCGATTTATCTCGAGTCACATTATACATCTTCGACATATTGATGACTCTCGATTGTCGTGAAAATCTCGAGGTATCAATTACCGGCACTGGGTACCAAACGATAGAAAAATCGGTCTAGTGCCGATCGACGAGTATTTTGCAATCAGATAGAATCACCCATACTCTGATCACATATCTCAGTCAGGTCGACCTATCTCCGGTCTCTGATCGATTTTTGACGGTGCCGTAATGACCCTTGCAGATCAACATGATTGAGCAGTCGATTCCTAGTTGAATTCTCAAGTCTATTGCGTTAAAATCTCCTAATGGCTTCACTCGATAAGCTAGTTATCTCGTGAGGGGCCTTATCAAAGAATAAGGCCATAAGCGCGTCGATGAAAAGCTCATTTCATCTCATCGAAATTAGACTCGAAAATTAGGATGTCACAATATACATCCCAAAGTGCACATATATTATAATCCTAAGATATTAATACTACACTCATTCTGTTGGGAGAACATGGCCTATTTTCTCATACAACAACAATACCTTGAAAAAATAAAAATACTCCAGTCCAAGTTAGCATTTTGGAGTTTGCAGCTAATGGTGTTCACTTGCATCGATTAGGGCAAGTTAATAAAATCATGTCAGTCCAAAGACCTAGCTTTTTACGGAAACTAATAGACGAATAAGTTCATTTAAGATTGATGGGAATGAAAATCTACCTCCTATTTTGCTCTTCGGAGTTCAATTGAAAGGGCTTCGAGAGCCGACAGCATAGGCGAGCCTTCTGGAGGCAATGGCGTAGGTGAGGCTTCGGGAGGCAAGGGCAGGAACTTATCAAAGTCACTAACGTTACATTAACATCGTATTGAACTCTATTAAGTAAAATCCAAATAAACCCAAAAAAAAAAAACTTCGAATGCAAAGGACGAATTAGAGTCGCCAATGGGACTGCGACAGGCGACAGTGGGGCTCGGGCAGGCGACAGCGTCGATGGCTTTCGCTTTCAGGAGCATGGGGGCGCTTCACGAAGTGGGGAGAGAGATGAAAGAGACCTCCGCTCGAGGAGGGCAAAACGCAATGACAGGGCTCAGGTAGGCAACGGCGGAGGTGTCATCGACTTCAATGTCAAGGTTGATGAGCAAGGGTGCTTCATGGAGGAAAGAGAGAGTGGATCGGAGGTCGCGGAAGGGAGGCAAAAACACAACGGCGGGGCTCGAGGAGGCAACGACGAAGGCATCCGCTGCGTCAGGGTGGGAGGAGGAGCAGGGACTTTTTTTAATGTGGGGAACCATCAGATTGTACAAATCAACTAATCTGTTCTTCCGTAAATTTCCATTAGTCCCAAATGTTTTGCTAATAAATGGATTACCTGCCTTAGTATAGCATGTCATACGGTATTGTGTCTTAAAATAGCCAATAATCCTGTAGCTGGATCCCTATGTTATGAGCTTCTTAGACGGTTGCCAATGAGGGAAAATGAGAGGAAAATGGAAGAACAAGCTTGCAAAAGAGATGCCAATGGGTGAGAGGGTTCGGCTGGTGATTAGGGGAGAGAAAGAATGTGTTTGAAAGTTGTAAGTGAAATGACAGAAAAAGGGGAGAGTGAGGGGGAGAGGTTGCCCGTGGTGAGGGAGAAGAGAGAGGGAGAGAGAATGATAGAAATCTCTCCCATTAATGCACATCACATCCCAATCTCTTAGACTTATCTCAATCAATCAAGATGGCTTATTCAAGAAGCAAAAATTCTTGCTTTAAGGAGGGAATTTAGGCACTTGAGTGGATAGGTTTAGGTTTAAACTAGCTAGGTAGGCTAGGTGGCTTACCTCATGCTCTTAGACGCCCATTTCATGTATGTGCTGCCCATTTCTTAGCCAATTTTCATTTTTGTCCTTTCGTCTTTAATCCAATAGAAGGGCATTTTAGTCATTTTAGTAAGATTGTGCACTATTCATGTGCTTGGATGCATTCATGGGCTTTGAGGGTCCATGGCCCTCATGGGCCGCCCACTCCCTTGGTTGTGTGGTCCATGGGCCGACCATAATGGGCGTGGGCCCAATTGGACCTTGTTCCATGGGCTTGGGCCCACTTAGGTCCTTAATTGTGGCCCGTTTCCAACTCTCTGAATTTCCACATCCTTTTGATGAGAAATTGAATTTCTGCTCCCAAGTGACCTTTCTGATGCATTCGTGGTTTATTGATCCTCAAGGTAATTCCGTCCGACAATTGCTTGTCGATACAATTTCGTCTTGAAAATCGGGTTGGAACGAGGATGTCATATCTCCCATCAGGAATGAAGCACTACTTTATCCTTCATCATAAACATGACACAATTAGAAGACAAAGTGAGTTACTACTATCATATCATTAAAACAAACTTATTAAATTTCCCCAAAAGACCATAATGAAGAAGAGGCACCAGGCATCAGCATACTTCTGTATCTGCAAGAGTTAATCAGCATAGAGAGTGCTTACTTTCCATGTTTACGGCTATACATCATTGGTTCAAGAATCAAATAAATGATTAGATATACTTTTAGATCGACATGGTTCCATGATGCCCTCATTTTCATGCCGGCCAACTTACAAATATAGTCATATATTAATCCAGACGATTAAACTTTCAGCAGATCCAAGCTATCACCACCTTTGTCTTCATCAATGTAAGATGAAAGAAATCCTACGACAACTAAATAAAATCTCCAAACACATCAAGAAATAATATGAAGGGAAGAAGAACAGGATATAATACTGATGCGTGAAGCAGCAGAATTGAGGCTGCTTTGGTAAAGATGTGGCTTTCTTCAAAGATTGAATCAATTGAAGAGTCAGCAAGCATTTCCCTAGGAAAGATGTATAGCTCCTCGATCAAACGCTCAATTGAGAGAATGAAATGATAGACACATACAAAGGACCATTTGCTGCCTATGTATCATAGCTTGCATGCCTCCATCACAAATTCGACATTACCAGCCTATATTTGGTGCTGCTATCTTGTCGTGGTGAATCGACCAAAAAAAAAAAAATCTTGTCGTGGTGGCTCATTGCTTGTTGCCGTTGTTGTTTGTAGTCATTTTGAATGGAGAGTTCGCCCTGTGGGAGAATCTGATTTACAAAGCACTCGAGGATATATAAATATTACCTAGGCATGGCTGACAAGGACCCAAGCACAGGTGCCAAGGTTCCAAACCCGACCTTCGAGAGACTCAAGCCCGACTTCAATGGCCTCGGGACAGGGCATTGGTGTCTTGGGTGCGAGAGCTAGGTGTCGAGGCTTGACCGCTTAGATTTGAGCATGAGCACTAAAGTCCGGGGCTGGATTTCGAGGGATCGAGGCCTGGCATTTATAAGCCTAGGCTCGACCGTTGAGGAACCTGGCCAAGCCTCAATGGACCAATGCCTAAGCGACATTGACTTGGGCGTGAGGGCTGAGTACCCTAGCCTGGCCATTGGGACATGGGCATGGGCACCTATGTCCTTGAGTGACCTCAATGGACCCGAGTTGGAGTATTGGTGAATTGTCCCGTGTCCTACCTCAAAAGACCTGGGGTTGACCTCTTATGAATTTGGGCTCGGCCGCCAACAACCCAAAGGACAATTATTGGGATTCTTATGCCCAAGTGGCCGAGATTTTTTATTTAAGTGCCGATATTTAGTCGTATTTTAGAAAAATCATTTTTAATTTTCAAAAGAGACATTATTTTCTCGAATGTAATAATAGGTTTTTTTTTTTTTATTGATTATGAATTTCTTTTCTATTGACTCATATTTCTGACCAATTCAAAAGTCGAAAAAAGTTCTCAGACAAAAAATTTTCAGTGAATCAATTGAAAAGTTAGTCATTTTCTTTGGTCCCTCCAGGAAAATATCTTTCACAAAACAAACGTTATGGTCCCTCTAAGAAGATATCTTTCACAAAACAAACATAATCTTTAATATCGTAGGTTTTGATATTTGAAGTCTAGTAATCTTGGAAGGACAATCAATTGACTTTAGTGAATGCAAACAAGATGATGCGGACGTGTTGAATAATCAACAAAAAAGAGAATACATATTAAATTAGACATGTATAGTAAGTGAAACGAACCGGGTCATACTGCGGCGTACATAATTAACGTGTAACGTCATGATTGTAAATCCTCTTCTATGGGACCACCGGCAACTTCACCACCACCAGCAACTACGAAGCCAACCTCAACGTCCTCCTCGCCTCCGTCGTCACTGCTGCCGCAGCAGACAGTTGCGGCTTCTACAACCTCTCTGCCGGCGGTAGCCCAGACGCCATCAATGCCATCGCCCTCTGCCGGGGCGATGTTGGGGCTGCTGACTGCTTTAGCTGCTTGATCGACTCCGCCCCCGAGATCGCCCGCCAGTGCCCGGTGCAGAAGGAGGCTATCATCTGGTACGGCAACTGCATGCTCGGGTACTCGAACCGGTCAATTTTTTGGGCCATGGAGGCCTCGCCCGCCATCTACGGATGGAACTCCAACAACGTCGATCAGTTCAATCGGGTTCGGAATTGGAAAGCTCACGATCGGCATCTTTCATTCGAACAAAACATTGCATCGCATTTCGCTTGTTTCCATGAAAGCAGAGTGCATGATGCTTCTGGACATTGGTGATAGTGTCAAAAAGTCCCTCTTGGAAAGAAAATTTTCTCATTAATTGTCTAAGTTTTATTTGTGTTCGCTTTTAGATAAAATATTTATTTTCATTGTATACTGCTTGATGTACACTATTTTAGAGTATGGCATGGGGATATGGTATCCACACAAGGTGATATGTACAGCTACGGTATTCTTTTATTAGAAATGTTAACTGAAAGGAGACCCACAGAAGAGACTTTCAAGGACCATTTAAATCTTCACAACTTTGTCAAGGTGGCTCTGTCAGATCGAGTGATGGAGATCGTGGACTCGGCCATTTTTAACGGAGAAAGTGAGAATGACATTGAGAGGATGAGAGGATGCATTTCCTCCGTCCTAAGGATTGGATTAGCGTGCTCGATGGAGTTATTGTAGGATTGGATGGACGTGGCCGAAGTCCTCAAGGAACTGCATAAGATCCGAGCTAGGTATGGATCCAAGTAGGGGCTTGGTTGAAATTTCGAAATATATTCTGAAATTTTCCGTGATATTTAATCTTAAATTTTATTATCGCTTTTTTATAACGCACCAACGTCTAGAAGAGCTTTTTAGTTTCTCTTCATCCTTGCGCGTCTCTGTCTGTCTCTTCCGCCCTTGCCGTTGCGGTTCTTATAACTCCTGCCTTCGCCTCCGAAGCAGCTGCAATATTTATGCTGAGTGCCGAATTCTCCTCGCAACTTTTGCTTTTTCACCAAATTTTCCTCGGATTCTGTCGGACTAGTTTTGCAGTGAACGACGGTCGAGGTCCCCCAAAAAATGGTTTTATGCTGTCATCAAATCGGTTTTGTGACATAATCGACTATTTTGTATCAATAGGACTAAAGATACAAACTTTGTGGAGCAAAAATTGATTTGACTTTGTAAAATTCATCAATATTAATGGAAATCTGATATCTCATTATCTAATCCATCGTCACTATTTAGAAGATTAGGTTTGATAGAAATTTCAAGTTAGAAGTTTCAAGAAAAAAGGAAAACATCGGTCCTTAGGTACCTGTCCATTCTATAACAAGCTGGTCTAATCACCAGTTTTGAGCTCCTAGAATCCGTCTCAGGCACAAAAGGGGTCTCATCTCCACTTCAGAAACCGGATCTCTCGCCAATTTGCCAGGCACGCCCTTGGAATCAAGTGGCATTTGTCTAAGGTTTTCACTGTACACTCCTATCAATTATATTATGTCGCATTGACCGTGTCTCGGGTGAAAAAAATTTCGGGTCGGCCTCTAGAAACACGGCCAGTTTTAGGGGGACGAAAGGGACTGTCCTCCTCCTTGACACTGCCCTTTCCGGGATACTTCTGACGGTTTCCCACTAGGAATCTGAGACCTAAATACTTCGCGCATGGATTGACATGAGGTCAATCATTGACCCACCCACGACAACAAACCGTGTATTATTTACATCCTAAAAATATATTCACAAAAATACAATGTAAATGAAGAGACAAATTTCCAATACGGGACGCACGACAATTTAGTGTGAAACTTCCTCGAAGCTTCGTCTCCCACCCAGCTTCGATGTGAAAGCAGGAAAATCCTCTCCTCCTCCCTTTCACATCTCAGGCCCAACACAAGTAAAAGACAGCACAAGTGCACCATCTTTCAAACCGAATTGACACAAGAAAGTCCAAATACAATCCACCTGTCCGAAAAACACTCGTAACTTCAAAATCCCTAATCGTAACCGAAACCTCGTAAAATAGTTCGGAATCCTTGTTAGCATTTTGACGCGCGGAAAGAGTCAATTCTGTAGTCTTGACTAAAACCTTTCACCACTAGCTAAGCTTTGTAATAATTTACGATACCAGATGCCTTTATTTTAATCTTATATTCCCATTACAACTTCTAGAGGACTTTCTAGTAGACAATCAACCAAACCCCAAACTCTTGTCTCCTTTGGTCAAACCTTTGAGCTCGGTTTCTTCACCCCCAATGGATCAGCTAATCAATATGTGGGCATATGGTACAAGAATGATACTCCTTCCAAGATCATCTAGGTCGCCATTAGGGATATGCCGCTTGCATATTCAGATCAATCGGCAAAATTAACAATAGGCAGGGACGGGAATCTGACGCTCGTGGACGAGCAATAGAAGGTAGTTTGGTCCACGAATGTTTCTGTCCAATCAAACTATACTACAGCAATGCTTTCAGATTTAGGAAACTTTGTTCTACAAGACGGGAATTCCATTGAAATATGGGCAAGCTTTGATGATCCAACTAATACTTGATAAAGCTAGTACTAACACTTAGATGGGAGGTGAATAGGTGTTTGAAAGAAATCTTAACAAATAAAATAAATTGCTTGCAAAAAAAGTGGAATGTCTTGATACTCTTTAATGGCTATTCCATCAGATTGTACTCCAAAGTCATAAAAATAATGGGAATTTTGATTTCACAAAGCATTTATTAGCACACTCTGATAGAGTAAAACAAATCGTGATGATTTACGGAATGTGTCAGATCTAATAACAGGGCATTTGGGACTAATGCAAAGGTTAGACATTGCCTATTATAATTGGGCTCCTTTTGTATATGGGTTGCACCCCCTTGGTACCCAACAAGTGAACTATATAATCAAAATGAGCATGTGATTTTTCCATTGATATATTGTTCCTATGCAATTGACATATAAATCTTGCCCCTAAGTTGGAGGAGGTGTAGACTTGTGGAAAGAGTAATAATATGGATCTCAATTGAGTTTTCAAACCCTAAACTTCGAAAGAAGTTAAATCCCGTTATGAAAATCAGGTACACTTTGGATCTTGAGTCGGTTTGAGACTTCTCGTTTCAAAATGAATCTGGTTCGGCCCGACTCCATTTGGTCGTGCCACCATGCTAATGACGTAGCATCGACTATAGATCTTGTAGATTGAGTTTATTTTAATCATTAATAATCACGAGAATTATTCAATCAAGGATTGATTTGATATTGGTCCTCCGCTTCATCGTTGCAAACGGTAGGACCTGAAGGCACGACCGGGTCGGGTCCTCCTCCATTTCCGGTTGCAGTTCACGGCTTCGTTACCGCTATTTTCCTCTCAGAAGTTGCGGTAAATCCAAAATCAAATTATTCCTCCGAACAAAGGATTTGTATCAGACATTGTGATACAGAGTGCATGATGCAGAAAAACTAATCTGGCTAACTTTTCCATTCACCAAATCGTCTTAAAATGGACATTCAAAGGCAGAATTATCAATACTAAGCGTGTATTGACACTAAAATCTTAAAAAATAACAACAAAGTCATCTAAAAAAAAAAGAAAATAAAAATGAAAATAAATGGTCGTCATCTTCCTTCGACCACTGTATTGGTGATAGTGTTAACAGACCAGATGCTTTCTTGCTGTGATGGAATAGAACGATTTGGCCTATCGGCTTGGAAAGTGAATATAGGCTGCCTCGGTTGAGCAAGATTTGACTCGCCACTTAACATCAGAACCACATTCAACATGTTTGGTCTATCCGTGGCATGGTCCTGAACACAGAGAAACCCAACATGGATGCATCTCGTTACCTCCAATGGAGAGCTAACAGCCATTGCTACATCCGTTAGGTCTAGTGCTTTGCCATCACTCCACAATTGCCATGCCTGTAAGTGAGAACACTGTCAGAATATTGCAGCAAACTTACGATATTGATTAAGGTTGGAATTTGGGACTTACATAGGAAAGGAGATTTAGATGTCCCTGGTCATACAAGGCCGTGTTCTTTTTGCCGCTTACTATCTCCAGTAGCAACACTCCGAAACTATAGACATCGGACCTCTCGGAAAATATTCCACCCATGGCGTACTCAGGAGACATATAGCCACTGCAGTTAAGTTAAACATGTTATGTACTCTTTGATTGTATTGATGGACAATGGGGATAAAACAAGCATGAACAGAGATGTTCATTGTGGTAAATCAATCATTTCTGTCTGCTTGAAGAGATTGACTCAATGAATTGATAATTCAAATAGGCCTAGAGAGCTTACCGTGTTCCAACAATTTTTTGAGTGTTCACCAAAACTTCAGTGCCTTCAAACATTCGTGCTAGCCCAAAATCTGAAATTTTTGGGTTCATCTTTTCATCCAAGAGAATGTTGCTTACTTTCAAGTCTCGATGTATAACCCTACGGCAAGAATCTCGATGGAGGTAGAGCAGCCCCTTGCAATCCCCTGAATTATTTGAAATCGTTTGCCCCAGTCAAGTTCTGCCTTCTTTCGTGAATCTAACAAACATGACAGACAAGAATAGTTTTCAAGTTTTAATACTATGGCAGAAAATACATTATAGAAAAATAGTTATTCCGAGATTTAAAAAAAAAAAAAACGAACCAAAAAGAAAGGTGTCCAAGCTTTTATTCGACAAGTACTCATATAACAAAATCTTTTCTTCTCCTTCAATGCAGTAACCCACGAGTTTAACAAGATTTCGATGCTGGAGTTTCGATATAAGGATGATCTCATTCTTGAACTCTTCAACGCCTTGGGCTGAGCTACTGGAAAGTCTTTTCACAGCTACCTCTTTCCCATCTTTCAGCTTCCCCTGCTTTGCAATTCACATAGCTTTTAGACCTTGAAATATTTTCATTAACAATGTCCTGCAGAATGGTCTTACCTTATAAACGGAGCCAAACCCTCCTTGCCCAAGTTTACTTGTCGTGCTGAACTTGTTTGTAGCAAGTAGTATGCTATCAAAACTATAAAGGGTCAATTCCAGTGAATCATCTTGCTTCAACTGCTCTTGCCATGCATTTCCTTGTGTCAGCTTGGTCGATTTTTCAGGTGTATCTACTAAGTCAAGGAGCTTTCGAATTTTGTTCAAGTTTCCTGTGTTTATCATTGATGAAGAATTAGCTTACTTTTTTCATAGCGTGCACAGTCCTCTGACAACACTGATATAGCTTTTTTATAGTACCTGTTTTCCATTTGCAAAGAACAAAAACAAATACTGCAAAGAACATAATCCCTGCAATGGTACTCAGGCTGATGATAACCGCTTTGTGTCGCAATCCTCCTGAAATGGGAAAGAGAGTTATGTAAAAGATGATTGGTGTCGACTCAAACTCATCTTAATGAAACAATTTCTAACCTGCTTTTACATGTGCAACTCGAACAGATAGATCTTCCCCAGCTGTGGGAAATTCCTGTAGATCAATTAGGTCTTTACTCCAAACCATACACCCAATGGTGCTGACATAAGAATAAGCCAAGCAAGAACAATTGCTCCGGCACCAGCTTTCACATCCTTCTTCATCTTCAACGTCTGATACATAGTGCCCAGAGTCGGGTAGTTTCATCTGGTTTATTTGCCAAAATGCATCTTCCTTTACATTTGTAGAAGTCGATGTGCTTGTGTTTTTCTGGCAATTCAATTCCATCTCTCTTGCACATCCTCTGGTCCAGTTTCCACTGTCCCATTCTTCATTTGACTTTGGCACAAACCCATCTATGCATCTGCAAATAGGCGAATTCTTTGAGTTACACACTCCAAATGGACCACAAGTTCCATAAATCGAACAAGTGTCGTTTGCTACCGCCCAATACACCAACCATGCCTTAGCTCCATCATCCCAGCGCATTATCTTGACAGATCCTTCGGGAGAAATGAACCAGTATCCAAAGTTATTGTATACATTTACCAAAAAGTTAGTGGTTCCCTGCTGAGTATCCTGCTCGACAGTAGTGTAGCCACTCTTGCATGATTGGTCCATGGTTGGTATGCCGATAAATTTTGATTTGTCCCATTGCCCGCCTCTCTTGTAAGGGGTCGAACCATTCCAAGTGAAAATTTGAGGTGGCGTCTCGGATGTCAATCCAGTCGAGAAACTTCCAGGGAATGGATCACTGTCGCTTCTCCAGGAAATTAAAGACTTTTTCACTCCAGTCTTGACATTTACTTCTAACTTCATTGTTGGAAGAAGAGTGTCTGTCGGATCCTCGAAGCTTTCCCATATTCTGCCATAATTTCCATCTTGCAGAACAAAATTCCCACTATCTAATAGGACCGCCAACGCATGATTGGACCGACTAGAGACATTGGTAGACCAAACTATATTTTCTTGTCCATCCATGAGCTTAAAATTCCCATCACTGCCTATCGTTAATTTTGCAGACCGATCTGCGTACACAAGCGGCCGTTCCCTATTGGCCACCCACACGATCTTAGAAGGCGTCAAGTTCTTGTACCATATGCCAATATACTGATTTTCTGACCCGTTCAGTGTGAAGAACCCGAGCTCGAATATATTGCCAGAGGAGACGAGAGTTTGGTTCGGAAAGAGCGGCTCCGATGGAGTAATATTGTAAGCTACACCGCTGGCCCTATGACTTGCCTGAAGTAGGCCGAAGATGACCAAGCAAGAGCACCAAGAAATCATGAGCCGCATGATAAGAATGACAGAATGAACCTAGTGAGTTTGGGTCGGTTGATTCTGCACTTTCTGCAGATTTAAGGATAGATTAACGAGATTTCCTGTGAGCCAAGAGGCCTTGGTGCTCAAAGGGGGCTGAAACACAAGGGTTTTCAGAAGACTACATCTTCATTGACTGTTCAACGTGGGAGTTATTCCTCGCCGCTGTTCAAATTTCACTCAGCGTCGCAGTTACACATTTCAGTCCACGAATTCGGACTTCTTATGTGTTATCCTAGACATCGAACAAAGTCCAAGTATGGTGCAATCAAATGACTTAAGGCCGTGTGATTTGGGTTGGCGAGAGAACACGGGTGAAGGTTCCATGCGTAAACTCAGCCGTGCTGAGGAAAGGCCAAATCTTTAGTATCTTTTCTGGTCTAAGCACCACTTTCAAGTGATTGTACGTGAACTCTGAATACTTCTTCCAACCAAAAGTAATGGCCTTTTATTAGTACTATCATTATTTATTGTATGTTCAATGTGCAATATTGCCAATATATTTTTAATTACTTTCAATCTTTATCAAACCAAACTTTGAGATGAGTTCACTAAGCCATTTAAGTAGATGAGTTATATTTGATTATTGAACCTTAAACAAGTTCTGACAGTGTCATATTTTGATTGTGCTTGTGAGACAATTAACTCTACCCTAATCTAAGCTTATGTCCCATCGAAATCGAGATGCGTAGAATTCATTTCTTTAGGTGACATTTGTATAATTATAAATAACTTCACATTAATTAGTTCGTTGCTTGGCGAAGTTTTCAAATTTGACAATAAATAAACTTCATTCTTGGAAAAGTCGGGCTTTGACCTGAAATAGCCCCATCGAACTGAACTGATTCACCCAAATAATTTGTGATTTAGGCTTAGGCCACTGATTGAGCCATAAAATTTAGTCTTGATCTGTTTGGGCTCCGCGAAAAGTCGTTCTAGGCTTAGCCTGCAAAGCCCTTTGTACCCTCTGCTTCCTACCCAAGCCTTGACCTAGTGCGTTGCTACCTCATACTTGATTCGATACAAGAGTAGATCCATTTATATATTAGTTGATGAACATAGATCTATGTTCACTAGCTAATATATCAGGGTGCGTTTCTTCTTGACACTGTGTTCTCGAGTCAATTGATGTGTATAGTTGAGTGACCATAGAAATAGCCTTCTTGACAAAGTGGCGTTGATTGGACCACGACCCTGACTAGAGAAACTCTTGCTTGAATCGGGTTTCGGTGTTCAGTTCTTATTTTAAAAAATTATCATTTTTATGATAATTATATTTTGTTCTTAATATAAGATACTAAGATGATATTACTAATATTTTAGTTACGCATATTACTTTTTTTATTGAAACAAATCAACCTAAAAAAGATGCCAAAAAAAGATAAATGTAATAATTTACAAACTTAGGCCCCGTTTGGTTTGGCATTTGCAATGGGCTTTGGCACTCTAAAGTCCCTTGGCCAAAAGAAAATGCATTTGGTTCGTATTTTTGCTCAACTTTTGGAAAATACAATTGCATCTCCAAAGAGCTTTAAGGGCCTTTAGTTCAAACCAGGTCTCGAGGTATTTTGGGAAGTTGCATTTTTGAAATGCAAGTGTTGGCCTTGGTTATTGTTCATCTTCTCCGAAGACCGCTGCATGGAAAGCCGATCGGAGGCTGACGATTGTTGGCCAAGGGGTTGTGCGCGCCGGCAATCGCCGCTTGAGGGTTGTCCAATCCTAGTGACTGTTGCCGGACCTCAAGTGTCACTTTGGTTGCGCGACCCAAGCAATTGATGGCTTGAATAATGCGACCCAAGCGACGGCCTGAGGTCGGGCAACCTCAGGTGATAGCCGCTTAGGTCGGGCAACCCTAGGCAATGGTCGCTTGAGGTAGGCAGATCTCACCATCCAGTGGACAAATCCGGTGATTTGGTAGCCAAATTTGACCAATCAGCCAATGGACTTCAAATAAAAAAAAAATTACAAAAATCTTTTTTCTTGAGAAATTTTTCAAAGCACACACTTTACTTCAAGGGACTCTGCCCAACACAATATATCCTCCTTGCCTTTTATAGACGATAAGGGATCACAAAGACACGCACAAGGACCCAGCTCACAGGTCCAGATACAAACAGAGGCACCAGAAACTTCCGGGAGGGAATTATTCGCACACTATGAACAATAACTGTACTGTAAACAATACCTTTCCTAGCCTAGTGCTACAGTAAAAGTGAATTGCTACAGTGAGATTGTACGGACTCAGCGATCTCGTCCGTCATGAGCATTGTAGCTACAGACTGAGTCATCTGAGCTGTCTTCTAGGAGATGTGCCTCGTATTTTTGTTCAAGGGCTTCAAGGTCTTCAGGTGAGAGGATTTGGTTCAGCCTTCGTGATGAGGATGCTTCTTCATGAGCCCAATGGGATGCTTCTTCTTCAGCCCAGTTTGTGTTGTCATCTTCTTGAGTGTCGGCAGGGATGTTTGGCTGAGGCTAGTTGGATGGCTGTGCATAAAAGGATGTGTCCATGTTTTGGAATAAGGACGAAAGTCCTTGTTCGTAGGGATTCTGGGACAGAGGACCTCCAAAGCGTGCATAGGGGTCTTGAGTGGATTGGACAATATCATCTGTTCCTGTCACTCGATAAACCATCTGATAATGTAGGGTTGCAGCTACAGAGTCAGCAGTTTGAGGGGCTTCAGTCAGCTGTACTTGGACTTTTAGAAAAGAAAGTAGCTGGGGATCTGAAAGAGCGATGTTGAAGTTTGGATACAAAGTCACAAAGATTGTTCCGGCATTCAAAGTAGTTTGGACAGTATCGATGCAAGCATGCTGGTATTGTAAAAACCTGGTATCCAACAAAGCAATGCGTGCCACGACTGGCAAACCTTTACGACCATGAAAGGTAAGAGCAAGACGAACTCTATTTTTGCTGTCATTCTAGAAGATCCCTTCAGAAAAGAACCAGATATGGCAGGAATACGAAACCGCCTCAAAAACCTACAGAAGGACAAAGGAAAAGAAAAAATGCCGCCTTTAGAATCAAGTTCGATTGTTATAAGAGAAAGGGCAGATCGGATGATGTTATCCAATCCATTAGAATCTTTTCTAAAGGACTTGGGTACTCAGGAACCTGATCCTGCTATTCAACAGCCTGATCCTGTCATACCAGAAAAACAGATTATGTTCCCAATCGAGCAAACTTCTCCTGATACTGAATCAGATTCAGTATCTCTTTCCTCCTCTTCATCCTTCTCAATTCCTACAGTTGATTCTCTCCCTATTGCGCTAGTAACTTCATCAATACTTATGGCTGATCCTTCAGATGATGTGATGGAATCAAACTATTCTGAGCCAGAAAATGTTCAGACAAGCAATTCATTTACAAATGCAATTTTACCAAACGACATTTTAGCCAAAGTTGTTTCGCAATACACTTTAAAATTACAATTCACCAAATGCTATTTGCGTTTCGAAAAACTCACTTAACTCAAAGATATTTGTATTTTTCCAAAGACATTCTCTCAAAACCGAACCAAATGGGGCCTTAATCTTTCAATTCACATAAAACTTCACATGAGAATGGTTCTCCATTCCAAAAAGGAAATCGAAGAGTAATACCACAGTAAATAAACAAAGGAGAGAGAATACCAATAGAGAGTTTTTTGGCAATCCAAAAACATGAAAGCGTTTCTTTTTACCGTACTCTCAACAAACTAAATACATGAAAGTTTGAAAAACCATTTCATAATAATCTTTACATTGTAAATTAACTACACCCCAAAACAAATTGTGATTTGGTGTGCACATTAGACATAAGAGTTTAGTAATGATACAAAAAAAAATCAAGGAAAAAGTGTCAGAAAAGTTATAAACTTATTACATTTGTGTCAATTTAATTTTAAACATTTTAATCGTGGATGGAATAGCCATTAATGTGATGCACGCTTGGTCACTTGTCCATTATTTTTATAATAGACAGCGGGAGTTTTAGGTCAATTTTAAGGCCAAATTCCATGATAATAATAAAAAGTACGAAGCCTTTTGGGTCAAAACGGCCCGAACTCTAAAGCATCACCCTGAAAAAAAAGAAAAACACCATCTTTCAAGTTTGGGTTGATTCTGACATAACGACTTTTACATATGAAGAAAGAAACAACATTTTGATTTCTTCCGATAAATTCGAGATTAGGTTTTCCCTTAAAAAGATAATCTCACATCTTAATTGACCTGTTATTATCATTTTGACACTATCACCAATACACGCTTCTTAGATGATTGTTATTCCGAAAACTCTTGTTGGAGGACAAGTCCTTTGCTTCAAAGCTGTGAAGTTTCTTCAGTGCCACAACTTTTCCATTGGGCACTTGTGCTCTATAAACACTACCATAACTGCCGATCCCAATGCAATATTTGATGTCAAAGTCCTCCGTCGCATTGATTATGTCTTCATATGCAATCCTCCCGTCATAGTTCCATATTGATAAGAAATCTCCATTTTTCTCTGTAGTCTCTGATTGCTCCTTCTTTGTGCCACCTTGAAACAAGAAGCACGATCCAAGAACTGTACATGAAATGAATATTGTAGCCAGCAGAACGAACATCGTCATGTAATGAACAACGCTAGACCTTCTTCTGTTGGCTTCGTTGCCCATTAAAGAGGTGTAAAAAAAAGCAGCTCTGAGATTATCTCTGGAATTGGGCCCTTGAGATGATTGTATGAGAAGTTAAGGTGAACTAAGAGAGTATTGTTTTTAAATGTGGGAATTGAGCAGGAAAGAGAATTGTTGTGAAGATTGAGATGGCTTAACCTGCCCAAATTCTCAAGTTCAACAGGGATTTTCCCGATCAAGTCATTCAAGCTCAAATCTAGAATCTCGAGACTTCTTAAATCTCCTATTTTCGATGGGATGGAACCACCAAATCTATTTTCCCATAAATTCAGCATGCTCAACTGCTCCAAATTGCCTATTTCCAACGGAGTAGGTCCATTGAGTTTGCTTTGTTGCAAAAGGAGACAATTCAAGCCCGTCAAATTCGCTATTTCTGGAGGAATAGATCCACCAAACTTGTTTTCTTGCAAATAGAGATGAGTCAAGCCTATCAAGTTCCCTATTTCCTAAGGAATATATCCACCAAACTTGTTTTCTTGCAAATAGAGATGAGTCAAGCCTATCAAGTTCCCTATTTCCTAAGGAATGTATCCACCAAACTTGTTTTCTTGCTAATAGAGAAGAGTCAAGCCTATCAAGTTGCCTATTTCCCGAGGAATATATCCACAAAACTTGTTTTCATGCAAATAGAGATCGGTCAAGTTCATCAATTTCCCGATAGCCAATGGAATGGGACCCGTTAAGTTGTTGCGACTCAAATGAAGATAATTCATTTTTCTGAGGTTCGAAAGTTCAAGAGGGATTTTCCCAACCAAGTTGTTTGAGCTCAAATCTAGCCCTTTGAGATTTTTCAAATATCCTATTTCCCATGGAATGGTGCTAACAAATCTATTTTCCCGTAAATTCAGCATGATCAAGCTTTCTAAATTGCCTATTTCCAATGGAATAGATACATTGAGTTTGTTTTTTTGCAAATAGAGATGGGTCAAGCTTGTCAAATTTCCTATAGATGACAAAATTGGACCAGTGAAGTTCTTGCAACTTAAATCAACATCTTCTATTTTTGTGAGGTTCCTAAGTTCTAGAGGGATAGAACCGCCTAATTTGTTTGAGCTAAATCTGAGGGATTGTAAATCGTGCAAGCGACCAACAATCGGAGGGACTACGCCTATGATTTGATTATAACTCATGTCAAGAACTTGAAGCCTCGTGAGGTTTAGGAGATAGGGAGGCAACTCACCAGTGAGAGAAATGTATGATAAGTTAAGGTAAGTTAGCCTCGACAGAGTACATATTTGAAGGGGAAATTTGCCGGCCAATCCATAGTAAAAGATTTGAAGAGAAGCGAGGCTCGGAAGTAGAGAGAAGTTCATGTTGCTGAAATTACCTCCTATTTGGTACTCAATTTTCAAGTGAATCTCGTTGACGCTCCCAGAGGCGTCACGAGATACCCCGGGCCACGCGCAATGAGGTAAGGAAGTGTTGCCAGTGACGGAGGGAGGCCACCACTTGCCGTGGAGAAGTGCACTTGCCTCTGACTTCATAAAAGGTGCTGGTGCTGCAACAATTGAATTGTAGCAGGAGAAAGCTATAGTGAACAATTTAAACAAGGACATATTGCCGATTATTACGCTCATCATGGGGTGGCCTCTTTCTTCTGCTGTAGTAAGAGAGACTGGGTCTTGTTTAGTCGCATGTTACACTGCACTTACAAAGTAAAGCAAGAAGACACTGTATTGACGCGTTAAAGCAAACGCGATTTGCATGATTGACGCGTTTTAACTTTATAATGATTTGTCTGATTCATGCATCCAAAGAAAAGTGATTTGTACGGTTCCTTCCATTTTCTTTTGAGATGGTGGAGTTGAAGTGACTTCATAAAAGGTGCTGGTGCTACAACAATTGGATTGTAGTGGGAGAAAGTTATAGTGAATAGTATAAACAAGGACATATTGCCGATTATTATGCTCATCATGGGGTGGCCTCTTTCTTCTGCTGTAGTAAGAGAGACTGGGTCTTGTTTAGTCGCATGTTACACTGCACTTACAAAGTAAAGCAAGAAGACACTGTACTGACGCGTTAAAGCAAACGCGATTTGCATGATTGACGCGTTTTAACTTTATAATGATTTGTCTAATTCATGCGTCCAAAGAAAAGTGATTTGTATGGTTCCTTCCATTTTCTTTTAAGATGGTGGAGTTGATGTGACTTCATAAAAGGTGCTAGTGCTGCAACAATTGGATTGTAGCATGAGAAAGCTATAGTGAACAGTATAAACAAGGACATATTGCCGATTATTATGCTCATCACGGGGTGACCTCTTTCTTCTGCTGTCGTAAGAGAGATTGGGTCTTGTTTAGTCGCATGTTACACTGCACTTACAAAGTAAAGCAAGAAGACATTGTACTGACGTGTTAAAGCAAACGTGATTTGCATGATTGACGTGTTTTAACTTTATAATGATTTGTCCGATTCATGCATCCAAAGAAAAGTGATTTGTACGGTTCCTTCCATTTTCTTTTGAGAAGGTGGAGTTGATGTGACTTTATAAAAGGTGCTGGTGTTGCAACAATTGGATTGTAGAAGGAGAAAGCTATAGTGAACAGTATAAACAAGGACATATTGCCGATTATTATGCTCATCACGGGGTGGCCTCTTTCTTCTGCTATAGTAAGAGAGACTGGGTCTTGTTTAGTCGCATGTTACATTGCACTTACAAAGTCAAGCAAGAAGACACTGTATTGACGCATTAAAGCAAACGCGATTTGCATGATTGACGCGTTTTAACTTTATAATGATTTGTTTGATTCATGCATCCAAAGAAAAGTGATTTGTACGGTTCCTTCCATTTTCTTTTGAGATGGTGGAGTTGCCATCAACTCATAAGGTTGCAAAAGCTAAACTAAAAACAATAAATTAAATTAATTTTTGAATCAATTCAAAATTTATTTGTTTTGCGAATAATGAATGATTTAAAAATATTATCTTAAAAAATGATTCCATGTATCACTTGCAAAGGAAAAATAAATAAAAAATTATCGTTATTCATGAAAATATTTAGAAATAGATTATTATCAAATAATTGGTATGTGTAAAGAAAAAAACTGATATTAAAATTACCAATCACCTAATTTCTCGATAATTTGCTAATAAATTGTCAATCCTTTGATAAATTACTAATTTTTATTTGTAGTTTACAAATTATCATATTTTCTTATCTTCCACTGATTTTTATTTGTCTTTCGTATAGCTACCCTAAATGACTTTCCCTCCTTTTCTCGACCGAATTGTCAGGATTAATAACTTGCATTTGAGTTACTTGTGACTTTTGTTTTTCATTTTATTTTATCGATTTTTATTATAATTTGTTGGCTTTTCTTTGTCTGTTTCGCGAATTCTTTAAATTTATCAACACTTATATGAATTACCAACATTTATTATGTGCACTAGTTATTTCTGTTAATAGTTGTCAACTAGTTTTGGTTTATCAAGTATAATTTGAGTTGCTTGCCAACATTTGTTGAGTTTCTTTCTTTAGACTAACTGATTTTTCTATTGAATTACTAACTTTTATTTGCGTTGCTTACCAACTCGTTAACTTTACCAATTCTTTTAAATTTGATCAATAAGTTACCTATAAAAAGTCATTTACCACAAGAGGTTTTTTTTATAGCTACAGAACTTACTGAAATTTACCTACTCAAAAAAAAAAAAAAAAATCAAAGATGACTACTAATACAGATAAAATCTCAAGTCCGATGTTGTGACATCGTTTGAATCTTGTGCCATAACTTTTTAAGCGATCATTTAAGTCTCGTAATTTTCAAAAGTAGGTCATTTAAGTTACATCACTAATTTTTTGCCAGAAATTCCTAAATGACATCACCTTCCAGCCAGCCACCTTTGTTGATTTGTAATGCTACAATGTTTCAAACAAATAAAAATCGTTGTTGTAACTTAAGCGATGTCTTTTTAAAAATCATGACACTAATTCCCTGGCTAGCAGAATATTTTGCTTGTTAATTTTCTGGCTAGCGAGAATATTTTGCTTGTAAGAATCTTTAATTTCGCTCTTTTGTGACTCAATTAGAATGTAATTGTTGACACCTAAATTTTTACCCAAAAATATTTCATCTAGGTGTTTAGTAAATATTTTTTTTTTTTTTTTAAATGGAAGATGTTTTTCCTTAAAAAAATTAAAAAAATTAAATTTATTAAAAATATTATAAAAAGAAAAAGAAAAAGAAAAAAGATTAAAAAAAGAAAAAAAAAAGTTGGAGCTGAAGATCTCGAATGTGACTAGCCAAGGCTAGGAGGTCAGATTGGAATTAAAATGGCAAACTGGGGCCAAAATGTAATTTTCAAAAGTTGAGGGACAAATTCACAAATTTTGCAAAATTTCACCCGAGCCCTTATATTATCATCTTAGCCCCCATTTAAGTTGAAATTGAGCTTGGGCTAGGTCGAATCAATCAAATCTGGCCATAAGGACCAAATTTGCATTGAATTGGGTATTTTCGGATAAGAAAATGGTTAACTTTGAGGGACTTTCTTATAAAATTGGGTGGGTACAATTGCAAAATTTGGTCGAAATCTTAAACTATTATACATGAACTTGCTAATTGATCAAAAATCGCAGCCAAATTGATGGATTAAAGCACCCAAATCAGCTGCCAAATCTCAGTCCATGATTTAGCCTCATTTTGGAGCTACTAAGTAATCTTATTTGTGGCCCCACCATATCCTACTTAGCATCTCAATCAGCCTGATCTTTGCATGTGATGGAAGACCATATATAGTAGTGCAAGTGGACGGAAATTGGCTAGGGATAAGCTGCTGAAAGAACGGGAAAATCGCAGCAAAGTCCGCACACTCAACAGCTGCAGAAGTTAAAAAATTGGCTAAGTTAGAAGAGTAGGTGGACCAACTCAATTTGCAGGCTTGGTAGGTGGACAAAATGTTGGAGGTTTGTTTGTCAAAACAAACTGCGTGTTTTTTCCTTGTCCCACATAGGAAAAGTGAGAGGAAGTGACGCAATTTATAAGTAAAGGGTTTCCTTGTGTACCTCAAGGAATGATTGGGTGGGGCTAGACCCCACCATACCCGCGTGCAGGTGTGTGAATAATTGCAAGATTTTAGCTCACTTAGCACTTTGCATGCGGTTTAATTAACACTAATCCATTTGTTATTTATTTATTTATTTAATTATTATTATTATTATTATTATTATTATTATTATTATTATTATTATTATTATTAATTCAAAGGTTGTCTTTTATTTTGAGAAATTCAGAAATAAATTTTATTTGTGTTCTTTCAATACAACCTTTGGAAAATTTCCTATTCGGTTTGCAACTTTTCCCAAAGGGTTGCATTTGTTCGATTTTCGACTTCTTCCGAAGAGTCGCATTTGTTTATCCGAACAATTTTTCTAAAAGACGTGTTTGTTCATTCTTTGGCAATTTTTACGAAGAGTTGCAAGACTGTTTTATATATATATTCGTTATAAAAAACGAGAGTGATCATTTTCATCTCTTTCGAGCTTTCTGTTTAAAAAACTACGGCCATTTTTTCAATTGTTTCCTAGAGAGACCTTGGAGAAATATTAGAATTGCTATCTAGTATTCTCATCCGAGACTTTGTTGTATCATGGAGGATTTTTGCTGGTGACCATTAGCAATGTTATGGGGCAAATAAATCCTTAAAGAAAGTGATATCACGTCTCAAAGTCTGACTTGAGTACTCTGAATATTCGTCTTCATTGTTCTACCCAATTCGAAGCCATATCTTCCCAACAATTTTAAGGATTTATTTTGCTACAATGGAGTCGGAGACAATCAAAGTTATGAATTTAGATATGGTCAAACTGGACTGGTTCGATATGAACAATTTTGCTCGCTGGAGGGACAAGATGATGTTCTTAGTCACTGCTTTGAAGATTTCCTACATACTGGATCCTAACTTAGCGCCTATAGAAGATCCTAAGCCTACTGCCGAGGGAGGACAGCCAAGTGCGGAAGTCATTGAGAGGGTTAATAAGGAAAAGAAGAAACGTGCGGAGGATGAATTACTTTGTCGAGGACACATTCTGAACACACTCTTCGATCGTTTGTACAACTTATTCACTGAAATGAAGTTGGCCAGAGAAATTTGGAATGCACCGGAATTTAAGTATAAAGCGGATGAGCAAGGTACCAACAAATATCTAATCGCAAAGTATTTTGATTTCAAGTTTATTGATACTAAACCCTTGCTGGAACAAGTCCATGAATTGCAAGTGATTGTGAATAAGATTCATGCCTTCAAGATTGATATTCCAGAAGCTTTTCAAATTGGAGCAATTGTTGTGAAATTGCCTCCAAGTTGGAAAGACTATGGAAAAAGGCTAATTCACAAGTTGGAGGACTTTACTTTGGAGCAAATACAGAAACATCTTCACATTGAGGAAGAGTCACGTTTACGTGATAATTCTGTTTTGTACAATTTCAAGGTGAATGATGTGGATAAAAAACGGAAAATCGGCCAGAACTTCAAAGTAAAAAGCGGGGGGCATAAATTTAAAAGAACACAAAAGAAGAAAAAGGGTTGCTATTTTGTTTGTGGCAAACAGGGACACTATGCCAAGGATTGCATTCACCACAAGAGCATTTCAAAGGACAAGAACATTCCGACGGTGAAGGCGGATGCAAATCTGATTGAAGAAAATTTCATAGCCATGATTTCAAACATGTTTACGAGCATGAAAATTTCTGAGATCAATGATGCAATGGCTATGGCTTTTGAAATCAATTCTACCACTGTTCAATCTGGTTGGTGGTTAAATTTTAGAGCAACAGTCCATGTGTGCAAGGACAAGTACATGTTCAAGTAATTTGAAGAGATCGTTGACTCAAATGTTCAAGAGGTCTTGATGGCGAATAATGCTCTTGCAAAGGTTGTTGGAGAAGGCATGGTGGAGATAGACTTTACTTCTGGAAAGAAGATAACTCTTCTTAATGTGTTATTTATACTATAAATTAGGAAAAACCTAGTTTTTATTAATTTACTTTGTAAGAGGGGGTTTCAGGTTTTGTTTGAATTCGACAAGGTTATCCTGTCGAAAAATGGGCTGTTTGTTGGGAAGGGTTATGCCGATGATGGCATGTATCAATAATAATATTTCTAGTTTTGCTTATATTGTCGAGTCTTCAATTTTATGGCATAGTAGGTTGGCACATATAAATATTCGTTATATGAAGAATATGAGAAAATTAGACTTGATAAATTTTAATGGCGAATTTTATAAAGGTGAAATATGTGCTAAGTCAAAACTTACTAAGAAGCTATTTCCTAGGGCTAAAAGAAATTCGAATTTATTGGATTTGGTTCATAGTGATATATGTGAATTTAATGGTATGCTAACACATGGAGGTAAAATGTATTTTATTACCTTTGTGGATGATTACAGTAGGTTCTTATATGTTTATCTCATGAGATCAAAGGATGAAGCATTTACCATGTTTAAGAAATATAAGGCTGAAGTAGAGAATCAATTAGAAAAGAAAATTAAAGTTCTACGGTCAGATAGAGGTGGAGCATATTTCTTAAATGAATTCTCTTCATTTTGTGAAGGACATGGTATAATTCATCAAGTTTCGGCACCATATACTCCACAACAAAATGGTTTAGTTGAAAGAAAAAATCGATCTCTTGGAGAAATGGTTGATTGTATTCTTTCAAATTCAAAGCTACCAATTAATCTTTGGGGAGAAGCATTACTTACTGCATGTTATATTCATAACAGAACACCTTCCAAGAAAAATGACATAACCCCTTATGAAATATGGAAAGTTAGAAAGCCAAATTTGTCATATCTTAAAGTGTGGGGGTACTTGGCATACTATCGAGCTCCAGATCCTAAGAGAAGAAAGCTCGGTCCTAGAGCTATCAAAAGTGTTTTCGTTAGGTATGCTGAAAATAGTAAAGCTTATAGGCTTCTTGATTTAGAGTCCAATGTCATAGTAGAATCGAAATATGTTGAATTCTTTGAGAATAAATGTTTTACAAGTTCTGAAATTATTGAAAATAATTCAAGATCTATGGAAACTCAAAGTGATTCTCAAGAGAAAGAAACAAATGATTCCGAAGACATGATTGAACTAAGGAGAAGTACTAGGGCTAGGAAAATAAAAGACTTAAGTCCTGATTTTATTACTCATGTTTTTCTTGTTGAAGGAGATTGAGATAATAACGTGATAAATAAATACCCTTTAGTATAAATTTAGAAGATGATCCTAGAAGCTTTGATAATGCTATGTCTTCTAGAGATGCTTCCTTTTGGAAAGAAGCTGTGAATGATGAAATTGACTCAATTATGTCCAATAATACTTGGGTATTAGTAGATTTACCGAAATGATCAAAATTTATTGGGTGCAAATGGGTTTTTAGAAGAAAATATCATTCTGATGGTTCTATTCAAGCTTTTAAAGTGAGGCTTGTAGCTAAGGGATATCGACAAAAAGAAGGAATAGATTATTTTGATACATATGCTCCTGTTGCACGTATAACTTTTATTCGAGTTCTTTTTGCTCTAGCTTCCATTTATGATCTTTGTGTTCATCAAATGGATATTAAGACTGCTTTCTTAAATGGAGACTTAAATGATGAGATTTACATGGAACAACCGGAGGGTTTTGTTCTTCTTGGAAATGAAAAAAAAGTATGTAAATTAATTTCTCTTTATGGACTTAAGCAAACTCCTAAGCAGTGGCATGAAAAGTTTAATTCGTTCATGTTGTCAAATGGTTTCATCAATAGTAGTGCCGATTGTATATACTCTAAATTCACTAAAGACTATGGTGTCTTAGTGTGCTTGTATGTTGATGATATGCTTATCTTTGAAACGAATATGACTGGAATTAATGAGACTAAGAAGTATCTAACTTCCATGTTTAAAATGAAGGATTTGGGTGAAGTGGATACTATCTTAGGTATTAAAGTTAAAAAAAATAGTGGGGGTTATTCTTTAAGCCAATGTACTTATGTTGAAAAATTATTAAATAAATTTCAATATCTTGGTTTTAAAGAAATAAGTACTCCATTTGATTTCAGTATTAAGTTAAATTATAATACTGGTAGAACGGTGGCACAACTAGAATATGCAAGTGCTATAGGGTTTTTAATGTATGCGATGCATTGTACTAGACCCGATATTGCTTATCCCGTATGCAAGTTGAGTAGGTATACTAGTAATCCAAGTACAAAACATTGGAGAGCTATTACTAGAATTTTTGGTTATCTTAAGAGAACTAAAAATTTAAGATTGTTCTGCAATAATTATCCGGCTGTATTAGAAGGATACACTGATGCTAGTTGGATTACAAGTGTGGGAGATGAGCGTTCCACTTTTGAATGGATCTTCACACTAGCTGGAGGTGTTGTATCTTGGGCGAGCAAGAAACAGACATGTATAACTCACTCAACAATGGAATATGAATTTATTGATTTGGCCGCAATTGGGAAAGAAGCTGAATGGATTATAAATTTGTTGTTGGATATCAAATTATGGCTTAGTCCTATGCCTCCTATTTCTATCCACTGTGATAATCAGGCCACTTTGGCAAGAGCTTATAGTAGCACATATAATGGTAAGTCTAGACACATTAGTCTAAGACATGAATATGTGAGACAATTGATTAAATATGGTACCATAACAATTGTCTATGTGAGGTCAAATAAAATCTTGTCGATCTTTTGACGAAGGCTTTACCAAGACATATAGTAATAACGACCTCACAAGAAATTGGGCTGCAACCCTTTAATTGAAATCACCAATAATGGTAACCCGACCTTTTTCTAGAACATCACTAATTACAAAGTTTAATGGGTAAGAATAAGTTATTGAATGTGATTGTTTGATACTGACGTAGCCCTGATATGAGAAGTCAGTATCGTTTGTTACGTTTTGTAGGCTGAATTGAATTTTTAATGAAGTATGATACAATTTTGTAGTGTGTTGATAGTAACAGAAACACATGATAGATACTTCACTTATATGAGCTTAGAAGTGGCATCGCTTCTTACGAAAGTGAGGGTTATTTTCTAGAGAGCTCATGAAATAGGATCAAGCACAAGGCCATAATAGTGCGGAGTAATATAGAACTTCTCGCTAAAACAAGAGGTTAGTGTATATGTGGTATGTCCGGTTCTATTACATAAAAGTACAAGTTTAAAACCGAGCTACTTGTCACTTTGATAGAGCTTTGATATACTTGCACTAAGTAAATATTTAACTCGAAAGAGACCTTTATGTATGTATATTAATCTTACTGAAATTTTGGCTGTACGGTTTTTTAAAATTTTAATTTTGAAATCTTTGTTTTTACAAACAAAGTGGGGGATTGTTTGATGTTTGTTTGTTAAAACAAACTGAGTGTTTTTTCCTTCTCCCACATAGGAAAAGTGGGAGGAAGTGGCGCAATTTATAAGTGAAGGTTTTCCTTATGTATCTCAAGGAATGATTAGGTGGGGCTAGATCCCACCATACCCGAATAATTGTGCGATTATTTGGCGCACTTAGCACTTAGCACACATGCGCACTCGCGGTTTAATTAACACTAATCCCTTTGTTATTTATTTATTATTATTTTTATTAATTCAAAGGTTGTCTTTTATTTTGAGAATTTCGGAAATAAAATATATAAAATGAAAATTGAAATTCTATTTAAAAAAAATTATTCCGAATTTTATTTGTGTTCTTTCGATACAACCTTTGGAAAATTACCTATTCGGTTTGCAACTTTTCCCAAAGGGTTGCATTTGTTCGGTTTTCGACTTCTTCCGAATAGTCGCATTTGTTTATCCGAACAATTTTTCTAAATGACGTGTTTGTTCATTCTTAGGCAATTTTCACGAAGAGTTGCAAGACCATTTTATGTATATACTCGTTATTTTTCGAAAAAATGAGAGTGATCATTTTCATCTTTTTCGAGCTTTCTGTCTAAAAAACTACTGCCATTCTTTCAATTGTTTCCTAGAGAGACCCTAGAGAAATACTAGAATTGCTATCTAGTATTCTCATCCGAGACTTTGTTGTATCTTGAAGGATTTTTGCCGGTGACCATTAGCAACATTATGGGGCAAATAAATCCTTAAAGAAAGTGATATCACGCCTTAAAGTTCAACTTGAGTACTCTGAATATCCGTCTTTATTGTTCTATCTAATTCGAAGCCATATTTTCCCAACACAAAAAATCAATCAAAAATCCATTAATTGAGGGGATAAGATCACCGAAGCAAGGTCTTTCAAGGGAGGAGAGAGAAGAGACGAGGGGGAAGAGGAGAGAGCTCGAAATCGTTCACCAAAGACACCTTCAGAAGCAACTCCGGAAAACAAAAAACCCAGAAAATCTAGACTGACCTTAAGAGAGAAAAGTGAGATTTTCATACACCTACGGCCAAAATTAGCCAAAACCTTCAACTAGAGAGTGAAACTTCACTCAAAGATCTTTCCAACCATAGGTCACACGTCCAAAATGGAAATCGGGAAGACCTCCTAAAGCCCCCCGAAAAGATACCCTCTTGGCGGGCTAAGAGAGTCTTAGGATTTTTCTAGGTGTTGAGCCCGGTTGGTCACAAGTGAGGAAAAATGAGTGTTTTTGGGAAATGTAAGAGACAAATGAAGAAAGTCATGACTTACAAGACAAACTAGAATACATATAGTTTGGGTTGATTTTAACTTGGCCAACAAAGGAGGTCTGGAAGTTTAATTTTGGAAATCAACAAAAACCTTCATTATCAGTTCTTTCTTTGCAGATCTCGTTTTCCAGTCGAAGAAGCCAACTTCCACGGACCCTCGAGGATAATTTCTCGGCTTTCTTGGCCGAGAATCACTTGCAAAAGAAACTAGGAAGTAAGGTAAGTATCCTAGATGAATTTTCATTCGAGTTTGAACATGTTTTAATAGTGAAAAATCAAGAGGAAAACTAGTCCAAAAAACTGATTCCGAGACTGGAATTTTTCTAGGTGTTGAAATCTCTTCAAGAGTTTTGCATGTGTGCTTCTTGGAGAGGTTGTTTTGATGTTGTTCGGTGGGTCATTCTCTATGATGTTTGTTGCATTTGAAAGCTCATGTTACCTACTTTCATTCGGATTAAGTAGTGTTTCCCTTAGATCTCATATGTGATGAGTGTTGGGGCTTGAATATGGGCATTCAACCTGTTTGCTTGACTTGGGTTCAAACCCAGATTTGCAAAATCAGCTCAAACCTACATATTTGATGATGATTTTAGCTTGGTTCTAGTGTGTTTTAAGCTATGATCTCTATCTAATATTATTCTTTGCATGTGGTAGTATAACTTTGATATTTTAGTTTCACATGAAATTGCTTATGAGTGGAGACTGAAGGCTGCAAACATGGCTCGAGGAGTCTATTAGGGCTAGTTTAATGCACACCAAGTGTTCGACAAAATGCCCAAACTAAGCTTCGATCTTGAAACGGTCGATTTGAGCTTGATTATTGTGATATTCATGTGCTGTGTTACTCTATGTTAGCATAGATCGGTTTAAGGAATTATATTAATTTTTTTATTAAAAAATAATTAAAAAAAGAGAAAAATATGAAAATTTCAAAAATATCAAAAAAATGTTAGATAGCATCAAATTAGGATAGAAATGACATATATGAAATTTTCCTAATTTTAAAAGGTCATTTTCCCAATTTAATGCTATTTTGGTATTTTATAACCATTTTTGTAAATAATCCATTTTACGTAGATTAAAATTATTTAAAGTAATTTCATGCATATTCGAATTCTCATTTTGCTCATGGGGGTCATGTTCCGGGGCGTGATAACAAGGCCATGTAATATTATTTGCCCGACTTGTATCGGGTATACCTTTTCCGCGTTTATTTTCAAGTCATTTCAATTTCTTGGATGTTTACTTACGCGCTGCTTTTCATTAATTTGAGTGTAAATTTCTTTTCTAAATTATGTTAGGATTAGTCTAGACATTAAAAAAAAAAAACTACAAAAACATTTGCATGGACACTTAGTGGTTTCATAAAGATTATAATTGGTAATCAAGATTGTGTGGCCATTTAGATAGACAACCTTCCAAGTTAGTGGTACCACAAGGGCGCTAATAGAAATATTGGCGTAAACAAGTCCCATTTCCTAGAAATCTCTGGTTGTGTAGGAATTGAGACAACACTCCCGTGTCTTAATTGGTTTCTAGCCAACCCCAATAGGCTAGTGGCGACTCCTAGAATTACATAGGTTGTTAAGAACTAAAAAAACGAATCCAACGTTGCGCGAGGTATGGGCTTGGGAGAGCCCGCGCCTAATCTAGGGTCATTGGTCCGCCTCTTTAGGCAAATACCCCTAAACCTTTCATCTTTTTCCCCGAACGAAAAAGAGAGGTCGTGACAGTAACTCAGCATGCATGTATGAATGGAACTTGTGTATCCATCAAGAAGTCAAGGTCCTTGACAAGTATGCAATTCAAGTGTGAAGAATTCGAGGTCTTTTGGGTTTCACGTGTTTTGATTTTTGGATTAGTATGCATTGCAATAGTTCATGGAAAGTGATGGTCTTCGTCGATTTTTTATTTGTGATGGTCGGCCCTAAAAATTTCTAACTCATCAATAATACCAACACGCGGTTTGTCGATATCAAGCTGATTGTATTGACCATATTTACTCCAGTCTCACTGGAAATACAAAAAAGGAAACGACAATTTCCTGCATAAACTGACTCCTATGACATGGTATGAACAATGTTTAACACAAGACTCAAACCGTAGATGCCATATGATCTTTTATCCTCAACTACCCTCACCAAGTTGCAGCATCGTTTACCAATATACCTCGTCACTATTGCTGGGACAAATAGAAATGACCCCTCTACACATCCTTCGGGCTTGACGAAGTTTTTGTTGATCCACCTTCCAACCATGATCTGTTATAACCTCAAAGATAAACCAAGAACATGCATTGCTCGTGCAAGTGGAAGTCATGGAATGATTATCTGCTAGATCTTATTCCGTAGAGGTGGTCAACTTGTGCAAATCCTCATTGCCGAAAAAAGTGTTTGCGGTAAAAGTACCTGTGAGACTATCTTATCGAATTGGGCCCTTGAGATGATTGTATGATAAGTCAAGGTGGTCTAAGTTTGGAAGCTCTATAAATGAGGGAATTGAGTCTAAAAGAGAATTGTACAAATCAACCAATCTATTCTTTCGTAAATTTGCATTAGTCCCAAATGCTTTGCTAATAAATGGATTACCTGCCTTAGTATAGCATGTCATACGGTATTGTGTCTTAAAATAGCCAATAAACACATTCCCTTTGATCTCATTAGGGTTTCATTAAGGATCTACAGCTATTGTTGCACGCGCGTTACATTGATTTAAAATCTTGCAAAGTGATCCAGAATCCGTGATGCTCATAACATCTCATGGCATAGACACGGAACTACATGTGTCAAGCTTACATAAGTTGCACATTTGAACTTGTCAATGCCTCTTTCCATAGCTAGTCTTCCCTTATTGCATATTCTCTGACACATCTCCTCTTCTCTCGCCTCTCTAAACCATCTATTTGCGGTCGTTACCATTTGGATGATTGATTGTACAATGGGATCGACCACATTCTGAGCACACACAAAATCTAGGGACACCATTCAGCCTGAGGTGGTGAGTAAATGCTTACACATCCTTGGGAAAATGGAGCCTACACTTGAAGACAATGGGATACTTGATCAGTCGCTAGTACCCATACTATGGGGACAACTCGAATAGGTCGAGTGTCGTTAAGAGGGAGCACCTGAATAGCGGCAGGTACTTGAAGATTATAATACATCAAAGCTGGGCGAAATTCCACAAAGCATTGGCCACTTGTTTTGCCTTCGTCATCTCGTCCTTAGTAACAACTCTTTCGGCGGACAAATGCCCACCAATCTTTCTCAGTGCTCAAACCTTGAGATTTTAGATCTCATTGATAACCAACTTGTGGGTAAAATTCCTGATGAGGGAGAGTGTTAGACATTGCCTATTATAATTTGATGTGCTCTTTCATTAGCACACTCTGATATTTCTACTTTCACAGGCTCATATTTATTGCAAGATTAGGTGTTTAATGTATCGCCCTTCAATTGTTTTGAGTCTGGTTTGATAGCTCTATTTATTCTTTTGCTTTCTCCATTAAGGCATGCCGAGCATAAGGAAGTTTTCCTGGATATTTGTAATGAAATCTTTCCTTGTCTCAGCTTTCTTCAATGTTACTTTAAAAATATCTTTATTGAGTGTTGTCTAACCACCAATTAATTACTTTTCATTGTGCAGTTGGTGAATTTCGAGCGGCATTAGTCAAAGGGACGGAAAGGTGTTTTTTTTTGGATGCTTCTGCTCCCAATGAACTATTTTTGGCAATTTATGGACAGATCAGATCTTTTTTCCTTTTTGGGTTTGTCCCGGTGTTGCGAAGAATTTATATTCTTTCCGGTTTTCTTTTTGTTTGTTGAGTTAGTTGCTTGGTATTCTTTATTCTTAGAGGCGCGTTGTGAGGTTGCAATTTTGCTAATTTCCCTTTCTCTTTCGATTTTTCCGAGGAAAATTCCATTTTGGTGCCAGATTAGGAGGTTTGCAGTACCTACTCAAAAGAGTGTACTAAAGGTGTGATTTGTGTCCCGTATGATCCTTCTCTTCACATGTATATCGAATTTTTGGGGGAATCAATCTGAACTCCATTCTTCGCCTGTGAGGCAAGGGCAAGACTGCACTTATCGATCATCATTCCTAAGCTAGAGAATCATGAGTTTGGGACACATGGAGTGCCAAAACTTGGTACGAGAGACACTTAAGTGCCAAAATTTCGAAAAGATACACTTAAATGCCAGTTTCGAAGTTAAATGGAACATCTAGGTGCAACTCCGGCGAAATCCAGCCAAATGGCTGACGTGGCAATTTTTCGGTGAGTTTCGTCCAAAACGGCGTCGTTTTGCACACTAACGTGGCAAGAAAATGAAAAAACGATGCCGCTTCGTGTTTGATGTGTAAATAATAATATAAAAATTAATTAAATTAAATTTAAACTTAATTTTATTTAAAATATTCTAAAAATTAAAAAACTAAAAATAAAATTTAAAAAAAAGGGGGAGGTTGAAGGGGGCGGCCGAGGGCCGAGCCCTCGCCATTGCTTTGCCTCCCCGCCGTCGCCGGAAGGGTCGGCGATGGAGGGGAGGGTCGGCCGAGGTCGTCGGCCCTCACCACAGATCTAGGTGAGGGCTTGCGGGCCCTCGCCGCCTGTCGACCGACGTCACTAGCCCCGGCCACCCTCCCCTCTCCATCGCCAACCCTTCCCGGCGGCGGTGGGGAGGCGGCGAGGGCTCGCAAGCCCTTGCGGTGACCCCGGCCGACCCTCCCCCCCTCGTCGCCGGCCCTTCTCGGCGACGGCGGGGAGGCGGCGGTGGCGAGGGCTCGGCCCTCGGCCGCCGCCCTTCGGCCTCCTCCTTTTTTTTTTTTTTTTTTTTAGTTTTTTAGTTTTTTAATTTTTAGAATATTTTAAATAAAATTAAGTTTAAATTAAATTTAATTAATTTTTATATTATTATTTACATATCAGACACGAATCGACGTCGTTTTTGCATTTTCTCGCCACGTCAGCGTGCAAAACGACGCCGTTTTGGACCAAATTCGCCGGAAAATTGCCACGTCAGCCATTTTGCTGGATTTTTACCAGAGTGGCACCTAAGTGTTCCATTTAACTTCGAAACTGGCACTTAAGTGTACATTTTCGAAGTTTTGGTACTTAAGTGTCCCCCCATGCCAAGTTTTGGCACCTGGGCTGATCTTCTACCGAGAATCACCTAAAGTTGCTTGTCTTTGGTCATTTTTTCCTTTCTGGAGATTTATGTGATATTGGACATGTGAGATCTTATATGAAAGGTAATCTAGTATCCTGAAGTTGAGTCTATAACATCCTTTTATTTCAGGTTATTGAAGGTATCCAAGGAATATAAGTTGTACTCAGAGACACTATGTCTCACTGAGTATCTGATTGGCTGGTTTATGTCTCAAAATTACATTGAAAGATGGAGACTTCAGCTACTTGGCATCACTTGCATGCTAATTGCGTTGTAAGACTGTTACCATTACCTTTCAATTCGTTTTTTTTTTTTTTTTTTTTTTTCAGTTATTTCAAGAATGGGATATGTCTTGCATCACACACAATATCAGTACAGCGAGTATTTACTTGGCTCATAAAACATAGGACCGCATTTTCTAGATCACCCCTCCTTCACAGCAACTCTGCAAGATGAGATACATTGGCATTTCAACCAGTTAAAAAATCACACAAGCATGTGCGTAGGCACTTCCACCACACTAAGCATTTTAAGGAATTTGGTATCTATCCAAAATCTCAATTCCCAGAATATAATTATGTTTGGCACCGTACTCAAAATTTCTACTTTAAATCAATTTCTTTTAATTTTTAAATAATTTTATTACATTTTTCCTTCTTTTCTTTTTTTTCCTTTCTTTCTCTTCTTCTTCTTCTTCAAGGTTGTCGGTTGCCGGCCTTGGGATGACTGGTGATGGGCTAGGTGAGGGCCGGTGACCTCACCGGAATGTTGCTGGCCCTCGACGGTCAAGCTTTGCCGGCAGCTAGGCGAGCAGCCTCGCCCAGATCTGGTGAGGCCGAGCTCACCCAATCGTCGGGGGGGTCGACCTCGTCGGGCCACCGCAAGATCGGCCTCGCCTTGGCCTAGTGACGTTGACCTCGCGGTGGCCCGATGAGGTCAAGCCCCGTGGCCGGGCTAAGCTTTGCCTAGCCAGGTGAGGCTCGCCAGTGGCCGGGGGAGGCCTGAGTGAGGCCCGCCTAGCCATCGGCGAGCTCGTCGAACCTTGCCCTAGCTTGGTGAGCCTCCAACAAGCTCGCCGGACCTCGCCCAATTGGTCGCTGGTGATTGGCGGCAAACAGCGGTGGCGGTGGTGGCAGCAGTTGAAGAAGAAGAAAGAGAGAAGAAGAACAAGAAAAAAGAAAAGAAAATAGAGAAAATAGGTTGGTTGATTCTAGAATTGTTCCCGATAACAAAGAATCAATTTTATTTTCACTTCTCGATTCTATTACAAATCTACTTCCAGGAACAAAAAAAATAAAAATTTGTTCTCGGAAATAAAAATTTTACCAAACGGATTTTTGTTCCAAAGTTACTCTTGGGAACAAAAGAATAGAAATTATCACTATTTGACAAGTTGCCAAATATACCCTTAATAAGCGTTTTGGCATTTCTCTTATGAAATCCTATTGCTTTTTACAGTCTTTACCATCTTTGTTTTTTTTTTTGCGTTGTGAACAAGAATTTTGATTAGGTGGGTTCTATTACTGTAAACAGAAATGATGTGCTCTTACACACTAATGTGTGTCGTCGCTGATTAAAAAAAAGGAGAGGAAGAGGAAAATCTATAAGTTAAGCATCAATCAAGTGGTTTGCCCATTCATGCTTGCATGTATGCTTTTGTGTTGAGATCATATGAGGTCCACGGCGAATTAAATCACTGCACTTTTAGCTACTTACGAGTGGGATATATATCTATCACTATTGATTTTTGATCGAAAAGATAGAGCCAAAATCAATTTTGGAATAATGATATGTAGATATCCTTCGCGAAAAGCAAATGATTTGAAAAATATTTTTTAAAAAATAATCGCTCATATAATTACTGACGAACATAGAAAAATGTTTGGATAATTGAGCATATTTTATCAGTAAATTATTTCAAACAATATAAGCGATCATTTTTAGGAATGTATTTTTCAAATCATTCATCTTTTTATGAAATAACAATTTGTAAATAATGTCACATTGATGAGATGGTGGCGGATTTAGTTGTTGAAATGGTAATTTAGAAAAAGCAATGTGATCATTAATCCTCATTTACTTTTCAATTAAAAATAAATATGCTGATGAATTATTCAAATTGGCATCTCACGAGACCCAACATTCACGACTGCTTAACATGTTGAGATGATAGGCCCAACTTCAAACTCGATCAAGCCATTTGCCTTCATCACCCAAGCTCCAAACACTTGGCCGGATAAAAATACTCTGGCCACCTCGTTTGCCATCACTGCCCCAAATCCAACCCCTTTTCATGGGCCATTTTTTTTTCCCAATTTGTGACGATTGCGTATCAAATTTTAATGTACAAATTATTCTCTAGTCCAGCAGCGATCATCATTTATGTCTATTTTTATCCTCATCACACTTTTGGATGGATCACTAAATCTTGTTATCAATAAATATGTACAGGCCATGTTCGATCCAACCACTCCTCTTATCTGCTATGCAGGGGAATTCCGCCTGCTGCAAAACTTTGCGTGCTTGCCTCGGCAAGCACCCCCTTGGTACCCAACAAGTGAACTCTATGGGTTCAGAATTAAAGTGATGCACGCTTCTTAGAGGACAAGTTCTAGGCCGTGGAATTTCATAAAGCATCATGCACTCTGCTTTCATGGTGTTGGGAATAACGGATCCCCAAAAAACGAATTCGATACTAAATCGAACCCCTAAATCAATGCGGAAGACAAGCCCGGGAAAACAACACGTATCACCGATCCTAAAGCACACCACGGATTCGAGCGTACCTTGTTAGCCACAGATTAGACACCGACGCCGATAAGAGGAAGAAAATCTGGCCTTGTTCGATCCGATGGCGCCTTGAAGGGAACTGTTTTTCTTGGAGAAAGAGAGCGCGCGGGAGAAGGGAAGACGTACATATGTTTTCTGTTTTTCAACCAACAGGTGTCTTCTCTCTCTCTCTCTCCTCCCTTTTATACCTTCCCCCATCCACGGGCCCATCCACGGGCCCTATTCCTGTGGGCCGGGCTTTATGGGCCCAACTTGGGCGGACGGGCCTTAAGCCCATCGCTAATAAAAACATCATCTCCCACTCGCACATGGTGGGTCGAACAGGATTCTCTTTACCTCTCTTCAACATTCATACCGGTGAATAATCCGTGCGACCAACATACTTTGAGAGCTCGTTGCTATACATCTGTTAGGAATATATAGCAGCTCATAATGGGCGTCATACTCTGAGTAGATTTAGTATGCAGTACCCTAGATCGATTGATCACATTTATATATCTCTTGATCTCTTTTAAACAATGATATATATATATATATATATATATATATATATATATATTGTATTCACAATTATAATTATCACAAAGATAGTCATAATTGGTCGACCAGTGAACACAAAACTACAATGTGATTCTCCAAATTCGATCTTCCTCTTTCCTTCAAACTCTCAATTTTAGTTCAGCTTGCTTTTCTAGAAATGTCCCATTATATCGAATCAAACTCATGACCATTGGCAACATCCTAAGATAGCAAACACTAAATAGAAATCTTGAGAATAAGTAAGAGTCATGAGGGGACTAAGTTGATGAACTCTTTTCCTCAAGAGTCTCACACGTCATAAAAGTTGAGATCAAACTTTTTGCCACTCTTATTTGTCGTCTCATGCATACGTAATATGAAATACGTATTACGGTATTAACTCCTTTCCCATGGAGCGTATGTCTACATTTTTCAATACCGTACAGATGATAGTTCAGACATACCCAATGTCTAACTTGAGTTCACGCACTTACTCATTCACAAAATTCATCAGAACTCACATCTGACATCTTAGACAGATAAAGTAAAATATGTGGGGTATTTTACTTTCGGACATAGTAAGTATTATGTCCTCATCTTAACACTCAGTTAAGGCGACATACGTGTTTTAAACTTGAGCTCTTGATTATCACCTAGATAATAAGCTTAAAAATAGTCTCATCTCTATTTATCACACAGTAAATAGAGACGATTACTCGTGTAAGTGAGCTAATCTTATATCTGTCCGACATACTTTCTTAACTTAAAATAATGCACTGAGCATTAAGATGCATAAAGATCAAACAAAGATTCATAGGCATTAATGATGAAAAACACAAATTCATCATATGTGAACACTTAGGGAAAATTACAATATTCAGTACATCAGCCTCTACGCAGTCCTAGAGATTTCATATAGCCACAAAACACATCTCTAGATATTGGCTTTGTCATAGGATCTGCTACCATTCTATGCGTAGTATGTACTCTAAGTTCACATCTTTTCGTGCAATCATATCTTTAACAAGATTATACTTGGTATCTATATGTTTGGTCTTGCCTTGATATTTTGGATCTTTGGTGTACGCTTTTGCTGCTTGGTTATCACAGTTAACCAACAATTAATCTACAGCACTTCCAACAACACCTAAATGATCCAATAATCTCTTAAGCCAAACATCTTCTTGTACTGCTGCTGATAATGCCACGAACTCAGCTTCCATCGTGGACAAGGCTATGCACGTTTGCTTCTTACTACTCCATGATATGGCGCCATTGCTCAGTAAGAAAGCAAATCCTGAGGTAGATTTCCTTTCATCTAAATCTCCTCGCCAATCAGCATCTGAATAGCCTTCAAGTCGCAGATCCTTTCCTTGGTAATTCAACTTGTAATCAGCAGTTCCCTTCAGATACCTCAGTATTCTCTTAATGGCCTTCTAATGTGCTGAACCTGGATTGGATTGGTATCTACTCACCATTCCAACTGCAAAACATATGTCGGGTCTTGTACACATCATAGCGTACATCAAGCTCCCAACAGCACTAGCATAAGGAACATGTTTCATTTGTTCCTTCTCTTGTGGAGTCCCTGGACACAGTCTATGGCTCAATCCTTCACCTTTTGCAATAGGAATGTCTATGGGTTTACAATCTTGCATACGAAATCGTTCAAGAACCTTATTTATATATGTTTCTTGTGAAAGAGACAACGATCTCTTGAAATCTTAACTCCAAGAATGTATGCAGCCTCACCCATGTCCTTCATCTCAAAGTTGGAAGACAACCAACTCTTGACAGTATTAACAAACTCCATATTGCTTCCGACAATCAGTATATCATCAACATATAATGATATGATCACAAATTGATCATTGGATCTTTTGATATATACACAATGATCCTCATCAATCATTATAAAATCATATACCATTATGACATTATGAAAACATATATACCATTGTCTCGATGACTGCTTAAGGCCATATATCGATCTCAAAAGTCGACATACCTTTTCTTCTTGGCCTTTCATTATGAAACCAGCAGGTTGTTCCATATATATTTCTTCCTCTAATTCTCCATTGAGGAAAGCAGTCTTTACATCCATTTGATGTAACTCAAGATCCAGACTAGCTACTATTGCCAGAATAATGCGAATCGAGGTAAATCTCACTACAGGGGAAAATGTATCTTCATAATCAATTCCTTCCTGTTGATTATACCCCTTCGCCACAAGGCGAGCCTTATGCCTTTCTATCGAGCCATCAGCCTTTCGCTTTATTTTGAGAACCCACTTGTTCCCAATAGCCCTGCGTCCTTTTGGAAGATCAACCAGTTCCTAGACTTGGTTTGATTTCATTGACTCCATTTCCTCTTCCATTGCATTAATCCATTTTTCCTTACTAGGGCAATTTAGAGCCTCATAAATATTTATTGGCTCATCCTCATCTTGTGGAGCAACCATAAAAGTTTCCCCTTCAATGTCAAAACGTCGACGGGGAATACTTTGGCGACTTGTTCGCCGTATGGGAGATTGTGCACTTTGCACATCATTCCTCATTATGCTCCCACTTGGATTAGGTAATGATGATGTCGTCTCATCGTGTGGTTGCAATTGAGAATGAGTTGAATTTAATTCATCACTTCTCATATTACTCCCACTTGGACAAACTCCACTAATATCATTATCTTGATCCAAGGTTTCAAATAGGGAATAATCTTCCCCTATTTCGCCCTTTTTAGGAAATTCATCCTCTAAGAATGTGACATCTCGTGATTCAAATTCAGTTATACTCCCACTTTCTTGCTCACCTATGAACACATATCCTTTTGAGTGTTCCGAGTATCTTATGAAAATACTCTTCTTTCCTCTGGGACCCAATTTCCCAAACTTGTGAGAGGACTCATGTGTGTAGGCAGCATAACCCCTTGACTTAAGAAAACTTAAGTCCGGTTTTCTACCTGTCCATAACTCATATGGAGTGGAAGTAACTGATTTGGAAGGCACCCGATTAAGTATATAGGCAGCAGTTAACAACGCATCACTCCAAAAGGTAATAGGTAAGTTAGCATGCGCCATCATGGACCTAACCATTTCTAGTAGGGTTTTGTTTCTTCTCTCTGCAACACCATTTTGTTGAGGAGTATATGGAATAGACAACTGTCTTTCTATTCCTTTTTCATCACATAATTTTCTGAACTCATCAGATAAATATTCTCGACCTCGATCGGATCTCAATGCTTTTATTTTCTTGTCTAATTGATTCTCTACCAGGTTCATAAACCTTTTGAAACAACTTATTGCTTCAGATTTATGAGAAATCAAATAGACATATCCGAATCGAGTGTAATCATCTATAAAAGTGATGAAATAAACAGCCCCATGCCTTCCTCTCACATTCATTGGACCACAGACATCGAATGGATTAAATGCATAGGAAATTCAGCTCTTTTACCTTTTCCAAATGGTTTCCTTGTCGTTTTCCCTTCTAGGCAATGCTTACATATGGGCAAATCGACTTTTTCAATGTTGCCCAACAAGCCCTTTTTGGCTAGTCTATTCAAACGTTGTTGGCCAATATGACCAAGTCTAGCATGCCACATATTCACATCATTATCATATAAAGTAGAAGACGTGAAACAAGGGAATAACAAATATTGACATCACCACAGTCAACATTACAATAAAACCATCCAGAAAGTGACCATAATCATAGTAGTCTGTACCCAAATACAAATCTACACCGCTATTACGGAAGTTCATATTAAAACCAAGCTTAACCAACATCAAAACAGACACTTAAATTTCGACGAATCTCCGGAGCATATAGAACATCATGTAGGAACAAGGTGCGTCCACCACGCATGTTCAATTGGCAGGTGCCAATCCCTTTAACTTCAGCTCTGGAGTTGTTTCCCACATAGATCCACTTAGTTCCAGTTGGTACTCGTCGGAATTCCACGAAGGATTCTTTATCCTTCGCTACATGGTCTGTCGCTCCTGAATCCACAGTCCATAAAGGATTAGACTCAGTTAAGAACACAGAACTCGACACAAAAGTAAAGTTCTGAAAAGTACAAGGGGTGCATACCTTCTTTGGCTCACGATAGTCGTGAGCATAGTGACCCTTCTTGTCACAGTTGTAGCATTTCACCATTGCAAGCTTTTTCATGCGATGACGCTTTCCTCTTTCATGTTGGTTAAACTTGGGTTTCTTCCCTGAAGGACTTGCTTCTTCCTTGCCTTTCCCTTTATCAAACCAGTTAGGGCGTTTGCGCTTGGAGCTCGAAGCTCCATTTGAGCTAGAACTTGCATGATAAAGTTCAGCATCCGGCTTAGCCGCCAAAAGGCGGTCCTCTTCCAGCTCAAGATGGCGCACTGCATTCTCAAAAGTTTTAATATTTTCATTATGGGTCAGGTGCACCTTCATATGCTCCCAACTCGAGGCAAGGAACGAATCACTTTGCTTGCACTGCTGCTCATCCGTGAGGACATGGCCAGCATCTTTCAGCTCATTTATCATGTTTGACATCTTTCTAAGATGTTGCTTCATGGTCTCGACCATGAGGCTTCTTATAGGAGTCAAACCCGATAGTGAGTCATCTCGCCCGGTCACCGAAGTATGACCAAATCTAGCTGCCAATGCCTCCCACATTTCTTTGGCATTATCAAAACGCCTAAACTCTCGCATGATGTCATTTTCCATGCTGCTCAAAGCAACGTGATGCGAGCAAGAGAGTTCTTTCGTTTCCATGCAGCAAAAGCTTCCTTATCTCTTTTGTCTTTGTGCAGTATTTCCATCTTCGGGTTCTACCATGGTCGGGTTAAGAGCCTCAAGTGCCTCTTGCTCTTCCAAAGCACATATTGGATTTTCATGTGCCATATCTCATAGTTGTCACCATTGAGCTTTTCACCTTTGTTCAGCTCGGCAACTATGCTCTTTGTGGCTGAAGCCATTGATCTGAACACATCAGAAAAATATGCACGAATTATTAATGCCTATCATTTATGCATCCCTATTTACATAGACCCATCATATTAATGAACAATTTCAAGTAAGGCTTCAGAATCAAAAGGTCACTATGTTTCCAATCATCCTCCAAAAATCCTAACTTAAAACTATCATTAATATGATTGTCATATGCAAAATCAATTCTATGAAGTTACAAAAACTTCTAAAAACTACCCACAGCTAATTACCCACAACAACCAGCAATAACAGAAAGCAGCAGATAATTGACATACAATAATAATGCTCTCACATAATACAAATAACATATAGGTTGTTACATCAACAACAATCAGGTAGTAAACGTTATATAAGATGTCCACAAAGCACACTTAACTAAGTTCAGCCAATACAACTAACACCAAGTCAGCACACGAACTGGGAAAGATCCTCTTTTGTTCAATTTCTTGATCTTTTCCCTTGTAACAATACAGTAATATTCATTTATAAAATCCATCACAATTTTCTTATATGAAGCAGCTCCGTTGACATCCCATATGTGATTCAACACATCTTGCCATTCAGGTGGAAGAGTGTTCATGAAAAATCGCACCATCTCAGACTGTGGCATATGACGACCATTCCATATGACCTTTTGAATCTTCCCATTGACCTCAAGGACATGATCAATTAAGTCACCACTCTCCCATCGATGATCAGTCAGCTCAGCTATCAACTTAGACAGCCTTTCCTTTTGTTCATCGGTAATTGCGCGAATAGGTGTGCGCAACCTAAGGGGAGGCATTTTTCCTGCAACAAATGCAGAAATGTTCCTGCAACAAATGCAGAAATGTTCCTGCAACAAATGCAGAATAAATAAGGGATCACAAATAATCCACATAGACTTAATTGAAAAAGAAACACATTCTTTTCCTTCTTTTTTTTTTTGGGTCAACGGTCAACGGTCAACGGCGGTCAACGGTCGTCAACGGGTTGTCGGTCGTCGGACCGGTCGGGCCGGTCGGGCCGGGTCGCGTGAACCGCCCGCACGTGCCGCGCGCGTGCGCTGGCTGACGTCACGCAGACGTCGGCCGGCACGTGCGCGCGCGTGCCGGGCGTCCGCGGTTCGGGTCGAGTCGGGTCGCCGGCCGGTGACCGCCCGGCCAACCGGTGTCATTGCTGATGTCATCGATGACGTCACCCCAGCGGTTACTGACCGTTGGGTGACGTCATGCTGACGTCAGCACGCGTCGGTCCGCCGACCGGCGCGTGCCGGTTCGCCGCCGACGTCGCGCACACGCCGGTTCGCCGACCGGCGCGTGACGCCCACGCACAACGGCTTCTGGCAGCGCATGTGGGCGCGTGCGGCGGCGCTCGGCGGCGCACGACATGTCACCGGAATTGTCTCGATGAGCCCTTTCTCCCTATGTTTTCAGAATTCGATTTCGACTTACGAAAACTCGGAAAAATCGGCGAACAGCGCTCGGGTGTCGGGATTTCTCGCCCCGATCCGTACGGCCGAATTACTTTCGCGAAAAATCAATCAAAAAACATCAAACAAGTCGGGAAAACGTGAACTAGGGCTCTGATACCAATGTTGGGAATAGCGGATCCCCGAAAAATGGATTCGACACTAAATCGAACCCCTAAATCAATGCGGAAGACGAGCCCGGGAAAAACAACACGTATCACCGATCCTAAAGCACACCACGAATTCGAGCATACCTTTTTAGCCACAGATTAGACATCGACGCCGTTAAGAGGAAGAAAATCTGGCCCTGTTCGATCCGATGGCACCTTGAAGGGAAGAAAAACGCTTACTGTTTTTCTTGGAGAGAGAGAGCGCGCGGGAGAAGGGAAGACGTACGTATGTTTTCTGTTTTTCAACCAACAGGTGTCTTCTCTCTCTCTCTCCTCCCTTTTATACCTTCCCCCATCCACGGGCCCTATTCCCGTGGGCTGGGCTTTATGGGCCCAACTTGGGCGGACGGGCCTTAAGCCCATCGCTAATAAAACCATCACATGGAAACAAGCATGTCATACGGTATGACCTGTTATTCCGAAATGCGCACAACTCATTAATCATCAGATTGTACTCCAAAGTCATAAACCACGACCTCTCTCCGGAAACTTTACGGTTTCTTCTTCCTCGTCGGTGTTCCCGAAACGCCTCTCGAGGGACGAAGCCATGAGCTTGATGTTGACGCGCTTGCGGACCCAATCCACGCTCTTCACCTACTTGGGCTGCAGGCCGGATGCATTGCGCGCGCGGAAGCGGTGTTGGGTCCCGACTCTGCCGCGGAACTCGCCTCTTTCGGCCTCAAGTAAGAGCGCTCTTTCCGGCGTTCTTCTGTGTGGTCTTGCGGGTCGTATGCTCGTCTCTGGTTTCTGGGTTCACGACGTGATGCTCTGATTCGATTCTTTTCTTTTGGGGTCGCCTAGGGTTTGCGGCGTCGCTGGATCCGGTCCGTTCAGGTGCCTCTTTTGCTTCCGACAGCACAAGCTGTTTCGTTTGTTTTTGAGCTCTTGGGTCTTTATTTATTTTTTATTTTTTAATAACTTGGTGGTTGGTTTTATGGGTTGTTGCGTGATCCTCTTCTGGGGTAATTGGTAGTTCATAGCAGAAGACACGGCTCGAGCAAATGTAAGTCCGGGGATTTCTCGGAGCTTCTCGAGCCAGAGACGGGCTGGGAGTCGCCGGCTGAATCGATCCAGGTGCATTCAGTTCTCTAAATGTGTCTCATATTACAGCAATGTGCACTGGCCCGTTCCATATGGGATCTTCTGTTATGTAGTTATTTTGAGGCAGATGTGGAAACCGTCGTTTTTTTTTTTTTTTTTCAGCCATCTGTGCCTAGGGAGCAGTTTTCTATCGTGGAGGTCTTAAATAAATCAAATTCTTTTCTGCCTCATGTCGTACTCGCGAGTACGTTGCTGGCTCTTATATATCCGCCATCCTTCGCTTGGTTCACCAACAGGTTACTGAATCTTCTCCTGATACGTTTCTCGGCTATGAATTTATGTCTTGATGTTTAATGGGTTCTATCGAATCTGCTTTCAGGTACTATGCACCTGCACTCGGGTTTCTGATGTTTGCTGTGGGTGTTAATTCCGAGAGGGACTTTCTCGAGGCGTTTAAGAGAACAGCTGCTATTTTTGCTGGCTATATCGGCCAGTACATTGTGAAGCCTCTTCTTGGTTATTTCTTTGGCATGATGTCCGTAACAATGTTTTCTCTCCCAACGTCCATTGGTGAGTACTAGTCTCCCTTCCCTCTCTAAAGCCAGTAAATTGGTGATTGACTTTGTCTGAACCTAAACTTTAGGTGCTGGGATTATGCTGGTATCTTGTGTGAGCGGGGCTCAGCTTTCTAATTATGCTACATTTCTGACTGACCCATCAATGGCTCCTCGAGTATTGTCATGACATCATTATCTACCGCTACGGCTGTTTTTGTGACCCCTTTGTTGTCACTTCTTCTCATTGGCAAAAGGTTGCCTGTCGATGTGAAAGGAATGGTTTCCAGCATTTTGCAGATTGTCGTCGCACCCATCACTGCAGGGTTGCTTCTGAATAGGTTAAACACTCGCCTTTGCTACGTACATTTGCTAGGGAGTTTCAGTAGTTTAATATCTCATAGTTTGCTTTTAGGTTCTTCCCTTGGATGTCTTTGATGGGCTTCTCCCTCGTCATGGTCTGGGCTCGGGGAAGGGCGGCCGGCCGGTGAAGCAGATCTTCCTCGGAAATGCTCACCATGATTTCGTCTTTGATGCTCCACTTTGCGGGCTTGGATGGCAATCTCATCGACTTTTGGAGCTTGCGCGTAGGAAAAAGACATACGGATAAATATTTAAGTGAGTGCAATATGAAAGTAATGATACTTGAGTATTCTTACCCCTAGATTCTATGAAGAACTTAATTGACGAAATTCCAACATCTCTAATAAGCATTCAAGGCATAACTAGACAATCCAATTCGCAATTTCGTATTGGTTTTCGACAAAATATTGGTATCAAAGTTGGAAGAGAATATATAAATTTTATTCTAAAAATTTTTTAAGTCCAAAATGCACGTGCTGGTCTTAGCATCACATCTTTCATATAAAGCATATAAATTGTCCCAACAATCCATAATGCCATTCTATACCATAACTGCAATTCTAGCTTTTTTCACGAGTTATATGAATTTTTCCATCTACGTTCAACATCAATATTAACAATGAATAAATTGTTATCCCAAAAATTAAAACCAACCACATGATAAATATGATGAGTTTAGTCCATGTCTGCCTTTTTAAGTATATGCTTATGAGAATTGTAAATGCAGTATGGTGAGAGAATACAATAGTTATAATTCCCATAAGTGGCATAGCCTTGAGGAGGTAGATCTGCACCAAAGTTGTTATGTTTATCATGTGGCTTGTTTTAATTTTTGTAGTGGCAACTTATTCATTGCTAATATTGATGTTGAATGTTGATGGAAAAATTCATATAACCCATGAAAGACCTAGAATCGTAGTTGTGGCGTGGGTTGGCTTTATGGGTATTCTTTTATTGGGGTAATTTATCTGCTTCATATGAAAAATGTGTTGTTAAGACTAGCACGTGCATCAGAAGTCGATGAAAGGTTTATGACTCAATTGGTAAAAGTGTAATAAATTTATGACTTTTTGGACAATTTTTCCAATTTATATATTCTCTTACAACTTTGATATTAATATTTTGTTGAAAACTGGAATTTCTTCAATAAAGTTCTTCAGAGAATATGTGGCTAAGAATACTAAAGTATCATGACTTTCGTATTACACTCACTTAAATATTTTGACTTTTTTTTTTGCTTGCTTTAGTGTTGCGTCTATTAAAAATCATTCCCTTGAGTGTTATTGACAAATTTTCTCATTAGACAATCCGATGTGACAGTAACTTACTATATAATATTCGATGGGGCTCACTGATAAGATGAAGTCAGTAAGTGAGAAGTTATGTGACTTAGCTTATAGATCTAATTGCAGAACTTTAAACTTAGAATTAAATTAAGTTGGTGAAGAACCCAACACTGAAATTGGGGTAAAATTCTGAAAATCAAAATTGGGGTTCTCAAAGATAAGTGAGGGAGAGGGTTCGTACCATCCATTGCTGAAGAACCCTAACTCGAAAGAACAAGTGTCCCATTGCGAATCTCGGGCTCTCAAAGCAAGCGCACGGATAGAGAAGAGTGACAATGGATGACGGAGGAGCGACGGTGCCCGAGTCGTCGAAGTCGCCGGACTACGAGAGAGAGAGTCAATCATCCCAAAAAACGAAAAGTTTTCATTTTGCTAGCCCCATTGGACGAAGAATTTATGACGTTGGACTTCTATTTCATATGGAAAACCACGTCGTATTTAAAATATAATCTAAAGTGTCATTTAGGACGAATTGTCAGATAGACTTGTGATGAAAGTGTAATTATGTTCTAAAACTTGTTAAATTAGTACCATCGAGTTCTTTTGTTAACTAAATTCAACTTGTTTATGGAAATACTAACATATATATATATTTATTTTCAATTGTTTTCTTTCTCTTATGTGATGATATCGTGACTAAAACATGAAATATAAGACAAAAACGAGACCGTTTTGATCTAAATTTGATTTTTTTTAATAGCAAACTTAAAAAATATAATAAAAGAAAAAAAATAAGGCTGCCCTCGCCCTTGCCATCGCCATCACCCATGGGTAGGAATGATTGGTGAGGTTTGCCAGGCCCTAGCTAAGGGTCGGTAGCCCTCGTTGATCGCAAGGGCTTACCTCACCACCGCCAACCCTTCTTAGTGAGGATTGGGTAGTGACTAGGCGTGAGCATGGCTTGAATAAGCAGCTCCCACATTGAAACTAGGAACTACCCACTAAAAATGGTTCCAAAAAATTAGAATCGGGATTTGCCCATTGATTTCATAGATTCATCCAAAAACTGGATTGGACCACGGCCCAATTCCCAAGTAGGTCCATAAAACTGGTTTTCAATTCCGACATAATTGTATTCATCAGTTAATATTATGGTGGACTTGGTTTCTGTTGGGAATAATGGATCCCCGAAAACCGGATTCGACACTAAATTGAACCCTTAAAACGAATGCGGAAGCAAAGCCCGGGAAAAACACGTATCACCGATCCTAAAGCACATCACGAATTCGAGCGTACCTTGTTAGCCACAGATTAGACACCGATGCTGAAGATCGAGGAAGAAATTCTGATCCGATGATGTCAATTTTCCTTGAAGGGAAGACGGTATCGCCGTAAGCGTTTTTCTTCTTTTTCTTGGAGGGAGAGAGGGAGAGGAACGTACGTACGTTCTTATTCCAAGAGGTGTCTTCTCTCTCTCTCTCCTCCCTTTTATACCTTCCCCCATCCACGGGCCCTATTCCCGTGGGCCGGGCTTTTTGGGCCCAACATGGGCGGACGGGCCTTAAGCCCATCACTAATAAAACCATCATCTCCCACTCGCACATGGTGGGCTGAACAGGATTCTCTTCACCTCTCTTCAACATTCATACTGGTGAATAATCCGTGCGACCAGCATACTTTGAGAGCTCGTTGCCATACATCTGTTAGGAATATATAGCAGCTCATAATGGACATCACATCCTGAGTAGATTTAGTATGCAGTACCCTAGATCGATCGATCACATTTATATCTCTCTTGATCTCTTTCAAACAATGATATATATATAGCTAATCTTCTTCAACTCTTGTTCCTTTATATTTAACATCCCCCCTCAAATTGGGAAGGGTGAAGGATCCCATTCCCAATTTGGTGCGAAGAGATATATGAGCGAAGCGGGAGAGGGATTTAGTGAAAATGTCGGCTAACTAAAGATGGCTAGGAATATGTTGGACCTGAATGGAACCAGAAGACACATTTTCACGAACGAAGTGAAAATCAACTTCGATGTGCTTTGTGCGAGCATGCAATATTGGATTTGCTGTGAGAGAAATAGCTGATCTGTTGTCACAAAATAAAGATGTAGCTGCTGCAAGAGGAATACCAATATCATGTAAGACAAAGCTGATCCAAGTTAGTTCAGCTGTTGTAGAAGCTAGTGCCCGATACTCTGCTTCCGTGGAAGACCTTGAAACAGTGGATTGTTTCTTGGCTGACCAAGAAATCAAATTAGAGCCAAGAAAAGTGCAGAAACCTATAGTAGAGCGTCGAGTGGTAGGACATCCTGCCCAGTCAGCATCTGAAAAACCATAGAGACTTGTCAAACTCCTGGAGTGGAGATAGAATCCAAGGTGGACAGTTCCTTTGACATATCGAAGGACTCTTTTTAATTGATGAAAGTCTACCACTGTTGGATGTTGCATCTTTTGACAGAGAAGATTTATTACAAAAGCAAGATCTAGTCGAGTTATTGTTAAGTATTGAAGACCACCTACCAAGCTTCTGTATTCAACAGGATTTGTTAGCTGAGTTTCAGCATTGGCCATGAGAACTGATCGAAGTGGCAAGGGTGTTGAGAAACTGAAGACTGAGATTCTGAATCAATGTGGTTAAAAGTTGAGGTGAGCTACCTATCAAGATGATATCATCGACATATAGCAGCAACAATACTGTATGTGACTCAATATGAAGAACAAATAAGGAGGGATTAGATGTGCTACAGAAAAAACCAATTTCAAGAAGAAAGTTGCTGAACTTATCGAACCAGGCTCTTGGAGCTTGTCGAAGGCCATATAAGGACTTGTGAAGTAGACAGACATAACTCAATTTTTGAGGATGTATGAAGCCAGGAGGCTGTTCCATATAGACAGTTTCATTCAAGTCTCCATGAAGAAAGGCATTTTTCATATCAAGTTGGTGTATTGGCCATTGTTTTGTTAGAGCTATGGACAGTACTATGCGAATTGTTGCATGTTTCACAACAGGGCTGAAAGTCTCAGTAAAGTCAAGTCCTGCTTCTTGATGAAAGCCTTTGGCTACTAGTCGAGCCTTTAGCCTGTCTAGGCTACCATCAGGTGCCAGTTTGGTCTTAAAGACCCACTTACAGCCTACGACATTCATCTGGTTTGTTCTTGGAACCAGTGTCCAGGTGTGATTGTCATACAGAGCACTCATTTCTTCTTGCATTGCACTGTACCAGGCTTTATCAGCCAATGCTGACTTAATGGATCTTGGTTCCATGGGAACTCGATACTCAGCCAAACAAGCATATTTCAGATTTGGCTTGATAATACCTGATTTGAGTCGAGTCTGCATATGATGAACAACATGATTACTTTGAGAAGAGGATAGGCTAGGATTGTGTTGTTCTGGTTCAGGGCTAATATTAGTAGGTAGTACATTTTGAGAAGATGAAGAACCAGATACTAGTTGTGTTTCTGTGATGAAGTCATTCTGCATTGGTGCTGATGAAGTAGCTTGTGCATTTGTTCATTGTCATAACTATCCATAATAGGATGATATTGACTTTTGCTTACTGACTGATGAAGAGAGCTATTGTTTGTTGTGTCAGTACTTAGAGGTTCGAACAATTGAACCTCTCCAATCCATTGTCTATATAAAGGTGTATACTGTCCATACTCGTTGATCACCCTCTTTGTGAAAGGAAAAAATGTTTCATCAAAAACCACATGCCTACTGATATATACTGATATATATATATGCGATTATCAGTAGGTACAAGACATCTATACCCTTTATGCAGTTCACTGTATCCCAGAAATACACAGGTAAGGGATCGATGATCAAATTTGTGTTTTGAGTATGGTCTTAAGCATGGATAACATGCACAACCAAACACCCTCAAATGATCATACTATGGCTGACTATTATGAATCTTGTTATAGGGTGTATCCATCTTTAGTTTTGGTGTTGGAAGTATATTTACAATGTAATTTGCTGTGACAAAGGCATCCACCCAAAATTTTAGTGGAACCTTGGAGTGATATAACATGGCTAATCCCAGTTCTACAATGTGTCGATGTTTTCTCTCTGAAACCCCATTCTGTTCTGGAGTGTGTGGACAGGATAGATGTTGTTTTATGCCACAATTCTACAGATGACATTGGAATCTGTTACTTATAAACTCTTCTCCTCCATCACTTTGGAAAATTTTGATTTGATGATTGTATTGTTTCTCAACTAATTTCTGAAATCGAACAAAGATATCATAGAACTCAGACTTCAACTTCATGGGATATAGCTAGCTATATCGTGAGAAACTATCAACAAAAATCACATAGTAGCTAAACTTTTGAAATGAATTGACTGGTGAGGGTCCCCAAATGTCACAGTGAATCTTTTCTAGTGGCAAATTCGATGTAGAATCTGATAATGAAAAGGATAGAGCTGTACTTTTTGCTATTTGACAGCTGTTGCAAATATTTGAAGAAGTTGAATTAAAGTGGATCAGCTTCTGATGTTGCAAATGTTTCACTATCTGAGAATTTGTATGAGCCAGCCTCCGGTGCCATATGTCTTCATCCACAGTTTTCTGCCTTTGAGTAAAAAAGGCTGCTATAGTCTGTGTATCAACTTGATAAAGGCCTCTAGTCTTCCTTCCGAGCTTGACTGTTACTTTGGTATTGTTGTCCTTTACATAAACACCAAGTTTGTCAAAGATAAATGAGCAAGGATAGTCATCTGTGAGCTTAGAAACTGAAAGAAGATTCTTCTTTATTTCTGGTACTATGAGAACATCATTAAGAGGTAATGTATTACCTTATGTATTTAGATAGGTGTTACCAATATGTGTAGCAGGTAAACACAATCCATTTCCTACCATAACAGTATTGAGTCCTTGGTATATAGAAAAAGTATGAAGAATACCAGGATTAGCACTGGTGTGGGCTGTAGCACCAGTATTAGGGTACCATTCACTTCCTTTTGGATCTTCAATATGCATTGCTGTCAGTGCTGCTGGAATATCTTCTACTTGATAAGAGTTGTCAAAGCGATACCAGCAACGGAGAGCATCATGCCCAGGTCGTTTACATATTTGGCATTCTAATCTAGCAGTACCTGTGTCTTTCTCATCCTGCAGATTTTTACTTGAGTTTAATGAGAAAGAATGATAAGATTTGGTATTCTGGTACCTTTGAGAGTAAGTGGCATAGGGTCGAAATCCCTGATTAGCTGTAGAGAAGGTATTTCTTTGTCTGAAATGTTGATCTCCTTGCCCTTGAATTGGTACTTCTCCTCTGTAATTCTGATTTCTTTCAGCATAACCAAATCCTCGACCTCTATTATTAGCAGCTCTGCCACGACCATAACTGCAGCCACTCCTATAACTTCCTCTTTGAGCTATAAATCCAGAGGTTTGAGAAAGATATTCTCCATCAGTATTCTCTTTAGGCTGCATCTGAGATTGTCTCTGCTCAAAATAGGCCAAATTGGGATTGAACTGACTTCTGGAATAAGTCTTCATCCTTGACTCAAACCTTTCTAGCTGAGCAATAACCTCATCATAATCAGGTTGAGGCTTTAAACAATATATGGTGGTTCGAAGATTCTCATATTCAGGGCCTAAACCTTCCAGCACACCAAAAATTTTGGTTATTTCATCCACAGGTTTGCCTATTGCATTCAACTGATCACATATAGATTTGTATTCTCTGAGATAGACAGAGAGAGTTTGATCAAGCTTCTGACAGGATTGTAGTTTCCCTCTAAGTTCAAATTCCCTAGCAATTGATTTTTGTGTAAATCGCTTTAGAAGTGTCTGCCATACTTCAAAAGATGTCTCTAAACCAATTATTAGGCTCAAAATACTCTCAGTGACAGCTCCACTGATCCAAGATGATACCAACCGATCTGTTCTTGTCCAGTCAGCATAGTTAGGATTAACAAGTTCAGATTCACAACCTTCAACATCATTTTGCAGCATTCGAGGAGGTGAAAGAATATCACCATTAATGAAACCAAAGAGCTCTTGGCTTTTCAGAAATCTTTGGACCTGAGCTTGCCACAACAGAAAATTATCTTCGGCAAGTTTGATTGTGACAAAATTCGAGATGTTCACATGTATTGGGAAAGGATACTTTGGTGTTCTTATTGCCATTATCACAAACTTTCAGCTAGAGAGAGAAGATATCAGTAATACTAATGAGTTCTTATATGTTTACCGTAAGACTTGAAGTTGATGTTGCTTCAGATTCTCCATTTTGACATGAATAACATCTTCTGAATAAAGCTTTCCATCAGATACAATAAATCAACCAGTGCTCTGATACCATGTGAAGATGGAGAACCAGACAAAAATATGAAGATGAACAAATGCAAATGGAGATGAAGAATAGAATCTAGGATAGAGTAATCAATTCTGGAAGTGCTTCGTATTTCATTGTATCAATGTATCACTGTAGTACAAAGTATTTGAAACAACAATGAATACAGATCCTCTGTTCTACCTCCTCTGCTTTATCTTACTTGTAACTTCTGCATTGAAACCTTCAGCCATTGATCATTCCTTCGAAGCTTTTTTATTTGATACAGTGATGCCGAGCATTTATGGAGGATCTCTCTCTCTCTCTCTCTCTCTCTCTCTCTCTCTCTCTCTCTCTCTCTCTCTATCGCCTCTATCTTCTTCCTCACTTCTTCTTATTATAGAAGAAGTACCTTTGCCTAGTAACTGATAAAACTGAATATAGTTTACAAGGAAAACAGAATACAACTAACAAAATACACCTAACAGATTACACCTCATAGCACACGCGTTAGTTTTACATAACTTGGCGATCCATGTCATTCTCCATTTCAAGCATCTCCTTCATTGATGTCGATCCAAGCTGGTCTTCATCATGAGTTCTTCACCGTTGATCATCATCTCTTTGTAGTTTGCTGCATCGCCAAGTCCTCTGCTTTCTTTTGTTTATTGTTTTTCAACACGTGCCGTTGCCGTTCTTCTTCTTCAACTCTTGTTCCTTTATATTTAACAATTCCTCTCCCTCTCGCCTACCTACCTTCTCTCCGCCCCGCCGCCTTCTCGTCCCTCCCCGCTCCGCCGCATTCCTCGCCTTCTCGCCTCCGCGCCGAAACTGCCCCCTCACCTGGCCCTCCCGCGGCCACCGCGCTAGGCTCGCCGGCAGCGGCGGCGGCGAGCCTGCTTGGAGGAGCCGCCACCTCCGCCGGCCGCTGCTTCTACTGGGCCCTGTCACTGGCGGGCCCCGCGTCAGCCGCCGCCGAGTCGGCCTCCCTCGTCGGTCCTTCCCTCCAGCTCGCCGAGCCCGCCAATGCGCTGTCCTTGCTTATGTGGGCCGTCCACGTCTGCAGCGTCGTCGAATGGTGCGTTGCATCGGATTGTACTGTGTCGATTTTGGTCGTGCGTTTGTGCCGAGTTCGGAGCTGCTTGAGCAGGCTCTGTTAGTCAGATTTTCTGGCTTCTGGCTTTCGAAATTGGCATGACGAGCTCTTGGCCAGCATTAGAACTTGGAAGCAAGTGCCGTGAATAGAGGTGGCTGGGCCCAAGCTTTGGGCTTTCGGAGGCAGCGGCTCGGCATGATTGTAGAGAATGTTAAAATTGTCTTTGATCGTGCACCGTGTAATTGCGACATACTTCTGGCTGTGCCTCCAGCTATCTCTGTAAGTGAACTTGTCCATTGTCAACAGAACTTTACTTTTGTCCTTATTGGTAAGTTAATTTCACTCATCTCATAGCAAGCGGGAGTTAAACTTCTATGTTGGTTGCTGAACAAAGTAGAGTATGATCAATTAAAGTTCTTTCCTTTTGCAGGCTACATTAAGGCTAATCCCTCATTAATTTGTGTGTCCATTCAAACTATATGCTCGAGATCTCCTTTTTTTAAGGCTTGACCACACTAGTCCTTTTTGCATTTGAGTGCTGACAGCATAAACACCCCGAAAACAGGGGAGGTCAAGTTAGCTTGTGGAGCATTCTAGAGTTCTTTCCTTTGTCAATTCCTTTTCATCAGAGGTTTTCTTCTACATAAATTTATTGAATGTGACTGTATTCGAGGAATAATTCTGTAGCCAATTAAAGTCATGCTTTTGTTGCGTCCCTCTTTGATCAAAGAATTCCTGCATCCTGCATTCCTGATGATGCGTGCAGATATTTGAGGAATGGCCTTTCCTTTTTTTCCTATGATGCGCAGGCTGTGATGATGTCTTTGATGGGCTTCTCCCTTGTCATGCTTTGGGCTCCGAGAAGGGCGACCGGCCAGTGAAGCAGATCTTCCGGGGAAATGCTCACCATGGTTTTGACTTTGATCCTCCAATTTGCAGGCTTGGATGACGATCTCATCGACTTTTGGAGGTTGCGTATAGGAACAGAGGGGCAGTGATCCTTGTTTATGTGGAATAGGGTTTTGTCTCTCTAGTTTGTAAAAACGACTCGCCGGCTGAAGATAGGCATGCTCAATTATTGCCAATCCATCACTTTTCCTCTCTTAACTTGTCCCCTTTCCCTTTGCTTGCTCTCTCCTCTCCCCCCTCTCTTCTTTCACTGTCACAAACTCCCATTTACGTCTCACTTCCGTTTTACCCCACCAAAACACATTTTCTCCTTTCTCTGCCGGGTCCTTTCGGATCAAGTCTCCTTCCACAACCGCTTCTTACTCATCCGACGGCAAGAATGAGGAACCCGAGCACAAGTTCCAGGTCGAGATGCTGGTAAAAGAGAGCCACAAATGCATTATCTTTGTGTTAGGAACCATATAAAGAACTGAGGTTACTGTAGTTAACATTTAGTTCGGTCCATAAATATACTCTATTAACCAATTTTTTTTAGGAAGCAAGAAAAGAGGTCCAAGACCTTATCGTTGATGTCCAACCAGATGCAGTATTTATAGAGTTGTCCTGAGATCGAGAGATTGCTCTTACGGAGCCTCTAAGCGAATATCATGTGACCGCAAAGGAGGCTGAGAAAAGCGGTGCTACTTTTGTATGGGGCGATATGCAAGGGGAAGTATTACTTTTTGGCCATTTCTATTCGCAATTTGGTGTTGCTTCTTATGTTTAACGTTACTGCCCCTAGACTATTGCGAGAAAAGTATTACTGCTTATGTCATTTTTCGATAAGCTGTAGTACTTTAAGCTGATAAGGGAGGCTAGAATGAGGGGTTACTGGTTTTTTCTTGGAAAACATGAGCAAATTTCCCTCCGCGATGAAGGTTATGCTCGAGGAAAGAGATGAGTGAGTTCTCTCTTTTTGTCAAATAATTTATGTTGAAATATTATTTTATTGATATATGTAGATTCATGTTCATGTAATCATTAGGGGTTGCCAAATTACGAGTTTCATGGGGGTCATAATTGGGAGAGCTCACCTTGCCTATGCCGGTGATCAGTCAAAGATGAAGAAAAAGAGAAAAAGAAAGAAATAAAAGGATTAAAAATTCAATTTTTCTAAAATTCAAATTCAAGTTTTAAAGAATACAAGTAATTGACAAATTTATCCTTGCGCACAGTACCAGTATCATGATAAAGGGGGTGACGCTCAGACCGAGTGGGTTTCACAAAATCGTCATGAAAGGGAGTTACTTTTCTCTTCCGTAAAACCAGCTCACTTTCTCTCTATTTTATAGGATTGCTGGGAGGGGTGTCAAGAATAGAACTTAAAATTAAACCTAAACCAAAATCGAACCGAATCGAAATTTTGTGTATTTTCAGTTGGTTCAATTTCGGTTCGAATAATTGAAAAAAATACCAAATTTATTTTTCCCTGTTTGGATTTTATTAGTTTTGGTTTGGTTAATCGAATTGAATCGTCCTTAAAAGTAAATTCATTGCTGGATGATGCGATCGATCTCCCTTCTTTCGTCCTTTTGAAATTGTGACCACATCCCCTTAATCTCCCGCGATGGCCTCTGCCCAGTCACTCCTCGAAACCCTCGGTGATCGCCCCCTCGCAAGACCCTTCCTAGGATCCCTCGCTGTCCATCACGACCCGTGGAGAGCTCGGAATTCGGACGCTTGCCCGTGATGCGGTTCTAGATTCTCTCCTTTGCTCGTTTGGATAAAAACCCATGTCTCCAATTTCTCCAAACCCTAGGTTTTTCTTCAAACTAAGCTCCTTGAAGTAGATGAAGTGGTCTTAGTGAAGGAGGTCAATCTGAAGTCAAAGTCGAACAAATCGGTGATGGATGATGGAGATCCTTGTAGTAGATGATTGTGTGGTGTTGGATGGAGATCTTGAGAAGTCAGTTTCTGTTCTCGATGATACGATGGAGAGAGAAACTAGCATTTCCGAAATCGCTTAATCTAATGACATGTGTTGTGCTCAGTTGGATTTTTGGGAATGTCATTGGGAAAATATTAAAGATTTTAGGTTGAAGGGGTTTTTCGAAATATAAATAGTGTTTAGTAAATTATAGTTTGAAAGTACATTGAGAATCAACTTTGATTTATAATAGTATTTGGAAAAATTACACTTTATAAAGGAATTTTGCTTTTTATAAAATAAATAAATAAATAAATAAACCCTCAAACTAGGCTACCTATGAGCCACATTGATGCTAGATTTGCCCAAATCCGGTTCACCCGCAAGATGCCACTTTTCTAAGGGGCTTTGGCCCAAAGTCCCTTGAGAGAAACTTGGGTTGTTCGGTCAATTGTCTTGGGCCCCTCTAGTCAAATGCTAGCTTTGGCAAATTTTCGAAAGGCCATTTCCTAATATTAATTTTAAAAAAATTCTTCCAAAACTATTTTCATCATTTTTTTTTTTTTTTTTGGTTTGGCCCTCATAGGGACTATTCATCTTCTCTGGTGAAGCTTTGTTAAGAGTTGTGTGAGGTCAGTCGATGAGGTCAAATTTGGCTACTAGTAATCTAGTCTGGTGCTAGCCAGTCTCATTTGAGAGCCCTAGCCACTTGTTGAGCCTTTTGCTAGCTTTGAGGTTTTTTTTTTTTTAAGAAAAAAAACAAAAATGCTTTATAAAGTGTGAATTTTCTAAACACTATTTTATTTAAAATTGTTTCCCAAATGAATTTTCCTGAACACAACATGCAAGTCCTACCCTACCCAATATTGGCTTTGAGCATTTTCAAAATAATAATTCAAGGGTTAATTTTTTTCTCTCTTCCGATTTTGCGCTCGTTAAACTATCCAAACTTTAGTTTTTACCTTAACTGGCTTTCTTGTGCAGATTTGACCGACATTATTAATGTCGATAGGAAGCTTAGATTTGACCGTTTTGGATCTCTCTGGTCTAAAACATTCATACTCCCTCATGCTCACAAAAGAAATCTACCCCTCCCACTGCTCAATCGCGAAGCCAGCTTGGATGCCCTCGCCCTTACCTACCGCTCGCGCCTCTCTACGCGCCCTGTCTTCGTTTGTGGGGAGATCGTTCACAACTGGCAACGAGGAGGCCACGCGAGTTCGGTATGAGCTCATAGCTTGCGATCGTGGAGGCCGTGCAAGGTCAAGCCTGAGCTCATGAGGGCTGTGACTGGTGGCGAGCAGGTGCGATAACCTGGCGAGTCGCCTAAGCTAGCTAGCAAAGCTTGGCCATGGTTGCCAAAATCGAAATCGTCGACCTTGAGTTGGTCTAGTCTTGGGCAAGCGCAATGATGTTCGCTACGCTCCATGAGAGCAACGACATGTGCTGCTGAGAGGGGAAGACATTGGAAAAGTACCCAAAAGTCATAAATCTATTATATTAATACTAATTAAGTCTTAAACCTTTTAACTGTATATATTTAATCTCAAACTTTTTTAACATTGGTATCAATTCAGTTTATCCAGTTATTTTTTTATTGAAAATTGCTGATGTGGACGTTGGATATTCGACGTGGCACAACCAATGCTAAAATAGACATTTTTTAAATAATTTTTTGGTATTTTATTATCTTTTTTCTTTTCATTACATTTTTTTTTGTAGCACGAGGCCTGACAAGGTTGCCGGCCAACCCTCACTGGCAACAAAAGAAGGTTGCGCAACCCTCATCAACACTAGCAATCACAGATTACCCCTAATTTCCTTCAAAGTGGCAGAGACCAGTATTGGCCAAAGAGAGCCTCCCAATGAGTCCTCTCCTCTGCAGCGAAATGTTGGCCACGCAACCCTTGTCATTGCAATCAACACTTTGGAAAGACGAATCAATCTCAAGGATTGCCATTGAAGGCATATGATGAAAGGTACTTGCTTTCTAGGTATAGGCTGGCTTTCATGTCCACGAGAGCTCTCAACTGCGCTTGTTGCAAAGACAAACACGTTGCTTTGGCTCCCAAGGAAGAAAGACTCAAAAGAAGAAGAGACACTTTGAGGAAGTGAAACCCATCTCGAACCTACATCTAGTGAGGGTTGCAACGCCCTCTCTTGCGGGCAGCACAACCTTTGCTGGCCCTCTCAGGAAAAAAAAAATTATAAAAAGGCTCTAAAAAATTATGAAAATTTATAAAAAAAAATTACTTCAACATTGGCCATGCCATGTAAGACACCAAGTGTTCACATTAACAATTTTTGTGCTAAATTAAAGGATAAACTAAATTGGTACCAATTTAAAATAGGTTTAAGGCTAGATTAGTCTAATTGAAGGGTTTATGATTGAATTGATCCCACTACAATAAGTTTATGATTGTTTTTTATACTTTTCTTGAAAACTTGGTAGTCAAAGGTCAACTTGGTTCGGGTGGGTCCATTGGTTTCATGGATCCACCTGAGAATCAGATTGTCAATCCGGTCTGGTTCCTAGGTGGGTCCATGGAACCAATTTCCAATCTCTACAAAAATACATTCATCAATCAATATCATGGTGAACCTAGTATCTACATAGAACACTAAAGTTTGTTTGCCCTTAAATTCGAGTTGAATTGCAAGCTATTGATTTTGATTAATGATTGAAAATGTTAGGGTGGAACGAATCAATAATACTCGTTAATTAAAAACTTAATTTTTCCCAAGGTCGTGGTGTGGTCCTCTTAGTGCTTCCCGACACTAGGAACATGTGGAGATTAGAATTGTATTAGAAGTCCTAACCTCTACACAAGTCAAATCATTAATCGTTTGATCCATCAATTTTTTCAATGTCAACTTAATTTAAGCACAAGGATGGTCAATGAGAGACCTAATTATGCTCTTAAAAAGAGCCATTGGCTCTTAATTTCAGATCATGATAACAAAGCGCTGCAACATTTATGGACATCACCATTTGGTCACATCCATCCTCTTTGTTTGTTTATTTTGTTTTGACTGAGAAAGCAAGTAAATAAATTATTAGAATGAACAAAAAGTAAGGAGGTAAATTCTATTATTCAACCAAGAGACAAAATTAGTCAATATTGCCAAATACTATATATTGGTCGAAAAAGTACAAAATAATTAAGTGATTGAGTTGGAATTTCTTTTTTTAAAATATATATATATATATATATATATATATATATATCGGTGGTTCTACGCTGGGAACTGGAACTAGAACTAGATCGATACTCGCCAATTCTAGTAAATTAGAATCGGGAACCAAATTGATCTCCATGAGAACTGCTAGTTTCAAGCCAATCTCGTCCAGTTTCCAATGATTCCCAATTTCTTTGCACACCCTTATTGGTAGTGGATGTGTCGGATCAAGTAAGCCTTTTGGGCCTAGAGAGAGTGCCGATGGATGTTGGATTTTTTATTTTTTTGGGTGAGAATAGTTTGTAAGATAAATGAGACAATTTGGGAAATGAAATACGTGTGGAAGATGCATGAAAACAAATAAAAAATGGTAATTATAAGTTTCGAGGGGAGAGGAGTCTTTTTGATAATGATGTGAAAAGCAAAATCGAAGGTACTTTCAAAAAAAAAAAAATTCCGAAGAAGAAACTGCAGGTTGGTCAAATAATTTTAAAAAAAAACGGTTAAAAAGGAGGACGTCACTCATATAAGTAGGCCGGCGACGGCACCAACCGCCGAACGAAGTGGACCCCAAAAGCCGAACCCACGACCTCTCCGGAAGTTTTAAGGTTTCTTCTTCTCGCTCGCGCTCGCCATCGGCGGTTCCTGAAATCCTCTCGAGGGGCGAAGCCATGAGTTTGATCTCGACGCGCTTGCGGATCCAATCCACGGCTCCAGCAAGTGCAGGTCAGGGGATTTCTCGGAGCCTCTCGAGCCAGAGCCACAGCCAGGCCGGGAGTCACCGGCTGAATCGATCCAGGTTCATTCAGTTCTCTAAATGTGTCTCATATTGCAGCAATGTGCACTGGCCGTTCCATCCTTGATCTTCTGTTATGTAGTTCTTTCGAGGCGGATGTGAAAACCACTGTTACAGCAGATGCTCGGTGTCTTTTTTTTCCCCCCAGCCATCTGTGCCTAGGGAGCAGTTTTCTATCGTGGAGGTCTTAAAAAAATCAAATTGTTTTGTGCCTCATGACGTTCTCGCGGGTACGTTGCTGGCTCTTATATATCCGCCGTCCTTCACTTGGTTCACCATCAGGTTGCTAGATCTTCTCCAGATACGTTTCTGGGCTATAAATTTGTATCTCGATTCTTAATGGGTTCTATCGAATCTGCTTTCAGGTACTATGCACCTGCACTCGGGTTTCGGATGTTTGCTGTGAGGGTTAATTCCAGCGAGAGGGACTTTCTCGAAGCGTTTAGGAGACCGGCTGCTATTTTTGCTCGCTCTATCAACCAGTTCATTGAGAAGCCTCTTCTTGGTTATTTCTTTGGCATGATGTCCGTAGCAATGGTTTCGCTCCCAACGTCCATTGGTGAGTACTAGTCTCCCTTCCCTCTCTAAAGCCAGTGAACTGGTAATTGACTTTCTCTGAACCTGAACCTCAGGTGCTGGGATTATGCTGCTGTCTTGTATCAGCGCGGCTCAGCTTTCTAATTATGCTACATCTCTGACTGACCCATCAATGGCTCCTCTGAGTATTGTCATGACATCATTATCTACCGCTACGGCTGTTTTTGTGACCCCTTTATTGTCACTTCTTCTCATTGGCAAAAGATTGCCCGTCGATGTGAAAGGAATGGTTTCCAGCATTTTGCAGATTGTCGTCACACCCATCACTGCAGGGCTGCTTCTGAATAGGTTAAACACTCGCCTTTGCTACGTACATTTGCTAGGGAGTTTCATTAGTTAATATCTCATGGTTTGCTTTTAGGTTCTTCCCTTGGATTTCTAATGCCATACGACCACTTTTGCCGCCACTCTGTCTTTGTGACGGCTCTATGCGTTGGAGCACCTCTTGTGATGAACGTCGATTCCATCATTTCTTCATTTGGTTTGACGATCTTGTCACTCGTAATTGCATTTCATCTGACTGCATTCGTCATTGGATACTTCCTTCCCGGTTTCTTCTTCCGGAAGGCTCCTGATGTAAAAGCATTGCGAAGAGCACTATCCTTTGAGACAGGTGCCTCCTTTATCCATCCGCATAAGAAGAGGGTTTTCTTTTTTCTCCGGCTTAATAGCAAGTATCGTTTGCAGGAATGCAGAGCAGCCTTCTTGCGCTCGCTATAGGAAATAGATTCTTTCAAGATCCACTTGTGGCTGTGCCTCCAGCTATCTCTGTAAGTGAAAATACCAATTGTCAACGGAACTTTATTTTTGTTCTTTTTGGTAAATAAATCTCACTCATCTCATAGCAAATGGGAGCTAAACTTCTATATTGGTTTTTGAAGAAAGTAGAGTATTATGATCAGTTAAAGTTCTTTCCTTTCGCGGGCCACACTAAAGCTAATCCTTTAGTAATTTGCGTGTTCCTTTAAACTATATGCTTGAGATCTTCTTACTTTTAGGCTCGACCACACTAGCCCTTTTCGCATTTGAGTGCCGACAGCATAGAACACCCCCGAAAACAGGTCAAGTTAGCTTGTGGAGCAATTTAGAATTTTTTTCTTTGTCAATTCCTTTTCATGAGAGGTTTTCTTCTATATTATCATACGGAATGCCACTGTATCCGAGGAATAATTCTGTAGCCAATCAAAAGTCATGCCTTTGTGGCGGCCCTCTTTGATCGAAGAATTCCTGCAGCCTGCATGTCTGATGATGCGTGCAGATATTTGAGGAGCGGCCACAAAATTAAGGTTAGGGGTCGAGGAAAACCGACGACGACGACGAGACAAGAGATGGAGGATGGAATGGGATGATGGCTGGCTGGAGATCGCAGTCAGCGCATGAAGGAGGAAGATGGAAGAAGCAGGGCGGAGGAGACTCGTCGGCTTCATCGCTCTAGGGTCTCCTTCTCCCTCTCTCGCGGAGCAGGCCAGTCTCTCGCAAGGCGCATGATAGGGTACACCGACCCGCACCCTAACACAACCCACAGCTGAACACGCGTTTAACATTGAGCTGATGTTCAGACCCGAATAATAGGCCTCTCTGTCCTTCTCTCTCCCCCAAATTGATGGTCACACCTGAATAATAGGACCTCTCGGTCCATCCCTCAATAGTAACACCCCAAAAATTGATGTTCAAACCCGAATAATATGACCTCTTTGTCCATTCCCTCACAGTAACACCCCGAAAATTGATGTTCAGACCCGAATAGTACGACCTCTCTGTCTCTCTTTGTTGCTCTCTCTCCCCCCAGAACTGAACTACTCTGCCCCCCTGCCCCTCCTTCCCTCTCTCAATCTCTCTCTACCTCCCTCCCTCCCTCGATGATATAATTTAACGAAGAAGTTCTTATTTTGGTCTGCACTCTTCTAGTGACGAATGCATTCCAATCTTCAATCAACCCTTCGGGAGATTACGTCGATGGTGAAGCCATCATATCTGCCAAACACCCTTTAGCATACAAATATTTCTTAATTTGCAATGGCTCGTGTTATATTCTCTCGTTTAGCGTGATTCTGATCACGGCAGGTAATATGATTTTTTTAGGCAAGAAATTATTACAAAATTCTCCTTTATCCATACGGTAATAGCTGAAAAGTTACGGGGTAGAATATGAAATTCAATTTATTTAGAAATAGATCATGAAACCGATGGTTTGTGAATTAGTCTGCACTCTTCTGGCAACTAACACATTCTAGAACTTCTTATTCTGGTCATATAATAGTTGATGAGCTTAATTGCGTATTAATCGAAAATTCACAAACCATCGGTTTCATGATCTATTTCTAAATAAATTGAATTTCATATTCTACCCCGTAACTTTTCAGTTATTACCGTATGGATAAAGGAGAATTTTGTAATAATTTCTTGCCTAAAAAATCATATTACCCGCCGTGATCAAAATCACGCTAAACGAGAGAATATAACACGAGCCATTGCAAATTAAGAAATATTTGTATGCTAAAGGGTGTTTGGCATATATGATGGCTTTACCCTCGACGTAACCCCCCGGAGGGTTGATTGAAGATTGGAATGCGTTCGTCCCCAGAAGAGTGCAGACCAGAATAAGAACTTCTTCTTTAAATTGTGTCATCGAGGGAGGGAGGGAGGGAGGTAGAGAGAGATTGAGAGAGGGGGGGGGGGGGGGAGAGCAGTTCAGTTCTTGGGGGGGGGGAGAGCGAGAGAGAGAGATAGAGAGGTCGTACTATTTGGGTCTGAACATCAATTTTTAGGGTGTTACTGTTGGGGGAGATGGACAGAGAGGTCCTATTATTCGGGTGTGACCATCAATTTGGGGGAGAGAGAAGGACGGAGAGGCCTTTTATTCGAGTCTGAAAATCAGCTCGATGTTAAATGCGTGTTCGGTTGTGGGTTGTGCTTAGGTGCAAGTTGGTGTACGTTATCATGCGATAGGCCCATGACCAAATCTATATTACGATCCTTTCAAAAGACCTTTTTGATTGATCAGATTGTGCTCATTGCGAATGTTTCTGAAAGCCTTTGATATAGGTTATGTGAGATACCCTTAGCAATCAGTTACTTTCCACACGAATAAATGAGATCAAGCAGCCATTTTATCAAGAGTGTGTGAGAAATCCTTTTTGACTAAGAAGTTCTAGTTTGGCACACTTAATGAGCTTTTTTCACGATATATAGCCGTTCTGATAAAAACTTGACTCCTGGAGAATTTGATGATTAATGATATATCCTCAAGCAAGATGATAGTTTTGTGTCAGATGATACTGATTGACATCAAATGTTTTTTTAAAGTAGTCGGACTTAACTTGATTAACTTGTTCAATTAATATTGCATTATTACCAATATATCTCTTGATGACGCCCCCTAATGACATTTGCTCAAGTCTAGTTTGACAGAATTCCTCAGTGAAGTCATGCAGTTTTCAAGGGGTTAGCGGGTGCTTCCCTGAAAAACCAAAAGTTCATGGTCAATCTTAAACCATGCCATCTCTAAGGGTTCATGGTCAGCCTTAAACCATGCCGTCTCCAGAGGTTCATGGTCAACCTTAAATCATGCTATCTCCAAAGGTTTATGATCAACCTTAAACCATGTCATCTACAAAGGTTCATGGGTTTTCCTCAAACCATGTATTTTCAACCCGGTCGAAACCCGTTGTTACACGGTGAGACTTTCACTCTTCTTATGACACGGAGAGCTTTTGTAGCTCGGAGTCTTCCTTTCTTCTTATGACACAGAGAGCTTCATAGCTCGGAGTCTCCCTCTCTTCCTATGACACGGTGAGCTTCTAAGCCCGGAGTCTTTCTCTCTTCTTATGACACGAAGAGCTTCTGTAACCCGGAGTCTTTATTTTTTCATATGACACGAAGAGCTTCTGTAGCCCGGAGTCCTTCTCCTTCTTCTTATGACAAGGAGAGCTTCTATAACTCGGAGTCATTCCCCTTCTTCCTATGACATGGAGAGCTTTTGTAACCCGGGGTCATTCTTCCTATGACACGGAGAGCTTTTGTAGCTTGGAGTCCTTCTTCCTATGACACGGAGAGTTTCTGTAGTCCGGAGTCCTTTCCCTTTTTCCTATTACACGGGGAGCTTCTATAGCTCGGAGTCTATCTTTCTTCCTGTGACACGGAGTGCTTTTGTAGCCCGAAGTCATTTTCTTCCTCTTATTGACAAGACACACTTCCATAATTATGAGTCATGTCCGTCGACCTAACGTGTGCCTACGCATCTAGGTCTCTCTACCATCGATATAATTTAGGTGTCTTCTATTTTTTAATACAACCTCTTCGAGGTTACATTTAAAGAGGGGCAGCTGTTAATATCTAACTTTTCCTCAAATGCATAATTTAAAAAAAATGCATAAAAAATTAATTTAAATTATTAATTTAAAAAAATTGAAATTGAGAGAGGCCGGGTTGGGCTACATCAAACCTTGGCCCGACCCGCCTCTTTTCTTTTTGTCCCTACACAGCCCAAGCCGTTTCCTCTTGGGCCCAGCCCATGCTAGCCTCTTCCTCCTCTGCCCATCTTCGTGCAAGAAACCCTAGAGAAAAGAGGACAGCAACACAGGGGCAGGAACGAAGAGAAACACAGAGAAAACTAGGGGAATCGAGGAGAGCAGAAGAGAATGCAGAGAGAGAGAGAGAGAGAGAGAGAGAGAGCTCGAGACACCGAGAGAGGAGCGGACAGAGCATCAAGCAGGGAGAAAAAGGAGAGCAAAGAGGAGAGGGGAGAAAGAAAAAGCTCCGCCACTGGTAGCCAAGCCCCTGCGATTGCCGCCTCCGTCCAAGCTAGACTGCCGCCGTCATCGCCCGTTATGTCGTGCCGGAATGCTGACCCCAAGCCACTGCTACTCGCGATCCTGTTCGTGTCGTCACTGTTGCCCAGGAGCCGCAATGCTGCCGCAGCCATCGCCTCCACCCTTGCTTGCCTCTTCACCTAAGCCGCGAAGTTGCTGCAGCCTATGCTGTCACTTGCTTGTCCGCAACCCGCCTGTTGCTTACCCTACACTGTCCGAGCCACCGCCCTCCGACCTAGACCGCTACAACGGCTGCAGCGTCATCGCCGTTGCAGCCCTCAGCCTCCGCCCGACGCCCGCAACTTGTGACATCGCACCTCCACCCGTCTCCGCAGCTGCCGCTCACCGCGTCACTCTTTTATATATATATATATAAAAGAGTGATCTGTCATGTGTGATATTCACAATCTTTTATTCATTTATTTAAAAAAATTAATATTTGAGTCCAACACAAGTCGCGCAAATAAATTAGACTCGTTTGTTAATTTTTTGACATCATACGATCGCTAGATTTTCCATAACCAAATAAAGACTCAGCTTTTATTACAAGTTGAGTGGAGTCGATGTCAAGTTGTTTACAAGCCACCAAAAACCAAAAAAAGGCGATATCATAAGTCACAAGTGGTAAGTTGAACATGGACCTATCAAAATTTATTAGGATGTGTTTGGTTCAGTAGTATTCGTAAAAGATTTTGGACCTATGAAAGCTAAAGACCCTTGTGCCCAAGTTGAGATGCTTGGCAATATAACATCAAAGGCTTTTGAGCCAAAACTAGCATTTCCAAAATCGCTTAATCTAATGACATGTATTGTGCTCAGTTGGGTTTTTGGGAATGTCATTGGGAAAATATAAAGGATTTTAGGTTGAAGGGGTTTTTTCAAAATATAAATAGTGCTTAGTAAATTATAGTTTGAAAGTACATTGAGGATCAACTTTGATTTAAAATAGTATTTGGAAAAATTACACTTTATAAAGGAATTTTGCTTTTTATAAAAAAAATAAATAAATAAACCCTCAAACTAGCAAAGGACTCAAGCTATTGATGAGCCACATTGATGCTAGATTTGCCCAAATCTGGCTTGCTCTCAAGATACAACTTTTCTAAGGGGCTTTGGCCCAAAGCCCCTTGAGAAAAACTTAGCTTGTTTGCCAATTGTTTTTAGCCCCCTCTAGTCAAATGCTAGCCTTGGCAAATTTTTGAAAGGCCATTTCCTAAGGTTAATTAAAAAAAATTTCTTCCAAAAATTTTCATCAACTTTTTTTTTTTTTTTGGTTTTTTGGTTTGGCCCTTGTAGATAGGGGTGAGTATGGTTCCAGCGTAAAACCTGGAACCTAAGAACCGAATCGATGAAAACCTGTAGGTTCCAAGTTCTAAGGTATGCAGGGTAGATTCTTGGTTCCAAAACTGAGAAACCCATTTCAACGGTTAGGTTCTAGGTTCTTAGTTAGAGGAACCTAGAATCTATACCTATAACCCGGAACAACTTTTAATATTTTTATTAATATCTCCGTGCAATCTTCAAATATTCTATGTTGTTTGATGATGAGTGTATAATCTAAAAGCACTAGTTCGAGTTTCCATTTTATGGCTAAGACTTTTACTTTATTAATGTTCATATTTTTCATGTATATAACTATAGGTTATGATTAGTGAATTGTAATCGTTCATATAATAATATAAATGGGACTTGGGTAGACTTTCGAACCTATGACAAAATAGGTTCCAAGTTCCGAAAAAATGAGGAACCTGTTCTAACAGATAGTTCCAAGTTCTAGATGGAACTTAAACGGAACTTAGATTCGTTCATCCCTATTTCTATCTAGTTGAATTCCTTACGAAGAATTCTTTTTTTTTTTTCTATTGATAGTTTTGTTCATTTTGTACTATCTTTAATGAATGACAAGCTTGTTTATTATTATTGTGTTCATTTTCGTTTTGTTTAACTAAAAATAAAAATAAAACCTGTTAGACTTTGAAACCGACTCTGAAACCTGTGACAAGGTAAGTTCCAGGTTCTAGGTTTCGATTGGTAGGTTCCAGGTTCCAAAAAATGATAACCTTATACCCGATGGTAGATTTCAGGTTCTAAGCGGATTCTGTAAGGAACTTGGAACCACTCACCCCTACTCGAAGGGACTATTCATCTTCTCTGGAGAAGCTTCGTTAAGAGTTGTGTGAGGTCAGTTGACGAGGTCAAATTTGGCTACTAGTAATCTAGTTTGGTGCTAGCCAGCCTCATTTAAGAGCACCAACCAGTCGTTGAGCCTTTCGCCAACTTTGAAGTTTTTTTTTCAAAAAAAAAAAAAAAGCAAAAATGCTTTATAAAGTGTGCATTTTCTAAACACTATTTAAATAAAAATTGTTTCCCAAATGAATTTTCCCGAACACAACATGCAAGTCCTGCCCAATATTGGCTTTGAGCATTTTCAAAATAATAATTCACGGGTTAATTTTTTCTCTCTTCTGATTTTGCGCTCGTTAAACTATCCAAATTTTAGTTTTTACCCTAACTGGCTTTCTTGTGCAGATTTGACCGACATTATTAATGTCGATAGGAAGCTTAGATTTGACCGTTTTGGATCTCTCTGGTCTAAAAACATTCGTACTCCCTCATGCTCACAAAAGAAATCTACCCCTCCCACTGCTTGATGCCACAGCTCAATCGCGAAGCCAGCAAGGATGCCCTCGCCCTTACCTACCGCTCGCGCCTCTCTACGCGCATCCCTGTCTTCGTTAGTGGGGAGATCGTTCACAACTGGCAAAGAGGAGGCCACGCGAGTTCGATATGAGCTCATAGCTTGCGATCGTGGAGGCCAGGCAAGGTCAAGCCCGAGCTCATGAGGGATGTGACTGGTCGCGAGCAGGTGCGATAACCTGGCGAGTCGCCTAAGCTAGCTAGCAAAGCTTGGCCATGGTTGCCAAAATCGAGATCGTCAACCTTGAGTTGGTTGTCGCGACCTAATTTTCAGGTGCATCACCTAAAATTAGGTTAATGGACTACTAAGTCTTTAAACTTAGCTCGGGCTCTCCCAAACTCATACCAATTTACGACTTAAGGTTCCAATATTTAACATGCAAAAGCTTATTAATTATGAGTCACCACTAATCAGTTTACGGTAGGTCGATTAGACACCTAAGTAAAATAATTTAAATATTATTTTACTCCTACGAACGAGAGTCTATGGTTACGGGAACTTAATTACACTAGATTTCTAATGCCCTTTCGATATCATTTCTTTTATTTTTCAAAAATGTTTTTGCAGGCAACTTGGATTTATTTAAACCTAAATTACTATCATGCAAATATAGTGACCACACGGGTGCTCAACCATCATTAAATATTCAATAAGTAAATTGCATCACACAAAACAAATCACACAAAGCAAAGGATTTTTTTTTTTTTTTTGATTTTTTTTTAAAATAGAATTTTTTTATAAAAATGCATTTTTAACTGCATGACCTAATTTTGCTAAAAAATAAATGATCTTATTATGCAAACTAGTTAATATGCACCTCATATTTTTTATTTTTTTTGTTGAAATTCGAAATTAATAAAAACCATAATTAAACTATCTAAAAAATAATAAGTTTCTAATTTATTTTAGGGATTAATTTGACTTAAACCCTATCCTATCTTAGAAAACTATTTTTTTAGAAAATTTCTAATTTACTAACCTACATGTCTAATTTATTAAATCTAGATTTTGATTTTTTGATTTTTTGATTTTTTTTTTTAGTGTTTTTCCAAGATAAACAAATTTCATATAAACTAATCAAACAACAACTAAAGGATTAAAATAATTGAAAAAATAACATGTTGTTTCACAGGTCAGATTAACGATTACTCTAACCCAGAAAACAAATAAGTTCAAAATAATTAAAAATCTGATCCGAAATCTTACGACTCAAATTAATAATTATATTGATTCAACAATTAAAATATTATCAATAAACCCCAAAATTTAATATAATTAAAAAAATGGTTCAACATCTTACTGATCAAATTAGTAATTACAATAATTTTGGGGAAAACCCCTGCGGATAATGCCTACAAGATTTTATGAATATTAACATCCGATATTGCAATTTAAATTACCAAACTTAAAGATGCTATCAAATAAAATAAAAAATAATAAACTAAACTACCTAAATGAGGGGACTTGCAGCAGCGTGGGTTGGCGTCGGACGAACGGGGGCCGACGTCGGAACTCCGGCGAGGGGACTGGCAGAGGTGTGGCGTCCGGCGCTGCGTCGAGCGGAGCGGGGATGGTGGCACGGCGTCGCGGAGGTCTGACGTGATCTGGGCTGCTGGTTGCGCGGAGGTGCGGACGCGGCTTCGGCTGAGGGAGAGGCTCCGGCGCGGTGGCGTGCGGCGGGCTGAACTCGGCGACGAGCGGGGATGCGAGCTGTGGTAGCGGCGCGGCGGCGATGCTGCTGATGCTCGGGAGGAGATGGTGCAGAGCTGGGCGATCAGCGGCGACGAGCGGACTGCAGCTGCTGCTCGCGGGATGCAGCAGTGGCGAGTGCAATGGCGCGACGATGGGCGCGCGCGAGCGAGGGTTGATGACGCGGCGTCGGGTGCTAGGTTGCGGGCAAAGCTCGGACTCAGGCGTCGGCACCGGTGCGGCGGCGGTATCCCGAGCAGAGGACTTGATCACAGCGAGGCAGGCGTCGGATGCTGGTGCAGGCGCGGCAGCAGGGCTTCGGTGCGACGATGGGCAGTGGCGTCGGCTGAGGCGCGGGTTGCTGCAGGTGCTCGGGCAGGCGACGAGCGGCGCTCGGGGAGGGCGCGTCAGCAACAGGCGGAAGGCGCACGACACTCAGGCAATGGGTGTCTGAGCGGAGTGGCGAGGATCCGGAGCTGCAGGGGACGCCGGGGCGGAGGTGTAGGCGTCGCTCGAAGGAGCGCGGCAGTGATGGGTGGGCAGCGGTGCCGCAACCGGCGATGGTGGTGGCAGGCGGACTGAGGTGCCGCGGTGGTGCAGCGACGAGCGGCAAGAGATGGGTGCCGGCGTCGAGGGAAGCCCTCCTGAAGAAGACGATCCCTTTTCCCCTCTCTTTCTTTTTTCTTTTTCTTTTTTTATTCCCTCTCTCTCACGTCACTTCTCTTCTCTCTTTCCCTCTTTTCTTTTCTTGACTTTTTTTTTCTCGAAAACAAAGACAAAAGAACTCTATTTTTTTTTTTTTTTAATTTCGAATTCTAACGAAATGAAAGAACCACTCACTTTTTTTGCACTGAAAATTTTTCTGAATTCGCCCCATTGTCACAAAAATTGTGGCTCCTTTTTATAATGATTTCCAGACGGCTATTTTTATAGCAACTTTCGAATTTCCATATTCTCGTCATTAAATTAAATCAAGGCTGCAAATCGGAACGTAATTTCGCAATCAATTTGATTTTGTTCCGATTTCTTCTATTTTGTAAAAATTCTTGCCATTTATTCATTTGATTTTCAAATTACTTCTGCATTTGACAAAATTCAAATATCCATCGGAATTCCAAATTTCCATGCATAATCAATCAAATCAATTTCCCTCATTTTTTCATTTTTCCTTTTATTTATTCAAATGAAATCTTTATTTTCCTTATTTCCCTAGATTTGCTAAAATTAAGTGTCAACATTGGTCTAGTCTTGGGCAAGCGCAATGATGATCGCTAAGCTCCGAAAGAGCAACAACATGTGCTGTTAAGAGGGGAAGACATTGGAAAAGAACCAAAAGCTATAAATCTATTACATTAATACCAATTAAATCTTAAAAATTTCAATTGTATATATAGTATCAAATTTTTTCACATTGATATTAATTCAATCCATCCAGCTATTTTTTTTTATTTATGAAAATTGCTGATGTAGACGCTGGACATTTGACGTGGCATGACCAATGCTAAAGTTGACATTTTTTTAAATAATTTGTGATATTTTCTTATTTCTTTTCTTCTCTTTACATTTTTGGAGCATGAGGCCTAACAAGGTTGCCAGCCAACCCTCATTGGCAACGCAACAAAAGAAGGTTGTGCAACCCTCATTGACACTGGCAATCACAAATTACCCCTAATTTCCTTCAAGCGGGTAAGACCAGTAATGGCCAAAGAGAGCCTCCCAATGAGTCCTCTCCTCTGCAGCGAAATGTTGGCCACGCAACCCTTGTCATTGTAATCAACACTTTGGAAAGACGAATCTCAAGGATTGCCATTGAGGGTATACGATGAAAGGTACTTGCTTTCTAGGCATAGGCTGGCTTTCATGTCCACGAGAGCTCTCAACTGCACTTGTTGCAAAGACAAACACGTTGCTTTGGCTCCCAAGGAAGAAAGACTCAAAAGAAGAAGAGACACTTTGAGGAAGAGAAACCCATCTCAAACCCAGATCTGGTGAGGGTTGCAACGCCCTCTCTTGTGGGCAGGCTCCTCAGGAAAATAAGTAAAGAAAAAAAAATATAAAAAGGCTCTAAAAAATTATGAAATTTTATTTAAAAAAATTACTTCAACTCCGGTCATGTCACATAAGACGCTTAGTGTCCACATCAACATTTTTTGTGCTAAATTAAGAATAGACTGAAGTGGTACCGATTTAATAAAGGTTTAAGACTAAATTAGTCTAATTGAATGGTTTAGGATTGAATTGATACCACTACAATAAATATAGGACTGTTTTTTATACTTTTCCTGAAAATATGGTAGTCAAAGGTCAACATGGTCTGAGTGGGTCCGTTGGTTTCACGGATCCACCTGAGAATCGGATCTGGTTTGGTTCCTAAGTGGGTCCATGGAACTAATTCCCAATCTTTACAAACATACATTTATCAATTAATATCATGGTGAACCTAGTTTCTATGTAGAGCACTAAAATTTGTTTGGCCTTAAATTCGAGTTAAATTGCAAGCTATTGATTTTGATTAATGATTGAAAATTTTAGGGTGGAACGAATCAATAATACTCATTAATTAGAAACTTAATTTTTCCAAAGATCACGGTGTGGTCTTCTTAGGGTTTCCCGAAACTAGGAACATGTGGAGATTAGAATTGTATTAGAAGTCCTAACCTCCACATAAGTCAAATCATTAATCATTTGATTCATCTTTTTTTCAATGTCAATCTAATTTAAGCACAAGGATGGTTAATGAGAGACCTAATTATACTCTTAAAAAGAGCAATTGGCGTATCATGATGACAAAGTGCTGCAACATTTATGGACATCACCATTCGGTCTCATCCATCCTCTTCGTTTGTTTATTTTGTTTTGACTAAGGTAGCAAGTAAATCAATCATTAGAATGAACAAAAAGTAAGGGAGTTAATTCTATTACGCACCCATGAGACAAAATTAGTCAATAATGTCAAATATTATATATTGGTCGAAAAACTACATCAAGTGATTGAGTTGGAATTTCTTTTTTTAAATATGTATATATATTGGTCTAAGGAGGTGGTTCCACGCTAAGAACTAGAACTAGATCAGTACTCACCTATCCTTGTAAATTAAAATCGAGAACCAGATCGATCCCCATGAGAACTATTGGTTCTAGGCTGCTCCCGTCTAGTTTCCAATGCTTCCTGATTCTTTCACACACCCTTATTGGTAGTGGATGTGTTGGATCGAGCAAGCCTCTTGGCCCTGAGAGAGTGCGGGTGGATGTTGGAATTTTTTTTTTTTTTTTTTTTTGGGTGAGAATAGTTTGAAAGATAAAATGAGACAATTTGGGAAATGAAGTACGTGCGGAAGATGCAACTTGAGATGCATCAAAACGAATGAAAAATGGTAATAATAAGTTTCGAAAGGAAAGGAGTCTATTTGATAATGATGGGAAAAGCAAAATCGAACATACTTTCAAAAACAAATTCCGAAGAAGAAACTGCAGGTTGGTCAAATAATTTAAATAAAAAAAAACGGTTAAAAAAGAGGACGTCACTCCTGTAAGTAGGCCGGCGACGGCACCAACCGCCGAACGAAGTGGACCCCAAAAGCCAAACCCACGACCTCTCCGGAAGTTTTAAGGTTTCTTCTTCTCGCTCGCGCTCGCCATCGGCGGTTCCCGAAAACCTCTCGAGGGGCAAAGCCATGAGCTTGATCTCAACGCGCTATCCAATCCACGGCTCCAGCAAGTGCAGGTCAGGGGATTTCTCGGAGCCTCTCGAGCCAGAGCCAGAGACAGGGCCAGGCCGGGAGTGACCGGCTGAATTGATCCAGGTGCGTTCAGTTCTCTAAATGTGTCTCATATTGCAGCAATGTGCACTGGCAGTTCCATCCTGGATCTTCTGTTATGTAGTTCTTTCGAGGCAGATGTGGAAAACCACTGTTAACAGCAGATGCTCGGTGTCTTTTTTTTCTTTTTTTTTCTTTCAGCCATCTGTGCCTAGGGAGCAGTTTTATATCGTGCGGGTCTTAAAGAAATCAAATTGTTTAGTGCCTCATGTCGTTCTCGCGGGTACGTTGCTGGCTCTTATATATCCGCCGTCTTTCACTTGGTTCACCATCAGGTTGCTAGATCTTCTCCAGATACGTTTCTGGGCTATAAATATGTATCTCGATGCTTAATGGGATCTATCGAATCTGCTTTCAGGTACTATGGACCTGCACTCGGGTTTCTGATGTTTGCTGTGGGGGTTAATTCCAGCGAGAGGGACTTTCTTGAAGCGTTTAGGAGACCAGCTGCTATTTTTGCTGGCTATATCGGCCAGTACATTGTGAAGCCGCTTCTTGGTTATTTATTTGGCATGATGTCCGTAACAATGTTTTCGCTCCCAACGTCCACTGGTGAGTACTAGTCTCCCTTCCTTCTCTAAAGCCAGTGAATTGGTGATTGACTTTCTCTGAACCTAAACTTTAGGTGCTGGGATTATGCTGGTGTCTTGTGTGAGCGGGGCTCAGCTTTCTAATTATGTACATTTCTGACTGACCCATCAATGGCTCCTCTGAGTATTGTCATGACATCACTATCTACTGCTACGGCTGATTTTGTGACCCCTTTGTTGTCACTTCTTCTCATTGGCAAAAGATTGCCTGTCGATGTGAAAGGAATGGTTTCCAGCATTTTGCAGATTGTCGCCGCAACCATCACTGCAGGGTTGCTTCGGAATAGGTTAAACTCTCGCCTTTGCTACATACATTTGCTAGGGAGTTTCCAACCCCCCCCCAAGGGGGCGCGAAAACGGGGGGTCAAGTTAGTTTGTGGAGAAATCTAGAATTTTTTCTTTGTCAATTCCTTTTCATGACAGGTTTTCTTCTATATTATCATTCTGAATGTGACTGTATCCGAGGAATAATTCTGTAGTCAATTAAAAGTCATGCTTTTGTCGCGTCCCTCTTTGATCAAAGAATTCCCACAGCCTGCATTTCTGATGATGCGTGCAGAAACTTGAGGAGCGGCCTTTCCTTTTTTCCTATGGTGTACAGACTGCGATGACGTCTTTGATGGGCTTCTCCGTTGTCATGCTCTGTGCTCGGAGAAGGGCGACCGGCCAGCGAAGCAGATCTTCCTTGGAAATGCTCACCATATTCGACTTTGATCCTCCAGTTTGCAGGCTTGGATGGCAATCTCATCGACTTTTAGAGCTTGCGCATAGGAGAAAGACATACAGAGGACGGCGATCCTTGCTTACGTGGAATGGTCTATGTCCATAATGCACGTGCTGGTGTTAGCAACACATTTTCCATATGAAGTAGATAAATTCCCTCAATAAATGAACACCCATAAACCTGGCCCACGCCACAACTGCCATTCCAGCACTTTCATGTATATATCAATTTTTCCATTCATGTTCTACATCAATATTAGTAATGAATAAGTTGTTGCCACAAAAACTTGAGCCAACCATATGGTGAATTTGGTGCACATCCTCCTCCTTAGAGATACGCCGCTTATGAGAATTATAATTGTGGTATTCGCGAGAGTATACTATAATTATAATTCTTATAAGTGGCGTAGCCTTAACGAGGTGGGTGTGCAACAAATTTACCATGTTTATCGCGTGGTTGGCTTAAGTTTTTGTGGCAGCAGCTTATTCATTACTAATATTGATGTTGAACACGAATGGAAAAATTGATATATACCATGAAAGTGCTGGAATGGCAGTTGTGACGTGGGCCGGGTTTATGGGTGTTCTTTTGTTGAGGGAATTTTATCTACTTCATATGGAAAAGGTGTTGCCAAGACCAGTACATGCATTTATGGACATGGAATATTTTTTAGAATAGGATTTACATACTCTTCCAACTTTGATACCAATATTAATGAAAAATGCTAACGTCTCTTTTTTATTATTTTATTTCTCTTATGTAATGGTAACGTGATTAAAACATAAAATATAAGACAAAAACTAGATTGTTTTGTTTAAATTTGATTTTTAAAACAAATTTTATTTAAATTATATAAAAAATAAGCAAACTTACAAAAATACCAAAAAAAAAAAAAAATAATTAATTTTGTCCTTGCTGCCGCTGCCATCACCTATGGGTGGGAATGGTTGGTGGGGTTTATTTGGCCCCAGCCAAAGGTCGACAACCCTAGCCCATTGCAAGTAAGGGTTTGCCTCACCATCACCAGCCCTTCTCAATGAAGGTGGGGTAGCGACATGCTATGCAGTTTTCTTCTTTCTTCTTTTTTTTTTTTTTTTTTAAATTATTTTTAAAGTTTTCTTACTTTTTAATATACTATAAATAAAATTTGTGTTAAAAAATCACATTTAAACCAAAATAACATCATTTTACTGACGTTAACACCATAGAAGATAGTTAAAAAAAGAAAAAAGAAAATCCACCTCATCAATTTTCGTTTGTCGAATTGAATGAAGTTAACGAAAATGTTTGATTACACCAATATAATGATTTGCATTTTTTGAAAGATTTACTAATCAATTACATTTTCGTCACAAATTTTTAAATCTCTAGCGTACTTATAAAAGAAAAGGAAAATTCCAAAACATGGCATGAAGTGTCCTCATTTTTTAATATAAAAATCCGAAATATACCCTGTTTCAAATAAGGCTAAAATGTTATCACTTTTTCAAATAAAAGCTTAAATTAATTATGTCTGTTTCAAATAAGGGCATGACTTTCCAATGATCGAGAATATTTTCATCATTTGCTCTTTTTTCTTTTCTTTTTTCTGGTTCTTCTTCCTTCTTCGTCAACAGTAGACCGACCACCAGCGATGCTTGCAGAGCGCTGGGGGAGGGTTGCCCTCACCCAATCTGGTGAGGGATGGCCTCACCCTAGGGGAGGCTGACCCTCGCAGCCATCAATGAGGTTGGCCCTTGTTGGCTCCGCGACCTCACCTATGGGCTATGGCTGAAGAGGGCTTGGCGGCCTTGCCTATGGCTGATGAGGACTTAATGGCCTTCGCTCATTGCCAATGAGGGTCTGCTGGCCCTAGGCGAGATCGACCCTCGCCAAATCTGATGAAGGTGGCCTCTCTCGTAGCTAGCAAGGATTGTAGAGCCCTTGTTGGGCTTTCTCAAAGGCCAACAAGGGTCGCCAACCTTCAGTGGCCACCACTACCATCGACCAACATTAGAGAAGAAGAAAAGAAGGTTTAGACAAAATTACTCTTGATCGATTAGAAAATTTAGCCAGTTGGTAATTGACGAGATAAGACTCTTATTTGAAATAACAATGATCACTTCATATCCTTATTTAAAGTAATCATAACCATTTCCAATGTCATTAGAGGTATTTCCAGCTCTTTTTTAACAAAAAAATTCTGAAAAAAAAATAAAAAAGAGGAAAAATCCGTATAGTTCCCAAAGTCCCAGAACTAGAGTACTTCTTCTTCTTCTCCCCGAAGCAATGATGGCGAAACCAACCGCTGCTCCTCTCTCTCTCCCCCGCCGACCTTCTCTCCGCCCCTCCGCCCTCTCGTCCCTCCCCGCTCCGCCGCATTCCTCGCCTCTTCGCCTCCTCGCCAGGACCGCCCCCTCACCGAGCCCTCCCGGGGCCACCGCCCGAGGCTCGCCGGCCGCCGGGGCGGCGAGCCTGCTCGGAGGAGCCGCCGCCGCCGGCTGCTGCTGCTGCTTGGCCCTGTCGCTGGCGGGGCCAGCGTCGGCCGCCGCCGAGACGGCTGCGCTCGTCGGTCCTTCCCTCCAGCTCGCCGAGCCCGCCAACGCGCTGTCCTTGCCTACCTGGGTCGTCCACGTCTCCAGCGTCGTCGAATGGTACGTTGCATCGGATTGTGCTGTGGCGATTTTGGTCGTGCGTTTGTGCCGAGTTCGGAGCTGCTTGAGCAGGTTTCGTTAGTCAGATTTTCTGGCTTCTGGCTTTTGAAATTGGCATGACGAGCTCTTGGCCAGCATTAGAACTTGGAAGCGAGTGCCGTGAATAGAGGCGGCTGGGCCCAAGCTTTGGGCTTTCGGAGGCAGCGGCTCGGCATGATTGTAGAGAATGTCGAAATTGTCTTTGATCGTGCACTGTGCAATTGCGACATGCTTCTGCCCGTCTTGGGCGAAGGAAAGGAGAGAATTTTGAAAGCCCGTGATTTCGAAACGCGATGTTCTTATAATTATTCTGAGCTGTATCATTTGCCTACTCTTGGAATCGAATGCTCTGTCATCATTGCTGTTGATCCTTAGTATTTGCAGTAGATATGAAGAAAATGCAACTTAACTGAACTGATTGCAGTCTGTTTATGTGGACAAACTTGTTGCATTGCTTTTATTGTTTCAATTATCTGTCGTTTGAAATTAGTCGCTTTCGTGTTCCAGTTAATAGAATCACTGATATTTCGTTCGATCTGTCTCTAGGATCACAGCTATGGCATTGGTGTGGCAATATGGAGAAGTGTCTGGATACGAGTCCTGGAAAGGTCTTTCCTGGGGTATGGTGAGTGACTTTGATACCCTGTGCAGGACTGTCTTTTGTGGTTTGTCTACTGAAAGACCCTCTGTTAATACAAACTTAGACGAATTTTCATGAGCCAAGTTCAACTGGTCGCTAAAAGTGTCATGAGGTGTGGTCCTTATTGTAGCAACCGCACTATACAGATTTTTGTCTCAGGGCTATGAACACGATACAAGAAAGGTTTAAAAAATCCTATCTATATCAAGGAACTTGCTTTTTTTTCATTTTTGTTAAGCTTGTTCTTTGTAGCTACCAAAATCTGATTTACTTTTCCACTCGTTCTCTTCTTTTTCTTTTTCCATGTCGAGCTTCTAATCTATGCGTCTATACCGCGTGGTCATTGTACTTCTTAATGGTATTTGTTAATGAACATCTTTAGTATATCTACATCATTTTGTTCCTTGATCGAATTTGAGATTCTTGAATAGTCTACTTAACAGTCAGTCAACTTGCTTGGATGCTGGCTATACAATATCATCCCCTCTTCTGCAAAATATCTTACTTCTGCAATAATCCGGTTTCTTATTTCATCTGTATTTACCATGTAATCGTACTATTTTTTGCTGTGTTGATTTTAGGTACCATTGCTTGGCGGAGCATTTTGTGCATGCACATGGCATTTCTTTTATAACTCTGAATCCCTGGAGGTATTATCTCAGTTTGAATGAGAGTTGTCTAAACATTTATGTCATTACTGAGTGTAAGGTGTCTCTATTTTCTACAGGTATTGGTGGCTCTTCAAGCAGCGCTGACTGTGATAGGAAATGCAACAATGTGTTTTGCAGCATTCCGCATATACAGAGCATCAGAGGAACGCCGTGGAAAATTGTGAAGCTTTCATGGTGCCTTCACATTCTATATGTGCCTAATGTGGTCTTCTGCCTATATTCCGTAACTCTACTGGATGAGACCTTTTTGTGAGGTCCATTCCTGCTAAGTAGATTTCTAAACTTTTCCCGATAAATCATTAGATTCTAACTTTGAATTCTTATTGAGCATCTTAAACTTCTACAAAGGATAGATATGATGACGTGCAGAATGTGTGATGACCCTTCTTTGGCAGGAATTACCACAAATTTTCTCGATGCTAGGAGCCGTCTCACTCATGAAGGTCAAATTTCATAGTCCTTGGTGGATTACATTGATATAGAATTAATCATGAGATGCTGGAAATGCTGGAGCCTTCGAGATTTCCTTGGGTTGATTTGTATGATGTATTTGTGCATAAGAGTGAAATTAATTCAGTCTCTGATAAGTTTGTATAAATCAATCGATTGGTAGCTTTCCATTAGGCTTCTTTCAAATGCATCTCTGGAGTGTGGATTTATCACCCGTTTGCCTCGTCTGTGGACTTACCAGTTTCTTTTCAAAGAAAAATCCATTTCCCAATAGGTTGATCAGGTTCAGCTTGTAACATGACATCTATGTAAAGCTGGAAATATGTTTTGCTTTTACCTTGTTAATAAATCCAAGCCAGCTAATTTCTTCTTCATTGTCTCATATGATTACCTTGCTTAACATATCATAATCTGGCTGATGCTGTAATGATTTTGTTCATCCTAGTCAAATGTTTTCAGAGAAATAAAACTGCGAGAAATTCAGCCATGTGCCCCACGTGTCTTGTTCCTCATAAATGCACTGCTGGAAAAATTTCTTACACTAACTTTGAGGATGGTGGGGAGATGAGAATATTATGCTCTTGCAATAATAGCATTGTGTTGACTTTCTGCGGGTATGTGCTCGTATTAAAGTGACTGAAGTAAATTGAAGAAATTTGGCACACTGCTGAAAATTCCTGAAGTGATTTTTTTTCCCATCCTACCTTTTGTCCAATGCATGGGTTTGCGATGCTTATTTTAAATGAGATAGGTAATTAGCATATATTTGTTTCACTAAGGCACATCCACAGGCCCCTGGTCTGTTCTTGCTGTACGGGCATAATCTCTGGCCAGACCTTTCATTTAAGGAGCATGTCCATCAATATATGAATTCATTGCTACATGTCATAGAACTCTACTAAGATAAGGCCTTTGGTGGGGAGGATGCCTGAATATTTTTATCCATTATTACATGACTCTAGAAATGTAAGTCTTTTGGGTGTTCTTATGACCCCATGTGGTTTAAAGCTGGAAAATCTTTCAAGATACGATAGGGAAAATTATGAATCTTGAACTGAGGTGACTAATGGAAAAATCTCCGACAGCATAAATCACTTTCATGACAAAAATAGAACCAACATTTCTGAGCCAAAATCTTTTTCTCAAAATTTGCTTTCAGAAATCAACATTATCTTTTGCTGTTCTCAAAGTAGGAACAACTGGTATCTGTGTTTCTTCTAATATATTTATCACTGGCAGCTTCCATTTTATCAGATTATGTCATGCATCATCGGAATCAGGAACGTACCTACACGGCAATTGATCTTGTATGCCAGTACTCTCCTTTTATGGGGTTTTGAAGCATCGTTTGTCAAATTAGCACACATTAAAATTCCTTCTAGGGTGTTCTCTCCATTCATATTGCTCGTTACAAGCTTGCATTTTCATGATTGCCGACCTTCCGACAGAAAACCATGAGTAGAGAAGCAGAAAGTAGACAAAGATGGTAAAGATTAATATGTGATCACTGATGTAATTGCTGAATGATATTATATCAGAATATTTTCGTGGGGCTGATTATTCAGCTGATTAAATTGATTTGAGTCTGAATTTAGGAGATAGCAGCAATTCTTAAACTTTCTCAATATCTTCTCAATGGAACTAAAAAAAAAAGAAAAACCGAAAGATATCATGATTACCCCGGATTAAAACTGCAATGAACTCAGTTGCCTGCACATCAACCCGCATAGTTTCTGACCGTGGTGAAAGTCCATCTCTAAGATTAGGCTATAAGTTCAGGGGGCAGCATCCAGCATAAGGGGAGGAGTTCATACATACGGCAATGACTGGATAACACATCTACCTTAAAGAAGTACACTAACTCACGCTTGCTTTATATCGTACTCTTCGTTTTATCAGTCTCTAACAAGCTTAATTATCATAGCAGAGTGCATCCTTCAATATCAGCCCTCAATCGCACCTGTGAAATCAACTGGTGGGTTGCGACGTTGATGAGGGAACTTATTCTGGAATTCCAACATTAAGGCCAAGTTCTCCTGATGGAGAAGATTAGCTTTCTTCCTCAGCTTCTCATTCTCTTCAATGATAGTTCGGTTCTCAAAGTACAGCTTCCAGTTCTGTAGTTCCATGTCCTTCTCCACGTTTTGCTCACCTCTCCACCTGATGAAAGGGCTTAAACAAATAAGTTTCCGTGATAACCAGCAGAGGGAGATTTGACTGCTGGACTAATAAAAAATCACAAATAGTGTGGGTTCAAGACGAAGATTCAACACTACTATGAGAAAACGGAATAAGAAGAAATGACATAATTATACTTGAAGCATACCTTGCTAACCTGTGAACTTGGATTCTTGATCTTCTCGGTCGTCGCCTTTTGTCAAAAGAGAAGAAGGAATGGGAAGGCATCATTTCTTCATTGTTAGAACACATTTTGTCACTAGATATGTTCCAGAGCAGATGATGTTTTTTTCTTCTTCTTTTTTCGAATGAATTGAGATGGTATGGTGAACAGAATCAATCTTGGAATACAAGCTCTTAAAAGGAGAGCTCATGTGCTGACGTGGCAGGCTATCTCTGTGTGTTTGTGTGTGTATGAGAGAGAGAGAGAGAGAGAGAGAGAGAGAGAGAGAGAGAGAAGGTCTGAACTTGGCTGCTCGACACTTTCTTTCCGGGGCAATGATGGCAGAAGAGAAAGGCAACCTCATATATTCTTCTCTTCTTAAGGGAAGAAAGAGTCTTTGTAGTTGTTTTTCTCCTTGGATTTTTCTCCAAATGACATATTCGGGGTAAAAAGTACAGCTGTTGTTTTGGAGAGTGACCGAGAGAGCAATGTTAAAGGCACAAAGGCTGGTTTACATACTGATGCGATGAATTCTAAGTGGGTTTTTAGACAAGCCATGATATACAAGACGACAAATGAGTTGCCATATCTTTGTGTAAGTTAATTTTTAGAGCAGTCAATGTATCTCTAGCACTATCAGCCTTAGTAGTTGAAGTTGTTGGTCAGTTTATCTCTAAAACCATCTTTGCGCGTGTTTAATGTAGTTCACTGAGAGTTCATTGCCTAATTACAGGTGACCTTATGCAGATCTTCATCCTATCGGTGCTGTTGGACGTGATTTAGAAAATAGAAAAAGAAAAGAAGGAGAAAACGAGCTAGTTCACAGAGTGGCTGTGATATCATACTAAAATAAACTCTACAGGAGACTATCATTAGACTGTGATAGTGAAAATCTGCCTGGTGATATTCACTGTGAAGAAGTTCTTGATGCATATTTGCAATTTCACTAGAGTGATATCCATCTCAGCCTGCGCCTGTTGTCTCACAAATTGGATTGCAGTGTCCATCTCCGTGTTGCAGTGTCCCGACCAACTGGTTGGTAAACCTACACGACCCTGAGGCATGCTGAAAAGGGCACACAGAAAACGTTGTTGTCAGTGCTCTCACCAAGTGTACCGAGGGTCCTCTATCCTATCCATGTTATTGGGGATACCTGTAATACCACGTCTCTCTCTCTTTAATTTTTATTTTATTTTTATATTTTTTAATGACGAGGAAACCCAGTTTCAGGAGTTACCAGCAATTCTTGTGAGTAGCTTTGTGTGATATTAGGTCGAGCCATCATCTGCAGCCTCTAGCATCCATTCATCAATAGGGAGCAATTTGGGAACATCTGTCATCTGCTGGAGGATTATGTTTGAGCCTTCAATTAGTTTATTGTGGTCGACTGTATCAAATTTGGTCTTGCTCTGGCATTATGATGAAAACCTGCCGAACTTTGTTGCCATGATTGCGTATGCGAGTGAAAAAAATTTACTGCTTGACTATGTCGTGGCAACTGTCAACTATCGTTGCAGCTTCCAGCAGATGCTGCAGGGTTGTCTATCCTCAGCGATTGCACAATTATGGAACTGATAGCTCCGAGGGTGGAACGCAGTGACTTTCTAGTAACGTCGGCAGGTGCATCCCGGCCGAGGAATCACGCATACAACAGTAGCTTGTGGTGTTTGGGAATTCATACAATAACTGTGTGTGCGCGCACACGCGTGCCCACGCGCGCGCGTGAGAGAGAGAGGTGATGGCTGATGTATCTCCTCGATCGGTTGTTGTCAACATGAAATTATTACTATACATGCATATAGGATAGGTGGAGGATGGCGATTGCAACAGTTCAAGGTCCAGGTTGATAAAAAGGGATGTGCATGTCAGAGTGGGTTTTGCCATCACTAGGTCTAGAGTATTTTCTATCTGCATAGAGCCTTGGTGGCCCATTGGCAATTGGCATCTTTGCGCTCCTCGCCTCCGCCTTTGCTATGCTTGTGCTCCTTTATTTCTTTGTTGCTTCCTCTCTCATCATACTGAATTTGAACCGGCAAACCTCAAGAGTCAAATTCCATATCGAAGGCTGGATCCACAATGGCCACTCTATTTTCCTCTGCCTTTGATGGCAAATGATGGTGGTATTTGCATGATTTGAGATGTGAACAGGGATCCCAAGCTGTTTCATTGTTAGATCACATTGTCCTCGAGGTCTTACACGTGTGAACACCTCTTAAGCTTTTCTTGAATAATGAGAAGTGGCAAAACACGAAGCATTTGGAATCTTGCGCGAGTTTCCGCAAGGCATACATCATTTCTTGAGTAGAATTTAACGTGTAGGGAAGGAACTTTCAAATTTGGAAGCCTAAACAACGAAGTAACCTCGCAATCTAAACGTGATTCACGACAAATTTTTATTAATTCCGCAGTTCATGGAAAACCTGGTCTCGTAGGGATTGTTCCGTACCAAATCATGGGCAAAGACAACCTAAAATAACGTGCTTGTACTGAGTACACCAACCGATTCCTAAACCTCATCCATACCCGGGCGCATGTGGCGGTAGAACAAGACATGCGATCGACAGATTCCTAATCATTCTACGCTTGAACGGGGGTGGGCAAAGAGGAAGCCACTCCAAAGAGTACCCAATACCACTCAATGCCTCACTTATTCCTTCTTTTACTACTTTCTGCTCATTGCTTCTCTACGATATATGCCAGGGGGAGAGGTTGAGGCCCGTCCTTAGTCAACCAGGAAATGAAGCCAACTCCCCCCTCTTTCCCTCCATTCGTTGCTGCACTCTTCATTGTCCTCGAGTGCCCCTAAATTGCACTGTCCACACACAGCATGATGTACCAGTTGACGACGTAGCGCCCTCGCATGCACCAATTATATGGGTGCTGATATGCGATGATCCCCCCCGGAGGCGAGCCCCCCTTGTGCTCGATCCACATCGACCATTTTCCTTGCGTACATATCTAATCCTCCCACTAGAAGTGCCAGGGCAATCGATTGCTCGGGCTCGTTGTTGGTTCTTATCAGCTTCTTCATCATCATCGTCATCTAGGTCCAAAGTTTCATTGATTTTCTGCTGCATCATGGCGACGTTGATAAGTCGAAATAGGGGCCTCGACAGTTTCAACTCACGCATAATTGTATCTGCTGAAAATTGTGCTATACCTACTCTCATTCGTATGACGAGATATGTGGACACGCGACGGCTCTTGAGCCTTGACATAGTCGGATTGATCCGTTGAGAGCTGACGTGATATAATGTCATTAACTAGAGTTAACTGTCATTATGAATCCACGAATTTGTAATGAGTAATCTCGTGCATATTCGATGATGGGCCCATTGCACGGTGACCGGCACAAGTATGTTGTTTTAAGTATTCATCTTTGATGTTAGCTGTCAGATCGATCGGTCCCCATCTGCACCAATCTGGCGATTTAGATTTTTGTGATTGACTGAGAAATCAATTAGTTAACATGAAATTTATGCACGTCAACCTTCTTTTCGAAGTGAGAATCCTCCTGTGATCGAGGTGCAGATTTCTCTTCTTATCCTCGCTTGCGACCAATACGATGATCTCAACTCCATCGTTTCTTATCAAAGTACCAAGAATCTGAGATATCAAACAAAAAACAAAGAGCATGTCATGACGGCATCAAATTCTGCCTCTTCTGCGATAACACTTGAATTGATGGGGGAGAAAATGACAATAAGGTTTGACGAGTTACGGTACTTTCACTTATAAATCTGATTGATAAGTACGTTTTAGAAACGAATGCTACTCAGGGTTATCTTCACATTTCATGTCGCTACTTGCAAGACTTACTTCTCTTTTTATTTTTCTCTTACTTCTTCTGGGCCATCTTCTTGGTGCGTCATCTTCTCGGGTCTACATCTCATTAAGCTGAAAAACAGAAGCTATCTGAGATCAGGAGTAAAGAGCCTGAACTCCATAAGCCGAAATATATTTTGGATGTTCGGAAATCGCCGCATGGTCTGAAAGATTCACGACCGTTCCCGCTAACAGTATCTTCATCCTGTTCATTGAAACTGGTGAATAGTTATTGACTCAAAAGCACGATTCAGTCTTCCTTGGAAGCTTAACGAATTATCCGGAATACTCGAATCCCATGTCCCTAAGGTAGGGACGATTCGAAACCTTGGTTAGACATTTCTTCTACCGAAAGACAAAAGAGGCAGTGAATCTCGGTCCGACCAAAGACGGGGGGGTTTGCAGGAAAATAGGAATTCCACAAGGAACTGTCGCATGTGTTGTCGCCTCATCCACAATGGATTGAGTTGTTTAGGAATCGAATCAGGGACTTGACACCTCTCTACCTTGGTGGTTTCTCAATGTCAGTTAGCATTGGCCAGGCATTTGAGCAAGTTGCCTGCTCAATTCTGGCATAAATCTTGCCTAGGCCCATTACATGCGTGCGCTGACATTGAACCTACATATGCAAGTTTAGGTCAAGCTACACAAGCCCAAAAGAAAGTGTTCATCACCAATGGACCGAGAGTGCTAATTTAGGGAGGGCAACGAAAATCACGACTGAGATCTTTGATTCATTTTTGTGAAAATAATTACCTAATATTTATAAATAAATAAAAAAAATGGGACCTGGGGAGCAAGGGCCACCGCTAGTCCTATAGTTAGAGAGCAGGTACTACTATTTCAAATTGATGCATTTCAGTTAAAAGACCCGAAATAGCAAAGCTTTGGGTAAAAAATAATGCTTGGCGCCCGGCACTGTCTATCATATAGCTTCCATTCTATGTTCTGCCGTTGTGAAGTTCTGCTTGAAAGCTTCCTGTGCCGGTTGCATGTGGCGTGTCTATCTAAGATTGGTTTTCAAGTGACCATCTAACTCTTAATCGTGATATAATTTAAAGGTGATTTTCTATTTAGTTTTTGATAATCCTGACAATTATCATGGGACGACATCGGAATTAGCCCATGAGTCTTACTCAATATTCGATTGGTTCTTAAACTTTAAATTCATCAAATTGGTTTTTGTATTGTTTGATCTGAACAAATGTGGTGTTTTTAGCTGACATGGCTATCAAAGCCATCTCGTGAAACTCTCATTTGTTGATGTGTACAGACATGTTAACAAATCAACATAATATTTTTTTTTTTAAAAGGAAATCATATCAACTTATGAAAGGTTGCTGACCCTTGCCAGCAAAGCTCACTTTGGTCTCGACAAGGGTGGTTGGCCCTCGCAGGTGGCCACACGAGGGTCACGAGCCCTTGTTGATAGTAGGTGAGAGCCCGCTTACCCTTGTGCGACCATCGGTGAGGGTTGATTGCCCTCACTGGTACAAGTGCTGTCACTCCAGTTACATATCTCTCTCCCTCTTTAGATGCTCATGTTCTCCTTTCTTTCATGTTTTTTTTTTCCTAATTTATGTTGAGGCGGCTATACACTCGGATAGCTCATGGCAACATATGTAAGTTTCATAAAGTGAGTTGGATTGTCATGTCAGCTAAAAGAACCACATTGATCAAAATCAACAAGTCAATGATTAAAACAATAAAAATAAAGTTTAAGGATCAAATTGAATAACCAACTTAATCCGAAAACCAATTTTGGCGTTATCCCACTTATCAATGCGCACGGAAGGATTAGAGCAAGAAAGGAAAACAAAAAGCTATCTCTTGGTGGTTTAGTGCAAGTATCTAAGTTTGATTTGGAAAAAGAGAGAGGACTTTAGAGCACCCAAATTTTTTCTCGAGTCACACTTCACTTATGAGTTCAAGATTTGTCAAAAAGAAGAAGAGAGGGGCTGACGATAGGGGCTTCAATTCTTTTCCAAGTCTCTCTTTCCTCTACTTTTCTTCCTATATGTGAAAAGCCATACAAAAAAATAAAAAAGATTCATTTATCTACAATTGACATGGACTCGATTCTCTCCCCCACTTTCTTTTCTGAGGCACGTTTTCCACTTTATGATGTTTCACATGTAACTATTTCGTGGCCAAGGAAAAAAGGTTTCGCAGCAGATTGGTACGAACGAACGTGAAAGCTGGCTATCAAATCCCTAGCCTCTCAAATTGCATGGGCCTCGTCCTCGGCATGTGGGGAAGATGCCCAAAGTCAAAAGCGGTTCAATCAAACTCATCGCAAACCCTTCTTCCCCATCCTCGTTCATTCTCGCCACCTCAAACACTTATGTCGAAAACGATAGTCTCATCATGCTATTTTACTAGGAATTTAGTTCGTCAGAGGCGACTCAAAGAAGAAGATAAAGTCTAAGGTGAAGACTGAGTTTGAAATAAACGATCCGTCGGTCTCAACATATCCCTAAATTGAAGGATCTTGAGATGATATATCTCTTGGCCCATCTCTATCCATCAATCCATTAAAGCAAGTGTTCATGGACCACCAAAAGTGTGTCACAGGACTTGAAACTCAAGAGCTTTCAATTTGAAGGGTCTCCGTCAAGACACAGAGAAAAGTGTGGAGGAAAAAGGGAGCAGAGGGGCTTCTCTCAAGGCCTGCCAATGGTTGGCAATGAGGCCTCCCCTTGGTGGACCAGTACTACAAAACCTCCTTAAAGTTGGACAATGGACAGTAACCATGCACAATTGATGCTTTGAACTTTAGTGTATGATCTAGTGTCGATTGTTTGATGTTCATTGTTAAGATGTTAATCGATCAATGAAGAATATCTTTCAATATCAAAAAAAAAAAAAAAAATTGAAGAGTGGCTTTATGAGCAAAGGGTGGATCAAGGTAAGGGCATGAGGGTAGGATGGTTTTGCTTTGGTTTGCATAAGAACCCCAATTAGTTCATTTCAGAATTTAGGTTTTGTGATGACTTGGCTTGAGAATTGAATATTAAGAAGTGTGAGCTAATTCAAACTAAGAATCATAGAGCTTCTTTCTATTGTTTCTCAATATTCCAAATTGATTAGTTGATTATGATGTTGAGTCACATCATCGTATGACCAAAAGTCTCTTTTATCCACCTATCATGAGCTTATGGGAAAAATGAGTATCACTACATGCTTGTCATCTTTTTCACTTATGGCAATTTGTTTTTTTTTCCTCTCCGATCTTTACTAAGAAATGAAATTCATCCGAAATTCTCGATTGTTCGGCCTACTTGATCTCGATCTTTTTCCTCTCGAATCCTTGGAAAAATCTAGATCCACCACCCACTCACTCATGAGTAGCATCTACTCATTCATAAAAAACAAAGAGTGATGTCTACAAATCTATATGAATCTTGCAGATTTAAAATATAAAAGTGCAAATCCACTAATATTTCATCACGTTAGGAAACCCTAGCCCTTGTAGATTCTTCTCTTTATCGCTTTTTCCTTTGCTCTCTCAGCCTTTAGAGCTCTTGGAAAAATGACCAGCTTTTCAAAGTGCCATGAGGTTGAGAAATGGGGTTCCCAATTTGTCAAATCCATTGAGTGGAGCTCTGGCCCCAATTCAGGCCACTTTTGTAAGTGTCATCAGTGAAGATGCTCGAGTCCGTCTTCTTTTGGGAATGAATTTGAATGTTCTCCGCGGGAATAGGGACATTCTCCTCGTTTCATTATAGTCATTTAATTTAGGATTTGGGGCGGTTAATTAAATGTCCAAAAAGTTCATCTTTCTACTTCAAATCTTTGGAGTAAAGCTTTTTCAGGACGCTCCATTATAAAAAATCATAAATGCACCTTCGACTTATGTCGGGAGGTCATCCCCATAAGTGGATTAGTCTGCCTTGTACGTTACCTAATTGCTAAGCTGAAGTTTAAACCAACAAAAACTCATCAAGCCAACTACAACTTGAATAACATCGAGAGGCACATCTAATTTACACTCCTCTCTAACTTATATTGTTCGTCGAACTAGGGTATCACACGATCTTCAACAAGGAACTCAGACAAATGGATCCGATTACTTTCAAACTTTTTCTTTGCTGACTCGAGCTCGACATGGGTATCTGATCAACACAAGATGTTGTTTTCTAGATCACAATCGAGAGAGGAGGCTTAGTTGTCTTGCAAGTCGAGGGTAGTTTTCGTCGTTGGAGATCCGGGTCCCTATCTTCCTCATTTGCTCTCCTTTTTCACGTGAGTTTGCTTTTCTACTCCTTTGAGGTTGAGTAAATCGGAATTCAATCCAAACCAAATTCAACTCGGGAGGAATCCTAGTGGGGACATTCCAACCACCGGAATGCAACGGCGAGTTCATCTGTTCATGTCACTTTTCCTCTCTTTTGCAGCCGCTATTAATGCAAATTAGGTGAGAATTCGACAGCTTTCTTAGATCTTGCCCGAGATCAAAAATCACAGATACTCAACAGAAATCACACGCGATATGTGCATGCATCGGACGGGCGTACGATCGGGCATTGATTCTGGCCTCGTACGCGCCGCGTTCGTTTCCGAGGTATTTTGAATCTTTGCGAAGACATTGTCCTCTTATGATCGCAGTAAATGAAGCGATGCAGAAAGGGAAATGGAATTATGTTGAGACAATAGAAACGACATGACTCGTGTGAGGACCACTTTTTGGAGAAACTCGTCTGTTTGGAAGTGATTGAACAAATTCTTAATGGAAGATGCAGAGATGAGACCGAATTGTGTGATGAGACGAGTAACACGACGGTTCCGTCCAATGTTAGATGGATCTATGGAGATTGAAGTACGACAAATCGCTCTTATTGATCTCGTGAATCTGTTGATGCGTGACTTTTAATACTACCCGTTTTCAACTCATTCCTTTTGACTAAAATTGGTTCATGCATCACAAAGCTCGTACATCTGCAATTATTCCAAGTGATCATGCATTAAAGATCGGTCGGTGAGCAATTATACAGAAACAACATGTAAAAAACTCGCGAAAAATGGTTAGGGTTACTTACATCGACAAGGAATTCTCATCCACCTCTAAAAGATGAAGTACCCAACTCCTCCTTTAGAATACAAGCGTGCCAAAGCACAATACCTTTCAAGCACCTCAAAAGGACAAAGTATTTCCTACTAAAAATAAAATTTAGGCGTCAATAATGAATCTCACGTCGCATTATCATCATCATCAATGGAATAACATAAGAATGATTAATGAAATCAAGAGCATCATGTCAACGACACCCCAATCTGTGCTTAGATACGGTGGATATAAAATATCATTACGGCACTGGCGGGCGTCGTTCGAAACGTTAATTAAGGTCGGATTCTTCTAAAGTTTTTGAAAATTCGTGCCCTTTTTTGTAACTACCGAGTTTGGTCCGAGTCACGCCTCACACGATCTCCGAGTCACGCCTCCCACTCGCTCTCCCGCACTCCCCCCGCTCCTGTGAAACACTTCAATTTCAACGCTCCTCTTCCCTCTCTCTCTCTCTAGATTTCTCCGTGAAAAGATAGAGAGAAGGCGAAATTCAGCTGCATTTTCGCCGTCAAGCAAGCGCCTTTCGCGTTCTTTGATGCCGTAGCGATCGAGGGTCGGAGTGGGTCGTCGTCCGGTTGCGGTTTTTTTCTTCGGTTCTAAAGCTAAATGGCCGCCGCCGGCGCCGCCTTCGGGAGCAACACCTACCGGAACGGCGCTCACCGGAGCTCGGTGAAGGCGGACGGCAAGAGCCTGGCCGCCAATCAGAGCTTCAAGTCGTCGTCGTCGTCCGCGTCGTCGTCTTTCAAGTCGAGGAGCCTGCAGTTCCGCAAGAGCAGCCCCGCGGCCTTGGGAGGCGCGAATGGAGCTGCCAAGGACGGCGGCGGAGGTCGGTTCCGGCGTGTTTTTCCGAAAGTTTTCTCCTTTTTTCTTTTTCTTTTTGAGATTGTCAGTTGCTGGTATGGTGTGTGGTGATGATGCTGTTAGCTTGGGCTTTTGTTTGTCCCGTTTTCGTCGATATGCTGTTGTCTGCGATTGCTTGCCTTGGAGTTTTTGATTGGCTGTGCTGAAAGAGAAAATGCGCAGATGGGATTTGAGCTTTGTCATTTCCTTTTCGGGTTCGGCTTTTGTATGAATTGAGGAGCTGGTGCAATTCGAAATCTTGCCTGTCTGGCATGACGTAGTCTGGGAAAAAGCTTTGGTTTTTTCAGGAGTTGAGGAAGTTAATTTTGGTTGGCAGATGTTGCCTTTTCTGGTTTGCTCTGTATAATGTTGCTGCATTAGGTCGATGGTCTGTTTTAGCTGATTTTCTGCTGCTTACGGTTGCTTGCCTATGGCTTTGATTGGTCTTATGCACTAGCAATGGCAATGTATGTTCTGCTTTTGCTATGTAACGTGAAGTGAAGTGCCTAGTAAAGTGCAGTCTGCATTGGGAATCACATCTCAAGTGGAAGTCTTATTTATTGCATTCTGGAACTGAGGCTGTTGAGAACAAGTTACCGAGTGAAATTATCAGCTTGGAGTGAATGAATTTAAACGGCTAGGAATTTGGGGTTAAATAATATCCCCCCCAGCATACTAAGCAAAATATAGAAGAATAGCCGCCCATTGTTTCCGATCATTTTTCATACTTGAAACCTTGAAATTGATTGTTTGAGAATGCCCCTCTTCTTTTGTATTACAACAATCTATTTCTGTGATTCTTGATAGGTTATCGGCGAAGAAAATGTAGCTCTAGGAGACTTATGTTCCAACTTTACTGTGACTAATTTGAAGTTTGCGTTTTATTTTTTATTCTTGGGCGAGTCAGAACCTAGTATGGCAAACATGAACAGATAGATCATGAATGGGCATTCACGGTTGTCTTTATGAATGACTTTCAAGATCCATATAAGTAGTACATACATATCATGAGACATGAGGTTTTGCTTGTTTTTAGTTCCTGGAAGAGTTCGGGTAGCTGTGAGGTTGCGACCTCGTAATGCTGAGGAATTGGCTGCTGATGCAGATTTTGCTGATTGTGTGGAATTACAGCCTGAGGTATCTGATACTACAATTTATGTATATAGCTTCTAAAAAATAAAAGATAATATCCAGGTGGCTTATTCTTTTTCATGATGCACTGATTGAAGTTCTCTGTGTTATTATGATCAGCTGAAAAGGTTGAAACTGCGGAAGAATAACTGGGATACAGACACCTATGAGTTTGATGAAGTTTTCACCGAGTTCGCGTCACAAAAACGCGTGTATGAGGTTGTGGCAAAGCCTGTTGTGGAGGTGTGTACATATGAAAGATTTAGATTGTTGTCTTAGTTTCACATTCATATGAGCTTGCTTTTGGTAAATATAAGCAAGTGGAGAAACTTTTGACATTTTAAGCATTTAATATGCTTCCTTTTCTGTTATTTTTAATATAAACATTGAGAGAAATACGCGATTATATTTTGCTCCCCAAGAGTAGCATTCCTGTTTACTCCATCATTTATGGTCTAAGTCTTGTCCCAGCTGACATAATTTTGCTTCCTGTAGAAAAAATCATGAGTTGGATACACTTTTACTTTTCTGGCACTTTACTCCACTTTGAATCTTTAAACTACCATAGTTGAGTTTTATGTTATCATTTTATATTGTTTTTACGGTTTGAGGAAAGGTACGTTCACACAGCTAAATTAGAAAGCTTGACAAAAAGTGAAGTACTGTTGTTAGCTATCGCTGATTGAACTATTATCGAGTGAAGAAAGTTGAAGAAGTTCTTCTGATAATTTTGTGTTTTAGCTGAGCTCTGTGTTTTAGACCCCAATTGGAAGAGTTTGAGGGAGAATGCTATTTTCATTGATATATTAATTTACTTTATGACTCATAACTTCTTAGCCTTTAAATATATGAAAGATATGTGTTTGCTGCTCTGTATAGCTCTTGATAAAATAATTTTTATATTTGCTATGATCTATGCCCTTAAATGACGTGAACATCTGTGATTGTTTGTGTAGAGTGTTCTGGAAGGCTATAATGGAACAGTTATGGCATATGGGCAGACTGGAACTGGTAAAACCTATACTCTTGGGAAACTTGGAGAGGAGGATACAGCTGCTCGTGGGATCATGGTTCGTGCTATGGAAGATATATTGGGAGATATCTCTTTGGAGGCTGATTCCGTGTCTGTCTCCTATCTGCAGGTTCTGGGCCTTTGAATAACAACTTCATTTTCTGCCCCAATTATTTCTGTGTCTTATCTTATCACTAATATAGGCCTCTTTATAAAGTTCTCTTCTATTTATTAGTTTTGGAAATTTATAAGAATATGACTGAAAGTTTTAACTGTTAATATAACCTTTTCATATCTTCAAAAATTTTCTCAGCTCTATATGGAGACTATACAAGACCTCCTCGATCCTTCTAATGATAACATTTCTATAGTAGAAGATCCCAAAACAGGAGATGTTTCACTGCCAGGAGCTACCTTGGTTGAAGTAAGAAACCAACAAAATTTTCTGGAGCTATTACGATTAGGGGAAGCCCATCGCTTTGCTGCAAACACCAAATTGAATACTGAATCATCGCGTAGTCATGCCATTCTAATGGTGAATAATCTCTTTAAGATTGCTGCTGGTATTTGAGCTCAGTAGTATGCCATGTGCTACAGTACATGACAAAAATTGTCATATGCTTCAGGTAAACGTAAAAAGATATGTGAAGGAAAAGGATCCTGTTCTGTCAATGGAAAACGGTAGCAACTCCCATTCGGCTAAAACTTTTAAAGCTCCTATTATTCGGAAGGGGAAGCTAGTTGTGGTAGATCTTGCTGGCTCAGAGCGCATTGACAAGTCAGGTATGAATAAGAATGACTATTGTCTTTAATTTAGCACTTACTGGTTTGTATGACATGCGTCCATACGTCAATATTAGCAAGCACATGTTCATATGCTCACTGATAGAAGTATGTTGAAGAAGCATTTGTATCAACAGTAATTTTTTGTTCATCATCTTCTTATGCTGTGGTAGCTATCCATTTGCCCCTTCTGCCTTTTGTGGCACGGTATCTATGTAGATGCCTCTGCTTCCTATTCAGCTGTCTCAAAATTCAATTGAGAAGCATGGTTCTTATGCCCACTCGAATAAGGAGTTTTACTGTGTCAACTTTTGGAGGATTGATAATGATAGGAATAGAATGTTCTTTGGGGATCAAATTTCGAAGCTTTCTCCCAGAAAGCCAGCCCTCTAATACCCATTGCATGCCACCATCTAGGCACATCATAACAAAGAATGCCCATACTTACCATGATCTTGATAAATGGGTATGCTGTTCCTGTTTCCATACGGTGCACTGTATCTTATGACAATGTAGGGGACTGTGAGGCTAACATTTAATTTGAATTCCAGCTTCATATTTGTTACGTTATTTGCTAAGTGTAGGATGTTTACATTTATCTATTTGTTTATTTTTCTAGTAGAACGGATTACTCCACTGACATTATTGGGGAGAAATCACAAATGTCTACTTCATCTAATGGTTTGAAGAACCACATAAAATCTCCTTGTCCCAACATAACATATTTTAATCAGAATTTGGAGCAAAAATAGGCTAACTGAATTGTATTACTATGTTCATGAATATGAAGTTATCTCAGTGTCATGAAGATCTGATAGATCAAGGCGTCACTGTGGAACTAGTTTAGTCAGCTGTATGGACTGTTTGTAACCATTTAGTTAATATGGTCAAGTTGCCTTCTACACTCAATCACATTGATGACGATTTAGTTTTGTTTAGGGCAAATCTTTAACTTTGGTTTGTCATTAGTTGATGGCATTGGGAGAATGGCTTAGAAAAGATCATGAAAAGGTGAATTGTCAGTTGATAAATATTTAAGATTCTCATTTTCTGGGCTGGTAACTAGAGGAAAAGGATTCTTAACTGTGAATTCTCAATTATTCATTTCCTTGTTAGTGGAATTTCTAGAACAGGTCCATAGGTTCTTAGTTGTAGTTTGGATGCTGCTTATGTAGTTAAATCCTTTATTGGCTATTGATGTACATTTATCAATTTTATATATGGCAGGTAGTGAAGGTCATACGCTTGAGGAAGCTAAATCTATCAATCTCTCCTTGAGTGCACTAGGGAAATGCATTAATGCTCTGGCAGAAAATAGTGCTCATGTTCCAGTTCGTGATTCAAAGCTTACTAGATTGCTCCGAGATTCTTTTGGAGGTACAGTGTAGATTGCGTTTACATTTTTGTTGAATCTCCTTTTCATTCTCAAGTGTATAACTTGTGCATTGAGCACATTATAAGGAACTCCCAGTCCAGTGTTACTTGTAGCACCCGTTTATATTTTTATTGCAGTAATGATGGCCTTTAATGTGACGGTGATAATGTATCTATTTGTACAGGATCCTACTGTTTTTTCTCTTTACTTTCTCTGTCCGTAGTAAATGAGCAGACATCCCTGATATTGATTTAAAAATAGAAAAAAAGAAATTAGAATGCCTTTATCTTGAACCTTAAAAAATAGTTAATCCGTGTTTCTGTGCCTCATATCACATTTCACACCATTCTCTTCTTTATCGTATACCTGGCTTGGAACTACTTAACCAAGAGGTATGCGCATTATAAGTTATTCCTTTCATTTAGGGAAGGCTCATGACTTAGCTTGTAGGTGGACCAGAATAACACCACTATAATTGTTGCCTGAAATATTTGGCATTTTTGCAGGTACTGCAAGGACTTCTTTGGTTATTACTATTGGTCCATCCCCACGTCATCGAGGGGAGACAATGAGCACCATAATGTTTGGACAAAGGGTATGTTCAGCAGTCATCACTTTCACACATCACAGTTTTATTTAGATTTAGCACTGCCTCTCTGTTGTTTTTTTGTTTCTGACTTACATATGCTTGGATTGTTGATGAATTATGCAGCAGCACAATTTGTTGATGGCTTTAGTTAAAGCTTACTAATGTGAGGCAAATCTCTTAATGATCTTCGATCATGTGGATGCTTAAGTTTTGTTCCCTTTTAGGCTATGAAGGTGGAGAACATGTTGAAGCTAAAGGAAGAGTTTGATTACAAAAGTTTGTCCAGAAGGCTAGAGCTACAATTAGACAAGCTCATTGCAGAACATGAAAGGCAGCAGAAAGCATTCGATGATGAAATTGAAAGGATACATGCAGAATCAGAGATGCAAATAGCTGAGACCGAGAGAAAGTATGCAGATGCCCTGGAGGTATGCACTCTTAAAGATACAGTTTAAAATTTATAATTTGTTATACTTGTTTCAATGGCTTAGCTGGACTAACTATTAATCAATTTATAGAAGGAGAGCACAAAATATCAGAAAGAGTACATGGAATCAATAAAGAAGATCGAGGAGCAGTTGGTGGGAGATCAACAAAAGCATGATAATGATAGTGCTACTGTTTCACACAATGATTACTACTCTAATGGAGAGGTTAGCTTATCATCCTCCCCATTCTTAGCATGTAGTCATGGCAAACTACAATCCTGTTAATTTGCTACTGCTCCTTATTGTTAAATTATTCTTGCTGCCAAGTAGGGGTGTCAACGGTTCGGTTTGCTTCGGTTTTTTTGGAAAACCGAACCGAACCGAATGAAACCCGAACCGAACCGAAATTTTGGTTCTGTTTAGTTCGGTTCAGTTCGGTTTTCGGTTTTTGGTTTTCAGCTTTTAGTTTTCGGTTTTTGTTTTGTTTTGTTTTGTTTGTTTTTTTTTTTTTTTTTCCTGTTGTATATATTTTCTTTTCCAAGAAATAAGCTCTTATCGGTTTGTTGGTTCGGTTCGGTTCGGTTAACCGATAAAAACAATTTCGGTTTTTAATGAAAACCAAACCGAATGAAAACCGAACCGAAAAAACCAAATTTTTCGGTTCGGTTCGGTTCGGTTTTTGACACCCCTACAGTGCCAAGTAAAGTGAATCCTTAATACAAGGAGGAAAGCCTCATAGGGCTTTTTGGTCTCCATGCTTTTGTTTGCTCCTTGTGTCTTTACAATGAGAATAATCATGTAACCAAACCCAAATTTGCATTCTGTAATCTGTTCCATGCGTGCTGACAAATAACATAGAGGAAGGAATCAATCAATCCCAGTGATTTAACCCTGTAAAATGCTCGACAGTTTTGAAAAAATGAATTAGAAAATTAACGATCTTGAGAATTGCACAATGAATTATACTTCCAATAGGAAGCTAATCTGGAATAACCAGCTGTTTGGGTGTCTTCCGTCAAAGGAAGTGATCAATCCTAGTGAATTAGCCCTGTAGATAGTTTGGAAAAAAATAAATTGAAAAAGGACATATGTTGACATATGCATGATCGATTATACTTCCATTAGGAAGCTCATCTGGAATAACCAGCTGTTGTTTGTCTTCCCCTAAGCTATTAAGTTCATAAGACAAAATCAAAAGGTCTCAATATCAAGTGAAGGCTCTAAGGGCCAGAAATGGTGATGCGAGATATTAATCTTTGAGGGAATTAATTTTAATCGTGCTGTCGAATGGAGTGCTGAGAGGCATCGATTTTTGAAGATGTAGGACTTCCTACTGTTTAGATAGATAATCAGGGCCCGTACTTTACATTTTTCTGCTTATTTCCTCAGATAATGGAAGAAACAAAAGGAAAAAACAACTGAAAAATTGATATTAATTTTGGTGTTTCAAAACTGAGCATGATTTCATGAAAATTTTCCAAGAGAGAAAATGAGAGCTAGATCAACAAATAATTCTACATTTTTCTAAGGTAGAGGTGATTTTTTGTGAAACATAGCTCTAACATGAATGTCAGGCTTGTTTTTGTTTTTCTGGTTTATGGAGTGACGAGGATTCAATTTGTTGCAAATATTCTCAATTCTACCTTTCAAAGATATGCAGATATCGTAACAGCTTTAATCCATTTAGTTAGTTTGGTTGCTATGTACATTTTCAAGTACCTTTATAATGCCTCGGAGAATAAATAGACAAGCTTAGATGTCACCAAAATTTACCTGTAGTTGCTATTTGTCATAGATGTGATATGCAAATGCATTTGTTTGATGCCAATTATGTTCTCCACACTCAAAGTAAAAGCATAAGAAATGCAAGGCCTAAGGCCTGGATATAGCTTTTTGCATGTGAATAGCTAGAGACCCATTTCATGCATATCTCCTTTTGCTCATATGCTGCCTATAATTTTAAGATATTGCTTCCCTAATCTGTTACAACATATCCTATACATGCTATTGCTGCTCCTAGTTTTCCCCCAAAATAACAAATGGTACATATGAAGTCAAACTTAAGATGTCTTGTGCATAGGTTTCCTCAATCTCAGCTCTTGACAAAGTTGCTGATCTGAAGAAACTGCTTGAGAAGGAAACTATTCTCAAAAAGGCTGCGGAAGAGGAGCTTACAAACCATAAGAGGCAATTATATCAATCGAAGTTAATGGAGGTCTCTTTGTGATTGTTTAACATTTTGCTTTCCAACTCTCTTCTTTCTTCATTCTTTAGTTGTGCTGTTGTATCTTAAGAGTGACTGGATAGTGTTTTAATGTCCATCTACTAGGCTTCAGCAACTTCTGAAATTTTGAAGCTTCGCAAGTTGCTCGAAGATGAGTCAAGGCAGAAACAAAAGCTTGAAGGAGAAATTGCAATATTGCAAAGTCAGCTATTGCAGCTAAGTTTTGATGCTGATGAGGTATGCTGGTTACTCTGTCGAAGTTGACTAATGGAACGCCTCATTTTAGTTAGTCGTTGCATGAGATGGCTAGATTAATTCCTTTTTGCTTCAATGGCTTGTGAAAAGTTTGTTATGTTATATAGATGGCTGATATCTCCGTCTTTGATGCACTTGTTTAAGCTTTACACTTTTGGTCCAGAATAAGACGATATTCGGTATCCTAAAAATGTGGAGGAAAATGGGAATGTAAGATATAAATTGCCACTTAGGCAAATTGGTCAGCTGCTTGAAGCTGAGTCTTAACGATAATTCCCCATGCATAAGTACATGTCATTTATCTTGTAGAGAAGAAGACAACTAGACAGAGCTGGATCAGGGAACGATAGCAATGATTTAGACTGCCTCACGGCCCAAGTGAAGAATCCTCAGCTCAGTGATTCCGAAAATGGCGAGAAAGCCTCAGTAGCCAAACTCTTTGAACAAGGTAGTGTAGCATTAGTGATTTTATGAGCCACTTCTACTCTTGATAGTTTTGGATCATGGACTAATTTTTCCTTCTTCTCAATAACATTAAATCTTCTTATAGTGGGGTTGCACAAGATCTTGTCCTTGTTAGAAGCAGATGATGCTGATGTCCGAATTCATGCTGTCAAAGTGGTAGCAAATCTAGCTGCTGAAGGTGCCTTCTTGTACTTGTGATGAGTGTTTTATGTTCTAATATGCACTTTCATTACAATATGGCTTGGAAACTTTTGTGAGCCCCAAACTTTTTTTCCTAATTTAAAGGTTTTGTGTTCCTTGTTTCTCCTTGTTGCTCGAGTTGTTTCCTAGTGTCCATCTACTGATTAGATATCTGAATAAATTTTCGATTGCATTTGAGAAGTATAATATCTATTTTAGTGGTTTAAATCTGTCAATATCCTATCAACATGAGTACCCTGTGTTTTCGAGTTGATTGTTATGTTTGAGCAAAAAGTTTCACTGTGACTTGCAGAAGCTAATCAGCAGAAGATTGTGGAAGCTGGTGGTCTTATGTCCTTGCTGAATCTGCTTAGGAGCTCAGACGATGAGACCATACATAGAGTTGCAGCTGGTGCAATTGCTAATCTGGCAATGAATGGTAAATCACCTCATTCACATTATATAACAATCATTGTAATGTTTCTATGCTGCTATTTTGGACTTCTTCCTTTTTAAGCAGATTCTTTGTTTTGTATGTTCACCTAGAAACCAACCAGGAGCTGATAATGGCTCAAGGGGGAATTCGCTTGTTGTCAACAACAGCCGCTAATGCTGGGGATCCTCAAACGCTTAGAATGGTTGCTGGAGCGATTGCTAACCTTTGTGGAAATGGTAAAAATTAAATACCCAACTCTAATTGGTCTTGTTGGAATTGTTATTTGTTGTTCTTTCACTATTTGCAGAGCTGGTTCTCCATTGACATGATTGTTAATGTTAAGATGGCGGGGCAGACATATTTGTTTTGGGAAAATATTTGAAACTGAACACTTTTTTCCGAAAAGCTAGAGTCACTTACACAAACCCCTGCTAGAAAATTGCAGAAGCCCTTCTTTCCTGATGCTGAGATCTCCACAAAATTGATATCTTGCTGTAATTATGACAGGTTGTTTTTTTGGACTATTTGTGTGGGGATGACTCGTGCTCAAGTCATTCATGCAGCAATTGTATATCAAACATTTTAAGTGTTCCTTAATCAATAATCATTAGCCTATTGGATGTTTGTAGCAACACCCTATTGTTCGGTTATGTTTTTGTGGGTATGTATCAACCTAATTCTTCGTTTAGTGCTGTCCTTATGTATGCCCTTTCTAATACCTCAAACAGTATGACAAGACGAGGGAATACATTTTAATCATCCAGCAAAGTAATCTTGTTGCTGAATCTTCTTCTAGCGTAAAAGAGAGGTTCACTCATTTTGCTTTCATTATCAGACAAGTTGCAAACTATACTGAGGAGTGAAGGTGGCATCAAGGCATTACTGGGGATGGTTCGTTGTGGGCATCCTGACGTTCTTGCACAAGTTGCTCGTGGAATTGCCAATTTTGCAAAATGCGAGTCAAGAGCATCTGCTCAAGGTACATTATTTAATAACTACAAGAGACACTTCACTGAAACTTTTATCATTGCTTAGACTGGATACATCACACCCATGGTCTCATTTGATGTGTGACTTGCCATTGAGAAAATGTGCTGACGCCGTCATGAATCAAGGCAAAGTGGACTGTCAGATTCAATTCAATCAGGTAGTTTGGAGCACCAGTAGCTAGGTGTGATGTCCCATGGTAATGCACCTGGGATAGTGAACCCTCGTAATAATGTTCAGTCTCGTGCAAACTAATCCGTGCTTGTGACTTACAATGAAATGCCCAAAGTTTACAAGCATTTACAACCTCTGGGTACTATGGAACCCCCCTCCCCCAAACATTCTGCAATCCTCTCTTCTTGTATGAACTTTCATTGCTCCGATGGTGCAGGCGCGAAGACTGGAAGGTCTCTCCTGATAGATGACGGTGCACTACCATGGATTGTGCAAAATGCTAATAATGAAGCCTCTGCAATCAGGCGCCATATTGAGCTTGCTCTCTGCCACTTAGCACAGCACGGTAGTTTCTCTTCCTCTCTCGTCAGCTTCTGAGAAATCTGTAGCCTTTTAATTCAAATCTGAAGTAAATTTTATTTAACGTCATCTCAGAAGTAAATGCGAAGGACATGATTAGTGGAGGTGCATTATGGGAACTGGTTCGCATCTCGCGCGACTGTTCACGTGAAGATATAAGGACCTTGGCCCGTAGATCGCTAGCATCCAGCTCTACTTTCAAAGCTGAACTGCGCCGATTAAGGATGGATTATTAACATAGCTGGCGGACTGATTTGTTGAAGTAGAGAGAGGGAGATGATTGTCAGCTTTAGCTTAATCCAAGTGGAAGGATTGAGATTCCACGTGATAGGGGCTACTTTCAGCTCTGCTCTTATAGAAGATTTCCGTTGGAGTGGGCCATCGTTTAGGGTTTGTGCCCTCTGGTCATTATGTCTTTCTGAATCTGGCATGCGCTTTGTAGCAGTGTAAATTTAGTTATTTTCCATACCTCGATAACAATTAGTCCACGTAAAAGAATGTGTATAAATTAGATGTGTACATCTTGTATTGCATAGGGAAAATGCTTGAGCCTAGCGTTCCAGACAATGTAAGTATGAGTTTATTACCAGAGTTTACTTGCTTAACAGTTGGCAATGGCAAACACGTCAACTCTGGTTACGGGAATCATACTCACGGAGGTATCTTGCAATTTCAACAGATTTGGCTTTCCCTGGATCATTTCTTTGGTTATGGATGAGGTGATTTTGTGATGCACAAACAGGCACTTTCCTAGATTGTTATCTATTCTGATCTAGCTTGAGCACATTTAACTTTAAGTTCCAAAGCTAAGTATCATCAGTGTGCATCAAAAGATGTAAATTAATTTCAGTAAGAAACATATATTCCACCTAAAGAGATGAGTGACATTTTCTGCAAAAGCAAGCAAAGTGAGATCATATGATTAGATTGCACATCTTTAGATCATACAAAATCCTTGAAGGTAATAGTTACAAGGACGTTGGCTAAAGCAGCTCCTCCCCCAGCATTCTCCCAGTGCGAGCCCAGGTTTGTCCTTGTTTGCGACGCGTGCGCCTGTGCCTCGGGCATGGTCAAGACTTGCCGGCTTGTGCCTGTACTTGGAGCTCGGCCAAGCTTTGGTGGACGGAATTGCTGCAAAGGGAGGTGAGGTCGTCGAGGTCGTCAAAGATGGTGGTGATGGCGGTGGACAGGGAGGAGGGGGCGGTGGGTTAGGTGGAGAGGCGGCTGGGAGAGAAGGAAAAAATGAAAAAAATAAATAAAAAATAAATATCTATTTAAAATTTTGATTTTTTTATATGAGAGAGCATTTTCCAATGAGGTCCAAGAATGTTTTTAATAACATATACCAAACAAAAGAAAACTAATCGTATTTCTTGAAAGTATTTTTCAAGAAAATATTTTCCTTAATCATTAAATTTAATAATATTTCTGTTTTAAAAAATAATTTCTATTTGGAAATTTTTTTTTTTCAATTCTGTTCCTGAAAACAAAGAAATAATTTTTTTATTTATTTTTTATTTATATTCTAAATCTATTCTCTATCCACTTTTTACGACGATACTACAAAAATTTCTGTCCTGAATAATAAAATAATAGAAAAATAAAATAAAAAAAAGGATGGTTATCAAACCAACCTTAATAGTGATGGCAAGATGAAAGGACTTCATGGCAAATCAAATGTACTCGATATCACATCACCGGGAAAAAATCGAACCGCAAAAGCATCAGAAAGACCAAATCTGGGCTTATGCCCAGAAAGTTCATCATGGTAAAGAGAACACCACCCTACTAGGGTCTCCCAAAATCTCTTTTTTTCAAATAAGAAAAGAACTAAGGAAAAAGTACTATCACCCTCCCAAGAAATTACAACTTGTTAGTTGAAGAAAACAAGTACAGGATACAAATGACCCCTCAATCTCCCACTCCGGTCAAAAAAAAAAAATCTCCCACCCTGGATTTTTCTTATGAAAGTAGGACGATCTAACATCACCAGATGAGCTACTGTGTACATCTAATAGATAAAGGGAAATATCCTCCAAGGAACTAGCCTGCGGTATTCCGCCCAAATCTCTCTGTACTTTTCTGCACAACGAGCTTCGTCTCTTCTCTCTCTCCATATCAGCAGAATCAGGAGATAGATTGGGTAGAAATAAGGTACCGGTGAACTGTAAAAGAGAAGTACCACTTCAAAACTGTGATCTACTTAATTTTGGCATGCATGGCAAATCATAACAGAGTTGGGTGAAGTCAAAATTCACCTTAGTCCACAAGGCAAGCTGAAGGACAGTGCCAGCAGCAAGTCGCCAAGGTAGTTACAGTGCCTCGCAATTCCCCTTCAACCATAGGATACATGAAGTCAAAATTGCACGAGTAGCAGGAGAAGCAAAGCAAACTTTAGGGAAAACAGAATCAGAGAACACAAGACTCGTAATTTACCACACTTATAGCCTTCTCCAGTTAAGTTTTACCGAAATTACATGCACATTCACGAAGCATATTGTAGAAGACGATTAAACTACCTTTTTCCCTTTCAATATGAATCTGCCTTACCTGAAAAATCGTGCATCTTCACAGAGATCAATGGAAGTAATTATAAGAAGAAGCAAATTATATTTCTACTAAGCTTCGAAGAAACAGAAAGAATTTACTATCAGTGAGTTCTGTGATGGTACTCTCACAATCGTTTAACTACAGAAAATAGAGAAGGTTTGATTCACATAGATGTGAAAACCAGGCTAACAGCATTTTTATTAACATAAAACTGCAAAGGAGCAAGCTGATAAATCCAACAACACAAGTTGAAGCTATCGAGGTAGGTGTGCAAGGCTGCAAGCATATTACACTACATATACTTGGCAGTTCTACTCGTTCATCTTAGACTTGGATTCCATTTTTATGACCTTCTTAACACTTACATGAACCATTAGTCACAGTAAGAGTAGGAGGAGACTGTTGTTTTACCAATAACCAGAAGCAAGCAACTTCCCCCCTACAACTTTTGGAGGTTGACCCCATATAAGTGCTTTGGGACTCCTTTTGAACATATGCTTTTGCTTGTTAGCTCCTCGGAACACCATATATCTACGTAGTTTTTTAGGCAAAGGAAACGAATTCTTAGTAAAGGTGGCAGGCAATATTAGGTTCATCAGCAAGAGGACAATATAAAGCCTACCCAATCAGAAATATGAAACAATTAGCAATGGCAGCAGTTGTTGTTAATTCTACGTTATTCCTCAATAGCCACCAACCCTGTATCAGAGATGACAATTACTCATGTATTCTTCAAAACTGCATATTTATCTAATAAATGGTTTCAAGTGACCCTTAAAGATGCAATCTCGTATTCAAAGCGTACAACTACTAACATAGTGCGATGTGGATACTTAGGGTTGCAATGCTTCAGAGGCAATCAATATTGTACAATAAGGCACCTTTTCTAGTCCTCCTAAGAGAAGTGAACACATAAAACAGATAGATATGGTATGAATTGTCAATAATTTACTGAACACCAAAAGAACAAAAGAATACTAATCACAACATCCAGAAATTTAGAATATGTATGTTTGCTAGGCATGAATGGAGCTTATCATAAAATTAATTAGCTTGCCCATCATGCTGGATAAGCAATGCGCATTAACCATCAATCTAAGCATCAGATTGAGAAAGAAAAAAACTCAGGAGCCACCCATCCCCACATATAACACAAACAAGGCCCCTCCCCCTCCCTGTGCATAAAGCTGCAAGTACAGAGAAAAATAGGGGTATGGATAGTGTGATACTGTGATAATTGATAGCTAAGGAAAGAGACAGTTATGATGACCAAACGTACTGTATGTTCATCTTCTCTACATGGCATACCTGAATGCTAAATGTGAAGGGAATCCACACTAGATCTCCAAATACCAACATGAAGCCCAATCTCTCGGCAATAATGTCCCACCTAGAAAAGAGACCAAATGATAAAATAGAGTACACATATATGGGATTCTACAGGAATAGGTAAGTGATATTCACCAAAACAACTCGTCCTAAATGAGATTGTTGCAGAGTCTACACATGCATCGATCAATTTAAGTACAAGGAAGCTAATATTTAAATGAGACACAAGCTCATTATCTATCAGAGGCATGGATACACTAGAAGACAAAGTTTTAAAGTAGAACCTCTGAGTAGGGTTTAAAAGGAATCTTCTTCAGTAGAACATATAAAATGACAGGTACTGTATCAAAGACTCTAAAGAAGGCTCGTATAAGACCCCCACGAGACATTCTCCCTCCCTTACTTGAAAAGAAGGTCAAATTTTTTTGCCGTTCTTTTCAGTAGCTCAATTTTACTTGTCTTGGCTCAAATGTGGAAAAGTGGATCATGAAAATGTTTTGAATGCACTGTAGACTTTCCTATGTTAGATGTTTCATTTGTACAATAGATCTCTCGAGTTTAAATTTTAAATACAAGGCAGCAAACATTTGCCTGGCATCCTCCCAAGGAAGAGCACTTAGTTGACTGGTTGTAATAAAACATGAGATTGCCAATTAGTTGACCACATTTCCTTCTATTATAGCTTCTAGTGTTGTGAGGAGTCTCACCTGCTGTGCAGCAGTGAATAGAATATGATGGATACAGTTAATGACAAGCAATCCTGCAATTAAGTCTTGAAAGTCAATAAATAGAAGACTTTTGTTTCAAAGCTGAAGAAGCACGCTCTTTTTTACTAGCAAAATCAGCCCTAGAGTGCTCCAATTACATCTGATAATTCCACAGAGCAGCATCCTTTCTTTCTTTTCTCTCTTTTGGCTAGTGTTTGGAGGTTGTAGGAGAGGGGGACTGGAGGGCAGGGCATGATTACCAACATCAATGCAGTATTATTTGTCACTATAAGAAGGAACCTAAATCTTTCCAACACCCACATTGCTCAGTTAATATTTTTATTTTAAAAGTACTATAATAAGATTCATTCATTGATCTCAGCACAACATACACTAGCAATGTAGGACAAATGAAAACTATGGTTATGATTTCTGGTCAGTCTATTAGGTGTCACCTTTAAAAATTTAGGTCAAAGTTCCAAGTTAACAGGTTCCAGGGCCCAAGCCCAGCATACTAAGGTTGAAAGAACACACGGCGAAAATGAAGAGATTTTAGAGCATAACTGTTTGCTAAACTAAAGCAGCCCATATAGCAGGCCAGTTCATAAATGAGCATTGCAGCATTTCCTAAATGCTCTAAAGAGATGCAGTATTAGCCTAGAGTACAGTTGAGCAGAGTCATAAGTGAAGATAAAAGCTCCTACTTTTAAACAGCAATGTGGTTTCTTAAAAGAAAAAACCAGGTTTAATGATGCAGAGACAACTTCAGCGTGCACTTGAAGGATTGCAGAGACAGACGAGTTATGCACTTACGTGGAAGTCATATACTCCTCGTACACAAAGTAGTCCAGGATATATAACTGTAAAAAAAAAAAGAAGAAGATCTCTTAGATAAAGGAAGTCGTAAAACTGACTTAGTTAAAAGATGCTAAAGAGATCATCGTAAAATTACCACACAGAATAGTTGATAAAGGATCATTGATAGGCTCAAGTTGCCATCTTGGACACTTCTAGCTAGAACTGACAAATTGATAAGAAGCCATCCCATCATACCTGCTCGTACAAAGAAAAACCTACAGAAGACATATTTTACAAATAAAAGTTAAAACATCTGGTACCAGTGACGGAAAGATCAACAACCATATATATAATGTTAAAGTGAGATTAAATTCAGAGTAAGATCCCCATAAGCACCCATGCATTTTCATGTTATGAAAAAGGATATACTGGAGCAATTAGCAGCCTCTGGACAGTCAAGTGAGAGAACTCAGAGGAATGCTGAACCTCAGAGACTTATGAAAGGCGACACATGTTCTGGAAAGCACTAATGATGTGATAACAAGTCAGTCCACACAAGAAATTATGCACATGGACATATACAAGTACTTTAAATATCAGTATAACAATGAATATGACCAGAAAAGTTGCATACTTGAGGTATATCCCAATAAATTGAGGATTCAGCTGTATTCCATACCACCTGTAAATTATATCATTAGCAACATCAGATGGTGACCAGTATGCTGTTCAAGGAAACAAATATAGAAACAGCCACACATTTCACAGAAGACCAATACAAAACAAGATATTTTCCTCATTAAGAATAACTTTCAGGTGAAGCAATGATGGACACCTGTGCAATTTACCAAGTCATGCAAATAAATGACCATGGACGTGAACAAAAGATGAATTCTGTCTTTGTTCATGCAAGATACCAACAGAAAATGGCACCTCAACATCATATTTTCGTCTCTGGCAATTGATGTACATATACAATAAAGAAATCAACAGTCTTGAGAAAGAAATTGTGATAAAAAATTTAGAGAACTGAGCTAGATCACTGGTTTTTAATCCTCGTACTTGTAGAGTATAATCACTAGAAAATGACAACAATTGTTGCATATTAGGTGCAAAGAAAGGAGGAATACTTCCTAGAATTTGCCTATCCCTTGTATACTTACAACTTACAAGTGGCAATCATGTTTTTTAGAAGATAAGAATATCATATGGATAGACTTGAGATTAGTAGCATAGAAGGCAAATCAGATTAATTATCAGGCCGCAATTTCTGAACTGAAAAACACATACAAGTCATGAATGAGGTTTCCTGACAGGTGAGGCTTTAGGGAGGAACTGTCACTAGTCGAATTGCACCCAGCAGCGTAGAGTACTAACGTAACCTGGCAACAGGAATCACAAAACATTGTGCAGAGCAAAATGATTAGGAGACAAAAACAGCTATTCCCTCTTTCTTGTCCTGATAAATAGAGCAACCTTCTTAGTGTCAACGGGAAGAGAGATTTAAACTGCTAAAATTGCCTTTCAGAAGCAGCATAAGCAAGAAGAAAAGCAGACAATTTCTGTATTGCCATGGTTTAACATCTAAAAGAGCAAGACAAGGAAATTCTAGAGTGTAGCTTGAACAATCAATTTATTGACAAACTCAACAAACTTAATGGAAGCTCATATATCTTCTGGCATTGGAGCACTTCCACAAAACAATTAAAACAGCTAATTAATGGAGGAGACATCATTAGGACAATTTTTGTATTCTATTTATCATTTCAAATACAAATTTCATCCAAATCCTTTCATTTGCTTTTAACCTAAAACACGTGTACATGTGTTGACAGAACTCCATTAAAAGTTCAATCAATGGAAACTTATTTTAACTCTAGCTAAATAGTACCCTGTGCATATGTCAGAGAACATCAGAAAAGGTTATTTCCTAGTTTCCATTTACGCTGATGATGTAAACATTGCTAGTGAAAATTATCAATACACAAACTCATGGTTGATTATGCAGCTTATTTTACATGATGAGCATCATGTGATACCAAATTACTTTGCTTAAATGGAGGCTCAGAACATAGTGATTCATTTCTGGCTCAAACCAACGGTATTGTTGTGTTACCAAGAGTCTTCCTTCCCCATATATTTTGCTTGATAAGGTGCTGTGTTGATGCACCCACCAATCTATGAACTTTTGGTGCACAATGGCATGTGCATCACTTAAAAAAGGTGCTCATCATTGTCTAGGATGCCATTTCAAGGAAGAATGCAAGTACCAATCACAAACATATGCTAGCAAATTCAATGTTTTGACACTAAAATACTTTCTATGGTCTTTTTTCTGTACAGCTCTCTTCCCATACATTCTCAACTGAAGCTACCTGATTGGCAATAGTGAAAATGAACAGCCAAGAAACCTACTTTATTTAACTTAACATGTGTTGATGAGATATGGAGAACCAGCTTCCCCACATAAAGTTTCTCTCCCGTTCTCCGAAAGAAACTTGACAACTTGGCTTAATCGGTCTTTGAATTGCTAACAAATTGAAACTAATCAAATGTGCTTGATTTCATTTTGTACTATGGTTCAATCAGTCTTTCAATTATTCTATCTAGCAAGCCCAGACAACCTCTCCTTGATTTCATTTTTAATTTCACGTGAATTACTAACAAATTGAAACTATGCAAAAGTGCTTGCATTGCTGTGATGGATGAGAGGTGAACCATGAAAAAGATTGAGGCGCAAAGGGACCTTTTGACATTCAGTATCATTATTACTTCCATGGAAGAAACGGCCAGAGGTCTTGTCACAGAAAAGTTCAACAAAAGAAGTATCGACCGTCTCTATAAACCCTTTATTTTCATTAAAACAAATCGAAAAATTGATTAATGAGAAAGAGCATAAGCATTCTCATTCTAAGTTTGGCATCCACAAAGAGTTCACACGTATTAATCCTTGTCTCCATTCATACTACGTCATGCACATGCTCTTTACTGGAGAAGAAGTGTATCAGAGAGGAGCATCAGAATGAATACTGGTCCAGGGCCCAATGTCATGAAGAAACTCTAGGCCTAGAGGAAAGAGTCAGGGAGGGCAGTGGAGATGCCCGACGAGATAACTAAGTGCATTTCCAACCACATCAATATACTTATGCTATCAACAGACAAAAGCAACTGCAACTTCCGCAGCTTACAAGAGTGCTGAATGTAAATGTCGTCGACAGCAGCTCAAGTCCCCTTTCTGCTATTATCTGCAAAAATTCGATTAGAGACACGTAAATGCACAAGCACCCCCTGTTTCTACCATCATTCATGCCACTTATATATAAATCGGCAGCGCAAGGCGTCCAGATTTCTCGCAAAATGGCACAGATAGATCCATATCTCAGGCGCTTCAACATCTCGTCTGTTTCAAAAGCTCACTCCGAAAAGACAAAGCGATCCCGAATGTCTAAATCCTAGTTCTAAAGCAACACCAAAGAATGCGCGAGCAATCAGGACATACGGTGGGTCGGAGGAAGTCCATCCAAGCACCGAGGCCGAGCAAAGCGACCAGGAGAAGAAGAGACACCAAACCTGCAGGAGACAAACGAGGCAATGGAGCATCACGAATCTAAGAGAGCACGAGAACCGCGCCTCAGCAACAAGCAAAGGAAAAGCTCGACGAAAGAAGAAGAAGAAGAGGACAGACCATTGCAGCGATAGCGAAGCCGAGAGCCGTCCGGCAGCGCCGCGCCGGGGACGACCTTCCCGGGGAGGATCGAGCCTGCGGCGGCCAAGTAAGCGAAGAACGTCCCCAGCAGGACGACCTGCAAAAATGGACGATGAGAAAGACGGGATCGGAGGCGGAGGAAAAATGCGAGTGCGGAGGAGAGGAAGAAGGTTTGCTCACGGAGCTCCACGAAGGGATCAGAGCGGGAAGGAGAGCAGCGATATCCATGGCGGCGGCGTCGTCTCCGTCTCTCTCCGTTTCGTCGGCGAACTGTTCGAGTTAATGAGCCAGCGACGCTCTCGCTCTCGCTCGCGCGACCTCAGGCGAGGGTTCCCGGCGGCCAGATCTGGCTCGCGGCTGAGCGCCGCCCGCCGGCTGAGCTTCGCGGTGGCCAAATCCAAGGAAGAAGACGATCAACAGTGTTTTTTGAGGGGCAGAAGGGAAAATATAATTTTCAGGAAAGGCAATATTGGCAACAAAAATTCATTAAATCTCAACCTAGCATTTTGAAAAATTACTGAAAGCCTAAAGTAGGTCTAGATTTGTTTTGGGCTTTCCATTCTAAATGCTAGTATTTAGCAAATGAAGTCTCAAAAATATGAACTAAACACTCAATATTTTTCTTAAGGGACTTTAAATTTGGAAATGCTGAACCAAACTGGCCTAAAGAACATTCCACCAAAACTTACGGAAAGTGTCGAAGCAAAAGTTAACATAGCCCTTCATTTGTGCTTGTAGAGTGTGTAAATTCATCCGCGTAGACAAGCATTGCAGTTCGGTTGTTTTTTAGCGCAAAAAACCTGCAAAAAAAAAAAAAATTCAGCATGAGTGTCCACCATTTAACAGGTGCTCATATATATGACGGGGAATGAGACAGAAATCTTAACGTCCTTGTTCTCCATAACATGAATAACCACTCACCTTTCCCAAGGTGATCATCTAATAATGCAGCTCAAACCAGCAAGGCAGAATCAAAGCGTTAGCAAATATATCTACTTGTTTTAGGCTCGTTGTTCTTGAAGCTTTGTTTAAACCATAGAGCATTGCCTAATCTGTCCAAATTATAAAGCATCGTTAGGCACTTACGATGTCCGATGGCGGAGCCGTGGCAGAGGTAACCTTTTATGTTGTTTACTGCAGGGTAACTTATAGAGGAAAAAAGATCAGAAACTCAATGAAAGAAGAGCAGTAGAAACGTTTAAGTACCGTTGTTATAGTTTTGCAAGAGATGCAGTTGGAACATCTCCGGCATCGGTAGAAGGGGGACTCATCCGAGGCGCACCACTATCCGCGCACATTTGTGTCCGCCTTTTTAAGGTGATAAAATAGAGAACTCTCGGAGAAGGATTAGATGCATCGACACAGAAATAACCCACCAAATTCCTACTGGGAAGGCAGGTTGCTTGAGGCTCAAAAGCCCTTCTATTGTCAGCAGAAATTGCCTAATAACCAATTTCAGAATCAGTGACTTATAAATTCATTAAAGAGTTCATATCAAAGTTCACAACCTCTTGCTCCTTGATGCCAACATGCATAAAATTGGAAAATAAATTCCTCTTGATCGTACTTTTACTAGATTTGGAGCGACCTTCTTGAGCCATTTCAGGTCGACACTCCCATGATCTCTACAGAGTGTATCAAGAAACCCCCCCACCAACATTAACGAATCGTCATCAGCTATCTTAAACATCATCACATAAGTTTGCACTTTATGATCTTTTTGTTGGGAATATCGGATTCCCGAAAACCGGATTCGACACTAAATCGAACCCCTAAATCGAATGCGGAAGACAAGCCCGGGAAAAACATGTATCATCGATCCTAAAGCACACCACGGAATCGAGCGTACTTTGTTAGCCACAGATTAAACACCAACGCCGATAAGAGGAAGAGAAAACCGATCATGTTCGATCCGATGACGTCGAATGGCCTTAAAGGGAAGACGGCATCGCCTTAAGCGTTTTGGTTTTCTTTTGGAGGGAGAGAGGAGTGACGAACGTACGTTGAAAAAAATGCCAAGAGGTGTCTTCGTCTTTCTCTGTCCTCCCTTATATACGTTCCCTCAAAAAATAGAAACGTATCCCTTCATCGTATCCCTCCATCCATGGGCCCTAATTTTGTGGGCCGGGCTTTCGGAGCCCAACATGGGCGACGGGCCTTAAGCCCATCACATAAAACCATCATCTCCCACTCGCGCACGGTGGGCTGAACATGGATTCTCTTTACCTCTCTACAACATTCATACTGGGTGAATAATCCGTGCGACCAAAGCATACTTTGAGAGCTTGTTGCTATACATCTGTTAGGAATATATAACAGCTCATAATGGGCATCACACTCTGAGTAGATTTAGTATGCAGTACCCTAGATCGATCGATCACATTTATATCTCTATTGATCTCTTTTAAACAACGATATATATATTGTATTCACAATTATGATTATCCCAAAGATAGTCATAATTGATTAACCAATGAATACAAAACTACAATGTGATTCTCCAAATTCGATCTTCCTCTTTCCTTCAAACCCTCAATTTCAGTTCAGCTTACTTTTCTAGAAATGTCTCATTAGATCGAATCAAACTCATGACCATTGGCAACATCCTAAGATAGCAAACACTAAATAGAAATCTTGAGAATAAGTAAGAGTCATGAGGGGACTAAAAAATTGATGAACTCTTTTCCTCAAGAGTCTCACACGACATAAAAGTTGAGATCAAACTTTTGCCACTCTTATTGGTCGTCTCATGCATACGTAGTATAAAATACGTATTACGGTATTAACTCATTTCCCATGGAGCGTATGTCTACTCCTTCAATACCGTACAGATGACAGTTCAGACATACCCAATGTCTAACTTGAGTTTACGTATCTACTCATTCACAAAATTCATCAAAACTCACATCTGGCATCATAGACAGATAAAGTAAAATATGTGGGTTATTTTACTTTCGGACATAGTAAATATTATGTCATCATCTTAACACTCAGTTAAGGCGACATACGTGTTTTAAGCTTGAGCTCTCGATTATCACCTAGATAATAAGCTTAAAAACAGTCTCATCTCTATTTATCACACAGTAAACAAAGGCGATTACCCGTGTGAGTGGGCTAATCTTATATCTGTCCGACATAGTTTCTCAACTTAAAGTAATGCACTGAGCATTAAGATGCATAAAGATCAAACAAAGATTCATAGGCATTAATGATGAAAACACAAATTCATCAAATGTGAACACTTAGGGAAATTACAATATTCAGTACATCAGCCTCTACGCAATCCTAGAGATTTCATATGGCCACAAAAACACATCTCTAGGTATTGGCTTTGTCATAGAATCTGCTACCATTTTATGCGTAGTATGTACTATAAGTTCACATCTTTTCGTGCAATCATATCTTTGACAAAATTATACTTGGTATATATATGTTTGGTCTTGCCATGATATTTTGGATCTTTGGTGTACACTTTTGCTGCTTGGCTATCACAGTTAACCAATAATGAATCTGCAGCACTTCCAATAACACCTAAATGATCCAAAAAATCTCTTAAGCCAAACACCTTCTTATACTCGTCGCCGATAATGCCACGAACTCAACTTCTATCGTGGACAAGGCTATACACTTTTGTTTCTTACTGCTCCAACATATGGTGCCATTATTCGGTAAGAAAACAAACCCAGAGATAGATTTCCTTTCATCTAAATCTCTTCTCCAATCAGCATCAAAATAGTCTTAGAGTCGCAGATCATTTCCTTAATAACTCAGCGTATAATCAGCAGTCCCCTTTAGATACCTCAGTATTCTCTTAACGGCTTTCCATTGTGCTGGACCTGGATTGGATTGGTATCTACTCACCATTCCAACTGCAAAATATATGCCAGGTCTTGTACACATCATAGCGTACATCAAGCTCCCAACAGCACTAGCATAAGGAACATGTTTCATTTGTTCCTTCTCTTGTGGAGTCCTAAGACACAGTCGATGGCTCAATCCTTCACCTTTTGCAATAGGAGTATCTATGGGTTTACAATCTTGCATACGATATCGTTTAAGAACCTTATTTATATATGTTTCTTGCGAAAGAGACAACGATCTCTTCGAACGATCTCTTGAAAGCTTAACTCCAAGAATGTATGCAGCCTGACCCATATCCTTCATCTCAAAATTGGAAGACAACCAACTTTTGACAGTATTAACAAACTCCATATTGCTTCCGGCAATTAGTATATCATCAACATATAATGATATGATCACAAATTGATCCTTGGATCTTTTAATATATACACAATGATCCTCATCTATCATTGTAAAGTCATATTCCATTATGGCATTATGAAAACGTATATATCATTGTCTTGACGACTGCTCAAGGCCATATATCGACCTCAAAAGTCAACATACCTTTTCTTCTTGGCCTTTCACTATGAAACCAGCAGGTTGTTCTATATATATTTCTTCCTCTAATTCTCCATTGAGGAAAGCAGTCTTTACATCCATTTGATGTAACTCAAGATCCATACTAGCCATTATTGCCAGAATAATGCGAATCGAGGTAAATCTCACTACAGGAGAAAATGTTTCTTCATAATCAATTCCTTCATGTTGATTATACCCCTTCACCACAAGGCGAGCCTTATGCCTTTCTATCGAGCCATCAGCCTTTCGCTTTATTTTGAGAACTCACTTGTTCCCAATAGCTTTGCGTCCTTTTGGAAGATCAACCAATTCCCAGACTTTGTTTGATTTCATTGACTCAATTTCCTCTTCCATTGCATGAATCCATTTTTCCTTACTAGGGCAATTCAGAGCCTCATTAATATTTCTTGGCTCATCCTCATCTTGCGGAGCAATCATAAAAGTTTCCCCTTCAATGTTGAAACGTCGACGGGGAATACTTTGGCGACTTGTTCGCCGTATGGGAGATTGTACACTTAGCACATCATTCCTCATTATGCTCCCACTTGGATTAGATAATGACGATATCATCTCATCATGTGGTTGTAATTGCGAGTGAGTTGAATTAGATTCATCACTTCTCATATTACTCCCACTTAGACGAACTCCACTAATATCATTATCTTGATCCAAGGTTTCAAATAGGGAGTAATCTTCTCCTATTTCGTCATTCCTAGGAAATTCATCCACTAAGAATGTGACATCTCGTGATTCAAATTTAGTTATACTCCCACTTTCCTGCTCACCTATGAACACATACCCTTTCGAGTGTTCAGAGTATCTCATTAAAATACTCTTATTTCCTTTGGGACCCAATTTCCTAAACTTGTGAGAGGACTCATGAATATAGGCAGCATAACCCCATGGCTTAAGAAAACTTAAGTCCGATTTTCTACCTGTCCATAACTCATATGGAGTGGAAATAACTGATTTGGAAGGCACCCGGTTAAGTATATAAGCAGCAGTTAACAACTCATCACTCCAAAAAGTGATAGGTAAGTTAGCATGCGCCATCATGGACCTAACCATTTCCAGTAGGGTTCTGTTTCTTCTCTCCACAACACCATTTTGTTGAGGAGCGTATGGAATAGACAACTATTTTCTTATTCCTTTTTCATCACATAATTTTCTGAACTCATCAGATAAATATTCTCGATCTCGATCGGATCTCAATACTTTTATTTTCTTGTCTAATTGATTTTCTTCCAAGTTCATAAACCTTTTGAAACAACATAATGTTTCAGATTTATGAGAAATCAAATAGACATATCCGAATCGAGTATAATCATCTATAAAAGTGATGAAATAAACAGCCCCATGCCTTCCTCTCACATTCATTGAATCACAGACATCAAAATGGATTAAATGCAGAGGAAATTCAGCTCTTTTACCTTTTCCAAATGGTTTCCTTGTCGTTTTCCCTTCTAGGCAATGCTTACATATGGGCAAATCGACTTTTTCAATGTTGCCCAACAAGCTCTCTTTGGCTAGTCTATTCATACGTTGTTGGCCAATATGACCAAGTCTAGCATGCCACATAATCACATCATTATCATATGAAGTAAAAGACGTGAAACAAGGTAATAACAATTATTGACATCACCACAGTCAACATTTAGTACAACAAAACCATCCAGAAGGTGACCACAACCATAGTAGTTTGTATCCAAATACAAATCTACACCTTTATTATGGAAGTTCATACCAAAACCAAGCTTAACCAACACCAAAACAGACACTTAAATTTCGACGAATCTCCGGAGCATATAGAACATCATGTAGGAACAATGTGCGTCCACCACGCATGTTCAATTGGCAGGTGCCAATCCCTTTAACTTCAGCTCTGGAGTTATTTCCCACATAAATCCACTTAGTTCCAGTTGGTACTCGTCGGAATTCCACAAATGATTCTTTATCCTTCGCTACATGGTCTGTCGCTCCTGAATCTATAGTCCACAAAGGATTGGATTCAGCTAATAATGCAGAACTTGACACATAAGCAAAGTTCTGAAATGTACAAGAGGTGTTTACCTTTTTCGGCTCACAACAGTTGCGAGCATAGTGACCTTTCTTGTCACAATTGTAACACCTCACCCTTGACATTTTCTTCACTTGATGACGTTTTCCTCTCTTGTGTTGGTTAACTCTTGATTTCTTGCAATAAGGACTTGATCCTTTGCATTCCCACATATTGAACGAATCAATACGCTTGCGCTTAGAGCTCAAAGCCCTTTCTGAGCTAGAACTAGCATTGTAAATATCTATTTTCGGCTCATATGCCGTTAGGCGGTCCTCTGCTAGCTCAAGGTGGCGCACAGTATCCTCAAGATTTTCCATAATATGGTCAAGAGCTTCTAGTGCTTCTCGCTTTTCCAGCACATATTGAATCTTCATATTCAATATTTCACAATTGTTGCCATTCATATCAGCAATTACGTTCTTAGTTGCTGAAACCATCGATCTGAACACATCAGACATATATGCACGAATAATTCATGCCTATCATTTATGCATCCACTTTGCACAGACCCATCATATCAATGAACAATTTCAAGTAAGATTTCATAATCAAAAGGTCACTATGTTTCCAATCATCCTCCAAAAATCCTAACTCAAAATTATTGTTAATATAATTGTCTTATGCAAAATAAATTCTATGAAGTTACAAAAAAATTCTATGAACTACCCACAGCAGTTAACAATAACAGAAAGCAAATAATATCTAACATCCAATAGAATAACAATGCTTTCACATAATACAACTATCCATTACACTAAGCAATATATACAAAGAAAAATATCAACATATAAAGAGATATTCACACCCAAAAATATCTCAAACTAATTTAAGAAATAAATAGGGAATGTCCCTTCTAATCTATCAGTCAAAATATCTGAGAAATTTGAAGGCACATTTGCCAACCATGGAAAAACTTTTGGAGAGCTTTCATGTCGCCTCCAAGGCGCATTCACTCTGCGCCATGTGGCGAGATGATGTCCTGTATCATCTGATTGACCTTGACCACATGTGATACTAAATCACCGTCATGCCACCGATAATTAGTTAACTCTGTCATCAGCCTTTTAAATCTGGCACTTCTCTCGTCCGTTCTCGGGATTGCAGGTATCCGTGCATAACGCATCATGGTTCCTGCAACAAATGCAGAACTAAAAATGGATCACTTATAATCCATAATGAACATAAGGGAAAATACATAATTTTCCATGATTCATGCAACAAATGCAGAATAAATAAATAAAATTGGATTACTTATAACCCACATAGACATAATTGAAAAGGAAACAAATTCTTTTTTCCTTTTTTTTTTCGGGTCAACTGTCAAAGTCAACGGTCAACGGTCGTAGGTCGTCGGTCAACGGGTCAACGGGTCGGGTCGACGGGCGCGCGGGTCGGACCGGTCGGCTGGTCGAACCGGCTGGCCGGTCGAGCGAACCGACCGGCACGTGCCGCGCGCGTGTGCGGTCCGACGTCACGCGACGTCGGCCCGCGCGTGCGCGGCATGCGCCAGGCTTCCGCGCATGTCGGGTCGGGTCGGGTCGAGTCGTCGGTCGGGTCGGGTCGCTGGACGGGTCGCCGGCCGATGAACGGCTGGCCAACGGTCGTCGGCGATGACGTCATCCCGGCGGTTACCGTGACGTCAGCACGCACCGGTTCGCCGACCGGAGCGTGCTGGTTCGCCAGCCGCCGGCGCACACGTGCCGATTCGCCACCGGCGCGTGGCGCCCACGCGCAGCAGCTTCTGGCCGCGCGTGTGGGCGCGTCCGGCGTCGCCCAGCGGCGCACGACATGTTGACGGACTCGTCTCGACGAGCTCTTTCATCCTATGCTTTCAGAAATCGATTTCGACTTACAAAAACTCGAAAAAAATCGATGAACAGTGCTCGAGTGTCGGGATTTCTCGCCCCGATCCGTGTCGGCCGATTATTTTCGCGAAAAATCAATCAAAAAAAAAACATCAAAGGGGTCGGGAAAACATGAACTAGGGCTCTGATACCAATGTTGGGAATATCGGATTCGAAACCGGATTCGACACTAAATCGAACCCCTAAATCGAATGCGGAAGACAAGCCCGGAAAAACATGTATCACCGATCCTAAAGCACACCACGGAATCGAGCGTACCTTGTTAGCCACAGATTAAACACCAACGCCGATAAGAGGAAGAGAAAACCGATCAGGTTCGATCCGATGACGTCGATTGGCCTTGAAGGGAAGACGGCGTCGCCTTAAGCGTTTTGGTTTTCTTTTGGAGGGAGAGAGGAGTGACGAACGTACATTAAAAAAAATGCCAAGAGGTGTCTTCGCCTTTCTCTGTCCTCCCTTATATACGTTCCCTCAAAAAATAGAAACGTACCCCTTCATCGTATCCCTCCATCCATGGGCCCTAATTTTGGTGGGCCGGGCTTTCAGGCCCAACATGGGTGGACGGGCCTTAAGCCCATCACATAAAACCATCACTTTTGTCTAAAGTTTCTTTCTCCTTGAAGATTCTATACCCATATTCTTTCTGCAAGTTCAGCTAAAAATGCGGTATCGGCTTGCCTCACCGCCTCCCAATCCAACGATTCCAAAGGCCTAGGATTTTCTTCTGTGGATCCCTCTACAGTATAAGATTCTTACACTTTCCCCGTACATTTTTTTGTCAATATCTTCACATATCTTCATTACTCTTGAATTTGCGCGTGTATACACTTTTTTCATCCTGCTCTCTAGGCAAATGTGATAACCTTGTTGCATCTTTACGCACATAAATTTTACAGCATGTGCCATGAAAGATGAGTTGCAAAATAATAGTTCTTTCGAGCTTTACTTTATAAATTTGCTAAAAGAATCATTCTTTATCACACTCTTTGCGACACAAAGAAATCTTAAGGAAACCATACCTGGAATTCTTGTCTGACACGTTTTGTGCTAGGAATGCTGCGACAACTTAGTCCGCATCAGAACCTTTCCGCTTCGCAAAACATCAATCCCCTGCACATTGCATGACAATATTTTGTTGAACTTGCGCTCAGAAGTAGAAAAAATGAAGCAAGATATTTAGCCCTCTAAATTTTTTCCACGAGACATTTAATACTGGGATACACTCACCTCGGATGAGACGCATTTTTGTGACAGAAGAAAGTGTCTGTTCATGGAAAAGCTTTCCTTGCTTCATCCCACATATTGTCTGTATCTCTTTAAATTTCTTTTTCTACACGTTCGTTGTTCTGGATGAGGCAGGAGTTGAAGAAATAAGTACTCAGGAAGCCCTCGAGGATTTCGGTGAGGTTGTGTGCGGAGACAGCGGCGGAGCACAAGAGGAGAATGAAGGTGACGAGAGGGTGTAGTGCACACATGATGAAGATTAGCAAAGGCTGTGCAATGGCCGGTTCCATGGACCCTTCTGGATTTGGTTCCCAAGTGGGTCCAGGAGCTAGTAGGCGATTCAGATTTCCAGTTCATGGAACCGGCTCTTGGATTGAAACCAGCCTATCTTAAAACTCATCACCTAGTCATTTTTCAAGAATTTTCTACCTTATAACCTTAAAATGGTTGGCACAAATGTCGTGAGGATAGTGATGAGCCTTGTGTCATGGGCCGATCGATTGGGATCATGACCGCGCAGCGACTCGGGCAATTTTGGATCACCCAAGCATACCCGGATCGTAGAGAGAGAAAGCTTCTAGAGAGAAGAGCTCTGTATTACTGAAATGTTGGATGGTTACAAATGAAGGAGAGGGCACCCCTTCTTATACTTGAGGCCCTCGGATTACATCCGTTGATCTAGAATTTATCCGGCGGACAAGATCGCACCGCCTCAACTACCAATATTAATGTTAATTACCGTCTACCGACATAAATAAAGATAGAGTCTTCTAGAATCAGGCGTAATGACGGTGTTGCCAGCCCTTAGAAACTTCAGGAAGAATACTTGATGGGAATCCGAGCGAGCACAAGAGGTCCACCGCGTCACGGCATGGTCCTTCATCTTCGAAAAACTCTTGGCCGTGACATTCTCCCCCACTTAATCGAGCGACGCCCTCGTCGCTCACAGCTCGATGAGCAGCCTTCCTCGCATGAGCACGGGCTTTCTTCTTTTTGTTTTGCTTCGCTCAGACGCTCGTGTACGATGGACCACTCCCTTCTATTATCAACTCAGGCTTGGCACGCAACTCCACCTTCGGCTTGGGCATGGCATGCGGCGAGTATTCAACCTCGAGGAAGAGCACTTGAATCGGTATGACGTGTGTTGGAGTAGGATCCAACTCTACCTTCGGCTTCACCTCGGCTAGCTTGTTTATGTGCTTCATGACCTTCAAGCTCTTGTCGAGGCGTCGGATCGTCGTGATGGTCTTGGTGTCGATCACTCCTTTGATCATTGGAATCATCAACGGGCATTTTGGGTCGAGGATCATAATGCACTTGGTCCTCATGTCGATCATGACTCTCACACTATGGAAGAATTGCATACCAAGAATGAGATCATAATCGTCGAGAGGGATTACCTCGAATGCCATCTTGCCCTTCCATCCACCAATCTTAATATCCATATTGGGAGTTGCTCCTACACCATGGAAGTCGCTCGAATTGATAGTCTTGTATGACTTCCCGGATGGCTTCACGCAAAGTTCCAAGGCTTTGGCCACCTCGGTCGACATGAACATGTTCAACGCACCCGTGTCGATCAAAGCATAGAGCGTTCAGCCGCACACTTCAACCTCCACAAAGAACATGTCTGTGTTCGGTGTGATTCCTTCTTCTTTGGACGGCGATCGAGCTTGGACGGTGTTGACAACCTTCACAGCTCCAAGCTGGATTTGCCGCTTGTCTTCTTTGGGCTCCTCCTCTTCTTCAATGGCAAAGAGGGCGTTGATTCGACCCTTCTTCGGGCACTTTTGGGTCCAATGCGGACCTTTGCAAATGAAACAAGGAGAAGGCGGGGGTTGATCAAACTTACTCGTCGTATAGTCCGTTGGTGGTCGACCCCTTTGGAATGATGGCTTGGAAGACCCTTCTCCCCACGTCTTGACTCGGCCGCTTTGATCATTCGCGCCTCGGGGAGTGTTCCTTCCTTTGTCCTCGGATCGATCCAATCTCCAATCCCTTGTTCTACTCCTTGGTTCGATTTTGGTGAGGTCAACGAGAGATTCGGCCACTCTAAGCGCTCTCGCGAGACTCGTCACATCCTGACGCTTGAGCTCGAGTAGTGCCCACGACTTCAATCCATCCATGAACGCTCCGAGAGCCTCCTCCTCGCTTAGGTTGCGGATTTGGAGTTTGAGCTCTGTGAACTCCTTCACATACTCTCAGATTGCACCTCTTTGCTCGAGGCGATGGAGTTTGCTACGGGCTTCTTATTGAGCAAACTCGGGGAAGAAATAGTCTCGGAACTCCCGTACAAAATCATCCCATCTCGTCACACCTATTGCGCCACCAAAGCATTGCGGTATCAGAAATGAACATCGAAGCGATTTGTACCTTGATCGACTCGTCTTGAATGTTGACGGCCCCAAAGTATTGCTCCATGCTTCAGACGAAGTTATCCACCTCCTTGACAGATCGATCGCCTTTGAACTCTTTAGGCTTTGGCACCTCAAGTTTGGGCACCGCTTGAGTGGACATTGCTCCATTGGTGACGCTCAGCTTGCATAAGGCGAGCTTGGTCTTGAGCTCTTGGATCTCCACCTTCATGGCTTCGACCTCATCCCTACAAGGGCTTACTTCCTCGATCACTTGGACACGCTCCTTCAACACATCGATCAATGCTTCAAGGGCTTCGTCCTTGTAGTGCAACGGGGCTATAGCTTCGTTGAGGCCGGTCGTGAAGTCTTCACGGAGCGAGGTCTCAACCTCCATGATCCGGTCTCGCACATCGTCAAGACCTTTCATGAGTTCGAGCACGGCACTCCGACCTTCTCGATCTTCTCATCGAACGCAGCTACGGCATCCATCGAGACATCTCTTTTCTTTGCTTTGCCGTAAGTCTCCTTGACTTGCACGGCCTCTCCATCCATGACAGCATTTTGGCTCGACATTCCTTTGAACAATTGGTACTCCTCGATCTCTCGAAACAGATCTCTCTTTTGCTCTGATACCACTTGTCACAGGCCGATCAATTGGGATCACCCAAGCCAAGCTTTGCTCGCACACCCGGATCGTAGAGAGAGAAAGCTTCTAGAGAGAGGAGCTTTGGAAAGAAATGAGTTTTGTATTACTAAAATGTTGGATGGTTATAAATGAGGGGGAGAGCACCCGTTCTTATACTTGAGGCCATCGGATTACATCCGTTGATCTAGAACTTATCCGGCGGACGAGATTGCACCGCCTCAACTACCGATATTAATGTTAACTATCATCTATCAACATAAATAAAAATAGAGTCTTCTGAAATGAGGCGTAATGACGATGTCGCTCACCTTTAAAAACTTCAGGAAGAAAACTTGATGGGAATCCGAGCGAGCACAGGAGGTCCACCGAGTCATGGCATGGTCCTTCATCTTTGGAAACCTCTTGGCCGTGACACTTGAATGAGTCCTCTTTCCATCAAAATTGGAGAGATTCCAAATATGTCTCTTGCTAAACCATGAGAACGGTGCCCAAACATTTGCCCGGTGCTTTCCTTTTATTGAGTTTCTGATCTCTTTCCCCATCGGGTACCCTGCAGTAAACGACAAACAGAAGAACCTCTGGCCACGACTCTGCCATCTTGACTATCCGACATTGCAAGTACATATTGATGTGCTGTCTTTTTTGGACACATTCGGCAGTGACGTGGGGTTTGAACAAGCTTCGGGAACAACGAGCCTGAACGAAGTAGATACGTTGCAAACGTGGCGAATCTAATTGCCTTAGGAAAGGTGAGTGATTAGGCATGCCATGGAGAACGGGGACATTCAGATTTTTGTCTCATTCTCCCGATCATGTATCAGCATGATGGACAATGATGTTGAAAATTTTTTACAAAGTTTTCTGCACTTGAAAAACAAGTCGAGCTGATTGACCAAAAAAAAAAAAAAAAAAAGAAAAACAAGTCGAGCTGCAATGCTTGTCCACTTGAAGACGGATGTAAACGCTATACAAGCACAAATGAGGGGTATGCTGACTTTTGCTTTGAGATGCTCTCCACGGCGAGATGTCTCGATTCTGGTGGTGAGAGACTCTTTAGCCAACGTTGAATTAGAAAAAAGGAAGATAAAAGAAAGAGGACTTCAGCTTAAAAAAGGAAATCACACCCATGAACAGGAAAGGAAGAGAGGGGGAAAAGGGAAAGAGGGCTTTGCAATGGGGACCTCACCATTTGAATTTGCTTCGATTCGTAATGATTAGTAAGGACTTAAGCCTTTTTTTCGTTTAATCAAAGTCACTTTTCTCAAATTCAAAATTAAGTGAGATTTGAATTATAAAGATCATTTTTGAGTCATTAAGCTGAGAAATTATAAGAAATTTTATGATATGTGAAACTATAGAATTTTACAAAACTTAATTGACTTTATGGTTTATCCAAAATGAATTTTCTATGTCAGTGCCCGTGATGAACCATAATTGACCTGCAACTTTTGAACCGAACTTCGTTGGTTATCAGCTCGATTTTAGAACAGATTAAAGCAGACAATATCTCAAATAAGTTAATTTAAGGATGTCAAAAATTTCCTCCCTATGAAAAACATTACTAAATCATTAGGAGGGAGTGATTTCATCGGTTTAATTCTTCGATTTTAGGTTTTACCCTAAAATAATGCTTGTCCCTATTAGATGAGAAGGGGGGAAAAAAAGAGAAGATATGAAATTAACAGCAAAAGGAGTAAATTTTCTGTCAAGTTTGTCCTTTACGCTTCGCAAAACACTAGTAAAAATTCAAGCCATCAGAAACACGCCGTATGCCAGAGTGAAACTAACCAAATGGCTTATCATTTGGCTGAATGAGAAACCCCTCGTGGTTCTTATCACCTCAAGCAAAGAACTACACTTTGGGGGCATATTCGGTTGTTGGTAAATGATGTGGCACATGATTTTTATTTTTTTATTTTTTTATGCCCAAGATCCATTGGGCCCGTCGAGCTTACGCTGGGCAGCCCATGGCCCGTAGAATGCGCGGTGCATCCCGAACCAAACGTCAATACCCGAGGGAAGTTAGCATAAGATCTCATCACCATGGCGCTCCACTTAAGACGTATTAGTATCTGCGGAGTTTCCACTCTGAGACATTTGCGGTGAAATGCCCAAAGCCGAACCAACTCAGATGTCCACCAGTGGGTACATGATTATTATTCATGTCCAATACTTGATTGATATGTGTTTGCTGCATTGGAAGAAAAAAGTAGAAGTCTAGTTTTTCTCTTCTTCCTGCTCCACTCACTCTTTTGGCCCCAAACCAACCCATTGTCCATGGCCAACGGCGCTGCATTACGGTTGTCCATTGCTGCCGGCATCGAGCAAGCCGTCATCGCTTGCGGCCATGGCTCCAGATTAAGAGCTCGCGGCCATGAGTTCTAGATCTGGAGCCATGGATGTGGCACATGATTTTTTTTTTTTTTTTTTTTTTTTTGATGCCCAAGATCTGTTGGGCCCGTTGAGCTTACGCCGGGCAGCCCACGGCCCGTAGAATGAGGGGGGAATATTCGGTTGTTGGTAAATGATGTGGCACATGATTTTTATTTTTTTATTTTTTTATGCCCAAGATCCGTTGGGCCCGTCGAGCTTATGCAGGGCAACCCACGACCCGTAGAATGCGCAGTGCATCCCGAACCAAGCATCAATACCCGGGGGAAGTTAGCATAGGATCCCACCACCATAGCACTCCATTTAAGACATATTAGCAGCTGCGAAGTTTCCACTCTGAGATCTTTGCGGTGAAGTGCTCAAATCCGAACCAACTCATATATCCACCGATGGGTACATGATTATTATTCATTTCCAATAATTGATTGATATTGTGTTTGCTGCATTGGAAGAAAAAAGTAGAAGTCTAGTTTTTCTCTTCTTCCTGCTCCACTCACTTTTTTGGCCCCAAACCAACCCATTGTCCATGGCCAACGGCGCTGCATTACGGTTGTCCATTGCTGCCGGCATCGAGCAAGCCGTCATCGCTTGCGGCCATGGCTCCAGATTAAGAGCTCGCGGCCATGAGTTCCAGATCTGGAGCCATGGAAACGAGCATGACGGCTCCTAATGTGAAAGTTCGACCGGGCGAAAAACAGAGAAAAGGAAAAGGTTTGTCCTTGACGGCAATAAGCATGGAAAAGGTTCGGCCATGAGTTCAAGTCGTGAAGTTTTTTACGTTTTCATTTTCTCCGAGCACGGGAAAATGAAAACAATGAGCCTGAGACAAGTGGCGAATCTACCGTGCAGATTCGCGCCGCATTATCAGGTGCTCGCCTTAGGAAAGGTGAGTGATTGGTCATGTCGTGGAAAAAGAGGATATCAAGAAGTCCGTTTGTTTCGCGGAAAATTGGTTATTTTTAAAAAATATTTTTTTAAAAGTCATTTTTCAGAAAAATTATAATATTTTTCAGTGTTTAGTAAAAAAAAAATTTTTCGCTCATTAAATTGGCAAGCGCGAGCATCAAGCTCGAGGCTCGCCGGATCGATGAGCATGAGCTTGAGATCGACGAACTTGAGGTTCACCCTGGTGACGGTGACGACTGGCCAAGAAAAGAAGAAGATGGGAAACAAAGAAAAGAAAAATTAAAAAATTAAAAAAAAAAAAAAATTAAAAATAATTCAAATTAAAAAAGAAAATTACAATTTAAAAATAATTCGAATAAAAAAAGAAAAAGAAGAAAGGAGAGCACAAAGTGAGGATTTGTAGAGATGTGAAATAAAAGAGATCAAATGAGGAAAATATTTTCCACTTTTCAAAAGTGAAAAACATTTTCTTTTGATTTAGAAGACTTTTTTTCCTTTTATGAAAAATATTTTCCTTCAGGAATTCATTTTCCATGAAACGAAAGTTGAAAGATCCAGAAAATATTTTTTCGGAAAATATTTTCCGTGAAATGAACGAAACCTAAGATTTTTGTCTCACTCCCCGATCATGTATCAGCACGATGCACACTAATGTTGAAACTTTTTACAAGTTTTTCTGCACTTGAAAAACAGGCAGACCTGCGACGCTCGTCCACTCAAAGATGGATGTAAACACTATCCAAGCACAAATGAGGGGTATGCCAACTTTCGCTTTGATACTCTCCCCGGCGACGTGTCTCGATTCTGGTGGGACATTCTTTAGCCAACGTTGAATTGGAAAAATGGAAAATACAAGAAAGCGGACTTCAGCCCTTGAGGGTGGAAACACACTCGAAAAGAAGGAAAAAAGAAAAGGAGAAGGAAGATGGAATGAGGGCTTTGCACGTACTCACCACGAGATCTCACCAAGTTGGATTTACTTCGATTCACGGGCCAGTAAAGATTTAAGTGTTTTGTTCATCTAATCAAAGTAATTTTTGGAATTAGGGCTTTTAGAGTTGTAAGTTGAGAAATCATGGGAAATTAATAATTTATGATGCGTGAAGTTATAGGATTTTATAGAGCTTGATTTGGACTTATGATTTGTCTTAAATGAATTTTCAAAGTTGGTGTGCATGATGAACCATACACGACCAGCAGCTTTCAGACCGAATTTCATTGGTTTTTGGCCCAATTTTGGAACGGGTCAAAACAAATAATATCTCAAATGAATTTATTCAGAAATGTCATAAATTTCCCCTTATAAAGAAAAAGAGAAGACACAAAATTAGCAGCAAAAGGTGTAAAAAACTTGTCAAGTTTGTCCTTTGACACTTCGCAAATAACTGCCTACTATATCAGTTGAAAAATCAAATCATAAAAAACATGCCATATTCCATGGTGAAACTAACCAAACGACTTATCTTTATTTGAATGATATTTTTATTTCTTTATTTTTATTTTATTTTCGAAATAAAAAAATAAAAATCTATTTGTGTACGTCAATTCATTTTTCTATTCTCCAAATAGAAAAATGGGCGGGAAATAAATTTAGAATAAAAATAAATAAATAAAATATACTCTTTCGTATCCAATAACAAAAGGAGAAACAAATCATTTTAGAGAAACAGGCTTAAAGTGACCTACTATTTGTCTTTACCCAATCAACACAAGTCTAGTCTCCTAATCCGATCTAAGTCTCCATTTTTTGAAATAAAAAATTTAAGAAATTTAAGAAAAATATAGACTAGATTTAGTGTTAATTCAAGTTTAGAATTAGTTCACTAAAAAAAAATGGAAATTTTTTAATGAAAATTAGATTCAAAATTGAATAAACTCCCGAGGTTATTCTATATGAATTTTGAATGCTGTTTTCTTTTTAAGACAATACTAGAGCGTGAAAGCTTGGGACTTCACTAAGAGAAGACGTTTTCTTCCCTTAGGATTTTATTGCAGACATCCTTTAAGATCATCCACAATTCTATTTTAATAGAAAATCAGTTGGCTGAACAAAATTCTAACATTACCATTTGTCTTGTGTTCATGGCAATCGAATAAGCCTTTGCTCGACGAATTTCCAATGTCATTTGCTTGAAGGTTTGATGAGTTTCCATGGATGTCATTTGTTTGAAGGTTTGATGAGTTCATTCATGTAAATAAATGAACTCACTTTAGGATCACCTCTCTGTTCCATCACAACCCATTCCACCAAGCAATGTTTGCTCTCTTTCTTAAAGCTAAAAAAAAAAACTGAAAAGATCTATGCACTTGTCTAATGAATCTATTTATTGAAATGTCCAAAGAATTACTGTTAACCTCATTATACCATGAGTTATAAATTAGTAGAACACTCTACTGCCATTTCCAGCCATCCATATTTGACTAACTATTACGTTGGATTTTCTAAAGACATTTTAGAATATATTGATCAATTAAATTCTTATAAAAGTCCAGTTTTATGTTAAGTCTTTACAAATATTTATAATTAAATGAAAAAAATTGAGAATAGAAATTTTTGAAATTGTACCAAATGCAATTGTCATTTTTTTTTTAATTCTAAGAGTAGTAATTTTGTGCAATTACTAAATGTGTTCGTTTGTTCAGAAATTGATTCAGGAAATAGAAATAAAATAAACTATTTTTGAATAAAATTTATTCCTAGGAAAAGACATGTTACCATACACATCCGAAACTCAAGAGGACAAAATATTGAGTTGTTTGCACGCGACATGTCAAATGCTAATGTGGCACATGATTTTTATTCATATCCAATAATCTATTGACATGCGTTTGCGGTGTTGGACTAAAAATATAAAAATATAATTTATCTTCTTCCTTCTCCACCACGTTTTTTTATCCAAACCCGTTGTCCACGGCCATCTTCGCTGCATTTCAGTTGTCCATGGCCATCAGTACCGAACAAGCCGCCATCGCCTGTGGCCATGGCTCCAAATTAAGAGCTTGCGGCCATGAGTACTAGATCTAGAGCCATGGCCACGAGCATGACGGCTCTAGATGTAAAAGTTCGGTCGAGCCAAAAACAGAGAAAGGGAAAACGTTTGTCCATGACGGCAATGGCCATGGAATAGGTTCAGCCACTAGTTCCAATCATTAAGTTTTTCTTTGTTTTCATTTTCTCGAGCACGGGAAACTTCCCTTCAGATTTGACCATGCAATGCCGGCAACACTGCTGGTGGCGACAGTGGAGGACACAATGGACTTGAACCAGATGGAAGAGGAAAAGCGAGGTGGGTGGATATCCTTTGTTTTGTTCATCTGAATTCACATCAGTACATATGCGTTGATCTGCAATTGCTTTAGAGTGAAAAGATGTAAGCCACGCCGGCTATTAATATGTCACTCGCAAACCACTCAATTTTTCCTCCATAAAGAGCAGAAACTCAAGTCCCAAAATGAGAGTTGTTGAGAATGCAAGACCTTGGTACAGACATGATGGATCCATCTAATTTTCCAAAGAATCTCAACGTCACAACAATCAAGAAACAAAAATGGTCAAGAAATCACCCGGTCGTGCCAGCCTGTGCGAGGGATTAGGGACTGAACATATTGGGGAGACAAGTTTGAGCGTCCTGGCCTACCAAGAAAACCCGGATACCCGCATAAGAATTAAAAAGAGAATCGAGGGGGAGGAAAACCCATTAGCCCTCGTATTCTGGTTTGCTAATTTGAGACTCCAGCTCTTTGGCTTTGCTGTCATCGAAACCAAGGGCAGCTAGTATCTTGTGGCCTGGTGAATCCACTTCATACCAGATACCGAGAAGCAAATGGCTCGTTGTGATCTCTCCGCCATCAGCTGCATCAAGAAAGGAATGCAAGAAAGATTAGTTCTAGGCCTATATTTGGACGGGCCAGATGAACAAACAATATAGGTGAATGTGTGGATCTCCAACAATATGTAAAGCAATGAAAGCACTTTCCCAACTTTCCAACCAAGAACCACATGAAAACCAGAATTTGACTTCTCTGGGTGTTTGAAACAAATAATATACGTTTAGATTATCACGTAATAGAATTATAACTCGCTCGCTGTGCCAGTACTAGTTACAAGTGCAAAAATCTATGCCATCTTAAAGCCCTTACACAATGAAGTACTGGCACTTTGCATTTCAGACATTGTAGAAGCTAACATTCAACCCTTTCGCATTAGTGATTCTCTCTATCTGAGATATTTAATTTAAGAGAGCTGTTTCACTAATTTAAAAAGAAACTCGTAAGAATCAGAAAATGTAATTCATCTCAAACCAATGCAACCTATTGTGATATTCCTCCGATAATCCACAAGAATGCATGGACCTCCAACTACAGCAGAACACTATCACACAGCAAGTCCTCGAAAAGTGAATATGAGCAAATTGATGGAAAGCATACCAGACTTCAATTTATGATCGACAGCCCAATCAAGTACCCTTTGGCAATCTTCGGTCAGTGGTGGATGCTCGGGGCTGAAAAAATACCTGTCGCCCTTTGGAATCAACTTCATGGACTCTTCCCGCACCTTGAAAAGTGTAATTCCATTTGCCCGCAAAAGCTGAGCAGCAGAGTTAGTCCCTGCACATCACAACCAAGAAATTATAGTTAGCACAATCCATATCAGTCTAATGATATTCCTCAAATCTTATCAAGACTATATGCTAAGCATGTGAAAATATATGGTCTTTGCAGAAACAAAATGAGGGTCCTATCAAGGGAGCTTGCATGGTATAAGATAGGCATACGATGCCCCCAATGATTTGCGGAATAAACGTCACTGGTGAAGTTGAAACTCCGCAGTTCAAGTAAACTTGAAAACTTTTCCTGAAATATCACTTCAACAACCGGCTGAAATCATTACATATACGGTAGTGATCCGACATAGCTATGAATATCTCTAAGCAGATAGGCCAACAGACTACTTCAATGGATAATGAAGCAACAACCGGAAGCAATATGAAAGATATTCTGAACTGCACAAAGTCAATTACCCTCGATAAGCACTCCCATAAGAAGTGCCTCAGTTCCAGTAGTCGGATACTTCAGCTTCCTCGCCTCGAGTTCACCCATAGCGAACGACTTTATTGCCCTCCTCGACCATCTAATACAAGCAACAACCCAATGAACACTACAGATTCATCTTCACTTATCATTGGCGGAATCGACCATACACGCAAATGGCATGTTCCAAGGCTCAATCAAGATAAATTTTTCCATTCCCAGTTGCCATTCAATCAATGCAGCTCATTCAGAGAACAATTTTCGATAACACTAACCAAGTAACAACAATAAAAAAAAAAAAAAAACGACTTCATCTAATGTTTCAACTGAACTCACCCGGGAACATTCTCACCGGAAGAGACCCTCTCCGGCTTTCTGCAAAATCAAGCACAACAGTCCTGAAACAACAACTCAGTCACCTAAAAATGCAATTTTTAAACCAGGAACCAAAATTAAACGTTGTAAAAAAACCAAACTTTGAACCAGAAATCCTAAAAGGGAGCGAGTAAAGCAATGCTTTCGGGGCGATTGGCGGGGATTAGACTCACGCGGTCGGGAGGCTGAAGGCGACGGTGGCAATGATCGGGCGCGGCCTCGGCGGTCGACAGGCGAGACCCGCCGAACGGAGCGAGAAGTCACGCGCGCCGAGCCACGCGTTGGGCAATCCGAACGAGCTCGCCAGCCCCGGCCGGTGAGCGGATCGAGCGTGGGTGGTCGACGGCGGGAGCTTGGAGAGAGCGTGAGACGCCATTTCCGAGCGCAGGTCGAAGGGAAAAGCTCGAGAGCTTGCTGGTGAAGTTCGGTGCCGCGCCGTGGATAGAGCGAGAGAGGAGGAAAGTTGAAACGCAGATGGAGAAGGAAGAGACGGGACGACGTCGTGACGGTTACGTGGGCTCGGTTCTCGTGACTGTGGCCGGCCCAAATGGTTCGGTTCTTTGGGCCATTTGACATATTGGGCCTTGGGCCCTGGGCCCATTTTTCTTTTCCTATTTCACTCTGTGTTTGTGTTTGGTGGAGGAGTGACATCCCCTTTTGATGTCTATCTATGTCAAGGCCTCCATCGTTCGGACGGGCTTCGACGGAGCTTTTCTACATGTCGGGCCCGAATCGATTTTAGACCGAATTTGAGAAAATACGAGCCGGCGGGGGCGGGGCTCGCGGTGGTGCCGGCGTAGTTTCCGATTTGTTCTTTGGGACTGGGTGAGTTAGGGTAATGCTCTTTAGGTTCGAAGTCGCCGGCCAGTATTGAAACCCCGTCTAGACTCGCCCTTGCTGATCAAAGATTAAATTTGAGTCTGAGCACCTTCAAGAATTGAACTTGAAATTGAGAGAAGCAATTTCGTTGCCTTATATTATGAAGTCAACCAAACTAGTATCCACAAGTTTTGTCCCGCCTTAATGTCGAGCCGCTTGAACCGTCTTATTCTTACTCCAGCATCTCTCTAAGGAAGCTCAAAGATGACCATTATTCCAATTGGGAAATTCTTGCATGAATCACAAGATCATTAACATTTTCACCAATAGAGATCATTTGGTTTGCTCTCCTTTACTCTAGGTATCCTTTTGCTCAGCATCAATTCATCTCAAATGCCAACTTCATTCCTATCAACTCACGTCGCTACACCACAACACCCACTTGCCTAAAAACGCAGATCATTGGCTCTAATACTATTTGTCGAGAGCTCGCAATAATAGCTCGACAATTTCACCTTTACCTAGGAATATCGTCAAAAGGGAGCCCCTAATCCAAAGGTGTCAACATATCTAGTTGGAGCCATTTTCACTAAAAAACTTAAATCAAGTTTTAGGCCAATTAATGTATATTAATTGCTCTATTTGACGCTACTTATCCAATGTAGAATTTTCCAATACAATTCACACATACATACTAACAAACAATATACCACTGCAAGTTTTTTCACAACACAAGTTTTGTCTTCTTTTTATTTATCTATTTTCCTCATCTTACCCTAGAAGATGATAATTCCGGATTAATTACAATCACTGCACAGAGCAGATCAAGAACAGCCTCAAAGATGCGACAAAGTCACCGAGCCAATCTCCTGCGGATCTCACGAAGTACAAAGGACCACACACGACATCAAACAAATCTCTCGATGAATACCACCTACTCGGTCGGGCGACATCGAACGTGCTGTGCTTCAAACGAAGCGCAGTGTGGACGGTTCGCGCGTTTCGTTGACCTTAAGCCGTCTGTCTTCGCATCCCGATGCCCGAAATCAGAGACCGCACGTCGCGATGAGTTACTGGAGAGACAGCTCGGGAAAATGCGGAGTGCGGGGGGGCGAACTACCACAACCGATTCCGGTCCTCCTGCATTAACTCCCTCCCTGCTCGGCACCTAGAAACGTGTGCGCCTGTCGCTTCCCACTCACCCCCACGATTACTGTCTGAAATCCCAGATTTGCGCAAAGCTGTCCGTCGCTCCCAGGCCTGACTCTCTGTTGACTATACCACCTACGCGGATCTTAGATGGCGCATAGGAATTTCTCATGTAATCTTTTTATGTTCCCACGTACACCCTCTTTTCGGTACTGCGCATTTCGCGCTGGCATACACTAAGCAATGGACTGGACGAACTCGTTGGATAAAGTCCACCGTATTTTTCAAAAGGGTGTCTCTGCTGCCTCTCGAAAGATCTAGGGCACGGGACGAGATGACACGACGTGTTTCTAAGCCAAGACATGTGTAGTTACGACGAACATGATGAGCTAACGAGATGGGGAATCTCACGATTCTAACTTCCGGATCATGTGAGGAGCTGCCGCCATGTGATTAGGCAGGCCGCATATGAACAAAGCTCGACCAATGGGAAGGTAAAAGAACCACGAGAAAAGGTGAGGCAGCCTCGAAAAGATTGTCCCTCTTCTCCAAGGAAAAATCATTTCTACGTGCAATGATGGTGTCAATCTTTGCACGAGATTTTCCCCCTGATAGGGACGGAATCTTTTACCTCCTTAGTTGTCGTGCACAAATCGAATGAACAAAAGTCAACACAAGCGGCATTAGTGGGCACCCTCGAAGCCAAATTAGGTGATCAACGATTTCCCTGTAACGCGCCCAATTAGGGGATCTTCCGTGAAACCCAACTTTTTTACGACCCGATCGAAATAATTACGTTGGAGAAACTGCTACCGGCTCATAAGACAGCTCATTATGATATCTAATCAAACGGCAGTCAACGTAAGAACGAGTCTTGTGATTCGAGAGCACCTAAAAAAAATCCCACTCGGGCGACCGAGTTGGTGGGTCGGATTTGATTGCGTTGATTGAAATAGGGAATTTCCGAAAGGTAGACCGTGACGATCGGGAAGCCTGAACGGTCGAACTCGAATGTGAAACGGGGTACGCGATCTTGGCATGTGGGAAGGTCTCCCCTCCGCCTCCGGTGAGGGCCCCTTCAGATTTGAGCATTTCGGTCGCTCCCATGTGCTGGTGCAGCTGTTCTCGCCGACCATCGTGGGTTTGGAGATCTCGAATCGTGGGTTCCCTTCGGTGTTACTGTTTCTTGACAGAAACAGCAAGTTTTGGAGCTTACATGTCTTGGATTTCTACACTGACCTAACTCAATTTATTTTACGGAAAATATTTTTGTGATCAAAATTCAAAATTTTTGATAATTTGTCCCTGAAAAAAATGGAAGAAAGTATTTTCTAATTTATTTTCAAATTTCATCTAAACACTAGAAAATATTATCATATGGAAAATTACTTCCTAAAATTTTTTTCCAGAAATACCATATTTTCCTCAAAATAAAGGGAGCCTTTATAGTAAACAACTTTCAAGAAGAAGTTTTCTGGATTTTCAGGTTTTAGTTCACACGAAAAAAAAAAAATAGTCAAGCAAAATATTTTCAGACAATAATAATAAAAAAAAAACAACTTCAAAAGTAGATAAATGTGCCCAAACTAAGCATGTTCTCCTCCCGTACACTCATTTTAATTATTTTACTTTTTCTTTTTAAAAAAATTCAAATTTTTGTTTTTGTCTTGGCGAGTTGCCGATGATAAGCCACAGGCAAGCTTGAGCCTTGCCAGCTAGCCTCGCTGGCCTATGGTAAGCCCAAAACTCATCGATCTAGTAAGGCTCAACCTTGCTGGCCTTAGGCAAGTTCAAGCAAGCTTGTGGCTTATCGTCAGTGACCAGCCAAGGAAGAAGCATAAAAGAAAATGAAAGAAAACAGAAAATAATTAAAAAATCAATTTTTTTGATAATTTTCTCCGTGATTAGATTTTCCATGCCAAACAACATAAAATATTTTTCACTTCATTTTCAAGTTTTAGTCAAGTATAGAAAAATATTGTCATTCTCCTAAAAAATGACTTTATGGAAATTGGAAGCCTTAATTAAGCACCGTTTGATTAAATAATCCATGTGGAGATTAGATTACTGCCGTCGAAACCCTCTTTCACATACATTCGCATCACTATGTATTAAGTCTCCGTCTAGTGAGGATGATGGGGTTTGAACATTACTTGTTTTCAAATTCCCCGATGATGAAAATATCCTCCGTACACGGTCGGGTTTAATCATGCATCCGAAGCGATCGTTAAACTGCTAAATCGAATCTACAGCCGGGGCACGAAAAAATCATCGCGTCCCATTGACCTCTCGCAAATGAAAAAACCAACTCATAATGACAATGTTTCCTTAAGCACGTCTTCCTCATATGACATGAATCAAGAAGATCGCATTGCTCGCCAAAGAGCGGCTCTAATCAAAGCCAAACAGTCGCGCTTGTCCCACAAGCATGGCTAGCTCGAAACCCTAGCTCGGCCAGCAGCAGCTGCATCGAGCTTCAATTTACCTACAGAGAACAGTGAAAAACTTTATCTTTCTCATTCTAGACAAGCGAAGAAAAAGCAGGGTAATCTTCGAAAGCTTCATGCCTAATGATTCAGCAGCGAAAGGGATTGTCTGTGTGCGGGGGACGTGGTCCGATCGACACCAAACGTTGTCTTTCTCGATGGGAACCGGAGAGGCCCCCACCAAGATCTCTCGCACCTTTTTTTCTCTTTTTTCTTTCTTCCTTCTCCCTTTTCTGAAAACTCTCGAAAGTTTAATGTGGTTGCCGAAAATTCGATTCCGCTGTTACAATTCGGTGGGTTCGGATTGGAGGGGGGGTCGGTATTTGTTGTTGTTCGATTGCTGTTCTTCTCTTGCTTTGGCCAGTGCCCTTTTCTTGCTTCTATCGTCATGTAGCTGGCGGGGACTTGATGGACCAACCGCCAGCTGAGAGATATTTAATGAGTGAGAATTGAACACGTAAGAAGGAGAAAATAGGATGGTGATTGATCAAAAAAATTGACATTTGTGGCGGCAAAATTCCTTTCGACATGTAATTCTCTCGCCATCTGTAGTTTTCTTTGGTGAGTTCGTTCGTTGGGGGCGGTGGCATGATTGGCTATCATGAGAGTGGAGTGAAAGTGACCAAGAAAAGGGAGTCACTGATTTTTTTTAATATAAATATATTTTTCATTTTTTTTTTTTATTTTTTTGGAAATTTCCTGCTTGATTTTCAAGAATAGGGCCTCAATTCGTGTCATTTAAATTGCGTTTGTATGCACTGAAAATGATGACCATCCCTTATTTGATTGAACAAAGGGACCACATTGAAAATTTAAAAATAATTTGAGGACCGTATCAAATAAATTAACCATTCGAGAATGATATCGCACATTAGGGAAAAATTTAAAAGTTATCAATTTCGTTTTCCCTCTAGATAATGAGTTCCTCGTATATTGAGGAACAATATTTCACTTTAGGCTGTTATACATCTATTCCCATTTACGTATTAGGGAGATGTTGATTTGTTATCAAGTATATAACTTTGTACAACAACACAATGACAAAAAAATATTATGATGAAATATATGATGTAGTTCACCAAAAATATAAAGGAGAAGAGTGAACAAATACACTTGGTATTTGACGTTGAAAATAAGTATAATTATGGTAGAAAATTAACCTTGTTCGAAGCAATGAAAAGGGCTTACCGAATCATGATGATCATGCAATAACTTGGACACGTCGGTGCCAAAGGAAACCTGTGGATTCTCAGTGCAGGCAGACGTCATTTTTGTTCTATTCCGACGTCATTTTCCCCCCCAACTGCTATATATTAAGTAGCACGTACGAAAATTTGATGACTGGTATAATTGCGAAATTAAAAAAGATATCCTGCTGTGTAGGTCTACTGAGAAAAATGCTGCTCTGCGAGTGGTCCACTTCATCGAACCCTCCTCACCTTCCGCAATGAAGGCAACGTGAACTTAAAGCGTAAGTATCATAAAGAAGCGCACGAGAAAAAAAAACAGAGAGTCGGCAGAAGCTTGATAGGTGAGAGAAACGCGTGCATGGATTGAATTCGGGAGTTAGGTCGAGCCAAGTCAAGTCGAGTCCATGTAATTCAATGCTCAAATTCGATTGACCTAATCAATAAAAGACTCTGTCATCAATCAAGCTCGAGCTCTATTAAACAAGTTTTCAATATGTCTGAACTCGAATTTATTGGTCAAAAAATTATACTCGAAACTTGAATAAAATTTGAACCGTGAGCTGGCCTGAAACTTGAAATACGAAAGTAAAATATAGTCAGATTATATATATATTTTTTTTAAGTTTTTCATCTTATGTGTGCGTATGATTAAGTACATAAAATATGACCACCTAATAATGTACACAAGACATTGGAGTCAACTTATTTTTAACTTGAGCTCAATTCTATTAATTACTTAAGTCGAAAAGAATCTTATTTAAACTCGAGCAATTTACTACCGACCTATTCACATTCCTAATCAAGAGTAAACCCTATGATCTTGGTAGTCAAATCATATAGGATCAATTCCTTTATCCTGTCCAGTTTAGTTCAGTCCAAATAAACATGCGCACATGTAAGTCAAAGCCAAACGCCGACACAAAATTCTAAAGCAGAATGCCGGCATATGCGCGTCAACATACCTAGTCAATCTGCGAAATGCTTCCTTCGCTCGGAGATGCTTTCCAACGGTATTAATTATACAAAAATTTGGCTAACTTTAGAATGGGAAAATGGCGGGTTGATTAGTTGGTAATCCAAGACAAACATCCATGATCGGAACGCTTATGGAATGAGTAAGTCATGGGTGGGCTAATGAGAAGCGGAGCCGTGAAATGCAAGCCAGCCATCGCCTTTACTTCGTACTCACTTCACGTCCGAAGTGATGATCTGCTTCACCCACCTTTGCGCTCGATCGCCCGCATCTGCCCCCGATTTTAGCATTAACGAATCTCGAATCTCCAGATCCTCTCGATCCCCACCACCACCACCACCACCACCACCACGGTGCATCGCTTCTCGTCCCCCGAACGTGGCCTCTCAACCGCCGACCCACGTCACACGAACGTAATCGCTTCTTTTCTCGATCGATGGGGACGATGATTGCGGCCGGTGGTTGAGCACGAGTTGCATCTTCGCTAATTGGGAAAGTCGCTCCCCGTGATCATTTGATAACTAACTAACGGCATTAGAGAATGCGTACTTGGGCAGGCTTATAATCTTGTTTTCACCTTGTAGCTTCCATAAAAAGCACTGTCTAAAGATCATTATGGGTGTGCAAAGGAATGCGAGCCGCTTGGAATCCGACTGGACTAACTCAAAACCGGTGGTTTTTTGTTCTAATTTATTCGGTCCGATTCCTTATTTCATATGTGGAACTGCCCAAACTTTTAAGAACAATTGAAATCTTAAATCCCTAATTTCACTTTTCAATCATCTCGTTTTCATTTTTTTATCTCTCGTCTCAACTATCTCAAGGAACTCTCTTGGTCTATCAATTTCTCGATTATCAACTCCCATCGATTTACGGTTGTGCCTTCAACCATTCCCAGTAGACACAACTCACAGCCTCTCCTCTTTCTCTTGCTCTTGTTTACTGCCATTCGTTGTAAGTTGAAAACCTCGATTACTGCCATTTGCCCATTTTAGTTTCTTTAATCTACTCATTTTTTGAAGTGTTAAGGGGAAAGTATTGTTTACATGTGTAAACTCTTTAAGTTGCATGAACGCTAAAATCTTATCATGAGCTGTGTTTGAATTGAATGCTCATGGGTTCATGATTTGTTAGAAAACACGCCATTGATTGTGTAAAACTTGATGGCACCGAATTCATTAATCGTTAGTTCTATTTCCAAATGAGTTCATGAAACAACAAGTGGTTCATGATTTCAATCTTTTGGAAGTGATTCTAAGTAGGCGATTCCATAATGGAAATCCCCCACTTTGAAATGAATCACCTCTAGATCATTCATCAACACAATTTTTTACTTTGATAATAGATCGAATCCTCTCGCACGATCGAATACTAAACCTAAAACCCTCGTCGTGCCATTACATGCCCGTAGATTTTTTCTGCACCAAGCTCTTCCAACGTTTCCCGATGCTTGAGAATTAATCTAATAATATTAAACGAGAGCCGATTGAGGAAGCGTAGTGATGCACCACATACGAAGCAAATACCCCACCGTCGCAATCACGTGTAGTACGCTTTGACTAAATATCGGTCTCTCTCTCTCTCTCTACCTTTTTTCATCAAACCCAACTTGACGGCCAAGATCTCACTACAGGGGCGGGGCCCACGCGGGGACGCGACGATCGAGACGTGGAATTTTCCCGACATACAACAAAGATGGAGTAGGTGTGGAAAATACGTAAAGCGGGTCGGAAAATCACGTCCGAATTGAGAATTTGAGAGTGGGATAATAAAATAAAATAAAATAAAAGTGAGATCTTCGAAGTTTTGTGACAAGGCAAATTAACGTGAATAAAATAAATGTTTTGTTTATTGCGACATGTCGGGGGGTGGAGTCACGTTCGGGAGGAAAACATGCCGCGAGTGTCTCGAGGAGCAGGAGCGGCGCCGTACTGTTCATTCATGGTCCTTGTCGAGGACCCGAAGACCCGAATCCGGGCTCCCCCGCCCCGCCCCGCCCCGCCCGCACGGGTGTGAACGGGATCCGGAAAGTCGAGCGAATAATACGGTCAAAAAAGGAGGCAAAAAATAAAAGGAGGAAAAAGGAAAAAAAAAAAAAACCCCACGTCGAAAGGCCTATTCTTTTGATTTTTCGACTTTTCTTTTGTTTTCAAGGGAGAAAAAGAAAAACAAAAGAGAGCAACCTGGGACTGAGAGTGGACTGTGGGCCCCAGCTGACAGACGTCCTAGCCGTCGTCCCACGCGTCAGCCCTATTGGCGCAAGAAGCTTCGGCCGGCTTTAATAAAAGGTAAAAGCCGATTCAAATCAAACGAAAAAAACTGACTAAAACTACTAGATGATGATATAAATAATTTATAGACTTAATCTTAATGTGCAATATAATCTTTAAATCATAACTCATTATGCAATTTCGTCCATAAGTTTCTAATTAGTTCAAAGTAGTATCTAAATTTTTAGTATATGTTCAATTTAATGTTTGAATTATATGAAAATATGAATTATTATCTCTAAATAATTTAGGAATTAAGTTGAACATGTGGGATTCACATTCAACTAAATAAAAATTTAGGAACTAAATTGTACATTGAACTACTATTTTTGACCACGTTAAATAAATTAAAAGTTTATACATTATATTATATATTGAATTAAACTTCATAAATCCTTTGTCAATTTTCCCTAAAACTATGACTTGAGGTTACTCCACCCAATTTGTCTTACAAATCGAACTTGAATTGAAAATTTGTACTTGGGTGACTCAGAAAATTTCACATGCTCGAAATGGGGAAATCAAAGCTCCATTGAGGCTCGATCAAAGATCAAGTTGCGCAAATCTTGCCCCAAGTTAACTTTGAACCTTTTCGACCCCCCTCCCCCCAAAAAAAAAAAAAAACTTTGAACTTTAATCTCGGCGAGCACGACTCGATCCGATTTTTTATTTTTTTTTGGTGTACTTCCGAGGGGTCATAATCATACAGCTCTCGAAGAAAGTTCGTGTCTTTGAAATTTATGTCATTGCACGGCACGCGATGTGGCGCGGTACATAAATGCGGATCCAGCTTTCGCTTTTTTCCCCGGTTCAAAGCGAAAAATGCATTTAGTTATCTCCGAATAAATTCCGGCAACCAACGTAATGGCCACGTCAAAGGCACGCGTGGGGGCCCACCCTCTCTGGCTTTTCAGCACCTCACGTTATCAGATCAGATCCGGAGGGAGGGGCCGGGGCCGGGCTGTCGCTGGGGCTGCACACCCGTGATGACGTGGACCCACCGCCGTCCCGAGTTGGCGGGAACGTCGCCGGTTTCCCGCCCGCCGGACCTCTTCGTCCTTCGAATTCGCGTTTTTTACCCCCCTCCTTCTCTTTTGTTCCTTTGTTTATCCGTGAAAAAAATCAGATTTCGTCTTTTTCGTAATATCCCGTGCGGATCTCCTTCTTTAGGAAAGGGAAAGGGAAAATCTCATCCGGCACTTTGAATGTTGCAATTTAAAGATATGCCTAAACGTGTTACACCTCCCGTAAAAGGAAATTATCGCCGTAGTTAAAGAGAAAAAGAAGCCGGTCCTTAGCCGTACCAACATTCTTCGGATTAACGAGAGATCGATTTGATTAAACTGGTTGATGCGCCGTACGAAGGCCCGTCAACACCGCACTCGTGCGTTTGAGCTTCGAAGATTACGTTAGGGGAGGAATGAATTAGAGAAAAATTGGGAGATTAGAGAAAGACTAACAGAAAAAATCAACATAATTAAACGTTTGGGGAAAAAAAAATAGCGAGACCGCTTGAACGGGTCGACCCGGGGAAGGTCAAGGACGTCTTTTCCGCACCAACCGGCGCGCCATTAACACGCCTGGCAGCATTCATTTCTCGTTAGTGCAACGCACGTCGCCGGGAAACACATACGTCACGATGTCCCCGCCACGCGGCGGCATCGTGCGGTCGGCCCGGTTAAGAATCGTGCGGCCGCGGGAGGATATCGGGGCGATCCGCGATTTCGTTTCTATGTTTTTTTATGGCGGGCGGGGGAGTGGTTAATGCGACGGCGGCACGTCGGACAGACAGGAAGTGGGGGCTTGACTACGAAGAAAACCGGGGAACGTGTTCCTCTGACGAGAGGCACGTGACGACGAGACAAGGTGGGGGACGGATTGCCTGTCGGTCGGGCCCACGCCCCCGGGGGGACACGTGGCGGGGATGGGGGGCGTGACGAGGTATCCGGATGCGTGCCTCCACGAATACGTTAGCACGCCCCCACGCACTCGCCCCCTTTGTCTGAGTGAGTGCAAAGTGAAGTAAAGCGGATACCCACCACGGCCAACGTCGACCAATCGAATCGCGACCGCGGCGGCGTGTTTCGATGGTTTCGGGTCGCCTTCGTCCCGTCCGACGAGAAGCGAAAACGCTCTTCCAAAAGAAACGCCCGGATTCGAATTGCTCGAGCTTCCCGAGGCACGAGATTCCAGTCATTTCACAGCTCAATTGATCGATTGATCGATCGGTCCTCCCTCTCGAGGGGGTCGGTTTAGCTGGATTGATTCTGGGCGGGCGAAGGAACAGATGAGTCCGAATTGCTAGTACGGTGACCTGTGTGCCGAGATTCGTTTGTCATATTGATTTGGCCTTGGACTTGTCAGCGGATTACAAAGTTTTGGCAACTCAAAGATTGGACTTTTCCATTTGGATCGCAGCGCCCCCTCCAATCTGGCCGCTCGATGTCTTTTGAAAGGGCGCGCGAAATGACGATCTCGCCCTCTTCGCTAAAAGAGGACAAACGGGGAATAGGAGCGTGGGAGGGGCATATCCGGTGTGGAACAAAAGTTTGTTACGAGGGGCAAGGAAGGAAGGTACATCGAAAAGTACAAGGAAACCGGCCTAAACAAAGTTGAATGAATGGACAAAGGAAAGGGCCGACTCAGGCAACGCGACCCTGTGCCGACCAGTCAGTCGGATCACCTAATTTATCTCCTCCGGATCATGGAATTATCTTTGCTACAAGCATATAATCCTAAATTATTTTTGTTATTGCCCATAAAATTTGTCACAAAAGTATAGTAAATATCTAAAATTTTCAAAAAGAGCAATTAAATTTTAAATTTTATCATGAAAATATAATTGAATCATAACATTTTCAAAAATACAATTAATGGAATGACTCGATTAAAATGATTTAACAAGTCTTAGAACTAATTTATACTTTTTAAAATTTTAGGACTCAATTACCATTTCGTCATAAGTTTCGATATTTCCTTCAACTTATGGTCCTTGCTGAGAATTGAGGTATTCACGAGGATCTTTCTCTTCTTTTTCTTCTTTTTTTTTCGGGTTGCGCCTGATTAAGAATCGATTTGATTATTCATAATTCCTTCCTTTTACCTTTCAAGGGCTTTTCCCTAATATTTAATCAGCTGAAGGGACAAAAGGCAAAAAAAAAAAAAAAAAAAAAGGCAGGGCGGGGTGGGGTGGGGGTGGGTCGGGCCGGACAGTCCGTCCGGGGCACGCGGGACTCGCGCCATGTGGCCCATCCCCCTCCCTCCCTCCCTCCCTCCTTTTGGTAATTGCCATAAATAAACAATAAATAAAAATAGACAAAATTTTCTCGTACTGCAGAAATACCTTAGCGAAAACAACAGTTCCCGTCCAATAATAATTTAAGGAAACTGCCCCACGTATATATATAAGCCACCCCCCTCCCAGGCGCAGATAGTAAAGTCCAAGGAAGGAGCAGCTCCTTTAGAGAGAGAAAACCCTGCCTCTCTGAGCTCCGTAGAGAGAGAGAGAGAGCGCCAGCTGCTGCAGCTGCTTCTTCTCGGCGACGACGAGTGGGGTGGGCCTTTAAGCGAAGCGTTCCGATCGAAGGGAGGCCAGCGAACGCCGACAATTCGGAGCACGAGATATAGAGAGAGAGAGAGAGAGAATCCAACATTGCTGCTGCTGCTCCTGTTCCTTTCCGTGCCGGCAGCGACAGCTAAGCCGTTACGAATCGCGGCGCCTTCCTTCCGGGTACCTCTCGTCTCTGGGTCTCGGTCGACTTCGGAGGTGGGAGACGCGGTTTCGGTGAAGTGGGGTGTTCGAGACGAGGAAGGAGGGGAGGAGAAGATGCAGATGCAGAGAGTGGAGAAGATGGAGTGGCACGCTTGCCTCGACGAGTACGAGAAGCTCTTGTTCCGCATGAACACCCCGAGGTTCGTTTCCGGATTCGTGTCCTCCTCGTCCCCTCAAATTCGCAGAGGAGCTCTTTGGGTCTCTGTTTTTTTTATTCCCCTTGTTCGGGATTGGTTGATTTTCGGTTCACCCATTTTTTTTGCATCTGATCTCTTGCTAAGTTCTGTAAGAAACTTGGTTTGTTTCAAAAAACGAAATTTGTTTTTGGGGTGGAAAAAGATTTCTTCACGAGCCTTCCTTTGAAAAGCTCAAAGACAGGGTTCCGTCGTCTATGACTTTGAATTTTAGACCGGATGCCATTCTCGCTGACTTGATTATTAATATTGCTGTTGTCCTCCTCTTTACAGGGTGGTGATCGATAATGGTGTCTGTCCCGCTGCCACTATTGTCAAGGTATGCTTCCACGAAACCCTTTTTCCAGAAATTTCAACAAAACCAGAAAGAGAGAGAAAAAAGAAAGAAGAAGAGAAATCTCGTTGCTTGTTCAATGTTGTACGGGTCTGACCGAGTCTTGGGCTCGTGCTTTTGCCAGGTCGACAGTGCGAGAAAACATGGGATTCTTCTGGAGGCGGTCCAGATCCTGACTGATCTCAACCTCTCCGTCAAGAAGGCCTACATTTCGTCCGATGGAAGATGGTCCATGGATGGTGAGTCGCCAAACCATTTTTTCCTCATGTTTTGTTCTTTTCTTAGCGTTATGCCTTGATCGGCATGTTTGAGAAATTTCCCTGATTTTTCTTGCTCTTGGATTTTTCCGGGTCCTACAGTTTACCATGTGACTGATCAAAACGGAAAGAAATTAACAGATGAGAGCGTCATCAGCTACATGGAACAGGTAATTTTCTTATTCTGAGACCTCTTAGGTTTTCTATTAGAATATGGAAGGGACAAATTCTGGGGTTAATTGGATCAAGTGATTTATTAGTCATGAACGTTGCATTGTTTGTATCTAAAAAGACTGTCGATTTTGGTTGTTGCAGTCTCTCGGAACCATTCACTTTACAAGAACCAGTGACTACACTGGCGTAACGGCACTAGAGCTGACCGGCACAGACCGGGTCGGCCTGCTCTCCGAGGTGTTTGCAGTGTTGGCCGATCTGCAATGCGATATTGTGGAGGCCAAGGTGTGGACTCACAATGGCAGGATCGCTTCCTTAATATATGTCAAGGACTGCAATTCTGGGTCCCCGATTGAGGACTCGCAGCAGATCGATACAATCGAGGCGCGGTTGAGGAACGTGCTCAAGGGAGATAATGACATTAGGAGCGCGAAGACAACAGTTTCTCTGGCAGTGACACACACCGAGAGAAGACTGCACCAGATAATGTTTGTGGATCGCGACTATGAGAGGGAGCCGGTCCTACAGCGGAATGGTGACTCTCCAGTAGTGACGGTACAACATTGTGAGAGGGGTTACTCGATCGTGAACATCGAGTGCAAAGACAGAACGAAGCTTCTGTTTGATGTGGTGTGCACATTGACGGATATGGAGTATGTCGTCTTCCACGCGACCATTGATACTACTGGGGATAGAGCATTTCTGGTAAATATCTTTGCCGATTTTAATCGCAATGAGAAAAACCAGTTCGCTATTTGGTAAAGATATTGACTTGACAGTTTGTCGATGTTGTTTCAGGAATTCTTCATTAGGCACATGGATGGAACCCCAATTAACTCCGAGGCTGAGAGGCAACGTGTGATCTTATGTCTGCAAGCTGCTGTCGAGAGAAGAGCATCCGAGGTATTTTACAGAAATCCCAACATTTCACCGATCGAAAGCCGTTATTTTTCCAATTTAGTGCAGTCCTTGTTTCTTTCGTTCTCTTATCTAATAGAATGTTCTCTATGTTCACAGGGTGTGAGGTTAGAACTATGCACAGCAGATAGACCGGGCCTTCTAGCAGAGGTCACGAGGACATTCCGCGAGAATGGCCTCAACGTGACGAGAGCCGAGATATCCACCACGCTGGACACGGCTCTCAACGTGTTCTACGTGACGGACGCAGCGGGGAACCCGGCAGATCCGAAGATCATCGAGGCAGTGAGGCAGGGAATCGGGCTGAGCGAGCTGCAGGTGAAGGAAATGCCGTTGATCTACGACAGGAGCCCGGAGAGGGAAGGAGAAGAAGCAGTCGGGGTTGCCGGGGCGGTGCTGCTGTCGCTCGGAAGCCTAGTGAGGAGGAATCTGTACAATCTGGGGCTGATCAGATCATTTTCTTGAAAAGGCAAAGAAGAGAACGAAAGAAACAGAGAGAAGGGAATGAGGGAAGGAAAAGGGTATTTTGGAAATTGGTAGGGGAGATTCGTCCACTGACGTGGGCGGGGCATATTCTTTGCTTCAGATTTGGGGCTTTGTGTACATAGCAGAGGAGGGGGGGAAGAAGAACAGCAAAAAGTTGAAATTTGGTGGATGGTAGGTTTTGCTAATAGCCTAGTTTGGAGTGAGGAAGGGGGCTTTTTTTAGGGTTTGTTGGTTGGTTGGTTGGTTGTTCAATTCGATAGGGACCCAGATTGGATTTTGGAGGGATGGAGGGGTCCCATATACAAAGATCAAATTTTTAAGAAAGCTTGATTTGATTTTTTTTTTTTTTTATGTTGAATTAGCCAGGAGTAAAGAGAGAAAAGCTTTGATTTGATTAGTGAAGGTTCTTGCTGGTGGTGGTGGCAGTGATCGAGAGATGAGTAGGTGGTAGAGAGGGAAATCATCATTTGTTATTTCTACACAGCAGAGTCGTTGTACATAAATGACTTATTTCTTTTCTCTTGAGTATTTGGCTTCCATGGTTGACTTGATTTCTCCACATTCTCTGTTCCGTCTCTGTCCCTCTGAACTCGTGAACCTTGTCGTGTAGTTTTCGGATTTTTTTTGGGATTTTCTGAGCAAACCCATGGGAGACAACTGGCGCTGGCTGCAATGCAATAGGAAAACATGGGGCTATCATCTGAGAGCCCCGAGGAGGGAAGGAAAAAAAAAGAAAGTAATTTAATGGACGGTTGAAATGATATAAAGTCTAGATTAATGGTTGACCTAGATGGTAATGAGCATTGTCGTTGTGAGAATCTTCTGCTTCATTGAACGCCTGCAACGTTCGGCGACCAATGAGAGCGCGACTCGTGTAGCTCCATGTGGTGTTCCACCTGCCCCGGTTGCTGTCATTCTTCCCTTGCTCCTTATTCGATCAAATCAAATTGAATTTGGTTGGTTAGGTGAAATAATGTGAATTGCCCCCACCACGGATGCTCCTTGTTCTGTTTCTTTTCTTCATTTCTTGCCATTTGAGCTAATTAACTGTTGAGTGGACCTTTTTAACATAATGAAAAGGTTCGGCGGCGGTTGAGCATGCTGCAAATGTCGGCAGCATGGTAGGAATTAGGATCAAGTGATTTCGGAATGGGCAGGTTCTAGATCTAGATCATGAAACTTACCTTAGTGAGATTGATTTGCAATTTTTGGAACGTGGAATCAACTCCTTGTTAGTCTTTGGAATCGACTCTATTGATCCGATCTGATTTAGATCTACCTAAGAACCAATCGATTTTTATTTTTCTTTGCTTCATTTTTCTTATTCATTGAGACTATTGTTCAAAACTTCAATTACACAATGTAAATGCCTCCGAAAAACCTTAGTATATGCTAGATTTGGAGAAATGGAGCTTGAGAGTCTTTGATTGTTTTTGCAGGGCTAAGCTATTGATCTACATGGGCTTGTGAGGTTCGAATGGTAGATTCACGTTGAAGAAGTGTGAAGAAGTGGGCAAAGCATAGCAAAGAGTGATCGGAAATAACAAAAATACAAGACACAAGGTAAAACTAAAAGGAGTGAGGGTTTTTTGGCCTCGTTGCACATCCAAAATTGAGAAACATAACGGAAATAGCGGGTTCAAATTTTGGCGTCATGAACCAGATCATAATTGATAAGGTAAAGTCGGTTCGGTCCGATTTCAATATTTACCCCGGGTCAGTGCTCACTCCTAGCAACAGTCTTTCATGTTCTATGTGCATGAGTGGAATTAGAACACAAATTATATGCTTATGAGGAGGCCTCGGGTGGAATATGCGAGCATAAGGACTCAAATGCCGGTCTATGGGCACGCATGTCGCTTGCGATACAAATGAGCAAAATACGATTACAGCGCACACTCGCACGTACAGTCACATAGAGTTTAGTTAGGAGCACGATTTCTCGATACAAGACAAAGCGTTCGTAGATTCCTCGCAAGACATCAACTGGGAAACTAGGAATCTGCTTTACAAAGGCCGTTCGATTCGGTGCTATCTAGAAAGCTCCCTAGCTTAATCCGCCCTAAATCCGATAAAACCCATGAAAAATTCCCCCTCCAAATTGGCAGGAGAATACCAAGTTTTCGTTACGTATCTTCTTGTCCTAACCATCACGCTAGCCATCGCTAGATCTTAGCTACGATGTCGGACGAATCCGCCACGCCAAATTTGTCCATTTCCACCAGTTCCGCATTAGCAAGAAAAAAAAAAGCCTAGTGCTAAGTCGGATAAAACCACGATTGATTAACGTTAAATTCCCATTATTTTAACGACAATGGCATCAATAGTTTCGCCATAACGACCTATCATTGTCTTTCTCATTCGCGTCCTGACAAATGTATTTTATATTTAAAATTGAAGTGGTCAAAGATAGACGGATTTAAAATAGAATAAAATAAAATAAAGGGGGTCACCAGCAAAATTTAAAATAATCGCATGCTTTCGTATGTGCCCAAGGAAAACACCACGACTCCCGACGCCGAATCGATCCCAAAAGCGGGCTTTGCTTCCGGCTTAGCATCTTTGGAATCGTCGTCTTCTTTATTCTGTCCCCTTCTAATTTTCCCTAATTTTTTAAATTAAGTGAAGACGGCCTTTACCTTAAAATTTATTCCAAGTTTGTTAGAGCTCTCCTCGGATAGTACAAAAAACGTAAATTTTTTTTAATTTTTTTTTGTCAAACTGATTCCGCCTATGATTCATGTAAATTAGTATTTTGAACATCGAATCATTTCCTTAGGAGAGTAGTCCATGAGTAGGAAAGCACAAAACTATACTAATACTTCCTTTCTTCTAAATCAAGACATGCCCAACAAAAAGCAAGGATTTACTTATCTTTCTTATATTTTTCTTTCTTAGATTTTGTTTTTTAACTCTACTTCGTTCAACAAAAAATATCTATCTATATATGGGTTCGTTCGATTTGAGAATTTACCCGATGTCCGGCGCAGTCCGTGGGGCGATGGGGGCGGTGGACGATCGGAAAAAGAAGGGGAGAGAGTCCTTGCTGTCTTTCCCCTAAATCGAGAATTTCTCGACGGGTCCGAAAGCCGACATTCCAAGGTTCGAAAAAATCACGTCCTTTTTTCCTAAGATTGGCGTGGCGTGGCGTGGCGTGGTCCGCCTTGACACGCCGGAAAATGCGCCGGTTATCGAGCTAAAAAGCTCATTATCTTAGCTGGCATGTCCTCTCTTTTTTCCTTCTGCTTGACCTTTATTTCTTGGAACTATTTATTTTTTTATTGAATTAAAAAGAAAACCGGGGGAAGACAGAGGGCGAGACGACTGGTCGTCCGCGGGTACGACTCCCCCCCACTAAGCACACCACTCATTGGGGGCTCTTCTTTTCATGTCCGTCGGTCGTCCTCTCTGAGATCGATCTATTCAACGTTTGACGATCTTGCTACGACCAAAATGGCATTTTCACATGGGAAAATAGTACAAATAATCTCTCGATTTTGACTTAACATATAATGCAATTCCTAAACTTTTATTTTATTTAATATTATTCATAAATTTTAATTCAATATGTAATACGATTATTAAACTTTTGATATAAATTCAAGTAATTTTGTGTCAACCATTGGGAGTTCGCCCCAGTGGCCACCCTTCCAACTTGAAAGGGGGAGGTGGGGAGTTCAAATCCCCACATTCTCAGGGGGGATTGGGGTGGGAATGATTTCATTTTAGGAATGAGTTTCGACTTCCACGCGCGCACGGGCGGGGCAAAAAAGTCCGAGAGAGTGAGTGTTAGAGTAGGATTAAAGTAGGACCGATAAAAAAAAAAAAAAAAAAATTTAATTTTGTGTATGATATTAAATTAATAGAAGGATTAAATTCAATGATTACATTAAATAAGTGCTAAAAGTTCATGGATTATATTAAACAAGTATTAAAAGTTTAAGGACCACATTGAATAATTTAAAACTTTAAGGATCATATTGAATATCAAACTAATGTTTAGGGATCGCATTAAATAAATTAAAAGTTTATGGACCACAATGCACATTAAGCCAAACTCCAAAAACTATTTATATTATTATCCCCCGTGAGCTTCGATTGGTTAGGGGCTCAATACATTCCAAAGTATTTAATTTGTCTTTAAGTATTTTGTTTATGCGGAGTTATCGAATTGATCAAGAGGGGCGTGACAAAGGGGTGGGGTCGTGAGATAAACCCCGTTTTAGCTACAAAAAGGGGATTTTTGCATTGATATGAGTCGCCTTGATTGACTTCCACATAAATTATATACTCGTTCCTGTTGGCGAGCGCAACAACGATTCTCTCGGAGAGAATAGACGTGTGTGTATATGTATATAAATACAGACTCGAAATGACCATATAATAAAACAGATTGGTGTTGGGTTTAGATGCCATTGGCATGGGGACAAGACATGTGCCGATGGTTGAAATGGTGTTGGTTTCGTGGACCGTTGACCCCTCTAATAATTTAGTCCAAAATTCTGAGTGCGTAAGTACGCTAAACGTCTTAACATGCCGCGTCGTATGCGCAGTCTTAATGTGATTGGGAATTTCCTACTTTTTCTAATTAGTGAGAAGCATACAAAGCACAAAACTCCAGTTTCGCCTGAGCAGGATTAACTTATTAAGATACATGCGACACTAAATAATCCAAGGGCGGACCATTTCTCTAAGTAAACGAATTATAAAAAAGGCCAATTTGAATCCAAGATGGTCCCCGAAATGCAATAATCTAGTACAATTTGCCCAATCATAGGCCTAATTTCCTAAAAAAAACCCTTAACTTTAAGTCAAATCACAATCTTGCTCCATTTTTTTTTTGTCTTGGAAAAAAATCCCAACTTTCACTCTAGTCTCAAAGATGCTCACATGCCCAAAAATCGTCACTAATTTACTCAAAATTATCGACATTGAAAGCAATTAGAAACTTTTATCGGAATATGCATTTTCATCAATGTTCTCACTTTCTAAGGAAAAATAATAACCTCATGATGTCGATAATATTAAAGAAAATCGTGGTTTTTTTTAAACATACTTGCAGATTTGAGATTAAAGTGAAAGTTGAAGATTTTTTATGAAACAAAAGAAAAGTCTAGGACAGAATTGGGATCGGGCAGAAATTTGAGGATTTTTTTGGAGAATTAGCCCTAATCATTAATCTGGATATTCGCGAGAGGGGGGAAAATAATTTAATTAAATTATGGTTAGGGTCGTTGATAAAAAGGGAATCCGACAAAAGCAAAAGCGGCTCCATTTCGAGACTCGTTTGTTTATGACCCGGCCGCATTCTTTTGTTAGCAGAATCTAATTTTTGTGCCCGTCTCTCTCCATGTCCTAAGTTTCGTCAGGCCTTCTTTGGCCGACAACTGAATCCAACTCGATAAAGCTGATCCCAGCTTTAACCTTCGATTTGTTCCACTAATTACCTGTGAGTTTGGAAGAAAATCTAAAATCCTAATTTGTTTATTATTCTGAAAAAGCAAAACCCAACTTTTATAAACGCCAAACATATAAAGCCATGAATTTTAAATATCACTTTCTCGCCAAATTTATAAAGGAAAAGAATAAAACAACATAGTATGTGAATCTAATGTTTGGACATTGTAGGCGACTTTTTGGTTGTGTTTATTTTTCTTTTCGTTTATAAATAATAAAACTGCTTTACTTGTTTTTAGTTAATATAATTTGCAAACTGCTTCTTCTTCTTTTTATCATATATACTCCGTTTTCTACAAAGTTATCGAAACTTGGCCAAAGCAGGAGTCTGTCCAAAAACATGCAATAGAACATGTTCTCTCGGCCAACTTATAACAAGACGCATGTGAGAAACCAAAGTACAAATATTCCTACCAGACTTTACTTTACATTGGAATAATCTCCATTCCAACTTTGTTAGCTTGATACGATCTTCCCAATTTGTCCCCATCCGTACAAATTTATGGCATGCACAAGCATTAGGAGCCGAGAATATCCTTTGGTTTCCTCCAATTCGGGGTTTCTCGAATATGTGCGCAGCTCGTGAATGTACGAGCCAATCGTGCTTGGAAATGTTCCTACATCAGTTGGGCGGTCGAATGTTCGAGAAGCTCTTCGCTTTCATTCGACATCGAAGCATACGCATTATGCAGGAAAGGTTCCTACATCAATTGGCCCGTCGAATGTTCGAGAAGCTCTTCGCTTTCATTCGACATTGAAGCATATGCATTGTGCGCGAAAGGTTCCTACATCAATTGGCCTGTCGAATGTTCGAGAAGCTCTTCACTTTCATTCGACATCGAAGCATACAAATTATGCATGACACCGACTTTTATGTCGGAATCTCAAAAGTTGTTCTTGACTTAAGGAATATACTAGAGCGAATACGAATGTCGGGTACTGAAAGGCCTAGCAAAGGAGCTACAAAAAGCCTCCGTGTGGTAATGGGCTTATTGGGCCGGGCTCAATGTAGATTTCAAATTTCAGTTTCCTCCGCTCTCCATGTGAGGCCCTCTATATCTTTTTATTTTCTTTTATATGATTAAACTTTAGATTATAATTATATGGACTTTGCTAAATGTATATATCATATATGCACCTCATGCATTGACCAAACACATGAATTGTTGGGAAGAATACGGCGAAAAATCAATCCCGATTCCAAAATTGATTATAGGAAACATATGGCACACGTCCGCGGTGACTTGTGCATATACTTAAAGAAAATTAAATTTGAATTATGAACTACAAATTCAAAAAAGATTAGACAGTTGGGCTTTCGAGCAGATCGTTGAATTGGGCTTTTCAGACCTTGTTTGAAGTTGAGCTTTTTGGGAGTTACAAAGAGAGAGGTTTAAGACAATGTCATCAAAAGCAAAAACTTCTTTCAAAAGAGATCATGGAAATTAGCGGTGTTCCCAAATGTTGCGCTTGGACTTGAAGCAAAAGGCTGGAAAGATAGTGCCAACCGTGATGGTCCGAATCCAAGCCTTTTTTTTTGTCGAGGAGAACGAATTCGCTTATTACTCGAGCATCTGTCGGGGGTAATTTCTCTTCTTCTTCTTTTTTTCTTTTTTACCCTATTTTTTTCCAGATTAAGATAGATGGTCTTGAGGTGAAGAACGACATGAGGTTCTATTGAAAGCGTCAACGAGGAGACGGAAATAGACATAAATAATAATTATTTTCTCTTTGTCTTTACGATGATTAAGTATAATAAAATGTTGGGATTGCTTGCCTTCTACTTTCATCATCGTCATTACGCCTATAAAGTAAATAACAAAATCCCATCCTTTTTTTTTTTTTTTTCATTTGGGTTAGTGATAAAAAAATCAAAGCTAGTTAATTATTATTTAAGTAATAATAATCCGACCATCCTATGGTGGTTTCAGTGGTCCTTGGCTTTAAAGAAAGGGAGAAATTTCCTTGATATACGGTCGCTCGATTGTCCAAATGGACCTGCCCAAATTATTATTATTATTATTAACTTTGTCATCTTTTTGGGAGGTCATGTTCTCTTTGACTGCAATAATCCAGCTCCATAGAGGGCATGCTATAGAAAAAGCCTTTTTGACCAGCATGCCTGCTGATTTTGACTCCACGGAGGAGAAATTCAAAACCCTAATTGAGTTCTTTTACCGTTAGTCAAAAAAGAAAAAACAAATTACAACCCTTTCATTAGTTAACTAAATTATTAATTCGAAGTTAGCTCACCAAAATTTTGAATTTGATTCACCTAATGCGTCGATTGGGCTGATTAGATTTATGCTTTCGATTCAAGGATTCATAATGACTCCCGTGGTTCGTATACTTAATTTTTTTCGATGGACATTAGAAGTTAGTAACTTATTCAACCTATTGTTTTCTTCCAACAAGCAAAAGAGCACAAGTGCATGTGTGCAAAAACAAGATGGATGTTAAAAAGGCGGAAGGAGATTTTACGATGCCGAGAGATTTAAGTTCGATTATGGACAATGAGATGTTTATAGGATCGTTCATTATTTAAAACGATTTGTCTATTTTATCTTATCATGTTCCTATAGTCTCTTCTTGGCGAAAGTGCACGAACATTCGACGAAGTTTCCTCCGAATTTGCTTTCTAATATTGATAATGCTGAATTTTGTAAATTCAAAGGTAATTCCTTACCTTTTTCTCTCTACAAAATGCGACCCTTCAATTATCAATTCGATAGGAGAGCACGCCTGAGCATAAAATATTATGGAAAAGCTTATAATTATAATAATAATAGTCATAATAATTATTATAATTAATTTAACCACTCACTCACTTTCATCATGAAAACACATATGATGACATGGATGTGCAATAAAAGTCACTATAAGGCCCTACTCATCTTTAGGGTCAAGTGGTAATTTATATATTTATTTATTTATACTATTCCAATGTTATATAACATCACGAGCTCCCCTGCTGATTCGACCGCTCCGTCCCGCTTTTGGTTTTTTCGGATTGAGTAGAATGCAATTTAAGTCGGGTTAGATTACCGACCAAAAGGAAAAATAAATAAATAAACAAATAAACAAGTATTATATACTTTAAAAAGCTTTAAATAATTGGAATTATTGTAAGATGTGCAAGCTAATGTGCAAGCTAATGCACATCGACCTTATCACCATATTTTTTTTTCATTAATCGATTAATTAATTTAGATTGTTCTTATCTGGACATATTTTTCTTTCAATTGTTTTTTTGTTTTTTAGCAGCCCTGTTTTTTTTTTTTAGCAGCCCTGTTTACGCAAGATACCATCAGTCTCTGTGAAAATAAAGACAATTTATTAATTGCAAAATATATTTGCTTGGTCAATGCTTGCTGTCCAGCATTCAACTCTCTGGGTCTCACTTTTTTATTCATGCTCTCGAAGCCAGCAGTCACTTTTTTTTTTTTTTTTTTTCAAATCCTTTTTTTGAATTGTTATTAGCTATTAAAATATGAATTTACCAGAGAAAGTGAGAAAGTATAAAGTGTCGACTTCATTTGTGAAATTTACTGGGTAATTGTTCTTTTTCTCATTAATGTTTAAATAAAGTGAGAAAGTATAGTGGTAAGATAGCCGTGTTATTCTCTTGGTATTTGTCATGATTGAAGTGAATTCTTTCTTTTTGAAATATATCTGTCTTGGATAAAAGGAAACAGTGTTCTCACGTCTACAAAAGTCTTCCTGTCCAACCATTTCAAATTTTCCTGCATGGACGACAAGTTCGTCCTTAAAAGCTTCGTCATCTAAATATAGTATACGAACAAAGAAGTTCGAGTTACTTTTATTTTTGGTTTTTATTATTTACTAAAATCTAACCCTACTTTTCATTTTCCTCACTCTTTCCATTTCTTGTAAGGACTTTCGTCTTCTTGTACTTCATTTTGTTTGTTATTCAATCCTGTTTAAAGGTTAAGCTAAGCCTCAAGGTCTATCTATTTTATTTTCATTAGTTGATTTATTATGAATTATTAAGATAGAAGTTGCATGATAAAATGATAAATTAAAGCTCGTCGACGTGTTCTCATCCGTTTTCTAACAGAAATGTAGGATCAAATTAAATGGATGTTTTAATAGAATTATTTTCATCACTATTCTTAATCAAGATAATTATTGTCGTGAATACGTGATATATCTAAAATGAGTGGATTTTAAAAGCAGAGAAATTTTAAATAAAACATAAATGTGCTATGCTTAAAAAGGGTATAAACTTTAATATGATAATGGATTTCAAAAGAAAGAAATAAAGCTTCAAAATTCGTTCATAACAAAAAATGATTTTTGCAATGTCAAAGTTACAATTTATTTATATTAATGTTGCTGTCATTAATATATTGGTTATGCCCAAATAGATATACATATAGTTTTGTCATTTGACATATAGGTAGGCACTTTTTTCAAGAGGTCATCTATTCTAAATGTGCTCCCACCTAAACACGTTTAGCATTAGAATCGATTACACTTAACATTAGAATTCCAATGCTAAGCTTGTCGTTACGTTGAGAGGTGTCTTTAGTGAGTTAGTTCTAATTTTACATATATATCTCAGGATGCTCCCCTTGTTCGATATGTAATTTAGTCCATCCTTGCCCCTTTTGACGTCTTAAAAGTCTACCAAGAATTCCTCTTTGTCTAGCCTTTTGGCCCTACTGATCACTTCTCACCCTCCTTTGACTACATTATTACAAGCTCATTAGTTGCTATGTGGTTCGTCCCCAACACACTTATTGGAGGGAGTCCCACTTTGATACCAACAAATTTCACACCTTGGCTCCTATAAATATAAGAGAATGATGCGACTGTCTTTGCAATCAAAAGACGTGACCTCAAATAAAAATCAATATTAACTTGCTATCAATATATATATATATATATATCATAGTTTTTATAATCCACGAAAAAATATATATATTTCAGAGCTCTGCTAAACCAAATAACTATCATTGGAGATATATATAACTTCTCAAGCCATTCCCAAAACCCAACCACTCGAAAATTCATTTTGATAGTGCTCTCGTTCTACTTGCCTTTAACCGAAGAACTTGAAAAAGATGTAAAATGAATGAAATGAGTAACCATAGTTTTGTGAGCAGCACAAATTTCTTATAAGCAGATCGAGTATTCACCATGTACTTTTATAAGACAATATCAAACTCATTTATCCTAAATCCAGCACTTAATTAAAGTAAGTTATATCATTCTAAAATAATCATACATATATATATTTGAAATATTACTTAAATCAATAATACTAGAACAAACATTAACGGTCGAATTTATTGATTGATCTCTATCAAATCATAAGTCAATGATCCATTCCATTGATTAATATATTGTTCAATATCCGACCATAGTCACAATATAATGCTTAGTGACAAAGCGGCTAAGATTCCTCCCTGGCAAGTTTTCACCCATTATCAGTTGATGGCTTGGCTCCAAAAGACATATAATGAAACCAATATACATATCAAAAAATTCCTTAATCAATTTCATAACGATAATGAACATTAAACCATCATCCTCAAATAATCCACCAAATCAATTCAAAATCCACATTATAAATCCAAATACATTTCACGAACTAAAACATATACTCTTTTTGCAACTTGGCTCATTAGTCAACATACTTTTCATAAAGTATTTCTCAAATCATTTTAGAATTCATTTCAAAAACCAGTTTCGTAAAGTATTAATCATAACCTTTCACACTACTTTGCATAAAAATTCTTCTTAAACCATTCGCAAATCAGCTATGTATAGCAATATATATAACCTTTCACACCATCTTTCATAAAGTAACAAAAATGCACCATTCCGACCACCTAACATATTTGCATGGTTTGACTATGGACTACACATATACGAATATATATTATGTTTTCTTCTTCTTTTGGAATTTGTAGCCCAATAATGTTGAATTGGGTGTGCTTTCGGTTGTAAATAAACTCAATGACTGACCAATAATTTGATAAAGAGCAGTTGAGCGCATTGTGGAAAAGTATCCTTGCAGTCTTTTTCTTCTTTCTTCTTTTCTTTTTCCCGTGAGAGGAGGTAATTTTCCATTTGTTATCTTCCCTCCTTCCATTTTTCTTTAACATAATAGGACAAAAAAAGACCCTTCAATATTTTATTTTCACTTTTCAAAAGAAAATATATTTCTCGGTTCCTCTCTATTTTGAGATGCCCTCCCCGAAGAGTCAAAAAAAAAACCTGCAAAAAGAAAAAGAAAAAAAGAAGGATTCCTTTTTTTGTTATTTGTCGTGTACATTTTTTTTTCTTTTTTATAAACATATAAATTTGGTTTCTAAAGAGAGTGTAAAACAGCTGGAGCACGTGCTGTGCCTAACATTTGGTATACACCAATTCATTATTATAACAATTATAATTATCGTGTCTTTTATATAAAAAAAGTAAGCAATTCATTACACTTTTGGTAGGTAATATCAAGGTGGTAATTCGAGCACATGGACTCGCCTCTACCCCGCTATGGTCCCCCCACTTGCCACCACTCCCACATTTTTATAATAATTAAATTCTGAAAATCCCTCATCGATTTACATAATTATAAGCATTATTAAGAAAAGGACGATCCGTTTATCTTTCGAAATCACATTTATGGTTATTAAGGCAGATGCACATTTCTCAATTGAATATTATACACTTGCTAAAAAAGGTTATGAAATGACTGTTATTGGGAAATTAAGCTTTAATCTCTTGTTATTTTCTTGTTATGGATCATGCAGATAACATAAATGAAAATACATGAGAAATTAAACCTTAAAATGTTATTTTGCTGTTAGATCATTAGATTTTGTTTTCATTTTGATCAACCTACTTCATATATCCAACGGCAATTTGTCTTAAAATTTTATTTCACAAATAATAATTAATTGAGACTGATTTAATGAGTTCTCTCCCACCTAACAAAGGGTGGATGACATGAACGGCACATAAAGTTAAAAAATAGAAGGAAGATTTGGAAAAATCCATGGACTTGCAGTTATTTATAACTTGATTTTTGGAGAAGCAAAGATGGCATCTTCAAACCAAATCAAATGTTCCACCGAAATTAATGACTTTTTGAATTATTAAAAATTTAAGATGGACTTAAATGTGATTACTTGCACGTTTTAAAAACTCAAGTGCGGGAAATGAAATTGGGATCTTATTTAAAGCTTCAGAAATAAAAAAAAAAAATTAGAAATGATTTTGGACTTTTATCGATTTCCTCTAATTAATTTGTTTCCAGGCCATCATTTTCATTTGAATTGGGTATTGCACGCTGGGTCCGAAAAAGAGGAGAATCTTGTCCATCACTACTTTATTTTTTCCTTTTCTTAGGTGTACAGACAATTGCTTCACGCCTTGGCGACTAAAAGTCTCAATTCATTATTTTAAATTAAGGGGAAGGAGGGGGTGTTAATCCAATATTTTCTCCACCCATTTTCCAAGAAAAAATAATTCAAAAAAAGGGAAGAAAATAAATAAATAAATAAATGCCCTACCCCCTGCCAATAATTAATTAATTTATTACATCTCAACGGGAGTTCCAACCAAAACACGGATATCAATATCTCCACATTAAATATGGAAAAAAAAAATCAACCTTAAAATAATAATATATTCGAGCGATGCTTATCGTATACATTGTTTTCTTTTTCTGCCAGTCTCTATTCATTAATATAATATCAGTTCGGACAATCTTAGGAAAGTTAGGAACCAAATTAGCTGAACAACGCCTTTAATAAAAAAAGAAAAGAAAATCTAAATATTTTCTTAATATCTCCTTATACTCCATCTCTTTCCGAAAAATCAATCTTCCACTTTTTAGATAAATATATTTAGTTTTTCCTTTACTGCTGGAAAATTAGGATCACCAACTTTTTAGTTTTAAGCTCTCCCGTTTGAGCTTAATTCTACTTCCTGTAATCACGAAAACTTGCAGTGAATCTCAGTGTAAAAAAAGGGAAGGAAAAGAATTCAAAAATCCGTTCTTGAAGTTGTTCTCCGCGGCTCTACTTCTGTGTAAGGTTCTTGATTTTTTTCTGTACTTATATTTCACGTTTCAAGCTTCAGTAGCATGGTTTAGTTTCTTGGTTTCCATCAAGTTTGAATTTTTCATTGAAGAGCTGTTCTGGGTTGTTCTAATTTCGAGCTAAAAAGTTGAATGCTTTTTGGTGTCTTTAGAGCATAGGAATTTGTGAGGTTTTTAACCATGGAGGGAAGAGAAGGTGTGAGTAGCAGTGGAGGTGTTACAGTGGTGGGATCAGATGCTCCATCAGAGTACCACGTGGCTCCACGGCCCGAGAACCAGGCCCAGAATCCTGGATCGGCGGCCCCGCCGGCGACGGCGCCTCCGCCGCCTCCGCCGCAGCCGGTGGGCGGCGAGCTCCCGGCCACCGTGGCGGGGACGGCGACGCTGTTGAAGAAGAAGAGAGGGCGGCCGAGGAAGTACGGGCCGGACGGGTCGGTGACGATGGCGCTGTCGCCGAAGCCGATATCTTCGTCGGTTCCGTCGCCGGTGATCGACTTCTCCTCGGCGCCTCCCAAGCGAGGCCGGGGGCGGGGGGGCGGGTCGGTCGCCAAGCCCAGCTTTGAAGTGGAGAATTTAGGTAAATGAAAGAAGTCTTGGCTTTCTTGCAATCATAGTAAGTTTATTGCCCTGAAGTTGACATTTTTTTGGAAGCACTCTGGTGTTTTAGGTTGAGGTTGCCAGTGTTTCCTGTGATCTCTATGGTTCTGATGTGGGAGTTGGGTTTGTTTTACTGTTGAGATTTTTTTTTTTTTTGGAGAGATTTGTGTGGGAATTTGCAGTTCTGGTGATGCTTTGATGGGGGATAGATGTGGGGCCTGTGAGTTTAGATGCTTATGTTGCAGAGATCAGATCTTCTGATGCTTGTGGATTTTTCCTGAGGGGACTAGGAGGAGGTGTTCGTAGTTGACTGATGGAATCTTCTAGCAAAGCCTGTCATTGGGTACCTCAGACTTGTCATCTGCTAGCTGAAAAGCTCAAAAAACTGGACATATGGGACTTTGTGAGGGCTTGTCAGAGCCAAGCAAAGTTGTTCCCAAATGTGTTAAAATCCACCTTTGGGAGATTCTGCTTCTGCGTCTCTTTTACGGTCACCCTTCTTTCTTCAGAAGGCCTAACTTATAAATCTGCCAATTGTTTGACATGTGCTGGTAGGATCAGCGCACGTACTCAGATCTTTTCTTGACCACATAGTAAGAGCTGATGCAGAAGGATAGTTCACTGGTTAGGACGATGTAGTATTGTATGGCAATAATTTCATTGCCTGAAGTTCGATGATACTGTTCTCATGTTGGCTTATTGACATGCTTTGCTGGCTTTAGAAAATGGCGATCCTTTCGTGTAACAATTGAAATTTTTGCTCAGTTTAAGTAAATTGTGATGAGCTTGTTTACCATGTAATTGAGGTCGTTCCGAAGTTTTAACCATGTATTGGATTGTTCCTTTACAGGTGAATGGGTTGCATGCTCTGTTGGTGCGAATTTTACTCCTCACATCATCACTGTTAATACAGGCGAGGTATGTTTGGAAAAAATTGGCATTTATCCACTATTGTCTGCAATCATGCTCAGCCAATTTTCTCATGAAATATGCGCATTGAGGGACCAGCCTGACAAACACTTAAGTGAATTTGAAGGGATACAAGCCTCCAGAAGTTCACGAATATTCTTCACAACCCCTTCCCATCACCAAAAGAAAACCAAAAAAAGGAGAGGGAAAGAAGCACGGAAGTGCTTTTGTTTGTTCCTATCCAGTATTAAGTTTTTGCAGTAATCGCACTTGTTGCTGTTCCTCTAACCTTGGCTTCCATATTGCATAATGTTTTGTACAAATACCATCTGCAATCTCTTTAGTAATCCAACACTTTAGTCGACTCAGCCATCTCTCTCAATTGGAAAATGATAATTACTTACTCACATTACACAAAAAGTAAAGCTTGAAAAGAATCCCTCTTTAATCTCTCTTTATTTTATTTTTTTACCCGAATTTTGTGGGGCATGGCATTAGAGTCTGAGAAAGTAACCTGGCGACTTATTGAACTGGACTAACTAGATCAAGTTCATCCTAAGATGTTCCTACATTTCTTGTAGTTGATAGGTGATTTACCTGTTCCTCATTTCAGGATGTCACAATGAAGATAATATCATTTTCTCAGCAAGGACCTCGAGCTATATGCATTCTCTCTGCCAATGGTGTGATTTCGAGCGTTACACTTCGTCAGCCCGATTCTTCCGGGGGTACATTGACGTATGAGGTGATGCATCTTACAGAAACATGCTTACACATCTGTGTATATGCAGAATCTTTTTAAATTTACGCTCTCTACCTCTTCCTGTTCTGTTTTTGGTATGTACAAAAATTTAATAACATAAAATGAAAGAAGAAGAACACGAATTGGTGGAATAAATTCATGGTTAACAAATGGTTGCTACATAATCGCGATTTCAAAGTCTCTTGTAGAATATTTCCTTTTTTCCCCTTCATCGACTGATAGTATTCCCGTGTATAATTGCAGGGTCGTTTCGAGATTCTGTCCTTAACTGGGTCATTCATGCCCAGTGACTCTGGAGGAACAAGAAGTAGATCGGGTGGGATGAGTGTGTCTTTGGCAAGCCCAGACGGACGTGTTGTCGGTGGAGGAGTTGCTGGTCTTCTAGTAGCTGCAAGTCCTGTTCAGGTATGATCTTTTCGATAGTTTTCTTTTTCACGCTTCCTTTTCTGCAACAACAAAATTGAGTCAATGCTACTGGTGATCGCTTGGAAATCTTCTGTGAGAACTCTATATGTGTTTGATTGTTTTTAAGTACCTGTACCTGAAAGTTAGTTTTCACAACTTGTCTGACCGAAAGACTTGCAGTCATCTTTGGGTTTTTAAAAACCATCTTTAGAGCCTGACTTTTTAGATGAATCTCTAATCCGAGTACGCTGAATCTTGATCTAAGGATGTCCATGTTATATGTGATGCCTCATGTACTCCTGGTTATTGTAAAAGCACGAACCCCTGAATCCACTACTTTTTGCCACTGTTATCTATCGATAGGTTGTGGTAGGCAGCTTCCTCGCAGGAAACCAGCACGAGCAAAAGCCGAAGAAACAGAAGCATGACGCTATTTCCACGGTCCCACTACCGACGTCAACTATTCCAATATCCGCTGCGGATAACTGGTCTGCATTGCAGCCGGATTTGAGAAACAACAAGCAAACTGACATTAATGTGTCATCTATGCCTTGAGAGAGGTGGTAGTTGCATAGTAATAATAGTAGTAGTGGTATTAGAAGTAGTAGTAGTGCTAGACGACATCTACTGATCAGATCATGATTTTTAAACTGACCAACCACGTCGATTTGGCTCTGCTCGTAAGTCTTATGACTCCCCGAGTTTGTCTTTTGTCTGTAAACTTCATCTAGAGAGAGTTATCTTCAGCTAGGCCCTCTTTTTTTCCTTATTTTTCATTTCCCGGCTCTTGTATCGGTGTTATGTTCAGATTTTAGTTGTCTGGTTCAGCTAGGGTGCTGCGGTGTGTTCGATTTGTGTAGGATCTTTAATGCAAAACTATGGGAATTCCTCCGGAATTTTAGCCAATGGTTGCTCTTGATATTAGAGGAATCATGGGTCAATTATTTTTAATGTGCTTTGTAATTTGTTTCCTTGGTTTACCTCTGCAAATGCTAGAACTGTTACAAGGTACCATCTTCCTAGCTCGTATCTTGTCATATGTGTGAAATCTAGGAAACCATGCAGTCGATTTCTGATACACGTCGACTTAAATCAGCAATGTTTTGAGGGTTTATTTCTTTTATGGAGGACCGACGGGATCATTTTTATTGGGAACTATGTGGGCACGGTTGTTTCACTCAAATCATCCTCGATTTCATTATGCCCGTGAAACATATGAATTCCATGGAACATGGACACGCCGTCTGAAACTTATTGCCGCCTAGCATGGTCCGGCTCGTGTTTTCGAAGGAACCGAATTTTCATCAATTCGATAGATGACACGAGACGACACAGGCAGTCGTGTCTCAGTCGAAAAAATAAAATTAACTCCGGTTCTTACGTCAATGGGAAAAAGAGCATGGAGTGCGGGAAGCTGCAAGGATCTGGTCTATGGAATCATTCCATGGATATTAGTAGTCATTGTCACCATTCTTTGAGTGCTCATCCCTTATTCATCGGCATCTTATGTCCATACGAATACGTTACTTAAAAGAATAATCTAAACAAATAAGGACCCGTGTTCAAAATGATTGCACTCCTTGAACCCCCTTCCAAAAATTAGAGAAGAAATTTATAATCCAGGACCTAAAATTTCCAACCAATAACCACCTGATTAGATTATCTTCCACTCCAAACAAATACCAACACCGGAAAAAAAGCTTCATGATGATTTGATTAGACCATCTTTTACTCAAGCCCAACAAAAAAGAGTGTTCAGAAAAGAGTCACTCTCTTTTTGAAGCAAACCAAACTCCCCAAATTCTTTGTGCAGGGCATGAAGCCTGTCCTGCTAAAGACATTCGTCCTGCTAGCAGTTTCTGTCTCTGTTATTCTTCTCCTGAACCAACGGATACTATCATCATCAAGCAGCCCCAGCAGTTTCGAAGATCCCGATTCGTCATCAAGCGCTCTCTTGGTGTTTTTAATCCTAAACACCTTCGTCCTCACCGTCCTCCTCGGAAGCCGTAAACAGAACTGTCGTGGAGCTGACCTCTCCCGCCCTTCTTCTGATGAAGTTGCAGAAAACGACGACAGAGAAAATAGAGACGAGGGAGACAGTGATGTCAAAGAGTATAGTGGTTCTGGTAGATTGGATGGTTACGATGGAGATGATGACATGAGTGGAAGTGACGATGAGATTAGTTGGGAAGACGGAGATTGTACCAACAATCTAGAGAAAAGACTCGAAGAATTCATTGCCATGGTTGATGAACGATGGTGTGTAGAGAGGTTCAAGGAGAATAACTGCAAGGAGCGTGTAACGTAAAAGCTAAATGTATGAAATCCTTCCCTTGGCCCACTCTAGCTGCAGGGTATTGCATCGGTCATGAGTTCAAAGTAAGTACCGAGCATCTTTGCAGCTGCTAATTGAAGTATATTCATTCTCTTTTAAACTTTTCTATTCAGCAGAAGATTATATTGGGATGTCACTACTATAAAGCATTACAAAGGCAAAAGAATCTTTAAACAAGGTTATTCCCAGCTAAATAGCCCTTTCTCAAACAACTTATGACCTCAAAAAGAAAAATAATTGCAAAAAGTGAAAATACTTCTGGCAGCCAACAGAGAAGGGAATTACACTAACCAAGACCTGCTCCATTATCTTTACGTGGTGCATCGGCTTTGATACGAGGTGGCCGGACAATCTTATCAATAAGCCCGTATTCAAGTGCTTCTTGAGCATTGAAGCGTTTCATTCTACTCAAGTCTTTGTTAACCTGCACATTTTTGAGAAAAGGACTCATGAATATCTAAACAATTCTTTCCAAGAAAAAGAGCACTGCTTTTCTGGGAGTGAAGAAGTTTGCCATTTTAATCAAAGATATGGAGCCAAAACATCATGATATATGTTCGTCTCTCTTTTTTTTTCTTTTTTCTTTTTTTAAAGTATATCAAAAGGTTCCAGAAGTAAAGAAGATTGCCTTTTCAACCAAAGATATGGAGGAAAGACATAAAGAATTCATATCAAAGCCTGCCTTTTTTTTTTCTTCTTTCAGTGGCTGAGCATATTCAAAAGCTTACAAGCAGCTGCTGCAAGCTAGCCTAACACTGATCATTTTATACTATAAAATCAATCGTGCAAATTGGCAATTCTTTTCTTTTTAACAAAACTAAATTTGGAGTTCAGTTTAGGGCACTCACCTTTTCAATAGGCTGGCCTGTTTTCTTAGCCAGCTCACTGAAAAGATAATCTCTGATTCTGAGAAGCTCATCCGCTTCATTACGAATGTCATCAGCCTGCAAAGATATTCTCGCGCACTTAAGATTGCCATGCAAAATATCCTCAGAAAGTTTAACAGCATGCTAGCATGAGGCTATACCTGTCCACGAGCAGCACCAGCAGGCGACTGCAATGCAACTCTTGAAAGTGGCATTGCAAAGCGATTACCCTATTAACAGGAGCAAAATATAAGAGTGAATATGCCAAAGAGAGCTTCTGGTACCAGGCATCTAATTACTTTATGCAGTCGATTATCAAACAAAGAATGAGTTAAATAAACCATAACAAGGTCCAAGCTTCAGGTATGACATATGAACCAAAATATATTGCAAAAGCCATCTAGACCAGGTTCAAAAGGATACTCAAATACTGTGCAGATGAGTTCTATCGTTACCTTAAACATAACCCCTGGAGGGCCCAAACTGTACTCCATGGGGTCAATTTCATGTGGTCCTATTTCTTTTTTTCTTTTCTTCTTCTTTTTTTTTTTTGTAAATCAGTTCTTCTGACAAGGGCTAATGGATCATTAACAGTACAGAAATTAAACTTCCTCTTAAGATTATGTTCAGCTCATATCAAATAACCGACATGCTTCCTCTATTAAATTCTCTTACTTCAATCCATTCACTTTTCCACATCAACCAATTCCATACACAGAGCAAACTTAACCAATTGCTAGTGTCTGATGCTTGTATTGTTTCGTTTAGGGATATGGATTAGGTTCATGAGCCCATTTGACGGGGAAGTGGACTTCCTTACTCTAAGCTTTTCAATAGTGGATGTCAACTTAAGAGTGCTTACACATGTCGTGTGAATTACCTTCACCATGCTATCTAAAGTCAAGGCATTGGCAACATTTTTGTTATATTCAACTAAAGGATTATGCTGATGCTACTGTATTCATCCAGCACATTTTTAGTGAATATGACGGTACCTTTTCACCAGCTGCCAAGAGAAAACCTGCCAGATTGTAGGCATAGCCAACACAATGAGTGCCAACAGGACTCTTCAAACTCTGCATCGTGTCGTAAATAGCCAAGCTTGGTGTAAGCTGCAAAATGAGAAATCTAAAAGCTCAAAACTGCAGTTTTCCCCCAGTTAAAATAAGATAAAGTACACAATTCCAGAGAATTAGGAAAACCGCATGCATGTAGAACTCACATCTCCACCCGGACCATTGATATAAAGATAAAGCCTCTTGGAATCATCAACACTGTCAAGGTATAACATAGTTGCCAATATTTGGTTACTGAACTCCTCATCAATATGCTGCCCAATGAAGATGACACGCTCCCGGTACTGCATCCATCAGTTAAGTGAGTCCTCCATATGACAGTCCCTTTAATAAGGAAAGGGTATATAAATGTAGATTAAATGCAGAAAGTATGAATAAACCTATAGGAGACAAAGGAGAACAGTGGAACCGTGGAAGGATATGAATAGCACAATCAACGTGGGTAAGCGTGTTATAGGGCAACTCAAACTAGCAGTTCAACTCAGATATTAGTAAGATGACTTACTAGGGCATTCCACAAATCCACCCACTGCCAAGTTCCTTCACCAGGAACTCTATATGGTACTCTTGGCGTCCCAATCGGCATCATTCTTACTCTACCTTGTGCTGGCCTAGGATTGCTAGTCCTGCACACAGAAAACATAGTAGACATAAAATGCATATTACACGATAAACTAAAACAAGCAAGATCAAAATTCTCGAAACTACAGCAGCATTTCATTAACGTACAGCGACTCTCTGTACATTTTAAAGAATACTGGCAATTTGTCCCATAAATAATGCCATCGGTGTCTTTGAACAGGTAATAGGATGAACGAGGTATACCAACAGACAACCATTACAACTTAAGAGTAGAAGTTTCAGCAAGAAACCCAGGATCTTATACCTTCACTCCAATTAAAGCAAAAGAGTAATTCCATAAAATATAAGATATTCGATAATACTTAATACGAACAATGCAGGTGACAGATGACAAAACCCATGCAGTCTGTGAAATTTGGTTCCTGAACTACAATCAGCCAGCGAGTAAAGAGTATCATGAAGTCGAATGCTACCAACATATTTTACAGGGGCAGGGCATAAAATATTTCGCGTCAGCAAAGACAAAATCGACCTGATAAATAACAAGTTAGCAGCATCCTCTATCCTACTGCTCTCTTTTTGCAAAAGTACATTATTTTCTCCTACTCAACAAATTGAACAGACAAGCTTTAAACTTTCGAACCCACTTTCCAAACTACCATGTCGCGATTAAACACCATGAAGGAGCTTCAAAACAGTACGTTTCCAAGAGAATGCCTCCCAGACCGACAAAGGACCACAACAATTCCCACAGAACCACTAAGAAAAACAAAGATTACCACCATCAATTCAATAATTAAAAAGAAGAAAGAAAAAAAGCAAAATTTACCTGCAGTGGAGGCTCTTATGAACTTTCCCATAAAACTCCGCCGACACGTTGGGCTTCACAGTCGCGAGACCTGCACAAGATACCCAAAACACCACCGTAAATCAACACGAGAAAAGCACCGATTTTTATGAACAACCGCATGGCATAAGAGCGAGAGACGGACTCGAAGATTGAAGCTTTAGGCCCGAATAGAGCTTGGTGGTGCAGCTGCAAAATTCGCAACCCGATATTCACATCAGTTTCCACCAGCTCAAAAAAAAAAAAAAAATCAACTGAAAAACAAGATTGAGAAATTCAGCCAAGGCGGGTCGTCCTGGGCAGGGAAAGCAAAGCGCTCGAATGACCTGAGAGAGGGTCGGTGGAGTCCCGGCTGCGCGTGGAGAGAGACCGCCATTACTGTCGTGCAGAGGGGAAGAGAGAGAGAGAGAGAGTGGCGCTGTCCTGTTTCTGGGTCAAGAAGATGAAGCAGGAAGAACCGATGAAAGAGAATAAAACCTCGGAAATATGTTGCGCACTGTTTATTTTCTTCTTCTTCTTCTTCTTTTTATTCCTCTTTTGCTTTTAGAGTTTATTTTGTTTGTCCGGATGGTTTCTTACTTTTTATTTTCTTCTTATTTCAAATAGACGCATTTTGATTTTTCTTGCTCGGTAATACATGAAATTTTGATAATATATAAGTTCCATGTCATATTTTTTGTATAACTTCCTATAATTTATGGAATTTAGATACTATATTACTTTTGACGAAAAATAACATTTGATTTTTATTCGAGCATAAAACGAATGTGTAGATTTTATGACTCGCGCCAATTTGCCTAAAAGGCTAAATTCCTTACTTGCAGCGCAATTTTTGGCATGGATTATACAGGCTAGTGAAGCACGTGATTTCAATAGTCTAAAAAGAAATTATTTCGTGTCAATATCTGTTCCCCTTTTTCACAAGAAGGAAAGCAGCGTGTAAAGACGATGAAATTCCACGCACATAACTCTTTACGAAATTCATATCTTCTTCCCTCAAGTCTTTCTGAAATGACTCATATATGCACATACATGGCCAATGGAACCTCGTGGAGCCAAAGGTTACTTCTCACAATGACCTTGAGCATGTGATCTTAATGATGCAAAAGCAAATAAGCATCTGGGGACGAAGGAACCGGATGATGGGACCTGAGGAACAAGTAGAAGGCCAATGCCTTTCCTCCCCTCAAAAGCGAAAGAGGGTATGTTGATAGGACAATTGAGCCGGGGAGCCACCATACCAGATGATGGGGAAAATCGGTCGTCCGGCGTCGCTTAAGCTAGGAGTACACAGCATTAGATCCGAGTTCCATAACATCACCGGTCATATGGGTGTGAGGGGTTGATCGTGCTAATCGAATCGGAATGAAGCTCTTGACATAAGGAATGGAGGAATTGGTTTTGTCAATGCCAAAGGGAGACTCATTACATAAAGCCAATCCAAGCGTTTGCGGCAAATTCTGCCCGTTTCGAAATATAGAAACTAGACACGAGCATTTACATTCAGACAAAAAGCTCTTGTGTCTCTGCCATGTCCAGCCGCAAAATGTAATTTTACTGACATTACACAAAAAAGTAGGCCAAGTCTCCCTCATTGTAATCGACTGGCCGAGAAATGTATAGAATGGGAAGAAGTCATCAAGTTGGCTTCTCATAGGAGTTTTGTTCCCTGAAGTCTGCAATGGCATTCCTTATCATGTCGGCCATGTGAGGCTGCACGAACAAGTGAGTGTTGTCCAAAACGTGTATGATGAACTTCTGCGATGCCGGCAGAGAAGCATTATAGTTGATGATGAACTGCGCCATTGGTATGTCACTGAACGAAGACGTATGTTATTTCTTTTGTTGATGTAGGTATCAAAAGAAAAGAAAGATGCGCATTATAAATAACAATAGAGTCGCTCCTTGTTCTGGTTTGAAAAATTAAACTACTGTTTCAAATAAACCTTTAGGGATGTCCCACAAGAATTGCAAAAGGAAAGACAACTGTATCTCGAAACCAAACAAAATAATTTCTCAAGGGAATCGCAACATTATAGATGCTAACACTTGACCAAAAAAAAATCCGTGATTGAGCCATGAACAAGGCAGAAAGATCCACAATGGATTCAAGCAATTAAAAGCAATCCTCCAGCAGAAGAAAACAAGGGATTACCATGAAATGAAAAGTCCCTTTGTGGCATTAACCATTATGTATCAGCCAACTTGAGCGTCAAACTGTAAACAGAAAACCAAATGATAGTGAGATGAGAGTAGATAAATCCAACCAAGTACCATTTATAGACAACACTAAAACCAAAAGACTTCTGTTCTAGATGGTAAACGACATTTGGAAGATTTGAATCCGACTCGCCATATTCTCGACTGATTGAACAGCTGACGGTAGCCATGTAGGATCAAATCACAGACGCATTACCGCTGAGTCCCAAAAACACTTAATGCAGAAAATAGGTTGCTACATTCCATGGCGGGTGCACTTACGCCTCTCAGACTCAAAAGAGGATAAAAATATCCAACATCACCCATCAATGGCGGCCCGAAAAGTTGAATTTCTATGTCACACATAACTATCAAAGATTATCACGGAAAAAGCTCGAGCGGAATAGGCAGACTGAAAGATAATAAGTTCTTTGAAGCAATCGATCAAACGCATAGTGTGCAGGACCACGCCAAGAACAAAGAAAGCCCAGATACCAAAAGACTCCCATTCAAGTTAACCAGCCATTAAACCAATACATCGATCATAGACGCAAAAACACAGTTTCTACTAAAGATCCACCCAGAAGTACTGATTTTGAAATAAGTACGAATACAACAAGGCCCTCTTTTTTAGCTTCATCCGATCAAAGTAAAACAGTGCAGAAATATAAAACTCGTTTTCATTATCAATCGAGTTCAAGAATCTAATTTAGAACACACAGCAACCTTCATTTAAACACCAAGATATAAAAAAAAAAAAAAAATCACCCATCAATGCACCTTTGTTATCAACTGAAAAAAAAAGGACGGAAGTAAAAGATTTAAACGGGGAATTCGCTGCGTATGGTCAATATGGTGGGATCATATAGATTGAACAGAGTTTTACAGATCAGCAGATGTGAGATCACCTTGGTAAATCGACCAATTAGAGTAGCAAAGGCAGAAGGAAGGGAAGAAAACCTTCTGTAGAATTTTCTGAAAGTGGAAGACAATGGTTGAGCCTGACTCCTTTTGTCTTTGCCGATAGTTTCTGCTTGAAATCAAAACTCTCCGTGTTTTATTTATTTATTTATTTAACGCTCAGATTCTAAAATCTAAACCTTTTTCGTATTTTCTTATATATATAAGAAAAGTTACACAAGAAAAGATAAATTCTATTAAAGTTTTATATAAAAATAAGAAAAGTTACACTTGTAAAATATTTGATTTACCTTACCATTTCATCATTGAATGATGCGATTGTTGTTGAAAAATCATTTCTCTCTCTATTTCTCTATTTTCTCTCCATGTCTTCTTCAACTTTAATGCGAGGATTTGAGCTAATCTTTGATCACAGAGTAACCTTAGCAAGCACTGCCTGGCCAGTGTCCAGAACTCTCCAAGCTCCTCTCTGTATATTTATCTTTCTTAGGAGGGGCAAATACACTCTCGGTGTTTTACATCTTAGACATCTCAACATTCAAATTGAACCAAGATGAAACCTTTTAAGGACTTCATTTATAAAGCTATATATATAATTACACATGAAAAATGACATTCTAATGACATTCTACTCCAAAAAAATTGTAATATGAAAAATAATTGCTTTATGTCTGGCTATATGATTTCATCATTAAATGATGTAATTGTCAAAAAGTCTTTTCTCTCTCCCCTTCTCTCTTTTCTCTCCATGTCTTCTTCAACCTTCAACAAGAGGGTTTGAGCTAGTCTCACCCTCTCCTCCCTTTTTTGTTGATTTTGTTTGTGTTTTATTGTTATTTTCGTGCTTTTTTAATTTTTCCCAAGTTAGATTTGAGAGTTTTTTCTCTCGATTTAGTTCTTAATTTGAGAGTTTGAACTCTTCTCATCTAATTTAGATCCAAGTGCAATTCTCTCCCAATTTAAATTTAAGAGTTTAATATATATGTTTTTGGGATTCGATTACCCTATGCTTTATTCGTGTATAAGTTAATTGCCTCTAGCTTTGACATCCTCCTTCACATGTCAAATCTATGTCAACTTATTACGGTTGTTTCTTGCTAGTGTAGAGGAAGCCAAGCCTAAAAGAGTATTGTCGACTGGCAAAGTCGTAAATATTGATGAAGGAGTTTTGAGCATGTGATCATTATTAATAAATACGCGACATTTAATGATCAACTACTAATTAAAGAAAAATCACCCATCAAGGCACCTCTTATCAACCGATTTAAGCAGGGAATTCGCTGCGTGTCTCCGACCGGTGGTCAATATGGTGGGATCAAATATGATGAAAAGAACATTAACAAATCAGCAGGTGTGAGATCTCCTTGGTAAAATCTCTCTTAAAGGGAGCGAGTAAAAGCAAAAGGGAATGGAAGTAAACCGTCTGTAGAATTTTCTGAAAGTGGGAGGTGATGCTTGAGGCTGACTCTTCTCTTCGCCGATGGTCTCTTCTCTTCTTTACGTAAAATCAAACGCTTCTTGTTTTTATTATTATTATTATTATTATTATTATTATTATTATTATTTAATGCACAGAATCCAAAATCTTAACCTTTTTGTATTTTTTTACAAAATTTTGAAAATAATACTTTTCTGTTTTTAAAGTTATATATAAGGAAGGTTACGCATGATAAATGAAATTCTAATCCAAATAAATTGTAATATAAAAAATAATTGATTATTCAAGTTAATCCCGTCGTGCGATTTCATCATTGACTCATGCGATTGTCGAAAAATGTTCTCTCCCCCTTCTCTCTTCTCTCTCCATGTTTTTTTCAACCTTCAACGGAGGGTTTGAGCTAGTTTCACCCTCCTCTCCTTTTATTGTTGAATTTGTTTGTGTTTTATGGTTCTTTTCATGCTTTTTTATTCTTTCCTGAGTTAGATTTGAAGAGTTTTTCTCCCAATTAAGTTCTTAATTCGAGAGTTTGAACTTTCCCGATTTAGTTTTAGATCTATGTGTAATTCTCTCTCAATTTAGATTTGGGAATTTAATAAATATGCTTTTGGAAATTCGATTACCCTACACTCTATTTATGTACAAGTTCTCTATAATAATCGCATGAGCTTTGATGTCCACTTTGATAAGTTAAATTTGTGTTTGTTCAATCTATTTTGTTGTCTCCTTGCTGCAAAGAGGAAGCCAAACTTAGGCTTATACCACCAGCTGACAATGTCTTAATCATTGGAAGAGTTTTCGATGTGTGCTCATCGCCGACAAAAACACGAGATCCAATGATTGGCCATCAATCATTTTGCTTAATAGATTCGTTGCACAATTATTGGAGGAGTTTTGACAAAGACACAAAATCCAGTGATCGACAGTCAAACATTTTGCTTAACAAATTCGTCATTTTTGAATGAGTATGTGCTTAACTATGTTCATTGTTTTCTAGATTCGGCTTCGATATTCTTGTTCTGTTTTGATTTGATCTGTCATGAAGACTAGTTACTTCTTATGTATCTTTTTAAGAAATAAATAAAATTTTCTTTCGAACCAGGGGAGGGAGGGAGGGAGAGAATGGGCTCCTTATTTATACACAGTCATTTTTTTATCTAATGGTAGAGATTCAATTATTCTATATATCGGTCGCAGCACTTTGATCCGAATTTGCTTAACAGACATTTATACTTATAGTCGAACGTCAATCCGAGAATACATTTGATTTGAAAAACAAAAATGGGTAGTGGATTAATTCCTATGTTAAACCAAAGTGCTTAGAGCTAAAATGCAGTGTAATTCCGCATATTTGATATATAATCAAAGCTGCAATGACATCTAAGGAGCAGAAACTGCGACGAACTTTGTAAGACATGAACAAAATTCAAAAGCAAGAGATAACTCCAGTGGAATTTCTAACAGACCAAAATGCTCCTAATCAAACAAGGAGAATCCCATGTCATCATCGCTCTCTTCCTTCGGTTCCTCCTGAACACAGAACAAGAATGCAACACAGCATGAGATTCAGACCAAATTTACCAACAAAATAACAAGTGAAGAATGTCACATCTACACTCCACAATTAATGCTACATGATATCATAATCTTCTATTCAAGTTTCTTGCAAATCATACACGATAAGAAATCAACTAATCATGCACTCGACGCATATGGAAAAAGAGACACAACCATAATTAGGCTCCTACAAGAAGCATAAAAACTATACTTCACACCCACCTACAGCTAACTCTCATTGTTTTGGAACGCAACAACATCAACAAGCTAAAACCACATTTCACTGAATAAGGTCCACTATTTACAGAAAAGCACTTGATTCTGGATCAGCCCCAATCATTCTATACTTTGGTTCCATGTCCGAAAACACTTTTCTGAAGATGATTGTCTGTATTGCTTAAAATAATTAATCTATAAAAGATGTTTTCATTATCGTCAATAATTCACGTCTAAATATTTTCGTAAACAATGAAAAAAATTTGTTTAGTTATTTTGTTAAGTGATATGAGTAGTAATTATTTTTACGAAAACATCTTCCAAATTATCCATTTTTCCGCGAAAACATGCACAGACAGCAGCTATGTTGTTGTCTTCGAGAATAGACGGTCAAATTCATCAGCAAAGAAGGGAACTTCACCTTCTTCTCCTCGGCGGCCGGGGCGGCGGCGGCGGGAGCGGCCCCGCCGGAGGGGGCGGCGACGGCCACGGCAGCGGCCCCACCGCCGGACCCGACGTTCGTGATGAGGTCTCCGACGTCCCTCTTCTCGGCCAGCTTAGCGAACAGGCCTGGCCAGTAGGACTCGACGCTGACGTTCGCCGACTTGACGAGAGTAGCGATCTTCTCCGCCTGTTCCCAAGTCGCCGCACAGTCGATCAAAAACTAAACCAGCAAGCGACACACGCAAGTTCACTATTCACAGACAGACAGCGAGAGAGAGGGAGAGAGAGAGTTTTACGGTGACTGGGATGCCGTCGTCGTGGAGGATCAAGACGGCGTAGGTGCAAGCGAGCTCGCCGGCGGACATCGTTTTGTTGCGGAGGTACAATTCTGCAGAATTCAACGGCGAACGGGGAATGCAGATCGCCGACGGCGCGGGGAGAGACCTCGAGGAAGGGAGGAAGGAGGCGGGATTTTCTACGAGCGCGATCTAGGGTTCTAGGGTTTCCCTGGCTCTGTTTTATCACGCGGTGCGCACGTGATGTTCTTGGGCTCTCCCCCCAAGTGGGCCCAACTCGGATTGGTTTTTGAGCCTTTTGGAGTCTGGTCATGGGCTTAGAGTGGAGAAGAACCGGCCCGAACATTGCCACTTGAGATTAAAAAGAGGGGAGAATGGTCCAAAAAGTCTTACATATTGTATGGAGGCCAATTCACTTCTAAACTTTTTAATTGTGCTGCTTTAATCTGTAACATTTTAATGACTTATCAATTTAACCATAAACCTTTTAAAGAAAATTATTTCGACTAATTGTGGCAGAAAATTGACATGATAGTCTAATCAACGCCAATCGTTTTACGTGGCATAGCTGGCGTTGACGTCGACAATCATTTAATTTTTATAAGAGAAGATAATACAAATGGCCCTTGAACTCTGTTCCAATGTACAATGTTGTCCTTCCACTAATCCAAGTCCATGGACTACTTTAATTATTTTCATATAGTTTATAGACTAAGCTAGCCACGTTATGTAAGACAATTGGCATTAGCTGGACTGTTACATTAGCGATTTCCAGTTAAAATTAGACAAAATGACTATATTAGTAATTTATTAAAAAATTAAGAACTAAATCGGCAAATTATCAAAATGTTTATAACCGAATTGATTGTCGTACGATAGGTTTAAAAGTAATTTAATACAATTGAAATGTTTAAGACTGAATTGGGCGTCATACAACAAGGTTAAGAATTTTTGGACAATTTTCCCTTAATAGGGGAAAGAATTTTGTTTTTCTTTTGACATTTGTAGTAGCAATTTAAGCAACGTTAAGAAGGGATAGACATTGTGCAACATTTGGAGAAGGTATTTGGAAAAATACAATGATTTTACGTCAGAGATTTTTTTTTGAAATGCAAATAGTATATAGTAAATTGGAATTGAAAAGTGCAGTGGTAATGCTACTTGGAAAAAAGCTACACTTATAAAGTAATTTAGTGTGCTTTCTTCTCTTTCATGGTTATATTTGGTATGTACGATAATATATTGAAATGTGCCAAAATTTATTAGAAATTCAGGAGTTTAATTTCATATATTGTCAATATTTTTAAATGGGTGCGTGTTGCCGTGGTTTTGATGGGGACTCAATTAAATCTAAACCCGACTCTCGAGTCGGGTTGCGATTATTCTTCTTGGTCTAAATCCATCTAGACATCCCTATTCATGTACTTATCTCAAATGGTGGCTGTGTCACGAAAATAGATCCGATGGATTCGCTTCAAACTGAAATGTCTAGTTACATTGATTTTAGGATTTATTGCTCTCACCATGGAAGGGAATAGTAGAAAGTGAATAAAGAGAGGAGCTTTAAAAAAATACAAGAATTGCACAGTCCTTAGACGATTTAAATGAGGGAGAGCATCTTATTCATACATGAATTCTTCTCTCTACAGCCATTGATCCCTCTTGATCAAACAACGGAAATTCAATCTCCTTACAAGTATACGTTTCCGTTATATATTTGAAATATTATAGGGTCTCTCAAAAACCTTTTTCTAGAATTCATGGTTTTTTAGGCCAACACATGGGCTATCTTGACTTATTTTTTCTGGTCTATTAGGCTTGAAAGCCTCTTATTATACATTTGGTGGTCAGAATAAAATTTAGAATATGGTAAAATTCATCCTATTTTAATTTTAATACTTATTCAAGACAAGATAAAATCATATATAAGAGGTGATGGTTTTATGTGATGGGCCTAAGTTGGCTCGTCTGCCCATGTTGGGCCTAAAAGCCCGACCCACAAGATTAGGGCCCATGGATGGAGGGATATGATGAAGGGGTACGTTTCTTTTTTGGATGGGACGTATATAAGGGAGGAAAGAGAGGGAGAACGCACCTTTTGGCATTTTTTAACGTACGTTCCTCTCCCTCTCTCCCTCCAAAAGAAAAACAAAAGAAAAAGGCGACGCTCTTTTCCCTTCAAGGCCAATCAACGTCATCGGATCGAACGGGATCGGGTTTCTCTTCCTCATATCGGCGCCGGTGTTTAATCTGTGGCTAACAAGGTACGCTCGATTCCGTGGTGTGCTTTAGGATCGGTGATACATGTGAATTTCCCGGGCTCGTCTTTCGCATTCGTTTTAGGGGTTCGATTTAGTGTCGAATCCGGTTTTTGGGAATCCGACAATCCCGATTATGGACTTGATAAAATTATTCCACGAAGGGGGTAGGATAAAGATGGGTAGAATTTGAAGTTATTTTTTCGAATAACAAACTTATTAATATTTAAATATAAATAATATTTGAGTTCCAATAAAATAATTTCATAATAATAATTTTTTAATTTAATGTTATTTTTATTTTATATTGATTTTGATTTTCTCTTAATATAAATTCAATATATAAATATAATATATATTTATATTTATTACGTATTTTAGGTATTTTTATTTTAGGTATATTTGTACAGTTTACTATGTAATAAAATTTTATTAGAGAATGATGAAAGGGGAAAAATGAATAAATAAGAAAATAAAAATAAATTAAATAATGTCGTGAGGATTTTTACTATTTCTGTTTGTAAACTTTTAGGTTTATTTATGTTGATATGTCATTTACACAAAAAAAAAATATGTGATATGATGTGAATATATTCAACTTTATTATTATGATTCATTAACTAATTGATAGCAATGATAAGATACGGTAAAATCCTTGAATTTTATACCCTATCTTTTTTAATACTATTCTAATTAGAAACACGGGTGATCTAACGTGGTCTAATCCATTTCCATTATATGCTTGGAATATTCTAGGAGATACAAGAAGATTCCAAACTTCACCGTTCTTCGGGCCAACTCATTGGCTATCTCGGCATATTCTTTTGGTTCGTGGGGCTTGAAAACCTCTAATCTATAACAGTAGCCTGCTCAAGTCCCTTCGAGAAATATGAGTCTCGCCTGAAATTTTTTAGCTGCGTTTCTCAACTGGGCAATATAAAAATGATTTCCTTTTCAGACATTAATGGAGTGAATTATAACCATTATCTTTATGGAATCAATTTCTAACTAGAAATAGATTTTTCTATTTAAATTCCTAAGATGAGTTTATGAGAAAAAATACGCGTTCGATAACAATACAAAATTTCTATTATCGAAATAAAAATTTATTTGATAATGACGTGAAATTTCTCCATCCGAGTGATTGATGGGCGGCGACAAAAGACCACGTAAGGTGGCGGAGGATCGCAAAGGACAGCTAAGGATGGCGGCGATAGAGGGCAAAGGATGGCGGGCAGTAGTGGGAGGTGGCTAATGGCCAGCGGTGGAGGATAGTGGCCATCGATGGGCGACAAAGGATGGCAATGACAAAAGGTGGCCAACGGGCAATGGCAATAGTAAATGGCATACGATAAGCAACAGTGGGTGAGTGAGTGAGTGACTAACTAGTAGTGAGGACGAAGGACGATTAAGTTTTTATTTCTTATTTCTCTTTCAGAAATAGAAAAGTGGAAAAATTTTACTTCTTATTTCTATTCTAAACCTATTTCTCGACTTAAAAATTATTCCAAAAATTAAAAAATGAAATTGTATTATCAAACAGATTTCCTTTTCAGATTTGTTCCAGGAACAGAAAATAGAAAAACAGATAAACAAGATGGTTATCATAAACATCCCAAAATAGGGCCAGCTAGTGGTAAAATCATGGAATCGCGAGTGAGTTGATTTCTCTACCATTGCACAATTTGATGTTTCCCGATTCAAATATGGAGGCAAACACATCTAAGTTGCCCAACAAGAGAGTCAAGTACAGCCATGGTGATTATGAGAACTGAGGTCCTTGTTCCCCATGGAATTTGTAGGTCCAGAACTAACAACATTGAAAGCTCTTTGCAGAATAAATAATGCACAAATGCTTAATCTAATGTAAGTTACAACCCTCGGCAGAAAGGACTTCCATGAGTAACCCCTGCTCGAGCTTGGAACATCACAAAGACAGAGATGGAACAGGGAACAGAGTATTCCTTAGCATAGAGCAGCACAGCCAAACAGAGATGGAGGAGGACCTGATAGTGACTGAAAAGGCGCAACTTGCCTCGTACCCAATCAGTCGAGATAATGAAAGCAAAGCATATAAATCAGGATTCCCCGTAACCCAAACATTATTGGAGGATCACGTGAACATGTGAAAATTCCACATGAGACTATCCTCATTCTTCGTGATCGTCCAGTGCGCTATAGATCAACCTGGGAGGAACATTTGTGTTTTAGCATCAGGCCACGGCTTGAAGATTTCAAAGGAATTGAAAAACGTGATAGTCTCATAATGAAGCAGCATTTCACTTTTGGCATACCAAAATAGGGAGAGGAAGAGCAACAATACTAGATAGCCCAGCTTAAAAAGCCTTTTCTTCTTTTCCCACTTGAGCATGTTGTATATCTCAGTAACATCTACCAAGTGCTTTTTCTGATTGTACCTAACAACAGTCACAGATCAGAGTTGGTCATCACCAGAGTCAATACGAGCAGATATCTTCACTGGCAAGGTAAACAGATAATCAACAATCAGCTCAGACAAGAAGATTTTTTTCAATTCTTAATTTACACACAAGTTTGCATTTAGATGTTCTAGCCGATAATAAAGTTGCCTTGTGATAATTTAAAGCTCTCACGTAGTATTCGCCATTAAATAAAAATGTAGTAAATAGAAGACGTTAGCCTATCTTAATTATAACTATCATTCAGATAAGTCAGAGCTAGGACATGCCTATTTAAGTCTTGACATAAAAAAAGGGTTTGCATTTGCAACGACGGCCAAAGAGCATCATCATGCTCAGACTAATTGACTTTGAGCTGTGGAGCAAGAGTCACAGGGATCATTAACTTGGGCCCAGTGAAGTAGTGCGAGCCACCAATTCAAGCATCTGTTAGGTCATTAGACATGTTACAAACCTCCAGGAAATTAAAAAGCTCTTGCTAGTATACATGATTAAAAATACCGTCCTTGTTGGACGTCATAACGGGCGGTCAGCATTTCATAGAAGAGAATCATCCAAATCACAGAAAGTACAGCAAGTTTGGCTTCAAATATAAAATGTAACGCCATAAAAGGGGGAATAAACTGAACTCACAGTGTCACATTGTAATAGATGTATGGCACACACAAGAGGGCCATAACCCAATGTCTTGTCAAGACATAAAACAGCGACAAGACTGCCTGTCCGATAAACTCCGGTAAGATCATTGCATTAATCCGCTGTGCAGAATCATAAGGGTTTATGTAATCGAACTCCAGATCGGCCAAGCACATGAGCTGCAAATGACCTCGAGAGGTTAGGCCTTATCACTTGTAAACATAAAAAGTCCAACAAAGAATACATAAAGACCAGAATTTCATCGTAAGAGCAGCAGAAGACTGCCGCACTTCACAGTTTGTGTATAATTACAACCCCCTAAGTGGTTAAGCACTCGAAAACGAAGCGAACAACCTGTTGCTCTAGGAACCACACCGAACCCATTGAACTGCAAACTCAAAGGGCTCCATAAAGAAAATCAAAAGGCCTATGCCTGCCCACGACACGGACCGAAATGCATCACTCTTAGATCAAACAAAAATCGCTTTTTTGCCTTTCATTTCTCAGCGGCGGCACTTCTTATGGAGAATCCCATTTCAAAAGTGAAGATCAAAAGCTGGGGAAACAAAAACAGAGCGGAAAACCAAACGCTGCTTCGGGAAGCAAAAGCCTCCATAATGAAGCAAAAAAGAAAGGAAAAAAAAAAAAAAAGACAGCTTTTGGCAATCACAGAGAAGGAAAGATGGTGTTTTGATTTAATCGAAAAGGGATTCAGACGCGATACGCAGCCCACGAAGTCATCTGCTACCAATCTACCATCGATTGCCATTCTAATCTCAACGCCCGATCGCCCTCCAACGAGCTAAACCAGCGGAGAACCAACGGAGGGCAAAACGACACAGTATTTATCCACTCCGAGATGCTTCGTACCAAATTTGGACTCTATCTAGATACGGTTCTGCTCAAAGGCGAGGGGAAAGTGCAGAGGTCAATCGCGACTTCGAATCGAACGGCAGCATCATACTGCGATTCTACTTCGACCCGATTTCAAGAAAGGTGGGAAAACTCCGATGGAGTTAGGGTTTAGGGGGGCGCTGACCTGGTAGATGACGACGACGATGAGGGCGACGACGGCGAAGAAGGAGACCAGCCACCCGAACAGATCCTCCATGAATGAATGATCCTGCTCGCTCGAGCTCCCCCCTTGGCCTCGTCTTCCTTCCTCTCGAGGTCAATCCGGATTCTCAGAAGCCGCACAGAGAGAGAGAGAGAGAGAGAGAGAGCGAGAGAGAGTGAAAGAGAGAGCTCGGGAAGTTGACTTTTGACTATTGAGATGCAGAAGAGAGAGAGAGAGTGCACGGAGGAAGAAGTCCAGGGGGGGCTTCGTCTTCGGACGGAGAAGGGAATGGAGTTGTACCATTAACCCAAATGACAAGAAGGAACAGGAAAAGAAAGAAATTGGAGTTTTTATCTTTCCCATTTTTTTTAATTCTTCCTCTTTTAAAAAAAAAAAGAATTCAAATAAAAACATGAAGTGATCTCATTTTTTATAAGAACATGAGATATGTATTGTCTTAAATAAGAGTCCATAGTGTCCTTATTTTCTCAAATAAAGATTTGAAAATAAATCTTATTTTAAATAAAGGCATGAAGTAATTATATTAATCTCAAATAAGGCATAGACTCACTATTTGATGAAGGGCAATTTTATCTTTCACTTTTTTTTTTTTTAAATTTCTTTTTCTTTTCCAAACTCTAAAAGAAAAGGAAAACACACGAGAGGGAGGAGCCGCCACTTCATCGCTGGTTGGGCAACGACGATGGCCAGCGACCCTCGCCAACCAAAGCTGAGGGCTTGCCCCACCGATGATAAGGCGGGGACCACAAGCGGGAGGGCTCCCTCCCACCTCTATTTTTGCCCCCTTTTTTTAATTTAATTTAATTTAAAATTTAAATTGTAGTTGGACAAAAATATCCCTAATCAATCAGAATCTTTTGCGAGCAAGCGAGTCGACAGGGCTAGGCCCTTATTTGAAAAAGTCATAATTATTTTAGGCTCTTCTTTGAAATTAATATGACCACTTAAGGCTCATATTTAGAATAAAATCTACTTCATGTCCTTATTTGAGAGAATGATAATATTTCAGACCTTTATTTGGAATTTTCCCTTCTTCTTTTGGGGGCTTGATTCATTTTTAATTCTTCAAGAAAATATCAAAAGCACATCTGAATTTTCGCTGTATGACAGAAAAATCTCTCTCTACTTTCTGAACTTACAAATTTGTTTTTTTTTTTTTTTTTTTTGATGACCAGGGAGAACCTCAAAGACACCCAGTGGTAGAAGTGGCCGTGAAGCAAATCTTAGTGTGACGCTAGCGGAGAACCCACCACCCTGGCGCCACACTTAAGACATCAAATGCCTCTACTGGGTTTTGTACTCCTCACCTTTGGGGAAGGATCAATGAGCTCTTATCTAGCGGAGCCACCACGGCCGGTGGTGAACCTACAAATTTGTTGCTTCAGGGGTATTTGTGCATTTATTTTCGAGATTTTTATTTCCCCTGGACCTCCTCTTGGCTTTCTCCCCTGATGAATTAGAGTCGATAGTTGTAAAGTGGTGCGAGGTGTTGGAAGATATGATTTTGTAATCTGTTTTGATAGGAAATCAAGTATATTTTAGGATAGAAAAAGATAGGCAAATACTCAATTTCCTTTACTAATTTATTCTTTGTAAATTAAATACCATCAGATTGTACACAGAATTACATCAATGAAAAAGAGCAGACAATTTCCTTCTGCATAATTTCCTTCGGCATTCTTCGAAGCTTTGATCTTCTTTTTCTGACATGGTATCAGAGCCATTTGTGGTTTTGAACCAATCTGCTTCCGCTCTGATTACCTCATAAGCAAACTCCAAGTTTCAGAGCAGTGTTGCCAAAGGAATCAAAGCTCCTGATTGCCTGAAGGAACCTCATCTACAAAAAGAGTTAGCAGAGGAATCAAACCTTTTTAAACATGACAACACCACAGGACCTCACCTCTCCTCCCGTCGGCCAATCTGTAGCAGAGGCTTCGATACAAGACTTGGGAAACCAGGATTCATCTACCGTAGTCCCTGCATCAGAACAACAAAGACAGATCCAGGGTCAACATCCGCACGTGTAGTGGCAACAACAGGCTCAGGCAATTGCAGGGCAACCATTCATGGGCTACCCCTACCAATGGATGCCGTATCCATGGTATCCTGGGTCTATCCCCAACACATCGTTGCCTGGCTACCACAGCAACGTGCGGGCCGATGGAGGTCTACCAACCAGTGACGGGGCAAACCCTACCGTCGACCAGGAGCAGACGGGCGGATCGAATGTACCGGGTATGGGAACAAATCCCTACCCGGGATTTCAAAATGCAGATTATGGATTTGGCTTGGGCGGTTCAGGTCAGGGAACAAATCCCTACCCAACTCCTGCACTAGGTCTCTTCCCGTACCAAATCTTCGCTTCCAGTGGCCGATCGGAACCCGACGATCCGTTGTATACAACAAACGGCGACGGACCAGATTTGAAAATCATTAGTCAACAACTAACAGGTGCAGACAATTATTCAAGTTGGTCACACGAGTTCCGACGGGCACTCATAACGAAAGACAAAGAAGTTTTCATCGATGGATCGTTCCCAATTCCATCCGACGAGAGAATAGCATGGCTTTGGAGGAGATGCAGTCAACTGGTCAGAACCTGGATTGGAAACTGCATCGCGCCCAAGGTCGCGGCCGAGCTTCCCCCGACGGAGGATCCGAAAAATATGTGGGAAAACATAAGGGAGATGTACGGAAAACTCGACCAAGTTAAAATTTTTTATCTCACACAACAAATTTCATATCTGAAACAGGGGAACATGTCCATTGCAATAGTGTATAACAAGCTTTCGAGTTTGTTAAATGAACTAGAGGCAGCCGAGGAAAGATTCGACTAGCCCGATCATATCCAACAACAATACAAACAGATGCGAGAAAGGGAGAAGGCTATCAGATTCCTCCTCATCCTCAACGAGGCATACCTGTTGTTCCGCTCCCAAATACTTACCATGGAACCTCTGCCCAGCCTCGACCGTATCTACCAACTCGCCATACAGGAGGAGAGCCAGCAGAGAGCGACGGATCACAGCAAAGGGGTAGACGGAATGGTCCTGGCTACTAGGAGCCAGTTCCGAGCTGCACAGAGGAGCACGGGAAGAAGAGAGGCAGATCTAGGGTTTGTTTTCGAAAATGAAAACCCTAGATCGCTTATAAAGAGAGGAATGGACGGTGGAGATCACTCCCACCAATCCGACGGATTACGCTTATCTACTGGATCGAACGGCTCGCATGGCACCCTCCCCGCTGCATCCGACGGCTCACGCGGCACCTACTTGATGGGATCGGATGGCTCGCGTGGCAACTACTTAACTGGATCGGACGGCTCACGATCATCCAGCGTTCATGGGCTGGATGGCTCGCGAGGCCCATTTTTGGAGGACCCAACGGCTTATATGGGCCCATTTCGGCTCAAGCTTTCCAATCTACCATCAGGCCCAATTCAAATGCCAAAAATAATGGGCCAAGAGGAAAAGGTAAAATGTATTGTGATTATTGTAAGCGTCCGCACCATACAATTGAGAATTGCTGGAAATTGCATGGAAAGCCGGGGAGAAAAAGAAAAGGAAAATTTTCCTCGGTTTTCAGGTATCGGGTCAGCCAATGGAAAAATCGATTACCCATGAACAGTATCAGGAGCTGATGGAAACATTGAAGAAATTGGATCCTTCTGATAGAGGAGGGAGCTTCACAGGTACATCCTATTGTTTGATGAACTCAATTTCAAAGTATGGATGGATTATTGATTCAGGTGCTAGTGATCACATAGTTTGTGATAAAACTTTTCTTTCAGACATTAAAAAATTATTTTTTCCTATATCAGTACAACTCCCAAATGGAAATACCACCAAAGTTACCATGACTAGGACTGTAAAGCTTACTTCTCTTGTTACCCTTAAGAATGTGCTTTACGTACCCGAGTTTCATTTCAATCTAATCTCAGTTGTTCGAGCATGTGAAGAAAATTCATGTCACATTATTTTCCATTCTGATAAATGTTTCTTTCATACCAATTCAACTGGCAAACTGATGGGCTTGGGTAGAGTCAACTAGGGGTTATATTTTTGGTTGGATTCTCCAAATCTGTTTGAATTGTCTCCTTTTGAATTCAATAAATCTCTATGTAATGCCACTGGCATGAATTTCCTTAATCATAAAAGATTGAGTCATAGTGCATCATTTCCTTATCCTAAATGTCCCATTTGTCCCATAGCTAAGCAAACACGTCCCCCTTTCCAGAATAGCACTACTCGAACAAATGATATTTTTTCTCTAATCCATGCTAATGTTTGGGGGCCCTACCATACTTTAAATCATGATGGGTCAAGGTTCTTTCTCACAATCGTGGATGATTACACTCGTGCTACATGGATTTTCCTCATGCAATCCAAAAATCAAGTCTTTTCTCATTTAAAGACTTTCCTTTCCTTATCTAAAACGCAATTTCAAAAACCGATCCGTCGGATACGTACTAATAATGGAAAAGAATTTTTTAATGCTGAATGTGCTTCCTTGTTCTCTGTAAATGGGATATTGCATGAGAGTTCTTGTACTTATACACCCTAGCAGAATGGAGTTGTTGAGAAAAAGCATCGCTATCTTTTAGAAGTGGCACGTGCAATTAAATTTCAAGCTTCTATACCTGAAGAATTTTGGGGATATTGCGTGGTCACTGCAGCATATCTGATCAACCACATGCCTTCACGCACTCTAAAGGGAAAGACACCATTTGAGCTATTATATGGGAGAAAGCTGGATCTGACTCATCTCAGAGTTTTTGGGTGTCTATGTTATGCAACTGCAGTAGGTCACAGAGATAAAATGGCACCACGCGCCACTCAATGCGTTTTCATGGGCTATCCAACCTTGCAAAAGGGGTATCGACTTTATGAACCATCTACAGGAAAATTCTTTGTCAGCAGAGATGTTATCTTTCATGAAGATGTCTTTCCTTTTTCATTATCTCCATCAGAAGAGGAAAAGACAAATCGGCATTTTTTGGAAGATGATTCATCTTCTGGAGGACCATACATTATTACTTCCCCTCCGAGAAAGGTTGATTTCTTACCTACAACATCCTTTGAGAATATTGCTGACGATTCCATTGAGGAACCTCATATAGAAGAGTCAGCGCATGAGCAACCAGTGCAGTTGGGAGATACTTCAGAAGCAGCGACTACTGAAGAATTATCCATCACGCCACAGGAACCACAACGGCGTTCTCATCAAGTCACTCGACCACCAACTTGGACGAAAGATTATATATGCGGTTCCTCAAGATCATCAGGTACTCGTTACCGTATCTCATCTTATGTCTCTTTTGATAGATTGTCACTAGAACATCTATGTTGCATAAGCCGCATCTCTGAAGATCGAGAACCTTCTAGTTATAATGAGGCAAAATATGATCCTCGGTGGCAGAAGGCCATGAAATCTAAATTACATGCATTGATAAACAATCATACTTGGGATGTTGTATCATTGCCTGATAATCGCAAACCTGTTGGATGTAAATGGGTGTATAAGATAAAATACATAGCAGATGGTTCTGTGGAAAGATACAAAGCCCGGTTAGTAGCGAAAGGCTTCACCCAGCGAGAAGGTTTTGACTATCATGAAACTTTTTCGCCCGTAGCAAAAGATGTCACGGTCCGTATTTTTCTCTCTATTGCTACCTTTCGTGACTGGTCATTACACCAAATGGATGTCCATAATGCATTCCTACATGGTGATCTGGATGAAGAAATATACATGGAGCTTCCACCAGGATTACGGAGACAGGGGGAGTCGAAGGTATGTCGTCTCCGCAAATCTCTATATGGGTTGAAACAGGCTTCTAGACAATGGTACGCTAAGTTCACCAATGCACTTATGGCCACCGATTTCAGTCAATCCAAGTATGACTATGCCTTATTCACTTAAAAAAAAGGTATGTCATCTATTTACTTGATGATCTATATTGATGATATTCTCATCATGGGGAATGATGATTCTGCTATAAGGAAACTTAAAGGATATATGCATTCGACTTTCCATATCAAGGACTTAGGGCCACCTAAGTATTTTCTTGGAATTGAGATAGCTCGTTCAAATCAGGGAATTTCCTTAAGCCAGCGGAAATTTGTGATGGAGATAATATCAAAAGCAGGATTATCAGGCTGTAGACCATCAATCATTCCTATTGAGCAAAATGTCAAACTGACTTATGTCAGCTATGACACTGGCGTATCCTCTCCTTCCGATGATCCATTGTTACAAGATCCCTCAGGATATCAGAGACTTGTAGGGAAGTTAATATATCTCACCATGACTAGGCCAGACATTTGCTATGCAGTGCAAACCCTTAGTCAGTTTATGCACAGCCCAAAACAATCCCATATGAAGGCAGCCTTGAAGATTGTGAGATATTTGAAGACTTGTCCAGGTTTGGGAATACTTCTTTCTCGAAGGTGCAATATGGAAATGACGGCCTATTGCGATGCAGATTATGCAACATATCTTATGAGCAGAAGGTCTATCACTGGTTTCTGCATCAAATTTGGGGAATCATTACTTTCATGGAAGACAAAGAAGCAGTCCACTATATCTTTATCCTTGGCTGAAGCCGAGTACCGATCTATGGCCAAGACTGTTTGTGAAATAGTTTGGTTGAGGGGTTTACTTCTGGATCTCGGAGCTCCTGTTAAAGGACCAACTTTACTCTTCTGTGATAATGATTCAGCACTCAAGCTTGCAGCAAATCCTGTACTGCATGAAAGGACGAAGCATATAGAGGTTGACTGTCATTTCACTCGAGAAAAGATTCAAGAAGGAATTGTCGAGACAAGAGGAATCAGAACTTCAAAGCAACCCGCTGATATATTCACTAAGCCTCTTTGTCAAGGACAGCATACATATCTTCTAAACAAGCTAGGCGTCTTGGACATATACAAGCCACCAGCTTGAGGAGGAGTGTTGGAAGATATGATTTTGTAATCTGTTTTGATAGGAAATCAAGTATATTTTAGGATAGAAAAAGATAGGCAAATACTCAATTTCCTTTATTAATTTATTCTTTGTAAATTAAATACATCAGATTGTACACAGAATTACATCAATGAAAAAGAGCAGACAATTTCCTTCTGCATTCTTCGAAGCTTTGATCTTCTTGCTTTGATCTTCTTTTTCTGACACGAGGCAAGAGTTTTCGAGTCTTTCAAACAGGAGAGAGTAAATTTCAGCTGGACTGAGGTGGCAAACTTACGGTTAAAACAGAGGTATGTTTTTAGTACTCGGATGAAAATAGAAGCATGCTTTTGGTATTTTCCTCCACTACATAGAGTATTTCTATTTCGACTTTTTGCATTTTTCAATTTTTCGACTTTCATTTAGCAAGAAACATTAAGATAAAAAGTCTTTCTCATGGCCAAATATCGATAAGTATGCTTGCCTATGGTTCTTGATTATATTTTCGAAACTGTCTTAGCATGATTTATTTTCAACTTATAATCTAGCCACGAGTAACGTAATGAGTATGAAAATGAAAATATTTACACTAGATAGCATAGGACTCTGAGTTTCATACCCAATATCATCAATCATCCCGAAAAAAACACATCATGGCTTCCAAAAGAGAAATCCATCCGACCTCTCGGAGCCCCCGACCTCGAGAATTTACAAACATGAACCCAATACATGTGAGCCGATGCATCTAGAAAGATCGATCCCGTTTGTTCCCACGTAATTCGCCCGATTCGCGCTTCCAGGCACATTGGACTCGCGCGCATTGGGCACGTCCCAGCTAACATGATTTCTCATCCATCTATTGAACCGGGGAGGGCTTGATCTACAGGAGGAAGTCCATGAGATGGGTGAGTGGGAGTGGGGAGTTTGCCTCCATGCTGGCTTGTCCAGAGCAAGAGGAATTGGAAGATGTGGAGCGCTTGCTGCAGAGGAAGAAGTTCCTGGACCCCAAGTTGATCAGCTTCTCCTCTGGCCGTAGACCTGCATGCATATGCAAAGTGCCAATTCCTTGTGCAATTTCAGTGCCTATCCAAGTTCCCGGGGGGTACAAATGTAGAGTAAAATAGAGAATCAATTTGGCAGACAGATGTAAATATCACATCACATGAAATTCAAATTTTGTAGACCACAATACACAAGAAAAATGTCGGTTTTTGCCCATTGGATTTTGATGATTTCATTTGATTTGATTTGATTTGTTGCCTTTAGGACCGGTTGATAGATATTGAAACCGGACTAGAACAACCTTACTCAATTGATTTTGGTTTGATTTCCGATTTCAAAATTTTGGAACCAGCTATTATCAGTTTGTAACTAAGTGTGAAATCGAACTGAATCGGAGAATTGAATTGAGAAACCCTGGTTCCCTCCTTTTTATTTTTACCTTACATCTTGTATTCTCGTTATATTGCCGCCTACGACTCTTGTAAATAGGGGAATGTTTTACTAAAGTTATCCTTTCAAGAAAAAGAAAAAAAAAGAAACAGAAAAAGGAAATATTGACAGGGTTGGTTCAGGATTTACATGATATGTTATAGTTCTAAAAATTGAGAATCAATCTTAATATAATAAGCTCTATGCTCCATGCTTGGAAGATTAGAACTTACTCACCTCGAAGCTCAACCCTAATCGCCTGTGATAAGGACATGTTTTGTCCTATGCAAATGTAATTATGGACAGGATTGTTAAGAAGAAGATAACCATTGAAAGTTTGTATCTCTCATCGTCATGGAATCATAAATGGTGGATCTATCGAATCATGAATGATCAAAATGTCTAAACTTATCGGCAAAGTACACTATTAGTCAAATAAAAAAAATAAAAAGATGGCCGACCAATCTTCTTTAAGTTCAAAATTTTAAGCTTTAAATATGCACAAAACAGGACAAAATTAAGTATAGAAAACTTAAAAACAAACTTTAAAAAAAAAAAAATAATTAAGCCCTCCAAGCCGAGAACTTCGTCAATACAAGGTCAAGATTTTCTTTTTAATATGATTTTGGTTTGAGGAAATTCCAAGTCAGCACAACACAGACAAGTTTCGCGGAATTTAAGAATTAAAAAAAAGGCAAAGCTGGTGGAGAACTCACACTCCAAGCTGAAGGGGGAGTAGTGAAGCTCGAAGCAGCGAGGGTCGCCGCCGCCTCTCAGCAGCGGCCGCCTCTTCTCCCTCGCGTACGCCTCCACGCTCGCCCTTATCAGGTCGCTCACGCTCTTCTCCTGCGCCATCACCACATGCACCGGCCCCAGGCTCCTCTCCACCGTCACGTTCAGCAGCAGCCTCGCCGGGCCCCCTCCCGCCGCGGAGGCCGGGGCAGGCGGCGGCGGAGGCGGCGGCGGGAGGAGGAGCCTCCGGGGGACGGAGATGAGGCCGCCCCGGCGGCGGACCAGGTCGGTGTGGCTCTCGGGCGGGAAGGTCTGGAGGGACCGGGCGGAGGGCGCTCGGACGATGGCGGCCGGGGGAGCGCGGGCGGCGGAGCGGCGGCCGGCGGTCGGGTGGTGGGAGCGGAGATTCATGATTGTTATTTTGTCGAGAGAGAGAGAGAGATTGCGTCAGGGAGCGAGATGGCGATTGAGACGCAGAAGAGATCAGCGAGGGAGTGTTTTTTTCTGGACGTTAATGGAGGATGGAGAGACAGCGCGAAGCTTCGTGGAAGTTTGGCGGGATACGCAGCTGCTCTCGTGATGGCGCTTTTTCGTAGGATTTGATGGTACAACCATCAAGTTCAGATGGAGTTTAAATTGAGGCTCGAATATAGCCGATTTTGTAACGTATTCCATTTGGGAATGAGTATGACTTTAGAATAGAACCTAGAAATGAAATTGGACCGATGAGGATATGTCCAACCTCAGGATTTAAGATAAGTAGGGGGTGTTTCAGATTTCAAAAATTAAAGAACCTACATTGATAGGTAGATTTCAGGTTAGTTCTAAATTGGTAGAACTTGGAACCTAGAACCTATACCTATAATAAGCTTTTTGTATTTTTCTTGATTTATATCTTCACAGGATCTTACGATGTTCTATAACATGACGATACTTAATATAAGTTGTGGTGGTCATTAAATGCTATGATTATTCGATTAATAATACATATGGAATCTGGATAGACTCTAAAATCGACTTTGAAACTTGTGACATAATAGTTTTCAATCTCTAAGGTGTGCATGATAGGTCATGGGGAAAATATGTTCTAACGTGTAAATTTTAAGTTTCAGGTAGAATTTATATGGAATCTGAAATTGTTCACCTTTAATTCCATTACTTTATAAGTCAATTTCAAGCTTTTTCCAAGGATATTGTTACGTGATACCCTAATTCACGCAACTAGAAAAAATTAGTTTGATCTTGTCGAGCGAGAATTGAGAATATGAGATTTTGCCCAAAATAGATAAATGAGAGAATGGCGATAAAGGCAGCGACCGAAGAAATAGTTGTCCTTGGCGCACTAACCAAATAAATGGAGACAATGGCCACCGACCTATTGGAAATTCCATACGGTGGACTTTGACAAGGATTGAAATTGAGGCGGCACTGCATTGATCACTTTTATTATGCATTTTGACTATTAAAATGAAAAAAATTAAGGATTTATTAATAGGGTTTAATATCACGAAAAACGTCGAATTAATATACTCCTAATAAATTTACCTCAAACTAATTTTTCGACCACCAAAAACTCAAAATATTATACTTAGTGACAAATTTACTCTTTATCAAGTTTTCATTAAATTTTACTATCAAATTACTGAATTTAATGACATGTGATAACTAACAGATATATTAATTTAGAGTTTCACCCTATGTTAGTTGCAAGTATACTAGTTAGTGGTTTATCGAGCTATTAGTCTAATTTAACGGAAAATAACGACGGAACAAATTTGAGATTTTTAGTTATCGAAAAGTTAGTTTTGAATAAATTTGTCTCCGAATTTAGAGTTTTTGGGGGTCAAAAAATTACTTGTGAGTAAATTTATATTGATATACCAATTTAGAATTTTTCGTGGTATTAAGCCTTCACTTTGATTTTTGGTCGGTTTTCATGTTCCTTTGGTTGTCTCAAGGTTACCCAAAAAAGGTCACAAAAAGAATTCCGCGGTTCAGGAGCATAATATAAAGTTTCCTTCAATTTTTCAATATTTCTTTTCACGTCTCTCGTGAAAAGACATTATATACATTAATACAATACATTGAAGTTCATCTAACTTAGTCCCTGCAAAACCCGCCCCACCATTTCACTTCTGTCCACCATCATAATAAATAGGGCGGACTCTCCTCTCACACGCTTTAGCTATACGATGCAATGAATGCATCCACCTTCTTATGTATATACCCAATACGCCGAATCACCGCTCAAACCAAACGGCATCGCTCGCGAGTTGAACCAGAGGACACCATCTGAGGAGCCGGTAAAAGACTCCGAATTACGAGAGGTCGAATCGAATGAACTATAGCTGTCAGAGCAGCATGAGGCAAAAAAAATTATGCCGCTCCGACCCTGGAAGCACGTCGAGGGTTAGTCTTGTTGTGAGCAGATGATGATTCGCCAGAGCTTATGAGCCCGCCTCATGATCTTCGCGAGCTTTCGAGCTATGAAAGTTGTGAACAAGAACATGGGAGGCGGGCTCGGCGGAGAGATAGTCCTCACTGGTACTGGTACTGCTTTATCGGACACAAAAGAAGCCGAGAATCCGTTGTTACTGAGACCAGCAGCGGCTCTTCGCAGATAAAAGCTTCGGCTGCCCACGTCCCCAAGAAGCTCTGATTTATCCAGACCTATACAGCACACGACATTCGAAATTAGATTCCAGATGTTCTTCTAGTTGAGCAGATACCCTGACTCATAGAAGATATTCGTCACAGTGTCGCACTGTGGATTTACCGATTACGGTCCAACTTTTTCATGAAATATATATGGTTTTTTCACAGAATACCGGCGAAGTAAAGGAACTTTGAAAGATTCTGCAGAACCCGAGAGGCAGTGACTAAGAAAGTGTGTTCTCTATCTTTCCTTTCGAAGGCAACTGGTTTGCTATGTGCCTTAATTTGAGATTCCTATTGTTCAATACTTTCCAAAAAGTCGTAACATGACTGCACTTTGATTTAGTTGGCTTGGCTCTCGTCATAGATCAAGCATACCATCACTGAATATCCAGGAACTTCACAAATTGCGCAACTAGTGCCAGCAGAATCATAAAGGTACCCGATTCCCAAAACGCCTACATGCCACCATAAGAAGTACCGAACAATGAGATTCTCAACTTACTCTGAAGGCTGAAATAGGAATGGTGCAGCTCGAAGCCGGTCAACTGATCACAATTGATCTTGGGCATTCGCCCTTCTTCCTTATACTTCTTCATAACGAGTTTGATTGTGTCCTCCACACTGGAACCCAATTTGGCCATCATCCTGATAGGCCCCGGACTCCCTTCAATTGTCACATTGACCACCACCTTGGCTTCCTTATTGTATCCCTATACACATGCCCAAAAGTTTCGAAAAGATTTAGAGTTTATTCTGCACATACAGATTGAGCAACTTCAGATCCATAACTAAGAAAAATCAGAATGCTGAAACCAAAGATCCCCCTCTGCAGCTTCTAGATTTGTCTCTCAGTAATCAACTAAAGCTACCCGAGTTTTTGATCTTGAGGCTGGCAATCGATCTTACGCATTTACCTACAATCAATCTACCTGAGTCGCGCTATGCAACAAGCGAATCGCACACCAGCAATGTCTATGTCTGCAGTTCGATAGCACATCTAGAAATTCCAGAAATAGGTCAATCACTGGTTCATGCGAACGGAAACGTTTGATTTAGCTACTATGTCTAGGCGCATGTCATCTATTATCAGGGATACCAGCACCTGCTTTTGCTTGAAGGAATCGGCTAATCCCCTTCGACAGCTAAAACAGAACATGATCGATCATTATACAAATTGAGCTTGAGTAGCCAAAGAGTCAAACCCCATTAGCCAGACAAGTCAAAGCAAACAGATCCAATGACACAACCCAACAGTATTCACCAAACCCATCAAGAACCATCTCCCAAAAATCTGAACATGCAGCTCAAAATCAAGAACGGCACGGAAAAGTTCGCAGCTTTTACCTCCAATCTGCCGGGAGAAGCGCTACCCATCAAAGAAGGAGACGAGGCGAGCACGTCCGTGCAGCTCAGGGGGCTGAACAGAGTCCCGTCATTCGAGCTCGCGCTCTGCCTCGGATCCCCCGGGGGGCCGCCGCCGCCGTCCCCGACCAGATCTTCCGCGCTGCTCCACAACACGGGCTCGGAATAGCACCTCCGGAGCCTCCTCGCCGGCTCCGACCGCTTGAACGGAGTCCTTCGAGCGGCGTGAGCGCGGCGGGGCGAGGGCTGGGGCGGCCTCCTCCTCCGGCCGCCGGAGGCCGCCGCGGCATGTCGCCGGTGGTGATCCCTCCCCGACATGCGAAGAAAGAGAAAAAGGGCGCTCTTCTTCTTTGGAAGCAGCTTGGCTGTTCTTTTCTTTCCCTTCGATTGCGTGCCGCTTTTTTTGGTAGTTGAAAAGGGATGGAGTGGAGATTAAGGAAGAAAAAGAAGAAGAAGAAGAAGAGATTCTTTGGCCAGTTCTGCGGTTCAGACAGGCTCGTGGGGCGGAAATTCAACTGTTCTTTGTCGGATTTCGCAGTTCGGTTTGGGAAAACGTGGAAGCGACGGGAGTTCCTTTCCTACATTTCCCCCCAATTGGAGGAGACTTCTATGATTCTTCTTTTTCTTTTTTTTTGGTAATGTATAAATTTTCTTCCATCAACTGAAAAAAATTAAATAATGTCAGGATATCTTTAAATTCCTGACTAATCTTAATTGAGAACATTCATCTCTCTCGTTCCACGCTGCACGAATGATTAGTAGATCACGAGGATTGACATTCTTAGATTGCCCTAAGGAAATGTAAAATATGGTAAGTTGAATTCAAAGTTTAATATATGTGTACACTTTTTATTGTAAAAATTTGAAATTCAAATTTATACTATTAGTTCATCGATTTCGAAATCACAATGAAGAAAGAATGGGATGAACCCGCTACCAAAATGGTTAGGTAATAAATATGATGTCTACCTTCCAAGAGGTCGTGAGTTAGGTGGGTGGCGGAAGGAAGCGTCAAAATGTTTTGTGTCGTATCATGTGGTTGCAGCATATTTTCATGTCGAGAAACTTTTCGATTGCAGTACTATTCGGCTTACTAACCTCGAACGTTGAATCATGAAAGATGTGGAAGAATTAGGACATGGACCCAACTTTTTACAGTCTTGTACGAGACCCTCGAGAAAATGCCAAGACGGGGGCGGGCCGACCGTCCGTCCATTTTGATAATTCAAAGAACACCAATAAAGCCAACTCCTCCCAAGTTCGTGTTTTGTCCTATATTTTGCGCACTTGAACTGATTTTTATTTTTTTAAAAGAAAATCGACGGTTTCCTCACTCGACTGTTTAAACAAATGACTGTCAATTCTGAAACAGTCTCTCGCCCACTAAAAGGTCGGTGTCATGTCAGTGCCATGAATATTTTATGCATAGATTAGGGCAAAGTCGGAAACATCAAAGCCTGTCTCCTTCATTGAACGACGGGACGAAGCTTGAAGGAAAGGATAAAATAATACAAGCTAAAGCATAAAAACTAATGACAAATGCACGATCCAGCCAACCCCCGAATAATTGTGTTATTAATCTGATCGAGAGTGGACCGCCGGCGGCCTGATATCTGAAGTGTTGCGATAGAGACTCGATGAACTATTAAAATAATTATTCGGCGACAATTAAAAAAAGAAAAAAAGTATTATGCAAATTACTTATCTTTGACATAATGAAAATTGAAAAATTCAAACGTGCAATGTCTCCATAAATAAGGTCACTGTCGATGCCGTGCATATAGAAATATTAGATTAGGACATTCCAAGTTCTCTTTGACCTATACACGATTTTGGGGTGGCAATTCGTAGGGTAATGCCCATCTTACCTGCTTGATAATAACTTCCTTTACAAATAAGGTGGGGACTATAGTAAGTACCGCATATTTCGAAGAAGACACCCTGTCTTCCCGTTAGGTCCCCATCGCATTTAATAGGAAGATATATGTGTTTCGAGAGTGTCTAAATATTGTTTTTGTTCCTTTGAAAGCACGGTTTTATTTCATTCTGTTTTGTTTATTTTGGAAATTTATAAAGATGTACTTTCGATTACTTCCAAAGTAATAATATCAACGAATATGACGGCTCCCGATGGTGGAGAGGTGTTTTGCATGACCAGGTCTAGAATTTTTTTTAAGGACTTGTCAACGGCCATGGGGGTGGAGTCGGACTCTGAACTGGGCATGGGCCGAACGGGTGATTGGTTCAGGGAGTCATCTAAAAGCCCATTTTGAAATTTGAAGCCCAACCTAAAGGCCATTGCTATAAGGCCCCCAATTAACTAGAATTTGGTTTTCATAAGGTTGTTCTGCTGGCATGCTGATAACTAGACTTTGGTCACTAAAGTATAACTTAGGACCTATTTGGTAATGCTCCAATTCCTTCATATTTTCTGTTCTTTTGTTCTTTGGAATAGGAAAATAACATAAATCTGTTTAGTAATCCATAACATATTAATGGCTAGGGAATAGATTTGAAACAATAAAAAAGTAGAAAAAAGTTACTTCTTTATTCTCAAAAATCATTTTTGAAACCAAGTCATTTTTTTCCTTCCTTTTCCTCCTCTAGCCGGTCGCCGAGCCTCGCCATGGCTATGCGAGGTCAAGTCTCACCTAGCCATGTTGTTGGTTCTCGTCTCTAGCTAGTTGCAAGCCGTTGTCGAGGCTTGGTGACCAACTAGAGGAGGAAGAAGAAGAGAGGAAAAAAAGAAAACAGATAAATGGGAAAATCTCATAAAATTATTAGAAAAATTAAAAGAAATTCTATGTCGTTTTTTTTTTTTTTTTTTTTGGGCTGTACCAATTAGATTCATTTTTTTTTTTTACTTTCTATTCAGCGAACAAAAATTTTGTATAATTATCAAACGCATTCGAATATTCAGAAACTTGCTTAGGAATAAGTATTGAAAAAAATTAATTTTGAACATAAATTATTATCGAAAATAGAAACGTTACCAATCGCATCCTTAATTATTATGAAGCATCACTTAACTTTGCATCACTTTTCTACCTTGGATCACAATCTAAATCACATTGTATATTCAAGGGATCATTCGTTCTAATGTGAACTTGGCGACTTAAATGAAAGTGAAATCAAATGTCAAAGAAAACGGATCATAAAAACAAATTGTGATCTATGATGCAAAAGTGCTTGTTCATTGAGTTATTGATCGATAGGACACCAATCGTTGAGTGGGCTTGGGCATAACTTTTTGAAGAGAGGCTGAAGACTCGTGAGCAGTGCCTCGCTCATGAGGCCTAGTCCGACCCTCTTTGACCAAACCCGAATGCATCTGATCTCGTGTCTCCTATGTAGCTTTGGTACGTGTGTTGCGAACATGCATATCTGAACAATGCTGTATGAACTCGAGGTCGGACACAGGTTGGCTAGGCCCATTGGCCTAGCTAGGAGTTTCTCTAGCCCAATCAGAGGTTGCGCATCAAGTGCTTTCTAGAAACAAATTGTGACCTGTGATGTGAAAGTCCTTGTTCATGGAGTTATCAATCAATAGGACACTAATCATTGGGTGGGCTTGGGCACGAGTTTCTGAAGAGAGGCTGGGCAGACTCGAGAACAGTGGCTCACTCATAAGGCCTACTGCGATCCTATCAGACCAAACCTAAGCGCATCTAGTCTCGTGTCTCCTACGTAGCTTTCATAGACAAGTTGCTAGCATGAATATATGAACAATGCTATATATGAACTCGAGGTCGGGCGCCGGTTGGCTAGGTCCATAGGCCTAGCAAGGAGTTTCTCTAGCCAATTCGAGGCTGCGCATTGAGTGCCTTCGACAGAGTAGGGGATAAGGTTGAAAGGCCACAAATTGCAACAAAGATTGTAAATAATGCATTGCCGACACCCTTCGTACCATAAACGAAAAGCCAGCAAATCTTCGGTTAGTATCAAGAGATAATGCCGGGCACGCGGTTAAGGTAAGACCTCGCGTTTCTACAGGGCACAAAGCCGTGTAAAACTAGCTCGCCGACTATTCTGTCTTCGAGGCCATTACTTTGGCGAGAAAATCACGTCGACATTATCATCCGATTTTTGCATAAGGAAACGTCCTTTCACATTCACCAAGACTTTTTGTTAGTTGGCCTTCCACATGATGAATTGGTACAATTATTATGTGGGACGAGGAAAGGAGAGAATCCAACAACAGTGTCTCCTTCCATTCGGCAACTTTATCCCCCCCCACTCCCCTTTCTTTTTATTAGATGCGCGCGCGGCCCGTCCTGGGCATGCCTTGAGAAGTTCAGCTCGGTGCCACCGGTGGAGAAGAGATTAATCATAATTAAGCATGGGATAAGGATAAAATCAATCACTCTTTTTGTGCATGAATCTGTCAAAATCGCACTCACTGACCCAATTACATGCTCTGATTTCCTCTCTCTCTCCCCTTTGTTTTTTTGTAGGCCATTTGAGATGCTTTCATGGTGGACGATCAGCACTGAGGTTAATTATTACAAGATGGTGTTTTCTTTTACGTAAATAAAGCACGTAGAGAGCAAGATTATGATTAGCCTCGTCGCTAGCTTAACCCCCCTCATGAAGCATGACTCTTCACAGTGGCCAAGACCTCGGCGATCACCGACAGAATCATGGTCAAAGTCAAGATAGCCTCTCGGAGTGCCATGGATTTAAAGTTTGATTAGGATCGAGATTATATCCGGTGCGGGGACAGATTCGGACGCCTTTGGCACGCACCTGACGCGACCCTGAATGAGAAAACAAGAATATGATGCACCCCCGACATCCGGTGCAATCATCAAAAGAAGCGCGGGAGTCGATAACTTCGTACAGTAAAATGTGTTTTGTGAATGGAATGTTTTATATCAAGAACGAGAAGAAAAAAGACTTCCCAATTTCAACGATCAGTTCTTAATACGTACTTCAACATGGCAGTGATACTTTTTATGGATTTGGATAGTCGAGTTTTTGTTCAAATCTCTCTCGTCTCTCGAGGAAAAAGAGGGGTTTCTTTTGGCGTGCTGTTCACTAGGGCTCCACCAGACTTTAAGTAATGATTTCTTGACGCGATGGAATTCTTGCATGATATGAAGTTACCCCGCCGCGCCTACAGACAAATTCTACTGCTCTTTTCTGAACTCAGATAGGCTCAAGTTCACTTGACTCAAGGCACTAAATTTTACATTTTTACTTGCGACTGGAAACCTTTCTTTCATCACCATATTGACAGCGAGAGAAAGACTTTGCGAGGAGCCTTATCCTATACAACAATTTTGTCCTCATTCGAGGACATGCATGATGATGAAGAGGAGGATAGTGCCCCGCTAGTGCTAGGCATTTCATTGGCCCCAGGATCATCACTCCTCGTTGGGATGACGCCGACGGCTGCCAATCCGGTTCCGACCGCGACAAGCTCGTGCTCAATCGTTGGAGGAGGACCAATAGCCGTCATCGGATCGTATTTGACGGGTTGCCAATCATCGAGGGCCACGTTAAAGTGTCGCACGACGTGACCATCACATAGACATAACAAGACGGGAGCAAAGAATCATGTTATTCGTGGGACATGAATATCAGATCAAACTGGCGTGTATCGGACTCTCTCGGGTATCATGTCAAAGGAATTCCGAACGGATGTCAGCTGAAAGGATGGAGAGAAGCACACGGAATGAGGAAATGATGCCAGTCCATGTCGTGGGCTTCGACCAAGGCGTGCCTTCGCTTGCATTCGTTCCTTTCTTTCTACAGTCCGCAATCCAAGTAGAGAGAGAGAGAGAGAGAGAGAGCTTTTCAGTGAGGCACGGTCCACGCACAAAATCATGAGATCGCAGGTGGGGGCCAATCATCAACCACGAGCCTCGAAATCGGGGGAGGCGGGGGGGACCCAACTCTCATGATTGGATCTCGATCCGTAATCCCCTTTATTTTCACCTTTGGCCTTTTCCTTAGTCAAAACCGATTAAGTAAAAGATCGATCGAAAGGGGATCGCAGCCCACTCCACCGAATCTCTCGTCTTTTCCGTTGCTTTTTCACTTGCCGAAATCTCCTACACCGGTCTCCTCCGAGAAAGACTAGGGGGGGAAAACCACTGCTCCCGTAGTGAATTTCGAACGTAGTCTCACGTTTCGTTTCTCTAATTGGCTAGTTCGAGGTTTAGTTTATTCACATAATCTCTGTGGATGCTCTTTTGTCTTGGTGTATTATGGTCATGATTGACACGACTGATGTAAGTGCTAGCTTGGAAAATATGGACATTCGGCGTCACGAGAGGATCCATGATGTATTTTCGCAATGACTTGAGCGACGATTGGGTGGGGAGAGAGAGAGAATGTGGATTTGGTATTGACCAAATTGAAATTTGTGGACGACGATCACGTCTGAAAGAGCCACGATTATCAGAATCATGATGGGTTTTTCGACTGGTTGACTTTGGGACCGCATTACGCTCAAAGATAATTTGATCCGACATTAATTTCCTTTCGATCTCACTCATTCACTCATTCAAACATGATCTTATGTCCACCATTTATGTAAATAAGAGGAGCATGTCCTCGTACTTGGCCCTAAAATCAAATTCCTAAATGTGGGCCTTAACTAGGTTTGGTCAATCATTCAAAGCCTAGGTATAGGCTCAAAATGGGAGTGTTAAAGATGAATTGACAAACTGATTTTTTCTGAGATTAAGGAATATTGCAAAGGCGAAGAAAGATGAACAATGGCATCCTATATGAATAGCCATCACCCACATGCCAATCTCTTTCAGTGATTGCTTTTAGCACAAGAGTCCCCACCTCGAGCATCCAATTCTTGACCAAATTGGAAATCCGGGGTCATATGTGAAAAAGTGGTTGAGATTTTTGAACGCGCAAGAGTATGATTTGATGGTCCAATAGTTATATTTACCAATAGCCAATAAATACCGACAACCTCTTCTTAACAATTGGTTATTCACTATGCATATCACATGCTATAAGCTATGATGTTACTCGTTTGCCTATACTCTCAACAAAACTAGTTTTTTTTTCTTTTTTTTTTTGCTTGGGAGGGATAATCAATAGGGGTGGCATGGGTTTAGGATTGACCTTGGAACTAGACCTAATCGATCCCACCTGGTCAATTTTGGTCCAATGTTTTTGGAACAAGCTATTAGTCCGGTTCCCAATCTTGAACGCAGGGTTGGACTCGACTAGACTGAAGAACCAGACCAAGAAATGCAAAGTTGGACTGGACTAGACTAAAGAACCAGACTAAGAAACCCTAATTCTCTCCTTTTAATTTTACCTTGTATCTTGTATTCATATTATTGTCGCCTTTGCTTGATCTCTCTCTCTCTCTCTCTCTCTCTGATCTACTTTGCCGACTTCTTCACATTTCTTCGACGCGAATCAATCATTTGAAACTCACGAGCCTCTTGAAAATTAATTGCTCAATTATACAAGAAAATTCGAAGATGGTCGAGCTCTATTCCTCCATTTCCAACAAATACAAAGGTTTTTCAAAGGCATTTGTGTTGTGTAACGGAAGATTTGAAGTCTCAAGCAATAAAAAAGGAAACCAGGAAAAAAAAAGGATAATTGATTGGCTTTTGAGTAGACCTTAAAAGCGGACTGGATTAACATGGTTTATTTCAAGATTTATAAGATAAATTCTAAGTTTCAAAAATTAAAAATCAGTAAAAACTGGTCATGGCATGGTAGGTTCTAGATTTCAGGCCCGTGCGTGTTCGCGAAGTTCGGGTTACTTGATGTTTATTGCTCTTTTTTATGCGATAATCAAATTTTTTTTTTTTTTGAGTACTTGGGTTTTGTAAATGAATCTCAGACTTTATCCAGCCGATGCATGAAAAAAGAAAAAGAAGAAAAATTCTGAAGAAGCATCAACCAGATTGGGACAATACTCGCCCAGCCACGTCTTACCTGGGATTGATTGTTCTACAGCTTTCATCATCTAAAGGACAATGATTTTATTTCTCAGGGATAAAAAGTGCGGTCAAAAGAGAAAGAGTGGCTCCAAAAAGTCAACTAGAATTGTCTAAATTCAGTAAGTGGAGAGGATATAATTGCCTGTCCTCTATTAGTGTTTATCTGGCTATTCGGTTAAAGCTGCGTTTGCTACTTCGTATGCACCTCGATTAAATTATGTTATGATTAATGCAAATATTCAGTGTTTTAATCCCCTTGACAGGTTACTTTATATGAATATACCAAGAAAACCGAAAAGAATATCTCTTAGACACTTCATTAAAACTCATTGAATATATCTCCAAGTGTCGATTTTCTGATCGAAAGTGCTCGACATTTTTTCGAAAGATAAAAAGAGTTAAAGAGTCCCCTGTCGACATTTGTTAAGTCTCATGAAATATTCTCTGGATTTGTTAATTTTTCTATATGAGATATGTAAGTTCCTTACAAAGCGTACTTTTTATTGAAAATTGTATTTTTTTGTAGTTAATTCTGTTAGAAAGTCCAACTGAAAAATTTAAGTTATTAGATTAAGGTGTGATTTTGATATTTAAATATTTTAAACACCCGAAATAGGGTCCAGAAACATTTAAATTTAGATACCACTGCCAACTATTTTAAAATTTTAAATTGTCAAAAAAAATGCGTTGCTTAATATTTGAATATTCTGACGAATTTAATAAGTGCTCTATATTATGGTTTTCATATTATTCTTTTACTTCTGTTTACAGGACATTCTTTTGGACAAGTAAAAGAAATTAAAGAGTTAATCGGCATAACAATGCTTCCTAGGCTTTATTACTATAGGATTCTCTATTTTCGCATTGAATGTTTAGTTTGATAGACTTAGAGCCTTCAATATTGCGCTAGCCAGGAGGTCTCTCCACATCGGGGTAGAGCTAATGAGTAGACAAGGGTTTCTATGATCTCCCGAGGGAATTCGTTTGTCACTATCACGTGTTGTAATCAATTGCATTATTCATAAAATTTATAAAAAGTGCTTTAAAATGCAATCAAGTAAAAAAAAAAAAATTCATTAATATATTGCTACTAATCTCTTGAAAAATTGAATGGTAATTTCATACTTATATAGCTACCCATCTCCTAAAAAAGGAAAGATTACCTTAGGATTTGTCGGAGAACCCATCGTACGATGACATTTAATGGTCCTTTGAGATCAATTTCCATCCATAGCTATTTTCATTGGGGAAATTATCAAAAAAATTATAAGTCTATTGCATTTGTGCCAATTCATTTATAAACATTTTAATATGGCTAACTTAGTCTTAAATATTTTGGCAATTTTCCAATTTTGTTTTAATCATTTTGATAATTTGTTAATTTAATCATTCTAGCTATGTTTTATTGGAAATCACTGATGTAATTATTCATTTATGGATAATTTATGGATTATTTTTCTTTTATCTTTTTTCCTTTTTCCCTCCACTGGCCATTAAAAAGGGTCAGTATGGGAGGATGACTTCAAGGCTCTCGTTGGTGGCCGATCGAGGACAAAAAAAAAAAAAAAACTAAAAAGATTAAAAACTTAAAAATTCAGAAAATTCAGAAAATTTAAAAACTTGCAAAAATTATCCATGTTGAAGTCAATTGTGCCACATAATACCACTGATATTGAATAGATTACCGTATTGGTGATTTCCGATCAAAATTAGCCAAATGACTAAATTAACAAATCATAAAAAAGTTTAGGACTACATTGTAATATATATTTAAATCATATCACCTAAATTTAGGTGAGATGGCTTTTTGAAAATTAACGAAGTGGTGTAGGTGTTTATCAAACACTGTATAAGAGTTCCAATTTCTCTTTTTACGTTGACTCTTGAATAGGAAACACGAAATAACAAAAAAAAAGAAAAGTACTAGGATGAAGACGATCACGATCAATTATGTAAAAGAGCATCCAAATGTAAATGAAACAAGAAAATAAAATGAAATAACTAGCGTTTATCGATTACTTGATAGCATTTGCTACGAACTACGATTCAACATTTATACTCCTTGGATCAAAAAAGGAAAAAAAAAAAAAAAAACTGTTCATACTACTATTGTGGTTGGAACCAAAATATGAACACATTCTATGTGGCTTCTAAAATTCAGCAATATGTATTTGCAAGCGGTTGCCAATCATATCCAATACTTCCACGACCATTAGTTCTCTGCTCTTTCGTGCCCAACATCGACAATTACTTCTATAGTTCGTGGCTCGAGTTCCTGACGGTTAACAATGGCTTATATTTTCCGACCTTCGTGGTCAGTGACCTCCATGATTAATGGGCCACCACAACACGATCGTGTTAGTCTTATTCCTCCGCGTATATAACAGTTTGCATAAGCGAATTACATCCGAAATTATCAGACCCAATTACTTAGGCAATTACCTCTCGTTGCATTCTTGTTAATAGCATGCCAGTGGCATGGGAGGGAAAGAAAAGAGAAATAAATTTGGGGGTGGGGGGAAGAGACGAGGGAAAGAAGGGAGTTGGGGGCTATGAAGCCCGGACGCGTTGCGGGAGCTTTCGTGTCGACACGACACATGTCGACGTGTCTCACACGCTCGGACACACGGTCAATATGTGTCGGATTTTCGGACACGTGGTCAACCTTTCTTGGACACACTCGGATGCGTTCGGACACGCGGTCAACACTCGTTGAATTTTCTGACACATGGTCAACCTTTTTCGATATGTTCCGACGCACGTGTCAAGAGAGGATTATTGAATAAGACGATAGAGGGTGGAGGCGAGGCCGAGACGACGAGGGAGGGCGGGCGGTGAGGCTACAGTTGTGAAAGAGAAAGGGCCAGAGGCCCTTCGGCGAGCGACTGTGATGAGGCGATCGGGAGAGAGTTGTGCGACGAGGAGGAAGAAGAGGCCGTGTGGTTAGGGTTTTAGCAAGGAAAAAAAACCGGGGCCAGAGAGGGGGGTTGCGTGACAATGGAAAGAAATCGGGGTTGGAGAGGGCGGTGGCGTGGGGCAGGGGGAGAGATAAACCGAGGAGGGGGGGGTGGGGGAAGAAACCGAAGGGGGAGGGGGGATGGGGGAGATTGATGGGGGCGGGAGCAGGTGCTGTCGTGCAGGGAGGGGAGAGAGAGAGTAGGTAAGAAATCAAGGGGAAAATTTTGGGGTGGCGTGGGGAGAAGGTGCTGTCTTGCATGGAGGGGAGGGGGCATGGAGGGGGAGGGGGAGGGGGAGAGAGAGAGAGAAGGGAAGAGATCCAGGGGAAGATTTTGGGTGGCGTGGGGGATCGGGGAGAGAGAAATCAGGGAGGGAAATGATTTTTCGGGAACGAGAGTTTAGAGAGAAGACTAAAGAGAGGGAAATAATTTTTGGGAGCTTTTTCAGGTGAATAATTTTGAGCGGCAAAATATTTTTGTTATAAAAATAAAAAAATGAATTAAAAAGTGATTTCGAAAAATGAAAATATTGAATGTTAAATAATAAAAAATTTTGATGATTATAGAATATCATAGATTTATTTAAATAAAGTTGATTCTATTTTTTTTGTTAGTCAATAGTTTCATTCATAATTTTTGTTAAAGTTAAAAACATGTTCTCAAATATGGGTACACATTAATTAGGAATATATCTTTCAAATTTTCTATGAATAGATTTATTAATATTATTAGTGTAAATTCATTATAAACTCTATTTATTTATTTATTTATGAATCGACTCAAATTGATTAAAAATAAAAATATTTATTTAATAATAACGTGTCTCAACGTGTCGAATTCTCTATTTTTAAGTAATGATGTATCGGCGTGTCGTGTCGTGTCGTGTCGCGTGTACGTGCTTGCTACTTAGGTTGAGGGCGGACCCAACGATGAGATTTTTTTAATCGGAAAAATAAATAAATGAAATTAAAAAGTAATTTCAAAAAATAAATATAATGAATGTTGAATGGTGGTAAATTTTGGTAATTATAGAAGATCATGAATTTATTTAAATAAGTTGATTCTAATTTCTTAGTTTCATTAATAACTTTTGTCAATTTATTAATATTATTAATGTAAATTCATTGTAGGCTCTTTTTTTAATTAATTAATTATTTATAAATATGAATAAAAGTAATTAAAAATAAAAATATTCATTCAATATATAACGTGTCAATATGTCGGAATTTTATTTTGAGAAATGACATGTCGTTTTCATGTCGCATGTCGGTGTTACTTAGGTGACAGCCTGTCAGGTGGCAGGGGAGGGAAAGAAAAGAGAAATAAATTTGGGTGTGGGGAGAAGAGACGGGGGAAAGAAGGGGTTGGGGGGGGTTGGGGTTGATTTTTAATTTTGGAGATTTTGGAGAGAGGGAAAGTGACAGCGTGTCAAGTGGTGGGGAGGGAAAGGAAAGAGAAATAAATTTTGGGGTGGGGAGAAGAGACAAGGGAAAGAAGGGAGTTAGGGGTGGATCTCATGATGAGACTTTTTTTAATCGGAAAAATAAATAAATGATATTAAAAAGTAATTTCAAAAAATAAAAATGCTGAATGTTGAATGGTGATAAATTTTGGTTATTATAGAAGATTATAAATTTATTTAAATAAGTTGATTCTAATTTCTTAGTTTCATTAATAACTTTTGTCAATTTATTAATATTATTAATGTAAATTCATTGTAGGTTATTTTTTAATTAATTAATTATTTATAAATTTGAATCAAATGAATTAAAAATAAAAATATTCATTTAATATATAATGTTCTAACATGTCGGAATTTTTTATTTTTAAGAAATAACGTGTCGACGTATCATGTCGTGTTGTGTCGTGTGTCGATGCTTCTTAGGTTAATAGTGGCCCTATTGCTGATCAAATCAAACTTCATTCATTGACACTCACGTCTTAAGGCTTAGTAATTTCCCTTTGTTCTATTGTTGACATTTATTAGCCGCTTTGTCAACTGTCTATATTTGCCGATTAAGGGTCTGTTTGCTAAGTGAATGATTCTATTTTTTTTGTTTCTCGTAATAAAAAAAGAATAGAAGTCTAATTAGTAAAATTTTTCTCACGGAAATAAATTTTGAATAGAATCAAGAAGTAAAAAAAATGTTGCTTTTTTATTTTTGGGAACAATTCCATAATCAAACCCAATCTATTTTTCTTTTTTCTCTTTTATTTTCTTCTTTCCTCCTTCTCTCTTCTTCTTCCTCCTAGCCGGTCATTGACCACGGCTGACTGCCGTCGGCAGTCACCAATGATCAGCCAGGCAAGGCCCAGCAAGCTCGTCGGAAGCTCCCCAAGCTAGAGCGAGGTCTGGCAAGCTAGATGGAGACTCACTTGGCCACCACAAACCTCGGCCTTGCCCAGGCATCGCGAGGTCAAGCCTAGCTACTTGAGCCTTGTTGGTGGCCTAGCGAGGCAAGGCTTGTCCTGGCCTAGATTTGGCAAGGTTGAGGCTCACGCTGGCTAGGCGAGCCTCTGACGGCGAGCTCATTGAACCTTGCCCAGTCAGTCGTCAGCCACCATTGTAGCCGGCAGCCGGCCATAAAGAAGGAGGAACAAGAAGAGAAAAAGGAAAAAAAAAAGGGAAAAAATATAATAAAAGTATTACAAAAATTAAAGAGACAAACAGTGGCTAGTGATTGGCCATAAAGAAGGAGGAAGAAGGAGAGAAAAGGAACAAGAAAAATGAGAAAAATATAATAAAAGCATAAAAAAATTAAAAGAAACAATAAAGTATAAAAGTTTTACCAAACTCATTTCTATTCTAGGAATAAAAATTTTGGATAGCTATTAAATACTTTCAAATGCTCATAAATTGTTCTTGAAAACAAAATAAGAGAGAGTTATTTCTAAGCCGAAATTATTATTGGAAATAGAATGATTACCAAACACACTTTAAGAGCTCTCGACACGTAATGAATTTTAATTTTGTCACGACTCTTAATTTGAGTCGAGAACTTGAACATTTTATTGGTGTCAACACTGTCATAGGAAAATGGATGCTGAAAAACCCTGCAATTCATTGACATTCTTATAATGAGGATCCATAATAACCAAAAATTAAAAATTTTGTGGAGATATTAATAATTGGGTTAATATCACAAAAAACCAAACTATATCTACCGTGACACAAATACTCTAATTTTTTTTTTGTGACAAAATAAATTTAAAACTGGCTCACTATGACACAAATATTTCAATTTTTTTTTGTGTCATAAAAAATTACAAATTTATATCTGTTCACAAATATAACGAGGATGGAATTTAAATCGAGGTATATATATTACACATGTATAAATTCAAGTGTATTTACATCGCGATGAATAAGTCTACGATTTTTTATGACACAAAAAAAAGCTCCGATATTCGTAACAAAGTGACATAATTTGAAATTTTTTTGGTGGTATTTGCCTTTAATAATTTATCAATGGATTCCAGTTCCATTGCGGGAAATACGAACCAGAGTCTATAAAAATCTGGAGGACCTGTCAACCCCTCTCTGCCTATTCGATTCGTCTGCAAGCTCTGCAGTTTTCTGACTCCATTTTGTCACTGCATACCTCCCCAATTCCCCGCCGCCCGCCGCCCGCCGCCGGCGACCAATGCTGCCGTACGCGACGATCGAGGAGGCGGAGGCCGCCGTGGGGCGGGGCCTGACGCTGGCGGAGACGCTGTGGTTCCGGTACTCGGCGTCCAAGTCGGACTACTTCCTCTACTGCCACAACGTCCTCTTCCTCTTCCTCGTCTTCAACCTCGTCCCCATCCCGCTGGCCTTCGCGGAGCTCACGCGCTCCCTCGGCCTCGACCAGTACAAGATCCAGCCCAAGGTCCGCCTCTCGCTCGCCGAGATGCGGAAGTGCTACAAGGACGTCAACCGCGTGTTCTTCCTCGTCGTCGGGCCCCTGCAGCTCGTCTCCTACCCGTCCATCAAGGTAGGGACTTTGTGGGTTCCTTTGAAGTTTCTGCCGTTGTGGAGAAGTGGGTTCTGCTGTTTTTGTTGATCGGAGCGGCGGTTCGTGTCGTGTCGGATTTAGCATTTTTAGTTCTTTCGAATGATGAAAACCGAGCGATGCTACAGGAATTTTGACAGAACATGTCAAAATGTGTTGAATTTCCTCTGTTTCTGATTTGTGTTGCTCTGAGAAATTTGTCTAATTTTTCGTGCATATGTTTGGACTGTGCCATTCTTGGTTAGATGGTGCCATTCGTGGTCTCTTCTCTATTGCTTGTTTTGTAGATACTCTTGAGAACTTTGTCTAATTTTTTGTGCATATGTTTGGACTGTGCCATTCATGCTTAGATGGTGCCATTCGTGATCTCTTCTCTTCAGCTTGTTTTGTAGATACTCTGAATGATGATGCATTGCTCTGTTTCTTTTTGAGATGAAAAGGATGATGTTTTGCACTGTTATCTCTTGCCTTTCGGCGACGTGAATCTTCTTTTCTGAAACCAACTTGGAGTTATATAATTTAAAGGGCTCTTCTTCCTTAATTTACAGATAATTGGTATTCGGACAGGATTGCCATTGCCCTCCAGATGGGAGGTCCTGTCACAGTTGGTGGTGTATTTCCTCGTGGAGGATTACACGAACTACTGGATCCACAGGTTCCTGCACAGCAAGTGGGGATACGAGAAGATCCACTCCGTCCACCACGAGTTCACGGCGCCGGTCGGCTACACTGCGCCGTATGCTCACTGGGCGGAGGTTCTGATCCTGGGGATCCCGTCTTTTCTCGGGCCGGCGTTGGCTCCCGGGCACATGGTCACTTTTTGGCTGTGGATAGCTTTACGGCAGATAGAGGCCATTGAGACTCACAGCGGGTACGCATGCGCTCAATAATCTACTATTCTTGCTTTAATCTTCATGCTTTTCACCTTTAGTCTGCTTGCTTTTCTTTTTTAATCATCTGTCTTGGCTGAGCACTTACTTTTTATAAGTTGGTAGTGACGAGATGATGCTATCGTGTTGGCATATTTACTTTTGTTTATGGCTGATCTCGGAACCCATTACATGTAAAGTACAGATTTTGTTAGGAACTTTGCACTTAATAATACTTTTTCTCACCGTTCGTGGATGCAAACGACCATAAAGACCGGGTTTCCTTGGTTTTATGTGAGTATATTATGAAACCTGTGTACAAGTATTTAACCTATATGAGCATGCATAGGTATGCATACGTGTTTCTCTTTGTTAAAAAGGGAAGATTCCTTGACACCTGGCGTGATCGAGTAGTTTTTCCTCGGGCTGGTGTTGGAGTATTGCTGTTTTCATTAGTTTATTGCCTTCTAAAATCATGGCAATCGTTCATTTCTTTATGACTTCGTAGCTTCTCAAATTCTTGCCAACCATGATTTGCTGAATTATGTATTGTATCTTTCATGACCTTGTCTTGAGAGTCGAATCTCTCAGAAATGTTGTTGGCTTACTTATTTTAAAATTTGATTACAAATTGCATGAATTGTTGGTGAAAAAAGAAAAGAAGCACAACCAAGACAGGCTTTACACTCTTTCGGCTTTGAGGAGTATTTGCTGCTATTCATTCGTTCGGAGTTTTTCTAGCACACGTACAAATAGTCTAAGGGGCCACTATTAGTTGGGGAAAGGGGATAATAGTGAGGATGCTGAAGTTGGATTCACAGAATGACTAACTTGAAGGAGCTTTGATAGATTGTAAGAACAGCTTTTTGAAGTTTCAAATTTTAAGCACGTGATAAAATATATGATTCTCAAAGTATTTGCTGCCTCATGCCTCATCACCTGGAAAGAATAGCAGATATTTCAATTCCTCACATAAACCCACTTTTAGGTTGTTCTTGTTGCCTTGTGATCATCCCCAGACTTCATGTTTGGGCTGGAATATGCGAGAACCGACATTAGACATTTTACCCTGAAGCAAGTGAACGAAAAGCCACTTCATAGTTGCGGTTCTGTTCTGGAGTTTAGGGATTTCATCTATCAAATTGATCCTTAATGTTTCTTTTGGAGATATCATTAAGAATCCTGCAGTTCTTGTCACTGTACTCTTCTTTCCCCTAAAAACTTTGTAGGCCCAGTCAGACTGAAACTGTGCATAACTTTCAGATACTCTTGTCTGCTGATGGTATCCAAATTTCTCTATTGATTTGAAACCTGCCAAAATCTGCATCAAGATAAGGACACATCTCTAAAAGATTAAATCTTTATTTTCAGCTTTTCATTTTGTTGGGTACGTGGAGAATAGAATACAATTATGTCTGAAAGGTCATGCCGAGCAACTTCACTGATGACCAGAATTGGCCCCATCGGTCGCAGTTGCAAATCTCAGGAAGATCTGAAAGCAGCTTCTTGTATGACATTATTTAAATTTGTTGTACAGCAAAGCTGTCACCACTTTTGGATGCTCTTTGCATGCCACGCGTGTAGATTTACCATCTTTCCCTTGTATGCCAATGCTCTGCTTGTTTCTAGGAGACGCCAAGTGAAATTATCTCTTTATAGGGTGATGCTTTCTAGATGCACGACCTTGATCAAACCTCTTACTTATGTTTTAGTGAGTGATCCTCGTGGCGTCATTTGCCTCTCCGTGCAGGTATGACTTACCATGGAGTCCAACCAAGTACATTCCATTCTATGGAGGTGCAGAGTACCATGATTACCATCATTATGTTGGAGGACAAAGCCAGAGCAACTTTGCATCTGTCTTTACTTATTGCGACTTCATCTATGGGACTGACAAGGTGAGCACACCTTTTGTCAGTGCTCTACAACTTTTGAGGTTTTATTGGTTTGAACATCACAAACTAATTTTGCTCTTTTTGCCAGGGCTATCAGTACCACAAGAAGGTTCTTGGTAAGGTAAGGTTTTTAGCATCTCGGTTTGTTTGGCACCCTAGATTCTTAAACCAAAAGGAAGACCTAAGGCGTCAACAAATTTTATAGCTAGAACCCACTTGACATTCTTGAAGTCCGGGAAGACATATTCATGTTTTGAGTAGTGTTGATTTTTTTCACAACCTTTTGCCATTCCTTTCTGTGACAAGTTGAGGGTTTTTTATGATTATCTTCCCATTTTCTTTGTTCTTACGTCTATCTATCTGGTCTTTTTCAATCTTCAGTTGAAAGGCATGAACGGAGGCACTGGCACTGGGCTAAACAGAGGAAAATACGATTGCCCCAGCGACGAAGTGAAGAGTGATTAGCCGTGGCTGTGCACGGGGACTTCTCCAGATAGTTGTAGCATTACTAGCGACAGCTCTCGGAAGCCTTTTTGACTCTAAGTTGACCATCGCCGCTCTAGTGTGGTAGCAGTACTAGTAAATTATAGATGAAGGCTAGGAGATGGGGTTGGAGAGGGTTTCGAGTTGTGGCATTAGATTGTGGTAATTGTCGATGTAGAGTGCTGTTCTTTTGACGTTTGTTTCAGGGAGTCTGTTCGCTGCTGAAACTGGAACGCTCCTAAATACCATTTGCCTCGACAACCATTTGTACAACCATTCAGTTCACGCGTCTGATTCTGTACCCTGGAATTTGCTGCGTCTCCCCTATAAAATGTTCAGCGGTTGACAGTTTGAAGCTTCCTTGTTTGAGCGGCTCTTTATATCGCCCTCTTTTCTTCGTCCGGGAACCCGATATGCTCATCCCTGAGCCGATTGCCGGACACTGCATGAACCGGAAACAACCATCCGAATCCATCTTGAATCAGGCAGCAGGTATGCTCGCGTACGGGAACTTGTGTATCTGTAAACGCCCCACGTTAATTAGAAGACGTAACCGGGAAAATAAATTATAAGAACACTAAATTTTTACCTCCCGCCATGTTTAGAATCACTGGGGAGATATATACTGCTAGGAGAGAACCAACAACAGACGGTTCGTCACCATCGATTACTACAAAGCATAAAAAATGCCTGGGAAGAACATCCGACTATGTCAACGAGTACAAGGAGAAACAAGACACAGAGAGCTCAAGATATACTCCTTCAACGGCAAGAACAGCTTCAAGAAAGTTCAGGAATCGCCATTAACTTGTCGTTCCCTTTGTTCATTCTGTACGCTAACCCTGCTCATTACTTGCGTAGACATGTTCGTGCAAAAGCATATACAAAGACAAATGGAGCCAGCGAGAATTGCCTTCTCAATCCAGTAAGAGAGCTTTGTAAGCTGCGAAAACACACCGTAAGATCTCCATAGTTAGGACGAAGAGCACATATAATCAAGTACATAGATTTGCACACTTAATTTAGACTATCGTTTTTGACGAGGAATAGCAACAATCCAAACTTCATGGCTTCTCCTCTATTGCTCACTGGCTCAGTGAAACTGAGCCTTACCCGTACTGTTAAGTAAACCCTTGTGTGTCGAGTAACATTATTTATAGAGTTTTCAGCTAAACTCTCTCATTATGGATTAGGCTAAACTCGACTCACATTAACTAACTCAGTATTTGATTAATTAAGAAATTTTACATCTAATCTTATTAGATCAATCCGGATAAAATATAATATTAATCAATGTAGTTCACATAAAAAAAAACTCTTACAAGCTTCCCCTTCCTATATAAATCATATAAGTTTCTAAAAGATGATGCTTGCTTATAAGATTATGTTCTTCATCGTGTCGGCTCACCTCGCCGTTGTTTCCATTGGGTTCTTCAATGGAGACTTGATCGTGACAAATCTGCAGTGTGATGGCCAGAGGCATGCCCGGTGAGCATCGTCGCGGTGTCGCGGTGTCGCGTTCTCGAGGATATAGGAGTGAACACCTTGGTTAATAGTTATGATGATTACGCTCGGTGGACTCTCTACGATCAAACATGTTACGGGCATGTGCATGCAACGGGCTAGGCAGTAGGCACGGAGGATGGAGGATGGATGTGATGATTGCCTCGACTACGCTCAGCCGGTACTCACAGAATCGATGTACGAGATGCTCCAGGGCTCAGGTCCAGCTTCAAGAATGTAGAATTAGATATGAACTATATCCGTTTACCAAATGGGTTTATGAGCATAATGATTTTTGAGTTACTATGAGAATTACAACTTGTTGTAAGTCATAAATTCTAAAATAAGTGAACTCGCAAATAATTTGAAATTATTTATTATTTGATTTTTTATGGTTCTGAATAAATTGTTATTCTCGCAATAGATTAAAAACTGTCACCTAATCATTTCTTTTACTGAATAAGCGATTGGCTAGCGTGCGAAGATGTTGGATCTCCTCTCCGAGCATAGTCGAGTCGAATAAAATGAACTGTTATGTCAATAAATGGTCAATGGCTAAAACAAAGAGAGTTAACTTTCCGCCTGTTAGCCATATGCAACTTGTTTCATTTTGTTAGTACCTATTCATATATGAATCTTGAAAGAATTATACGTGGGTACTACTTTTTACAATCACTAATTACATTAAAAAATCTCAAGCTCATATGGCTATCTCTATGACGCATTTATCTCGAAATTAATTTTTGTCTTACAAAAAATCTCAAATTGGTAGGCTATGATCCATATATCCAAAACTAATTTTTGTTTTGCAAAAAATTCCAAACTGATATCCCTAAATCAAATCTACCCTCCATTGAAATGCATACATGTCAGCATATGTGGATTTTCTACGTCGAATCTGTTATTCTTCACACATCAAATTAGTTTTGCGATTGTCTCTCACATGTATTGACATGTATATGGTTTAGCCATGGTTTGGGATTTTTTGTTAATTAACAATTAGTTTGGAGTAAATGTGTTAAATAAAAATTAATTCGAAATACATGTGTTATGGAGTACTGATTTGAGTTTTTAACATTGGAATCCAACCTATTTGTGATTAATAACTTCTCCACGTTGACATTGGCTCTTTTATATATATAAAAAGTCAATTATAATCAAGAGTAGCTAGTAATTTCTCCATATATGTAGTGACTATAACTTGGCTAGTAACTCAGTAAGTTTCACACAAGTGCAATAATTAAAGTTAATGGGTTGGACCGGTGGAGTAATTTCACTTTCTATCTGGATCATCTCTAAGATATCAAAGGTGAAAAACTCCAACATTTTGCCAATGAAGTGGCCTTTTACTGGGTATCAAACGATAAGTTCAGTCGTCAGATAGAATTAATGTACATAGATAATTTTTTTAAAAAAATTTCAGTTTGTTTTGGTTCATGACAAAAAGATATCGGTGGAATTTTTTTAATTAACTTAATAGTAAGTTACAAACACTTACGATTTTATCTTTTAGAAATATACCGGCATGAAAAAGAAAAAACGTCTTCTTTAACAGAACAAAGAATCATTCTTTGGATTAATCGTCTGTTTACGGATCATATAGTTCGATATAAATAATAACTTTTCCTAATGCGTGTGTGAGAGAGATATTATTCAACGTTCACAATAAAAGATAAAATTAAGTGGGAAAACAAACGATAACTCAGCTGAGAAGTCCATAAATGGATCCTCCCATATAATTAAAATTTTACTTATCCTAACCTTCCAAATTCGTATCCATCTTCCATGTTAAAAATCATCCAAATCTGTCTTGAATCTGGGATGCGCTGTTCTTGTATACAGGAACAAGAAATTTTACCCCCACTGTATTAAAGTCATTGGTGGAATATCTTCTATTGATAGAAAACGAACAACAGACAAGAAACTATATAGAGATAATTACCAAAGAAAGTCTTGAACCTATTATATTATTCCAATTTAGTCCTATACCTTTTAATTTGGCCAATTTAATTTTAAAATTTTTGATAATTTGTCAATATAATCAATGCAACCAATTTTGGCAAGAAATCAGCAATGTAGATAACTTTTTGAATTTAATATAATATAAGAATTTTTAATTAATTTTTTTTTTCTATTTTCTTTTCTTCTCTCTTCCCTTTTTCTTTCCCGAGTGGTGGCAAGGGTAGCGACTAGCCAAAGCTTGCCATCCATTAGGCAAGGGCCACGAAGCCCTTACCGGCATTGGCTTAGTCTCGCCCAAATCTGGACGAGGCCATGGATTTATGATTGTGATACATAGAATAGATGGCACTTGCGTCGGTGATTTTCGGCTAAAATGAGTGAGATAGACTATGTTGGCAAATTCTCAAAAGATTCAGGACTAAATTGATCAAATTAAAATTTTTATGATTGAATTGATCTAAATATAATAGATTTAAGATTTTTTTTTGGATAATTTTCGCCAACTATGTATGTCACTACCGATTCATATAAAGCAGCAAAATCGCTTATGAAGAGCATTTGATTTACATCATTGGTGAGCTCAAACATGATTATCGATCAAAACATTGCATTCATCATACTTGTCCTCTGCTCTATGGTGAGCTCAAACATGATTATCGATCAAAACATCGCATTCATCGTACTCGTCCTCTGCTCTATGGTGAGCTCAAACATGATTATCGATCTAAACATCGCATTCGTCGCACTTTTCCTCTGCTCTATCAATCTCGTTCATGTCGCAGCTTCCAATCCCGGCCGGACCTTCATCCGTTTTCCTTGGGGCATCGACAAATATGCAGCGGCAGCATCTTAAAACATTCAGTGCCGGCAAAAATCGCATAAACCTAACTTCATAAGAGAGCTTTCCCGTTATATACATCGCCAGAGCTTGAGCAAGAAGCCCATAAAGATCTGAAGATGATACTTGCTTACAAGCTTATATTTCTGACCGTGTCGTCTCTCTCCGCCATCGTTTCTGTCGCGGCCGACGACACCGGCTTCGCCGTATTGAGTTATCAGTGCAGCAGCGACGCGTACAGCATGGGGGCGTCGTACGGAGATGCTGTGTCTGCTGTCGTCAGGGCTTTAGTCGATTCCACGGTGGATTCCGGCTATGATTGCTCTGCCCAATCGAGGCCGTCTGACCCCGGCGATCCAGTGTGTTACGGTCATGCGACGTGCCACGTCGGGATCGCCGAATTGGAATGCGCGACCTGCATCCAGTACGCTGGCAACTTCTTGGGGAACAGATGTCCGATGAATTACGGGGCTCAGACCCAGATTCAAAGTTGTAGAGTTAGATACGAGCGGTACCCGTTCACCGAGAGTAAGTAAGCGGCTGTCATGTCAAGATAATCGGATCGCCTCTTCTGGGCGTAGTGAAGTGAAGTGAAGTGAAATAAGTCGTCATGCGGACGACGGACGGCATGAATTTCGTTGCTATGTAGGGCATTCCCAATCAATATTCTTGTAATCATCTTGCTGAGAATGCATTTGGTGATTGCCAGCGTGCTCATGATCGTAAAATTGTATCTTCTACTGGGAATATACTGGAGCAGCAAAATTTTTCACAATGAACAAAAGATAGTAATGTATCTACAACTTGATGCGCGGTTACAATTAGAGGATAACGAACGTGTATGATGGATCGTGAAGTGCTGAAGATTCAGGCATATGGACTTGCTGGGTTTGTGAATTAGAGGCTAAAGGAAGTGTGTTTTGAATGAAACAAAGGTTACGATGGATGAAACGGAAATGTTTGCTGCCGAACGATCGGTAGTATTGGAGTAGATCGAATCGAGATGTAAGGGCTAATGAAGTATGCTGAGAAGAAAAATGAATTTCGGAATAGACGAGTTCACTATCAAGGCATAAAGGGGTATGGGATATACTAACAACTATGTCAATGTTTGCAAATGGAGAGATAAGAAATCAATTACAACATTGGATAATTTGAGACGAGAGTCGGTCGGCAAAAGATCTTCGCTAACCCAATCTGCACACGAACATCGGGACAACGAATTTCCTTGGCTGAAAAATTAAAGCAAATGCAAATTGGGGAGGAACCCTGGAAAGATCGGTCCCCTATATTACCATGTAAAAAGGAGTTGTTTCTGCTTCAACTAGGGTGAACTTGCCGTCGCTAGCTGCCCTCCTCCTTGTCGCCAAAAGCCTCGTCAACATCTTATACAATGTTTCTGCTACGACATGGAGACAAGGCCCTAGTTTTCCCTGCTGAAGATTCGAGTCAACTTTAAGTTAATGAAAACAGCAATAATCGACAACACCAAGGAAAAATTTATGATAACCAAACGACAAATAGGACGAGTCAACTTCAGTTCTTACAACAACGGCGGTACAAGTTGTAAATTAGCCAGTTAATTAAGGCGGAGAGCACAACCGGATCATCCGGCTATATTAGTATCGTAAACGAGTGGAAATGCGTCTACGTTTCGGAGAAACCCGAGATGAAACTCGCTCTACGCGTCCGGCAAGCCGGACCTGGACGTGGTGAGCTTTATTTGCAGCGACACGCTCTTTTCAGGCACCGACGTGTATCGAGCGTCCGTGCTCGAAGTCATTCTCCAGTTGCAGGTGGGTACGCCGGCTTACGGCTACAATTACCAACTTCCAGTCCTCGTCGAACGGCGACACCTGCTACGGCCGTGGGGCGTGCGACGGGGCATTCGCGCCTTGGGACTGCGAAATGTGCCTGAACTTCGCCGGCGATTATTTGGGAGTCCGATGTTCGCAGAGCGTTGGGGTTACGCTTCAGCTTCAGGATTGCAGGATCCGATTCGAGAGCTACTACATCCAGAGAATGTCAAATGCAAGCTTGTGCATGAGCGAGTTGTTTAGTTCAACAATGAAAAAGGTAGCTAGTTACATGGTGAAACGGACTTGTACGAGTTTTCCTTATGTGAGCTACATTAATTAAGATTGTAATTACCGTTTTACGGAGTTGGTCTAATAAGGTAAGGCATAAAGTTTCTTAACAGTCGAATATGGGCCTGGCTTGTGTGGGCCGAGTTGAGCCTGGCCCGTGATGAGAGGGCCCGTCCAAAACTCTATAAATAGCGCTAAGGTCCCTCCTCTAGCCCTCACTGTTCCAAAATTCTCTCTCAACTCACATAAGGTAATCTGTGAGTGGCGGTCTCATCGAGCTAGGATTCGAGGGTTATAGAGGAGAAGATCTTCAGCATTGAAGGCCCGGATTGCTGTCATTTTGCTCCAAGAACAATGAATACCAAATCAGGTACACAGATCTTCGTCTTCAACTTTAGGATGTTCGATTTTCTAGCTATGTTGATCTTGGGAAGCCGTTTAGACAGCCAACATTTGGTATCAGAGCCTGCATAAACTAGAAATCGAACATAGGGAGTTGCTTTGAAGAATTTATCCGAATGAAACTTGATTTTAACCATGTAGTCAGATTAATCTTGCTGAGCTGAGAGTTTTCGTGGGTAGCATGTCTCCGGCGGTGGCCGAATTTCATGTTAATACCCCTTTTCGGACTTGACTTAAACTCGGAACGTTTTGCTCGTTTTTCATGATTTTTGGTCCGATAAAAGTGAAATTTTATTGCATATATGGCTTCTCCTCGTCAATACGAGCATTTTTGTATGTAAAACGCCTCAAGATGACGCCGGAAATGGCCGCACGCGCCTCCACGCGCCGAGACGGAGCTCGGAGTCGGCCCCACGCGCCGCCGCGCCGTCTCACGCGCGCGCATGCGCGCCGACGCGTGGACTGACACGCGGCTTCGCGCGTTCGGACCGCCTCAGCGGTTCCGCCTCCGCCGACACGTGTTGGCAATGACGTCATAGTGACGTCACACGCACCGCCTTACGTGCGACCACCACGTGGCATGTGACGTCACGGATGACGTCACCCTGACTCGACCCGTTGACCGGTTGACCCGGCCCATTGACCGGTTGACCCGACCCGTTGACCGTTGACCGGTCGGACCGGTTGACCGGTCGATCGGTCCGACCGTTTTACCGTTGACCGGTCGGACCGGTAATCGGCTTTCGGACCGGATCGGCATGCCAGCGCGTGCATCTCACGCGCCGCGCACTCTAGCGGCGCGTGAGGGCGCGTGTGACGTCCTTTGGGCGTGTGGTTGATGTCGCCGTGCTCGTATGTGAATTTCCTATCTTGTGGTGTGCTTGTTTGTATTTTTTGATGCCTTTATGAATATGAAAATGCATGTGAAACCCTAAGTATGTGATTTTGGGGTAATTTTGGTGTATTTTCATGTATTTCTTTATGGTTTTGGAAATACAAATGCATGCCTGTGATTATATCATCACTTGAGGAATATGTGTAGTGTTGATTTATTAAAAGTATGTATTAATGGATGGAGCAATACAATTAGCATATCTTGTGGTTTTAGTGACAAATAGCCCCTGTCATCAAGTCTAAAATCACATGTGAAAGGTAAATGTGAGTTATAAAGTTATATCCCTGATATGAGAGAATTTCGATAATTCAATTGGGTTGTGACCGCCAAAATGGCACACTTGATTGGTTTTAAGAAACATCGTTCGCATATTGTAAAGGGATGTCTCCTATTCTGATGCATGTTTATATTCCCAAAGGAGATAATTGTGTGTTAGTTTATGGAGGGATACATGTACGGCATATGGTTGAAAAGTGACTAGCCCTAGTGGTTCATACACCAAAAGGTGGTGAATTCGCGAAATGTTAGAATATATTTTCATGGACCGCTGTCATGAGAAGAGTATACAATTGCATGTCATGTATTCTGCCCAAATGTGCTTATATGATGATATATGTAACTCTTGAAATATGTGTTAAGCACTCACATGATGCTAATTATATGTATTGCTTGTAAAATTAGTCACATTCTCTGTAAATGGCAATTCCATTACAATTGAGGTTCTTACTGGATCAAACTTCAAGAAATGGAAAGAGGATTTTCTGTTTGGGATGGAGTTGGCAGATGTTCACATTACTCTTACTGAGGATAGGCCGGCAGATCTTACTGATGCCACTACAGAAGTTCAGAAAGTACGTTTTGCTGCATGGGAAAAGAGTAATAGAATTTGCTTGCTCATTATGAAACGGTCAATTCAGGAACATTTGATGAGTGGCTTGCCAACTGACTGTACTGTTAAGGAAATGATGGAAGCTTTAGAGGCTAGGTATCGTGTCTCTTCTAATGCTGAGATAGGTACTCTTATGCAATCACTCTTTAATATGAAGTATGATGGTTCAACTGGAGTTAAATATTATGTGCTTAGGATGGTAGATCTTCAGACAAAACTCCGAATTCTTCAGGTTGATATCCCTGAAGCTTGCATTGTGCATCAAGCATTAAATACTCTTCCTCCTGACTTTGGAATTATCAAGACGAACTATAGTTCGCAAAATGAGAATTGGTCAATCAATGACCTTATAGTTAGAGTGGTGGCAAAGGAAGAGAAACTGAAGAAAGAAAGAGGGCATCTTGCCTTGTATGCCTCTAGTTCTGCTAGTAGGAAGGGAAAATGGATTGCACATCATAGAGGAAATCCTAAAGCCATAGGGACTTCTAACCATATAGTTCCTAAGAGGGGAAATCCTGAAGCTGCTGGCCCCTCCACCACTGTGGCTCTTAGAAAGGCACCTTTTAAGAAAGAGGGTATCCTTTGCTATTTTTGTAGGAAGATGGGACACATAAAGAAACATTGTGATGGTTATAAAGCTTGGTTATCTAAAAATGAGCATAAAGGTAATGATTCTTTGGCACTTGTCTGTAAATCCAACCTATCTGAAGCCTCATCCAGTTCTTGGTGGTTAGATAGTGGTGCGACTAATCATGTTGCATTTACCATACAGGGATTCACAAACATAAGGACGCCAAATCAAGATGAATCAAAGCTCACTGTGGGAAATAATGACAAGATCGACGTTGAGTTCGTGGGAGATGTCATTTAGATTTTAGATACCGGTTTTAATATGATATTAAGAAATACTTTCTATGTACCTTCCTTTAGACGAAACTTAGTTTCCGTATCATGTTTGGACATGTGTGGTTACTCTTTTGAAATAAAGAACAATATAGTATCTATGTTCTTTAGTTCAAACAAGGTTGGATGTTGCAACATGTTCAATGGATTGTACGGATTGTGTTTATCTCCCAATGATATATACGTCGCTAATACAGTTGAAAGTGTTGTTCCCAAAAGACCTCTACTTAAGGAACAGTCTTATGCGTTATGGCATAAACGATTAGGTCATATATCCAAAGAAAGAGTAGAAAGGCTGATAAAGACTCACATCCTGCCTACTCTTAAAAGTGACTTAGAGACTTGCATAGACTATTGTAGAGGAAAGATGACTAAGATAAAGAAGAAAACCACAGTTCGAAGTTCTGATTTACTGGAAGTTATTCACACTGATATCAGTGGACCTTATACTGCAACTTTGTGCAGTAATTTTTATTTCATCATGTTTATCGATGATTATTCTCGGTATGGTTACCTATTCCTGATTAAGGAAAAGTCTGAATCTCTTGACAAATTTAAGATCTATCGAACTGAAGTTGAGAAACAGTTAGGAAAGGTAATAAAGGTGGTTAGATCGATCGAGGTGGAGAATATTATGGTAGACATGGTAATGTTGGGCAAATTAAAGGACCATTTGCTAAATACTTAGAGGATTCTGGGATAGTGGCTCAGTTCACTATGCCTGGAAGTCCTGAACAGAATGGAGTGGCTAAAAGACGTAATTGTACTCTCATGGATATGGTAAGGTGTATGATGAGTAGGACTAATTTGCCTGATTTTTTATGGCGTGAGGCTTTAAAAATAGCCCTTTATATATTGAATCGTGTTCCTACCAAAGCTGTTACATCGACTCCTTTTGAGTTATGGACTAGACGCAAACCAAGTTTGAATCATTTCAAGGTCCAGGGATGTCCTGCGAAGTAAGATTGAATAATCCAACATTAGGCAAGTTGGAGGCTAAAACCACTCGATGCTACTTTGTATCTTACTCAGAATATTCAAAGGGATATCGGTTTTATAATCCAAGTGGAGGAACAAGGATTGTAGAATTACAAACGGCCAAGTTTCTGGAATTTGATGTAGCCGAAAAGCATGATTGCTCACAAATTAGTGAACATGACAACATGATGAGACCGGCTATGTCTTTCTCCTTACCTATGCAGACAATTATGGAGCCTACTGTGCCACAAATTGAACCTGTTAATACTGAGAATCCTATTGATGAAACGGCCACAGATGAAATTCTTCAAGTTCCTTAGACTCAAAATGAAGTTACAGTGGCTCCACTTAGAAGGTCTACTAGGGAAAGACGTTCAGCTATACCACCGGACTATATAGTCTATTTAGGAGAACATGATTACGATATAGGCTGCATTATAGATCCAGTGACTTATATAGACGCCGTTTCCTGTCCTCAATCAAGTTTGTGGTTGGATGCAATGAGAGATGAGATGCAGTCTATAAAATATAATGGTGTTTGGGAGCTTGTCGAATTACCGGAAGGATGTAAGCCTATAGGTTGCAAGTGGGTTTATAAGACTAAAAGAGATTCAAAAGGAAAGATTGAGAAATTTAAAGCCAGACTTGTGGCCAAGGGCTTCACTCAAAGAGAGGAATAGATTATGAAGCAACTTTTTCTCCAGTTTCTTCTAAAGACTCATTTAGAGTGATCATGGCGTTAGTAGCTCATTTTGACATGGAATTACATCAGATGGACGTTAAAACTGCTTTTCTAAATGGAGACCTTGATGAGGAGGTTTATATGGTGCAACCTAAAGGTTTTACAGCAAATGATCCAAGTAAGTTTGTGTGTAAATTGAATAAGGCTATTTATGGTCTCAAACAAGCTTCAAGACGGTGGTACTTGAAATTTCACAATGTTGTTACTTCTTTTGGTTTTGTTGAGAACAAAGTAGATCAATGCATATACTGCAAGGTCAGTGGGAGGAAATTTATTTTTCTTATACTTTATGTGGATGATATTTTGTTTGCAAGTAGCGATGTTGGATTGCTGCGTGAAACAAAACAAATGTTGTCAAAGAATTTTGACATGAAAGACTTAGGTGAGGCATCCTTCGTTTTTGGTATTGAAATCCATAGGGATCGTTGTCATCGTATGTTAGGTTTATCTCAAAAGGCATATGTTGATCGTATTTTGGAGAGATTCAACATGTAGGATTGCAAACCAGGAAATGTTCCTGTCGTTAAGGGTGACAAGTTAAGTCTCTCACAATGTCCTCAATCAGATTTTGAGAAAAACCAAATGAAGGATGTGCCTTATGCTAATGCGCTTGGAAGTATTATGTATGCTCAAGTTTGCACCAGACCAGACATCGCTTTTGTAACAGGGCTTTTAGGCAGATATCAGTTAAATCCAGGACACGATCACTGGGTTGCTGCCAAAAAGGTCTTGAGATACTTGAAAAGAACAAGAGATTATATGTTTTTTTTTTTTTTTTTTTTTTTGGTAAAGACAAGAGATTATATGTTGATGTATAGATATGTCAATGATTTACGATTGTTGGCATATTCAGATGCAGATTTTGCTGGTTGTGAGGATGATAGGAAGTCGACAACATGATATATATTCATGTTGGCAGGAGGCGCAGTATCGTGGAAAAGTGAGAAACATAAATCTACATCTTCCTCTACCATGCAAGCGGAGTTTATAGCATGTTTTTCAGCTGCTACTCAAGCAATTTGGTTTCGGAACCTCATTAAGGAATTGACTGTATTTGATTTTGTGGATAGACCCATACAGTTATATTGTGATAACAATTCTGCTGTGTTGTTTGTCAATAACAACAGAAATCTCAAAAGGTCTAAGCATATGGATGTCAAGTTTTTGACCATAAAGGAAATGGTACAGAATGGTGACGTTATAGTAGAGCATGTTCCCACGGATGATATGTTGGTAGATCCACTGACTAAAGGCCTACGCCCTTGTGTATTTGAACGACATATCATGAACATGGGCTTAGGAAAATCGGTGGATACTGTCGTTTAGTGGGAGCTATTTCAGGTTTGCTCTAATGAAGTTTACTTCTGTATTTTGTTACTTTTTGTAACGTTTCGGTATATGTCAACTCCTTATGTATAAGTTGTTATTGAGTTGTGTATATATATCTAAGGAAAATCTCAAGGTACTGTGTAAATCTTGAGTAAAGGCTAGGGGCATCCAGTTATTAGCCTTATACATATGTCTCAGTTACACATAAAGAAAGGTTAACCATAAAGATGAACATATGTAGGTTTATTAGAATCATAAAGATATTCTCTAGTGCCACATCCAGTTTTCTGTGACACTTAAAGGAAAGAGAATGGTGACCAACAAGGGTGATAACACATGAGGTATTATCCGTTTGCCACACAACCATATTGAATCCATATTAATAAAGTTGAAAGCATTCATGATCGTGGAAGGCTCTGTATGAATACATACAGTTACCGCCATGATTCGGTGTTGGAGACCTTATGGGATAGGATTGACTATTAAGAATTGCCACTAGACCAACATAAAGGTGCGCACATACAGTACGGTCTCAATTAATATAGCCCAAGTGGGAGAATGTAAGAGTTTTCCTTATGTGGGCTACATTAATTAAGATTGTAATTACCGTTTTACGGAGTTGGTCTAATAAGGTAAGGCATAAAGTTTCTTAACAGTCGAATATGGGCTTGGCTTGTGTGGGCCGAGTTGGGCCTGGCCCGTGATGAGAGGGCCCGTCCAAAACTCTATAAATAGCGCTAACGTCCCTCCTCTAGCCCTCACTGTTTTAAAATTCTCTCTCAACTCATATAAGGTAATCTGTGAGTGGCGGTCTCATCGAGCCAGGATTCGAGGGTTATAGAGGAGAAGATCTTCAGCATTGAAGGCCCGAATTGTTGTCATTTTGCTCCAAGAACGATGAATACCAAATCAGGTACACAGATCTTCGTCTTCAACTTTAGGATGTTCGATTTTCTAGCTATGTTGATCTTGGGAAGCCGTTTAGACGGCCAACAGGACTATCTAATATAGAATCTCAATAATAATGTCATTTAGTGTTATAGTTAGTGACTTTGTGATTATTTTTGCAACGTGAGAAGTTACCAGTCTTGTGAAGAAATTACTTATAAGTGATGAATTGGGAGTTGCATTTCATATTAAAAAAATTTATATAGTAGTAAAACTTTTAATTTACTAAGATTCTGTCTGTTTCACGGAAAATGTGACAGTTTTAGGAAATATTTTTCGGAAAGTCATTTTTTAGGAAAATGATAATAATTGCTATTATTTGGCTGAAATTTGAACATGAACTAAAATATATTTGTTGTCTCAAATCTAATTTGATTTTTTCTGAAGAAAATTACCAATCTATTCGATTTTTTTAATTTTTCTTCTTCCTTGGTCGGTTAATTCCTGAGCAGGACTTTAAAAGGCTCTTGCCAGCCTGAGGGCAGACCCAAGGGGAGAACCTGCTTGGGTAGTGGGAAAGGCTAATTCCTAGGAAAGACTGGGTAAAGCCGATAACGGGGCTTGAAAAATAATCTGTTACCACTGGTGCGCCGCGCACACATCCCTAGTGGATGGCCGCGCCCTCCTGGATGGCCGTGAAGCCCGCCCTCGGTCCATGCACGCATTCCGAGGAAGGTTCAGCCAAATGAAGGGGCCGGGGATGGGGAACTGCCCCTGGGTGCGCGCAGAGCGAGAGAACTATAGCCGACAAGGCTCCACCTCTCTATTTCCGACAAGTTCAAGCTTGCTACAGGTCGATGAGGCTTGAGCCTTGCTAGAATCAGCTCAAGTGTCACCTCGATGAGACTTAAGCCTTGGTTGGGAAGTTAAAAGAGTCTTATATTTAGGATCTCGAGGCCACTTGTTCAAATTACATTAGTCATGTATCAATGCTAATTATGAGTCTTCATGCCCATTTTCTTGGATTATGAAAAAAGAGAAATCCCGTCAAAATGGATGGATCCAACGTGCAATTCTAGATTGCAAAAAGTTTAGAAATTTTGAAACTTGATCACACGTAACACAACAAAAAAAGATTTTTAATTCAATTAATTTATGGTACCTGCATAAGGGAAGAGACAGGGGCTGGGCATCTCGATTGTCTTCATTTCACCCGACCCGAGTCCACATGGACAAAGTCGATGTCCACTGTGGATCACTTGGGTCCAACACGGGTCTCACCTGCGCAGTCTATGCTATTGCCAGCGAAGACGGACCTAGTCCAGCCCACTTGACCTGGGTCTGAGCGAGAGATCCCCCTTGCCACAGGCCCTACGCTGCACCAAGAGTGTCAAGCGCAAAGAAATATGTGTACTAAAAGTCCTCTAAATAGTCATGAAAGTGCAATTGAGTCATAAAACTTATAAAAAATATAATTAAGTTCAATTGAGTCATTCTATTAATTCCGTCTATTTATATTGACGGAAAATGCTGATGCGGTTCTTTTAATATTTTTCATCTTTTTGTGATGATAAAGTGACTTAAATTCTAATTTATTTAACCAAAATATTAATTAAATAAATTTTAAAAATTTCAAAATACACAAAATGGAAAAAAATTAAGCTATAAGCAAGGGCGACCAACCTTTGTTGCTGGAAAGGGCCAGTGATGCTCGGCTAGGGCCCACAACCCTCCACCTAGATATGGGTGAGGGTCGCGCGGGCCCTCACTTGCCATCAACGAGGATCGTCGGCCCTAGCGACCCCACCAATCATCGTCGAGCCCCTGTTGATCCTTTTCGACGGCGAGTGGCTGGCGGCAAGGTTGAATATACCAAGAAATCAATAATAATGATTAAAAAAGTGCACTTTTGTTATAAGTTTTGGGATTCAAAGTGCACTTTTGTTATAAGTTTTAAGATTTCGAGTGAATATACCAAGAAATCTATAATAATGATTAAAAAAGAAAAAAGAAAGGTTGGTCGAAAGCTTGACAACTTGATCCCCCGGGGACCCACCCGGAAAACCACAAAAATAAGGGGGATGGAAATTGCATTTTCCTACGAAAAGGGGAGAGAAAAGAGCAGCGAATCACCACCCCGTGGCGACACGACACGTGTCCTCGCCTCTCCCACGAGTCCTATAAGTATTACTCGGCCGGGTCTGGATCTTTCTTTAACTCCGCGTACCTTCTCTTTCCATAGAAAGCTCGAGCGGTGATCTCACGCGGTAAGCTTCCGATCAATCTGCAACCGCTGCGATATCTCTCTCGCCATCAGAAGCGGCGCTAGGGTTTCCAGTCCGCTGCGCAACTCCTCTGTCCCGAGGCAGTAAAGGTAAAAATCTCTCTCCTCCTCCGCGCCGGCGGCGGTTTAGGATTTCGCCGGCCGGCGATCGCTGTGATTTTCTAGGTCTTTCGTGCGATCGCTCGGACTGATAGTGTGGCGGGCTTATCGGTCGGCGTTTGACCGTTTCGTTTGGCGCTCATTCGGTGTGGCTCTTCACGCGGAGTGTTCTTGCTGGGACGATTTTTCGTCTGCGTGTGTGTGTGCGTGCGTGTTGATTTGAGGTTGAATGCGTTTGCGCTTCGTTTATGGATTGGATTGCGGAGTGCGGTGCTGCTGTCTTGGCGTTTTTGGATTGACATTACTTGCAAGCCATGGTTTGTGCCTTACTTGTAGGAGGGAGGGAGGTAAGGAGGGAGGGAGATTTTTTGGTTATTCTGCTAGTTATATGTATTTTTCAAGTGCCAGAGATCGTTCTGATGTTGCTGATGTTGAGATCGTGTTGTCACTACGACTATTGTGGCTCCTTTTCTGTTGATCGTTGTGTTGATTTCAGTTCTGCCTGTTTGAACATGTCGGCAACCGTTTCCATTTCAAAAATGCTTCCGTAACTTCCGTTACGGGCTTATGCGCCGACGATACTCACCGATCGCCATAACTCACTTGCCTTTAAATGGTTGCCAGGCAAGTCGGCAAGGGTTTCGGCAAGATGCCGGAGAGAGCGACACGTGTTCTTGTCGCTGTTAGCTGTGTTTAAGCTTTGATATGAGTCTCGTGTATTTGAAAAGGCTTGTTTGGGTATTTCCTTGCAGAATGTTTCCCCTGATTGGCTTAACCTTCCTTTTCCTTTGATATGATAGTTGCTTCCCTCATGGCTTCATTCCTGTGGGGGATCTATATTTGTGGTTATACTTGTACCCTATTATTGGTGCCCATGGGTAGTATTTGGAAGAGTAACTTTACCTTTTTGAGTTGCAGAGAGTTTAGTATGAGCTGTTTGCTATTCTCCTTCATCATAACACTTCAATAATATAGTATCAAATTCACTGGTCCAGGAATTTGTCCTGACTAATGAGTGGTTCTGTTTTCTCTGTTTCTTTTGTTATCTTTTACTTTTTCTTTTTTTTTTTGGTTTTGCAAGAGCTCGTTTTAGTTAGGTGGCGTATGTGTTTTGTCATTATAGGATTTTGTTCTTGAAATGCTTGCCAAATTCTGGATTCTACTTGTTTGTTGCAGGGTCTAGCGCTTGCAAGATGCAGGGTAACGGAGGTGGTAGAAATCCTTTCTTCGGATTTGGTGACCCTTTTGCTGGTTTTGGAGGCTTCGGTGGTCAGAGAAGTTTAGCTTCTAGCTTCTTTGGAGGAAGAGACCCATTTGATGACCCTTTCTTTACACAACCATTTGGGGGCCTCTTTGACTCGAGCATCTTTCGTCCAACTGCAAGTCCTTTCATGAATATGGATCCTTTCATGAATATGCATCCTCCACCTACTATGATAGAGCATCGTCCTCCAGAACAGATAATGTCTAGAGGACCCATTATTGAAGAATTGAACTCTGATGATGAGAAGGAAGAAGCGGACAACGTGAAGAAGGACAACCCAAGAAAGCATGGGAGGTCAAGTGAGATGCCGCATGTTGAGGGCCCTGATGATGAAGTCGAAGGTATGTCCATCTCTAAATTGCATGTTTGAAGTTTTTTGTGGCTCTAACTGATTGCCCTGTTTGTTATGGCAGAGAGGAGAAGGAAGCAGCTACATTATTGGAATGGCTCCATAGAGAGGCCATCTGAGAGACAGGTGCAGCCACAGAATCACAGTTTCACCTTTCAGAGCTCTACTGTCAGTTATGGTGGTGCAAATGGTCCATATTATTCATCATCCACGACAAGAAGGACGGGCAGTGATGGGGTATGTATTTGTGCCTGTTATAGCTGCAAACTGAACTTATGGAATGGTCTAATTCTGTGGGTTGCCTTGTTACAAAACAGTTGACATTCGAGGAAAGGAAAGAAGCTGATAGTGCAACTATGAAAGCCACTCATAGAGTTTCTAGGGGACTCCATAATAAGGTATCACCGAATGCCTTAGTGTTGGTCTCATTACCTTGTGTGCCATAAGCTAAGATGTCACATAATAAGATTTTAATTGAATGTCTTAATATTATGATTTTACTGCAGGGCCATTCTGTTATGAGGCAGCTTAATTCTGATGGTAAGGTGGATACCATGCAGACTCTGCACAACCTAAATGAAGGTATTTGAACATTTTCTTGTTTGTTGGATGCTGGATTCCTAATTCACATAGCTCATATATGTAATGTCATGACTATCTAGATGAGCTGCCTCAATTTGAACAAGCCTGGAAAGGAAATGCTAGAAAGCATTTGCCTGGTTGGAGCGAGCATTCTGATGGTCATGGTAGACGAGGTGAGTGTTACTGTGAGATATTTTTTCAGCTGCATCTTTTGTGTTAATGACAATCTAAGAATCAATGTTTTAATTTCTTACTACTTATAAAAGAAGGACTATGGTTAAATGATTATTTTTACCTATTGTCATTTTTCTTTGGTTGGTGAGTTGCTTGATTGCTAATGGGGTATTTGCGCATAAATTATCTTACTGAACATTACAATAAGCTCTTTTAAGGAGGTTATCTTTGTTCTACAAGCACTGGAAATGAGTATGTGGCAGGTTTTAATGCACAATTCAAGTCATTAATGTTCATTTTTGTGCACGATGGTGCAGTTGCTTATGATTGCCATAGGTTTTACTGTTGTTTTTCGTGATACTTAGGCACTTGATGATGCTTTGTGACTGTATGTCTTGACTCTTGATTCATACCTTGCGTTCTCGCCAATACGGTTTTAAGTCGTGTATTGAAAAAACCAAATGTATTTTAGGAGGAGTTGGTCAGATTGGACACCCAAGTCATGGAGGATGGGCGCTTCCGTCCACTCAGCAATCATTGCCTGTGCAGAGGGTCACATCTGATATGAGGGAACGAGCAGAGTCTTCTCAGAGGCAAAATGCCGGAAGAATGAAAGCAAATGCTAGCGGAAAGGCTGGCCTCTCCCATGGTGAACCGAGTGCAAAAGGAAATTGAGTTGATTGTGGCCCTCCTCTACCCTTTGCCCCGTAGATTTGCATATTCTGGACTAGGCCGAATAGAAATTCACATAATACAGAGATATATCTACCTTTTTTTTTTCTCATAATGTCTAATGGTAATACATGTGTGATCCGATATGCATGGTTGTAATATGCCCAATGTTGTGGATGCTCTTTTTGGGATGTTAAAAGTTAAATCGATCGCCTTTCCTTCTATTAAGATTGGATGTTTGTCCGCAGAAGCGGGATGTGAGTGATGGATGACTTTCTTGGACTAGGATTAATTGGATAGCAGCTGGGCGAAATAGCTTTTGGTCTTTGTCTCTGGCTCTGACTCGGTCGGACCGGTGGTCCATCGTGTATGAATGTGCGGGTATGGATGCTTTTGTGGTTTGACGGATGCATGCAGTGCATCAGCCTTGGTCATTGTTGACGGATTTGTAATTGGAGCGATAGGTTAATTTGTTGTGACGAGAGCTGCAACTCTTCGCGTCTGAAGAGATGGCGCTTCCGAATGTTATCGAGAAAAAGAGGTCACATCTGATTTTGGGTGATATACACTTACATTCGGCGGGAGATGAATTCGTCTGTTTCGGCATTAGCACTAATCTCTTTTCAATTAATTAAACATCACTTGAAATAGCTTCTTGATTTCTCAGACCAATCTCTTCTCCTCATCTTTAATTGGAAGGGCACGACATGACCTCGTTTATCTTCGTGTGGTGGGAGGTTTTGAGCTCATTATTTTTGCCGTCGATGAAGATTCGAACGGAAATTGAATGGAATCACGGATGAGAATAGTAGAAAGATGGTGTTGCACACAAGTGAACTGCACTCAAGCGAGACGCCTTTCCAAACGATATAAAAACTGCCCGATATTGCGTCGGCAGAAGCGCAAGATACATAGTACTGCTCGGGTCGGGCTTGCTGGTATAGATTTTTGGGTTACATGAATGAGTTCAGGTTACTCACCGGTGAGTAACTGAGTTAGTTTGGTTTTGGATACTTCATCGCAGAGATCCCGAGTCGAAACTCCACGGTTACTAACATGTTTTAAGTGGGGGTTATGGTGATGATCCGGAGTGCACCGTGCACTCTACCAACCGTGGGCTGATCGGCAAGCTTGGCGGATCCTGAACATAAAAAAAAAAAACGAGTTCGAGTTAACCTTATAAAGGCGTGATTTTATTTTACAATAGGATGGGTTAAAGTGGGCAATTACATTTTATAATTTTGCGGTCCTTGGGTTTGAGTCCCATTGAAAGTTCCAATTTTTCCTGACCACGAAGAACCGTAGCCGCGCCCAGCCATACCGAGCGACGCTTCTCCTTCTTCCCTCCCATCTCCCAACGCCCCAGCAACACCGAAAACTCGGAAATCGCATTAACCCAGAGACACCGCCCGGCGCTTGCTCGTGCTCCGATTAGAGGGGGCCTTCGTCGGAGCCGGAGATGGCGGCCATCAGGACGACGACGGCCATGGTCCTCCGGGAAATGTTCGCCCCCTTGCCGGCCGTCCGGAGAATCCGCCCTCCGCTGCCGTGCCTCGGCGCCGCGCTGCGGCCCGCGCAGCGAGGGATCAGCTTCACCCCGATACGATGCGCCGCGCAGGGAGGCGCCGGGGAGAAGAAGGCCCCGTCGCGGCTCGCGCAGGTCCAGCAGCTCCTGCAGGAAGCCGAGGAGCGAGCTCTCTCCGCCGCCGGCGAGTCGACCCCGAAGATAACGCTCGGTGCGTGTGGCTGCGTTTCTGTTGCTCCTTCCGGTTTCGTCTGAGCTTCCCGTTTGGTTGCGATTGCTGATGAATGGTTTAGGAGCGTTGAGGCGGGCCACTGGCTGGCTTAGCAGCTCGGCGAGTTCTTCGATTTCGTGCGCGTTCTCTTTGTGTTCGTAAGATTGTACAGCTTTGGGGACAGTTTCTCTTTCTAGTTCCTCGCGGCAATGTCAAAAGTTCTTCATTTTAGTCAAATTTGCTGAATGATCATCGAATGGAGTGTTTTCCGCTGCCGAAGAGTTTATATGCCCGTGTGCGGCTGATAGCTGATTGGTGTTTTAAGTTCATTTTGTGTTCTTCGAATGCTCATAATGAGAGGACACATTGCCTGTCGCCTTTTGCTTCGTGTTTCAGCTTACTGCCTGTACATAGAGCAAGCATATGTTGTTTGTAGTTGGTGTCGCTTGCTATTCGTTAAAATTTATGCTTCGCAGATAGATGAGTGAATCTCTTGCATATTACCTACCCTGATGCAGACCCTCTGCGTTTAATCCGTTGAGTACTCCCCAAGTTGTGTTTTTGTTCATTGTTAATTTATGTTGGTGCATGGTTTTGAGCGTCGATATGGCGTATGGAATTGATCTACGGTTTCCCCTGTTTGATTAAGGAAGAACTGATGACGGATTTCTAGCCCTTTTTATCTGTAATCTTTCTCAAGAAGTCCTATGCAAATGTTATGTGTGTGCAAATGCTTTTCAAGCCCGCTTCATTGGCTTCTTTCTTGGGTCAGCTGTTAAAGGAGTATGCACGAACAGCATTCATACAATATACCATGCTAATTTAATTTCGTGTTATCTATGAATGAAGTAGTAGTGGCTTGGCTGTTTTCAGAAAGTTGTATGACTCTTCATTTAGACAGTGAGTTGGGCTTTCAGCTCCCAGTGCACGTTTGGCCAGTGGGCAGGTTTTCTTTGGCCAGGTTTAACGAGGGGAGCACCTTATCCGGCAGTGTATGTTGTGTTGTGAAGGAGCCTTCTTGGGAAATAGTTTTAATTTTTTTTTTCTTTGCCTGATTGTGATTTCTTGGATTACATAGTGGGCTTGTGCTTTTTCTCGGGCTTCCCTGCAGCCATTTCTCCTGCCACTGAAGGGAAGAAATACATGAGGAACACTGCACTTGCATATGTAGTTTGCTTTTCACATACTGCTACAGAAGTGTAAACATATAAGAATAAGTGCTCATTAAAGTTGTAGAAAGTAGCATCTTGATGAAGTTATTGCTAGATATGAAGAATTTCCGTGATTAACTAATGCTAGATTTCTTAATCGATCAAAAAACCTTATTGGTTTCTTTCTTGTTTCTTGCCAGACCAGGTCACTGTGAGTTTTGCAAGAAGTGGTGGTCCAGGAGGTCAAAATGTGAACAAAGGTCTGATCTTTTCTTTCCTTTTCTTTCCTCCCTTCTCTGTCATGTGTCATTTCCTAGTACCACTCTCACTCTCTCACTCTCTCTCAGGTGATAACTTCTACTAACATTTTCTTGATGCAATTTACAGTGAATACTAAGGTTGACATGCGCTTCAATGTGAAAAATGCATATTGGCTAAGTGACAGGATCAGGGAGAGGATTATGCAAATGGTTTGTTGCTTTAATATTCTCTTAACCTTTATGTAACAGATTTTTCTTAGGAATCTCGCATGTTGAAATCCCTCCCAATACAGCAGCAAAGGGGATATCATGAGCAAGATATTTATCCATATAGATTTTCCTTTCATTTGGTGGAGTAAGGAGTTGTCCCTGCGGTGTCTGTTTCTGTGATTGTGTGGGTGCTCCTGTTTCTGGTTAGGTGATTTTGTGCAGGATATATATAACAATATTACTACAATTTGCATTTTCAGTCTATAGAATGACGAACACTGGGAAATATGTCTTTACCAAAAAAAAACACTGGGAAATATGTAATTTTTTTATGATTTAATTATAAACTATTCTTCCTAACTGTTCTATCTTCTTTCTGCATATTGTCTGCTGAACAGGAAAAGAATCGGATCAATAAGGATGGTGAAATTGTGATCTCTTCAACGAAAACTAGAACTCAGAAGTCAACTTCTTCCCTCGTTTGTCTAAATTTTTTGGGTTTTGCCGCTTGGTGCGGCAGCCAGTTGACAATTTTATTTCTGTGCAGGGGGAACATTGATGACGCACTAGGAAAGCTACAGGTACGATAAATTGAGGCTAATTTCATATTCTTGTGTGGTGATGATACACTACTTGCTGTTGTCTTCTGATTGGGACATTCAATCCACATTTTTCACGATTGAAAACACTGGGTCTGGGTTTGCCGTCAACTGTTATTTGTTTTTCCTCTTAAATATATCCAGTTGTTGGATTCTTAGATCACCTTTTGGTTTGATTTTGTTTCATATTTGGATGTTGCGATCAGGCAATTATTGATGCTGCTTCATACGTCCCACCACCTCCTTCAGAAGAGCAGAAGAAAAGGATTGCCAAGATGTGAGTCATTTCACTAGTATGGTTTCTCACTTAAATGTCCCAATTCCATTGCAAATTGATAAAGTTGTTCTGCATAAAAGGGCTGCTATTGGAGAGCAGAAACGCTTGAAGAGTAAGAAGGCGCTCTCAGATAAAAAGGCATTTCGCAGAAGTAGAGACGGCTGGGATTGACACAAAAAGTCCCCGATGTAGCTGTTAGTCTAAAATTGATGGACAGAATCCCCCTTTGATTCATCAACATTCTTATTGACCATCCGAGAATAGAAGCAATGAATATATTTCATGCAGCATTGACTAGCAAGTACCATATATGGTAACTTCTTGGAGATAGAGAATCAGAGCTGCAGATCATTCAACTAGGTCATGCCTACACCTTCAATGATCAAGCTGCTGGAAGAAGTCTTACTTCTCATAGACATATACATTTCTTCGTTGTTGCGTGTGAAATTTCGAAGGGGCTACTTCATATACATAGTCAGCAGAGATTACTCGAGACTTTATGTTGAAATTTCTGTTCGGGTGATCAATGTATAATTCAGTCTGGATCTTTCCATTTTATCAGTATGATGCTCGGGCTAGACAGTGGGTAAAAGCATCTCTTATCATTTGTTAATATGTGGAGAAAATATCTGTACAGGTTTCAGTAATCTTCTGAACAATAAAGTGTATCAGCAAAGTCTATAATAAGTTAGACTACAAACACAAAAATTAGACTACAAACACAAAAAAGCCTAGGGCAAAAAACCAAAATCACTGCCGATATCAAATTCACTTCCTTATGACAATCTCCTCCCCTGATTGCCGATCAACATGCTTGATCCACCGGCTCTTGCCTTTGCCAGTGCTCGAGGTCCCGCTGATGCTCGCCACATAGGCAATATCCAGCCCTCTGCCCACGGGAAGAAACGCCGACCGCGCGAGGCGGCGCGACCCTGCATCAAGGACGCTCCGCCATCGGAAGTTCAAACTCATCCTCGAGCTCGCGTTCTTGCACACCAAAACTGCCCCTCGAGAACCCAACTTAGCCGACCTCAGGATCTTCTCGAAATCCTTGCTCCTGCAGTCTACCACCATGAAATCGATGCCTGTTAACACCTCCACCACCTCCTCCGGTTCTCCGACCACCACTTCCACGTTCTCGCCGGTTTCTCCCAGGGCTCCCATGTATTCAGACTTTGATTTCTGATCGGGGACTATGCATACGTGCCTTCCTCCGGTGTGGTGGCTCGCCACTGCAAGGCCGATGCTCGTGGCGGTGGCTCCGCCGCTCGACCACGTCTCTACTACAAGACGCGCATTCCAGCCCGCGGCCATGGCCGAAACCAGCTCGGCGACACCCGATTCTTTGTGCAGCTTTTTGCACTGTCAAAACACAGGATCAGAAAACAAATCAACCAAAGAGACGACACGAACTCTCTGCAATATGTGGCAAGAGAGAAACACTCACAGATGTGACGGTTTCGATGTAGGCCTTCGACGCCGTCTCTGGAGACCAGGTTAGCTTCATCTCTTCTTCTTTTTCTTCTTCTTCTTCCTGTTCTTCTTCTTGTTCTTCTCCTTGGAATAAATTTTGAGCTTGTGGTTGCTTCAAGACCAAGCAAAAAGGGTGGTAATGGGAAAGGAAGTGCCAGTTTTGGCTTTATATTTCAGACAGGAAGAGTCTCGGAAAGGGTTTTTGGTGGACCGTTGACATTGCTCCTCGAATATCAACGTGTGGATTGCTATTACATTTATTGCTATTGTATGTTTTGTTTTTAATTTTTTGCGGGTGTTACGCTGTACAACTTGGTTTTAAAAACTTCATAAAAATCTCCCTGCAGTCGTGGGCCAACGGCGGGCAAAATCTACGCTAACCAAATGCCCTCGTCTTACGAAATTATCACTAGAATGGCATTCACTAAATGATTTTGTGCTTGTGTCGTTTGCATCATTTTACCAATCATCAACGTCAGTGACCTAATTTATCTTGGTAACCAATCGGGCAACCATCGAATTTTCAATACATGCTTCGATGTTCTAGTACGGTATTGAAAAACAACGAGCTAGTCTTGAGCTTGAAAATAAAGGGTAGATGTGCACGCAAGATTTTTGTGCACTGATCTTTACCACTTTGTTATCGCTATCATCGTGTTATGACAGCAACAAGAGTATTTAATTTTTGGGTGTCCATACACGCAAACACTGCTCGTCCCTTGTTGCTAGCATTTTTAAATAAACCCTGGCTTCATATCGAAAAAAGAAACACTCTCAAGTACAAGCTAACATCATTTCTTACAAGAAAACGAAACTTTCTAAATTGGTCTTGAGGGGCCAGTGGCAGTAGAGAAGAAGGCTCTCGCAACGAGCAAACCCTAAACTGAATGGTGTTGCTTGAAAGATAGACGAATTAAGCTCAGAGTGCTAAGATTTTCCATTATTTGTCTTTGCCAACCATAGTTTCTAATCTCTTTATGGCTCCTTCTTTGCACCTTCTCCTCTTTTTCCAAACACCAAACTTAACCGTAAAACCAGTTGGGCTACCCACATCATTGCTGACAAGAAAAAGGTTGCAGCTTTTGTTGACCTCATTCAATTGTTTTCAGGCGTGGAAATGATGGGTGCACGTAGACAATTTGTACGAAGGTACTTGGGTCATAAAGTGTCCACTATCCATGGCTTTCCATCACTTGATGGAAGATTATTTAGTGGAATTGCGATAAGATAATAGAAAATTGGCCTCGCCGCATTCCCTGAATTTCTACCATTTCATGAAACATGTTCTATTTAGAGGATTTCATTTTTTTCTTCTTACAATCTCTATGTGTATAACAAGGCAAACTCAAATGACTATTTCAGCCTCAACTTTTTCCCTGAGGAGATAAGTATAAACGATGGACAAAAATCGGAATTAAAAAATAATAAGAATCTCTAATTCATCAAATGATGATTCCGTAAATCCCTCTTGCTCTTTCCAAATTTAAAATGTAAATTTTCTCATCTTTATTAAATTAAATCTTTCTTATCTTATGAAACTCTGAATTTTATCTCTAAATCGACTGAATTTTCAATAACTAGCATTTTGTTCTTACAATGTCTTTTCAACATAAAGGGTGTGTTTTTTTTTTCTTTTTATTTGCTTGTATACGCGAGAAATACCGCAAAGTCCCTTTCGAGAGTTGAGGCTCGAGGGTCATTATTAATCCCTAGGGCTAGAAAGAAATTCTTATCTTAAAGCAACCTTTTCCTACACCAAAGAGCGAGCATAATGTGAAGCAAGTGCGGCCACCGCCGTAAGCACCAAATGTTGACCTATCGTCGAGATCTTTGTGGGTTCAATGCATGCCGAGACACTGGTTTTTCCGCCTTATCAAGCCAATAGATTTTGATTGCTCTTCTTATCCATTCTATTATTTTAAATGGATGATGCTAATGATCTCTATGTGGAAACTATTGTTACGCAATGAGGAATGGCTCCATCGTGGTTCCATGAGGAAACTAGGGCTATTTCAGCGAAGCAGATGAAGGAGGACCGAAGCAACACGGCATGACGAAGCTTGTCAAAAAAAAAAACACGGCATGACGAAGGTCCAGAAGGTGAAGAGGTCAAACAACTGGAGAGAGAGAGACAGAGAGAGAGGACTTTTCAAATGGAAGATGATGTCGTCGCGTCCGTATCGCTACCACAGTACGAAACAAACATCAGTCGAAATTAAGATAGATGTTTCGTTTCGTTTTGTTTTCTATTATCAATCGTATTTTAGTCCAAGCGAGGGAGAGTAGGCCTCCACGTTGGTTGACCAGTAAGATTGCCCCAACACATCTACCTAATCGCTGACGTTGCAGGTTTATATTGTTCCATCTTCTCTCTTTTGCCCTTTCCCGTGTCTTTCACTATTAGAGGATGAGAAGAAAAATCAATTACGTCGAGAACAAAGAACAGAGAAAATATTGGGTACGGATAGCTCTGTACGCGCGAGCCTAGGCGGTATAACATTATAATTATGTTTTCATGAATATTAGAATTGAAACTCTAAAGGGGTTTTCCTTCTCTTTTTTTTATTTGTAGATATCTAAAGATAATGTAAGGGTTACCTGATAAAGTTCGTAAGCCCTCCCCCTCCACGTTACATATTGTGAGATTTTCACATGCTTCTCGTTGGGAATGCTCACTTGTCTTCAACCTCATGTGAAAGACTGCAGAGGGGAGACTCACCTGGACGAAACCCTACAGTATTCCCTTTTATACGTCGAATGAAGGCAGTATTTTCCCCCACAACTAGGGCAACTTGTTCAATTTGATTTTTTTTACCGATATTCATCTTTCTTATGTCCCTTTCATTTCAAATACTCGCCTCACTTATTTAATAGAGATTTTGGTTGACCTATATATACATATTTCCATCAACTTGTCGGTCCACTCGCTGTTCGTTGTCTTGTCCATTTAATAGTTTACTTTGCATTCTTGCTCGGTGGTTCTCTTTGAAAGCTCAAGACTATCTACTACATGACTTTCTGAAACTCTTGCAAATTTTCACACTGTAGCTTACTCAACAATAATCTCTATTGAGAATATGTCTCTCATTTGATAAGGTGTCCTAATAAGAGTATGTTTCCTAAAAGAAGTTCATATCTTGGATAGGAATATGTATATTCAGCCATGATATTAGATACTATTGAGAAAACATTCCACAAGTAATTTTGAAGATTAATAAAACTTATCCAGAGTAATTTTTTTTTATATTCTAATGATAGGTATTTTTCAGGTGGAAAACCTAATAAAACGTGATTGGATGTTATTAATCATAACCAAAGTTGTGACTTAATTATTTCCTTCTATATACGTTTTGTCAAATGGCTAGGAATGAGACAATATACATGTAACAGCTTGTGGCAATTGATTGGATTTATTGCCTTATAAACAAGAAGTTCCAAAGAAAGGTTTTCCAAAATATCTCTAGATTTGGATTTCCTAGATAGTAAGACTTGAGGCGAAGAATTCTTTCCAAGTTGAAGTACCCGATTTATGAAAATTGAAACTGCTGTTGGGCCACATAATTTACAGGAAGCTTCATCATCGGCAACCTTAAAGCGATTAGATCTTAAAAGCAAGATCTAGGCCAATTGGTAGATTGGTTAGATAATCCTCTTAGAGATATGTCAAACGGTTAGCTTGGATAGGGAGGAGTATAAAAGGAGGTCTTGAAGCTTAAAGGATTATCGTAATACGAGAGAATCAAAGCTTATAATTCCAAAATCTAAAGAGTGTTTCCAATCAAATATATTCATCTTTGTGAGCAATATTGTGTAATCGTATAGATATTGAGAGTGTGTGAGGATTTGTTCACATGAGCTTGAGTTTTAATTGCTTAGATTTTGTAATCTCTGATTGGTTCATATAGTGGAATCCAACCAATAGGTTGTTAATGTGGGAAAGTGGATGTAGGCTTATAAAAGCCGAACCACTATAATCTTTTATGCATAATTTTTTATCCCTTACTATCTTTATTTTATTTGCAATAAATTTAATTGCACACTGATAAGATTTGACCTCTACATACTCTATCACCAGAAGTTGCACCTTAGCAATAGTTTAAATTTTTAATTTCCGTAATACCTATTCATCTCTCCTGTAGGTGATAGATCTAGCCATGACAGATACATTGAGAAGAATAAGAGGAGTATTTGGTTTTCTCTCTATGAATTCTTTGTGAAACACTATGAGATAATACTTATGGGTTTTCTTTGGGCTTAATCTAGGTTTGGAAAATATTCGAGCGTGTAAATGATTGTAGTTTTTTTTTTTTTTTTTTGATTGATTAATTGATTATTTATTGCTGGCTCTCTCCATAAAGTAGGTACAGACACTAGGACCAAACTGTATATATATTTCATGTTCTTTATTTTATTTTTTATTTTTTTTGGTTTTTTTTTTGGTAACCCAGGGAACCCCCGCACGGCCGGCAGCCGGAGGGTAAACCCTGGGGTGACACGTAAGCGGGAGGACCCACCACCCCCGGCGTCACACTTGAGGTAGAGACGAATGAAGAGAGTTTAGAGGTAGCAGATGGAAGAGCTATTCTAAATTGAGGTCCAATGTTTGGAATCATCAATTTTATCATTGTAATGAAGTAGGTCATTATAGGAGAGATCGTCCGAAGTACAAGGGTGAAGGAATTAGGGTGAAGTTTACAGGTAATTATAATACTTTTACCACTATAGATAATAGTTTTATTGATATTGATGTTATATTAATAGTCATGGCGAGTTCATCAGGTGACGATTGGGGTGTTTGATTTCAAATGTTTTTATCATGGGACTTCTCATAGACACTAGTTTACTACCCATCAGTGTGAAGAAAGTAGGTGCTTATGGAAACCATGCTGCTTATGAAGTAGTAGGGGATCGAAACAGTCGAATTAAGAGACACGGCAGAGTGGTGAGAACACTGACTGACGTAAGGCATGTACCTAGAGTTGAAATATAATCTTATCTCATTGAGTGCTCTCAACAAGTTCGAATACAAGATCTCCGTTGAAGTTGGAATTTTAAAGGTCTCTCGAGGTGTGCTTACTATGATGCAGAGGCAGAAAAACTGCAGGTTGTATGTCCTTTAAGGAACGACAGTTATTGGCTCGTTTACTAGATTCTTTAATACTTCAAGTCAAGACACAACACGGTTCTAGCATGTAAAACTTGGACACATGAATGAGAGGGAGATGATTGTTCTAAGTTAGAGGAGTTTATTGGGTGGCCCTTGAATTGAGAAGTTGGACTTCTTTGAGAACGGCGACATGGTTAGTCAACGGAGAGTGCTGCTCCATATGGCAATTCACCATAACTTAGAGATTGTAGACTATGTACACCTAGACTTATGGGGACCTTCTCAAGTTTTGTCCAAGGTGGTGCCAAGTACGCATGGCAAACGCATCACAACTGAACGAAGTTGCATAACAAATTAATAGAATTATATTGAATAGAGATCACTATTTACTATCAAATGCTAGACTAGGCTGAAGTAGTAAATACCGCTTGTTGGTTAGTGAATAGATCATCATTACTAACAATTGATTAAAAAACTCTTGAGGATATGTGGTCAGGATAGTTTGTTGATTAAACTGAGTGGGAATGTTCAATTGCACTGCTCATGCTCATGTGAGTGATGCCGCACTAGAGCCAAGACAAGGAAGTGTGCATTCCTAGGCTATGCATGTGGGGGTGAAGGGATACATATTATGTTGCACTAAAGAAGATTCACCCAGTTTTATGTATAACAGAGAGGTTACCTCTAATAAATATGCTTTATTTCAAAAGAGGAGCGAGGGATCAATTCCAAAGAAAAATCTGGACAGCGTTTGAAAACAAGTTGAGCTTCAAAGAGAGCTTAAAGATGTTTAGAGTACGATAGATGTAACAATGTCTGCAAAATCGCTATTCCATACTAGCTAATAATTGTTCCAAGGTCATAGTTGATGGAGCTTCAAGGCATTCAGTGGAGGTGGATGATATAAAGCGAAATTGTATGCAAATATTGAAATAGATAATTTGGTTGCAGCAAAGACAACTACAGGTTGGGAGATGCATAGAGTGCAGACCGCCGGAGTATATTGAATGGTCTGGAGGAGTTATGTTGGAAAAGTGTCGAGGCAATACGACTAATCTAGGCATGCATGATGATGTTGTGAAGTGGATCCTCCTAATTTTATTGGGGACGATTGATGTTGGGGTATGTTTCAGTGGATGTTGTTAAGGTAACATGGAAATAATTGGGTTTGTGAACCCTAGTCATGCAGAGAACCAATAAAGATGAATGATTAATGAGAAGTTATGCTTCACTTCTATTAGTTATGTTGTGTTTTGGAAGATGTCATTAAGAGACATGGTGACTACCAAAGGAGTTGAAGAGGTGGTGTGGTCTAATGACTTGGTTATTGATGTTGGCATTGGACATTCGGTCAATGTGATGTTCAATAGGGATCAGAGATATCACTGGAGAATTAATTATTGGTGATCGAAATTTCTATGTTAGAATTAACACGTCAAAAGAAGATGCAATTGTAAAGAAGTTTCTTGTGGTGAAGAATCCTAAAGAGCAACTTCATTCCTCTAGACAAGTTCAAACTTTACTTGGACTTGATAAATGTTCGTGATAGTTAAGCGTTGGGAGAGTATAGATGGATAATGAGCATTATGACTTGGCTCCAACATCGAGCTAAGATGGAGATTGTTGTGAATATGTCTCTACTTTGAGCGAGTTTTCTAATTAAAGTAGATTTCCTGAAAAAAGGTTCCTACTTTGAATAAGAAAAATACATAGCGCGCGCAGTCATATACACATATATACATATCTTCTCTAATATATATTCTACTGTGATATCATATACAACAAGACAAACAAGAGGAGTATTAGATTTTCTCTATGTGAGCTTTTTGAGTGAGTTCTTTGTGAGAGACTATAATTTTATAATTGTGGTTTTGCTCTAAGCTTAATCTGGATTTGAAAAGTACTCGAGTGTATGAACGATTTTAACTCTGTGATTCTCCTAGTGATTAGTGAATTATTTATTATTGACTCTCCCCATGAAGTAGGTTCTGACCCTTGGATCAAATCATGTAAATCTCTCATATATTTTGATTGTTCTTCGTTTATTTCCTTGGTTATTTTGTGCTAATTTAATTACAAGATCCGGATAGTTTCTACATCATGTTGTAACAATCAAATATGCTTGCACAAGAATGAAACTTGAAAAAGAGAAGGTGATGACCATACAATTAAAGAAAGATGTATATATTTCTTTAGACCAAATTATATATTGGCATCTGGTGATGGAATCGACTGAACTTATCATGAATACGACAATTTGGATATGTTTATATTGCTGAGATTATAAAATTCTTCTTTAAGGCGCACCATCGTTAGCTGCTTGATTTACCTGATAAGGGTTTGACTTTGCTTATCGAGTATTGAGATTTGCTTGAACGGGCGATGATAAACAATCCCAAAAGCGGTGATAATGCAGACATAAGCTCCACTAAGCTTTCGTGCCTTGCGTCGAAAAAAAGCTGGTGCATCTTTTTATATTTTCCCTCGAATACATTATTAGTCTGTACCAGCCGAAAGTGACTGCTTCCTTCCTTTTCTTTATTTTTGCGTCATGCATTTTATTAAAATAATGTGCGTATACATACGTATCGTATACTTATGCGTGTACGCGGTGATGGTCAATTGGTCATTATATCCCAATTAGTGTTCTTGGCGACCGACAGACAGCTAAAGGAGTGAGGCAGTGAATTGTGAAGATGACTGACGTATGTGTCAGAACGTACGTAAACATTTTGTCACTTGATGTAAGTAACCCTTGCTCCTGAAGCAGCGTAATAAGTGAAAAAAATGAAAGCTAGATTAAGGGAGCATGATTAAAAAAGAATTGGTCGATCTTGATCTTGAGGATAAGATCAAAATATTATACATGAAATTCTATAAGGGGAATTAATATACATATAATTAAACAATGTAACAAGCACCTAACAGCCAAAGGTAGCAGGAGCACTATTGGGTTTGGTGTTGTGGATCAAACACAATATGAATCAAAAGCGGGTGTTGAAAACATGGTTGATGAACAAGGATCGATTTAAAATAAAAATGTAACCGGATAAGCTCCTTATTAATGACGTGATAGATAGAACTAATAATAACACAAAAAATTAACTTTGTGCAAGGTATTTTGGAAAACTTTTGTTTCTGGGTGACACCAAATAGGGATCTCGATATATGTTAGTATACATGTAAATGTCATTTCTGATCTCTTTCATTCTACTCAGCCCAATCCTCCATGTCTATGGCCCCGTACAAACAAATTTCATGAAACGGAGGGAAGAAAAGCAGAGCAAGAGCAATTGGCCATTTGCTCACTTCGGCATTTCACTCGAGATCGCGAATTAACAAAATGCAATGCTAGTAGCAGCAGTAGTAATCGTCATGATCGAGTGCAGAAGCTCGCATCAGCTTAGGACGGTTCAGAATTGCCGACATGGCAGTGTATTTGATGCAAGAATGCTTTAGTTCTGATGACCGTGAAGATCTCACGGTCTCAAAGCTGACGTTCATCAGACCTTACCTGAATGTGCAAATCCCAAGTTCGAGTGTACTTCAGCCCGAGATGGTTGCGAAACCTGTGAAGCAGGGAGGACTATATGGACCTGACTGAATCGCAGTCGACAGATGTGACTTTCCAGGACTGGACTTCCGCAGTGCCGTAGGAGACATCCCTTGAAATAGCTTCAAGAAAAAGCCAGGATCAGACACTTCTTCGATATGGATACTGCCTGTGACTTAACTTTTGGTGTTGGCTGTTATAGTTCGAGAGCAGAACTGTCTGCTGTGTGTCGACATTGCAGACAATGGGATGGTTCTGCTCTACCAGGTTTGAATTCAGGATACCAACTCAAATAGTAACGACTTACAAGTAAATCATATCATTATATGGCAAAGGGAAAACGAAAATGATAATGATTCAAGTGAACAGAGTACAAATGAGCTAAAGCTAATCTGTTATACAATAGGACAAGATTACTCTGTTAATTCTTCAGGGATCATCATACATCGTTGCACTGTCGCCGCTGAGCTTGATAGCTCATTGAGTTAAATTGGTGCTTCCATGGATGCAACTTCGGACAATTCGCTATGTACAATCATCAACATTTGACGGACCAATCATTTAGTTCCTCAATCACTCTGAAAATAGTGGGTCTATTATCGGGCAATTCACTGGTGCAACGTAATGCGATCTTCCCAAGAATAGCCGCCTCAGGTTCAGTGAAATTTCCTTTCAGATTGCTATCAATAAAGTTCTCGAAACTGCAACACTCTGCTGCTGACCGCATTGAGCTGGAAAGTAGTCGCTTACCCGAGAGGATCTGGAAGATGATTACTCCAAATGCGAAAACATCACTTTTCTCTGTAAAACGACCTGTTGTAATGTACTCTGGTGCCATATAACCCATGGCGGCACTAGTCTTGAGAGCTGAGTATATGACATCATCGGCGAGAAGCTTTGGAAGCCCGGAATCCATTATGAGTGGGTTGAGCTGCTGGTCAATGAGAATCTTCTCAACAGAAATGTTTTGGTGAACAACTGCAGGCTTGCTGCCTTCACCGTTATGCAAGTATCCAATGCCTGCTCGAATAAAAATTAATGAATAATAATTAGAGTAGACAGAACTAATCTAAATGGGAACTCTTGTTTTAGCGTCCAGGTTAATTTTTGAGGAAGAGTACACTCACAAGCACAAAACAATGATGTTCGAGCAATATACTATGCAAATGCCAGTAAAACTGGTTCTATGAAAATGAAACTGGCGGAACCTATCTGTATTCAGCATCAAGCTCAAAGGAAGTTCAAACTGTAAAGCACAGGCATTTGGAAAATGAGCACAGGAAACGAATTCAAGAAGAGAGTTCTTTGCCCAGAAATGGCCAACCATTTCATCCCACTGATGTTTCAAGAACTTTTCCTGCTGTAGAATTATAAACCAAGCGCAAATTATAGGCTTCAGAAGAACTTAAGCTACCCATGAAGCTAGAAGGCCAGAAGTAAATGTTCAAAACTTAAAGTGCACTTGATGAACTGCGTGAATGCACTTGATAATTGGTACTTCTCAAATTTAAAGACTTAGAAGCATTAAGCTAGAGAAAAAAGTTCCAACAACTAATTCAGAAAGTAAGAGAAAACCAGAAATATCTCTTTTAAGATCTGAAAGAAAGTAAGACTTACCCTCAGCAATTCCTTTGATGATAGAAACCCTTGTGGACCAATCAAGAACCTGGATGCTTCCATCTTCTAAATCAAGATATTGCGATAAGGTACCCTTGGGAGCGAAATCATACACAAGAAAGCATTCACCCCTGCCCTTGGAGCAACAAACACCTCTCAATCTAATGAGGTTTTCATGTCTTAGCGAAGTTACCAAATTCAGTCCATTCACAAAGTCGACTTCCTCTGATTTGCAGCTCGTCACATTGATGCTCCTGATAGCCACAAGAGTCCCATCCCTTAGTATGCCTTTGTAGACCGATAAAAAAGTGCTCCTTCCCAACAAATTAACCTCCGAAAAGTATTGGGTCGCTGACTCAACTTCTTCCAACGTGTACCTAGGCGCCTGCAGGGATAATCCATTTCCACAGCGGCCATCATCCAGAGGATCCCATCCACTAGAATACTCGAGGCAGACTAGGGGAGATGCACTTCTGCTGTATAAGTCTTTTGACTGGTCGGTACTAAGCCTACCATCAGAAGCATCAGCTGTACTACCAATCTTTTGTTTCCCTCTACGATGTCGATAGAATGTTAAAAGTCCTGCGCCAACCAATGTGACGGTGACAGAGACAATCCCAGCAACAAGAGCTGCTTGTGGGAGTTTCGATGGTTCTGAGCAATGGCTTTGGTTGCAATGTGTCTTCACGTCTGCTGTCCTTGGGATCAAATTCTGACCGAAATTGTTGCAATTTCTAAGAGAAGAAAATCCGGATCCGCATAGACCTGGGTTATTCTGATAGTTAAATCTCTCCCCCAATTTCTTCAGAGCTTCAACATACATGAACAAACTTCAGTTAATTCTACGAAACGAGCTAAACGAGGAAAATTCATCATTAAAGGTCAAAGCAATAGTTTGAAAGAGGAAAAAAAAAACACTGACTGGGGAACTGAACTCACCAGGAGGGACAAATCCAGAAAGAGAATTGTTTTGTACATCCAGAGTCTGCAGTCCTTGAATCTTAGCTATATCCACCGGGAACGTACCGCTAAACCGATTAAAGGCCAAGTCGAGACTCTTTAAGGTCTGCAGATTGGCCAAGCCATGAATATCACCGGAAAAATTGTTATGCTGCAAGGCAAGAACGCTCAGGTTCTTCAATGATTTTATTTGCAGGGGAATAGTACCATTGAGCTGATTACAACATAGCTGTAGCACTGAAAAGGAAAAGAACGTGAAATCAAAAGCCAGATTATCAAAAGATTAGATGCCAAAGAAAAGTGTCTCAACCATCTCATCTGCTAAAAGACAAAGCACGCATGTTCAAAACACTTGAAGCAAAAACAAAACTCACCTTGAAGGCTAGCCATGCTTCCAATTTCAGAAGGTATACTCCCAGTTAAATTATTCACGTCGAGGTAGAGATCTGTCAGCTCGGTCAGACTAGAGATTTCTCTTGGAATCTCTCCGGTCAAGTAATTGTAGTGCAGGTACAAGCCCGATAAGCACTTCAGCTGAGCCACTGCGGGAGGGACCTTCCCCGACAGGCGCTTCCCTTGCAACGAGATGTTCGCCACTTTCTGATGCTCGTTGCACGCCACCCCGTCAAACGAGCCGCCGCAGGGGTCGCCATTGCTGGTCCACGAAGTGAGGACCTTGTTCTCCGGGTCCAAGGAGGCCTTGATCTCCATGAGCGCCTCCAGCTCCGCATTCCCGCACACGAGCGCTCTCGAGCCAAGCACGAGCAGGACGAAGCCAACCAGGAGCAAACGTGCGAGCCCCATTACACTTCCCGTCCCTCCAAAACACCGCAAAAGGATCCGGTTTTCACTCAAAAGTGTCGGTTTTCAGACCGGAGCAGGGACTAGAAAAGGCCGTATCGTGCTATCTGGGTTTGTGGAGTAAATGAACTGCGAGTCTGAAACCGCTTTCGCTTGTCTGGGTCATGGGTCTTTTCGTTGGCTTCTTCTGGGATCCAACGATGGCGATGAAGGAGAGCAAAGAGAGAGAGAGAGAGAGAGAGAGAGAGGGGAGGGTACGTAGAAACTTCAAAAGGAGAAGGACATCTGCATTGAATGGCCGCTTTTCTTTCACCCCTTCTGACACGATTCACACCTGCACTCGGGATTAGATTCCGAGAGAATGAATTTCGGTTTATTACAGCAACGTTGGATTTCGACCTCTTGGAATTTAAATTTCTAGGAAAGGGTGATCAGATATGGTGGTCCTAAATTGGCTAACTTTTTGAAGCTAAAGAAAGAGCTCTTTTCGGGAAAAGAAGGTGTCGGATTTCTTGCAGTAATCAGCTCATTTTCTCGCAAAGATTGATCTTTTTCCCTTTTTCCTCCTCCCCATTAAAATGAAAAAAATATTTTGGCCAAACATGATGAAGAGAAAGTATTAAATACTGTTGGTGAAACTAATTTTTGAGACATGCGTGGTCTTTAATTATTTTATGTTGAAGTTGGCCGCGGTAGAATTTAATATCTTAAAAAATATATTAATTGCTCTTGGAAATTATTTTTGGAATAATCAAAGAGAAGTCCTATGCAGAGTTCTAAATCACTGCATTGTCGAAAATTCTGCTAATCACACCTTAATTTCTCAATTATCGAGTTTGAAAGTAGTAAATGAAGCAGGATTTCTTTGTATTGGGGCACGATGGTTTAAAGCAACACTCAATTCATGGTTGGGTAATGTGATTCCTCTTCATGCAGCAAATAAAACTCCTGTAAATGGAAAACTGAGGAAGACATTGAAACTACTGTAGTTTCTATTTGGTAATGAATACCGTATCAGGCGAAGTGGTTGTGCCGTGCCTCTCATGTTAAAGATCAGGGCTTGAATCTCAGTTATGCAACTTAATTTTTTTTACCCCAAGTGATTAACTGAGTGATTAAGTGCTCGATTAGAAATAAATAAGGAAAAAAAAGATCTTACGTTTAACTCATGGAATCACCCACTTGTACTACCTCAGGGACCACATTCGTTGCCCCATGGATAGAGCCGTACTTGACATACATGAAGGGGACCATTTGAGTATATCTGTGAAGATTAGTCGAGTCGAAAGGTTCGGATGCCCGTGCTAAAAGAAAAACCAAATTATCACTTGCTAAATATTTGATTTTCTTGCATCAATGAATATAGATTAAGCTGTTCAACCTGTGGCCCCATGATCTTTTTAAAGAAGGCATTGAGATAAATAGAATTTTGAAATAATCATGGCGCAACCGAAACTAAAGAAATATCATGATAGGATATTCAGTGACGGAGCCATGATTTTGAGCGAGGGGGCAAAAATTTAACAATGATGCAGCTATTTATTTTATTTAATTTTCGTTACTAAAGAATATGTCAAATGAAATCGACTTAACACATTAATAAAACATACATTAAAATTTTAAAAAAAATCACCTAAAAGGGAATTGAATTTGATCTATTAGCTTCTAAACTTTGAGAGTCCAATTTCTCGAAGAAGGATTTTGTAGTCCTACGTTGTCCAATAATCAATTAAACGCCAAGTTCCTTGATATAATTAAAAAAAAAAAAATCTTCCTTTAAAAAATCACAACTAAATAATGAAAAAATTGCAAAAAGAGTACACAAATTGCTCAAGATAGATTTAAAAAAAAAATCATCTAGAGTTAGTAAGTGTGAAAAATAGTACTGAACATACCTTGATTCGTTTGTTTACGAGGGTTGAAAGATTGAGAAGTGTAATTTAAAGAAGTGATGAACAAAATCATAAGGGGATCAAAAGGTATGGATAAAAGCTAGTCATTCGGAATTCGTGAATCTTACTTTCTAAAGTTTCCTCTTTTTGAAAGACATTTAAATTAGTTACTTTATTAGTATCTAATGCAAAAATTTACTTTTGATCATAACTTTTCTTTTATAAAAAGATAAGACCCTTACAAAAAAAGAAAAAAGAAAAAAAAGGATTAAAATTGATGAGACACTCCTTTTTATGCAAAAGGTGATTAGACCCTTTTATTTTTTGGGGGAACAAAGTAATAAGGCTTAATTCCTGATCTGTATTAATAGGCCATAACCCACCCTCCAAATATCCCGTGTCTCTATAGTCGCTTTTGTCTAGTAGAACTTCATAAGATTTCTGTGGATATTTCAAAATAAACTTTTGAAATGAATGGGTGGTATCATATTTGAATTATTCAGCATGATCGACCCGAATGGTTGATAGGTGGACATGGGAAATTGGCCCTCCTAAGAAATTTGACCATATTGTTTGACTCGAAACCAACTCCAAGACTTTCTGTGAATTCATTTATGGATGAGCTCAAGTAGCCAAGTTAAACCGAAAGACCCTCAATCCGGTTTGTCTACTCATTCTATCAGTTTGCTTTCAAGAGATAAGCCTTGAAGAGCTTAATTAAGTGTTCTCCTTCCACCTATAAATACCTACCTAACATCAATCAATTGAATCCAATCGAGCATTATTTCATTATTTATGAGGGTTTTCATCTCACTTTCGGCGCAATGGTATGAAAGATAAAGGACCGAGGCGGGGTTACACTTTCAAATTAGGTGTGAAACTCTCCACAATCGCCTCCATCCCTTTTTAAAAGTATTTCTGCACCAACGGTTCACAGAGGGGAAACTACTTTTCTATTATTACTGGTTATATCCATCCTGCAATCTTGACTCTTCGACAAGATCCTCAATGCTCGCCCTTCTTTTATCTTTCTCTGGTGGAGAAGTCAGAGGATTGATTGGTGGGAAGACCTAACTTTGGCGGTCTCGACGGGGAGTTGTGTGGCAACCCCACATGGCAAGTTTTGACTATAGTCCATTTTATATGTACCAATTATGGCGAGATTTTTCGAGAACTTTTGCTGACCTAAAATTTGAAATTCAAGACACCGTTCGATATAGAAATGAACGGGGATAATATTGGGAATGCTGAATCTAAGCATGCACCACCGAGAGGTAAAGTTGTAGCAATGGATGAAAATCTCGATGTAAATTCATTATTAAAGACGGATTCGATGATCGACCGTCAATTTTGGATATGCTCTTTAAGCATATTACTCTCGACTTTATTCTAGTAATTCATCTTCCGATTTAGAGTTTGTTTTGTTTTGAATTTGTCTAGAATTTATCTTGATGTGCAATTAGATTGTGTTTCTCTCTTATATATTCGTAAAATGAATACAATATTTCTCGGACAAACAACAAAGAAAGCCTAAATGAAGTCCAAACATTAGTCTTTTCTAGAAAGCGAAGTACGTGAGCTGTGAATTTTTTCGCTTCTCATGGACAGCGCAGCCTCCGCTCCCCGGTCAAGAAGCTAGACCAGGTCATGAATGTTAGCCGTGCACGCGAGGGAATACAGTACAATGGAAAACCACATAAATGCTTCATCAGCCATCTTCCGTATTGGTCTCTTAGGAGACATCCGATAAAAAATCTTCCGTATTGAAGGTGGATTAGGGTTTGGGGAACTGTTCCCCCAAGAGACCACCCCCGATTCCGCTTCCGACACAGAACGGACCAGTAATACGACGACTTCGAATGCTCTCCCGAAGAAGCTAGACGCATCCCTCCGTCGCCCACGTTCTTCCTCAGACAACAAGACAAAACTGTCCGAAAGCTGACTTCACGTACGCGACCTTTGACGCGACGGCGCCCCTTGCGTTGATCGTCCAGTTTCCTAACTCGCGAACGTGGACGAACTTGACGATTCTTTAGCAGCCTTGGATTCTCTTTGTGTTAACTATTGCATATAGAGAAAAATACTAATATGATAATCATATAGTATTGAAGGCAGAGGAAACATCAGTCTTTTTATGCCAATTGAAAAGTGGGGTTGGTGGTACTCCTTCTTGGGTGGCTCCAACTATCATACTGATAAGACACAGCTTTCTGCCCATGTAATGTTTGTGCCTTGACAATGGCTCGAGGACGAAATTCAAATTGAGCAGCCTCATTTTTTTTAAGCTTGCCGAATGATAATAATTGAACGGGGAATTCAGAAACAGATAAATCACCTCATTTAAGAATGCATTATATCTGAAACATGGTAGCAAACATTAAAATCGTTTTTCATCGTTTTCTGTTCATTCTGTTGTGTTCTATATTATATTTGCTCCTTCGAGATTCCACGCAGAAGTTCCATACACTGTGCATAATGGTGGCCCAAGCGACTGATTAATCTAGGAAATGAAAGAAAACCACAAACTAGTGGGGGCATTCCTCCCTTCTTGTCAATCTTGTCCCCGAGCTTTAAAATAGAGTATCCCAAATGTCTAGTCATGTAATTATTTGGTAGATGGAAGTTTTGATGTTTTTCTTCAAACCAAGATTTGATTAATGCCGAACATGCTGGTGTCACTAAATTTGCGAAACTATCAGGCTTTTACATATAATTAATCTTATTATTGTTGGTTCGTGAACTATACGAAGTTCCATACTAATCACTATCATTTGAATCGAATAAATTATTCTGTTGGGAAGGTTTTTCTGGCATAATGATTTCCACCAAGAAAGTGGACCTTAGAAGTTGGATTCCTCCATCGAATATGGCACGGGGGAAAAGTAGTAGGTTTGCCAACTTTCAAATTTTGGAGCACAAATAGAATATGGGGTGGTCCCATGGACCCTATTTACGTGGCCATCCTTTTCAATGCACATGAAGAAAAAGGGGCTGTGATTGCAAAACTAACCCTCCTCTACTCCCCTAGAAACGTAGGATATAGTGTATTTATTCATCTATTCTTATCAAAGTACAAGGAATAGCAAATAATGTTAAGGAAAAGAGGTGGAAAATTGTCATCACCATGACGAGAAATGAAGTAATTTGATTTTGATTGAGACATTACTGGGGGTTGATGTGATGCGTAATCTCTCCACCATTCTCGTCATGATTGAGATGGAAAAAAGAAAAGGGGAAGGAGAGGGAAGTCATGCGGGTGCTTTTCAAAGGCGAAAAGGAGTCGAGATGTAAAAAGTTGGCACTTGCCACTGTCGTCAATTGGAAATGCATTAAATTCATATGAAGAGAGCGTGGGAGACCGACCTCAAATAATAGAGAGAAGCTTCGGGGATGAGGCAGACAAAATATGAACGCGTATCACTTTTTCTTAATATAGAGAAAAAACTACTTTGATTAGCTCCATAAATTTTTCCATATAAATGCATCGAACTAGTTAATTCATCAAATATGCGACATTTCGCTTACGAGAAAAGTGTGTCCGGATTAGCACTAGTCAAAAGGTGATGAGAAAAGTCAGATTTGGAGATCTATAAATTGGTTTAACTTTCACATGATCGTGCTGGCTTGAGCAAAGTAAAAAAGGGGGAAATCAAAATCTTTTCCTTTAAAGTCTTCACTTTTACTTAGGGTTTACTTCAATGTCATGATGATCTTTCTTATACCATTTTCCTGGTGCTTTATTCAAATTGCTCTTTGCTTTTTCAAGGTGCCCCATTTTCTCCATCAAAGGTTTTATTTTCTAGGCTTTGGCGTCTTGCTCGGAACACCTCAGATCCAATTTGACCGTTGATACCTTTTATGGCCTTGTAATTGTGATTCAGCATGAGCTATTACTTGTATCCGCATTTATATGATTGAGTCTAAAATGATTTTTGTCTCATTTCTATATTTTCTGTTTAGCTCTCATGTTCATATTACTCTGTAATCCGTGGAAAGTCCTCATTTTAGCCATTTTTAGTTTCTATTTCATAGATGAACACTTCATTGAGTGCTTTGTTTAACAGAAAATCTTGTCTCCTCGGTAATTAACATGCAATTCGTAGATTTGTCATTTTGCTAGTTTAAATATTTAATGAGCCCTTGTTCAATTTGAATTGGATTGTTTCACTTTGAATTTTTAAATTTGAATATTGTTATAGTGTTTTGTTTTTAGTTTGTCTTTATTCATTAGAGTAGATTCCTCAATGGCAGGCGTCAGAAAAATGAAGAAACAACATGCCACTTGCTTTCGCTTTGTAAAGCTTAGTATAGGTGACCAATTCCCCTCAGCTTATCTCAATCTTGAGAATTGCTCTGTTCTAAGGTGGCAAATTTCCCTTAACTTCTCTTAATCTTCAAATCACTTTATTTTATATATGGGATCTCTAATAAGAGTTACAGTATAATTAATTTCTCTTTACACTAAGTGAGCTCGTTTGATATGGTTGTGACTAATCGTTCTCTTGTTGTACTCTAGGGGTGCATGTTTTGATATTTCACGTTTCAAAACTGTAGCGCCTTAAAATTGAGTTAATTTCTCAAAAACTATAGTAAGTTACTGCCTTTTTTTTAAGACAGTACGGTTATAAAATCCCGCCAAACATTGTTTTCTTTTTTAATAGTTGAAACCGTTGGAGATAAGTTATATAAAACAATCTTTTACACAATTAATGTCATCGTTAGTCACTCGTGTGAAAGTACTAGGTCCCGAAGAAGTCGTTATAGGAAAATCAAAATAAAGATGCACTTTGACTGTCCATTTCGAAACATTTGTTTTCAGTTTCCATTGTGTTTTTTCAACAATCTAAAAATTTATGATGGTTTAGTTGAAAAAGAGAGGGATTTAGACCAAAATGTCTTTCGCAATGATTTCCTGTTTTGTGGAAAAAAAGTCTATCTTAGTTAGGTACGTTAGGACTCATGAAAACTCGGAAATCTAATTTGACACGGCATGAAATTTGGGGTTTTAGTGAATAAGTTGTTACTCAACATGATTATCACTTATAAATTCTATTAAAAATGAAAAATGGAAGTAAAGTTAATTTTGGAAAACCTATTAGCAAAAAAACCATCAATAAAATGATTTTATTGGATTCTTTTTCCATGTCAAGAACACTTAAAAATGAGGAAAAATGACACAAATGGTCGATGACCTTTAACTCAATGTGCAATATCATTTCTGATTTTTTTAATTTATTTGATGTGGTCTTTGAACTTTTGTTCAATGTGTAATGTTATTCTTGAAATTTGTATTTATTCAATATGATCTCTAAACATTTAGTACATGTTCAATTTAATCTGCACTATATAAAAATGCTTTATATTATCTCAGAACTTGAATTAATAAAAGACAATATTAAATATTTTCATGTAAGTGAGGGAATATATTGAACATGTACCGAAAGTTCAAGAATCGCATTGAACAAATTAAAAATTTAGGGACATCATTACACAGTGGACTAACTTACCTGATGACATGAAACGAATTGTAAGTTTGAGGATTAGATTGTATAATAAGTCAAAGTTCATGGATTATTTGTGTAATTTTCCATAGAATGAAAGACGAGATTTTTAGGATGGATTCTCGTTATTGTACCCTCTGTTGGGCCCAGTCACGGGAAAGCCTGCTAAGAACCTCGTCGGATGGACTCTGAAATGGCCTGGACTCTCGATCGCCATGAAAACAGCTTCATCTCTCTCTCTCTCTCTCACGCCCAGAGACGCAGATGTACGCACGCAGAAGACAGCTGTGGGTCGTGATAATGCAGCGGAAGGCTTGTTTGAAGAGAACCCAGAAAGTAAAACCTCGAACGAGCGTTCTGTTTTTCGGCAAGAAGACAGCCAGATAGCTAATACGCTCGTTTGGTCATATGTTTTTCAAGATTGCATAACGCCTGTTTGATGAAATGCTTCAGTGGAACATAGGAGCTGGCGATGTGGTTTTTACAGTTGATGGGAGGATGGAACGTGGGAGATGATTGTGTGGAAGTGGTGTATTCATGGTTCACGTAAAACTAAGCTTTACCCATCAATCGAATTGGGATCCGTTTCTAGATCCCCGACCTTGAACAGGACAACGTCCCAGTCTCTGCTTCGGGAATCGTGAAGGTACGAATCCATATGTACAGGGTTGTGTGCGATTAAGCTTCGAAGGTTCGGTTTTGTTCACATTGGAGATTTTGATTTCTGAAGCATAAGTTGGTGGCTTCTAGCTTGTTATTTGTCATGGTTGTTCATATGAAGATTCGAGGCATTTGCTGTTTTGCTAATTTCGGAAAACTCGACGCCCTCAAGTACACGTACACTGCCTTTGCTAGATATTGTCACTCTGAACTACTCGGTGTCACTTCTACTTTTTTGGAGCCATCACCTTCATCAAGTAACAAGAATAGTGTGGCCATCTTTTGGGATTTAGACAACAAGCCTCCTAATTCGTTCCCTCCGTTCGATGCTGCTATCAAGCTAAAAGCTTCAGCTTCTTCATTCGGTGTGGTCCGGTACATGGTGGCTTATGCTAATCGTCACGCATTCAGCTACGTCCCTCCAGATGTTAGGGAGCAAAGGAAAGAGAGGAAGGTGTTGAACAAGTTGGAAAATAAGGGTGTGATCAGGCCGATGGAGCCATACTTGTGTTGGGTCTGTGGGAGGAAATTCTATACGAACGAAAAACTCATTAATCATTTCAAGCAAATCCATGAGCGTGAACATACGAAGAGGGTGAGTCAAATAGAGTCCGCGAGGGGGAAGAGAAGGGTGAACTTGGTTGCCAAGTACTCGATGAAAATGGAGAAGTACAAGAATGCCGCGAGGGATGTTTTGACCCCAAAAGTTGGGTATGGTTTAGCAGGTGAGTTGAAACGAGCAGGGTTTTTTGTGAATATGGTCTCAGATAAGCCTCAAGCGGCAGATGTTGCATTGAGGAATAATATAGTTGATGTGATGGATAAGAGGAAGGCTGATTGTTTGGTCCTGGTCTCGGATGATTCAGATTTTGTGGATATTTTAAAGGAAGCAAAAATGAGGTGTCTTAGGACAGTTGTTGTGGGAGATATAAACGACGGACCTTTGAAGAGAACAGCAGATGTTGGGTTCTCATGGAGAGATATTCTGATGGGAAAGGCTAAGAAAGAAGCTGCATCAGTTGTAGGCCGTTGGAATGACCGTGACATTTTGAAGAGGCTGGAGTGGACTTACAACCCAGAGGTGGATAGAAAAATGTCTGATTATTTTGATGAGAGTGAAGGCATGGATTTTGAAGACAGTGATAGCGGGGTAGATGGTGACTTTATAGAAAAAGATAATACAAGAGCTTGGTGGGATCTGGACTCAGATGATGAAGTTGCTTCTTCTCATTTATCTCACCAATCTTCATGATCGTTGATGAAGGCAATTGATTTGGCACATATATCTGTAGATGCAGAATCAGTTAAGTCATCGATGTTTGACACTGCATCCTTCAGGCTGAACTTTCTATGTCCCAGTTCTGTGGGCTGGCTAGCTAATTGGGGATGATGATGCGGCAGTGCGATCAAGCTTAAGGCTTTAAGTTAAGTTGAACTCCTACCTGAGCAGGTACTAATCAGAATGTAGTAGCATTACTTGACATACTTGTGATAGCTTTTCCCAAGTATTATTAGTCATGTTCAAAAATAAAACTTTTTTGGGCTAAAAATCTGCGTGTCATCCTTAGTGATGCTTTTGACATGACTCTTGAAATTGGTTTGTTGCGCAACAGCTACTTCTGCATTTTGATCCTACTAATCAATGTTATATTATGTACAGTTTGTTCTCTACACTTGAAAGTGGTGAGTGGTGACTATTAATGACTTATACCTCTAAGCTGATCTCATTTAGAACACTCAGCTGATCCTTTTACTCAAATGACAAATAGTTCTTTGCTCAATTGTTTGAACGCTTTAGAGTTCAGAATTTGGTTGCCATCAAGTCCCTTAAAACCTGATTCTGATAACAGTTGCTCCTTGTTCCAGATCCAGTACTATTTTCATGCCGCGGAAAATGAGCAATAAGTTTGGGCTGAACCATCAATGGATTATCCTCTTGCATGATCTGTCATGGGTTACTTCAACGGCCTTAGGATGCTCAAAATTAAGATTCAAGTGTTTTAATTGAATGTGAACTCTGAGAATTTTAAATCTTAAGGCATTTTACATTCTCTCTGCTGAAGCTTTTCTTTTGGGATTTTGAGCTCTGTTTCTCTATAGCTTGATACATGAGTTTTTAATATATTTATTTTTTCCGATTAAACAGAAGAGGAATGTTAAACATTACATTTTACTGGACTTGTGATTGCTTAGGATCTAATTTATCTTGTTGAAATTGGTGTGGATGTGAATATTATGGAACTGAAAGTCAGCTATCCATCTGGAAGAAATGGACACATCAGTTTGATGATATTAATTGAGATTGTCTATCCCATATTTCTGCATCTAATTGGTGAAGGGTTGGGCACAACACGATAGAATTGCGATCCAGTTTTATCAGGGAGCGGTCTGATCAGGATCAGACCAGATGCTTCACAGTAAAAGACCAAAACCAAAATTCAATTAGAATTAGGCTTCCCGGTAAACGATGTTAATTTCAGGATCCATTTGATACTTTGACTTAACAGAAGAGGACCCTCCCATGCTGAGTAACAAACAAGACTAAAACTAAACTCTCATGGCTTATAAGCCGCCCCGTTGTGACTGTTATGGAGTTAATCGAACCAAAGGGTTTGCATTGGATCATGTAACGATTGCTTTATATAGGATCAGATGAAGGGAAGTTATAGTCTGACAGGATCAGAGGCTTGCAGGGACTTAAAAAGCTCAAATCTTCCAGTTCAGCATCACTATGCAGATTGTCATCAGGCTTCTTCCACGTGGCGGTTAGCAAGTGAACTGCTCCACGGCCGAAAGCTTAATACGAGAATCTGAATTTGTCATAAAGTGCTACTTTTCCGTCAAAATATAGTTACCCTGCATCCTGTAATACGATGCTTCTGGTAAAGCAGATTCTTTGTAATACTCTGGCGTTTTGCCAATATTTTTAACAATGGTACCGGCATCTGTGTAAAAAGGATACTCATGTTCCCTCAAAACGGTTCTGGCATTTGAGTACCAAGCATGCTCAAGTTCCCTCAGACTAGACATTCTCGAGTATAGACTGTCTGTCTAAATGGATGCAGCTATCTGGAATAAAATGTACTTGCTCGATCGTTGGTTTCATATTTCTTCAATTCGGTTATTTGTTTAACTGCCTCGGATTTATGCCGAGTTCAAAGGTTTTATAGTATTGGAGGAGAGTGATCTGTCATCTATGTAATCATCTTGCGCCTACTACTTCAGGACCATGCTTCGACTTAAAGGCCACCACAGTGTTTTAAGCAACTTCATCAATGTCACCTGTTATCAATCCTCATCATTGAGGAAAAAAATAAAGGCCTCCTCTATGCTCCTCTGACTGAACATTTCAATCACCAGTTCGAGCCTAATCACCATTAAAAAGACTTAACTAATTATGTGGTATCCACATAAAAATCTCATAGACTCATCAATATATTGAAATCAGCAACATAAACTAAGCAACTACATTATACTGGCGCAAAACAGCCACATTCTTGTCCCACTCCGGAGCATAACCCTGAAAACCAATTTTCATTTTGCATACCTAGCAGAACATCAATACAATCAAAGTAGACCTTAGGATGGATACATAATCATACCAATTGCAACTATAATGTCCATGTAACCCTGCAAAATTGAGGGGAATCGCAAACGTTTGTGAAATATTTGCAAATTGTTAACAATGCGCATTGGACAAGGCACTGATTGTTAACAAACTGCAAAATCTAAATAAAAGCTTCTGAACTTGATCAGATTCACTGCTGCACAACGAACCTTTAAAAGTCATGCCCATCGAATGACAACAATTTCCTGAGATTCTCTAAACAATAAAATCAATTAATGGTGACAAAAGGTGATTGACAATGCTTCAAGTGGGCACAGGAAAACATGAGCAAAGACAAACACATAACAATGTCAACTCCAGCTGGAAGAACTAAAACTACTTTAGACAGAAGTAGGTGATCTTGTGGAATGAGACAAAGATGTAATAGAGGCAACCTCATCAAACACTTCAGGAACAAGACAAATGAAAAACTCATTGCAGCAAATTGAAATCTTATTCCCATCCATCAGAAAAGAAAAAGTTCCAACAATCAACATATGATTGTAATCTCTACAGTCATGGACTGTACAATATTTCAGATCTAAAATAATCATAGAGTGCAGAAAGGAACCTATATTTGGGAAAAATTGGTGCGATGCTCCCAATTACCATAGCACATACAGTTCAGAATGCCCTGCAAAAGAATGCTCCATCCTGCTGAATTCTGGACGGTACAGGACTCAGTTCCTTTTCTATGATGGTACCAATCGAATGAGCGTAGATAGAATCGAATTTAAGGATCACAGGGACACCAAGTCAATGTCGAGATCAATTATCATTTTTCGTAAACTAGCATTGGCATATAGAATTTCACCAGGAACTCCTTTTTGTCCCTTTATTGTAACTAATGTACCACTTCACAAATTTCTTCAACCCTGTCTCCAAGTCAGTGGTTGGCTTATATCCAAGCTCGCGCTGAGCCAAACTTATGTTTGCATGTGTAAATTTCACATCGCCATTCCTCGGCAAAGGCAAGAACTTCTTCCTAGCCTTAACCTTCAAAAGCTTTTCCAAAATGTTCACAAGCTTTGTCACGGGCACCGGGGATGTATTCCCCAAATTGAAAATTCGGAACTGCGCAGACCCCTTCTTCTTCCCACCACTCCCGGTACTTCTCTTGGCAGTATCCAAGGCAGACACACAACCCTTCACAATATCATCAATGAAGGTAAAATCCCTAGCAACAGAGATATGATCAGGCCCTTCGTATATTGTAATCTCCTTCCCTTTCAAGATATCCTCGGTGAAAAAGAAGTACGCCATGTCCGGCCTACCCCATGGTCCATACACCGTGAAAAACCGCAATCCAGTGATAGATAACCCATAAATATGATTATAAGTGTGTGCGATTTCCTCACCAGCCTTCTTCGTGGCAGCATACAGACTCGCAGGCTGATCCGTCCGGTCCTTCTCCGAAAAGGGCACCTTGGAATTGAGCCCGTAGACCGAACTCGAAGAAGCCCACACGATCGCCGGCTGCGGATTCGCGGATTTGCACACCTCCAGAAGGTTCACAAACCCGGCGATGTTGCTATGGACATAAGATGCCGGGTTCTGCATCGCATAGCGCACCCCGGCCTGCGCCGCGAGATGCATTACATGAGTGAACGGCACCACATCGAACAGCTTATTCAGGAGATCCTTATCATTGATATCTCCTTCGACGACGAAAACCCCTGCTTGATCCAGCATCTCTTGCCGGGCCCTCTTGAGCCTGGTGTCGTAGTACGCATTGAAATTATCGAGCCCGATCACGCCGTCGCCGCGGCGCTTGAGGGCGAGCGAGACGTGGGTGCCGACGAACCCGGCCGCCCCGGTGACCAGGACCGTGAAGCTGGACCGCGATCGGACACGGGCCGACGTCCGGATCCGCTTCTCCCAGCGCGACCCGCCCCAGGAGCCGAGGGACCGCCGCGGCGGCGGGGACGCGGCGGGCGGGGAGAGGAAGAAGAAGAAGACGAGGAGGCCGAGGAAGAGGGCCAGCCAGAGGGTGAGCTTGGACACGGAGGAGTGCAGCCGCAGGCGGTGGATGTAGGTCAACGACTTGTCGGGCTTGAACTTCCCCGGCGAGGATGGTACATTGTCCAGGTGGGAGAGCGAGATCGTCTTCAGCTGTGACATCGACGGAACGACGATTGCCCCCGGAAAATCACGATCAGCTCCGCCCGGGGGAGATCTAGGGTTAGGGTTTGGTGGGTACCGGACCGATCCTGATCTTGATCTTGATCTTGACGGCGACGGAACCCTACAGATTGCGAAAAAGCTCGGATATTTCCGGCCGCTCCGGCGATTCCTGGCAAATGGGTGTGAACGGGAAGGTCTCTTGTCCACACCTGGATCGTTGGTTGGAAGAATTCCTAGGGTTTATATGGTGGGTCTGCGATCAAGATCAGGGGGAAGTCGACGAGGAAGAGGAAAGTCTGACCCAAAAAAAAAAAACAAATCTTGGAGAGAGAGAGAGAGAGAGAGAGAGAGACCAAGAAACAAACGAGGGAAAAAGGAGACTAGAAAAACACCCCCAACAAGCAACAGTACAGTAGAGAGAGAGAGAGAGAGAGAGAGAGAGAGACAGGAGAGAGAGAGGGGAGATTTTGAGCAATTTCTGCAGGCCTCTTTGGAAATTTCTGATTTGGTGTTTGACACCGAAGAAGTAGATTTCGGGCTGATCTCGTTTTAAATGAGTTCCCTTTCCAAGATCCCAATTCTATTTTGTGCCAGCTTTTAAAAAAAATAAAATAAAGTAACCCAATCCAGAATCTAGGAACAAAAAAAATTATATTATCAAGGTTTTATTTATTTATTTATTGTTATAGGAAATGGTTTTCGTAATTCATTGATGGGACACTCATTTTTGTACATTTTTTTCCTGATTATAAAGATATGGATGGTCGCCACGATTTTATTTATTCTAGTTTCATCTGTCCATTGTTGCTACTCTAGTTAGATAGACATCAGAATTTAAATGATCTGGTGCATTCAATTGGGAGCATTGGAGTTTGTTGAATAAGCAATCTGATAAATAAATAAATAAATAATCCAAGCTTTAAATGATCCTATATATTCCTATTCTTTGTAGTCGCATCCAACTAGCTACAGCTCATGCTTAGTAATTACAATTTCCCTTTTTTGTGAACTTTCTTGCACGTCGAACATCATCCTCTACAAATTGCCAAGCTTGACCCTGTATTGGAAATTCACCCCTTGCTAATTAAGGGCTACAAAATTCAATGTGGCCCCACAAATAAGGAAAGGTGAAAATTATGATTTCGATAGGTATGACTTTTCCAGTATTTAACAAGACTCAATGAAATGAAAAATCAATGCATTTTTAGGTATGAGATTTCGTACATTTTGTTATGTGTAAGCATGTATACAAATACCATCACGTACATGACACATCATATGGTGTATTGATGCCATTTTTTACATAAGTGATACTATTCGTTGATAATTTTTATATATGTACCGAGAGTAACATCACGTAATGTAATTGTGGACTCCATATCAATAAATTAAGACTTTCTTGATTCAATGTGCACCACATAAGCAAATGAAGTGATGAAGAACCAAGTCTTTCAAGAGACGGAAACAAGAAAAGGTGTGAAAACTTGTGATGATGGCAAGAGGTGTGAAAAGAGAGGCTTGTGACGAAGGCAAAGAATATTTAAGCCACGTTCACGTTGACTTTCAATTAGCATTCACCGAACCAAGCCACACCAAATACTATTTTCCGAAAAATCATCATGAGAATTAGAGCTGAAGAAACGTGTGCATCCTATATGGCTTTATATAGCATGTTCTTGGGTTCCATTCCCAATGAGTGCATTCAAAAGATGTTTCCTTACTTTACCCTTCATTAATAGTGTTTAGTGTAAAGTGCATCACTTCCAATTGCGATTTTTGATAGATCCAACGACATGAGCACATTGATCCACTCTTAGATCAACTTTCGAGGCTCGTGAACTAAATAAGTTCAGGTTTTTGGCCTTTACATGCGACCTTAACCTTAAGATGTTTTGCAGGTAATTTATGACATTTGAATGTATGATCTCGAATTTTCGAATTGGAAATCCTCTGATGCCCCCAATCAATTATGCCAACCTCAAAAGTTAAGATGTGGTATTTTCTTCTCTTCATTCATGCATCACAAAAAGTTAAGAACAAAACGGTTTGATACAATTATGGATTAATGGCGTGCGGTAACTTATGTACTCAACCAAATTCATGGCAAATTAGTGAATACAAGTACAAATCAAAGTGAGATTTAAAGGAGAGTTAAAAGGTTAAATGAATAGGAAGTACATAGAAAGTGTGTGTTTGGCTAGCGTGCACCAAATCAATTATCTCACTCACCCCCAATGACTTTGCAAATTCAGGTTGAATCCATCAAGTTCCCAACATTGATCTCTTCATAGGATTTTACATGGTTATGGGATCCCATCGATGGTGAAGTTGCTGGCCCAAATGTCATCTTTTGGCCCAATGTGGTTTTGCCTACATAGGTCCAATTTCATCTTTAGGCTCAAGACTTTCCTTGGGCCATATGGGCTAAACTATTGGAGATGACATATAATTAACAGGCCAATGATCGGGCTCCATACTGACCAAAAAGAAAATGATTGGGCTCTGCACAAATTTCTAAACTTTATTGTACAAAGCTTTGCTTTTGAACGAGTCCGTTCACACTATGTTTGGGCCACTTGGAATCTGAAGCTGCTTAATGAGCCTTCTTTCTTGACATTCTCTTTCTCTCAAAAATCCTTATTTTATTTTATTTATTTATTATTTGGAGAGGATGCAAGATTGATACTTTTCTTTCAGTGTAAGAAATTCCGAGATAAGCAACTTATTGCTCCCTTGTGCTACATTTGGTGATCGATCCATGTAAAAATTAGGATATGATAAATTTTACTATATCTGGTATTCGATTGTTGTCCAAGATAGGAATAAGACCAGAAAAAGAAGGGATATAACCAAAATTAAGAAAATTCCCATGAGGGTGTAATAAAGGTTAAAAGGATTTTACATGTTTATGGTATAAGAGCAATAAAATAGTTGGCCACCAAGTGAATACCACCACCAAGATAATTGATCATCGTCATCTTTGACCAACGTGCGGTTGTAGTCACCTCAAACCACCACCGATTACGTCATGATCCCCAACCGGAGCTTTTGTATCGGCATCTCCACCTTCGCCCAAATCTAGGGTGATCGCTAAGCTTTCATTCATCCTCCCTTTTCATTCACTACTTGTGCCGTTTTTTGTTACATATACACTTCACCTATAAAGAGAAGTTTCGACCTTTTCCGTAGTTACTCACTCGGTCACACATTTGTCCTCATGGGAATCGAAGAAATCGAGCAAAGCATTCCGTCTTTTGTTTCGATTCATCAATGGAAATACGACAAGTCGGTGAGCTTTAGAGGTAAGGACATAAGGAAGACCTTTGCGGTCAATCTCTTCCATGCCCTAGAGATCTACTATTTCCAGGACAATGACAGAGTGGAGGCCAAGATAATCACTGCGTCCAAGTTGCTCGACGCGACTCGCTATTCTACGGTTTCCCTCGCCGTGTTCACCGCCCAACTGCGCCAGCAAGCGCTGATGCTTGAACGAGTTGGTGGAGATCCTAGACTGCAACAAGAGGTTCAGAGAGCATCTGGCTCCGCCCAAGGCCGCGGATGCCATCGGCGGCGATCACAGGTCCGCAAGGGTCGCAATGTCGAGGATCGAGATGGGACACTGATGCTAGCGGACCGTGCGATGATAGGGGACACAACGAAAAAGTTTAGACCATGAAACACAGCCTTAACGTGTTTACTCACATAGGCCGAGTTGTCTTCCTTTTCACTGGCCAAATCATGTATAGGGTCCGGTTTTGGTACATTATTCTTCGGATAATTGAAATTTCTTTGCTAAGTAAGGGGAAAATTTTGTCCGTCCACGAAATTGTAGAGTACATGCAATATTAGAAGAAGAAATCGCATTTGGTTAAAAATAATTGCGGATCGAATGCATGAGATATGTCATGTCGGATTAAAAAGATTGTTTAAGATGTCATGTGTGAATGTCGTGCATTACCCAACTCACAAAGAAGTGATTATAGAAGGATGAAAGGCAATTAATTTCCTTGTTTTTTCGTAGAACCACTTCATGTAATATCTGAATATGGTGCATTGAGAATGCATCGATTGTTGAACCATCATGGTATCATTGGAATTTTTAAATGCCAACTTGATCATGCTCTGCGATGACATGTTGAATAGCCATTGAAATATTACAACACCATGGAGCATGGAGTTAATTGTACTCAATAGTCGATAGCGAAAAATCGTTGTTTTTCTAAGGAACATGTTGGAATCTTAAATTGTTGTCTTATGTGAAAGAAAAGGACTATTTTACACTTTTCTCCATGTACGCACGAATGCCCTATCGCTCTATGTAAATTTATTTTTCCTAATCCATGTACTTTTTCATCACTAAACTCTATATTCTACATTAGAAACAGATTTTGTAAAAAAATTCTAGCGTACTAAGAACTTACTAAAACATAGATTAGAAATAAATTAATTTATAAGAAATTCCAATGCCGTGCACTATTCCTTTGGTCAATTTATTGGAAATGCCACCCGGCAATGCAATTTTTATGTCAATTTGAAGGAATCGCTTTTTCACGTTGTACCCCACAATGTAACATGCACAATGTACTACCTATATAAGAAGACAACATAGGATAATCATATATTAACCAACTAATTCTACAGAAAAAGGCATCACTCCACGTCACTCCTGGTTTTTATTTATAAATTATCACATAAATTTGGATCCTACCAATCTATTTCTTCACATGGAGATGCATGTTATGGATCCTCGGAGTGGCACTAGAAATCAGTGGAGTGGCCTTCTCAAGAACTCCACGTGATTCTTGGTTTTTATTTATAAAATTCACATAAATTTGGATCCGACCAAACTATTCCTTCACATGTAGATGCAAGTTGGGGATCCTCGGAGTGGCAATAGCAATCAGTGGAGTGGCCTTCTCAAGAACTACCCCAAACTTCTCTTCGCGATCCAACTCTATACCCGGTGGCAATCTCCACTCGAACAGATGCAGGAACGTAGCCAATACATACATTAGCATCCTCTCCCCCAGTTGAAGCCCAGCACAAACCCGTCGACCCGACCCGAACGGTATGTAGTGCAAGTTCCGTCCGGAGTATTCCAACTCGGAGGCCTCTCCCCCCTGGAGAAACCTTTCGGGGCGGAACTTGTACGGGTCGGACCAGAACTGCGGGTCTCGATGCATGGCCCACGCGTTCAAGAAGACTTTAGTGCCTTTGGGTATGGTGTATCCGCCTACCGTGCAGGTTCGGCTCGGGCTGCGGGGCAACAGCAGAGGTGCTACAGGGTGCAGTCTCATAGCTTCCTTCACCGCCGCATGCAAGTAGGGTAACTTGTAGGCGTGGGACTCCTCGACCATGTTGTTCCGCCCGACAACATCGTCGAGCTCTTTCTGGACATTGAGAAGGACTTGTGGGTGTAGTAGTAGCTCGGTCATTGTCCAATCGACCGTGGTCGATGTGGTATCCGCACCTCCTATAACGATGTCCTAGTAAAAACGATATGGTAGAAGAAATTAGCACGAGATTTCGTGGGGTCCCAGAATACATGGATAAAGAGGACATCGATAAGGCAAATATGCATCACCCCTTTCTCTTGATACGACACTTTCCAAACCCAATATCATTAGGTTCTCCTCGTATATGGACAACTCTAGTGCAAGGATCAGTACTGTTAACACATTTTTTTTCTGCCAGTGGCAAACATGTGTTTGTACTTTCAAGGGAACTTCCGGAAGTTGGCTAGCTACTCTCCTAGATTGTTCAACACAAGGCTTAAACTAATGCATTTCGAATTTCGATGATGTCCCTCAGAAAGAAACCCAGAAACCAAGCTAAACTTTGCCTCCATAACTTTAAATATTTTTGGGCCATATATCGTACCACTAGTAAAGATGCTTTCCGAATTCACATGTATTTTACTCAGGAAAGAATGTGGAAACTGAGGAAATGGAGAGAAAATTACCATAAGCAAAGCCTTGATTTGTTCCTGGGAAATTGGTTTTCCAGTTTCTTCATCTTTGTACTCTAAAAGAAACTGCAAGAAGTCACTACTCTCCCCTCCAATGCCCCCTCTTACTTCTTCCGAACTCATCCGTTGACTAATAACAAAATCAAAGATCCTTCCAATCCAAGCCACCGTCTCCTTCATCTTTCTCTCCACTCCTTGCACATCAAACCTAGCAATCACCGGAAAGAAATCCGACACATTAGGCGTTCCCAATAGAGTGGTGAGCCGTGCCACCGCCTCCATGAACTCTGCCCCAACGCGCGCCGCCTCCTCCTCCCCAAGCGTCCCACCCCAGAACATGGATGTTATCATGTTGATCACCGTCTGGAACGCCACTTCCCCGACTTTGACCGGCAGTCCCGCCCTAATGCACAAATCTCTCGCGCTTGTCACGACTTCTCTCCTTCTATGAGATTGAAAGGCGTCAAGATTGGCGGTACTTTGCATCTCGCGCACGAACAACCGCCGCAGCGTCCGCCACTGGGTCCCGTGAGGTGCAAAGGCGATGTCCTTCCCTCCATAGGAGAAGGCCAACGAGGCCTTGCTAGGATTGCGGTTGGCAAACACAACGTCGAGATCGCGTACAATCTCTTTGACTAAGATTGGAGAGCTTACAATAACATAGAGTTTGGTACCTATCGAGAGTTTATATATCGGGCCGTACTCTTGGGCAAGTTCCATGAAGAACTCGTGGAGGTTGCACCCTAGAAATGGGAGGTAACCCACCATCGGTAGACCTCTCGGACCAGGCGGTAGGCGGGACTTGCCTTTCCGGGAAATTATGAGTAACTTTTGGAGCCAAAATAGGCATGATAGGGTTAGTACAGAGTAGAGGAACATTGATGGTAAATGATCCTCCCTGGGGTTTGGCAATAGCCTAGAGACATGGTAAACCAAAGGCATGATGAATCCCATTCGGCCGATATAATATGTAGAAGCCTCAAAACACCAAAGCATGTTCATGCACAGAGGGCTAGTTGTCTTATATAGTACCTAAGTGTTTGTTGGTCAAGCAACGCTCACAAAGAATTGCTTGTGAATTGTTTGTCGTTATTGCAGAAAAAGTATACAGGCATCTTTCACGGGTATCTCATTTTTGTCTTCTTCTTCTTTTGTAATCACTGAACCTAGGTGCGTGCTGGTCAACTATCGTTCAGAAAGTATTGCTGTCAATTTTTTGTCGTTCTTACAAAAAAAAAAAAATTATACTAGCATCTTTCGCAGGTATCGTACTTTTTTTATTCTTCTTTTTCCAGTCCTACGGAGGTGGATAAAGAATGTCTCCCAAAGAGCTGGTGCTTGTCTCCTATCTTAAGGACAGAGAATGAGCAAAGAGTGCTACTTGTCCAATTTTGTACCTAAGTTAATTTATGGTGGTCAAATGAAAAAAGTGACCTCATGCTCTAGATGGAGTTCACTATTTTTCGATACGTCGATCATGGAGGTGGCTATCTATCTCTTTACAAGAATTTTCTGTAAGAGTGACTAGTTCTTAAGTGCTGACATTTTGCAAGTGAAATGGATATTTGTCATGTTGGTTAAGGATATGTGGCACTATTCTCCCAAAAAAATTGCCGTCAAAAAGTTTAAAATACTAGTATAATTAAGAGAATATGAAAAGGTAAAACAGATTTGATAAGAAAATTATCATATTTGGTATTGGGGGACGTCCTGCAGATTGGGTTAATCGGGCAAGTCCAGATAAAGCGCCAAATAAGAAACTGGATTATATAAGAAAGAAAAGAACTTAACAAAACTAGAAGTACGAACAATTGCTTGCTGCTTGTGAAGATCGGTGCCACCATCAACACCGATGGACGCAACGACAATGGAGGCCATGTTAGAGTAGCATCCGTATAATTGTCGAATGGATGCAACTAGTCTTCTAGGATGTGTTATCATAGGCATCTCCATCATCGGATCTTTGGAGAGGTGATAAATTATCTGCATTGTGGACGCTTTTTTGCATTCAACTGTTCTTCCTTTCGCAAGTAAGATAAATTACCTAATGCAAAGAACGATAACATTTGCATTTCTAGAGAGGGGTTTCGCTCGGTAAAGCCTAAACCTGTCAAAATGAGTCATAAACCCATTTCTTGCTCTATATTTGATAGGTTGAAATTGTCTATATTCGGCAAATGGATTATAAGTGGGTTTAGAATGGTAAGCCTATTGTGAATATAGACAAGCAAATTGATAAAATAATCAGAAGGAAAGAAAAGAAGCCGGACATCATATTTACATGGATCAGTCCAAATATCAGTCCCTATGTCGACGGAGAGAACGGCATGGAATTTCATTATAGAAATAAGTAATACAGCGGAGATTACAATCACTCGAGCATTCAAATGCATTTAATGTTTCCCAACCCCGCAATTATACTCAACAACTTGATCGGTGTTTAGCCCCTCATAATTTCTAATGAAATCTTATTCAAGGAATTACACAAATTCTAATAACAAGAATTTAACTAGTTAAATCATATTCGGCTGTTATTATAACAATCAGAGCCCTCACGAGAACAGGACTCCCTGCACAAGTTCCTCTCTGCATTACATGGACGTAGCGGACTGCTGTTCTCTAATTTGCTGTAAATAAAAGTCAGTGAAAGCAGCCATTCCTCATGCAGCAGGAAGTCAACGAAGGACATGCGCGGCCGAGCTAAATCTACGTATGCTCAATTAAGAAACTTCTTCCTGTCGCCTTCTTAACCTTTCGGCGTGCGGCTAGGCGTGAGGAAATTGAATGGCAGCTTGCGAGGATCTGCCGCTCTCTTCGGCTTCTTGTTTCCCTTCGGCCAGCAGCACAAAGTCCGGCTTGGACTTTATTAACCGAGACAGACTCGCACGGTTTAATTTTGGTTTTTATTCAATGGACTCAAACTCAAGATATATTTTCAACAAAGTCAAAATAATATGAATATTAAATAGGTTCATAACTTACTTAAACTCAATCCATTTTTATAATTCTCTTTTTACTCTGTTTTGCGCTTGTTCACTCTGTGCTCTCACTTTACTTTGAGTAAGGATTCTTTTAGATTGGAATAGAAGAGTTTTAGTGATATCAATAGGGTTGGATATGCGTTCGGTCGAATATGAATCACAAAGTTTGTATTGCATGGAAATGAATCAATTTGGGTAGGATCATTTTCGATCCGATCCACTCGTTTGACAAGTCTAATAAGGCCCCTAAAGGGCTGAAATTTTGAAATTTGAACTTGGTCATGCTATGACACGTTGTATAGCCTTTATTTATAATAACACGAATGAGATATTGTACTCAATAGCAAATATATTGTTATTTTTTCTTGAATATTAACAAGAATTTGGAATCTCAATTGTTGCTCTAAGTGAAAGAAGAAGACTGCTTTTTCTTCTCTTTTTTTGTGCGGACGAATGCCCTATCACTCTGAATACCTCTGCACCCAAGGCAGGTCGTGTATCAGTTCAAGCTTCTGAATCTTCCCAACTCAAGAATCTACAAATCATGCTCCACTTCTAACTTCCCCCTGGACGGAACTGTGCTCAACTCAGGCTTCTGTTTGTTGAAGTGTTTTTCAAATGGATTAAAAAGAAATCAAAATACTAGTAATAGTGGGGGGCAGAGGTGAAGAAATCGATTTCTTATTCCACTCCAATGCATACCGGTGAGTAAAACTTATTTGGGTCATGTCATAAATGTCATGGCCATATGGCTGAATGATTAAAGCGCCCAATTCATAATTGGCGAATTCATAGGTTCAAATCATCCATCCTACACCCACCCTCACAGTGTATGCTTCAACATGCAACTCTCATTTTGTAGCGGCTGTGCAACTCATCATTTAAGTAAGAGATATAAATTAATGTTTTCTTTATTTGTCAGAATGGTAGCGTAAGTGATGACCGAACAAGGGACGTATCCGCAAGTCATGGCTTACGTTGTACTTTTTATGAACTTATTATCATGATCATTGACTTCATTACTTTTATATTTGTGCCCTTTTGTTTGGGTATTGGAACAGCATAATCGGTAATCAAAACCGAAAAGCATCACATCCAATAATGTAATACTAAACAGGCACGAATGATTGAGAATTCCTCACTCATTGCTGAGGTCAATAGTTCGAAACTCTGCGTTGCTAGCGATTTAAGTGGGAGGCCATGACGGTGGGTTGCTATGCTAGTTTTCCCCGAGGTATAGGGGCCCGGTCCTCATGTGCCGTTCGGGCATAGGGGGCATGTGGCGGAGTCCTTGGTCACAAAAAAAAAAAACCAATACATTAATATCTCATTAATAGTTAACCAAAATCAAAGTCTAAACCTGCTTTGTGATTTGTCGATCACCAGAGCTAGGACTTTCATTAAAACCTTCATGCTCTCGTCCATAACCCAACCCCTGAGCTCTCTCACTAACTCGGCAAGCCAGTTCATGGAGCCATCCATTTTTCAGAGACAACAGTATAAGGAGAAAAAAAATGCTAAGAATGAATCCCAAGACAAGTCAAGTATGGTTCGAGTCAAGTCGAGTTAAGAAATTGTTGACACCTAAATTTTGGTGACCCGTTTAGTCATTTATCGCATTAAAAAATTAGGGATTAATTTAACCCCTACAAAAAAATTAATTAATTAATTGCATAGCACATAATTTTAGGTGCATTTATTTTTAATTTATATTTATATTGGACCGGTGATGGATGGTCGATTTGATGGTTCATAACTTTAATTTGATGAGTTGGACTAAGCCCACAAAAATAGCAAATCGGCCCAAGCCCGTATCCTCGAGGAGATTTTACAGATTCATCTTTGCGAAATTTCAAATTTGAGAAAAATCATATTGCAATCCTGAACTGTATCAAAAACAAATATTGCATTCGGAAAAGAAATTTTCATGGATATTGATTTGGAAGAAATTAAAACCCTAATCCGTGGCCTATAAAAAGGTTGTTCACGTAGGGTTTTTGGGAGGCCACACATTGAATACAAGGCCACAATTCAAAGAGAAGAGAGAGAGAGCTTTCTGCAGCGGAGAGAGAGATGGTGCAGGGAAGAACAACGTGAAGAAGGAAGCCCATCGCTCCCAAATTGTGCCTGCTGGACCTCGCTTCCACGTTGCTTCAACCTTGCTCGACGCGCCCATCTGATGTCTTGTTCCAGGACAGCCAGACCACCATTAACAGCAGCTGAGTTTGACCTGTCTTTCTCCACGTCGGAGAAAATATTAGGTGCGCCCGGCGCTCCACGTCACCGTGCGCCCCGCCCAATCAGGATGCGACACGTGTCGCCACGTGGAGCCGGGTCCCGCTTTTTCTTTTAGCCAAATTTTTGCCGCGTCCTTCTCTCTCTTCATTAATGACTGCGTCCTTTTCTCCTATTTGCATGCAAGCCGTCCCTTCCCCTTCGGTTTTGCGTCCCCCATCTCTCTCTTCATTAAATGCTTTATCGTTCTCTGCACACTTCTTCTCCCGCTCGCACGAAGAGCGTCCCTTCCCCTCTCTCTTTCAAAAATTTCTCTCTGTTCTGCATATTTTTCTCCATCAAAGCCGCATGACGCCCGCCCTCTCTCTTATTCAAAAATCTCTCCCTCCCAAAAGCCCGCCCGTCGCCTCCGAGCTTGGCCGCCTTCGCCGTCGCCGCCAGGAGCCACTCGCTCCCTCTCTCTCTCCTAAGAGCCCCACCAGTCGTAGCTAGGTCTTGAGTTCGTCGCGGTTGCCTTGCGGTCCTAACTCCAACTGCTCGGTTTCATGTGGAGGAACGGTGGGCACGGACGGCGATGATTTGGTCGTCCTTGGTATGGAAGCGAGCTGCGACGACACCGCGGCCGCTGTTGTGAACGATCTCTTTCGCTCCTAAGAGCCGCGCCAGTCGTAGCTGCCGAGTCCCGACCTCGACCTCTGACCGCCTCCGCGTCTTGGTCGTGGTCGCCTCCGGTCCTAACTCCAGCTCTTCGATCGAGGTTCGGAGGGTCCGAGGTGGGGAACATCGAGGGGTTGGTGAGCTTGGAGAGGGACTTGAGAAGCCAGTTCTCGTCCTCCTCGAAGAAGAGCTTCGAGTCGGGGTTCTACCGCTCATCGGCGGGGGGGACGGTGGTTGCCGGTCCGGGTGGAGGCCGGAGAAGAGGAGGCACGGCTCCTCAGCCGTGGGGACATGCAGCCTGCCGGCTTCAAAATCAAAAGATCGGCACACCGCCTTCAAGACAATTGGAAGAGTGTTAGAATCTGGCGGAACGCCCGCCCTCGCCATGAACGTGTACACGAGCAGCGCCTTTCGCGGGCCGTCTAGCCTCGCGTACGCTCTTATGATGTTGTTCCAGTGGAATGCGACGGGATTCGCCTCCGCGTCTTGGTCGTGGTCGCCTCCGGTCCTAACTCCAGCTCCTCGGTTCCCATTGACTGAACGCTCTTCGACAAGAACAACAACGGGTGTCCTAACATCGTGAAGACGTTAGCCATCCAGGCAAGATGCAGCTAGCCTTCAGAAGCACTTTAGAAGCACGAGAGAAGATCAGCGATGAAAATGGGTCAAGATCAGCTTCACAATCGATTCAAAGCCTCGGTTCTAGTGGCTATCTGAATTGGGCAATGTGTTCTTCAAATTGGATGCTGCGCCATTTGCCTTTTCCTGTTTTGCTTCCACTCAACTTTAGATGTCCAGGCCAGAAGTTTGAGAACTTCTCACATAGCTGCATAGACCGCATTTGTGTCGCCTTAATTTTGCTTCTCATCAATTTTAATTTTTCATTTCTTCTTCTCCTACCTTTCTCTCTTGTTTTCCTTTCATTCTTAAGAATTCAGTTTCTCCGTTGCGCTTACACATTGATTATTCGACTGCTCATGGATCCATTGAAAACCAATACGCTTCATGGAGTTTTTATCCAGTATTTGTGCTTATGCGTCCATCTTGATCTCGGCAAACATATCTCTTTCTTTAATTTTATGATCCCTTAAAACTGTAATGCTTCACATGGAATCGACAACTTAGGCCGATGAAAACAACAAAAGTACAAGGACATAAAATACATTGCATATTCCGACTCAAGAGCGCTGCGCGCTGAAATCATGTAGCGCATGATCTCGTTTCGCCACCTTCAACGTGGGCTCTCCAAGTTCAGCTCAAGAAGACGGCTCTAGACCTCTTGCGCTCTCGATCACGGCGGCACCCACGAAGCCAATGCGTCTTCCGTCGCTTCCCTCCTCGTGCAATCTCGACAGCAGCCCGATTCGCCGAGCTCGACCCAAGCCCACGCCAAGATGGTGGCGACCCTCTTGTCCGAATGCGGTGACAAGCGAGGGTTGAGCCTGATACACGCCCACGTGATCCGCTCCCGCTTGTTGGACTCGAATCCCGTCGCGTTCCACTGGAACATCATAAGAGCGTACGCGAGGCTAGACGCCCCGAGAAAGGCGCTGCTCGTGTACGCGTTCATGGCGAGGGCGGGCGTTCCGCCGGATTCTTACACTCTTCCGATTGTCTTGAAGGCGGTGTGCCGATCTTTTGATTTTGAAGCCAGCAGGCTGCATGTCCCCGCGGCTGAGGAGCCGTGCCTCCTCTTCTCCAGCCTCCACCGGACCAAAGCAACCCCTTTGTCCCCCGGGCCGACGAGCAGCGGAGAACCCCGACTCGAAGCTCTTCTTCGAGGAGGACGAGAACTGGCTTCTCAAGTCCCTCTCCAAGCTCACCAACCCCTCGCTGTTCCCCACCTCGGACCCTCCGAACCTCGACCGAAGAGCTGGAGTTAGGACCGGAGGCGACCACGACCAAGACGCGGAGGCGGTCAGAGATCGAGGTCGAGACTCGGCAGCTACGACTGGCGCGGCTCTTAGGAGCGAAAGAGATCGTTCACAACAGCGGCCGCGGTGTCGTCGCAGCTCGCTTCCATACCAAGGACGACCAAATCATCGCCGTCCGTGCCCACCGTTCCTCCACATGAAACCGAGCAGCTGGAGTTAGGACCGCAAGGCAACCGCGACGAACTCAAGACCTAGCTACGACCGGCGGGGCTCTTAGGAGAGAGAGAGGGAGCGAGTGGCTCCTAGCGGCGACGGCGAAGGCGGCCAAGCTCGGAGGCGACGGGCGGGCTTTTGGGAGGGAGAGATTTTTGAATAAGAGAGAGGGCGGGCGTCATGCGGCTTTGATGGAGAAAAATATGCAGAACAGAGAGAAATTTTTGAAAGAGAGAGGGGAAGGGGCGGGGAAGGGGCGCTCTTCGTGCGAGCGGGAGAAGAAATGTGCAGAGAACGATAAAGCATTTAATGAAGAGAGAGATGGGGGACGCAAAACCTTCTCTCAAAAGTGATGGTGGGCCCGGTAGAAGACCGAAGCATTTAATGAAGAGTGGGAAGGGGTGCAAAAATTTGACGGAAAATAATGGTGGGCCCGCCTCCAGGTGGAGCCATGTGTCGCCTCTTCATTGGGCGGGCGCACGGTGACGTGGAGCTCCCGGACCACCCAATATTTTCTCTCCACGTCGTGCCTCCCACCGCCTCAGTCCATCGCGTTCTAGGATTGCCAAGTCATACCCTGATCAATTGACGCAATCGAGTTTCCTGGAGATAGTCCAGCAGATCCAAAGGATCTCTCGCGCCACTCTCGACGCCTTGGCTCGACACTTTTGCCACCGACGACGAGGCTCGCTGCTGCTGCGACTGAGCTACCCACGTCGAGTCGCTGCTTTGCTTGCTGTCCCAACGATCGGAGCCCGACATAGGCTGTCTGCCGTCACCCACGCCCATAGACGTTCCACGGGAACCCAGCCTAACACCACGAGCAGCCCCAACGACGTCGCAACTCCGACCGCCGCATTGCCCCGACGCTGAGTTCCAACCCCCACGAGGCATCTTCAAAGCCCTGGCGATCCTGTTGTAGCTGTAACGTTCCTCCGAGTCCGAGCTGTCATTCCCCGACGTGAGCCACATCCATGCGGCCTGTTAAAGCCATCCACGGAATCCCCAGCAATAACGGTGAGCTGCTGTCCAAGCTCAAGCCTGTCCATTCCAAACCGAGAAGTTCCAGTATCGCGCGTCCTTGCATCAACGACGAAGCAGCCACGCCTTGCACAAAGCACACTAGTCTTTCCTTGGAGGTTGAAAATTTAAGTGTGGGTTTTAGAAGGTCAAAGTTTGACAATCAGTGGGATTGTCAGAAGGCTAGTGGATTTCCTTGCGTCACCAAATTCCACAAAACCAACAGTGGGAGACCAAGATTCGCTGTCCACCGACGAGTCCCTTGCCGAGCTTACAAATTTTTGTTTCGCAGGTCTTGTGGAGCTCATCCGGTGATTATCAAGCCATCGTGAGTATTACCGATCGCCTGTTATCCTCTCTGCGATCCCCGCGATTCATTGTCCTTCTGAATTGGGAAACGGCAATCACAAATTAGGTAAGATGCACAACTCTAGTATATTTGCATATTTTACTGCTTAATTCACAACCGCACACTGATTTATTTATTTTTTTTTTGGTAAAGGTAAAAGGTATTATAGCTTGGAACAAAATTACAAGGAAGAAGAAACGGCTCCTATGCACTCTCAACAAAAAAAAGAGAGTGGAAGGGAGCCGAATCGAGCAAGAGGGAACATAAAGAACAACAACCAAAAGGAAGGACCGAAAGGTCAACAAGAAGCACGAGAGTGCTAGTACAAAAGAAGACCATCAGCCGCCAAAAGAAAGCCACAGTCGTCAGCACCGCACCGGATCGGAGCAAGGGAGATCATAAGCAGGGAGATTAAGCATTTTCCTCACAAACATCGAATATGGCAGGGTCGAAGCCCCAGCTTCTCTGAAGCCTTCTATTCCTTGGGGAGGCAGGAACAATAGAGAAAGTGGCAGCTTTATCTTTGACATTCTTGATGATATGATTCTTCATTGCAGCAAGAACCACCGATTCTCCACGAAAGATAATAGCATTCATTTTCTTCCAGATGATATAACACATAGCTGCAAAGGAGTGGTGAGCTATGCTGTGATAAAAGTCTTTGCCCTTGAGGAACGACACAGCCCATAAGAGGTTATCTTTCCAAGGCCTAGGACGCCAAGGGAGATTACAACGAGTAGCCCAAAAATAAGCGATGGAAGTCGACACGTGGCACTCAAAAAACAAGTGCTCAATGGAGTCAGAAACTTCATTACAAAAGGCACGAGTGGCAAAATCAATTCTACCATGGGTAGGCAAATGGTTTTTAGCAAGAAGCCAGAGATTGAACTGGAACCTGGGGGTGATGTCGTTGGCCCAGATGAGCGAAGCCCAGGGTACTCGGCTTCCTTTACTTCTCAATCGGTCCCAAGCTGAGCCCACCGAGAAGCAGCCTGAAGGGTGCCAGCACCAAGAAAAACTGTCCGGACTCTGGTTAAGCGCCGGGAGGGAAAGGCCCCAGGTTCCCATTAGGTTGTACAAAGAGATTCCCATCGGCGAGAGGAGGTCCGCTACCACAGCCGAATGAGGAAGGCCCGAGCTCTGGATGATAGGAGGCGGTAGGATAGCATCAAGAGAGCCTTTCGGGTGCCACCGATCAAACCATAAGGAAACAGAGAGACCATTCCCAAGCTTCCAAATAAAGGAAAGGCGAGAATCCCTTCTTAGTTGTAGTATCTTCTTCCAAGCCCAAGAGCAGGTTTTGGGGGATGAAGCGATCCAAAAGTTCTGTGTCTTTAAAAAAATTGAGTGGATCCAGTGGCACCAAAGGGACTCCTTGTCCGTGAATAGGATCTATATGTACTTCAACATAGCCGCCATGTTGCAATCTTTCAATTTGCGGATGCCTAGACCACCCTCCATTTTTGGTAGGCAAACGTCATCCCACAATACAGGTTTTGGGGGATGAAGCGATCCAAAAGTTCTGTGTCTTTAAAAAAATTGAGTGGATCCAGCGGCACCAAAGGGACTCCTTGTCCGTGAATAGGATCCATATGTACTTCAACATAGCCGCCATGTTGAAATCTTTCAATTTGCGGATGCCTAGACCACCCTCCATTTTTGGTAGGCAAACGTCATCCCACAATACCTTCGCCCCGCCTTTACCGAGGGCAGCTCCTTTCCATAAGAATTGTCGCAGAATTTGTTCGATACTGTTAAGGACCGAAGCCGGTAATGTGAACACACTCGACCAAAAAGCTTGAATTGAATGCAAAACTGACCTGATCAATTGAAGCCTACCGGCAAAAGAGAGCAAGCGATGAGCCCAGGACTTAGCTCTAGTAGTGATCCGCTCAATTAAGGTGATGCAGTCCGATTTCCCAAGCCTGGAAGAGATAATAGGCACTCCAAGATAGTGTACTGGGAGTGAACCTTCTGTAAACCCAAAGGCTAATAGGATGTAATTTCGAAGAGTTTGAGAACTGCACGATAGAAATACTTCGCTCTTATTCTTATTCGGAAGTAATCCGCTCCAAGAAGAGAACAAATCCAGGCCCTTCTTTAATAAGGTGATGGATCTCCAATCAGCCTGGCTAAACAAGAATACATCATCGGCGAAAAATAAGTGAGAGACCTCGACTGACTTACACTGCCAATAGTATTTGAATTCCTTGTGGGATGTGCGATCTCTTAGAATTCCAGAAAAAACCTCCATCACTAGGGTGAATAGGTAGGGGGACATAGGGTCGCCCTGGCGAAGACCACGGCCGCTCAAGAAGAACCCATGAAGTTCCCCGTTGACCGAAATGGAGTATTTCGGAGTCCTCACACAAGCCATAATTAACCGGATGAGAAAATCCGGGAATCCAAAGGCCTGTAGCGTTAACTAAAGGAAATCCCAGTCTATGGTATCGTAAGCCTTCTGGAAATCCACTTTGACAGCACATTTTGGGAGATATGGGTCCAAGTGGAAACCAGCAAACAGCTCCTGAGCTAACAATATATTATCTCTAATCATTTTTCCTTTCACAAAAGCATTCTGGGAGGGATCAATGATATCATTCAGGACAGAAGCAAGGCGATTGGATATGATCTTCGTGATGATCTTGTAAATTGTATTGCAGCATGCTATGGGTCTGAAGTCAGTAACTGCACTAGCATTAGGTACTTTAGGAACTAGAGTGAGGATAATGTTGTTTACCTCACGCAGAAGCCGGCCCGAAGAGAAGAATTCCCTAACCGCCTCCAAGACAGACGGTCCCACAATCTCCCAATTTGTCTGGAAGAACTCCGCCGTGAACCCATCCGGGCCCGGGGCCTTCCCTTTAGGGAGCGAAAAGAGCGTATCCCGAATTTCATCATCTAGGACCGGGGTAGATAGAGAACTAACCTGGTGCAAAGACAGAGGCCTCCGAATATAGTCTTTAACCTCTTGAAGGGAAGGCTTGGAGAGGGATGAGTGAGGAGCAAGCAGGTTAGAGAAAAAGGAGACAAAGACCTGCGGAACCATTTCAGCGTCCGTGATCAGCTCACCCACATTGTTGGTAACCGAGAGGATTCTATTGCGCACTTGTCTTTTCTTGACCGAAAGGTGAAAGAAACGAGAGTTGCGATCACCTTCTTGAAGCCATCGAATTCTAGATTTTTGCCTATAGAAGGATTCCTCATCCCGGCGCAAATCCACAAAGAGTCGACGCCTCGTCTTCTCAAGATCAGCAAGGTCGGAGTCTAACGGATGAAGCTGAAGGTCGATCTGCACAAGGCGGAGGGCTTCTCTAGCTTCCTCCGCCCTAGCTGAAATGTTGGAGAATGCTTCTCTATTTAGTTGCTTTAGTCTACCCTTGAGAACTTTCAACCTGGAGACAAGCCTGTACATAGAGTACCCCTAGATAGGTGAGCCCCACACCTGTCGAACGATGGAGGAGAACTGCGGATGCTTCGACCAGAAATCAAAGTATTTAAACGGTCTTCTTCTGAGAACCAGATTGAGCACTCTGACTACCATGGGTGAGTGATCAGAAATGCCCGGGTTTAAGAAGGAGGCCTCCGAGAAGGAGAAGTCCATATTCCATCTAGAGTTAACCAAGACTCGATCTATTTTCCTCATCTTTCTAGCTAGACCAGAAGAAGTCGACCAAGTGAACCGTAGGCCAACATATCTGAGATCCTCCAATTCAGAATGAGCTAAACAGTTTGCAAATTCATCAAAATAAGGAATCCAGTTACTGGAGCCACCGACCCGTTCCGAGGGGTCCTTCAAGGCATTGAAATCCCCACCCACTAGCCAGGGCGAATCCTGCAAAAGATTGCTTATATGTAGGAGGTCTTCCCACAGCGGCCGACGTCTGGTGAACGAATGCTCCCCATAGATAACAAATATATGACAACTCATAGCAAACTGGTGTAGGGTGACCCTACCATGTATGGCCTGATCGGTGATGGCAACTATATCATAGTTAATAAAATCCGGGTTCCAACCAACCCAGATTCTACTCCGGGAAGAGAATTCATAATTTGCAACCCATTTCCAATCTTTCAGCAAGAATGAGGACAATGAATCAAAGTCATCTTCAGAGACCTTCGTCTCTATAAGCCCAATAAAGCATAGGTTATGCTTGGCAACAAACTTCCTAACTTCAGCCCTTCTTAACGGATCGCGAAGGCCTCTAATGTTCCATAAGCCTATATACATATGTACAAGGGGGAAGAGGCAGTTACCTCTTTTTTGTAGCTTTTTTCTTGGCCGGCACCGGTGGAGCAGCCAAGGAGGGTGCGGGATCCGGACGAAGCTGAAGAAGCTTATCTTGAAGAGTCACAGCCGGAACATCTACAGGGGACGATGTTGGGGATGGGCACCCAACCAAAAGGAGATCTTCATCCTCGAAGACAGCATGCACATCAGAGATTTCATCCGAGCATTCCTTAAGTACGGTAGGCGAGGATGCAGGTTTCTGCCGAACTTGTGCAAAGGGGCCTGCAGGGGGCTTTGACGTAGTTGGGTCACTGCTCCCAGCCTTACGGGGCAGCTGAGGGGGATCGGTTTTAGCCTGGCCAGGTCCTTTCAATTTTAAGGAGTGTCCATCTACACTTGTCGGGGCTAGGCTAAAGGATGCAGCTTCCTTGGGGCCTTGCCTCTTTTTGGGTTTTACTTGCTTCCAAGTGTCCAAGCCAGAAGAAGGTAGTATAGGGTCCGAAGGTAGGGACGACTCCTGATCAGGCACGGTCGAGATCGAAGGCGCAGCTGGGACCAACTCGGTAATCACCGGTGGGATCTTTTCCAGAGCTAGAAGCTCCATAGACCGCGTAAGCGCTTCATCAGGTCCGTTTAGGAAGAGGGGATTGTCATGCGTCCTCTCATCGCTCTGGCCCTGCTGAATCTACGACATCGGAGGAGGAAGGGGGACTGGAGGCCTACCCCGAGGGCCAGAGGGGGCAGCCCGCTCGTTGTTGTGGGCTGAGCCCGAGTGAGGAACATCTGGAGTGTTGCATCTATGGCCAAAAATGCCACATCCAGCACAAGCCAGCGGCTTCCATTCATATTCGACCTCAATGATACACGATTTTCCGTGGAGAACCACCTCAACAAACTCACAGGTTGGTTGCCTTGCCGTGATCTCGACACACACTCTGGCAAAGGTGAGCATCTCTAGGTGTTCCGTCCTTAAGTCGACGTAGAGGGGTCTACCGACATAGCTAGCCACTTTGCTGATTGCTTGAGCCAACCACAGAGCAATAGGGAGGTTCTTGAGCTTGACCCAAACCGAAACCGACAGGAGAGATTCCTTATGGAACTCCAAGGATGGGCGCCATTGCTGCAACACTAAGGGTATTTTCGAAACAGTGAAGGGACCCCCCTCGAGGACCTTGCGGCGAAATTCCCTATCCGGGAGGTGGAAGAGGAAGAAACCCTTTCCTGTAGCCATAACTTTGGCCAAGTTTGGACCCCAGGCCTTCTTGAAAGCCGCTTCAGTCACTTTGAACGGTATTCGTTGGCCAATGTAATAGCCAACCAAGCATTCCTTAAGTAGAGGATCTGCAACTTCGAGGTCTTCTTCAATCACTTCAAGAAGCGGTTTGCTGTCTACATAAGATGGAGGGCAAAACTCCAAGTCGTACCCCTTGAAGGCCACCTTGGCCACAGCAACATTAGCCCAGGATTGTAAGTTTGCTCTCCCCGATGCCCCACGCCGAGGCTGCAAAGATCGTCTTCCACCACTCCTATCACGTGGAGCAGTGGGGGTGTGATTTAGGCGAGCAGGTGGGGAAGCACCACTCAGATCCGCGGCCTCAAGCCCAGCTTGCTTTGATTTGGAACGCCAACGGCTTCAGCCCCTTGATCAACTCTGTCGAGTTGAGAGGTTCTATTGAGCATGCTGCTTATTCTTCTAGGCAGCAGCAGATAGATGAGTCGGCTTCCTATTCTGCCCAACAGGTTGGGGCGAAGTGGATAAGGCCCTACCTGGCATCTCCGAGGTAGCACCTACACCTGGGGAAGGGCTTGGGCCTCCCATAGAGGGACCTGAAGTAGGTCGGGCTGCAGGAGCTGAGTCGGAAGCCCCAACAGCAGTTGGGGGCATTTTGACAAACACCTAGACTGCACCGAATCACCACCACAGAAAAACCATCGCGAGGAATACTAGCCCGACTGGGAGTGCGCCTTCAGGAGGAAGGAGATGCAGGGCCTAACCGAACCCAACCACCAGGGTCGGCCGCTTCCAAAGTACGACGCCCAGAAGAGGCACTGATCGACGGAACACCGAAAACCACCCAAACAAGTCCAGGCCCCTTCAGGAATATCGTCGAATAGCTTATGTGCATGCTCAAACTAAGGCTCTTCAGAAAGAATCCTTCGGAGGGATTGATGATAGGGGGAAGGGGAGGCTTCCTTAGAAATATCAACCCATTCCAACCGAAGCAGATCCAGGAAGATTGCAGAAGACCAGGCGAAGAAAACCAAAACTGACCTGCAGAAATTCGAAGTCTAGGTCGTAGGCTTTCTCAAAATATAGACCAAACTATCTAAATCCGAATGGTGAAGTTGGAGAAGGTGTTGCATCGATGCTTCACTCCAAAAATCAGCCAAACCAAACGGTTAGATCTCCAGGAATGGTAGACACAGATGTGTTTGCCGAGAAGTTCATCTTCCCTTTTTTTCCTCTATTGACGCCCGTTTCACTTGCCAAGTTACCGCACACTGATTTTTTATTCCATCTATAAGGCTTTAGATGGAATAATTAATCACGCGGGAATAAAATTGATATCTTGATCTTTAAGCTTAAGATTAATTTATCGATTTTATTAGCGAAATAATCAAGTTGATTTGGATACCGTTCCCTTATTCGAATGATGTATGATAATGTCTTTGATGACCGTGAATGATTCGGTGCTTATCTTTTAATTGCTTTATTTATCCCAAAAATACCAACAACAAAAAAAATGCATTTGCATATCATGTAGATTAGAATTGATTTCCTAGATAGAATTGCATGATAGAATAGTTAGATTGTTTTCTAATTACATACCAGGTTTGATAAAATCTTTTGAATTAAATTGCACAACGAGATAATTTTCTAAATTAAGAAATGATTCAGATTAATCTATTCCTAACTTAAAATAGATAATATCTCACTTTAGTTAGATTTTTTATATATATATTTTTAGCAATTTTAATTACGTATTTTTATTAAAAAAAAAAAAAAAAAAAAAACAAAAATATCATGCCCGTGTCATATATAATTAGGTTCATGAAATACATGTCATTTAGTAATTGTTGCTAGGTCCATTGAACTAGAAATTGTCCATTATTAGAATTAGGTCATTTGATCAGATTACATTGCATATTAGCTTAGATTTCATTAAACAAGAGAAAATCTTAAAAAATTGAGAGATTACGTGTTAATTGGAAATCATATCTAAGATTGTCGATCTAACATTACAAATGCTTTTGATGCCATGAGATAAGTTCTCTTGCAATTTATTCACTGCTTTATCCAAGTGTTAAAAATTGGTGATTTGCGTACCTATATGATCACCTCACATGTTAGGGAGATAAATTAATTCAAGTTGCTTGCCAAACATTTTTTTTTTTTAAATAAAAGAGAAAGGTACCGAAAGGGCGTTAGAGAAACCTAGCGTAATCAAGTCTCTGAACTCACAATCTCTGGTTATTTTACTTAGGTGTCTAATCGACCTACCATAAACTGATTAATGATGACTCCTAGCTAATAATCTTTTGCATGTTTAAAACTTGAACCTAAGTCGCAAATTAATATAGGTTTGGGAGAGCCCGAGCTAAGTTTAAGATTTAGTTGTCTATTAGCCTAAACCTTAGGTGGTGCACCCGAAATTTAGGTCGCGACAGAAATTTGCTTTGTAAATAAATGAATCGATTTGGTTGGACAATTTATGACCCAATCCTAGCTCGTGCCAGTCCATCCGCTTGATACGTCTAATCACAACCTACAAGTTGAGGATTGGTAGATGTTAGAGAGAGATGTGCCAATTTAGAGATACCGCCGATAATACGACATTTCTTTTGGAATTTATTAGAAATGAACACTAGCGCTACGATGTTTACATCAATTCGGAGAGATCGCTCCGATGTTTTCCCTCCCAATGTCACATGAACAATGTACTTCTAGTGAACCGAATTCCTTCAAGATTGCCGTTTCTTAAGCATCAGCCACAACATACTTCTTTTGATCTCCGGTCAAATTATTGTCCGAGGTATAGAATATTTGGATGGACCATATCGATTTGTAACTAATAGTACCTCAAAATCATAGGAAAAGAATTAGCCCCATATTAATATCAAAGATAATTACCCTATTATTCATAAACCTATTGTATGAATTCCAATTCGGTTTTATATTTTTCAATTTTGCCAATGTAATCTTAAATCTTTACATGAAATTCTAATGAAATCAGTCCGATCAATTGTCGCCGAAAATAACTAACATCCTATGTGGTATGTTGGCATGGACAACTAATGGATTGTCATATCAGTAATTTTCGACAATTAAAATTTCAACTAAAGATTTAGAACTACATTGACATAATTCAATACATAAATATCCCCATGAATATAATAATAAAATCCACACATACGTGATAAAAAAAAAAAACTATATTTCATCAATACCAAGAAAATTCAGCCCGTTAATTCACCATGTTACACTCTTCCTAGTGCCAAAGAAAAAAAAAACTCTTAGCAAAGAACAAAAAATTGACATTAAGAGAAACCATGTTGAGTTCGCCGCAACAACGGCTTCTCATCCAATTCAAAGGAAGACCCTGTTTGCAAAAGGCGCTGATTCGACATATAAACTCAAAAACTTTGCAAGAAGCAATGTAGGAAGCAATAACGCTAAACATATTGTATTGACAAACACAACCACTTCAGCTATAAGCAAAACGAATAGAGCAGTGAACAAGCACAACAACTTAGAAAAGGAGAGAAAGCTGTTATATCGAAATAGGTCATAAAGAGGAAGATCTAGCATTCCAATAGATCACTCGTTATCAAATTGATCTATTTTTCTTCAAGTAAATCAATGGCTCAAACAGGTTCGCTTTAATTCCGTTGTATTTATTGATCTCGGTATTTTACAATCATATATGGATCCGTTTCTTCTTGATTGATTAGTTCTTTATGTGAATAAATTTTCTACATTGTCTTCATATATTATTCATGTTGAAAATTGTAAGGGAAGATTCCTCCAAATTGACAGAAATATCGTCCTGTGGGTTTGAACTTCGATAATTGAACAAAAAGTTTGAAGGACGTATGATAAAGTAAAATTAAGAGCCACCAAATCCCAAATACTCCATACCAATAAATTGCCATACTATATAAGTTAATAGACTATAATGTGCCTTTAAACTATTGGGCCATAACATGTATATATAATAGAAGTCCGCCATATCACTTAACCTGCATAAAAAAATGAACTTAAGGGAGTTTTTTAGGCAAATATCGAAAAGCTTTATTTCCGTACATGTTATGGATGAGAGAAAATTATCAAAAAGGAATTTTAGCCATGGCCAAAGCGATGTTCACAATTAAAGTGTCATTAATAGAAGTTGGTTTTCCTAACTTGAAGCTGGATGCCTCAGTTGAGCCGAGAGGGCCTAGTTATTAAGTTTGAAGAATAGCTCCTTTGTCCATGGCCCATTGCACAGACCTTTCACGGACCTTGCACAAACTTTTCACGCCTCTCCGACGGAAGGGACTTGTACGAGGGCAGTCTTCACTCCAGCATTGAGCAGGCCTCATTCTCACCAACATCACCACAGCCACCATCGGTCGCCAATTCACCACAATCACAGTTGACGGTTCTCATAGAACATAAAAAATCAAAAAGCTACACGTGAAAAATTTAATTGACCGATGAAAAAACCTTAAATCTAATTAAATATTGAAAAGTTTCGTTTTGAATTTTTCCAAGTTAGGGATATGGTGGAAGAAAAATCGAGTGAAGATGTCAATAGTTAATTTTTCCCATAAATCACAAAGAAATTTAGTTATTTATTCTCAAGGAAGCCTAAAAAATAAAAAAGCTACACGTGTAGGATTTAATTGACCGAGAAAAAAACCTTAAATCTAATTAAATATTGAAAAGTTTCATTTTGAATTTTTCCAAGTGAAGGATATGGTGGAAGAAAAATCGAGCGAAAATGTCAATAGTTAATTTTCTCATAAATCACAAAGAAATTTAGTTATTTATTCTCGAGGAAGCCTCAATTAAAAAAAAAAAATCGTAATCTCGATTGCAGAAAGTAAACACAAATTCACATGGCATTTTTACATCCACTAAACACATATTCACATTCATTCACAGAAACGATATGCATAGCAAATAGGAACTACATTCCAATGTATTAGACTACATTGATCAGTCTGCTTCATGAATCATCTAAATATTGCTAACCACAGGTTGAAACTGTTAGGCTTGTTATTTATCCTGCCATGCTATACTCGGCCTCAGCCTTCAGGTGCTGACACATGAAGTAAAAGAAATTATCAGGAGGACCATAATGATACAAATTTATTGTAGAATTAAAAGTCAAACTTTCACAAAACGTTGAGCATCATGTATAACCATTCTAACTCCATTTGGAAAACCTGGGTAATAAACAAATTAGCTTTGTTTCCTATCTAAAAAGAAAAAATGTTCCACACAAATATGAAGCATAAGTTGAATAACCCTACCCATTTTTGTCAAATTAAGATCGAATGGTATAAATGATGTAAAGTCTGGATAGAAATAATTTTTTATAGCAATTGTATATATCATCATTCGTAATTGATTAACGGAACATAACTAAAACTCAAATTACTTCAAATTACTTAATGCTAACCAGTCAAGTACTCGAGTCAACACTTGCATTTCCATGGCTTTGTCCTAAATCGAAACCAATATGGTAGATTAAGAAAAGCAAGTGAATCTCTGACCTCTCTCTTTTAGTCAAATCCAATAGAAATCTATCAAGTATGCAGTTTCTATTATATCACAATTCTACATATTAATTTGTTTAAAGAGATATAATAAATAAAAGTAACAATAAGAAGAAAGTCAACTTCTTACAGGCAAATCCTTTCACTACTTGACAATCGTCTGGGATAACCAATCTCACTCAAGGCATACGGCTTAGTTGATCAACCTGCCTATGTGTCAAGCTCGGACACAATGCTCCTTTGAGGTTATTACTTGATAAATCATGTTTGTCGCGTCTCGGCTGTAATAATGACAGAAAATATGACAGTAAACACTAAACATCTTAATAAACGCAAGACACAGAATGAATTAATGTGAATATTGAAAAAAAATGGAACTAACCATCCAAACATTACAGCAAATGTTTCCACAATTCCCCTCCGATTGAAAATCTTTCCATGTCTACTCGTCTCGTTCGGTGGTAAAATTTCGACCGCATAGGGCCACTCCCTTCCTTGCACGTAATATGCAATGCTTCTATGTGGTGCATGACTACCATAGTGAATTGAGAATCACTTGGCTAATCAATCGGAAATCTATCATTTTAACAGAAAATGAAGCTAGAAACTCACCCTTCAAAAGCTTGAAATGTCTGTAAATAGGGCTTTGAAATAAGGGATCTACTAGCGCCAATATAGAAGAGGAGGGAGGAGTTGCCTTCTTCCCTGTAATATGCAATGCTTATATGTGGTGCATAACTGCCATAACAAATTGAGAATCACTCAGCTAATCAACTAGAAACCCATCATTCTAATAGAAAAGGAAGTTAGAAACTCACCATTGAAAAGCTTGAAGTGTCTGTAAATAGAACTTGGATCTACTGGCGTTGGTATAGGAGAGGAGGGAGGACTTGTCTTCTTCTTTGTAATATGCAATACTTCTATGTGGTGCATAACTATCGTAATGAATTGAGAATCACTTAGCTAATCAACCAGAAATCCATCATGCTAACAGAAAAGGAAGCTAGAAACTCACCCTTGAAGAGCTTGAAATGTCTGTAAATAGGGCTTGGATCTGCTGGCCCAATATAGGAGAGGAGGGAGGACTTGCATTCTTTCCTGTAATATGCAATATAGAAGTACTCATAGTTGAGCCAAGATGCCTAGATTGAGCCCGGATGCCTTGATAAGCTAGTGCCAGGATGCTTCGGTTGAGTCGAGATGCTGTAGTTGAGCTAGGATGCCTAACTTGAAGCTGGATGGCTTGGTTGAGCCGGGAGGGCCTAGTTATTAAGTTTGAAGATTAGCTCTTTTGTCCATGGCCCATTGCACAGACCTTACACGAACCTTGCACGAACCTTCCACGCCTCTCCAGCCGAAGGGACTTGTACAAGGGCAGTCTTCACTCCAGCATCGAGCGAGCCTCCTTCTCACCAGCATCACTACAGCCACCATCGATCGCCAATTCACCCCAATCACAGTGCTGACAATCCTCGTGGAATATAAAAAATCAAAAAGCTACATGTGAAGGATTTAATTGACCGAGAAAAAAAACTTTAAATCTAATTAAATATTGAAAAGTTTCGTTTTGAGTTTTTCGTGAGGGATATGGTGGAAGAAAAATCGAGCGAAGATGTCAATAGTTAATTTTTCCTATAAATCACAAAGAAATTTAGTTATTTATTCTCAAGGAAGCCTAAAAAATCAAAAAGCTTGACTGAGAAAAAAACCTTAAATCTAATTACATATTGAAAAGTTTAATTTTGAATTTTTCCAAGTGAGGGATATGGTGGAAGAAAAATCGAGCGAAGATGTTAATAGTTAATTTTCTCATAAATCACAAAGAAATTTAGTTATTTATTCTCGAGAAAGCCTCAATTAAAAAAAAAATTGTAATCTCGGTTGCAGAACGTAAACACAAATTCACATTGCATTTTTACATCTACTAAACACATATTCACATTCATTCACAGAAACGATATGCACAATAAATAGGAACTGCACTCCAATGTATTAGACTACATTGATCAGTCTGCTTTATGAATCATCTGAGTATTGCTAACCATAAGCTAAAACTGTTAGGCTTGTTATTTATTCTGCCAAGAGCTGAAAACTCGATTGATGACACCATGCTATACTCGGCCTCAGCCTTCAGGTGTTGACACGTGAAGTAAAAGAAATTATCAGGAGGAACATAATAATGCAAATTTATTGCAGAATTAAGAGTCAAACATTTCACAAAGCGTTGAGCACCAGGTACAACTATTCTAACTCCATCCGGCAAACCTAGGTAACATTTCCTATCGAAAAAAAAAAAAAGGTTCCACACAGATATGAAGCATAAGTTGAATAACCCTACCCATCTTTGTCAAATTAAGATCGAATGGTATAAATGCTGTAAAACCTAGATAGAAATAATTCTTCGTGGCAACTATATATATCCTCATTCGTGACTCAACCTCACTGAAGTAGCAAAATAAACAATTGATTAATGTAACGTAATTAAAACTCAAATTACTTCAAATTACTTAAAAAAACTCAAATTACTTCAAATTACTTAATACTAACCAGTCAAATATCCAAGTTAACACTTTAGTGAACCCATCAACAGCTCTTGCCTTCATAGGAAGGCCGTATAACCTAGGCATTAAAAACGTCCAGAGCCTAGAGGTTTGTCGAATCTTTGGCAAAGTGATCAACTCCTGAGTGTTATACAGACAACGATTGCAATAGGGTGAATCACCCGATATATCCCCACAAAAAAATCTCCCCCTTTTGCAGATAATAGCGAGGGCTTTCTCATTATCTCTTTTTGCGAGCTGTTGGACTGACAAAATGAGAAAAATACGTTCAAGTTAAGCCAAAAACCAAAAATATCCATCATTCATGGCCTTACTACTTCCAAAATTGAATAAAAATGCATAAGAGCCATTACATAATTTATAAATCAGGAAAAACAAATAATTAGTAAACAAACATAAATCGGTTGGGACAAAATTTGGTTGAATAAAAGAATTGATGATTTGAAGTTTCAGTTTTATAGCATTGGAGTGTGGTTTTAATTTTTTTAGCTTCTCTTACATTTTCGTGACTTTGTCCTAAATCGAAACCAATATGATAGATCAAGAAAATCAAGTGAATCTCTGACCTCTCCCTTCTAGTCAAATCCAATAGAGATGGACTTGTCTATCAAGTATGCAGTTTCTATTATATCACAAGTCTACATATTAGTTTGTTTAAAGAGATATAATAGATAAAAGTAACAATAAGAAAAAAGTCAACTTCTTACAGGCAAATCCTTTCACTACTTGGCGATCGTCTGGGATAACCAATCTCACTCGAGTCATACGGCTTAGTTGATCAGCCTGCCTATGTGTTGCAGTAGTTCAGTCAGTGTCCATTTGACCATGGTTGATGTGGTACCCGCACCACCTATAACGATGTCCTAATAAAATCGAAATTAGCACGGGAGCTATTTACCATGCTGTTTTTACTAGAATATCGTCATAGGAGGTGCCGATACCAAATCTACCATGGTCGAATGGACAATGGCCAAGCTGCTACTACACCCACAAGTCCTTCTCAAAGTCTAGACAGACCTCAATGATGTTGTCAAGCTGAAAAACATGGTCGAGGAGTCCCACAACTACAAATTACCATACTTGCATGCGGTAGTGAAGGAAACACTGAGACTGTACCCTGCAGCACCTCTGTTCTTGCCCCGCAGCCTGAGCCAAACCCGCACGGTAGGCGGATACACCATACCCAAAGATGCTAAAGTCTTCTGGAGCGCGTGGGGCCACGGACTGAGACCCGTAGTTCTGGTCCGACCTGTCCGAGTTTGGCCGGAGAGATTCTCCGAGGGGGGAGAGCCCTCTAATTTGGAATGCTCGGGAGGGAATTTGCACTACCTACCGTTCGGTTCGGGTTGAAGGTTTGTGCGGAGCTGCAACTGGGGGACGGACGGGATGGTAATGTATCCTGAGGGTACCTAACTTGCATCTCCATGTAAAGGAATAGTTGGTAGGATCCATATTTATGCGATAATTTTACAAAAAAAAAAAAAAAAATCAGTAAGCACGTGGGGTGACGCCTTTTTCTGTAAACTTAGTTGTTTAATAGATGAATATCATATGTTGTCTTCATATATTATTCATGTTGAAAATTGTAAGGGAAGATTCCTCCGAATTGACAGAAATATCGTCCCGTGGGTTTGAACTTCGATAATTAAACAAAAAATTTGAAGGACTTATGATAAAGTAAAATTAAGAGCCACCAAATCCCAAATACTCCATACCAATAAATTGCCATACTATATAACTTAATAGACTATAATGTGCCTTTAAACTATTGGGCCATAACATTTATATATAATAGAAGTCCGCCATATCACTTAATATACTGATTTAATAGACATATCTTAGAATGTCTAGCATTATCTCAATTCAATTTCGACCCACAAAAACAAGGAAGAAACTTTAGCTAACAATAATATATTTTCGTGAGCAATAGTTCACCCGGTGCCAGCGCGTCATTTAGGTTATGCCATTTCGTGTCGTTACAAAATCGTTCGAATGTGATTGTAAAGTATTTTTCATCAAAAATGTGCGACAATGTGTGTTTCGAGTTAAGTCGAGGCGGGTCGCATTTGGATTTCCTTCGGTAAATTCAGATCGGGTTGAAATCGTATTTCTTCCTGCAAGAGATACTGGCCTAAAGTGAGAACGCTTAAAGATGGGCCCTGTCGAGTCCACCTCGGCGGGACGATAGAAAATGGGCCGAGGCCTCGAGCCTTGGGCTCTTTTAATAGTGTACCTATTTCTATTGCAATTTCTTATAAAACGTCGTGCCAGATAATTGAATTTTGTCATTATCTTCTGCCACCTAGTGATAAATTATAGAAAAATTACTACATCTACCTTACGAATATGGCGGGCGTTTTTGATGAAATAGTACTCTTTCCGTAATTTCTACAAAAATGGAGGAGACGGGAGTTTTAGCGAAAATCAAGTACATACTTATGTTTTATGCACAAGTATTTTACAAACAAAAGTCTCGGGCATGCAAATTTTTCAAATATTTTTTTGGTAAATCTTAAAAGTCTCGCAATCTAGCACTTTTCTCTAACGGGAAATATCCAAACCCTTTCAAAATATTTGTGTATTGACAAGCAAAATAACATGTACTTTTTTTGTACATTTCTGATAGTTAAAATATATTTTAAATTTCGTAATTTGGTAGTAAATCAGGAGCATAATTATACACTAGGTAGCATGAAGGGCCTCCGTGTCATGTCGGATACCCCGACACGTGTTCGACACGCTCGGACATGCAATCAACACGTGTCGGAAACTCCGACACGTGGTCAACTCACGTGCGTCGGAGCGTGTCCGGAGGGCGGATCTGTAGGTGCAAAGGAAGAAAGTGATGGAGGGTGGAGGCAAGGGTGAGGGATCCGAGGCGACGCTGTGAGTGACGGCGAGGGAGGGCTGCGACCGCCGACTGCAACGCTAGAGAAGGCTACGACCGCCGACTGCGCCAAGAAGCCTTCTCGATCGTCTTGGTCGGCTGCGACCGCCGACTGCAACGCCGAGATGAAAAACCGCAACACCGCGATGGAGGGCTGGACGCGAGGCTACGACGGCAAAGGGAAGAACGGAGGCGAGGCAGCGGCGAGAGAGGTGGAGACCGAGCAAAGGAGAGGAAAAATAAGGTGATTACTAGGGGGTGCATGATAACCAAAATTTTGTTTAGAAATAATTTTTTATTCCGCACTTTTCCGGAATAGAAACCTATTGATAAACCTCTTTCGTTTTTTATTTGGAATAGATTTCTATTCTAGAAATTGATTTGGAAGAGATTTCAGAAATAATTTCTCCCACTAAACCCTAATTTCGGTAAGTCCTCCCTCATCTCCTCTACGTCTCTACCTCCTCATCCGCCTCTCCTCATTTTATTAAAAATAAAAATAAATATATTCATTTTATTCATTTAAAAATAAAAATAAATTTATTAAAAAATTATTAAAAATAAATAAATTATTTTTATTTATCATTTTATTTTTAGTTTATTAAAAATAGATTTATTAAATTTATTAAAAATAATTTATTTGCCTTGAGTGTTTTGCCAAATAAATTTATTTTATTTTTTATTTTTGTTCATTTTAAAATAAATTTATTCGTAAAATAAAATAAAATAGAATAAATAAAATAAATTTATTTTTAAGGATATTTTTATTTTAAAATAAAATGATATTTTTATTTTAAAATAAAATGATATTTTTATTTTATTTTTTTTATGATTTATTTTATTTTATTTTATTTTATTTTTACTAAATCATTTTTATTTTTATTTTTTATATTAAAGGTCGTCGTCGTCGCCGCCGTCGTCAGAAAGGAAGAAATTTGTGTGTCGTTATCAAAGGAATTTCTATTTTTAGAGTAGAAATTTTGTGTCGTTATCAAACGGTTTATTTTCTAAACTATTCTAAAAATAGAAATAAAAAAATCTATTTCGGAACAGAATGGTTGTCATGCGCGTCCCTAGGGTTTTTGCCCTTTGGGCTGTTTTTAGGGAGAAGAGAAAGGAGAGAGACGAGGCGTCGACGGCTTCTGGGGAAAGAAAGCCTCGTGCAGGGGAAAGAAAGCCTGCAAGCCTCGTGCAGGGAAGTGATAGGCTCAGGGGTGGGTGGGGGTGGGGGAAGAAAACGTGTGCTGAAATAAATGGGTGGGACCCATTTAACCCTAAAAAGAAATATTCAACATTAAATAACTTTATTAATACATGATAAGGCTAAAAAATAAATAAAGAGACAAGTTAAGAAGTTATTTCAAAAAATAAAAGTACTAAATATTAAATAATGATAAATTTTGATCATCATAGAAAAATATAAATTTATTTTGATTCTAATCTTTCATTAGTTATTTATTTCATCGATAACTTTTGTTAAAGTAAAAAAAATATCTTTTTAATTTTTTATGAATAAATTTATTAATATTATTAGTACAGATTTATTATAGGCTCTTTTTTATTGTTTATTTATTTATGAATTTCAATAAATTAATTTAAATATAATAATTAATCATATATATAAATATTTATTTAATATTTAACGTATCGGAACGTGTCGAAATTCTCTGCTTTTTGAGAAATGGCGTGTCGCGTGTTGGTGCTACACATAATCATATCTCTCTCTCTCTCTCCGTCCCTCTCTCTCCTTCTATAATCGTTATGCCAATATGAGTTTTCCATCCATCTGTTTTGGCGAAGGAAAGGAAGAGGCATCGATTTACATTATTGTCATTTTAGCCTTTATAAGAGGACAATTAGAGGGAACGGACAACCAACTATGCTTTCCAGAGAGCTCGCCTCCAAGGGCTAATCAAGCACATTGAGCAAAGAAGAAGGCACGAATCAAACTCCACAGACGAGATAAAATATGGCGTGAGCGACTCATGTAAGACGAGTGTTAAACAATTTAATAATGATGTACCTGAGAAATGACCTCCATCAAGTGTCTCGAGGTCGAGATCCGGATAAGTCGAGTACACAATAATCGCAGTATAATTATAGTAAATTAGCTAAGCTAGAGCCGCCCCGCAAAGAAATCGAATTCACCATGCACACATCAAGAAAGCCGAAAGCAACTGAAATGACCAAGATCTCCAAAAGCCGAGATTCACCCCTCTAATAAATCATAACAATCCGTGTGAAGTATCTCCTCGTCAATCAGATGTATGCAACGTGATCCGTTGACCTCAATAAAACATCGTCGATGCCAGAATCAGGAATAAGCTCAAGATTCCGCTCCAAGCTATCCTGCCGGCGTCGCTGTCGCCTCCAGCTGTCGCTGTAACATTCATTCACCATTCTGCTATTAGAAACCAAACACTCGTAACAATCGATATGTCTCAATCGAAAGGAAACACAGAGTCTCACAAAAGGGGATGCACAATACAAGTCTATCTTATCGCTCGAGCCTACAACATCAGCGACACTTAACCACCTGTGGTTTATCCTCCTTGAATGCAAAGAGTCACCCGATATACTCAATGGTTCACTTGTCAATGCGGCAAAAGATGCCACTCGAAGGTTAGCAAGTAATGCTGTCGGCAGAAGATGCCGTGTTGACAAGTGAACTATTGAGTATATCAGGTGACTCTTTGCACTGAGCATGACGGCTTTCTAGCAATAACAAAGGTAATGCCGTCGGCATCAATGGATATTCCACATATGTAAATCAAGCAACATGACTCCAATCGAGCGATTCTTCTGATCAGCTCCTACAGTTCTCGTCCTAATTCCACGTCTTTCTGTTTTAACCTAGAACAAACTCAGGATACCATGAACTATCTATGTATAGAAGTAATGTGACATCAATCCCAGAGAGAACCCAAAATTTGAATTACCTGTGATGTAGACTACCGAAAGTGACCCATAATCAGCCCCGTTTGATTTTTCTATCTGTCATGAATCTGCTATTGCATACTTGCTGGCCCTCATGAATCTCATTCACGTGGGACAGCTATGCCAAAAGAGTTAAGGCAAAAGACAGACATGGACCACAATAGTTTTCTGGGGAAAATGCCGTGGCTTCAGTCATTTCCCCCCCTAATGTAAGATTTCCACAATCCACGAGTCAACATTGGAGGCGCCCGACCGCGTCGGGAACCCGGCAATTTCCGGGCCTTGTTGGGTATTCTAGACGAACTATCTTCTCACTTAGATTTGCTTTCGCCCCTAAACCAGCTACAGAATTACTCACTCATCTGGATGTTCGACAATGGCGGATCGACATTCAAATACACGAAGGCACGGCCGTTCAGGCCCTGAATTTCGGAACTAGAATTGGAGAAAAAAAGGAACGAAACTGCAGCACCAGGATTTACAGGCTCAACGACCCGGAAATGAAAAAATGGGGAAACGAATTTCTTACGTGGCGGCGGCGCCGTCGTCGACGACGATGGAGGCGTGGCGGTCCCTGCCGATAAAAAGAAGAGATTTTCATGTCAGAAAACCTCTGTTCCGACAATAATTATACACACCGAAACTCAATAACAGAAAGACTCGCCGCCCGAGCGAGTTCGATTCAGTTCCGAATGTCAGAAACGACTCGAAATTCTCGCGGATCGAGCTTCCTTTTTTCCCAAAAACCCTAATCCGTTCCTCCCCTCTCGGTTTTTTTCTCCTTCCCTCCTTCCCCGTTCGAAGAGGAGAGAGGGCAGGGCAGGGCAGGGCGAGATCGTACCGTTGCATTGGCTGGTGTCGGTGGAGACGCCGCATCTCTTCGTGAGCTGGAGGGCCTGGTTGACGTCGATCCCCAGGGAGGGGAGCAGGCCGGGGGTGTTGAAAAGGGTGCAGAGGCAGGTCCGTTCGGTGGCCACCGCCTCCTTGAGCGGGTCGCAGCAGGAGCTCGGCGGGGTCGTCGTCGTGTTCAGGTAGGTGGCGCAGGGGACGAGCTTCGCCGCGCAGGTCTGCGTCGCCGGCGTCTGCGCCCCCGCGAGGGCAGCGGCCAGCAGCAGCAGCAGCGCCGCCGCCGGCAGGAGGAGGAGGGGCGTCGCCCGGCGAGAAGTCGTGGCCATGTTTCTCTCTCTAGACGCTTTCTCTCTCTCTCTCTCTGCGTGGGGAGGAGGAGCGAGGTGGTTGATGATGGGTTCCGATGGAGTCGACTCGGTTTATATGGTGGCGACTCAGTGAGCCCGTGACGGCCGAGTTTCGTGTCTTCTTCTTCTCCTTCTTCCTCCTCGACACCTTCAGGTTGGGGTTGTTGCTGTGTGAAAAAGTGTGAACTATTTGAAAACTTTCGGGAGCGCTGTATTCCCACGCGCTCGCTTCTCCCGTGCCCTCACGCGCTCCTCCTTTTTATTTTTTTCTCTTTTTTCCATTCGCGCGAATTCATCATTGTTTGTTCCGCCCAACGTGGCGTGGCGGCATTCGCTTTTGGCAGTATGGGAAGACTTTGGACGCAAGCCTTTCCATTTCTTTTTTCCATCAGGTCTTTGATTTTTTATTAAGTTAATGCTACGAAACACATGAAACCGATACATATATAATAATTTATCCCTAAATCCCTGGATTTATAAAGCTATAACGAATTTACTTTACATTAGTTTATGTTAAATTTTATCGTCAAATTATTGAGTAGGATAACAAATGGTAGTTGACGAGTATGTCAATTTAAGATTTTATCATTTATTTGTTATAAGTGTAACAATTTGTACTTTTTTATGATATTAATTCAATTTAATTGAAAGTAACAAACAAAATGTACCAGTTTGAAGTTTTTTATTGTCAAAAAATTAATTTAAAATAAATTTGTTACAACTTACAAGTGCATCGATTTGAAATTTTTCTTAATATTAACGCTTTTTTATTTGTCCAATCGGGCTCCTATGTGCACAAGGGTCTTCAGCGTAAGAAATCTTGTGTTCTAGATTTGGTGTAAGGTGCAATAATTAATATCCTAATTTATCTTATGTAACTCATCAGTTTAATATCTTGAGTGAGAGTGAATCATAATCCGATGCGTCGATAGTTCCGAAGTTGAGCTCCTTCTCAAATGATTACACAAAGTGAAGATATGGGACTTCTATTGTGAGTCCTAGACATCTTTTCTCATCAATCCCTTTGGCTTTAGATCCAATTAATTATGCTCAACGCAGAAGAAGTTTTAGCTTTCATAGATTATCATATACAATGCGAGACTGAAGAATCTCGACAATTTACGGGTGGAAACAATAAACATAGAGTCATGCCAACACATATAAAGCATGTAGAGAGATTCTCAATTTTTGGCATTTTTAATACGATGCAAGTGAGTGCTTTGATAGAACATAACAAGCATATGTCGTTGCAACCCTAATCTTGGAACTACTCGATAATTCATAAATTAAATACTAATAATAGTAGAAGGTTGAAGAAATAACTGGGAAAAAAATAAGAAGCAAACAGTAATGCTAAAAAATTATCGGAAACAAAAAGGTTCTTCGAAACAAGCCTAAAAGATGGATTATGAGGCCCGAAACAACAGCAAACTCAGTGCTCAATTTTACCAAAATGCAGCATTCTAATCAAGCTCTCTGAATTGGCAATATGACTACATCTTGAGTTATGGCCACATGCGGCGCTAATTCTCATCCCCAGCTAGTCCATTGAATTTCAAATGCTCTAGAAAATGTTCAGTAGCCCCGTCCACACAGACGATAAGACTACAATTAAATAACAAGACGTTTAGCAACAGCATTTCTGAATATAATGCTTACGTCGGTTGTGTCAATTCTCTGATTGGCTTTAACAAGTTAACCCAAATCGATTATGCTCAAACTAGGAGGAATTTCGATTAAAAAAGAAAAAAACTGAGGTTAATCCCAAGGACTCTAATTAGATAAACCTTAAAACACAAGAATACAATAGGACAAAAAGAAAAAAGACGCGTAAAATCAGGATACGGCCCTAATCACTATCAACATGCAGATAGAGCTACGTGTATTATTTGGGAACTGCACAACCATGTTCACTCTATGTTTATTTCGTTGAAATAGTCATCAGAAACGAACTTTCCGTTCTTTAAGACAAGATCGACAAGCAAATTACATTTTGTACGTCATGTGCGCGCGACATGGAAGGTGACCAATTAGGTCGAGAATTTTGAACGGATCAAAGGTCAAGATTTGATCTTAATGCCCCCTTGAATTGACAAGTCAAGATTGAAAATTTTAAAATTCGGATGGCCCTCGATTGGATTTTTGATGTCGTTTTCGGGAAGGAACCAGCTGTCCAAATTCCAAAGCGCCTCGTGCTTGTGTCAGAAAAAGATTAATGATCTTTCAAAATATTTGACCCGCCAACGACTTTTTATTTGCTAATATCTTGCTCTCTCTTTTTCTTTTTTAACTTAGTTGGCTAATTATTTAATTAGAAGGCATCGACTGGTGAATTACATATCTTTACCCCCCACCAACCCAATTCGTTTCTTGTTTGATGAGGGGGGATTGCCCAAACTCTTAGCCAATTCAACGCCTGTCGCACAAAAAAAAATTCAATAAATACCCTCTACCTTTAAAAATTCATATATTTTCATGCGCATCTACTCCATTTTCCATTCATAGAACCCACTATTATGTAGTAAAATTTAATGGGACGTCTCATATGCTTCTCAGATCCTGTCAAACAACGCGCATTTTCTAATCCACAATTCTCAAAAGAACAAAATATCGGACAATGATTGGCTTAGATGTACTCAGAAATCAATCGCGGGCGGCTATGCTATTAAACAAATGAGGCGGAGAAAAAGTCTCGTTAGAGCCGGCGTTTGTGTGTGGAAATGAAGCATTATGGTCAACGAAAGTACCCTAATAATTTTTAATGCTCGTATAATACTGATTGTTGAACGACGATCGACTGCGACAGGATGGAGCCTTCTTCAAGCGGACAGGAGACGTTGGATTTCCCCAATTAGACCCCGACGAGGGAAGCGCCAAAAGAATAGAGTAGTTATTCTAAAATATTACCCTAAAAAACGACTAAAAAAGTAAATAATTCGTAGGTTTCCTAGCATTTTACATGGTGGTGGCGGGTGAAAATCACGCGACATCCCACGGAGACGAAAACCCGAAAAAAAACCTCCTTTCCGACATCTTCACGCGGTTATCCAAGAGACAAAAGTCCGCCATTCGCGGGGGTCCTGAAATGTCCTCCTTTCCCACCTTAAAAAAAGAGGACCCGTTCCGAATGGGAACCGATTTGCGAAGAAGTGTAGGCAGAACGGGATTTTGTTCAATCTTTGTCCCGAACCCACGAGCGCGATGTGGCCGGAAAGAAGCTGATTGCATTTTGATAAAATGTTCGCCAGAAGTGCCAAAAAGAGTCATCATTGAGGCATGTATAGGTTTGGGAGACTTTCTCGCTTTGTCAATAGTGAACTTATTAAACGGGTAAGTCAGGTCAAATTTAGGTCAGATTATAAATAGTATTCGACCAAAATTAACCTATTAACCCATTTATAACTCATTTTATTTGTATTGCATTTTTTTTCTCATACTAATCTAACTTATATTGTAAAAACACTTTGCCATTTAGTCCAATTTACAAAAACTTATACCTAGAGGAGTGCGTAAGTGGGAGGCTATGTGAGAATGAGGGAGAATGAAAAGAGAGCTATAAAGTGAGCTGGATATAAATAGGTCATAAACCCATTTATGATTCATATAACACCCATAGTATGTTTAAACCCGTTTATACAATTTACTTGATTTAATTAGCCCAGTTATGATCTATTTTTACATTCATATGGGTTAACAAATGGATCTATAACCTATTTTTGACTGGTCTAGTGGACAGTAAGCGTGGTGGTGATAATTGGAACTACTTCCTTTCGAGAGAGATGGGCCCGGAGAAAACTTTGGGCCCATCGAATTGGATTGAGGGATTGTATGTTGGGTCGAATGGGAAAGCCTAAGATAGGGTCTTCATGGGCCGGACCGGCTCAACTCCATTGTCCTACTTTTCTCCTTTTCCGGAAAAGCAAATCTCGAACATCAGGAGATGCGGAAAGGCATTTAAAGACGACACGACCTGCCCCAAACTTTGGGTGTCTTTAGCTTTCCACTTCGATTTATGTCAACTTCTTGGTTAGTAGTTTATACAAAGTTGCACAATTAAATTATTGGTTTGTTTATTTGAAGGAAAATTATTCTAGAAATTTTTTTTTCTAACTTTTCGGTATTTAAATGATGGAAGATTAATCGATCTTTGATAAGTTTAGAACGAGGGAAAGTAGCTTTTCCTTGCTAGAAGAAAATAACTTTTTCTAGACCACCAAGAAAATAAAACTAACTATTTTCCTTTCAAAATGATTTTCATGAAAAATATTTTTCTTTATTATGAAATTTTTAGTAAAACAAACGTACCTTGAGCGTCTTCGAATTTGGTGTTTGAATGTGTGTGGATAAGTATGTATGTTTAGTACCTTTTAATGTAGGTATACATTAATTTGAAGTACTGAACACTTAATTTGGACACGTTCAATCACAGATCAAGTGAATTTCAACCGACATAACATCCACCAAGGAGATTCACTCGGTTGTGATGGATGGTGGTCTTAGGTAGTAATTTGCTCTAGATAAGGTAACTAATGAACCAAGCGGGGCCATACATTGTTATGTTAGATTCCCTCCTGTCGAAAAACTTCTATTTGTAATGAGACTAATCAAGAATAACTCAATGGAATTTTCTAATGATCGGTAAGTTATTCAGAGATATCTTATCCGCATATCGTCTCGGAAACCTTAATTACAATTCAACATAAATACGTAATTCTGGCCATGGAGCCAAAGAGGGGCATTTGATGTTGAAGAATTGTACCTCATCTTTTCTCTCAAGAATTATGGTATTTCTAGGTTGCCTAAACATCTAAATATTTTATTGAAAGGTGTCTTAAGAAGAGTTGTTAAAAAACGTAGGGATATAATTTGCTGAAATATCTATATCTATATATATATAGCGAGAGAGAGAGAGAGAAATGTCTCTCGAGAACTATCAAGGATATTCCTTTAGCTAGAACTATTTAGGTTACTTCTCTAGAAGATATTTATCTAGAAATATTTAGATATTTTCGGAGGTAGAACCACCTTCATATGCCTATTAATAGGCAAGTGCTCCCGTTAAAGGGTGCTTGTCAACCAAGTGTGTATAAGAAATTCTCTCAATCGATAGTGTAAAAGATTGCCTAAGCAAGCCTTGTATGTCTTACTCAACAGTTGGTATCCCTGCTGCCCCTTTGAGTTTTACAATCGATGTTAGAGTTGCGCATCTTAATTCAATATTTGAATTGTCTCATACACAACTCTCAAGTCACATTCTTTTAGCAATTAACGATTACTTTTATTAACATTTAAGTTATTCAACCAGTTCTAAATCATCTTTTTTCCACATGAGTTTTCAATAAGATGGGCGTAATTTTGCATACTTCATAATTGGCGGGAACGTTATATTAAGTCTCTAATAGGCTTAAGTTTCTATCGTAATGCAACACCAAAATAAATTTACGTCTTCATGTACTTAAAAATAAGAATTTTCATAAAATAAACTCAAATGACCGTATCGCCTAAACGTTGGTTTTGAATGACTTCTTTTGTTTTCAACTCACTTAGTTTTTAGAATCGATTTCATTTCTTCATGAATAAAGATAAAGTAAGATTTAAAGATTATTAAATTCACACGAATAGTTTGGTTTTGTTGCATTATTTATTAATTAATTAAGTTGACATTGCATTACAGAAATTTGGGATTGAAAATTAAAGTCGGTTGTGCTATACATGTCACCCTCCCCCGAGCCAGATTTTTGGCTTCATCACTGCGTGATTCAGCCTCTAAATCTATCTAATTATACCAAGGAGGAACCAAATTTGGTGTGAATTTGGGTGGAGCCTTCGCATTTCACAATCCGTCCTCTATATCTAAGATGAGTGGAGTCCCGACCGTCGAGACCTCGACTCTACCCTTTCTCTTCCACAATAATCTCCCTCTTGTAGTATTTGAAATTCGTGATCTTCTTAAATTTATCACACGTAAGTCACTGTACACTCAAACCGAAATAAAAAACGTTCATCTTTATCCAAAATCGGAAGCAAAATCCACAGTAACAAGTCTTAATAGACGCAAGCTTAAACCATTGGTAGAACATGGGTGATGCTTAAGCAAACCCATGTTTTTTTATTTTCCAATTTGTCTCGTGACTAAGGAAAGGAGAAAGAAAAATCAACACGTGAGCTCAAAATGATAGTTTTTCTCCTCCACGCAATGCACGACCGCAGACTTGAGGCATACCTAAAGGTTTGACCAGGCTTATGAGGGAGATGCGATCGATAATGGGGGAGGTTTTCTCTCATTGTGTTTTGTCTCGTCCAGGCGAGGCTGGCGAGGGTTTCCCAGTGCTCGCCAGCCCTTGCCGGCCTCTAGCGTTGGCTAGGCAAGGGTCCCTTTGCCGAATCCGGCGAGAGGTGGCCTTGCCCAGCCCTCGCCAAGGGCCAACAAGGGCCGGTAAAGACCTCGACTCTAGCCTTTATCTTCCACCACAATCTCCATCTAGAAGTACTTGAAATTCGAGATCTTCTTAAATCTATCAAATGTGAGTCACTGTATACTCAAGCTCAATATAAAAAACGTTCATCTTTATCCAAAATCGAAAGCAAAATCATTATAACAACTCATAATAGACGCATGTTTAAACCATTGATAGAACATGTGTAATGCTAAAGCAAACCCATGATTTTTTATTTTTCCAAATTGTCTTGTGAATATGGAAAGGGGAAAGAAAAATGTAACACGCGAGCTCAAGGGGATGGCACGACTACAGGCTTGAAAACGCGTAGCTAAAGGTTTGACCAGGCTTGTGTGGGAAATGCGACCAATAATGGTGGAGGTTTTTTCTCATTGTTTTTCGTCTTCCTTCGTTTTCTTTTTGCTGCTACTAATGAAACGGAGTCAATCCAGCAACGCTGTCTCCCAACTAATGCAGTCGACCCAACAAAAACCATCGACAATATCGGGCTTAGTCAATGGATCGATAGCGTGTGCCTAGAAAGATGTAGTCCCAATTTTAGTATGGATCACTAGCTAGTTTTTAAAATTTTGAGTTGGCTAACACAAGCTTATAAAATCAAAATATATAGGCATGATAATATTATTATCGAGATTCGCGTCTAAAATAGCTGTCAATCGATCTTTATCATGCCTGTTATTTCATGTTTTCTACTTACCTTTTCGTTCTTGGGATATCTTGTAGTACATCCACGCGTCTTTTATATGTATATGAACCCGTTTCTACGCGAGAAAAAGTGTTTAAAAGAACGTTCAAACTCATAGAAGAAGAAACGTTTGTGTAGCATACGAATTCATCTCGACAGTCAACTTCATGAACGTAGGGCAGCTGCGGATAAACATGGATAACCTCAACGTTCAAGTAAGTTTTGGTTTGAACAGATCTGAAAGATTGGTCAGAAACCTTTGTCCAGCTGCAGGCAGAGACAAGGGAGAGAAGGGAATCGGCTCCGGCATTGCCGGCTAAACTATTTCCAAGAGAAATCTTTAATGCAGGGACCGACTCAACAAGGACAAAACGAAATGGAAACCCTAGACCTAACGAACAGCTTCTAAATGACTGGCTCCGGCTGTTCTTTTTTTTTTTAATTGCCAACCCGTGTTATTCTAATGCTTCGAGGCAAGTGGTAGGTGACTTCCAGACACGTGAAAGGGGATCAAACTGACGGGTTGATATTGTGCAATCTGCCATCTTCTGCGATCCTCGAGATACGAGAAACGTGGACTTCGATTGTTTAATGCTGCGGGTGCGCACGAATTATGCGTTAATCTATTGTAGTAGTTGCATGAAATCGAGCGAATCGGAGGAAGCGTCCGGAAAGGAAGAAGAACTCACCTTGGGAGGCATGTACTCCGCTAGATATTGGCGTCCTCAGTTCATTCTTATAGGATTATTGTAATTTTTTGGTTGTAGAGTTGTTCCTCAAGTGTCGGCCCTCCTGTATCCAACTGGCCCAAAGCATAATTTACAATTAGCTTTCGTTTCACACGGAATCGATTTGTTTCGCTGCAAACAAATAATTTGAAAAATACCTAGGGAATCGATCATTTGTATCACCTAGAAATGTTACTCAGCATAAAATAGTCCCATTATCAACAATGGTTTATTAACATTTGAAAGAAATAATATATGCACCCTCTCAAACTCCCAGCTCTCCATTATTTTTATGCTCGAGGTGGCGACCAAGCTAAAATAAGAGAATCACGCTACTAGTTCAAATATTAAAGACGATCGAAATTGAAATGCTCGAGTAAGGCCATGAACATTGTACGCACCCTTTCTGTTTTGCTTTTCTCTTGTGCTTTGATGTTTGAATTAAACCTTGAATATGTCCTTGCTTGCTTAGATGTTGTGTATTCTTTCTTTAGCTGATCTATGCATAGTCACAATCCATTCGGACATTAATTTCTCCACCGACATCAGACTCTGCGTGATTTATTTTCGAATTAGTTTTTCTGTTAGAAGTAAAAATCGCCCCGCGACGGATTTAGTGGCAATTACAAAACAACAAAGCCTTGTCCATATAAGAGATTGCCCCAAGATTAGGGGATTGAAGGACTTTGGACAAACTCAAGATATCTTGCGAATCCAAATTAAACCTAAATTCCCGACACTTCTTGATCTAAACCCAAGAGATATTGCGCCAATCTATTAACTTACACTAACACTTAGATTTTAACTTCCTAAGTTGCAATTTTGATATCACAAAGTTAGGGCGACAGATTTTATGGAGTCCGAAAACCGTTCGAGAACCCATATTTTGTTTTCATAGGACCCCTATGAATGTTGTTATTTCTTATTAAGCGGTTAGTTTAGTTGATTGACGCAAGAACCTCTCTCTCCTGTCACTTGATAAGCCAAACACCGTTGTTCGATACCGCTTAGTCGAGCATTAGACGAAGCAGTCTCGTTTGTATATTAGGACAAATCGAACTCGCGATTTCTGTTCTTGCTGAAGTAATCGAAGCACGACACCATCGACAAATGAAGTCGAAATAGGTCGAGTCTAATGTTACCGACTTTAAGAACAGAAATGAGGGGAGGTCAAGAGGGCAGGCAGGCAGTCACGTGACTTCATTTTTTAATTTTCCGACACTTTTGCCGCTAAATGAATTTATAATAGAAATGCAAAGTACGACAAAGATAAACATTGACTTGAGTGGAGCTTCCGAGTTGGCACCTCTCTCTCTCTCTCTCTCTCTCTCTGTAAACTTCTTTTACATGCAAAGCACGACAAAGATAAACATTGACTAGAGTGGAGCTTCCGAGTAGGCACCTCTCTCTCTCTCTCTCTCTCTCTCTCTCTCTCTCTGTGTAAACTTCCTTATATAAACCATGCACTCCCCGATGCCTTTTCACATAAACGTACTCTCTCCAACCTCGAACGCACACGCACTCTCTCTAACCTCAAACACAGACATAAACATGGCCAAAGCAAAACCATCTCTCTCCTTCCTCTTCCTCTTGCACGTCCTCTTCTTCACGGCCCACCTCGAACCGTCGAACTCACAGCCCTCGACGGCTACCAACACGGACTTCATCAAGTCCTCCTGCGGGGCCACCCGCTACCCGACGCTCTGCGTCCAGTGCCTCTCTGGCTACGCCGCCACCGTCCAGCAGGACTTCCGCCTGCTCGCCCGGGCCGCGCTCCAGGTCAGCCTCGACCGGGCCAGCGCCACCAGCTCCTACGTGGGCCGGCTGTCCCAGTACCACGGCATCAAGCCCCGGGAGTCCCAGGCTGTGAAGGACTGCGTGCAAAGCGTCGGCCACAGCGCAAGCCAGTTGAGCCAGTCGATCGACGAGCTCGGCCAGATGGGAGGCCAGGGGGCCGCGGGGACTGCGTTCGATTGGCACATGAGCAACTTGCAGACATGGGTGAGCGGGGCCCTTACCGACGAGAGCACGTGCCTCGACGGGTTCGCGAGGTCGGACATGGATGGCAGCGTGAAGAACTCGGTGCGAGGGCAGGTGGGGGAGCTGGCGCAGGTGGTGAGCAACGCGCTGGGCCTCGTGAACAGTTACGGGTCGAAGCACCGCAGGGCCAAAGGACAGCCTTAGATCAGGGCATCGGTGTTCTGGGACTGGTGTAAATGGTGATGAGAAAGATAAGTGTTTAGACGTACAACGTACGTAGGAACGAGAGTTCTGCTGTTGCTGTCACGTGTTCATGTTGTGTGAATGTAAGAAGTTTCGTGAAATATGTGAATTGCAAGAAAAGTGATGTTTGCTCTCCCGTGCGTTTCTCTTAAGGAAGAAGTAAGAACACTCCCGTCACAAAGCAATTTGACTTAACATTACACAATTATAGACCACAATTGGCAGGATCGATACATTAAATCTCCAACAAGTTTGAGTTTCTACGTTAACGCAATACCAACATATATTTAGTTTTTCTCGTACTTTAGAACACAAACTTTGATGAATTAAATCCAAAAGACTATATCGACTAAACATTTGTAACTCAGTTTTAAAATCGATTTCCTCCCTTCAGGTATACAAATAAAGTAAGATTCAAATTTTGAATGTGTTCGTTTAGTATAAAATGAGTGATGTAGAAAATATTTTCTGAAAAATGATTGTTTATATTGTTTAGAAAAATTAGTCAATGGAAAATATTTTTATTATCGATAACAATCCGTGTCTAACTATTTTCGTGGGAAATGAAAATATTTTCCATTCATTTAATTTTGTAAATTATACAAGCGATCATTCTTCGGAAAATATTTTCCATATCACTAATTTTCCATGAAACAAATGCACCCAAGTGATTCTTTATTTTCACATATACATGGTTGTACTCTTTAATCACATTTCGACCGCATGTTGCATATGCATGAATAGTTAGCTTTTGTTGCATTATCGTACATCAATTAAGTTGGTATTACTTAATGCTTACCAAAATTTGGAATTGAAAATTAAAGTTAGTTGTGCTCAAATCTCGCCCCTCCTAAGCGAGATTTCCGGGTATATCACTACATAAATCAACCGCTGATATATGTGCATACGTCAAGGAGGAATCGAAGTTCCTGTCAATTTGGGTCAAGCCTTTGCCTTTCGACTTCGATGTCCCCCTCTGAATCTATGATCGATACGATTATGATTGGCGAGACCCTAATACTTCACTTCCACCATAGTCTTCATATAGGAGAACTCGAAGTTCGAGATTTTTATAAATTTATTAGACGAGAGCCGCGGTACTCCCAAACTCGAATTAACAAAAACATTAACCTTTGAGCAAAGCGAAATGAAATCAATGTAGTAAGTCTTGATGAACGCATGCCTAACTCGTTGTTAGAACATGGGTGATGATTGTCTTGTAAATATGGAAAAGGGAAAGAAAAATCAACACGTGAGCTGAAAAAAAGTTTTTCCGCCACCCGATGCACGACTTCAGACTTTTAGAGGCGCAGCTGGAAGTTTGACCAGGCTTTATGTGGGAGAGAGGCGATCACTGATCGTGGAATTTTTATTTTTATTTTTATCTATTGTGTTTTGATTTCTTTTTATGAATTCTGATAAAATGGAGTCGACCGGCAACATTTTCCCACCATTAATGCAATCGATCCAACAAAAATCATCAATGATATTATGTTTAGTCAATGGACCACTGATCGTGGAATTTTTATTTTTATTTTTATCTATTGTGTTTTGATTTCTTTTTATGAATTTTGATAAAATGGAGTCGACCGGCAACATTTTCCCCCCATTAATGCAATCGATCCAACAAAATTCATCAACGATATTATGTTTAGTCAATGGACCACTGATCGTGGAATTTTTATTTTTATTTTTATCTATTGTGTTTTGATTTCTTTTTATGAATTCCGATAAAATGGAGTCGACCGGCAACATTTTCCCCCCATTAATGCAATCGATCCAACAAAAATCATCAACGATATTATGTTTAGTCAATGGACTGATAGCGTGTACCCAAGAAGACGTAGCCCCAATTTTAATGTGGATCTCTAGCTAGTTTTGCACATTTTCAGTTAGCTAATATGAGCTAATAAAATCAAATTATATAGGCATGACATTATATCCTTTAGGATTTATCACACCGTCCTCGTCCTCGTCTAAAATGGCCGTCGAGTCTTGCGATTAAATTTCAAACACCCTCGTTCTTTGGTGATCGGTAAGAAACATGATGTGCGCATATTATTACCCTGTTTCCGAACAGTTGAAAAATTTCAAAAATAAAGAAGTGATATCAGCCTAAACCCTAACATACCCCTCCTCCATCGATCCTTATAATGCCCATCATTTTTCGTTTCATTTATTTTTTCAATTCTTTAATTACTCATCGTACATCACGTCTTTCAAATATATATGAATTGACTTTCATGCAAACACGTCATATCATCAAGAAACGAAGCTGATCCTTGATCATATAATTCCATAATTCATTACCTATGGGTACTGAATCCATCTCGACGGTCATCTTCATATGTGTACACGCACGAAAGTAGGCGGTTTTCGACAACCCTAGACAAACTTAAGATCGAAGCCAAATTTAGAGATTTGAACAAGGTTTGGATAACGTGCCACGCCATAGCTCAAGTTGTGTAATCCAATTTTTTTTTCATTACAGAAACAGGGGAGAGACGGGAATCAGCACGGCATTGCTGGTCAAGCAATTTCTGAGACAGGATCTTTTAATGCGCAACAGACCCACGAGGACACAAGGAAATAGAGCCCTAGAAGACCAAAAGGATCAGCTTCTGATAACTGGCAGTGGCTAGTTTATATTATATTGCTCTGAGTCTGAGGCAAGTGCTAAGTGCCTTCCTGACACGCGAAACAAGTTTGAATCGACGGCTTGACATTGTGCAGCTGGCCGTGTGGCCGTGGTCTGCGCTTTCTTGAGAAGCGAGAGACGTGGACTTGTGATTTTTTAATGCTGCGGTCGCAGGGGAATCGCGTATAATCTATGACGGTAGTTGCATGAGATTTGAGTGACAAGGAAGAAGCATCCAGAAAGAAGAAGAACCATCTTGGCAGGCTTGTACTCAGCCGGTTGGCGTCGCCAGTTCATACATAGGATTATTGTATCGTTCTAGAGTTGTTCCTCCGGCGTCAGCCCTCCTGCACCCAAACTATCTTAAAACTCATCTTCGCAAAGTCTTGAACGATTGGTGAATAAATTTTTCTAGCCAATTACCTTCTCAACGTTGATGGTGTGTTTTCTGATCATCAGATTTTTAGATTAATAAGAAGGTTTGACTTAAATGACCTATTTATATGTCCGCATCCCTTTCGGATAATGTCTTCCATCAAGACCGATTTTAATATTGAGCGAATAGCATAGTTATCATGAAAAATAAATCGTCAATAAAACTAGGTAACATGGGTAATAATAAACTGAACGTAAAATCACATTAATAATGTTATAACAGATGTCACTTGATCAATTATAAGTCAAGCACTTTTTATTTGTGTATAAGGACAAATCGAACTCCCAATTTCTGTTCTCATGAAGTAATCTAAAGCATGATACCATAGGGAGAAAATGAAGTTGAAATGGGTCAATATAATGGTACCGACTTAAGAACATAAACAAATGTAAACCCTAAATGAAGGGAGCTCAAAAGGGGCGGCAGGCAGTCACGTGACGGCATTTCTTCTTCTTCTTCTTCTTCTTTTTGCCACCACATAAATAAATAAACGAAAAATGCGACATGGATAAACATTGGCTCCAGTGGAGCTTCCAAGTGGGCACCTCTCTCTGTAAACTTCCTTATATAAACCGATATAAACCATGCACTCTACGATGCCTTTTCACCTCCACGCACACACATACTCTCTCCAACCTCAAACGCACACGCACTCTCTCTAACCTCGAACGCAGACGTGAACATGGCCAAAGCAAAACCATCTCTCTCCTTCCTCTTCTTCGCGGCGCTCCTCGAACCATCGAACTCACAGCCCGCGACAGCTCCCAACGCGGCCTTCATCAAGTCCTCCTGCAGGTCCACGCGCTACCCGGCGCTCTGCGTCCAGTGCCTCTCTGGCTACGCCGCCTCCGTCCAGCAGGACCCCCGCCAGCTCGCCCGGGCCGCGCTCCAGGTCAGCCTCGCCCGGGCCCGCGCCGCCGCGTCCCACGTCGGGCGCCTGTCCCGGCTCCGGGCCGTCACGCCCCGGGAGTCCCAGGCCGTGCAGGACTGCGTCCAGAACGTCGGCAACAGCGTGAGCCGGCTGAGCCAGGCGATCGACGAGCTCGGCCAGATGGGAGGCCAGGGGGCCGCTGGGGAGGCGTTCGATTGGCACATGAGCAACGTGCAGACGTGGGTGAGCGGGGCCCTTACCGACGAGAACACGTGCCTCGACGGGTTCGCGAGGTCGGACATGGATGGGAGCGTGAAGCACTCGGTGCGGGGGCAGGTGGGGAAGCTGGCGCAGGTGGTGAGCAACGCGCTGGCCCTCGTGGACAGGTACAGGTCGAGGCACCGCGGGGCCAAGGGACAGCCGTAGATCTGCTGAGACTGAAAGAATGATAGTTCTGGGTTTGGTGTAAATGGTCATGAGAAAGAGAAGTGTTTAGATATATAACGCATGTAGGAACGTGAGTTCTGCTGTTGCTGTCACCTGTTCATGTTCTGTGAATGTAAGAAGTTTTGTGAAATATGTGAATTGCAAGAAAAGTGATGTTTTGCTCTCACGTCCGTTTCTCTCTAAGGTAAAACAATCCCCTCGCAAAGCAATGTGACTATTCATTACCCAAATCTTTACCATAATTAGCAGGAAGGATACATAAAATCTCCAACAAGTTTGAACGCAATACCAACATATATTTAGTTTTTCATGTACCTGGGAAAACAAATTTTTATGATTTAAATTTAAAAGACTATATCGGCTAAACATTGTAACTAAGTCTTTAAATTTGATTTCCTTACTTCATGAATACAAATAAAGTAAGATGTAAATTGCTAATAATTCTCTATTTTCACATATAAGTGGTCGTACTATGTTGCATTTTCTTGAATAATTAGGCTTTGCTTCATTATTGTAAATTAATTAAGTTGGTATTACTGAATGATTACCAAAATTTGGAATTGAAAATTAAAGTGAGTTGTGCTAGGAATCTCGCCTTCCTAAGCCAGATTTCTGGCTCTGTCACTACATAATTCAGCCTCTGATGTACATGCATACGTCAAGGAGGAATCGAACTTCCCGTCAATTTGGGTCGAGCCTTCGCCTTTCGACTTCGACGAGCCTCTCCTCTAGATCTATGATCAATACTATCACAATTGCCAAGACCTCGACCCTAATCCTTCACTTCCACATCATAATCTTCATCATTCGAGATTTTCTTAAATTTATCAGACAATACCAGCGGTGCACTCAAACTCGAATTACAAAAACGTTAATCTTGGTCCAAAGAGAAATCAAATCAATGTAGCAAGTCTTAGGGTTCGTTCATTTCGCGGAAAATGGGCCATTTCCGGAAAATATTTTCCCATAAGTCATTTTTCAGGAAAATGACAATATTTTCTGGTGTTCGGCTAAATCCTGAAAATGTTTTGGAAAATATTTTCCGGTGTTCGGTAAGGAAAATATTTTCTAAAACTTCACCACTTAGGCATGCATCACTTACCAACCTATAAATCCATCTAATATGATCTTGCCTTTACCAAGCAAACTTACTTCATATCTTTGTTCCCTCATTGTCATGAAACGTTCATCTACTCTAAAAAATGTTTGTATGTATTTTAAAAAGAAACAAAAGAGAAAAGAAACAAAGCATGTATAGCCCTCATGAGAATCTTCCAGTTGAGTGGCCTGTTCTCCCCCTGCATCTTTTGTGTTCTAATAAATAAAAGAAAAAAGAAACAAAGCATGTAGAGCATTTTGCTTGAGCAATATATAATTGTATGGTAGAATAAATAAAGAAAAGGATAAGCAAGAGTGTAGCGTGCGAGCTTGAGATCGACGAGCTCAAGGTTCGCCTGGCAACGGCCGACGACTAGCCAAGAAAAAAGAATATGGGAAACAAAGAAAAAAAAAGAAATAGAAAAGAAAAAGAAAATTAAAAATAATTCTAACAAAAAAAGAAAAGAAGAAAAAGAAAGGGGAGGAGGAAGTGAGGATTTGTAAAGGTGTGAGATAAGATAAATCAAGTGAGGAAAATGTTTTCCACTTTTTAAAAGTGAAAAACATTTTTCCTTAATTTATAAGACTTGTTTCCTTTCATGGAAAACATTTTCCCCAAGAAATTCATTTTCCGTGAAACGAACGCTAGAAAATCCGGAAAATATTTTCCCAAAAATTATTTTGCACGAAATGAACGGAGCCTTAGTAAATGCATGCCTAAATTGTTGTTAGAACATGGGTGACAATTGTCTTGTACATATGGAAAAGGGAAACAAAAATCCACAAGTGAGCTGAAAAGATAATTTTTCCCTGCCCAATGCACGACTTCAGACTTTTAGGTAGCGCATGCAAACGCTTACATTTCTCATGGTTTTGTTCTTTTGTTCCGGAACAAAAAAAGAGAAACCCGTTTGATAACGCCACATTGTTTTTTTGTTCCCGGGAATAAAAACTTAACCCGGGAATGGTTTGGGAAGAAACAAGAAGCAAAAAAAGTTGCTTCTTGTTCTCGGGAACAATTTCTAGAAATAAGCTGATTTTCTTTTTAATTTTCTTTTATTTCCTTTTCTTGCCGCGACCACCGTCAACCGCCGGAGCCACCGCCTACCGCCGCCGCCGCCACCGCCGTCCGCCGTCGCCGCGGCCGCCACGAGCCGCCGCCGCCGCCCGCCGCCGCCGTCGCCGGCGCCGCTGCCGCGACATCGTCGCCGCCCGCCGTCGTCTCCGCCGCCGTCGCTACCGCCCGCCGCGCCCGCCGCACGACCTCCGGCCGCCGCCGTCCCGCCGGGCGCCGCAGCCCATCGGCCGCCCCCTCCCGCGGCCGATGGGCTTCGGCGGCGCCCGGCGGTGACGGCTCGGCCCGGCGGTCGCGGAGGTCGGCGGCGGCGGCGGCGGCGGCGGCGGCGGCGTGGCGATGGCGGCGGCGGCCGGCGGGCGGCGGCGGCAGCGATCCGGCGGCAAGAATAAAAAATGAAAAAATACAAAAAAGAAATTGTTGCGTTATCAAACGCATTTCTATTCTTTTTCTATTCCAAGAGTAGAAATTTTGTGTCGTTATCAAACGGGTTCTTTTACTCGAAATTGTTCCCGGAGCGAGAAATAGAAAAGAACCATTTCTGAAAAAAAAAACTCTTTAGGAACGAAGCGTTGTCATGCGCAGCCTTAGAAGTGCAGCTAGAAGTTTGACTGGGCTTATGTGGGAGATGCGATCGCCAATGGTGGATTTTATTTTATTTTTATCTATTGTGTTTTGATTTCTTTTGTTTTCTTTCGATAAATTCTAATAAAGTGGAGTCAACCAGCAATACTGTCTCCCCATTAATGCAATTGACCCAACAAAAATCATCAACGATGTTATGTTTAGTCAATGGACCGATAACGTGTACCTAAGGACACGTTGCCCCAATTTTAATGTGGATGCCTAGGTAGATTTTCAAATTTTGAGTTAGCTAATATGAGCTTATAAAATCAAAATATATAGCCATGACAATATATCATTAGGATTCATCACAGTCCTCATCGTCATCTTAAATGGCAGTCAAGTCTTGCGATTTAATTTCAAATATCCTCATTCTTTGCCGATTGGTAAGAAACGTGCTATACACAGATAATATCTTTGTTTCTGGACAATTTAAATATTTTGAGAAAAAAGTGATTTAACCAACATAATAGCATCAGCCTAAATCCTAACACTCTCTTCCATCGATCCTTATCACGTCCATCATTTTTCGTCTTATATATTTTTCAGTTCTTTAGATATCTCATTGTCCATTCCACATGTCTTTCATAGGTACATAAATCGACTTGCACGCGAAAAAGTGTTAAAAGACCCTTTAAATTGTTCTCAGAATAACCATTTGTCTAATAGTCTTAGGTACTCGTTAAATTTATGAGAAGCTAAGTTTGATCCTTGATCATAAAATTCTTCGATTCATTATTTGCGGGTACAAAATCCACCTCGACGGTCATCTTCATACGTGTACACGCATTAAAGGAGGCGGTTTTGGACAACCCTAGATAATCTTAAGATCCAAGCCAAGTTTAGAGGTTTGACCAAGGGTTGGGTAACGTGCCACGCCATAACTCAAGTTGTGTAATCCCATCTTTTTTTCTTTAAACAAGGGAGAGACCAGAATCAGTATCGGCATTGCTGGTCAAGCAAATTCTGAGACAGGATCTTTTAATGCGCAACAGACCCACGAGGAGACTAGGAAATAGAGGCCGACGAGAAGGGACAGCTTCTAATAACTGGCAGTGGCTGTTTTTTATTATATTGCTCTGAGTCTGAGGCAAGTGCTGGGAGACTTCCTGACACGGGAAACAAGTTTGGATCGATCGGGTTGACATTGTGCAACTGGCCTGTGGTCTGCGCCTTCTCGAGAAGCGAGAAACGTGGACTTGCGGTTTTTTAATGCAGCGGTCGTACAGGAATTGCATATGATCTATGACGGTAGCATGAGATTTGAGTGACAAGGAAGAAGCATCCAGAAAGAAGGAGAACCATCTTGGCAGGCTTGTACTTAGCCGGTCGGCGTCGCCGGCTTATTCATAGGATTATTGCAGACTCATCATTGTAGAGCTGTTCCTCCGTGTCGGCCCTCCTATGCCCAAACTGTCCTAAAACTTGACTTATAATTAGTTTTTTTTTTGGTCAAAAATAATAATTTATAGAGCTTTGAGCCAACATTTACACAAGATCAGGCGCCATAAAATTTGCACTCAGCACGGCAACAAGTCGAGGCGAGCGAAAGGGTGCCGGATATAAAAGGAACCGCAAGAGCGGGCTAAAGCAAGGAGAAGCCTAAACAACAGGCTAAGGAGAAGACCACGCAGGGCCAAAAGGACTCCAAAACTCAACTAAACCAACCAACAACAAGCTAGGAAAAAAGGAAAAGAAGACCACCAAGTCAAGCACCTCCGTTGAAGACGATGAGCAACCAACCCAATGAGATAGCCAAACAAAAGACCGCAATCCATCCTCAAGCCGTCCGAAAAGAACTCAAAGGAATACTAGGGAACCGCATGAGTAGGAGAAAAAATACAAGGATCTATCTCCCAGTTACGCGGGAGCCTTCTGTTTCTAGGATTATCTTCAACGTTTCTGAACGTTAAGGCTTTATCTTTCACCACTCTGATGAGGTGATTCTTAACAGTTACAACCGCCACTTTGTGATCTCTGAAGAGTGTGTCATTTATATAGTTTCAAATAAGATGGCATAGAGCACCAAACGAAAACCGGCCAATGGATCAATGGAAGTCCTTATCGAAGAGGAATGTCATTGCCCACTGCAAGTTCTCGGACCAAGTCATATTCCACCAAGGGAGGTTGCATCTTGATGCCCAAAAGAAAGCCATGCTAGCAGTGATGCAACACTCAAAGTAGAGATGATCAACGGACTCTGGTGTCAATTTGCAAAAAGCACAAACCTTACTCCCAATTCTGCCATATGACATAAGCAGTGCTTGGGTGGGAAGACGATTCTTTGTAATAAGCTAGAGATTGAATTGATATCTCGGGGTGATAGCCTTATTCCAGATGAATGATGCCCAATTAACCATATTCTTCTTTTTCCTGATAACATGCCAGGTGGAGGCAACCGAGAAGAGACCAAAAGGGGTACCACTCCATATAAAATGAATATCATACATTTGTATGAATATCTTCCGTTTCCAAACTTATAATTAGTTTTTATTCTGTTTGGGATTCCTTTATTTAGTTGAAAATGAATATCATACATTTGTATCAATTGAAAAAATTAATCAACGAAAAGATGTTTTCTTTATCGGTGACGGTATATTAATGTTCATAAAACCTAATCATATGTACCCTTTTGAATATCTAGCTCTCTATAGTATCTATGCTCGAGGTCATGACCAAGCTAAAATTTGAGAAACCATGCTACTATTTTGGCATTCGTCTCTAAACCCCTTTTTCTTTGGCTCTCTTTGGTATGAAATTTGAATTTAACCTTGTATGTTCGTATGTCCTTGCTTAGATGTATAGTCAAAATCATTTTCACATTTAGGACATTAATTTCTCCACTGACGTTATACTGCTGTATGATTTGTTTTTGAAGTTCATTAGTGTTCTCTCATAAGTAAATCGCCTCATAATGGATTTCATGGCAATTATAAAACAACAAAGCCTCCAAGATTGGGGATGTAAGGGCTTCCCACAAACTCAAAGAGATTATGTCCAATCCGAGTTAAACCCTAAATTTCCACACTTCTTGAGACCCGCAATCGCAATCAAGATGCCAGTTTAGCTAATATTACACCAGTTTATTGACTTCTTGTGCTTCTCTTTTTATGCATTTAACCTTTAGAATTTAACTTCATATGCGCAAAATTTGATTCCCCGATCAAAGTTAGGACAACAGCCGCTTATTTAACTACCGGGTGGACGACAAACCTCGAGGCAGAAGCCACTCTCTCGAAATATATATCGGGTAGTCTCGTTATATACGAAAGATGTGTTAGACAGATTTGATTGGGGCCTAAAGGTCGTGCGAGAACCCGTTTTCCTTAGCAGGAAAAAAGTGGGTCTCGTGATTTCTCGTTATGTGATCTACTTAGTTTACTGAACTAAGCATACACAACAACTTGTCCATTCCGTCGCTTGATAAGCCTAGTAGCCTTGCCCGATATCGCTTGATCAAGTATTAGTCAAGCACTACTCATTTGTGTATCAGGACAAATCAAACTCCCGATTTCTGCTCTCGCTGCATGATACCACAGAGAGAAATGAAGTCGAAATGGGTTAATAAAATGGTACCGACTTTTAGAGCTTAAAATAAATGCAAACCCTAAATGAAGGGAGCTCAAAAGGGCCGGCAGGCAGTCACGTGGCTACCTTTTTTTCCCCCCCTCATTTTTGCCACCACATAAATAAATAAATGAAAAATGCGACATAAATAAACAATAACTTGGCGTGGAGCTTCCAAGGAAGGTCCCTTTCTCTATCTCTCTCAACTTCTCTATATAAACCATGCACTCCACGATGCATTTCACCTTCACATTCACATGCACGCAGTCCGAAACCAGCTCATAAACATGGCCAAAGCAAAACCATCCCTCTCCTTCCTCTTCCTCTTCCACATCCTCTTCTTCACAGCGCTCCTCGAACCGTCCAACTCGCAGAAAGCTCCCAGCACGGACTTCATCAAGTCCTCCTGCAGTTCCACCCACTACCCGGCGCTCTGCGTCCAGTGCCTCTCTGGCTACGCCGCCTCCGTCCAGCAGGACCCCCGCCAGCTCGCCCGGGCCGCCCTCCAGGTCAGCCTCGCCCGGGCCCGCGCCGCCGCGTCCCACATCGGGCACCTGCCCCGGCTCCGGGGCATCACGCCCCGGGAGTCCCAGGCCGTGCAGGACTGCATCCAGAACGTCGGCCACAGCGTGAGCCGGCTGAGCCAGGCGATCGACGAGCTCGGCCAGATGGGACGCCAGGCGGCGGCCGCCGCGGCGTTCGATTGGCACATGAGCAACGTGCAGACGTGGGTGAGCGGGGCCCTCACCGACGAGAACACGTGCCTCGACGGGTTCGCGAGGCCCGGCATGGACGGGGCCGCGAAGAAGGCGGTGCAAGGGCAGGTGCTGCAGCTGGCGCAGGTGGTGAGCAACGCGCTGGCCCTCGTGGAAAGGTACGGGTCGAGGCACCGCGGGGCCAAAGGGCAGCCGTAGATCTGGGCATCATGGCGGGAAGGCAACGTCGGGGTCGACACTGAAAGAAACGATAGTTCTGAGAAATGTGTGAATGGCGACGAGAAAGAGGACTAGTTATATAAGATGTATAACATATGCAGGAACGTAAGAAGTTCTGCTGTCGCATGTTGAGCTTTCGAATGTGAGAAGTTCTTGTGAAATATGTGAAATGGAAAAAGAAAAAAGTGGTGTTTGCTCTCGTCCCACGCTCTGTGTTTCTCTCTTCGAGGAGGGAGACGACTCCCGCTCCGGCGAAACCCTTTGCCCAGCTCGTGTAACGTGTGGGACCCGATCGTGACCCGGTCAGGCCCACTGAGGCGGCCGTTGGGCCTAGGCCCATCTACTTAGTCCGGTTCCCGTCAAAGAAAAAAATTTAAGCCTGATAATCCGACCTGGTATATTGCGTTTACCCCATTTTAATGGCCAATCAAGGGAAAATGTCACAAATGGTCTCTATACTATTGCTCAATGTGCAATTTGGTCCCTGAACTTTCGATCGGCTCAATTTGGTCCTTGAACTATTGATAAATGTCCGATTTGGTCCCTAAACTTTCGATCGGTTCAATTTGGTCCTTGAACTATTTGATAAATGTCTAATTTGGTCCATGAACTTTCAATCGGCTTAATTTGGTCCCTGAATTATTGATAAATGTTTGATTTAGTCCTTCATTACTGTTTTTGTTTTTCTTTTTTTCTTTTTAATTATTTAATTATTTTATTTTTATTTTTATTTTTTACTTGTTCTTTCTTCCCTCCGCCGGCTCCGTGAGGGAAGCCCCTCGCCCAACGCCGGCGAGGGGCTCCTGGCCGCTCCCTCGCGCAGATCGGCGAGGGAGCCCCTCCTGGCGTCGGACGAGGAGCACCCGGCGTCGGGTGAGGGGCTCCCTCGCAGATCTAGCGAGGGAGCCCCGCCCGACGCCGGGCTGCTCCTCGCCCAACGCCGGCGAGGGGCTCCCTCGCAGCCGGCGTCGGGCTAGGGGCTCCCTCGCCGGCGTCGGGCGAGGGGCTCCCTTGCGGCCGGCGTCGGGCAAGGGGCGCCCTCACCGACGCCAGGGGTGCTCCTCGCCCGACGCCGGGAGGGGCTCCCTCGCCGGATCTGCGAGGGAGCGGGCAAGGGAGCCCCTTGCGGCGTCGGGCCGCCCTCGCTCGACGCCGGCAAGGGCGCCCGCCCTGCGTGCGGCGGCGGCTTCCCTCCGCCGGAGCCGGCGGAGGGAAGAGAGAAGAAGAAAAAAATAAAAAAATAATAATAATAAAAGGAAAAACGATAACGAATGACTAAATCAAACATTTATCAATAGTTCAGGGACCAAATTGAGCTGATCAAAAGTTCAGGGACCAAATCAGACATTTATCAAATAGTTCAGGGACCAAATTGAGCCGATCGAAAGTTCAGGGACCAAATCGGACATTTATCAATAGTTCAAGGACCAAATTGCACATTGAGTAATAGTATAGGGACCATTTGTGACATTTTCCCGCCAATCAAACAAGTTTTGTTTATTTCAAGAAAAGACGAATAACTCGAAATATATTTTCTTATAGATGAATGTTTGTAGAACTTAAAATAGTTAAACAATAAAAAATATTCTACCTTGAATGGCGATGCGCGGTAGGCTCATCTTAATTAAATTTTCAATTTGATTAAGAAACTCGAACGCTTCTAATTTTTCCGTTTGACGGCGGAAGTTGTGCAATTCCTACACCGATAAAAGGCTTGTACTCTGCATTTTTCAGATGTGAAATTAGATCTGCAAAATCACGTCCGAAAAATGCTGGACTTTTATTTTTCGTTCTACAGTCGAACTATATCATGTGGGCGGTCGAGGCGAGCAGGATCGGTCTCCGCCGTGGCTATGCTCTGGTCTGTCCCCCATCCCCATCAGTAGGTGAGCAGCGGTCTAGGGTCGACCCTGGACCGGCCCAACCCTGCCGGTCCTGGTCCGGTTCCCAAGGGGACTAGGTCGGTCCTTGGTCTGAAATTCCAGGGACCCGACCAACACTGTGCGGAGTTAGTCCTTGGTCGAGAGTTTTGGGTCGGTCCAACCCCTGGACCAACCTTGTATATTATATTATATTATATTATATTATATTATATATTCAAACCTAAGTAAAATGATGTTAAAGCTGTTGACTCCTCAAGCTCACGGTCATGGATAGACGGCATCCAATTCCAAAAGGCGTGAAGTTTACGCCATAAAAGTCTTCACGGCCTCCTCCTCCACAATCTAGAGTACGTTCTTCACCGTGAGGACCAAGGACTCCTCACAGTCACGGACTTGCAACGTCCAAAACGGCGCGAAGTTTACGCCGTAAATCTCCTCACGGCTTCCTTCCCCAAAGTACGTTCTCTTCCATTCTGTCTTCTTTGTTCTTCAATTTGCCAAAATCAAAAATAGCAACATCCCGCTAGCCGCATTGTGGACCCTGTCCCATATCTCGATAAACGATTAGCAGATACGAAATTCCTATTATTGTGTTATCTTAAATTTGCTGAATATGTATTGGTATTTATAGTTTAGTTGCATAATGCCGCATTGTAAATGGATGTGTAATTTGAATTTGTAGGTTTGCTTTTTTAGGGAGTGTAAAAAACAAGACGAAAAAAATTATCGATCGGTCTTGGGTTGAGTCTGGAACCGGACCGAACCCATTGGGTTGGTCCGATCCTTGGTCTCAGACTCAATAGGGTCGGTCATCGGTTCTAAAAATTGAGGACCAACACTGTACGGGTTGGTCCTAGGGTTAGGGGGTGGCCCGGACCAACCCGGACCATGCTCACCCCTACCCATCACTCTCCCTCTTTTTAAACTTTAACGTGTTGTTGTTTTTTTTTGGTCAGATTTTGGTTTTAAGTTTTTATTTTTTTTGGTTTTCCATATATTGTTCGTATTTATGAATTTTTATATTGAGTAAACTCAAATGATTATTAGATACTTCTTTTTTTTTGGTAACTGAGAATTCGCCGGGCCAGCTTTCGCTTATGCTAATCGGCACGATGTACATCGAACCAAGTGTCAATACATTGGGGAAGGCTAGTCAGGACCCTAACACCATGACTCTCACTTTAGCAGCGAGAGAGCTCGAACTCCCGACCTTTGCGGTGGAAGGGAGAAAGCACATCAACTGTGCTGCCCGTGATTGGGTATTACAGAAAATAAATAATTTGAAAAAAAAATCGAAAAAAATCAGACATACGAATAAGAAGCAACTATTCATAAGTTCTCTTTTAGTGTAAAATAACTAAATAAATGCTTTTTCACCTAAGATTCTTTCGCAACAAAGAAGGGCAACTCGTTTAGGAGGTGAAAAATAAGCACAGCCGAGATTAATTTACATTTTCTTCTAAAGATTTAACTTTATAGCAAAATGATCTCAGTTTTGTTTTTTTTTTTTAATAGACCATCAATTATATTCAAGGCCGGCAGTGTCAGACACGACCGTGTTTAGCACATACATTAATGAAAATTAACACGATTTCGTCACAATTCAATTACAACACTTTTACATAATAAGAAAGAAAATATGATGGCCATGCAAAAACATAAATTCAGGAATTATAAAGAACAAGATGTGCTAATGCGCCAACGCAAATTACCAGGCATGCTTGATTATAGTTTCTGGCTTTTACAGATTCAACGGTGTTTTTCCCCTCCCACCCAACTAAAAAAACACAAGCCTACATCTGACAGAGTCGAGAGCTGACCGAAATCCAGCAGATCCACGCCGCCCGGGTAACTCCGTCCGCAACCGCGGCGTTTCTCCTCCTCCCCTCCTCCCCTTCCGTCCCTCCGCCGCCCTCGCTCGCGCCCGCCTCCCCCCCCCGCCGGAGATCCCGCACGTGCGCCTCCCACGTGCCGAAGAGCTCGGCCGCTCCCCGCGACGCCGTACCCGCTTCCCGCTGGCTGTCCCGGAACCGCATTCCCAACTCGCCTCTTGGTATTTACCTGGAAGCTGGAACCACCGTTCGGCGCCGGCCATCGCCTGTGACGATCCGGGTAAGATCCGAAATTCGCGTTTGGGTCGGTTTATTTTGGATTCGACCGTTGGAAATTGCGTTGGGGGCCACCTGTTTGACGAAATGCCTCTGTGAGCGCGCGCTTCAGCGAGATCGTATTCATGTGTGGTTGTCTGACTCGATACTTTTCATGCCGGTGCGTTTCCACATCTGCTAAAATGGGGAATTCGTTAATCCTCGTAAACTTTGCCGAATGGCTTCTTGCTTCTTTTAGCGACTGCGTTTGTCCGAACAGTTGGTGTTGTGTCCCGTCGTGAATTCACGCGTGCTAAAATGGACCGGCATTGGTGAAAATAATTTGGTAGAACACAAAGCAGCATGCGGGGATCAATACTTGTGTGCTAAAAGGTCTGCAAGAATTGGGCCAATTTATGTATGCGCTCCCGGGCCATACGACGCGTTGTGGGGTGGGAAAAACTGCAACTCTACCAGAAAAGAGCGGAATATCTAGCTTAATTTTGAGTAAGGAGTATCAAAGAAGTTCTAGTGATGCGCAACGGTTAGTATGACGTTCCTTATCCATCTCACTCAATGACCTGGCCCTGTGTTTATAGCAAGATGTTGGGGCCATCAATTTGTATAGATAGGATAGAAGTTTGCATTGGCAAAGAGAATAAGCAGCATAGATGCATGTGTGAAAGCCAAAATTTTCAGTTGAAAGGCTACCTGGAAACTTGAACGAGCTGAAGTTTCTTCCTTTCTTTTACAGAGATCTCCTGTTCTCATTCGAGTTCTGTGTATCTGCAGGGTGGTTTTTCTGACGTTGAACTGATGAGCGGCTCCGGTGCATCTACTAACTTACGCACTGCCTTTTCCCATTGCGTGCAACAGGTTCGGAGTTATGATTACCATCACTACCTTTGCCTTCTCGAACTTCCACCCAACATGCGCAAGGCTGCATTTGCCCTCCGTGCTTTCAATGTTGAAACATCCAGAGCCATGGACGTTGCTTCTGATCCAAGAATTGGCCTCATGCGCCTTGTCTGGTGGCAGGAAGCTATAGACAAAATTTTTGCCAATAAACTAATTGAACACCCAACTGCACGGGCCTTATCTGCAGTTGTATCTGATTTCAAATTTAGCAAAGCATGGTTGAAACGATCTGTTGAAGCTCGTATCAATGATGCTAGCAGAGAGGTGACTGAAATGCCAGAAACCATTGATGAATTGGAAAAGTATGCTGAGGACACTGCATCAACCATTCTGTACACGACACTTCAATCTGGTGGAATCAGGTCCACTGCGGCTGATCATGCGGCATCTCATATTGGAAAGGCCAGTGGCCTTCTTTTGCTGCTTAAGTCGCTGCCATATCATGCTAGCAAGAGCCGCCACTCTTTATATATACCTAGAAAAGTGGCAGCCAAGCATGGATTGCTGGTCGAAATGGGAGGTCAATCAGAAGTTCGGTTAGACTCCCGTGAGAAGCTTTGCGATGCAGTATTCGAGATGGCATCTGTGGCTAACATCCACTTGCAGAAGGCTCGTGAATTAGCTGGAACAGTGCCTGTTGAGGCAATCCCAGTGCTGCTCCCGGCTGTGCCTGCACAAGTAATGCTAGATACCCTCAGTCAGGTGCAGTTCGATGTGTTTGACCCAAGGATACCACGAGGAGTTCTGGGCATCTCTCCTTTCTGGTACCAACTGAAACTCAAATGGAGTTCCTGGAGGGGTAGATACTAGAGAATAGTCATTCGCAGTGAGCTGAATAATACAAAGAAACTGATTACACAACCAGCAGATAAAAGTTTGAATTGCTGGTAATGTGAGGGGTTTTTTTCCCCCTTGAATTGCATCTTCTTACTGTAATTTTCACGATGCTCGAATGAGCTGGACTACAACTGTTGTACTTTTCTGCAATTTAAAGAGGGGCAGAGGTGAATTTCTTGATCCCGAAGCAGCATCAGTTATTGAGCGAGCTTGAGGGTGAACAGAATTCAAACATGGCTCAGCTGTGGACACTGTTAGAGACTTCCTTATTGCATGTCTTCCTTATGTACTTTTGTTGGGCTTATAACAATCCAAGACCGAGAGTAGGGCAGCTTCTCATTCTTTTCACAATCCGCATCCTTTGAAGGAGGATCGCCTTGATTTTAGGCCAGGATAGCTTTGATGCTGTGATTTTAATTAGTTTCAATATGCACAATCTTGTGTAGTTCGTTATTTGCGTACTTTGGAGACAATCAGCTCACTCATGACAGGGAAAAGTCGGGGATGAGTTCCATAGTTTGCAGAACTTTGAAAGTAATTTGATGTTTGCATCAAATAACCAGATCGATGAGAAATTAGAAACTGAAGAACAGAGGACCTGCAACTTGTGGAACACCAATCATTAATCATGATCACCACCGGACTTAAAATCACCATTGCCTTAAGTCGTTCATTCTATCAACTTTAAATTTATAGATTAAACGTTTTGAATTTAGTGAGGTTAGCAAATGCCACCACCAGCCTGGCTTTTGTTGTTGCCGACGCCAATCTCTGGTGACAATCCTCATCTTCACCTTCTCAAACTCCTAAATCCTGCAATGTACATTGATCCCAGCCGGATAATCATACCCACGAACCCTCTGAGCTTCCTCTTGCATCTCGCCAAACAGCGGGCGATTGAGATACTTAATGGGCAGCATGACTCCTCGTCCGGCTCGTCCACTAGACCTCCTAGTGTCCCGTTGTGACTCCCTTTCCTTTGGTTCAGTCCATCTCTTGACCCAACCAAATGTAAATTTCACCTGAAGTGAAAGGGGCGAGCCTACTTGCTCCGCACATCTCGTACCGAGCCAAACCGTAGATTTTGTTCATGGAATTACGAGTTTCTTTCTTAGAAAGGAGACTTCAGTTCTGGATAATCAATTTGAAGATCTTCATTACCTTTCTTCCTAGCCTAAAGCCAGAGCCTCTTCTCATTCTTTAGTTGCTGAGAACTGAGAATTCCTCAGAGATAAGGGCTTGTGAAGCATAAGACATGAGAGCATGGGATTTCTGTCGTGACGATTCTTTTGGCTGCCCTTTTTTTGGTCGGAAGCACACAAGTTAAAGATCGTTGCCAGAGACAAATCCTTCCATCATTTTTTTCAACTGGTTTTGGATGTGTACAACAGTCATTGATTTCGAGTTTTTGATGCCAAGTCTGTCATATCAGTATCCGAGGCATTGCTTAAAGTATGCCAAAACGTGAACATTGGATTCTGATTCTTGTGTGCAAATAGAGATAGCCTTTAAGAAACCTGGGAAAAGAATACAATGAACGATTCTCGTCGAGTGTCGACCTTTGTTAAGTGAACTACCTACAATAAATTTATATTAACAGTAATAAAATGAAAAATACACATGTGAAAACTAACTCCTTTACAGTTCCATGGCAATGACATAAGCCAGGCAACAAAGGCTCAAATTTCCAAACCGATATGTAATCTGGACTAGTCCCTTCTAAAGACAGGACAAGGCTAATGAGTGACTAATAGAGCCAAACCGGAGGGCAGAAAATTGGATTTGCTTCGGAAAATTGTTCATAAGTCATTCATACAATTGTAGGGTATTTAAAAGAATGTAAGATCACAATAAATTGGACGAAAGGACCCCGTGCGGAACACTTAGACTACTGAGGATCAAAAGAATACATGTCAAAATCACTGAATTATGGACAGGCTAGAATGGCACACCCTAAAACACTCACAAGCCAACCTCACTAAGAAGCTACAATCCGGTGAAGTGACATAAAGGAAACACTAGGAGGAGATGGCAATGATGATGCCTAGCGGGAGATGGACATGAGAGCGCAGAGTATCGTTAGCACAGTGACAGCCACGGTTGATATACTGGCAGCGATTGTGACTCCCGAAGAGATATCTTCAGGCCTGCAATTGGAGGCATTGAATTTTAGTATGTGGCAGGAAAGCTTTCACCAAAACAATAAGATAGGTCAAAATGCTTGTTTCTCTATGCTTTGGTTTTTAGATTAAATACGTTTCCTTGAAGATACTAAAAGAAAAAAAATGAGCAGTAGACGCCTTTTGTCAGGGTCAAAGGTGTGATTTCAAAAAGGGACAGGCCGCCTAATTGTCTGATGATCGTTCTATCTATTGAAACAAAGAATTTAGGGGCAGATTTGGATTACTTACTTCTGCAGATGGCTAAGTGCACCACAGTACAGAGCATTATCAGGTATGGGCAGCTCAGTCTTATTATTCTCTTCTGGATTGACAATCCTCACGTAAGTTTCTTGGCCGAGGTACCATGAGTCGAGGTTTTCTGTTCTCAAGTTCCAAACTCCAACATTGTCAAGGGATATGAGGATTGCTGTCCATGCTCCAGGATAGACCTAGAGAGAGAGAGAGTAATCAGTATAAGCAATCTTTCATCTGTCTCCCATTTACTTGGGAGAAAGTCTACCGTTGACTAAAGGAAACAAGAAACATGAGGCACTTCAACTTCTTCTGAACCAAAATAAGTTGTCAAGCATTATCTTTTTGAATAACAGGAGATGCCATAGAGCATCCCCACTGCAGGATCATTTGCAATAAGCATCTTTCACACTCAACTATGAAGAACTACGAAGGCATACAACAACCAATGAAATGCTCAGTCTTCCTCAAAGAATGCAGAAAATGAGCCCAATCATTCCGAGAAAGTCAAGGGTAAAGATAAGAATATTCAGAAATTTATCTGGTAAAAGTTTTTCAACTAGGGAAAACGCACCTGGACTGTGGAGCGGGCAATGCCATCCCACTTATTATATGTCCCTCTGCTGTTTTCTGTCCACTCGCCATAATCCATCCTATACACAGAAGATGTTTGTCACCACTCTTTGATTAAAAGGAAAGGGAATTCCTACCACTCCGACTAACAAAGTAAATAGCACTAGTATAACCATGGAAAGCAAAAGCAATGTTGCAAGTAGGCATGGCAAGGCAGAAGAAGTTACCCCACTACAAAGAATGCATATCCACTCATGTGATACGACTGCACCTTGGTGTCGTTGTTTTGCAATATTACTTCCATAAATCCCCTATAAGTTCCATTAATCACAGATGTTTCCATCTTCGGCGGTCCGGTCAGTGGTTTTTCAGGGAAGTCAAGCTTGTATACTCCTTTCACTTTGTACTGGTCAGCGAGCCTGATCGGGGTGGAAGGATTCACAAACGAAACTCCACTAAGCGTTGTGCGCCGTTTTCCAGCAATTATCACTGGAGGAGCGTTTCTCAATAAGTACACATCAGTCACGTTAATTGAGCCATAGCGGAAAGACCCCTGTGGATTGGGACGAGCCCCACTGGCACTCACATTCCATCTGCATCCCAGCATCAGATCAAAGAATTGAGATTCAATTATCTATTGTCTCAATAAACAAAGTAATCGCACATGTTGTGTCAGCGATTAAAAGATTAGGTTACAACAAATAAGGGAGGCACTTTTGACGCCACGTGTGATTTATTTTCAAACATTTGATGCATCGATCTTCTCATTGGCTTTTAAAACTAACATGGACCGACAATCTCAGAATGTAAATTCAAGACTTTTCATTGCAGTGACGGTTTTTCCAGATAAAAAGTGGTCCAGATGTTGAATCCAAGGTGATGCTGACTCAACATACTCCCGCCATAGTCAGGAAAAGAAATGTAAGTGTCTACGTATAAAATTCCTGGAAGCATACCTGATTGATCTCGCTTGGTTCATAGAATAGGTTTTATCATATTCATCTTGTGGTCCATCTGGAAGAGGGCCCACCGCCTTCCCTTTTGAATTTGTGTAATGCAATATGGCGACGCCAGTTACTCTTTTCCAAAGAGATTCATTCACGAATCGGGCACTTGCTACAATGTAATAATCAGAGCTAGCATTCTGATCCATTGTCACCAAGAATGAAAATGATTGACCAACGTGGATGTCCAAACTAGTATAATTCTGCTGCACCGTGTATGAACCCTCACTCTCAGCCAAAAGGAGGTTATGGTTTTGAATCCTGAAATTCAAGCTTGTTGATATTCCCACATTGTGCACACGGATGCGATATGTTTTCCCTGTTAATCATATTGGCATCAGTAAGTCTCGTGGTGTTGATAATCATGCAAGCTTTATTGATGATTTACCCCACCATCAAACAAATCAGTACTCATTTGAGCAGGACTTCCTAAACCTCCCCCCCCACCCCGAAAAAAAAAAAACAAAACAAAGAAAAGAAAGAAGGGAAACAGAATGATCAAACTTCGGTGTGCCACTCGAGCCATATCCACCACAACCCATGAACTAGTTACAGGATAAATTATTGTATGTGCTCACTTTAATAAGACCGAGCAGCATTATGAAACAATCAAATAACTACTATACATGAGATTGTTAAAGTCATTGATTATAAATATGTTCCCTGATGAGGCAAAATGTTGCAGATGGCGAAGCAAAAATCAAGAACGATAATGCTACTTACACAAGAAGCGAATGACAGAAAAGAGCATGGAAATATAAGAAGCACCCTTAACGCCACGATGGTGATGCAGATATTCTTATGACATGGCTGCAACTCCTAAAATCATACTCATAGTGCAAAAGAGACCAGATAATTTTGGCACCTATCTTGGTCAGCCAAATTCTTTTTCTAGCACACGACTGAGAGTCTTGCGAAAACTCCACAATGACAAGTAAAACCCCAGCATAACATTATCAATCGGAAGCAGAGCTTACTTGGTCTGCTTAAATAATCGCAGATAATTTGTTTAATAATAGAACCTTAATTAATATTACCTGGGTGGACTGTAATGGTTTCATAATCAATACCATCCGGGACCAGTGTTGTATTATATTGGTAAGGTCCTTTCCCATTAATAAGAACACCATTAGGCATCCCAAGATCTTTTCCACCATTGAGAGACTTCCTCAAGGCCTACAGCAAAAACCAAAATCTATCTTAAAAGTGAGCTTTCGACCATATGCCACAATCCCAAATCATCTAACAATCACCGACCGTATGATTCCTGGTATACCAATCACCGATCAGAATGACAATATCACCATCGGGAGTCGCGAAGGGAATGGGGATTATAGCCCGGTTGTTGATAATGAAGCCACCGAATCCGCCCGATGCTCTCTGGAAATTAGTGGAGGGGAAGTAGAAGAAGCTCCCAATTTGATCCTTGACCTGGAACTGGTAAGTCCAGTTCCATTTTGGAGGAATGGGGCAGTTGGTCCCCAGAACACCGTCTTGCCACGAACTGCGCCGCTGCTGTATCCCGGACCTACTCATAACCAACACACCACACACTCCACATTATCAAAAGAGCAGCAAAATCAAATCTTTCTTTTTTGCCCCCTCCTGTCTCGCAATGTCAAGCAAATCATACCAGTGCATAAGAAGACCCTCGTCCAGCTTGTTGCGCACATTGACGACGACATTGTTGTTAGTAGTGACATTGATAGTAGGTCCTGGAAACTTGTCATTAACAGCAATAACCTGCAAAGCAAAATCGAAACCCAAACGATAAGCCCAGAGGAACACTCACTCTGTCGGCACTACATTGTCCGTTTCGACCTCCAACCAAAACGCATCAGCTCAAAGCAAACTACCGAAAGCTCACATCACACAGATCCGTACCTAAAATGGAAATTTTCGAGGATTCAGCACAAACCCATCAACCATGAGCGGGCAAAAAGCCAAGCTCAACACCGAAAGACGGAGCACGAAGGAGATACAGATTCAGGGGAAAAACAGAGCAGGAGATCTGAGAGCACGGACCTGCTGAGGAACGCCGAGCGGAGAGGCGGTGATGTAGGAGACTTTGAAATCGTAGTAGACGAACGGATCGTCGGCATAGCAGGAGCTCGAGAGCAGGCCAATGTGGACGAGCAGCAGCAAAACTGCGGCGGCGAGGCCGTTCGAACCCATTCTAGAAAAAGCTCTCTCTTTTGCTCCCTCTCAGCGTATTCCCGTCGAAAAACAGGGGCGATTTTTCCCAAGGCTTTTACGGGCTTTGCATTATCTAGTAGAGGGAAAGCGAGAATGGTGAAAGACCGAGTAGCCTCCGTGTGCGTGCTTAAGAGAGAGAGAGAGAGAGAGAGGGGAAACGGCTCTTTTCTACTTTATCTGCTCTTGTGGGCTTATAATGCTCATTACCTCCGGGGACAGTGTGAAACCCAAAAAAAAAAAAAAAAAGGCAAAAAGAAAGAAACAATTACTGGGACCAACGCCCTCCTTGAGACTTTTCGTATAAGTTTGTCCAAGGAAAGAAAATGCACTGTGAAATTCGCAAGTCCATGTTAACGTTTTCCTTTCTGCAAGATTGCCTCGACGAACCCACCTTTCAGTCCTTTTCTATTTTTTTTTTTTTTTTGGGTCGAGCACTTTTCAGTGATTAGAGCGCTGGTGGGTCAAAGACAGTTTGGACTGGGAAGCGAGAATTGTCAAAGATTTGTTGTTTGTTCGAAACCTTTCTAGATCTAACTTCCTTTAGTTTAAGGGGTAGTCATTAAAACAAAGAAGGAAATTCGTCCGCTGGGGAAGAGAGAGAGAGAGAGGGGTGACTATGGTCGGGTCGAGGATCGGATCCTGATCCCAATCGAAGCTCTCTTTTTGTCGCTCGCCACTCGTCGTTCATGCGCTGCTGAGAATGACCGTGCATGCTGTGCGTGAAAGAGAGAGAGAGAGAGACAGAGATAGAGACAGAGAGAGAAAGAGAGAGAGGAGAGAGAAGGAGGTGTGATGTGTGACAGCTTATCGCCAGTTCAAAAAGAGACGAAATCAAGGAAACTGGGTCGCACCAGCTCCGTCAATTAAAAAGGGACACCTGGTTTTTTCCTTATTCGCGAATAGCAAATGTAGCCAGAGCCAGAGCACACCGTCCCTCGATATCAAGACTTGATTTTTTTCGCTGATTACCTTCCTAAATTAATGCTGCCCGACGACAGGGCGTCGACCAGACACCATTATTGTCCCGAGCGCCTCCGCTTGGAGCTGAAGCAAGAGCAGCAGCGGAGACAGCTGATGGAAACGAGCTCTTTCTTGCACGCGCGTGGCAGGGGATCAACGTTCGACCCCTGTCGTCTCGTCTCCAAGGTTAAACAGATACAATTCAAGAAAAGAGAGAGAAAATTCAAGAAAACCAGATGCGAAAACAGAGGAAAATTCAGTAAAAAAAAAAAAAAAAAAAAGGAACAATTTTTTTTGTGCCTTCCCAGATCTTCCACTGAAAGCGCCACATGATTGCCAGCCCATCCCCATTCCCACGCCTGGGCCCCCCACCACCACGGCAAATTTAATTAATACAGTCCTCTCTTTTTTTTGTCCCTTTTTTTTTTGGTTGTTTTGTTTTCTTTTTTTTTGGAAAAATAAAAGGAAATTCGAACATTTTAACCTGGCAATTAGCAGTGTCGTTGGTTAGGTAACTACACCTGCCAACCGCTTGATTCGGTCCTTCTGCTTTTCAGGTTTTCTTTTGTGTTTTTTTGACTGTCAGGTGTGCGACAGAGAGAGACCCCTGCTCATTTAACCCTTCTTCAACTTGTAAATTTCAAGGTTACCTGCTCTCTCAAAGCTTATATTTGACCCTGAATCTAGCACTCTTCGAAATTTAAAGGGATAATTCCACGTATGATTTAGAAATTACATTGAACATGCGTAAAAAATTTAAGATTTATATTGAACAAATTAATAGGTTGAAAACGACATTACATATTGAATTAAAATTTAAGGATGGCATTAAATAAATTAAAATTTTATGGATAATATTGGATGTCGAGTGAAAGTATAGTAACCATTTATATATTTTCTTTAAGTTTGAATGGTACGATTTGTTTGGATATTTTACTTTGGAAAGTGAATGGGAAATGGTTTGTTCCAAAAAAATAAAAAAAATGGGAAATGGGAGTGACGACATGATGGCCAATATTTGCAAGGGGTGGTGGGGTCAGAGGCAGAGAAAATGGCAAGCCGAAAGCGGAAATTGCTCCACCAGAATTTTTCGGAAAAAAAAAAAAAATTAAGAGTTGCCACTTTCCAAGATAACATTTTAAGGGCCTGTATTTTTTTTTTTTTTTTTTTCTTTCCTCCATTTTTTGGTACTTCTATTTTGTTATAATACATAAATTTCTAACCCAAAAAGTCTTTTTCCATATTTTTTATAAAGCTCGGAGAGTGGATTATGAGAAAAACACATTCATATGCATTGTTTTGCATTCCCCTTTCCTCACTTATTACTTTACTTTCGCACGTAAAATTTGGATATCATACTTATAATGAACATCCAAATAAAGAATTGCACATTTTCGTGAGCCAAGCCCAGGGAGTGGCTGTCTCTCTCTCTCTCTCTCTCTACCCTTCGCCGGAGATGGCAAGCAAACATGCCATGCATGGACCATTTCCAGCAAGGCAAGGTATAATTGCTGTCATAAAAAAAGGTGAGAGTTGGCGGGCAAACATGCCTGCCGTTCACCGTTTGATCATGGGCAAGGATCGCTTCCGACCAATGTTCATTGGGCGAGTTTGTTTTGGCAATTGAGAGAAATACCTGACAAGCATATCTCTACATTTAATATGGTTTAAATGAGTAGATCATATCGAAAATGATTTAACTCAAATTAGCACATTTGATCCGTTTTGACCTATTGCTATACAATATATGCATGATCCAGCCATATTGTTAAAGTAATTCTATCTTTATATAATCTAAAATAATCCATATCCAAACTAGGGCAAGAACGTAGAATGAGCAGACGTGAGATGGAACGAGGGCGAGAGGGAATAAGAGAGTCATAGAAGAAATAAAGAATGTTCAAGTCAGACAACGGCTTGTTCATTGAGGTGTTCAGCCGCCACAAATGTCGATTGATTGAGTCATGTAACGATACTTCCAACTATATTTTTTCCTCGGAAAATACTTGGAAAAATGGAGAGAAAGGTAACTTGTACATTCGGGGCTACTGTAAAACGTAATCCGAATAGGATCGAGAGGCAGTAGGCTCAATCAACCTCCATACCTGACCCTAGAAACCTGCCTTGTTAATTAAGCTTTTTTGCTTTTGCTTGGCCGCAAACATTGTAGGCCGAAAATTAATAATTATGTGTTTCCCAAGGGGGGCCAAATATAAATAATAGAAATAATAGTAACCACAACGGCAAGAATTGAGATGGAATCTAATTTCCTCATCAATAATGTTTTCTGAATAGGTACGCGGAAATCTTGGCTTTTATCATACAATTCAAGCCGCCCAAATGGGGATGTTTTGCTATCTCTAACATAGCCAAGCCTACTACTACTATTACAGCTTTGACCCAAAAATAAAAATAAAAATGAAAATAGTATCACACAAAAATAAATCTAATCTTATGAGTTTGAATCCTAATTTATCGTCACGATACTCGAGAGATCCAAAAACCTTTCCTAAGAAGAAAATACAAAACCAAAAAGTTATAGACATGTAACATTTATATCAATTTAGTCATAAATTTTTATATTGAATTAACTTAGTTTTAAACCTTATATATTTATGCCAATTAAATCCATTCTATGTGAACGATGTGGCCAACAACCCTTGCCGGTCCTCAACCCTCCAAAAAAAAATGAAAAGAAGAAAAGAAAAAGAAAAAACCATGAAATATTATAAAAAATTCAAAATATTATTTAAAAATATTAGTGTTAGCACCAATTGCATCACGTAAGACAATCGATGTCTATGCCAGTAATTTTCAGTTAAAATTAGATGAATAGATTCAATTGACAAAACATGAAAATGTTTAAAATTAAATTAATTTAATTGAGAAATTTACAATTGAATTGACTTCTCTTGTTCGTAACTTCAGTTTAATGGGCGAAGAACACGATCACTGATTTTGTTAGACCCTTTAGAGCAAACCCAAGTGGGATTTCGAGGGTAGGTGGAAAAAGGAATTGCGTTCGTCTTTCCTAAAATTAAGGAGCGAGAAAAGGAAAAGAAAAGGTCACGAATGGATTAGAATCATCTCGATCATGAGGAATCTCCAACTTACCTAATTTCAGCAGTGAAGGAACAATCCCAAATCGATCCCAACATTAATCACGCCTTTTGAAAAACCTTGATGATAACGAGTGGAAAAAGGATCAACCCTAGACGTCTTTCATCGATGTCCTAACTTCATGGTGTCGGCTCAGCCTTTCACGCCATTAAAAATTGTCCATTTCAAGTTCTTGACTTTTTTAATTTATTTCACTTTTTTTTTTCTTAAGCGTGTATCTATATGATGAGATGATCTTGCTTACAAGGAAAAGCCAGGATTATAAATAATCTGGTTAGATAAGACTTTTTATTACATTATGTCTCCACCGCGTTCTTAACTTGCGCACGCTATAATCATTGAGCGTAGTTTCCTTTTCCTCCTCCACAAGAAAACCCTAACTACAAAAAGTTGGGTTAACGAAACAAAGAAAAAGGAAAAAAAGAGAGAGTGGTTAGGGTAAAGGGTTTGCTTATCCTCGATTTAACCAGTGAAAAATCACATCATAACATCTAAGTCCTTGCGAGCTTTTAAAAATGAGGGTTCGTAAATGCATAAATTCATTGTATTTTTTAGGAAAGAATTTCAAATAAAGGGGTATCATTGTTTTTTAAAATGAGAGTCCGAAGTGAATTTATTTTAAATAAGGGAAATGGCTAAATATCTCAAATAAGAGTTGCAAATGAGGGTTGAAGTGGTCAAATCAGTTTTTAAAAAGTGCTAAACCTTTCATATCGAAGGGCATTTTCGTCTTTTAGTTTGTTTTTTTGTTTATTTCTATTTTTTTCCTTTTTGTCTTTCTTCTTTTACCCCTTTCCTCCATTAGCCATGGCGGAGGTCGTTGGACTCATGCGAGGGTAGCCCCCGTTGGAGTTGGGTGAGGGCACTCCTCATTGGTGTTGGGCGAGGGTGACCCTTGTCGGATTTGGCTTGGGTGACCCTCGCCCCGCCTAGCTTAGGCAAGGCGACCTCCACCAGCCATTGATGGCAATAGAAAGGGGAGGGAAGAGGAAAAAAGAAAAGAAAAAACGAAAAAATAAAAAAATGAAAAAATTATGGTTATAATTTTTTTTAACCAAAAAACCCTTTCTTCGATGATTGGAATAGTCATCGGCCAGCCAAAAACCTTTATTTGAGATGATTTGACAACTTCAAGCCCTTATTTAAAACAATTTTACCACTTCATACTTTTATTTGATACAAAGTTCACTTTGAACCCTTATTTGAAAAAACGATGACACTTCAGTTCTTATTTAGAATTTTCCCTATTTTTGAGTGCCACATCCGAGCTTACAGCATGACTAGATGTCGATATAAAATAGTGATGATCATTACTAGTAAATAATGGATTACTTAATTGTTCATGACTTAAGGGTATCATAATGCGAATTTCCAATCCTTGGTCCTGATCTCTATGGTGTTTAGTTACGCTCCTTGTAATTGATAGTCACTGCAGACATCTTATAAAATTGCACCTGAATGACGTACTAGTTAGAGCAAGTCGGAACGACGTGAAATTTCAAAAGAAGTAATCGAGATTTACCAAATAAAGAAAGAGAACGGGCTGAATCACTTGATAGAAGACATTCATGTACCTTTTTTTCAAGGACGATGGGTAGCTGAATGTCATCCGCACAAAGTAGTTTTAATAATTGCTCATGAACTTTGGTATTTTTTTATTAGACTTCTTTTTAGAAGGCTCATCAATTTGGTGGAGTTGGACCAAGACAACAATATTAGGGCCGGCCTCGTAATAAAGTAGGATTTCCGTTTATTTTTGGGGCAAATGGGGGATTCGGAATTATTTGCTCCAAAAAAAAAAGATGGTAAAATAAATGGTGAAGGACTTTCAACTTGATGGAGCTATATATATATAAAGAGATCTTTTTTATAGCACTGCTCATATTCTAACTTGACGGAGCTATCCAACACTTGTCACCTATCAATTATTGCAATATGCAAAAATCAAGATAGCGTCATTTGTAATGATGATCATTATTTTCTAAATGACAAAATAGGAATTTCATAATCTGTAATTAGTCATCACAAACCTTTTATAAATAAAGAGAATAAAGAGAAGAAAGGTTCAGCACTTATGATGCCAAAGTGATATGTAACAAATGACACCCCCGGTATTTCTTATGTAGGGATATTTCTTATGTAGGGATAGGAAACAAAGTGGAAATTAGGAAAAATTTTCATTAGGCTCGGGACTTCTCACGGCTCATTAATGATCCCTAACATTTTTCGCCTTCGTTGTCCTAAAACTCGGCCGGCATTGCCAAACAACACGGCCAGCGAAGGAAAATTCATAAGGCGTCGCCGGACAATGAACGTCACCAATACTGTTTCGAGGAAAGCAAGAGAGACTCATAACGTTGAATTTCTTCTCCTCTTTTGATGACAACATGAGCATAACTCTTAAGGATAAACCGGTGGATGAATATAAACTTCATGATATTCAGATGAAATAATCCGAGGACAAGCGAAGATAAAAAGGCTACACGAGCAACGCGAGTCCAATACTTCCTTGTTAGGCAGATATAATGATTCCCAGGGTATTTACAAGATCACATCAACTGAAATGCTAATGGTCCACAACCGTCCCCTGAAGTTCTTGAACTGTTGTCATAACTTAGTATATATCTATTCATAATCACTTCGCAGAGACGAGTACAACATAATTACAGAACTTCATCAGCTTGCTGAACAACACGTATAAACACTAGAAACTAAACGGACCAATGGCCGAGATGCAAAAGCAAAAAAAAATTCGCTCAGATTTCGACCGCCCGCCCGACCGTGATCTATTAGAAGCATAGACAGTACCCCATTGAATCCCTAGCCTTATGACACTAGTACTAGCACTGCAGTTTCACATCCTTGATGCATCTTCCATTTTCTTCCACGCGACAAGAGACTTCAGAAACTCCATCACCTACATGCAATTCCAACGCATCCGTCGTATATTAGCATATGCTTCTGAAAACACAACTGAAAGTTTTGAGACGAAAAGTGAAAAAGATGAACAAGGATGTGCACCTCCGATGGGTCCCTGAGAGAGTATAATGCCTTTGTTTCTTTGGGCCCTGAAGATACCAAAATCCCAATGCCACACTTCTTTTCACCCAGCATCTGATATAGATCATCAAAATGGCCAACTCATTTGCAGGCTTGCTGCAAGGTAGAAAAAGAAACAGAACAATAGGAATTGCATGTGCGTAGTACCTTAAATGCATCTTCATCAGTTCTGTCATCTCCAATATAGATTGGGAGCACATCAGCTTGATTAGCGAAACCTGTGTCGACATGAAAGCAAAGTTGTAGAATAGCGTGTCCACTTATGTTCTGGAAAAGAGAGTCAAAGGCCAAAAGAAAAGATACCGAGAGAATCGAGCAGAAACTCCACCGCTTTCCCCTTATTCCAGTCCACCACAGGACGGATTTCTAAAACCTGGATAACCAAAAGGAAGTATGTGCAACGAATTACTGAGACCCACTTAACAAAAGGAAATCATTATGCATAAAGCCAGAATCGAGCCAAGAATTATACCTTCCGTCCATGAGTTATTTGCAAATGCGGGTAGTTTTTTAATAGATTGTGGACTAATCGAGCAATAGTGCGCCAATTCTGAAATCATAGAGCAATCAATTAAAATGAGACAGACTTGGAAGTTGACCTGATTGAACATCACTGTAGCCCTTAGTTAACCTTTTCATCTACATTTCGGTAATGTACTGAGGCACAGAACTTGTTGTTCTCAACTATTGTGCCTTTGATTCCCTTTGTCTTCTCAACGAGGGTTCTAAAAACCTGCATGCCCAAGTCAATAATCAATCTTCTAATTGCCATTTACCATATATAGATACCATAAAATAAAAAAGAAATTGGATGCAGAGCAGTCGCACACCTCATCAATCATTGGTAAGAATTCTCCAGCAGGCTGAAACTGCTTTAATTCCTCAGCCTATAATAATAAGGACAGACGTCACAGAAAAATTAAACCATCAACATGAAACTTATTTCCCCGGGAGAATCAATTTAAACATTCTTGAGTGGATCTTCAAATACCTGGCTGTCAGCTAATTTGACACAGCCACGATGGTCAATGGATGCGGCAACACCCACAGGACCCATAATATCCATCCCATGGCTTCCAGCATAATAAAGTTCAGTCAGTCCTACCAACTCATGTACCTAAAACGATATTAAATTGATGTAATTCAGGCATAACGTCTTCAGAGTATCAATTAAAAAGTGAAAGTTGAAAAGTGGATTAAAGGCTCGAAATGTCCCGAACACCCTCTAAAGTGGAGTCCTCCCGATACCTTGTTGCGACTCCTCCCGCTAATAATGGTAGTTGGGAAGATCTCTGCAACATTTTTCACGGCCAAACGCATCTGAAAATATATTCACCAATGTCATAAAGTAAATAACTATGGAATACCGAGAAACGAAGGGCTTCTATGCTTACAAAATACTATTCTTACTTCACTAGACATCAGTGCATCATCAGGGTTGTCTACAATTGGCGAAAGAGTCCCATCATAATCCAAAAAAATGGCTATCTTTTTCTTCTTAGCCTGCTTTGTGATCTGCTCAAATGAATTGAGTGCTGATGGATGCTTAATCTGTGCAATCCAGAGAAATTGCAATTAAACAACATGAATTAGAGCAAATGGCATAGCATAGTACTTATCACATCATTAAAATCTAGAAACTATAAAAATGAAATACCTTCCAAGAGCGATAGGCAATCTCGGCATCATCTAAAGCAACTTCAACACAATAACCTTTTATAAGCTTTTTACGAGGAGGAGACGAGGCCCTCATTGCATCTAGCCAACCATTAGAGAGAGCCTCATCGAGCTTTCCCGGCTTTCTCCACGGTATCGGTATGCATTTGCTAGAGGACAAGTTGGAATGAAGGCCTAGTCTTGTCTTGGGTGCAGGATCGGCAAGAACAGGAGATGAATGAGTAGACTTGAGTTCCATTGAATCTAGAATAAAAGCACTATAGGAAAACAGATCGTATCAATTGTGCTGCCAGTTTCTGGAAATTGTGCTTTAAGAGCAACTTATAAGCTACAACTGAATATGCTTTATCCTACCCTCTTGTCAATGAAAAACCACCTCTTCAGAATTTTCTTATCACTGCTATTGGGAGTGCAGTCCATCGAGTGCTGAGTTCTTGAGATCTGGTCTTGAATATAAAACAAAAACATTCAGCAAGAGTACTATAATTAACATGAAACGAGACGGATCGCCTTTATGCCAGAAAATACCTTATCATTTCCAAAGCATTGCATTTATAGCGGATAATTCATTGGAATGTTTGAGAAAGCCGACTATCTTCCAGATTTCGTGCGCTCAATACCTCCCTGAAGGTCACTGCAAATGCAAATCACTAATTTAGCATCTGAAGTTTGAGCCTGTTGAAATATTTTACTCCTAAAAATTTGTTCAGCAGCAGGCGGTAAAGAACCCACCTTGCAAATGTAGACATGGAAAAAGGCGACTGAATATAAACACACAGATGACCTTGGTGCTGGATATCTATATTTTATATGTAACAATCAGTCCAAAATTTTACACGACACTTTCATATGTCAAATTGAAAAGACAAAAGTGCAGAAAGAGAATACATGGCATGCAATGTTTGCACCATGTGGCAATAAATGAAAAACACCCAGAGACAGAATCTCCATGATTCCATCCCAAATTTATTCTATACAGACTTCGTGCTCTCTAGAGAGTGATCAACAGTTCATGTAATCATCAGCAAGATGATTTAAGATTTTTTTAATTCTTAAAGGACTTTCCCTTTGTGTCATCTCAAGGACTCAGTTTGTCACAATTGTTATTGAGAAGACTGGAAGGGACAATTATGGAGCAATCACCAATTCCTACTGAGATGATGCACATGGAACATACGCCAAACTTCTTACATATCATGCATAGAAAAACGAAATCCCGCAAAAAAATAAAAAACAAAGGAATCATTTTCACATCGTCTCCTATGCAAGCATCCTGTAGTACTACCTAGAGCTGTGGGGGCCCAGATCGAAATTTGAATGAGGCATGTAATACCTATGAATAGATCTCATAGATCACTTTCACAGATGCATAATAGTATGACCCATCAGGAAATCGTCACGGTTTATTTCATACCGTGAAAAGGACACTGCAACTACGAAAAACGACCATGAGATGCCACCAGGCACAAAAACGGGGGAAAATGAACAAGAAAATGAACACAACCTCAACCTTCATAGTTCACACGCGAGACATGTAATCTTGCCACTTTTGGTTCGAACTTATATAGGATGAAACAATTCAAGATTGTAAATTACTGACAGAAGGTTCTAGGCCAATCAAGAAACAAAAAAAAATATGGTAAGCTAGAAGCACATCATCAAAACTTCTTTTTTAACAGTTCACATCGAAAGAAAGTGATTAAGACACGTTTCGCGGTTTTGCATTCCAAAGAAAGTGATTGATACACGTTCCCAAACATCAGCATCGACCACCAGGAGTGCAGCAACCGACAAGCAATTAACTTAATTATCAACCCATGATACATGAACAAAAATAAACAAATGGGGTCCTCAAAGTCACCATCTTCAGCAAGTACACAGCTCTTTCAAAGCTGAACCAAGCAGGGAAGCTGTTCAGTCCTCTAAAATAATCGAGGAAATCGCGTCGTCGAAAACTATACGGCGTTAAAAAAATATGGGCCCGATATCATATGGTCCTAGATGAACCGAGGAGGCAGGCAAAACAAAAGTAAAAAAAAAAAAAACAAAACTTGAGATCGAAAGCCGAAGAAACTGTCGCGGAAACTCACGGCGGGTCGAAATAGAAAGACTTCCATGCATGTACCGTCACCGTAAACGGTGATTGATGCTTAAAGATTCGATTTTTTCCGTATTAAGAACGTTAATCACACGAAATCCCAGCCGCAAGCTCTGTTTCCCGCACCGAAACGCGAGCTTTAGAGAAAGAATCTCTCCCTGTCGATACGGGTCGTCCGGAGACGTGCATGATGCAACCAATCACCCGCGGTCAAAAAAAACAGCAGCTCTTACCTTTTTTTTTCCCCTCGAGGGACCCCGGGAAAATGCAGTTTTTCCAGGAGAGAGCAGGTCGGTCGTGGCGAACGAAGACGAATTTTGCTTGAATTGGGTTGTCGGACGAAGGAGGAGCTTCGAACAAGAAGGAGAAGAAGGAGCAGGAGGAGGAAGACTCTCTGTCACCAAATGCCGAAAAGGTCGAACCTTTGCACCTTTATACAGACAGCGAGAGAGAGAGAGAGAGAGAGAGGAGAAACGCAGGGGCAGAGCAGCAGAGACGAGGAAGACGAGGTGGTCTGGGCATTTTATAGAGTGGGATTTTTTTTTTTTTTGGTCTGAATAGTGTGGGATTTCGAAGACAACTCCTTTTGCTTTTTCTTTTTTCCTTTTCTTTTTCCTTCATTTTTTTTATCATTGAATTTTCCTCCCCATCATGGCACAGGAACTATCATTCCCATAAAAAAAACATATGCATGATTTCACCTACGTTGAGCGAAATAAATTGCCTTAAATGAGATCGCATGGGCTAGAAAAAAAAGGGGGTGTTCACATCTCGATTTGAGTCATCATTTTTAGCATCATTTCCCCTTTGATCCACGTATCAAAACAGGGGCCTGCAAAACCCCCTGGTCCATCCTTGACATGCTCTCCTCCTCCCCCTTCGGGCAAAAATATGCAGAGCGTGCTGAACCGCTAATGTCAGCACCCGTGACAAATTCGCATTACAAAAATCAAACGGGACCTTAAGCCTTTACGTAATCGACTGCTTGCGATAATAATAGCTGACCACGTTCAGGCGCGACGGGGCACCAAAGTCAAACAGCTAAAACCGCAGCGCAGCTTGCACTTTTGGGGGAAAAAAAGGTGTCGGCCAACGTAATTCAAACCTCAGCTGAGGTGCGAGCTCTCGGGAAGCGTCGAATCCAGTTTTAGCCCTGATTCTTGTGGAGATGGACCATCTCTCGTTGATACACGTCAATGAGAAGATGGTGTCTAGGAACGAGTGGTTCCAGGGTAGAACCGATAACTTTCTAAATGGATAAGTGATGGATTTGATTGATACATTTTAAGTTCCAAAAATTGAGGAACCTATTCCGATAGGTTGGTTAATAAGTCTTTGTGTGTTTTTTTTACCATGTGTTCGTGTGATCTTGCCATATGGATGTCTGATGATAAGTGTGTAATCTAGAACCATTAATTTGAGTTTTCAAATCTGACGATACTCGTGATCAAAACTTTTATTTTTGTTAATGGCGTCAACACGTTGTAGCTAGTCTCGAGGCCATGCATAAGCTTCTAGATGTGATGTTGGCGCGATGTCACCATTTCATCTTCTAAACACGTATGCAAATTAATCGTGTCGATGTTTTAGGACTTTATTGACATATGCAATGATGCCACGAGGGAAAATCATGAACCGTGATTAATTTACCGACAAAGACGGTCGAAACATGAGCTCCGATGCTTGTCAAGGTTTCTTTTGACGTGTATTGTAATTTTTAACTTTGTTTCAATTACATTAATAAATGCGATCAAAGTTCTTATCGCTTTCAGCTTTTGTTTATAAGGTCTCTAAAGATATTCATTTAAATAGTCTATCAGAAAATCCAATAAAAAAATAAAAAAAATCATTACGAAAATAACAATCTGTTCTGAATCATAAAAATATAAATAACAAAAAAGTATAATTATTATGGGATCTACTCTTTCAAGAATTCATGGCTTACAACAAGTTATTGTTTTTATAATAGGCCAAAAAATGCTCCGTTAGTAAAGGCCAAAAATAAAAATAAAAATTGAGCAATCTATCGTTGCGCAAGTCCATGCACACTAGAACTACAAAATTCTCGTATCAGACCGCGTATAATAACACTTCAACAAAAGTCAACCATCTCATGCCTCCATACAACAAATAAAGTAAAAGGCACGATTAAGTGACCAACTAGATTTTAAATGAAGACACTCACGAGATAAAAGCGTGGTGGTATGATGCCTTGCCTCGAGCCTTTTATCTAAGAAAATAAATAAGGTTCCTTGATTTTCACACATTTTTCTCAGTACCAAAGCAAAGTCATACCTATTCGACACCTGAAATGGCCCGCCCTAGTAATGCATCGTTGCATCAAGATCCTTTGGAATCGATCAAGTAAACGCATCTCTCCATTTCGTATCAATTGTTATATTTTCGGAAGGAAAATTTTCAATTCCCCAAGCTTAGAAACACAAAATTCTAATTTTTGGATAATAGGGTACGCATAAGATCTGCCCTTCTTTTCTTCTAATGCATTGCCTTTAAGGTTTTTTTTTTTTTTTGTCGGTGCATTGCCTTAAGGCAATATATTCTCACCAAACTGAAAATGTGGTTTGTTTCTTTTCCTTAAAAGAGTTCCATTTTGCGTCCTTTTCATTAGCGATTCTCAAAAGTTCACTTCATAATAATATAAAATAATACATTACAGTTAGGTAGAGGTCGGCATTTCTGGCCAACCGAAACACATTCGGGTGACAGCGCCCCCCATGCCCAATTCCTCCTGTACACATTGCAAATGTTAGGTTCCATTGAATTGGCTCCAAGCTACGATTTCGATTTTCCTTGATGGGGACCTGTTAGATGGGGATCGCACGAAAAGTGCAAATGCCAGATCCGGATGGTGGTATTCGTTTTTCGGGGGGTGGTGCATGCAGAGACATTTGGAAGCAATCATCATATTTGCCAGAAAGTTTATAAAGTAAGCAAGAATCCAATATCTATCGATCTTAAATTTAAAAATGAATTATTTCAAAAATATTTTCAAAAGAGCGATCCTCTGTATAATTTGAAATAATTAATTAATGAAAAAAATTTCATTACCGACAATAATTTATATTTAAACCGGTTGTCATTTATTTATTTTTATAAACAATACAAATTATCTTTTTTAGGAAAATATTTTTCAAATTATTTATTTTTCGCGAAATAAATGGTGCTAAGTATACTTATGGCCATGTTTGCTATATTGTAGCACACTAGCTCAATACCATTTGCAATAAATAGAGAAAACAAGCATATGGTATCAAGACAATTGTTAAAAACCAATTGCAATGCAATGTTAGAATGTATAACCTAAAATTTTAAGACAAATAGATATAAAAAGTATATATGACTTTTTGTTAAGCGATATGATATAATATTTCAACAACAATAACATATTAATACTATATATATTAAGATGAAAGGGGGTGTGAATAGTAAATTGGTTTCTTGGGCAATCGGCAATGATTTTTTTCTCTCAATTTCAAACTTTTACTTTCTTTTCACCAACCCAAGTAGATTTAAATAATGAAAAGTGATAAGACTCAGGGTTTTTTTTTTAATGATTTTTATTTTATTTTCCTGATTTTACATTGTACTTGATACATTCTTATAAATGTAGAATTAAGCAGATTGTTGTTTATTAAAAGAAAATTTGTAAGTAAGATGAATTTGGATACTAAAAAGATTATCTTCCCTCTTGATCAGAATTTCATAAAGTTCTGATTTCTTTCCCGGATCATGCTCCTTAATTTATGTGTTTATAATCTTACCATTTCCAACCTAAAGTTTTCATTCCACCGCTTATTGACCTATGTGCACTCCCTTCGGATCAGAACAGTAAAAACTATTAGAGAATTTGCTATTCTTTAGACAAATGATATTTGATTTTTTCAACAATAAGAACATTGGACTTTCTCTATACATCTAGCGCATGCTGGCTAATACAGAGAGAAAAAACAAAAAACAAAAAAACAAATTTCTTCAAACTACCTGACGAAATTGGCCAAAAAGAAGCATCTGAAAATGCCGGCCGATTCCCCGATTTAATCATGGTGTTTGAAACGGTTGATAACAAGCAGTGATCGTATCGAGGATATCTGAACTTCAGACAATTGGCGAGCGATCGAGATCGCTCCGTGATCCCTCACTCGAGCACGAAGCTCGCACATGGTATTCGAACAGAGTGCAAAATCTACGAATCTAAGTTCAAGATAAGATGAACTGTACTGGAGTCCGATGCCTCTAGCCTCTTGCATGTTCTTCAAGAGAAGTTGCAACCCTTGTCTGTCCCACTTTGCTTGAAACTCTCCGGCTTTGCAGGCAACCGCTCTGATCCGTGACAGTTTTGCCACGATGCCACCCGAGGTTGCTTCAGCTGCTCACCCAACTTCTTCGCAACTGACTTCTTGCGTTGCAACCGACCAAAAAAAAAGAAAGACTTCTTGCGTTGCATGCCAAACCCTCGTCATCATGTGAACTCATCTTGGTTTTCATCTTTTCGTCTGTTCATGTTTTTTTTTTTTTTAGGTGTGAGGTCCTCTCCTCTCTTAGTAATTTAAAGGAAACAGGAAATTGAATGGTAAGAGATGTGAACGGGTATTTACCGGATCTTCATTAAGAGTACGTGATAATTGTTCGAGTTTACTATGCTTAAAAAGAGTTTTATTGTTATCATGAGTTCACACCTGGGTGTGTTTATTTCACTGACAATTTCATGATAAAAATAAAATATTTTCCATGAAAATCATTTTAAGCAAAAACAGTTAGTTTTCGCTTGTTTAATGATTTAAGGAAAACGCTTTCTGTCTTACTAGAAGGAGAAGTCGTATTCCTTTGATCTAAACTTATTATTTTTAGCCGCTGGAAAATGGTTTATGTAAATTGGTGAGTTTTTTGTTATCCAAATACTGTAAATTTAAAAAAAAAAAAATCTCAAAAAACAGTTCTCCTTCAAACAAAATGGACCTTAAATGTACTACAATTAAGTAAAATTTACATATGCATATATGCTTCTTCTGATTGGAACTTTTTTATAAATATATCACGCATGGTAATTAAATTTTGTTATTTTGTGATAAGAATATGTATATCCATTTATGTGAATGTGAGAAGATATAATCTTGTATATAAATACACTAATTGACATGCTATTTAAAACCACTGGGATTCGCCCCAGTGGCCACTCTTCCAACATGGAAGGGGGGGTGAGGGGTTCAAATCCCCACCTTCTCAGGGGGGATGGGGTGGGGATGCGTAAGTTTCAAGAGTGGGTTTCGACTCCCACGCCCTGCAAGAGGCAGGGCAAAAGTCTTAGAGTGAGTGTAGAATAGGAATAGAGTAGGACTGACAAAAAAAAAAACATGCTATTTAAATACTTCTACATGAGTCCCATACGGAATGTGTTTTATACGTGTTTAGCATGTCTACTCTAAGAGATCTTGGCAGCCTTTCTTAAAGTCAGCAAATATGTAAAAGACAAATTTTAATAAAAGATTACGTGCATGCGTGTGTTTATGTCGTTCTTTCCCTTCAAGCCTATATAACTCATTCTCGCTACTCCACCTTGCAAGGTCAACGCGTGCTAAAAATGGACAAGCTTAAAGCCCCTTCGAGGCTTTAAAATTACGTGCTTATAGACACGCACCTGCATTGCGCACAAATTGTATTCTCTTGGGTCGAAATTCCACTCTCATAAGCGAATTCCCTCTTAAAAAGACACCGGAATTAGGCATGAACACGTACACCAGTTTAAATCTTGGATCGGACAATAATCACGAGATTTCTCCATTTCTCATAGAACTCGTGGATTGCCCGTCATTCCTTGATCCGGGTATAACGGAAGGTGAATTGCCTATCTTAATATAATCCTCCTATGATGTGGATTTTCGAGTTATTACCGGTTTGAAAAAGTACAACGATCAAGGCGCCGTAAAATGTTGACCGTAATTAGTCGAGATTCGAATAAGCTGATCTAAACATCCACGAAATGAAACTACAAAAGAAATTGACCTTTTACTTTAATTTTGCTCCGTAGAAATTGACCTTTTAAAAAACAGAAAAGGTTGGTGAAGCCACTTCGGATCCACGAGGGAACATGTTGTCTTCAGTGTTTATGACAAATGAAACTTGAGCCCACCTCCTAACCACCGTCCCTCCCTCCCTGACTAGGCAACATGCCATTCAATCCACCGTTGATCGAATCTAGCAACCTCAATGTTGTTTAGTGAAGCGAGATCGAAGAGAGATCTCTACATTATCAACGGTTGAGATTCACTTTATTCATAATGATCCTTAAATTATCTAGATTTATATGTATTAGGTTCGTGTATATCGCCAGATCAAATACCCTCGTAGAAATTCACATGCTGTGAAATTTTGTGTGATTAAATTCTCATGAATTGAGGCTGTCGATTGCTCTTCATTCAGAATTATTATTTAGCAAAATTTATGATAATTTAATTATCTTAATAATAACACCTAGTAAATTTTCAATACTACTTTCCTCATTACATAAACTAAAACCCAGGATACGGGAGCACAGACCACCACATCATAACTCTTGAAAAGGGTTAAAAAAAGAAAGATCAATTACATTTCACAAATCAGGCATGCCCACAGATGGCAAAAAGATTAGGATTTCACAATTTATCTCTTTATTTAGTTTTCTAGTTCGAATTTTTAATTTCTTTAGGGAAACGATGAACTAGTGGAACCGTAGCTTTTTCGAGAGTAACATGCCATCTCCACCACTAATGAAAACATTATTTTAATCGATTTCTTTGGAAAATCAGGAATAGAAAATCTCAATTGGGATTTGGATAACTGGAGTTCCATATATGAAGAAGAAGAAAGCAAGACAAAATTAATGTGAAAAATTAACTACCGACATAAAATAACAAGTACGAAAATAATATCACTAAAAAGAATTTGTTAATGTTATTAGAAATATCCTTTAAATTTCCAAGGTTGAAAAAATATTAGAAATGTTGTTTTTGGGACTAATGAAAACATTATTTGTATTTGCATGGCAACTCTTTCGTTGTGCTCAGCTTATGTTGGTTTGGAAAAGGGCTTTTGTTAGTTTGATTTACTTAAACTTGGGTAGATAAATTCTCATCATTGCTGCATAATTGCTTTGACTTGACTAACCTCTTTTCACCATTTCTTTCGGTGTTATGATCCCTTCTACAGTGGCATATCATAGATCTCATTTTCGCTGTTGGCATCATCTTCATCAATACACTTTACATTAAATATCAACTGCATCCATCTAAAAAGATTTGAGGAAAGAAAAGGATCGAGTATTGTATTTCGAAAAATAATACTTTAACAATGAACAACTGAAACAATGTCAAAGACATCACTTTCTCCCAATCAAAATCAAGAGATTGATTGATGAATCTTTCTTGCTTCAACGCTGGGGGATCACATCTATTTTCATTTCTAAATCCAAAGAAAACGTTTCACAATTGTGTATTTAATAGACTTTAAAATCTTAAAATAACCAGCACTTCAATTTCTTGTGAATTAATTATTGCCCGATTCTTTTTACCGTTGATTTGTTGCTTTGAATAAACTAGAGAGGTATCACTTTCATTGCCCATCTCTTACAAATTGAAACTTGTGGTCAAAATTCCACCGGAGACATTCTAGATAATCGCAACCGTTATGTAGCACCATCCTTCTATAGGTTTCTCGAGGTATTATATTTTCTGGTTATTTCTTTTTTTCGGTTACATTATTGAGTACTAATCTTCTAGAGTTAGGGTTTTAGGCACATAATTATGTGCTTTATGCTCACACGTAATTAAGTTTTTTCTCTTTGAATCGGAACTAATGTTGAGAGATTTCTCTTTGTGCGAGCCTAAGTTAGCAAATTGAAACTCGAGCCCACCCGCCTCCACCGTGTCATTGTCCATAATAAAAGCGAATTATACGCCGTCCTCTACCCCCCGCGGTCAAACATTTCTACCTTGCTTCAACAATAAATCTATGACTTTCGCCACTTTAGAATTTCAAATGATAATGACGCTTATGGTCAATGATATCGTTCGTCGAATTTCACCATTTGGTAGACGCATACTTGTATTCCTAAAACTGTAATTTGGTAGTTCGAATGAATATTATATAACTAAATGCAAAACCGGAAAGAAGAAAACAAAACAGATATAACCTAACATTATAATTTATGAAATCCGGCACTATTGATCCTCGATCTGCGTTTTGCTCAGATGAAAATCTCTCCAGATCTCTGTCCAGGATAAGGAGTGAAGTTTCTTATTAACATGTGATTGGAAAATGGTTAGGAGATGCAATTAAATTAGTCATCATTCGATACTATATATAAATCTCGATGTAATTTCTTGCTAAGAAGAATCAAATATCTTTCGTTCAGACAAAATCATATTTTTGGGACTAACATGGGGTCATATTAAACTCTCAAAACGTACGTGTTTGCTTCGCTGGCCAATCTTCCGATCTCGATGCGTGCATGCAAAAGATAGAACAAGCGACAAACTAGGGTTTTAAGTTCCAATTTCTGGAGAAGACCATCGATTCTTGCAGCGCATCATCAGTGACATCAAAGGGAATAACTTCGTTTTCTGCAACAAGTTACTTAAAATTATTCTAGTATTTACCCATGCAGAGGTAGTACTAGGGTTTCTTAGATTACTGCCTTTAAATCTCTTTCATACGATACTTAAGAAAGCACGCAACGTCTCCAGGTTTCTTGGCACAATAGCTATTGTCAATCTCACTACCGTGAACGCTTTGTTATTCGTCAAACTGACCAAATTGTTTGACATTGGGGAGCAATAGTAAGTGTCGAAATCAGAGTGACAGTAGCGAAATCATGCACGAAGTCAAAATGCTCATTTTGTTGTTTAAGTATTTCGAATTTTTCTCGTACCTCCCACTTGACCCTCTTTTGGTCAAGAAAAGAACACAGATACTGGGAAAAAATATTAGGTTAACACCCCTCCCGGACAACAATCAGCGAAACAATAATGAAAATCCTTCAATAATTCTCGCGAAAACAGAGTTTTAAGCTTGTGTGGACATTTTACCAGCAAGTGCTACATATATATACATCCAAAGTGAATAGTGAAGCCAATTAATGTCTGTTGTCCCTCATGGGAATAACCAAAATCAATTAATGTTGGTTGTCTTTCATTCCCCAAACGTCCAAGGCTACATGTATGAACAAAATTGTACAACTTGCCACAAGCATTACGGTAAGTGAGTCCCATTTGGCCTACACGACATGAATCTCATCAATTTCTTCACTCAATAGGGACTATGCATGCATTCTCATTCGGGAGCATATGACAAGTTAACAAGCTTGGGTACGACAAACTCGATTCAATTATGCAAGCATTTTCCTGTCGGCCTCCTTGTCCTTCTGGGCTTGGATGTTTGCTGGACAAGGAAGCTGGCAAGGGGTTTCCATTATAGACTTTCGGCCATGGAGAGAACCCATGGATTCTCCTTTTGTCTAGAAGCTCGCGTTGCGTTGAGCTTAAAAAAAGTCACGATTCCGTCAACTACCACATTGGTGCATTATTGGAGGAACAAGGTGGGGAATCATCACTGGTACGAAACGTGGTCATCAGTCTTCCCATTGGCATTATGCATGCTAAAAATACCGATTGAGCCAGACAGCAATTGGGATATTAGATAACAATGACAAAAAAGCAGCAGTTTCCTCGTTTCAGTCAACAAAGATATCTGGCATGTAGCCATATAGACTTGGAAAGAGAGGAGGATAGGTCAGGGGACTTGTGATTCACGATGCTCGATTTGTCATTGCATGTCTGCTCTATGTGTATAATATGTATGTTTTGCTCTTTTTAAGGCATCAAGTTGGCGTGAATTGGGGGACAAAGGTGGGGAAAATCTAAGAATGCGTTTGGTCGTTTGGCATTTTTACTGGATTAGAGAAGGTTGGATAGGATAGGATTTCAAAATATCCTATATAGTGTTTGGTAATGTCTAGATATAATGTGAATATAGATCAATAATATCCAAATCAGAATTTAAAATACCTGAACAGCCTCACTCGACTCAACTCTTTCACTCTCCCTCTCATGGTCGGTGGTGAAGGAAGATGAGACACCACAATTCATCATCATCTTCATCCTCCAACGATGATGGGCGGTTAACAATTCCACATCTAGTGTGTGTCGCTACAATTCTTTGTTCTCTCAATTTAATTGGTCAATCTTCCTCCTTTGCAATTCGCCTCTTGAATTAATAATCTGATATCAATACTTGAGTCCTCCACGGCTGAACTCATATCCTTTGTTTTCTCTGTGAAATTCTTCTTCCTAGTAGATTAAACAGACTATCACCCAAAATTGAAAATCGAAGGAAATATATAAAGTCACAACTTTGTTACCTAAGGAACTTTTGACAGCGCAAAATAGAGTACTAAACATGGACAAGATGTAGATCCAAAATGTCCCAAAAAACATAAATAGATTCTAATAAACAACCTCGTTTCGATGACCCATCATCAACAGATTAAATGGGTCATATAAATGAACCCTCCTTGGCAAACCCATTAATCTAACCTGTCATTGCTATCCTTCTATTGAGCAGTGTTCATTGGAACTCTCGATGGCTGTGCATGACGGAGCCGGAAGCAGCGATCTAAGGCAATGGCATTTAGGGTCAAGTAGGGTCAAGGGCGATGGTGGCGAGACGATGGAGAAAAGAGAGATCGACTGAGATGTGCAAACATGGTGGGGACAATGTCGATTGGTGAGCAGAGAAGTGAGTCCATCAAATTTTTCTCCTTATTCTGTCTTTTTTTCTTCAGTTTTTTTTTTTTTCATATTAGATATCCTATCAGGCTTTTATCACACCTTCTATGTGGGATTATTTATCTTAATCACATCCGAACATATCTGAATCCAGTATTCTCCCAAACACCGAATAAGATAAAAATTATTATATCTGGAGTTATATCAAGTCCACCAAACATGGCCTAAGGGTTTTCATCGAATTTCCAAATTGGGTTAGTTAGGTTTTTTCTCAACTCGAAATTACCAAGCTAAACACTCTTCTCAAATCCCGAATCTCTTATGACAAGGCTTCGACTTGTCATTCAAGGTAAAATTTGTCGCTTGACATTACTTGTGAAATGATATTTTAAGGGTGTTGCTAGCATAACATTCTTTAAATTACTATGAGAGTAACAATATGTTGTAAGCCACAAATTCTTGAATGAGTGGATTCTGTAACAATTTCTAATTATTTATCATTTACTTTTTTTTTTCAAACAAACTGTTATTCACACAATAAATTAAGAATAGTTATACAAGTAGCTCTCATTTTTTTTTTAAACCAATGGACGGAATAAAAATTCTTTTATGGTACAGCTGCCATTCTATACTTAAAAATCATCCCTTCGTGGATAAGAAGAACCAAAAGAAGAAAACCTCCCACACATGTCAAACCGACCAGATTACCAAATCTTGCACGAGTTCCACGCAGATTAAGATTAGCAGATGATGCTGCCTCAGTTGTGTTTTGTGGTTGGTTCAGCCGAGAGCTTGCTCAAGTTTAATAAGAGGGTTCAGAAACTCACATGGCTGAACTTATGACCAGCGGACCTAATCTTGTCGTCATTCGGGGTCAATGAGAGAGCCTAGAGAGGTAAATTATAATCAAGATTCCCACCTGATCTCTCTCACGTTGTCGGACCCTAAAGCGATCGATCAGTTCCTCAAAATCTTGAAAACCGTGCGAGAAGATCAGTAGAATAATGGGTCTTTGCTGTTCTCCTAGGTTTTGTATATATGAACAGGAACACGCCAAGTGATCACGTGAATCAAGTTTGACCTGATAATTAGCTCCATTTGCACGAAGATTGGGCTTAGGGAATGCATTCGAGGGAGAGGGCTTGGATTGAATTAGAATGAGCCCAAATCCTTGGGGGCCCTTCTGCCCGCATCGAATTAGAATGAGCTCAAGTCTTTGGTGGCCCTTCGAAACGAGCTCAGACATTTTGGACATCTGTAATTGATTGGTACCTCTCTAGAACCAATTCTTTGGACCTCTACAATTGATTAATACCTCTCTAGAACCAATTCATCGCGCCCTGACTTCCGGCTCCGCCCTAACTCGATATGCGGAGGGGGGGCGGTTCGCACGACTCGGGAGGGTTTTTCCCGACTCGGGTACGAGTTTCTTCGTTGGCGCAAAGAGCATAAAGCCGCTCCTCAACAAGGAGAGGGTCAAATTCATTTAATGTGCAGATGCATCCTTGACCTATGATTAGACCAGTCAAAATGGATCATTGAACCATTTCTTAACTTATATGAGTATTAAATGGATCATAAAAATGTTAGTTATATTGAGTAAATGAGTTGTAAATAAGTTTAAATATAATATGAGGGTTAAATAAATTATCAAAGGATTTACAACTTAATATAACTTTCTTCATTCTTTCTCGTCCTCACTCAGTTTCTCCCTCACTTGCTTGATTCTTTCCCCTCATCTTGGGTACGAGTCTTCGCAAATTAGATTGACTTATATTTGTATTGTATATATTATGAATCAAAACAAGTTAAATAGACTTATTTGAATTGGTTCATTTTCGACCAAATTCAATCTAATCCACCCATTTGATAGATCTACCTATGATGTCTATTATAAGTAATTTCCATTCTTGATGAGGCCTCACCTCATTAGTCATTACTACTCTAATCATCCCCATTTTTCTTCAATTAATGACAGTCCAACACCCATCATCGCTACCTTAACAATCGCCAAGCTCAAGACCCGCCTCATTAAATTCACGTACGACTTTGGTTCGTGCTGGAAAATTGCAGTTAGCGATTCCCCTCTTCCTCCCCCAACTCCTTCACGATGCAAGAAAAGGCCGCCGCGTTTTCCGGCTCTGTTTTTACAGAGTCGTCGCTGTCGCCGTCGTCCTCCTTCGGTTCCTCCACCGACAGTTAAAAAAAAGAAAGAAAGAAAGAAGAACACACAAAAGCAACGAAGCCACAGTAGAGAGAGAAAGAGGAGAGAGAAGGAGGAGATAAAGGTAGTAACTTTGAGTTCGATCGAACTGACCCACGATCGGGCGAGTGGCTCCTCTTCCCCTTCGATGGACGGCTGAAAAGATCTCTCTCTCTCTCTCTCTCTCTCTACATGGCCACCACCATCTCCTTCTTCCTCGCCCTCTTCCTTTCCGTTCTGGGCCTGACCCGTTCGGACCCCACCGTCGCCGCCGCCGTCCCCGACGGCTGCTCGGGGCGGCGGATCCATGTCCGCCGCCTGCCGCCCCGGTTCAACCTCGACCTCCTCGCCACCTGCGCCGACTACCCGCTCCTCGACGACCTCTGCCCCTACCTGGCCAACCACGGCCTCGGCCGCCCCACCCACAACCGATCCCGCAGCTGGTTCCGCACCGACCCCCTCATGCTCGAGCTCGTCTTCCACCGCCGCGTCCTCGAGCTCCCCTGCCTCACCCCGGACCCGGAACTCGCCGACGCCGTCTTCCTCCCCTACTACGCCGGCCTCGACGCCCTCCGCTACCTCTACGGCCGCGACGTCAACTCCAGCGCCGACCACGGCCTCGATCTGTACCGCTTCCTCCGGGCCAACGACCCGGGCATCTGGGAGCGCCGCTCCGGCCACGACCACTTCCTCGTCATGGCCCGCCCCGCCTGGGACTTCTCGCAGCCGTTGTCCAACGACCCTCCCATCTGGGGCACTTCCTTTCTGGAATTACCCGAGTTCTATAACGTGACCGCGTTGACGTTGGAGGCCAGAGCCTGGCCCTGGCAGGAGCAAGCCATCCCCTACCCGACCTCCTTCCACCCGCCGGACTCCCCCCTCCTCGAGTCGTGGATGGCCAGGGTCCGCCGGTCTCGCCGCACCGCGCTTATGCTGTTCGCCGGCGGGGGCGGCATCTCGGCGGCCCCCAACATCAGGAGGAGCATCAGGCTCGAGTGCGAAAATGGGACCGAAGCTCCCCCGTCAGGCAGCGGGTACTACGCCAAGACGTGTGATTTCGTGGATTGCTCCAATGGCATTTGCGAGCACAACCCTATCAAGTACATGCGGCCGATGCTGAAGGCGGCGTTCTGCTTGCAGCCTCCCGGGGACACGCCGACGCGGAGGTCGACCTTCGATTCGCTCCTCGCCGGGTGCATCCCAGTGTTCTTCGAGGACCAATCGGCGAGGTCACAGTACCAGTGGCATATGCCGGAGGAAGAATTCGACGAGTTCTCGGTGACGATACCGAAGGAGGAGGTGGTGTATAAAGGTTTAAAGATAGTCGATGTGCTGATGGGGATACCGACAGAGAGAGTGAAGAGGATGAGAGAGAAAGTTGTGGAAATGATACCGAGAATCATATACAGAAAACATGGTGGCTCACCTGGTTTCAGGTCTACGATGGATGCATTTGATGTTGCAGTTGAGGGTACACTGAAGAGGATCAAAGCAAGACTTGAAGAGGTTTCAGTTTGAGCTTCACTAACTTTGAGAGTGGAGTTACTACATTCTTGTGCTTGTTTGTAATTTTCTTGTTTGTTTGTTTGTTTGTTGTCGTCCCTCATTTTTTGTCCCCTTATTTATTGACTGCAAAATTGCAGAAAGAACTACATTATATGTATCTGACTAGCAATAAAGATTCAGACATATTTCCTTTCTTGCAGAATTGCCAGTTGTGCATTGCGCCCTTCTCTTGCTCAAACATTGATAGGCTCACGATAATGACAATGGAAATAGAGAACTAATACTGGGGTCGCAAAATGAAAGAGCTTTTCTTTACCTGCATAATTTAGATTGTCACTAGCTTTGCCGTGTTGGAAGACCAACAGCAGCAAATGCGTACAAGAGTTGCACAAGAGTTGAAGGACAAAAATAAAAATTTATTTGAATCGTTGGAGTTCAAAGGAACAAAATTGCTACCTCCCTAAGAGAATCTGTGAAATTTGAAAGCAAGAGAATTTGGCGATTGCCTTGTGCAGTATCTGGATTCTCAGGCTCAGTCATTGATAGATTACTGGAAGTTGTAAAGCTTTATCCCCATCTAATAATGGCAGACCCCCAAGTTAGGCCAGCTCCGAAACCTGCAGTCGCAATCAAGTGGCCTGACTTCACCTTTCCGCTACGAACAGCTTCATCCAAGGCCAAGGGGATCGATGCAGCGCTTGTGTTACCGTATTTTGCCAGATTCGATAAGACACGCTCCTGAGGGATTTCCAAACGTGTTGCTACAGCATCAATGATCCTCTGGTTTGCCTGCATCATCTCTGTCAGTTTCTACAGTTCTTCTCCCATTCTTCTTTGGATAAGTAATCCATAGAATCTGACTACAGTGTTTTTCACATGTTTTTTTTTTTTTGGTAAAGTGTGTTTTTCACATGTTTATGTTTCTATGTACTCAGAATTCAAAGTAAGCCATCGCTATAGTTTTGGTTCGAGAGAATGCAATAAGGACACATGCAGAGTCACATGAGTGATCAAAAAAAGAGAAGGATGACATAACTAAAGCGAAAAATTTTCACATGAAATCCCAAATTTGTTTATGGCTAAGTCAGCAATTTGAAGAACACCTGATGAAGCAACAGCCAGTCAATGCTAGATCCAGTAAGGCCGGCCTTCTCAAGGGAAGATTCGATTGACTGTGGCACACAGCGCACGGCAAAACGGAAAACCTCTTTGCCATTCATTTGGATGCAGGAATAAGAGGATTGTTTCGGAGGGAAATCTCTAACCGAACCATTAGTACCCAAGGCATGATCGGTCTCGTTTTCCTTGACAGAAGCATTTAGATGCCTGCAAAATGGAATTTAGGGTTCTAAAAACTGGTATTCCAAGCAGAAAGTGATGAAAGAGAAGAAGAAGGTCATGGAAAAGAAGCACCTTTGACCATCTCCATCACTATGTAAGTCAAAAGCGAATAAACCATCCTCTTCAGCTCCACAGGCCTGCAGAGAAGTATAGTATGAAATAATTTTAGTTGCTCCTGATGTTTAATTGGCTAAAGGCACAAACAAGGTTAAGCTGAATTAGATTTTGTACAGAAATCCCTCATACAACAGAACAGCGGACTGACAGGCAGTCTGAATAAAGTAAAAGGAGGTCGGCTGCCAAGATATATGCCATCAGCGTGTTCTACAACGCACAGATTAATGAAGGTTTGCACCAGAAAGCTATGAAGACAAACAAAAACATTATACTCAAGTTGACTTTGTGCGGTGCATAAGAATATATTCCATTAATAAAACGATATCCATTATCATCCTCCTCGAACTGTCAGTCCTTTGACTTTTTTGGACAAAATACTCAAGAAGCAAGATTTGAGGAACCTGGATTATTATTCTTGGATCATACATACAAGCTAGCAGGGAAATGAAGCATCATAGGACAAAACAAATTACCAAATCCTTCTAAAGAGCATATGACATAGCTATTGAGACAGGCAACAGACTTAAATTATGTCAAATATAAGCATTGTAATAATATATAGTGATAATGATGGCAGCAACATGAATGAACCTTTACAAAGTGAAAGTACATCATTTCAATGCCAGAAGAAAGAATATTCAAAGAGCTGCATAAGCTTTGCATGGATATTCCTCATGCAGTCAACTACAGAAATCACCTGCATCACTACAGCACCTGCGGCGTCGCCAAATAAAATGCAGGTCCCTCGATCAGTCCAATCAACATATCGTGAAAGAGAATCCGTGCCAACAATTAGGACATTGTTAAACCCACCTCCTGCAGTTTTAGGCACATTTTAATCAAGAAGATTATTGGTAATGGTAACTAGCCAAAAAAGATGTTAATCATACCGTAGACTATTAAAAAAAAAAAAGCAAATGTATTTTACATTACCCCTGATGTGACAAGCAGCTGAAACCAGACCTAGCACAAACCCACTGCATGCAGCTGTTATGTCGTAAGCCAAAGGATTATTCTTGCAACCGAGTGCTTTTTGAATCTGAGATAGACATAGTGCAAAAGACTGTATTATGAGATGGTTCAGGTAAACATCTAAAATGGAAGACTTCTTGAAGAAGGTATCTTATGAAAAGGAATGTTTTGGACTCTAACGATGTTTATTTAGCAAGGTTAAACCAAAAACTATCAAGGCTTGTGCTAACTGCGACCTTTCTCTAGTTACACCAAGACATAATGATCTCCCCCAATTGACTTTATAATCCTCTCTATGACTTAGCAGGAAGGATGACCGAATCACACTCAACCGAGGCAGTGCACACAACGAGAACACATGCAATTGTATAGTACCTGAGGAGCGCTGCCAAAAAGATCCTCTGGCGTAGACGTGCACAGTAAGACTAGGTCCAGATCCTCAGGATCAACCTGTGCCATCTCTAGAGCTTTCCTCGCTGCCTCCACAGCCAAACCTGTCAAGCTATCTTTGCCTGCATTGACAAAATTGTGAGACTGCAGCTATCAACCTTAGAGCCACCACATACAGAAGATAATAAGATCCAGACCATAGGAACAAAACGGTGTATGTGTTTACTTAAATCCAAAGTACAAAATAATGAAGGAAACAGAGGTGACAAAAGTGGTTAAATTTGCAGATGATGGACGGATCTTCATTCACAGTTTCATAAAATCATGTCTGCATCTGATTGTATGCATCAAAACGACAAAAATAAATAAAACCAACAAATCTAATCTTTCTTGATAAGGCATGTCGAGAAAGCAAGATTAGACCAGTTCATCCAAAATCTAAAAAAAAAGACCAACTTTTCTTCAATAACTTAGAACTTAAGCAGCAAATACCAGCAGCAGCATCTGCAAGAGCCAACCTGAAAGAACATGTCGATTGCGGATCCCAGTGCGAACTGATATCCATTCATCACTGGTGTCGACAATTTTTGCAAGATCATCATTTGAAACCTGAAGAGTTGGAATGGCTGAGCCGCATCCAATTAACTTGCAGCCTTTACCAATGACCCTTCAAAAATTTAGTTTGCACATATAGGTTAACAAAATAAAGAACCACTTCCTCAAAGTTTAAGCTACAAATTCCAATTTTGCACTAATTGATAAAACTGCTCTGTGCATACACGGCCACTTGGACACAATAAATTCTCCATTTAACTTCAACCGAATTTGACATCTAATGAAAATTGACAAGGCCAGTTTAGGGCATATGCTGTTCCAGGTCTGTGTCCATCTACAGATGGCATGTGGCCAAAGCAGTGCTAAACATTTTAGGGTTGATTGGGTTTTAAGTGCAGAACTTGTCCTTAGCATAAGGTATGTAAAGCATAGAAGCCCACTTCTGCCGAGCAAAGTGTATACAAAATGTTGGTCAAATGATTCGAGATGCTTAATCAGGAAACTTAACAACATAACAAGCATTTGTTTCAGCTGTATGGATTGAAGTCTCTCTTCTCTGCGCATCTATGATACAAGATAAAATCTACTGTCCATTACCAACTAAATAGTAAACAACAGGATCAAACAATTGAAACAAAAGCTTATCATTAATCTCCAGTTGTAAAGGAGCTGCATTCAGCTTGCTTGACAAGAAGAACTGAGAAACATGTATTCCACCAAAGTGCTGTGAGAACCTAACTTTCTCTTGATGTCTCCTGTACAATCTATAGAAAGAACGCCCTCACAAATTATAGAAAAGATCAAGCAGTTTCAAGCACTTTTCATCTCAACAATCATCTAAGCTCTTCTCTTAGCCTTTGAAACAAATTTAAATAGACTGAAACGCCATCCAGCCGCCAAAACTAGCTCAACATAGCCATTGAACATTACACTCCGGTCGCCATTGTTGTAATGCAAGACCAGTCAATCCCATAATCAAATATAGTCTCTATTCTACTTGCTCAAATGTTCCCACCTCTTCTCCAGATATACATGCATCAGCACCAAACAAATCAAAAAGAACGAGCAAGCCTTTAGACCATATCCATGAGCTAATCTAGCCAACATCATCGTTCTTTTTCCAATTCTACTAGGCCTCGACAGAAATTAGAAGATTAAGAAAAGCTAGGTGAAACAAGGAGACAGGAATAACAACAGATACAGCTAAGAGTATTCCCACTTTTCACCAATCAGCTCTACCACAACATCATCAAAAACACTATTCAATTAAACTGATACATCTCCTTGCTACTGCAATTGCATCAAGAAGCATGGAGAACGCAGACAGACCCAAATCAGTACTCACTTAGGCACCCGAGATTCAGAAGACACGGCGCCCGAAGCATGCTTCTCGCTGGTGCCGCCGCACAGTATCCGCCCGAGCACGACCTTGTTCGAGCCAGACGACCCAGATCGAGAAACTCCTACCGAAGGCTGAATCTTGATTCTTCTCAGGGTGGGCATGGAAGGAGAGAACAGCCCAGACGCATTAGCCATTTAAAAAATCACTTGGAGCCTCCTCTCTCTCTCTCTCTCTCTCTCTCTCTCGAACAACAACAAACAAATACAATGTCTGCAATGTCTCTACTGCGCAGCCACCAAGACAAAGCTCGGATTTTTCTCTTCCTTCTCGAGCTCTATCGCGAGAGAACGGGCATGCTCGAACAACCCATTACAGATAGAGATCGAAGATGGGTGGGGAAGCGAAGGGGAGACAGCGATCGGGTCTTATAGCTGAAATCATTGGGGGGTCCGAAGAAACGCAAAAAACCCTTAAATAAATAAGGGGCGATTATGCCAACCCAAGTCTGAGCAAACTCCAATGCGCTCTCCCTCTCTCTCTCTCTCTCTCTCTCTCTCCCTGAACAGTTTCTCAATAGCGTGCGCGTGCGCGCGCGTGCGGGAGAGCCGCGCAATGCTCCCCTGAGTTCCCAAAACGAACGACACGACGATCGACTTTCCAGCAGAAAGGCGTCGAAAAGGAACGATCTTTGACGGATTTCTGTCCAGCGGATGGGGAAGGGGTTGTAGGATTCACGCTCGCGAGGTCGTGCGGAGGCGTGGAGTCGCCCCGTTGGATGGACTTCGGAGGGTTCGATGGAGCGTGCGGCATAGGATAAGCACTCGGATATCTCCAACCATCGTGTATTTTTGCGACCGTGCGGCGTTGGTCTTCCGTTTTTCCTAATCAATAAAAATGTCGACTTGATTGTCTTGTCTTCACCCTATCGGTTCTAACCGCGCCATTCGACTAATGGCATATTTCATGTCGAAAGGCTCTCTTTTGCTGCCAACACCAAGATGGGTCAAACTTAGGCTCATCAAACCAGTGAAGCGAGTCGAGACCGGGTTAAAAATGGTACAATCCAAATTAATTTATCTAACTTGCTTTAATTCATTTCTATACAATGTAAATTTAGTGAATCATACACTACCATATTATTAAAATACTTTCACATTTAGCCCAATTTTAAAAAAACTTACATAAAAACTGAGGCAGGAGTACAGAGTGATTGAGCACGAAATCAAGTGAATGCAAGAGAAAATGAAGAAAAAAATTATGGAGGTGGGTTGGGTTTAAGTTGTAAATCCAGTTATAATCCATTTAACACCTATATTATTTATAAACTCATTTACTGAAATATAATCAACATATATAATAACTCATCCCATCATATATGGATTAGGAAAAGATTCTATGATACATTTTGACATATTTATGAAGGCTTTGCAAATGATGTCTATTATTTTGTGAGAAGTATGAAATCTGGGCGACGGGGTTACCGACCCTCCCCGCCCATTAATTTACTCGTGAATGAATTGCGCCAGACATGTCAAGCAACCACAAACGAAGGAGCGATGTTTTCTTGAGCTGAAGATTCATGCTTTGAGAACAGGGTTGCTTGCCTTTGTCCCTATTTCCTTGTTTTCTCCGAAGACTTTTTGGTACCGTATTCTAATAATTGACAGTGCATTTAATTGGATTTTACGTACACTAAATGGGGTCATCGAATTTATTTTCATTAAGAGAACCGAGGCAGTAATTAGATAGAAAAAAAGGAAATTTTGCGCGTTGGTTGTGATCTCAAACCCGTTGGTCAGATCATGTCTTGCTTGCACGATAAAGAAAAGGACATTTTAATGTCAATCGGGGATTGCAATTTTGGTCGTTGTATTTCAAGGGTAGAGGTTAGTTGAGCATGAAGTTGGCTTGGTAGGTTTCTCTTTATTAATTGGAAGTTGGCTTGGTTAGGTTGGTAGAGGAGAATTCTAGGAGCCAGAAAGACCCCCATCTTGCAAGTCATCCGTCATTTCATTTGTTAGGAGAATGAGTTACGTTAGCATGGTTAAAGACTTTATAAGTATGGTTTTGTGTTTTTGACCTAGCCTTACTTCTTTTTCTTCATGCCGATATATACAAAGAAACTTTCTTAATTTTACCAAAAAATAAAAAATAAAAAAGACACTTTCTTGACGAGAAATTGTAGCACAGGCATTATAACTTTCCTAGGCTTGGACGATGATAAGATATGGTGATTGTTGTACATGCACTAATATGAAGTAAGTCTTGTCATTATTTTATAGGGATGTGTAATTGGGTCAATTATACCTAAAAACCAGCTAGATTAAGGCCAATTCACTAGGAAACCAATTCAAAGCTCGATTCAAAAAATTGACAATTGTTCTTAACCGGTTTGAATCTTTACTTCTATGCCTCAAAAAGGTTGATTCTACAAGGAGGACGGTTCTAGGGTAGATTCGGGAGCTGGACCGATTTTAAATCAATTCATTAATAAAGTCCTAACCCTAAGTTCATTCTCTTTTACGATATAGTCTTGCAGCCTCTTACTCTTGTTTCTCACTCTCTAGTGACTCGATCGTAATCCAGCACTTGCTCCGGTGGCATCACTCTAGCACTCACTCCGATTGCTCACTAATTGCCACTCCAGTGGCTCCACTCCACTCATCTGAGTTGCTACTTGTCCCTAGAAAGCTTTGCACTTAGTCAAGCAGAATATCCTTGGGATCTTGGTATTCTTGTGAGCACTTTGGACATTTATGGGTTAATTGAGTAGAAAATGAGATGAATTGCAAAGATGGTGTTTATATGTTAATTTGAAGTCTGTACCAAGTTTAGCGGTGCTCAAATTAAGGTCATTTTAGTAGTAGGGGTTGGGAACTAATGACTTTTTGTATCTTCTCTGAGGATCATCACATGTATGGGCATGCTCTTTATCCAAAAGACTGCTGAATCAAATGTGAAAGCTATCACACTAGATTTCGATGCTACCTTCGCGTTTTATAATCACGAAAGAAAATGGGTAAGTGGGCGTTGAAACCAAACGAAAATAAAAATTTGGGAAGATTTCCCCAAAAGCTTGTCAATATCAGAGCACAAATGCACGCAATTGGAGAGAGAATTAGAGGAAATGGCGCAAATAGCCCTTCAACTTCGAACCAACCTTCTTCGTTTATGCAGCTAAAAAGGAATCCATCTCTGAACCAAGAACTTGCTCTCTTCATATTTCCGTGCAGCATTCTCCTACTTTGAGACTGTGATTTGATGAAGTCGTGGGAAGCAAATTGCCCTTTGAATCCTGAGGTTTTAAAGAAAATCAATCTTATTATTTCTACTGCTAAAGTGTCTTTTTTCTTAATCCGTCTTGCTATGTCTGCTCTCTTTTATTTTAGAGCAGGAAATCGATGGAACAGCTTGTCCTGGCGAATCTTTTCTAACCCTGTACTTGATCTTCTAATCTCTCTAACACATTCGTGTATTTTGTCCGATTTGCCATTTACGCTGCCGTGCCTTCTGTGGTCCTAGACTACTTGAATTGTCTTCATGACCTTGGCATGCTCATGGGAGGAGGCAGATTTTAGTTGTGTTACACCATCTTTAGATTTTTGGATGTGAAGCAGATTTCAGTTATGTTACCATCTTTAGATTTTTCAATATGAACCCGGGGGAAACCAAATGTTCAAAAAAAGGAATAATAGCACAAATGGCCTTTGAACGTTATTTTGATGTGCAATATTATTATTGAATTTTTTATTTGTATAATGTGGTCCTGAATATTGACTCAATGTATAACATCATCCTTAAACTTTTAATTTGTTTAATGTTCAACGTATTCCATAAGTTATATGAAAATGTTTAAAAGTTTAAGAACTGCATTACACATTAGATCAAAGTTTAGAGACCACATTGCATATTGAACCAAAGTTCAAGAACCACATTGAAAAATTTTCAAGGACAATATTATATATTAGATTAAAATTTAAGGACCACTCATATCCCTTTCATATTGAAAAATATATATGTATCATTGATGCGTGGATAATAATAACAATGGATATTGTTCAATGTCATATCTCAAAGGATATTGAACAGGTTAGTAGGTTGTGTATATATTAAACTAAAGTTTAAGGACCATTAATGTTTGATCATTATTTTGCACCTACTAATTATATTTTTGTTATTGTTATGTCTAGGTAAACTCCATAAGCCAAGATTGCAAATCAGTGGTGGTCCTTGACCACATTACTTGCATGTAGTTGGCATTACGGGGAAAGATACAATATTCATATTGAAATTAATTCAGAATATGCTGATATTGACGTTTTATTAATAAGAATCAAGCATCATGTATAAATAACACGACTAAATTTAGATGTGTTATACTTATCGGTTAGTTTTATACGAAATTTTTTACTGGTCACGTGAATTAGTTACTCACACATATAACTCTCTTGTGCGTAATGCAATCGAAGTAAAGGGTCCGTTTATTTGAAGAAAACTGGTTTTTGGAAAATTGTTTTCCAATCTTTTGGCATTTGGCATTTTCCTTAGATTGAAGCTAGGAGCTTAGATTAGGGTAAACGAATTCCCCTTTAACAAAAAGAAAATTACTTTCCCTAATCAAACAAATAAAAACTAACATTTTTTTCTTGAAAACAGATAATATTTTCCTTAATCATGAAATTTTGAGTGAAACAAACGCGCCCAAAGTTGAAAAGCCAATTAATTATTGTGACATGAAGCACAATTGTCACAAAAAATGAAGATTGGCATTTCTTAATCTCTATCATTGGTGGTAACGAAAGCTCAATCGGGCCACTGAAAGGCAAAGCTACCAACCAACATAAATAACAAATTGTAGCAAATTTAGTAATTTGAAAACCAGGTGAGGCCTGATGAGGTGCAGTCATATAAAATCTCATGACAACGGCCTTTGCTCGAGCAGTACGCGCAATAAAAGCGATGGCCCTCTCTCAACTTCCGGAAATTATTTTAATTCCATGTTTGCAATAATCTAAAAGCAGGACCAACTTTGGAAAAAAGAAGGCGCAGCAATTGAGTATTAATATTGATCGGAAGATGGGAACCTACGTATAAAATTGCAAAATGGGTCCATTTGCCTCGCAAAAAATATATAATTTCGAAAATATTTTCTCAAAACTAATCGCTTGCAGAAAATGGATGAACGAAAGATATTTCTATCGTCCACAATGCTATTTATACCTAAATTGTTGTCAACAATGAAATAATTTTTTAATTGATTAATAATTTTAAGCGATATAAGAGATTATTTTTAAGAATATATATTTTAAATCATTTATTTATAGTTAAACAGATACTGCCATTTTCAATTTGCGCTAGGAAGAGATGAATCATTTCTTTGAATATGGATTTTGCATGGGCCAGGAGCCGGCCTTTTCAATTCTTCATATTTTGTTATAAATTGGGCCGCAAGTTGGACCCCATCTCAACGACATAAAATTAGGCCCACATGATACCAAGATTCTCTCACGCTCGATTTGGGCTCATCCATCACCACCAATAGGAAGGCGACAACTGGCATCGCGTCGTTTATCGCCACCCCTCTCTCTTATTAAAATTATTACACTAACGTCAAACTTAATTAGATTTAGATGCTCTTTCAATATGTCATTACCTTTAAAATATCATTTCCGGATGAGTGTAAGATTAGCGTTTTGTCATGTTATTATTAATTTTTTCTCAGCAAATTTTCTTGTTTTTTGGACTTAAATCAGCACATGTGGTCGTACACAGATGTTACTCGATTTGGTCTTGTGACGTGAAGCTATGGAATAAAAAATTAGGCTTCATTTACTTTGCAAAAATGAGTGATAATTATTTTTATTATCGACAATAATTTATCGTTGGGATAATTTTTCTAAAAATCTTAAAACTTGTCATAAAGTACAATTGAGTCCAAAAACTTGCAGAAAGTGAAATCAAATTTTAAAACTTGTCAAATTGGTTTAATCGAGTCATTCCGTTAATTCCTTTCAAATAGGCTAATAGGAAATGCTGATGTATCTTATTTTATTACTTCTTAAAACACATGGTAATGATGTGGCGCCCACCAAGCGCCATGTGAAAAAAATATTAAAAATAAAAAATTTAAACTGAATTAGATTAAAAATAAATAACCTAAAAAAAAAAAAAAAGAAACAAACTCAAGCTGTGGCCAAGCCCTCACCACCACTGGGAAGGGTCGATGGAAGTTGCCCAGGCCTTCCTGAAGCTTGGCGACCCTCATCAGCCCCATGTGAGGCCTTAGCAACCCCTAGCGAGGGCCTGCTGAACTAGAACTGGGAGAGGGCATGATTCTTGCTCCAAATTTGAGCAAGGGTCACCTCCCCTTGCTTGAGGCCTGCAAAAGCTTATGAGTGTTACCCAATCCAAGCGAGGGCCAACAACCCTCACTCAGATATAGGGCAAGGGTCGTGCCCTCATTGGGGGCTGCTAAGGCCTCACCTGGGGCCAACAGGAGTTGCTGGCCCTTCCCGATGGTTATGGTGGCAAACACTAGCGAGGGCTTGGCCATCATCAATGTGAGTTTTTTTTTTCTTTTAAACTTTAGCTATTTTTTTAAAATTTTTAGTTTGTATTTTGTTTTTCACAAGACGCTTAGCAAGCACCCCATCATTGCCACGTTTTTTAAGAAAACAATGAAATAAGATATGTTGTCATTTTTCATTAGTTTATTTGGATGGAGTTAATGGAACGTCTCGATTCAATCAATTTGATAAGTTTTAAAATTTGATTGCACATTTTTATAAATTTCAGAACTCAATTGTACTTTCTTGACAAGTTTTGAGACTTTAAATGCACAAATCTTTTCATGTTTTATACATTTTTATTGAAGATGAAATATTTTTTGTTCAATCGTGTAAGCGATACGAACAATCATTTTAGAAAAATGTATTCAAAATCATTCATTTTTTGCGAAACAAACACGCTCTTGACACATTCATTAGTTGGCTCATTTAACCATATGTAAAAACTAAAATAGTTTGTCACTCAAATCCTCATTCTAGTAACAAAATCTCCATATACACACACGTTCTATACAATGTTGGTCATTCAAAATATCACCAGCCATCTTTCGTGGCATAACATCATATTTTTTATTCCCAGGGAAAGTTGACAAGAAGGGCTATATCTGAATTTTGCGCAAAGACTTCAGACCAAATTGGCAAGATTGAATTATTTACCACTAAATTAGCATCCATTATGTATATTTAGGACAATATTTCGAGTTTGTAATCTAGATGTGCACACGTGGAATTATGTTCGGCTCCGATGGCACGTGGAATTATGGTCGGGTTCGAGTTATCCTTTGTGCTCAATTGGTTGGGGGAGATACATAAGAAGAGTCCACACTACGTTTGCTCCCCAGGGGAGATGAATGTCCGAATTGGAGGGGGACATCCCAAACGATACGGACAAACAGAAACGGATGGAGGGAAAAATTCTTCGTGGTCCTCCCGAACTTGGGAACGAATGCTTTTGAGATCTCGCCCTCGAGGAGTGACCTCCCGAATGGTCCAAGCGTTCGGAACACGCCGGAAGAGGACAAATCCTGTTCCGTGCATCGGCTCGAGGTGTCCAGCTTTCATGCCGGGAGCTCGTCAGGCGGGACATAAATTTCACGATCCGACCGTGGCAGAGTCTAGGATCTATCGAGGAGATTTATTGCGTGGCCTTTGGTCACTCATTGGCTACTCCAAGTCCGCCACCGCATCACACCTCCACCTCCTCTATCTTGGTTAACTAACCTATTTTCATCCTCAAAAGCCATGGACACAGAATTATTGAGTTGATATATTATGCGGCGGCCAATTTAATCTTGAGTTTATATTACGAAAAATCTCTAATTGATACGTTCAAAATAAATTTACTTACCTTTCACTAATCTCCGTTAAATTTTACTATCAAATTATTGAGTTGAATGACATAAGCCTATTGACTAGCATACTAGTTTAAGGTTTTACCCTCCATTTGTCATACATGTACTAGTTATATCAATCAAATTTGATGGATATTAATAGAAAATGAATGTCACAAATGTACCAAAAGTTTGGGATTTTTTGTTGTCAAAAAAATAGTTTGAAATAAATTCATCACGTGTGTATCGGTTTTGGATTTTTGGTGGTCAAAAAATTAATTTGGATAAATTTGTCACAAGAATACAATTTTAGGTTTTTTGTGGTTACTTTTCAAATTTACCAATTTAGTCCTAAATTTTTTACAATTTGCCAATTTGACCTAAATTTTTCAACAATTAGCTGATGCAGTCATTCTTACCAATTTTGACAAAAAATTGTTGATGTGATAATCGTGTCACATGGAATGGTCAATATTCACGTTAGTAATTTTTAGTCAAAATCTGGTTAGAAATGATTATATTGGTAAATAAAAAAAATATTTAGAACTAAATTGGTAAAATTGAAAAATGTAAATTGAATTGATCACTGCATAATATGTATTTTTTTGACAATTTTCCCTGATTTGACATATGAACAAGTGCTTCGACCATAAGTTTGCATGGTATTTGATGGGGTGGAGTCAAATCTATGTCGCGCATCTAAACTATACTCCCGAGTTCTCTTTTCTTGAATTATTCAAACAATCTGACGTGATTAGTCTGTTGGGTTGGTAGTTTTTGGGAATATGAAGACATAGCTCATTGGTTCCTTTACTATAATTGGATAGACTCTCTATTATCAGGCTTCGCATTCATTACCAAAAGGTTGGAAAAAAAAAATGAAATTTTGAGTCCTTTTCAAGATATGAATGATGGATTGATTGACGTTATCATGTGGAGCATTTAATGGGACGACCCGGAGGTGGTATCAAATTTGAGATTTGCAACAAGCTCTTTCCCTGGTTTCAACCGCTTTTTAAAAGATGCCCCCAAAAGTGAATGTTGGCGTGAGGACATCTATGCTTTCGGAGTTTCCCTTTCGAAACAAACGATGCGAATGCATAAAATAATATATTCAACAACAGGATAATTTGATTTTGCCTACTTAATTTTGTGAATAAATGCACATTTACATTAAGTTAGGGCCTTGTTGGGCCCTTGTTAAGGTGCATTAGGTATCCGACTGCGATAACTTTCTTAACCAACTTTTCAACCTATAAGTTAAATAATTCGAGATCGAATCGAAGCCTTAACATTCCACAACTAGGGCTAGAACTTTTAATCGTTCATTTTGATTTTCCTTTGCATATGGAATAACTATTTCCCTAATTTAGGGAGAGGGGTCAACCCCTAGCCCTAAAGCAACAGGTCACGGCTTGCCAATTGTCACTCATTAGTGCACCACGGTCATTGGCCACTGTACAAATACCATAGTCGTCTCGTAAACCGGTCTCCTTATTATAATAATAATTATTATTATTATTTTCTTTTTTGGTCTTTTGTCATCATGTTGGGGACTCGCAGAAAAATCATTATTCGTGCGTGCGTGCGATTGTTGTCCAACCCCCAAGGACGGCTCAAGGAAGGCGCACTAACGAAGCGTGGACAGGAGTAGACTGTAGTAGAAGCATTTTTTTCCGACACTTTATTTAATGTTTTCTCCGGAGAATGAGAGGAGAAGTAGTACCGGCGCTTTGCGGTCTTCTCGTTACTGTTCTTCATTTCTAGAGACGGAAAAAGAGATTTGACGCCACAGTGCCCGGCCAAATGAAATGCAGAGTGCTGCATGTCGAGGAGCAGAGATCAGCCACCCTAACTAATAGTATAAATTTGAAATTTCGGAAGTATTCCCTAGGGGAACAAGGCAGATGGACCAAATTGGAAATAGCCTCGATTGGTTTGAATCAACCGATTGAGTTCGATTTTTAGGAGTATCAATCCAATTTTTGATTTCTAAAAGTGGAATTGGTGGAATTGAATCAAATTGGACTGCCTAGACCAATTATTTCTTATTATTTTTTTTTATTGTCTCACACGTCTCCTCTCCTCTCTATGTCTTTCCCTTTCGCCTCACGATGCTCACACCTCCTCTCCTCTTTATGTCTTTTCCCTTTTACCTCACAATGCTCACACCTATTCTCCTCTTTTGGTCTTTATCTTTCTTCACATCTCCTTCACCTCTCATAGAATTCTAAACATTTCTCCTTTGAACTTGACTAGTTCCATTGAACCACTCGAAAACCGAATTGGGCTAGTCTATTCTCCTGTTCCGTGGTGCAACTGGATTGGACCAGATTATTGGATAAGACCAGATCAAGAATCTATCACTCCAAAATTGATAATCCCTAGTGTTCACTTTACTATTTCAAAAGAATATTCAAATTTCGTTTTTGACTCTTGCTTACATATTTGTAAATAGCTCCAATTAGGGATCGAATTTGCTATTGAGTTGTTATTGAATGAGCTAATGAATTTGTCGATGATGATACATGGTGATATCTAGTCATAGAGAAGATAAATTATATGCGACATCAAGTTTTCTAAATTAGACTTTATTATGTTTACTATTTCTCAGACTAGAAGTGATGATAAGAGTAACAACATCCTCTCGGGAGTGGAAAATATGGGGTAAAAGATATGATGGAGGGGAAGATAGAATCGTAGATTAGGGTTTTTTTTTTAGCTTTTAGGTGTGAAACCGGCGCAAGCAAGAATTTTTTGCTTTGGACTTCAAGATCAGTGCGTGAAATAAGTTTTAAAGCCAGAAAAAAAAAAGGAAAAAGGAGAAAAGAGAGCTTCTCGTCTTTAAATGAACCTCCAGCTCTTCCCCTGTTTCCGCTCTTCATTGGTAATCACAGAAGCGGAGTAAATTACTTGCCCACCGGCGCGCCGTTTCCCCCTTTCTTGCTTGCACACTTCTCCAATTCCATCACTCCCTCTCTCTCTTTCTCGCTCTCTCTCATGGAACTCTGGGTATAAAGCCTGACAAAAGCCGAAGCAGTCTCTGCTCTGTTCTTGAGTCTCTCGACCCTGTCTTCGTCTTCAGAAACAGAGAAGGGAACTTCTGCTGAGAAAAGATGGTGACTTTCGTTTCTAGATTTCAAGATTTTGAGTTTTTTCGGCTTTTTGGAGGATCTTGTGAGATGGGTCATTGACTTTTCCATGTGGGTATCGTGCCCTGTTTTTTTCTTCTTTTGGGTCAGGTTGGTGGTGGCGGTGGCGGCGGTGGTGGGGGTTCAGACATTCCTCGGTGGCTCCGAATTCTCCTCGGAGAGAAGTTCTTCAACCCGTGCGGCGTTCACGACTGCGCGAAGAAGAACGAGAAGAACACGTTTTGCTTGGATTGCTGCGCCAGCATGTGCCCTCATTGCTTGCCTCCTCATCGCCATCACCGTCTCTTGCAGGTCCGCTTCTCAACTCAGAATTCACCCCTTTCAATCCAAAAACAGCGTGTCTTGAATTTTGCTTAGAATTCATCACTTCTCCGTGATTTTTTCTCAGATAAGGAGGTATGTGTACCACGATGTCATTCGCTTGGGCGATGCGCAGAAACTGCTCGACTGTTCGCTCGTCCAAGTAAAGATCAGAATCTCTGTACATCTCCATACGCCTAAATATGCAATTGTTCTTGATTTTTCTCAGTTGAATTCATCGTTTTGATAAACAGCCATACACAACGAACAGCGCGAAAGTGGTGTTCTTGAACCAGAGGCCAATGTCTCGCCCGTTTAGAGGCTCAGGCAACTTCTGCATCACTTGTGACCGGAGCCTACAAGACGGCTTCCACTTCTGCTCTCTCTCATGCAAGGTCCAATCCCGTTTTACTAAAATTGAAATTCAATTTACTCGTGCTCGACCCGATTGTGGTCGAGACACTTGGAACTCGAGAAGAATTGAGTTTGTTCGAGTAATGCACCAATTTAGCTCGAGCAGCTCGACTCTGTTTTAAGTCCTCAGTTTGGATTAGCTCGCTTTCTTCTTTCTTGGTCGAGTTTCATCTTTCGTCCTGAAAATGCAGGTACACGACCAAATGACCAAAAAGATTGGCCTCAAGAAACGGCTCCAAGATCACAGCCACGAGCCCCTTCCGTCACTGAACAGACCATCTCACGAGGGCTTCCCGGAGCTCGAAGATGATGGACGCATCACCCCCGACTCGGTCCTCGATTTGCCTATCTCGCCAACCGCGTGCCCTGAATTCGGCAGGAGGAAGCGCTACCGCCCGGCCCCGATCACCCGGGTGACGACGGCTCGCCTCTGGTGCCGGCCGGCGACGGACGTGGCCGGCTTCATGAACCGGCGGAAGGGCGTCCCTCACCGGTCGCCCCTGTACTGACCACGCGGCGGGAGACGGCTGGGGGGCACCCCCTGACGGATTTTGGCGCTCTGACAGGAAACAACGGCTTCTCTTTTTGTTTCTTCTCTCTCTTTTTGTTCTCCTCTCTTCCTGTAGAGTAATTATCATCATTGTACCGATACAACATGCATGCATCGTTGCATTCGCCGGTGTCAATTACCTGTATGTCGCTAATTATACCTGCCAGTTTCCGAAATTAGCTAGACAGCATTTCGTACGGGTCTCATGTAGGCTGCTGAATCGTATCTCCATCCTTTGATCTGTTGGATTTTGCCTGTGTAACGGTGTTCGAAAAAGCAGCCAATGCGGTGAATGCGATTCGATGGCCCTGCTTGCTCGCTGCTGATTCGTCGGGATTGACTCTTCGCCGCACTGCCGCATGAAAAAGTTGAATAATGGGCTTGCCAATAATTTCTCCCGGAATTAAATGGCCTTCCTCTCTTAGCTCCCTGGAAAATGATCTCCTTTTTTTCCGGAGTAACTTATTTTGCTGATAATGATGGTGGTCGTACAATTCAAGGGGCAGCCTCGAAAGTTCCTTTTTCGCGATTGAGGTTTGAAATTGAATTTCACATACCAAATGATATGGCGAATGGGATCGATCGAGCAATCTAAAGTTACCTAGCTTAGACTTGCATGTTGGGCTTCATATCTTAACTCGGTAGTGTACACTATCGATGCAATTTTTCTTTTTTCTTTTTTTTTGTTTATTTAACACAAACAGCCTTGTTTATCATTGATTTGAGGACTATAACTATCCACTCTCTCGAATTGATGGTTCATGACGCCACTTGTATAAATCATATTTTACATTGGGCGATAGAAAGCTTTCCTACTTGGCAACTTTCCTTTGTAGTGTAACCTCAAGTATTGACAATGAATGGCTTGTGAAGCTTAAGATTTGGAGGGAAACAAGTGCTCTCTCTCTCTCTCTCTCTCTCTCTCTCAGAGTCAAGCACTTGAGAAACAACAGCTGGAGTGAACTGTGAAGGCTGTGGGGGTGACCAAAGATTCCCCAAATCTGGATTTTAGGGGCCTCAAATTGGACAGATGAATGGGATCCAAGACCCCACCAAACCTGGAGAAACACCTCCTGGAAATACACAGCTCCACCCCCACTCTCCTTTTGTTTCTTTCCCAATTTGTTTTCGTGAAATTAACATGTGAGCTGATTGGCCGACCAAGCGACGTGGCAAATTATTATCGGTTGCTGAAACGCCGACTTACTTAAGTACTCATTTGTCCCGCTTGATCACAGTCACGTGGTACATCCATTATGTGAATTGGCCGCAGCATGACTAGCCAGCGCAATAGTGACTCCCTCTCTTCGCTTCTGTGGCTTGCCGCCTCAACATAATATTGGGGGGTGATTAATTCCCGGCTTAGTCTAGTTCCCATTTCTGAAAACTAGGGACTAGACTGGCTGGTCCTAGGATCGAGAACTGATCACTATTTTTTTTCTACTACTTGATGTCTTCTATTACAAAGAAACAAGGAAAAAAGTTGATCACTTTTATTTTTTTGAAGAAAATTTAAAAAAAAAAATATGTAGTTAGTCCGGTTGCCCCTTGAAATCGGGATTCGGATCGCTTGGACCCTTATTCCACTTTTAGGAACCGAAATTCGGATTGACACTCACAGAAACCGAACTCAATTAGTTAGTTCGGTTCGATTCAAATTTTCAATTTGAACATATTTCCTTTTGCACACCCTTAATCAGTACCATATGACAACAGAGGAAAACCCCCAGAGGGCATTGAATTTTATTGGCTCTTCCTCCTGCCCCTCCTTTCTCCTGGCCACCTGGTTCCTGGCAGAGCCAGAGAAACAGAACCTTTTGAATGCCTGTCACGAACGAGGCCGGCGAAGAAGAGACGACACCCTACACTACACACTTCTGGTGGATGCGATTCAATTCAAGCGGCGAATTTGTCAGAAAAACACGGGAAAAAAAAAACCATTAAATCTAAATTTGGTTGGGAGATGTTTTTGGTACTTACTTTCCTTTTCTGGGGTAAATTTTCTTCCATTTATTGTGCTTGTTTTGACACGTTGGGGCGTTGAGGGGTTTCTGAGGGTGCAACGTATTGGGGTTGTCGGAATCTAGGCGAAACAGTGTGCTCCGTACGGATTTTTAATGATAGGTTGAGGTTCATAAGGTTCTGACAAACGCCGACGCGGAAATAATCATGGGCAGAAAACAAGCTGCTACCGACTTAATTTCGGAGGAGTATCTATATTTTTTCATTTTTTAAAAATGAATTATGGTCGGGATTATGGCTCTATTTATTAGAGAAATAATAATGATTTGGAAAAAATTTCCTAAAAGTGATTATTTGTGTTACTCGAAATTATAAGTCAATGCAAAGCATTTTTATTGTTGTTAATAACTTGTATCTAATATTTTTCATCAATGATGAAAATATATATTGTCAATGGAACCTATATTTCAAGAGAGGTGCTGGGAATCATGGAGGGCTGGAAATAACGATTAAATATATAAATCGGCTAGGTATTGAACACCAAGCACCAGTGGTCTAGTGGTAGAATAGTACCCTGCCACGGTACAGACCCGGGTTCGATTCCCGGCTGGTGCAATCCTCGAGAAAGCTGTGACGACTTGCGATTGTGACCGTTGATTCAGTCACGCCAATTGATCCATCAAACGATCAATCCTTCGCCAACACTGAGCTTCATCTTTTCCTTTTTCTATATTTTTTTTAAAGATTAAAAACTTTTAACATAATTGAAAAAATTTATTAAAGTCATGTCGATGTCAACGAAACTAACCACATCAACTGATTGGACAATTCGACAAAAAAAAAAAAAAACCGATTTATTTCTTTTAAAGATTAAAAACTTTTAACATAATTGAAAAAATTTACTAAAGCCATGTCGATGTCAACGAAACTAACCACATCAACCGATTGGACAATTCGACAAAAAAAAAAAAAAAAACCGATTGGACAAGAATTCTCTAAAGATGTCACATTCCTTTTCTTTTCCCTTTTCTCGATTTAATTTCTTTTAAAGATCAAAGGAATTTTAACATCATTGAAAAAATTTATGAAAGTCATCTTCTTTTTCCTTTTCTAAATTTTACTACTTTTTAAAGATTAAAGGACTTTTAACATCATTGAAAAATTAATCACATCAACCGATTGGATAAGAGTTCTCTAAAGTTTCCTTTTCTATTCCATTTTCTCGATTTTTCTCAATTTTATTACTTTCTGAAGATTAAACAACTCTTCACATCTTTAAAAAAGTTCACTAAAACCATCTAGATGTCAATGCAACTAATCAGTAATCACATCAATTGAATGTACAAAAGTTCTCAAAAGATGTACTTTTGTTTTTTGTTGGCTTTTGTTGTCATTACCAATCCGGCATTATTCTCGACAAATAAATGAATATTGAGATCCATGATGAAGGGTCTCCTTTGGACCACCTTATTTATTAGGGAACACGACTACAACATCACCGATGCAAAGGGAGTTTGGCGAAGTCCTCGTGCGCCTGTGAAATCAATGTCTCGTCTCCCTCCTCATCACGGTACGCCTCGGGTCGGGCACGTCTCTTCATAGAACTCTCCGAATACATTTTCTTCCTCCATTCTTCAGACGGCTGAGATCCGCTCTGTGCCGCTAGCCAATCGTTGTACTCAAACTATAGAGGAAGAGGGAGAAGAAGGTGCAAACTTAGTCAAAGTGGAATGAACTTGTCAATGTCCAAACATGATTCTTTAACAATCGTCTCAGCTGTGGAAAGTCGAAAGTTTCTCCATGTATGTCTGCAATGCTTACCTGAGAGTTGCCTAAATTATGAGTATATCGCTTTGGTACGCCCAAAGCTTCAAGTTTGGAGTACAAATCTTTTACATCTTCCATCATCTCCTCCTCTGATGGAAGAGCGATTCTACCGGACAGAGCACCGGCTATCCACTTGCTCTGATACTCAAACTGGGGAAATGGTACGACCTGGAAAATCATGTCAAGAGAATAATTTACAAAGATTAAGAAAAAGAGTCGGGAAAAATCTACTACAGGAATCGAGGATGATGGGTGCTTGATACAAACCTTCCATGGCAATCCTACAAATGAAAGCCAAGGCGCCAAATGTGGTGGGAATACGTGCTTGTATAATGGTCCGACACGATTATCATCTACGGACACAATTCCATTGGTTTCAAGAAAAGGGAAATGATATTTGTACCTGAAACGAGAAATGTAACCAGCATAAATTGCTTTGTTTTCCATCATATTCAATAGCATCAGTTTGCCTTTGCATCAAAACTTAAGCGAGATCAGTGAAAGAATACCCGGTGCAATGTAGAATGATATCGGCACCTATGGAACTCCCGTCGAGGAAAGTGACTTTACCATCTTCATGGGCCTTGTTAATCTGCACTTAGTTCCGTTTCATTAACATATTGAATAGACTACTCGAGGGATCGAGTTTCATAAGATTATTGTGATGAAAGATAGTGAACCATATATTACCATGGGATGAAGCCACAAATTATCATAGCCGGATTGCATTCCAAGAGTTTCAACTTCATATGATCTAGATGTCACATGAACTTCTTTGGCAACCTGGGCAATGTCCCGAGAGATGTCCACAGCACTTGCAGCACTCCCTATCAGAACAACAACCTGTAGAGAAGCCAAAAAAATAATTCTGTTTACAAGCATGCAATTTGACAATCTTGATCAGGAAAAAGAAACGTACTGAAAAGAAATGGGGAGGGGAGAATTAAAAATCTCCTATCTTTCTAAATATCATACAAAAAAATAAATGCCAGATAGTGCCAACTCTCTAATAGAGCAGTTTACTCAAAAGGGGGGCACTTAACTTTATGAAAGATTACTTATTCTAAGCAGTCTCAGTTCACCTCATTATGAACTATGAATGATTCAAAATCTTAGCCCCTTCAGTCTTTATGCATCCCTAATCGACATTTACTGCTCAAATAATAAGTACATCAAATTCAAGAGCATATTCAAAACTATTATAGACAGAAGCGACTGTAATATATAGGCGTGATAGCAATACAAAGATATATTAAGACAGTAAACACAGGCCAGGCTACACTGCAAGACTAGGTGAAGAAGACACCTGAAACGTACAAGATCCTGAAATGGCTCGGGTGTACGATAGTTGTGGCTGTGCATTTGCTTCCCTGGCCACAGCTCAATGCCTACACAAAAGTGGCCAAAATGATGATATATGCGTACCGGTGTTAATTATAACACGATATGACAAAGTGAGAATGGTAGGCGCAATAAATATTGTGACCTAATCAAAATTTACTCATTTCTGACAGTGCGACAGAAGCAACAATGACTCCTTCGAGAACAAGGCCCTCTATGGGGCCAATCTCTCTATGGTTAGGCATAATATACCACAAGTCGATCATATATCCTTGCTAAGAGATGACAAGAATATGCAACCAATGTTTTGCACACTCAGTTATTATCTCACATAAGTGATAAGGAGCAAAATGAGAGAACTTTCTTTAATTTGCTGTACTTCATTGGTCTCTATATACAAGGTGATCAGATGCAGATCCCAGAGAATCCAGGCAGTCAAAAATTTGATGAGTCAAAAATGCCCACACTTTGGACTTTTGATTGCTGCTAACTTCGAATTCGCTAATTGTAAGAACATCAGACCAGCAACAACAGATGCTGAAGCGCTAAAAGGCAAATTCGTACAGGAAACCAATTCACTTGATTAAACCTCTATTTGCTTTTGTATGGATTAAGACTCTATCCCTGATCCGTTTAGACATTCAGGAACTGGTCATATTATGTAAAAGAAGTGCTTTTTCCATCCGATTCTTGGTTCCTTTCAGTAGCTTCTAATCCAAATACCAACAAAAAGAAAACTTCGCAAACGTGTTCATAGATACTCACAGCAATTTCTGAGATAAATAGAGTTCAAGAATCTTCGTAGAAGCAGAATTTTTCAATAGTGCAAGTGAGAGTCTGAGATCCTCCTCGTTCGAATAGACCCTGCTCAATAAAGCAGAGTGAAGACTCGTTCCAGTCGATCGGTCAAGTAGAGAACCAAAGCTAACCGGCGCTAGCAGACCTCCAAAAGTGCGATAAATCCCATCAACCATTCCATTTCCGTTGCCGAACATAATCCATGGCAACTCGAATCAAACATGCTATGTGCAAAGCATGGCCAATACCACAATAAGGACACAACAACAGAAACAGGAAAAACACCGCCGAAAATCAAATCTTCTGTAGCCTGCTGAATCCAATTGAACACATCGAAATTCAAACTGACCGCGAATTATATACTCTACATATCCAATGAAATCGAACATTACCGGCGATTTCGGCGATTCGGGGCTCCGTGTAGTGCCCGTTACAAACAACCACCGCATCAAAAACTTCCTCTTCTCCGCCGCCGCCTCCGCCGTTCCTCATCCTGCACGTCACCTTCCACTTTCCACCCTCCTCCGCCATCCCGACCCCCACGATCTCCTCCTCGAACCTCACCATTTCATCAAGCCCGAACTCCCTCGCGAAATCCTCCAGGTACGCCAGCACCTCCTCGTGACCCGGGTACCTCCTCGGGTCGCCCGACCCGTCCGCCCTCGGCAGGAACGGGTAGTCCCCGAACCCCATCACCTCGCGGGGCAGGTTGGTGCGCAGGGACTTGTAGAGGCTCGACTGGACGACGGGCCGGGACGGGTCGATCCCGAGCGGGTCCGGCTCGGTGGCGCGCGTGTAGACCCAGGTGCCGCCGGCGCGGGGCTCCCGCTCGAAGACGCTGACCCTGTGGCCCTCGCGGCGGAGCTCGCGGGCGGCGACGAGGCCGGCGGCTCCAGCGCCGATGACCGCCACGTGGCGGGGAATCATCGAGGCGGCCGTGTGCATGGTCGTCGACGACGGCAAGCTTTCTCGTGCTCGAAAAGATGACGAACGAATGGCGACAGAATCTATGGTGGGTGGCAACAGAGTTTTATCGGCGGCAAGGCAATCTCTTCGGGCCCACTAATTATTGGATAATAATATAATAATTTATTTTTTCCAATTTTTGTAAGAGAAGACCGACTTGAATTCCCCAGGAAGAAGAAGAAGCGTTGTGTTTCTCTTCTTCTTTCGGGCTTGCCGCTAGAAAAAAAAGTCACGGACGACTCTCTAACTATATTTAGGATTTTTTGTAATAAAATCCAAAATTTATACCCATACAACTTATTTATCCTTCATTAAGGTTTCATCGGATGATTTTTTTAGTCAAAATAAAATCATTTTTTATTTCATTTAAGTCACGTGAGAACCATATAAACAACGTTTGCTTTCAAGCCTCGATGCAAGCAGATTTTTAATGGTTCTACTAACGGAGAGTAAATGTGTTAGACAAATACGTGTTTGAGACTTCTGGTATCACAAAAATTATTTTAGGGTAAATGTGTGACATTTGACATAGTTTGGGGATTTTTGTGGATTTTCCCTTTAGAAAATATTGATGTTTCCTTTTTCTTCCTCTCAATATTTGTGGAGAAAAGTACTGAAAAATTTTGTACTGAAAAATTCTGTACCTATTGTACTTGTATCGATTTAGTCATAAATCTTTCAATTGTATCAATAGAAACTTAAATGTCTTGACAACTTTGCCAATATATCCATTCGATCGATTTTGATAAGAAATTATTGACATAAATGTTGGCAGTTTCACGTGGTATGACTGGTGTTAACGTGAACACATTTTACAATTTTTTAACATTTTTTTAATTTATCATCTCTTTCTTTTCTCTTCTCTTTTCTTTCTTTGTATTTTTTTTTTTTTAACAACTCTAGGCCATGGGAGGGGCGGCCACCCTCACCTGGTCTAGGCGAGGGCTGCGATGCCCTCATTGGCCACAAGAGAGGGCATTGTAGCCCTAGCCCAAAACCGGGCAAGGGTCCCATTCCCAACCATTACACGAGGGTTGCAGCTCTCTCCTGGATGAAGGCAAGGACATAGGCAAGGGCATAGAGATTCTCACTTGTGACTTGGAGGGGAGAGGCCCTCATCCAGATCTCGCCTATGGCCGAGAGGGTTAGCCAACGACCTTGTCGGTCCACGGTTGGGAAAATAAAGAAAGGAAAGAAAACAAAAAACAAAAAAATAAAAAATTTAGAAAAAAATTGTCCATGTAATCGCTGGTTCTTCACGTAGGACAATTGACATCTAGGAAAAGTGTTAAAAAAGTCATAAACTTTTTTTTTTGTGCCAATTAAGTCCTAAACATTTTTACGTTGTGCTAATTTAGTCATTTCCAGTCAATTTTGGCCAGATTTTGCTGACTAGACGCTGGGTGGCTGACGTGGCTTAATTGCGCTGACGTGGTCAACTTTTAATAATATTTTAATTTTTTATAATTTTTTTTCTTTTTTCCTTCTCCTCCTTCTTCCTCTAGACGGTCGCTGGACCTTAGAGACCGGCTAGAGGCGACGGTTGGTGAGGTTGAGGTCGACCTTACCGGCCATCTCGCCGTGGCCGCAAGGGCGGCCTTGCGCCGGGTGGCGAGGGTTGAGCCTCGTCCATGGTCGGCGGGGGCGAGCCCCACCAGCCCTGCGCGAGGCTAGCTCGAGGCTGGCCCTAGCTAGATTTGGCGAGGGCGAGTCTCGCTGCCCTCGCGACCACTGGCGAGGTGGCCAACGAGGTCGACTTCGTCGGCCGTCACCTCCGGCCGGTCGCCGAAAGTAGCGACCGGATGGAGGAAGAAGAAGGAAAAGGAAAAAAAGAAAAGAAAAAGAATAAAAATATAAATATAAAGAAAAAAAGAAAAAGAAAATATTAAAATATTATTAAAAGTTGTCAACATTAGCGCCGATTAGGCCACGTCAGCCAGCCGGCGTCTAGTCAGCAAAATCCAGTCAAAATTGGCTGGAAATGACTGAATTGGCACAACCTAAAAAGATTTAAGACTTAATTGGCACCAAAAAAAGGTTTAGGACTAAAGTAACACAAATACAAAATGTTTAGGACTTTTTTTTAACACTTTTCCCATTGACATCCATATCGGCGATTTCCAACCAATTTTGGTTGGATGGATTACATTGACAAACCGTCAAAATGTTTAACAAGGAATTGATACAATCAAAAGATTTACAATTGAATTAGCACAAGTAAAATAGGTTTATGACTTCTTCTTCTTTTTTATTTTTTTGGGTACTTTTCCCATATAAGCTCAATGACCCAATCACAGCTGGCACGTTAACAGCGCACATGCAATAGCATTTCTATATATGTAAGTCGAAATGAACAATGTGTGAACGAAAGACATCAAAGTTTAGGATGGTTCAACTCCATTCTACATATATTCAATCAATCGGATCAAGTAGAAAGATAAAAGGAAGGGAGGATTGCAATTACTTTTGCCACCGGTCTCACTCGCTGTAATTACATGCAAACCAAGCTCTTTAATTAGACTTTTGATCTTGGTAAATATAAAAGATACGAGTTTTCAGAATTGGTCAGGATCTACTGTTAAATATCATGTTATAGTTTCTTTTTTAAACTCTATTTATTTCGCAAAAAATGAATATTATCATTTGTATATTTTGAAATAATTAGCCAGTATAATTTTTTTTTATTATTGACAATAATTATATTTAAACATTTTATGGATGATGACAACTTTTCATTCATTCATTTTTGTTAGAAATATAAACGATCCAATGTTAAAAAATATTTTCTAAATTAATTATTTTCCTCAAACAAACAGAGTTTTACTACCTTTTGAAGATCAAAGAACTAAACTTCTTAAAAAAAAATCGCCAAAACCATCTTGATGTACTAACCACATCAACTTATTACACAAGAGTTATGAGAATATATATATTTTTGTTGGCTTTTGTTGTCATCGCCAATCCACTATTCTCTTAGGAACACAAAAGAATGTTGAGATCCATGAGGAATGGTCTACTTTAGGCTCCCTTAATTATTAGGAAAAATAACTACAAGATCATCGATGCGAAGGGAATTTGGCAAAGTCTTCATGCGCTTGTGAAATCAATGTCTCGTCAATCTCCTCATCACGGTACACCTCGGGTCGGGCTTGCATCTTCCTTGTACTTTCTAAGTACATTTCCTTCCTCCATTCCTCGGACGGTTGAGATCCGCTCTGTACCGCGAGCCAATCGTTGTACTCAAACTGTAGAAGAAGAGGAGGGTGCAATTCAGTCAAAATGGAACGAACTTGTCAATGTCCAAACGTAATTCTTTCACAATCGTCTCAGCTGTTGAAAGTTAAAAATTTCACAATGTATTTCATCAATGCTTACCTGAGAGTTGGCTACGTTATGAGTATATCGCTTTGGTATGCCCAAAGCTTTGAGTTCAGAGTACAAATCTTTTACATCTTCCATCATCTCCTCCTCTGATGGAAGAGAGATTCTGCCAGACAAAACACCAGCAATCCACTTGCTCTGATGTTCAAACTGGGGAAATGGTACAGCCTGGTTCATGTCAAGAGAATAAATAAATAACAAAGATTAATAAAAAGAGTCTAAAGAAATCAAATACAGGAATCGAGGATGATCAATGCTTGGTATAAACCTTCCATGGCAATCCTACAAACGATAGCCAAGGCGCCAGATGCGGTGGGAATACATGCTTGTATAATGGTCCGACACGATTGTCATCTACGGATACAATTCCATTGGTTTCAAGAAAAGGGAAATGATATTTGTACCTAAAACAAGAAACGAAACCAGCATGAATCACCTTGTTTTCCATCATATCTAATAGCATCAGTTTGCCCTCGCATCAAAACTTAAGCAGGATCGGTGAAAAAAATACCCAGTGCAATGTAGAATGATATCGGCCCCTACATAACTCCCGTCGAGGAAAGTGACTTTACCATCTTCATGGGCCTTTTCGATCTGCACTTAGTTCCGCTTCATCAACGCATTGAACAGACTCTTCGAAGGATCGAGTTTCACGAGAATATTGTGATGAAAAACAGAGGAGACATCTATTACCATGGGATGAAGCCACATATTATCGTGGCCGGATTGCATTCCAAGAGTGTCGTATTCATGTGACCTAGATGCCACATGAACTTCTTTGGCGACCTTGGCAATGTCCCGAGAGACGTCCACGGCACTCGCAGCACTCCCTATCAAGACAACAGCCTATGGAGACGCCAAAAAGAAAATCCCGTTTACAAGAATGCAAATCGACAAAAGCGACCGTAAGACTAGGAGAAGAAGACACCTAAAACGTACGAGATCCCGAAATGGCTCGGGGGTTCGATAGTTGTGGCTGTGCATTTGCTTCCCCGGCCACAGATCAATGCCTACGCAGAAGTGGCTAAGATCATTGCATGCGCCAATCGACATAAACATGATATGACAGATAGAGTATTGAATCGAACATTACCGGGGATTTCCGCGATTCGGGGCTCCGTGTAATGCCCGTTACAAACAACCACCGCATCGAAAACCTCCTCTTCTCCACCGCCGCCGCTGCCGCCGCCGCCATTCCTCATCGTCCACGCCACCTTCCACTTTCCACCCTCCTCCTCCTCCGCCTTCCTAACCCCCGCAATCTCCTTGTCGAACCTCACCACTTCTTCAAGCCCAAACTCCCTCGTGAAATCCTCCAGGTACGCCAGCACCTCCTCGTGACCCGGATACCTCCTCGGGTCGCCCGACCCGTCTGCCCTCGGCCAGAACGGGTAGTCCCCGAACCCCATCACCTCGCGGGGCAGGTTCGTGCGCAGGGACTTGTAGAGGCTCGAGTGGACCACGGGCCGGGACGGGTCTACCCCGAGCGGGTCCGGCTCGGTGACAGGCGTGTAGACCCAGGTGCCGCCCACGCGGGACCCCCGCTCGAAGACGACGACCCTGTGGCCCTCGCGGCGGAGCTCGCGGGCGGCGACGAGCCCAGCGGCTCCAGCGCCGATGACCGCCACGTGTTGGGAAACCATTGAGGCGGCGGCGGGGGATCTCGGCGAGCGAAGGGAATTACGGAGGGGAAACTTTCTTGTGCGCGAAAGAATGACGAACGAATGGCGACGAGTCTAAATCTATGGTCGGTAGCGAGAGAGTTTTAATAGGCGGCTAGGCAATCTCTTCGGGCGCACCAATAATTGCATTTCGTTTTCCATTTTTGGTAGTTTGGCAGTGAGATGAATGAACGGTGTGGCGAATCGCGATGATGTTCTGGGAAACTAAGGCTGTTTGTGAGCAAAGACCGACCTTGAATTCGCCGGCAAGAAGAAGCGTTGTGTTTTTTCGAATCTTAGGCTTGTTGCTTTTATAACGGGGAAAAAGTAATGAAAAATCTCGAGGTACATCCATTATGATACATTTATTTTAAATTTTTTTATGACATAAGAAATTTCAAATTGTGTCCAATGTGACACATTTATCAAAAAAATTTCTTGTAATATAAAAAATTCCAAACTTATACGTATGCGACATATTTATCCTCTACTTTTGTCATTTTTTTTTAGTTAGCCACGTAAGTGCCATATTGTTTTCCAATGTCAATGTAGGTGGATTTTTAATAGTTTTTACTAACAAAATTTTAACGGAAGGTAAATCTGTCACATTGATACAATGTTGTGGATTTTTGTGTAATAGAAAAAAAATTAAGGTAAATGAGTCATAGTTGGCATAGTATAGGACTTTTGATTGCTTTTACCTTTTAGAAAATGCTGATGTTTCTATTTTTCATCCTCTTAATACAACATTAGCGTGGAAAAGTACAAAAAAAATTCCTAAACCTATTATGCTTGTATCAATTCAATCTTAAGTCTTTCATAAAACTTAACCATTTTGATAATTTGCTAATGTAGTCCATTAGACTATTTTTTACAAGAAATTGTTGACATGGACTACAGGTGTCTTATGAGGCACGGTAGTGTTGGCATGGGCAAATTTTACTAGTTTTCATTTTTTTAAATATTTTTGTCCCTAGCCTAACCTCTATAGACTCAAGCTCAGGCACTGGGATTTCAGGCCCGACATTTTTGAACTCAAGCTTGGCCTCAATAGACCTCGATAGACCTAACCTCAGCCTCTAGACTTGAGTTTGCTGTTAAAATCTCGGGAAGCAGTGTTTGTGTTTCCAAGCCCAAGCATAAAGCTTTTTGTCCAAGCACTAAATTTCTAGTCATAGTTTGGAAAATGATTTCCGCTATATTAAAAACAAAATTATTTCCCTAAATTTAAGTATAAGTTTTATGTTAACTCATTTTCTCAAGCAATCTAAATGCCAAAAAAATGATGAAATTACTTTCGCAAAAAATATTTTTTGCAAAACAAATAGAGGCTAAATGTCTGCTCGAAAGAGATGAAAGAAGATGATAGAACTTATACTTTTTCAAGTGCGAATTGGAACCTACCAAAAAAAAAGTGCGAATTGGGAAAAAAAAAGATTAACGCTCCGTTTGTTTCGTGAAAAATAATTTTCTTGAAAGTATTTTATTCATTTTCTAGTGTTTGGTTCTTTGAGGAAAATAAGTCAATGACAAATATTTTCCTTGTCAATGGAAAATGTTTTCCTATCAAAACCTAAAATCTGGAAATTAAGGGCCTGTTTGTTTGCATTTCTTTTTTCTTTTTTTGAACACTTTTTCTGTTTTTTTTTGTTTTAACAAAAAAGGAGCAAACGCGTTTGGGTGCATTTCGATTCTTTTTTTTTTTTGTTCCCAAAAACAAAAAGGGAACAGAAATAAAAAACAACAAAAAGTTGTTTCTTATTTCTGAAACAAACTTTAGAAACACTTTTTTATTTTCTTCTTCTTTTTCTTCTTCTTTTCTTCTTCTCTTTTCTTTCGCCAGTTGCTGGCCTCGGCCATGGCCGGCGACCGCCAAAAGAAGAAAAAAAGAAAAAGGAAAAATAAAAAAAGAAAAAAATAAAAAATAAAATAAAAATAGAAAAAATAAAATAAAAATATTAAAAAATAAAAGAAATAAAAAAATTATACAAATTTACCAAACGTGTTTTGTTTATTTTTTTATTCCGGAACAAGTTTACCAAAAGCGTTTTTTTGTTCAAAAATTGTTCCCGGAAGAAAACACTTTTTTCTATTTTTCGTTTCCTAGAACAATTTTTAAACAGAAACGTTACCAAACGCACCCTAAAAATCATTTTCCAAAATATGCCTAGACATCGGCATTTGGATCGAAAACTCTATACATGGACATAGGAACACCAATACTAAGGTGGACAAATTTAACAATTATTTTTAAAGAAATTTTCCATAAATAATGGTAGAGATGGGGCATTCGTGATTTATAGTTGACATGTTTTACGGGAACTAGCGCTTCGTACCGCATTAGCAACAAGGCAACATAAACAATGCAAGAATGGAAATTTCAAGAAGTGTTGTTAAATTGATCAAGCAGCTTTACCAACAAGCACTAGTGGTCTAGCGATAGAATAGTCCGTGATTGTTGATTCCATCACGCCCATTCAATCCATATTAGGATCAAATTTCTCGCAAACCCGAGCTTCTTCGTTTTTACCTTATTTCGTTTTTTTTTTTCGATTTTTCTTTATTTTGCTACCTGTTGAAGATTAAAGGACTTTTAATATCTTTGAAAAAGTTCACCAAAATCATCTCCATGTCATTAAAACTAACCACATCAACTGATTGCGCAAGAGTTCTCAAAAGATGTTGCTTTGTTTTTTGGTTGGTTTTTGCCGTCATCACCAATACAATATTCTCTTAAGGAGCAAATGAATGTTGAGATCCATGATGGAAAGTCTATTTTAAGCACCCTTATTTATTAGGAAAAACAACTACAATATCATCGATGTGAAGGGTATTTGGTGGAGTCCTCGTGCACTTGTGAAATCCGTGTCTCGTCTCCCCCCTGATCTCATGGTACACCTCGGGTCGGGCGTGCCTCTTCCTTGAACTCTCCAAGTACATTTTCTTTCTTTGTTCTTCAGACGGTTGAGATCCGATTTATACCGCGAGCCAATTGTTGTACTCAAACTGTAGCAGAAGAGGGAGAAGAAGGTGCAAACATAGTCAAAATGGAATGAACTTATCAATGTTCGAACATGATTCTCTAACAGCCATCCCAACTGTTGAAAGATTCTCCATGTATGTCTGTAATGCTTACCTGAGAGTTGGCTAAGCAATGACTATATCGCTTTGGTATGCCCAAAGCTTCGAGTTTGGAGTATAGATCTTTTTCATCTTCCATCATCTCTTCCTCTGATGGAAGAGCGATTCTACCGGACAGAGCACCGGCTATCCACCTGCTTTGATACTCAAACAGGGGAAATGGAATGACATAGAAATTAATGCCGAGAGAAGAATTTACAAAGATTAAGAAAAAGAGTTGAGAAAATCAATTACAGGAATCAAGGATGATCGGTGCTTGGTATAAACCTTCCATGGCAATCTTACAAATGATAGCCAAGGCGCCAAATGTGGAGGGAATACATGCTTGTATAATGGTCTGACACGAAAAAGGAAAAGATATTTGTACCTAAGACAAAAAAATAGATCCAGCATAAATCGCTTTGTTTTCCATCATATTTAATAGCATCGGTTTTACTTTGCCTTTGTGTCCGAAACTTAAGCGGGATCAATGAGACAATACCTAGGATAATGTAGAATGACATCGGCGCATATAGAACTCTCATCGAGGAAAGTGACTTCACCATCTTCATTTGCCTTTTTGATCTGCACTTCGTTCACTTTCATCAATGTATAGAAGAGAATACTTGAGGGACTGAGTTTCACGAGGGTATTGTGTTGAAAGACAGGACCGATTTATTACCATGGGATGAAGCCACATGCAGTAGCCGGGTTGAATTCCAAGGGTTTCGACTTCGTATGATCTAGATACCACATGAACTTCTTTGGCAACCTTGGCATTGTCCCGAGAGATGTCCGCAGCACTTGCAGCACTCCCTATCAAAACAGCAACCTATTAAGAAGCCAAAAAAATAACTCTGCTTAGCGTGCAATTTGACAATCTTGATCAGGAAAAAAAACCATCTTGCTGTCTAAGACAGCAAACACACGACAAGCTACACTGCAAGACTGGGTGAAATAGACACCTGAAACATTCTAGATCCTGAAATGGCTCGGGCGTACGATAGTTGTGGCTGTACATTTGCTTCCCCGGCCACAGATCGATGCCTACGCAGAAGTGGCCAAAATCATGAAATGTGCCAATCGACATTAACATTTATGACAGATCGAGTATTAAATCGAACACTACCGGGGATTTCGGCGATTCGGGGCTCTGCGTAATGCCCATTACAAACAACCACCGCATCAAAAACCTCCTCTTCTTTGCCGCCGCCTCCGCCTTCGCCGTTGGTGCTGCCATTTCTCATCCTCCACCTCACCTTCCACTTTCCATCCATCTCCACCATCCTAACCTCGATAATCTCCTTCTCAAACCTCACCATTTCTTCAAGCCGAAACTCTGTCGCCAAATCCTCTAAGTACGCCAACACCTCCTCGTGACTCGGATACCTGCTCAGGTCGCCCGACCCGTCCACCCTCGGCAGGAACGGGTAGTTGCTGAACCCCATCACCTCATGGGGTAGATTTGTGCGCAGGGATTTGTAGAGGCTCGAGTGGACCGCGGCCCGGGCCAGGTCAATCCCAAGCGGGTCAGTCTTGATTGCGGGTGTGTAGACCCAGGTGCCACCGATGCGGGACTTGTGCTCGAAGACGACGACCTTGTGTGGCCCTCGAGGCGGAGTTCGCGGGCAGCTACGAGGTCAGCAGTCGGCGCCAATGACTGCCACGTGGTGGGAAATCATTGAGGCGGCCATGGGTGTTTCGTCCACGACCTCAGTCTTGGCGAGTGAAGGGAATTATAGGCGAAACTTTCTCGTGCGCGAAAAAATAACAAATGAATTGCGACAAATCTATGTTGGCAAGAGAGTTTTTCGGCGGCTAGGCAATGTCTTTGATCTGACTAGTAATTAGTTAAGAATTACTATATTTATCCTTGAGATGAATGAATGGATGTTATGAGAAACTAAGGGTGCATTTGCGTTTGGCAACTTGTCAAATTGTATTTAATTCTATTTTTTTGTTTACGGGACTAGATTTGTAATAGAAATCTGTTCGGTAAATTTTTTGTTCTTAGGAATAAAATCATTCTTAGGAATAAATTTGAAACAAAATCAAGGAATAAATAAGAGTTACTTTTTTGTTCCCGGGAACAATTATAAAATTAAGCTAATTCAAAAAAAAATTTCTCCTCTCTTCTTCTTTTCTTCTTGTTCTTCTTCTTCCACCGCCGCTACCGTCCACCGTCATTGGTCGCCGACAACCAGTTGGCCGAGGTTCGTTGAGATCCAGCAAGCTCGCCAGAGGCTTGGCCTTCCCAGGCCACTAGCAAGCCTTGCCTAGCTAGGCGAGGCTCAATCAAGGCTCGGACCTCCCTCGGCCATCAGCGGGGCTCGACCTCACTAGGCCAGGTTGGCCTCAAGCCTCGCCAGTGGTTGGGCAAGCTTGGCCTCACTAGATTTAGGCGAGGCTCCTCGCCCAGCCAAGGCTTGGTCGAACCTTTTCCAGCTGCTAGCAAGGCTCAATCGATGAGGCACGGCCTCATCGAGGGTCGGCGAAGCTTCGGCGAGGTTGCTGGCCCTCATCTGGCCAGTTGCCGGTCATCCAGAGGCCATCGACTAGCCAAAGCTTAAAGAAGAAGAGAAAGAAAAGAAAAGAAGAAAAAAAAGAAAGAAAAAAAGTAATAAAATTATTAAAAAAATTAAAAGAAAATTATTTGGATTAAAAATTCTAAGAACCGTAGCAAATGCAATTTTATTATGGGAATAGAAATTTTGAACAGTTACGCCTTAAAATGCTTATAAATCATTTTTGGGAATAAAATAAAAAAGAATCATTTCTAATAAAAAATTATTCACGAAAATAGAATAGTTACCAAACGCATCCTAATGTTATGTGTAAGAAAAGACCAACTTGAATTTCCGGGAAGAAGAAGCACTGAGTTTGTTTGCTTTTTAGGTTTGTTGCTAGGGCAAGAAGCCACCAAAAAAAAAAAAAAAAAAATCTTAAATTATACACATTGTCATACATTTATTTTGAATTTTTTTTCTTGTGATATCAAAAATTCTAAACTAGACACAATATCTTTGGACTTGAGCTTCACCTCAATGGATCTCAATGTATATTGATGGATCCAGCCTTAGCCTCTAGACTCGAGTTCAATGCTAAAGGCCCGTAAGTAGTCCAAGGGTTGATTTCTAGTCATAGTTTGAAACATGATTTCCAATTTGTTAAAAAGGAAATCAATTTTTTTTTTTTTGGAATTTAAGTACAAGTTTTCTGTTGATTCATTTTTTAGATAATTCAAATGTTGAAAAATGAAGAAATTTATTTCTTTGAAAAATATTTTTCACGAAAGAAATGGAATCTAAATGTCTACCCGGTGATATGGAGAGAATGAGCTAGTCTCACCCTCCTTTCCCTCTTTTTTGTTGATATTATTTGCGTTTTATTATTTTTTCTTGCTTTTTCTTCTTTCTTGATTTAGATTTGGGCACTCTCTTTTCTTGGTCTAGTTTTTGATTTGAGAGTTTGAACTCTATTAATCTAGTTATGGATTCCAGTACTACCTTCTCCTAATCTAATTCTAGGAGTTTAATAAATATGCTTTTGGAGATTCAATGCCCCTTTACATTGTTCATGTATAAGTTATCTACCTTCAGCCTCAATGATAATTGCAAGAGTTTTGGTATCTTGTTGAATTATGAAGATTTGCTCCTTCACATGTTAGATCTGTGTTTACGTAACTTATTTTGGTTGTTTCCATATGACGATGGTGGAGAGGAATCCAAACTTAGGTTCACAGCGCCAAGTGGCAATGTTGTAAATATTGGAGAAGGAATTTCCAATTTGTGCTCATCACTAACAAAGACATGAGATCTAGTGATCGGCTGTCGATTTTGTTTGATAGATCCATTCTTGTGAAATGAGTGTGTGCTTAACTTTGTTGATGCTTAGTTAATCTTCCTTGTTTGTTAGATTTGGTTTTGTTTTCAATATTTTTGCTTTGTTTTGATTTGTTTTGCTATGAAAATTATGTTCTTATGTATCCTTTTAAGTAATGAAAAAAAATTTTGCTCAAAAAAAAAAGTAATGAAAAAATTTTCTTTATAAAAAAAGTGCAAATTGGGAAAAAGAGAAAACATTAAATCTAACGCGGGGATGTTTCCGGTATATTATTTTCCTTTTTGGGGGCTGATTTATTTTTCTTTTAATTGTGTTGGTTTTGATTTGTTCATATGCACTTCTGACTTCATAAATAATGCTAGAGATGGGTAATTCCTAATTTGTTTTTGACTCGTTGGGGTTTCGAGGTCTCAGAATCTTTAGGTGAACCAGTGCTTCGTACTGCTTTTAATGTCTGGGTTTATAAGCTTTAATTTACGCCCACAGCAAAAAAGCATGTGTGAAATTTTTGACTGCCCCATCGTCCCTTTAATTCTGCTGCGAGAAACAAAGCTTCTCCCAACTTAATTTCAAAGGGGCGTCCGGATATTTTTCCATTTTTTTAGCAAAGTTCCATTCGAAATTATATAAACCCAGCAGCAAGCATTAGCAACAAGGCGGTATAAACGATGCAAGAATGGAAATTTAAAAAGTTACGGTTAAATTAATAAAGCAGCTAATTGTTAAGCATCAAGCACCAGTGGTCTAGTGGTAGAATAGTACCCTGCCACGGTACAGACCCGGGTTCGATTCCCGGCTGGTGCATTTCCCCGGTGAGGAGCTGTGACGACTTGCGATCGTGATTGTTGATTCCATCACGCCATATGATCCATCTGAGGATCAAATATCTCGCAAACCCCTGAGCTTCTATTCTTTTGTTGTTTTCGATGGCTTTTGCACCTCTTCCTCAAACTTTCAAGTAACTTTTCTTCCTCCATTGTTCATACGGTTGAGATCTGCTCTGTAACGCAAGCCAATCCTTGTACTCTAACCGTAGAAGAAGAAGATTGCGCAACTTAGTCAAAATAGAATGAACTTACCAATGTCGAAACATGATTTTTCCACGACTGTCCCAATAAACGATTGTTGAGAACCATCAAAAGCGAGCTGTTGAAAATTTCTCCATGTATGTCAACAATGCTTTCCCGTGAGTTGGCTAAGTTAAGAGCATATCGCTTTGGTACACCCGTAGCTTCGAGTTTAGAGTACAAATTTATTACATCTTTCATCATCTCCTCCTCCATTACCTTAATATGCCGTGTCAGTTTTCAAAATCCTAGTATCAATTTGTAAGGCTATAAAAAAGAAAATAGCTAATTTCTTGTGGAAAAACAGTGAAACAAAAGCTGGTATGCATTGGAAGAAATGGGAAAGCATGAAATTAAGGAAAGACAGGGAAGGAATGGGTTTTAGAGACCTACTTACTGTAAACAAGGCCCTCCTGGGTAAACAAGCTTGGAGGTTGGTAAAGAATCCGGATGTTTTGTTGCGTAAATTATTAAAAGGGCTCTAACATGCCGAAAGAATCTTTGGCATGCTGATAAAGGTACTAAGCCTTTATGGGGTTGGCAAAGTTTGGTTCAAGGAAGGGAGGCCATAGCGGATTCAATGAGATAGTCGATTGTAAATGGTCAAAATGTCAACATCAAAATAGATAAATGGCGGAAGAGAGGACTAATTAGAGGGCCAGCAAATATAAATGATCCACAACAAGTTTCTGAGTTAATGAATTTTGAAGCAGAACAATGTAATGAAACATTGTTAAACAACCTTTTTGATGAACAGACCATTCAGGAGATCCTTGCAATTCCAATCAACCGTCAACTTGCAAATGATGAACTGATATGGACAGGAACTAAGGATGGGTCTTTTACAGTAAAAAATGGCTATAACATTATGAGAGACTGAGCGACAGCCAATATTGCAATGGAACACCCCTCATCTTCCTACCAAACACCGAGAGAACTATGGAATGCTCTATGGAAAATGCGGACCAGCCCTAAAGTGAAGATTTTTATCTGGAATGTTTGTTAAAACGCTATCCCATTTAAGAAGAATTTATGGAAAAGAAAGATTTTACCTGATTCGGTATGTGACCTTTGTAGAGAAAGCATGGAAACGGCTGAACATATCCACCTTCTTTGACCTTGGACTGTAAAGGGTATGGAGCCACCTGGAAATCAACCTACAAGTGAATGCACATGAGGTTACACGCATCGATGAGTGGCTGGTGCGATTTATAAGGAAAAACACGCATCGGCCATCCTTGGAATTGATTTCAAACACTCTATGGCAGGTCTGGAAGGAGAGAAACAACTATATCTTTCGGGGTACTAAGCCGGACACCTGCAAAGTGGTAGATTTGGCCCGATTTCAGCAAGATAGCTATGAAAAGTTAGGCTTTATGCATCTTCAAGCAGGAAAACCAGCAAAAACAGAGGAAATTGAGATACCTTAAACATGGGAAGCTCCAGCAGCAGGTACTTTGAAAATCAACGTTGATGGGTCGATATGTGAGGGGTCGACGGAAGGAGCGGTTGCCTGCATCGTACGGGACTCCTTCGGCTGCCTTGTGGATGGTTTCACCAAATCTGTTCGGGTGGCGTTGAGTTTTCAACTGGAAACCCTAGCTGTACTTGAAGCTTTGAAGCACATAAAACAAAAAAAGTTGGGCGTGGTTTCAGTGGAGACTGATTGCTGAAGTCTCGTGAACTCCTTCAAGTACAACGAAGAGCTTCATTGGGAAGCACGTGCGCCTTGGACGGAATGTAAGGGACTTCTTCAAGAACTACCGCTAGTGGGCCTGCTTCTCTGTCGATGGTTCGCCAATACTGTTGCAGATTGGGCCGCACGTGAGCAGAGGAAAAATTCGCTTCCACCCAACTAGATGTCTACTCCACCTCTAGGCCTCTGGGCCTTGCTATGTACCGATGCCCCCACGCAATGGGTCTGGCGTCTCAGTTATTATATAAATAAAATCCTTTATTTTTGACCCAAAAAAAAAAAAAAAAAAAAAAAAAAACCTCACCATTTCTTCAAGCTGAAACTTTGTCGCCAAATCCTCCAAGTATGCCAACACCTCCTCGTGACTTGGATACCTGCTCAGGTCACCCAACCCGTCCACCCTCGGCAGGAACAGGTAGTTGTTGAACCCCATCACCCATCACCTCACAGGGTAGATTTGTGCGCAGGGACTTGTAGAGGCTCGAGTGGACCACGTCCCGGGCCAGGTCAATCCTAAGCGGGTCAGTCTTGATTGTGGGTGTGTAGACCCAGGTGCCGCTGATGCGGGACTTGTGCTCGAAGACGACGACCCTGTGGCCCTTACGGCAGAGCTCACTAGCAGCTATGAGGTCAGCAGTTGGCGCCAATGATTGCCACGTGGTGGGGAATCATTAAGGCAGCCATGAAGGTTTCGTCCACGACTGCAGTCTTGGCGAGTGAAGGGAATTATGGAGGCGACACTTTCTCGTGTGCGAAAAAATACCAAATGAATTGTGACAAATTTATGTTGGCAAGAGAGTTTTCGGCGGCTAGGCAATCTCTTTGATCCGTCTAATAATTGGATAAGAATTACTATTGTTATCCTTGAGATGAATGAATGGATGTTCTAATAAACTAAGGGCGCGTTTGACAACGTACCAAATAGTATTTGATTCTATTATTTTGTTCTCGGGAATAGATTTGGAATAGAAATCCGTTTGGTAAATTTTTTATTCTCTAAAACAAATTCGTTCCTAGGAATAAATTAGGAATAGAATTAAGGAATAAAAAAGAGTTACATTTTTGTTCTCGGGAACAATTCTAAAATCAAGCTAACCCAATTTTCTTTTTTCTCTTTTCTTTTCTTCTTATTCTTCTTCCTTCTCTCTTCTTCTTTCATCGTTGCCATCGTCCACCACCGCTGGTTGCCGACAACTAGTTGGGCGAGGTCCGACAAGATTTGGCAAGCTCACTAGAGGCTCGCCTAGCCACCGACAAGGCTTGGCCTTGCCTAAGCCTTCCCCGGCAACCGGCAAGCCTCGCCTAGCTAGGCGAGGCTTGGACCTCCCTCAGCCATCGATGGGGCTAAACCTCATCAGGCCACCATGAGGTTAGCCTCAAGCCCTGCTAGTGGTTGGGCAAGTTTAGTCTCGCCAGATCTAGATGAGGCTCCTCGCCCAACGACGGCTTGGCCGAGCCTCTCCTAGCTGCTGGCAAGGCTTGACCGACGAGGCACAGCCTCGTCAAGGGTCAACAACGCTCTGGTAAGGTCACCAGCCCTTATTTGGCTGGTTGCCAGTCATCCCGAGGCCATCGACTAGCTGAAGCTTGAAGAAGAAGAGAAAGAAAAGAAAAGAAGAAAAAAAGAAAAACGTTTATTTAAAAATTAAAGGAAACTCTTAGAACCGTACCAAATGCAATTCTATTGCAAGAATAGAAATTTCAGACAGTTACCAGACGTCTTAAAATGCTTAAAAATTGTTCTTGAGAATAGAATAAAAAAGAATCATTTCTGATCAAAAATTGTTTCCAAAAATAGAATGGTTACAAAAGTACCCTAATGCTGCATGTAAGAAAAGACCAACTTGAGTTGCTCGAGAAGAAGAAGCATTGTGTTTGTTTGCTTTTTAGGCTTGCTGCTAGGGCAAGAAGCCACAAAAAATCTTAAATTATACACATTGTCGTACATTTATTTTGAATTTTTTTTTTTTTGGTGATATCGAAAATTCCAAACTAGACCCAATATCTTTGGATTTGAGCTTCACCTTGGTGGATCTTGATGGACACCGATTGATCCAACCCTAGCCTCTAAATTCTAGTTCATTGCTAAAGGCCCGGAAGTCGTCCAAGGGTTGATTTCTAGTCATAGTTTGAAACATGATTTCCAATTTGTTAAAAAATAAATCATTTTTTTTAAATTTAAGTACAAGTTTTCTATTAACTCATTTTTTTAGATAATGAGAATGTTGAAAAATGAAGAAATTTAATTCTTTGAAAATATAAATAAATGGAATCTAACTGTCTACCTAGTGATACGGAGAGAATGAGTGAGTCTCACCCTCCCTTCCCTCTTTTTTTTTTTTTTTTTTTTTTTGATTTTGTTTGTGTTTTATTGCTTTTTCTTGTTCTTTCTTCTCTCTTGATTTAGATTTGGACACTCTATTCTATCGGTCTAGTTTTCAATTTGAGAGTTTGAAATTTATCAATCTAGTTCTAGATTCCGGTACTATCTTCTCCTAGTCTAATTCTAGGAATTTAATAAATATGCTTTTAATGATTCAATGACCCTTTACTTTGTTCACGTATAAGTTATTTGCCTTCAGCTTCAATGATAATTGTAGGAGTTTTGGTATCTCGTTGAATTATGAAGATTTGCTCCTCCACATGTTAGATCTGTGTTTACTTAACTTATTTTGGTTGTTTCCATATGACGATGATTTAGAGGAAGCTGAACTTAGGCTCACAATGTCAAGTGGCAACGTTGTAAAAATTGGAGAAGAAATTTATGACGTGTGCTCATCACTGACAAAGACACGAGATCTAGTGATTGGCTGCCGATTTTGTTTGATAGATTCGTTCTTGTGGAATGAGTGTATGCTTAACTTTGCCAGTGCTCCGTTAATTTTCCTCGTTTGTTGGATTTGATTTTGCTTTCAGTATTTTTTTCTTTTTTGATTTATTTTGCTATGAATATTATATATTTATGTATCCTTTTAACTAAAGAATACAATTTTCTTTCGAAAAAAAAGTGCAAATCGGGAAAAAAAGAAAACGTTAAATCTAACGCGGGGATGTTTCTGGTACATTGTTTTCCTTTTTGGGGGCTGATTTATTTTTCCTTTGATTGTGTTGGTTTTGATTTGTTCATATGCACTTCTAACTTCATAAATAATGGTAGAGATGGGTGACTCCTAATTGGTTTTTGACTCGTTGGGGTGTCGAGGTCTCAGAATCTTTAGGTGAACCAGTGCTTCGTATTGCTTTTAATGTTTGGGTTTATAAGCTTTAATTTACGCCCACATGAAATAAGCATGTGTGAATTTTTTGACTGCCCCATCGTCCCTTTAATTCTGCTGCGATAAACAAAGCTTCTCCCAACTTAATTTCAAAGGGGCGTCCGGATATTTTTCCATTTTTTTAGCAGGTTCCATTCGAAATTACATAATTTAAAAAAATTACGGTTAAATTAATAAAGTAGCTGAATGTCAAGCATCAAGCACCAGTGGTCTAGTGGTAGAATAGTACCCTGCCACGGTACAGACCCGGGTTCGATTCCCGGCTGGTGCATTTCCCCGGTGAGAAGCTGTGACGACTTGCGATCGTGATTGTTGATTCCATCACGCCATATGATCCATCTAAGGATCAAATATCTCGCAAACCCCTGAGCTTCTATTTTTGTTGTTGTTTTTTATGGCTTTTGCAGTCATCTCCAATCCAATATTCCCTTAGATGGATAGTCTACTATGGACACCCTTAATTACTAAGGAAACACAACCACATCATTTTCCCATCCCCCCTCGGTGTGGTGCGCCCCGGGTAAAGTGCACCTCTTCTTCAACCCCTGAGCTTCTATTTTTTTGTTGTTCTTCTTCTTCCACGATTGTCCCAACAGACGATTGCTGAGAACCGTCAAAAGCGAGCTGTTGAAAGTTGAAAATTTCTCCATCTAAGTCAACAATGCTTTCCCGTGAGTTGGCTAAGTTAAGAGCATATCGCTTTGGTACACCCGCAGCTTCTAGTTTAGAGTACAAATATTTTACATCTTCCATCATCTCCTCCTCCGTTGGAAGAGTAATTGTACCGGACAAAGCACCTGCTATCCACTTGCTCTAATATTCAAACTGTGAAATGGTATGACCTGGATATTAATTGAATAATTACACATATTAAGAAAAATAGTAGAAGTTATCAACTACATGAAAAGGAGGGCGATTGATATTTGGTATAAACCTTCTAGGCCAATCCTACAAATGATAGCCAAGGCACCAGAAGTGGTGGATATACATGCTTGTATAATTGTTCGATGCGATTGTCATCTACGGTCACAATTCCATTTGTTTCAAGAAAAGGGAAATGATATTTGTACTTGAAAAAAAAAAGAAATTAATTAGGGTGAATCGCTTTGTTTTCCATCACATTCAATAGCATCTATTTCACTTAGCCTCTGTGTTTGAAACCTAAGCAAGATCGGTGAAAGAATACCCAGTACAGTGTAGAATAATATCAGTGCCTACAGAACTTCCATCAAGCAAAGTGACTTCACCATCTTCGTGGACCTTTTCGATCTACACTTAGTTCACTTTCATTAACGTATTGATCGGACTACTTGAGGCCCCGAGTTTCGCAACAATCTTGCGATGAAAGACAGGACCAGTTTTTACCATGGGAATCGACTTCGTATGATCTAGATGCCGCATGAACTTCTTTGGTGACCTCGGCAATGTCCCGAGAGATGTCCGCTGCACTTGCAGCACTCCCTATCAAGACAACCACCTGTTGATAAGCCAAAAGAACGAATCCGTTTAGCATGCAATTTGACAATCTCGATCAGGACAAAAAACGAGCACTTAAAAGAAATGGGGAGGAGAGAATTAAAATCATCCTGCTTTCTATATAACATACACACAAAAGAAATGCCAGATTGTTCCAACTCTTGAGTAGAACAGTTCACTCAACAGGGGAGCAGTTGACTTCATGAAAGATTACTTATTCAGAGCAGTCTCAAAGCATTCAAAGCATCTGAACCACTCATCCGACGTTCCGAAAGCTTCTAGGATGTGGCCGATCAACGGCGACGACACCGGTGGTGCCTACGGCGACAAAAAGGGGAAGAGCCTGAAGCGGGGGAGCTTGAGAGAAGAGTTCACCGACTCCTCCATAATGTTCTCGAGGTCTTCATCGGCGGATACGGCAACGAGAGCGTCGAGGTCTTCATGCAACCAACATGGAGTTTTCTCTTTATCTTTCACTCAAAATCCCTCACTCCCCGATTGCCGCCGCTGCCTGGTCGCATGCTGCCTTATGGAGCCAGAGTGCCGGTGCCTATCGGTCTTCGCTCAAACAACACTTCGTTCGAAAATTAAATGCAATTTGAGACTTTTGTTTTTAGGGATTTAGCTTCTTCTTCTTCTTCATTTTTACAAATATTTGGACGAAAATACTCTTGCTTTGGTCCTCGGAAAAATCACATGCTTGTTGGCCGGTGAACAATTGGGTAGTTGATGAGCTTAGATGCTTATTTGAAACTAATCTGATTACTACATATCTTTATTTAAAGTAAGATTCACTCTAAACCTTTTTTTTCTAAGAAAATGATCCCATCTCGTACCCTTATTTAGAATTTTCCCTTTTTTATATCATAATTATGATTTCTCTTCTCATATTAATAATCTTTCTTAAGTTATAGACATAAATGTTTGACATAAATTCCTACGTCAAATTAGGCCAATCAATTTAAATGAACCTATAAATGTTAAAAAGGAGGAATGCGAGAAATAGAGAGACAAAGCGAAGCGTTAGATAAGATCAGATCTAGTTAAGTCACTCATTTACCGTTGACAGATACCCTTGACTAAGCCTGGAGACTCTCTTACGAGTTCCTCCTAATTCCCTATTAGCTCATTGGTCCAATCAATGCTAACACGATACCACACATGCCATAGCATCCTATATATGTGGGTTAGAATGAACGGTGTGAACAAAAACATCAGCGTTTAGCATGGCTTGTTTTCAATCTATGTATATTCAATCAATCAACCGGATTAGGTAAAAAAAAAAAAAAAAAAAAAAATAGAATAGTCGCTGCTGTCTTCACCACCAGTCTCGTTCGCCGTGATTCCTCGCGAAACGAGCTCTCTAATCTGACTTTACAGCTCTGTAAGAGATGAAAATATATGATTTTTCAGAACCGGTCGGGATTTTTATAATTGAGCATCGTGCTGTAGTTTCTCTCTTTTCATTAGCTTTGTACATCTTCAGGTATGGGCCTCTTCAGCAAAATTAGGGATGTGACATGGGCCTACTTGCCCAAAGGACCACGGGCTTTAGGGAGTGAATTGACGACGATTCCTTCCCTAATTTGGTCCTTTAATGTCTACTATAGTCGGTCAACGCAATCACCTTTTCTGCACATCTTTATCATGTGACGATTTACCATAGATTCCCTTCTAAAAAGCTAGGTAACGTCAACACAGCTTTAGAGGCAATAGTACTATCAACGGAATTCGCATCGACTTACTTCTTTTAACATAAAATGTGATGGCCGATTGAATTAATCATTAAGTTCGTGAGCTATGCATCGAATCGAGCTGCATACTCTAACATTTATCGTTTGCTTCTTGCATTTACCAACTCCCAAACTCAATATGATTGATCATGCAGTATGCAATATGTTCCGCTTATAAAGTAATAGATAATTTTATAACTAATGAGAAAAATGTAAAGCCTACCAAGGGAGAGTGGTGCCATCGAATTGGACCATTGCAAAGCGGTATCATTGCTTCAAATGATCAAAAAAAGAAAGAAGGATTATATTAGTGACATTTTGTTTCATGGAAATTGAATTTTCTAAACTCCCTCCCTTATGGAGGCAATTGAGAAGCTAAAAAAAGGAAAAAAAAAAACTGAATTTAGGACTTACATGATATGATGTAAGATTTTGTAAACTCTTTATCAATCATAAGTTATTTTATGTAAGCGTGATTTTAATATTTAAATATTCGAAATGTTAGTTCTCTGAACTGGAAAATCTTATCTCTTTTACGGTTTTGTGGGTGATTAATAGACACGGAATGATTACTTATCCTGAACGATATCATGATTAAAATATGCGTGGAAGGGACAACAGATCCAGCACGATTAACAATGCTAATAATATAATAATAATTTAAAAATAAAAGATGGAAACTTCAGACCACGGGTGGACTAAGAAGAGGCAAGTAGCACAAAAACAATGCCAACAAGGCTGGAACATTATCATTGACCACACACACACACACAAAGAAAAGATAAAGTAAAAAAAAAAAAAAGAGGTTGGAATATAATAAATAAATAAATAAATAAATAAATGGTATGGTGGCCATTCAAGCAGGACAGAGAATTAAATTATTTTTAAATGTCTGCCGTCCGGCTCCGACCACAAAAGCAAGCAACCAAGACAACCTGTTCGGCAGAAGCTGACTAAGATTGAGAAAACGTGTTCCACTATTCATTTCCATCAAATCCGCTTCGGTAATTCATTCACACGCGTAGACAATGCTTAATCTGTCTCGAATCTCGCTGTTCTAATCAACGATGAGCCTCGATATCGACACTTGGTGACCTCGGACCTCATCTGTGAACTAGGGGCACGAGATAGTTTGGTCTTTCCCATCATCAAGGGCAAACGATCTTGATACGATGTTTTGCCTCACGCAATATCTTGATGAATGGAAGTAAGCAAGTATCTATAGACCTGAGTTCTATCATCAATCTGTTGCTGAGGGAGCACCCATCTTAGCATCTTACCAAATTGTTTGAATTTAATCCCATTTGTTCATCTAATTCCTACTAGTACGTTCACAAAAACAGGGTTTGTGATAGAAAACACTCAGTTTTTTTTATGTTTTTGTCATGGTCCGTCATTAAGGGCGCGGATGATAATAATTATGTTCTAAAAATTGATTTTATTTTATTTTTATTTATCGAACAAGTTTTTGAGAAAAAGTACGCATTTCATAATCATAGAAATTTCTGTTCTTAAAATAAAAATTTGTTTGATAACAATATAAAACTCCTTCATTTTCGAGTGATGGTGGAAAGTGGGAGGCTGGTGGCCGACATCTGGCGTCGAGTGTGCAGCAGGCGGCGATGGGCGGCGAGTGGTGACAAGAGTGGACAATGAGAATAGTTTTTATTTATCACTTTTGTTTCAGAAATAGAATAATTAAAAGTAGAAAGACAGAAAAATCGAATGGTTATCATGCATGCCCTGAATTCTCGCATCTCATTGTATCATATTATGTTATTAGAAAAATCATTGAGAAACAAACATTGCTATCACACGCATCATGACCTTTTTGTTCTTTGAAATGATTCTATGATCTCTAGGAGATACTCTTTCTCTTTACAAGTCTTTCACCATTAAATCGAAATGCAATAAATTTCAATCGCACAAATACATTTTGACTTGAATGAGCGTGATATCTTAATTTTTATATTTTACTCAGAGGTATCTTTCGGTACCATGTATGTACCCACCCATTTTAATCTCTGGGGAAACGAAGTAGCAAGCAAAAGATTCAACATAATCAACGATTGATTAATGGGGGGGGAGCTATGGTGTAATTTATCCAGCGAGGAATGAGTAGGGTTCTTCTGGTATTGGTCAGGAAGCGCAAAAGAAGGGGAAGGCCGGAATGTGGAGGGGACGCTTTTTTTCTGCAGTTGGAGTTGTACCAAACCGAGGCACGTCCGCCTGCGACTGGTCAGTCCTCGAAAAGCCTTGGAAAATCTATGATCCTAGAGAGGGAGAGAGAGAGAGCAGAGAGAAGGGGAATCTTGCTAGACCAAGAGAGGGAGAGTGAAAGAGACAGAAAGCTTTTCCAGAGTTTTTTTTTTCTTTTTTCTCTTTTTATTATTATGACAAGAACTGAAGTGGGGAAAAGAGAACTGATGGGATTTGGGCTGAGGTTAACCCTCTTGGCCATTTCTCCTTTTTAACGCAATGCAAGCGTGAGACGAGAGGAGAGAGAGAGAGAGGGAGAGTTTCCATCAGTTGTCTCCAAAGATCCGATTCTCTCTCTCTTTCTCTCTCTCTCTGTCTGTCCGTCTCTCGTTTTCTTTCCTTAGATATTTATTTATTGTGTTATTCTCTTTCCTCTCATCCATTTCCACGAATAATATCTCCCACCGTTGCGTGTGCTTCCGTTCATGGGATCATGCAATTTCGTTCGCTTTTTCCTATCGTAGAGAATGAGAATTTCGCTGCGGGAAGAGGAAGAGGAGGAGGAGAAAGCACCCTCCTTTTCTTGAGCTTCCACGGTTCCTGGTACTCTCTTCCTTCTCTCTCTCTAGAAAGTCTTTTGTGTTTTTTTCCTTCTGTTCTGTGTTTGCTGCCTGTGTCTGATCTCGTCCGGTTCCTATTTCATTACCCAGAAGCTAAAAATGTTCCCTTTCGGGTGACGCACGAGCTGAATGCGGAGTTTGAGGTCACCGGATTTCTGGGTATTCTTCTTCTTTTTTCCGTTCTAGTTTTGCATTGAATATGCCTTCCTTTCTGTGGGTAGATGTGATAGCTGCAAATATTAATTGTTCTGATGGCGTCCGATGTTCCATTAACCCTGCTCAAGTCCTCGCTGAGCCTCTTGAGTAGAGGAACCTTTCACAGAGAGAGAGAGAGAGAGAGAGAGAGAGAGAGAGGTACATCTGATGTTTGTGTGATTTTGTTGGATCATACGAAGAGAGAAGATTGGTGCTTACTCTGTGTAGTTTCTCAACTGTTTCTGACATAGAAATTCGGCAAGCTTTTCTCCCCCGTAATGGTTGGGATCGGATAGTATGATGTTGTGCTGGTTTTGCCTTAGTGATGGATAATATTTTAGGAGGCAAGTAAAAGAGTGTTCAGCAGTTACTGCTATGGGTCCTATGTCGAGCTTATTGATTGCACGGGGAATGATTCCGAGTGATGGGTTGCTTTTACTTCCTCTCCTGAATTCACGAAATTGACACCAAAGGATGATGTTGGAATGGTGGGTATGACTGTTCGCATTGACTTTTCTGTTTTTCGTTCCTCTGAATTACATAAGAGTGGCTTTGCAATTGGGCAGTATATATGATTTAAATGAATGACACACGCAGCATGTATGCAGTAGATAGAGCTTGAGGACTTAAGTATCTGCTGTTCTGAACCTCGAAGTTACTGGAATTGTTTGGACGGTGCTCTTTCTCTGAGGCTTCACTTCAAGCAATGAAAGAAAATGAACTCTTCACTGAGCACAGTTTACGAAATGAGTTAGGCGATTAGAGGATCACTGTGCATCCTTCATGGCTGCAGTCACTACAGTCTTTTAGATTAGTCCAATTGCCATCACTCGCCAATTACTCTTCAGCCAGTCTAGTTTCTGCTCTCTGCTGCTATGAAAATTGGAACTTCGCCACTCAACCGTTAATCATAAATGCCTCAACGATGTGTGATTGTAAATCCAATAGCAGAAAATGCAAAATGTATGCTCACATAAATATTTTCTTTTGTCTGCTTGGATGCATAAATCATTCGACCATTTAATTTCAGATTGTTTCAGAGGAAAAATCTATGGAGGAGAGGCTCTGCCTTGAACACAAGGAATAAGGACACTTTTTGAACTTGAGTACATCAAATTTGTGGAAGAGATGAAGAACCAAGTTGATTTAAACGTGAACTTAGTGCAGGGGCACAGTTATTCACATAGAGAATGTATGAAGCATACAATTATCAACCAAGAGCTCATCTTCAGGAGTCAGGTAAGGTGGCATAGATTATTCAGTATCTACGTAAAGTAGTAGTGGGTCTTATGTTGTAGCAATTACCATAATTTCAAGGTGTGTCGACGTTTCATCTCGGTTGCCCGTTGGGTGAGAAATTTCTCTACTATTGGGGTGTTCTTGGGGGTGATGGCATGACTTTTTCAGTTTCTACAGATGTTTCAGTCATCATCTTTTATCATCTGTGTCCAAATAGACAACAACCAGATTGCCTTTGAGATTTTCACCTTCATTTTACCCAACTGAAAAAGGTTCTCAACATATCGCTGCTTTTCTATCTTTCGTCTATTCGTAGATCCTCGAGCTCCATAGATTATACAAGATGCAGAAGATGCTAATGCAAGAACACAGCTGGAAAGAGCCCAGAAATTGCAATGTTTGGAAAGCCAGCACTCAGTCAAATCTAACACAACTTACAATTATAACAAGAAACTCACTGCCTGAGGACGTCATTTTTCATGAAACTCCAAAGGTAAGGCTGTGAACTTCAAGCTATGCTAACAACATTTTATTTCAGGCTGCAAGCTTCCATTTTTCCTCGCCCACGTGTTTGCTTAGGCTTCTGAAAATTTGCGACTTGTTTGCTAAATATGAATTTCCCACTACCTCGGACGCATCTGATCAGGATCTGAGCTCAATTTGTGTTCTTTAATCTGACAAATGCGACATTGTTCACAAATAAAATTTAAGGAGGCTTCATAAATATTTGCCCAACCAGGCTGTAGAGGAATGCACCTCCTCCTGCAACAATCTTCAGCGGAGGCACCTTGATCTCAAGGAGAGGATGATGAACTGTGAGCTTCCTGCTATTGAGTATTCCAACAGCAGTGATGCATGCTGTTTTGAAAAGCAATTTTTTGGAGATTATTTGAAAGGGTCAGAAGACGGTCCTCGTTCCCGTGGTGATGATTTTGCCAATCTCAATAATTTGAAGCTTTCCTTGACCAATGGAGAGTGCAGTGAGAAGATGGGAGGCATTTTGACTATGCCAGATGCCAAGAGGAAATACCCCTGTTCCCATGGCATTACAAATCCTCAACTTCCGGTTAGAAGGATGTTCAATGAGAATGATAGACTCACGTCGTTGCCACATGAAAATGATTTCAACTTGTCCCTTTTATCTGGTCAAAGCATCTCGAAGAGTGCAAAGTATGATCCATCTGATGGGATCACATACTCTGAAAGCCAACCCAGGTTCAACTTTCTGGATGAAGGTATGCACTATCCTTGACGCTTCTTTTTTCCCTTTGACTAGTTCTTGGGCAAGTTAAAAGGGTGTTCGTCACCATCGTTTTGTCCTTTGCAGCTCGGAAGGAGTACGTTGCAAAAAGCACAGACAACAGTCTCCGGCCCAGGAAGCCTCCTGTTGTCGATCTTAATACAATTATTGTTGATAGCTCACCTTGTTGCTCAAATGATGCTACTGCTGTTACCAATCACTCGACATCCATAGCTGGGAAGGTTCGTCCAGACGGTTGTTGTATTTTTGGTTATAATATGAAAGATGACGTCAGCAGCTCAGATGAAAGGCATAACATGCCTCAAGGAGAAAGACTCTTGAATGATGCCATGCTGAACTCATCCGAGGGCAAAGCCAATAGTGGACTCACAGAAAAGAATCACTGTGATGATGCCATTAGAGTTGCTGAGATTAGTTCCACGGATCTTGAGGCTTCATCCAGGAGGCTACCAGGCTGTTTTGAATGTCTTGGCGCTGACAATGGTAATATTAAGAATGAAGATGTCGAGCTTACATCAGAATCTTCAAATAGTCTTGTCCTGGAGCAGCAGGAGGATAATGCACGAGCAAAAGATTCTGAGGATGATGAGAAAGACGCTCTGCTTTCTTCATCTAAGAAAAGCTGTCAAGACGCAAGTCAAGATGGACACCGGCAGATGCAATGTGGGATCAGAAGTACGGGTAGTGATTCAAGCAGCATAAAAACAGCACAATCTGGACACGGAGTTGGAAAATCTAGCTGTTTGATGTCAGAAGAAAAATCAATAGCACGTCAAACCGTGGAAACCTCATTGAACAAGCAGGAAACAGCAGAAAGAATAAGCATTGGACCTGAGAACAATTGCCCGGGAAGGAAAGATTCACCTGAAGGTGATGAATTGATCCAAGAAGCAGCTGAATCACTTGTCCGAATTTCACTTACTGATCCAGCTTGGTTTGAAGATCGTTCTAGGCAGGTGGGATCTAATGAAGTAGAAAAGGGTGGTGATAATCCTACAAAACCTCTTTCTTCTTCTGATTCCTACGAGTTGAATGTGCTCATGCTAGAGGAAAGCAGTACAGAGGATTATTCGGTTACCTCGAAGGCATTTGACATTGCAGAAGTGTCAGATAAGGATTTCAGCATTAGGCTGAGAAGGGGTAGGAGATTGAAAGACTTTCAGAAGGAGATATTGCCCGGGTTAGCATCTCTTTCCAGGCATGAGATTCTCGAAGATGTTAACATTCTAGAGGGAGTCATTAGGTCAAGGGAATACCGGAAGTTAAGAGCCAAGATGGCTGATGGGGAGATGGTGTGCGCTCCCTTGAGAAGCAGACGATCGAGATCCTATCACGCAGGACGAAGAAGATATAGTTGACTAATATTGCTTCTTAAATTTTATTTGCCTTCCTATATGACTGCAAGTGATGTGGCCTCGGATACCAATTATTGTTTTCTCTTGCCATGGCTATGTTTTAGAAGCTTTTTGATGCAAAGAATGTTAATCTAGTCTGGTCAGGGATTTATGCATACTGTAGACATCGATCTTTTGGTGTTGCTATCATCCTGTCTTGGTTATTCATTGCAGTAGGACAGTTGTGTCGTAAGTTATAAAACAGAGGTTTATGCACTTGCTGTGAAAAATCCCACTGTTCAGGGATGATCTTTGTAAAAGTTATCTTTGCAAATGATTGTAACAATTCAGATTTAGGAAAATCGTTCCAGGCCAAGTTTATCTCATGATGTGCGTCTCCTAGTGATTTAGCTTTGTATACTGATTCCTTGTGCAGTTTCTGTTAAGCGATCAGTGAGGATAGACTTGTGCGTTTAATTTATCAAAAAAATAAACAGGAACTTGTCAAGTACTCTTCTTATGCAGCTTGATGATCGCGGTTTAACCGTTTCTGTTGGTGCCTAAAATTCGAGGGATGCTTTGATCAGCCAAGACAGATGGAAGATGGAACGCCATCTATGCATGTTCAGCTCCCTTGATTTAGTGATGCAAAAACGGATCATCCTGCGACGTTAGCAAGAGAAACGCTTGACCGATTATCATTGGGAGCTTTGAAACAGCCTTATCCTGATTGGCAATCCGGCTATTCAGTCATAATTTGCGGGTGCCAGCCAATGTTTAAGTTGGCAATTCTTCTTGATCGGACAAAAGACATTGGTGATGTCACCTAGCTTTCCCTGGTGAATTCCACATTGAGGTGAAAGATCAAGAACGTGACATTGAATCCATCAAGAACCTCAAGACTCTTATGAGAGCAAGAGGAGGAGGACCCCCATTTTCTTTTTAGGGTGAAGATTTGATAAAATCTCTCTCTTGATGTGGATCTGCCCCACCTCACGAGTTTTGTCCTTCTGATTGAACATGTTGGTCATTGGATTCTTACTCATGTTGCTGCAAGAGTCAAGGACTAAATCTTTAAAGGAAAATGTTCTGAGATACACTCACACTCATATTCTACAATGAATCATTCTGGCTCTCATGAACTGTCCAGTGAGTGGGACTGAAAATGATGACTTCAGATTGATTCATGAATGGATTGATTTATATGGAAGGTTTCCTCAAACACGAGCACTGACCCTTTGGTTCCTTCTCTCTCCTTGCAACACTTGCAAAGCTATTCCCTTTTAGCTTCAGTGGTAGGCCCAGCAATTCATCTTCTTTCATCAGCATTGCACCTCAATTTGTTGTATTGGGTCTTATCTTTTGGTGCAGTCCGACCTATTCGCATGCTCCTCGACTAGTCCAACCTCCTGAGAGAATCAAAGCCCCTAAGGGTCGAAATCTCCGCTCCGTCTACAGAAAATTCGATCCTTGGCCTAGGGTACAAGCCTAGGATGGCTAAGACTAAAGTTTACCTGCTCGAGCCAACCCCCAGGCTAGAATGTTTCTGGTAGAGCCATCGAATTTAAGGCATCCGAACCCGAAATTGAAAGAGATAAACCGAACAGAGAGCCCCCTAAAAAGAAAAAGAGAGAGAAAACACCTTTAAAGTATGCTGTCAAGAGGGAAAAATTTCTCCTCTAGTAAAGTTTATACTAACGGAAAACCAAAAAGGACAAAGACAAGAAAAAAGAAAACTGGCAAGGGGAGATAGGAAGCTGGGTGAGTCTGAGTTACTGTGTATGCCGACGTTGTAGGTAATGAGGTGTTGGGCAACTAGGTTAGGGGGAGGGGAACTCTACATTATCTCTTTAAGCAAAGATCAAATAAGTCCACTTAAAACGCTGAAAAGGGTCCATTGCGCTTTTGTGGCAACATATTCATCTGTCCCAAACGAATCTAATCAAGCACCACTTTTTGTCTCTGTTACCAAACATCACCCACAAACGGCGCACAGTAGTATAATCTTCTCCCAAGATCTCTCTCTCTCTCTCTCTCTCTCTCTCTCTCTCTTTCTGACCTTGTGATGGAAGATGACAATCGATACGTCGGTTGGATCGGAAATTAAATGCCACATAATTACAACCCCTCTTGAATCGACTCCGTGGAGAGAAAAAAAAGGCAGGGTCCAATCAGTTGGATCACCTAATCCTTGACACGATAATTCGGATTGATGATGCCTACCCAAAAGTACCTAAAACCCTCTCTCGTGGTCCTGACCCTATATGAAATGAAAACTCTCTCTCCCGTCCTCCTCCCACGAGCCCGGCCTCGCGCACCCAACGCCGGTTCTGTCCATTCACGGCGTGCCCATCTCTGTCTTTTTTGGCCTTCCATGGCTGAACAGTGGTTGGTGGTGTGGAGTTTTTCTCACCTAACCCTCTAATAAACCTTCCTAAATTCAAGAACTACATAGCTAGTTATTGCCCCATTAGTCAAACATTTCTCAACAGGGTGAAAGATTTTCGGTCTAGTCTAAGGTAGTACTAGAAATCGGATCACCAGCATCGGGAATCGAACCAAACCGCCAGTCTAGTCTAGTCCAATGGAATCGGTCAATTTTTCTTTTTTTCAATACTTGATACTATATGTTATGAAGGAAAAAAAAGCTGGTTATTTTTATTTTTTGAAGAAATGATAAAACAAAAAGTGCATATAATCGATTTGATCCGATTTCTCCTTGAAATCGAGAAATGGGACCATTAACCAAACTGACACTCTTGGAAACAGACCTAACCGGCCAATTTGGTTAGGTCTAGATGATTCTTGATTTGGGCGGTTCGTTTTACACGTCCCGAGTTCTTATTACCCTTGCTTGGCTTTCGTGGGAAAAAAGAAAGATGCAAATCGAGAGGATGCGATGGATGAGGATGCAACAACGGCTCTATTGAGGTCTCGTCATATTCACATCGCATTCTCTCTACCCAATGAACTAAAACTTTTCGATGTCGATTTTCGCTTTTTAGGAACCTGATCTTTATCCCTTGTACAGATCTAGATCAGTACGTAAACCCCCCCTGCACGATAAGAGGAGGCCTTCATTCGACAGCTCGTGATTCCACATTGATCAAAGGCTTCGCTTTCGAATTCTCGTACAGAACAAGGAGATCCACACAAAGACTTGGTCCTGCTGAAATCGGTTCGGCATCTGCGAAGATTTGCACGTTCGGCTCGAAAAGAAAGCAAATAGAGAAACGCACTCTTTTGGGAAATCGTCAGATCTTTTTATGCTGACTCTCTTCGAATACCTTCAATCGGACCACCGTCCGATTTTTGTTTCTTTTCCGAATTTGATGCTTGCAAAGATTAAAGCACGAAAGCAATGGGTGATGCAAATGGGCACGAGCAGGACCACAAAATCTAAGCCAGAGGAAATCTGGCTGCGATTATTCATTGGAAAATCCGTGGTTGGGGGTAGGGAGAGGGAGAGAGAGAGAGAAAGGGCGGGAGATAACCCATAGTTTTTTTCTGAGTGTTGCGGGTGAGGCCCTTTTCTGGAGGTGTTAATGAATTTTCATTCTAGTGCGTGCGCATTTATGTATAATATATATATATATATATATATCTATGTATGAATATAAGTAGAGGTATTACTAAAAACTCTACAACGGTAACACTTTTTTTGGCCAATTGAATCATAAATCTTTTACATTTATATCAATTCAATTCATCTAGTCAATTTTAACCGATTGGTGTGGTATAAATGCTAATCGTGTCCTATGTGGCACGACCAGCGTTTATATAAACAATTTTAATATTTTAATATTCTCCTAATTTTTTTTTCTTTTTTTTTCCCCTTCCCTTCATCTTCATCCTCTAGCCTCACCGTAACTTGGTGATGGGCTAGAGGCAAGGGCCATTAGGGCGAGCCTAGGTCCTTGCCAACAGTTAGCGAATTTGATTTCACCTAAAGACGATGAGGTTGAGCCTTGCTAGGGGTGGGCGTAAGATCGATCGTCAAGTTTTGGCAGCTGGCTAGAGGATGAAGATGAAGAGAAGGGGAAAAATAAAAGAAAAATAAAAAAAAGGGAAAAACAAAAGAAAAATAAATGAAAATTTTGAAAAATATTATAATATTATTAAAAATTATTCATGTCAGCGTTATTGCCACCCATTTCACATAGAATAGCTGGCGTTCATGTTAGTTTCGATCGGTCAAAATTGGCCAAATAAACTAAATTATCATACATTCAAAAGGTTTATGACTCAATTGGCATAAAAAGAGAGAGATTATGACTGAATTAACGCAATTGTGATAGGTTTATGACTGTTTCGATAATTTTCCCTTGTATAATATGTTTGTATTTGCGTTGTCATGCAACATAGAGATACATTGGAGCTCTTAAGCTTATCTGTACAACACGTGAGCCCATTATTAATTTGAAAAAATCACATCGAGATACAATTTATCTTTTATTGTCTGAAACTTCAAATATCTTGCTAATCCTTGAATCAAGAATGGATGAGCCTACTTGTTAAAGTTTTCTCTTTACATAGCTGCTGCTGCATGTTGGAACTACTCTAGATATAAGCCCTCCTGCGTATCAACTTATTCTAAATGACATGTAATTAATAAAAATACCGTAATAAGATCCCAATTAATAATTTCTCATAATGCATAAAAAATTGTAACACCAATTAATATAAGTTAGTCATTTCACATAACTCTCTAGTATTGTAACCATTGATAAATGATGTATTAATATATTTTAGTGATAAAAAGAAAACATTATACATGGTATCTAAGGGGCAGTAATGTCGAATAGAGCTTCATGTGACGACGAGTCATCCCTACCAAACTCAAGTAAGTCTCTAATTCCGTTCTTATTTTTCACCCCCAAATTGCTGCATACTGTGGATTGAAAACACAAGTGCTAGTGAGTGTTCTCAATATTCTAGGTCGATTGACTTAAAAAAATTTTATAATCTAAGAGTAGATTTTTTTTAAAAAAATTTTGCTAGCTAGAAGAGTAAACTAATTATAAAGTAATAAGGAACATCGACTGGCAATGGACCGGCATAGCAGTGAACGTTTGTATAATGAAGACTTATAAATGTGGAACATGGCACTTTTTGGTCGCACTTGTAGTACATAGATATTCATTTATTGGGTGATGAAAGCAATCATGAAAGATATCCCACTTATTAAAGAATATTATTATACATAGATCATTACCCCCACTTTATACTTAATTATTATACATCGATCATTGCCCATTTATAAAGATTATCCACGTCAACGCCCGGTTGTGTCACGTGGAATGACCGACGCTCATGCCAGTAATTTTGGACCAAAATAGGCTGGAATGACTATATTGACAAATTATCATAAGGTTTAAAACTAAATCCGTATAATTGAAATGTGTAAGGTTGGATTATTTATCGTACGATAAATTTAGGTTTTTCATATAATTATCCCGATTAATTTGCTAATTAAACTCATCCACTATACCTCTCAAAGTCGCATGCTTAACATCTTCATCTCTTTCAATCTTCATTTTCGTTTCATGATTTTATGAGTCGCAATCGGTAAAATTTCTGTCGATTATAGCTTTCCATGTTGAATTATATCAGAGTTACATCATTTGGAAGTACATTTTTAAGTTGGTCGATCTGATCGAGGCACATAAAAGTTCAGTCACTGATTATTATTTTACCCGATATTGCCCGATCACCTTCTACGCGGGGAATCAAGTTAGAATCGAAATATAAAAGCAATAATTAAGAACGGTCTATAAGAGTCATAATATCCAAAGCCTGACAAATCAAAATCTCCATCTAATATTTTAAACTTTGACACTTGGGGGTGATTGTCTTTCAGATTTCAATTTGACTTATTTTCTTATATTTTAGGATGTTTCGAAATTTCAAATTATATTCTTACATCTTAGATTTTATTTAATTTTAAATACATTATCCATTTCCACTGTAAAACATAGCTTATCCTTTTGATAAATGACATAATTACAAGATACTTTGTTTCCTTGAATTTGCGCTTGTGGGCGTATTTGTACCTATTTGCTTGTGTTTATGTTGCGAGTTTCACTCGTGGTTATCTATTGTTTCTACTAAATCAAGCTTTCAGGACAACCCCATAAAAATGTTTGGAAAGTGAAATCAAACCAAACCATATTATAGGTAGACTCCAGACCATTCTTGCGGTTTGGTTCCATTGGAGACCGACCAAACCGTTTGTTCTTCACTCATGTGTTTTGCCCTTCATTTCTTGTAATTTCATGATCTCAAACTCACTTAACTAGCTTAAAATGAGCATTAATGGCATGAAAAAAAGAAGGAGAAGCAAAGCCTATGCTTATAACAAATCATAAATATATGTGACAAATGGAAATGAAACTTACTTCAAATTCTAAGTCACTTCACACATGAATATTTTATGATACAGTTTAAGTCGCACGAATATCATCAATCTCATAGTATTACCTCACAATATGTGTTTAGAAAAGTTGAGTCGAGTATTGAACTTAAGAGTTTCTATCTAAGTTAGTGAATTCATATGAGCAGGCTTGAGCTTCAAAAAGGAACTATTTACTTAGGTCCACAGGATTTCTACTCTAGGATTTCTTACTTGGCAGCATAAAATCCATCAAATTCATGATCGGGTCTACCTTATCCGTGAGTAAATAAATTGTTACACGTTCCGAATTCATTGCTCCCAGCGCTACTCCCCCGTGCCTATAAATCAGCAGCAACTTCGATCCTCCTCATTTTTCAAATTTCACCTCCTCCCCTCTCTCTCTCTCTCTCTCTCTCTCTCTCTCGGCTCTTGCCAAGCCTGCATTTTTGTCGGGGAGCGACAAATGTCTGCGGACAAAGACGAGGACCCTCGCATGTATGGCATCAAGTCCAGAATCCGGGTCGTCCCCGACTTCCCCAAACCAGGTTCTTCTTCGCATCAACGCCTCTTCTCCCTGCGAATTCCCCCGTTTTCTTTTGCTGGGTCCGAGCCTCTGAAGTTCGCCTACTTTGCTTCAGAAGGGCTGGAGCGAAGTTGGGTTTTGTCCATGTTGGTCCTTCTTTGTCGGGAAGAAGCACAATGCAATATGCATCGACGCGTGTCCTCTCTATACCCGCGTCCCCATCTTTCTGCGCCTCTCTTCTTTCGTTTTTTTCCTCCGTTTTTCTAGTGATCCGCAGATGGTGTTTGCTTCTTTCTTTCTTTCTTTCTTGCTTCCTTTCTTGGTTGTGTCTAGTAACCGCAAACACGTGCGTTTATATCAGGAATAATGTTCCAAGACATCACCACTCTGTTGCTGGATTCCAAGGCCTTCAAGGACACCATCGACTTGTTCGTTGAGCGTTACAAGGACAGAAACATTTCCGTTGTTGCAGGTAAAAAAAAGGAAAAAGGAAAAAAAAAATGGGGGAAAGAGAAGAGTTTGATTAGAAACGAACCTCGCCTTTTTTCCTGATCAAAATGTGTCATTTCCGTAAGTTAAATTGCCAAGTTCATGAACCGGGACTCGAACATTAGCGAAGGGTCCGGTCAACGAATCCCCTCGAGCCCGAAAGCTCTTGGTAAAAGGAGTTCCACTTTCAAAGTACGAACTTCGCTCAGTTTCTAAGAAGCTTTCTTGGTCTTTCCTTCGTGGGCAGTCGCTCTCAACAAGCAACATTCAAGGAGTGAAACGCGAATCGAAATCGACATCTTTCTTCGTTCCATCATTTCGGGCGACTTAAATTTTTTCTTTCTTTCGTGATTCTTGATTTCTCCCCCGGACATGCATTGGATTGGATAAGCGACCATTCTCCCTCCCGGGCTCTTGTTTTCTTCTCCCCCCACCTTATTTTTTTCCCCATCCGATTTGGCTTTTTATGGTGATTTGTTGCTTGACCATGTGCCCGTTGCTAGTGCGGTGTGCCATCAATTGCTTCTTAGAAGTTTTCATTGAGCCGCTTATCTTTTCCTTCTCTCTCTCTCTCTCTCTCTCTCTAACATTTTTGTTGTTGTTGTTGTTGGTACGTGGTTGGATCCGATTTGGGCCGACTCCTGATAACGATGTACGCCCACTTACTTAGAAAGTGGACCATGCTGATGTGAGCTCTAGCTTGTGCCTGTCCCCCATGAAAATTTCTTACTTTGACTCCGGTTGCATCACAATTAGCAGCTGTTGAATTCGGGTCCTGCGTATTCGTATGGTGTTGACATATGACTCGCGTGATTCTTTGATGGTGATTGTGTAAGACTGGCTCTGCAAAAAGAGAAAAAGAAAAAAAAATTCCTTTTGTGGTTTCAGGATTAGAAAATGATTTCGGCGTTTGTCCTATGGCTTGTGGATGCTAACAACCGGGCCAGACCGGACTGGACCGGTAGCTCATCTCTATACCCATGTGCTTATTTGTATTCTCTAATGTGCCTTTGTATGGTTATGTACAGATTGTTGACAGATAATCTTGGCTTCTTTTGGCTGCTTATGCTACTTCTTGTCCATTCATGTTGGCCTGCTTTCTGTGTCACTCAGACTCAAGTGTGTTTTTTTTCCAACTCGTGCTTTTGAGGATCTTGTTTCTCAGGACACTCGGTTAATCTTTGTAGAAGACATGTTACAAGTTATCGAAACAAGCAGAGTTTACCTTTTACACTTTCCTAAATCTCGTTAAGGGTAACTTAATTAGTATTCTAAGGGCACCCGTCAACTGCTTCCTATTTATAAATGTGTAGCAATTTAATGAAACGTATTCAACTCACTCTTTCCTTCTTTTAATGTTCCCTTCACCAGCATTTGTTCCATTACAGAGCCATTGAAGACTGTCTTTATTCTCGTGTCTGTTTTCTGAGGCATTTGCTGTCATTTGTCTGCGTGATGAATTTAATAGCGTAAATGCACGTTTTTGGAATCTTCTCTCCTCAACACCAACAGATGCTCTCGAATGGATAAGTTACGGCTCGCCAATTTACACGATAAAGATCATGTTTTCTGACTACATGTCCCATAGATCTGATATTTGCAAAGTGACGCGTGGGATGATGCTTGATGCTAGATATGAGGATGTGAAAATTTTGAAAACCCTGTTTATGTAGTTCATTCTGTGACAACATTGCACTGTTTGTCACTGATCAATCTGATTAGTTTCGCTTAGGTTGGTGGTTTCGTCGTTCCTCTGCAGCTGAGGATAAAGAAGACTTAATTGTGTTATAACACAGAACTTCAGACCATTTTGACAAGTTTCTAATCAATAGAGCTTAGTCATGTGGTTTCCTCTTCGTCCTATGATATAAGACTGATCTCTCTCTCCTTTTCTCTTTTCTAGGAATAGAAGCTCGGGGTTTCATATTCGGTCCTCCTATTGCCTTAGCGATAGGAGCGAAATTCGTTCCCTTGAGAAAGCCTGGGAAGTTGCCAGGTACACCTCTCATGACAAAATGATCTGGTAAAACTCAGTGTATATATATTGAATTTCATGATCGATATCGGTTGCGTTTGCATCTCTTTTTAGACAATAGAATTACTACATCCTTTTTCTTACCAAACATGACATTGTAAAATTTGAAAGGTTTGTTAGATTAGGCTGCTCCTGAACCTGACAACAATAGTTGGTGCCCCGGATGAGCATTCTCTTTGATTTACTCTAGAATTATGAGAAATAGAGCTGTCTTTCGGTCTTCGAGAAATGTAGTATGTGCACTATTACCTTCTGCTAGTTACCCAATTTTAAAAGTTATTTATTTTTTCATCTTGAGCAATCCAACAGCTGCACATGTTCACGCTGCATGCTGTTCACTTTGCTGCGGATATTTTGTCAGTCTTTTTTTAATTGACCGTCATGCTCTACCATCATCCTCCCAAGCTCCTTTGGGGTCCTGGGCTTACGTTGAGGCTACATTTTTCTCAGTAACTATCAAGTACGCATTTAGCTCTGTAAAGGTTGCTGCTCCTTGCTCTCTGGCATTGACAAGATCTAAGAACACAATGAATTTGTCATCCTGCATGCCATTAAACATTCTTAAGCTGCATAAACACGGCAAATCCAATACCATCTTGGAATTGAAATTGCTTAATGCTGAGAATGAGCATGTTCTGCATAAACGATTGTGTTGCCAGTAGTCATGATAAAGATTCGTCTAATGTCAGGTGAGGTCATCTCAGAAGATTACGTTCTGGAGTATGGAAAAGATTGCTTGCAAATGCACATCGGGGCAGTGCAACCTGAGGAACGAGCTTTGGTGGTCGATGATTTAATTGCCACCGGTGGTACCCTTTGTGCAGCCATGAATTTACTTGGTATATATTTCTCATTGACGCGCAATATTACTCGCGGGGAAAGTCTGTGAATCTGGGCAAGAGAAGCAGTAGTCTCTTCGACTGAAATTTCTTTTACTGAAATGATTCGATTATGCCTTTCGGATGGTTTAATTTACTCCTTTGTGCAATATTGTCAGTTTGATGCGGAATGTTTTCTTCCCCTTTTTCACATTTTACTTGTTATGGCGGTAAGGTAAGCCATCTAATATCACTTGTGTATAATGTTTCCTCAGAACGTGTTGGAGCTGAAGTTGTTGAATGTGCATGCGTGATTGAATTGCCGGACTTAAAGGTGTGCATATCGCATTAAACCTGCGTACCTTTTTCAATTATCAATCTGTTGGTTGATTAAACAGTATGTACTGCTTCCAGTTTCTGCAGTCTTCTCGTAGCCGGGTCGCATTTTCTGAATCTACTTGAATTCTGGTTTTCTCAGGGTAGGGAGAGGTTGAAGGGAAAACCTTTATATGTGCTCGTGGAGTCCCATTGATTCTAGCAGCGCGTGTTGTGCCCCCTTGGTGAAACCTTCTTAGACGTACATTAAAGCGATACTGGTTATTGTTCACTTCTCATCGGGGATCCGATCTTATCTTTGCTCTCTTCCCACCATTGCCGAATTTTGATCGGCCTTGGTGATTCGGTCGGACTGGCATAATTTAACCTGGCAAGGTCCAGGAATGTTGTATTGAAGAGCTTGTTTGGTTCGTGGGTACTTTTAGCTCCTGTTTTCTCAGGAGGTAAAAATGTGTCAACCTAAATCCGTCATACCAGGTTTTATTGATTCGGATTTCGTGAGCTGCAGTGTTGCTGAATCTCATCTCCAACCTTTGTTGACTCTTAAGATCATGTGATATCAATGTATATCTCTGAAATTCTGCATTTAACTGTTACTTGGCATTTGATAGTTTTTTTCCAGGGTCAATAGCAGCAGCGGCAACATGCTAAATTGCAAGTAGGGGTGTGCAACTGGATCAGGTATACCCAGGAATCGGACCTAGGGAACTGGTTCCCATTGAAACCGGTCCGGGAACCAGTTCCCAAAATTCAGAACCCGTTTAAACCGGTTTGGAAACTAGGTCCGATTGATTACCCACCTAGGAACCGGTTCCAGACCGGTTTTGGAACCTGTTTGAAAACTGGTTTTGTAAGTATAGGTCCAAAACCTTATTTTTTCCCCCTTGTTTTTATTCTTACTCCCGCAATCACATGGCGTTTTTCTCTTGGCTCTCTCAAACACGCATGACACTCCTTCTTCGTCGTTCCTCTTTCTCACTTGCTTCCCTCCCTCATCGGTTCCCTCTCGCATCGTCCGATGGATGGACGGTGTTCGTCGCCGCCAAATTCTTGTGTACCACGTGGATTGGCTTGCCTAATTTATTTTTTGTAGGAGAAGTTATGCTTGCATAAATGAGTAGCTTCATGTAGTAATTGTGAGAATAAGATTAATATTAAACCCATGTTTATTGCTAATTCTTTGCCTTATAATTTTATTTATTATAATTAGCCATGTGAATTCTTAATTTTTTCATTTAGTCAAAAAGTTTATGTATTTATTTATTACAAATACTTAATGTTTCGATATAAATTATGAAGATTACGTTATTTTCTCACGTATTAATATCAAATTCGAAATCGTATAGAATATCGGGAGATTGCAAAATAAATTTCAATGGAAACAGAGTTGACCTAGAACCGGACTGGAAAAACGGGGTGGGTTGGGTACAGGGTCAAAAAAATGGGAACCGGTTATGACAGGGTCGGATACAGGGTCCAGATCTAAACCCTACCCACCCTGGAGCCAATCACCCCTAATTGCAAGTGCTAACATTATCGTCCCTATTGCAAGATGAGTTGAGCATGCGATATCAGATTAATTCTGAACAAACCGGCCACCCAAACCAGCTAATGCGATATCCTAGTCCCGATTGTTGATCCTTGGCTGTCCTAAAAACCTTTACCTAGGTCGGTCCGCGATCTAAAAGATCGAATTCTTTTCATAGAAATGATCGACCTGTCTCGAGAAGGAGATGACGTGCCCGGACCCGTCGTCAATCTCCAAAAAATTATCCGATCCAGTTCTCCGGCCCTGAGTCATCATCCAAACCCGCCCATCGGACCGACAGGCTCATAATCAAGTCTTGAAAATACGCTTGTCGGGCCTACGATGCTTTCCGTGGTATCCGCTTGATTAGGACCCGTAAAGGTTTACCATTGAATAGCATTCTCTCTTCTTTCAATAGCTCGAACACTTTAAACGTACGACGTTTGACTATACATCTTCCATCAAAAGACACATCTATCCGCAAGCGTCTCATCAAATCTCCAATTCCCCTTCGAAAGAGATTGGCCTGCCCATCGCTGCGCTGCACATGCAGTGAATACATAAACATTATCCTCCTCCACAGACTAATCTGTCATGAAAAAGCTTGATGCCTCTCAAAAGTTCAGAGATCTTCCGCGTAGTGAGTGTCACCTTCATCGCTGAGTGCAAGCATGGCCGAAAACATATTTAAAGCGCCGCGATAGATTCTCTTCCGTCCTCGTGTGTGCGTTCGTCATCGAGGGTTTAGTGCAGCATTAGGACCTAAAGTCTTGGTCATCGGTTGATTGATCGCGCGTCGGAAATAAGTCGAGTCCTTAAGGAAGGACTCCACCGCCCATCACGGAAGAAAAAGCGCTGGTAAACTATGGAGCAGGTGGGGTTAAAGAGAAAGATAAGTTTGGCTTTTTTTTACGTGAGGAGTGCTTTTGGCGCAGTATTCTGATGGCTACCGCAGCATTTGGTCCAACATCGCTCCGAACTCGAAAACCAGTCAATATGAACAAGGCCTGGGAAGTTTGCACTCGTATTCAAGATCTGCACTTTCACTTACACGCTTAATCTTAATCCCATAAGATCTAATCCTTGAAAAAGGAAGGAAATAGGAACAGAACCAAAAAAAGAAGTTCCCTCGACGATAATCATGGGAGAAACGTAGAATGCGGTGGAAAATCAATTTGACATTGCGAAGAATTATGTCGGACATGATGGATCTTTTTACAACCTATAGATGATGAGGAAACAGGGCAACACGGCCCGAGGATCGAACACTAGCAACTCGCCGTCGTCCCCGCTCACCGAGTCGTACGTGACGCCGCCGTCCGGGAAGGGTTCGAGGCCGAGTTTCTTGGATGCCCGGCCGGCTATGACCCGGCACACCAGCATGGCCCGCCTCCCCCTCCCTCCCCCGCGCTCTCGTGGGCGCGCCCGCTGCCGTCGAACGTGCAGATCGCCGCCCCCTTGCCGCCGGCGCCGACGCAGCCCCCTCCCCACCCGACCGCCCACCCCGCGCTGCAGTCCCACGCGCCCCCTCGCGCGCCGTGGGGCCCATGCAGCGGAACCGCATCATCTCGTTCCCGTCGGCGGCGCACCGCGCGTCCTCGTCCCCCTGGGGGCCGCCCGACCCGGCCCGCGACTTCACCAGCTCCCGGTACTCCTCGAACCGGACCGCCGTCCGCTGCCCGTTCTGCACCTTGAGGATCACGTCGATCCCGCCCGCGAACGGCTTCGGCCCCCAGCTAGTGTGGAAGATGATCTCCACCACGTTCCGCGACGGGTGGCCCTCCGGCAGCTCGGTCAGCGCCGGGTACACGGCGGGCAGCGTCGGCTCCGGAGCCCGGGCGGTCCTCGCCGGGGCGCTCGTCCGGGCCCGGGCGGGCGTCGCGTTGGGGCACGCTTCCGCCTTCGCTTTCTGCGGGAGCTTCGGCGCGGGGGCGGGGGCGGAGGCGGGGGCGGGCTTGAGCCTGGGCCGGGGCTTCTTGGGTCGCTGTTGCTTGGCGATGTCGATGACGTCCTTGATGGTCTGGGCGCTCTTTCTGCAGCTGGAAGAGTACAACGAAGAAGAAGAAGAAGAAGAAGAGGACGAAGAGGAGGAAGGGAGCAAGCGTTTCTGGTACTGGCCGTGATGGACGTCGTCGAACGCTCTGGACTTGCAGTGCAGCGACTTGACCCACCCGCCCGCCATCGACGACGGCGGACCCCTGAGACCGGATCTCTCCTCCTCCGCCTCCTCCTCCTCCTCCTCCTCCTCCACCAAAAATCGAAACTTTCTCTCTCTTTCTCTCTCTCTCTCGCTCTCTCGAATTCGGTGACTTTTCCGGAGAGAAAGACAGCGTGGGGAATACGAAAGGGTCGTCGGGAGGGTCGTGGCGCGACGATAAAAATGATGTTCCTGCTCGGGGGGCGAAATGACGAGATTGCCCCTGCGCCTGTCGCTCCTGTTATTGTCGTTTTGGGTTTTCGGGCCGTTTAGTATTAATATCCTTAATGTCGTCGAGTGTCTCTGTCTTTTTTTTTTTTTCCTCCTAATTTTTACTCTTTTTTTTTTTTTAATGAGACTGAGAGGAAGAGGACGAATTACATTTAGTTTAAAGGAAACAGAAATTCATGATTGATTCTTGGCTTTTGCCTTTGTGGGGGGAGATCTCGATTCGGTGTTGATGGTGTCGCTTCCTTCCCACCATTCAATTATTTTGTGATTATGAATCGTTTGCTTGATTGATGCCGTTCCTTTTGATTAGCAAAGAAATATATTTACTTATAGTGAGTGTAATGAATGAAAATGAATATTTTCGGAAAAAAAACGCATTGGTCAAGCATTAATGTGCCTTTATTTCGAAGAAAATTGAGTCATGGCAATGAACTTTTGACTGCATATGTAGCAATTGATTAGCGCTATTGAGTGACAATTACCATGATTGATTTTCACGACAAAATATGTGCAATGAAATGATGTGCGCTATTACTTAAAGCAGCTCCTGCTTTTGAGGGATCACGATCCTTTTTTTCCGTCTCGAAAATATCATCGACTAGTGATTTTATAGGTACTTTATCAATGGACAAATGGGTAAAGGCCAATCTCTATTTTATCTCGCATGCATTTCAATTCTAAATTTGAACCTATTCTATTTTATAAAAGGAAGCTCGAATCTTGAAATAACAATATCCTTTCACACATATACTTAAATATACAATTTCTTTATGCTTACTCATTAGTTTCTTTACAAAATCTTTGAAATTTTAATATTCTACATGCACATAAGGTGCGTATATATATATATATATATTTTTTTTTTTGGTAAGAATAAGGTGCATATATTTTTGCTAGTATATATGATACAAAATCTAATTTAGCTATATGAGATTACTGCAATTTTAGAGTGGTTTCTAGCCAAGATCAGCCACGAATAATCAATATTTTCACTCTTTTGTTCGCCATATTGTCAGTTTTGTATATGCGATACAAATGAAATAAAATAGTTGTGCGCTTAACATTTTGTTTAGTTCCAACAAAAGAAAAATCTTTTGCAATTTTTTATTTATTATAAGAATCTAATATCTCCACATCTATATTGCTGCATGATTTATTTATTTTCTCAGAAATATCATATCAAAATGATATAAGAATAGTACAATATATTGCTCCTATTTTCATATAATATGCATAATCGGTACTTATGATTAACAAAAATTACCTCGTAATACATTAATAGAAAACATTGAACATAACATGTCTCACATACTTTTCCTTTACCATAGTGTCTCTGAAAGGCCATAAAGAGTAAAAACCAAACACTTTATTGCTTTTAGCTTTGAATCCGGTGGTCCAATCCAACTTTCCATTTATTTTTGAACATTGACTATCCTACAAGCATAAAACCATCCATTTTTATCCAGATTAACATTAGCTATAAGATTAAACCGTTTGGATTATCAATCAATCGAGAATTCGAGATGTAAAAAAACATCATAATCAGGTCTCAAGCTCCCCATCGGTGGAACTGAGGCATCAAACACAACATATGACTAATCATCGAGTATTTCTCCCGGATTTACACCGGGCTTTTCTGTGACGCAATTAAAGTAATAATCACGGAATAAATCTCCAGCTAATTAGTGCTGATGAAAGATGAGGTAAAAAAGGAAAAAAAAAAAAAAAAAAAAAAAGACAATCGTTTTGATTTTGATTTTGATTCTGAATGCCTGTTGAGGGTTGCTGTCGCATGGAAATTTAACATTAATTTCTTCACTTAACCACGCAATAACTCCCAACATCCAGTTGGTAAGCACCAAATGCTAAGGTCCCTTTTTCATTTTTTTTCTTCTGGTGGGACGTTTTGGTACGTGACTTGGACGTGCCCCTTGCCATGACCAAAAGCTATAACCATCGGAAGCCTGTCTGGCGACTTTTGCGGGGAAAAGGTCGGTTTCTTGGTCCTATTATCCTACATTAAGCTAGCGCACGATATTGGACGGTATGATCTTTTTCATTCTGAAACGAACTGATGGAATCTACACAACCACTAAAGCGAATCCGTGATGTGGCCATTTTGGAAATCTACAAGTCATTCACAAGAACGTCAATGTTAGGAAAGACCGGCGTCTCTTTCAATTGTCCATATCGATCCACTCGTATGGGCTTGATCACATGCCGAGGGAGGATGAGAAAAGTTTACAGCGTGCCCTTTTGCCTTTTGGGTAAGATTTTAAATTGTTTGATATCTCGTCTCTGGAAAGACTTTCGGTTCAAAATTCGCGTTCCTCAATTTGTCTATATTGTTAAATGAAATGATATTTTAGCACACGTGAAATCATATTATCATTATCCTTGATTAGTGGCATAAAAAAGGGCATATTTCTTTCATAGAAATTTCTATCGGATTTGATTGTGAAATCATAGTAAAACCTCCACAACAACATTAAGCATCTCAACCGTTTTCCCTACAAAGTTCATCCCATACCCTTTTGGCTAGGATTTCATTTGTTCTCTTGTCCCATTAAAGACTTTTGGTTAAAGATATGTGTTCCCCACTCGTTTATACTGTTAAGTGAAATGACATTCTATCGTATGTGAAATGATATTATCATTATCTCGATTACTAAAACGGCATAAAGAAAAAAAAACATCTTCTTTTTATTGAAATTCTTATTGGATTTGACCGTGAAACCGTAGTAAAACCTCCCAAAACAACATTAGCTATCCTAATTTAGTACAGCCTCGTTAATTATGAAGCTGTGCCAACCGTTTTTCCTACAAAACGAAAGGGCATATCGGTAATTAGGAGATGGGAATTTTCGACGAATATTTAAAAAAGAATCCCAAGTGAGGAGATAAAAGAAAAAAAGGAATCGTTTATGAGGGTAGGAATCTCACATGGAAGTTTGAAGTGGAGCAGGTGGGAATAGAAGAATAGAAAGAGAATGAGAGAAGTGGTGGCAGCACTGAAATTGAAACTACCAAAACGACAAGCGCTTCAAAGATTTTCCTCTACTCTCATGCTTCTTTTAATGTTTATTTTATGGAAATTTCAAAGAATTGGTGGAAATAGATATACAGACCCATCTGGGTCTAAGCCGTAGGGGGGGCAATTTTTTAATTAACTTTAAGGCCTCTTTTCCAATGAGGGTTTTAATTAAATTTGGGAAAACGGGGTGTTCGGCTGCGGGAGGAGGAGACAACATTGAGAATTGGGGAAATAATCAATAATTGTCCTCACACCGATTTCCTCGAGAAATGATAAATCGAGAGAGTGGTCCGGCGACTGTGAGGATGTGATCGACGGAGACACCTCCCGAATCCGACATGCATGATGACGAGGATTTTTGAATTTGCGAAGGGCCGGAACGAGGAGGGACCGTTCGTTTTCCCAATTATTATCCAAATGATGAGGAGCACGAATTCTTTTTCTGCTACGTATGGAGCAAAAAACCACACGTTCTATACACTTCTCTTACGGCCATTAGTGCCCGAACGCACACCCTCCATCCGTGCCTAACACTATCTACATTTCCAAAATTTCACCTCTTCTCATCTCGAAAAAAGTCCGGAAATGGTTAATGGTCCTGTAAATTTGATAAAATAATTCATTTTCGACGCTTGTTATCATGATATAAACAAATGGGATGAGCGGTATTGTATATGAGAGTTTCGTGCGAACGATCTAGAAAAGTCTTTTTGTCAAATCATTAAGTGGGTCGAGCTTCTTTTTGAAATTTTCTTTCTGGGTTTTGGCGAAGATGGAGATTTGGGTGGCCGGTGCATGGTGGTAAGTGGGGACTCGTGGGTGGAGATTTGCCAGCCTTTGCTCTTCACGCCTGGATTTGAGATTTTTAGTGGAGCTCCGGGAACCGCGTTTGGATCCCTGGCGTGCTTCTGCCCTTCTCTCCAAACCATGACAAAATACTTCATTAATACCCTCCCTTTCCGCTCCAAACCAAGACAAAAAACTTCATTGATACCTCCCTTTTGCTCCTAACCAAGACAAAACTTCATTAAAACCTCCTTTTTGCCTCTCTCTCTCTCTCTCTCAAGAACATGCAGTAAGATTTTGAATATGTACGTCTACACATGTTTGATTTGCAATGTCACGACCAAAACGTTCTGACTCTACCCGCCGAGTCCATGGCACGCGAAAGGATTTCCTAGCATTAGATTTTGTCTCAGAATGGCGAGATCATGATCGCGGATCTCAATGAAGGTAACTTTCATGGGGCCGGCTTTTGCAAACCCTGTGCTTGGACAATCGAATCGTGAATTGAGTGTTTTCGAAAGCTCGGACACCCAACCTTGCCAAAGCAAAAAAAAAATGGTACATGTTATTGGGGAGGAACGAGGAGTTCAAATTTCAAATACGCAGCACAAACCTCTTAGATGGATAGCCATCGGCAGGATAGGTTTAATCGATGCAAGATCTTGATGAACACATTTGGGAGGAGACGGTTCGTGCAAAATAAGTAGGTTTTGACCGACATCGAGCAATGCAATGAAATTATGGGTGCCTGAATTTAGGACAAAGGGGGAGACTTCAACCCGGATTAAATGCGAAGTTTTTTTCCTTTCGTTTTGCCCCATAAATGGCCGCGAAGTCTTCTTTAATTCACGACGATCTCCAACGACGCTATTAATTGCGCGGAACTCGGGAATCGCGTTCGCCATGCTCACGGTCAACCAAATTTATTGGAGCCACATCACGTATTAAATTTGGCATAACCTAAAGTTAGAAATTATTACGGTAGAAGTTGGCAGTGACAACGGTTAGCTAGAGAGCCCGACCCAAAATTTAAGTTAATACATAAAAGAAATGATGCCAAAAAAAGCCATAAACCAGTACATTTATAATAAATTATCTCAAATTAATTTTTTGACCACTGAAAATTCTCAACTAATACATTTTTTTACAAATTCATTCTTTATTATTTTCGATTAAATTGAATTAATATAATGAAAAATTATAAACTAGTACAGTGGGTAAAACTCTAAATTGATACATTCATCGATTGCTACATGTTATCAAACTCAGCAAATTGATGATAAAATTTGATGGAAACTAATAGAGGGTAAATTTGTAAGAGATATACCAGTTCAAGGTAGATAAATTATCAATTTGGTGTTTTTCGTAATATTAACCTTAAAAAGAGGTCACGTGTGTATAATGAGCATGATAGACTCCATTGGGGAAAAGAGTTAAAAAAAATCATAATACATTTGTACCAATTTAATCATAAACCTTTTAGTGGTGCTAATTTAGTCTCAAACCTTTTTATTTAATACCAATTCAATTATTTCTTGCTAATTTTGGTTGGAGTTTGTTGACTGGGCATCAGGCAGCTGACATGACACGATCATCGTTGACATTGATAGCTTTAAATAATATTTTTTATATTATATTATATTATATTAATTTTTTTCCTTTTTTTCTTTCTCCTCCTCCTTCCTCCAAATGGTCGCTGAGGTCTGATGACTAGCTAGAGGCGATAGCCAACGAGGTTGAGGTTGACCTTGCTAGCCATGGGTTAGGCTTGACCTCGCCACATTTGGCAAGGTCGAGCCTCACCCAGTCTTTGGTGAGGCTAGCTCGAGGCATGGTCAGTGAGGCTGCCCTTGTGGCCTAGGTGGTCTCGAGCTAGCCTTGCCCATGGTCGGTGAGGCTGCCCTTGTAGCCTTTAGCGAGGGCTCAAGCCTCACTAGTGGCCAGTGAGACTCGCCAGAGGTTGGTTAGGTCGAGTCAACTCGCCAGCTGTTGCCTCTGGTCGGTTGTTGAGGTTAAGTGACCGGTGGGAGGAAGGAGGAAGATAAGGAAAATGAAAAAAAAAAAAAGAAAATAATTTTTTTAAATATTAAAATATTATTAAAAGTTGTCAACATCAATGTCAATTCTGTCATTAGCCGACCAATCCCTAGTCAGTAAAATTTAGCCAAAATTAGCCGAAGGGACTGAATTGGCGCTATATCAAAAAAATAAAATCAAATTGACACAAATTAAATGTTAAAGACTAAATTGGCACAATTATAAAAGATTTATGACTTTTTTGACATTTTTTCTAACTCTATTGTCAAGCAATGCGCGATATTTCAATACTAACTCTCATGTACAAATCGGTTACGAACGACATGTGAAATTTGGCGAGCGGATGAATGCTCATGCAAAATAAACTTGAGTAGAATCTAACTCCGATATTATATTAGAAAGTTCTAATCTAGAAACTTAAAACTAACACGTGGATGAAAAAAACCAAATGCATGAAAATAGAATCCAAACTCTATCGTCAAGCAAAGTGACGCGGAATATTTCGACAAGTTACAAATGGTCTTTGTAGTAAAAGCAGTTGGAACATTTGAGACGCATCGATTTTATATTTAATAGATAAAAGCATGCTTAGGTGTTTAATGCGGTAATATGTCCCGTTGACGATTCAAATTCCTAATTATATATCTGATCCTTTTGGGTCAAGTCAAGCATTCGAGGTATTTTTCTCTTATATTATCATTACTATTATTCTTTTCTTGTTAGGGGCCCTTGGAAGAATCGAAGTTTCAAAGCCTAATGATGAGAATTCTCCACCCTTTTTTGGTCGAGCCGGCTAGTGCTCGGAGAAAAGAAGGAAAAAGCGGGAGATAGCGGAAGGGACGGCAGATGAAATGATTCGTAAGCGTCCTCGAGCAAGCTTTTTCACTCGATTTGGCAGAGTGATTTCCGGATCGGCCGAAGAAAAAGCTCGACGCAATGATCATCCGGTTAGGTCCGGTTGGTGCATATAAATCTTATATTCCCAATCGTCAATTAATTTTTTTATGATGAGATTCTATGTTCAGGAGTTTCGTTAGTTAGGGTTGGGGACCTTATTTGATTAATTTCATGTGATGGGCATTTATTATAATTTGTTTTTCGAGGGGGGTCAAATCTGAATAGTTTATTTTGTGAGACATCAATGTCCAATTAATGTTTTGTCGATGCATATATATTAATGTGTATAGTGGTGGTCGTAATAGTAGAAGTAGTGGTCTAGTTCCGGGTCAATAGCCTCCCTCCTCGTTCGAATTTCAACGGCCATGGGCTCGATGGTTTCAGCAGTGGAGGGATTATCCTTTCCAATTATTACTTAAGCATCATCATATGCGGGCACGATCTCTTTTGCTCCGATTTTTTTGTGAAGCCGTCAATCATTCGAATCATGCGATGTCTCAAATGATTCAAATAAAGTGCTGCGTTAATTGTTATCATGGGTATCATGCTTTTAGTAAGTGGTTAGAGGGAAATCCCACTTGAATTACAAAGAGGAAAGTATCAAAGAAATCATGGATCTTTTAATTATGCTAATTGAGTCCTAACTTTTTTATGATTTGCCAGTGTAGTCCATCTCACCAATTTTGATTGGAAAACATGGACACCGGTTCCCCGCATGGCACAATTGGCATTAATACGGACAAATTTCACAATTTCTCTAATTTTTTTTTATTGTTTTATTATTTCTTTTCTCTTTTATTTTCTTTATATATTTTTTTTTTAAACTCTAGTCCTGCGACGTCACTGGCCGACCATCGTCGGCCACACACCCTCGCCTAGAGAGAGAGAGAGAGAGAGAGAGACTCAATTAGTATAATTAAAAGGTTTATAACTGAATGGACTTTAATATAATAGCTTTACGACTTTTTTAGTACTTTTCCCAATTACAAACAATCATATTATTCTCTAAAACATGTGCACACAAGTTTAGAGACTCGAATTTAACCTAGTGGAACTTAAGAACAAGGAAGTAAAGTTGTTCCTCATGAGTCTCCTAATCTCGACACGAACGGCATGCATTCGTCGAGCTGGCCAAGTATTTTCTATGGCAATATCTGCTTTTTCTTGATTCGAACTTGTCGACAAACAAGAGAGTGAAAAAAAATCAAATTCCCATTATCAACACAATTTAAATAGGTACCAAAGATCACATGCTCATCCATACACCAACTGGAAGATGTCTTGTGTTAGATCTTTGACAAAATAGTCACTTTTCCTAGGTCAGACTAAAGGCAAGCAATGTGACTTTTCACATGCATGAAACCCAAAAGACAAACATGAAAATTGACCATTGATGCGATTTCTTTCTACGACGAGAAATTTTACTTTAGAAGAATATATTTTGGATCAAAAAATATTTCATTAATCTTATGGGATAGATAGGATAATCTATCTAGAGAGTATGGAAACAGAATCACACCCATTAATTTGATAAAAGCGATAACACTTGGCCTGGGGTGGAAGATTTCACAATGATGTCATGTAATCATGCCTTGGAGAATTCTCTTTCATCATTTATAATTACAAGATGGCCCAACAGGAAGAAAAAAGAAGAGAGAGAGAGAGAGAGAGGGGAAGGCCCATTTGACTAAAAGTCATGACTGGGCCTCCCTCAAAGGGGATTGAGTTGTCATGACTTTTCTTTCCCAATCTTTTGATTTTTGCTCTTTGTTCCTCTTCTTTAGCCTTTTCACTTTGTTCTCGCAAGAAACGTGCCGTGTTAGTCGCAATCGCGAGGAAATGAGGCAAGAAATCAAAGGACTAAACAATAAACCAGCTTGACGACCAAGTTTTTGGTCATCATTTGCCTTTAAAAGGGCAATATTTCCATCGAATTTTCTTTTTTTTTTTTAAAGTTTAAACTGACACCAATATGGGCCTTGGTAATAGGGATGATTAACGGGCCGGATTAGGTCAGGCCCCTCCAGAAAAGAGGCCCAACACAGGCCCGGATGGCGGAAAATTTTTGGGCCGGTCGAGATGGTCTCGGCCCATGGAGGAAGCCACTTCCTCGGCCCCGTCCGACTGGCCGGGGGCGGACCCAGGATCGATCGAGCTTATTCAGAAACATTCCATCGTCTTATGAAATTCTAAGACAATCCTGAAGTTATAACATAAGATTAGAGAGGTTTATTGATACGTCGTGATTATTTCGATTGCACAAAGACATTTTGGTCCAAAAATATCTAAAAGCTCACTCTCAGTTTCTAAGGTCGAGATGGGGACTTTCCAACTTTTTTTTTGTCATTATATCAGTATTGAACGTAACATGATAATGGTCCTCAATCGGACGAAACTCGCACGGAATACTAAACTTTTGAAATTATTCCATAGAAAGAGCAAACGGAAATGAAGCCAGCAAAACTAGGTGCTGGCTGGATATTTCGAAAGTGGTTTCGGTTCACGGGTTTGCTTACCTAGCGGAAAGCAAAAAGAATGGAACCCTAGCTCTGTAGATTTCCGCCCACGGAAATGGGACAAGCTGCATTTTTTTATGTAGCTTGTCTCGACAGGATGAACATTATTCAATAATATTTTATGTATGGACACGTTAAATGGATCCACATTTTTTTGTTGTTTTGATATATGTAGTTGAGATTGAGAAGGTGGCATGTGCTCCTTGAAGCACGTACCTTCATGCACGCATCTACAAACTTTTGTTACAAATTGGGGAAGGGCAAAAGTCACAAAAAAAAAATCATAAATATCTCACCGTGACATATTTAACCTAAAATTTTCTTCATGACACCAAAAATCACATACTTGTAGTTGCGTGACACATTTGCTCATTACTAAAATTCCATTAATGAGAACCGTTAAAATTCTGCCTCCATAAATGCCAAAAAGCAAACAGTGTTGGCATGGCATTCATGTGACTTGAGTGAAATAAATAAGACGTTATTTTGGTCGAAAAGTTATTTAACCATATCTTAACGAAGAGCAAATGTGTTATATATGTACAAGTTTGAGATTTTTGACATCACAAGAAAAAGTTTAGGATAATAGTTTAGGGTTTTTTTTGTGACTTCTTCCCATCATGAAATTGGTCATTTTAGGTATAAAAAACCCTGGATTTATGGAATACTCCAGTAAACTAATGATGATTTCACAAGTTACATTATATTAAATACTTAAAGGAACATGAAAAGTATAGCAACACACTTTGCAATATAGTAGAAGGGCCCATTAGGAAAGGACAAAGATTCCATGCGAGAAGGATCATAGAGTGCGCCGTAGTTCAGTTCTCATAGAATTTCTCGTGTCATCCAAGCCCACCCTTTTTACTAGCCTAAATCACAGATGAGGAACATTTTTCATGCCCTCACAACTCACAATTACATAATCAGAAAATCAAATCTCAACCTAAACACATCATTCGAACCCTAGAAAGTTAAGACCCTTAAACGAAAAATCACCAAGAAGTTAAGTGAAATGACCTGACAACAACTTCAGTTAACGCAAGAGACACAACAACAATGATGGCGACAACAACAATGAAGCAAGTTGTGATCATTGATCAGTTCTTGTTAGGCACATTGGAAGCCAGACGGGACGTTCTTGCCGCAAGTGTTGATGAGCAAGCTGAGGGAAATGGGGATGTTGAGGTTGATCCCGAGAATGTTGGCTTTAATGGCGGTGCAGAGGCAGACGGCTGCTTCGAGATCGAGAAGGCCCTCCAGGACCGAGCAACAAGGCATGTCTGGCGGTGTCCCAATGACGGCATTGACCGGTCCGTCGAGCACTTTGGCGCACACGCCCAGCTTCAGCGCATCTCTAGGGCAACTAGAGCCTCTCGGAGAAAAAGGGTTAGTGATACGTTTAGGGTTTGGCTGAACGCAAGTGTTACAGCCGCTCGCTAGGGCAAAGAAGAGGAGGTTGAGGCAAAGGAGCAGAGCAGCTGATGAGGAAGATACCTTGGCATCCATCTCTCAGAAAGAAAGAGAGAAGTTGGTGACTTTGGGGTAATTAGTGCGTTTGTGTGCGTGCGTTGTTGCCGTTGGGTTAGAGCTAAGTGAGGGTGGATGGTGAGTATTTGTAGGGGAACTTTGCTTCGAATCAATAAAATGAAACTATCTAGCGATAAACTCCATGAGATTGATCGAGTCGGTAAATGATGGGGACTGGAGAAGTGGATATAAACTAATGACCCATCAAACTTCGCCAACATCAGAGACATAAAAAATTACGCAAAGAGTCCATTTGGATGGAGTAAAACTGTTTCCGGGAAATGATTTTCTAACTCTCCGATGATTGGATCGTGGAAAAGCAATCAATTTATGGAAAACTAGTTAAAAAAACAACTCCAACTTCAACTCCACCTTTAGCCTACTGAGACTAGATAGTCTTTTTTTTTGGTAAGAATTAATAATATATAGAGCTTTGAGCCAATAATTATAAAATCCGGCGCCACAAAACTTTTACTCAGCAAGACAACAAGTCAGCGTGAGTGAAAGGGAGCCGGATGCAAGAGAAGCACCGCAACAGCAGGGAACAAAGCACAGAACAGCCAAAATAAGGCAAAGGAACAGAGGAGAAAGGAGAAAGCCACACAGGGCCAAAAGACTCCTAAACTAACCAAACCAGCAAAGAAGAAAAGAAAGAACAAACAAAGACCACAAAACAGGTCCAACACCGAAGATGACCAGCAGACGTGTTGCCGTTTAGCACCCGACTCTTTCCAAAAGCAGTGTTCAATCCACTCCACGAACGTCTAAGGCTGCGCTGAATAAGGAGAGAATATGCAAGGGTCTAACCCCAAATTACATTGGAGTCTTCTGTTCCTATGATTATCATCCACGTTTCTGAAAGTTAAAGCTTTATCCTTGACTACTTTGATGAGATGATTTTTTATGGCGGCGACCGCGACAGAGTAGATAGTCCATCACTCTTTGCTCAATAGAATTCAAGTAGCGGGGTGAGAGCATACACTGAAATGATTACTAATCTTAACTTTCGCATAGAATGCACCATGGTCGGTGCGACCATCAATGGGCATACTTAGTTCAAAATGGAAACATTAGTAATTACTCATGTTTGATATCTATTTAAGTTGACATCCGAATCTTTGACCCGACTGGTCAGTTTTCTGTTTCATAGATAAGACCTAGAGAAACAAGTTAAGATGCCGTAGTTATAAGGGGATCATAGTGTAAACACCACAATTATGTTTGAACCTGATTTCAAGAAAACTAAAGACGTCTACAATATGGGTGTAGCCCCGCGCACTACTCTATACCCTCGTGAATACTGAATCACCTCTGTCATTCGACTCATTCTCTAAAGCATCTGTCCTACCGAGAAATTACTACATATATTTAATTAATGTAGACCGACACCATCACAATCGTTGAATATGCGCATCTCAGGTAGACTCTACGAAGTATTTTTCCTGTCTCGCTCTCTGATGTTTACCTATTAAAAGATGAAAAAAGAAGAAACTGCAGCAAGAGTTAAAGAGCGAGAAGGCATGTGAGGCACGGGCTAGCCAGATCTTTGGCTGGCTAGTGGCTAGGGCGGGAGATTCGGCACCAATTAAGAGAACAGTTCAGAAATTCCCTGTCGACATTCGAATTTCTTTGCCTTTGATTATTCCTCTGTGGATCACGAGATTGGCCAATCGCCGTGCTAGGTGCTCCCCCCGTGAGCTCTTAAACACAACATGAACACAGAGAGCAGTGCGTTGAAGATGGGGGATCGATTATTATTAACTTTTTTAATTCAGTTTAGCTTCTCTATCTATCCACGTTTTTTACCCTCCAATTATTGTTCTTTCTGCATTTTGCTCTTCCCAAAGTAATCTGACTTTCAATGTAGATGCATGCCAATCAACACATCGAGGGTTTTAGGTTTTTGGAAACTCGACATTTATCTGCTATACAAATATTTCAATTCATACAAGTTTGTGTTTGAAGTTGTGCCATAATCTTTTATAAAATGAAAGGGCTGTAAACGGTGGTAAGATATAAAGTATAATTCGCACCGTTTTTTCTTCTTTCCTTTTTGGGCAAGTGAAACTTTAAGAATAAATGTTTGCACACTCAACTTTTACTTTCTGACATTGAATTTCTAAAGTTTGATTGCTTAATCTCTTCCAACCATTCTAGGGTTACCTTTCTTCATAAATTCATTCCTACATGTTATTTCATCCGATCTTATCAAGTTGACATGCTTGAGGAATTCATCATTCGTTCCACATGCACGCACTTAGAACCAATACCATTGCTAAGAAGATGATGAATTGCTTGATAGTGAAGATGCGAGCAGTCAAGTAGTCACCTCCTTCAGAACATTCGATTAAAGAGCTAGAACTTCTTATTATGATGAATTTGCTGTCTTAAAAATGATGAGACACACGAAAAATAGTATAATACCTTCTCGCAAAGTCTTTTTACACCTAACTTTGTTGAAACATATTTAGAAATTAAAAAAAAAAAAAACTGGAATTTGAAGTTTGGGAGGGGAGAATAAAGTGTTTCTTCTAAAACATTAATGGTAAAATATTCACATGTTTTTAGCTTAATAGTGCATCTAGAGATATTCACCTAGTATGACTATAAGCTATTATACATATGTCCTTTAGATAGGTGCTTGGCAAAATTTCCTAAATAGACCATGTTGCATTTCGTGCAACAGACGATGTGAGAGGGGGAGGAAAAATAACTTTTACTGTGCGTGATTTTATTAAGTGACGTCACACGGCGTCTTTTTATTGCATTTGAACTCTCATTCGAGCTAAACACCTATTTAAAAAATCTACAGCAGCATTCAGTAGACAGAAGTGAAAAACGATCCAATTCGTTGAGTTATTGTGTTGGAACGAAACACTTGGTCCACACGATGGAAAAGCTGAGATAGATTGATGTGATGAATCCGACAGCTTCATTGTGCTTTCATTGTCTACCAAAAGTTTAAGAGACCCCTCTTATTGTTTTTGTCAGTTTAAGGAGGCGGCGACGATGTCACAGGGATAACTTATCCAAACTGTATGGAACCAATATGTACGTAGGTTTTAGCATATTCCTTGGCAAGTTCGCAGCATGTTGGAAGCCAAATAGCGGTAGGTCGGCATTGGAATTTCTCTCACATGTCTTCTGAACTATCTGTGAAGGTCGAACCTTCTGTTGAAAGACCAGCAAGGAGTTGGTCCCGTAATGTCGGCCTTGAGGCTAAAGATCGGGCTCGATTTCTTTCTCATGCATAGTCTGCAAACTTAGTGTGGAATTTCATGAGCTTGGAGCTCACCTACTTAACATAAGCTTCCTCATCTACAAAACGAGAGACGCACGAGTACCCCGAGTTCACACAATTTTCAGAGCAAGAGAGTAACACGCGCTAATGAAGAAAAATGAATAATCAGCCGTCTTCATTGGCTCGACCTTAGCGAGAGATTAAGCTCCCGCCCCATGATCAGATCTGAACATCTTACTTTCGGTGATGGAGTCGAAACAGTGAGCCTGAGTTCTAATTTATCTGCCACTTTCTCCGGGGTGAAGAAGATAAGCCACATGGTTAGGCGTGTTTGCGCGCTCGGGTGTGTTGTCCGTGTGAATGCATAAAAGAGAAAAGCTTGACCGAGCTCGTGACGCGACGCATCTTTTCGGAATTGCCATCATTTCATGATTTTTCAAGCAAAGGGAGTGTGGATCCCATCGCACGTTCTTAAGAATGCTCGTGACACTCCCTCTCCAAGCCACTTGCAATCGCAACGCGCCAAAATATTAAGTAAAGAAACCAAACCCTCATGATTGTGACTCTGCTAATTAGCTTCTGTTTCTTTAATTCAACTGTTGCCAGAACCATGTATATTTCCTCCTCTTCTTCGCCCGATCAGCATGAAATTTCATGACGCGAACACGAAAAGCTGGTTTAATCATCCAATATGCTAATTAATCCTTAATTAAGCACATTGCTTAGATCTTAATAGTCTGAACCAGGAAGTGTAATAAAATATTTAAAAAGGAGTTGCTGAAATGTCAATTTTCTCGTCCGCTTAAAGACTTGGCCCCAGGAAATAGTCTTCCACTGATCTTGAATAGACTTAGGGGACAAGCAATATACTTTCAGTCCATCAAAACTATTAACGATCGAGACAAAAGTATGGAAAAAGAGTAGTATAGTTTATCTCTTACCGACACCTCAGTGGGTGGCCATGAAATTTTGTGCCCGATAATTGTCAATCCTTCAAATCCCAGGTATCGATTGCATATGTGAATTAAATCTTTGTTGTCCTTCAAGCATATTTTCTTTTCTAACCCAGTTAATATATATTATAATGGGAAGAACTTGGTAGGCGAAGTGAGAAGATGCACGAGAAAGGAGATCCGTCGCCATCTATATTGAATGAAGTCATGATATAAATCACGTTTTGGCTAAAGGGGCATAAGTGCATCATTGTGCTTTGGTCTAAGAATAAGCGAATGCTTCTTTTCTGATATATCTTAAAGAGAAATTGAATAAGTTCTGTTACACTCGTTCAAGTGACGAAAAGAGATTAAAATTGAAGATAAATTACCGGAAACTTTGATTAAAATGTAGTTTCATCAGTTAATGGAAACCGAAGTCTAAAACAAAGGAAATTGGATTTCTGACATTCCTGACTTGAAGAACACGAATTAAGGTTTGATCATCTAAGCCTCATTCATACTTTTCTAATTTTAATTAAAAAAAATAACTCTTTATTTATGGTCATTTTATGTGGCAACCAAAATAAAGATAATAACGAATAGGGGTTAACAGGGGTTTGGATCGTGTATTGACATGGACACGGCCAATCTCCACTAGAAGAAAAGGTTCTGTCAGAACAATTATTTAGTTAAAGGCAATCTTGTTGTGTTTTTTTTTTAATAAATGAACCAAAGACAGTAAAGATAGAGCTATCCATATACTTCTGAAAAAAAAAAAAAATAGATACAGCCATCTGGCAGTAAAGACTGAATAAGTAATACTTGTAGTTATTAAACTAGGGGATTTTCCATTGGTGGCAACAAAACTTGAGGTTCAAAACTAAATAGCGGACATAAACGTAGATTTGCTTCGTGCAGCAAAATGTACCCATATCTACGGATGCGTATTGGCTATGGACATCAATCGCTTTTACGTAAATGTTCTAATCCATCCCTGCAAATGATGACCTGTACTTTCCATTTTCTGTTCCTCTAGCAGATCCGTGACTTGACTGAACCCAGACAAGTTTTTGGTGTATCTAACCACATAATTACAACCTTGCTATGCAGTAAATTTCCCAAATATCAAGCCCCCAATCTAGCTCTTGCCGGTTGGTGCGGATTTTTTGAAGGTGGACACTTGATTAAAATCACAAAATCCATCGGCGCATTGTCATATATAAGCACCGAAAGATAGATCCAGAAACTTTGATGCTAGACAAGAAGAATTTAGATGGGAAGTTGCCAGCTTCCCAGATCACAAACGTCCAAAACATCACCCTGATTCCGCTTGCCAGTTGCCAGCTAGAAATCCCTAGAATCACACATGTGGTCTGTATTGTACTGTGCATCTTAACCCTAATTCAGCAAACTCTTTTTGTTGTATTACCTTGGCCAATAATTCTCTCTCAACATCAATTCAAACCCACCAGGCTTCCTCCGCGTAACTCCAATATAAATACCCCACCACGTCTCGCAACTCTCGCCATCCCACAAACACACAAAACACTCCTCTCCTCTCCTCTCACTCGCTTTAGCCACTAAAAGCTCTCTTATCAACCACTTAGGGTTTCTTTCGTTTTCTTGAGAGAGAGAGAGAGAGAGAGAGAGAGAGATGGCTTATTCAAAAAGCTCTGCTTCTCTAGCCATCTTCCTCACCCTCAACCTCCTCTTCTTTGCCCTAGTCTCCTCCTGTGGGACTTGCCCTAGCCCAAAGCCCAGGCCCACCCCCAAGCCATCCCCATTCCCAGGCCCATCCACGGGTGCATGCCCTAGGGATGCCCTAAAATTGGGGGTGTGTGCTGATGTGCTGGGGAACCTGCTCAATGTGACTGTGGGCAAACCCCCAGTGACCCCTTGTTGCTCTCTCCTCAATGGCCTCGTGGACCTTGAAGCTGCGGTTTGCCTTTGCACTGCCATTAAGGCCAACATTTTGGGCATCAATCTTAATATCCCAATCTCTCTCAGCTTGCTCCTCAATGTTTGCAGCAAGCGAGTTCCTCCTGGCTTCAAATGTGCCTAAATTACAAGAAAGAGACACCTCTGTTCATGTTTATGTTTGGTTTCTCTTGAGGGGTTGTAACACGTTGAGCTTCCTGGGAAAAGTTCCTGTGAGTGTGTGAGTGTGTGTGTTTGTTTTGGGAGAAGGGGGGTGTGGGCAGTGTAAGTGGCAACTTCTTGTTTCCATGTATTGTTCTTTGTTGGGTTTGTGGGGGGCAGGTTTCAGAAGGAATAATTTACAGTTCTCATTTATGAAGTTTGACGGTGTAATTTGATTAGAAGTGGGTATTAGCAGTCTTCCTTATTGGAAGAAACCTCAATTCCAACTTCTCTTTTTACCTTTTTCGTCCTCTAGTTGTTCATCATCATTTGAATTAAAAAGGAACTTGTTAACAAGTAAAAAGCTCATGATTTTAAGCTGTCAATTCCGTGATACGATACCGTCTTCAATGGATGATTACGTTCAAAAAGCTGCGTCCAATCAGTTAATGGAGCTAAAAGTTCATACGTCAAAGAATATACAGTCATCATTTTTTTTTTAACCTAAGGCTTCTACCTTTCCCTGAAACTGAATAATCATGTTACAAGAATCAGACGCTCTTCAATCAAGCCTTGATGAACAATCCCAAATACATCAAAGATCAAAATGCGTCATTAAGCTACGAGGCTGACTCTCTTTGGTTCCTTCTTTTTAGTTACATGATGCTATTATAGTTGGCATCGGACTTGCCCAGAAAGGTTATTTAGGGGACTCCTTTCCTTTTGGTTCTATGCACTTTGTATGGAGGAATCCAGTGCGTCCTGAAATGCTCCAATTCACGATAGAAATGCAGTGATCTCAATGATGGAATGTGCATGCTATTTATGGTGAAAAAGATAGGCAATCGAGAGTAACAGTAATTGGATTACTTTTGTATAAACCTAATTTGCTAATCATTGCTGCTGCTGCTATAGGGAAGAGGCCGTGCTCCGACGGAATGGCTCCGATCGAGCACTAGGGTTTCTTTCGGCTGCGTTTTCGACAAGCTTCCCATGCCACCGCAGCCTTGCAGCGGATGACATGACCAACAATATTGGCTTCCTTCGATTACAGCCAGGATTCCTTTCTCATTGATTTTCGTCCTCAACGGTCGCACCATCTTTTGCCTTCGAGAGACAGGATTGCCCGTAATCACCTTGCCCAGAAAGAATCATATGTATTCAGCCCATTTAAAAAAGCTTTGATCATTCGAGCTTTTTACCATTGAAAATATCAATTGCAACAAAGTGGCACTTGGCGTGACCGTGCTTCCCAGTCTTAGATGTGGAGACTTCAACGACCTTGCAAGGACGCCCCTTGATGACGATGTACCCGTTCTTGCGGATCGTGCCGGCCTGCTGGGGATACGTCTTGGAGCTTTGATCCTTGAAGCCCGTCGAAGAAGGAAGCGTGCCCGTTCGAGCAGTGAAAGCAAAGAATCGGAGCTGGCCCGAAGCCCCGTGGGAGAGAGAGAGAAAGTCAGTCTCCTACGTTTCTTCCGCAGTAAATCCCACCTCCGATTTGTGGTATCGTAGCCTCGTAGGAACGCAACCATCTGGTTTTTCTTCCTCCCGAGAGAGCCAGAGGCTGCATCGGAATTTGCACGAACTTCTTCCGTGGTGCTCGCCATCTCAACCGCTTTTTTGGCCGTAAGTAATCATGGCAACTGAGTATCAAAACTCTTCAGCCACCGTCCCCGCACATGAGCGGGTGGGCAGCCCTTATTTTTTGCATCATTCTGATAACCCAGGATCTAATCTCGTTGGCATGGTCCTTACGGGTGACAATTACAACAATTGCTCTGATACCATGTAGAGATTGGGCGAACTTACTTGCATTGATGAAGTAATTTACAATATATACATAGGGTTTAGGGCTAAAACAATACAATGACAATTATGCCCTTTAGTATAAACCTAATTTGCTAATAGATTAGGATTTAACACGTCAAGATTAATTTAATTTCGGGTTTGGTTCCTGTTTAACTCAACCTTTTAGAAACATGCTACCTGAATTCTAAGATCAATAATTACCAAAGAAAAACCCTTCGATTGAGATAAGATGCAAGTCAAAACTAAGACGACTGAACAAAATATGAGATCATTTGAAGTCAATTGTGCACTGATCTATCTCGCAAACACACGTGTTCCTTAACCACTTAGTGAACTCCATCCCATCAAAAGAAAGGATCTTGCATAACAACTTCACCATTGATGCAATGAAATAGAAAGATTAGGTGGAAGTTTGGTATAACTCTTACTCTTCTATTTTACAAGTTTATAGAGAATTTCGAATCTGACACTTCTAATTTTCATAAACACTTATACATTAGCATTCAATAGCCACCCAAAGTTTTTCATTATACTTATGCTCCAAAAGTTTTTCATTATACTGCGTTGGTGATGATGTGAATGACTTTAGTGGTCAACGTTAAGGGAAGGTCCACCATGCAATGTAAAAAAGATTTGGTGCTGGCAAGTAGATCTTTTAGTGGAAAGTTACTGATCGGTCAATGGCCCATGCAATATACATAACTCGCCATGGAAAAAGGACGAGACAGAACACAGTGAATGAGTCCGTGAATGAGAATCTTGTAGTAGGCATACCTGCTTTTCACATACATAGAGAAAGGCAAAACTATTTTGAAAAGTTCATGTCACATCGACCATTCAAACTACGCATGCCTCTAAAGCTTAGAACTTTTAGATCGGACTCATAAACGCTGGATCTCATCTCCACATATCATGTAAAGTTCTAATGGATCATTGCGATAAATATGAGAGGTTAAACCATTATATGAAAACGTAATAGCTTCGGAAAGTGGGCATGATTTCATTCCTCACTTTTAAGGGGTCTCCGTCGATCTAGTCACACAGATGATGACATTATTCCAGCAAAGAATTCATCCTATAGTTTCTGAGATTCAAAGTAATGGCTTTCGGATGAAAAATGGGAGTTGTTAAACCCTAGGTAATTCATGCGTGTGATCGAGGGATATTAGCAATATAGGTTGAGATTAAGACAAACATTCTCGCATTCACATGCAAAAGTCAACAGCTTTCGATTGAAAGGAGCATGCCCATTATGTTTAAGATATCGAAAGACCGATCTTACGACAATATCTTTGGTAGGATACTAGGATTTACGGATGTAAATAGCATGTGCGTGTGTTTTCGGTTGACGTTTTATCTCCGTTTTCAACCGCACCATTTGCTAATCGAAGCTCAATGTATTCACATCGATGCACGAGCCACGTGGTCTTACTATATGCCTAAATGATTGTACGACCTAATTACCCGAAATTTTTGCTTTGATATTGATCTCTTGTTATGCTGTTCATCGAGCGGTGCCATGTTGACCCCACAGTTCGCTCCCGTGAACCTCTTTTGGCTTCATTCTCGAGCCTTGTAAAGCTTTTCTTATTCTTTCATTATTTTATCTAGCGACTATCGAAACCCTACTATCGAATTCCAGTGAATGTGCCAAACTTGTCCGGTGGCTCACTGTGCCACGCGGGATTCTGGGATTTTGCGCGTTCTTGGAACATCAGAAAATGGGCATGTGAGGGGCCAGAAGCACGTACTCCTCTTTCGATATTGTGTAAGGTACGTCAAAGTTTCCTTATGTATTGGTTGAGCCTTGTCGTTGCCTAGGATCTGATCTTGTGTGCGCTCATAGTTCTCGTTTTCTCAGTCTCCTCGGCGGATTGTGACTGAGTATAGTATTAATCTCTTAAACCAACTTCGTACAAAAGAGCAATGCTCAGTATCTTCACGATGCTATGGAAAAGTAAGTTATCAGATGAGACAACAGATTCTTATTGGTATTAGAGATTATATTGTCTTTCAGATGCAAACTTATGCCATATCAATTTGTGAACCGATTCTATATCGCCAGACGATATTATGTTTGTTCGTTTGGAGCTATTCCAGAGTTGGATCACGCTGTGGTGGAACTGAAGATGTTGCGGCACCCTTCTCTGTGTTGTCCTTGCCTAATCAATTTATCTATTGAGTGTAGCTTCAGTCATGCTAAATTAAGATCTCACATTGACATGTTGATATGAATGTGTGAACCCCTTTATTTTAGCTCATTAAATGGCGCCGTACTATTTTCGACAATGAAAGTGAAGAGAAGAGAAGGATACATGTATAAGGGCATATCAGCGGGAGCCCACACAAGCCCAACATCAAATAGGCCAAGATTTAGAGGTGGCTTCGAGAGATTATCATAAGGACAAATCTATCTTGGATAAACTTTTGAGTCCAGTACTTAGAATACCGATTATGCATAGAACTACTCCGGCCTTCTCAAGCCCGCTAGCGAGTCTAGGCAATGTATTTCGTTTATAAGATGCGCTCTTTCCATTATCGTTTGAGAAACAAACCGATGCAATGAAGTATTGTATATACTCGATATTGTGTGTGTATACACACACACACACTTGTGCAAGCGAGTGCAAGCAGCAACTGAGGATATCACGCATTGTATACATTGCTTCACCAACCCATAGAGAATTGTATAAAAAGTCTCATTTTCTTTGTTAGAGTGTAGCGTGAAATATCAAACTAGCATAACAGTTCATTTTTTGAGGACCTAAAATCGAGTCATCGCCTGTTACGTTTGTACGCATGCATGCACGCACGCGTCCAGAGACACCGACCCGGAGTAAACATTATTTTGGACATGCGTCCCCATATTCTGATGCCCTGCTGCGATTCTCGCGAAACCTGCATGAGATATATAGCATTGTACAGGCGCATCGAGCCAGGCATGAGGTGACAGATACGGAAAGAGAAAATGAAATGACGATAAAAGTATTTGGGTCCTGAGTAAGTGCGAACGAGAATGATTAGCTCGACACTAGAAGTTATTACTACACTAGGGAAACATCAAAATAAATAAGTGAACCGAGCACACGTACCCTCAATCTTCAGAAGCAAATGGAGGAACTAGAAGATTTTACCCAAACCCTAAAGAGATGAATTAGGACTAGCGAGCCAGCCAGCTTTTATGACCCTAAACTTCGACAAAGCACTACAACAAACACCCCCCTTCTAAGCCCTAAATTCTGCACCGCTACTTGATTAGTATCTGAAGTACATGCACTGAATTTACCTAAAGAGGAGGGCATACAAAACCAGGAGGAGGGGTTATGCCACAAGTGGCTAGGACTTGGAGAGCCAGAGGAATGAATATGTTGAGGTTGAGTAACTTCAGTCTGATGGCGGTGCAGAGGCAGATCGCCGCCTCAAGCTCCAGCAGCCCTTGGAGAACGGGGCAACACACGTTCTCCACCGGGTTCCCGATCCCGATGTGGACCAACCCGCCCAGCACGTCCAAGCAAAGCCCTAACTTGAGAGCGTTTATAGGGCACGTCTTGGGGGTGGTTGGCGGGCTCGGGACGCCACCGCCGCCGCCGCCTCCGCCTCTGCCGCCACTGCCTGGAGGACCACCGCCATAAGGAGGGTAGGGTGAAGAAGGCGGTGTTGGTGGATTTAAGATTGGAGGAATGATGCCACCGGGAGGATTTGTGATTGGAGGAAGGATGCCGCCGGGAGGGTTAGTAATGGGAGGAATGAGGCCGGGAGGGTTAGTGATAGGAGGTGGATTGACTATTGGTGGAAGAACAATGGGCGGATGTGGAGTCGGCACTCTCGGAGTATAACCACCGCCGCCACCTCTACTGCCGCCGCCTCCGCCCCTGCTCCCTCCACCGCCCCCTCTACTGCCGCCGCCTCCACCTCTGCTCCCGCCACCGCCACCTCTGCCGCCATGGTGAGGTGGGCCGGGATGGGGGTGAGGGCTGGGCCGGCGGGGGACCGTCGGGGTTGTCGGACCATGGTACGGCGGCGCGCAGTAGCCACAAGCATATATGGGCGGTAGGGACAGCAGCATGAGGATCATGAAGACGAAGAACGTGGCCATGGTCTTTGAACCCATGTTTTTCTCCCCTCAGGTTCCTAGTGAATCCTTCTTGAGGGTGTCGGCGAGTTTTGATCCTGGCCAGTATTTTATATACCCAAGGTGACGATCACGAACTATACGAGCATCCCGTGACAGGTTCTTCTCTCATGACAGGTGGAACGTAGATTGAAAGAGCTAATCTCTAGATGTACAGCTCAAGAAAAGGAAAGATGAAAATCAATGATAAGAGAGAGAGCTGAGCTAGCGTTGCGTGCCGCACCGAAGTTAGCGATTTTGGACTGTTTTTACAGTGAATCGCGAACTCCAAAGCTCGATCCGTGACTGTTTCGCTGTGATCCACGAACGTGTTCCCGCGTCAGGGCGAGTCTCACTTCCCCCACCACCAGTAATTTTTCAGGCCACCTTTCCTTTTGTTCGTTTCTGTTTGCCCTTTTTACTCATTCTTCTCATTCCCTTGCTAATTCGAGGTCTCTCTCTCTCTCTCTCTCTCTCTCTCTCTCTCCCTCTCTCCCTCTACGTGTACGTGAGACTTGAGTTTGCATGGTATTGAACGGTATCCCAGAAATTAACAGTGAGTGCGTGAGGTTTTCACCACCCCTATTTGTCCTCCCCTCCTGCAATTTCTGATGGTACCATCGTGCCGAGGTCCGGAGTCGGCTCGCGTTGCGCTTCACGATGCAAGCCCGTGAGCATCTCGTTCACCCTTTTCAGCCTTTTCCTTCTTTCTTCATGTTTTCTGATGCCTAATAAGGAGTCGAATAAAAATTTGCCCGTCCTTCATCTTCTGTCGGACATTGGCACGGTACAGCACATGGTGTTTCGCTTTTACAAATCAGGCCGTGAGATTGTAAGTACGGTCGTGTTCTGCTATGTAACGTGATGTCCTTTCCCGCTATAATCGCACCACTCATGCACCGACGTTTAGACCGTGAAACTGGAGAATAATTAGTAGCATTTCGTAGTTATTAATACCATTAGTGCCAAAGATATTGATTCGGACAATTGCTTAAATTGGATTTTTATATGAGCAAAAGCTACAATAGGAAATGATGCTGCGAATCATATAAGTTAGAACTATGATGAAACATTATAAGCAGTATGGTTGTGTTCTGAATGAAGCTGCGGAAAGTCGTGCTGATGGTCTTCTACTATCCTTTTTCACACGAGACTTTTTCGACGCTTAAAAAGAATCATGTCATCATCTACCCAATGAATAGCAGCATATCAAATTTAATTCATTTCATTGTCTTCCATGCGAGAAATGTTATCAACCCAACATTTTGTATTCCTTAATTGCGATGGACGGGTACCAGACCCAAAAGCTTCTTCCTTCACACTGTCGGAAGGCCAACAGTTAATGGACCAAGGCATCTCTAGCGATCTCGGAACAGGGCTCACATTCAGAAAGAAAACTTACGCAAAGAACCAGAGCTGACCAGTCGACCAATTTTATTCAACCATAACCATTTTCACGTCAAATTTTTCAAGTCCAATCCCACTAATCATTCCGACAGGAGTTTTGTCGGCAGCTTGATTTGATCAATATTAACTGATACTACTTTACTGAGCTCCACCAATATAGGCTTGTTGGTGGACCCACCGGGGGCCATTTCTCTTCCTCATAAAATCAACTCCCTCCCTCAATTTTGGTGATACTCTTTTTTCACATATTGAAAAACTACTAAAATATTTCCAACAGGTCAAAATCACACATAGTTTTAGGAAAAGAAATTCACGTGCAGATTGCTTAGCAAAATGGGTACTTCAATCCTGTGATGTAAATGGTACTCTAGAATTAGATGGGCAACCGAGAGCTTTGCTTCCTTTTTTGATAAATAATCAGACCGGATCAAATTTCATTAAGAGAGTATCTGCGTAACACTCCAGCTTTACCCCTTTTCTTACCAAAAAATAAGCGAGAACACTTAAAGCAGAGCAGGCAAATATGGAAATGGACCTGGGTCATGTAAGTCCCTGAGCAACAAGCACGCATGGCCATGCTCATACCACCAGACTAGCATGCTTCATTGTATCGAGAGAGACTCTCATTTCACATTCTCAAATTTAGCACCATTAGGAAAATTAGCCTTTGCCTAGAGTGTCCAATACTCTCTAATGGACTATCATATGTCTCATTCCATTGTCTTTCTGGATCCTGTCCTAATAAAAGGTTCAGAGTTTGCCGAATAAAATCATAACACAAAAAATCACTTCTTTGATATAGCTTGAACTTCCATCCACATGGGGGGAGTACACAGATATGTATTCCAAAGCAAACCCAAAGCTATACATGCCTATAGTGTGAAAATATATATGTGAGGAACATCCTCCTCCATAGCAACAATCCGGACCCACGGAGCTTCTATCCCTAACTATGATGCAATCAGCAATGCCATTCACAACTTCGCCTCCTTTCCTAACACAATGTGTAACATAAAAATGGCTTACAAAGCTAGAAACTGCAAATATTCTCAATTGCAAGTCCATTTTCATAGAACCACCAACAAGAGCCATGACTCTGCCAAAGGCACCTATAATGCAATCAAGCGTCTGATCTCAGTGTTACCCCTACAGCCACCAAAGTTCCTTTTCTTTTGTGTTACCATAGATCTTGGGTTAACTTTCTCTACAAACACTGAAGAAGGTGCATCTAATATTTCTCTTCACAAAAATCTGAGCGCCCAACTCTTGGACCTAAATAAAGCACATTCAAATCCCATCTGGACATCCTTCTCAGTTATGCATTTGAATCTGTATCCCAAAAACATCACCCGACAGAAAAGAATGGTATGAAAAGGCTGAGCATCATACTACTTTCTCTCACTCAATGGATGGCAATGGGCTGATACAGTACAGCATAATACGAGACAATGGAAAGCTATGGGTTTGGATGCTAAAAGACTGCCTGCGCCCAAAAGCAATGATTCACTCATTCCCTTGTCCATAGGGACCTCGTGGCATACAACCGAAACAACTCATAACTTAAAATCAATTTTGATGGAATGAAAAAGACATATAAGTTGTAATAAATTCCAGCATATCTCTCTACTGATGCAGCAGCTGAACACCATATTGCTTTCATGGAAAAGAGAACAAGAACAGTTGATCGATTATTATTGCAAATTACCAACCGCAGAAGAGGCAGAGTATTGCACACATGAAAAAACAGAAGTTTTGAGGTCAGCAAACTGCAGCCTCTCTATGGTTCACCACCAAGCTCCACCCGTAAGTTGTCATATGGATATACTTTTGGTGCCTGAAATAGACGAAAAAAGTTAGTAGGTGTATGAAGATGACAATCATAAACTCATCAGCAGAATGGAAGAAAGACAAGTCTCTGATCTTTATAAAAAAATCAAAAGTTACCAACAATCTACAAGCAGAGGATTTATTTAGGGACCCGATGTAACTCCACATTGTCATCGATAACAAACAGGAAATCCAAATTAACATTACTTCAGTTTGATCTCCTACTTAAGCCAAACAGAGCCAAAAAAATAGGCAGGATAAATCATTTCAATGGGGTCATCGTGAACAAATCAAACTCACAGGCTATTAAACCACGTTAGCATCCTATTCCATTCTCTCTGACTCCAACAAACATAACAAAGATCCCAAGTTCAACTATTTTTCCAATTGAACAGGACAAGACAGCTATAAACAAACCATCAAAGGTACTTCCACGACCACCCGCGTATTTACACAAACATAAGCCCCAACGCGTCAAACGTTACATAAGAAGCCAGCAAGTGAAACTTTCCAATCAAGTCCCTAAAGACGCACCGACATTTGAATTGCCATAATCCAAAGAGAATTAAAGGATCACAGCAACACCAATGGTCAGTAATCAATAAGAAAAGCCAGAAATTCACCCAATCAGAGTGAGCACAGAGAACAAATTTTCCACCAATTAAGATCAACACGCACACTATCTCCAAACCAAACTCAAAGCCCAAGTCAATGGACTTACGAATGGGATCTTCGACGCCTTATCATTCCATACAGCCAAAAGCCCCAAAGACGCGAAGAACCCCAGTCCTCCACAAAGCCAAGCCAACGCTTCGTACTGCAAATTCACAAATTCACCGTTGAAGCTATACGCCGCGCAGCACTTCGTCACCGAATCAATCGAAAGAACCAGAAGAAAGAAAAAAAAAAAAAAATCCAACCTTTCCGACGGTATCCGCGATGCGATCGATGCAGGGCTCGGGGAACGCGGTCCCGTTGTCCCAAACGAGCTCGTCGTTCACATGCAACTACAAACAATCGGAAAAGATTTCAGAAACGAGGACGAAGATGGCGGATTAGGGTTTTCCACGACGGGGAGGAGGAGGAGAGATTCGCTTACGGGCTTGTCGGGGACGATGTGCTTGCCGACAGGGAGGCCCATGCCGGCGCGGAGGCGGAGGGAGGAAGCGACGGAGCGGGCGACGACGCCGTTGCCGCCCATGATCCGCGACGCCACGTGGCTCAATCTCCCGGCCATTTTTCTCGCACTTTCTCTCACTTTCTCGCACTTTCTCGGGTGCCAAGCAGGTTTTGCTCTGCGTCTGCACTCGTCTGCACAGACTGTTTTTCTGAACTCGACTGATCTTGTGTCTGTATTGGGCCCGTTGGGCCAGGCCCAATAGAGGAAATAACAAAAGTACTAATTTGTCCTCCCTTTGAGGACACAAGAAAGCAGAAAGGCGCGTTTGGTAACGATTACATTAGGGAGTAGATTCGATCGGTAACTTATTATTTTTTATACATTAGGAACCGATTCTAAGTATTTTAATTTGTTTGGTAATCGTCAAAATTTCGATTACGGAATAAGTGCGTTTGCATCAAGCTCATTAATTACATTCCAAATCAATTTCTTTTAATTTTTAAACAAATTTTTTTACTTTTTACTTTTTTTACTTTTTTTTTTTTATTTTTTCATTTTTTCTTTTCTTTTTCCTTTTTTTTTCCTTTTTCTTTTCTGTTTTTTTTTCCTTTTTCTCATCTTCTTCTTCTTCTTTTGGCCGATCGCCGAGGCGGCCCCTCGTCGGCCGAGCCTCGCGGCAAGCCTCTGGCGAGCTCACTGGACCTCGCCCAGTCCGGCGAGCCTCCGGTGAGCTCGCCGGACCGGCGGCCGGCGACGGCGGTGGGGCGGCGGGGGCGGCGAGCGGTGGTGAGCGGTGGTCGCGAGATGGCCGAAGGAAGAAAAAAAGTTCTTGATTTTGATTCTCAAATTCGCCCAGAACAAGAATCAACTTTTTGGTTCTTGATTCTATTCCCAATTTGTTCCAGGAACAAAAATTTTACCAAACACGATTTTAAGCCCAAACTGATTCTGAGAACAAAGAATCAGAATTTGGCCATGTTTGGATGGTTACCAAACATGGCCTAAGAAAATCACAGTGGGAATTAGGCAAGGATGAGTTTTTATCCATTAGATCCTCAGCCTCAATATCTTTTCTTTGATTGGAAGGATGTAATATTTTTCATTTAAAATCTGCATATTTATCTAGTTTGGGAAATCATCTGACAATTCTAAAGGATGCAATCTTAATTTCCTTTGTGATTCAAATTATGAAATGATTTTCAATAATCGAGTCAGATAATGACACCGTGTGTAAATCACTAGTCAAAGGAGGCTCTAATTTGACTATTTAGCACAAGATCAAAGGTCTTTCACATTCTTTTCATTGGTAGTAATGGTGGGGAGTGGCTTAATTGTAACATAGGAAAATCATTACGGTTTCTTCTGCAATAATCCAAAATATGGGACTGAATCTGAAAGAAACACAATCCGGGGGTACAAACTTCCCAATGTAGAGAAACAAGGTGCCAAAAACCAAAACCAGTCTTAATAGTGTTGGGTTAGCAAAATACTGAAGTGAAGGACTTCTCTTATTCTCTTCCTCATATGCCCAAATCCAACTGGCTCAGCAGCTCCAGGATGGTCCTCGCCGACTTCCTCAGCCGCGCCGCCTCCTCCTCGGTCATGTGCACATTGGTCACGCCCAGGACGCCGCCCCGGCCAAGCTGGGCCGGCAGGCTCAGGAACACGTCACCACCCTCAATGCCGAAGAACCCCTTGGCCAGCACCGAGACCGGATGGATTCTCCGCTGGTCCCGGAGCAGGGTCCGGGCCAGGTTCGCGACCGAGTACCCGATCGCCCAGGAGGTGTAGCCCTTGAGGCTGATGACCTCGTAGGCGCAGTCCACGACCTCCTTGTGGATCTTCTCCAGGGTCTCCTTCTCGTACGGGATCTGCTGCTTCTCCAGGAAGCTCAGGACCGGGACCCCGCCGACGCTGATGCTCGACCACAGGGCGACTGAGCTGTCGCCGTGCTCGCCCACGATGTAGGCCTAAGAAAGACGGTTGAATTCGCAGGTGAAAACGAAGAACAACTGTACAACAATTCTCGAAATGCCAAGCGAACCATTTCTAGGAAGATTATGTCATATCATATTGTGCGATTGCGACCATTCAAACAGGAAAAATATATTCGACCAAAAAAAAAAAGGAAAATTATATTATTATGAGATTGGTGTCAAAAGAAGATAATAATAATAATTGCGTTGATGCCAACTTGCTTGGGAAAAGTGTACAAGAGGGAAAACGTCTCTTTTCAAGACTTGATCCTGTCGACCTCATTTGAAAATGAAACTTAGATTCGAATTTAAAACGCAATTTAATAAATTCTTTAGATCCAATGGAATAAATAACTCGAGTCGTTTTAATATTACAAAAAATGTGGATATTCATCTCAAACTTGCTATAAAGTATTCAAGCATAAAGACATTAAAGTTGCGGTTCAGTTAAAACACATAGATCACATATTTTTATTTATTCATGCTTTTTGCCTTTCGTGATTAGGCTCATTTCCCACATAACTTTCATTAACATTATCGCAATCTTTTCCACCACATATTAATCTCAAGCTTGACAATTACTCTACAAATTACTCTCTCTTTTCTCCCCTTTTCATCACATCTCGTATTAATAGACGAACAAATCATAAAGCATGGAAATAATAATTAATTATTATAATAATAATATATCAGCGTAAAATGCGGGCTAAAGTAGCTAAATAAAATAATGGCCCGGCAAACTAAAGCAGACAAAGCAAAAAGACAAAGTGCAGAATAATAAAGGAAATGGGCGGTGCCCGTACGGTACCTGCACGTCCTGCGCGTTGACGTCGAGGTGATCGGCGATCAGGAACCGGAACCGGGAGGAGTCCAGGTTCGTGCCCGACCCGACGACCCGGTTCGACGGGAACCCGGACAGCTTCCACGCCACGTACGTCAGCACGTCCACCGGGTTCGACACGATCAGCAGGATCGACTCCGGCGCGTGCCGCGCGAGCGCCGGCACGATGGCCCGGAAGAGGGCGACGTTCCGCTGGAGCAGGTTCAGGCGGGACTCCCCGGGGATCTGCCGCGCGCCGGCGGTGACGATGCAGAGGTCGGACCCGGCGGCGACGGCGTAGTCGACGGAGGCCGAGATCCGGGTGCGGGGGAGGAAGGCGGCGGCGTGCTGGAGGTCGAGCATCTCGCCGCGGAGCTTGTCGGGCTTGGCGTCGATGAGGGCGAGCTCGTCGGCGAGGTCCTGGGTGAGGATGGTCTGGGCGATGGCCATGCCGACGTTGCCGACGCCGACGACGGCGATCTTGGTGTGGCGCTTGGTGGACGACGGCGGCGCGGTCTCCTGGATCGGCGTGAAGAAGGCCCGGCTCAGGTCCAGGCCGCCGGGGCCGAGGGAGGAAGACGACGGCGCCTTGTGCATTCTGCCCTCTCGCGAAATGGGAAACCGGGACGGCTGCGTGCGGCTGCGTGAGGATCTCGTCGCCGGAGGGTTGGTAGGGCAGTTCGATTTTTCAGAGTCCGGCTAAGGGAATGGTCGACCGGTCAAAAAGCCTCCTTTTTGGGAAGAGAGACGTAAAAGTGAGGAGACTAATTTACCCTTGGAATGAAATGAAATGGGTGGAAAGTGTATGAATTCATCTCTCATTTTCAATTTGTATCGTTGCGATTTTAACTCCTCAACCACGCCATCCGTTTTCTATGAATTGTCACTCCTTACATCTCGAGATTTTCTCTTATTCCAGCCTGGCCTAATGACGACCTTCAATAGAGGCAACGTCCGGACCTTTGGGATTTCTCGGACGGTTTTAATACTTAGAGGTAGAGCCGCGGACAAGCTTAATAAATATACTGTTCCAATATGAGGATACTAGGAGACAGGCCAAACCTTTAACCAACACCAAGGATCTGAGATAGGCCAAGAGATGGTAAATTTGGGTGAGTTGAGCAATTTTAAAAGAGCTAAATTTGCACTAATTCAAGGGGTTATGAAAGCTTTCCTCTCCTCTTTCTTTCTGTTATTGGTTATGAGTGGATGACTCAATTGGCACAAAGGTCAAACATAGATAATCAATTCAATCGCAAATCTGAATGAGTTATCTCCATATTATGTTCAAGCCGTGTTGACCCGTAGTGTCAAAAATTGTCACCTCTAATATCAAAATGTGAATAGATAAGTATGAGAGAATTTTCCATATTCTTGACATACTGTCTATTTTTCTTTTCCAATCACTTATTCCAGCTTTTGATATTTTATTCATGTCTCCCTTTCAAACATCTTGATCAAATTGATTACATTTATAAGTTCATCGTCGAACATGTCGGGTGTTATCAAATATATCGTTTTTTTTTTTTTTTTTTCAAATACTTTGTTGGCAAACCGTGTTAGTAAAATTTTCTTCTTTTTTCTTTCTTTTTAATAGGATCGTGTAATTGGTGGCGTGATGGTGGTGTGATGCATACAATTTCTTTTAGGCTCGAAGTAAAAGCTGATTTCGCCGATGGAACTAGGAATCCATCGCTGGGTTCTCAGGATAGATCATGGAATAAGCAGAAAACCGAGTCGCGAACCGAATTGGCAGTACCAGTATCAACGTTGCTGTTTCTACTTTCCCAGAAAAGAAGAAGGACAATTTGGCTGAAGGACATAAGAAGGAAATCCATTCATACATTACAGCAGTGCATGGAGACCTTCCGTCACAGCCTCGAGGACTCTCGGAAGGTTCTCGTTCTTGATGGACGGTTTCATAGGATCTCACAACAACGTGACCGGACCCAAGTACATAGAGATGTCTCATAACAGGAAAATAACCATAGGAATAGTCGAAGTCCATGTTTGATTTATTATGCAGAGCGTGCTAGTTTTGCTTGCTGACCAACCAGAAGCTGCTGGTTTGGAGGCTCACCCGCTAGCAAGCTGAAGCCCCTCAAAGTCCAAGGCCCTCCCTGGTAGCTCAGTTATGGACGAAGGACTTTGCAGATGCCCAAGCTAGCCCGCCATTGACATGGAAAGAGCCGCGTGGCTCTAACACTACGTCGTGCCTGCCTCTATTTACAGTTTCCCCCCGTCCCACTCAAAAACCAGAGGTGAACAGGCCACCTCCTCGCACCTGTCCCCTGCAAAATATGAAAAGAGAAAGGAGGATATATCGATCAGGCTCTCAGCAATTGTCACGATACTTGTTATCATATGAGCCGATTTACTAAATCCAAAGATATTGTGGAACAGCGGAGCATGCTAAGGATACAAAATTACAAGCATATGGCGACTTAAAAAGGTGCTTTACTCGGTGCAGGGCTCTGTATTCTATCCTCATGGATGCCGGTTTTGAGAAACTTGTCTCTGATTGAGAGCAAGTCCCGTGCAACTCCATTCATGTCCTTCCTGTCTTTTGGTGATTCTGCTGAGCAAATTAATCCGATCTCAAAAACCGATATCAGACATTCAGCTTGGTCGATTCCACAGTCTCTCCATATCCCCTCCTTGTCCATGCTTTCGCCTACTTCCCCACAGAAAATCGACTGATCCAAAATCCCCATTGCTCGCTTTGACAACACTGACTTGACGAACTTCTGAAGGTTAAAATTCTCTTTAAATATGTTGTCTGTTGGTCGTCTTCCAGTGAACATCTCTAACAAGAGAATTCCGAAACTGTACACATCCCCACTTGTTGATGGACGAACGCCCATTCCATATTCTGCCAGTCCAGAAAAAGTTCCTGTTAGCTCGATTACTCTACAAGGTCATTGAAAATCTTTTGATTTTGTGGATGTAAATGTAATTGTGATCTTTAGAGCCGTACCTGGAGCAATGTAACCCATGGTTCCCTGAAAAGCAGAGGAGCTAGGATGACCCGAAAAGATGTCTTTGTTAGAATGGAAAATGAGCCTCGACAATCCAAAATCACTGATGTGAGCTGTGAAATCATCATCGAGAAGAATGTTGCTTGGCTTCAGATCACAGTGGATGATTGGAGTTGGGCACTGGTGGTGAAGATAATCCAAAGCAGAGGCCACATCGATCGTGATGTTCAATCTTTGCAGGAAGCTCAAAGGTTTGAATTGCATGTGTTCGTCGTTTGGGTGCAACCAAATGTCCAAGTTGCCATTTACCATGAACTCGTATACCAAGGCTTTGAACTCATTACGATGGGAGTCGATGCTCGAACAAGCAGTCAAGATCTTAACAAGGTTACGATGCCGAATGCTGCTGAGTGCTTTGCATTCGGCCAAGAAGCCCTTGAAAGCTCCTTTCTGCTGGAGATTCAAAACCTTGATGGCCACAATTTTTCCGTCGGGACCAAGAGTTCCTCTGTACACATTGCCAAAACTACCTGAACAAGAGTTAAAAATTATTGCGGTCATGCGACGTGGTACTACTGTATGAACTATGAAGTGTGTTCTCTGTACTCCTTTGTTGTGGTTAAATGTTCATCTACATATAAAGATTACCTGAACCAATCAATTTGCTTGAACAGAATCCGTCAGTAGCTTTGAATAGAGCATCATAGGAAATTCTCTCGTGAAAATGGCCGAAGGAGCAGGTAGGCAGATGTTCCTTCTTCGCGTTTCTCAACCAGAAAAGAGATATTAAGGACAGTAGTGCCACTGCACAAGAAGCACAAATGATTATGTCCACCACCCAATTCGAAGGTCTATGCTTTATCGATCTCGGGAACGATTTTGCTGGACATGAAGGCAAACGCAGTTCAGGTATGCCCCCACATATCTCTCGGTTGCCGTCAACTTTGAAGGCACTAGTGTTTCCAAATATCCCACGTAAAGGTACTTCGCCTTCAAGATTGTTGAAAGACAGATTCAAGAATTGCAGCGACGACGACAAGTTAACCAAAAACTCTGGGATTTGCCCTGACAGGTTGTTATTGGAAAGGTCGAGAAAACGGATGCCTTTTAACCCCTCGAACTGAGGAATGGGTCCTCGAAAATGGTTCGACCGCATATACAGCTCTTCGAATCCCAAACAGTTGCCCAAAGTTGTAGGAATCTCACCTGAAATTTGATTGTATGAAACGTCGAGAGAAATGAGGTTCTTTAAGTTTCCAACATCAGGCGGCAGGGGCCCAGACAAAGAGTTGTCAGATACATCCAAAAGTATTATGAGGGAGGACGGTCTGATCATGTGGCTAGGAATGGTCCCGGTGAATTTGTTATGAAAGAGGTCTAGAATTTGCAGGGACTTGCAGTCGCCGAGGCTCAAAGGTATGCTTCCTTCTAAGCTGTTGTTGTGCAAGTACAGATGCCACAGACCGGTGATGTTACCCATGGTCGAAGGTATGTGTCCAGTCAACTTGTTTTGGCCCAAATTCAAATTTTGCAAGTTTGATAGCCTCCCAATAGACATTGGAATGTTGCCTGTTAGCATGTTATCGTCCATAAATAATTCATGTAGACTAAAGAGGTTTGCAATTGCTTCAGGAATTCTCCCACGAATTCTGTTTCCCGACAGTAGTAGCTGATTCAGTTGGGATGAGAAGTTACCAACAGAAACAGGCAGCTCGCCTTTGAACTGGTTATATTCTAAATCCAGCATTTCAAGGTTGCTGCAGTTGGCCAAATCAGCAAGGAAACTTAGACTGTCGGTTGCGCTGCTTCCGAGAAAATTAGACCGAAGGCTGAGCCAGCTCAAGTTCTGAAGCCCTCCGAAGCTGGCCGGGACATGTCCACTGAAGTTATTGATGGGGATATCAATTTCTGCTAAGTTCGTGACGTTGGAGAGTGAATCGGGAATGGGACCCGTGAACTGATTAGCTCCCAGATATAAAATTTGCAGATTCGGAAGCAGAAGGCCTATCTCTCTCCTGATAATACCAGAGAACAGGTTATTGTACAAACTTATGGAATTGAGGGAGGACAAGTTGTAAAGAGCAGAGGGAAAGCCACCTATCAGCTGGTTTTCATCAGCCTCGAATTTTTTAAGCCTCGTTTGGCCTATAGAAATGGGAACTCCTCCTGTCAGGTTGTTGCTCCATAGATAAAGCTCTTCGAGGTTGGAAAGGTTTCCGATGGAAGCAGGGATTGGTCCTATGAGATTGTTGTTCGGAAGGGAGAGCGTCTGGAGTTTCGACAGTGACCCCAATTCGGAAGGAATGGGATTGTGGAGACGATTATAGTAGAGCTTGAGAGTCACGAGGCTAAGACACAAGGAGAGATTTCTAGGAATTCCACCTCCTAAGGTGTTGTTGCTCATGATCAGGTTTTTAAGCCTGAACAAGCGCCCGATTTCAGGAGGAATGAAACCATGGAAAGAGTTGTTTGCGAGGTTCAGGTATCGGAGGAACGAAAGGTTTCCGATATAAGGGGACACGGTCCCAGCCAGATCTCGTCCATCTAGGTTCAAGGCAGTGACCCGTTGGTGTCTGAAACCACAAGTGACTCCAGCCCATCGGCAGAAATGGAGGGAATCATTCCAGGAGGCCAAGGTTCCTGCAGAATCATCTGTTAAGAGGGACCTGAACTCTTGCAGAGCAATTTTATCGGTCTCATTCCCTGGAGCGCTACAAGAAGCGAAGCTCGTGATCATGAGCTCCAGGATCAAGACAGCAGGGAAGGCGACTGAACAGAAATGGCTCGAACTCATTTTCGGGTTCGCTAGTGTCAGTGAGGAGATGCTGAGATAGCTATGATGGTGCCTCGCTTGAGTTCCATTTATAGAGAAGTCCACAGAAGCGAGCTTGGAAGTTGAAAGCATCGAAACTTAATTAGCCGACTGCATGGTCACGATTGGGAACCCTGGATTAGGCCCTGTCTTCAATCATTCCGGGGACGACGCTGACACCTCTTCTAGCACTTGACTTGACCTGAACGTTGAGAGTACATCTAGCGGCACTTGACTTGACTTGCTTGAATCTTAAATAGGGCTGCAACTTGGCTCGAATTTGAATTCGTCATTCGTGAGGCCAAGGGCACACGAGTTGATCGGTTCCATTCGTTGAGAACTTTCTCCGAATTCTCCAATCTCGATTAGGGTTTCATTCTCCATTTGTATTGTTAACACCTAAATTTTGGCGATCTAGTCATTTATTTATTGCATAAAAATTAGGGATTAATTTTACCCCTAAAAAAATTAAATTAAATTACGTAGCATATAGTTTTAGGAGCATTTTTTTTTTTTTTTTTTTTGCGTTTGCTTTGAGTCGTGACAGATGGGTTTAAATTGATAGTTTTGAGCTTTAATTTGACAAGTTGAGTAAGCCCACGAAGAGAGAAAATTAGCCCAAGCCTGTTTTTTTGATGACCGAAGATTATCTTGTGAATAGTGGAGATTTGATATTTTCGGTGATATGACGTGAATTTTTCAATATTCTCGAGGAGATATTACGAGCTCATTTTTATAAGATTTAAAATTTGATAAAAATCCTATTACAATCTCGAATATTTGGCAATATGTGATAAAATCAGTGAAGCATATCCCCGAGGAGATCTTCGTGTATGTTGATAAAAACCCCATTCTTGGCCTATAAAAGGGACTCGCTAAGAGACAAATTAAGAGGGGGCCACACAATTGAGATACACGGCCACAAAAAGAGAGAACTCACTGGTCAAAGTCAACAAGGAGGGGGGTTTGCTTATTTGAAAGAGAGAGACGCACTAGAGACGAGGTGGCTACCATCGTGAGAAAAGTCTTATGTTCTTCTCGTAGGTTCTAAAAGTCTACATGATGAAGACACGAAGATGAGCAACCAGCGTCCATAAGCAAAAGGAGAAAAAAAAAGACAAGTAGGTGCTCAGAGAGGCGTGTAAAGTGCTAAGTGCGCCAAATAATCGCGTACCCGCACGCGGATATGGTGGGGTCAAAGTCAACAAAGAGGGGGATTTGCTTATCTGAAAGAGAGAGATGCACTAGAGACGAGGTGGCTACCATCGTGAGAAAAGTCTTATGTTCTTCTCGTAGGTTCTAAAAGTCTACATGATGAAGACACGAAGATGAGCAACAAGCGTCCATAAGCAAAAGGAAAAAAAAAAAAAGACAAGTAGGTGCTCAGAGAGGCGTGCAAAGTGCTAAGTGCGCCAAATAATCGCGTACTCGCACGCGGGTATGGTGGGGTCAAAGTCAACAAGGAGGGGGGTTTGCTTATCTGAAAGAGAGAGACGCACTAGAGACGAGGTGGCTACCATCGTGAGAAAGTCAACAAGGAAGGGGGTTTGCTTATCTGAAAGAGAGAGACGCACTAGAGACGAGGTGGCTACCATCGTGTAGGTGCTCAGAGAGGCCTACATGATGAAGACATGAAGATGAGCAACAAGCGTCCATAGTGGTAAGTGCGCCAAATAATCGCGTACCCGCACGCGGGAACGGTGGGGTCAAAGTCAACAAGGAAAATAATCGCGTACCCGCACGCAGGGTCAAAGTCAACAAGGAAGGGGGTTTGCTTATCTGAAAGAGAGAGACGCACTAGAGACGAGGTGGCTACCATCGTGTAGGTGCTCAGAGAGGCGTGCAAAGTGCTAAGTGTGCCAAATAATCGCGTACCCGCACGCGGGTATGGTGGGGTCTAGCCCCACCCAATCACTCCTTGATGTACAAAAGGAAACCCTTCATTTATAAGTTGCGACACTTCCTCCCACTTTTCCTATGTGGGACAAGGAAAAAACACTCAGTTTGTTTTGACAAACAAACCTCCAACAGGTGACACGTTGGTGTCTGTTACCACAAGTGACTCCAGTCCATTGGCAGAAATGGAAGGAATCATTCCAGGAGGCCAACGTTCCTGCATAATCATCTGTCAAGAGGGACCTGAATTCTTGCAGAGCAATTTTATCGGTCTCGTTCCCTAGAGCGCTACAGGAAGCGAAGCTTGCAATCACCAGCTCCAGGATCAAGATGGCAGGGAAGGTGACTGAACAGAAATGGCTCAAACACATTTTTGGGTTTACTAGTGTCCGTGAGGAGATGCTGGGATAAGTATGGTGGTACCTGACTTGATCTGAAACATTCCATTTATAGAGAAGGCCACAGGAGCTTGGAACCATCGAAACCTTGAATAGGCCGCAGGAAGATCAGATTCAATCAATCGGATCCCTTGCCGATGCTATCCACAGATTGAATCATTTCGGGGAGGACACGCTGAGACATCCACTGGCACTTGACCTGAATGTTTGGAGTATAGAAAGTGTCGGAGTGCGTGAATCTTAAGAAGCAATCATGAAAGTGTTGAACTACTGCTTCGAGCGTGGAGCCTGAGAGGAGATAAAAAAACAGAGAGAGGGTGTGAGACCGAGCGAACAGGGGAGAAGGAAAGGCAAAAAGGGTTGCAACTTGGTAGTCCCGATTCAAAGGCTGAATGTTATTGGAATTGGCCCAAATTTGAGTATGTTGTTTGTGAGACAGAGGGCCCATGAGTTGATCAGTTTCGTCCTTTGAGAACCGTCTTCATCCTCCATTTGTATTAATTCACCTTTGTAGTGATGGAAACACCGTTGTGCTATTGATGTTGTGTCTCTAGTGTGTATTTAGAGAAGAACTTTATGTATCCTACTATTCTTGATAATTAGTGAAAGTTTGTGGGCCGTCCATGATTTTTCCCACTTTAGGTTTTCCACATAAAATCTCGGTATTGTTGTTGGTTTTGTCTCATTTATAATTCAGGGTTACATTTACTTATTGCGCAATTGTATCAACTGGTTGTTGCTAAAGTTAAGTCGATTTCTATCGGTTTAGTTTTTGGGGAGATACTAATCTTGGATTGGGTCGATTCTTGGTGAAATTTTGATCTTGGATTGCGTTATATTCACTTATTGTGAAGTTATAATATCTGTGGTGTCCTTTTCCCTTTAATCTGTCGTCCGCCAGCATCACTCACTTTCAACCGACCTCTGGTCATGAGGCAATAAATGAAAGATGATTCATACGTGAAGATGATTCCCATAAGGCAGAGGATGTTGATCTTTCGAGTGCATGATTGAAGAAAGCATAATTAAAACATCCGATAGAATCTTCGCTCTTTCTACTCTGTTAAAATGTCGGCTTCAATTGATCTTGTTCTTTACAGGAGCCTACAGACGATTTAGCAAGAGTTCTCATCACAAGTGGGGGGGCAGCCCCAATTTCGTTGCTACAATGTTAGAGGGAACAACATTAATCAGTACTTACTCTAATCACCATAACTAGACTAGACTTTAAGATATTCAGACAATTGCAAGAAAGCAGACCTTAATACAGCTATTACCATATGAAGCTAGAGCTCGAGTTCTCATCACTTGTGCCTGTTCTTCATCAGTTTGCTCTGACCAGAGCTCGAGCTCAGGGCCCATGCCTCCCATCACTGATGGAGTTAATGAAACCAACCACCAAATTTTCTCCATTTGACTGGCGCTGAAAGAAGAAAAATATTCACTAGAGCGAAAGAGACGCTGAAGGACTCCGAAACTTGCGGACAATGGACTCGAAGCTCGGGTGCGACGGACTTGAAGCTTGCGGATGATGGGAACTAAGAAAGAAGACATGATGACAGACTGAAGCTCGCGAGGAACAGGCGAGTAGCGGCTAGGACCGGGTGAGGAGAGGGTCAGAGCCATTTGCTTGAGCAGCGGAGAAGAAAGAAAACGTGAAAAATTGAAGGAAGAACCATATGCCAATTCAATTTGGTGATTTTCTTCATTTTTTACCTAATCTTAAATTTCTGACAAAATTGCCCCAGTACTAATTGTCGGAAAAATGTCTGCCGGTGACTATAGACCCTTATTTAAGATTGACTTGATCACTTAAAGACCTTATTTGAAATAAAAGCTACGTTTAGTCACTTTATAAGAAAATGATTTGACTTCGAGCCATTTTTTGAAATTTTTCTTAGAGTTTAGAATGTCGTTCTATTTTAGAAAATTATGAGAACTTTATTTGGGAATTCATGTATCAACATCTAAATATTGTGAAAACTTTAAAAATAAAATAAGATTGATGTGCTTGAACCATTTGTTTTGTATTAAATAAAAATTAAAAAGCCAATCCAGATAGGCGTTCTGGCCTTGGTGCTTATACCTTCCCCTAGCGGATGAATGAATATAGCACGAAACAATACGTTTACATTGGAGGTGATCGGTAATCGGAAATTGCCGACTAAGGACTATTTCAAAAAAATTGAAATTGGGAATCGTCTATTAGTTTCATGGGCCCACTCAGGAACAAGACCTGTCCGATTTCCGAATTGGTCCATGGAACCGGTCGAAATATCCTTAACAAATTCATTCCCGAGTGTTTTGAACAATTGACAGGTGCAACTTCAATCCAGATTGGCGTCATTAGCTTTTGAAAGCCATTGTGACTCGCCTCACTAGAATTGCTTTGGACCACAAGCCAATCCTCCTCAACGCCAATGGTAAACAATTCCTTGGCCCATCATCTCCTTTCAGAGTTGTAGAATGTTTGACCAAAGACGCCTCTTGCACCCAAGTTATTTGCTTGGTCATGGGACACACCCTTTAGAGGTTCCCCTATTTTTCATCCAGCCCATAGAATCCAACTCGCTAAAAAGAGCTCTCAAAAACTGAAATTGAACTCACTTTAGTCATCTCCAGGCTCTAATATAGCACATAGATGGTCTATATAAAATTTTTTTTTTTTTAAAAAAAAAAGTTATATATATGTACCCATCTGATTTGGGTGGGCAATTTCACACCTGTTTGCCGATTCTAGGTAGATATGGTTCAGTTTTGGACAATTCTCGATTCTTTCACACCTCTAATTTACGTGTCTTGCATTTATATTTTTTCTTTAAAAATGCAATCCAATGTGGTTAATCTAATAAACTTCTTATATATTTGGGTGATTAGTCTAGTGGTGAAAGGATCACATATCTCTTACGAGATCTTTGATTTACGACACGAGCGAGCCTTTGAACGGCTCATGCTACGATACCTAACTGCTGCATATCTGGTGTAGAAGGACTTCTTGATTGATATCATGTTGATCGGGCTGCATCCATGGGCTCACTAATTTTCGATCTTTAGATCAGGGTAGTAATTTTGGCCCAAACCAAATGTCCTTTAGCGCATGGAGAATCATTATGATGGGGCCCAAAGATAACTACTGGTATTGATAGTCTCTCCCCCACCTTGTTCATTATTATTGATGCAATCGAGTTATTCCGTTAATATTGTTCAACTTGGCTAAAGAAAAATACTAATGTGACTTTTTAAATATTTTCTCTCACATACTTGACGATGATGTAGCTAAAACACAAAATATAAAGCTAAAACAACATCGTTCCAAAATCTGATTTTAATAAAAATTTTGTTTAAATTAAACGAGAATTAAGTTAAAATTATAAATAAATAAAAAAAGACAAGAAGAAGAATAGCCAGGCAGCACTTACCCAAAAAAAAAAAAAAAAAAAAAAAGAATAGCCAGGCAGCGAGGGCTTCATTATATGTCAGTCAAGTTAGGTGGAGTTTTGATTACACCAATTTGATAAATTTTAGGATTTTTTTGTAATTTTTGTATGTTTTAGTACTTAATTACAATTTCGTGACAAGTTTTAGGATTTTTATTGAATATGTTTTTTTTTTTTTTTTTTAAAAAGAAGAAGAAGGAAAAAGTAGCTCCTTTCGAATTTAATTTAGGTCCTTCAAGAATAAACTATTTTCAGTAAAGCCCCTCCGTTAACCACCAAAACAAAAAAAAAAAACATGGTGGAAGCGAGCTCTCAAGTCAAGCAGACGGGGAAGATCACCGAATACCAGAGAACAATGGAGGCGCGGGATGACCTCGAGCTCTCTCTCCTCTCCAGGGCCTTCTCTTCCTCCCCCTTCTCCATCTCTCCACCTCCCGTCGCAGGCAGCAGCAGCGGCACCTTGGCCCTCTCCAGATAGCCCTCATCGTCGCTCAGCGTCGTAGCTACTGATACTGGCACCGAATCTCGCCTCTTGGCGATTCTCACAAGCAATGGCGTCGTGGACTTTGCTTTCAAGAGAGTTCTAGGGATTACTACAATCAATCATAATAGAAACATTGAACAACCTCAGATTTGACACCTGTGAGTATTCGCATTGAAACTTGAGACGAAGTACTTATACATTAATACTCATAAATCTATAATTAGATTTGAGAGAAAAGCTCCCAAATCTAAAATAGGGAGAGCAAAGCTCCCAGATCAATAGCAGATTTGGATTAATTGGTGCAATTTTGAATAATTTGGAGAGCTAAATTTGCACTAGTTTAAGGGGTTCAAAAACTTTGCTTTGGTCTTTCTGTGTTCTTGATTACGAGTGATAGACTCAATTGACACAGAGGTAACACATAAAGAATTGGTTAATTGCAAACCCAAACGAGTTATCTCGGATGTTATGTTCGAGTCGTGTTTAACCGTCTTGTTAAAAATTATCATCTCTAATTTCAAAATGTGAATGGATAAGTATGAGAGTATCTATCATGTTCCAACATAATCTTTATTTTTCTTTTCCAATCAATAATTCTGGCTATTGATATTCTATTCATATCTCCTATTCACATATTTTGGTCAAATTGATTACATTTATATGTTCATTATCGAATATGTCGGGTGTCGTCCAATATATTATTCTAAATAATAAAAATTCAAATACTTTGCCGCAATCCATGTTAGTAAAATTTTCTTTTTTTGAATAAACTCGTTTAACGGATGACGTGATGCATGCAATATCTAATCCTTTTCTATAGATCGAAAAGAATAACCGGCGATTATTTACTACTCAAATTTGCCCATAAACTTCCATAGACTAACCCCTTAAAAGGAATTGACCCACTAAATTGGAAAGGATAGAAGTAAAAGCTGTTCTCAATTATGGAACTAGGAATCCATCGCTGGGTTCTCAGGATAGATCATGGAATAAGCAGAAAATCAAGTTGTCGCGGAACCGAATTGGCCGTATCAGTATCAACGTTGCTGTTTCTACTTTCCCAGAAAAGAAGAAGGACAATTTGGCTGAAGGACATAAGAAGGAAATCCATTCATACATTACAGCAGTGCATGGAGACCTTCCGTCACGGTCTCGAGGGCTCTCGGAAGGTTCTCGTTCTTGATGGACGGTTTCATAGGATCTCACAACAACGTGACCTGACCCAAGTATATAGAGATGTCTCATAACAGGAAAATAACCATAGGAATAGTCCAAGTCCATGTTTTATTTATTATGCAGAGCGTGCTAGTTTTGCATGCTGACCAACCAGAAGCTGCTGGTTTGGAGGCTCACCAGCTAGCAAGCTGAAGCCCCTCAAAGTCCAAGGCCCTCCCTGGTAGCTCAGTTATGGACGAAGGACTTCGCAGATGCCCAAGCTAGCCCACCATTGACATGGAAAGAGCCGCCTGGCTCTAACAAGCTACGTCGTGCCTGCCTCTATTTACAGTTTCCCCCCGTCCCACTCAAACACCGGAGGTGGAACAGGCCACCTCCTCGCACCTGTCCCCTGCAAAATATGAAAAGAGAAAGGAGGATATATCGATCAGGCTCTCAGCAATTGTCCCGATACTTGTCATCATATGAGCCGATTTACTAAATCCAAAGATACTGTGGAACAGCGGAGCATGCTAAGGATACAAAATTACAAGCATATGGCGACTTAAGAAGGTGCTCTACTCGGTGCAGGGCTCTGTATTCTATCCTCATGGATGCCGGTTTTGAGAAACTTGTCTCTGATTGAGAGCAAGTCCCGTGCAACTCCATTCATGTCCTTCCTGTCTTTTGGTGATTCTGCTGAGCAAATTAATCCGATCTCAAAACCGATATCAGACATTCAGCTTGGTCGATTCCACAGTCTCTCCATATCCCCTCCTTGTCCATGCTTTCGCCTACTTCCCCACAGAAAATCGACTGATCCAAAATCCCCATTGCTCGCTTTGACAACACTGACTTGACGAACTTCTGAAGGTTAAAATTCTCTTTAAATATGTTGTCTGTTGGTCGTCTTCCAGTGAACATCTCTAACAAGAGAATTCCGAAACTGTACACATCCCCACTTGTTGATGGACGAACGCCCATTCCATATTCTGCCAGTCCAGAAAAAGTTCCTGTTAGCTCGATTACTCTACAAGGTCATTGAAAATCTTTTTATTTTGTGGATGTAAATGTAATTGTGATCTTTAGAGCCGTACCTGGAGCAATGTAACCCATGGTTCCGTGAAAAGCAGAGGAGCTAGGATGACTCGAAAAGATGTCTTTGTTAGAATCGAAAATGAGCCTCGACAATCCAAAATCACTGATGTAAGCTGTGAAATCATTGTCGAGAAGAATGTTGCTTGGCTTCAGATCACAGTGGATGATTGGAGTTTGGCTCTGGTGGTGAAGATAATCCAAAGCAGAGGCCACATCGATCACGATGTTCAATCTTTGCAGGAAGCTCAAAGGATTGAATTGCATGTGTTCGTCGTTTGGGTGCAACCAAACATCCAAGTTGCCATTTACCATGAACTCGTATACCAAGGCTTTGAACTCATTACGACGGGAGTCGATGCTCGAACAAGCAGTCAAGATCTTAACAAGGTTACGATGCCGAATGCTGCTGAGTGCTTTGCATTCGGCCAAGAAGCCCTTGAAAGCTCCTTTCTGCTGGAGATTCAAAACCTTGATGGCCACGATTTTTCCGTTGGGACCAAGAGTTCCTCTGTACACATTGCCAAAACTACCTGAACAAGAGTTAAAAATTATTGCGGTCATGCGACATAATACTACTGTATGAACTACGAAGTATGTTCTCTGTACTCATTTGTTGTAGTTAAATGTTCATCCACATAAAAGATTACCTGAACCAATCAATTTGCTTGAACAGAATCCGTCGGTAGCTTTGAATAGAGCATCATAGGAAATTCTCTCTCGAAAATGGCCGAAGGAGCAGGTAGGCAGATGTTCCTTCTTCGAGTTTCTCAACCAGAAAAGAGATATTGAGGACAGTAATGCCACTGCACAAGAAACACAAATGATTATGTCCACCACCCACTTCGAAGGTCTATGCTTCATCGATCTCGGGAACGATTTTGCTGGACATGAAGGCAAACGCAGTTCAGGTATGCCCCCACATAGCTCTCGGTTGCCGTCAACTTCGAAGGCACTAGTGTTTCCAAATATCCCACGTACAGGTACTTCGCCTTCGAGATTGTTGAAAGACAGATTCAAGAATTGCAGCGACGACGACAAGTTAACTAAAAACTCTGGGATTTGCTCTGACAGGTTGTTATTGGAAAGGTCGAGAAAACGGATGCCTTTTAACCCCTCGAACTGAGGAATGGGTCCTCGAAAATGGTTCGACTGCATATACAGCTCTTCGAATCCCAAACAGTTGCCCAAAGTTGTAGGAATCTCACCTGAAATTTGATTGTATGAAACATCGAGAGAAATGAGTTTCTTTAAGTTTCCAACATCGGGTGGCAGGGGCCCAGACAAAGAGTTGTGAGATACATTCAACCATATTAAGAGGGAGGACGGGCTGATCATGTGGCTAGGAATGGTCCCGGTGAATTTGTTATGACAAAGGTGTAGATCTTGCAGGGACTTGCAGTCGCCGAGGCTCGAAGGTATGCTTCCTTCTAAGCTGTTGTTGTACAAGTATAGGCTTATCAGACCGGTGATGTTACCTATGGTCGAAGGTATGTGTCCAGTCAACTTGTTTTGGCCCAAACTCAGAGATTGCAAGTTCGATAGCCTCCCAATAGACATTGGAATATTGCCTGTTATCATGTTATCGTCCATAGATAATAGATGTAGACTAAAGAGGTTTGCAATTACTTCAGGAATTCTACCACGAATTCTGTTTCCCGACAGTAGTAGCTGATTCAGTTGGGATGAGAAGTTACCAACAGAAACAGGCAGCTTGCCTTCGAACTGGTTATGTTGAAAATCCAGCATTTCAAGTTTGCTGCAGTTGGCCAAATCAGCAAGGAAACTTAGACCGTCGGTTGCGCCGCTTCTTAGAAAATTAAAGCCAAGGTTGAGCCAGCTCAAGTTTTGAAGTCCTCCGAAGCTGGCCGGGACACGTCCGGTGAAGTTATTGCTGGGGATATCAATTTCTGCTAAGTTGGTGACGTTGGAGAGTGAATCGGGAATGGGACCTGTGAACTGATTAGATCCCAGATATAAAATTTGCAGATTTGGAAGCAGAAGGCCTATGTCTCTCCTGATACTACCAGAGAACTGGCTTTGGGTCAAAATTATGGTATTGAGGGATGACAAGTTGTAAAGAGCAGAGGGGAAGCCACCTATCAGCTGGTTTTCACCAGCCTCGAAAATTTTAAGCCTCGTTTGGCTTATAGAAATGGGAACTCCTCCTGTCAGGTTGTTGCTCCATATATTAAGCTCTTCGAGGTTGGAAAGATTTCCGATGGAAGCGGGGATTGGTCCCATGAGATTGTTGTTCGGAAGGGAGAGCTTCTGGAGTTTCGACAGTGACCCAAATTCGGAAGGAATGGGATTGTGGAGACGATTATAGTCGAGCTCGAGAGTCACGAGGCTAAGACACAGGGAGAGATTTCTAGGAATTCCACCTCCCAAGGCGTTGTGGCTCAAGATCAGGTTTTTAAGCCTGAACAAGCGCCCGATTTCAGGAGGAATGAAACCATGGAAAGAGTTGTTTGCAAGGTTCAGGTATCGGAGGAACGAAAGGTTTCCGATATAAGGGGACACGGTCCCAGCCAGATCTCGTCCATCTAGGTTCAAGGCGGTGACTCGTTGGTGTCTGAGACCACAAGTGACTCCAGCCCATCGGCAGAAATGGAGGGAATCATTCCAGGAGGCCAAGGTTCCTGCAGAATCATCTGTTAAGAGGGACCTGAACTCTTGCAGAGCAATTTTATCGGTCTCGTTCCCTGGAGCACTACAAGAAGCGAAGCTCATGATCATGAGCTCTAGGATCAAGACAGCAGGGAAGGCGACTGAACAGAAATGGCTCGAACTCATTTTCGGGTTCGCTAGTGTCACTGAGGAGATGCTGAGATAGCTATGATGGTGCCTCGCTTGACCTGAAACGTTCCATTTATAGAGAAGGCCACAGGAGCGAGCTTGGAAGTTTAAAGCATCGAAACTTAATTAGCCAACTACACTGTTACGATTGGGACCCTGGATAGGCCCTGTCTTGAATCAGTCCGGGGACGACGCTGAGACCTCTTCTAGCACTTGACTTGACCCGAACGTTGAGAGTACATCTAGCGAGCTTGGAAGTTGAAAGCATCGAAACTTAATTAGCCGACTACACGGTTACGATTGGGAACCTTGGATAGGCCCTGTCTTGAATCATTCCGGGGACGACGCTAAGACCTCTTCTAGCACTTGACTTGACCTGAACGTTGAGAGTACATCTAGCGGCACTTGACTTGACCTGAACGTTGAGAGTATATCTAGCGGCACCTGACTTGACTTGCTTGAATCTTAAATAGGGCTGCAACTTGGCTCGAATTTGAATACGTAGTTCATGAGGCCAAGGGCGCACGAGTTGATCGGTTCCATTCGTTGAGAACTTTCTCCGAATTCTCCCATCGTGATTGGGGTTTCATCCTCCATTTGTATTGTTGACACCTAAATTTTGGCGATCCAGTAATTTTTTTTATTACATAAAAATTAGGGATTAATTTTACCTTGAAAAAATTAAATTAAATTAGAATTAGAATTAAATTGCGTAGCATATAGTTTTAGGAGCATTTTTTTTTTTTTTTTTTTTTTTTTGCATTTGCATCAGACTCATGACAGATGAGTTTGAATTGGTAGTTTTGAGTTTTAATTTGACGAGTTGGACTAAGCTCACGAAGAGAACAAATTAGCCCAAGCCCATTTTTTTATAACCGAAGATTATCTTGTGAGAAGTGGAGATTTGATGTTTTCGGTGATATAACGGTGGATTTTTCAATATACGAGCTCATCTTTGTAAGATTTGAAATTTGATAAAAATCCTATTACAATTTTGAATCTTTGGCAATATGTGATAAAATTGATAAAGAATATTCGGCAGGAGATCTTCGTGAATGTTGATAAAATCCCGTTTTTGGCCTATGAAAAGGACTCGCTAAGAGACAAATTAAGAGGGGGCCACACAATTGAGATACACGGCCACAAAAAGAGAGAACTCACGGCCTCCCTGTGGGGGTCACATGGTAGGGAGAGTTCTTTTATGTTTGGGGTCAAAGTCAACAAGGAGGGGGGGACTCTCTCTTCGCCGGAAGAGCTTCTCTCTCTCCTTAGGGCAGAGCTTCATCCCTTCCTCCAATGGCTGCTAGCACAAAACCACTCCTGAACCCACCATGATTCTGAGGTCTGATGCTCGTTCCAGATGGATTCAAGAGCACGCCAGATCTGGTAAGTTGAACTCAAAACCCTAACCCTCAAAACCCAAATGCAAAACCTAGTTTCTCATTCCACCGAATCACCCAAATCACGACCCACGAACCAAAGCCGAGAGGCATAAATCGAGACGAACCAAAGCCGAGAGGCATAAAACGAGACCCACAAGGCAAAGCCGAGAATCCCCCTCACTTACCAGCGGTACCAATCAACCCATCCTCCATTGTTGAGGCAATCCCCATCTTCTTCCCCAAATCAGCAAATCCGAGCCCCCTTCAATCTAAAACAATAGGTCGACAAGCCTATCTCCTACACCCTGCTTGATCTGCAAATAGCGAGTTCTGCAAAACAAAATGGTAGGCGAGAGTGAGAATGAACTGAGGTTAGCAGCATTATGTAAAAGCCTGGGTTCGCTGTGGACAGAAAGTGACGTAGTTGAAGTATCCACTGAAATTCCTACCACAAAGAAGCAGGAATGCAACCTCACTCTTTTCGGTAAGCTGTTCTCCAGACCCAATGTTAATTTCCAAGCATTTACTACCGTCATGAAGAAGGCGTGGAAAGCAGATTCGGTAGAATGTCAGCAGAAAGCAGCAGGCCTTTTCTCATTTGTATTCAAATCTGAAGAGGAAAAAGAAAGGGTTCTGAAAACAGGACCGTGGTCCTTCTCGAGCAATCTTTTAGTTTTAAAACAATGTGAACCAGAAATACCAGAGCATTGCTATGACTATTCTTGTTGTGCCTTCTGGGTTCACATAGAAGGAATACCACCAGGATGGTTTAGAGAGGATGTGGTAGCTGACTTGGCTGAAAGATTGGGTCGAGTTGTAGAAATACAAATGGAAGCAAAAGGGAATGGTCCCTACAGAGCAGGGAAGGTGAAAGTGGAACTGGACTTGAATCTATCTCTGAAAACAGGAGCAATCCTGGATATCGGAACTAAAAAACTATGGGTGGAATTTAAGTACGAAAGACTTCCACATTATTGCTACTCATGTGGGAAAATCGGCCACTATGCAACCAATTGCGAGGAAATTCCTTATGAAAAGACTGAATGGGCAGAGAACAAGAAAGGGAAATACGGACCTTGGTTGAAAGCGGAGGTTCGTGACCATAGCCCTTATTGGGAAGCTTTCTATGGTCGACTAACAGCGCCTTCAGAGACTGATGAAGTCATTCCGGAAACGCCTGCAACAGCAAATGAAACGGAAATAGGAGTGAGAGGTGGTCGGGAATTACGGGGTGTTGTTATACGCAACAAGAAAAGAAATGATTGTCACTCCCCCGATGATACTCAAGAAGATGAGGTTATAGACCACAGCAACAAAGACAAAGGGAAACAGATAATGTGCATAGACTATCCCACAGCAAAAATCCAGCCAGAAAATAGCAAGCAGAAGAGAACTCTGAAGGCTCAGAAACCAAAAAAACAGAGGCGATCAGAAGATAATGCGCTGTTAATAGTTGATGAAATGGAGCTCTTAGAAACCCCAGTTCAGATTGTGAAGGAAGGGAACGACTGGGCTTTGGTGGCTAGCCCTAATAAGCCACCGAAGACATCATGAAGATCATAAGCTGGAATTGTCAGGGGCTGGGCAACCCCCTGACATTCCAGGAGTTGAGAGCCTTAGTAGCTCTCGAAAGGCCCGTTTTAGTCTTCTTAATGGAAACAAAAAACAGGGAGGTAATGGTGGAGCAGGTGGTTAAGCGCTTACAATTTGCAAACAAGATCGTAATGAATCCGGAAGGGCGAGCAGGAGGCTTGGTGTTAATGTGGAATGATGAAGTAGAGATACAAGTGCTTTATAGCAACAACAACCTCATTGACGTGGAATGTTATGATCTGTGTAGAGGAAGAAAGATGCACATCACTTTCACTTATGCCCCTACGAATTATGGGGAAAGACTTACTATATGGCAACAATTACGGGAGATCCAGGCACAAAATACACTTCCATGGGTCTGTTTGGGCGACTTTAACGAAATCTTATATGCATGGGAGAAGGTGGGAAAAAGGGTAGCTGACTATTATCGCATGGCAGCCTTCCGAGACCTATTGAACGACTGCTACCTAATGGACATCGAGAGCAAAGGATGCGCATACACATGGGCCAATAAAAGAGAAGGCGAGGAAATGGTTAAAAAACGGTTGGATCGTGCTTTGTGTACCATGGAATGGCGAGTGACTTTCCCCAATGCTGAGGTTTATGCGTTACCAGCCATAGGCTCTGATCATAGCCCAATCCTCCTTGTGCTCCATCCTGAACACCCGAAGAAGAAGAAGCAATTCAGGTTCGAAGCATACTGGACGGAAGAAACTGAATGCAGAGAAATCATTAAGCAAATATGGAGTGAAAGATTATTAAGTGTTAACAGCTTCACAGACAAAGTGCATCATGTGGCCAAACATCTTGAAAAATGGAGTCAGAAGAAATTCCCAAACGCCAGCAAACGCATTAAAGAGTTAAAGCAGCAACTCACAGCCCTTACAAATCAACATCCCGACAAATCCAGCAAACAAGAACAACAACAGGTGATAGAGCAAATTGAGAGGTTATGGCGCCAGGAGGAAAGGTATTGGGGAATTAGGGCACGAATAAATTGGCTGAAATGGGGCGACCAAAACACGAAGTATTTTCATGCTACCACAGTCCAGCGAAGACAGAGGAACAGGATAACTATGCTGAAGATCGATGATGATACATGGTGTAGAGAGCAGCATACGATCAAGCAACAAATTCTGGAATTCTACAAAACACTTTATGAAACAGTGGGTCCAAGGAATTTCAATCCGATTCTAGACCAGTGCCAAAGCCCTGTAAATGAGGAAATGAACAAAAAACTGCTGGAGAATGTGACGGTGGAAGAAATTAAAGAAGCAGTTTTCCAATTGGGGGCCTTCAAGGCTCCGGGACCCGACGGGTTAAACGGACACTTCTACCAACACTATTGGGAAGAGCTCCAGAATGAAGTCTGTCAAGTAGTTCAGAATTTCTTCGCAACAGGTACTTTTGATCCTACCAAAAACCAAACACATATAGTTCTTATCCCGAAAGTAACACATCCAGAAAGCATAGCCCAGTTCAGACCCATAAGTTTATGCAACTTTAGCTATAAAATTATTGCTAAAGTGATGGCGAACAGATTGAAGAGATGGCTTCCTCATATCATAACCCCTGAACAAAGCGCCTTTGTACAAGGAAGACAGATTCAAGACAATATATTCATTGTACAAGAGGTTATCCATCAACTCAGAATCAAGAAGAGGAAAAAGAAATTTCAAGCCATTTTAAAGTTAGACATGCAGAAAGCGTACGATAAAGTGGAGTGGGATTTTCTGAAGGCATGTATGCTGAAAATGGGCTTTCACACAAGATGGGTGAGTATGATTATGCATTGTGTTTCAACAGTGACTTTCAGTGTGAAAGTTAATGGGGAGCCCATGAAATATTTCTCGCCAACAAGGGGAATACGCCAAGGAGACCCGTTATCCCCTTATATGTTTGTTCTTGTGTCAAACGTGCTTTCATGGCTAATGCACAAAGCTATATCAGATGGGAGTCTAAAAGGGATTACACTGAACTCGCACTGCCCTACCCTATCACATTTACTCTTTGCTGATGACTCGATTTTCTTTCTGGATGGGACTTTAGTAGAATGCCAGAACTTTGCAGCAGTCCTAAATCAGTATTGTTTTGCCACGGGTCAATCAGTCAATCTCAACAAATCAGGGGTGAGTTTTAGCAGTGGCTGTCCTCTAATTCTACAAAGGAACTTGGCTCAACAACTAAGAGTTCCGATCATAGAAAAGACAGGGAACTACCTTGGTATACCAACGGATTGGGGAAAAACAAAGAAAGAAATGTTCGCTTGGATCTTAGCCAGAGTAAACATGAAGATGGCAGGGTGGAAAGAGAAATTTCTGTCCAAAGCAGGGAAAGAAACACTGATAAAAAGCGTAGTTCAAGCACTCCCTCAATACGCGATGTCGATATTTAAAGTTCCTATCTCCATATGCAGATCGATTGAAAGGAAAATAGCAAACTTCTGGTGGAAGCAAAAAGAAACTAGCAGCGGGTTACACTGGAAAAAGTGGGAAGATCTGAAAAAGAGAAAAGATGAAGGAGGTCTCGGATTTAGAGATCTTGTTAATTTCAATAAAGCGTTGTTGGCGAAACAGGCCTGGAGATTATCTCAGTCAACCACAGCATTATGGAGCAGAATACTTAAAGGGGTCTACTACCCAAATGGCGATATATGGAAGGCAGGTAAAGGGCATCGCCCTTCTTGGGGATGGAAGAGCATCATGGTGGGGAGAGAAACCATCGAAAAGGAGATCCAATGGCGGGTAGGCGATGGGAAGAAAATCACCATTCGAGAGGATAAATGGTTGGAATCTGGGGTTATAGGAGGTCCAGCAAACAGAGATGAACCCACAAAAGTAGCTGAATTGATTAACGAAACAACCAGAAGCTGGAAGGAAGCAGAAATCCATAACTTCTTTGAAAACAGAACAGCCAATGAAATATTATCTATCCCGTTAAGTCCCATCCCGGAAGAAGACTCCCTTGTATGGCGAGGTAACAAGTTGGGAAGATACACGGTGAAAAGCGGGTACAACAAGATAAACGCAGACAAAACAACAACAGATCAGAACAGAGCCTCAACATCATTCACAATCCCCCGAACCCTATGGACAGAGATCTGGAAATTAGCGATCCCCCCAAAAATTCGCACCTTTATATGGAGTATATGCCAAAACGCCATCCCAACAAAGGAGAATCTACACAAGAGAAAGATCTTACCTAATCCCCTTTGCTCGCTTTGCAACAATCAAGTGGAGACAACCGAGCATTTGTTCCTTCTCTGCAAATGGACAAGAGAGATATGGAAGGATCCACGGGTGAAAATCAAACATGACCCTTTACAAAACAGAATATCTCGCCTAGACAAATGGCTACTGGACAGTTTCGAAGAACAGGAAGACCTACCCGAGAAAGAGCTGCTTGCGATGATTCTCTGGTTTCTCTGGAAAGCACGCAACAATTCCATCTTCAGAGGGCTGCAACCGCAACCGCACACCATTGTCGACCTGGCGGAAGCCCACCTCCGAAATTACAGCAGATGGCATCCAAACGAAAGAAAGAAAAAAGCAGATCTGCACTTACCGAACCAGTGGAGGCCACCGGAGGAAGGAAAACTGAAGATGAACGTCGATGGGTCTTGGAAGCAGGGAGAAAAAACTGGATCAGTCGCTGGACTGTTGCGGGATCACGCCGGCCAAGTGATCGACGGCTTCGCGTGTACAGTACGAGCTTCATCGCCGATTCAGGTGGAAACCCTAGCGATTTTGCAAGGTTTGAAGAAGCTGGAAGAACTGCAACTGAGACCGAACCTGCACGTGGGAGAGATAGAACTCGGGCAAGTACATCAAACTGAAGTGGAGATCCAAACGGACTGTTTGACCGCATATCAAACCATCTTGGGCTGGGCTGAGATGCCATGGCAGGAGAAGCCCATAATAGACCAATGCAACCGCCTGCTTGCTAATTTACCACTTACGAAACTTAGCTACTGCTCCCGGAAGACTAACGCAGCTGCTGATCTACTAGCGAAGATGCAAAACAAGAAGTTATTGCCTCAAAATTGGAGGGCCTCCCCTCCAGCAGCAATTTCGGAGATCTTATTTTCAGATTATCAACTACTATCCTCTTGTAAGTACTGCATATTATGAAATGAAAGTACCTATCAGTTTCGACCAAAAAAAAAACAAGGAGGGGGGGGTGTTTTGCTTTTCTGAAGGGGTGCAGAGAGAGACGCAATAGAGACGAGGTGGCTACCATCGTGAGAAAAGTCTTATGTTCTTCTCGTAGGTTCTAAAAGTCTACACGATGAAGACACGAAAATGAGCAACAAATGGACCTGGGCAGGTCCTCAAAAGGCTCAAGGGGAAGCCCCCCATTGGAGGGAGAACCTCCTAGGGGTGAGAGTCCCCATGTGGGGCCCCGTATTCCCGTGGCTGGGAAGAAAAACAATTGCCCGCTTGGCTCGCCCGCCACAGCCCTAATCCTGCTTACAGGAGAAGGGAGGGAGGCCACACGGTGAGGGCGAAAAACCCGATACCTGCAAGCCGATACCAGGCCCAGGAGGGTGGTGAGTAACCTGATGATTCATAAGCAAAAGGAAAAAAAAAAAAAAAGACAAGAGAGTAGGTGCTCAGAGAGGAGACAAAAAGCACAACAAAAGAAGAGAGAAGTCTTATCTCTCCTTGGTCTCTGCACACATCCGACGCTTCACCAACGAGCTGCCCAGACTTGGCCCGACGTCTCCAATATTATTCATCAATTCAACGAAAGACGACAAAAAAAGAAGAAGAGAAATCCAGACGTAGAACAGCTTCAACGTCACGTAAGAACCAGGCCTTCCACTCTAGATTTCCTCCTGCCATCGTTGCTGGTCGCCCACAACCTATATAGCACCGACACGGACACGCGACACGACATAACACGCCGACACATCATTTCTTAAAAATAAATAATTTCGACACGTTCCGACACGTTACATATTAAATATATTTTATAATAAAAATAGCCTAGAATTAATTTACACGAAAAATATTAAATAATATCATTCATTATTTTAATTTGTTACAATAATACATTAAACTTAGAGGAAAAAAATATTGTTCAAAGAAAAATGCTGAAATGATATTTTTAAATTTATTTATTTATCATATATAGCATTTTTTATTACTTCTTTCATAGTAAAAGACTTTTTAAAAAAACAAAAACAATTCTAAAAAAACAAAACTGAAAAAAAAAAATTGACCCCGTGCGTGTATATTTATAGCATTTTTATTACTTCTTTTGTGTATATTTATATTTTAACCCCACAAGTATTAGAAATTTTTAAAATTGATCCCGTGCGTGTCGGAATCGCGTGTCGGAATTCTGGACTCGCGTGTCGGAGCGTGTCGGAGAGAGTTTACCACGTGTCGGATTTTTCAACACTCGTTGACCGCGTGTCGAAGTGTGTCGAACACGTGTCGGAGTGTTGGACACGACACGAAGGCTTCCAGAGAGTGTCCGTGCTACATAGCCCACAACACGTCTACCTGGTACAACGAACATCGGCAACTCCGGATCTTCAACGCCCCAAGCCATCACCGTGATCCGTGAAGCCACTGATTCGAGCCCTGTTGTGATCTCGTTCCTATCCACTCGTGAGTCGCAAAGACCCAAGCTCTGCCGTGCCGTCACCCGTTGAGCGGATTCCGTTCGGTTCAAATTTTTTTTTTTTGGTAAAGCCGTTCGGTTCAAATTTGGTAACATTATTTGCGAAATTAGGGAATTATCTTATCTAAATTTGATTTGGATATTTTATTGCCTAATACATGCTTTTCAATATCTTACGTACATATTCAAATTAGGCGTATTCCCAATTTTGATCCACAACCGCACGTTGATTTTTTTATTCCATCTATAAGACTTTAGATGGAATAATTAATCACGCAGGAATAAATTTGATTATTTGATCTTTAAGGCTTAAGATCAATGTATCTGTTTTATTAGCGAAATGATTAAGTTTGATTAGATATCGTTTCTAAATTCGAACGATGGATAATATCTTTGATGATTGTGGTGCTTATCTTTTAATTGCTTTATTTATCCCAAAAAAACAAAAAATATTGCATTTGCATATCATGTAGAAAAGAATTGATTTCCAAGATAGAATTGCATGATAGAATAGTTAGATTCTTTTCTAATTATATTAAAATGCATGGTATCTGGGTTAAATAATATCTTTGAATTAAATTGCATGTCGAGATAAATTTCTAAGTTAAGATAGGATTCACATCCTAACTTAACTTAGAAATAATATCTCACTTTAGTTAAATTTTTATTTTTTAGCAATTTTTAATACGAATTTTTATAAAAAAAAAAATACAAAAATATTAGACGCATGTCATATAGATCTAGGTTCATGAAATGCATGTCATTTAGTGATTGTTGCAAGGTCCATTTAATTAGAAATTGCCCGTCATTAGAATTAGGTCATTTGATTAAATTACATTGCACATAAATTAGATTTCATTAAACAAAAAAAAAATCCTAAAAAAGATTGAGTGATTGCAAATCACATCTAGGGCTTTTGATGTGAATTTTGAGCTAACATTGTAGATGCTTTCGTTATTATGAGGTAAATTCCGTGATTTATTCATTGCTTTCTTGGGTGTTAAATTGGTGGTTTGTGCACCCACATGATCGCCTCACATGTTAAGAAAGTAAATTAAAATTAATTCAAGCTGCCTGCAAAACCTTTTTTTTGAAATAAAAAGAAAAATGTACTAAAAGGGCGTTAGTGAAAGTTAGCGCAATCAGGTCCCCAAACTCACAAATTTCTGGTTCGCATGAGTAAAGTAAATCTCCCGTTACTTTACTTGGGTTTCTAATCGACTCACCAAAAATAAATTAGTAGTGACTCCTAATTAAAAATCAATTGCATGTTAAGAGCTTGAACCTAAGTCGCGAATTGGTATGAGCTTAGGAAAACTCCTAATTAAAAATCAATCCATTAGCTAAACCCTAGGTGGTGTATCCGAAATTTGGTCGCAACATGTATTAAATTCACCTTCGTAGTGATTGAAATACCGTTGTGTTCTTGATGTTGTGTCTTTAATGTGTGACTAGAGAAGAACTTTGTGTATCCCAACATTCTTGGTGATCATCAGAAGTTTTTGGGCCATTTCTCATTTTTCCCATTTTGGATTTTCCACGTAAAATATTGGTGATGTTGTTGACTTTTTGTCTCCTTTACAATTCGTCATTATATTTACTTATTGCGAGATTGTATTAGCTGGTCATTTTGGGGTTAAGTTGATTTCTATCCGTTTAGTTTTGAGGGAGATATTGATCTTAGATTGGGTTGGTTCTTGGTGAAATGTTGATCTGGGATTGCGTTATATTTACTTATTGCAAAGTTATGATATTTGTGATGTCATTTTCTCTCAAGTCCGTCATCTGCAAGCTTCACTCATATTCAATCGACCTCCAATCATGAGGCTGTGAATAAAAGATATTCATACTTAAAGATGATTCCCATATAGGCTGTTCTTTCGAGTGCACGACTGAAAAAAGACCATAATTAAAACACCCAATAGAATCTTCTCTCTTTGTACTCTGTTAAAACACATCAGCTTCAATTGATCTCGTTCTTCGCAACAGCCTAGACGATGATTCGGCAAGAGTTCTCATCGCTGGTGGGGGGATCAATTCAATCGAAAAAGCCGCAATTTCCTTGCTACAATGTTAGAGTAAACAACATTAATCAGTGCTTGTTTTAATCACCATAACTAGACTAGGCTTCAAGATATTCAGACAATTGCAAGAAAGCAGACCTTTATGCAGCTATTACCATATGAAGCTAGAGCTCGAGTTCTCATCACTCGTGCCCTATTCTTCAACAATTTGTTGACCAGAGCTTGAGCTCAGGGCCCATGCCCTCCCATCACTGATGGAGTTAATGAAGGCAACCACCAAATTATCTGCAGTTGACCGGCACTAAAAGAAGAAAAGTAAGCACTAGAGCGAAAGAGACTGAAAAGGACTCGGAAGCTCGTGAACGACGGAGTCGAAGCTTGTGTACGACGTACCAGAAGCTCGTGAAGGCCTTAAAAGCTCGTGGAGGATGGGACCTGAGAGAGAAGCCATGACGACGGACTGAAGCTTGCGAGGAACAGGCGAGTCGTGGCTAGGACCAGGCAAGGAGAGGGTGAGAGCCATTTGCTTGAGCAGCCGAGGAGGAGAAGAAGGTAACGAAAAAAATTGAAGGAAGAGCCATAATGAGAACCATAATGCCAATTCAATTCGGTGATTTTCTTCATTTTTTACCTAATCTTAATTTTCTGACAAAATTGTCCCTGTACTAATCGCCCAAAAATGTGTGCTGGTGACGATAGACCCTTATTTAAAATTAATTTAATCACTTTAAGCTCTTATTTAAAACAGAATCACATTTTGTAATTTTTCAAGGTAATAATCCGACTTTAAGCCCTTATTTAAAATTTTTCCTAAAGTTTAGAACGTCATTCTAGTTCTAGAAAATTATGAGAAATCTGTATGTGAATTCATATATCAACATTTAAGTATTGTGAAAGTTTCAAGAATTAAAAACTTTATAAAATTGAAATTTTTCAACCATTTGTTTTGTATTAAATAAAAATTAAAAAGCCAATCCAAATAGGCGTTCTTGCTTTGGTGCTCATAACTTCCCCTAGTGGATGAAATGATTATTGCATGAAACAATACATCTACCTGATGATCAAATTTTGGGTAGGTAGTTCCTATTCTAAAACCAGAAACAGCACTCTAAAGACCAATTTCAAAAAAATTAGAACCGAAAACCGTTCATTGGTTCCATGGACCCACTTGGTCCGATTCGCAATGGATCCATGGAATTGGTCGAAAGGTCTCCAACAAATTCATTCCTAGGTGTCTTAGACGGTTGACGGGTGCAACTCCAACCTAGACTAGCGTCATTAGCTTTCAAAAGCCATCATCACTCACCTCACTGCAATTGCTTCGGACCACAAATCAATCCTCCTCAACACCTATGGTGAACAATCCCTTGGACCATCATCTCTTTTTCAGGTTTGTAGAATCTTGGATCCAAGACGTCTCTAGCATCCAAGTTATTTGCCTAGTCATGGGAAACACCCATTAGAGGTTCCCCGTTCTTCATCTAGTCCATAGAATTGAACTCACTAAAAGAGCCCCCCAAAATTAGAATTGAACTCACTTTGGTCATCTCTAGGCTCAAATATGTCAAACTTAAGAGCACATATAAGCTCTAAAAATTTCAAAAAAAGAAGAAGTTGTGTGTGTGTGTGTGTGTGTGTGTGTGTGTGTGTGTGTGTGTGTGTGTGTGTGTGTGTGTGTGTGTGTGTGTGTGTGTGTGTGTTGCATGTATATAAATAAATGCAATCCAACGTGGTTAATCTAATAAACGTCCTTCCATATTGGGGTGATTGGTCTAGTGGTAAAATGATCACATATCTCTCATGAGATCGCTAATTAATTTACGACACAAGTAAGCCTTTGAACGGCTCATGCCGTGATGCCTAACTGCGACATATCTCATGCAAAAGGACTTCTTGATTAACATCGTGTTGATCGGGTTGATGAGCTCGCTAACTTTGGATCTTCGAAGCATGGGCAATAATTATAGCTAAAACTAAGCGTCCTGTAGCGCATGCAGAATCATTATGATACAACCTAATGTGAATTGCCAATACCGATAATCGCTCCCCATCTTGTTCACTATATAAAAAAAAAGGATATGTGTACAAGAAATCCTAAAACTTGTCACGAAAATATAATTCAGTCTTAAGACTTGAATCAAGTTCTAAAACTTGTCAGATCAGTTTATCTAACCTACATGGCAAGGGGGAGGCGAGGGGTTGGGGTGAGACAATTAGCTTCAATTGTGAGTTTCAACTCTCACGCTTTACAAAAACTCTGGGCAAACATCTGAGAGTAAGTTGAAAGTTAGAGAAAGGCTAACAAAAAAATAAAATAAATTGGATAGATTTAATGGAAATATTTAATTACACCAATTGGACAAGTTCTAGAATTTATTACACTTTTTGTAAGTTTGGATACTCAATTTTACATTCATGACAAGTTTTAAGATTTCCAATGAATATATCCAAAAAAGGAAGGGAAAAGTAGCTCCTTTCAAATTTAGTTTAGGGAAAATTTCAAATAAGAGCTTAAAGTGTCTTCGTTTTCTCAAATAAAGACTCGAAGTGGACTTTATTTCAAATAAAAGTCTGAAATAGCCAAATTGTTTCAAGTAAGAGCCTAAGGTGGTCAAATCGTCTCAAAAAATGATCTTTCGCTAGCCGGTAATTATTCCGATCATTGGCGAAAGGGTATTTTGGTAAAAAAAAAATTATAGCCATATATTTTTTTTCCTTTTTTTCTTTTTCTTTTTCTTTTTTCCTCTCCCCTCCCTTGGCCATCACCGTCGATGGCCGATGGAAGTTGCCCACCTCAGGTGAGGGCGAGGGTTGCCCTTGCCAAATTTGGCAAGGGTTGCCCTCGCCTAGGTTGGTGAGGATTACCCTCACTAACATCGTGTGAGGGCCACCCTCGCCAGATCTGGCTTGAGTGACCTTCACCTAGCCCAACTTAGGCAAGGGCGACCCTCGTCCGACGCCAACAAGGGTGACCCTTGCTTGAGTCCGGCGAAGGGAAGGGGAAAAAAGAAGAAAGGAAAATAAATAAATAAATAATAAAAACACCCTTTGGTATGAGAAGTTAGACCATTTTTTGAAATAGATATGGCCACTTCATACTTTTATTTGAAACAAGTTCTACTTCAAGCCTTTATTTGAAAAGATTCGGCCATTTCAAACCATTATTTGAAATAAGGTTCATTTTGAGCCATTATTTGAGAAAATAATGACATTCCATACTCTTATTTAGAATTTTCCCTTTGGTTTAGGTCCCTTAAGAATAAACTATTTTCGGAAAAGCCCCTCCTGTTAACTCAAGAAACCAAACGGCGGCAGAAACGAGCTCTCAATTCAAGCAGACGGGGAGGATCGCCGAATACTAGAGAACAATGGAGGCGTGAGACGAGCTCGAGCGAGTACAGTCTCGAGTACTGGAGCGCATTTCCAACCTCGAGCTTGCTCTCCTCGACCGGAGCTTCTATCCCTCCCCCTTCTCCGTCTCCGGACAGCCGTTGCCGTCGCTCGACGTCGCGGATTCGGATTCTGGCTCCGGCTCCAGCACCGGCACCGAAGCCTGCCTCTCAGCGATTCTCAGGAGCACTAGCATCGCGGACTTCGCTTTCAAGAGAGTCCCAAGGGACTACTACGATCAGTCATACGAGGAGAGGCGGAGGATCCTCGGCGCGCACTCGATCGATCATCTCTGCAAGAGCATCGTCATGGTGACTTTTTAAATATTTTCTCTCACATACTTGACGATGATGTGGCTAAAACACAAAACATAAAGCTAAAACAACATCGTTCCAAAATCTGATTTTAATAAATTTTTTGTTTAAATTAAACGAGAATTAAGTTAAAATTAACAAAAAAAAAAAAAAAAAGACGAAGAAGAATAGCGGCAGCAAGGGCTTCATTTTATGTTAGTCAAGTTAGGTGGAGTTTTGATTGCACCAATTTGATAAATTTTAGGATTTTTTGTAATTTTTGTATGTTTTAGTACTTAATTATAATTTCATGACAAGTTTTAGGATTTTCACTGAACTTGTTTTTTTTTTAATAAAAAAGAAGAAGCAAAAAGTAGCTCCTTTCGAATTTAGTTTAGGTCCTTCAAGAATAAACTATTTTCAGAAAAGCCCCTCCGTTAACCACCAAAAAGAAAAAAAAAAAAAAACACGGTGGAAGCGAGCTCTCAAGTCAAGCAGACGGGGAAGATCACCGAATACCAGAAAACAATGGAGGCGCGGGATGACCTCGAGCTCTCTCTCCTCTTCAGGGCCTTCTCTTCCTCCCCTTCTCCATCTCTCCACCTTACGTCGCAAGCAACGGCGGCAGCACCTTGGCCCTCTCCGGATAGCCCTCATCGTTGCTCAGCGTCCTAGCTATCGATACTAGCACCTAGAGCCGTTAAATGGGTGGGTCGGGTCGGGTTTGGGTCGGGTCATTAATGGTCCGACCCAAATTGACCCATTGACCCATTAACCCATTTATGACCCATTTAGGTTTAATGTAAATTTTTCAACCCAAACCCGACCCGACCCATACCCGACCCGACCCAATTCATATTAATAAAATATTTTCATATTTAACAAATTTAGAAAAACTTATTCCTATATTTTTTTTAAAAGATTATATTATTAAAATACTTCCAAGCTTTTATATATATTATTTTTTTTAAAAATTGTATTGCTAAAATAGTTTTATACAATATAAATTTAATGGAAAATTTTTATAAATTTTAAAATGATTATTTAAAAAAATCGAAATTTAATTATTTTTTAAATTAAATTTTTAATTATTTTTATTTTATTTTTAAAATATAATTTTCTTTTTCTTTTTCTTTTTCTCTTTTTCTCTTTTTTCTTCTCCTTCTTCTTCTTTGGCCGGTCGCCGGCCACGATGATGGCCGGCGACCGGCCACGGGCGAGCTCGAGCTTGCTCGACGCCGGCGAGCTCGAGGCTCGCTAGATCGGCGAGGCTCGAGCCTCGCCCGACGCCGGCGAGCTCGAGTCTCGCCAGATCCGGCGAGCCTCAAGCTCGCCGACGCCGGCGAGGCCTCCGGCGAGCTCGAGGCTCGCCTGGCCGGTCGCCGGCGGCCGTCGCCGTGCCGGCGACGGAAGGAGGAAGGAGAAAGAAAAAAAAAAAAAAAAAAGAAAAAAAGAAAGATAAAAAAGGAAGAAAAAGAAAAGAGAAAATAAAAATAAAAAAATTATAATTTCGATTTTTATAAAGTTAAAGAGAGAAGGGAGGAATTATAATGTTTTTGTTAAAGATGAGTTTTCAACCCAACCCATTTAAAAACCCACTTAAGACCCACCTATCTTAAACCTTTAATTGTGAAACCCATTTAACTATCTTTTGTTATAAACAAGTGACCAATTTATGACCCATTTAAGATTTAAATGGGTCATAAATGGGTTTATGACCCATTTTAACACCTCTACTAGCACCGAATCTCGCCTCTTGGCGATTCTCACGAGTAATGGCGTCGTGGACTTCGCTTTCAAGAGAGTTCCTAGGGATTACTACAATCAGTCATAATAGAAATATTGAACAAACTCAGATTTGACACCTGTGAGTATTTGCATTGAAACTTGAGAAGAAGTACTTATACATTAATACTCATAAATCTAGAATTAGATTGGAGAGAAAAGCTCCCAAGTCTAAAATTGGGAGAGCAAAGCTCCCAGATCAATAGCAGATTAGGATTAATTGGTGCAATTTTGAATAATTTGGAGAGCAAAATTTGCACTAGTTTAGGGGGTACAAAAACTTTGCTCTGGTCTTTCTTTGTGTTCTTGATTACGAGGGATAGACTCAGTTGACACAGAGGTAATACATAAAGAATTGGTTAATTGCAAACCCAAACGAGTTATCTCGATGTTCAAGTCATGTTTACTTGTCTTGTTAAAAATTATCCCCTCTAATTTCAAAATGTTAAAAATTGTCACCTCTAACTTCAAAATGTTAAAAATTATCACCTCTAATTTCAAAATGTGAATGGATAAGTATGAGAGTATCTATCATGTTCCAACATAATCTTTATTTTTCTTTTCCAATCAATAATTTTGGCTATTGATATTCTATTCATATCTCCTATTCACATATTTTGGTCAAATTGATTACATTTATATGTTCATTATCGAATATGTCAGGTGTTGTCGAATATATCATTCTAAAAAATAAAAATTCAAATACTTTGCCGCAATCCATGTTAGTAAAATTTTCTTTTTTAGAATAAACTCGTTTAACTGGTGACACGAGGCATGCAATCTCTAATCCTTTTCTATAGATTGAAAATAATAACTGGCGATTATTTACTACCCAAATTTGCTCATAAACTTCCATAGACTAACCCCTTAAAAGGAATTGACCCACTAAATTGGAGAGGATAGAAGTAAAAGCTGTTCTCAATTATGGAACTAGGAATCCATTGCTGGATTCTCAAGACAGATCATGGAATAAGCAGAAAACTGAGCCGTTGCGGAACCGATTGGACAGTATCAGTATCAACGTTGCTGTCTCTACTTTCCCAGAAAAGAAGAAAGACAAGTTGGCTGAAGGACATAAGAAGGAAATCCATCCTTACACTACAGGAGTGCATGGAGACCTTCCATCACGGCCTCAAGGACTCTCGGAAGGCTCTCGTTCTCGACGGATGGTTTCATAGGATCTCACAACAACGTGACCGGACCCAAGTGTTGGTAAAACAGGGCTTCGAATTGGGTAGAACAATGAAGTCAAATCGAGTAATTAAGCCGAACTTTGAGGCGTGATATCACTTTGTTTAAGGATTTATTTACCCCTACAAAGTTACTAATGGTCCCCGGCAAATTTCCTCCGGGATACAACAAAGTGTCAAATGAGAATATTAGATAGCAATTCTAGTATTTCTCCAGGGTCTTTCATAAGAAACAATTGGAACAATGACTGTAGTTTCTTTCGAAATAAAACGAAAATATGAAACAAGATGTGTGTTTGATCTCAAAACAAACGTACTTATCTTTGTCTTTTGAATAAAGTTGCAAAAAAGAACAAAGGCAACCTTTCGGAAAAGGTTGTAAAATGAACAAGCATGTCTCAAAGGTTACGTTGAAAATACATAAAAATTCGGAATTAAATAAATAAATAATAAAAAATAAAGTCACACTGTTTCAACAAGATTTATAGTTAATTTTTATAGAAATAAATCCAAATTTTCAATAAATAAAAATAATATGATCGTTGCTTAGTGCCAAATCTCGTTCACGTTCACACTCATATCTTTTATATGGGACAAGGCACCTCTTCATTTGTTTTATAAACAAACTACCAGCACCAAGAGTTGGAGGTTTGTTTGTCAAAACAAACTGAGTGTTTTTTCCTTGTCCCACATAGGAAAAGTGGGAGGGAGTGGGCCAATTTAAAAGTGCGGATTTTCTTTATGTACCTAAAAAGAATGATTGGGTGGGGCTAGACCCTACCATACCCGCATGCGGGTGCGCGATTATTTGGCGCACTTAGCACTAATCCCTTTGTTATTTTTTTTTATGTATTAGTTTTTTAATCAATTCAAAGGTTGCCTTTTGTTTTGAGAATTTTTGGAAATAAATATAAAAAATGAAAATTGAAATTTTATTTTAAAAAAATTATTATTCCGAATTTTTGTTTTGTGTTTTTTTAGACAACCTTTGGAAAGTTACTTATTCGGTTTGCAACTTTTCCCGAAGGGTTGCAATTGTTAGGTTTTCGACTTCTTCCGAAGAGTCACATTTGTTTATCCGAACAATTTTTCTAAAGAACGTGTTTGTTCATTCTTTGGCAATTTTCACAAAGAGTTGCAAAACTGTTTTATATATATTCTTGTCAATTTTCGGAAGGAAAATAGTGGTCATTTTCGAGTCTTCTTTCTGAAAAACTGCAGCCAATTTTTCGATTGTTTCCTAAAGAGATCCTGGAGAAATACTAGAATTGCTATTTAGTATTCTCATTTGAAACTTTGTTGTATCCTGGAGGATTTTTGCCGGTAACCATTAGCAACTTTGTGGGCAAATAAATTTTTAAAGAAAGTGATATCACGCCTCAAAGTCCGACTTGAGTACTCTGAATATCCGTCTTCATTGTTCTAACCAAATTACTTGAGTACTCTGAATATCCGTTTTCATTGTTCTAACCAAATTCGAAACCATATTTTCCCAACACCAAGTACATATAGATGTCTCATAACAGGAAAATAACCATAGGAATAGTCGAAGTCCATGTTTTATTTATTATGCAGAGCGTGCTGGTTTTGCTTGCTGACCAACCAGAAGCTGCTGGTTTGGAGGCTCACCAGCTAGCAAGCTGAAGCCCCTCAAAGTCCAAGGCCCTCCCTGGTATCTCAGTTATGGACGAAGGACTTCGCAGATGCCCAAGCTAGCCCGCCATTGACATGGAAAGAGCCGCGTGGCTCTAACAAGCTATGTCGTGCCCGCCTCTATTTACAGTTTCCCCCCGTCCCACTCAAAAACCGGAGGTGGAACAGGCCGCCACCTAGCACCTGTCCCCTGCAAAATATGAAAAAGAGAAAGGAGGATATATCGATCAGGCTCTCAGCAATTGTCCCGATACTTGTTATCATATGAGCCGATTTACTAAATCCAAAGATATTGTGGAACAGCGGAGCATGCTAAGGATACAAAATTACAAGCATATGGCGACTTAAAAAGGTGCTTTACTCGGTGCAGGGCTCTGTCTTCTATCCTCGTGGATGCCGGTTTTGAGAAACTTGTCTCTGATTGAGAGCAAGTCCCGTGCAACTCCATTCATGTCCTTCCTGTCTTTTGGTGATTCTGCTGAGCAAATTAATCCGATCTCAAAAACCGATATCAGACATTCAGCTTGGTCGATTCCACAGTCTCTCCATACACCCTCCTTGTCCATGCTTTCGCCTACTTCCCCGCAGAAAATTGACTGATCCAAAATCCCCGTTGCTCGCTTTGACAACACTGACTTGACGAACTTCTGAAGGTTAAAATTCTCTTTAAATATGTTGTCTGTTGGTCGTCTTCCAGTGAACATCTCTAACAAGAGAATTCCGAAACTGTACACATCCCCACTTGTTGATGGACGAACGCCCATTCCATATTCTGCCAGTCCAGAAAAAGTTCCTGTTAGCTCGATTACTCTACAAGGTCATTGAAAATCTTTTTATTTTGTGGATGTAAATGTAATTGTGATCTTTAGAGCCGTACCTGGAGCAATGTAACCCATGGTTCCCTGAAAAGCAGAGGAGCTAGGATGACTCGAAAAGATGTCTTTGTTAGAATCGAAAATGAGCCTCGACAATCCAAAATCACTGATGTAAGCTGTGAAATCATTGTCGAGAAGAATGTTGCTTGGCTTCAGATCACAGTGGATGATTGGAGTTTGGCTCTGGTGGTGAAGATAATCCAAAGCAGAGGCCACATCGATCACGATGTTCAATCTTTGCAGGAAGCTCAAAGGATTGAATTGCATGTGTTCGTCGTTTGGGTGCAACCAAACGTCCAAGTTGCCATTTACCATGAACTCGTATACCAAGGCTTTGAACTCATTACGACGGGAGTCGATGCTCGAACAAGCAGTCAAGATCTTAACAAGGTTACGATGCCGAATGCTGCTGAGTGCTTTGCATTCGGCCAAGAAGCCCTTGAAAGCTCCTTTCTGCTGGAGATTCAAAACCTTAATGGCCACGATTTTTCCGTTGGGACCAAGAGTTCCTCTGTACACATTGCCAAAACTACCTGAACAAGAGTTAAAAATTATTGCGGTCATGCGACATGGTACTACTGTATGAACTACGAAGTATGTTCTCTGTACTCATTTGTTGTAGTTAAATGTTCATCCACATAAAAGATTACCTGAACCAATCAATTTGCTTGAACAGAATCCGTCGGTAGCTTTGAATAGAGCATCATAGGAAATTCTCTCTCGAAAATGGCCGAAGGAGCAGGTAGGCAGATGTTCCTTCTTCGAGTTTCTCAACCAGAAAAGAGATATTGAGGACAGTAATGCCACTGCACAAGAAGCACAAATGATTATGTCCACCACCCACTTCGAAGGTCTATGCTTCATCGATCTCGGGAACGATTTTGCTGGACATGAAGGCAAACGCAGTTCAGGTATGCCCCACATAGCTCTCGGTTGCCGTCAACTTCGAAGGCACTAGTGTTTCCAAATATCCCACGTACAGGTACTTCGCCTTCGAGATTGTTGAAAGACAGATTCAAGAATTGCAGCGACGACGACAAGTTAACTAAAAACTCTGGGATTTGCTCTGACAGGTTGTTATTGGAAAGGTCGAGAAAACGGATGCCTTTTAACCCCTCGAACTGAGGAATGGGTCCTCGAAAATGGTTCGACTGCATATACAGCTCTTCGAATCCCAAACAGTTGCCCAAAGTTGTAGGAATCTCACCTGAAATTTGATTGTATGAAACATCGAGAGAAATGAGTTTCTTTAAGTTTCCAACATCGGGTGGCAGGGGCCCAGACAAAGAGTTGTGAGATACATTCAACCATATTAAGAGGGAGGACGGGCTGATTATGTGGCTAGGAATGGTCCCGGTGAATTTGTTATGACAAAGGTGTAGATCTTGCAGGGACTTGCAGTCGCCGAGGCTCGAAGGTATGCTTCCTTCTAAGCTGTTGTTGTACAAGTATAGGCTTATCAGACCGGTGATGTTACCTATGGTCGAAGGTATGTGTCCAGTCAACTTGTTTTGGCCCAAACTCAGAGATTGCAAGTTCGATAGCCTCCCAATAGACATTGGAATATTGCCTGTTATCATGTTATCGTCCATAGATAATAGATGTAGACTAAAGAGGTTTGCAATTACTTCAGGAATTCTACCACGAATTCTGTTTCCCGACAGTAGTAGCCGATTCAGTTGGGATGAGAAGTTACCAACAGAAACAGGCAGCTCGCCTTCGAACTGGTTATGTTGTAAATCCAGCATTTCAAGTTTGCTGCAGTTGGCCAAATCAGCAAGGAAACTTAGACCGTCGGTTGCGCCGCTTCTTAGAAAATTAAAGCCAAGGTTGAGCCAGCTCAAGTTTTGAAGTCCTCCGAAGCTGGCCGGGACACGTCCGGTGAAGTTATTGCTGGGGATATCAATTTCTGCTAAGTTGGTGACGTTGGAGAGTGAATCGGGAATGGGACCTGTGAACTGATTACTTCCCAGATATAAATTTTGCAGATTTGGAAGCAGAAGGCCTATGTCTCTCCTGATACTACCAGAGAACTGGCTTTGGGTCAATCTTATGGTATTGAGGGATGACAAGTTGTAAAGAGCAGAGGGGAAGCCACCTATCAGCTGGTTTTCACCAGCGTCGAAAATTTTAAGCCTCGTTTGGCTTATAGAAAGGGGAACTCCTGTCAGGTTGTTGCTCCGTAGATGAAGCTCTTCGAGGTTGGAAAGGTTTCCGATGGAAGCGGGGATTGGTCCCAGGAGATTGTTGTTCCGAAGGGAGAGCTTCTGGAGTTTCGACAGTGACCCAAATTCGGAAGGAATGGGATTGTGGAGACGATTATAGTCGAGCTTGAGAGTCACGAGGCTAAGACACAGGGAGAGATTTCTAGGAATTCCACCTCCTAAGGCGTTGTGGCTCAAGATCAGGTTTTTAAGCCTGAACAAGCGCCCGATTTCAGGAGGAATGAAACCATGGAAAGAGTTGTTTGCGAGGTTCAGGTATCGGAGGAACGAAAGGTTTCCGATATAAGGGGACACGGTCCCAGCCAGATCTCGTCCATCTAGGTTCAAGGCGGTGACTCGTTGGTGTCTGAGACCACAAGTGACTCCAGTCCATCGGCAGAAATGGAGGGAATCATTCCAGGAGTCCAAGGTTCCTGCAGAATCATCTGTTAAGAGGGACCTGAACTCTTGCAGAGCAATTTTATCGGTCTCATTCCCTGGAGGGCTACAAGAAGTGAAGCTCGTGATCATGAGCTCCAGGATCAAGACAGCAGGGAAGGCAACTGAACAGAAATGGCTCGAACTCATTTTCGGGTTTGCTAGTGTCAGTGAGGAGATGCTGAGATAGCTAAGATGGTGCCTCGCTTGACCTGAAACGTTCCATTTATAGAGAAGGCCACAGAAGCGAGCTTTGAAGTTGAAAGCATCGAAACTTAATTAGCCGACTACACGGTTACGATTGGGACCCTCGATAGGCTCTGTCTTGAATCATTCCGGGGACGTCGCTGAGACCTCTTCTAGCACTTGACTTGACCTGAACGTTGAGAGTACATCTAGCGGCGCTTGACTTGACTTGCTTGAATCTTAAATAGGGCTGCAACTTGGCTCGAATTTGAATACGTCGTTCGTGAGGCCAAGGGCGCACAAGTTGATCGGTTCCATTCGTTGAGAACTTTCTCCGAATTCTCCAATCGCGATTAGGGTTTCATCCTTCATTTATATTGTTGACCCCTAAATTTTGACGACCCAGTCATTTATTTATTGCATAAAAATTAAAGATTAATTTTATCCCTAAAAAATTAAATTAAATTAGAATTAGAATTAAATTGCGTACCATATAATTTTAGGAGCATTTTTTTTTTGCATTTGCATTTGCATTTGCATCGGACTCGTGACAAATGAGTTTGAATTGGTAGTTCTGAGCTTTAATTTGACGAGTTGGACTAAGCCCACGAAGAGAGCAAATTAGCCAAGCCCATTTTTTTTATAACCGAAGATTATCTTGTGAGAAGTGGAGATTTGATATTTTCGGTGATATAATGGTGGATTTTTCAATATACGAGCTCATCTTTGCAAGATTTGAAATTTGATAAAAATCCTATTACAATCTTGAATCTTTGGCAATATGTGATAAAATCGATGAAGAATATTCGGCGGGAGATCTTCGTGAATGTTGATAAAATCCCGTTTTTGGCCTATGAAAAGGACTCGCTAAGAGACAAATTAAGAGAGGGCCACACAATTGAGATACACGGCCACAAAAAGAGAGAACTCACGGCCTCCCTGTGGGGGTCACATGGTAGGGAGAGTTCTTTTATGTTTGGGGTCAAAGTCAACAAGGAGGGGGGGGGGGTGTTTTGCTTTTCTGAAGGGGTGCAGAGAGAGACGCAATAGAGACGTGGTGGCTACCATCGTGAGAAAAGTCTTATGTTCTTCTCGTAGGTTCTAAAAGTCTACATGATGAAGACACGAAAATGAGCAACAAATGGACCTGGGCAGGTCCTTAAAAGGCTCAAGGGGAAGCCCCCCATTGGAGGGAGAACCTCCTAGGGGTGAAAGTCCCCATGTGGGGCCCCGTATTCCCGTGGCTGGGAAGAAAAACAATTGCCTGCTTGGCTCGCCCGCCACAGCCCTAATCCTGCTTACAGGAGAAGGGAGGGAGGCCACATGGTGAGGGCGAAAAACCCGATACCTGCAAGCCGATACCAGGCCCAGGAGGGTGGTGAGTAACCTGATGATTCATAAGCAAAAGGAAAAAAAAAAAAGACAAGAGAGTAGGTGCTCAGAGAGGAGACAAAAAGCACAACAAAAGAAGAGAGAAGTCTTATCTCTCCTTGGTCTCTGCACACGTCCGACGCTTCACCAACGAGCTGCCCAGACTTGGCCCGACGTCTCCAATATTATTCATCAATTCAACGAAAGACGACAAAAAAAGAAGAGGAGAAATCCAGACGTAGAACAGCTTCAACGTCACGTAAGAACCAGGCCTTCCACTCCAGATTTCCTCCTGCCGTCGTTGCTGGTCGCCCACAACACGTCTAGCTGGTCCAACGAACATCAGCAACTCCGGATCTTCAACACCCTGAGCCTTCACCGTGATCCGTGAAGCCACCAATTCGAGCCCTGCTGTGATCTCGTTCCTGGCTACCCGTGAGTCACAAAGACCCAAGCTCTGCCGTGCCGTCACAAAGACCCAAGCCCGAACTCATAAATCTCTGGTTCGTAGGAGTAAAGTTACTTTACTTGATCTCTAATTGACCCGCCAAAAAATAGATTAGTGGCGATTCCTAATTAAAAATCAATTGCATGTGTTAAGAGCTTAAACCTAAGTCGCAAATTGGTATGGGCTTGGGATTTAGGCTTAGTAATCCATTAGCCAAACCCTATGTGGTGCACTCGAAATTTAATTGCGACATGTATTAAATTCACCTTTGTAGTGATGGAAATACCGTTGTGTTCTTGATGTTGTGTCTTTAATGTGTGACTAGAGAAGAACTTTGTGTATCCTACCATTCTTGGTGATCGGTGGAAGTTTTTGGGCCATTTCTCATTTTTCCCATTTTGGATTTTCCACGTAAAATATTGGTGATGTTGTTAACTTTTTGTCTCATTTACAATTCAGCATTATATTTACTTATTGCGAGATTGTATCAGCCGGTCATTGTCGGGGTTAAGTCGATTTCGATCAGTTTAGTTTTGAGGGAGATATTGATCTTAGATTGGGTTGGTTCTTGGTGAAATGTTGATTTGGGATTGTGTTATATATACTTATTGCGAAGTTATGATATTTGTGATGTCATTTTCCCTCAAGTCCGTCATATGCAAGCTTCACTCATATTCAACCGACCTCCGATAATGAGGCCGTGAATGAAAGATATTCATACTTAAAGATGATTCCCATATAGGCAAGAGGATGTTGTTCTTTCGAGTGCACGACTGAAAAAAAGCCATAATGAAACCATGGAAAGAGTTGTTTGCGAGGTTCAGGTATCGGAGGAACGAAAGGTTTCCGACGTACGGGGATATGGTCCCGGCCAAGTATCGTCCATCTAGGTTCAAGGCGGTGACACGTTGGTGTCTGATACCACAAGTGACTCCAGTCCATTGGCAGAAATGGAAGAAATCATTCCAGGAGGCCAACGTTCCTGCAGAATCATCTGTCAAGAGGGACCTGAATTCTTGCAGAGCAATTTTATCGGTCTCGTTCCCTGGAGCGCTACAGGAAGCGAAGCTTGCGATCACCAGCTCCAGGATCAAGATGGCAGGGAAGGTGACTGAACAGAAATGGCTCAAACTCATTTTTGGGTTTACTAGTGTCGGTGAGGAGATGCTGGGATAAGTATGGTGGTACCTGACTTGATCTGAAACATTCCATTTATAGAGAAGGCCACAGGAGCTTGGAACCATCGAAACCTTGAATAGGCCACAGGAAGATCAGATTCAATCAATCGGATCCCTTGCCGATGTTATCCACAGATTGAATCATTTCGGGGAGGACACGCTGAGACATCTACTGGCACTTGACTTGACCTGAATGTTTAGAGTATAGAAAGTGTCGGAGTGCGTGAATCTTAAGAAGCAATCATGAAAGTGTTGAACTACTGCTTCGAGCGTGGAGCCTGAGAGGAGATAAAAAAAAAACAGAGAGAGGGTGTGAGACCGAGCGAACAGGGGAGAAGGAAAGGCAAAAAGGGTTACAACTTGGTAGTCCCGATTTGAAGGCTGAAAGTTATTGGAATTGGCCCAAATTTGAGTATGTTGTTTGCGAGACAGAGGGCCCATGAGTTGATCAGTTTCGTCCTTTGAGAACCGTCTTCATCCTCCATTTGTATTAATTCACCTTTATAGTGATGGAAACACTGTTGTGCTGTTGATGTTGTGTCTCTAGTGTGTATCTAGAGAAGAACTTTATGTATCATACTATTCTTGATAATTAGTGAAAGTTTGTGGGCCGTCCATGGTTTTTCCCGCTTTAGGTTTTCCACATAAAATCTCGGTATTGTTGTTGGTTTTGTCTCATTTATAATTCAGCGTTACATTTACTTATAGATACAATTTAAAGTTAAGTTGATTTCTATCGGTTTAGTTTTTTGGGAGATACTAATCTTGGATTGGGTTGATTCTTGGTGAATTTTTGATCTCGGATTGCGTTATATTCACTTATTGTGAAGTTATAACATATGTGGTGTCCTTTTCCCTTTAATCTGTCATCCGCCAGCTTCACTCACTTTCAACCGACCTCTGGTCATGAGGCAATAAGTGAAAGATGATTCATACGTGAAGATGATTCCCATAAGGCAAAGGATGTCGATCTTTCGAGTGCATGATTGAAGAAAGCATAATTAAAACATCCGATAGAATCTTCGCTCTTTCTACCCTGTTAAAATGTCGGCTTCAATTGATCTTGTTCTTTACAAGAGCCTACAGATGATTTAGCAAGAGTTCTCATCACAAGTGAGGGGGCAAGCCCCAATTTTGTTGCTACAATGTTAGAGTAAACAACGTTAATTAGTACTTACCCTAAGCCAAAAGTTAAGCTTTGCATCTAATTTATAATCAAATTCTTTTAATATAATTTTTAAATAAATTTACTAATATATATCTTTTACATTACTCTCAACATGAAAATGTAAAATGTTATATAATCATTGTTTCTTTTTTACAATTTTAAAAATACTAAAACTAAAAAACTTAATTTTGTTACACTAAAGGGCTTTTCAATTGCTCTAATCACTGGGAAAATTGTCCAAAAAGTCCTAAACCTATTGCATTTTTGCCAATTCAATCCTAAACCTTTTAACTTTGCTAATTGAATCCTAAATATTTTCACTTCTTGCCGATTTAGTCCATCCGGCCAATTTTGGCCGGAAAATGTTGACGTTGATGCCGCGGTGCCACGTAGGACTGTCGGCGGCCGATGTGGACAATTTTTAATAATATTTTAATATTTAAAAAATTTAAAAAAATTTTGAATTTTTTGAATTTTTTTGTTTTTTCCCTTTTTTCTTTTTGGCTTTTTCCTTGGCCTTTTCCGGTGGCCAGCCACTAACCACAGCCGGCCAACTCGGCCTCGCCCGCCACGGGCGAGGCCCGGCCGGGCGAGGGGAGCCCTCACCTAGGCGCGGCCCGACAAGGGTCGCCGGGCGAGGCCGACCCTCCCCTAGGCCAAGGCGGCCTCGCCGGGTGTCGGCCGAGCGACAACAACGCCGGGCGAGGCCGGCCTCGCCGGATCTCGGCGAGGGGAGCCCTCGCCGAGGTTCGCCCTCATCCGGGCGAGCGTTGGCCTCACCTAGACCAGATCCGGCGAGGCCGGCGGGGGGTGAGGCCGACGCTCGCCTGGGCGAGGGTGAGCCCCGGCAAGGGCTCCCCTCGCTAGATCAGGCGAGGTCAGCCCTCGCCAGGGCCAGGGTGGCCTCGCTCGACGTCGCCGTCACTCGGCCGATGCCCGACGAGGCCACCCTAGCCTGGGGGAGGGTTGGCCTCACCCAGGCGACCCTTGCTGGGCCACGCTTGGGCAAGGGCTCCTCTCGTCGGTGCTCCTCCTCGCCCGGTCGGGCCTTGCCTGTGGCGGGCGAGGCCAGCCGGTCGTCGCCTGTGGCCGGTGGTCGGCCACCAGAAAAGGCCAAGGATAAAGCCAAAAAGAAAAAAAGAAAGAAAAAGAAAAAAAAAACAGAAAAAATAATAAAAATTCAAAAAATTCAAAAAAAATTCAATAAAATTCAATAAAATATTAAAATATTATTAAAAATTGTCCACGTCGCGCCGATAGTCCTACGTGGCACTGCCAGCGTCCACGTCAGTATTTTCCGACCAAAATTGGTCGGATAGACTGAATCGACAAGAAGTGAAAATGTTTAAGACTCAATTGGTAAAGTTAAAAGGTTTATGACTCAATTAGTAAAAGTACAATAGATTTAGGATTTTTTGGACAATTTTCCCTCTAATCACCATAACTAAGATTGGGCTTTAAAATATTCAGACAATTGCAAGAAAGCAGACCTTTATACAGCTATTACCATATGAAGCTAGGGCTCGAGTTCTCATCACTCGTGCCTGTTCTTCATCAGTTTGCTCTGACCAGAGCTCGAGCTCAGGGCCCATGCCTCCCATCACTGACGGAGTTAATGAAACCAACCACCAAATTTTCTCCAGTTGACCGGCACTGAAAGAAGAAAAATATGCACTAGAGCGAAAGAGATGCTGAAGAAGGACTCGGAAGCTTGCGGACAACGGACTCGAAGCTCGCATGCGACGGACTCGAAGCTTGTGGATGATGGGAACTAAGATAGGAGACATGATGACAGACTGAAGCTCGCGAGGAACAGGCGAGTAGCGGCTAGGACCGGGCAAGGAGAGGGTGAGAGCCATTTGCTTGAGCAGCGGAGAAGAAAGAAAACGTGAAAAATTGAAGGAAGAACCATATGCCAATTCAATTTGGTGATTTTCTTCATTTTTTACCTAATCTTAAATTTTTGACAAAATTGCCCCGGTACTAATCGTCGGAAAAATGTTTGCCGGTGACTAAAGACCCTTATTTAAGATTAACTTGATCACGTAAAGACCTTATTTGAAACAAAAGCCACATTTAGTCATTTTATAAGAAAATGACGTGACTTTGAGCCCTTATTTGAAACTTTTCTTAGAGTTTAGAATGTCGTTTTATTTTTAAAAATTATGAGAAATTTATATGTGAATTCATGTATCAACATTTAAATATTGTGATCAATTTTTTTTTTTTAAATTGATGTGCTTGAACCATTTGTTTTGTATTAAATGAAAATTAAAAAGCCAATCCAGATAGGCGTTCTTGCCTTGGTGCTTATACCTTCCCCTAGTGGATGAATGAATATAGCACGAAACAATACATTTACATTGGAGGTGATCGGTAATCGGAAATTGCCCACTAAGGACTATTCCAAAAAAATTGAAATCGGGAATCGTCTATTAGTTTCATGGACCCACCCGGGAACAAGACCTGTCCGATTTCCAAATTGGGCCATGGAACCAGTCGAAATATCCTCAACAAATTCATTCCAAAGTGTTTTGAATAGTTGACAGGTGCAACTTCAATCCAGATTGGCGTCATTAGCTTTTGAAAGCCATCGTGACTCACCTCACTGGAATTGCTTTGGACCACGAGCCAATCCTCCTCAACACCTATGGTAAACAATTCATTAGCCCATCATCTCCTTTCACAGTTGTAGAATGTTAGACCAGAGACGCCTCTAGCACCCAAGTTATTTGCTCAGTCATGGGACACACCCTTTAGAGGTTCCCCTATTTTTCATCCAGCCCATAGAATCCAACTCGCTAAAAAGAGCCCTCAAAAACTGAAATTGAACTAGCTTTAGTCATCTCCAGGCTCTAATATAGCACATAGATGGTCTATATAAAATTTATTTATTTTTTAAAAAAAAAGTTATATATATGTACCCATTTGATTTGGGTGGACAATTTCACACCTGTCTACCGATTCTAGGTAGATATGGTTCGGTTTTGGGCAATTCTCGATTCTTTCACACCTCTAATTTACATGTCTTGCATTTATATTTTAAAAAAAATGCAATCCAATGTGGTTAATCTAATAAACTTCTTATATACTTGGGTGATTAGTCTAGTGGTGAAAGGATCACATCTCTTACGAGATCTTTGATTTACAACACGAGCGAGCCTTTGAACGGCTCATGCTACAATACCTAACTGCTGCATAGCTGGTGTAGAAGGACTTCTTGATTGATATCATGTTGATCGGGCTACATCCACGAGCTCGCTAATTTTCGATCTTCAGATCGGGGTACTAATTTTGGCCCAAACCAAATGTCCTTTAGCGCATGTAGAATCATTATGATGGGGCCCAAAGAGAACTACTGGTATTGATAGTCTCTTCCCACCGTGTTCATTATTATTGATGCAATCGAGTTATTCCGTTAATATTGTTTAACTTGGCTAAAGAAAATACTAACGCGACTTTTTAATATTTTCTCTCACATACTTGACGATGATGTGGCTAAAACACGAAATATAAAGCTAAAACAACATCGTTCCAAAATTTGATTTTAATAAAATTTTTGTTTAAATTAAACGAGAATTAAGTTAAAATTATATAATAATAAAAAAAAGACAAGAAGAAGAATAGCCAGGCAGCGAAGGCTTCATTTTATGTCAGTCAAGTTAGGTGGAGTTTTGATTACGCCAATTTGATAAATTTTAGGATTTTTTTGTAATTTTTGTATGTTTTAGTACTTAATTACAATTTCGTGATAAGTTTTAGGATTTTTATTGAACATGTTTTTTTTTTCAAAAAAAAAAAAAGAAGAAGGAAAAAGTAGCTCCTTTCGTATTTAGTTTAGGTCCTTCAAGAATAAACTATTTTCAGAAAAGCCCCTCCGTTAACCACCAAAAAAAAAAAAAAACATGGTGGAAGCGAGCTCTCAAGTCAAGCAGACGGGCAAGATCACCGAATACCAGAGAACAATGGAGGCGCGGGATGACCTCGAGCTCTCTCTCTTCTCCAGGGCCTTCTCTTCCTCCCCCTTCTCCATCTCTCCGCCTCCCGTCGCAGGCAGCGGCAGCTGCACCTTGGCCCTCTCCGGATAGCCCTCATCGTCGCTCGGCGTCATATTGGCACCGAATGTTGCCTCTTGGCGATTCTCACGAGCAATGGTGTCGTGGACTTCGCTTTCAAGAGAGTTCCGAGGGATTACTACAATCAATCATAATAGAAACATTGAACAAACTCAGATTTGACACCTGTGAGTATTCGCATTGAAACTTGAGATGAAGTACTTATACATTAATACTCATAAATCTATAATTAGATTTGAGAGAAAAGCTCCCAAATCTAAAATAGGGAGAGCAAAGCTCCCAGATCAATAGCAGATTTGGATTAATTGATGCAATTTTGAATAATTTGGAGAGCTAAATTTGCACTAGTTTAAGGGGTTCAAAAACTTTGCTATGGTCTTTCTGTGTTCTTGATTACGAGGGATAGACTCAGTTGACACAGAGGTAACACATAAAGAATTGGTTAATTGCAAACCCAAACGAGTTATCTCAGATGTTATGTTCGAGCCGTGTTTACCTATCTTGTTAAAAATTATCACCTCTAATTTCAAAATGTGAATGGATAAGTACGAGAGTATCTATCATGTTCCAACATAATCTTTATTATTCTTTTCCAATCAATAATTCTGGCTATTGATATTCTATTCATATCTCCTATTCACATATTTTGGTCAAATTGATTACATTTATATGTTCATTATCGAATATGTCGGGTGTTGTCCAATATATTATTCTAAATAATAAAAATTCAAATAGTTTGCCGCAATCCATGTTAGTAAAATTTTCTTTTTTTGAATAAACTCGTTTAACTGGTGACGTGATGCATGCAATATCTAATCCTTTTCTATAGATCGAAAAGAATAACCGGCGATTATTTACTACCCAAATTTGCTCATAAACTTCCATAGACTAACCCCCTTAAAAGGAATTGACCCACTAAATTGGAAAGGATAGAAGTAAAAGCTGTTCTCAATTATGGAACTCGGAATCCATTGCTGGATTCTCAAGACAGATCATGGAATACGCAGAAAACTGAGCCGTTGCGGAACCGATTGGACAGTATCAGTATCGACGTTGCTGTCTCTACTTTCCCAGAAAAGAAGAAAGACAAGTTGGCTGAAGGACATAAGAAGGAAATCCATCCATACACTACAGGAGTGCATGGAGACCTTCCATCACGGCCTCAAGGACTCTCGGAAGGCTCTCGTTCTCGACGGATGGTTTCATAGGATCTCACAACAACGTGACCGGACCCAAGTACATATAGATGTCTCATTACAGGAAAATAACCATAGGAATAGTCGAAGTCCATGTTTTATTTATTATGCAGAGCGTGCTGGTTTTGCTTGCTGACCAACCAGAAGCTGCTGATTTGGAGGCTCACCAGCTAGCAAGCTGAAGCCCCTCAAAGTCCAAGGCCCTCCCACATGTCCTTAAAAGGTTCCCTCCTGAACCGGACATCCCGGGAGGACTCTCCCTCACAAGCCATTTAAAGGCAAGTGGGAGGGAGTAGTATGGGATAAAGTCCCCATTGGGTTCCCCGGCTAACAGCTCCAGAAATGGAGTAGGGGCCCACACCGGATCCCCGCGATGCCTTCCCCGGGTAACCAGTCCTGGGCGTGGTACAGGGAAGTGAAGGTGCTTCTCCTCGGGAACGAGGAGGAGGTGGCCGGCCGGCTAGTAGCTCAGTTATGGACGAAGGACTTCGCAGATGCCCAAGCTAGCCCGCCATTGACATGGAAAGAGCCGCCTGGCTCTAACAAGCTATGTCGTGCCCGCCTCTATTTACAGTTTCCCCCCGTCCCACTCAAAAACCGGAGGTGGAACAGGCCGCCACCTAGCACCTGTCCCCTGCAAAATATGAAAAAGAGAAAGGAGGATATATCGATCAGGCTCTCAGCAATTGTCCCGATACTTGTTATCATATGAGCCGATTTACTAAATCCAAAGATATTGTGGAACAGCGGAGCATGCTAAGGATACAAAATTACAAGCATATGGCGACTTAAAAAGGTGCTTTACTCGGTGCAGGGCTCTGTCTTCTATCCTCGTGGATGCCGGTTTTGAGAAACTTATCTCTGATTGAGAGCAAGTCCCGTGCAACTCCATTCATGTCCTTCCTGTCTTTTGGTGATTCTGCTGAGCAAATTAATCCGATCTCAAAAACCGATATCAGACATTCAGCTTGGTCGATTCCACAGTCTCTCCATATCCCCTCCTTGTCCATGCTTTCGCCTACTTCCCCACAGAAAATCGACTGATCCAAAATCCCCATTGCTCGCTTTGACAACACTGACTTGACGAACTTCTGAAGGTTAAAATTCTCTTTAAATATGTTGTCTGTTGGTCGTCTTCCAGTGAACATCTCTAACAAGAGAATTCCGAAACTGTACACATCCCCACTTGTTGATGGACGAACGCCCATTCCATATTCTGCCAGTCCAGAAAAAGTTCCTGTTAGCTCGATTACTCTACAAGGTCATTGAAAATCTTTTGATTTTGTGGATGTAAATGTAATTGTGATCTTTAGAGCCGTACCTGGAGCAATGTAACCCATGGTTCCCTGAAAAGCAGAGGAGCTAGGATGACTCGAAAAGATGTCTTTGTTAGAATCGAAAATGAGCCTCGACAATCCAAAATCACTGATGTAAGCTGTGAAATCATTGTCGAGAAGAATGTTGCTTGGCTTCAGATCACAGTGGATGATTGGAGTTTGGCTCTGGTGGTGAAGATAATCCAAAGCAGAGGCCACATCGATCACGATGTTCAATCTTTGCAGGAAGCTCAAAGGATTGAATTGCTTGTGTTCGTCGTTTGGGTGCAACCAAACGTCCAGGTTGCCATTTACCATGAACTCGTATACCAAGGCTTTGAACTCATTACGATGGGAGTCGATGCTCGAACAAGCAGTCAAGATCTTAACAAGGTTACGATGCCGAATGCTGCTGAGTGCTTTGCATTCGGCCAAGAAGCCCTTGAAAGCTCCTTTCTGCTGGAGATTCAAAACCTTAATGGCCACGATTTTTCCGTTGGGACCAAGAGTTCCTCTGTACACATTGCCAAAACTACCTGAACAAGAGTTAAAAATTATTGCGGTCATGCGACATGGTACTACTGTATGAACTACGAAGTATGTTCTCTGTACTCATTTGTTGTAGTTAAATGTTCATCCACATAAAATATTACCTGAACCAATCAATTTGCTTGAACAGAATCCGTCGGTAGCTTTGAATAGAGCATCATAGGAAATTCTCTCTCGAAAATGGCCGAAGGAGCGGGTAGGCAGATGTTCCTTCTTCGAGTTTCTCAACCAGAAAAGAGATATTAAGGACAGTAATGCCACTGCACAAGAAGCACAAATGATTATGTCCACCACCCACTTCGAAGGTCTATGCTTCATCGATCTCGGGAACGATTTTGCTGGACATGAAGGCAAACGCAGTTCAGGTATGCCCCCACATAGCTCTGGGTTGCCATCAACTTCGAAGGCACTAGTGTTTCCAAATATCACACGTACAGGTACTTCACCTTCGAGATTGTTGAAAGACAGATTCAAGAATTGCAGCGACGACGACAAGTTAACTAAAAACTCTGGGATTTGCCCTGTCAGGTTGTTATTGGAAAGGTCGAGAAAACGGATGCCTTTTAACCCCTTGAACTGAGGAATGGGTCCTCGAAAATGGTTCGACTGCATATACAGCTCTTCAAATCCCAAACAGTTGCCCAAAGTTGTAGGAATCTCACCTGAAATTTGATTGTGTTAAATTTCTAAAGGGAGGAGTGATGAGACTGAAACTTCATCTTACGTACAAAGCAACCAAGTCTTTTACAAAAGACAAAATACATAACGTAAAACGCACCATAACTACCCATGTTCTCCATAAAGCACTTGCCCCACTAACACCTAAAAGCTAGGATAACCAACACACATGACTCCACTAACTCTAATAACTGAAAAACCAATTCAGCCACATGTGAAAAAGAAAATAACTATTTTATTAACAATCCCTCCCTTAAACTGATGTTTGCTAACATTCAGTTTAAAGCCTTGACTTTTTCCACCGTGCAAACACCTAGTAACTTTCTGAGCTTCACAAATGACTCCATCTTGAGGGCCTTGGTGAATATATCAGCAACTTGATCTTCACTCCTGCAGTAGATTAGATCAATTGTTCCATCATTGCTAAGATCTCTCAAGAAATAAAACTTCACATCAATGTGCTTGCTTCTTCCATGTAACACCGGATTCTTGGAGAGTTTTATTGCTGAGTTATTGTCACAAAAAATTTTAGTAGGTCCTGGTTGCTTGAATTGTAACTCCTCAAGAATTCTCCTTAGCCAAATAGCTTGACAAGCAGTAGCTGTTGCAGCAACAAATTCAGCTTCTGTACTTGACAATGTGACAATTGGTTGCTTCTTGGATGACCACGAAATAGCACCTGTTCCAAACATAAAAGCATAACCCGAAGTGCTCCTCCTATCATCTTGATCTCCTGCATAGTCACTATCAGTAAATCCCAACAAATCAGACTTTTCACCCTTCTTGTAAAATAGCCCAAAGTCTCTAGTTCCTTGCAAGTAACGAAGGATTCTCTTGGCAGCTAACAAATGCATTTGTGTAGGATTCTCCATATATCTACTGATTAAACTCACAGAATACATTATGTCTGATCTTGTTGCAGTTAAATACATCAAACTGCCCACAATTTGTTTATAAAGGGTGCTGTCAACCTTCCTCCCTTCACGATCTCTGTATAACTTTAAGCCAAACTCAACTGGAGTATTTACAGGATTACAATCCTTCATCTGAAACCTGTCCAAAATTTCTCCCACATATTTCTTTTGAGAAATAAAAATCCCATCATCCGATTGTACCACTTCTATGCCAAGGAAGTAATGCATCATACCAAGATCAGACATTTCAAACTCATCTATCATAGATTTTTTGAATTCTTCAAACATGCCATCACAACTTCCAGTAAATATAAGATCATCAACATACAAGCATACAATAAGCATTTTCCCTTTATCTCCAATTTTGACAAAAAGCGTATGCTCATAAGGACATTTTGAAAAACCAACTTTAAGAAAATAAGTTTCAATGCGACTATACCAAGCCCGAGGGGCTTGTTTTAGCCCATAAAGAGCTTTCTTCAATCTATAAACTTTATGATCATTTCCAATCTTGACATAACCAGGGGGTTGCTCGACAAATACCTGTTCCTCCAAGTATCCATGCAAGAATGCCGATTTGACATCTAACTGGAAAATAGGCCAAGAATTTTGTGCCGCCAATGCAACCACCAATCGATCGTGTCATGTCTCGCAACCGGAGAAAAACCCTCGTATAGTCGATTCCATATTGCCGCTTGTATCCCTTGGCTACCAAACGTGCTTTGTATTTGTCAATTTCACCATTTTCTTTCAGTTTAGTTTTAAAGACCCACTTTACACCAATGGTTTTTTGTCCATCTGGAAGATCGAATAGCTCCCAAGTATCATTTCTTTCGATGGCATTAATTTCATTATCCATCGCTTTTCGCCATTTTTCTTCTTTGACAGCACTCTCAAAAGTTGTAGGGTCATAGTCTGAAAATAAGGCAAAATGAGTAATTGAATCTCCAATTCCAGTTACCTCATAATCTTCCATCCAAGCAGGCTTTCTTCTAACGCGGCGAAGAGATTGGACTTCTTCTTCATTGACTTCAGAGCCTGTTGGTGAAATTTCTGCAGCTGTAGAAGTCGTATTTGATGAATTTTGGGGCATACAAGGTGCTGAAATTTGCTCCTGTTCAGCATCATTGTCATAAAGAACTTGGGTAGGCTGCTGCCTATTCCAATCCCAAGTGTTCTCTTCATCGAAAACAACATCCCTGCTAGTCACAATCTTTTTTGTTAGTGGATTGAATAATTTATATGCTTTGGATGCTTCACTTACACCAAGAAAGACACATTTTTCAGCATTATCATCAAGTTTCTTCCTTTTCACATCCGGGACATGGGCATATGCGATGCATCCAAAAATTCTGAAGTGATCTACAGCCGGTCTTCTCCCACTCCAAGCCTCTTCAGGTGTCATATTCTGAACAGCAAAAGTTGGACTTCTATTCAAAACATGAATACTCAAATTTACTGCTTCTGACCAGAAAGTTTTTGGAACTCTTCCTCTTGCCAATAAACTTCTCACCATGTTGAGAATTGTTCTATTTTTCCTCTCAGATACACCATTCTGCTGTGGTGTATATGCAGCAGTAAGCTCTTTTCGAATGCCATACTCTGCACAAAAAACTTCAAATTCTTTTGAGCAATATTCACCACCACGATCTGTTCGAAGAGTCTTAATGGTATTTCCTGTTTCATTTTCAACACGAGCTTTGAAGCTTTTAAATGTGGAGAAAGCTTCTGATTTTTCCTGTAAAAAATAAACCCAAGTTTTTCTGGAAAAATCATCAATGAAGGTAATTAAGTATCTTTTACCTCCATTAGAAGATGGATTTATGGGACCGCAAATGTCCGAATGCACCAACTGCAGAACATCTTTTGCTCTCCATGACTTTTCTTTTGAAAATTGGGAACGACGTTGTTTGCTAACAACACATTCTTCGCAGACTTGGGAAGGAACAGTAATTTGAGGAAGACCCGTCACCATGTTTTTCTGTTGGAGGGTCTTCAATCCACCAAAACTCAAGTGACCATAACGAAAATGCCAAAGCCATAAGGGATCTTTCTTTTCAGCCATCAAACAAGACTGAATATTTTCAATCTTTAATGGAAACAATCTATTTGAATTCATAGGAACAACTGCAATAGCACCTCTAACAGAATCATAAACTTCACGAGACACCCCTCGAATGGTGATTACATAACCCTTTTCTTGTAATTGGCCAGCACTCAATAGGTTACTTTTCAAGTCGGAACATACAACACATTAGAGATCGTTTCCACAAAACCATTCTTGGTTCTTATCTTAATATCACCTTTTCCCATCACTTTCACAAAGTAGAATGATCCCCAAAACTCACAGTGGAATGAAAATCTTCATTTAGATGAGAAAAAGAAGACTTACTTCCACTCATGTGGTTACCGCAGCCCTGTATCCACATACCAAATATCTGACTCGCGCTTCTTTTCATCTTGAACAGCCATCAACAACGTTTCTGCTTCTTTTTCTTCAACAAAATTTGAACTCTCTGCCTTTTCTTTATTATTAGGCAGCCTAGTATAACATTCAGATGCATAATGACCAAATTTATGACATCTAAAACACTCTACCTTGAATTTGTTAGGATCTCGTCCTCTGCCTTTGCCTCGAAATTGGTCATTATTGGCTTTAAAATTCCTGCCAACATCTCTATATCCTCGATCTCCCCTTCCTCTACCTCTACCTCTACCCCTTCCTCTGAAATTATTGGAATGAGTATTGGTAGAAGCCTTCAACGCTTGCTCCTCTACCGTTGAACTTCTGTTCATCTTTTGTTCATGGACCAATAAGGAGCTTTGCAATTCATCAAGAGAGAGTGCATCTATGTCTTTCGACTCTTCAATTGAGCAGAAAACATAATTAAACTTTGGTGTCAAGGAACGCAAAATCTTCTCCACAATGGTGACATCGTCCATCTTCTCGCCATGGAATCGCATCTTGTTGCTGATTTCCATTGTTCTGGCACAATAACTAGTGACAGATTCTCCATCCTTCATCGCTAGTGTCTCAAAATCTCTTCTCAAGGCTTGAAGCTGTGCACGCTTCACTCTAACAGAGCCTTGATACTTCTTCTTCATAGAATCCCAAATATCCTTGGAAGTTTCTTTGCAAAGAATAGTCTCCAAGATGGAACGATCGATAGCCTGAAAAAAATCATTTTTTGCCTTCAGGTCCTTCAACTTTCTAGCTTCCAATTCTGCTTTCTGGGGATCTGTCAAAGCCATGCCTGCTGGTGGCTCTTGAATTCCAGATTCGACAACCGACCAATACTCCTTTGATCGTAAAAAATTCTCCATCAGCATGCTCCAATGGTCATAGTGACCATCAAAGCGTGGAATTGCTGGTTGAACAAAATTGTCGGTGGCCATTGGAAATATTGCTACTGCAATTTTCTCACGAAAGTTTTTTTTTTTTTAAAAACTCTCACGTTTCTCTCAGGCTCTGATACCACTGTTAAATTTCTAAAGGGAGGAGTGATGAGACTGAAACTTCATCTTACGTACAAAGCAACCAAGTCTTTTACAAAAGACAAAATACATAACGTAAAACACACCATAACTACCCATGTTCTCCATAAAGCACTTGCCCCACTAACACCTAAAAACTAGGATAACCAACACACATGACTCCACTAACTCTAATAACTGAAAAACCAATTCAGCCACATGTGAAAAAGAAAATAACTATTTTATTAACAGATTGTATGAAACGTCAAGAGAAATGAGGTTCTTTAAGTTTCCAACATCGGGTGGCAGGGGCCCAGACAAAGAGTTGTGAGATACATCCAAAAATATTATGAGGGAGGACGGTCTGATCATGTGACTAGGAATGGTCCCGGTGAATTTGTTATGATAGAGGACTAGATCTTGCAGGGACTTGCAGTCGCCGAGGCTCAAAGGTATGCTTCCTTCTAAGCTGTTGTTGTCCAAGCACAGACTTATCATTCCGGTGATGTTACCTATGGTCGAAGGTATGTGTCCAGTCAACTTGTTTTGGCCCAAATTCAGATATTGCAAGTTTGATAGCCTCCCAATAGACATTGGAATGTTGCCTGTTAGCATGTTATCGTTCATATATAATAGTTGTAGACTAAAGAGGTTTGCAATTGCTTCAGGAATTCTCCCACGAATTCTGTTTGTCGACAATTGTAGCCTCTCCAGTTGGGTTGAGAAGTTACCGACATAAACAGGCAGCTCGCCTTTGAACTGGTTATGTTGTAAATCCAGCATTTCAAGGTTGCTGCATTTGGCCAAATCAGCAAGGAAACTTAGACTGTCTGTTGCGCCGCCTCCGAGAAAATTAAACCCCAGGCCGAGCCAGCTCAAGTTTTGAAGCCCTCCAAAGCTGGCCGGGACACGTCCGGTGAAGTTATTGCCGTAGAAATCAATTTCTGCTAAGTTCGTGACGTTGGAGAGTGAATCAGGAATGGGACCTGTGAACTGATTAACTGCCAGATATAAAATTTGCAGATTTGGAAGCAAAAGGCCTATGTCTCTCCTGATACTACCAGAGAACAGGCCTAGGGTCAAACTTATGGTATCGAGGGATGACAAGTTGTAAAGGGCAGAGGGGAAGCCACCTGTCAGCTGGTTTTGACCTGCCTGAAAAAATTTAAGCCTCGTTTGGCTTATAGAAATGGGAACTCCTCCTGTCAGGTTGTTGCTCAATAGATCAAGCTCTTTGAGGTTGGAAAGGTTTCCGATGGAAGCGGGGATTGGTCCTATGAGATTGTTGAACGGAAGGGAGAGCGTCTGGAGTTTCAACAGTGACCCAAATTCGGAAGGAATGGAATTGTGGAGACGATTATAGTCGAGCTCGAGAGTCACGAGGCTAAGACACATGGAGAGATTTCTAGGAATTCCACCTCCTAAGGCGTTGTGGCTCAAGATCAGGTCTTTAAGCCTGAACAAGCGCCCGATTTCAGGAGGAATGAAACCATGGAAAGAGTTGTTTGCGAGGTTCAGGTATCGGAGGAACGAAAGGTTTCCGATATAAGGGGACACGGTCCCAGCCAGATCTCGTCCATCTAGGTTCAAGGCGGTGACCCGTTGGTGTCTGAGACCACAAGTGACTCCAGTCCATCGGCAGAAATGGAGGGAATCATTCCAGGAGGCCAAGGTTCCTGCAGAATCATCTGTTAAGAGGGACCTGAACTCTTGCAGAGCAATTTTATCGGTCTTATTCCCTGGAGCGCTACAAGAAGCGAAGCTCGTGATCATGAGTTCCAGGATCAAGACAGCAGGGAAGGCGACTGAACAGAAATGGCTCGAACTCATTTTCGGGTTTGCTAGTGTCAGTGAGGAGATGCTGAGATAGCTATGATGGTGCCTCGCTTGACCTGAAACGTTCCATTTATAGAGAAGGCCACAGAAGCGAGCTTGGAAGTTGAAAGCATCGAAACTTAATTAGCCAACTACACGGTTACGATTGGGAACCCTGGATAGGCCCTGTCTTGAATCATTCCAGGGACGACGCTGAGACCTCTTCTAGCACTTGACTTGACCTGCTTGAATCTTAAATAGGGCTGCAACTTGGCAGTCCCAATTCGAAGGCCAAATGTTGTCAAAATTGGCTCGAATTTGAATACATCGTTCGTGAGGCCAAGGGCACACGAGCTGATCGGTTCCATTCGTTGAGAACCTTCTCCGAATTCTCCAATCGTGATTAGGGTTTCATCCTCCATTTGTATTAAATTCACCTTCATAGCGATGGAAATACCGTTGTGTTCTTGATGTTGTGTCTTTACTGTGTGACTAGAGAAGAACTTTGTGTATCCTACCATTCTTGGTGATGGGTGGAAGTTTTTGGGCCATTTCTCATTTTTCCTGTTTTGGATTTTCCACGTAAAAATTGGTGATGCTGTTGACTTTGTGTCTCCTTTACAATTCAGCATTATATTTACTTACTGCGAGATTGTATCAGTCGATCATTGTCGAGGTTAAGTCGATTTTGATCAATTTAGTTTTGAGGGAGATATTGATCTTAGATTGGGTTGGTTCTTGGTGAAATGTTGACCCCGGATTGCATTATATTAACTTATCGTGAAGTTATGATATTTGTGATGTCATTTTCCCTCAAGTCCGTCATCTGCAAGCTTCACTCATATTCAACCGACCTCCGATCATGAGGCCGTGAATGAAAGATATTCATACTTAAAGATGATTCCCATATAAGGCAAGAGGATGTTGTTCTTTCGAGTGCACGACTGAAAAAAGAAGAAGCCATAATTAAAACACCCAATAGAATCTTCCCTCTTTGTACTCCGTTAAAACACATCAGCTTCAATTGATCTCGTTCTTTTTTGCAAGAACCTAGACGACGATTCACCAAGAGTTCTCATCGCTGGTGGGGGGATCAATTCAATCGAAAAAGCCGCAATTTCCTTGCTACAATGTGAGAGTAAACAACATTAATCAGTGCTTGTTTTAATCACCATAACTAGACTAGGCTTCAAGATATTCAGACAACTGCAAGAAAGCAGACCTTTATGCAGCTATTATCACATGAAGCTAGAGCTCGAGTTCTCATCACTCGTGCCCTATTCTTCAACAATTTGTTGACCAGAGCTTGAGCTCCGGGCCCATGCCCTCCCATCACTGATGGAGTTAATGAAGGCGACCACCAAATTATCTCCAGTTGACCGGCACTAAAAGAAGAAAAGTAAGCACTATTCACTAGAGCGAAAGAGACACTAAAAAGGACTCGGAAGCTCGCGAACGACGGAGTCGAAGCTCGTGTACGACGGACCAGAAGCTCGTGAAGGACTTAAAAGCTCGTGGCGGATGGGACCTGAGAGAGAAGCCATGACGACGGACTGACGCTTGCGGGGAACAGGCGAGTCGTGGCTAGGACCAGGCAAGGAGAGGGTGAGAGCCATTTGCTTGAGCAGCCGAGGAGAAGAAGGTAACGCAAAAAATTGAAGGAAGAACCATAATGAGAACCATAATGCCAATTCAATTCGGTGATTTTCTTCGTTTTTTACCTAATCTTAATTTTCTGACAAACTTGTCCTCACCCAAAAATGTCTGCCGGTGACAATAGATCTTTATTTAAGATTAATTTGATCACTTCAAGCTCTTATTTAAAACAGAATCATATTTGATCATTTTTTAAGATAATGATCCGACTTCAAGTCGTTATTTAAAATTTTTCCTAGAGTTTAGAATGTCATTCTAGTTTTAGAAAATTATGAGAAATTTGTATGTGAATTCATATATCAACATTCAACTATTTTGAAAGTTTCAAGAATTAAAAACTTTAAAAAATTGAAAATTTTCAACCATTTGTTTTGTATTAAATAAAAATTAAAAAGGTAATCCAAATAGGCGTTCTTGCTTTTGTGCTCATAACTTCCCCTAGTGGATGAATTGATCATGCAACATCTACCTTATGATCAAATATAGGGTAGGCAGTTCCTATCCTAAAACCAGAAATAGCACACTAAAGACCACTTTCAAAAAAATCAAAACCGAAAATCATTCATTGGTTTCATGGACCCACTTGATCCGATTCCCGATGGATCCATGGAATTAGTCAAAAGGTCTCCAACAAATTCATTTCTGGGTGTCTTAGACAGTTGATAGGTGCAACTCCAACCTAGATTAGCATCATTTCGCTTTCATAAGCCATCATCACTCACCTCACTGCAATTGTTTCAGACCACAAACCAATCCTCCTCAACACCTATGGTGAACAATCCCTTGGACCATCATCTCTTTTCAGGTTTGTAGAATTTTGGATCCAAGACATCTCTAGCACCCAAGTTAATTGCTTAGTCATGGGAAACACCCATTAGAGGTTGTCCGTTCTTCATCTAGTCCATAGAATTTAACTCGCTAAAAAGAGCCCCCCAAAATTGAAATTGAACTTACTTTGGTCATCTCTAGGCTCAAATATGTCAAACTCAAGAGCACATATAAGCTCTAAAAATTTCCAAAAAAAAAAAGTTTTGTGTGTGTGTGTCTTGCATGTATAAAAATAAATGCAATCCAACGTGGTCAATCTAATATACTTCCTTCCATATCGGGATAATTGTTCTAGTGGTAAAAGGATCACATATCTCTCAAGAGATCACTAATTAATTTACGACACGAGTAAGCCTTTGAACGGCTCATGCCGCGATGCCTAACTACAGCATATCTCATGCAAAAGGACTTCTTGATTAACATCATGTAAATCGGGTTGACGAGCTCGCTAATTTTGGATCTTCGAAGCATCGGCAATAATTATAGCTAAAACTAAGCGTCCTATAGCGCATGTAGAATCATTATGATATGACCTAATGTGAATTGCCGGTACCAATAGTTGCCCCCCATCTTGTTAACTACTAAAAAAAAAAAAAGATATATGTTTAAGAAATCTTAAAATTTGTCACAAAAGTATAATTTAGTTCTAAAATTCGAATCAAGTTCTAAAACTTGTTAGAACGATTTACCTGACCTACATGGAAAGGGGAAGGCAGGGGGTTGGGATGAGACAATTAGTTTTAACTGTGGATTTTGACTTTTACGCTTTGCAAAGACTTGGGGCAAAAATCTAAAAGTGAGTAGAAAGTTAGAGAAAGGCTGACAAAAAAAAATGGATAGATTTAATGGAAATATTTAATTACACCGATTGGACAAGTTCTAGAATTTATTACATTTTTTGTAAGTTTGGATACTCAATTCCACATTCATGACAAGTTTTAAGATTTCCAATGAACATATGCAAAAAAAAAAAGAAGGGAGTCAAATTTAGTTTAGGGAAAATCTCAAATAAAAAACTGAAGTGTCATCGTTCTTCAAATGAAGGTTCAAAGTGGATTTTATTTCAAATAAAGATCTGAAGTAGACAAATTGTTTCAAGTAAGGACCTCAGCTAAATAGCACCGACATTGACACGTAACACGCGACACGACACGACATGACACGCTGACACGACATTTCTCAAAAAACAAAGAATCCCGACACGTTGGGACACGTTACACACACACACACACACACACACACACAAAATTAATTGTCATTTTTATGATTATTTCAATCAAATTAATTTGAATCAAATTCATAAATAAATAATTAATTAAAAAAGCCTAGAATGAATATAAACTAAAAACATTAATCTGTCATTCATTAATATTATTCATTATTTCAATTTGAAGAATTCAACTCTATTTCAATAATTCATAAAACTTGGAGAAAAAACAAGCGATCCATATTCTGGACTCGAGTGTTAGAAATGTTGGAAGAGGAGAAAAAAAAACTTAAAGGGTAAATTGTGTATCACAGGAAGTGGAAGTCAGAAGAGAATGGAAGATTAGGTCTTTCTTCTTTCTCCATTTATTTTTATTATTGTGTTTTATTTTATATATATATAGACTCGAGTATCGGAGAGTGTCGAAAAAGTTGACTAGGTGTCAGATTTTCCGACATGTGTTGATCAAGTGTCGGAGAGTGTCGGAAAGTGTCGGACACGTGTTAAAATGTCCAACACGACACGGCGCCTGGAAAGTGTTGATGCTTCGTAGGGCCTCAAGTGGTCAAATCGTCTCAAATAAGGATCTTTCGCTAGCTAGTAATTATCCCAATCATTGAAGAAAGGGTATTTTGATAAATAAAAAAATTATAACCATATATTTTTTTCCTTTTTCGTTTTTTCTTTTTCCTCTTCCCTCCCATGGCCATCGCCGTTGATGGCCGATGGAAGTTGCCCACCTCAGGCGAGGGCAAGGGTGGCCCCTGGCCAAATTTGGCGAGGGTCGCCTCGCCAAAGCTGGTGAGGATTACCCTCGCTAACATCGTATGAGGGCCACTCTCGCCAGATCTTGCTTGAGTGACCTTCGCCCAGCCCAACTTAGGCAAGGGCAACCCTCGTCCGATACCGATGAGGGTGGCCCTTGCTTGAGTTCAGCAAAGGGAAGGGGAAAAAGGAAAAAAAATAAAAAAAAATAAAAACACCCCTTGGTATGAGAAGTTAGACATTTTTTTGAAATTGGCAACTTCGTACTTTTATTTGAAACAAGTTTTACTTCAGATTTATCATTATTTGAAATAAGGTTCATTTTGAGCCTTTATTTGGAAAAATAACGGTATGCTCTTATTTGGAATTTTCTCTTTAGTTTAGGTTCCTTAAGAATAAACTATTTTCGGAAAAGCCCCTCTCGTTAACCCAAAAAACCCAACGGCGGCGGAAGCGAGCTCTCAATTCAAGCAGACGGGGAGGATCGCCGAATACCAGACAACAATGGAGGCGTGGGACGACCTCGAGCGAGTACAATCACGAATCCTCGAGCGCATTTCCAACCTCGAGCTCGCTCTCCTCAACCGGAGCTTCTGTCCCTCCCCCTTCTCCGTCTCCGGACAGCCGTCGCCGTCGCTCGCCGTCGCGGATTCGGATTCCGGCTCCGGCTCCGGCACCGAAGCCCGCCTCTCGGCGATTCTCAGGAGCAACGGCGTCGCGGACTTCGCTTTCAAGAGAGTCCCGGGGGACTACTACGATCGGTCGTACGAGGAGAGGCGGAGGATCCTCGGCGCGCACTCCATCGATCATCTCTGCAAGAGCATCGTCATGGTGAGTGGCGCTTTACGTGTTGCTTGAGCTTGTCGGAAGTCAGCGCTAGGTCGCTCGCGATTTTGATTGCGTAGGCGAGTGGAAGAGAACTGCGTAGGGGCTAGTCGGCTCGTTCTAGCATCTTGCTGTCGATCGTTTCGGCTTTCTGGCCTGCAATTGAATCCCTGGATGACGACTATTGTCGTTAATTTTGATTTTGATTTAAGGAATTGAGGAAGTTTAAGATGGGTGGTGGTAATGGATAAGAAAAATGAGCTGAATTTGATTTATGATTAGTAAATGCAGACGTTTCAAAGAACTTCGTAAGGAGGAGGTGACTACGGGGTGGTTAGAGGAGGTTTCGGAGTTGATATTGAATGACTGAAGAAAGCATTTGCAGCCGTGGTCTATGTTTCGTTGGAAACTTAGTTGGATTCTTCGTTTCCTGGTTCTCCATTGGTAGTCAATGAACATGCTACCACATAAATTTGCCAGAATAAGTAGTTTGTGTATAAGCTGCGATGATGAGCACAGGAATTTGCAAAGAAAGGGAAAATCAGACCTAGAGATTGCATCTCTGGCCCTTTTCAGAAGCGATATAAAACATGATGGTGCTGTTTAAGACACCCTATGGATGATATTGTAGTGCTAAGGTAATCAGGAGAAGAATTATGGCATTTGAGAATTGAGGAAGGTTAATATGTAGGGCCTTGGCCACATACATTCATGTAAGCAACCTGCATGTGTGTACAAATGCTTATACACAGTTGATGGGGAATGTTAATTTCTGCAAGTATAATCAATCTGAATGTAAATATAAGACTCAGCATTCCCCATAAATAGTTAATGACCCAACATAGGGGGAATATAGAAGGGAAAAGGAGCCATGGTCGGTGAAACATTAACTATTTGTGGTTCTATTCTTTACACCAATTATTTAGGCTACCTATTCTTTTGTCTCTATTTTTGCCAGCGATGTAAATGAACATGAAAGTGCATAGTCCCTAAGTATTTAATCTAGATTCTTTCTATGTCTTGTTGGTTTGTAGCTTTAGTGTGTTTAGACAACCAACTATTCTAAAAACTTAAGCTATTTGATGAAGGCGTAATTTATTATTTAAATAGTCTAACATTTTCCCTTCTTTTGCCCAATGCTAAGCTTGGAAATTTAATTGGGGAGGCATATGGGGCCTGAAAAAATTCAAACTCAGGATCTCCAACTCTGATACTAGTGTTAGGTGGTATTGGGCTTCTCTTATCCCAAAAACTAGCTTATGAACCGACCACCAACCCCTCCACAAGAGATGTGGGATAACCTCAAAAAATCTTCCCCTCACGCATCAGGCTTGGGTTGGAGCCAGGAGCCATGACAACTTGTCATTCTCCTGTGTGACTGTTGGGTCCAGACTTGTTAGCAATCCAAGCTGGAATTTTGTGAAACCACAGCCAACCATTCTAAAAGCTTAAGCTATTAGTTAAAGGTGTGGTATATTATTTAGATATTCTGACAAACATGATACGTGGCTAATATCTTTCTGGGATTGGACAAATTCTCAGGCCTTTTCCAGAAATTTGCTCCCAATAGCTAGTTCATAGACTATTGAGTAATCTTTTTTTCTGGCATATATGTGACTTACTGCAATTCTGTGATAAAGATTATGTCTTGCATAGTTGAAGGGCATGGGGATACACATAATGTGTGGGAATAGTTTTCCCCGTAATTCATCACAAGTAGTTTTTGGTACATTTGCTGTCCATTGTTGGTAAAAAAAATCTTCGGGGATTAGCTTGCATGTGAAATTTTGCCTGTGCAAGATCTGATGACTATCTTGCATATGAAGTTCGTGCCTTGCAATTGTTGATGTCAGAAAATTTCTTATTTGTTATAGGATCTCCCCCTCTCAAAATCGAACATGAATAACTTATTTTCTAAATGGGTTCATTATGATTATTGGACATGAAAATTTTATGAAAACGAATGCTAAGCTTGACTCAAACTCAATTATAAAGCTAATGTTGCCTCCTTGATTTCAGGTGAATACTCAAGCCCCATCTACAGTCATTGATTGCAAGGATCGAAACAATTCAAAGTATTATGTTGTAGTTGTTCAGGTATCTTTTTTTCTAGATAAGTTGGTATTTTGCTGAAGTATTAGCTACAGCCTACACTAACAGTTTTACCTTTGTCTCTTGCAGTATACTGCTCGGCTTAATGCCGAAGCCCTGAAAAACTATCTTTATACACTCAACGATGGCAAGGTGCCAAAAAAGAAATTCAATTGTAAGTTCTTTCCATTCACCGTACTTCTTTAATTTCAAAGTTTACAGTTTAGTCTGGATGTATGTGGAAATGTGGACTCGACTTTTAAAGCTGGACTTAATGATACATCAGTTGACTGGCTAATGCTATGCAGTAAAACAAGGTGACAAAAAGCTTGTTATTCTTTGTCAACTCAACATACTGTTGGCGTCTTTAGTTTAATATCTATATTTTGAGTGCAAGTTGATTCAAGGATGCAAAACAGTGGCTGCAATCCATTCTCGTTTGCAAAGGAGGCGAGCTCATAATATAATAAGCGGAAAATTGGTATTATTGCTTTTGAGTTTTTCAATTTTTGGAACCAATTGACAAAGTTTTTGCTTTAATGCCCTTACGTAACCAATCTATCCTATCTATGTAGTTAATAGCTTAATAAATGGTGGCACGCAGTGAGGTACCACTTTCAGTTTTGCCGTGAAATTAGGCCTCTTTATGTGAGACAACAGTTCTTGAAAGCTGCTCCCTCTGCTAATGGTGTTCCTTTTTCCACAACTAGCGTGCTAGTTGATAACTGGGGTAGCTGGTGTAGAGCCTTTGGATTCCTCCATATTTCATGGTTCTAGATAGTCTCCTACTTATTTTCAGAAGCACAACTCATCACTGAAGCATGACAATGCATAACTAACATCAGCATGGATAGCAACTAATTATCCTGCATTTTTCTTTATCCATACATCATTAAGGGAGTATTTCTTCTTTAGGAGCTGGTGGACTTTGAAAATCACGCAACTTTGCCTACTCAACAGAAAGTCTCAGTTTGACAAGTGTGTCTGCTGCAGTAGGTTTGTATGAAGTTCAGACAGATTTGATGCCTTTTAAGTTTTGAAGTCTTTGGAAATCTAACCCTTTGTTTAAAAAGATTTTGAAGCGTGTAAGGAAAATGAAGGTGAAAAAAATTGGGAAGTGAAGGGGCAAAAATGTGAGGAAAAGAATTTTTTAGGCATTTTTGGAAAAATGGAAGGAAAGATGATTATTTATATACAAGTCCATTTTCACCCTTTTATACTCGATGAAGAAAATGACAACAGGTTTCTTCTTTTTCTAAGATGAGGATGCTTTTGGAAACTAGATTTTTTTTGCATTCTCATGATATGGGAGTACTACAAAATGATGGGTACTAGTGATTCCATTCTGTACCTAATGCTACCCTCATTTCCAATATATCTTAGGCAAACAAATTTTTGAACTCCCTATTAATTCTTTCCTGAAATTTCCCTATTTCCAATAGAGGGTAATGATTTGCAATCTGCTGGTTCAGCAGTTCTGCTGCTAAAGGAATGGTCTGGATTATTTCTCAAAAAGATACGTAACATGTGTATATTTGGATGAATCCTTGCTAATTAAAAGTTAGCTAATTTGGACAACATAACATGATTCTCGCTATATAATACAAACTTTTCAAAAAGATGCCCTTCTTTTAATCTAAGCTTAACTTTTTTCACTAGTATTTCGGTGCTCAAGTGACTTCTCTTAATGCCTTGTCACATTCTGATAGTGGTTGTAGGCAGCGGGTTGGGAATTGTTGTGTTTGGGAGTGTTTGTTAGGATCATATGAAGAAAGTGTCCATAATATCTGTGACTAGTCTGATTAATTGGATTGGAGAGCTTGTTGATATTTATGAGATTCAGATGGGTCTCCTCAAATAAGAAAATTTGTCTCTTGTCAGAGAGTGATCCCTCATTTCTACAATGTGACTAGTCTGATCACTTGGAACAGCTTGTTATTACTGACGAGTTTGCCCATCTTCTTGGAGATTGATTTCCCACTTCCACTGTTGGACATATCTTTTCAGGGTTGCATCAATGTCAAGTAATTTAGGGACATTTAGGCATGAGAACACATGTATCTGCTGGGCGTGAGTGATGACAGGTCGGACTATGACTGCTAGATTCACAATCAATATCTTCACACATTGTCCATGGAACATAATTTAGGTTGCTGCAGGCCTGTGTTAGCACATAAACATGGCAGTTGTGTTGCTCAGGCATATGCATGACTGGCTATATGTGAGAACCACCGTGTGATTATACACTAGCTCAGGTACTTTAAAGGGGAAGGGTGGAAATAAGGAGTCTGTTCTCATTTGAGAAAGAGATTATCTTGTTGCTGTAAACATTAAGAGATATGGAACTAGCGACAAAGAAAAATTCTTCTTCTAGTTTTGAAAGTTAAAGCTCTTCTTTCATGCTTTTAATACTTGGCATATACTTTTTTTTTACCTTGGTATTTGTGAATGGAATGTTATATTGACTGCCTCTGCTTTTAGTGAGGCTTGCCCCTGAGGAGACATCCCTGATGTTGACTGGATTTGAACACAACGCAGTAACATGTATTGGCATGAAGACTGAGATTCCGGTATTGAACAGCATATCTGTGGCTGTAATGATGGGGTTTCAATTTTATATTTGCATCTGAATGAATTCAATGTATCATCTTCTTGTTACTTGCTTCGAGTTCATTTATGCAACCTTGGTTGTCTCATCAGGCCAAGTTGTTCTCAACTTCTACCCACGTTCATAACACGAAATAAGATGTTTTGGCTGTAACAAGTTTTTATTTCTGTTTCATTGTACATGGACACCACATGACATACTTGCTGCATTTGGTGTCACTATATTGACCTGGACTGCTTTGTAAGCTCCGACACGTGGGTCCTTGAGGTTTGATGGTCTATGAAAAAGTGCTTTTTCTAGCTCATTGTTAGGGTGTCTGGTCTATAAACGAGTTCCGACCCTTTTGGTTATCTTTGAAGAGAGGAAGTTTGTATTCTTTCTCGATGGCTTTTGTCCTGCTCCTGCCAACGTCTGTGCCAGCTGTTTAGGTGGTCCATTATCTTATAGTTCTCAAAGGCCATGAGTTATTACCTATAAATGAAGTTTATGGCCATTAACTCTAGAATCTCCAATGTCTTTGTGGTCCAGACCATGTATAGATGTCTTAGGTTTCTTAATTTCTAAGGAACAAGTGGATACAATCCAAGAAATTACTATATTCATTTGTAAATTTTTCCTTTTCTCTTGTCCTGGTATTTTTCAGATACATGATTTTAAGTTTGGTTGAGCTTTTATATAGGTATTCAAATTTAACAAATCATAACAGCTACCCATCTTTTGCAATAGTAACCCTCTGTCACGGTACTCTGGACATTTTTTATAAAAATTTGATCCTTGAGAGTGTTTATATGCATTTTTTAATTGCATTAGCGATAAAGATTGTATTTTTGCAAAAGTGACCCTCTTTCATGGTACTCTTGACATTCTTATGTGAAATATATTTTACTTCAGGTGATTCTGGACGAAGCCATTGTGAAGCTTAATCCCGATTTCTTCTGGCTAGGAGGTGGGGAGGTTGATCTGAAGCTTGGAATACGGACTTCACAATTCATCGATTGTGTCAAACCATTCATTGTCCACTGCAGTATGTGATTAAGCCAATGGAAAAGCTTTCTCATATTTATCAGAGAAAAAGTCCAATGAGGCTGCCAATCTGAGACGGGAAGACTGTCCACATTTGCTTTCCTGCGATATTCAGGTCGCGGTGATGATATTTTCAACACTTCTCTCATTTTACCATCAACCATTTTGTCAACTAATTCAGATAAAGGCAGTAGCTTCGGGTGTGTTGGCCCGTTAGGACCACCAGAACAGATTCATCATTCTTCTAGATGGTTGGAATGATTTATAGTTAGAAAATCGGAGAAAGCTAAAAGCAGTTTTTGCGAGAAACGCGGGACCTGGCGGTGGTAATTCTTTCTAACTAGCGTCTTGCAACCTGGATCAGAGTGTCCATACCAACATGATCTATGGACGATGGACATTCCTATGGACTACTCTTGTCAAATCTTGTCTCGCTGGGGTCACTGCCTTCCAGGAAGATGTCAAATATTAGTTCTATGTACTCGCTGTCATCCTTTGAATTTGAGCCTTCGACTTTAAATTTTTGTTCGATTTAATCCTTGACGGAGAATCGAGTCCTCCCCGTTTTAACTTTTTAGTAACAGATGCGAAGCAACATATTTCGTGAAAAAAAAAAAAAAAAAAAAAAAAAAAAGATTAGCCGGTCAGCAGATCTATTTATGGGTACTATGCACTTAGACGACTGATCTTGCAATGTCAAGGGTTTGGATCGAACAAGATGGTTCGACCTCCATTTTATTGTACATCAAAGTTACATAGAGAAGGATACTACCATCCCAGAGAAGCAAAAGAGTGAATAGCAGGAATGATGTAGCATGAATCAGTGTTCCTCATTGTGAATGGGCGGCTTACGATGAGGCTGTGCATAGTCCATCGCCACCGCGTTGCCCTCCAAGTCCTCATCTAATTCTCCAGAAATGGCTTCCTCGTTGTGATGAGAGTCTGCAGATTCCACCATCAATCTGGCTTTTGAAATACTGGATGCCTGCAACGATAGAAAAGAACTGAGATCAAGCGTACATCAAATGTGCGGTGTACAATGCTCCTGCTAAGCTCTCTCTACGACTTGATCACGGTGGAGTTCATCTATCCAAACCACACCTACAGTGTCAACCTCGGATTCCATATCTATCAGAAAGATTAATCGTATACCTCCAGTTCGGCATCATCTTTATGCTGATCGCTCTTCAAGGGTCGTGCCTTGCTGCCCTCTTGTCCTGCGATTTGCAAGACAGACTTTATTTCAGCAATAATACCAAAATGAAAGCTTAATAAGATAATTAACAAGCCGAAACTTTTAGAGAGGACATGGCTATCACACAAGGTGCAGTTTCGTGTAACTCGTCATGATTGTTCTACATAAAAACGATATCGCATAAACGTATAACGACGAGATAGAACTTGAAAGAAGAATGCCAACAAAAGAAGCCCTAGACAAACTTTACAGCGATAATGCCACCATACTTTATCTCCGTTTTTTAATTCTATATGCAAGATGGGAGTCAGTATAAGCTAGTAACGATGATGAAACTGTGATAAAAATATCATAGGAAAAACCGGAGCTCATCCACATAAGATTGATTTTCACATCACAAAAAAAAAAAAGGAATTATATCTAACAAAAAATAATAGAAACGGTGAAAACCTCATGTTTTTTCATTGGCATGTGCCAAAGAAGAACTATCGCTGTTGCCATGTACGTAAATAATGCAAAATACAAGCAAGCAATGAGCATTCAACTAAAGAAACATGGACATGGAGATATGATGAGAGCCGATGAGATAAGCTGAAAGGTTTGGATAACTCGTGTTATAATGAAAAATGTTTAACGTCCATATATGATGTGTGCACTTGTTTTTTTAACCTGAATTCACTCCGTCTATGGCTTGTTGGTCTCTCAAATGACCTATTAGATCCTTAAGCTCTTCGTGATGAATGCTTGCCAGGACGATCTCTGCGCTATTTTCCTTTCCGTGACGCAAATTCTGAATTTCTATTTCCTGCACGGGACGGAAATCCATAAGGCTTTTCACGACCTACTTCGTGAGATTTGATTAGTACTTTTCCCTTCGCATGAGGACATGGGATTCGAGAGAACTAGAATGAGGAACACCAAACCAACCTTGCTGAGTTGATGCATTTGGTTGCTAGGGTTTCGTCCAACACTGGGGCCAAAACGACGGGCATTGCATGCATGCACTGAGAAAAGACACAGCGAGAGAAGGAAAAGCGCTACGGAACTCGACATCGCACTGCAATTATCTTTCAGGAAGATCTTCAGATTTGTGAGAAAGCTGGAAAGAGCCACTGGAGAGCAGAGTGTGTGTTCGTGGGATGTTATGGTTCTTTGTGGGGGTAATGTGCGACCTCTTACATGCTCTTCTGCCGTATAAGTAATGCCTGGAGGCAAGTTGGTGAGAGGAAGCATTAAATGCTCGGTTTTGTACGCCATGAAAGGAGAACATGCAGGTGTTTGGAGATCATGGTGAATTGTATTTGTTATGAAACACGAGACTGGAGATATTGAGGGGCCTCCCATTGTCTCCCGGCACTCGAATCTCGCATTAAAAACATAGATGATGCGCAAAGAAAATGACCTAGGTTCTCAGCTCGTTCGAGACGTCAACGAACACTGTCCTTTACGAAAGAAAATTCTCAATTCAATGCATGGGTACATAGCGTAGAGTTTCGAATTTGTTTGAAAGAGTGATATGTAATTAGTGTAATCGATGAACCCAACAACTCGTGAGGGTTTCTTATTTAGAGTAAGGTCCATATAATTTTTGGAACTGGCACAGATAGATACAAAGATCGCAATTTGGAGGTGTCTTTGCTAAATAGCCTTTGTGAATTTGAAGATGACACAACATGTCATGCATCTAATTACTCCATCTCGCATAGAAATTCTTTTCTTTTACAAAGGTTGTGCAACAAATAAACATTATAAACGCTAATAACTTTCTTGAATATATTTACTTTTCACATGATGTGAGATGAATAATTACTAGCGGTTTAGATAGTCCATCTCATCCCACAACAAGTTTGCATTTCTACATACACGTAATTATTTTGTAGATTCATGAAAGACTTGAATAACTTAGCAAATGTATGAACTTAAAACATTTGAGAACGAATCTATCAATGTTTTTTCAGACCTTTTTCTTTTAATTTTCAGGTCAAAATCTGTAACACTGTTAAAACTGCTACTCTCGATGAAAAAAATCTCAGCTCGAAAGTGGGACAAAGCTTTTGAGGGAGACAAGGTATCATGTGTAGAATATTAAGAAATATTGTAATTGTCGTCGGGCCCGCCCACGTGCTTTCACACACTGTCGCGGTTGCCACTATTTATTACTTGCATGGCTCGATATGGCTTTTACGTACCGCCCTCTCTCTTTTAATCGTTTAAGAAAAATAAAAAATAGGGTTAATGGCACAAATACATCTATAAGCAAAGGAGCAAGAGCATGGATGAAGAATGGCCCAAACTCTCTTGAGGGTTTTTCTTTCACATCCATCCATGAGTAGATGTCATTCCTGAGATTTCCCAATTGTATTTCCAAGAACAAGCATTTCCAAACAACGCGGGCTCAGGGTCGGACTGGTCTTTCATAGATGAAATCTGCTTAAAACGTGCATTACGAAGAAATCCGTTTGGAAACGCGGTTGGGACCGAACCCTTCTTGATGACATGCAATGCAGGATCAATCGAGAAGGGTTGGACTTAGGAACATTAGATGTATGCGTGTGTGCGGGTGTAGGAGATTGCAAAGAGCAAATGCATGGCAAAAAACAGGGGAACACATGGGGCCTCCGAAAGGATGGAAGGAGGAGACAGGGTCGCATGGCCGGACCGCCATTTGCGCTCTCTCCTTCTTCTTCCTCCGCAGACGCGCCACCCCCACCTTCACCTTCGCCATCGCCATCGCCATCGCCGGCGGGGTCCACACGAGCCACGTGGCAGGACCTCCATGTGCCTCGGCGCATCTTGCCCCTTGCCACGTCATCATCCGTGCTGGGGGTCCCCCACGTATACGTATACATGTACGTAACATCCTTAATCTGTAGTTAGTTGAATTGATCCGATGGGCTTTGGCTTTGGAATGACCAATATTTTGGTCGGAGAACTTCTAGGGACGGCCATCGAACAACCCCCGCTGCAGCGACAAGGAGAGGAGCCGTCGCTATTGGGGCTTGTCACTTCTATTGTTGAATTCTGATGGAGCTTTTGAAATAATTGTGGGCCGTCCTCGTTAGGTTACACAAATTTGAAACCATCATAATGGAAATTTTGAAAAATAAAAGCCCGTCCAGAGAGAGCCCACATCTCTCTCTCTCTCTCTCTCTCTCTCTCTCTCTCTCTCTCTCTCTCTCATACACATTGTTGACATACATGTGTTAAAATAGTTTCATATCGAAGAATTAACGTGATGTGAAATAATTAATATATTTTAGTTAACCCATAATTCATTGACTTAAATTTTTAAGTGAATGCGAGTCTAACTAGATATGTTGACAAGTTCAAACTTAGACTTCTTCTTAATGATCTCCGAAATGAATATATCGTATTTCTTCTACGCACTCTCAGCACGTACATACACACACAACAAATTGCAATGGGAACATATCATCTCTCCCTTGCCTCTATCTCTATCACAACTACTCCACATTACCCCACATCCTCCACATAGGATTTCTTTCACCATACAATAACACCCTTGCATTGTCTTGAGTCTATTTCACCTCACTCTAGGTGGGTCCTTCCGCACCACCACCATCTCAACTTAAATGTTCACCTTGGACAAGCCAAGTTTTGCCAAATGTTGGTGAGGAGCAGCATATGCCCTTCGGACTCTACCTCAATTGCCTTGACCCCGGCTGAGTTTAGCAGGATGCCTGGAGACACCATCCGCCTCCTCATTTAGAAGTAATATTTGAGACTCCTTCTACACATCACTACATATTGAGAGTGTTTCCACAAAGAGAGAGCTCAAGTAAGAACCCGTCAACATGTCATGTTGGTCTCATCCTTCGCCTATAAACTTGAGCCAATCGGTTATGACCAACTACGATAAATTGATATGCCACATCTATAATGCTAGACTCTTTCGCCTAACACCCTTGCACGCACACATTAACAATAATAATTATGATCGACATGCTTTAAAGAAGTGAAGTGATACTAAAATCTCCTCCAAATGAAGCTACCGCAGAAATACATTCCGACATGCTCATTTAATGGATGATGTAGTGAACATAAGTGAGCACCACAAGGATGTTTGTGTACATTTGATGTAGTTCAGAGTGACGATTCCCTCTTTTTCTACTTGAATGAGATAATTCACTTTGTGAGATCACGGGGAGATTGAGAGGCTGTGTAGTTGGCAGACAGATTTTCTGAATTATGTCTCTTCTCTCCCTCATCGTGCAACTTCAACGAAAGAGATCTGTGTTCCTCCAACGCTCCCTTCGAGACCCCCAGTGCTACTTGCATGTTTGTGTTATGTCAGTGCGTATGTCGACGGACGATGTGACTATGTCTCGTGCGTGGTCGTGTTGAGTTTAAGGGAGACGTGGCCATCAGGGTGCGTACGAAGGGCTTGGCCCAAATGCAGCCACTAACTCGAGTTCGATATTGAAATAAGTTGAGCAAAAAGGAAAAAATTGTTCAATTTGTTTTAAATATATTATACGAATGTTAATTCAATTCTAAACTTTTCAATTTTATCCTAAATATTTACCCCAAATTTCAATATGATCCGTCCGACTAGCTTCCATCGGAAATTGCTGATATGGTGATGTGCCACGTAGGAGCAATTTAGGACGTAGTTGAGATTGATCAAGACGTCAAGGGAAGTACCCTGCGTTATTTAGGATCTCTGCCCGCGATTTGAATTGAAATCAAGCATGTGGCTCTCCTTCAAGGCCCGATATTACTTTCGAGCCCAATCGATCCCGTCCAGCCCGATCATCAGGCCCGTAAATTCTCGTTAAGCCCGGCCCAAGCCCGAACGGCCCATCGACCAACCAATGAGGGCGCTTCCCTTGGGAAACGGGTCAGGTCAAACGCAGAGAATCCTTGGGCAACAAGTCGACAGCCCCCCATAAAGAATCCCCGAATCGCTCTCAGTCTGATCGGACGCCGCCGCCGCCGCCGCCGCCAGTGCCCGCCTCTCCTCCGTCGCAACCGGGAGCTGCACCGGGAGCTCGCGACAGAGAAGCGCTCCGGTTCTCGGAGGCGCGATCCGCGAGCCGAGAGAAGAAGAGGATGGGATTGATCAGGAGCTGCTTCTCGTTCCTAACGGGGACGGCCTTCGGCGTCTACGTGGCGCAGAACTACAACGTGCCCAACATCAAGAAGCTCACCGAGACCGGCCTCTTGATCGCCAAGCACATCGAAGAGAACTACCGGAAGCCCAAGAAGAGAGACGACGACGACGATTAGGATCGCGCCGCTGAGAGATGCCGTCCAAGGAATTGCGGGTTTTTCGTTACCCTTTTTCTTCTTTTTTGGTGTTCTTCAGGATAACTGTGAATTATTCGATGCGATTGTGGATGGGTCCCTGAATCTCAAGCAGATGAGAGTGGCGAGAGAGTGTTAAAGATCGAATTTTTGTACAAGCTTCGCTTGCAATTGGAGTCGATACATATGCAATTTTCGAGGTACAGTACGCCCTTTGGAATTTCATCGGGTTCCAGTTCAGTGCAGTCTCGCCCTGCAACCACGTTCCGCCGTGGGAATCGTCCGAAAAAGCTTTCGAGCTGCGAATATGTTTAAAAAGGCGAGACCTTTAGAGATGTGCTTCGTGGGATTCTGCAGAAGGGTGTCGCAGAGATCGTCAATTTGGTCGGAAAATGCCGACAACGACAGTTGCTCGATCTGGGCAAACCTAAACTGGCTTTGGTGATGGAGGGTTGCTTGGTTCACTGTCTATTATTGTTCGCCGTCTTCGTTATTCTTAGACCGTAGTACAAAGTTCAGGCCTTTACACTGTTACATTCAAACCTATGCACGCGCACAAGCGCTTGCTGTCTTTACTCCACCGGAACCTCCATCACATCATCCTTCCTCTCTGCTTCCTGCACTTTCGGCACCACTACCTTCAGCACTCCGTTCTTCATCTCCGCCTTTATCTCCTCCAGCTTGTACAGGTCCGGGGGCAGGTCGATCCTGCTAGAGTACCTCCGTGCGCCCTCCTCGCCGCCCGCCTCTGGCTCCCCACCTTCTCCCCTGATGATCAGGGTGTTCTGCTCCACCGCCACCTTCACGTCCTCCTTGCTCAGCCCGGGCATGTCGATCCGGAGCCGAAGGGCCTTATCGTCCTCCTTCACGTCCCATGCCCTCCCCGACCCGCCAGCGAAGCCGCGGGATGCCTGGAACGGGTCCTCCATTAGCTGGTCCATGAGGTTCAGGACTTGGCTCAAGCTCCTCGTGGGAAAGAAGGGGTCAAACGCATCTGAATCTCCATAACCGAACCGTTCATCAGCACCAATCAATTAGCAAGTTTTGCTGATGGGCAAACATGGTTTTCCACGACACTCTAATACTAAAATACTAGATTCCTGATGATTAAGAAAAATTTCACTCCCCTTGAAGCAACTACGTGAGGAAACAGAGTAAGAGCACCAAAACTTGAAGCACCAAGAAGGATTAGACGACGGAAATTAAGCCCGCAAAACTAATAAAAACTATCAAATCCAACAAGAAGTTGACGGAAATGAAACAAAAGCCGGCGAGAGAGAAGAGGGTTAATATAGTACCAGAGAAAGGAGCGAGGGAGCGATCGCGGCGGCTAGACACAGAGCGGTCGGGAGTCCGGTCGACGTCGACGGCCTTGCTTCCGTCATCGACTCTGGTCATCTGAGTCTCGGTGTTGAAGGAGCGTGTCAGAGCCACCGTAGCCGACCGGACTGGGATCGCGAGCTTGTTACGGGAGATGGCGGAGGCAAGAGCTCTCCTGAGAGCGAGCGGGGACGCCATGGCTGCACAGTTCGATGATCGTGGAGAGGTTTGTTTCGTGCGGTGGTTTTGCTGTACGCACAGATATATACGTGGAAGCGAACCAAGGTGATACACAGAAATGCAGAGAGGTGGAGAAACTTCGAGAGTTAACAGGGAGTCTGGTGAATTCTTTTCTGAGATAATAAGGCAATTAAATAAATATAAAAATTCACAATTATTCACTCTTATTTTCCAGGAAATCCATGTTTCGAATTTCCCTTTTCTAACCGTGAATCCACTTTCCACCTGTACGATGAAAACGGGTCTAGAATCATGGTGTCTAACGTATGCTCCTTTTCCTAGAATCATCTTTCACGTTCGACATATACAGCATTAGCTTGAAGCCTTCGTCGAGGCCAAGAGCAAAACCCTCCATCCCACGTGCGCCGAGTTTCTTTGCCTGCGTTCCGATCGATCAGCTCTGCTGACCGCTCACGACATGTATACACGAGCAATCCAGACGCAGACGGGTTACCGAGAAAGGGTGGATTTATTTAGCAGTTACCAAGTCAGGACATTTCACAGCTAATCTCCGAAAAGTTCTAACCACCAAAAAGACAAAAAAAGGGAACAAAAGAAAAAGAGAAAAATGAACAGACCGATGAATCATCGTCCTCTTCAAGTTACAACAAAAAAGAATGCATTGACGACGCAAAAGAACTCGCTAACTACCGACCCCGAGTTCCGGCAGCCACAGATCATGACTCCACCTGAATTCAATTTGGTTAACTTCACAACAGATAAAACAAAATAAAAATAAAAAATAAAAGTAACACTAAAAACCCGCTTCTTGTCCGTTGTTTTGTTTCCTTTCTTCATTGCTTCCCTGAAGATCGGAAACAAAGAGGAACGCCAGAAGAGAAAATATTGTGAGAATTTAATCGGGGACTCCTCATTATGTCTTCTTCATGAAGTACCCCAAGATGATGCCGAGCAGACCAATAATAACAACAATCATAAACGAGATGCCGCCTTGGCTCTTGCTGCCCTCCCGCCTTAGCAGTTCCTGCCCAAAAAGAAACATAACGAAGAAAGAGTAAGTAGAGGATGATGTTTACGGGGACAGGAAGAGGGCCAGATAACTTAATGTGATAACAAGAAAGCTTAAGAGTTTTATTTTTTACTAGCAGTGATTCTTGAGTGAAAAATGGCATGTATGTCAGTCCCCTGATCTTACAAGAACATGTAAAGTCATATGCCAAATTCATATGAATGTCCTAAACCGCAGATGCAAGGCTATTTCCTTTTTTGGATTAGAAAACCATAACAGGTCAAGACAGGATCATAACAAAAGATATAGACAGAGCAGGAAAAAGAAACATAGGCTTTCTAGCCTTATGTGCAATCTCACTATCTATACAAGGAAATATGAAAGGTTATATGCTTAGCAGAGAGGAGTAGCCAGAGAGCCCTGAAGCACCTATCAAAAAAGACTGCACCGCCAAACATGTTAACTTATATATCATGGTCATTGGTATGCCATGATAACCACCAACCTAAGCACACAGATTCACTTCATGCGCCACAAACATGTATTCAACCATGGGTGTACACGTGTGAGAGAGAGATTTGAGTTCATAATAGTGGCTAATGCTCTTTAGGTAAATGTCCTATTTTCTCTTTCTCTAGTCTGATACTTTCAATGTTTAGCTATGCTTTAGAGGGGGAAAATTTGGAAATGTTCACCTTCACTATAAACATACAACATCAACCCAAACAACCATTTGGCAAAGTGAAGCAAATTGCAGAGTCCCAGATAAAGTAACTCACCAGTTCTTCACGAAGCTTGGTACCTTGTTGGATAGCTTTATCCTTTTCCTCTGTCAACTTTCTAATGAGAGCTCTTGCCTGCCAATGGATCAAAACGTCAGACTCCCCACAATCCAAGCACCATCATGAAAAGGAAGGAATCGAAACAAACACACAACCCCTGCAAACCTCTCTCTATCTCTTTTGTAGAGTAATTCAACAGGCAGACAATATAAGCAAGTGAGAACTAGAGCGAGAGCAACTCTGAAACTTTTTAGTGCACATATTCCCTCAGAAGTCAACACATGTTGTTCAGTGATCTACACCCGGTACTTAAGTTTTTCTACTTATTTCTTGACTGGAAAAATTTAGCTGGTCATCACTCATATTTAACAGAAAAAACATCATTTCTTTGTTAATCTCCATCTTATCTATTTATGCAACAAGGGATCTTTCGCTCTTCATCCAAACTATGAACTGCTATCATAACTATTCCTCTAAAAATTTCTTGCAGATTGGTAAAATTATGGCATGCTCTGCCTCCTTAACAAGAGAGAAGAGAGAATTAAACCAATGTTTCAATTCCAATAGCAGCATAATCATTCCTCACAGATCAATTCAGTCTATAGCTTCAAACTGGCATGCATTCTCCTATTTTTTTTTTTTTTTTTTGTTTTGGGGGGCAAGCAAACATGCACAGGTTACCTATAAAAAGATAGATGGGCTATTGTATCAGTCACCATTGCATTAGAAGTAATATTACTTCTCCCCAGTTATTCTGCCTTGGCTACAAGTACAGAACAGAGAGAATGACTCACACTCAATGAATGAACATCATGTCATGTCAGCAACATTTGTCTGGAAAAGTTCATGTTACAAATATATCTCATTTGACATTTATGAACAAAACCTGTAGTCCAAACTGCTTTTAACAATGTGTTTTACAAAGTTTTGTGATGAATTCTCCTTGGAGCATGTCATGTCATGTCAATGAATGACTCAGAGAGAATGACTCACACTCAATGAATGAACATCATGTCATGTCAGCAACATTTGTCTGGAAAAGTTCATGTTACAAATATATCTCATTTGACATTTATGAAGAAAACCTGAAGTCCAAACTGCTTTTAACAATGTGTTTTACAAAGTTTTGTGATGAATTCTCCTTGGAGCATGTCATGTACTATTGAATTGAACTAGAACATAAACATGAACTAAATGGAACAAGAGAGTGAGGACAACGACAGTTTGGCCCCTAGAGTGTGATAAAAGGACAAGGACAGGAACAGTGATGTCTGTGGTGAGGTCTGAGAAGTGACATCTCCATTAGGCAAAGGAGAAAAGAGACAAATAGATTAAATCTCACAGACAATTTCGAACTAAACACCTGAAACTCTACTGAAAATACTGATAGTCTCCACAGATTTAAAAAAAAAAAGTTGCTTAACCTCATCTTACATGAAAACAAAGAGTATAAAAAAGGGGGTGACAACTCAAAATGTGATTTATCAAAGATGTATATCCACCAAAACTAGATGCTTTATCACGCCAATTAACATCAACAGCAATATACAACCACGACTAATTCCAGACAGAATAAGGGCACGCTTGCAAGTTTGCATATGCAATGCACATAGCATTATAAACAAAGAAACAATTTACCTCAACAGATTTATCTTGAGGCTCGTCAAACGATCTTGTAACCTGCAGTCACCAAGGATAACATCATAAAACAAACATTTTCTTATTCTGGGTGCAAAAAATAGCTAAGTTCAGCCGACTAATCAGATAAGGTAACTACTCAATACTTACAGAAGCCACCTCAGAACCATTGATGTTGCCATTGTCGGAAACAGAACCCCTTGGTGAAGAACCTTCTTCCGACCCTTCTGGAACTGGAGAAGGTGGTTGAGGAGGCGCGACGTAAACCACCCGCAATTTGCATTCCTCGACCACATTGCCCAACTCCTTATTGAACTAAAGCAACCCCACTCCATAACTTTAGCAGCTTGATCGTGAACATAGGACACTGAATATAAACTAATACAAACGCCACAACAAACTTACCATTTCAGCAGTAATATCCTTTGCGGTTATGCCATCATTTACCTTCACACTCTGTAGAAGAAATTTATCTTTGCATTGCATGTCAGGAGGAGCCTCCTTCTGAGCTTGCATAGTAACTACATGAAGACAGACACATTTCAAAACGAAACACGCCGACATACCACAATTCACACGCCTCGCAAATCCGAGCAAAAGGGCGACACAAAATGGAGAATCCACAACAGCAAACAAACTTGGCCACGAAATGATAGTTCCGGTTACCTATTATATCACATGTCGACCGAGGTAAGACAACCCCCGTGTTCGGACGAACACAGTATTTCTTGGGATTGGTCGTCTTCACCTAAACACGAAGAAGATCTCAGACATCAAAACACCGCGAACAAACCCACAGAAATCCAAATAACCATCCCATCCGCATTCTCCCTCTCATTTCACCTACGAAATACATCAAAGGGCCAAAACAAAATTCGAACTTGACAGCCAAATCTCACGCCGCCATGCTGTTTCACAGGATCACGGTTTAAAAAATTTCATCTTTTCAGGCGTAATCAAACAAATTTCCAATATTCGCAGAAAATAACGAAGAATACGACAAGAAATCGGAACAAGCGTTACCTTGAAAGCGACATAGCTGTCGGTTCTGTTCGACAGCTGAAGCGAACACGAGATCTGCTTCTTCAGCTCAACTAATCAAACCACACCCAAACAAAAAAAAAAAAAAAAAAGACCGTCAAAACGCGAACGACGGAATCGCGAGAATCCCAGATCGGGAAAAGGGGAACCGGCCGGGAAACCGGGAAATACGCACAGGGGAACTTGAGCTCCAAGGGCTCGATGTCGAGCAGCTCGCCGGTGCTCATCTTCTCCTCCGTCGTCCTCCGCCTCCTCCTTCTTCGTCGTCGGCCGGAAACCGGCGAGGTAGCGCGGCTGCGGAAGTCGAAGGGTAGGGGGGAAGATCCGGGGATCTTCTCCGGAAGCAAAAAACGGCGGTGGAGGAATCGGATTTGCAATGGAAAAATTTCTGGGTTTTTGCCTTCGATTTTCTTTCCCCCTTTTCGAAGTTCTCGAAAGTTCGCTCCTTTAAGGAGAAGAGAGAGAGAGAGAGAGAGAGATTTGGAGGAGAGAGATGGGGAAGAAATGGCGACGGTGATGCTGTATTTTGTTGTTTCTTGCGGAAAATGAAAATGGAAATTGTTTTTTTGCTTTTTTAAAATTGTTTTTAGTACTGGGTTTGGTCTAGATTAATGAGGACAAATGCGGGGGCGAACGTGAGTGAATAATGAGGAAGGCATCGCTTTGCTGCGAAACCACTTCTCGGCCTGTTTAAGGATGTCCCTTTTTTTTTTTTTTTCTATGAAATTTTTTGGGAGAGTGTTCTCGTGTTTGAGAGGTGAGATAATATGAATCGTGTTTGTCAAAAAAGAATCATAACAGCCGATTAAGATGAAGAATAGCGCGACGGTAAGTGTTAAGCATATTTCGTGATACGGATGCATTTAATTTTATATACCAAGTATGTATATCGAATGAAAAGGATAATATAATTATTCTTTTTAATAAGTGTTCAAGAAGTTGATTAATAAGCGTGTCCCTTTGACGCTTGGGTATGAGTTTTTTGTCATGGTGTTAACAAATTCCCAATTTCTTAAGTTGGTTTCTTTACGAGTTAAGACGGTTGGTCTGATATCAACATGTTTTAGCCAAAAAAATATGATTGTGTCTCGATATTTACGTGAAATTCTAATCTTTTCACATTTTCAGGTTTTGAAATTAATTTTAAGGCACAAGCACCTAAAAAAAGGAACAAGAAAGACTCTTTGCCTGGCTTCCTTCTTCCTTAATCCAACACGTTGGTGTCAACTGACTTTTGTGGTATAATAATAGCAAAAAAAAAAGGAAAAGAAGAGAAGTTCCGATTGAAGACAAAATAACGAGGAAAAAGACAAAGAAAAACGTTAACAAAAATTTCCTCGGACATTCGATAAGGCCCATCTTGCCGAAAGAGAAATTGTTTTAATTTCTAAACTTCAGAATTATTAAGAACGCATTATTTCGTGAAAAATGAATAATTTAATAAATATTTTCTAAAAGATGATTGTCCATAGCATGTATAAAAATAAATGAACAAAATTTTTTTATTGTTTACAAAACTATTTAAATATAAATTGATATTGATAATGAAATATTTTTTAACTAAACAAATCGATCCCGAGAATGAAAGTATGGCCGGCATTGAATGGCACCGCCTTCCGCGACGGTAGCCCGGCGGTTGGAACGGTGCCCATCAATTGGGCCGGTGGGCCCGACTTCTCATCAAGCAGATCGTCAGATCAGAGGGCCCTCCCTTCCCACTTCCACGTCACCGGGGGGGCCCACGTTTTTGCTCTATTTCTCCATCCACCCATCATTGCAACTATAAAAACTGAAAAACAGAGAGAGAGAGAGAGAGAGAGAGAGCTCCACGGCACCGAATGCTCAATGTAAAAATTAGGCCCAACAAGCCCAAGCCCAAGTATAGTATGGCGTATTGACCTCGGCCCGTGTAACCTATTCTCCCGTATCCTTCAGCAGCTTCAACGCAATCGAAGCATGAGGAAAAGGAGAGAAGCGGTGGCCACAAAAATCAAGGAAAGGGTAAAGGAAGTGAAGCTCGTTTACGAGAGGAAAGGGAAGAAAGAGAAGACAGAAAATTCTTCTCGCATAGTCGATCTGGACAACCCGACAAGCCCGATCAATTGCGAATTACAGCACCGAATAAGTTTTCAAGCCTATTATTCGTTAAATCAGAGTAATTTTCAAAGTTAGGTTTTAAATTTAGAGTTATGTGAAAGTTGACTTGTGAGGTTCGATAGAGTAGCTATTGAGCTTTGAATTTGTATGAAAATATTGGATAAAGGTTGTGTGGAGCCATGGGGTTTGATGAAGATTGATTCCTAAGAACGGTTTGATCGGAACAGAATTCCAATTATTCATGTGCAAGTTAAGCATGACAATCATTATACACGTAATGGAGAAAAATTAACGTTTGCTACAAACGAGTTTCTTTGTTAGTGCATAGGTATTGTTTTATCAATGCTTCGTCCATTACCGTAAAGTATTACTCAATTTTTAATATTGCTTTTCATATAATTGATAGGAAAATCTGTGTGTCAGCTCGAGTATCCTTTGTAGTTGATTTTTTAACTTTATTAGGTAAATAGTACTATCTCTTTTTTCAGTTTGTAGACTCATATTTCAAAAGCGATATGGCTCATATATACTATGAGTTATGTAATGGCATGTTTATTACATAAAATCTAGATCGAGTGTTTATTACCATTTTATTTATTTGAAATGGAAAAATATGTTGATCACAATTTGAGTTGATTGCTTGTACAATGGTATGCAAAACCATTTACAAAAGAATCATGAAAAGTCCATATGGTTTATGAAAGTTATATTGATATATATATTGAATCATCGAGAGTGATATTATTTGAACGGAATTAACGGCATGGCTTGATTGTATTTTTTGCAAGTTTTAAGACCTTCGATGTATTTATTAAAAGAAAAGGGAACCCGAAATTCAATCCGACACGAAGAACTACCCGAATTTCTTTACTTATCACTCGAACCAGGTAATTTTGACACTCCTAGAGTATGGCCCCGAAGAAAGAGCAATTCCCGAGAAGACTCGAGAATTTGCAATTCCTTTCATTATCGAGGCCTCCCTCAAGATACATTATTATGCTTTGGCTCTTGGTGATCTTCTTCAGTGACTTCCTGAGCATTAGCGGATAAAGACAGTGCATACTTCATGCTTAAACTAGATTTCGCACGTAAACCCCACAAGTTAATCATTCTTCCACAGTGCTTACTGCACCTTAATTTTGCTTTCTTTCTTTTTTTGGGTATGCAGTACTGCCGTTTGCATGATAGAAAACCGACACATGCGGAACAAGCAAAAAGCGAAGAAGCAAATATCTCATTCAACTTTGGATTTCTCGATATTTCACTTGACCGTAAAAATTTATGGAGCTATATGAATTTTAGTATTTGATGAACTATATATGAAGTGGATATTTTATTTGACTCTGGGGAATGATAAAATATGAGAATTCGAACATAGTACGGGACATACTAATAGATAAGTAACTCTTTACAATCCGTATGTCCATTACATTGACATGCACCCATTTCACAGCAGATAAAGCTACGACTTATAGATAAGGACTCCTCGTGGCGTGGTAGTCCGCCACCCGAACCCGTTCTGACCTCAATATGTGGGGTTGTCGCAAATCGGATGGGGAGAGAGATCGAGCAAAGCCCTAAATGTGAATCGGAACATGAACAGAGGTCGCATTTGTTAATGATGCCAAGGATGACATCATAATCCGAATGTTTTTCTTATTCCGGGTGCTAACAGATAGCTGTGTTCAATAGCCTAAACAGATAAGGTAAACCATCCAATACTCAAACATAAGCCACCTCAGAGCCCGATGAACCCTTTGGTGAAAGACCTTCTAACTAGAGGCGGCAGTGGCGGCGCAATCTAAACCACCCGCCATTTTGTTCTCTCCACCACATTGCCCGACTCCTTATTGAACTAGAGCAACCCCGATCCGTAATCTTAGCATCTTGATCATGAACATAGGAAACATAACATAAACTGATACAAACGCTACAATGAACTTACCATTTCAGCAGTAATATCCTCAGCAGTCGTGCCAGCATTTACCTTCACAATCTGTACAACAAGTTTAACTTCGTGTTGCATGTTAGGAAGAGCCTCCGGTTGAGCTTGCACAGTAACTACATGAAGACAAATGCATTCAGAAAGAAAGACGGCGACATGCAATGATTCATTCACCTCGCAAATCCAAGCAAAGGGAGACACAAAATAGAGAATCCACAGCAACAAACGAACTTGGCCACGAAATGATAGTTCCGAGTACCTATCACTTCAAATGCCGACTAAGGCAAGATAATCCCCTGGTTAGAGCGAACACAGTATTTATTTGGATGGGTCGTCTTTACCTAAACATGAAGAAGATCTCGACGTTCACACATTGCGCAAAACAAGCGAAAAAAAAAAAAATTGAATTTGACAGCCAAATCTCATTCTCTCATGCTATTTCATAGGATTACAGTTAAATAGATTCATAAGATCACATAGAAGAATGAAAAGTACGACGAGGAATCAGAACATGCATACCTTGAAAGCGACATGGTGGTCGGTTTTGTTCAAGAGTGTTGGGGAAAGCAAATTCCTAAAAATAGCAATCCGGCACTCAATTGAACCCCAAAAACAACGAACGCGGAAGCGTGCCCAGGAAACACATGTTACACCGATCATAAGGTACATTACGAAGTCGAACGTATCTTGTCTTTCACTGATTAACACCGATGTCGCAGTTCGAGGAAGAATTCTGATATTGTTCTTGAAGAGGAGCGTAGGGGAGAAAACTGAGAGTGTAGAGCAGAGAACGTATTCAAGCTTTTCTCAGATTACGTAACTTCTTTGATAACCAACTTCAAAGATTTTACCATTTATTCTTTTATCTACAATAACTGCCTCTTCTTCATGGGCCCTACACTTGCTGGTAAAGGGATTAGGGGTGGTGGGGCTGAAGATTATCAAGTCCCGGGTTCGATATAGTAGAGAGGAGTAAGACAAAAGGAAAAAACAAACAAAACCATCCTTCAAAAAAATGGCGAAAAAGCAAAGAAGAAAAGAAAAAGACATCCTTAAATAGGCTAAGAAGCGATCTCTTCCTCGTAATTCAATCACGTTCGCCATTCTGTCTTCTTCTTCTTTTGGGTGTTTTGAGATTGGTTTTCTTCTTTTGTCCTTGTGGTTTGATTAGTTGAGTCGAACAAGCAGATCTCGCATTCTGTTAAGCTCTTTGATGGTTTTGGGAGAAGTACACTATCGATGCCATAAGTTGTGTACGGCGCTCACTTTGGTGCCAAAAGTTTTCGTCGGATCACTTTAAATGCCAAAAAATTTGAAAAACGTTCACTTTGGTGCCAACGCCAATCTGATCGGCCGGAAATCCGACGTGGCCTTTTTTTATTAATTTCTTATGCTGATGTAGCTCGCCGAAGTTTCCTTGGATCACTTAGGCCTTCAAACGACGTCGTTTTAACGTCCTAACACCAAAACGACACCGTTTGGTGTCTCCCCCAATTCAAACCCTAAATCTCAACGGCCCCCGCGCTCGGCGGCCGCAGCTCCAACCCCGACCCCGACCCCGACGATGGCCACTCGGCGGCCGCAGCCTCAACCCCGACCCCGACCCCGACCCCAACCCCAACCCCGACAACGGCCACTCGGCGGCTAAGTCGAAGGCCGTGATCTAGCCGGTGCTCAGGGAGGCTGCCGACGAGTGCGCCGCCATTGATGTCTCCCTCTCCATCTCCAATCTCCCCGACGAGTGCCTGGCCTGCATCTTCCAGTACCTAGGCTCCGGCGACTAGGGCTAGTGCTCCCTCATGTGCCGTCGAGGGCGTCTGAACAGCGTCGAGCCATGGCAGCTGAGCGAGCGACGGTGGCCCAGCGACGGTGGAGGCCGAGTGACAATGGCTGAGCGAGCTAGGTCAGAAAAATCCCCAAATGAGTAAAACGGCATCGTTTTTTTGAGGCCATCCATGTAGGACGGCAAAACGATGTCATTTTCTTAAGGAGGACTGAAAACGACGACGTTTGAAGGCCTTGTTTTTTTTTTTTTTTTTTTTTTTAAAGTCACGTAATCATTTTGGCCGGAATCTTTCACCGGTGGCCGGAATCTTTCGCTAGTGGCACCAAAGTGATCGTTTTTCCTCCGATTTGGCACTTAAGTGATCCGACGGAAACTTTTGGCACCAAAGTGAGCACCGTACACAACTTATGGCACCATTAGTGTACTTATCCCGATGGTTTTGTATGTGATGATGGACATATTTAGGACTGTGGGCTTATTTAGGCCCGTCCGCCCATATTGAGCCCAAAACCCGACTCGTAAGTGTATGACCCATGAAGAAGAGGTAGTTATTGTAGATAAAAGAATAAAAGGGAAAATCTTTGAAGTTGGTTATCAAAAACGCTCTTAGTTTTCTCCCCTACGCTCCTCTTCAAGAACAATATTAGAATTCTTCCTCGAATTGCGACATCAGTATTTAATCTGTGAAAGACAAGATACGTTCAACTCCGTAATGTACCTTATGATCGGTGTAACATGTGTTTCCTGGGCACGCTTCCACGTTCGTTGTTTTTGGGGTTCGATTGAGTGTCGGATCGCTATTTTTGGGAATCCGCTTTCCCCAACATTGGTATCAGAGCAATGTTCATGTTCCCCGATCACTTTTCATGTTCATAAATTGTTTTTTGATTGAATTTTCGTGAAATGCCGCTATTGGTTGATCGGGGACGGAAAATCCCAACACCGCGTACTATTCACCCTCGTTTATGATTTTCTGTAAATCAAAGTTCGTTTCTGATAGCATAGGGTTGTAGCTCTCGTTGATATGAGAAAATCGACTGGTGGCTCGCCGCTGGGGGCCACTGGACACACCGCCACGCACGGCCAAACGATTCGGCGTCGTCAGCGCATGCAACGGCGGTTCCCAGGCGTGTACGACTAGTCAATTTTCTCGTATCGACGAGAGCTATAACCTTACACTATTAAAAACGAACTTCGATTTACAGAAAATCATAAACCGGGGTGAACAATACGCGATGTCAGGATTTTCCGTCCTCAATCAACCGACGGCAGCGTTTCACAAAAAATTCAATTAAAAAACAATTTATGAACATGAAAAGTGATCGGGAAACATGAACATTGCTCTGATACCAATGTTGGGGAAAGTGGATTCCCAAAAATAGCGATCCGACACTCAATCGAACCCAAAAAACAACGAACACGGAAGCGTGCCTAGGAAACACATGTTACATCGATCATAAACATTACGGAGTCGAACGTACCTTGTCTTTCACGGATTAAATACCGATGTCACAGTTTGACGAAGAATTTTAATACTGTTCTTGAAGAGGAGCGTAGGGGAGAAAACTGAGAGCATAGAGCAGAGAACGTATTCACACTTTTCTCAGATTACGTAACTTCTTCGATAACCAACTTCAAAGATTTTCCCTTTTATTCTTTTATCTACAATAACTACCTCTTCTTCATGGGTCATACACTTACGAGCCGGGTTTTGGGACCAACATGGGTAGACGGGCCTAAATAAGCCCACGGACCTAAATATGCCCATCATCACATACAAAACCATCAAAGAGCTTAACAGAATGCGAGATCTGCTTGTTCGACTCAACTAATCAAACCACAAGGACAAAAGAAGAAAACCAATCTCAAAACACCTAGAAGAAGAAGAAGAAGAAGACAAAATGGCGAACGTGCTTGAATTACGAGGAAGAGATCGCTTCTTGGCTTGTTTAAGGATGTCTTTTTCTTTTCTTCTTTGCTTTTTCGCCATTTTTATGAAGGATGGTTTTGTTTGTTTTTTTCTTTTGTCTTACTCCTCTCTACTATATCAAACCCGGGACTTGATAATCTTGAGCCCCACCACCCCCCAATCCCTTTACCAGCAAGGTCGTGTGCCTATCGGCAAGGATGGTTTTATTTCGAGAGGTGAAATTATTTAAATCATTTTATCCACACAAAAAAAAGTTAACCTCTTGACTATGGTGTGGCGATACCCATTAAGCATACTTCCTAATATGCACTAGGCGTCATTGACAGAAATGTTGACAACTGAATATCTTATTTCTCCACCACTCAGCTGATGTTTTGAGTATCCAGGAATGTGATAATGAAAATTAAAACTGGAAATGTAAGTCGCTTACAGAAATAGGAGCCGAGTTTTCCGGCAATAAAACTTTAGATCCCACTGGTGTTTTCTTCTCCTGCAGATGAAAATTCCTGCACTTATCACGTTAATGTCATAGTCAACTGTATTATCATGTGGGCTTAAAACTTCTCAGAATTGAGAAGTGAAGTGGTTTTGAGATGTCCAAAGCTGACCTGAAGCATCTCTACAATCTCTGGATTGCGCCATGGTTCTTTGTCGCTAAACAAGCAACCACCATAGTCAGAGCATGTGCAATTTCCACCCAGAAAACTCAGCAAGTTTCTGTACAACGAGTAGTATACATGTAGCAGGCTTTTCTTTGGCTGCAACTTAATCGATGAATGAACTGCATAAGTACGCAGGACTATAATAATTAACCAATTCCTCCTTCTGGATCTAGCACGAATATGCAAGTACCAAAACATACATAGGATCGATAAGTTAGAGGAGATCATTTAGATAGTCACACCCCGGCACCTGATGACAGAAAATCCGAGTGCTTGGATTACAGGTTATACTGAACATTTGCTCTTGCAGTCTTTCGAGTCCTTTGATCAGTGTAAACTAATGTGGACTATGACACTTTGATCTTAGCATTTGTACGTGCATCAAGAAAAGCCTTGAGGGCTTTCCAAGCATCTTGAACCCGCATCCAACGTTGACAATGAAGAACCTATGCAACGTCTGCATTCAAAAGTTGTTATTCACCTCAAAGATAAACCTTTGTCATCACCGCAGCGTGACCACAGTCCATAGGTCCCTTATACTGACACGGGCCCATTCACAGCTAATGGAGCTGCGACCTATAGAAAAGGATCCCCGTCGCACGACAGTTCACCACTTGATCTTGTTCCGACATCGATATGTGGAATTGTCTCGAATTGGCTTAAAAGAATATAGAATGGGAAGAGGGATGGGTGAAACCCGAAATGTGAATCGGAACATGATCATAATTGCGCCTGCCTTTCTTTTAATTCCTAGGGTTAGTAGTCGAAAACTATTTACCTGTGAGAAAAAAAAAAAAAAAAAAAACAATATACGCACACATATTTGGACAATGGCCTCTCATCAGTCAAGCTCGTTTTTCAAAAAAGGAAAGAGTGGGTAAAAGAACCAATTGAGACGTTGGATTTGTCAATGATGCCAAGGATAACATCATAGTCCGAAAAAAAAAAAAACATCATAGTCCGAACGTTTTTCTTATTCTGGGTGCGAAAAAATAGCCAAGTTCAGCAGCCTAAACAAATGGAAAATGAGATGATGACAGCACCATCCCTCCTTGGAGAGTAACGGTGCTACCTCCACAAGTTTTCTCAAGAAAACCGGATTACTTGAGAAAGTTGTGGATCCCATCTGGTGGGTCCCATCAATTCAGATTCAAGTAGAAAAAAACATCATTTATATCTACTTTCTTTTTTTATTTGATTTTTTCTTTTTTTATTTATTGAATCGAATTGGTGGGATCCACAACTTACTCAAGGAATATAAAACTTGTGGTGGAGGTAGCACCGTCACTCTCAAAGGGGGGACGGTGCTGTCATCCTCTCATTTTTCTAAGTTAAACTATCCAAGCCGCCTCAGAACTATGTGGAACCCGTCGGTGAAGAAGAACCTTCCAACCGGAGGAGGAGGAGGAGGCGTGACATAAACCACCCGCCATTCGCATTCCTCCACCGCATTGCCCGACTCCTCATTGAACTAAAGCAACCCCCAATCCGTAATTTGAGCAGCTTGAACATGAACATATGTGTTGGAAATTATGATCCATTTTCTCTAAAACTTTCTAGAAACTTCAAGATTGATATTGTCTAGAATTGTTGAGAATGGAGGTTGCTAAATGAATCTAGAAGATTCACGTGGGAATGCAAGTAAGCAGAAGCCAAGATGAAGAAGAAATTCTAGAACAAGCTAAAGAAGCCTAGGTGGACAACATTCCACATAAATTTAGAATGTTGTATTTGTTGGAAATTAAATCCAGAGAATACACACTGTTTGTTGTAATCAGAACGTCAATGTAAAGAAGATGATAACAACTTTATAATATTCTTCATTTTATGTAAACTTACAAATCTTGGAGAAGAATAAAATAAGATATCACTGAAAAATAATATAAAATTGAATGTGAGGTACGAATAACTGAATCTCCTTAAGGCGATTAGTTCCTACCAATGGTGCTCCGCAGATTCACGAACTATGCCTCCCAAGATACAACACCTCGAACCTGTTTGGATTAGACTATACAAAAAGAACTCGCCGAACCGTTCAATTCAACCAAAGACACCTTAAAAAACAGAAGAGTTGAAACGTATATCAAAGCTCTTTTGGAATCGAGTTAGAAAAACCAAAAACCAAAACAACAACAAAGAAGCTCTATGTTCCTATCTATATATAAAGCTTTTTAGTTCATGTACTACAGAGATACATGAATTAAATAGACGTGTGTATCCACGAGATTCATGAATAAAGAGATACGTGAATCCAAGAGATTCATGTATCCAAAGATACATGAATTCAAGAGATTCATGAACTCAATAAATACATGAACTAAAAGATATATGAATCTAGGAAATTCATGAATTCAATAGATACATGAATAGAAAAAATTTGGAATTCATGAATCCAAAAGAGATACGTGAATAGAAAAAACGTATCTTAATTTATTGGCTTTCATTGATCCATTAACCATAATTATAACCATAATTACAACAGTATTTAATCCCTATAAATAGGAAAGAGGGGAGAGCCAACAAATGTAAGAGAGTGAGAGGAGCATGAGAATACATATCATGAAGCTCCTCCACTAACACTTCCTACAATTATTATAAAATTATTTTCATAAACTAGTGAAATTATCTTCTCCCAAAAAATTTTGTGTTTATCCTTTGAACTATCCTATCTCATCCCTTATCCATCCTCTACAAATCATATCATATACTTGCACACATTACTAATCAAAAACTATTATCAATATCAAAACTATGCTTCTGCAGCGCACACATCCAAAATTTTTAACAATGGGACACTGAAAATAAACTAAGACAAGTGGTACAATAAACTTACCATTTCAGCAGTAATATCCTTAGCAGTTGTGCCATCATTTATTATCATCAACTGTAGAACAAGTTTATCTTTGCATTGCATGTCAGGAAGAGCCTCCTGTTGAGCTTCCATAGTAACGAAGACAGACACATTTCGGCGACATGCAAACAATTCACCCACTCGAAAATCCAAGGAAAAGGCAACACGAAATGGAGAATCCACGACAGCAAAATGAATTTGGCCACCAGATGATGGGTTCTGAGTACCTATTACATCACATGTCGCGAAAGGCAAGACAATCCCCATGTTTGGGTGAGCACGGTATTTCGTCAGACTCGTTTTCAACTGAACATGAAGAAGATCTCAACGTACAAACATCGTAAATAAGGCCACAGAAACCCAAACGAACATCCCATCCGCATTCTCCCCGTTATTTTACCCAAGTAATTCAACAAACGGGCAAAGAAAACGTTTGAATTTTGACGGCCAAATCTCAAACTTCCATGCTGTTTCGTAGGACCACAGTAAAGAATGAAAAGTGCGAGTAGGAATCAGAACGTTCATACCTCGAAAGAGATATAGTGGTCGGTGTTGTTCGTCATATGAACAGAAGTCGAGTTCTGCTTGTTCAGCTCAACTAGTCAAACCACAACAAAACAAGGACGTAAAAAAAAAAAAAAAAAACTCAAAACAGAACGAACAAAAAGAATCGCGAAAAGCCCAGATCGGAAAGAGAATCGCAGAAACCAAAAACGTACATGGGTGGTCGTCTTTTCCTCTTCTTATGGAACACAAAACAGCTTCGCACAAATCGAGGGGAGGGGAAGAATGGCGAAATGAGGACGAAAGATGCGGGGAATCTTCTTCAGAAGCTAAAATGGCGGAAGGATCGGGTTGCATGATTTTGGGATTTTGAAGTGCTCGAAAGTTCGTTCCGTAAAGGAGGGCGAGAGATCGAGATTTGTAGGTTTGGGTGCCGGAGAGATCGAGATTTGGAGATTTGGAGATTTGGAGGGAGAGAATGGCGAATATAAAAATTATAAATCTACTATCCTATTTTATCACCTAATAAAACATAAAATAAACTTGCGAGAGAAATAAAAAAAAAAAAATTAGTATTCTAGCGCTGGTTAATTCCAAGATTAAGTCAGCAGAGCGATTTCCTTCCCCAAAAGTTATATTGCACTTTAAATTTAAAATGAGAGCACAGCAATCTTCTGAAATCTTTAAGCAAAGCATGGTGGGCTAGCCTTGTCAATCATAAGTGCTAAACTAAAAAGATCCGCAATGGCTTCAGAGTCAATTTCAAATACAATATTATGATATTCAAGTTGTTTTGCGAAATTGAGTTGCAACCACAAAGTCGGATGTTTTGCTTGTGTCGATGAACATATTCTTATGAATGTGACAAAATCACATATCCAGTCATCCCTTCGTTTCTAAATAAACTCCCTGCACCAACATGTACGGGTTGCTTTTAGAAGACCCATCAATATTCAGTTTAAGCACGATTGCTTAAACTGAATAAAATAAAAGGTATAAGCAAGCATAGTTTCGGTCGTGAACCCCACACGTTAATAATTCTTAATTAGTACTTAATGGTCCTTAATTTTGCTTTTCATTTGGTAACCAGTAATGCCGTTGCACGCTGATAGAAAACCGACAAGTGAGGAACAAGCAAAGAGCGAGGAAACAGTGATTCCATTTGACTTTGGATTTGTCAATATTTCAACTGACCAAGATTTTTGGACATACATAAATATTAGTATTTGGTGATTTGATTTTGGGGAAAGATAAAATAAGAGAATAATAAATAATTTCCTTCTAGTCCCTCCTATTTAATTTTGTATAACCTCCATCTTTTGTATCAGCAATCAGTGAGTCCTATGTCGGGTTGCAATCAAACGTCAAATAGGACATACTGGTATAAGTACCTCTCCACAATCCAAAGGTCCCTTATACTAACATGCACCCATTTTCGCCACCCAATCCCGTTCTGGCCTTGATATGTGGGATCGTCTCGAACTGGCTCAAAAGAATATAGAACGGAAGAGAGATTAGACAAAGCCCTGAATGTGTATTGGAACGTAAACGAGGATAGCAGCACCATGATTGTGCCTGCCTTTCTTTTACTCCCTCGGATTAGCAGTTGCAACCTGTTTGCACAGTGGCCATTCATCAGTCATGCTCGTTTCTTGAAAAAGGAAAGACCGGGGAAAAAAACCAATTGAGATGTCAGATTTGTCAATGTCGCCAAGGATAACATCATAATCCGAACGCTTTTCTTATTCTGGGCGCAAAAAAACTAGCTAAGCTCAGCCGCCTAAGCAGATAAAGTAAACTGTCCAATGCTCACAGAAGCCGCCTTTTCTCCTCAGGCAGCAGAACACCTTGACGAAGGACCTTCTTCTGGCCCCTCGAACTGGTGGAGGCGCGATGTAAACCACCCCCAATTTGCATTCCTCGATCGCATTGCCCGACTCCTCATTGAACTAAAAGCAACCCCAACACGTAATATTAGAAGTTTGATCATAAACATAGGAAACTGAACATAAACTAATACAGATGCTATAATGAATTTACCATTTCAGCAGTCATGTCCTTGGCAGTCGTGCCATCGTTTACCTTCACGCTCTTTATAAGAAATTTATCTTGGCATTGCATGTCAGGAGGGGCCTTCTTTTGAGCTTGCATGGTAACTTCATGAAGATGCGAGTCGGGAAAAATAAAAATAAAAAAAATCCACGCGGTGACATACATCAATTCAATTCACCCACCTTGCAAATCCAAGCAAAGGGCGACACAAAATGGAGAATCCACAACAGCAAAGAAAATGAACTTGGCCACAAAACAATGGTTCCGAGTACCTATTATGTCACATGTTGACCGAGGCAAGACAATCCCTGTTCTCGGGCGAACCGAGTAGTTCTTCACATTGGTCGTTTTCACCTAAACACGAACATCTTTTAACGTTCAAACATCGCGAATAAAATCCAATTAACTGTCGGACTATTTAAATAATGAACCACATTCTCAGCTAATACTTAAGCTCGACATTTAAGAAATACATTAAACAGGCAAAACAAAATTCGAAGGAATAGTCAAACAAAGTTCTAAGATTCACGGAAAAGAATGAAAAATACAAGAAGGAATCAGAAACATGTGTTACCTTGAACGCGACGTAGTTGTCGGTGTTGTTCGACAACTGAAGAGAACACGACATCTGCTTCTTCGGCTCAACTAATCAAACCACAACAACGAACTAAAAGACCTCAAGACACGAAAAACAGAATCGCGAAAAACCCAGATCGGAAAGAGAACCGCGGAAATCAAGAACGTACACAGAAACTTCAGCTCCCAAGGCTCGATGCCGAGCAGCTCGCCGGTGCTCATCTTTTTCCGAGTCGGATTGCAAAATCTTTTGGTTTCCTTTTTTTTTTCGCCGCATCTTGAAGTTCTAACTTCTAGCGAGTTCGCTCCGTAAAGGAGGGAGAGAGAATAGCCCAAAAGAGGAGAGAGAGAGAGAGAGATTTGGAGGTTTGGGCGGGAGAAACGAAAAATGGCGACGATGATGCCGTGTTTTTTTGTTGTTTAATGAAAATGTTTTTTTTTTTCACTTTTTTAATTGTTTTATTGCTGGTTTGTTTAGATTAATGAAATGAAGTACGTGGCGAACGTGCGTGAATAATGAGGAAGAAATCGCTTTGCACTTCTCTGCTTGTTTGAGGATGCCTTTCTTTTTCCTTTTTTATGTTTTAAAGAAAAAAGGTAACCGCTTAAGAATAGTGCGGCGGTACCTGTTAAGAATGCTTCCTTGTATGAACGTACTTAATCTTAAACATCAATTATGTATACCAAGGGAAAAGATTATATTAAATAATTTTTCATTGAGTTGATTAATAAGGTGTAATAAATTATAATTCCTTAAATTGGTTGTTAAAAAGTTGAGACAATTCGATCTGACATCATCTTTTTTAGCCGAGAAACAATATCTGTGTAATTATACATTTGTTTAAAATTCATATCTTGTTGGTTAATTTTGGAATTAGTATATTTGTTTTCACGGCAAAGGGCACAAGTATCGAAAAAAAAAAAAAAAAAGAGTTCGAGAAAACTTTTCCTATGTTGTTTTTGTGAGGCCACTGCCTCTAAAGTTAGTCCTTCCGCTTTAAATGTGAAATTTTATGAAATCATGATAATTATTCTAAAAATTCAATCTATTAATTTAATGTGTGATTTAGTATTTAAATATGTTATCAAGTCTTACGTGACTTTTGCTGAATACTGAGTGCAAAAAATAGGAAAGGTAAATTAGCAAAAGAAGAGAGATTGCGACCGGGAACAAAATAATGAGGAAGAAAAGAATAAATACGTTAACAAATTTTATTGGGATTTTCGTTAAGGCTCATTTCGCTCAATCCATTTTATTTTATTTTTTTAATTTCTCAACCCTAGAATTAATGGAGGATGAAACGAAGGTTCGTGGGATTGAATGGCACCACCGTTCACATCCATAACATGTAAGGGTTAGCATGATTCTTGGGTAGAACCGAGAACATGAAAACCGTTCTGATTTCAAGTCTAAGGATATACAGGGTAAATTTCATGTCTAAAAATTAAAAAATATATTCCAACGGATAAATTCTAAGTTTTAGGTGGAATCGAGAACTTGAAACAAGTATTGGCGTTTTTCTTATTCTATGTCTTCGTGCGTTCCTACGGCATTCCACGTGTGTAATATGAAACCATCGGTTTGAGCTTTCATTTCCGACAATATTCATTACTGAAACTTTTATTTTATAAATATTTCATAATTATCGCGTGTCTAAATGTGAGTTGTAACATGACAATTTATATAAAAACCGAAAAACGGGTGTGAGAGCTTCACGACGCCAGATGTTTAACGCGAGCGAGTATAAATCTTGCAGATTTCCGGACCATGCAATGCTCACGCAATGGAGTTGATTCTCCTCTGATTCCAAAAGTGATTTCAAAAGAAAAATCAAAAGGCAAGAGGTTTCAGCTTAAGCTTTCGTCGCGGCGGAAGCTTTCTCGAATTCTGTTCTTTCTCCGTAGCTTCCCCTCTCTCCAAGTTTGCAGGAATTTGAAATGGCTTTTGCTGGGCTTGAAACTTGGGCAGCTTTTAGTTGAAGAGGTGAAGATCAAACAACATAGCCATCCAAGAACACAGCTGCATCAGGATCCCCCAAGAGAAGAACGCTGGATCCACACGTTGGAAAGTTTTAAGACGAGACCATGTGTCGAAAATCAGTCCACATTTGAAGAGAGAAACAGAAGCCCGGAAGAAGATAACATAATGAACCTAAAGGAGACGAACAGTCGTTACTTAGGGAAAGATGAGGAGGAATTAGAGAGAGTTGACTAACTTGGTGCACGCAGAAATGGCTTCTGAAGCCGATCCCTTGAGTTACCGGCCCACTGCATACGCTAGAGAATCCGGGTATCAATAAGACTTGGGAATCAATAGCAATGGAACATGAAGAGATTAGTATTATAATGACCTGCGAAATTTGTATTAATAAACTTGCCAGTTTCTTCAAGTCTTTATTGTATCTATTTCTTGTGAAAGTCCATGTAGAACCTGTCAAAGGCGACATGGAAGATGGGAAGGAGCACAAAGGACATGAAATCGCCTGGGACAAAGAGGTTATGAATTTTAACAAGAGTCGTTACCATCTTAGTATTCTCGAGTGCAGCTTCCAGTGCTTGGATTTTCTGCCAAACGAAGATCAATACAAGTTTGGATACGTAAAATGATCTCTGTTATTACTATTATTTTTTTTGGCTTTTGCCAAAGGAAGGAAAAAACTTTGATCAAAAGGAAAGTTTGCGGGTTGATTTCACGATGAGGGAGATCACAACTCACTGTCTTGGTGTCCCCTAGGACATCTTCCAGAGCTCGGATCTTCTGCAAGAACGCTCCGTTCGTGTGTGTTGTTCCGGCATCCTCATGAGATTCTCTCTTCATTGAGGAAAAGAGGTCTAATTATTACACATTCAATATCCAAACACAAGGTTCGAGCCTGAAGCAAAGTAAAGTAGGCCTCATCGACAGAAATGTTGACAACTGAATATCATAATTCTCCGTCGCTCAGCTGATGTTTGAGTAAGTGATGATGGAAAATGGAATTTCTGGAAAAGAAAGTTGCTTACAGATATAGGAACCGAGTCATCTTCAGGATCTACACCTTGGATTTCATTGGTGTTTTCTTCTCCTTCAGATGAAAATTCCTGCACTTATTGCGTTATTGTCATATTTGATTGTATTATCAAACAGTGTCAAAACTTCTCGGAATTGAGAAGAGAATTGAGATGTCCAAAGCTGACCTGAAGCATCTCTACAATCTCTGGATTATGCCACGGTCCTTTGTCACTAAACAAGCAACCACCATAGTCAGCGCAAGTGCAATTTCCACCCAGAAAACTCGGCAAGTTTCTGCACAACGAGTAGTGTACATACAACAGGTTTTCTTTCATTGTAATTTATTCGATGAATGAACTGCTTAAGTATGCAGGATCATAATAATTAACCAATTCCTCCTTCTAGATGTAGCACCAATATGGAAGTACCAGAACATACACAGGATCGATAACTTCGACGAGAACGTTGAGATAGTCGCCTCCCAGCACCTGATGACAGAAAATCCAAGTGCTCAGTTTACAGATTATATTGAACATTTCGCTTATCCAGTCTTCTGAGTCCTCCAATCAGTGTAAACCGATGGGGACTAATGAAACTCACTGTGATCTTAGCCAATGTACGTGCATCAAGAAAAGCCTTGAGGGCTTTCCACAGCATCTTGAACCCTGATCCAGCATTGACAATGAAGAGCTTGTGCATCGTCTGCGTTGAAAAATTGTTATCTACTAAGAAAGGTAAAACCTTTGTCGCCAACTCTCGAGAGTATTACATCAGTAACACATTGCACTCGAATTTTTAAGGCTATATAGAAGCACTTGATTACTATTGATCAATCGAACTGAGTTGTTTTCATTTCACTCTGTATCAGATGCCCAAAGACAGCAACAAATCTGTTGAAATAGCCACTGGCTTGGCTTTTAGTGATGACTGTCCTGGACATACCTCTGGGTAGTAATTACTGTCGATTTTCTGAACCTCCATGAAGAGATACCTCGCAGGCTTTGAGAAATTCGACATCCCCTAAGAACAAAGCACGGATCAGAAAGTTTGACAAATCCATGCTGTTGCAAATTCCGCAATATTTTCATTAAAAATCAGGTCCTTACCACTCCCTTAACGTCTAAAATACTTGTTGTAGACGCTATGTGCCTCTTCGCTGCAATCGAACATGCCGGGTACCTCAGATTTTGTGTCTTCTCTTGTTCTGATACGTGATATCTAACTAACTGTTCTACTGTAGTCACTTGCAGCAGAGAATTGAGGTCCACCATGCCAAGCCTCTCGATATATATCGGCCTACCACATTTATCAACACCATGATATCCATGAGGATAACACTTCTTTACCTCCGAGTATTCTTCAAACTTGAACTCCTGCAATATCTCAAACAGATCAGTCCCTTGCAAAAGACGAACAAATAACTTGTAATGCGGCATTCAAACAAAAATACAAGAACAATTAAAGAGGATAGAAAGTGTCACCTTCGAAATCGCCTCAACCCCATAGTCTTCCCTCCACTTAAGATAATTAAGAAAAACTTCTTTTGCTTTCGAAACATCAAAGTCCCTCATCTTTAGAAACCTGAAAACAGGAAAAGATAACTTAGTACCATAAAAACCCGGCAAATACCATCTTAAATAGCTATATCTAACACGAGCCTGTACTTGGTAACTAAACAACAGAAGTGATGTTCCATGTCGGCTCCACGGACAATTTATACTTACCGCAATAGTGTGTCGTAGTGAAATTGTTTCCCTAGATTATGGCCCTCGAGAAAGAGTAGTTCCCGAAAGGACTCAACAATTTGCGCTTCCTTTGGATTATCGGGGACTCCCTCAACATACATGTTTATGCTCTGGCTCTTGGTGATCTTCTTCAATGACTCCCTAAACTTTAGCGGATAAGACAGTGCAGACTTCATGCTCTTCATGCTCTTCATGCTCTTCATGCTTAAACTGGACAACCAGGACCGTTTTTTCTCTATATTCCACGGCACTGGGGAACACTGTGCCGCGCCTTGAGTGAAGGGCGGTTCCACAGCAGTCAGCAACTTTTCCCCTTCTCCATCTCCTCTTATTATGGTTATGACTTTATCACTTTCATCGAGCCTGCCGGGCTTATCCATTCGCTCACCTTAAGCATTTAGCAATCTCGGTTTCTGAAACTGGAACTTTAACCATTCAGCGACTGATGATAGGAAGGATCAAGACCCTCGTGTAGGATCACAGACTCAATCTGTAATCAGCTACGACCCGGGATCGAAGGAGTCTCTAAGGAAACGTACCGATGAGCCTGTAAACTTTCCAGACAGAGAGAAAAATTACAAGGGAAGCGAAGGTTGAGGATGAAAGGCATCAGGTGCAATGCTTCGTTTGGGGTTTTGGAATGTGTGGAGACCAAGAGAACCTTGAGCTAAGCAAGCAAATGCTATGAACGACAGCTTTGTTCTCACTACAGGCGCCAAAAGAATTAAAGCTATAGCTTCATCTTTTCTAAAGGTGCAACTGTAAACCGAAGTTACCTCTGATGGGCCCTCTAATATGGGCTCGTGGGCCTTCAATACAAGCTAATGGGCTTAGGAGTTGGCCGGTTACTTCCTCATAAAACATGGTTTGGAAAGTGGGCTTGGACAATCTGAAGCAAGTGAAACTAGTATTGGGACAAAAAGATGTTGACTTTCTGGTGAAAGTCAATGCGTGAGGATGGCCAAAAAGAGATCTGAGTAAGATACCCTATGAATCTCGTCAAAAAAAAAAAAAGATACCCTATGAAACCTTTGACGGAACGGTTGGACTAAATTACTCCAAAAGTCCCAAACGTTCCTCATGGAGTCTAGCACAAGTTTTAATTGACTACACGTGAAAATGATCAGATGGTCTAACAGATTATGTGTGCTCGCTCACTCAACAGAGTCTTGTGCACACACATGGGACTTTATTACTAATAGGGATAATGACGCAAATAGTTCATGATCTTTGATCCAATGTATAATATCGTCGCTGAACTTTTAATTTGTTCAATATAATCGTTAAAATCTACCCCAATTTCTAATATCATATCTGAATTTTTAATTTGTTTAATGAGATTTATCCTTAAATTATATGAAAAGATACAATGTTATTTTTGATAAGTTTGAACATTTTCATATAATTTATGGACTAAATTGAACATATATCAAAAGTTTAAGGATCACATTAAATAATTTAAAAGTTTAGAAATGATACTATATATTGGATTAAAGTTTATAAACTATTTATCTTTTTTCCTTATTAACTTGTGATATAAAAGGACATGTGCGTATCTATACTATGTAATGATGGTCACTTCTTCTGATGATCGAAGTATCAATAACAATGGAGATCAAAAAACAACAACAACAATAACAAAAGCTCCTACTCCACGTTCCCAATCAAAGCACAGAAATGAAATAATCATTCTATACAAATCTTCAATCTCAACTCAACGATGATGCTTTGAGTCAGAATTTCCTAAGGTTAAAAATCACACACGTCTTGCCGATTCCCCACAAATCTCTCCTTTTCCTAGATTGACATGTCATTTCGTAGACAATACTTTAATCTCTCCTGATGATATTCCTCTGTGTCTTGTCAACCCAGTAAAGAAAAAGTGAAGAACCAACTCTCGGATTCTGTACAGCCTGGATATGGATGAGATAGTACTTCTTCCATCATTTTTCTTTTACTGTACTCTGGCACCTGCTCTCTTGATCTTAGCCAAGATGCCCAGAAAGGCTAAATCCTGCACTGCTCATTCCTCAGTTTCATACATATGCTTTAAAAAATATTTTCTTGAAAATAATATATATTAAGAATAATATCTTCACTGTCGAAGAAACTGTTTCTATAATTCTCACGAAGTAAATGGGTCGCATTAACAAAATTAGAAAAAGAAGGGCACTTAGCGAAAATATGGGCATCACTTGTCTTTTGAATTGGAAGAAAGGCCAATGGAGTGGTGCCTCAAAGAAGGAATTCTGTCCTGTCTTGTGTCTGTACGTGCCAGATGATGCGCGACCGCTGGCACTTCTGATCTTTTCTGAAACGAGGATAGGGGAATGAGCAGGGGAGGCCGAAAGTGGGAGTGGGCCGAAGTGACCCGACAGCGGAACCCGGTAATGGGGAGCTTAGCTTTCTAATCTTTCAGGTACGACCTAGCCAGAACAATGGATGATGGTTAGAATACAACAAAAGGGAGAAAAAGATGAATATATGCTGTCGTATACCTTATAGCAAGGCGACAATATCACTTGAAATCTTCGAAATGGAATACCCACCTAATCAAACTCTCCCCTTTCTCCTAGCTTTTTCCACCTTTTCCGCCTAATTGTAGTGGTTGAATTTCCAATTCAGATCTTGAAATGAAATCGTGCCAATATGCCATCTAAACTTCGGAAGCTTTTGGAAAGTAGGCGTTTTGTTCGTAGCTAGGTATCAAAACATTGCGGGTTGATCAGTTGGTGATGCGATTTGCCGATTCAGTTTTCATGTGAATTTGATGTGCCTTGACTTTCCATACTTTTGGGAATAGAGATTCGTGGATCTTTACAACGTCATTCACTTGGAGATTGTCCAATTTGAAAACATTACAAATTTCCCATATGAGCATAAATATTATTTTGTGACTATTTCAAGTTCGACCTATTCAATTAGATTTGTCATTACAACCTTATTGAAAAATTAACTCTTCCTAATCATGAGTGGACTTGGACAAAAAGCTTTCACAAGCAAAACGTTGTTAGTTCATTAATTTGGTACACGTGGAATTAAATTTTTTATGGCACTACACGAAATAAAAGCCATCATTCGAGTTCTTAAGAAAATACTCAAAATCACATTCCTTTAAATAGATATGTGTCAACCATTTGCCTAATTAAATAATATGGCGCAACCACTGGGGGTTCGCCCCAGTGGCCACCCTTCCAACTTGAAAGGAGGAGGTGAGGGATTCAAATCCCTATCTTCTCAAGGGGGATTGGAGTGGAGATAATTTCATTTCAGGAGTGGGTTTCGACTCCCACACTCTGCAAGGAGGTAGGGCAAAAGTCTGAGAGTGAGTGTTAGAGTAGGATTAGAGTAGGACCGACAAAAAAAAAAAATATATATGGCGATGTCTTATTATACTTTTAAATATTCAGGTTATCCGACATTAATAAAAACTCATATCTCGAATAAAAAGTAAAAGGTACAAGTAAAATTATTACCTATACCCTTAAATGAATGGAGCATAAGAAATGTGCAGTGTCTTGGCTGAGAGGAGTAGAGCAGGCCATTTACAAAGGGAAAGAAAATGATAAATAATCCGGAAGGACCTTTTTTTTTTTTTTTTTTTTTTTTTTTGTGACCCAGGACTCCCGCACGGCGGCAAAGTGGAGGAAACCACTGGAGCGACACGTCTTGCCCACCACACACGCGCCGTCGGCAGTCGGGTAAGAGATTAAAAGCTGGCTTTCCTATAACTCGTTGCCAGGTTTCGAACACTAAACTCCTCGATGGAAGTTTCAGCGCCTACCCAATTAAGCCCACCGCAGCGAGGGGTTGGAATGACCTTTTTCTTGACCAAAAATCTGATAAACGCTCAAGATTATTAAATTATCGTATTTTTTTAAAATTATGAATAAAAAAATATGTATCCAATAATTATGCCATCGAGAATCCAAGAAAAAAAGGGTTATTTTTATATTCGATTCCAAAATCGAATGCATCTCTCAAGCGGAACTATACGTTAAAATCTCTTTTGTCCTTTAGGCGAACGCTGTCGGGAAGTAGACGGCCGTCGTAAGTGGGGCCCAGGGAAGGAAAACGTGTGAAACTATCTAGAATCTCACGTGCGGGGACGGCCAGCTGTGTTCCCCGGGGCCCACGCGCTCGCAGCCGCTTCGGGAATGGACGACGCGACCGGATTCATGACGTCATCCTCCGAGGAGGGGAAAAAGACAAAATCCCTTGTTTTGGCGGCTTCTGGTCGTCGTCCATCTCCCGCCACGTGTTCGGACATTCGCCGCACGGGACTCGCCGAACTGGGCCGTCTTTAGGAAGCTCTCAATTTAGCTTATGGATTGGGAAAAATATTTAGGCGATGAAACCTTGGACAAAATAAAAATAAAAATAAAGTGATAAAACCTAGTGGCATCCCGATTTCCACGTTGCATTTGAAATTTCGGCAACTCTAATTAATAAATTATTGACAAATTATTTTATTTAAAATGATTGTTTACATAACTTATTATTAACGAATGTCTTGAGAATACTCAAAGCGCGTTTGGTAGCAGAACATTAGGAAAATAATTTTTGAATAAATAATTTTTTTATTTTTGTTATCGGAAACAATTTTTAGTATAGTAGAACGCGCTTAAGTAACTACAAAAAAAAAAAAATTATTCCAAAAATTGAAATATATTTGGTAAATTTGTATAATTTTCTTTTTTTTTAATTTTTCAATATTTTTATTATATTTTTTTATATTTTTTTTTTTTTCTTTTTCTTTTGTTTTCCTTCTTCCTCATTTGTGGCCAGCCGGCGATCACTGGGTGAGGTGAGGTCCCGAGTTTGCTAGAGCCTCGCCGGTGGCCTCGGTGGCCAAGCGAGCCTCGCTAGGCCATCAATGAGGTTCAACCTCGCCGAGGTGGCACGAGGTCAGCCTCACCCAGGCGGTGCGAGGTCGACCTCACCCTGGCCTGGCAAGGCCGAGCCTTGCGCCGGCCGGCGAGGCCCATGGCGAGGCACGACATCGCGGGGCCGGCGACACCTAGCGAGGTCGTCGGCCATGGCCGAGGTTGGCGACTGGCCAAAAGGAAGAAGAAGGAAAGAAAAGAGAAAAAAGAAAAAAAGAAGAGAGAAAAAATTGTTTCTCGGAATTATTTAGGAACAATAAGCTACTTTTTTTTACTCTTTGTTTCTGTTCTAAATCTGTTTCCGAGAATAAAAAATACCCGGAAGCACAAGTTTTACCAAATACGTTTCTTTTTTTTTTTTGTTTTCCAAAACAAAAGAACAAAACTTTTTGTTTTAGGGAATATAAACACTTTTTAATAACACAGGCCCTTAGTCATATTCAAAGTACTATTTTTCTTGTTTGTCATGCATAATTGGTACTTTAAAATTGATTATTATTAACAAGCGCTTTGACCGTACTCAATGGGACCCTATTTTGGGATTTGATGAAAAATACTATTTGTTCAAACGAAATTCAATGAATGAAGGTGAGGAGTGCATCCAGCATGGTCCAAACTCTAAAGCGGTATCATTGGAATGCATAGATTCTAAGGTTTTCAAGATGAAAGGGCACCCACCAAAGCAAGGAAGCACCTACCAAAAGTAATGATGCTCCTCCTCTCTTTTAATATTGCTCATCATTGACAACTAACGGACAAAAAAAGATTGAAATCTCATTGGCGGCCGCAGTCTGGGACCCACAAGAGAATAGGTTCTCTCTTCTTATTTTTTCAATGAGGCGATGAGTGCTCAAAATATCTGTTAAGTATATTTATTAAAAAAGTATATGATTTTCCATATATTAAAAAAAAATTACGGATCAATTTCTTAAGTAAAATCCTCTTATTGATATTCTCAAAGATTTGGAAGACCAGTGTGAAAAGTAAAATCCTCCGATTGAACTGCCACCTACAAGAAATTCGTTTACATTGACATCATGAAAATGAAAAATGAATATGTACTGCCAAATGGATGGGTAAGAATTGGTGGAAGTTTTTCTTAAAAAAAAATTCAAAATTTATGCCTTCATCATCTCATACTCGAAGAATGAATGCGATCGTATAATCATGCAAATGTACTCGAGGACAGGAGAAACTTGTCGAGACTACTGATTGAACTAAGAAATTATATACAATTCCTTCTCCTTTGATATGCGTATAAGTGCTTCTGAAATTGAATATCTTTTTCTCAAATATGTTTGATGGATACCGCAGGAAATTTGTGATTTCGAACGACCCTCTTGTCGAGATGAATCGAACGAAGTGAAATCCAACATGGAGCCCTTGTTCAATTGACTGCTCTGACCGGCCATGCATGCTCTGAAATGGTTGGGGCAAGAAAAGAGGCGTCAGAGCACTAATTATTGGCGAAATGCTCCAATTTTGTGTAAACGAGCACGTCGACGCATTTGCTGAACAGATTTAGTACAAAATGATATGACGTTTCAGAGTACTCGGCAGTAACAAAGAGAACAGCCAATGTGTTGGCATTTAGTGATGAGTCATTCAACAAATGCCTCAGATTTGCTGGTTGTTGATAAAAACTCTACTTACGGCGAGAGTAAAGATAGGGTCGTCTAAAAGAATTGAAAATAATGACATATTATTTAAGAGTTTAATCAAATGTGTAATGTAATTTATGAATTTTTAATTTATTATAATCTATAAATTTTTAATATATATTCAATTTAGGCTTTGTTAATGTTATCTTGAAACCCATCCATAGGCAACACAATTGATTAAGTTCACTCATTCTAGCGCATGGAGGTCGAAGGTTCGAAATCCTGTGTTGCTAGCAATTTAAGTGGGGGCCTTGACGGTGGGTTACTGGGCTAGCTCTCCCCGAGGTATAGGCGTTGTAGGTCTTCCATTGTGGAGGCCGTGAGACCTCGAATCGGCGTAAGCTGACAAGGGCATGCTCCAGCGGATCCTTGATCACAAAAAAAAATGTTATCCTAGCAGTAATTCAACTTTAGAGATGAAATTTAACATTTTTGTACAATTGATGAACTAAATTGAATTATATACAAAAATTTTAGAGATCATATTAAACAAATCAAAATTTTAGATATTACATTGCATATTTAACAAAAGTTCATGGATCATATTAAACATATTAAAAATTTAAATACTACATTGTATATTCAATCAAAGTTCAAAAACCGTTTATGTTATTATCTTAGAAAATTTTAGCCTTTATTGTTACATGGAAAGTGTGAAAAAAGTGACTCTAAGACGTTTCCCAACGGTCGTTTATTGTGCTATGAGAACACAACGATTTTGATTCGAAGTAAGTGAAACATCATGTAATTTTTCAAGGAGTATTAGTGGTACTATCATCTTTAGCTATGGGCATTTAATCCACCTTCACTCACTTTAGGCGCGGGGAGGCTATTATACATGTCTATCCGATAGTAGCTAAAATCAAAATCCTGATATCTACCTTCACTACTATGAAGCCTTCTAATTCCTTATCTATTTTTGTCTTCCCGACAGAAAAATAATAAGAGGACAACACGAGATCTCTCACTCTAGAGCGATTCTCCTGTTTCCTCCACATCTATTGATAACACCCTTATTAAATTTCTTCTCTTTTTTGACCTCAAAGGCATTATTAATTGATAGATATGCAGCTGGCACTAACCCCTCAAAAGCCCCCCCTCAAGAAGAGTAATTGCCTCCGACCCAGAAGAAAAGAAGAAGAGTATTTGCTGAACAGCTGGATTGGGCATGAGTTGAGCTTGACTCAGTAGTGCCAACAACGCCCTTAGCTTCGGGACTCCCTCCCTCTCTACAAGTGGCTCTTTTCCAATGGAAAAAGCATTCAATTTGAGAAGATCTCTCGTCAATCTTCTTTGGATTTACGAGTTAAGCCCACGATTTTGCTTGACAGTTCTAAATCAAGTATACTCAACAAACGTTCGGACCACTAGTTGACATGACTCTAAAAAAGAAAAAAGGAAATTTAAAGGTCGAGTGCGCCAATGATCTTTCCGTCCCACTCACCACCACTGTCGGAGATTCAGTGCTTCCTCGTACCTAGGCACAACTTGTGTAATCACGATAGTCGAACTGGCGAAGAACTTAGTGACAAGTTTCGCATCCGAGGCGCGCGCACGATGCCAACTTGCTACTTCCACAAAGCACCCCACCACCTCATGAATGATCCACCATCCCCTCAGGACATGCTTAACACGGTACGACACGTCAAGAAAAGAGGAGGGGGATTCGGGTCAGAATCAGATGGATCGTGTCCAGATTCCTTGCTGGATCACCTGAGAAAAGATAGAAATTCTTCACGCAATGCTAATCGATATGACATGTTTTAGTACTCAAGTTCCGGACCGAAGGATGGTCCCTCCCGAAGGGGCTGGCGCGACCTGGCTAGCGGGAGAGAGTCGTGACCAAGATGCCTCCACGAGGTCTTTCATACGTTACGGTCTGATCGATTTTATTGCATTTCTCTGATCGCTATCAATACGAACGATGTCAGCAATACTTTTCTCCGAACATTCACTCATCTAATTAACGACTGCTGTACCATAAGGAAGCTGTACACTTTCAAAAATAATTTACAATAGCTTCGCATTCCCCCTTCCCCGGTTTGGAACGCGCGAAACGAGTTGAGTTCTTATTCATCCGGGATCGAATGACCCTGACCGGCGACCGTGGACCGAACGTCGATGCAGCCGTGCGCCTAGTGGTGGTTGAGGCTGTCCCACAGGGTCGAGCAGCGCCGTCGGGCGAACCCCACCCTCCGCTTCTCCAGGTCATAAACCACCTCGAAACCCTGCTGCTGATAATTCCCCAGGGTCGCCACAGGCCCGCCGTCCGCCTCGGCCTCGTCCCAGCCACTCATCAGCATCAAGCACCCCACTCGCGACCGCCTCCCGCTGCTGCTGCCGCCGTCGCCGCCGTCCGTAAAGTCGTAGAAATAGTTCCTCCTTGGGAGCACCACGCTGGACCCCTGCCCCACGAAATGCAATGTAACAGTAGGCACGCTGGCGATCGTGTCGTTGTCGAAGTGGTAGCACGGGCTCAGGCCCGTCTTGTCTTCTACTTCGGTCGCCCGCTTATGGACTCGGCCGAGCCGCCGCTCGAACTCGGCGACCACCGAGCCGTACAGGCCCGCAGGCAGCATGGTGAACGTCGTCCCCGAGTCGACCACCATCCCGCCGTTCCCGCGGCCGTCCACCGCCCTCAAGTTCTCCGCCGCCAGGATATGCTTCCGGCCCACGGTTATCCCCTGCAGCCCGACGCAGTAGAAGTACGGATGCTTCGGGTTGTCGAGCATCTCAGTGTACACGAACTCCGCCTCCTCGTTGCCGATCACTTTCTCCTTCCGCCCTAGGATGAGAGGGCTCGGCCGGAGAACTCGGTCTGGCTCGAAAGAGTGAGACACCAAGCAATAAGAAAACCGGTTGCCCAGCTGCGGCGACAAGCGGGCGAGCTGAGCCGGCAACGAGAGGGAGCCGCGGCCGAACCCGGCGACTCCAACCGGCTCTCCGAGGGCCGAGTGGGCGCACCCGAAGGTGAAATTACGAAGGACTAAGGCAGGTGGAGACGTCGGGATGGAAACGGAGTGGCGGTACAGGGTGGCGACGAAGCTGCCGTCGCCATAGGCGTAGTAAAACGGTGGGCAAGAGAAGGAGGCGCAGTCGGAGATTTCGATGGACTCGAGCGGGCAGCGAGCGGCGGCGCAGAGGTCGGAGGAAGAGAGAGAGGAGTGGGCGGCCGCGCATGCAGGGGACTTGCAAGAGACGGTGGAGGTGGAGGAACGGTTAAGGGCCAGGACGGGGTTGCGGCGGTTGGGGTTGGGCTTGCCTTCGCAGAGGATGCAGTCGAAAGGAGCGCAAGGGAACCAGACGAGGTCGCTGCCGGTGTCCATGAAGAGGGAGATGGACTGGGGAGGGTGGGAGTCGAGGGTGAAGCTGAGGGTGTAGTCGCTTCCCGGGGACAGAGGGAGAGAGACCTGGCGGCGGCCGCTGCTGCGGTGGGAGAGGTGGCGGCCGAGGCGGTGGTGGAGGAAGCGGGCGGCGGAGCGGGCGGAGGCGGACTTGAGGAGGTGGTGGGTGGTGTTGAATCGGGAGGTGGAGAGGGAGTGGGTGAGAGGGAGGAAGATGGGGGCGGAGGACGAGGTGGAAAAGTGGTGGGCGATGAACAGGAGGAGAACGAAGACACAGAGAGAGGACGCCATTCGAGAGAGGAGAAACAGAGTACTTCACTTTGTTTCGTTCGGTGTTGGTGTTACGCCACCTCGGAGAGAGAACAGAGAGAGAGGAATGGATGAGAGGGTGAAGAGTTTGTGAGGGTTTTAAAGAGGGGAGGAACGCTCGTCTTTGCTACGCGTTGGATTTGGCAAAGGTGATGGGGATGGGGGAGGAAGATGTGCATGGTTCAATAGATTCAGCTAAAATCATAATCACACGCCCTAAACATGTAATTTGGTACCAGCGGCCTAAGGAAAAAAAGGTTAGTAAGCTTTCAAGCTTCTTTCTTTCTTTCTTCAGTAGTAAGCTTTGTTCCACAGGGAATTATGGATAAGCACTCGAGTGTTGACTTGAACTAATCATTTGAGTACTTCGGTTCATTTAATATCCCGGGTGATGGAGATGGGGACGAGTCATCCGTGAGTTTGGTGGCAGTCAAAAATCAGCGGCGAGCCTTCGGCTTTGCCAGTATACTTCTAAGCTGGTTCTTGAACCAAAACAAAGTTCTGAGCTGTTTCCATTAGGTGAAAAAGGAAACCCAGCAAACCCAATTGAAAAAGAAGCGCTTCCAAATCCACTTTTGGATCCGACATTGGTCATTGTCACAATCGAATTGAAACGGAGAAAATTAGAACGGCTTTTATCAACTAAATGTCTGCCAAAACATTGGTTAACAGTTATGGAATCACAATGCATTGAAAAATATACTACTATTTTGATTAGTTACTTGACAAATAGCCTGAGAACACTTCTCAACAAATTTTAGTTAAAAAAGCAAAGAAGTTTACTACTAAAAAAGAGAATCGTAGTTTTTCAACAAAAGAAAGCAAAAAGAAATATCGTTTATAAGGAAGATGACTCGTGTTTCCGCTCTGTATATACCCATTCCGCATCCCCAATGATACAATCAAAATAGACAAACTGAGAGAAAGAGAGAGAAAGAGAGAGAGAGTAGGAGTTTGAGAACTCGTGCAAAGGATTTATCGTGGGTAGTCCAATGAACCAACAACGCTTGCTTGCTTGCTCATACCGCAAATCATATCGGGTTATGTATAAACTCCTCGAATTGTAACACCAACCTTTTAAGATAATCCTTATTTAATAAGGACAAATCCGAGGTTGCACTACGAGGTGGATACGTATTGCTGTCAATCCCATGCTTGGATTCACTGAATGGCATAGGCAAATAAGCCGGTGAAAAAAATGTGAGTCTCGGGTTTCGGACCATGCAGCCGAGGCACGTGCTTGACCTGAGAACCACGTGCATTACTACCAAGGAAAGAGACCAGCTAAGGTTCCTGTTATGATCATCACTTCAGTGATCAGGAATTGAAGCTGATGTCTGAGCTACACCTAGGACCAGTAATGAAGGTAGGGCCGCCATTAGCATTTCCCTTCGTGAGTTTGAGTAAAACCCAAGTTCTCAAGTTGAGCTGCCATGGTCCCATCCATTCCAGTCAACCGATATCGCCCGCCCCTCCAAGATTTCGTAATCCCACTGAAAATATCTCAACATGCATGCCGACAAGTCGACCAACCCAGTGCACCTAGACGAAGCAAGACATCATCTAAAGATATTGTGCCTTTTCCTTCACGGACTGAACTACTCGTTAGTGCCCAAAAAGGTAGGGATTGCAGGTCACTTTCTCTTTCTTCCCTTAGATTTTCAGAGGCGTTCCGTGTGTATCGATTAACTCACATTGATCACCCCCCTTCAAAGTATCAGTGTGGGCAGAGACATTCTTCTGTTTCTGGTAAAAGCCCTCATGGGCTTCAGCGGTCACTCAACACGGCTTCTCAGAAGAACCGGACCCGCCTAATTAGGAACCCCCTTATTCAATCATTTGCCTGAATTGTCTTTCTGGTCATAACCAAAAGCAAAGCATCAATCAGACACGCCAACAAACGAAACGTCCAAAACTTGTTGTCACTTTCCCCACACTATAAGGGACAGCTTGTTTGGGTTCCACCAACCATTACTATGGATGTCCCCAAAGGGTATTTCGATTCAGAGATATCCACCTGCCTACAACCATTACCGCTGGCCAATAGAGCCAATGCTTCTCATATTTCAGGAGGAAAAAAAACAAAATTTACCTAAATCACAGAAATTAGGATTAGATGGCTTAGACATCACGAATCCAGCATCATGTATAAGATATTGCTGTAAATGAGAGCTCCCAAAGTAGGGGGGACACCAATCTAGTTTGAGCTTCAACTTGCTCTGGATGATCTGGTAGACCTAATAAAGAGATGACAACCTATTTTTCTTGAGACAATAGATTGACTAATTAGTTCAGTTCGATGCCAAGGGCCAATAATTAATTGAGGGTGCTATTGAGAGAAGCATGACAGTTCGAAGTGCCATCTGCCAACCACGGTGGGAACCATCTCTGCAAGTCCAACTCATTGATTGCTAACACCAGAAACTACAGCTTCTGGCTTGCATCCGTGATATCATTAATTTACTTCCATTTAGTTATTGAATTTTCAAAGTCTTTAACTCTCGAAAGTGATATCTTTAAGGATGATTCCTTGCACCTCGCACATCTGAAAACTTCATGTCTGGACTTAGTTCAATAACTTAATATGGTAGATGCTGGTCCCAAGTTTCACAGGTCAATCACGTCAGCATGCATCAGCAAATACACAGACTATAGACACTCACAATCACATCATTTGCTCTGCTTCGCAAAAATAGGATAGACCATCAGTCCGTTGTTCAAGTGAGACCCATCAATAATTCAGATCAGCAAACCATCGCAACTTCACCTCCAAGTTACCACCAGTCTAATGTAATCCGTACATAGTGGAAAAGGTTTTATGTCCATCTAAAGTCTGCTGCACAGGATAATGATAAAACAACAAACTACAGACTTCAGCAGGCGTATACCAAACTAGCAGACAGTTTTACAACATATAGGCAGATTTTAATCTCATCGAGTGGCATTCGAGTGCATAATTGCATGGAGATTCTTCGGACTGTTCTTAAACTAAAGCAGCAAACTGATGCCTACAAACACCTCCGCTATGAAACTGATTCCTATTTAGAAGTGATAGCATCAAGCGAATCTCACAAACATTTCTGATGTAGTTTCCTTGCCAAATCTATCACAAGAGGAAAGGGAAAATAAAGAGCACAGACCATTGGTCCATTCTCACTTTCAGACCCTTGCTCATAGGCAGCGATTGAAGAAAATCACAAGAATCGGCATCCATCAGACAGCAACTCATCACTTAGTCATGATAATCCATGGGACTTGCAACAATTACAAATATTATCTTAAGCTTTCCCTTACCAACAATTTGCACCTCTAGTTTCAAAATCCCACACTTTGCAACCTGAAGACTTACAATTCGTATGTTGAGTCTACACCATTGGGAAAAGGTTAGAAAAAGTACATAAGGGTGCAAAGCAGAATTTCCTTGAAACCTTAAGGTGCAAAGTCTGGGGTTTAAAAATAGAGTCTCAAACTATAAGTTTGAAAAACACAGGGTGCAGTGTTAACTAAGAATAAAGTCGTGGATGTTGTTAATAAATTTGCCCAATGTAAAGTATTTATGGTATGCAAGTATTGGCCAAGTCATTATCTGCACATGAATCGATACAAAGCAAACAACTCGGTTTCTTTCCCAAACCTATAAGATAAATGCACGAACTGCTCCACTCATGTAGATGTCTTTACTTTGGTTGCATTGGCGATAATCACAGAAACTAAAACAGCTTTTTGACATTCAGTTAAACTGAATAACAGCAAAGATGACCAAACACCCAGAAAACGTAAATTTGGCCATATCAACTTTGCCATCTTTCGTAAAAATACAGAGCAAGCATGCAAGGATTAGGAAATAACATGATAGGAGGCCTTACCAAAAGTATACTCATTCAGCTGAAACATCAACTATAATATTTACTTTTAAAATTTTAGAAACAAAAGTTAAAGGCAACCATTTTATTTCTTTATAAACAAAAAAATTCAGAGCCAGAGACACATGGATCTTGGTTAATTCATCCTTGAATAAACCGATAGCACAGGGTATCATTTTGTATAATAAAACCATCAATTTGTCCTTGAAAATACCATTCGCATTTCCTAGAAGGGAAAAAAGGCAAACCAAATTGTAGTGTGGATAGACTCAACATACCAGGTAAGTCTTAGCCGATAGGCACCGAGAGAAACACATTTGACCACAAACGAATCAGCACTTTATCATTCGAGGCACATCAGACATTCAAAAAATAACATTTGCACCATAAATAATACAAGGGAACTTCCATATTATAAATGTGGTTAACTATATCCAATTCCAAATCAGAAAGTCGATACCATTCAATTGAAGATTAAGGTTGTGCATGATTTCGTTACTCCGGTTTCAGTTTGTCCAATAACTTCTCTGCTTCGATAAACCCACCAAGTGGTCCCAATGACAAGTACTTCATATGTTTCCATCTGTATAAGCTCGTCAATGGTTAAACTAATGTGTTTATAACTTCATTAAGTATGATTATGGTACCGAATGTAAAAATGTCAAAACATATTTGAGCTATCGAGAGAGCAAAGAGGAAAAAAGGTTACCTGGGTATGAAAGGTAGTGCCAAACAATGAAGATGCAAATGGTTGACACTGTTGAATGGAGGCTGATGAAAGCCAAACCTGTAAACATAAATATCAGGAACAAGCAACAAATTGGTCAAAATGGTGAATTCAGATACAAAAACTTCTCCCAGTTGCAAGCAAGGGAATCATTGACACACAAATTGAATTGCAAATGGCTGTTACTTCTGCAAATGACAGCATTATTATGTTCATATCAACTGCTCACGATGTGTCATTTAGTACTGATATTATCAAAAACTCAAAAGCATAGTCCAAAGTCCAACATTGCACTTGAATGTCAACAAAGACAGGAGAAACTTCAATGCATGACCAGGGACCAACAAATCGAGCAAGTTGATTAACAACAATTACATTTATAGAGTTCAGCGACGATCATTAACACAGATTGAGATAGTTTCATCATATATTTTTCCAAAGTTAAAAAAACATAAATAAAGAAAGCAATATGTAAATAAAATGTAAGAATGTGAAAACGATAGGATAAGCACTAAAACACGTAAGAAGCTTGTGACAAAATTTTCCCCATAAGGATTAGCTGTCAATCACTCTACTCATCTTCCCAAGACATCAAGGATAGAGGGTGGGCACACAGTTTAGCACCCGTAAACGAGGCATCATTAACAATTCCCATTCAAATGAAATTTACAGAAAGTTGACAACCTAGCATGAGCTGTACCAGCAAGTAAATCTAACAAGGACAACTTTTCAGACAAGTGCCTGGCTATTTAATACTTCGACCAGATTCGAACAAGTAATCTCCAGCACAATTTTCCAGTTCCCTCAAACACATGGCAAAGTCTCAAACAACTAGAGGAGTGAATGCTGATCACCATGTCTTCCACATCAGTTTAATTGGACGGATGCATAATAACATGGTTACATGAAATCAAAGGGATGAAAATCTCCATGTGGCTGAAGAATATGAAAAAGTACCTGTATTCCTTTGACTGAGGCACATCTCTCTGTAAAAGCATTCTCCCCACATCCAGCATGTGACTCACTGAATGAATAGAAAACGAGAAAGCGGATAAATAACTCGAGGTCCCATGCTCTCAAATGAGTTGTAACCAACGGATATAATTACCCAAGGTATAGTCTTCAGCTCTCCTTTTGAGGTCTCTCACAGTTGAAATGTGCTCCACTGGAATCACCAAATAATGCCTGTCGATCAGGCATTGAGCTTAAGATTTTCAGTCATCCCGAGAGCGCAGCAAAAGAGCTGCAAACCAAAGAGTGAAATCATTTCGAGCGATGCCGCAATCTGTGCCATGGGGCATCACATCTTAAACTCCACAGTATCAGTAGCATGTTTCTTAGAAGTTACCACCAACTCATGAGATGCAACTAACATTAAAAGCTAAAAGAAAAGCATAAGAGGAATGTGATCGACAGCCCAATCACACCGAAAACCGCCAGGCCCCACAAAAGGAAGAGAGCAGATCATTATTCATCTCACATGCGGCCCAAACTAAACCAGGCAATCTCCATAAAGACTGACTCAACTCTTGGCAGTCTGTCGTGTTCTGAAGCAGCATTTCGGTCAAAACTAATAGACGAAACTGGACGCATTCAAAAGAACATGCGCCGCTCTAATTCAATGAACACCTAACACATCAATACGCGCTGGAATCAAACGGAATTGCAATCCACATCACTCATCCGAAATCTCGATTGAACAAAACCCCCATCATTCCAGCGAAAAAAGAAGAAGAAAAGAACGATTCAGAACTCGTTATCCCGTCCAATCTCCAGAGGTAAACAGCAGCGTACGCTCGAATCGATCAATCCACACATCATCTCAATCGAGCCGAGCCATGGTGTAGATCAACAAGCCCAAGTTCAGAGCAAATCGTACTTAAAGCACGATCCAGAGAGAACTAATCAGACTTCCCTCCGCGAGGTAACTCACAATCCATTCAGGTCAACCCAGCTGGAGAGCTGGATCGCATCAAACGCATCGGGATAAGCTAGGGAATTACCTCAGAGCGGAGGGATTGATGTCTTCGAACGCGACCACGCGATCGTCCTGCGAAGCGCGAGAGCGCGAGCGACTCGATCAGACTCGAACGCGCAGAGAGAGAGAGAGAGAGAGAGAGAGAGAGGGAGAGAGACGGACGGAGTGGAGGAGAGGGGTGGAGGTGGAGGAGCGGGCGATTTGGCAGAAGATGCAGGCCGGCGTCCCTCCCGCCATTTTCTTTTGCCCCCTCCCTTTCCTTCCTTCCTTCCTTCCTGCCTTCTTCTCCGGTCGTCTTCGCCGCCTGCCCTGCCGCCCCACGCTAAAGCTTTTCCGGCTCCGGCAGGAAATGGCGACGGACGCGCGGTCGCGTTTTATTCCTCCGAAAGTCAAAGGAAGAGGAAGATACGGATTATGCCATTGACAAAATTAATCCATTTTTATTTGGATTAATATTACGAAAATTCCAAATTACCATATTCAAAATAAACTTATCCAAAATTATTTTTGACAATAAAAAATCTCAAGTTGTACATGTGCTAAATTTACCCTCACTTAAACCGTTAAATTATTAAGTTAAATAACATATGACGGTTAACAAAGATATTAATTTAAGATTTTAATGGAACATATGTATTAGTTTGTGATTTATCGTAATATTAATTCAATTTAATAAAATTAATGATGGGAAAATTTGTTATAAATATTTAGTTTGTGGTTTATGGTATTAATTTCAGAGAAACAATTTTTCAATAAACCAAACGACGCATATACTTGTGTTTATAATAATTTATGCCCACTCAATTCCCCCTATATAAGGTACATTTAGTTAATTAGCGTATCTACATTGACTCTTACGTTTTCTTTTTGGTTAATTTAAATATTACAACACACATTTTAATTTTTAAATTTAGAATAGTTGAAATTCTCTCGGCATATAAATATTAACACGTAAATTAACATATAATTCTCAATAATCTTTTGAAGTCTATATTGTATTTGTAAATTATAACTCCGCAGGAGAGTGAAAAAAATGTACTTTCTGGTTGTATTAAAGCATAAACAAACAAACAAGGCCTTACGAGTAGCTTATTAGTAATCTATTGAACTTCGTGATCTAAAATCTGTCCCTTAATTTTTGTGAGCTAAGTTTCACCATCTTAGGTATAAAAATAAGAAAGAATGACATAATTGATTTTTGAACTTTATTCCTATATACAATATGGTCATTGAACTTTCAATTTATTTAATATAACCCATAAATTTGAGATCAATGTGTAATGTTGTCTTTGAATTATAATTTTTCAATGTTATCATTGGATTTTTGGTACATAATCAATTTATTCCTAAAACTATATGTTAAACTTTCATATAATTCAAGGACAACATTGAACACAAAACAAAACATTTTCTCATAGTCTAGTGATTAAATTGAAAATGTATCAAAAGTTTATGGATCACATTATACATTGGAGTAAAATTTAGATGCCACATTCCACATTGGATCAAAATGGAAAGATCATTTGTGTCATTATCCTAAAAACAAAGAATAAACAAAGATAAAGCAGCAAGCTTGCACATTGATCTTACGCAAAAATAAAGGGCACAGAAAATGCATCCGTGCTGCTTTAAAATGAGAAATGAAGCTTTTTTTACAATTTATCTCTATTATGAGAATTTTACAAGAAAATCAATCGAGGCTTTCTGGATACAAGAAATCAAGCTGAAGATTGAACTCGAGTAAAACTTTCAAACTTCAATTATCTAAAGAGGTATGGCAAAGCTGGGAAAAAAAATTGCTAGATAATCAGGCTATCGTTCAAATTCGGTGATCTTCACGGGGTATAAACAGCTCCGCGTAATCATCCACCGTCACCTGCATTATCACGAAAATTACGAAACGAAGGTTATACACCGAGCCGGTTTTGCTTGAAGAGGGACAGCAAAGATGCACTACCTCGTATCTACTGCCAGCGTAAGTATACTCCACGCGCAGTCCTTTTGGCTCTCCAGGACAGGGATCGCAAAATCCCATGATTCCCGATTTCTTTACGCCTTCATGAAGCTGCAAATATACAAATTGGCAAGTGAGAACAAGCATCTGACATTGGCCGATGATGAAATCCCCAAGATTGCAGATGTGTCCGTTCGCCGACTGTGATTAACACCAAGCGTCACCTTGATGAGAAGGGCCCTGGCCTGGTTCGTTTTCAATGTTCATGAGAAGAGACATAGGCATGCAAAAACCTATATTAACCTTGCACATGCAAGAATGGCTTCTGCATACCAGTACGACCTTCCAAGCTTCCACTTCCAATAAATGTATGTATCACTCTTACTGAGAGTACATGATTGGACCTTTGACGCTAAGCAAAAAATACTCTAAAATGCACAAGTCTAGGCTCCTCTGCTTCTAGAGAGCATACTGATATTTTTTAGTCTAAACTGAAGGGCCTGCCTGTCATGTAGATTTTGGCAAAAGGTGTCGAATCTGGGGAGATGTGTGCAGCTTGATGCCTACCTTGGGGCAGAGGTTTCTGTGACTTAAAACTATGACCTCTAAGAGCTTATGTCACACCAAGGCTTCGCCCATTACAAAACCTTCATTCTCGGTTAAAAGAACTGTCTGAGAAATAACAATAGAAAGGCAGGTGCTAAGCTGTTGATTAAGGGTGGCTGCAGTCAATGCTAGGTCAAAGCACAGTCATGCTGAAGAATTTGAAAGAGAAGTGCAGGAGCACAACAAATGGCACAAGATAGGAGTAGCATACCTTAAGCTGCCCTGAATCAGTAACGAGGAAATTTAGAGGCAAAGTAACATCCATAACTTGGGAAGCCAATTCGGTGACTTCTCCCGATTGATCATATCTCTTCAAATTTTTAAGATTCCCATATTTTGCTTCAGTGATAACTAGTCCACCAACTTCCATTTGTTTGTTTCTTTTTCGGTTTGCCACATTTTCTAACAACTTCTGAGCTCTCTGAGCTGCCGCCATTGCTTCTTGTACCTACATGTTGCGACGATTTGCTTAAATATCTCTAATGAATACAAGGGACAATGTACAGCAGCAAATGTTTTAGACATACCTGCGCTGAAGTTTTGTCTAAATTCTCCAAAGCCTTCTGCTTTTCTCTCTTAAGGAAATAAGGCTTGACAACAAACTTCTGCAATCATGGAACATGTAGGTTGTATCAACTAATGATTTTTCTATCGGCAGCATGTCTAAATAATCAAACAGGTAAGCATGGGCCTTGTCAACTGGAAAGATGCTCTGTCAAACACTGCATTGTCAGAGTGGATTACTACTCGTAAATTAATAAGTCAACATTTAGCCATCATGACTTCGTCCAATAAAACTATTAGTTACAATTGCCAATAAAAGTTAGGAGCTAGATTTAAAGACAATTGTTGAATACGGATAGAAACATGATCCTCTAAGCCAGCATAACATTTGAATATAACCACCAAACAACTGAAAAAGAAGGCCAATGATGGAGCCCAACGCAAAGGTATTTCCACCTAATAAACAAGAATCATACAGTCAAATTCTGTAACAAGTAGGTTTGGAAAAGAAATTCCTTCCTAAAAATCTAAGATATGAAATGCCAAGTATATTAGTTGGAAGACATCCTTCCCATTACCATTAAGGTTTTAAAACAAAATTCTGTGCCAAATGCAAACACAATTGCAATAAGTAAAAAACATTCACAACAAAATTCTCCATAAAGTGATTCAGATAAGAACCTTGAGAATGAAGTAAGCAGAAGTTGGAAATATAAATGCCCCGGCAGCAAACAAAGGATTTAGATGCCTTGACAGCAAAATCTGCACACAAATAGCCAAAAGAAAATATCTCAGAGCAAAACAAAATGTACGGCCTTCCCAATGTTCTCCACTAACTACCAGATCATACTTGGGACCACAAGAGAGAGTACAAGAGGAAAGCAAACAAAATGAAAATCTTTAACTGTGCTGAAATGCTTTCTTATGACAATGCTCTCGAGTCCATTTTTTAGTTCCAAAAATACTGGCCATCCTTAATAACAATTTATTAAGGTGGTCTACAATTATTTAAGCCTCTTCGAATTTTCATACATAGAAATCTATTTGACTTTTATAACTAATGAAGATAACCACTTAAAGCACCTATATTGTGCCTCTAATGGAAGAAAACAAATGAAAATGCTAAATCCAGCTTACAGGAACAACTATCTTTTGGCCACCACGGCGCCACTCAAATTTCCAAAATATACCCTGCCAAGAGAATAACACACAGAGAAGGGGTAAACCACACAAATTAAAGAAGTAATGTAAGTGTAAATGATGCAGACAGAATAATAACTAAGGAACCTGCACACAACTGTGTGAATTGGAAGCGCAACAACAAATCCACTAATGGAAATGTCTTAAACTCAATCCACCCTAATTGTAATAAAATGTAATGGAATATTTTTAGACATTTGGCACAAGACCATTCTATCCAGGCGAAATGTAACACAACTTAACAGAACTTGCACTTTTATAGAACCATGAGATCACAAGGAGGGGCCACGCCATTGTTGTTTTGTTCCTATTATCAATTTTCTACATAGTCTCATCTTTTTCTAAACATACACTTCAACAAAACATTGAAATTTTATGTTAAATAAATAGTATTTTATTAGTTAGTTTTTTTGCCTTCTAAAAAATGAAAAGCACAAGAAGATCTAAAGATTTTTCAAATTACATTTCATGAGGGAAAAACAAAAGTACACCAATAATCATCTAGCCATTACTCTTAAGAAGCACTTAATACCTGTATCCCAATTGTGTACAGCATGCGGACAGTGCTAAAGTTGGATAGTTTTCTTCCACCACCAACTTCGACCTCTAGAGCAGTGCTGTGCAACAGGTAAAGTTATTGAAAAAACAATATAGCATAATAACTAAAAACAGAAAGTGCGCCAGTATATATTAAAATCTTGAATTATCTATAGGTTTGAGGTCCAACTACAAGACTTTGTTTATCTTAAAGAAATGTTGTCAACCATAACATAAAAATCAATGTAGCACCCTTCCTCATTGTCACATCCAGAAACATGTTAGTTCCTCCTAAGCAACAAACATAATCCTATAACAAGAGATGAGAAAGTTTATAGCAAGTCATTAAGGCAGGCATGCTACACTATCTACGGATGTTAGCAATTAAACTGATTGTAAGGGCCTCTCATCTTTATGCTGGGTCCGTAAGTTGCTCAACAAAATTTCTCCAGTCATCAAAAACCATGATTTGGGAATTTTAAGAAATGATAATGCTACATAATCCTATAACAAGAGATGAGAAAGTTTATAGCAAGTCATTAAGGCAGGCATGATACACTATTTACAGATGTTAGCGATCAAACTGATTGTAAGGGCCTCTCATCTTTATGCTGGGTCCATACGTTGCTCAACAAAACTTCTCCAGTCATCAAAAACCATGATTTGGGAATTTTAAGATAAAATAATGCTACTGAATAGTATTAACAGGATGGCAATGTCTCATAAGAACTTGAAACGTGAAAAATAATTAACTCAATCAAAAGTGCTATGAAAATTAATAACATGCGAAGTGATTGCTAAAGTCCAAATAAATATAGTCACAGTCAATTTGCAATATCAGTGCCCAAATTCATCTACTGCAAGTACCTTCCAAATCTGCCTGCAATACGCCCATGAGATTTTGAAGAAAAACGCCTAGTGTAATGAGCTGATGCCCCAAAAGAACTTGTTCCAAGCTGTAGAAATTGCAGAAGGTTGGAATAAACACAAATGAACATGGTTAGGCATAATAAAAGAGAAACTTGGCTCAGGGAGGTTCTTTGGGGAAAGGAGCATAACAAGAAGGACCATGGGAACCAAATGTTATATCACTTAAGCATATGTGAACAGGTTCACATACACTTAAGTTATGAGCATGTGTTTCATCATATTATCTCCAAAACTCGGGGATGAAACTTTGAGCATGACTGAAGTACAAATTTGGACATACTTTCAACTCTCCAGCAGCAGACATTTTCTCTTCTCTCTTTTGCCATCCAACTGCAATAGATGATTCTGGTCCTAATACAAGCTGTATCTGCAAAAAGATGAAGAGCAAAAAATAAGAGAAATATTTTATGCTGGGAAAAGACAGTGAAGTATAGCACAAGCATTCACTGTACTGACAGCTAAGAACATGCCCCAATTTTATAAAGATTTCTCATTGCCATGTATTAATCTCTGCCATGGGTACTGCAAATCATATGCCCTCTACAAATGTTTTATCATCTATGAAACCAATCAAATTACCAACATTAAGCCACAGGAGTTTTTTATAAGCCTTCAAAATTGTGTTGCTAGGAACCTTTAAAAATCAACCCTGATATAGTTTATTGATTGTAATATGGTAAACAGCACAGGGCAAATAACATTTCGGCAGAGAAAGAGAGAAACTTGATGCAGCTAGAATACATTTCCATTTGCTGTTTCTGAGAACTGGCGGGTCCACGCATTTGACAGATTTATTGACCCATCTTGCAAAGACATTGCTAAGCCCATAGTCGCTGATGAGTGTTGTGATAAATGCCTATCACCAAACAAAAGTGAGAAAAAGTAGTATTCTTTGCATAAAATAAACATAAATAGCTCATAAATGCTCCACCTTGTCGTTTGCACGCCAACAAGGGCCTGCAGACCAAATGAGACCATAAATTCTGCTGAAGCAGCAGGAGAAATCTGATGTCCAAGTACAAGAGAAGCGGCTCGGCCACCAGCATTTTCACTAACTGCCAAATTTCCACCAAGAGCTAGGGTATTCTTTTTGGATATTTGGGACTGGAACTGACTTGCCATTTGCATTCTGAAATACATGAACACATAAACTCAGCAGATACCATTGAGCAGCAGAATATTATATGGCCAGAAATTGTCAAAGTGGGGAAAGTATGGAATTAAAATTTTCCATTTCTTATAACAATCACAGACCTAGGCAAAAGGGTTTGCTGAGATCATTGTAATGCAGTGGTATATATCAATATTAGTCAGCCTCACAGCTGGATCCCATAAATTTGATCTACAGAATCATGAGAACATCTAACTCCACAAAATTTAATTTGTAAGTGTTAAAAATGATTAAGGAGAATGGATCAAGTTGACATCATAGGTAAACAGCCATCAGCTTGGTTGTCATTCAGCTTTCACAAAACCATTTCATTCTGCAACGTCTTCGCTCACATTGTGCACTTGTGCAACTCGCAATTTATCATCAATCCTAGCATCCTGTAGTCATGCTAAAACGATGATCTCATCCAACTTGATTTAGAGCATTGAAATCAGAACTCTATTCACTGTTCAAATCTCAATTTTGCCCAAAAAAAAAAAAAAAGCATTAAATTCGTTGTCTGGTCAAGTCCTTCTGTATCATCATGCATCAGGCAGAATGCATCTTAATTAGGATCCTCAAATAGATTGGCAGATACATAAGTTGAAGACCTACCCTCTCACGAAACTGTCGCCATCCAAAAAGTGCGGCACTGACATTTCTGTCATTATTGTACCAGATGGTCGGAACTGTGATAAACTCTTTTCTTGTTCCTTCATTCGCCTTAACCTTTCAAGTTCTTCTTTTATCTCCTCAACTTTACTCAGCCTTGTACCAAGTTCTAAACCTGAAGTTAACCCCTCCATACCATATATATCATATATTTGCCTTTTATTCTCATCGGACAATATTTCATATGCTTCACATATCCGCTGAAAGTTCTGTGTAGCGACTTCCTTCATCTGAAAATCAGACACTTGTTCCATATTAATAGGACTTGTGATCGTCAATAATCATGCTGAGAAAAGGACAGCATCAGAATTGAAATATGAAGATGAACAAACTTATGAATGGGTCCAGGACCAAAGCAACTAACAAAATGTTGATGGCTTAGTACCACAATTCATTCATAATATTACCATAAGATACACTGAGCAGCACTAACGACTACCAATCATAAGCAAAGAATAGTTGAGAGAAGCCATCATGAAAAGAGCAAAGACATGCTGCACTTAAGAGGATAAATCTTCAACTGAAATAAAAAGAAAATTAAGTGTCTGGTGTGAACATAAAGATTTCCGATTCCTTTTCTCCCTCATTTCTAGTCCAACCAATAGACATCTTCGCAAGAGGAGAAGACATGGGCTTGCTATTAATGCTTATTGGACAATTACAGCATCTATTTTTTAACATTGGACAGATTATAGACTGAGAAGGAACAGTCGAATCGTTTTGGAAATGCTTATTGGACAATTACAGCATCTATTTTTTAACATTGGACAGATTATAGACTGAGAAGGAACAGGCAAATCGTTTTGGAAATGATGTTAAAATACTTTTATATATCACTCACAATGAATTGAGGCCTCCCCACTTCTGCAAAAGCAACGGGACAATAAAAAAAGACACTAAAAAGCTTGTTATCGCCATAAGACAAAATACAAACTGCCATTTTCAGCAGTTGACATTTTACATCAACCAAACATATCCCCCTCAAATAGAAACAAGATTTTTGGAAAACAGACCAATGACAACCATGTTACAGTGGGAATCAAGATGGAATAGATATCCATTGATGGGATAGTCGCATAACCTTCTCGAGATAGAAGTAATTCTGCATTTGACCGGATTAAATTTCCCAGGAAAAGGGAAAGAACAGCGGGACAGAGTTCTCCCAAGAACACAATGCCCATCAACACTCGGTCAAACACATAAGCAGCACCGCCGCACGCAACCAAGGCAAACTCGATTCAGCCACAAACATGAACAAAACAATCACCGAAAAAATGCTAACAAAGTCAAACCGGCCACAACCCAACATCGCAAATAACCCCAGAAACCATCCCAAGAAACCGCCCACGAATCAACCGACAGACGCCGCCGCGAATCCCAATCCCCCGCCGGAACTTATCAGAATTCTAGCTGAAGCCACCCGAATCTCCGGCAACCAGCAAGTAGAAAGAACGCGAAGCGGAGCGAGCTCAAGAAGCATACGTGAAGGTCCTGGTACTTGTCGGGGTGGTAGACCTGAGCCCACTGGCGGTAGGCCCTCCTGATTTCCTCGTCGGAAGCGTCCGGGGCCACGTGGAGCAGTGCGTACAGCTCCCTGTGCGGGGGCCCGGCGATGTCCTCCTCCTCGTTCATCTTCACGGCGCTCCCGATTCGGTCGCCGCGAAGCGAATCACCGGTTCGACGGGCGCGGGTACGGAATGGAGCGCGACCTGTTTGCTGAAATGTCGCAGAGGGAGGGAAGGAAAGAGAGAGGAGGAGGGAGGGAGCGTTTCTTTGTGCTTGGGGAAGGGTTTAAGGGTGTTTTAACCGAACCGGAACGTGCGACGGCCCGTCGAGGATCTGGGCGGCAGTAAAATTTGGGGACAAGGGACCACTAGTAGTGTGGTAACTTTAGTACACCATACTTTTTACCAACCACTTGCGTGTCATAATTTTGGAACTTTTAAAAAGTTCACTTAATTATTAGAAATTTGAAACTATGACACTCAAGTGATCAATTAAAAATTCATATTGTAGTCAATTGATCGGGAAAAAAATTTACAGCACTCAAGTGAATAGAAAAAATGTTGTAATACTTAATTGAGCATTGTGACACTTATAATATTATCTTCTTGTGAAATATGATTAAGCTACTTCCAATTGAGTTTGGCGGGATCCGCGGTTACTGTTACTTATCCTGTGCTACGAGGGAAATGAGCTTGAGGCGGGACAATTTGAGTGCTTTGCCAAGCAACCTCGGATTCGTATGGACTCGATTCAACAGGATCATGATCTTAATCAAATCATTACTACTTTCTAAAAAAATGTACATATCTGAATAAAAAATAGCGTTTGTCTCACTTATAAAGTTTTCCATATCATCCCTCCATCAAACAAAAGAGAGTTAGAAAAAATGAGGGCCTATTATAATCAAGCACGCCTTTACAATTACCGACCATTTGAAAAGGTCACTATCTATAGAGACCAAAAGGAAAACTCATTTTGGTAAAGATGCAACATACAATGATTATATATTAGGAATATTAAAAAAAAAAATGATCACGTCAAATCATGTGCGCACCCACATTTATAAATGCAAAGAAAAAAAAAAATCGGGCTTATTAAGCTCAGATGGTGACTATAACTTGGTTTAAGTCATGTTGGATTAAGGTCAAAGTATTTAAATCTTATGTTAGAGTTGATCTCAATTGAACTCAAATCATGTTTTGATACTATAGAGCATGTGAGTCGACCATCGCATAGTTTGGCACTATATTGTCTCGATTTGACTATATTATCCCAATGTACTCGATTTGACTATATTACACCCTTAGGATGAACTTGAATTTGATTTTTGATTATTGAGCATGTGAGTAGACTATCGAGTAATTTGGCAGCATGTTGGCTCGATTTGACTGTATTACACCCCTTGGATGGACGCCATTTTACAAGAGGGAAAGAAGGACTTTGGTTCCTTTTTCTTTTTTTTTGACTGTTTAATCTTTAACTTTTTATTTTTGTTTCGTCGAAATTGGATCATCAAACAAAATATATTTGACCGAAATTCGTTCTTCGGTTTTTTAATAAAAGGAGACGCATCAAATGGTGATTTGGGACAGGAGTTGTATTAATGAAGTACGAGGGAACTTATAGATATATTTAGACAAAATTAATCAATGTCAAAGTATACGAAAATTCGCCGGCCGGAATTTAATTGACGATAAAATTCGAAGACATAAAATTACAAGGCCAAAATTTAATCAATGATAACCTACAAATAAGATACACGTCAAAATTAAATCAATGATGAGATATCTAAAAACTACAATTAAAGTATAGGAATTGAAAGATAATAGATTTTGTTTGTTTGTTCCGATGACGAGGTACAAAAAATATGATGTATTATTTAAAGTCGACAATCAATGTTTACAAATGATTATTGGAAAAAAAATCCTAGTGGTTATTAGAAGTTACATTATCCACAAGTAGTTACTTTGTGGTGTCCCATTATCTAGCAACACTTACCTATAAGAAGTTACGACAATCCTAAAATAATAGCAAAATAAGCACCTATAGGTTATCCTCGCATTGATTGTTTGCCATTGACATCAAGTTTTGCCAATCATCTTCAAGGTTCTTGTCAATAATTTCACACCATGCATCATTGATGACTTTATTAGTGATTTGTCGATTCTCTTCAAGTCATTCCTAATTTTATTCATAAAATGACCAAACTTTGCTCTCATTGACTAAATCTATTTCATGTTGAGAATAATCAAAAGTTTGTCATTTTTTGGTGTATAGATATGTCCTATTTTAAAAGAATTGAATGATTCATTGACAATTCAATTATTTTAAATTAGATTATTAGGAGTCATCATGTGCCCCTAATCATTGTCTCTTAAACTGTTTTTCCATAAAACAATATAATTGGCTCTATTATAACTCCATTGTTATTTACAATATTTTTTGTTTAGCTAATTTTCCTCAATTTGAATTACTTGGCTTTCAATTAATTAACTAGGCCATCTAGCAAAAATAAGTCAAAGATTTCGTCTGATTTTATCAATATCTAATGAGTAAACTTGAGTGCCTTTAACCAACCAAGTGCTGGATCCTCCAGACGTAATGGGTTGTAACTTTTAAAATTTTTCGATATTTCTATTCAGAATATCGTAGGGCACCAAAAACTAAAAAACTTTATGATGAGCCAACCCGGAATTTACGTCTTTTAATCCGATGAATGTCGAGAGGTTTTGGATCAATAGTCGCATGAAAAAGAATCTGAAAGGGGCGTAGGCACGAGGGAACCACACTTTGAACTTTGCATAGCTTTAGGGGTGACGATTTTTTGCGTTGACTTGCGCCAAGCAAGGAGTCAAATCTTGGTGCATTTCCACATCTATCGATGACCAAAATTGGGCATTGTTGATCCTAGGTATTGTTCATCAAAATTGGGCATTGTTGATCCTAGGTATTATTCATCATTGTTTAAGCGAGCTTAAATATAATCGCCAACACCATTTATGCACTAAATAAACGCACGATATTAAGTCAATCAATTGATTATGTTGCGCGATGCTTTGAATCTCAATTGCTTGGACCCGTTCTCAGGACAACAAGCAAAAAACTAGCTTGCCAGTAGATTTGCAATATGACATGGTGATTTTGAAAGTAATTAATATTTAGATCTTTCCAGGCACCTTACAAGCATTTGTGGCGTCATATTAGACTTCAGATTTGGTAAACTTTCTTTGTATCTAGGGCATTATGTTCTGGTTTTTACTCATAGACCATATATTTCAGGGTAATTCACTAATTAATATAAATCTTACTCCATCAATTGCGCCAAAAAAAAAGACTTTGGTATCGAATTATTTGCAAACTGTTGCTCGAAGAATCTCCAACAAAAGTAAGAAAATCAAGGAGATATGGATCAAGATACATAGATTGTTACTCAACATTATAAGAATTGAGAGAACGTAATTTTATTAATTTCATCATCTTATTTGTGATATGCATTTCACCTTAATTCACCACAAACCTGCACACCTTACCTTCGAGGCTAATACATGTATGATCACTTTGTGATAGGGTGAAAAGGCTCAATACAGCATAAATCATCTAACGTTGTTTGGGGACCTAAGGTTTCGCTTTAGATAGCCCTCCCCAAGTCCAACCCCAATCGAAAAAGTTCAGCTGCACTCCATTGCTGGCCTTGACACATGCTTGGTGCATGCCTGCTCGCTCTCGCCGGACGCTATGCAAGCCGGCATGCATTCTTGGGCGCTCTCCGGTGGTGGCGAGGATGCAGCACATGCCACAACAAACATGGCGATCACGGCGATGGCGAAAACTGTGCTCCTTGTCGCCATTATCTTTTTCCCCATCCCTTCTATTTAATCGGATTGCAAATGGTGGCTTTGAATTGCTATGGGTGAAACCCTCATGGGGTTTATATAGAAGGGCTAAGCCTTAAGTTCTTAACTGAATGTAAAAACAACTGCGCTTGCCAGGAGGGAAATGCTTGTTGTTACTGTTACGAAAATGATTTTCTGTGGGTCGGAGAAAATCATGGGGACAGATTAGGGTTTATGGCGTTGCACAAACGTTTCACTTTGCCTTTCATTTTACTTTTTTTGTTGGGAAGTTCAACCCACCTTTGAATTTAGTTAGATTCAAAAGAATTTCCTTTTTCAGTTTTATTAAGGGATAAGTGCAATCAAGTCCCAACTTTTCAAAAAGTAGAAATAAGTTTTAGATCTTAGCTATTTTGCAATCGAATAGAAAGAAAAAAGAACAAAAAGAAAAAAATAATGTTAAAAAAAAGTCATTTGGGCAAGTACCCACAATTTTTCAACAATGATCTTTAGATGAGTCATTGAAAATTACCCACATGGAAAAATAAATCCATATTTTTGGCTATGGGATAGTTAAATACTGCTATTGTAAAGTGAAAATCGAGGCGGGTGAACCTATTATTATTATTATTATTATTATTATTATTATTATTATTATTATTATTATTATTATTATTATTATTATTATTATTATTATTATTATTATTATTATTATTATTATTATTATTATTATTATTATTATTATTATTATTATTGTCACTATTAGTACGTGTATATATATATATATATAATCTAGATATGTTTTTAGATTAATTGAATTTACTGGATTTACTAAGGTCCATAAGACCTTAACAAAAGATCCAATGACATTTAACGGGTTAGATGGACTCCTCGTTATACGTTTGGTAGCCCATTTTGAGCAAGCAAAAATTAAAGTGGATTTGCAGCATATATTGAGAGGATCAAAGGAAATTACGTGGTAGGTGATATAAACTCGGATTGGACTCTTCCACTGCCATGGGAAAGGGAAATATGGGGTAAAGCGTAGAGGTAGGTAGATTGAAATGTTTTTTTAACAAAATTTCAATCACCGTACTTTGTCTCGCGAGAATATTTACACTAGTATCCGATAGTAATTTAAGTCACCTATGTGTACAAATCCTTGAAGAAATTACATTCCATCCTTGTCCTTCGAAAGATGTGTGCTTTTTTCTGTCCTAATATTATGTTTAATGACAATGTTAGCTTTAGTACGGTTGATGATCCAATAATCACTAGACAAGTACGTGGTTATGTGGTGGATTACTCATCAATTGAGATGTGTTATTTTGGAGAATGATTAAAAGGAGGAGAATTAATGTGAATTTATCTTCATTATAAGAGAAATGTAAGATGGGCTTTCATCAAGCCCAATGCATTAAGACCCATCGTCTATATTAAATTTAAGCCGAAGCCTAAACTTATCTCATGATTAATGGATGGTCAACACACGACTTTGCTCTTAGTGGGCTGAAGTACTTAATCACCACTTTTCTTTTTCTCTTTTTTCTTTAATTAGAGTATTGACAAATTTTCTTGATGAACTTTTTGGGCATTTATCACCTCAAAATTTCCAATAGGAAAAAAATTATCTAAAAAATCTTAAATATATCGTACAACCATCAATTCAGTCCTAAACTTTTTAAATTAATTAATGTAGATCTCAACATTTTCATGATTCTCCAATGTAGTCCATTTGACCTAAATTAGCCACTCAGAGATTGTCGCCATCACCTAATCTAACCTAACCTAATAAATTGAGCTCGTGGGCACTGTTTCACCAATAATTTCCTCATTGTCGTCAGAAATCGGCACTCGGGCTCCGAAAGCCATTTTGGTTCATTCGTGAAGAAGGGAAGTGCGTCTAAAACTCTCCGTCCTGGCCTACCCCATAATGCATGCGTATCGTCTTGTCTGCATTACCTGCAATTATCTGCTCTTGCAATTGCAAAGCACGAAGCTTCATGGAAATTTCCTTCGAGCATTAGGCTCCACATTTTCCGACCCATTATGTAGAACATGACAAAGGCCTTTCTCTGCAATCGTATGGACGTGTATCGACCCAAGAAAAGAATTATATTTGCATCAAACCTGTGTAGCTCCAAAGATTTTTCGTAGATCAGATAAGGAAGGCTGTCCCATTATACACCAAGTTTTGTCTTTTTGTGATAATTCTTTTTCTTTTTTGGTCGGTAAAATGCAAAACAAAGAAAAAGTGTTGGCCTGAAATGATAAGTTTATGGATACTTCTTGTTGTGAAATTTGTCTGATTAGTCATAAACTTATAGTATGAATATCAGTTCAGTCCTAAATTTGGTAAATTTGTCAATTTAGTTCTGAAATTTTGCGTGAAATTCTCAAAATAGCTTACTTGGTAATCTAGTCATTGTCGGGTCAGCGATTTCTGTTGAAAGTTGATTAAATGACTGCTTTAAAATTTTACACAAAGGTTTAGGACTAAATTAGTATAATAGAAAATTTTATGATTTAATTGATATTTGTATTATGCTAAGAACTAATTGGACAATTTTGGTGGAAGGTATTTTATCATAGATGCAATTTTGACGAAACACAAGCAATACATCTAAAAAGCTCATTTATTTCTTGATCAATATATAAAAGATTGATTTTTCAGATTTAGCTTCATATAGAGTGAAATATCAAAATTTGGTTACTTCAATTTTGGCCAAAAGGGAAGGAAAAAAAACCCAATTGCTCAACTAAGGTTACCCATTGCATGTTTAAATATATACATATATTTTTCAGAACAAGCCATTATTAGAATATTTTAATATTAAATCACACATTCATTTAAAAAATTATAAGAATCTCACAGCCACATTACTTTTGTAAATCTAATATAGCAATCTTGATATTACTTTTATAGGGCGCTTTTATGTTTAGTAAAATCTTAACGTTTGTTAAAGTTGAATTGTTTTTTTTTTTAACAAAAAAAAAGTTGAATTGTTTTTATATATTTTTGCATGTCGAAATTAGGATAAATGTAGATCATGATTTACATAAAGCCATTGCAGATTGCTCTCCACTGAGATTTATTCACTCTCCGTACGTCCATCACAGCCAAATTCTCTCTCTCTCTCTCTAAAATGGGGATGCACTTGGTGGCATTAGCAAAGCTCAAGCTCACGCTGGTCGCTTCCCACGGTCTAGCCCCGATTCTCGCCGGCGGCCTGATCTGGCCGTTCTTGCTCAAGCTCTCCCTCGCCCTCCGGCTCTCCCAGCGAAACAACTATGCCGGCGTGGTGCAAGCTTCGAGCCTCTTCTTCTTCCAGCTGAGGCAGATCGTGGTCGAGTCCGAGCGACCGGTGAGCCCTGCCCACGAATCCCGGCTGAGAAGAGCCGTCCGTCTGGTGTGCCGGAGCATGGCAAGTGTCCGGCGATCGGTGGCGGCAGCCCAAGGCGGTGGTGGCGATGACGCCGATAGCTTGCACACGCTCTCGATGATCGCGCTTTAATTCATTCGGCGACACGCGAGTACGTTCGCTTTCTCTTTCCCCTATTCAATTCTTTGGATACAGTGCGTCTCATCGTATGTGGGAGTAATTTGATTTCTTGACGCTTGAGGATTCTGCGTATCGTTTTCAAAAGCGAAAGCGAGAGCATTACTTGTCTGAGGACGAGAGAGATTACAGCAAATGAATTGAGCATATTCGGATTTGTTGGTGATTTCTTGAAGCAAGAGTATTTCTTTACGTTAAAGAAACGAAACCCCAGTTCATTTCTATAATCTCCATGCTGTCAAAGTCCGATGTACGTAGATTCTTGCTCGAACGAGGATTCTTCGTTCCCAAGCAAGATCGACCAATGGGAGTCGCATCTCCGTGCGAGAAATTAGATTCGAGGCCTTACCTAATCGCAATGGCGAGGCGACGTATCGAGCTATAGAATCACAATGACTTTATCAGGTTTTACGTGGAAACGCAGAGGGAGAAGGAAACGAAGGGAGTGAAAATTTGGAAGAGAGAGAATTAGAAAGAGGAGGATGGTTTTCTCTTGTTGATAATTTTGCCATGCAACGGAGCATCTCGATTCATCTTCAACATATGTTTCGTAATCGAATGACATGAAAAATATCGAAGTTAAACTGACTAGCTTCTAATCTTTACCAAAAAAAAAAAAAAAAAAAAAACTGACTAGCTTCTAACCAAAAAAAAAGAAGGGAGGGACTAGCTTTTATCAACCGAACCGCCAGCTAAGGGAGCAAAAGTTGATGTCGATGCGACGGATCTGACATTCAAGTCCCGGTCCCAGTGTTTCCCATTTAGAGTAACCTTGGAAACTTGCTACCCCACGGAGGAGTTCTTGCTTGATGTTGGATGGAGTGATTTATGTGAATTCATAAGAATTAATCAAGTTGAAAAATACATCATGTCAATGGTAAAGTCAAAGTGCGTGTTTTTTTTTTTTTTTTTTTTATCAAACTTAGAAGTTCAACTTCCAAAATCTATCATGAAGCACCTTAAATCTCGCAAATAATGTGCCAAATTTGTTTGAGGAACCATTTGATTACCATTGGGACATATGACATGAGAACAAAGAAGTGAATCCCAAAGGAGCTATTTGAGCTATCAAGTATTTGGCTTGGATGTGATAAGTAGCTTTAATTGAAATCCTAATTTCTCGAGATAATTGTCCAAAAAATCCTAAACTAATAATACGATGGCTAATTCAGTTTTTAACTTTTTAATTTGATCAATTTAGTCTAAATATTTTGATGACTTTCCTATGTAGTCATTTTGGTCAATCTTGGCCCAAAACCATTAACTGGGAAGTCTAGTTAGTGACGGCTATCTACATAGCACATTCAACGCTAACGTGAATGAATTTTGCATTTTTTTTTCAAAATTTTTTCTTTTGGCCCACAAGCAAACGGATAAGAAGGGGGACAAAATAGAAAAGGAAAAAAAATATTTAAAAAATTACAAAAATTGTTCACGTCAGTGATTTTTGATCAAAATTAATTAAAAGAACAACAATGAAAAATTATCAAAATGTTTATGATTAAATTTTTTTTCTTGAAATCATCCCCATCCCAATCCCCCCTGAGAAGGTGGGGATCTGAACCCCCCACCTCCCCCTTCTAAGTTGGAAGGCTGTCAAACATTGGGTTTAGGACTTTTTAGTCAATTTTTACCGATCTTTGCAATCCAAGGTGATCATAGGGTCATCGGTGCCATCTTGCGACTAGAGCGTCACCGAATATATGTGTACTCCATGTGCATTCGTGTATATTAGATGAGTCGGTACGTACGGAACCCACCGAAAAAAGAGAGCCCTAAAGTATTATTGGTAAAATGATCAGGCAAATACATATGGAAATGACATTTGAATTTATCTCATCGAAGTACCTTTCAGCTCGTGACCATAGTGACGAGCAATGGGGAATCAATCCCCGAGATATATAATTCAAAAAGAAGAGAAAAGAATGGCAAGATCCTAATCTAATTTGCTTTTTCAAGATCTCCAAGTGACGGCCCCAAAACCCTATAGATGAAGCAAGCTGCAAGGGGGAATCTCATAAAGCAGCAAGCCAATACGAGATACGCCACGACGAAAACGATATGAAATACAAAGGGGAAGGCCAAAAAGCATGGCAAAAGACGCATTGATTCTTTGCTTTTGCACGTTGATGCAAAGCGTGCATACTAGTTTATTACAACGACTTTATAGTATGATAATGTAAAAGGAATTTCAGTGAAAGCAAAAGATTACACATCTAAACCCCCCATGAATAATATTGCACTTTTCCCAACCTTTCAATTTTGCATTTTTACCAATTCGATCCTAAACATTTTAATTTTGACAACCAATCCCAAATCTTTTCATGATTTTTAATTGAGTTAATTTGATCAATTTTAGTTTAAGATCATTGACATAAATGTCGATCGTCCTATATGGTCGATCGGTGTTGATATTGACAATTTTTAATAATATTTTTATACATTTTCAAAAAATTTATTTTTTTCCTTTTTTCCTTTCTCTCTCTCTTTTTTTTTTCTTCCCTTCTTCCTTTTTTAGCTCATCACTGAAGCTTGGTGATTGACTAGAGGCAAGAGTTAGCAAGGTTGTTGGCCTTTGGCAAAGCTTGCCAATGTCTGACCAGGTCGAGCCCAAAAGTAAGAAAATCAAGGAGAGATGGATCAGGATACATAGATTGTTACTCAACATTATAAGAATTGAGAGAATGTAATTTTATTAATTTCATCATCTTATTTGTGATATGCATTTCACCTTAATTCACCACAAAACGTACACACCTTACCTTCGAGGCTAATACATGTATGATCACTTTGTGATGGGGTGAAAAAGCTCAATACAGCATAAATCATCTAACGTTGTTTGGGGACCTAAGGTTTCGCTTTATCTACCCCTCCCCAACCCCAACCCCAAAAGCTCGTCAGCTGCACTCCATCGCCGGCCTTGGCACATGCTTTGGTGCATGCCTGCTCGCTCTCGCCGGACGCTATGCAAGCCGGCATGCATTCTTGGGCGCTCTCCGGTGGTGGCGAGGATGCAGCACATGCCACAACAAACATGGCGATCACGGCGATGGCCAAAATTGTGCTCCTCGTCGCCATTATCTTTTCCCCCCTCCCTTCTATTTAATCGGATTGCGAATGGTGGCTTTGAATTGCTATGGGTGAAACCCTTATGGGGTTTATATAGAAGGGCTAAGCCTTAAGTTCTTAACTGAATGTAAAAACAACTGGGCTTGCCAGGAGGGAAATGCTTGTTGTTGCTGTTACGAAAATGATTTTCTGTGGGTTGGAGAAAATCATGGAGACAGATTAGGGTTTATGGCGTTGCACAAACGTTTCACTTTGCCTTTCATTTTACTTTTTTTGTTGGGAAGTTCAACCCGCCTTTGAATTTAGTTAGATTCAAAAGAATTTCCTTTTTCAGTTTTATTGCAATCGAGTCCCAGCTTTTCAAAAAGTAGAAATCAGTTTTAGAACTTACCTATTTTGCAATCGAATAGAAAGAAAAAAGAACAAAAAGAAAAAAAAAATTGAAAAAGAGTCATTTGGGCAAGTATCCACAATTTTTCAACAACAGTCTTTAGACGAGTCATTGAAAATTACCCACATGGAAAAATAAATCCATATTCTTGGCTATGGGACAATTAAATACGGCTATTGTAAAGTGAAAATCGAGGCGAGTGAATATATAATTATTATTGTCACTATTAGTACATATTTACATATATATAATATAGATATGTTTTTAGATTAATTGAATTTGCTGGATTTATTCAGGTCCATAAGACCTTAACAAAAGATCAAATGTCTGACCAAGTCGAGCCTCGCCTAGTCCCGACAAGGCCAAGCCTCACCCAATGATGACAAGGTCAAGTCACAAGGGGAGGGCAAGAGTCATCCGAGGCCAACGAGTTCAATCTTGCCAGCCCTTGCCTTTATTTAGCTAGAGGAGGAAAAGGGAAGAAAAGTAGAAAGAAAAGGAAATTAATTAACTAATTAAAAAAAGTAAAATATTATTAAAATGGTTTACATCAACGACTTCGGGTCAAAATTGATTAGGTAAACTCAATTGGTAAAATATGAAAATTTTTAATACTTAATTGATAAGATTAAAAAACTTAGAACTAGATGACAAAAGTGTAATATGTTTTGAACTTTGTAGATAATTTTATCCAAGAAGAATGGGAGGACCGGTTCAAACATACAGGAAAATGAACTTTCAAAGAATAGGAAGTCTGACTTTCGTCAAATTCCTATTATAACCGGTCCACGGGGGACGAGGTGAAAAACAATGTTTCGATCATATAGACATTTCGTGGGGCTGATGACATTAAAAAATCCCTCCATCGATTCCGTGAGTTAGAGCCTCCCCTGCAGGCTGCGGCCACGACGTGCCCTCCTATATGGCCCAACTCTTTACGGACCAAAGCGACCCAGCCACGAGAGCAGTACGTCCCTCGTAAATGTGGAATTTATGATGCCAAAGAAGTCATTAAATGAGCATAAGCCATTGGTGCATCAAATTCTCTATCCAAGAGCTCGAACGGGGCTTGCAAGTATCCATGAGTCTTGAGATGATCGAGTCTTCCCGCCCTTGATCTTGCCTTATGAAACGAAATTGTGGATGTGCTTGCGAGGGGTGAGCATACCAGACTGTCCAAATTGAGAACCGCCTAAAGCGAACGAGACCTGCCGGTGTGGTCCACTTCTCGAAAGGATCGATCTAGTTCCCAATTCCACAAAAATGGAATGGGTGATTGTCAGTTCAATTCCCGATTTCGGAGGGGAATTGGACCGAACCGATAGATTGGATCGACCTTTTTTTTTTTAAATATATTTTTTTAATTTCTTAAAAATAGCAATAGAACTTAAAAATAAAAATAATTCTTGTATTTTTCTTAATTTTTTTTTTGCTAAATAATCCGTTCCATAAGACCAAACCGGTCAAACCGGTCCGGTTCCCGATCCTAGGGCTGTCCGGTCCGGTTCCCGGTCCCAAAAATTGAAAACCAATCATCCCAGTCCGGTTACTGGTTCCTAGGTGAAATCAAACCGGACCGGACCGGGAACCAATCACCTTTAGTGCTCGGAGGATTGGAGTGAGGTGAGCAAACGTGCATCTGATGCCCTTTCAGTTTCATGGCCCATATATTCAAATGGGTTTGGACCGTTGGATGCTGTTGAATTTCCAGTTTGCTTTAATCCTTTGCGCCGCATTTTGAGTCCACAAAGGTGCACAGCCAGAATGTGGCTGTGTTCCTGTTTCATCGAAGCGAAATCTTGCGATGTACAGAACCCCAAATGGGCGAGAAAAAAGGCAGCTTCCGAGCACGAGCTGCGTGCGCCATTGATTAGCGCGAACATGAATCCTCAGTTCTGTTTTAGCGGGTTCATAACTACAAAGCACCAGCGGCATTTGTTGGACAACGTCTGGTTTCATGTCCAGTACGTTCAGCAAGAAGAATCATTCCACCAGATTTCGATTCCCGACTAATCCATGCTGTCTATTCATGGATTCGCAACCCAAATTAATTAAATCGGACCATTCAATCGGTATATGCCAACCTTGCTTCCTGGCGAAAAACCATCACTCAACGATTGCAATAGATGAAGAATCAACTAATATTGTTCTGCATGTTCGGTACTAGCTAGGGTAAAAGAACGTCCACATTTCCGACAAAAAGAGGAATATCAACTGTGCCTATTACCCGAAAAAAAGGAAGAAAAAAAAGGGGAGTTGATGGGCGCTCCCCAACATCATTTTCGACCGAACGAGATTAGCTAATGATTAACACTAATTACACGATCGAGATCAGAAAAAAGTTTGATCTTTCGGCGACAATTATCATCCCGAATTCAAATTAATATGCTCGCAGTCCCCCAACGAAGAAGCAAAATCAATAGTGGATTTGACCAAGCACAGTAAAGATGGTCATGGGCTCTTAGCTCGTAGTACCCGAGTACATTCATCCGGCGCAAATCCAGGTTCTTGACCCGCCCCCGCAAATTCCCAATCTCTTTCGTATCTTTCTTCTTTCTGGACGCATTGAAGTACGAATAGATCCAAACGCAACGGCAATGACGATACCGCTGACCCACCATTCTTACATTACATTCGCTGGCAGTAACCTTTCAGAGGGGGACAAAACACTTTATAATCCGATTTTATTATTGCTCGGTACATTGGAATTGGAATACCTCCTGTTCGTAACATTCGGGTCCTGAGAAATTCGATTCACTTGGTATTTGAATTTTGAAAAACGATGAGGACTTCATTCCCTTCCGAGCGAACATGCAAAACTTCCATCCTGGATCCTCAGAATACATTTTCAAAACGCGGTTTAATTGATCGATGCCGAAGGGCGCTCATTACCAAAATCCGCAAAGTAGAAATCCAACAAATTGTTAGATCACAGACAAAGGGAACTTTTTGATCAATGGGTACTTGAGGAGGATGCCCCCAAGCGCGCAATCATTCCGATCGTCGCGAACGACTTTCTCGCCTCCATCTCAGGGCCACTTTCGTCGTGGAAAAAGGCCAACCTGCGCCTTGTCTGATCGAGTTCGTGCAGCATTGCTGTTCTCGTCTCTTGTCCGAATCGAGTCGCTCTTTCGCTTTCGTCAGTTAAAGCCCCCACACCAACGGTTCAAAAGAGTAGGTGGGGCCCCACGTGGTCCCAAGCTGTGGTGCAACTCAACTTGGCCCCAAGAAACGAATTTGGCCATGCCCCGGAGCAGCACGAGCAGGTTATTTTTTGGGGAATTTCTTTCCTCTTCTTCTTCTTCTGGTTTTTAAACCTTATCTTGGTTTCCCTGATCTCAGTGACCTTTACGCACGCTCAGCCACAGCATTTGTCTCATTTAATCTAGTCACGACCACGCCCTGAACTTCTCATGGGAATTGAATTCGCACACCTGACATAAGTGGGGGACCAAATGAGCTCATTTAACGTCTTTTTATTTTTGTCTCTTCTTTAGGGTTTCTTAATATGGCGAGGTGAGGTTTGCTTGATCCAAGGCTTTTGAAGTGGGAGAAAAGACTGTCAAAGATGGGGTACGTGTACGTACAGATTAAGCAATTTCCACTTGCGTAATCTGTTCGAGTCTCGGTTCGGGACATCTCAGCACGAATTGGATAATCAAAGGGGCGTGTTTTATGAGCCTGGAGCATACCTATCAGGGACGGGATGGACTGATCTGGTCTGGAGACGAACGATGGAAAGCCATTCTCACAAATGGGCGGAAAAACCTGGCTTCCCACGGACGACTCAGAAAGCAAGGATCCCCAGGATTTCTGAGTGCAAATGGTGGAGCAGCCAGCGATGTTGTTTGGGATAGCTTCCACACGTGCTCTCAACTCGTTCGCTTCGACGCACGCCTGGAACATTCAGTTGCATCCCGCATGCTTCTGACTAGATGACCAAGAACTTATCTCGGGGTCGGAGAATCGTGATAGGAGTCCCGATTGTCTACTGGGTAATTAGTAAATAATCATAGCATGGGGGAATTAGTAAATCTGATCAACCCGTAAAACTCGATGTTCAGGTTTGTCTATTAGCGAGAAACTAAGTCTGGCCCGATGTGTTGACAAGTCCAAGCTTGGGCTCCCTCTAAGATATCCCTTAAAATGAGACGTTGGACTTCTACCACACGTCTTTATAAGCTAATAAAATCCAATGACCTAACCAAACAATTTTTACACTTAATGATATGCTAAAATGTAAAATGATCACTTATACAAGCAAGGTCGCATTCACTTTGTAAATCAACTCCATCAACGATGCTCAACCTCGTGCAAGCGCATGCGCGCCTCGTATAGTTATGCATATACATAAATCGAACGAATCTTAGGCTCTATTCGTCTCGTGGAAAACATTTTCCTCATTTTTTGGCAATTGGTTCGTTTAGAAAAATGAGTCAACAAGAAAAAAATTTCCCCTGATGCTTAAAATTAGAAAAATGATTTCTCTCTTTGAAAAACCAAAAAATGTTTTCTAAAATATCACTAGGTATAAGTGCTTTGACCCAAAACTATATATTTCAGCACAAAAACTCTAAAATTGGTTATTGGGTCTCGACGTTTAGGACAAAGTCTCCAGCAACTAGGCCCAAGCCCCCAGTGCCCACACTCGAGTCCATCAAGGCCGAGCCCAAACCCTTGGTGCCCATTCCTAATTCCTTGGCATCCGAGCCTAGGTCCACAGAGGACGTGCTCGGGTTCTCAACGACTAGGCTCCGGTTCTTTATTTAAAGAAATGTTCGTTTTTTTTTTTTTTTTTTTTTTTGGTAAAGTAAGTAATATTAAGGGGAAGGTCAAAAGTACAAACAACCGGCTTCAAAAAACCGTCACTCGAGATGAACAGGCTCATGATGAGTGGAAGGAAGCCGAAAAAAGGCCAATTGGCCGACAGCACCAAAACAAGAAAACACGCCAAAGGAAGGACACAAAGCAGCACCAAGTGTCTACCTAGGCAAGGCCAACTCATATGTCAAAGATAGCGGGGTCCACTTCCAGGAACGTTGCACTCTTCTATTTTTTGGGGAATCCTCCACATTCTTGAATGTGCAAGCCTTATCTTTAACAACCTTAAGAAGGTGCTTCTTCATAGTTGAAGTAAAAATCTGCACACCCCTGAAGAGAATATCACTTCTATATTAATGAAATGTTCGTTCTTATAAGAATGTTTTAAAAAATAGAATTTTAAATTGTTTTTATTTTTTTATTTTTCTTTTCTTTTTATTTTCCTTCTTTCTTGGCCATTGGCCAACCGCAGCGATGGTCAGCGACTAGCCACAAGCAAGGGATGAGTTTGTCGGCCTCAAGCGAGCTTGAGCCTTGCCGATCTAGTGAGGTTGAGGCTAGCAAACTTGTCCCTCACTTGTGGCAGTCGCCGATCATTACCATGACCGGCCAATGGCTAAAAAAGAAGGAAAAGGAAAAAGAAAATAAAGAAAGACAAAAAAAGGAAAAAAGAAGAAAAATAAAAAAATAATTAGAAAATTGATTTTTTGGTATTTTATCCTAGAAAATCTAATTTCATTACCACACGGTGAAAAATACTTTTCAATTCATTCTTAGGTTTCAATTAAACATTGAAAAAATGACTTCCTAAAAATATTTTTCTAGAAACATTACATTTTCATCGAAATGAACGGACCATTGATCTCCGAAGCACTTCATGGAATTCATAGTAAGCGAACCTGGGACGAGACCAGACGAATTCAAGTTAGAAGGCTCAATTATAAGGAATAACCGTTGGAGGGAGACAACGAGGCGAACAAAGTCCTCGAATCCTTGTGAAAGCAGGAGAGGCCCAGTTTTGTCTATGCAACCCGTGAGCACCATCGCTGTTTCCATGCACACATCTCACGTACGGCGAAACGCTTCCCTCCTTGTCTCCTCTCCCTCGCAAAGCCTCGCAAAAAGTCTCACGGCGATAGACCGCTGGACCCCCGTACGCATCAAAGTCCTCGTCCCTTTCCTCCTTGTCAGCTCGCGACGGGCCTCGTTTTTCACACAAAAAAACATTGATTTGATTTGAGGTGACTAATCGAGATTAATTAATGTTAATCGAGCACGAGGAGTGCGAGTTAAACGACAAGCGAGCGAGGCCGGGAGAGCATCCGAGCAGAGCGGCGCGAGTCCAAGAGGATAACGACCCCACCCCACGCCCCACCATTGAAAATTGCAGACCCCGCTGTCCCGCTGCCGCGGCCAAAAGCTAACGCCAGCCTTACCATGCATTCCGACCGTTGGAAACGCCCCCAAGAATCCAGTCCCGCTCGGACGCAGTATATATTGTTCCACATCGCATTCACCAGTCCCATTCCTCCGCCATCTCCGAGCTCCGAAACGAGAAGACATTCCCCCCCTCTCTCTTTCTCTCTCTCGTTCTCTGTGAAACGTTTTGATGCTAGTTTGATGGCTGATTCTACGAGTTCTTCGTCGTTCTTTACTTTCTGTTGCTTAGCCGCCTTCTTACTTTGCTTCTCTCACTCGCCGTTGCAGGTCGCGGGTTCTCACCGCCGTGGCCTTGGCGCTGATGTTGCGGACGTAGGTTCCTCCTCCAACTCCACCGGGCACCACCACAGGTGGATCGGGCCGGTCGGGCACCGCCTCATCACTGTCGGCGTCAACGGGTCCGCCGACTTCAAGTCGGTCCAGGCCGCCGTCGACTCGATCCCGGAGAACAATAGAAAGAACGTCACCATTCGAATCAGCGCAGGATGTTACATGTAACTGACTTCGCATGCTTTTTTGTGTTTGAACTTGTTTAATTTCATGCATTTTTAGGGGCGTGGTAAGCTTGAAGAAGCTGCGAATTTTCATGTGCGAGTCCTCGAGCTTACCAAGCTCTAGCTTCGCTCGATAAGACATGTCGCACGATTGAGCTCGGTCTCTATTATCAGAACATGTAATAAATCACTGTGTAAAACCAAATTGGCTTAGGCCAGAGTAATTGGTTTAGTACTTGAGTTGTATATTCATGTCGAACGCAATCTCGAAAAAGAACCGAAGAACGCTTGAGTAGCGAGTGGAGCGAACTCAACTGAGCATTTTTGTTAGTGTAACCTGAGTCATTTGCACTCCGCATAACACCTTTGTCGTTTTGAATTGTGGTTAATTACAGCGAGAAGGTGGTTGTCCCGGCGACCAAGCAGTTCATCACGTTCCAAGGCGAGGGAAGAGACGTGACGGTGATCGAGTGGCACGACCGAGCGAGCGACCGCGGCGCCAACGGCCAACAGCTCCGTACTTACCGAACAGCTTCGGTCACCGTTTTCGCCAATTATTTCTCTGCCAGGAATATTAGCTTCAAGGTAAAGAAATGTTCGCGCTCTCCGACCGAAGCACGAGAATAACGAAAGTCATTTTCGTGTAGCTTCTCTACTACTGCTTTTGCTTGGCAAGAGAGAGAGAGAGAGGTGGAAACAAAGAAAACAAATAAGAGTGCAAAACATATCATGAAGTGACATATTTCATACTGATTTTACGTAACACCAAGTGGTTTAGGTTAGTTGTTTCCCCCTTCATATTTTCTTTTCAATTGATGTATGCAGAACACGGCGCCGGCACCCATGCCGGGGAAGCAAGGGTGGCAAGCAGTGGCGTTCCGGATATCGGGGGACAAGGCCTACTTCTCAGGGTGCGGATTCTACGGCGCACAGGACACGCTATGCGACGATGCCGGCCGGCACTACTTCAGGGAGTGCTACATCGAGGGGTCTATCGACTTCATCTTTGGAAACGGCCGGTCCATGTACAAGGTAAGCGACGCTCTTCTAATCCTAGGCACGTTAGGTCATTAAGATCGCGTGAGTCTCAATTCTCACCCGAGAACCACATGATTCACTTCTCAAGACTCATCTTGAGCACCCTATGCATGCAATGAACGAAGCCCTTTTCACTTTCTTAATGCAATCTTGCATTGCACCCTCCCTACGAATAATTAGATTAAGCAGAAAACAGGCCACCATGATATAATTTTTTTGAAATGGAGAAAACTAGAAGGCCATTTTTTCAAGTTCATCTTTTTGGGAGCAGTAAAAAGTTCTTAAACAAAGAGAAACAACAAAAAGCTGAAAGCTGGTGGCGACAGCGACGTGTGGAGCGGCGAAAAAGCTGCCCTGGCGTGGCACATTGAAAAGGAAAACGACCTGCTTTTCTCCCTGCAAAAAGCTCTCCCTCGTTCATGTGTCGGCGAGGGAGAACTTTGCGCACGATGATTTACTTGGCCTAATCTCCACGTTGACTTTAAAAGGGGGAGAAAAAGAAAGCACAGGCCTCTCTAAACTGCCGTGAAATTACTTAGGCCGGAGGGCTGAATTTAAGTTTTGTTACCATGCACATGCAGGATTGCCATCTCCACTCGATCGCCACGAGGTTCGGGTCGATAGCGGCACACGGCCGGAAGTCGCCAGACGAGAAGACGGGATTCGCCTTCGTGCGGTGCAGGGTCACGGGGACGGGATCGATCTACGTGGGCCGGGCAATGGGGCAGTACTCCAGGATCGTCTACTCCTTCACTTACTTCGACGACGTCATCGCCCACGGCGGCTGGGACGACTGGGACCACGCCAGCAACAAGAACAAGTAAAAACCCAATATCAAACTCCCCCCCTAAATTTCTTTTTAGTCTTACTCCCCATATTCTCCTACACATTATGACACCGGATTGTGACAAACATAAAGTACATGATAACGTAGAACTTTTTGTCCAATTAGTGACATGATTGCTAATGATGCTCCAGAGATTTACCTAGGCCGACAAAAGTTCACCTTTTGAGGTCGAGGCGACTAGTTAATTATGTGCAATTAGCCAATTAGTCAAAAGAACACACTGTTTTTTTGCTAAAAAAAAAAAAACACTGTTTTTAGTCAATAATACTGTATTGGACCCATCATCATCACATGCCCATGATTAGGCCTTAATAATAGAGCCGCAAGTCGCCTTTTAAAACGGATGCTGAAGGGGAAAAAATGCGAGGGGAGAGAGAGCTGATGCTTGAATTTTACCAAGAGTTTAGAATCTTGTTGACAAACATAGCTGACGGATCGAATTTTTTCCCTTTCGTTACATTCAAACTGCAGGACCGTGTTCTTCGGAGTCTACAGGTGCTTCGGTCCGGGGGCCGCGGCAACACGCGGCGTCTCGTGGGCCCGGGAGCTCGAGTACGATGAGGCCCACCGGTTCCTCGTCAAGAGTTTCGTCAACGGGAGACACTGGATCGCGCCTTACGATGCTTGAACGGATGGCTTCGGCTTATCTAACCAACCCCAAATCTACAGTTAGAACGACGGATGATTCTTTGGTGTTTCATGTGTGTTTTTAGAAGAGTATTCTTTGATTCCTTCAATTGATTCGTACATAGAGGTCCGAATTCATGTCCACTTTGTCTCATACAAGTCGCCTGTTTCCCAAACTAAAATGTCAATAAATTCCAGTGCATTCGCTTCTTGAAAATTAATTCGCGTAGATTGCTGTCCAAAGTTGTTTGAAGTTGACAGAATCACCAGCAGAAGAGCGTACCGAAACTACTTGCTGCCCGTGTTCTTTCTAATGATTATAAACTACTTCAGAAGTACTATATCCAATATATCCCCTCTCATGCGAACAATGAATCTAAGAGACTTCGATTATTTGCGTCTGGAGACAAAAGGCGCTCAGACTACTTGCAGCAATGTCTAGCAAACAACAGAGCCCAAGATTCCGGGGCTCAAATTTCACGTAATGCACGAATTCTTCGAGTATGACATGAGAGTCACAAGACAGTCCCATTTTCTTTTGAGAATAATTTACAAGTCAGTCAGAACACGAGACCACCGCGGCCATAGCATCAGAAACATGATCCATAATAATAATGCATCCCTACAAAACCAAACTATCCTGCTAATTATGATGTTGATATAACCGGGCGGATGTGGTAACTGACACATCGACAAAATTAGCAGCTAATCAACAAATTCAACTCTAATTCTTGAAATTACTAGCAAAAGAAAAAGAAGAACAAAATGTTCATTTTGCACCTCCATTTGTCACATACTGTTGGCTTTGCAGGATCGGAACATCGTTGCCGAATGGAGCTGTAGCATCTTCTTGTGACCAGGACATTGTCAGTCGCAAAGGTATTGCCTATCGGTAGAAGTCCCATCTTTAGTTCATGAAGAGGTTCTAGCAATTAAACATGCCTGTGGCCCGCCAAACTCAAAATTTATTTTCCATCTAGATCTTGATCTTATGGTTGAGCTCCAGCTCCTGTTGGAGCAATATTTAGGTCGACAGCGGTGGGACAGCATTTTGAAGCTTGACAAGAACCATGGGTTGCAGTTCCATCTGGCACAGCAGCAATGTGATTCTGATCTGGCGCTGCGCTAGGAACGGCATTGAGAGTTTGTGGTTCCAGCCCACTCTGAGGGTGTGAAACAAGAGGTGTTGCCGCAGGATTTGGAGGGTAGAGAGCCTGCAGTCCCAGTGATCCATATTGAGCTCGGTGCCCTTCAAAGCGTATACGCCTAGCAAGGTGCTTTTTACCAGAAAGATGGCGGTCAAACACTTCCCTTGTGTCGCACCTAATATTGCACAGATCGCAGACTATTGGACCAACCACCTTAGACAGAGGAGGTTTATTCGGTTGTGCAGTGGCTTCCAACTTCTTCTGGCGTTCCCATTCTCCACCCCCCTTAATCTTTCGTTTCTTGCCAGACTTCCTAGTCTCAACTTGACTCTGGAGATGCAAATTCTGCGATGACCCTGTCAGGTTGTCCGCCTGTCCTACTGTGTTTATTTGCACATCTGTGATTGCACCACTGCTATTGCCATCAATTTTTGCAAGCACATCACCTTGCGGAGCATTGTTGCACAGTTGGGAACTGTCTGGACCAGGCCCAGCTCCAGGGTCCTGGTGATTTTGTGATGGGGCCTCTAAATTGTTCGCAGTGTTCTTCAATTGTTCAGCTCTCTGCATGTTCTTCTTATGCCGCTTTCCATTCTTATGCTGCTCAAGTATATCAATGCTGGTGCACTCAACTCTACAGAGTTCACACCAGGCAGCTTTTCCCCCTTGAGTTGGAGCTTTATGGACGGCATTATTGGAAGCCTGACATGTGGCCGTAGCTTCCGCTGCTTGTGCATCTACAGATGGTTTCCTGTTGTTGTTAGACAATTTTGTGCCCTCATTAATCTTATGGCCACCCTTGTGCTTCTTGCGTCTGTGTACTCTCCCATTAATTGTTGGACCGCCTACACTAGCACGATGGTGGGCAAAGTGCCCAAGGTTGGACCCCCTAAATGGCTGGTTAACACCACTGAATGGAGGGTGACTAACCTGCATATAGATCATAGAGGTTTGATACAATCCTTATGAAAAGAAAATGGAAAGTAAACAGCCACTTCTGCACATATAACACATAAAAATATGGTCTTTTTTTTTTCCATATGGGAAGAGCAAATTGTATAGAAAAAATAAAGCACAGGCCAGTAGTATAACAAAGCTTCCATCCTTCGAAACCCCATTGATCCTTGAAATCCTACAACAACTTAGCAGAAAATTGAATAGATGAGTGAGAGTGAAATCTGGGAAGATGATTGAGTTAAGGATTGTAAAGATCTGAGCAAGTAAAATCAATCGTCCTCTAACTTTGTTTCTAAAGTCTGGACATTGCAAGAGCCTCTGGTTTCACATCCTGGAAACTACTCTAAAGTAATTCCAACTTGTAGTGAATATAGTGCCTTGTTCCAAGCATTGGCTTTCACTCTTCATGTCATCCATTTTATCCAAGATTTTTTTCTTGATCCAGCTTATACTCTCTTTCTAAGGACATTTAAATACTGTAGCATGTAGTCACATTGATAACAAAAAGTCAAATGCCTCATTAGCAAAGATTATTGGTACAACATATCGCATCATGCAATAGTATAGACCGAATGATGTCGCTCACATAATTATGTAATTAATTAAGGTCCTAAAAGCTACTTCTAGTGTTTTTCACTCACATAATTATATAATTAATTAAGTTCCTAAAGCTACTTCTAGTGTTTTCATGCAGGTACATACACAAACAGCCTTTGATATTATCTCTCTATGATATAACTCTGTACGATACCTAGGATTACGACGATTATATGCTACAGTGAATGACATAAAGAGCAAAAGTCAGTCAACACCCCACCCCCCACTCCCCGCATAATCTCACAAACACAATCTTCCCATCAAGACATGCTCTGATCCTCTTGCAGCCAAAACGAAAGAAAAGAAGCACCGCTACAGGGAACTACTTGAACAAACAATTTCTCCACCAGAATACTTAAGGGCGCACACCACCTGGCATTATCATTCTAATTGAAAGATCCCTCTCTCCTGATGTTGGAACACAAAAAGCTCAACCTTCCAAAGCAGCAAGTCATCGTAGAAAGAATCATAAGAAAATTTCATATAGCAAGAAAGTATCTTTATAGAGGCGGCAGCGAGTTATCACATTAAGATATTTATATATGCGGCCACAGATAGTACCATAAACATGACCGCGGCAATTCATCAAACGGTTAAAATGCAAGAACAGTCCGCAACAACCAGACATCCAGCGAAAAGCCAAACCGAACACCGTACCTGCGGCTGGCCAAACCCGGAAACCACCCTCTCCGCCACGCTCATCGTGTCCGCGAACTGACTCAGCTGCGACAGCGCCGCCACGGCCGCCGACGCGGCCCCGCCCAACCCGGGCGTTCCGGGAACCGGCCCTCCGCCTCCGGCGGCCCCCCCGACGCATTGCTGGAGCAGATGATACAGGTGCTGCGGGAGCTGGACCTGGACCATACCGCCCGCCGGATCGCCCCGACCCGAACCCACCACCGGATGCTGCGGCTGCGGCGGCGGCGGCCCAGGTTCCTGCGGGGGCCGGAGCGCCTGATGATGGGAGGCCGCCGGCGGGTACCGGTACTGATCGTAGGGGTAGTGCTGCTGCTGCGGCTGCGGCTGCTGGTCCCGGTAATCTTGCGGGTATTGAGGGTAGTAACCGTAGCCGGAGGGGGCCGACGGGTCGTACGGCTGAGGCAGGGGATGCCCTTCTCGCTGCCGGCGGCGGCGGTGGTGGTGAGATTGCTGGGGGAGATCCATCCCGTGCCGGGGGGTGCGGGATTTGCAGAGCTAGGGTTTCTGAATCGGAAACGAGGAAGAAGACGGCGATGACGATGGCGATGATGATGATGATGATGATGATGATGAATGGTTTCGATTCACGGCAGCATCTTCTCGTCGATGATGCGTGAGGGAAGAAAACGGCTTTTCGTTCGGGGGAGTGGGAAAATTCATTCCGGACCAACCCCCCACCCTTTGCCGTTTCATTTTCGATTTTCCGTTTTCTGATGTCTCTTCCCCTTTTCGGAATAACAGAAATTAGGAAATTAGGGGACCGGATTTACGTGTCTTAAAAAAAAAAATTGTTGTTTTGAGCTGCTTTTATTTCATTAGCAATCGACTTTTGTTTTTTTGGGCGCAAAAACTACTTCTTATAGACCTTATTTTTACTCTAGACGTGCTTTTCAGCATACACTGCTGGTGATTTTACACCTTAAGGTGCTCGGAGTTTTGATTTTATAGGCCATAGAGTTAAATTTGTGAGCAACAATCATTTCTTCTCAACTCGTGCGATGAAGATGATCAATAAAAAAAAAAAAAGTTATAGAGTTTGGAGTATAATTAACTTATGATCTTAAAAATTAAGATTCTATCAGAAAATTTTAAGTTCTAATGGTCCTAGAATGATAAGGTGAGCAGGGAGCGATTGACTGTTGCATAAGAACGTTAAATTATTTGTAATTTTGTTTTTAGAAGTCATAAGATTATGTTAGTAATTATAAGATTTTAAAGAGAAAATTGAACAAAAAGTTCTAAACCTATTATATTTTTCCTAATTCAGTTATAAATTTTTCAATTTTGTCAATTTAATTTTAAACATTTTCACTTATTGCAATTGAATTCATTTGGTCAATTTTGATTTGAAATCATTAACATTGATTTTTATTTATTTTTTACTATTTTTCTGATTTTTTTCTTTCTTTTCTTGTTTACATCTTCTTTCTTTTGCTAGTAGTCAGCCACTCATCATGCTGCCCATCACCCATGCGAGGCCGACTGGCCTTGCCTGTGATAGGTGAGATGTGACTAGGCAAGACTTGGTGAAGGTCAATGTCTCTCAAGCCAGGGCGGTCTCATTGAGCATCAATTGGGCAAAGGCGATGCTAGGCAAGGCCGACCTTTGTCGGGTCTAGCTTGGGTGAGGGCCGGCATCACCTAGTCTCGATGAGGGCCAGCATCACCTGGTCTAGACGAGGGTTAGCCTCACTTGGCTTAGGCGAGGTCGACTCTCGTCAAGCTTGGTCTAGGCTAGGGCACCCCTTGCCTAGCCATGACTCAACTATGGCAAACAAGATTGTTGCCTCGACATGGTCATTTGGCCATTGCCTGTGGCCAGAGGCTAGCCACTAGCAAAGGGAAGAATAAGCGAATAAGAACAAAAGAAAAATAAATAAAATAATTCATAAAATATTATCAAAAAAATCATTTACATCAAATGCCGGTAGTCCTATGTAACACTATTGGCATTCACGTCAGTGATTTTTACTTAAAATTGGACGAATAGACTCAATTGGCAATAAGTAAAAATATTTAGGACTGAATTAGCAAAATTAAAATGTTTAAAACTAAATAAACAAATGTGTAATAGTTTTGAGACTTTTTGGACAATTTTTCTAGATTTTAACATAACAAAGCTGTTTAATTTCCAGGCTTAGATGATGCTCAAACTGTCCATAATTTCATTAATTTTCGTTAATTATTAAAGAAATCGCAAACTCAATCCGTGGCTCGTAACTCGAAATCCATTTAAGAATTATTACTAGGTCTAATAATTCTTTACACGAATTGACATGCATCGTTGTTTGATAAAGATCGGGAAATAATATTAATTTAACATACATAAATATTATAAAAAAATCAATAAATATATTGGTACTTTTCAATGACGCGAGTTGATATGACTGCAAAACTTCAACGATGACGTGAGAACGCGAATTCTCAACTTTACTTATTGGGCCACAAGTGATGTGAACTTCATCAATTCCAACCCGAACTGGTGGGCTTAGTCCAATCAAGAAGCTCGCACGCCTTGCTTTCCCGGAAATAACTGTTTTTTTGCTGTTATTGGTAAATTTTTTATATCATAAAGTGACTAATGTCGTCAGTAATTAGTAATTCTTATTTTAAAGCTAGCAACTTTTCTTTTTCAACTTATTCATAGATGGTGATTTCTCGGACTTAAGTAAATTTTATGGTGTAGACTATAGAGCAATCATAAATATACACATAATTATAATATTTCTTCCACTGATATAGTAAATACAGGATATGGTTAGTAAAATCGGTCATGAGTTTAATCCGATTTTAAGCTGACGTCCAATAGACTTACCCATTTTGGGTTTTGGGTCTTGTTTTTCTAACTTGATGTGGGTGTTATGGCCTCATCCCTTTTTAACCCGATTCACAGTTCAAGTTCGCATGTCATAATTTTAATTCGTTCCATCTTAACTCTCACTCACAAGCTAAACAGTTGACTTAAGACAAACAAGAACGTGTCAATGTCAATATACGTGTGTTAAAGCAAGCATATTATGTTGTATTATATTTGGATTTCTTACGTTTTGCCTTGTGTTCAAATCATTTCTCGTATACGAGCCGTGTCCCACATTATGGTCCGCACTACCTACAACCCCTCTGAAGTCACAAAGGATAAAGTATCATTGAACAACTGTCTCATTCATCTACACAATGCTAATCCTAAAGGAAGAAAAATGTCCCCTGCCCTAGAATTCTCATGAAGAAATTATTTTTCTTTTACCTAGGAAAGCAAAATATCTCCCTCAGAAACATGGAATGCCTCCTCCCTTGAACACAGAAATTCAAAAAATTTGTATCGCTCAGCTATGTCAGCAAATCAGCACAATCACCCAAGAACCAAAAATCAAGATATATAAATTAATTGAATGAATTAATGAATGAAAAGTAGCATAAAATCAAGTTGCCCTCCAAAAAGCCCCCAAAATTATTAAAATTTTCTGTCAGGTATATTGTGATGAATTTGTATGGCTGCAGTACTTCCACTTCCCCTGAACATCTAGTTTAAGCTTTTTTTTTTTTTTTTAACCACAAGAGATTCTTTGTTAGTAGTATAGTCTTGAGTTGACCAACTCCAAGTCAGTTGTCCTGGCAAGGAAGCTGCTACTCATCTCTTGTCAAGAATTTGCTTAGAAGAATGTCAGTAGTAGTAGTAGCAGACTAGCAGTAGATGAGATGAGAGAACTGCAACACTGAGCAGCAGGATCATATCTCTGCAAAATACAGTCCAGCTTCAAGAACTCATAACATGATTAAAACCACACTTCAAATCACAGGAATCTTTTTGCCATCCATAAATTCCTTTGGCTTGAGACAGTACATGCAAATGTTCATTGCCGAATAGGATTGTTATGCATCCTGACTAAGTGCAAGCGATGGACTGTTTCAGCTGCCTAACATCCACATTAACAGTCACCAATTTTGCGCAACAAACTACTCGGCTGTGGATTGGGACCGATGTGCTAACGTGAATTGATTGCGGGACTGCGGTTTATTTCCATTCAAGGCTCCTTTTTCTTCAAGGAGTTCTAACTATAGAGACCACGGCATGAATGGGAGTTTTATAATACAAATCATGAAGCAAGGCATCAAGTTAAAAGAGGCTTCTCTGCATCAAACTCACTTTCTAAGTCATCTCCATGTGAGTAACCTTCTTTGCCTTTAGCCCACAGTACGAAGTAGAGACCGGTGAACATAAGGAGCATACCCGCGAGGCTGCAATAGAGGAGCCATATCAAATGCTTGTGTTTCATTCTAATGCCGTACTTGTAACAAAAAGAAAAACTTCTTCCTTGGAATTGCAGAATCACAGCAAGACAATTTCACTCTTTAAGAACACTGACAAGTTGAGATTTACCTTCCTAGTTTGATGGTGTCGCCAATGGTGAGAATGGAGAGAACAACCGAGCACACTGTTCCAACGGGGCTAAACATTGATACCAAGACTGGCCCTCTTTTCTTCATTGCCCATCCATTGAAGCTCACCGTTAGTCCGCCAACACTACCTGCCTGTCGACAGAAGGCACTTTCATGAAGCTCAAAATGGCTGAGCAGATGTATCACAAGCAGTCAAGGACTGTTGATCAGTTAAATTATGTGGAATGGGGAACCGCAGTTCTCATTAAAATCACTGTGAACTTCCAGCAATTTCGACAACGGACTAATCCTGATGGGCAGGATCCAAGAAGTCGATCCTCAAGAACTTTGACATATGTTTTCAACTTTTCGTTTGTAGTGTACAAGATAAATTTACAAGTGCAAAGAAAGATAATGAGGCAATAGAGTTAACAAGGAGCGAACTGATTGCCACTCACCAGTAGTGAAAATCCAACTATGCTTCCGAAGCTCACAAGTGGCAAACTGAACAACGACTTGTAATCTTCAAATAGCTGCACAGCCATAGTTGTGAACGCCCCAATTAAGGATGTTATCGCGCACAAGGACATTGGTGCAGGAAATTGACCCAAAGTCACGGCCTGTCAAAGATCACCCGAATAAATAAGTCTCTGAGAATCCAAACGCAGTAAACAATAAATCTTTCTTGCTCTAATGACACATACCTGCAGAACGATGTTGCTTGACAGTACGAAAACCGCCCCCATGAGATATAAGCATCCTATGATCTTTTCCTTGTCGAAGACGACGTCTGATGAGGCAGAGGTAAATTTATCCTCCTTCTTTCCCGCACTGTGCATTATGCTCATTGCCAGAGCACCAGCCACACACATTAGTGTGCCTACTATCTTGACTTTGCTGTACACGCAACTCCACTTAACTTTCTCTAATCTGCACAATCAGAGAATTTTAGAAGTCTCAGACAAGAAGATTGGAGCAAGAGTGATCAAATGTGGAGCAATATACAAGTAGAACCTGATGGCCCAAGCGATCACGAAGATCAGCCCTGGAGCAAGGTTTGGCATGGCAGTGGCCATGGCTGGAGACGTCATCTTGATACCCTTCAGGAACAGGGATTGAAACAGGGTCACGCTGAAAATCAAAATCAAGGAAAAGCCAAAAAAGAAACTGTCATTCTCAGGTTCACCCTCTGAATTGCCACACTCACAGTTTGTTTTCCTTTTTTGTTATTGCACATGACAACATCCATACCCTTTTTGAAGATGTTCAATCTCTAATTCACTTTTTTTTTATCACTGAAGTGGTTTCAAATGAAAATTTCTATCACGTTGTAAACCCTTTTGTTGGATTCTTCAGGAGACATTCGTGGGTTTTCATAAATTTCAGAAATGAAAGAACAGATGCATAGCTGACTTTTATCAGACCCTTATGCAGTTATGATTCTGAATTAACCAATTCATCTCGAATTTATCCTTGGAACAAAAAAAAAAAGACTTAGATAAGTAATTATTGCTTTTTGATCTTAGTTAATTCCCTAAGCAACCTGCAGAACATAGCTTGATTCAAGAACTCCAGAACCAGCGGCTAGGCACCCCACATGTTCAATGTGAATCGGCTCTATATATGTATACCAATTAAATACAAAGAAGAGGGTTAAAACATGTGACGCAAAAGTTGAATTGGTTAGAGAGCGATTGCGAAACTCATTAAATATCTTAACGAAATCGATGAAAAGTATGTCGAGATTGCGTGTTTACCCCGTGAAGGAAATCAAAACGAGTTGCAGCATCAGCTTCAAGCCGATCTTTCTAGGCCACAAATGCCTGCAAAACCACACGAACACCAACATAATCAAACGCCCGCACGCGCCAATCCTATGCGCACAGAGAGAGAGAGAGAGAGAGAGAGAGAGAGAGAGAGAGAGACCTTTCGAAGAGGACGGCCACGGGGGAGAGGATGACGAAGGTGGCGAGAGCGGAGAGGATGACGAGCGTGAGCGGGTTGAAGCCGAGCGACAGCAGGTAACTCAGCAGCACCGAGTTGCCGGCGTAGACGAATTGGACGCCGATCAGCCCTCCGATGACCGCCACGTCCTCCAACGCCTCCTTCTTCAAACGCCACGCCATCTCTCCTCCCTTCCCTCGGGTATCGAGAAGAAGCCCGGTGACGGGAAATGCGCGCCCGCGAAATGTCTCGCCGCCGCGGCAAGGCTAGCCCTTCCAATGCCCGTTACCACGGGGAGAAGGGTAACGACAGCGACGAGGATTGATCACGTCTCTCTGCTTCTCTCCGTTTCTCTCTCTCTTCTCTCTCTCCTTGTACCGTGTTGTTTCGAGTATTTTGACGATGTTTGTTTCTCTATGGAATCTGACTTTCGGGTGGTATCTCCGTCGCTGTCGTTGTTGCAGCCAACGTCGAATATCGATCGACGTTCATCGTCAGGCTCTTCCTTCTACGTCTGCATTGCCTTCCTTGCGTTGGGGGTGGTGGTTGTTGTCGTACATTCTGGTTTTATCCGCCCGTCTGTTTAGGCGGAGCTCAGCTAACGTTCGCGGCTTTCGCCCCCCTACCGGTCGTCCCCGGTCAACGGTTGAAGATGAGAGAGAGAGAGGGGATTAAATTAATTTTTTTAAAATTTTATTTTAGGAAACTTCTGTGGGGGCGAAAATTGAAAAAGTTTGGTAGCTTCGCTTCTCTCTCTCTGTCAAATCACTAAATTTGAATACACACGTCGATTAATAATTAAAATTAGGAAACGGAGTTTATAAAAGGCAACCTGGACATGTCATAGATTACCATTGTTATTCCATATGTTGAGGAATTTGATCGGCATCTGACGTGAAAACCACTCTCTTTAGCTAGGTTAACGATTCACATATCGACGGTTATTTCAATGATAATTAACTCATTTAGATATTTAATAAATGTAATTTTAATGAAATTTCGATAATAATTTTTTTGAATTCTTCTTTTCAGGTGAAGAGTGCTAACGATGCTAACGCCATATAAAGAAGATTTAACGATCAGTTCAGTTCATCTGTATCGAGCAAAATAAGAAACCGCCAGTTCATCTTCTCGAGTTGAGTTTACTTTTTGTAGCAATAATCCAAAAAAAGGAAATAGAATGTTCTCTTAAGAACTGAAAAAAAAAAAAAAGAAAGAAAAAAAAAAAAAGAAACAAAGAAGAGACTTCTTATTATCCAACTACCGTCGAAATTCACGCTCCTTCTGCCAAATCAACAACGCGCCCCGCCCACCACCCACCACTCCTTAATTAACTGGCAAGTTCAACTAAATTTGCCCCCACGCACTTTCGAGTCCGTTCGGTCGACTTGTAATTCCATCTTTGGCTCGAGAAAATGGCAACTTCCACTTCTAGAGCATCTAAATCTCGATTCCGTTCTCAAAGGATGATCTTCGGCAGTTCTTCGATAAAAAAAAAAAAAAAAATTCTCAATCCCGTTCCTTTTATTAGCTAAACATAACCCGCATCTTGCACGGATTTATCATGGGAGCATAATTTATATGAAATAGGCATGCGCGCTAATGGATGATGAGACGACAAAACAGATTATATATAAGTGAAATAATTAAAAATAGGATTAACATCATGAATAATCATAAATTGATATACTTGTGATAAATTTATCATATACTAATTCCCTAAATTGGTACACATGCGATCATTTTACCCTTAATTAGTTCCCGTTAAATTTTTAAATTGCTAAGTTAGAAGATACAGGACAGTTAATTGACATATCAGTTTAAGATTTTATCTTTCATTTATCACAAGTATACCATTTCATGATTTTTCATAGTATTAATTTAATTTAACGAATAGTAAATTTGTCTCAAATGCATCGCATTTGTGAGATTTTGATGGTCAAAAAATTAATTTTGAGTAAATTTATTATAGATATATCAGATTTTGATTTTTCGTGGTATTACTTTTAAAAAATATGGACCAATTGTCATAGTAATTCATATATATTTTTATTATGTCTCATGTACATAAGAAAAGATTCCAATAGATGGCTTTGTCTCTCATCCACGTTATGTCATTTGTTAAAGCGAAAGCCTTTTCTTGAATATAAGGGGTTATAATTAAATAGCCAAATAATGAAGAGAGATGAGAAGAGAGAGGGCATTGTATGTGAAGTGACTTGGAGAGAAGACTTTCAAGATTCGCCAAGAAAGCAAAAGAAAGGGCAAGAAGCACGACCATAGACTAACTATATGCTTGCGTGACGCAATTTTTTCCACAGAATATATAAGTTATGCTCAAGATAGACCAGCAATTTATAGTTCTTTAATACTTTGATGTGTGATGATGATCACTATTTTTAAGGTGTTATTCGTCTCTACTATTATTGTCTTTTTTTTTTTAATACCCAAGGAATCCCGTATAGCTGGCAGCTGGCGGGTAAACCCTAAAGTGACGCTAGCGGAGGACCCACCATCCCGACGTCACACTTAAGACCCTAAGCGATCATGAGGGAATCCGAACTCCTCCCTTTCATGAGGGGGAGAGAGCCCAAATTATCGCGCCACCTAAGGCGGTGGTGTCTCTACTATTATTGTTGTTATTGGATTTAAAACAAATATATCTCCATAGTATACAACAAAGTCATATGAATTCGGTCTCTCTCTTGAAAATTTCATCTTGAATGTGTTATCAAACTTGTTTGTGAAAAGAGAATAAGAGCCCATTTAGTAACATGCAAAATAGTGCATGATTTTATTCTTTTATTCCCTATAACAAAAAAAGAATAGAGATCTATTGGTAAAGTTTTTGTTTTTGAGAACAAATTTGTTTTTAGGAATAGATTTGTAATGAAATTAAGAAATAAAAAATTATTTATTTATTCTCAAGAACAACTTCAGAATCAAGCCCAAACTATTTTATTTTTCTCTTCCTCTTCTTCCCCTAGCTAGTTGCGGCCATATGAGGTCTAATGACCTCGTCGAACCCTCGATGCCCTCGACAAGGGTTGGTGAGGCTCGTCGGGACCGATAATATTGTCGGCTCTCATTTGGCCGGTCGCCAACCACCGTTGTGGCTAATAGCCGGCTAGAGGAGGAAGAAAGAGAAAAAAAAAAAAAAAAAAAAAAAAAAAAAAAAAGAAAAATTAAAAAATTAAAAAATTCCAAGTCATAAAATTTTTTTGAGGGTCTATTCTAATAATAGAAATTTTGGACCATTATTAAATGTATTTGAATGCTCGTAAATTCATTCAGAAATAGAATAAAAAAACTATTTAATAAAAATTATTCTTGGAAATAAAATGATTATCAAACGCATCGTAAAAAATGATGTTGTGAAGAAGAGAGAGGGTATGGAGAAGAGAAGGTTGTTGGTCTTGAATAGATGCATTGAACAATGCATGATTTGGTCCTATTTTAAGTCTACATAGCTCTTGGGAATAGGTATTTTATCCCCAGTCGGCCCCAGTTGGCCACCATCGCCACTTTTCAAGATCAACCATCACCCATCTTCATGTCAATAGTCATTTTTTTTTTTTTTTTTTTTTTTTTCATATCTATCACATTTTCTCGTGATAACAAATTATTTCAATAATTTTAGCAAAAAAAAACTATTTAAACAAATTATAAATATATGTAGAGAGAGAAAATAATTTGTTTCTGAATACTAAAAGGATATATTTTTTTTTGGGTCAAAAAATACTAAAAGGATATATTTTTTTTGGGTCGAAAAATACGAAAAGGATATTTCAATCATAGCTTTTGATCCGTGGGTTTTCAATGGACATGATTATAGCACCGACCATTCGCAGGCCCACAGTAAGCTGAATTGGGAGGCGAAGAACAATTGCTGGACGGGCTTTACGAGGAGCTTATTGAGTTATGAGTTCCCCTTGATTTGGACGGGCGGACCGAGCACCAAGTTTCCGCCCTGAGCTTGTGAAGCAGTTCTGCTGCCATGGCTGCCGTCCACGACCACGAGATTGCGAATTTAGTAGTATTCACAGCCTCGAGCTCAAGGCATGCTGGCTGGCCATGGCTGCCCTGAGCTCGAGCTCGAGCTCCATGGCCATGGTGTCCACAACATTCCCAATTGAGCGTCGAAGGCTAGGGAACTTTGGATCTGGCGGCTATGGCGGTGAACAAGAAGAGATTCGACTTGTGCGAGGGTCTGAACGCGATTTTGAAGTTGAAGATGTCTTTGAGAAGTGAAGAGGAAGAAGACTGCATTGGCTTTAAGCCAAAAGCCTCAAGTTCCTATGAGTAGTGAAAATATGGAAGGGAAGCATCTTGAGAAGTGTAAAAAAAAAAATCCACACGTACACTTCACGTCAGCACTTTTCATTTTATATTCACATAATAATTTTAATAGTGTCAAGTCCGTGTCAACAATTTTTAACGGGATGAGGGGTATGTCAGCAATTTTTAACTATATCAAATCCACATCAGCAAATTTGTCATTGGGATAGCGTAAGGAGGAATTGTTGACACTTTTTAATAAGGTATAGGGACCATTTGAAAGGGGAAAGATAAAAACGAAATTAATTATTTTGAATTTCAAATAAAAGTAGATGGATCATTCATGACATCATCCATAGTAATCATTAGAAAGTCTTCAAAGTAAAATATCCAAATAGACCTACAATACTACTCCCACAAAGTCCAACAATAAAAATCATAAAAATCTCATCTGCATTATGTAATATGACATGTTACCATTGGATCTCTTGATACTCTCAAGAACGTAGATATAGTTTAATGTCAAAAAGTTTCATAAGTCTAGATGAATTAGTGGTTAAGATAAATTTGTTGCGTGAAATGTCTAGTTATAATTTGCCAAAAATGCTTTTACCTATAGTAAACCAATTTGGCAAATCATTATACTATGCACAATTAACAAAATCAAATGAGCAATGATACCGTGCGATGGTCGGAACATTTGTTCTTTCCTTCATGGACAAGAACCGAACCAAGGCAAGCCCCATCTAAGCGCCGCCGTAAATGGAAATCCAGAGGCAGCACCGAGCAATCTCCGAAAACGACCGAAGATGAATGTCGTTGGATATGTTGCTCTTGATGCCGAGGCATGCGAAGGTCCTTCCTGAACTGAGTGCGAGGTTCCGACACCCGCCTTCCACATCGACGCGCTCGTCAGCCTCCCGGGCCTGCTCCGTTCAAGAAGATCATGGGGCCACCGCAGCCATTGCCCAAAGAAAAGAATCTGAAGCACGGGCCGGACGAGTTGATTTGTCGATGGCAGCTCGGATGCTCCAATCCAGTGCCAGACCGTGCGGGTATGATTTGGTCCGGCTCATTCGCGCCGCCACGACGTCGCGGGGTTCCGAATCGCATGGCCTACAGCTCCAGAGTCATGCCCTGAAACGTGGGTTCGGCTCCGATGTCTTCGTGATGACTGCCTGATGAGCTTCCACGTGGAAAAAGGCTCACTGCCCGGCGCCCACAACCTGTTCGACGAAATTCCCGAGCCGAACGTGGTTTCTTGGAATACGTTGGCTTCCGGGTATCTGCGCTTTGGGCTGTTTCGGAAAGCTCTGAGCTTGTTTGTTCAGCTTAACAAGTCTGAAACTTGCGTTGGTGATGCATTCTCTGTGACGGCTGCATTGGCTGCGTGCGGTCGGTCGAGCTTGTTGCAGCTTGGAAGCTCTATCCACTCCAAGATCGTGAAAGTTGGTATGCAATGCAGTGTCTTTGTTTCTAATTGCTTGATTGACATGTATGGTAAATGCGGATGTGTTCAAGAGGCGGTACGTGTGTTTGGAGCAATGTGTTATAAGGATACTATTTCGTGGAACTCGGTTTTGTCAGCTTGTGCTAGAAACCAAAACCTCGAAGAGGCATTGAATTTTTTGCAGGAGATGCCCAATCCCGACACCATCTCATACAATGAGGTAATCAATGGTTTTGCCCAGTTTGGAAACATGGAATATGCTGTACAGATCCTTTTGTACATGCCGAAACCAAATTCATCTTCATGGAATTCAATAATAACTGGTTACGTGAACCGAAATCGATCGAGAGAAGCTCTTGATTTCTTCACGAGAATGCACTCAGAAGGCATGGAGATGGATCAATTCACATTTTCAAGTATTCTGAGCGGAATTGGATCTTTAGCAGCACTGAGTTGGGGAATGGCAATACACTGCTGCACGATGAAGTGCGATTTTGACTCATCTGTGGTTGTTGGTAGTGCCCTTGTTGACATGTACTCAAAGTGTGGCCAAGTGGAAGATGCTGAATTGATGTTTGACTCCCTACCTCAGAAGAACTTGATAACATGGAATGCAATGATATCCGGTTTTGCCCACAATGGTTACTTTGCCAAGGTGGTTCACTGCTTCGAGCAACTTCTTATCGATGGTATAGAACCAGACGAGATCACATTTCTCAACGTTTTATCTGCATTTTCCCATGGCGGCGTGCCATCGCAGCTCGCAATGAAGTACTTGGAATCAATGATTGATGACTACAAGATTCATCCAACAGCCGAGCACGGCTGTTCAATAATAAGGTTAATGGGTCAAAGAGGAGAAGTTCGGAGGGCAGGAAAGATGATCCACAAACTTGGATTCAGCACATGGGCCTCGGTTTGGAGGACTTTGCTCGGTGCTTGCGGATCTTGTCGGGATCTAAAGACTGCGAGAATTGCAGCTGCAAAGCTGATCCAATTGGAAGGCGATGAGGATTACATTTACGTTGCGATGTCCAACATATACGCGTCTCACGGGAAATGGAGCGAAGCGGGTGCAGTTAGGGAGCTGATGAGGTCGAGAGGCGTGAGGAAAGGAGTCGGTTTTAGTTGGATACAAGTGAAGAACATCATATCGAATTCAGATGTGGCTTAGGTACGGCTCGCGGATGGCGCAAGCAAACCGGAGGCAGGGGTGACGCGATCGTGGGCCCGCGCGATCCGGACAAATCTGAGTCAGCAATTTCATTCTTAGCCTTGCCTAAGTCCATCCAAACCCAATCAATTCATAGAAAAAGATCAAATTCTTTTTTAGGACAAGAACTTTTAGATCAGCTGCTGTGCCAGAGTTCATGCTGAATTTTGCATAGAACCACCTGAACGAAACAGAAAATGTCATTTCTCTACCAAGAAAATAAGAACACCATTGAAAAGAAATAACTTTTGTCGCATCATTTTCCTTTGTGAATTGATGTGTGCCAATACAGTTATTTTTGGCTGAACTGTGTATCGGTAAAGTCGAGCAGTATTTACAATTGCTGGTGTTTCTCTTATGAAAGTTCAAAACCCAAAAGGAAAAAAGCTATAAACCTAAAGGCTGTCCTGTCCATCAATCATGCTCACAACCACAGAGGTAACATCAAATCCACCACCAGAGCCACTAACCAGGTGGACCACGCGAACCACCTCCGCTCCAATCCGCCGCCGCCGCCGCCACGAACGCCTCCGTTATTATCGCTCTCCGACTCCAGCAGCGAGCTCAGCCTGAAATTCGGGTTCGACCCGTAGAGCTCCTGCACCCCCTCGACGTCGTCGATCCTCAGGTCCACCTTCCTCGTCCTCGGGTTCACCCTCGGGTACATCACCGCCTCCCGGACCGAGCTGTGGCCCAGCCCCAGGACGTGGCCGATCTCGTGCATCGCCACTGACTCCAGATCGATCGCCACCTTCGCCTTCTCCGCCTTGAAGTCCAGCGCCCACGTCTCCGCCGCGTCGAAGTGGACCCGCCCGTCCTCCGGTGAGAACGTGTGCGCCAGCACCCCGAGCACCCCGTCGAACGGTTGCCCGTCCCCGTGGTCCCCCCGGTAGAACCCGATCCGGATGTCCGCCTTCCGGTACTCCGCCTCGACGAAGCTCACCGGGATCACCGCCGACCACCGCGCGAACGAGCGCCGGAACACCGCCCTCACGTCCTCCGGGCTCAGGTACCCGACCGTGTACTGCGGCGAGAGCGCGTAGCTGAGCGTCGCGGGCTCCGCCCGGTCCCACCGCGGCCGCCCGGGGAAGTACGCGTAGCGCCGCAGCGGCTGCGCGCCGTCGACCGCGGTGTCCCCGACGCCGCACCGGGGCGACATGACGGCCGATATGGTCTCGGCGTTGAGCTCGCCGGTGACGTCGAGCCCGAGGTTGGTCTGGAACGCGACGACGGCGGACTCGAAGTCGTTATCGAACACGTCCGTGAAGTTGGAGACGGCGGCGGGGAGGTACCCGAACCGGCTGAAGTACCGCTTGAGCTCCGACATGCCGTCCACCTGGCTCCCCTTCCCGGCGTCCTGGAACCTCGAGAAGTCCCGCCACGTGGAATTCCGGGCGTCGACGGTTACTACGGTTACGGTGCCCGGCGCGGTCCTGGCGGGAAAGCACGGCGGCCAAACGAGGAGGAGAAGGAGGAGGAGGAGGGCCGACCAGAAGAGCCGCCACCATGCAGGCATAGCTTTACTAGGATGTCCGGTCCGCTCCCCTAAGATATTCTCCTTATGTTGGGGATTAGGGGCTTGGATTTGCAGGAACCCGAAAAAGGGACTCGAATTTTATCCTTAATTTTCTCACATGGGGTACGGTGAATTTCGATCGTGACTTGGATGAGGTGGAGGCTGGTCGGATGCAAGCAATGAAGAGGGAGATTTGAAAAGCTAAGAAGATTCTGAACTTGCTTTATGGCTATTCATTTGTTGATTCTGGCTTTGGGGAGGGTGTTTTCTGCTTATTGCTTTGGTGGGTTAAATAGGGTATTCGTTAATTTAGTTTAATTCATATGTCAATTGGGGGAAAACGAAATTGGTATGCAAGTCGTCGCCTGCTTTCTTTCCTTTTTATTTATAAACTGGAATTCAATGATGATTAGTGGCGTAAGATGATATTATTATTCGGGTTCCTTCCCCGACTCGACTAGGATTAGGAATTCCTTGTTCATATCACTTTCAAGCGCGCATGCTTTTACTTGCGGAGACGGGCAATCCGGTTTGGCCCGCTTTTTTCCGAATGGATGTTCTGTGGGACGACTTCCTCGTTTAACAACCAAAGTGCACCGGAAAGAAACGTCCTCGATGCTTGGCTTAGCCGGACGTCACGCGTCATATGTATATACGTTGCACCTAAATTGAATTTCCTTCATATTCCACTACCTTTTGAAATCGAAGCTAACGTGACTTGAACCTAATAAATGTGGAAGTTTTTGGATCGCAGATTGTACATATCGAGGAGTGAAACGAAGCATCATTGAATTAATGATAATACCATGTTGGGTTGATGAAAAAGGACAAGGGCAATCCATTCATCTCATCGACTAATTTATAGTGATTACCAATCTTGGAAGAGAGAGAGAGATAATTGAGGTGTTGTCTCGAAAGTGCAAGAGAGTTGAATCTGCAATGTTTGCTACTTCTTCGCAAGGCTACCAAAATCGGAGTCATGCAATAGGTAGTGTATCTTTTTTTTTTGGTCATAAGTAGTGTAACATGTTGGAGAGGTGTCATATGGAGGATCGATCAAACGCACAGCCGAAGCTCATGTCCCTCAATCCTAATAAATGCACAAATTTCCAAGTAAGGGATTTTATGTATATTGAAAATGAAACAAAGCCTCAATCCTAATAAATGCAAAATTTTCCAAAATGGGGATTATATGTATATTGAAGAATGACACAAAGTATCATTGAATAAATGATAATACTATATCGGGGTCGACAAAAAAGGACATAAGCAATCGATTCATCTTATTGACTAATCTATCATGATTAGCAATCTTGGAATAGAGAGAGAGAGGGAGTTAGTTGAGGCATCATCCGAGAAGTGCAAGAGAGTTGGACGTGCGATGTTTGCTAGTTCTTAGCAATGCTGCCAAGCCAAAGGGTCAAGAGCATCCGAAATTGGTAGGGCACCACATTGGAAAGATGACACGGGTAAGGAGTGATCGAACGGACGGCCAATATTTCCATATTATCTTATATTTCTAGACCGAGGGCGCTTTCTAAGTGGAGGGGCACGTCGCGGAATCTTCTCCCCTCAAGAATATTTTGGATTGTATGGGGACCCAAACTGAGGTCAATTTCGGGACGCAATTGATTAAAACGAGATTTTTATTGTGGCCGAAATCAGGTGTCGAAGATTAATCTAAGGCCGGCGGTTGTGTTTCTTTTGTCCATATAAGAATCATTCCTTTCCCTTTCAATGGTCAAATCCCCTCTCCTTCCCTCGCTCTCTCTCCCCCAGGCACACGGCAAAGAGAAAATATTGGCTGCAGCTCTGACTCCAGCGTGTCTTCCTCCGAGTCCATTCACCGGGCAACACGTGTCGCCCGGCAGCCACGCTGGAGTCCGAGCGCATCTCTTTTATTTTCGGTAAAATAATCTTCTTTCTCTCTCTTCTAGCGCCTGTACGCTAGCCCTGCGCTCTCTCTCTCCTCTACAGAGTCTGCACGCATTTATTGTATTCTCTTTCCTCTTCCCTTGTTCTTTCCTCCCGAGTAGAAGAAAAGCCATTCCAAGCGAGCGAAGCTTTCAAATTTTGAATCTCTGGTTTCGCTCACGTTTGCGTTCCCTCCTATTCGCTCTCTCCCGTGGTCGCTCGCTATTTGCGTTCCCTCCTATTCGCTCTCTCCCGTGGTCGCTCGCTTTCTGCTCCGGCACTCGCTTGGGTGTCACTTCTTCGTTCTTTGCTCTGGCGCTCGCTCAGTGCCCGACCATGCACGTCCGGTTCCGCTCGTTCTCCTCCGCCAATTCTTCCAACTCCTTCATTGCCTCGACAATCGAGTGCTCGGCTGCGAGCTCCTTCACCAGCTTCAAGACGCAACCCTCTCGAAGGACGACTTCGGGTGGTCGAGATCCGGTCGACGCCATTCTTCGCGTTGCCGACGCACCACGCCCGATGAGCCGGAGGAGCGTGTGGTTCGAGGTGAGGCCGAAGCCCTCGCGGCGGCTGGTTAGGCAAGTGGCGGCCGCACCGTTTTGGAGGACTTGGACAACCACTTCTCGGTGCTCTCGCTCTCGTAGTTTATGCCCGTCACCGTCGACACGGGGCCCTTATGATCTGCAGGGATATTAGACAAAGGAAATACCGAGGGATCTCGACGTCGCGGCCCTCCATGAATCGATGTGGCGACTCTCAGATTGAAGAGGGGGAGAGAATGTCTTGAAGTTGAAGTTGTTCTGTATATATTCTAAAGATGGAGTTAATTATACGTGACATTCTTTTGGTGTCTGTACAGAGAGTGGAGTCATCCTGTTCAAATTTTTCATTTGGGGTGGATGGAGTTGCTCTTTTTGGGGGCTGTGTCTGCATTCCTTCACACTCTCCTCTGTCCTACTATTGCGGTTTCTTTTCTTGTTACTTTCTTCTGTCCGTGTAATTCTTTTATGTCGTTGAATATGTAAACATATAGAAGTCCAAGAACTCCATTTGTGAACTAAATACAACATGCTCGAAAACTTTTGTTCTAAGCATATCGGCTGGAGTATTTTCTTCGTGCCCGTCTTCTCGTAACTCATGAGCATTTCAGCGCAAGTTTGAAATAGTTGTATCTTGCAAGTTTTGTGCCTACAGTCAAGTAACCTGTAGTAATCTTGATGTTTTCACTGGCTGTTCTTATGGTTGAGTTCATTGTGGAGACTAATAATATCCTGGCACAATTCAATTCAAGCGAGAATAGTGCTTTTTTTTTTTTTTTTTTTTTTTTTTCTGTATCTTATGCTGGATTTAGTTCATCAATGATGAAGTTGAGTTTTGTTTGCACCAGTCTACCATACGGTGTCTTGTGTTTAAGTCTTCATTCCACAATCTCTTCATTTTAAGGAATATGAAATCCAAATGAGAATTTATCTTGAATTCTTTTGGGCAAGAAAAGAATTGTCAATCAACTCTTTTCTTCCATTGACTTGGGCGAGAAATTCACCACCCATAGATAGATGCATGCAGATCTCTCTCATCCGACCACAAGCTCCCCTGAAAGATAGCTCAATCTTTCATGGGTTCTACATACAACGGGAAACCAAGCCTTTCCATCGCTTAACCCCCAGAGAAAGACCAGCAGAAGAGAAAAGTGGGATCTTCTGCCCACGAGCTACAGAATTCATTACATCAATGGTGGAGACTCCTATTTGTATCATCTTTCCCGCGTAGGTTCGGCAAGGGCGAGAACAGGGAGGGAAAAAAAAAAACCTAGGTTGAAGGAAAATCCCAAAATTACAAATCGATGGCAAAAAAACATAATGTCGGAGAAAAGGCTCCGAAAATCAGTATCTAGATAATCAGGGAGAAAATGCCATTGCCAAGAGAGCATCTTCTCCGCCGTTGGGCTTCCGCTTGCTTGCAATTCGCCGTCCCGAGTCAGAACATGTTCGCATCTGGAAATGGCAAGCGGGGACTCCGGCGTCACCCGCGAGCTTGGGACGTGGTCCGCCTTGTGCTGTTGTGGCTGAGGAGAGGCGGGCGTTCGGGCGGCTCCTCGCGGTCAAGTTCCGTCTCGCCGTGGTTGGATTCGTCAAGAGCATCGGTGGGGTTGCGGCTACCGCAGCTCGATGCCTATCCGCTACGGGGAGCGCAAGCTCGTTCGACAAGACCCCGCTCTTCCACGTCAAGATGCATCGACCCGGAGCATCAACAAGGTCCGGCTTCCGCCTCCCTCGCATCCCCGCATCAGCCCAAACGTTGACTTCGAGTATGGAACGAAGAAGTGACACCCAAGCGAGTGCCGGAGAAAGCGAGCGACCACGGGAGAGAGCGAATAGGAGGGAACGCAAACGAGAGCGAAACCGGACGAGAGCGAAACCAGAGATTCAAAATTTGAAAGCTTCGCTCGCTTGAATGGCTTTTCTTCTACTCGGGAGGAAAGAACGAGAGAAGAGGAAAGAGAATACAATAAATGCGTGCAGACTCGCAGAGAGGAGAGAGAGCGCGGGGCTAGCGTACAGCACTAGAAGAGAGAGAAAGAAGATTATTTTACCGAAAATAAAAGAGATGCGCTCGGACTCCGGCGTGGCTGCCGGGCGACACGTGTCGCCCGATGAATGGACTCGGAGGAAGACACGCCGGAGTCGAGCTGCAGCCAATATTTTCTCACACGGCACGCCCGCATCGTCAGTTGACGTCCGACATTGCCTTGTTTTTTTCCACTTGACCAAAAGATGGGAGAGAGAGAGAGAGAAGGCATCCTGCGTTCGACGATCTTTTAATGGTCTAATTCCCTAAGCAACCCTCAATATTAGGTCTAATTTTGATTCCATCTCGAACTTTTTTTTTTTTTTTCATTCAAAATAAGGCCCTAACTTTTCGCTTTAGTTTTAGGTCTGCCCTCGTAATTGAAAGATCGTCACTTGTTTCTTCAATATCAAGGCTGGTTAGAGGTTCACTATTAGAACCCGTGTCTTCATCAACGCATCTCACCTTCTTATGAAATAATATCATTTTCTTGATGTTGATAATTTTTGAAGAAATCGGTGATGATTTTTTTTCAATCGTGAGCATATTTTGTACTAGAGCGAAAGTTTGAAATATCTTTTTTAGCTAAAAAAATTTGGAACATAATTGAGATTGGATTTAATATTGGGGGTTTGTTTAGTGAATTAGATAATAATTAAATACATGATTACAATATTTATGCACCGAATTCATTTCATGTTGCTTTGTGATTGTTGCGCATGATCTTATTAATTTGTTATATACAAAGACTGTGATAGTAACGAGAAACAAAGCAGTCAACCGAGAACAAGGAGACCTCATATTTGCAATAGTCATTTTTCTTTTTTCCTTCTAAAGGAGAAAAAAAAAAAAGACTTCCCTAGAGGCGCCCGCCGGTAGCTTTCTTTCTTCTTCTTTTTTTCTCCATTTTCTTTTACATTTTCCTTTTTTTTCTCAACAAACATGAGATTATGTAACAAATGAAACGCATAATGTTAGAGAAAATTTTAAATAAGGGCCTAAAGTGCTTTCATGTTCTTAAAATAAGATTTGAAGTAAACTTTATTTCAAATTATAACTTGAAGTAGCCATATTAGTCTCAAAAAAAGGCTTGGAGTGAATATGATTATTTTAAATAAAGACCTAACTTCACCGACCACAAAAAATTCTAGCCGATTAGGTATATTTTCGTTCAAACACAATTTAAATTTAAATTAAATTAGATTAAAAATTTTAAAAAAAAAAAAAAGCAAAAATGTAGAGGGAGGGAACTGTGGTAGCCGCCTCATAGCTGGTGGGGTGACGGCGATGGCCAGCAGGGTCATTGGCCCTTCATTGGCTCTTTATTTTCTTTTTCAAAGTTTTAACTTTTTTAGTTTTTTTTTGGAATAAAAAAATAAAAAAAAGAAAAAAAATTAAAAAGATGAAATTGCCCTTCACTAAATAGTGAGTTCATATCATTTTTTGAGACCGATATGATTATTTCAGACTCTTATTTGAGACAAGTTCCGCTTCAAATTCTTATTTGGAATTTTTCCCTAAAGTTATTCACTATTTTCCTTCTCTCTTTCTTTTTATTTTCCTCTTTATTTTATTATTGCCTTTCAATCTATTTTGAAGACAAATTTATCTTTCCCTTTTTTCCCCGTACTCAGCTTTTGAGCATATGATTGCACTTTTGTTCTTATATATTTCCAAATCAAACTCAAGTATGATAAAAAATTGTTGTATATTTCCAAATCAAACTCAAGTATGATAAAAAATTGTTGTATATTTCTCATACCTTAAATGAAGAACTTAATTATTTTGATGCTATTATCAAATATTATAACACTAATGTTTTTTCACAATCAATCATAATCTTGATTGAATGATAATTTGAAATAGCTTCATAAATGTTATATTTTTATTTTGTTAGCCAAAATAAATTATAATCTAGCCAACCTTGTTTGTTATGTAAGGAAATGTGGTAAGAGCGGTTAATGAAATACAAAGAGTTGTTTGTGATATCTATTTATGTCCTAAGCTCTTAACTTGTTGGCCTGAGTTTTTGGATAAAGATAAGTCCAAATATATATAATAAATAGCTTAAATATGAAGGTATCAAGTTTTTACTATACTTTACAATGATATTTGTGTTGCACATGCAGACTTGTACCTATAATAGGACATTCTAAGAAAGCGCCTCTAATTGAATCGAACATGTGCCACACATGCAATATCGTTTACGGATCAGCGGTGATCACAACTATAGTACTTGCCTTTTTCTTCTTATGGGGAACGCTCTATGTTGCCTCGGCCCCCAATATATATACAACGTCGGCTATATCCCTTGGTCTTCCAAGTTAACGATGTGGGCTTGATTTCCCTACCCGCTCTATTCACAAGAGGAGGGGTGTTAAGCGTAGTCCTTTGAGTTTAGACCACAGTGACAAATGGTTTTGCAACCTGATAACATAGGACCATATCAAATAAGCAAAGCAAAAATTCACTGGGAGATTATTTTCTCAACTTTGTTTGTCCTACGAAAAGTCTTATGCTAAGGGACCAAAGTTGTCGGTATAAACTAAGGGTGCACTTACTTTGCAAATATTGAATGATTTAGAAAATACTTTACAAATAATGGTCATTTGTGTCACTTTGAGAAATGAAAGAACAGAAAATATGTTTGTGTTTCAAAAAATATTTAGATATAATTTTTTTGAAATAATGAAAATAATTTTCAATTACTTAACATTTCAAGTGATAGAAGGGTTTATTTTTAAGAAAATATTTTTTAAATAATTCATTTTTCATGAAATAAATGGATCCTAAAATGGTTTAATGATTCCATGCAATCCTATGCTCCTTTACACTGTGTCAAACAAGAATGATTTTGAATAGGCCCAAAAGGAAGAAAATAAGAATGATTTTGGATCCGCCAATTAAACAAAAATTTAACATTATGACACAAGGTTACCATGGTTGAGTTCTTAATGGTGGGTTGTATTTCCCAGGAATCAAACAAATTTCAATGAAATAAATTAGAGGAAATATTAGAATTTAAAATGTAAAACCATGGATAGCGAAAAGAAATTATCACTATTGATTTACTGGACAAAGATCCCGTGGAAGAAGGGCTGGTTCTTGAACAGGCTGAAGATACTAGAGTCAGGCTTTAGCCCAAGAAGTAGTGGGCCGTCTCGGGATTCATCCCATTTTCTAAAGCAATGAAGGTTTTCCCGCCAAAGTTGGAAAAAATTATTTTATGCTTAAAGTATTATGAAAAGACGTCACATGGTTGAAGACGACTTCAAATATCCAAAAAAATCAATTAAAAATAAATGTTAAAAAGTGAAAAATATGTCAAAACAAAAGTTCTTCCAAATAGTCTGAAATAAATGAAAATTTCCAAAAAAAGAAAAACGATCATCGTTTGCTTTTTTCATCATCCTTTCAGGCTATAAACATGGCAGTGGTCATATTGCTAATTGTTAGCAAAGTTCATTGTTCTTCACACGCTCCAAATAATCAAATCTTATACTTATCTTAGTAAATTCTCCCCCCCCCTCAAAAAAATCAAATTAACAAATTGAAAATAACTTGGTAAGAGGAATAAAATAAATGAAGAATGTACAAATTGAGTAGATTCGTTGATTAACCATTTTAATTGATTTTATTGTGTTGGAAGAATTTTGATTATCGATTTATCTTAACCTAGGTATTAAGAGAAAAAACTTTATGATTAACGTTCTTCTTGAATCTCACTAATCCACTTTTCATCTAATAAAGTAGACTCAAAATCGATGATTGATAAAGTTTGCTTGATTTGTCTTTTGGAATAAGTAAATTTTCATGATATTGATTTAAGTAAAACCCAATTCTCACATATGGGCGTTTAACTAACCCATGATCATTTAGTTTACTAGAAATTCCGATCATATTGTTTTGGGAAAATTACAAATAAGGATCTTGAATATCATTATTTTTTCAAAAGAGAGTTCAATGTAGATCTTATTTTAAATAATAGCTAAAGTGTCCAAGTCAATTTCAAATAAGATTTTAAGCTTGCCTGCCCATCAAATGTTTGCTGGCCGGTGAGCATGTGATATTTCCATGAACTGAAACAGGGGCATTTTTGTCCAAATTTTTTTTGAATTTATAAAAAAATAGCCAAAACTTTAAAATTAAAAGTCCCAAAATTGATGTTCTCTTCTCCAACCCATATTCACGAACAAAACTAAAAGAAAAGAAACCATTGCCCGCGGGAGGACCGGTAGGAGCTGGCGACGTGTGACTGGGCGGCGGCGGCGGCAACCTTTAAACACGTTGCCGCTTGGTCGCAACAAAACCACCTGCGCGAGAGGGAAGCTGCCATTTCTAAGATCGAATCCAACTGTAAGATGCTTTTTGACAGGCTCAAGGAGTTCAAAGGGGAAGAATTGGAAGTGATTCAAAAGGCCTCCACTTTCGCCGGAGAAACGGTGGCGTAGGCGCACCGCAAGGACCTGCTGCTTCCACCATACCCAGCCGCCCTACACTTCGTCTTTCGAGCTTTTACCCCACGCAAGTCTGTCCGAAATGGGATGAACTCTTCCGATCTGACAAACGAAATAAAGAAGAATATGAATGAGATCGAGAAGGATCCGGGGCGAAGCGGGTCGAGAAACCAGGGCCTTCGACTGGGCCGTTTCATTGGTTCAGCAGCCGAGACGGTGGCCACTCTTGTTGGCATGATATCAATACTGAACTTGGCTGGTTTTGTTGCTGAGTCTGAGACAAGCAGTGGCCCCTTAAAGGCTTAAAGCATCTGCGTCTGTTCTTGAGACAAGTAGTTAGAAGCAGCGAACGAGTTGTTCAGTGTCCTCCGGGAAAAAAGTATCAGTTGTGGAGAACGGGCAACCTAGATGCCTTTTTAAGGGAGAGAGCTGAAGTTCCATTCGAGCCTGTTGTTGCAATATCTAGTGTCAACTAACTAGTCGCCGCCCCTGCCGCCTGATCGCACGTCGTGGACTCGTGGCTAGCTCCCACCGGTCCTCGCTCCGGCAACGGTTTATTTTCTTTCGGTTTTGTTCGTGAACGTGGATTGAAGAAGAAAACTGTCAATTTTGGGACTTTAAATTATAAAGCTTTGACTAATTTTTTATTCAATTCTTTTGGACAAATATCACATGCTCTCCGGCGAGCGAGCTTTGTCCCTTATGTGAGATTGATTTGAATACTTCGTACACTTATTTGAAATAATATCTACTTTAAACTTTCTTTTGAGAGAATGAAAATATTTCATGTTTTTATTTGAAATTATATATATTTAAAATTAGCAGTGTCTCCTAAACACAATACTTATAAAGCTAAATAAGGGCTTAAAAAAAACAAAAGCTATAAAAGGAAATTTCCAATTTTCAAAGCATTCCCATTGTATCCGATGCTTTCAAAAGAAAATTATCACCGTTGAGTGCAGAAGTTTTTAACCATGGCATTCAAACTGGAGGGAAAATGATATTACTAGTTGCAAAATTTTAACTCGATGTGTAATGTCATTCACATATTTTAATATGTTCAATGTGTCCTTCAACTATCGTTAAATCTTTAGTGTTGTCATTTGAAATTGATCAAATAACAAATCAAACGTTATTCGATTACGTGATATATTATACGCCAAGTTGGACTTTTGAAATGATGTGTCCGTCTGTTTTTTATCCATGTGCTTTTATTCTGTAGTTAACAAGGAAAAATAATTAGAGTTTTAAATAAACCTCTTCCCCTATTTCAACTTATCATCTTCTTCCTCACAATCAAACTTCTGACACAAATTGCTTGGAGCCTTAGGGACGAAGATGGTTTGATGTGTTAAGGTCGATGTCAATGATGGGGATCTTAGGGCCGTGGAGGGCAAGCCACCTAAATATGTCCGTGCAGGTGAAGATGTCGAATCCGACCAAATTGGAGGTGAGGTTGCTCGAGTTGGAGAATCAACCGTGCTTAGGCACTAAGTATCCTAGTATTTCTCAAAGGACAGACAGGATTGATGGTGATGAGCCCCATGCCACGGAACTTGTCTTTGTGGTAAAGAAAAGCTGATGTTGTCATTGTGGAGATCACGCTCAGGTTTTGAAAAGGGCCGAATTGGAAAGCAAAACCGTTTGGAAAAATACTGAAGGAATGTTCCTCGACTAGAACTTCTGAATAGTTGGAGGATTGAGATCTCCAAATTTTACTAGTGATGATGATGTTTATGAAATTGCTGTTGTTTTGGAATTAGGAATCGTTTCTGAAGATGAATATGTTAGATTCTTTCACCGCCAGTGTTTTGCGATGAAAATTGATGTTTTCAGAGTGGAAAATTTGTCGAAACTGTTAGGACAGAAAATTCATGTCCTCTCTCTAAACAAGGTTGGCTTGTTATTGTGGACAGAGCCTTGTCATGCAGTCATCATTAATGTACTTGTCTAAGGTGAAAGACAGACTTGAGAGATATGTAAACGCCATGTACATGGCTATCAAACCATTTTAGAGTCAGCATGCAGATTGAAATTGCATTTATTTACCTCTTTTTAGGCACTAGAACAAATCAGAATTCCAACTCTTAAAACATCTACTTACGGTTGATTTTCCTCTTTCTTGAAGACCTTGTTTCTTTTTTTGGGTCAAAATTCTTGAAGACCTTGTTAAACTGACACTTCCGATACCGTCTTGCTTTTGCTGCTGGACAAAAGATATGCACACCGTCAATCTGATTTCAATCTTTATGTAACGAAAAGAGATGTCACCCGATATCTGATAGACGTTGCATGTAATCTTGCCAAGTTCCTACTTGTGTTCTATTGAGGGACATGACATTGGTAAGGGGCTAATGAAGAAAGACGTCGTGTGATCTTTGAGTAGGGTCCTGAAATGGGTGTAATTATCTCCATCGTTGTACACCACATGAATCACCTGCGAGAGATTGACAACTTGCATCAGAGTTGACAGTCGGACTACAGTCGGATGGAGAAACGCCTCATTAATGTCCTTCCATGCATCGACCACTCGTTTCTGCACCTCCTTTTTGGTTTCCTGCTTCGAAACGCGTTCATTCATGAGCAACTCCACTGCAGATGCTACGTGCCCCTCTTTTGCTCAAACTACATGTCGAATGACATTGGTGTTTTTAGATCTAGACATTATTTCCAACTAAGTGGTGGATTTCATTAGATTATTGGAGGATGATAATGTTTTAGTGAGATATAGTGAGAGGCAATGTCATCCATGAGTTGACTGATGATTTGCAAAGCCTTTAAAATCTTGTAGTCGACAAGCAACCATTCAAAAGCATGTTTTGTGACCACACTGCCCATTCCCACAAGCGATGTGATCACTAACAATTCATAGGTAGATGACAGTGCTAGGGGCATGTACTCCAACGTTGGTGTCTAGTTGCTATAGAATCATTTGGCTTTGTATAAGTACACTCTCGCTTACTTCTTCATCTGATAAATCAAATATAGACATGCGAGTTAGGTTTTCTATGTAAAAATCCTCTTCGATGCATGCAAAGTGTACCGATGCTTCTTACGGCTTCTTTTGTATACATGAGGCGGTATGATCTTTCCTTCATGATCATTTCATTCCTATTGCATCAAAGACATCGAGAAGCACCTTGGACCAAGCTTGCATATACCCCGGTAGTCCATCAATGGCATCAACATTCCACCTAAATTCAAGTCGCAAACAAAAATGACACATTTTTCTTTTTATGAAATCGATCAAATTCAGAAGTTTGAGAAAGAGAATGTGAATTACAGACTTCTCGATTGCTTCGGTGAAAATTACTAGTTCTTCCAACGTGCCATAGACGTTGTAGATATCGTCGAGAATGGAAAGTAGGGCAGTCACTTTGATTAGTATATCTCTGGCCACAGCAAACTCCGGCTCAAAATATACTACCGAGATCTAGAAGAACAATTCCACAATCCTATCTCTAGCGAATGGGAACTTCCTCGCAACATCTGTATCCTTCCACCACCTACGATTGGACAAATAGGGGCAAAATTGAAACTACTTAGCTCGACGAAATCACATAGTTTAAACTCCTTTTTCTTCTCTTGTAAAATACCTTCAAAAACACGGTTTGAAATTAGACGAGTAAACCTTTGGGAAGCACATCAGCAAAAAATCGGTAGTTTAGGCTTTGTTAAAACATAACATTGATTAACCTTGTAATCTTGCCAACTTCCTTCTGGTGTTGCTCTTGCAGTAAGTTGAAATCTAGTTTAGCCAAGGCAAGCAAGACTTCGTCATGTGAAGGCTCTTCTTGATAGAGTGGAATATAATTCCTCACCTCGAGCCTCGGCAACCCCTTGTGAAGTGGCTGCTTTAGGGCACGCCGCACTTGTTTCACAAGACTAATGCTTACTTTGCTTTCATCAATCGATTCAAGATGAGTTATAGCAAAAGGAAGTGCTTCTTCCGGAATAGCATCGCCATGGCACCTTAAATGCCAAGCTTCATATAGACTTAGCAGTGCAGTCCATGCGCATCGGTAAGAATGATTCTTTAAAGTTCCCATCACCGTCATTAATTTTGTTAAAAGCCTCTGTGCTACCAAAACCAACATGGGAGAAAAAAAATGTAGTTTATTGTAAATTAGAAAGACGATATGCCTTGTCTTGTTCTCCTAAAGTCTGACTTACCAATAGTAAACTTCGCGGGAATTTTCCCAAAAAGGATTTCTCTAGGTATCTCATTGGATTGGTTAGGTTAATCTAGAACATACCCGATGAAACATGGCAACCTTACTGTCGCAGCAATTGAAACGTAAGAGCAATCATGTGAAGGTTGTCGCCCTTAAAAACTCTGTGGACAAGTCGAGAGTAACTTTTATGGATTTGTTCTATTTGCTCATCTATTTCACGTTCGAAATGGTAGAAAATTCCCAAGCGTTGGATTTGATCAATCAAGAGCAGCATTTGTGAGGGTTTATCCACCACAGCAGTCACCATTTTCCTCACCTCTCCTTTCAATCCCTCAATCTGTTCCTCCACTATTCCAAGGTACTTGAACTCCTGCATATATGTTATACGCTACTTTCAATAAAAGCTAGCATGATACACTTATATTTATAATTTTATACGCTCATTCACATGACCATATGAGAAAATGCTAACCATGGAGTTGGTGGGAGAAGCATATACGAGGAAGTAATCGCCCCATAAACTCGGATGAAAATCCGCCCACTGGGGTTCAACCGCACGGCTTGTTCCTTTGCTCGGAGAAGGAGATGGAATTGCCGAAACTGAAACCGACATATCTCCCTTTTTCTGTATGTTTCGTTCGTGAGTTGAAGACCAAGGAGCGGCTGTTTGCATTGCAGAAGATCGCCACTTGATGGGTATTTATAGACAATTGTGTTCATAACCACCTTGCTAGTTGGACTAGTTTTGAGACAAAACCAATCACATTTGGATGAATGTTACACAAGCGAGATTTTTTCATACTAAAAGAAGATATTCTCCTTATAATATAAATGATCTTGTTCATCACGTTTGAAAGTATGTTGCTTAGGGATCAATGAATTTTATATTTCTTCCAAACTAGACCAAAGGGTCCTCTTTTAGGAAATTTGCATCTGTTCATTTATGCAGGACTGATGATTATCTCTTTGTAGCAACTGAATCTAATCATAAAGTGTACAAAGGATATTGTTTTCGACTTGCAATTAGAGTTGCCTATTCGGTTGGTGGTTGTTTCACAGGAATTGAATTGGCGACGAAATACCTTTCAATTTATCCAAAAAGACGTTTCACGTGAATTGGATCACAATGAAGTGACACTCGAATATATATGGATTAATGTGTGAATCGGCTATGGTTGCGAAGGATGCTATTTGATTTTGGTTAGGAAAATAAATGGCAAGAAATTTAAAACCATGAAGATTGGAGGCAACGGTGGCTAGCAGAAAAGAAAGATAAAGATAAATTTGCAAAAAATTGTTGAATTCTGTGATTGATTGAAGAGCTTTACAAAGAATAATAAAAGCCTACAACGGATGATTAGAAACGGTTATTAAATTCAAAACTAATAACATCCTAATACTATTTGTGGTAACGAGAAGTTACAACAACCTTATTCATAAAAAAGTTACAAAATTCCCAAACTAAGGGCACTAAGCATAACCACTCAATAGTTACCTATATGTAAATATCGTCACTCGACAATGACATGTCGATGTTGATAACTAATGTTTGCTATCAATAACTTTCTCGGCAAGTAGTTGATATTCTTTAAGTTGTCAATTGTTCTTTTCATCAATGATGTCTGTTATTTACCAAACTCTGCTCTTATCGACTAAGTCTGTTGCTTGTAGATTATACTCAAAAGTGGGTCATTTTATTGGTGTGAGTAGTGGTGGAGCTCGATTGGCTCTGCCGTGATCTTAGAAACATTTGTTGAGTCACGAGGTTCTTATAGACACTATCCTTGCAATCAAGCGGAAAGAGTTCCACCTGGACCATAGATAATCATCGAAATAGTCAGGAGCAGTAATACAAACGTTATTTTATTTTGCATGTTGTAATGTAGACTAGCGATCATCATGTAAGGATCTTTCACACCACCATCACTTTTGCCGACATCCATGGACAAAATATTTCGTGGAAGACGTGCCCCTAAAATAAGGAGTCCCGTAACTTTTACCAACATTCATGGACAAAATCTTATTCATGCACTTTAAGATGTGAATAAGATTTTGTCCAAGAATGTTGGCGCCAATAATTTTTTTTTTTTTTTCCAAAAATGTTGGTAAAGGTGATGGTGGTGCAAAATCTTATCACGTTTTCAGAAGTAGACCTCCTTACACGACGATTGCTGGTTTAAATGATGACTTGCAAAATGTACATGACGATGATTGTCCTGCTTCTTACTATTTTGATGATTATATATGGTCCAGATGGAAATATTTTCACTAAATTGCAAGAAAAAGACTTCGAATACAGCAAGACTAGTGTCTGGAGGTAGAAATAGGAACGGCGTGACTCGACGAATGAATCCAAGATCGCGGTCAAGCCAATCGAGCTCCACCACTAACCGAGTTAGCCACTCAAATTGGAAGTCAAAAACCACTCACTTCGTATGCTTTATGATTAGACTCAGCTTGTCACAAAAGGATAAAAATACAAGTCTCCTGAAAAAAGGACCCTAAGTCTAGTTATAGAAGACACAAAATTTATCGATTCATAAGCAATGTTTTTTTTCCCAAAAGAAAATAGCTGTATATAAAAATAAGGATATCTATTGTCATATCAAGGATGGGATGGATAACATCAAAGATACCATAGGGAGTATATTTCCTTTTCATATAAAATAATCTCACTAGGGTATTATTCGTTGAAATGCGATTGATATGATCTCAAAATTAGTCTAAGTGCCATTGATGGTTATGAACATGTTTTCTATAGATGCCAATGGAGTAGTGTGATGCTTTGCAACGCAAAGGACCACTCGTAGATAGGACGATTTGTGTATGGGTCTATTATCATAAAATGAAACATGAAAAGTAGGGAAAATAGGTCAGTCGAGGTTTAAGAAATTTCATCTTCTTCTCCCAACAAAGGAACACCAGCGGACGGATTTTCGTCCGAGCGTTTGGGGTGATTACTACTGAAGCAACAAATCAAATAGCAAAATATCAGCATGGTTGTAATAGGAAATCTTCTACAAATCAGCAGGAAGATAACTTATCAAGGAGAGAATCCTTGAACTGATCATTTAAAGATTTTCCCTTGATTTGTTTTTATTTAATTTTCATTTAGATAAATTATTATCTTTATGTTTACTTTCCACCATGATTATAGGTAACAATATCCTCATTTAAGATATTACTGTAAGTATCAAGGAAATTATTGTGCTCCATTCGATCCTTCTTTATTTGTATGGTATCAGAGCCACAAAAGGGCACACTGACCTTTTCTTGTTAAAAAGGAAAATCAATATAATCATGCCATCTCATTCTTTACACCTGTAATTTGCATTTTTTTTTTAATATCAATGTGCAAACTTTGTTACATTGAAGCTCAATGAAAACAACTTTTGGTTTTAGGAGACACGGATATCGTCTCTAATCAAAAGTCCGGACTAGTTGGTTTCTTTATTGAAGAGATAGTTGCACCACCGCGGACTTGGACATCTACAGTGGAGCCAAAGTCAATGATCCAAGATATAAATCATGGATGCAAAGCAATCAGCTTGTAAAATCTTGGCCTAAAAAAGACATAAGGAAAATTCTGAATGAGGGCTTTAAGGGGAAAAGTGCCAAAAAAGCCCTGAACATTTTATTTTTGTGTCGATTTAGCCCTAAACATTTTTATGTTGTGCCAATTCAGTTATTTTCGACCAATTTTGGCCGGATTTTGCTAACCGGACACCGGCCGGTGATGTGGCCTGATCGGTCTTTGAAGTGGACAACTTTTAATAATATTTTAATATTTTTGAATTTATTTTTATTTTTTTATTTTTTTCTTCTTCTCTTCTTCCTCTGGTCGGTCGCCGGACCTCGACCTCACCGGCCACCTCGCCAGTGGCCGCGAGGGCGGCCTCGCCCATGGCCGGCGAGGCTCGACCTCGCCGGATCCGACGGAGCGAGCCTTGCCCGCCCGGCGCGAGGCCGCCCTCGAAGCCTAGGTGGCAACGGTTGAGAAGGCGAGGTTGTCAAGTGGTGGTGGATGTTGAGACAAGGAAGGATAGGTGGCGACAATAGAGATGATGCTGCTACGGGGTTTCAACATCCAACTCTTGCGAAAGCATCGTCTCGGCAAGGGCGAGCCTCGCCGGCTCGGCGCGAGGCCGCCTTGAGACCGCCTCCTCGGGCCGAGCTGGCGGGGCTCGCCCTCGTCGGCCATGGGCGAGGCTCGACCCTTGCCGGATCCGGCGGGCGAGCCTCACCGCCCGGGCCTCGAGGGCGGCCTCGCGGCGGGCGGGGGCGAGCCTCGCCACCCAAGTGTGAGGTTGCCCTCGCGGCCACCGGCGAGGTGGTCGACGAGGTCGTCGCCCGGCCGGTTGTTGAGGTCCGGCGACCGGCTAGAGGAAGTAGAGGAGAAGAAAAAAAGAAAAAGAAAAAGAAAAAAAGAATAAGAATAAGAATAAGAATAAAAATAATAAAAAAATTCAAAAATATTAAAATATCATTAAAAGTTATCCACGCCGCCGATCAAAGCCACGCGCCCGACCGGCGTCCAGACAGCAAAATCAGGCCAAAATTGGTCGGAAAGGATTGAATTGGCACAACGTAAAAATGTTTAAGACTAAATCGGCACAAAAAAAAAGGTTTAGGACTAAATCAGCACAAAGACAAAAGGTTTGGGACTTTTTTTTTTGGCACTTTTCCTAGGCTTTAAGTGAGTTTATTTTCTCAAAAGAGAGTCTAAAGTGAATTTTGTTTTAAATAAGAGCTAGAAAATAATCAACTTAGTAATAAAGCGCCTGGCGAGCATGTGCATTTCACATGCCAATTTCCAAATCATAATCAAGGGCATTTTTGTCCAAAAGTCAATGACAAAAAATATACTGCCCGGATGCCGATTGATCGTCTCATAAAATTTTCGCCTCAAAAGAAAGAAAAAAGAAGGGAAATTTTCAAATAATGACCTCCAAGGAGGTCATTTTTTCAAAAGAGTGCCTAGAGTCGACTTTATTTCATATAAAAGCCTAAAGTAATCAATTTAATCTCAAACAAAAGCTTGGCAAGCATGTGCCTTTAACATGCCAATTTCCAAACCACGATCAAGGGCATTTTCGTCTAAATGCTTTTTTTTTTCTTTTTCTTTCTTCTTTTCTTTTCTTTCTTTATCTTCTTCTCCCTTCTTCCTTCCGAAAACTCTCCAATCAATCTTCTTTAAGAAAAATAGAATGTCCTTGAGGGACTATAGTCTCTAGCTTAGCTCAAGAGTGCGCAAGCTCTCAGGATCGAGCTCTTGGCCTCTAGGCCCAGAAAGTGGTGGGTTATGCTCGTGAGGATCTGGTTGTTGTCCTTCCTCGGTCGACTCACTTCCGCCATAAGCTCGCCCGAGTGCCTTTGCTTCTGCATCCCCGACCGCCTAGCCGACTCCTTGTTCGACTCCATAATCTTCTTTATCCTCTGGACCTGTAACAACTCATCTCCAGAGCTTGAGCTTTGAATCTGAGTGATGATGGTGGTTGTTGTTCCCAAGGAGGAATTGGAATTCCTGCTCAAGGAAGCCAGCGTAATAGTCGAATCCTTACACCCGACTCGCAAAACACCAAATTAGTGAGAAAGAAAAGGAACATCGATTAACACCATTTCAAATTATGATTATATTTCAAGATTTAAGTCGACTAGAAGAGAAAAAACACATAGGACCCACATCCTAATGATGTTTAGCTAATTCAGAGAGCGTGCCAGTAAAACTTTGGATTCTTTCCAAGTTTTGAACAAAGGCTGATTTGAGTTTTGCTGACAAACTAAGAACTCGGCAGAATGGAATGATCTAACCGCGCCTTTGACTCCCAAAAGGCACAACGAAGTCCCATTAAGACACTCAGTTAGGGCCCATAAAGTGGTGAGTGATGCTCGTGATGATCTGGTTGTTGTCCTTCCTCTGTCGACCCACTTCGGCCATAAGCTCGCCCAAGCGCCTTTGCTTCTGCATCCCCGACCGCCTAGCCGACTCCTTGTTCGACTCCATACTCTTCTTTTTCCTCTGGATCTGTAACAACTCATCTCCAGAGCTTGAGCTTTGAATCTGAGTGATGATAGTGGTTGTTGTTCCCAAGGAGGAATTGGAATTCCCGCTCAGGGAAGCCAGCGTAATAGTCGAATCCTTACACCCGACTCGCAAAACACCAAATTAGTGAGAAAGCAAAAGGAACATCGATTAATACTATTTCAAATTATGTTTATATTTCAAGATCTAAGTCGAGTAGAAGAGAAAAAACACATAGGACCCACATCCCAATGATGTTTAGCTAATTCAAAGAGCGTGCCAGTAAAACTTTGGATTCTTTCCAAGTTTTGAACAAAGGCTGATTTGAGTTTGACAAACTAAGAACTCGGCAGAATGGAATGATCTAACCGCGCCTTTGACTCCCAAAAGGCACAACGAAGTCCCATTAAGACACTCAATTAGGCTGAGGACGAGGTAGGCATAACAAGGATCCGCAGTCCAATGCATTTCTCATTCACTCATTCTGCGAAGCTCCCCACCATGGACGTGAGAAGTTAATAGTCCAACAATGGGACATCACACAGAGCATGCCATCTTCTCCGAGCTGAAACTTGCATTTCCTTCCATCGTCTACAGTTTATTTGGATGAGTTGCAGAACCCCTGTTGCATTGTTTCTCGAGTCAGTGCCCTAGACTTTTCAGAGAATCGACTTGTCGTTTACATAGTTACAATGCTATTTTCTTATGCCAATGCTTTATGTAAATTATATGTGAATATAATTATGTTCAAATGTTGTCGATGTGGATATCAAATTGAGGTTTCGAAAAGGCCAAATTGGAAAGCAAAAACAATTGGAAAGGTATTGAAGAAATGATGAAAAGTTTCAGTATATGGTTTTTACATGGACGACAGCAATTTTCCACTGACAGATCTGCCAAAGAGGTGGAAAGAATATTCATGTCATGCCTCTAAAGAAGCTTGCCTTGTTATTGTGGGCATGGCCTTGCCCTAATGATCATTAGAGAAGCATTACACGTTACATCATTTCTCGATAAAATCACACCCACACAAAAAGCTCTTCCTCAGAATGCTTGTGATCTTAACAGTATCATTGCCACATCTTAAGCACTATTAGAAAATAAACAAGCTCCATCTCTTGATCCTATATTTAGGAGTACAATATCAACACAAACAACTAAAACATCGGAAATTCCAACTCTTGGAACAACTACTTCCGGTCGATTTTCCTCTTTCTTGAAGATCTTAATAAACTAACAATTCCCATATTGTTCACAACCGCTCCATCGCCTGTTTTCCTTTCTCTTGCTTCTTTCTCATGGCGTCTTCATTTGCCGCTGGACGAAAGAAATGCATGCCATCAATCTGATTTCAAATCTTTACGTAATGAGAAGATGCGTCACACGATCTTTAAGAGACGTTACCTGTAATCTTGCCGAGTTCCTTCTTGTGCTCCTCTTGAGAGATGTGACACTGGTAAGGGGCTAATGAAGAGAGATGTCACGTGATCTTTGAGCAAGGTTCCAGAATGGGTGTAGTTATCTCCATCACTATACAACACATGAATCACTCGTGAGAGATTGAGAATTCGCATTAGAATTGGCACTGGAACTGCGGTCGGACGAAGAAAGGCCTCATTAATGTCCTTCCATGCATCAACCACTCGTTTGCGCAATTCCTTTTCAGTTTCCTGCTCCGAAACGTCGTGTTCTTTCATGAACAACTCCACTGAAGATGCTACGTGTCCCCTCTTTTGCTCAAACTGCACGTTGAACGACAGGGTGTTATTATATCGACATTATTTTCGACTAAGGGGTGGTCGATCTGATCTTATTAGATTATTGGAGGATGATAACTTTTTTTATCAAACCTGGTGAGAGGCAATGTCATCCATGAGCCGACAGATGATTTGTGAAGCCTTCAAAATCTTGCAGTCGCCAAGCAACCATTCAAAAGCATGTTTCGTGACCACATCGCCCATTCCCACAAGCGACGTGATTGCTAACATTTCATAGCCAGTTGTTAATAATGCAAGGGGCATGTACTCCTCTAGCGTTGGTGTGTAGTTGGTATGGAACCATTTGGCTTCGTGAAAGTACACTCTCGCTTGCTTCTTCATCTGAGAATTACATATAAACAAGAATGTTAGGGTATCTATTTAAGAATTGTGTTCATTGCATGCAAAGTTTATCCATGATGCTTACGGCTTCTTTCGCATAGGTGAGGCGGTATGATCTTTCCTTCGTGGCCACTTCATTCCCTACTGCATCATAGAAATCGAGAAGCACCTTGTACCAAGCTTGCATATACTCTGGTAGTCCATCCATGGCATCAACATCCCACCTATATTCGAGTCCCCAAAAACATGACACACACGGCTCTTTATGAAATCAATCAAATTCAGAAGTTTGAGAAAAAGAATGAATTACAGACTTCTCAATTGCTTCTGTGAGGATTACAAGTTCTTCCAATGTGCCGTAGATGTCGTACATATCGTCGAGAATGGATGTTAGAGCGATCACTTTGGTGAGTATATCTCTGGCCACGGCAAACTCCGGCTCAAAATATGCTCCTGAGATCCAGAAGAACAACTCCACAATCCTATCTCTAGCAAATGGGAACTTCCTCGCAACATCTATATCCTTCCACCACCTATGATTGAACAGATAGGAGTGAAATCGAAAGTACTTTTGCTTGACCAATTCATATAGTTTAAACTCCTTTTTCTTCTCTTGCAAAAGACTTTCAAAAACACTCTTTAGAAGGGTAAATTGAAATTAGAAGAGTAAACCTCTGGTCTGGAAGCTAATTCTAAATTATGTTGTCACATGAAGTTGATTAACCTTGTAATATTGCCGAGTTCCTTCTGGTGTTGCTCTTGCAGTAAGTTGAAATCTAATTTAGCCAAGGCAAGCAAGACTTGGTCATGTGAAGGCTCCTCTTGGTAGAGTGGAACATAATACCTTGCCTCAAGCCTTGGCAAGCCCTTGTGAAGTGGCTGCCTCAGGGCACGCTTCACTTGTTTCACAAGACTAGTGCTTACTTTGCTTTCATTGATTGATTCAAGGTGAGTAATAGCAAAAGGAAGTGCTTCTTCCAAAATAGAATCACCGTGGCACCTTAAATGACAAGCTTCATATAGGCTTAGAAGTCCACGTACATCGGTGATCAACGATTCTCTAAAGTTCCCTTCGCTATTCTTGAATTTGTTAAAAACCACTGTATTGGGAAAAAAGATGCAGTATATTAGAAATTAGAAAGATGACATGCCTAGTCTTGTTTCTCCTAATATTTGACTTAGCAGCAGTAAACTAAATTTAAAACATACCTGATGAAACATTATAACCTTGTTGTCGTAGTAATCGAAAGATAAGAGCAATCATGTGAAGGTCATCGCCCTTGAAATCTCCATTCACAAGTTGAGAGTAACTTTTATGGATTTGTTCTAATTGCTCGTCTATTTCACGTTTGAAATGGTAGAAAATTCCCAAGCGTTCAATTTGATCGATCAAGTGCAGCACTTGTGAGGGCTTATTCACGGCATCAGTCAGCATCTTCCTCACCTCTCCTTTCAATCCCTCAATCTGTTCCTCCACTCTTCCAACGTACTTGAACTCCTGCATATGTTATAGACGCTACTTTCAATAAAAGCAAGCATTATACACGTGTATTATTGGCTCATTCACATGACCATATGAGAAACTGCTAACCACGGAGTTGGTGGGAGAAGCATATGCGAGGAAGTAATCGCCCCAGATGCTTGGATGATAATCTGCACAGTGGCGCTCAACCACGCGGCTTGATCCTTTGTTCGGAGAAGAAGATGGAATTGCTGAAACTGGAGCCGGCATATCTCCCTTTTTTTGTATGCTTCGTTGGTGGATATCAGGCCAATACACAAGATGAAGACGAAGGAGTGGCTCTTTGCATTGTAGAACATCACTACTTGATGACCATTTATAGGGGGAAAATGACACAAATGGTCCATAAACTTTGTTCCAATGTGTAATGTGTTTCTGAACTTTTAATTCATTCCATGCGGTTCTAAAACTTTAGCCTAATGTGCAATATGGTTCATGAACGTTTACACAGTTCAATCTGATTCCTAGAGTTTCAATACATATTCAATTTAGTGCCTAAGTTATATAAAAATATTCAATGTTATCTTTGAACTTGAATTAATCAAATGATAATATTGAACATTTTCATATAGTTCATGAACTAAATTGAATATACACAAAAAGTTCAGGGCCATATTGAGTAAATTAAAAGTTCAAGCACAATATTGCACATTGAGTTAGAATTCAGGAATCACATTGAATAAATTAAAATTTCAAGAACTCTATTACACATTGAGCCAATGTTCAAGACCATTTGTGTCATTATCCCAATAGGCAAATTGTGTTCATAACCGCCTTTTTAGTTGGACTAGTGTTGAGACAACATTAATCACATTGGGCTCTGTTCATACATGCGGTCTGATGATTATCTCTTTGTAGTGAGCTGAGTATAATCATAAAGTACGCGTTTTTGACTTAAAATTTAAAATGCCTACTAGGATGGCGGTTGTTTTGCTCGAATTGAATCCACGACAAATTACCTTTCAAAATATCCAAAAGGATGTTTCATTAGAAATGAATCAATGATGAAGTACCATTCAAATATAAATGGATTTGTTGAGTTTGGACAAGAAAGTAAATGACGAGAAATTTAAAGGTACAAAGACTAGAGGTAATCACCACTATTTAAAAAAAGGGTAAGTTTGCAAAGAATGATAAGTTCTATGATTGAGTGGATAGGTTTAAAAAAAAGTATGATGTGGCTATTTAAATCTACCATCGACGGTTACAAATGGTTATTGATTTCGAAATAAATAACTTCCTATTCCTATCTACGGTTACAAGAAATTACATTACAAAGATCCTAAAATAGAGGCACTAAGCACAACGACTCAACATTACCTATATCCTAATAATGCTTACCTAAAGAAGTTGCACATCTGAAAATATTGCTACATGTTAGTTACATGTCAATGCCGATGATTTCATCCTCAGTGAAGGTTTTCATCAATAACTGATGTTTGATGTCAATAACTTCCTTGCCGAGTCATTGATGTTCTTCCCGTTGGCCACTGTTCTTATGACTTTTGTTGTTCATCAAACTCTGTTATTATTGACTAAGTTTGTTGCTTGTTGATTATATAAAAAAAATTGGTCTTTTTTTTTATTATCAACAATGGTGGAGCTTGATTGGCTCTGCCACGATCCTGGATTCACTTGTGGACTCATGTCATTCCTGTAGAAATTATTCTTGCAATTTAGCGGAAAGAGTTCTACCAATACCATAGATAATCATCGAAATAGTAAGAGCAGGACAATAAACGTTATTTCCATTTTGCATGTCATCATGCAAAATACTAGCGATCCACCTTTCAATGGCTTGAGTAAGGAGGTCTACATTCACGGAAAAAATCTTCATGGAAAAACTGCTCCTAAATTAAGGAGGCCAATGGTCCTATCTCTTGTTAAAGGACTAACTCTATTATTCAAGTCCACGTCGTCCACACATCAAAGCATCATTCTTGTTGCAATCTGTACACGAACTACTTTGGTAAACATTATTTGGTAATGCTACAGATCAGTCAAATCGTGTTTGATGCGTAGAAGATTTGAAATTGAATAGTAGAGTTTGACCCTAAGTGAGAAATAGGAGGCCAGGCCGGTCCTATCTCCTGTTAAAGGACAAATCTATCATTCAATTCCACGTTCTCCACACATAAAGCATCATTCTCGTTGCAATATGCACGTGAATGTCTCCTCCTGGTCCCATGCATTCTTGTATTACCTTTTCTACCTCACATTGCACGGTGCACCAGCAATCGAGACGTGAAGCATTGGTGGAGGGAAATCGTGTTATTATTCAACGGTGGAAACGGAAAGGACTTAAGTAGGCGCGTGTAAGATTTGCCCCGGTCAATCATGTCATGCTCCATATGTACTAAAAAGTAGATGTACATATGGATGTACGAGAAATGGAAAACGTCGCCGTCACGACTCACGAGGGAAAAAAATGGGGAGGATGAGAAAAGTAAGGATGAAAAGGGAGCCGCACGAGATTGGTACCAAGAATTGAGAAAAGCATAACCGTCCAGTTAACAGTAAAGCGATGGTTATGAAGATGACGATCGGGTGTCATTAAATCCGAGGACCAACGCATCTCTTTCTCTCGTCTTAGCATAGAGAAGGTGGGGGCAAGGGTGGCTGTGGCCTCTCTTTCATTTCGCGTCCCTCTCGAGAATGCATGGGACAAGAGGCAAAGGATATTCCTTTCGAGGAATGCATGGGACACGGAGGAAACATTGTTGATGATCAAACTTCCAATCCTCACTGTTCCATGTCTAATAATTTTTCATTTGTTGTTTCTACCAAACGAAACATTTCCTCCTCTTTGTTTTTTCAGTTTTATGAAACTACTTGAATCTCCAGTTGTATGTCTAGAATAGACACTGTCCAAGTACCATTTGCTTTTCCTCTTAACAATAACCCACAATCAAAAAGAAATCTCAAACTTTCTTTGGTACTCAAATTTTGTTAGGTCCTGATGGGTTAGTTTTAAAAACAGTATTTGCCTAATCTTTCTTAACATGTCTCCAAATTTTAGGACATTCATTCTCAAAATGTTCTGAGCTATCACACTTAGAACATTTAAGAGCACTCTGACCGATAGATTTTACAAAAACTTTTTGAAAATAATTTTTGTAAACAGATTTTAGAGGTCTTTATCTACGTCTCTCATTGACTTTAGGAAAATCGATCAAAAGAGTAATTTCTTCACTTAGACCCAAACCGGATTTGTTATAATGGGGTATATGAGCTGAAAGAATTTTCTCTAAAGTTTGTGATCCTTTGGAGAACTTTGTAGAAATATTTGAAATCTCATTTTTCAAACATTCATTTTCTTTTAAAAGGGAATCGGTATTTTCTTTCAAATCATCAAAATTATTTTTCAGACTCTTAAACTTTTCTCTCCAAGAATTGTCTTGTTGCTTAAGTTTTGAATTTTTCTTTTTTTAATTCGAAGATCCTTTTAAGAGAAGATTTGAGGTTCAAGCAAAGTTCATCTATATACTTAGAACTTTAACAGGAGTTTCTAAATGACTTACCTCGAATTCTTTATCAGACTCTGAGTTTGTGTTTGAGTCTGACTCTAATTTTGAGTGAGCCATTAGATAAATATTTGCAAACTCCTCTTCACTTTCCTCACATTCTGTGTCACTCCAGGTTTATGCTTTTAGAGCTTTCTTGTATTTTTCATACTTACCTTTCTTCTTTTTCAGCAAGGGATAGTTAGGCTTGATGTGTCCCTTCTTCTTACACTCAAAGCATATCACACCTCTGCTAGATTCAACATCTTTCATTGATCTTTTCTGGAAATTTTGTTTGCTTTGCTTTTTCCAGTTTAATCTTCTTCCTTTCCTATTTAGTTTCCTGAATTTTTTTATTATGAGAGCCAGCTCTTTGTCGTCCATATCATCATTTGTGTCTATATCATCCAAATCAACATTAGATTAAGCGCAATTGACTTCTTACATTTTGGATCATCTTCATCATTGATTTGTTCCACTTCATACGATTGGAGAGTGCATATCAACTCATCACAGAGAGAGGCATGATTCTGTGTGTCTCCTGGATTGATGTTTTTACATGGTTCTAGTCCTTTGAAAGTCCTCGAAGAAGCTTGTTGACCTTCACTGGAGCAGAAATTAGTTGACTTTGATATGCCAACTCATTTACAATTTCTGTAAATCGACTGAACATATCTCCAATAGACTTTCCAGGCTTCATTCTAAAGGATTTATATTGGCCAAGTAAGATATTTATTTTTGACTCTTTTACATGATATGTTCCTTCATAGGTGACGTGAAGTCTATCCTAGACTTCTTTAGTTGTTTCACATAAAGAAATTCTGTTATATTTAGCAGGAGAGAAGGCATAATATAAAGAATAGATGGCCTTTGCATCAAGAGCCTGTCTCTTGATAATTTCTGCTTGGTTGGTTTCAACAGCAAGTCTTTGGATCTATAGTCAAATAAAAGAGAGAAAAGCTAATGATGCTGACGTTCAATAGGAAATTGCGCGATGATCATTTTGCGTGTGGAAAGTGTTTGCCTACCTAAAATTGAAAATGGGGCCTACATGGGTAAAGATCGGTTCTTTTGGGGCTTAATTCTGGATTTCTTTCAAAATACCATGCTGTTCATCTAGTCAGTCAAATCATGGAGTACTAAAGTATATCATCAAGTTCAATATATGTTTCCTGAAAAAATCTTGATGGCCTTTCAAGCTTCGCGATGGTCGCGGTGGCTCATCAGCCACCATTAGAGCTTGCCCACATGTCAAAAAGGCTAGAATGGTTGGGCCTACAGATGAAAGTTGGATTACCCAAAACTAAACATGAGCGTGTGGAAGTTTTGAGTTTGTTGGAAACCGAGAAGGACCCTCGATTACTTTGATTTCATTAATTGAGGCAACCCGGTTACTGGATGTGGGTTGCCAAGGTTATTTGGTAACCTTAGTGGATATGTCAATTGATGAACCGAAGATGGAGGACATCGATGTACGAAAGGACTTTGCATTGGATAGATATGCTGAATTGTACGTGCGACAGATAGTTCGTCTTCATGGAGTGCCAGTGATGATTACATCAGATCAAGACCCGAAGTTCACGGCAGCTTTCTGGTAAAGTTTACAGACTGCATTGGGAACGAAGCTGCAGTACAGCAAGGCCTATCATCCATAGATGGATGGCCAGTCTGAGAGGATGATTCAAACCCTCAAGGATGTGCTACAAGCTTGCATGTTAGACTTCAAAGAAAGCTGGGAGGAACAACTTCATCTAATTGAGTTCGCCTACTATAGCAGTCGTTAGCAGAGTATTCGGATGGCACCGTTTGAAGCGTTGTATGGCAGAGCATGCAGAACTCTAGTTTGTTGGGATGAAGTCAGAGAGCGGAAGATCATCAGCCTAGAGTTAGTTCGACAATCAGTAGTTATTGTCGCAGTTATCCGAGAGAGATTTAAGACTGTTCAGAGTCGTCAGAAAAGTTATGCAGATAATCAGCGAAGACCAATTCAGATCGTGGATCGGAAAGAGCAAGTGCTGTGTACCAAGACGACCTCTTTGGTCAAAGTAGTCTAGCAACACCACGGGACAGAAGGAGCTACTTGGGAAAGCGAAGAATCGATGAAACAACAACACCCCCACCTTTTTGAAGAAGAAATTAAGAAAGATACAGCTTTGAACGTGAGACTGTGATGTAGAGGTTGCCTTTCTTTTCCCACGTCTCAACTATTTTTTTCTAATTTTCTCAATTTTCTCAATTTTTTAAATACCAAAAAAAAAAAAAAATTCCGGTCGTCAAATTTTTTTTTTGACTTTTCCATAATTTAGATTACATTTTTCTAAGCATCTTTGCAAAAAATCTCATAAAAATTCAATTTCTACAATTTTTTAGAGGGGTGGTGCCTGCTCAAACATGGTGAATGTCTCCTTCTGCTAGGGACAAAAATGCTCCTAAAGCTCTTCAGGGGGGTAGTGGTACTCGCAGGTCACGGGTAGCCTATGGGCGATCATCAGGGGATGCATGACCCATGTCATGGGCACATGAGTGAGTCAAGAATGAGTCATAATAACATTTGATGATTCCCGAAATAGGTCCCGGCCGATCGAAAAGAGAGCCCCTAGACAAAGATGGATGCATCGCGTGGCTCCCCTCACGTAGGCATCATGGCCAAGCGCATGGGTCATTTTCGAGCCAAGTGGCCATAGAGGATGAATCAGTGACCGAGTAACTTGGGAATTGACGAATCTATGAGTCCCTTCGATAAGATGAGACTATGCCTCGGGCATGAATGAATGAGCCACATGCTATCAATCCACGACCCGAACAAGACACTAGTGTTCTCACGTCTAGCGGTGCGGATGCGACCTCGTTCGATGACTCCGTGTGTTCCTCGAGTTCTCGTGCTTGAGGAGGTACGGATGAGTCGGCTTGATTCGTTTCCAGTGTACGTGATGGCGTGTAAGAGATGATAAGAATGTGTGCGTAGGCAGGCTCCGTGCTGGTGCATTGAACCGCTTCCCTCACTTTCAGTCAATTGTTGCTCCACGAGATAAACGTTAGGCAACCTCTACATCGCAGTCTCATGTTCAGGCCCTAAGAACCATTGATGTTGACAATTGCTTTTTTTTTTTTTTCCTTGTATCTACCTACCATTAGTCGGTACTTTTTCGTTAAAAGCGGTGCTTGTGATTGTTTTGGAAAGATAGAAAATCTCATCCAATATCTTTCTTCTAGGACAAAGAAGGTCACTTAATTGGGTAGTTAAAATTGAGTTGTAGAATAATTCACTAAATTCAAGGGCCAAGTAAGACGCAAGCCGAGTGGACAGTCAAAACACAAACTTGCTTGTCCTTGGGGGTGTGAGGAATTGACCGCACATAAGACGGATCACCAAACCAAAGCCGTTAGTTTAATCCGATATCTTGTATTACCTTTTCTACCTCACATTGCACAGTGCACCAGCAATCGAGATGTGAAGCATTGGGGGAGGGAAATCGTGTTATTATTCAACGGTGGAAACGGAAAGGACTTAAGTGGGCGCGTCTAAGATTTGCGCTGGTCAATCATGTCATGCTCCATATGTACTAAAAAGTAGATGTACATATGGATGTACAAGAAATGGAAAACGTCGCCGTCACGACCCACGAGGGAAAAAAATGGGGAGGATGAGAAAAGTAAGGATGAAAAGGGAGCCGCACGAGATGGGGACCAAGAATTGAGAAAAGCATAACCGTCCAGTTAACAGTAAAGCGATGTTTATGAAATGCCAAAAAAATCACCATGAAATGCCAAAAAAGCCACAACCAGCGGAAGTAAATTTTTTTGCATGGACAAACTCGAATCTAGCAAAAATAAGAAGTAAAATAGAGGAAATGCCAGAATATAAAACCATGGATAGGGGAAAGAAATTTTTTCTTGACTTTTGTGGACAAAATCCTTCTAAAGATGGGCTGGCCCTTGAACAGGCTGAAAAATGCCAGAGTCTGGCTAAGCCCATCAAGCAGGGGGCCGTCACCCCTTCATCCCATCCTTGGTCTATAGCAATGTATGGCTTCCCGCCAAAGTAGGAAAAATTATTCTATGCTTAAAATATTATGAAAAGATTTCACATGACATACAAGGTAGGGAAATATGTCAACATTCCATCCGATTGGGGCTTGTCTAAGAAAGAGATGTTTGCATGGATTCTAGCTAGAGTAAACTTGAAACTTGAGGGTTGGAAAGAAAAACTACTATCCAAAATAGGTAAGGAAACTCTGATGAAAAGTGTAGTACAAGCTCTTCTTTAATATGCAATGCCAATTTTTAAAATACCCATCTCAATATGCAATGCCATAGAAAGAACAATTGCCTCGTTTTGGTAGAAACAAAATGATTCAAAGAGAGGATTGCATTGAAATAAATGGGAAGTGACGAAAACTAGAGAAGATAAGGGGGGCTTGGTTTCAAAGACTCAATAAATTTCAACAAAGCAATGCTAGGTAAGCAAACTTGGCAGCTATCTTAGTCCCCTTTAGCACTATGGAGCAGGATTCTAAAATGAATTTATTTCCCAAATGGAGACTTGTGGAAGGTAAGAAAGGGGTAATGTTGTCATGGGGAGGGCAAAGCATTTTAGTTGAAAGAGAAGCCATAGAATCGGAGGTAAAATGGACAGTGAGGGACGGAAAATCTATTCAAATATGAGAAGACAAATGGCTCACATCGAGAGTGATTGGAGGTCCAGCGAATAAAGATGACCCTGTGATGGTGGCTGAACTATTAATGAAGAAATACGAGGTTGGAATGAAACTGAGATTCAGAATTTTTTTGAAGATTGAGTAATCGATGAAATCCTAGCTATTCCAATTAGTCCTCGCCCAAAGAAAGACAGTCTAGTGTGGATCGACAACAAATCAGGGACATATATAGTGAAGAGTGGCTATAACCTATGTAGCACCGACACGGACACGCGACACGCGACACGACACGACACGACACGACACGCCGACACGTCATTTCTTAAAAATAGAGAATTTCGACACGTTCCGACACGTTATATATTAAATATATTTTTATATATAAATACATAAATAAATAATAATAAAAATAGCCTAGAATTAATTTACACGAAAAATATTAAATAATATCATTCATTATTTCAATTTGTTACAATAATACACAAAACTTAGAGGAAAAAATATTGTTTAAAGAAAAATGCTGAAATGATATTTTTAAATTTATTTATTTATCATATATAGCATTTTTTATTACTTCTTTAAGACTTTTAAAAGAAATAAAACAATTCTAAAAAAACAAAACTAAAAAAAAAAAAATTGACCCCTTGTGTGTATATTTATAGCAATTTTATTACTTCTTTTATTACTTCTTTTGTGTATATTTATATTTTGACCCCTCAAGTATTAGAAATTTTTAAAATTGACCCCGTGCGTGTCGGAATCGCGTGTCGGAATTCTAGACTCGCGTGTCGGAGAGAGTTGACCACGTGTCGGATTTTTCGACACTCGTTGACCGCGTGTCGGGACGTGTCGGAGCGTGTCGGACACGTGTCGGAGTGTCGGGCATTTTGACACGACACGGCGCTCCCGGAGAGTGTCCGTGCTACATGGCTATAACAAGGTTTGTTCCTAGACTACAAAAACAGAACCAAACAGAGCATCAAGTTCTTTCCAGCCTCCTAGAACCCTATGGACTATGATCTAGAATTTATCTATCCCTTTGAAAATGAGCCTGTGTGAAGATGCTATACTAACAAGAGAAAATCTGTACAAGAGGAAGATATTACCTGATCTCATTTGCCCGGCCTGTGCCACCTATCCAGAGACAACCGGACATCTGTTTTTGCTCTACAATTGGACAAAGCAAATATGGTCAGACCCATGAATTAATCTCAGCTGGAATCCCTTCACTATAACTAGATTTGACAAGTGGCTCACAGAAGTCTTCGAAGAGAAAAGAGAATCACCCGAGAATGAGATGGTCGCGGCTGTGCTCTGGACGATCTGGAAGTCACACAACGACTTCATCTTCCGAGCCAAGCCACCAGATCCACGATCTCTCGTTGATATAGCTCATGCACAAACAAAGAACTTCAGTAGATGGCAGAGGAAGAAAGGGTCAAAGAAACCCACAAATCCAAACAAACCTGTCAAGTGGATGTCGCCGGAGGGTGGATCGGTGAAGCTAAACGTTGATTGCTCGTGGGTGCAAGGAGAATTTTTTAGCTCAATCGCTAGGATCTTGCGCGATTCAAATGGAACAGTTGTCGATGGCTTCGTGCGTGAGGTTCGAGCGTCGTCCTCCCTACAATCAGAAGCCTAATTCTGCTGCACAGGCTGGAGTACTTGAGGCAGAAAAAGGACGTGCATGTGGGAACAGAACGAGTACAAAGTGAGAAAGTGATAGTTTGACTTTGATAGAAAGCGTTATGGCCGAGCAAAAGATCCATAGGATGTAAGGGATATAATAGATTAATGCAAAGGGCTTTTAACCCAAATGGATTCAACAAAGCTGGCCCATTGTCTAAGGGAGGCCAACCAAGCCGCGAACTGAATCGTCAAAGCCCACCGAATGAAAACCCTCCCTCTAAATTGTATGCGTTTTCCTTCCTTACTCATTCTGGAAATTTTATGTTTGGAAACTTATCTATCAATTTTCTATAGTTCTCGTCTTTATGAATGAATGAAAGTACCATCTTTGATCCAAAAAAGAAAATGACCCAAATCTCCAAAAGTATATATTTCTAAAACTTGAACTTCAACAGTTCAATTAAATTAAACTTTTTCAAGGGTTAAAAAGTGAAAAAAAGAATCAAATTAATAATTCATAATAGATGAAAATCTCCAAAAAAAAAAAAAAAGGAGAAACACAATTGATTCCATCAAACTAGTTTTCCAGGTTTTTGGAATTGGAAACCAAGCCAGTGTCGGTTCACGGATCAACTTGGTAACCGAGCTTAACTCTAAGTAATATAACTATTACTTTAAGAAAATATACAATGTAAGTAATCTATAATATATTGGTTAATGCAATGATGAATTTTCTAACCTCCGATAAGGCCAGTTGCCCATCCTTAATTCCTCCACCATATGATATTCAAATCAAGCACTTTTTGGGTCTTGGCTCCTCCAATGCTTTGCTCTTTATCATGCTTTCGGGTTAAAAAGCATGTCAGTTGTTGCTACTTGCTTGTTGCTAGTACTCGTCATATTCGTTGTTCTTGACACGCTCCAATTTGATCGGATCCTATCTTTATCACAGTATAGTCTTCTCCCTAAAAACCAATAAGCAATTTAAAGTAACTCGATAGGAGGAATAAAATAAATGAAGGTTGTACAAAGTGAAAAGATACATATTACTCTTTTTTTTTTGTTGGGGGGGGTGGTCGCCGAAGTGTATTCCTAAAATTTGGCAAATGAGACCCATAATCCTCTTCTATCCGGAGTAGGGGAGCTGTGATCCCCCCGCCTTCCCTTCCCACGTGGGAATTGTAGTCACTAAGGCAAACCCCTAATGGTTTTATCGCGTTGGAAGGACATTAATCACTGGTTTATCATAATCTTTGTGTTAAGAGGGAAAATTATTTGATTAACGTTCCTCCTACACAAATAAAGGTCGGGGACGTATTGTTTGAGCCTCACTAACTCACTTAACACTAATTCAAGTATTAATAATAAATAATGTGAAAGCTTTGAAAATTGAAAAGTTCCATAGTCAGCTATGTATAAGCAGTGTGTTCTGCTAATAAATTATTAAAAAAGAACTGATTGGCATTTTTCGGCTGTTTAAATACATGGTGGTGTGGTAATTGTGGGTGGTTGGCAGACAAGCAATCATGAGACATCCACATTTAGTCTACATATAAAATTCTAGGACGATGTGAATCAAATCACGTGGAACACTGTTGAACCAAAATAATCTTCAATCAAATCATACTCTTTTGTTGCAATATGACTGTGAAATCATTTTAAGAAAAGTATATTTGTCCTGCTATATCACCTGTCTCCCGTCAAAACGAATTGCAAAAGTCAAGAAGAGAGAAATTATTCCCTTTTATATTGAAAAAAATATTACAAACAAGCAATGAATCAAGATGAAAAAAATTTACACATCCAATTTGTGCATCAGAGAAAATTGAGTCAATTGTTGCAGGTATACTTTCCCTCAATAGACGAACTTCTTATTCAAACCCTTTTGGGACAGCCTTTTAGCAACAAACTACTTATAATTTAGTTCAAAGTATATAGACACTCAAAAGTGTCAAGATGATAACATTTCTAACTAGCCAAACTGAATTTCTTAGAAGATTCTACTGGGCTGGAGAATGGTTCAATAGATCTAAAAGAGCTCACTGAGGTCCATATTGAGTGCCTATATATATGTATGTATTTTTTGTGTCCTCAACTAGTGACGTGCTATACTCTAAACTTTTATAGCACTTAGACATATCAAAATAGGTAATAAACTCATTTCTTAAGCATATTCAATTAACTATGGATAGATTATATATGATAAATGGGTAATAAACGGATTTAATAGAGGTTTTAAATGAATTCACAGCTTACTTTTCGTTTGCTCCGTGCTTTCACCTTCGTTTGAGTATAACTTTTTCTAAATTGAGTTAAATATAGAAGTGTTTTAGCGATATGAGTCAAGTCATGTAATTAAAACGGGCTAAATAAGTCAAGTTGGGTCGAACCATTTTCAACCCGATTTGGCCCACCCATTTGATAGGTTTAGCCCTCACACAACTTTGAATTAAAGGCAATTGGTTCCCGATCCAGTCCGATCCCACTCAAAAATCAGACCATTAGGTCCTAGGACCAGATTGGACAACCAATCCGGTTCCCATGCGATCCAATGTCGAACTTAATGACAAGTGCCTGAAGAAAATCAAAGATGTGGCCTTCTTTTTCAACGACTCTCTTTAACTTCTTACCACCCAAAGCATGTTGGGCACCACGTTGTACAACCAGGTCACCAAGGAAGAGACGGTGGCCGCCTTCATGTGCAAGATGGACAAGCCGTGGCTAAGGCCAAATGAGGTGAGGGTGGAGATCCGATGGGGCCATGCCTTGTGGGTGATTGGCTGAGGGGACGAGACCATTAATGTGAAGCTGCCGAAGGAACCACAGGATGAGGGTGAGTGAGGCCACGGCTCCCATGAGCGCTAATGGAGTGCTCACCATTAGATTCCCAAGAAGCAATTACAGTCAACAAGCGAGGTTGAGAGACTAGAGCCGATTACCGTGAGTGTTGGGATTAGCGGATCCCAAAAAATCGGATTCGACACTAAATCGAACCCTTAAAACGAATGCGGAAGACGTGCCCGAGAAATACATGTATCACCGATCCTAAAGTACACCACAGATTCGAGCGTATCTTGTTAGCAACAGATTAAGCACCAATGCTGAAAAGAGGAAGAGAAACTTGGCCCTGTTCGATCCGATTAAGCAAAATCGCCTTTGCGCTTCACTGTTATCCTTTTAGGGAGAAAGCGAGAGAGAGAGAGAGGGGGAGAAGGGAGACGTACGTACGTTCTGTTCCAACTGCCAAAGGGTGCGTCCTCCCTCTCTCTCATCCCTTTTATACGTTCCCCCATTCACGGGCCCTTATCCTGTGGGCCGGGCTTTTAGGCCCAACATGGGCGGACGGGCCTTAAGCCCATCACTAATAAAACCATCATCTCCCACTCGCATATGGTGGGCTGAACAGGATTCTCTTTACCTCTCTTCAACATTCATACCGGTGAATAATCCGTTCGACCAAAGATACTTTGAGAGCTCGTTGCCATACATCCGTTAGGAATATATAGCAGCTCATAATGGGCATCACATCCCGAGTAGATTTAGTATGCAGCACTCTAGATCGATCAATCACATTTATATCTCTTTTGATCTCTTTCAAACAATGATATATATATTGTATTCACAATTATGATTATCCCAAAGACAAGTCATAATTGGTTAACCGGTGGATACAAAACTACAATGTGATTCTCCAAATTCGATCTTCCTCTTTCCTTCAAACTCTTAATTTCTGTGTCACTTGCTTTTCTAGAAATGTCCCATTAGATCGAATCAAACTCATGACCATTGGCAACATCCTAAGATAGCAAACACTAAATAGAAATCTTGAGAATAAGTAAGAGTCATGAGGGGACTAAAAAATTGAGAAACTCTTTTTCTCAAGAGTCTCACACGGCATAAAAGTTGAGATCAAACTTTTGCCACTCTTATTGGTCGTTTCATGCATACGTAGTATGAAATACGTATTACGGTATTAACTCCTTTCCCATGGAGCGTATCTACACCTTCAATACCGTAGATAATAGTTCGAGACATACCCAATGTCTAACTTGAGTTCACGTATCTACTCATTCACAAAATTCATCGAACTCACATCGGCATCATAGACGGATAAAGTAAAATATGTGGAGTATTTTACTTTCGAACATAGTAAGTATTATGTCCTCATCTTAACATTGAGTTAAGGCGACATACGCGTTTTAAGCTTGAGCTCTCGATTATCACCTAGATAATAAGCTTAAAAACAGTCTCATCTCTATTTATCACACAGTAAATAGAGGCGATTACCCGTGTGAGTGGGCTAATCTTTTATCTGTCCGACATACTTTCCCAACTTAAAGTAATGCACTGAGCATTAAGATGCATAAAGATCAAACAAAGATTCATAGGCATTAATGATGAAAAACACAAATTCATCAAATGTGAACACTTCAGGGAAATTACATTATTCAATACATCAGCCTCTACGCAGTCCTAGAGATTTCATATGGCCACAAAACACATCTCTAGGTATTGGCTTTGTCATAGGATCTGCTACCATTCTATGCGTAGTATGTACTGTAAGTTCACATCTTTTCGTGCAATCATATCTTTGACAAAATTATACTTGGTATCTATATGTTTGGTCTTGCCATGATATTTTGGATCTTTGGTGTACGCTTTCGCTGCTTGGCTATCACAGTTAACCAATAACAAATCTCAAAGACGTCCAATAACACCTAAATGATCCAATAATCTCTTAAGCCAAACATCTTCTTATACTACTGCTGATAATGCCACGAACTCATTTTCAATCGTGGACAAGGCTATACACTTTTGTTTCTTACTGCTCCAACATATGATGCCATTATTCGGTAAGAAAACAAACCTAGAGGTAGATTTTCTTTCATCTAAATCTCCTCCCCAATCAGCATCAGAATAGCCTTAGAGTTGCAGATCATTTCCTTAATGACTCGGCCGTATAATCGCAGATCCCCTTTAGATACCTCAGTATTCTTTTAATGGCTTTCCATTGTCTTTGGACCTGGATTGGATTGGTATCTACTCACCATTCCAACTGCAAAACATATGCCAGGTCTTGTACACATCATAGCGTACATCAAGCTCCCAACAGCACTAGCATAAGGAACATATTTCGTTTGTTCCTTCTCTTGTGGAGTCCTTGGACATAGTCTATGGCTCAATCCTTCATCTTTCGCAAACAGAGTGTCTATGGGTTTACAATCTTGCATACGAAATCGTTCAAGAACCTTATTTATATATGATTCTTGCGAAAGAGACAACGATCTCTTCGAACGATCTTTTGAAATCTTAACTCCAAGAGTGTATGCAACCTTACCCATATCCTTCATCTCAAAGTTGGAAGACAACCAACTCTTGACAAGATTAACAAACTCCATATTGCTTCCTAAGCAATCGGTATATCATCAACATATAATGATATGATCACAAATTGATCTCTGGATCTTTTGATATATACACAATGATCTTCATCTATCATTATAAAATCATATGCCATTATGACATTATGAAAACACATATATCATTGTCTCGATGACTGCTTAAGGCCATATATCGATTACAAAAGTCGACATACATTTTCTTCTTGGCCTTTCACTATGAAACCAGCAGGTTGTTCCATATATTTCTTCCTCTAATTCTCCATTGAGGAAAGCAGTCTTTACATCTATTTGATGTAACTCAAGATCCATACTTGCCACTATTGCCAAAATAATGCGAATCGAGGTAAATCTTACTACAGGAGAAAATAATCCTTCATAATCAATTCCTTTCTGTTGATTATACCCCTTCGCCACAAGGCGAGCCTTATGCCTTTCTATCGAGCCATCAGCCTTTCGCTTTATTTTGAGAACCCACTTGTTCCCAATAGCTTTGCGTCCTTTTGGAAGATCAACCAGTTCCCAAACTTGGTTTGACTTCATTGACTCAATTTCCTCTTCCATTGCATGAATCCATTTTTTCCTTATTAGGGCAATTCAGAGCCTCATTAATATTTCTTGGCTCATCCTCATCTTGTGGAGCAATCATAAAAGTTTCCCCTTCAATGTCAAAACGTCGACGATGAATACTTTTGGCGACTTGTTTACCGTATGGGAGATTGTACACTTAGCACATCATTCCCCATAATGCTCCCACTAGGATTAGATAATGATGATGTCGTCTCATCATGTGGTTGTAGTTGAGAATGAGTTGAATTCAATCCATCACTTCTCATATTACTCCCACTTGGACGAACTCTACTAATATCATAATCTTGATCCAAGGTTTCAAATAGGGAGTAATCTGCCCCTATTTCGCCCTTCTTAGGAAATTCATCCTCTAAGAATGTGACATCCCGTGATTCAAATTCAGTTATACTCCCACTTTCCTGCTCACCTATGAACACATACCCTTTTGAGTGTTCGGAGTATCTCATGAAAATACCCTTATTTCCTCTGGGACCCAATTTCCCAAACTTGTGAGAGGACTCATGTGTACAGGCATCACAACCCCATGGCTTAAGAAAGCTTAAGTCCGGTTCTCTACCTGTCCATAACTCATATGGAGTGGAAATAACTGATTTGGAAGGCACCCGGTTAAGTACATAGGCAGCAGTTAACAACGCATCACTCCAAAAAGTAATAGGTAAGTTAGAATGCGCCATCATGGACCTAACCATTTCCAAAGAGGGTTCGTTTCTTCTCTCCGCAACACCATTTTGTTGAGGAGTATATAGAATAGACAACTGTCTTTCTATTCATTTTTCATCACATAATTTTTTCGAACTCATCGATAAATATTCTCGACATCGATCGGATCTCAATGCTTTTATTTTCTTGTCTAATTGATTTTCTACCAAGTTCATAAACCTTTTGAAACAACTCAATGCTTCAGATTTATGAGAAATCAAATAGACATATCCGAATCGAGTATAATCATCTATAAAAGTGATGAAATAAACAGCCCCTTGCCTTCCTCTCATATTCATTGGACCACAAACATCAGAATGGATTATTTGCAGAGGAAATTCAGCTCTTTTATCTTTTCCAAATGGTTTCCTTGTCGTTTTCCCTTCTAGGCAATGCTTACATATTGGCAAATCAACTTTTTCAATATTGCCCAACAAGCCCTCTTTGGCTAGTCTGTTCATATTTTGTTGGCCAATATGGCCAAGTCTAGCATGCCACATATTCACATCATTATCATATGGAGTAGAAGACGTGAAACAAGGGAATAATAAATATTGACATCACCACAGTCAACATTTAGTACAATAAAACCATCCAGAAAGTGACCACAACCATAGTAGTTTGTATCCAAATACAAATCTACACATTTATTATGGAAGTTCATATAAAAACCAAGCTTAACCAACACCAAAACAGACACAAAATTTCGACGAATCTCCAGAGCATATAGATCATCATGTAGGAACAAGTTGCGTCCACCACGCATGTTCAATTGGCAGGTGCCAATCCATTTAACTTCATCTCTGGAGTTATTTCCTACATAGATCCACTTAGTCCAGTTGGTACTCGTCGGAATTCCACGAAGGATCCTCTATCCTTTGCTACATGGTCTGTCGCTCCTGAATCTACAGTCCACAAAGGATTGGATTCAGCCAATAATTCAGAACTTGACACATAAGCAAAGTTCTCAAATGTACAAGAGGTGTATACCTTCTTTGGCTTACGACAGTCGCGAGCATAGTGACCTTTCTTGTCACAATTGTAACACCTCACCCTTGACATTTTCTTCACTTGAGGACGTTTTCCTCTTTTGTGTTGGTTAACTCTTGATTTCTTGCAATAAGGACTTGATCCTTTGCATTCCCACATATTGAACGAATCAATACGCTTGCGCTTAGAGCTCAAAGCCCTTTTTGAGCTAGAACCAGCATAGCAAATATCTATTTTCGGCTCAAATGCCGTTAAGCGGTCCTCTACCAGCTCAAGGTGGCGCATGGCAAAGATCCTCAAGATCTTCCATAATATGGTCAAGAGCTTTTAGTGCTTCTTGCTTTTCCAGCACATATTGAATCTTCATATTCAATATTTCACAATTGTTGCCATTCATATCAGCAATCACATTCTTAGTTCTTTGAAAACATCGATCGAACACATCGGACATACATGTACAAATAATTAATGCCTATCATTTATGCATCCCTATTTGCAGCACCTATCATATTAATGAATAATTTCAAGTAAGGCTTCGTAATCAAAAGGTCACTATGTTTCCAATCATCCTCCAAAATCCTAACTCAAAATTATTATTAATATAATTGTCTTATTCAAATAAATTCTATGAAGTTACAAAAACTTCTTTTACTACCTACAACAACCAAAGCAATAACAGAAAGCAAATAATAATTGACATTCAATAAAAAAAAAATAATGCTTTCACATAATACAACTAACATATCGGTTGCTACATCAACAACAATCGGTAGTAAATATTACATGATTAATCTAAGAAATAAATAGGAATGTCCCTTCTAATCTATCAGTCAAAACATCTCGAGAAAATGAAGGCACATTTGCCAACCATGGAAAAACTTTTGAGAGCTTTCATGTCGCCACCAAGGCGCATTCACTCTGCGCCATGTGGCGCTCAATCTAAGGGTTGAAGTTTTAGTTAACTCAATCCTATAGTACTCTCTTACAAAAGCTTCCACTAGCCTCCTATAACTCGGGACCACGTTGACCTCCCATAGCCGATTCAACACTGCTTGCCATTCAGGTGGAAGAGTGTTCATCAAAGCCGGCACCTTCTCAAAATCCGGCATAAGATAACCATTCTAGATGATTTCCTGTATCATCTGATTGACCCTGACTACATGTGATACTAAATCACCGTCATGCCACCGGTAATTAGCTAAATCTGACATTAGCCTTTTAAGTCTTGCATTTCCCTCGTCCGTTCTCGGGATTGCAGGTATCCGTGCATAACGCATCATAGTTCCGCAACAAATGCGTAACTAAAAATAGATTACCCATATTCCATAATTTACATAAGGGAAAATACATAATTTTCCAAAATTCATGCAACAAATGCAGAATAAATAATGGATTACATATAAACCACATAGGCATACATGAAAAAAGAAACAAATTCCTTTTTTTTTTTTTTTTTTTTTTTGGGGTCAACGGTCAACGGTCAACGGGTCAACGGTCGGTCGTCGGACGTCGGACCGGTAGGACCGATGACCCGGTCGGTTCGGGCGAACCGACCGCACGTGCCGCTGCGTGCGTGTGCGGGCTGACGCCACGCGAGACGTCGCCGGCACGTGCCGGGCGTCCGCGCTGGTCGGGTCGGGTCACCGGCCGATGACCGGCCGGCCAACGGTCGTCAGCGATGACGTCACCGATGACGTCATCCCGGCGGTTACCGTGACGTCACGGTGACATCAGTACGCGCCGGTTCGCCGACAAGCGCGTGCCGGTTCGCCGGCCGCCGGCGCACACGTGCTGGTTTGCCACCGGTGCGTGTGGCGCACGCGCCGGCCGATGCCGGTGTGCCGGGCGCGTCGAGCCCACGCGCAGCCGCTTCTAGCCGCGCGTGTGGGCACGTGCGGTGTCTCCCGGCGGCGCACGACCAGTTGCCGGACTCGTCTCGACGAGCCCTTTCACCCTATGCTTTCAGAAATCGATTTCGAGTTACATAAACTCGAAAAATTGGATGAGTGCATCGGGTGTCGGGATTTCTCGCCCGATCCGTGTCGGCCAATTTTCTTTGCGAAAAATCAATCAAAAACATGAAAGGGGTCGGGAAAACATGAACTAGGGCTCTGATACCAATGTTGGGATTAGCGGATCCCCAAAAACCGGATTCGACACTAAATCGAACCCTTAAAACGAATGCGGAAGACGTGCCCGAGAAATACATGTATCACCGATCCTAAAGCACACCACGGATTCGAGCGTACCTTGTTAGCCACAGATTAAGCACCAATGCTGAAAAGAGGAAGAGAAACTTGGCCCTGTTCGATCTGATTAAGCAAAATCGCCTTTGCGCTTCACTGTTATCCTTTTAGGGAGAAAGCGAGAGAGAGAGGGGGGGAGAAGGGAGACGTACGTACGTTCTGTTCCAACTGCCAAAGGGTGCGTCCTCCCTCTCTCTCATCCCTTTTATACGTTCCCCCATTCACGGGCCCTTATCCTGTGGGCCGGGCTTTTAGGCCCAACATGGGCGGACGGGCCTTAAGCCCATCACTAATAAAACCATCAGTGAGCAAGGCTGAGAGACGTGAGACGATTAGGGCTGTCAAAGTCTGAAAGAGGCATGGTGAGAGAAAACAGGGAAAAAGGAGAGAAATGAATGCATGAGAAATGAATAAATAAAAAAATAGGTCGATCCGATCCGGTTCCTCCCTAAAGAGTAGGGATTGGACTCAAAATCACCAATACCAGGAACCAGACTAATACATTAGGAATTACCCAAAACCAGGAGTCCAATTTGATTAGAGCGATTCCTAATTCAATTGGTCCGTATTGTTTCCCCTACTTTGAATTACAATCCCAATAGCATCATGAAGGGAACTTCTTAATATGGCGCGTGCATATTACTCAATGTTCCTGGATTTAAGCCCTCGAGCGACCCACCAATTCCTTCCTCTTCAACATCGCATTGAAAGCGTTCCCGATCTTGCACTTTTTCCACGTCTCTTTTCTTCACGATCACTTCGTTCTCATTTGCAAGTTGACACTTTTTAATCATAAATCAGATATTGTTTATTTATAAGTTAGGATGGGTTTGGCATGCATTTATGGCATGCCAGTCGAGATCTGGTCGATACGTGCCATGCGCTATTTATCCCCAATCCGACAAGCTTGTTGACTTACACATTTGCATGAAGATCACGTACTTGTTGATATCCAACTTCAGTTTTCTTGTTTAATAAATCATGTATTAAAAAGAAGGTCAAACCCTAAGCTAGCTTCATCATCCCATGGTTGCCAGCAACGTTTCTTGTGAAGATGGCATACCCCCATTCCATCGCAGACTTGTTCAAGCAAAAGCGAACGATTTCGGACGTGGTCAGCACGTCTCTAAGATTCTTGCCCTAAAATGGAAGAGTTGACATTACTTAATTTACAGTAGATAAGATCTCGCAATAAAAAAAAAAACTTGGAAAGTAAAAAGGACCCACAAGATGTTATATGATACTGCACTACACGATAAGGGGGAAAAGTACCAAAAAAGTCATAAACCTATTATATTGATAAATTCGGTTAAAACTTTTCATGGAATGGGTTCGATAAAGTTCAGATTTAAACCTTTTAATATTAGTACCAATTCAGTCTATCTGGTCAATTTTGCCGGGCAGCGACGTGGACGTCGGCGGTGGATCGACGACGTGGCAATTTTAATGATTTTTTTTATTATTTTTTGAATTTTTTTATTGATTTTTAATTTTTTTTTTTTTTTTTTCGCCTTCTTCTTCCCTGGGGTGGCCGGCGAGCCTCCAAAGTGAGGCTTGCCCGGCCTCTCCAGCCGCCGGCGAGGCCAAGGCGGAGGCGAGGGCCGCAAAGCTCTCGCCGGCCGCCGCGAGGGTCGCGGCCCTCGCTCGGCCTCGACCGTGGTCGTGGGCAAAGCCGCCGCCGGCGGCCGGAGAGGCCGGGCGAGGGCCGCGACCCTCGCCGGGCGGCAGCGAGGGCTTCGCGGCCCTCGCCAACCACCCCAGGAAGAAGAAGGCAGAAAAGAAAAAGAAAAAGAAAAAAATTAATAAAAAATCAATAAAAATTAATAAAAATTCAAAAATAATTTAAAAATCATTAAAATTGCCACGTCGGCGTCCGACCACCGGCCGATGTCCACGCCACGCCGGCTGGCCAAAATTGGCCGGATGAACTGAATTTGTACTAATATTAAAATGTTTATGACTCGAATTGGTCCAATTGAAAAGTTTAGACCGAATTGGTACCAATGCAATAGGTTTAGGACTTTTTTGGTACTTTTCCCCATGATAAGGAGAAGTTTATTTATGCTAATGAAGAAAATAATGCAAGACTTTCCTTTTCCATTACAATTTGCACAATGACAATGCTCTCGGGTAATAAACCCAAACATTGATATAAAGACATCACAAGTATTATAACTTTTGTATAATGCTAAGTTGAATACCTTTATTTTTTACCTCTTAAAAGCCACAACTTTGAAAAAAATGATGACTTAAGTGCCATAAATTCAACTAATCACTCGAGTGCTGAAACTTTTTAAAAACATGCACCGAGTGTTGGAAATCCAATGCGATATAGCACTTGTGATGAATGTTTTTAAAAAATTATAACACTTAAATGATCAATTGAAAATTTTAATAGCATTTAAATAAGCCAAAAAAAAAAAATTATGACGCTAAAATGAACGCCCTAGATAAATTATTGCATTCAAATCATTGTATAAAAGTTATAACATTTATTATATCTTTTTTCCTAAACTTTGAACAAATTAAACCTCTTGGTCTAAAGAAATGAAGGGCATTGAGAACGTAGTAATCATTATGCCCTAATTATCCTCACATTATTTATATGAACAACACTATCAAAGTTAGGGTAGAACCCGTGATAGTCTGTTCATTACATTTTGTGGGGTCTTCTCAATAACACGGGCGGTGAAATGAATATTTTGAAAAGTTCATATTATGATTGTGGAGTCAATTGCTTGAAAAAGATCTTGGTCTTATAACGTAAAACACAGAAATATCTTAATTGCATGGGTTAAGGTTCTAACTTAATTGCTTCATAAGATTTAATAGAATAGTTTAATTTGTCGGATACTTGCACCAAAGCTCTTGCTTTATCAAAAAGAAAAATATCTTGCTTAGCCCAAACGTCACTTTCGTTCAAAACCTAAAAGGTAAGTACCTCACGTGCCCAACCTCTCCAATGCTACGGCTTTAATTGCGTGGGCAAACAAAGGGAATATATCACATCTATAAAGTCATGACTCCACTATGTTCTCAAGAATAAGCCAAATTGCGACGTTTTTGACCTAGGTAAACAAGATTATTCGACATTTTCTTTTCTTTCAATGACAATGATTAATTTCTTAGAATGCCACTGCGCATAATCAGTGCATATCCACTTTGTGCTACAAGTTACAAATATAAGTGAGGAGATATGATGATTTGGAGTTTCATGCATGATTGACTGTAAGAAAGTGTTGAGATTCATATTTGGTATCCTCTTTGATTTGTATTGTCCCATGTGGCGTGTGCAATTACTTTATTGGAAATTTAAGTTGTTAACTTCAAAAAAGAAAAGAAAATAACCACATTGCTCTTGATTTAATTTTTTTTCTTTTTTAAAAAGAACATATTTCGCGTCCTTCCACGTTTGTAGAAACCAAAGTCCCAAATTACAATAGCCAATAGTCATTAAATAATGTAAAATACATCAGAACCAAGGTTAATTTGTTAAAGTTTACTCACCAAGAGATACGACAAGATCATATTGAGTGCTTCAATCGGTAGACTGGGCAATAAAAAATACCTTACTTTTCTCTCATACACTCATATTTTGTTTGTGTCGTAGAAAATAAATAATTTGAAAAATACTTTTCAAAAAAAGATCATTCATATCACTTGAAAGATTAAAAATATTTTCTAAATGTGGATAGTGAAGATATTTTTTGTTCGTTCACTATTTATAGGAGAATGTCTTACAAATAACTTATTTTCTACGAAATAAATGGAGTCATGCATCCCCTAATGAGTAAAATTCAATTAGTTAGAAATCTCAATGTTTTTAGCATTAAATTTCGGTGCTCGTTTTCTCATATGCAATCATTTAGAATGATGAAAATAGACAAGACAATGCAAACAAATAGAGAAAGAGAAAATACATGAAAATAGAAAATGAATAGCACTCGATCATGTGGATTAGTTATGTCATTATCCTCGAATATGATGCCGTGCACGAATCGAGTCGGCTCCTAGAATACGTTCTTCTGCTCCTTCTCCTCTTTTCGAGGAACGGTACAAATGATGACATTGACATTTGAGATCTTATGTCACGTTGAAAGCGAAATTAATGTCGGTCCAGTGTCTCACCAACCCAAAAGGAGCAGGAGTAAAACTCTAGGACCACCACTTCCCCCCTAAATTCCATGTGGCTCGTAACATACCCTTCATTTTCAATTTTGCCATAGATTCGCATGATTTCCTTTTCTCCTGCCACGGCGCCCCACGTCGCTGCTCGCAAGCGTCGAAATATTTCCTGATCGAATCTAATTAAGAGAAGGAAACGTCCTAATTAAATCGACATCAGGCCCCGTAAATTCGACATCGAATCCGTTATTTTCAAATCGGACGCCGAATGCCAAAGTTGGGAATACCTCGATGCCCAAAAAAATGGACACGTGAGTGAACAGTGAGTATGTTCCTAGAGCAGCATATTACGTACGTACGCTCAGTCGAAATTACGGTTCTACCCCTCCATAAATAAGCTCTGGGAAGGAACGGAGTTTTCCCCCCGCTACCCCTCCTTCGGGCGGTTGCACTTCAAAACTCCGTTCCGCGATAACCGGAGGAAACGCAGTTTTCACCGTCGTCACGTCGTCGTCGTCGTCGTCGTCGTGTTTCTCACTCCGACAAATCGGACTCTGTAATGCGCAGACTTCTCAAATTCTCTCGCTTTTTCCAGATCCCAATGCCGTAATCAGCAGCAAAGAAGCAGCATTTCCTCGTTAATCCTCTCTCTCTCTCTCTCTCTTCCTTTCTCTCTCCACACCGATTCCACTGTTCAGCTTTAACAGGACAATCATCTCTCTCTCTCTCTCTTCTCTCTCTCTAAAGCTCCCACAGTTCCCCTCGCATTCAAATTCCCGCACCGCAAACTGATCTCCAAAACCCTAGCCTCTGCCACATTCAATTTCCCCACCACCCTCAATTCACCTCCCCACCATTAACTCTCTCTCTCTCTCTCTCTCTCTTTCTCTTTCTCTCTCTGTCTTTTCCGCTGCGCTCTCGTGGTCCGTTCGGTTGCTTGAGCACGAGGGCCGCTCCTCTCGGTGCCGGGGGGAAAAGGGCAGCTCCGGGTCACCCCAATGTCGCTCGGGTTGTTGCTATCCTGAGGGCCAGCGATGGGCTCGGCGAAGCCGTGCTGGAAGTTGAGCCCCTGGTCCTTGTTACTGCAGCAACAGAGCAACGGCGTCGGCGGCGGCGGGAACGGCGGCGGGGGGAACGGCGGGAAGTGCGGCGATCCGAAGCAGGTGTTCTGGAAATCGGCGGCGAAGAGGAGGAGGGTGTCGTGGTCGATCGTGTGCGGGGTGATGCTCTTCGGGCTGGGGTTGATTTCGCTGTTCACGGGTCACGTGGCCTCTGATCTCGAGTGGTGGAACTCCCAGCGGCTGGGCAAGAGGAGCTTGTACTCCAAGCTGGTAATTGTTCCTTCTTTCTTTCCTTCTTTCTTTCTTTCTTGCTTTCTTTCTTTCTTCTTCCTGCTCTATCTTTTGGAATCCCATTTGTTTGAAGCTTGAGCTTCTGCGTTTGTCACGCTTATGGGGATTCTGGGAAAACTTCCTAAATTGACTGCTTCTATTTTCTCCTTTTGAATAAGCAAATTTCAGTCTTGCTGATAATGATGCCGGTGTGTTAGCCAAAATGCATGATGTTGTTAGTGTCCATACGATGAAAGAGTCCACCTTTGTAATGTGCGCATTTTACCAATGCAAGATCGAGACACCTTTTTATATTCGTGTGCTTGCAACTGCATCATCTCTGTAGTTTGATAGCCTGATGCTGCCTATTTTCGACCTGCTATGATCCAACAAGTGATGGTGTGAATGCGCAGGACGGGGGTCACCGTGCTCCCATTGATATATGGAAGTCGAAAGATGCAAAGTTCTTCCGTGGATGCAGTCAGAGGGGTTCTCATTTCTCAGGTAAGTAGATGTGTTTAATGTTGTTCCTTTTAAAAGATGCTTTTTTCCTGCATTTTCGAATTCTGCGGTCTTCTCTCTGTTACTTCCTATCTGACATACAAAATTGATACTATCAATTACTTTGCTGAAGACTAGATGTCCATGGAATGCAGTTGCTCATTCTAAAATGTCGTCATTATCTGTGCTTGATCATTTTTCTCATGTTCCTTTTAGTTCAGGGATATATAAAATTGGCCTTCTTATGGTCCTTGCTTTCCTTTTAGGTCTTGCTTAAGCTTAAAGTTTTGGCATTTCTAGTTTAATGCTGCCTGCATTTGAAGTTAAGTCTCTCTTTGATAATTAATTGTCAGCCATAGTTATGCCCTTTGTCTCTGAGGTACACTTTGGATGTATTCTGGTAGATCAGCTGGTCCCTGAGTAGTTTTCGAGTTCTTTACATTTTGTTACATTGTGTCCATCATGCAAGATATATGGAATCACTAGAGAAATTGTGCCTTGTATGAAGAAGAAAACGATCGACAATTAGATGTCTTACTCATTTTGGGTTGTCTCAATGTTATGCCACTGTATAAGTTGGCACTATTCTCAGCAGGTTGCCGATATCTAAGCTCCTTACGTCTGTCTTCTCCTTGATAAATTTGCATTGTCCCACATATCATTTTTCATGAATCTGGAGCAGTAGCCAGATACTATTTTGCTGATCAAAAATTGAAAAATCATTTGGAGGAGCTGATAAGCTCAATCACACCCCTTAAAATATGAAATTATCATTTGGCAAAATGGACAATCCTTAACCTGACCCATTTGATGGGTTTGCCTTCTGCTTCAATGATGCCATCTTTTATTCTGTCTAAGAAATCATAGAGAAAGTGTGAGGGGGTCTGAGCGATGATAACCTCCTAATATGCAATACTAAAGAGTAGTTACAGTGGCCATTTATCCCATTTTTACAATACATCCTAAAAGTTATGCATCTGTTGTGCAACTTTTGCTCTCTAGCACTGATGATTGGTGATTGCAGCTGCTGTCCGTGAGCGACAATCGAATGGTTATCTGCTAATTGCAACTAGTGGGGGGCTTAATCAGCAGAGAACAGGAGTAAGTGGATGAAGAAAATTTCTCTGGCTATACCGTTCCATTTTTTGCACGATGCATTCAATGTTTTCTTATTCTTGTATATGTCTCAATGGTATTATAAATCTCACAATATGACATCTCTCTCTCTCTCTCTGTGCGATTTGGCGTTGTCTGCTTAGCCATTTCTTTGTTGAGTTCTGTTGAGTGCTGTATATCTTGTTGTATGAGGGAACTTCCTTAGTGTGAAAAATGACAACTGTCTCCTAAAATAGCTACTTTCCTTCCTCAGATAACAGATGCTGTAGTTGTTGCACGAATTCTTAACGCGACGCTGGTAGTGCCTGAGCTGGATCATCATTCGTACTGGAAAGATGATAGGTCTGTTCCTTAAACCTCTGTATTAGCACTTTAAGAAATAATTTAGACCAGTTTTATATCTCACTGAGTTCTAAAAGCTCCTCACTTTGCATGCAGTGATTTTGTCAACATCTTTGATGTAGATTGGTTTATCTCCTCCCTCTCCAAAGATGTTACTATTGTCAAAAGAGTACCTGATAAGTTCATGCGAACAATGGAGAAACCACCATATACCATGCGTGTTCCAAGGAAATCTGCACCTGAATATTATTTAGATCAAGTTCTTCCCATTCTCTTGAGGAGACGAGTAAGGAAACTTTTTTCTTTTACGATTGTACTTTATTAAGGACTCTATGGTAGAAATCTTTGGCTTTAATTTATTAGTCACAGAGCATGCACATTGAAGGCAACAGCCTCAGATTTTTTCCATTTAGATTCGACAGCTCTTATTGTGTATCAAATTGGAATGGAGTCCTTAACCTAAGTTTCTGTCTTGACTTTGGATACCTGCAGGTTGTGCAATTGACAAAATTTGATTACAGACTTGCAAGTAACCTTGATGATGAGCTGCAAAAACTGCGTTGCCGAGTAAACTATCACGCACTGAGATTTACAAATCCGATTATGGAACTTGGTCAGAGACTTGTAACAACAATGAGAAAGATGGCTAAACGTTACATTGCAATTCACCTGAGGTTCAGCCCTATTACTAAATTGTGCCATTCCATCAGTCCTTTCCTGCATATTATTTGTTTTGCGTATTGCATTTGGATCCAGACCATGTGCATGGAAAGCATTGTGAGTAAAAATTGTTGGGCCTGCATTAGATGTTGCTGAAGTTATGCTGCTCCCATCAAGAAATAGAACTAACTAATCCTAAGATAGCAATGACGATCTAATGAAACCACTTATCCTCTTACATCTCCTTTATAGTAAATAGTCACCTTGCCTTCATGGCTTCCTTGACTTCAGATGCCACTGTTGTGATTGTTTATGTAGCAGAGGATGTGCACAGTGTCTAAGCTGTTGACTTTTTCAAAGTGAATTTATCCTTATTATATTGAACCCCTTTGGTACAATATTATTATTCGGAAATTTTTTATATGAATTGTGGGTTCTTTCTATAGTGGAGATAGTTGCATGTAATGACTGTGGTACCTCAAAGTGACGAGAGTGTGAAAGGGATACAAGTCTGGAGCTACCTCGGATTTTGACTCATAGAGCTCCTGATACTTCTGGTGTAGTGCAACCATACTATCGCATCCTCTTAATAACCGAGAGATAATCACTTTGTTTTCTCCCCATGTTTCTGTCCATGAGCCATTTGCTGTTTAGAAACACATCTGGATCTCCAACAACCACTGTCAGGCCCTAAATATGGAATATACAGTCATATCTTAAAGTTCTCTCTCAAATATATAAAATCAAAAATAAAGTAAAAGGAGAGGACAAAAAATGATTTGCAGAACTTAACTTTTCAAGTGTTGGGAAGTGGCGTCTTGAATTTTTTTAATGTTCTTTGGAGATCTATGCTTTACTTTCTTGGTCGCCTGCCTAATTGCGCCTTTATGCCCATTTTAATACTAATGCCTTCTCAGAGGTCAGTTTTTTTAGTATGTCTGCCTCATTCACTTGCCGTTGGTTGTGGTGTCCACTTTGATGCTTATTTATAGGATGTAGCATGGCGGTGTTGCATCATGCAATGGAAGGTCATAAGAAAGCTAGACTAACATTATTGTATGCTTTGAGTGTATGCAGTTTGAAGCAAAGCATTCTTACTTTGCCTGAAATTATTTCCATCACAGGTTTGAACCTGATATGCTAGCATTTTCTGGGTGCTACTATGGTGGTGGAGATAAGGAGAGATATGAGCTTGGTGAAATAAGGAAACGATGGACAACTTTACCTGTGAGACTTCAGTCCCTTAAAATTAGAAATTTTCATGTTTAGTTTGTATCTCAACTAAAAAAGTGATTCATTACTTTATTCCACATCTTACGTCATTTACTCCACATGCTGGCACAATATCCATATATTAGCTGTCCTATTTCTTATTCTTGATATTTATCTATCCCATTTTACAATTTGACATCTTTTGCATTTTTCCTGTGCAGGATTTGAGCCCCGAGGGAGAAAGAAAGCGGGGAAAGTGTCCACTTACTCCTCATGAGGTGGGATTGATGCTGCGAGCTCTTGGTTTTTCAAATGATACATACATCTATGTTGCATCTGGAGAAATATATGGCGGCGAAAAGACTCTGCAGCCTCTCAGAGAACTCTTTCCAAATTTTTATACAAAGGAGATGCTTGCAAATGATGATCTGAAACCCTTCCTACCATTTTCTTCCCGATTGGCCGCAATTGATTACACTGTCTGTGATGAGAGTGACGTCTTTGTCACAAATAATAATGGCAATATGGCCAAAATTCTTTCGGGTAGAAGGTGAGCAGTTATTGCCCAACTTTAGTAAGATGTTACTAAACTACTCTTTTTTGGGGTTTAAAGAACTAGTGACTTTGATTTAATGTCCTATGCAGCATATGAAATGTTGTATGTGAGAGTCCAATGATAGAAAAGGATAAGACAGGTGCAGAAACTTCTCTGATATGGGAACCAATGTCTAGTAATTCATTTTTTCTTACCAAATCTCCAGATGGAAGCTATTTAGGATATAGTCTTGTGTCCTTAGTCTATGTAGTCAAAGTGAAAGAAGCCTACGATATACACCCCAGTAGTGTTAGCAGCCTTTAAATGGAAGCTGTCTGCTAATACCTTTATGGCTTTATTGCCATCTTCTTTAGTCTTGTCATAAGAAACATGAGTTGGAGCTAAAATTCTTTTTGGAAGTCAGTCAGATGTTAAGTTCCCAAAAACATGAGTTTGAGTGAAGTTCTGGAAAGTCAATTAGATATTAGATAGCCAAAAAGCAGAGGATAATGAGATCATGCTAATACAGATTTGAATAGGTGAATATAATGCTTCTGCAGTAAAACACTATGAACATCCTGAAGATTCATAGTATTATGTAGTTTCTTATGGTGTCTCTTTTCCTATTCCTCTTTAACCTTTTTTGGACGCTTATTGATTTCTCATTCTGAATTTCAGTAATATTCAAAGAAGTGGAAGTTTTGTCTAGGAATATGGGCTGAAAAACTAGTCAAACTTATCAATAGCTCAAGTACTTGTTCTGGTTTTTATTTAGGCTTTTCATTCCTCAGCTTACCAAATTTCTTCATAGAACTACAGGCTATGAAATCTCTCAAACTTTGATTTTATTGGTTCGTAGGAGGTACATGGGACACAAGAGGACTATCCGACCAAATGCAAAGAAGCTCAGTCCATTGTTCTTGGCAAGGAATCAGATGGATTGGGATACATTTTCAAAAAAGGTGAAGTCATATCAGAGAGGGTTCATGGGTGAGCCCGATGAACTGAGACTAGGGCGAGCTGAATTTCACGAGTACCCAACCTCTTGTATCTGTGAGAAACGGTCCAGTGAGGATGACTTTGGAAAAGATGGAGATCATAGTTCAAAGCAACAGATCTTAGAAAGGGAGCCAAATGTTCTAGCTCAGTATGCGAAAGAATCATGATGAGGTGAATTTGTGAACCAAAAGGAGTAGCAAGGCTGAATCATGGCTGTCATCTGGGATGATGAGTTCTTGCTCGACCAAATTTAAGATGACAGCGCTTGAGGAAGCTGAAATATGGCATCTGCTTCGCGTCTGCTGCCTCCTGCAAGACTCGACAGAGCTGAATTATATCTGTGAATAGAGGTGAGGCAAGTTTGATGGTCAAAGTGTTCATAGTTTGGTGGTCATGGCTGGTATATACACTGCAGATTTCAGGATAGTTCACACAGGAGTTATGGTTTGATTGTCAGTTACATTTTCCATTTAACATGTATGAAGGTGATATGTCGCTGCTCAGTTTATGAAGTGGAGGCAATTAAGGCAAAGTCATTCCACTTCTCGGCATTCTAATGTCTGATTATGGCACTGTACCAAACCATCAACTTTAACAGTATTTTGCAGTGTGGTTTTGCCTCAGTTGTTATGCCCGATCATCGGATACATGCAATGATTTTGAGGTAGAAAGAAATGAAGTGGAAAAGTTGGCGATGTTGATTTGCATCTCATGGCATGGTCAGACATGGCACTTCATTTGTGTGTAAAATTTGCATGGCCAGGTTTGGTTTTTTAACGTTTTTGGGTTTGACATGGGCGCTCGGTCATTTTATGGGGACTGTAAATCATCTAAGCTATATTCCTTACGCCCTCAAAAAAGAAACATTTTCCTACTTTACATGATCTAATTGTCCCATTTTGCACAAAGAGCGTTAGAAACTAAAGTTACTTTGTATCTCTTCTTCTCAGAGCATAATCGTAAGTTTGCAAATTACTATTCGTAATTCTACTGCAAAGAAAACGTTCTCATTTTTCACATTACCATATAAATTAGAGAGTGATCTTATTTTCCAGGAAAGATGATCGTGCGATGAGGTACTGGCAGTAGAATATTTACCAAGACACCTAATTATGCGATATTTGCTGGTTTCTGAAGGATTTCATCGGCTTTTTTAGATGGACCGTGTCATTTGCGAATGGATTATCGGCAAAAATGAAGTTAGAAGGCTGTTATTTGGGAAAATAATCCCTACTGTATTCTGGTTATATGATAGATTTTTCCATGACAATGTACCGAATTAACAATGTGTGTTCACAGAGAGGCATGCTTGGCCAGCATCTTGAAGTAATCTCATTGAAAGGGCAGTCCGAGCAGAAGGTCCGAAAATCAGAACATAAGCTATGATCTGTTGTCCAAGGTACCCTTCTTTGTTTGCGATACAATGTTAATGTAAGTCACCTTTGTTAGAAATAGTGGCCAAAGAAAGTCACCTCGCGTTACAACATGAACTCACTTTGACATGGGCATTAAACGTACACAAGTGTCGAGCATCATTGGAAACCACAATGTGGATTCATTTCTTGCGTGAGACCGTTACAATAATATCCCAGTCAATCACCCGAAGGGTAACTCAGAACTACTTCGAGCACATTGTCCACATGATCAGAAAAGATGTACTGAGCCAAATGAAGAAAGAAAGCGCTACGAGTAATACTTGAGAAAGCAAGATCATAATGGATTTACAATGAAGAATCGGACACAAATAATGTGCATGAACTCTATACTAAATGGGCTAAACCTCGCCAGGGGCTAATTCTGAGGAAAGAACGAAAACCCACTCATTGCTTGTTCTGTCACCACGGTTTTTCAGTCAAATCCTTCGAGAATATGTACTGAAATCTTGAGCTGTAGGGTACCCACTCTATAATCTGAGATGCCTTCCTGTTGGCTTTATGATCGATGCACTTTTGTATCATGTCCTGCAGTTTCTTATCCACGTTTTCAATAACCCAGCTTAGAAGATCATCCGTGCTAATAGAAACTTCCCTCGCGAATTTGTCAAGCACCTTTGGCAGAAATACCTTTGACTTTTTCACACATATGTTTGCTTGAAGAAATTCTCTTCTTGCTGCCTCCAGCTCTGCCTTAAGGTTTGATCCCGTGTAGACTTTTAGCTAAATAAGATCAAAGTTTTGGTTAATTGTGGTAATGCAAAGAGGCATGCTTCATTAGGAACATAAGGAGGGAAAAGGTTCAACATTCAAATTGAAATCTTCTTAGACCAAAAGGAAAAAAAAATGAAATCTTAAAGATTACAGACTATCTTGCACACTGAAGACAATCCCAAATAGGCAGCCAAGACCATAATTATTTGCAAGCACTAAAAGTAAAGTTAACACATAGCCCAACAGATTAGGAAGTACGGACTAAATAATCAGCAACAATTGTTGTTCCAAGGCTCCACGAAATGAAATATTTCTAGATGAAATGATTAAATTTGCAATCACACGCAAACAAAGCAGCAAAAGGCTTGATCTCAGAAGTTACCACAGGATCAGAAGCAGCTCCATTGCAGAGGGCAAAGCAGATAAGGGGTTGGGAGCTCGTGCAACCATATTTTGAGCTGATCATTTGCCTTTCCTCTCCAGATCTTTTCCTCAAGGCAGCAGACACCATGGTCTCCAGCCACTATTGTTGATACAACAGAAGATAAAACACTAATTCAGTATGTTCCCTTGATATGTATAAACCCTCCAACATGACATGTTGAGGTGATTGTGTCCTTCAGGTGTGTTTTCATAAGAGTACATAATTTACCCGTCCTATCCTAGGAGTGTGAAAGCAAAATATTGATTGCTCCATGGCACTTGCACTTACGATAATACCACCAATGTTGTACGCAGCCTGCTCTACAGAAAGATCCAATAAAGAATTCCTGGAATAAGTTAGATCAGAAGAATTTATGACAGCATAACATCAAAAAGACCGTTTACTAGGTGCTTCAGATCCAGTTTATAGATTTTGCCTTAGCTGAAGTTTCAGGTGCTGCTTTACTTGCCTACAGAGTTTTAGATTTTGGTATGGATCTCAGTGCCCCAATTCCTACTTGTTCTGCTTTAGTACTTAATTATTCTATCTGCCGTATTCTCTGCAGTTTTAGGGGTGCTTTTCATTTGTAGGGTCCACTTGCATTTATGGCTACACAAATTCACGAGATATGATGAACCTGCTAGATGATGAAAATTTCAATCCAAACCACAGATGATACCAAAATGAAAGATGACATCCAACTGACATCTTATGTGAAGATTTTCCTTCCCAAATGATATCAAACTGTGCAGTAAAAAGCCAGCTTGTTGTCTGGAGACCAAAAAAGTTAGAATGCCCAGTATTCCTACTTGTGAAATATACATATACCATCTCCATAGAGCTCTCCGGTGATTTTCCCAGACTGAGGAACTTATGGAATTCATATAGCTAGGCATAGGTCAGTGGAGACAAAAGAATTACCTTGTGAAACAAAGCTAATCTCCTCAGAGAGCTGCGTGGGATTCCATAGGCTAAGTAGGCCTGCAAAAGTGATTTTTATTAGAAAATGCAATCTGATTTCAAGCTTTTAAGATACAGATGGAAAGAGACATGATTTTACATGCATGACAAGAGAGTTGTACACGTTGATCCAAAATGCAGTTTGTGCATTGTCCTCCATCTGACCAACATTCACTTTTTCAAGCTGTTCAACTAAGATCCTGAAATTCAAAAGACAAACAAGAGGCATCCTGCATGAGATCAAGCATGCTATCACATATGTTACTGCACATGCACACTTATGTCTAATAATGTCTCACTCAAGTGAGTTCTCATCAACAAAGCACATTGACAAGGATGTAATTTAAGCTTAAGCACATGAAGCAGATGAAAATGCTTTTGAATTCTGCATTAACTGTCAGTCAGAAGACGCGAAGCAATTATCCGCTTACATGACCAGAGTTGTGCAACCCTAATATATTTCATATATAGTTTGCACAGCTCATGATTGAACAAGGACTAGCAGGGCACCTGTCGATGGATGAATAAGGAATTTAGCATCAAGTCATGAAAATGTTGTTCAGCATGCCTCTTAGTCTAGTTTGGGAGTAGAGTGAGGTGCAAAAGAAAAATAATTAGAATTATAAGATGATACGCGCAGAGATTTACATTTACATATGAAATAAAGGTAACTCCAATATCATTGCTTGAAGAACGCCCTCTAATGCGAGTGAAAATATAATTCATTGGTTCCCTTTTCTATTCATTTTTCTGTGCTGCCAATTTATGCATGGGCATGGGCATAAGTAACCGACCGATAGTTGTTTATAGTGTAAGCTGCACGGGACAACTCCCGCTTGTCAGTTGTTAGACAAGAAATCTCCACTGTGGACTTGGAAGAACAGAATTGCTGATCTTTGCTGCCACATGGAGGAAGAGTAACGCTGGTAGATGACCCTGACAACATTGTTGATCGGATTTTCTTAGGATCCATAGACGTAGTTCTGCGAAGCCAGCAGTATATGGCAGCCATGCACCTGACCATCTCTTCCGACAACTTGCTTGGGCACTCGTATAGATGATCTTTCAGTGTGCGCAACACCGAATTTCTCCCTGCCAGCTGGACCTTTTCATTTACAACAGTGGAATATAATTTAGGGAAACCTATAAAAAGAATTCAATGGCAAGCGACTGGCTGATAATAAAAAGAAACACGTGCTCTGCTCATCACCAAAAGAAAAGAAACCAACTTCTTTCCATGAGTGTAGATTCTTTTTCCTTTTAAGGCTGAGAAGTTTGCTTCAGTACATACTAAAATAACCTTGAGAATATCCAAGGAAAATTCAAGAATCAATTACTAAGGCAAGAGAAGTCATCATATGAATAAAATTTCGATTCATATTCCAACATTATGCACTTGTCCCAGTTTGACAGTTGTTCACTACAGCAACTGCTAGAATAGAAAGCGACGGTAAAGGAAACAATATGTCTTGAGATGACCCGAACACTGTCATCATGCAAAAGATTTGTTAAACAAAGCATTTGCATCTTTGTTTTAATTCTAAACTGCCTATTATATCACTGATCTCCCTTTCATTACCGTCCAACTCTGATGGACCTCTACTAGAAGCATCGGTCTGAGTTCATCACTGTTCAAACACAATTTTCTTTGGTTCATAACCATTTTCATATTGACAAAGAAAATTATGAAACAACGGAATCCACACAGAAAGAGTAATAGATTACCTTTGTTGTGTTGGAAGTAGCCTTTCCAAAATGAGTTTCACTTTTGCCAGTCGGTGGCAGAGCATGACTTCTCCTTGAAGGTTTTTTCACACGATCATCAGTAGAGGTCAGTGGTTGCAAAGGTCGCAGCGGGAACTTTTTTGAGGAACAAAATGCACTTGATATTATGCTTGGATGCTTTCTAGGTGCCTGCTTTGTATGAGCAGGAGAAGCAACCCCTGAACTTTGCTTGGAAGGAGGTCGACTCGCACACTGGTCAAATATGCTCCTGTAGAGTGAGAGAACATGCTCTTCTCTGCTGGCAACCTCTTGCTCCAGCAATTCAATTTCGGAAATTAGTTCATTAGTCTGAAATAGATGAATTCTATGGTCAGCTTACACTAGCCATATTTGGATTTGACCGAAAAAAACTAGATAGTCTCAGTGCTACAAATTAGGATATATGTCGTTTCATCCATTTGGCATGGAGTAATTTGACAACTTAATCTGTCTCTTCAATGTAATTACTAATTGGTAGAGTAAATTCTGCTATCTGATCCAAGAGTTACTTGCAGGTACCTGGAAAAACCTAATGAAATATTTCACAATGTTCACATAACAAACTCATAGTGAGTTCAATCCACCTTTGAGCCACTTCAATATTGAATTATCTAAGTGGTGGAACAAAATGACTGAGCAAGTTATGAGAAAATTCCTGATGATGGATGAACATGAAATGAGGCAGTCCAACTAGCTCACATCAAAGAAAAACTCTACCTATACCAAGAAACTATTTCCAGCTTCTAATTGTTAAAGGTGCCTAATGATCAACATTATGTTTTGGTAAGATGAATATAAAAATTCTCAAGAGAAGAAATACCGCACTAGTGACATGTCAATGTCCAGAAGCATAATGATTAACATTATATTTTGGTGAGATGAATATAAAAGTTTTCAAGGGAAGAATTACCTTAGCAGCTACATGTCTATGTCCTGGAGATAAAGTACTAGATGCCCTTCCCATTGCCCTCTCAAGCGTAAGCCGCATAGATTTCTCTTGCTGCAAACGTAACTGCAGCTGCTCAATCTGCAAGAGATGCTCCATTATGCTTTATCCAATACTTATGTGCAAAACAGTATTTGAGCAGCAAATATGTGGCGATTCTCACAACCTTTAATTCTGTCGGGTACTTTTTCCTCGCAAAATAAATGCTGCCATTTAGAGATATCAACTTTATGCTACACATGCAAACATTCCATTAAAGGACAGGCAGAACAATTCATGTGATTGTACCCAATCACACATTAAACTCAAGTTTCAAGACGGCTTATCATGATTATTAAGATCATATCTAGAATGCTTCTCAGGATTGTGATTCAAGTACCCGATAACTTATCCACCATACTAGATATCGTCTATAGGCTACCTAATCAGGGATTTCATTAATTTCGGAATATAAAAGGACTAGTTCTGTACCACTGGCAAAGATATATCTTTCCACTGGACATTCGAATTCTACTCATCCATCAATCTAGCTTTAAGACTGTATTTGAATCATCTGAAAAGTGCGTATCAAGAGGCACATTTGTATAGATGCTAGGTAACACAGCTTTGCTGCACCAGGATGCATAGTTATTGCACAGGCTAAAGTTTAAAGTGGGCTGCTTCAGGGCAGGCAGGCTAGATTGGCATCCAACTCCTGAATGGCAACGACTTTGACACCATGCTCCTAATCCAACCACGAATATTGGGGGACGTGGCCACAAAGGATGCATAAGGAGTTGATAGTTCGGTTGTCAGTGGTTCTTGACTTATGCATCCCATGATAAATGGTCACCAACCATTGTGGGTTTTTGGTCCCACGAAGTACTCCATTGACCAGAAGTTTGGAAACGTTGCAATGGCTAACTATTCTAGGCAATTCAAAAGAAGCCAAACTGAATCGCTCACTGTTCTTCAGTAGATTAGGCGAAATGACTCCAGTAGGTGAATCGATGGTAAGATGAAATGATACCATCTCAGGTATAAACAGGGAAGATAATGCTGGTCGCAGATCTATAGACATTTAATCTTCAGAAATTGTTGCAAACCGAAATTCATGAGGATGTGAGACTTGACTAGAATACAAACTTCAAATAGTTACCCCTACATCTACCAAGACGTCTACTTCCAATCCTTACATCTTTCTCCAAGGATGCTCGGTGACTTGATGTGGTAATTTTGCCGCTATAAATGAAGGGTTCAAGAAGGGGACTTCGCACTTCAAGAGCCCTTGTAGAAAGAGGTGACACCTGTTATGCACATGTCAAATTATAGTAAGTTGTAAAACATATGAGTAGTTAGGGAAGACTAGATAATTCTTATCCAGCATGGCCTGTAAGAAAGGCGAGAAATGAATGTACACAAGTAGTGGTTCATACCAGTGTTGCATTCTTGCCTCTTTGCGAATGCTGAAGTTCACCTCTTGAAGCATCTGAATTCCTATCAGAAGCACTGACAAGAAGAACCAAACCATCAGAAGAAATGCAACTTTGGAGATCAGAAAACTATGTGATACTTGTAAAGAACCTGCTTCAGCCTATCTGAAATCTAACTGCGATCGCTAATTACAAGACACTACTCCGAACCACACTGTTCAGTGAATTATTGGCACAAGGGCACCTGGTTCTCCACACAGTCATGGGTCAATTCTCACAGCTCAGAGAGCAATTTAACTATCTCTCATTTTATTACAATCATGTGCCGCAGAAGCCAGTAATTGACATGAGTGCAAATGATTAACCCCACCATTGTACATTGGCAACCCCAGGGTCTAAGCTCTTCCTCCTTTCACTATCTGATTTTCTCATGATGTCTTTTTCTCAACCAATTCTATAGCTTCTAGCCTTCCTCTTTCTCATCTTCACCAGCACTTACCTCGGCCCCCGAAGAATTCTCACTAGCAAGACCACATCTACCAGCCAGCAACATACACAAGAACCGAAAACAGAAAAAGAACACGCCCAAGAGAAAGAAAATTACACCTCTTAGATCGTCTATGTTGAGCATGTAAACATGTATGCGCACAGCCACTTCCACCCTCTTGTTTTCCAACACCCACTTCACTCCCCACTGCATTCAAACCATCCATTTCCCCCCCTTTTTTTCTCCTTTCGATCACTTCTCATAAACTCCAACACACCATTCAAAGCTCAGACACTCGAGCATAAATGCAGATGCATAGTGAATGACCCACTTCAGCGGAAGGAACAATAATGATTTCCGGAGGAAGAAAGCGAAGAATGACACTAGCTCCAGGCAAGTCCTGAACGAAAGGCTAGACTTTTAGGCATGCGCGAGCGAGAGAGAGAGGAGAGAGAGACACGGAAAGAGAGAATTAATGCAATCTCGAAATGGAAGTAGGCCAAAAATTTACCCAAGCGAATAGCATCACCAAGAAAGAAGCTCTTACCCCGCGGGATGGGACCGGCTTCTGCTGCAGAATTCAATGGAGGTTCTCCCGAGTCGTTGAGCGCATTCAATGAGCAATTCAATTCAACTTACAGAGCGCCCCCCCTCCCCCTCTCTCTGTGAAAGCTGCATGCATTGCATGTACCTTGGTCGCTCAGTTCACCGGCGCGCCATCGATCCACGTCCGTTGCTTCGAATGCATTGCCGAAGCAGCAGCATCATCATTATCACCGTCGTTTTTGAATTCGGATTCGCCCCCGCCTCGGGCCGTGCGGAGCGGAGCTCGGTCGGGTGAAACTTTTTGCAGGCGAAAGAGGGAAACGAGGAGATGGATGGATTTACGTGGTTCGGCCTGTGTCAGGTTGGCCGATGTTGACGCTTGAGACGTACCGGAATGAATACATGCGACGAAACGAAGACTGGACACGGTTCCCGACAGGAAGCCCGGCATTTTACTGGGCCTGAGGGCGGGCCTAAAGATTCTGCAGGCCCGATGTTGGACCCGATCCGACTCATCAGACCGCCCGACGATAATTGGGAAATTAACAGAAGTGATCGATTCCTGATATGATCCGATCATTTAAAGCGTCCATGCACAATGAGAAAGTGACAAATCTTTAAATATTGTCAGAAGCGACAATGAGTAAAGACTCTTCATTGAAGAGTCGTTGTGCATCAAATTTGTGATGATAGTTTTTAATTCATATTTTATTAATTTTTTAAAGAAATTAAAGAAAAATATATATAATTGATCCGATCTGATTCAATTTCTTTGAAATCAAAAAAATGGAAACTGGTTTCATTTTTAGGAATCGATAAGGGACCGACACTTTTAAAAGGATTAAATTGATTGATTCGATCCAGTTTGAGCTATTTCGATTCAGGTGGTTCGTTTTTATATACTTTTGAAAAATCTCAACATGTAATGTAATCCTAATATTTCATTTAATCTGGATCTTATAATTCATGAATATTTAGTTTGTCTCATGCAATTCTTGAATCTTAATACATATTCAGTTTAGTCTTCAATTATAAATATAACAATTCAGAGACTAAATTTGAGCCAAAGTGGATGTATCACATTCAAAAAATTATAGATTCAAAGACTATATTTTTGTATCAAGACAAAATTCGGGTATCGTTTATATAATTATTGGTCGATGGTTCCAACCTCTAGACCAAAGGGAGCTCGTGGTCCTCGCTCGCTTCGATCCCGGAACGGAAGTCCGAATTCTCACCGGCGGAGAAAATCTGATCCCGTCGCCGTCGCCGTCGAAGATCCAATCGGCAGTCGGCATTTCCTTCCGTCGCCCTCCGATCGAGAAACCCTATCGAACATGCCTGTATCTCTCTCTCCCTCTCTCTCTAGATTTGGATCTCCTTTTTCGAATGATTCGTAACGGGGGCTGACCTTCCCGTGTTGATTTTTGGGGGCTGGATCGATTTCGCCGCCGGCCGCGATGCAGTTCCGAGGGATGATGGAAGTCGAGCCGCCGAGCCCGGTCAGGTACTTGATAGGAGCGGCGATCATGATGGCGGGGGTGGTGCTGCCCGTGGGCTACATGATGTTCCGCAACAAGCGTGCGCCTTCCGCTTCTTCCTCCTCCTCCTCGTACTCCAAGCAGACGTAGGTGTGCCTTCTCTGATCTATTTACTGCACTCGGAAACAGCTGTCCTCTCTCGATCGCCGCGCGGCCTCGACGGCGATCCCGTGCCGATTCGATGTTGATGGTCGTCCGGGTATATAAGAAGTGGAGTTCTTCGAGAGAACACTAGTAGGAATGGTTTTATGTTTCTTGTTAGTGCTATCGATCGGATTCTCGATTCATCGGCTGTCGCGTTCATTTTGTTCTGTGGGAATTTACATTAGCTGAGCCGGGAAACTAGAAGTTTAGGGTTGTTTCTTGCCCTCCTATTTCGGTGGGGTGCAAAAATGGAAATTTGCATGTGATGGCAATTCTTTGGCTCTTCACATTGTCAATTTTCACATCATATGTGGAATTGTGGATGTTGGGATGCTTGGCGTTGTTGCTGTTGACTGCTGAGTGGATGATTTGACATTATAGATTGAGGAAGGCGGGATCTAAAAGATGTTTAGAGAGTTTGAATCTTAGGTGGCTCTACAGAGTCGACTAGTTTGGACCGAAGCAATTTAGAAGCCGAGTATCGCGAATTGAATAAGTCATCAGGGGTTTGATCTAGCAGCAATAACAGCCGATAGGAAGCACCGCTGAGGCGGTGCATGACTCAATAATTACGTGGTTGTACTCTACTCTTTTGTTAAGGTCAGAGTTATGTTGAGAGCAGCTTTCACAGCAAAGCTTCATAAGAAAGTTTCAAATTGAGTGAAACAGTGAGGAAAATTGAGTCTGTTTGTGAGAGCAATTGGTCAAAGCAGTTTGTGTTGGGTGAGGGTAATATACTTATTTTATATGGCGAGAGGGATAATTATAATATCTTTGTACTATTGTCAAATGCATTGTGTTTATTCACCTATGATAGTTCACTTGTATCTCCACCACCACGCTTGCTCCGAGGTACCCAGCAAGTGGTCTTCAAGTTGCTCTACAAACTTTACATCTCTTACATAAAGAAGGGAGATGGAGGGAAATAGATAGTCCACTACTTTCCTCCTCCCACTTCTTTAGGTTACGCACTGGAAGGATTGAAAGAGCATTGAAACTATTCAGGATGTTTGACTTGCTATACTACGAATTTTAAGTTGCTCCTCCCCTTTATCCTTGCGTAACACCTAACAGTCAATGCAGATATCATCTTCTTTCTTTTTGGCTTGCTCTCAGTTTCTTTATGGTTAAACACCTCATTCTATGAACAAAGTATTTAGTTGATGACGCCTCATATTGGTACATGCTGAAGTTGCTTTTCTGTACTTGCAGGAGCAAAGTGTTGATTTAGAGACAGAATTTAATTCTTTGATTTGACAAGGCTTACTAAATCCAAAATAGATTAGAAGGAAGGCTTTCAGAGGCCTGCAAATTGCAGTTGTAAATGCTTTGGAACTTCAGTTCATCATACTGTTTGGAGTTTCACTTCAAGCTTAAGATAGTGAGTGAAGATGGTTTCTTCCGTGTTGTTTCCCAGTTTTGATCGGTTTGCTACATTGATAAGTCCCATTTGTGCCTCGTTTCTTATGTCTTCTTGCTGTGGGGAGCTCTTGGATGTGTTATAGGTTCAGTTTCCACTGTATCTGGGTAATCCATACTTTGCTGCATACCAGCGGCTTTGTCAGAAGAAGCTCACCTTTGCTTGGGAAGATGTACCATCGACTTGGTCTTTGCTGATGACTAATATTAAGCATTTGAAATGATCAGTTTGTTATGCCAAAAAAATAAAAATAAATAATCAGTTTGAATGATTTTGAGTTTTCCTAGAGAAAGTGCATTGTGGTGTTTGAGAATAAGTCTAGCCAACCGGGAAGTTTTGACTCATAGTCTTTCCACAGTTCCTTTTTCTTTTTAAGGAAAAGATGCAGCAAGCGTCAGCAATATAATTCTTGCGTCCTAGCTGGTTATGTAGCGTCCGAACGTTGCCTTGAGTTCCCTTTCGCTTGACAGCATACCGTTGGAATGATTATGAAGTGTTGCCAGATCTATCTCCCAAGGACAACCAGTTGATGGTCCTTGCTTTCATGATGCCCAATTTTGTCATCGCCACATTAGTGAATCGCCTAAGAAATCATAAATGGGGGGAGCCGTATTGAAGCATGTCATTATTCGAGTCTGTCTCTCCTTGTACAGAAAAACCGGGAAGGCTGTGAAAGTATTGATTGAGTGAAGGGAGGGGAGGGAAGGGGAATGCGGTGAGACGAAGGGAGGTCCCATATGCAAACCCTTTCAACATGGGTCATAAGTTCATTTCTTAATTCATATTTGATAAGTAGGACTGTTACATGGATTCGTTGTATTCTGTAAATGAGTCATAAATGGATTTAGAGTGATAAATTTTAAGACAATATGCACATTAAATAAATTATGCCCACCTTATCTTTGACTCCCTATCATCCTTACTCACCCCATCTCACATTACTAGATTGAGTTAAATACATGAGTATTTTAACTATATGAGTCAAATATAGCATGAGTTGCTAAATGTATTATATAGAAATGAATTAAAACAAGTTAAATTAATCAATTTGAAGTTGATGATTGTTAATCCGATCCACCTGTGTCTAACGGACCTACCTATATGTCAAATTTGAAGAGTCTCATGCTATAAATGGTGGTGTTGGCTATCGTACATACAGAAATAACTCCACTTTATGTAAAATCACTAAATACCGAAAGCTAATGTCGTACCAAGAATAGCTGACCACTGCGAATTGCTTTTAAACTAGCTGCAAATAAATTGCAGAGATTTGCAAAGAAATTGCTGCAATTTTCAACCACAAACTAAGGCATGGTTCGCTGTCAAGAAAGAAAAATTATCTCTTGGTTCACTGGGATTAAAAAAAACCCAAAAACAAGTCAGAGCAATCTTAATAAAACTTGACGAGTGCTCCCATGGTCATACTTCAGCATGCAGATCCTTCCTTCCACCTTCCTAGGGCTTGTCCTACACGAATCCTATCACCTTGTTTGATACAAAACCTAAAATCGGAGGGGTCATCATCTTCGTGTGATTCTGTCATTGGAGCTTGAAAGATCAGAACCACTGTTGATCCCATGTTAAAGACGGCCATCTGAAAGGAGGAAATGTGTTCATAGTCAATCTCGCCAAATTCACAAACTTATACCTAGGAGGATTGACATGCAAATTCATCTTTCAATCATTAAATGGTAGCAGCAAAGATTAAATGATACAAGCAGGATGCGGTTTGAGATATTCCTAACCTCATCCCCTTTCTTGCACATGATTCCAACGCCTTCAGGTTCATAAAACCGTTCTTGTGGAGGTTCTGACTGCAGTAGTTTCTTCTTTGGCTGGTTTGTGCGAAGCTCAGGTTCAATATAAAGCTGCAATATGCAAAGTTCCGCCAATGAGATGTGGGCCAGGCAGTGCAAACAACAGAAAATATTTTTAGCCAAATGCAGCCAATCATTTTCTCAACACCCATTACTACATGAAGCATAATAATGTTCCAGATCTGCAATTATCTAAGCAGAGACATATTCCCATAAACTTTAAATTCCCAGCACAAAACACATGCAGTAGACATTTTCCCTGACACAATCACTGCTGCAAAACTTTATTTTAACAGTCGAGATATTCAAAGACTAAAAGTTTTTGCATGGAATAGTTCCTTGAACTGTACTTTTGTGCTTATCTAATGCCTAAATATATTCTTTCCTTTTCAAGTGGAGAAGAGGAGGGATGGTCTAAACTATAAAGGTCACTATTTAGCCAACCTCAATCGATCCAATATTTGTCGCACCAATAGCAGCAAGTGCCATAAACCCTTCCTGCCAGAGACCTTCAAGAACAACCTGGAAACATGAAGATTGTGTTCACGATTTTTCTTATATCCATATCAAGGCAGAATAGATCATGGAAGCTTATTAACAAGAGAACACAAGATAGTTCACTATCTAATGAGTTTTACTGTTTGGTACCATACCATTTAGAGCCAGGGTCTTTTCAGAAAAAAGGAAGGGAATACCAAGGAAAACCCAATGTAAGGAGACAGTGCAACTTTATATTACATTCACAGAAACACTCTAAAAAACTTCTTGATAGGTGAAAGCAATGCCTTTGAGCTGATATACACCACCAGTATCCCTTCTCTCTTTAAGTTTAGTGAAATCACACTGACACTTCGAATGTACCAAGGAACTTAAAAGGTACAAACAATCATGAACTATATACATAACTACATTTTATAGCAATGTTGTGATATCCAGTCAGAATGTTCTGGCCTAAATTTCCTTGTTAAGTATAGTTATTACTAAACTACTTTCATGACTTTGATATGCCATGGGTAGTGAGACAAAAAAACCTAGTATTAAATTGGTAGAGAGGCTTTGGCCAATAAAAGGAAAAAAGAGCTAAAATGGCCAAATAACTCGGTCCAACTTGGGTCAGGAAAAAAACACAGCCCAAGGAGATCTTCATTCACACGCATATATGCCTACATCTCTCCTCCCTTGCCAACCACATAAGGCCAGCCCCTCCCTCCCAGGCCCCCAAAAAGCAATCCTTATGTTTTTAAAAAGATGAGGATTGCAGAATTCATCCTAATTTCTTCAACTTGTAGCATATAACACGTAGACTTTGTAGAATCCAGAATACTCAACCAGTCTATTAATTCGACTTAACAAAGAATGCTTTCCCAAAGGTAGACTGTCATCAATAATTTCACTACAGGTTTTGCATGCTCCTGCACATCCAACACCAAAGCACAGTTAATGGAATCGTTCCTTGCATTACTATTACTTATCACATGGTTTCCTGAAAAGTTTAAGACAGTACACTATTCCCCAATTCATCTACACTCCCAATGAATCGACTATTGACATACAGACCTCACAGACATGTAGTCCTATAATAGTCTGGCCAACTCTTTTTTGATATCATTGACACTTTGCAAATGGTAATTCTTTATAAGAAAATTATATTAACTTCCACCATGAATATCAAGAACCAGATGAAAATTACCCTCTCATTCTCCACGTAGAGGTTCCTTACTGTCCTTGTGGCACGTTCATTTAAAGGAAATAGATGGCCTGGAAGCAAAGACAGTTTAATTAACAGCGTCTGCAATAGGTAAAGAACAAGTATTACCCATCAAAAGAAGCATATTAACTTATTTGATTGCAACTTATTAACAAATAGTGACAAGTATGGAGCTTCCAGCAATCATTGATGCATGTGTACATGTCATACAGAAAACTGGCCACTGTAAAAGAAAATTCCTTAAATCGCTGGAACCGACGATATCAATTAAAAAAAAAAGAGAATCAAGATACCTGAAAAATGTCGCCTAATTAGAACATTCCAATTAGCTGGTGAATGGATTCGATGATAGTCTCCAGGTCTCAAGTAAATCACGCAGTAAAAGAGGCCTTTCATAGGACTGCAATGAAGATTTCATCACAAAGGTCAAAAAAACTACTCTCTTGATAGTGAGTTAAATAGAGACATACAAACAATCAAAATCATTATGACACAAGCTCGATATGTAGGTCATCTAATACTAGAATCTAAGCCCATTCAAGAAACCAATGACCAATAACCATGTTCTATGCCGTTCTCTTCAATCATCATGCTCATCGGAAGCCATCAAATGAGCGCCAGATGGAAGATGTACGTGAAGTCAATTTCAACCGGGAAAAAAAAAAGATAAGATAAGATAAAGAAGAATTCCCATCCCACTTTACTCTCCAGACTTATTCCATGGACTGAATACAAGTCAGTACCACCAACTCACTTTATTGAACTCAAATCTTCCCCCTCCCCTTCCCTCCTTGAAAGACATTAATTTCCACAGAAGTATTTGAAGAACTAAAACACTCCATCAGTTCAATCATGTAATGGTTTTTTTTTCCAGACACATTAACATGATTACCATGCTGACACAGGGTCCCTAATTTTTGGTGAGGCCAATGACACTCTCCACCACGATTTCTTCCTTTCCTCTTCGGTAAGACTTTCCTTTTCAACTTCATCTTCATTGGTCTTTCCTCCAGCTGCCATTGGAAGGAAAGAACTCGCACCGAGAAGAGCATAGACTGAGTAGGAAAGACCTTTGACTTGCTCAATCATAGCCCCAGCAGCCTTCAACTCTCCGCATCGTAGAATAGTACCATCCACAGGACTAACCTATGATTGAAGGGAGGAAATTTAGACAAGGTGAAAAGTAACAGATGCACTGAAGATGCCAATGGTTTGTATAGATAAAATGTTCATGAAAAAGTTACCAGTTACCAGGCATTTTGGGTCAGGGTCAATTGGCCTTGTACCTTCTTTTAAGGCACGGACAAAAAATTCCTGTAAAGAAGAATATTCTTCAAGAGGCAATGCTGCTTCTTCTAAATCTGAAATAAAACTTGGTTTTAGTTTTTTCAGCACACAAAGACAGTTTTATCCATTTAAGGAGAATTCAGCCAAAATTACTGCGAATAATCAAGCACCAGAGTTGCTACAGCTACAAGACTTCATATTAATCCATCAACAAAACGTTTAAAATGGAATGCAGATAACCATACTTGAATGGAATGCCCGAGCCCACGCTCTACAGAGATAAGGCCGCATCCATACAGGAACTTCCTGAGAAGATTTTCTTCCATCAATTCATGAGTTGAAAAAGATGTCTAACTGGAAATTTGGAAGAACAGTTGACTGTGGTGAACGGCATATAGAGAAGACAGACTGTTATGAATACATTCTGAGAAGTCAAAAGTACCAGAGGGAAAAAGGGAACAGAAAGGCAACATCTATGTTTTTGGCCGGAAGAGTAGAAGATGGTCATGTATGAAATTAAAATTTTATACGGAACTGTTCTTCTATCACCTTCTCATGTGATTAAAATAAAAAACGGCTCAAAGTCATTCTCCTTGTTTGCAGTACAAACTGAAAGGAATTTAAGGTGTCATGGTGGCTCTTCAGAGTACCTTATCAGGCCAAAACCCAATCCAAATGACACTAGCCAAGTGCCCCAACTCCCAAGAACATAAAGATATTCTAGGAGATAAAAGCAAAGGATATGCTTGAATTCCTTACCACGCTCGTCAGAAAACCCCAAAATCTTGAAATGGATCTGAGAGGTAGTAACCTGAGAAATGTGGCCTAGAACAGACCGGGACAGAGAAGATTGTAAAAAATTTAGATGCTACATACACCACCTTAATGAACCAAATGAGACGAGCCGCCAAAGAAGTGAAAGCCTAATACCTTTACATCTGGCTGGAATTCATATTCAATTCCCTTTTCTCTTGCCTCTTCAACCTATAACAAAGACCACCACCACAAAGGAAAACTCGGCATGTTTATCACAACCCAAAAAAGGGCTTTTCAAAGATATCTGAATACACTAAATCCGGATGTATTCAGAATCTGTCAGGAAAACTATATCCTTCAAGCTAATTCACATGCTGCAACCAAGACGATAAGAGCACAGCTCAAAATTTTTCCTCAAACGCTAATAAGCTAACAAAGCTCGACCTTCTTCCACTTTCAAGGCAATTGAAGAACGATGATATCGAGAAAGAAGCTCCATATAAGCACAAAACACTAAATCAAAGCCCCAAACCTTCTTATCGTCGTAGAGGCGACGAGCATGGAGAGCGCCGAGCATGAGCAGAGTAGCGACCGTAGCGCCAGGCACCAGATAAGAACTCCCTGCAGCCCAACGCGACGACGACGGCAACCACCACCGCCATCACGAACAACAACGACAGCAGCAGCAGCAACAACAACAAACAGCAGCAAAAATGAGCGATGAATGCATCGCGAATATGAGTTCCGGCGCATGAAACGCGTGCGAAGCGAAGCTACTCGGACTGACCTTCGGAGCCGGCGGCGCCGCCATCGGAGGACGCGCGGGCTTGAGCCGAGCCGCTTAGCTTCTTGGCGAAGAAGGAAGCGAGGAACCGGCGGTGCTGGTGCAGGCAGCGCAGCGGCTTCTGGTGAGGGAAGAGCGGGAGCCTGTGCGAGCTCCTGAATCGCATTGTCGCCGGAGATTCGCCGGGAAGCGGCGGCGGGGAGTTCTCTCTGCTAAATCCGCTCCTCCTTTTTCGTCGGGCGGGACGGGGCGGTCGGTCGGCCGCGAGAGCGAGAGTTCGATCGTTTTATTCGGGTCGGACCCGCCGGCTCCGGATGGGGATAGAGATCGGTTCGTTTCTAGAGCCCGAACCGAACTTCGCTCTGATTCGACTCCGGTCTAAATCAATCGCCCGCCAACCCAAAAAGTTGGAAACCGGACTCAAGCCGGATGGTATGCAATTTTCAGTTTAATATCTAGTTGATTTATTTACCGATTATTTATCTTTTCAATATTATTTATATAATTATCATCCGGAGCATATATTCAAATAAATCATCATCTATATAAGTCCATTATAGCAAAATCTTCTTCCAGAGTTGTCTTCAAATGTGCTACCTAAAAAATTATTATAGATTGTAAGAATCGACCTTTACTCATTTCGAAATAAGATTTGTATGTTTTTTTTTAATTGTAAAATATAATTTAAAATTTTCCCTATAATATTTATTAGATAAAAGTATTTACTGTATACATGTATCCTTGAGATGGTATTAATTTTACGGTCCAAAAAAAAAATTTATGTTACGTTCATGAATTTTTATTTTTATTTGTATAATAATTAACTATTAAGTGCTTTGACAATATAATTTTCTATAAAATTTGACAATATAATTTTAAATTTACTTTTTACAGCTGATAATCCATTAAAATAATATTGCATATACATTAAAATGTTAAACCCTCCATTTTAATTATATTTTCTATGATATTCACGTACTGCAGGTGAACATTTAGTTCTAAAATCGACATGATAATTACTTAATCAGTAACTTGGAGCTCTTATCAAACATATTAATATACAAATTCAATACGCTGCCACTGGCCCACTGCCATTGCCATTGCCGCTGCCGCTGCTTGTTACTCAAGCATCACATGAGAAAATCTAGATAAATTATAGAAAATGAAAGAAAAATAAATAGGAAAAAAAAAAACGAACCGTTTAAAAAGGTTATCTTGCTAAACAAGACGCGGAGCACGAGTTGGCGCGCATTTCTGCACTTCTCGCAGGCGAAGCTGCTGCTGCTGCTGCTTCCTCCATCGCTTTCGTTCGATCGAGAAGCCATGGAGGACGAGGAGAGATCGAGCATGGTGATCGGTCTCATAGAGAACAGAGCAAGGAGGTCAGTCTTCTCCTCCATTCACGCGCCTCTCTCGCTACTCCCGTGCATGCGATGGAGGATCGACGAATCGCAGCCGCCGCTCCGTCGCATGGACGCGCCGGCGACGGCGAGGTCCGCTCGCGGTTTACTGGAAAAACGCATCGTTAGTGTCCGGCGATCGTTCGAACGATGAGGTTAGATCGGAGGAGAATCGAAGCTATTGATTCGGTACTCCACGTCGCTCTCGATGATAATCTCAAATAGAACGTGAAAGGCCTGAAATGATCGTTCGGTAGTGATGACAGGAAGCTGTCGCAAACGCTTTATGTCTATGTTATACGGCAGAAGGTTGGAAGTTCGTTATTCCAAACCGAGCGATGCTTATCTAGGCTTTCGATTATTTGATCAATGGCTGGAGTTGGCGGTATGCGGTTTTGATGATCTCTGTTGATGAATCCTGCGGAGACGTCATGCTTCATGGATTCGACTACATTAAAGACCTCAGATGATTGCGTCGGTGTGATCTTGCCATCATTTCTAATCGTAAGCACTCGCTCTCTGCACAGGTTGGAGTTGCTGCTTTCGATCTGAGATCTGCCGTGCTACATCTCTCGCAGTATATCGAGACTAGTAGTTCATACCAAAACACGAAGACTCTGATGCAGTTTTATGACCCGGTGGTGATTATCATTTCGCCAAATAAGCTTGCACCTGACGGCATGGTTGGAGTTTCTGAACTTGTAAATAGGTTTTATCCTTCAGTCAGGAAGGTATAGTAGCAGATATGGCCTTGCCACTGTATTTCCTTTTTGACTCCACTTTTTGAGAAGATATATTGTGTTGGCTTTTGCAGGTTGTGATGGCACGCGGATGCTTCGACGACACTAAGGTTAAGATCGACATCCTGTCTTGTAAAGTGATACAATAACAGAATGCGGCACTAACGCCGTACATTTGTCGTGGGATTGTTCCCCTACACGTTGATGTTCCAGGGAGCTATGCTGGTTAAGAACTTGGCAGCAAAGGAGCCATCGGCACTTGGTCCGGATTCATACTATAAGCAATATTATCTCTGCCTGGCGGCAGCAGTAGCCACTATTAAATGGTATTCCTAAAGCGAGTGCATTATCTCTATGTTTTTCCAAGAATCTGCTGTGCGTTTGTGCAGTAGATCTAACGAACAGATCTTTCTCACTTATGTAAGAGGTGTAATCTTGATGATCCCCTTGACCATAATCAGATGTACCATCCTGTGAAAGAATTTTTCTCTAATCAAGCCAAGCAGAAGACATCACCAAGTTGGCACTGATAGTTTATTAGTTTGACAGAAGAATGTGTTGAACTGTCATGGATTTGTAAGAGAACTTTATATGGCCCCAGATTTCAGTTTATACCTTCAGAGATTGATGTTCTTGATAGCTGACTGCTTTGTTGTGATAAGATCCAGTGAGACGGTGATCGGTAGATACTTCCCTTCATTATTTAGCTAGTACGACTTATTATTTTTTACCATTTTTTCATTTTTTTTTCTGAAGGACAGATCTAGATGCTACATGCATGTGGCTTTCTTTAGAACCGAATTAAAACAGTCTCAACGTCAAAAGGCAAGACAAATTGATCCAAAAGATCAATTATTATTCTCATTGAGTTCCTTAATAGTTAGAACAATCATGTCAGTATAGCCTCCTTTTAATTGCTTAATCTGACTATAATCAGCTCTTCAACTATGTTATCCTAGGACTTCAGAGTGTAAAGATTTCTACCAGGTAATTTCTTGATAACTGCATTCAAACAAGTCACTTATTCATTGTATTGAGCAGGACTGAAGCAGAGAAAGGCGTGATAATAACCGACCACTCTCTGCCGGTATCTCTTCTCATTATATAGAAAGTTCTATATAGAGTTTGCCATGATGACTAGAAACCATTCTTACAGTAACTCATTAACCCCTAAGATGTCAATTTGTCTTTTAAGTCATCTCTTATCCTCTGCTGTTTTGAGAAATCTGCTTCCATGGTTCAAACTGCTTTTCTTAGTCTGATTCTTGAGTCAAATTTCACTTGAGTATCATTTAGACAGTATCAGTCCTTTGACCATGAATGTACATTTATGAGCACATACTGCTCAACCAACCTCTTTTGACATGCAAATTCCCAAATTTACTTGAGAAACTTGACTTTTTCCAGGTAACTTTTAATGGATCCTTTGATCACATGAACATTGACGCTACTAGGTATTATTCCTCCAGATGATGAATTCATGTTTAGTCTATGTGTGATTTCTTTATTTAGGAAGAATCTCATCTCAAAATTAGCTTGCCAATAAAAAGGCTAGTTTCATACCTTTTCCAACTAATACAGGATTCAAATGACTTTTGCATGGTCACGTTTCATTTCTTTGAATAAGTTCTCTGCTGTGTTTATGTGATGGCAGTGTCCAAAATTTGGAAATTATCGATCCATTCCATTCTTCCCTCTTGGGCACAAGCAACAAAAAGAGAAGCTTGTTTCATATGCTAAAGACAACAAAGACTATTGGAGGGTATGTGTATGACCATATCTGATGCTGCAGATATTGCCCTTAGCAATCACAAAAATCTGAAACTTGGGTGCCTTCTGAGGCTTCATCTTCACTGTGAGAGTGAGGAAGTGATGTAGTTGCAAAGTTTGGCTGATGTTGTGAAATTTGGGAAGTGCATAATTGAAAACATGCAGGAATGTGGGCATTATAAACATGGATGTCACGGATGCATTTCTTTTGTGAAGCTTGTTCCAGAATAGCTCAAACTTTCCACTATTGTAACATTGCAATGAACTTCTATCCAGGACTAGACTTCTCCGGGCCAACCTGCTGCAGCCATTGAAAGATATTGATACTATGAATGCTCGTCTTGACTGCTTGGTCAGTCTTTAATTTTTATTAACACTGGCACTGTCTTCCAGCTGGATAATTGGACAAACTGGCATCTTCAATTGTTAATCTGCATTCATTTCTCTTAAGATGATCTCCTTCTGAATGTTTTATTCTGCATTTTTTACTGTTGTCTCCATAATTTCTTTGTAAAATTTAAATCATATTACTATCTGCATAATGTGCATTGTGTCGTGATCTCTGCAGGATGAACTGATGAGCAATGAGCAGCTGTTTTTTGGACTCTCTCAGGTCCTGCGTAAGTTCCCAAAAGAGACTGGTAAGTGCAAATTTAGTAGCCACAAATTGAACTAGAAAGATAAAAGATAGAACTCGGGGCTTGCAGATAACTTTTTTTTTTTTTTTTTGGTTTGTTTACATGTGGGTCATCTGCTGTCTTCAATCAGATAGGATACTATGTCACTTTTGTTTCAAGCTGAAGAAGGTTACAAGTGGAAGTCTGGGCCTTGATAATGCTAGAAAAAGCCAACTGTTGATATCGAGCATTATTTTGCTTAAAACTGCTTTGGATGCTTTGCCTTTACTCTCCACGGTAATTTAATTTTGTTACCAAGTACTTTTCCATTTTTCAGTGTATGCAAACAATTATATTTTGTTATTGCATGAATCCAGGTTCTAAAAGAAGCCAAAAGTTCTCTCCTGGTGAACATTCACAAATCGGTATGTGAAAACCAGAAGTATGCTGCAATTAGAAAGAGGTAATCGCCATCTGTTGATCATATATTTCTGGTAACGCCTGTAGCTCTCCCTTTCTCAAGAAGACATTCATATTAGCTAGATACATAGGATCCTGATTCACTGTGCTTTGCTTTCGTCTTCATTTTGTGCGTTTACCTCTTTGGACTTCTTGTGTTACTGTCTTTCACATATCTCATTAAGAAGTCCTTTTCAGAATGGTGGAAGTGATCTCACGTTCTCATGTCACTCTGGCTTCATATTTTTAGAAAGAAGCTTAATTCTTTTCAGGATAGGGGAAGTGATCGATGAAGAAGTGCTTCATGCAAGGGTTCCTTTTGTTGCCCGCACACAGCAGTGCTTTGCTGTCAAGACTGGAATAGATGGCTTGCTGGATATTGCAAGGAGATCATTTTGCAACACGAGTGAAGGTTCTCTGTTTTCTACCTACATTCCTCTCTGTCAGTTTCTTTTTTGATGTGCCCTACGTATCTGACAAAGAAGTCCACTGTTGACAGCAATACATAACCTTGCAACTAAGTATCGTGAAGAATTTAAACTGCCAAATCTAAAACTCCCTTTCAACAATAGACAAGGCTTTTACTTCAGTATTCCACAGAAGGATATTCAAGGAAAGCTTCCTAGCAAGTTCATACAGGTTATGTTTATCTCATTATCTTTTCTTGGATACATGTCCTCCAATTTTATCTGAAATCTTTCTCTTCTTGATTTTATCAAATCAGGTCGTGAAGCATGGGAACAACATTCATTGCTCCACCCTTGAACTTGCTTCAGTGAGTAATAACCAAAAGCTTGTACTTGTATTTAACTCTGGAATGGTACTTTTGATAGTGTTTTAGGTGGGGTATTTATTAACCATGCTTAACATGGATACTTATTAATCTCCAAGGACCTAATTACGCATGACTCTAGAAGTACAACGCATTGGAAATAATAAATTCGGCTGAATTGGGTGTTTGACAAGTGCCCTGGGGCACTTGTTACCAAAGTCCTTTTATCAGTATGCTTTTTTGACTTTAGACACTGTGGTTTGCACACTGTGTGGTTTAGCCAATGACTGGCAGTCAAAGCTGTGGCGTGAACACCCTACAGGGAGTGGGGCCACATTAAATGGTAATGCAATAAGGACTGTTGTGCTCACATAAATCGCCACCACAAGTTACAGATTAACATGGAGGAGAAGACACAAAAGATTCTTTAGCGAGATTGATTTCATTACGATATAGTCATCCAATGGAAGAACCCACTGGAGAAAAAATGACATGATTATCTGATAGACCTTAAAAATAGAAGAAATAAAACATATGAAAGAAGTTTGGATATTTTCATATAGAGTCAACGAACGAGCAGCTTTGCAAGTTGGGAGGATGGGGACATGGACAAGCTCAAACTTGGACCTGCGTAATTATACAAGCATGGCGTTCCCAAGATCTCAGCTTTAGCATTTGCATCAAGATGAAAGTATTACTAGCAGATCTAAAAAGTGACTGACGCTACGTATCTAACAGAAACGAATCACCTTAGTTTCTTTCGTTGCAACACAATCAAGTCCTAATTTAAGACATACCAATAGTTTTTTCAAGAGAGATTTGTCTCAATAAATGAATGAGACATACCAGAAGTTATAAGTTGTCCTTCAGCAATCTCTCACAATCATACTTCAACAGGAAATTAAGGAGAATATATGCAAATAAATGGAGATGTCCCTTACGGGAGTATCTTGCGCATCTGAAGTTTGCTAATGTTTTCTAAGAGCCCTCATAGATTGGAGTTGACAATATCCATAATGGATTTTGTTATACTATTAATGTAAATCGATGAATCTGAGAGTCGAGATAACATGCTGGAGAGGGATTCACTTTGAAGTTTGTTACATCATATGCCGGTAAAGATTTAAATCTTGCCTCCAGCAAACGTTCCTCAAGCCTCCAGCAAATGATCCTCAAGCTTATCCTCAAGAACTCTATGATGAGGATATTAAGAAACATCTTAGTGTAAGAAGTTTTTTGTTGATTTGTGACATAGTATGGAATCAATCATTGACTACAAAACCAGTATCATGTACTAAATACAAAGAAATTTTCAATTTGATCACTCTGTGGACATTGAAGGTGTTTCATAATTTGTTCTCGTGTCAGCAGCAAGGTTGATGTCAGTTGCCAATTGCTTTCGCTTTGTTCTTTGCCTTTCTGTTTACTATGCATTAAGTTGCGGAGAATAACTTATTTCTCCTAATGGCATGATCTTGCAGCTGAATGTGCGGAATAAGTCTGCTGCAGCTGAATGCTTCATACGAACGGAAATATGCCTGGAAGGTTTTTAATAGAATCAAGTTATATATTTAATTTTTGTCATAAGCTTCAGATATTTATTGTCAAGAAGCTTTGTTTTCATTGCTATTGTTTCATGTGCTTCTCTCCCTATCTCAACACCACAACAATTTGGTTTTATACCAACTAGTTCTAAATCAAAGTAAATGTGGACCATTTTGATGCTATCGACAGAAACATGATCTGCTTTATCGTCACATTTGGTGGCAAAATTTTTTATTGATCTTTATTTTTTCCACTATCATTTCCATAAGGAATTTGGATTGAATTTAATAAAATGAGTTAGTTAACCTCATGATCATATGGGTTGTGTATCCAGCGCTTACCTTTCTCAAATTATTTCCTCTTGACAATCACACTTTTAAATCTCTATTTTTTACGTTTCATATTGTGAGAATTATCTTGTATAGAGCTGCAGACTTCTGTAAGCCCCTAAGAGTATCTTTATGTTTATGCAGTGCTTTTAGATGCCATACGGGAGAATGTTTCTGTCCTTACGCTACTTGCAGAAGTTTTGTGCCTTTTAGATATGATTGTTAATTCATTTGCCCATAACATATCTACTAAACCTGTTGATCGGTACTCTAGGCCACAATTTACAGGTAACCTCACGCCCTTAATGTAACAACTAGATATATTAATCCGATTGATGCAGCTGGAAAATTCTTGACTGTGGTCGTTTGACTGACAGAAAATGGTCCCCTGGCTGTAGATGCAGGAAGACACCCTATCCTGGAAAGCATACACAATGATTTTGTTGTATGTTAGTTTTCTTGGGAGGCATGACACTTAGTTATTTTTCTTATTTTTACCGTTCTACTCAGGGAATATATGCAAGGTTTTGGTTCCATTATCCTTGTCAAGCTATGCAGAGTTAATTAAACATTATCCGTCTTATCTCTGGGCAGCCTAACAGTATCTTCCTTTCAGAGGCATCAAATATGGTGATTGTCACGGGTCCTAACATGTAAGAAACTCTCAACACAGTACTTCTTCTCTTTCATTCTAAAGGTTTTCCAACCTTTAATTTATAATAGAATGTATTCTCCTGCTGTATTTCGGATCTAGAAGCTGCAGTCATGTCTCTGATAGGGCAAAACTTTGTAGATCACGTCCCCTAGAAATGTGTAAATGCAGATTCAAATTTGCTCTGAGGCATTAGACGGAATTCTAGCCATCTAGGTGCAAAAATCAAAGTAGGTTGGTTCATAAGATCAGATCACTAGTCTTGAATGCCTATAGCCATTGACACTGACAGTTTGTGTTTGTTATTTTTTAGGAGATATCCCTTGCACTATGCATATAAGTTACAAGCCTAGCTCTGTAACTCACACGGTCTTGAGTACCCTTACATGTATCAGTCTGAGGGCTATTCATCAATTTTTGGAAGATGTAGCCCTAATTTGAAGTGCTTTAAGTAACCTCCAGGTATTCTTTCTAAAAGAAAAGGTAAGGGGAATTAATGAGGACTTCAGTCAAGGGAGGATGTCGTATCCTAGAGGAGATGGTCTGACAGGCAATTCTACCAACTCTAGGCATGTAAGGAAATGCCAGCATGAAAGAATGGCCAATTTCTATGCGAACTGACATAAGGATATAAGCATATTGTCGTGATATTTAAGCAACCTTAAAGGAACACGTATAGACCACAAGCCTGTAAACTACAGTTGTGAGTACAAAAGCAGCCATGGGCATCCCTTGCTATCTTCACGTGATTTTGATTTCCTTGGATCCGATTGCTACTCATTTCCTGCTTTAAGATATACAGGGGTCAACCAGGCAAGGTGACTGGATAAAATGTTCAAGATATAATATATCCTTACTTGGAACTTGTTCCGGCACTTGATTTTTCAGGAGTGGGAAGAGTACTTATCTTCAGCAAGTGTGCCTGATTATAATTCTTGCTCAGATTGGTTGCTATGTTCCTGCTCATTTCTCAACTATAAAAGTCGTTGACCGTATATTCACAAGAATGGGTTCAATGGATAATTTGGAATCAAACTCTAGTACGGTATGTTTCAGCTCATTCAGATGATGTCTCTACAATGACAAGAAAATATCAGGCGCTGAGTAAAAAAACCTTCTCTGTAAATGGCTGCTTGTATCCGAAGTAGGTCATATTTCAATCTAGTTTGATCATTTTGCAAGATATGAAAAACTGTCATGCGTGGCTCTAGGGATGGCAATTTTGGATACGACATGATAAACTAAGAGAAACCCAACTTTGACATGATATGAACAAGATTATGAAAGTGAAACGATGGGGCATGTTGACTTGGTCTATTAAAGTGATGCCTACTGCCATTCTGGACATAATTGAAGTTATTTCTATGATGACATGATATGATAAGAAGTGCCAACACAATCACAATCCCAATTGGTTTGAGAAGTGGAATAGAATATATTATTTGATTTACTCATAGAGTATGCAACAGAAAACGTTCTACTAGAACTTGTTTTCAATATTTTCCAGTAGAGTGGCTCCATTTTCAGCAAAACGTGAACTGCTACCCATGTTTGACTAAACTTGTTTTATCCCTGAATTGATTGATGTGGCCTTCAAAAGTTAATTCAAGTCCGTGCCTGCCTAAGAAAGGGGCTGTTGGAACCATTGTCTGGTTATTCGGATGTACTAGATTATCCCATGATATGGCCGTGGGAAGGAAGGATGAATAGACATTTAATGCACGCCACTAGTACCTCACAAAAGGATACAACGGGAAATGTTACAAGTAGCCTATCTGGTTGGCTTTAGTTTCTTATATCCATGTTGCCGGCATATGTTTTCCAGTAAATTAATTTAACATTATAGCTTTCGAAACAACCTCATTTGAATGATCCATGTTAAAGGGAAAGCTAATATTCCATGGAGAAAGGCTGGCTCCTTTACAAATTGTTGCTCGGTCCCCTCATCATGTTAATGATTTCAAAGGCATTTTCAAAAGATAGAGTAAGCATTTTTACTTTGTTATATGCTCTGCTGGAAGAGAAACCAGGACAGAAGGATTGTGCTTTAAAACTTGCTGCAAAAGGAGAAGTGAGATAATATTTTACTCTGTATAATTGTTTGTTATGAAAAATTGCTTTAAAGCCCCAAAAGCTGCTCATTTTACCATCTTAGAATAGAAATCTTTCTTAATTGGAGTGTAAAGCATCATATTCTCAGTAAGTTCTGTTCTTGCAGTTTATGACAGAGATGAAGGAGACTGCTTTTATTATGCAGAATCTCTCTCCAAGGTGATCTCACATTACTGTCAAGATGTGCATTTTGCTGCTCTTTTTTCCCTGATCCATATGATATGTTCAGATGGGATTGTTGATAGGAGTCTTATCATCATGGATGAACTTGGGAGGGCGACATCTTCATCTGATGGATTGGCCATCGCATGGAGCTGCTGTGAGTTTCTCTTATCAGTAAAAGCGTAAGCATCGGAACTTTTCCTTGTAGCTTTTAGGCTAGCGAAGAAGATTTTTCACGGATGTCTACACAGAGTATTCACTTTCTGGGAGCTATTTTCATATCGCAGACTTTTCTTATGCTGTCTCTTCCACCTTTCATGCACATGGCTAGCACGCGTAAGCATCATTTTATGGCAAAAGCACATGGAGATGGGTGACTAGACCTTAATCAGTTGACACCAGTAATTTTTGAATTTACAGTAGAGTTCATGAAAATACTTGTTCAATTTTTTGGCATACGACTAAGAAGCATAAGAGAACCAACTAGTAGGAACTGTGCATCATAGGATGCCAATCGCCTAGTAACCGTTTCTGGATAGTTCCATATAAAATGTCTTAGTTGGGTTGTCTGGAATTAATGAGCCTATAATGCATGCTTTCTCTGAAATTAGACAGATTCTAATTTTTCAGTGATACTTTCTATGTTCTCCTGACACACACACACCAAAAAAGTGGAAAAAAAAAGGAATGACCACAGCTTTTCCGCTGAAACATGTCCTTCATATTTCAGGTATACAATATTTGCGACTCACATGGAGAGCCTGTCGGAATTAGCAACCATCAATCCAAATGTGAAAGTTCTGCATTTTCATGTTGACATAAATAGTAATCGCTTAGATTTCAAGGTGATATTTCAATCGCCTCAAGGCTTGTTTGTTAAGTTTACACTAGATTAACCAACCCCTTCGCCTTTTTCCTGGGCTAGTTTCAACTCAAGGATGGTCCGCGACGTGTACCGCACTATGGCCTTCTGTTAGCAGAGGTGGCAGGGCTACCAAGATCCGTAATTGATACAGCCACAGGCATCACATCAAGGATCACACAGAAGGTTCTTCAACTGATCTTCTTATTCATCATTGGAGCTGATTAGTCTTAATAAAATCTAGCCATTAGGTTTTATCCGCAGGGGCTCGCCAAATCCCCGTGGTTCAGTTTCACTGAATCTTTTCCTTGAATAAATAAAGGTTGCTCTATGCTTTGCCTTATATGTGGTTTGTACTGAATTTTACCTTTGTTTTTTATATCGTACTGAGACTGAAGTAATTATATATAAACAAATTCTTCAGGAACTGAAGAGAATGGAAGTGAACTATGAGCAGTATAATGCTCTCCAGGTGGTGTACCATGTAGCTCAGCGTTTGATATGCCTGAAGTACTCCAGTCAGGATGAGGATTCAATCAGGCAAGCATTGGAAAATCTCAAGGAAAGTTATCTACAGGGAAGAGTATAGATTCTTGGTAAGTCCGGAGACACAGGAATTTCCAGTCGGGCTTGTTCAATTCATAGCATTACCACAGTTATGGAAGTACTAAAGTTGGATATGGTTTGACGCCACAAGAGTTGGGTTGGATTGGTAATCTTAGATGGGTTTCGGAGGAGGACAACTGACCTTGCCCCAACCTTGTCTCAGTATATCTTGATTACGATCTCACACATAATCTTGTCGAATAAATTCATTTTCCTAAACATAACAAATTATGAACCATGACGAGTACCTAAAAGCAAGCTTCACAGCATTTTATTGCTGCACATGACATTACCGAAACACCAAGCTCGGCAGGTGATACTCCATATATAGCCCTGATGCAAAGAGCAGCGTCAGCTTGTTAAAGACCTACTGAAAAACTGAAAACTTCTGCCAATCTTGTGCGAGGAATGTTATTACAGCCTATACACGCTGGATCGATCGAGGATCTCTCCACTCAAAGATGATGTGACAACCTTAGTCGGTCGTCTTTCAACTTGATTATATCAACTAACTTGTTAGATCGCGTGTAAAATGTTGGACAAAACACGAGCATGATGCTAGTTGTTTTTCACAAGATCTTACCTAACTATAGTCTATAAGTCGTCGCAACTTGCCTACGACAGATGTTGAGGTCAAGTGAACGTGATTCCCATGAAGTTTTAACCCAGCATCAGTGGTCTTTGTATTCGAGACTTCACCATACTCCATTTATTCGGCGACTTGTTCATGCGAGTCGAGCAAAGTCTGCTCAAAACAAGCCTCCGACCCACAAGAGGAGGAAAAAATGAAGCTCAGCTCCCGTTTGGGAGACTCATTTCTATTAGGATGAAAGACAATTCCATGGGATGTGAAGCAACCAATTGGTTCGGCTTTGGGGAAATGTCTTTGGCCAAATGCAAATACCTTTGGGGTAAAGAAGTTTTCGGGAATGCTTGAACGTTTGGCAAATTATAATTTAAAGGGCATTGGAAAGTAACTTTGGTGTAAATACCATTTGGTAAACCCAACATTTGCAAAGGGCTTTTATTATTTTTTTAAAAAATAAAAATAAAATCCGATGAAACTTCGTCGCCAATCAACGGCGGGCCAACCATCAGCGACCAAATCTAGCCGCCAACAAGGCTGGCTGAGGTTGCATGAACCAAGATCTCGCCATCGGCAAGGCTGCATGAGGTCGTGCAACCTCAGGTAGCCTGGCCGGCAGCCAGATCTAGGTTCCCTAGATCTCGGGCAACCTTGCCGATGGCCAAATCTAGTCGTCGACGGTTGGGGTATGGGGAAGATGCTCAATCAAAAAAAAAAAAAATAGAGAGAAAGAAGTCAACGGATGAACAGTAGAGGTGGATTCGCATTTCCAAAATGCTAAAAACCCAGACCTCCAAATGCTGAACCAAATACCTAGTATTTTTCCCAATGGGCTTTGGAGGCTCAAAGCCTCTTGGGAATACTGAACCAAACGGGGCGTAAGACAATCACCAACAGCTACAACTCCACAATGCAAATAATGATAAAGGATCGAATCGAGCCCACCGACATTTACGAGGAAAATCCTTTCTATTTAAAAGGTGAAATACCACGAAACAACGGGTCCATCAGTCAACTATCGCTCAAGAGTATAATGAGGTCTAGTCACACTTCGAGCTACAAAGACACGAGTTTTCCCTTCTATAAGCCGAATTATAAAGGAGCCATGTTTTCCTACGTCTCTAGTTGGAGTGGAATTTTTATTCAACAACGCCTCTGATTGGTGGACTACAAACATCAATATTCCCACTTTTGATTCTAGTTATTTTTGCATGTGGGAAACATCTATGACGCTCACGTCCCAGCTGTACCTAGCATTTGTTCTTTATTGTCTTTTTAGCAAATCTCTAATTTTTAATGCATATTTTGGTAATCCATGTTTTTATGTATTCTTATGCATTTTTGGTAATAAGTGTTTGAGAATGATTGTTGCGTATGTATACAATCCTACCTTTATATAATATCTTCAAAAATAATGCGGCTAATATCCCAAAAAAATTCCAAACTGATATATATTTGACAAATTTACATCAAACTAATTTTTTGACCACTAAAAAACTCAAACTAGTACACATTTGACAAATTTACCCCAAACTGATATACTTATGACAAATTTATCCTCTATTAGTTTTGTTTAAATTTTATTATTAAATTACTGAGCTGGATGATATATGATAATTAACTAGCATACCAATTTATAATTTTATTTTCCGTCAGTCACAATTATACTAATTTTATGATTTTTTTGTGGTATTAATTCAATTTAATGGGAGATATATTTGTCACAAATGTATCAACTTTGGATTTTTTGTAATTAAAAAATTTGTTTGGGATAAATTTGTTACAAGTGTGCCAATTTGAAATTTTTATGGTCATTTGAAGTAAACTTGTCACAGATGTACTAGTTTAGGATTTTTATGGTTAAAAAATTAGTTTTACGTAAATTTGTCACAAGTGTATTAATTTGGGATATTATTAATCTAAAATAATATTATTTATAATGAGGTTTTCTAAGAGTTCAACAGTATGTACATATCTCATATTCGACAAAAATAAATGAAAAGATCAATATCATTATGGGCTCAAATTTCACAAACAAATAATTCTGAAATCAGTCTTGAGAAATAATGATATGAAATGATCAAATACTGGACTCATATTGACAAATAGATAATATAACAAGATGTGTAAAAACTCTATCATCAAATAATTTTATCACTAACATAATGGAGAAATAACTTTTGTATCGTTGAACAAGTTTATCTTGCTATACAATCTAAATTCTTCTCTTTTATTTTTTCGATATGAACCATTAGATTCTACAAGTGTCATATAATGAGGAATGTGAAAAAGATATTGCGGTAGTCTCCCTTGGTACAATACATTACAACTTAGTTTCTATAGTTGGCATAGATCGTTTTTACTCCGATGAAAGTTGAAACTACTCTAGATTGAAACGGGTGTCTATAAGAGCCATTCGAGCAAACCATGGATAACCTCTTCCTTCCACGAAAGGATAAACCAAGTCTAACGGCACCAAAGCAAAGATGCATAAATTTCAAATAAGAGTCCAAAATAGAACCATTTTCTCAAAATGATAACCTAGAGTGAACCTTGTCTCAAATAACACCTCAAGCTCCCTCGATCAACTAAATCTTCACCGATCAGCAAATCTATACGCCATGTGCATCTCACATTGAAAGCACGAAAGATGTACATGCAATGCATCTCGTGCATGATGATACTAAAGAACTGAGGAACTGACGAATCTAAAATTGTTAAATCTAGGCTTTACATAATTGAGCTCCATGTATTAAAAGGCTTAATCAACTTGAAAGAGTCACATAAAAAGGGAAGCTTTCATCGAACGATAGAGGATGATGCATTTGTCAAAATCGTGTATTGCTAGGCTTGCCCAATTGAAGAGTATAATAAAGTTAATCGATCTGAAAATATCAATATGTGATCCCACCACACTCTTGAATGATGATGACTTGTCATTTGGGAACCTGATCAAATTTTGAATCACGATAGCAAATGTTTACGAGAAGGAATTTAACGGTTTGAGAATCATGAAACCCAAAATGGAAGTGTGCAATAACATTCTTTCAAGATAATGTGTTGGAAAAACTCTACAAAAGACTTAATACTTGCATTTGGATGGGTTCAAAGGTTTCAAGAAGAACATTCACGAAGTTGTGCACCCAAAGATTTCAAGAACTAAAGTATCTCAACATTCATAGTAGCTTTTCGAACAAGTACATTGCCAATTCAACCAATGACCTCCCTCTTGCTGCTTTATGATTTTAGAGTCTTTATTCCTTGCAAATCTTACTAATTTGGAGAAAATATGACATGGCCCTATTGCACCAAAGTGCTTTAGCAAATTTGTCAAAAAGTGTGATCGATTGAAAAACACATAGTTTCTTTTAGAGATGCAAGGACTTATATAATTTGAAGAGATTTAAGTATGGAATGTGACTCAATGCAAGCCATCGTCACAGATAAAAGAGAAGATAAAGTTATTGCCAATAACATAGTTGAGTTGCCTAATGTACATTGTCTCCGGAGCTGAAATCACATCAAAGATTCTCCAATTCAAGTAACTTTTTTTATAAACTCCCATAGTTAGTCTATCTTATTGATATGACATAAGTTTTCTTAATTCTTAATCTTGCGAACCCTACCTAGATCATACTATTACATGGAAATTTAAATTGAGATAATATTGGTGCTGGCTTGAACATTAATGCATATTGCATTAAACCTTGATTGTCTGTGAATGACGCACTTTGACCGAAGTCCAATCAAATTTTTAGTAAAATTTCGATGACATGGAGTCACACCAACAGTAATATAAAAAATAGTAAATACAAAAAAATGGAGGTTAAAGCACTGTCAAACCCCATTAATAAACCCGTGCATCTCACGTGCATCTTTCGTGCATTTTACGTGAGATGCACAAGCTCATTGGTTGGTGAATTAGGCCGACCTATAAGCTCAATGTCTTATTTGAGACTAAATTAGGCATTTAATGGTCTTATTTGAGACAATTACTTAATTATACCTTGATGGTAAAACTTACCACACTTTCAATTGGATAAATTTGTCACCCTATTTTTTTTTCCAAAGCTATGAATTGATGCCTCATTTCTCTTTTTTTTTTTTTTTAGCACTCAAACAAACAATTATCTACAAATCAAATCGCTCTCTTCTTGGGTTGACACGAAAGAAAAGGTAAGTCTTCTTATCTCACCTTAAATAACAAAACATCCATGCATGTGCAATGCATCTCATGCATAAAATAGTACAAAAAAAATTGGAAAACTAACAAATCTAATATTATTAAATCTAAGCAACTACCACAAGCTTCTCATAATTGATTCTAGTATCCTAAAATGCTTAATCAACTTGGAAAAGTTACATATAAAGGGAAGCTTTGATTGATAGATGAGGAAGGATGGAATACCATCAAAATTGTGTGGTACTAGATTTGTTGAGTTGAGGAGTATGACCCAGCTAATCACTCTAGAAATATCAATATGTGATCTCACCATTGGCACCAGAATGCTTCAGCAAATTGAAAGTTGTGAGTCATAAATTGCGACCGATTGAAAAGCCTTTGGTTTCTTTCAGACATGCATAGACTTGTACACTTGGAAGAGCTTCGTGTGTGGGAATGTGAGTCAATGCAAGGCATTGTCACAGACGATGCAGAGCTACCAATGGCATAATTGAATTGCCCAAGGTACGTCTTCTGAGGATGATAACTTGTCATTTGAGAACTTGATCAAATTTTGGATCATGACAGGAATGTATATGACAAGGATTTTAAAGGTTTGAGAACCATGGAGCCCAAAATGGAAGTGTACAATACATTCTTTCAAGAGAATGTGTTGAGAAATCTCTGCAAAAAATTCAATACTTTTATTTGGATGGTTTAAGAAATTTCAAACAACAGTCACAAGTTGTGCACCCAAAAATTTCAAGAACTAAAGTATTTCGACATTTACAACAACCCCTCAATCAAATATATTGCTAATTCATCCAATGGCCTTTCTCTCATAGCTTTTATGATTTTAAGGTCTTTGGTCCTCAAAAATATTATTAATTTGAAGAATATATGCCATGGCCTTGTTGCACTAGGGTGCTTCAACAAATTGAAAGTCAAGAACGTCAAAAAGTGCAACCAACTGAAAACTTATGGTTTCTTTCAAAGATGCAAGGACTTGTATAGCTTGAATAGATTTAAGTATGGGATGCGACTCAATACGAGCCACTGTCACTAATAAAGCAAGAGAAGATAAGTTGTTGTTGATAACATAGTTGAGTTGCCTAATGTACATAGTGTAAAATTAAGTAAGTTATCAAATATGACAAGCTTTTGCACAAAAGCTGAAATTACACCAATGAGTTTTCTAATTCAGGTAACTTTTTCATTTTCTCTCGATATCAATCTATCTTATTGACATTTTGTAAGTTTTCTTAAGTCTTAATCTTGCGAACGCTATCTAGACCATACTATTATAGGGAAATTTAAGATAACATGATATTGGTGTTGGAAGAACATCAGTGCATATGGCATTAATCCTTGGTTATCTATAAATGATGCACTTTGATCGGAATCCAAATAAATTTTTGGAGAAATGTTGATAATGTAGAGTCAAATCATAGCAAGTAAAAGGTGAAAAATATAAAGAAATGGCTAGAGATGGATGCCAAAGCACCATCGAACCTCATCAACAAAACTATAAGCACCGAGAGCTTATTTACAACTAGGTTGGCCACTTCATGTCCTTATTTCAAACAATGTCCACTCTGAACCATCTTTTGAGAAAATGATTTCACTTCAAACCTGTATTTGAAATTTTCCATTCACTAACTATACCTTAAGAGCTAAACTTATCATACTTTCAATCAAACAAATTTGTGACCCCATTTTCTTCCCCAAAAAAAAAAAAATATGAATTGATGCTTCCTTTCTCTTTTTTTAGCAATCAAACTAATAGTGATTTGCACAATGAATAGCTCTTTCATTGTGTTGACGTGAAAAAAAAATGTAAGCTTTTTTATCTCACATTAGATGCATGAAACATGCACATAAGATGCACGTGCAATGCATCTCATGCGTAATAATACTAAAGAAATCGAGCAACTGACAAATCTAAGCAACTCCCACAAGCTTAAGATAATCAAGACTAATGTCCTAAAAGGCTTAATCAACTTGGAAGCATTACAAATAAAGGGAAGCCATGGAGGAGAATGAGATACGGCCGAAATTGTGTAATGTTGGGTGTGCTGAGTTGAAGACTATGACAAAATTAACCATTCTAAAAATATCAATATGTGATCCCACCATACTTTTTGGAGGATGATGACTTGTCATTTGGGTACTTAATCAAATTTTGAATCATAATTGGAAATGTATAAAAAGGGGGATTTAAAGGTTTGAGAACATGGAACTAAAATTGGAAGTGTGCAATAATATGCATTAGAAGTGTGCAATAATATGCTTTCAAGATAATGGGTTAAGAGAACTTTGCATAAAACTCAATACATTTGGATAGGTTGAGAGATTTCAAGAAAAACACTCATAAGTTACGCACCCGAGAATTTCAAGAATTGAAGCATCAAATGACCTCCCTCTGACTACTTCTATTATTTTTAGAGTTTTTGTTGCTAAAAAATCTTATTAATTTGGATAAGATATGTCGTGGCCCTATCACACTAGAGTGCTTCAATAAATTGAAAGTCGTGAGTATGAAAATATGCAATCAATTGAAAACCTATGATTTCTTTCATAAATGCAAGGATTTGTATAGCTTGAAGAGACTTAAGTAAGGAAATGCCGCTCAATGGGAACCATTGTTCACAGATAAAATAGGAGAAGATAAACTCATGCCAATGACGTTGCTAATCTATTTAATGTGGGGAAAATAACACTTAAAGTGTCAAAACTTGGCACAAAATGATACTTAAGTATCAAAAGTTATGAAAGCGACATTTAAGTGCCAAAATCGAAGCAAAATGGATCAGTTAAATGCAAACAACGAGAAAATCCAACCAAAATACCGATGTAGCGATTTTTCGGCAAGATAAATACAAAACAACGTCGTTTTGCTACTAACATGAGTTGCTAATTAATATCAATATTAATTAAATTAAATTTAAAAATAAATTCATATTTATATTTAAAAATAAAAGTGTGATGGAGATCGCAAGCGGCAAGGACTCCCGCCATCATCGAGAAAGGCTGATAAAGATGGGGGGAGGTCAGCCGGGGTTGTCGAGCCCTAGCCAAGGGCCAGCAACCCTTGCCAATCGGCAGCAAGCGAGGGCCTGTGAGCCCTTGCCCGCATCTAGGACAAGGATCTTGACCTTCCACCAGATCCGAGTGAGAGTCGTCAGCCCTCGCTCGGCCTAGCCAAGGGCCGTCGCTCTCTGTCGCCCTAGCCATTAATGGCCCTTGGCTATCCGGGCGAGGGCTCGCCAACCTTAACCGCCAGTTGGTAGGGATTGTTGGTTTATAAAATTTATAAATATAAATGTTTAATTTAATTAATAGTTATATTAAAATTCAAAAAATGCTAAAAGAACGTCGTTTTGGTTCTTCGTCATTGACTTAGCTCTCCTACATGTCATGTAGGCGAGTTATACTATTAAAAAATTGCCACGTAAGATTTTCGGCCACCTTCGCCAAACTTGGCATTCAAGTGTCTCATTTTTTAAAAAAAAGTAGTATTTAAATGTCACTTTTGTAATTTTTGACACTTAATGTCTCTCATACCAAATTTTGGCACTTCAATCGTCCGACACTTGTTTAATATATGCAGCCTGAAATTGAATAGATTACCAAATATGCCAAAGCTAAAATCACATCAGAGAGTTCTCAAATTCAAATAACATTTTTATTTTCTCTCAATGTCAATTATCTTATTGACATATATTTTTTTTTCCTTTTCTTAATATTGCAAAGGCTAAATAGATCATATTATTGCAAGGAAAAGTAGGGTAAGATGATATTGTTGTTGGGTGAAGATTTCTACATATTGCATTAAATCTTTTAATTTGTAAATGACAAACTTTGATCGGAATCCAATTATCAGTGAAATGCTGATGATGTAGAGCTACACCACTAGTAATGTAAAAGATAAAAAATACAATGAAATGGAGAGATGTGGAGGTTGAAGCACCGCCCGTGCATCTTCCATGTAGGGACGTGCACAAGAGAAATGCTATACCCACTCGGACCCATGATATCTTTTGAATTATCACTGGTTAGCTTTCAATTGGCCTTTCAATTTGGGATGGATTGGTGTGATACCTATGTCTAGGACATCAAAGTCTCAAACTCTTTTAAATATGGAAGTATCTAGCCTTGCAAGATAATCCCTCAAGCCAAGTGGAGGATGCATGAGGAGTCTGATGATTTTTCTATTCTCCAAATCGTACATATGATTTTCATTGACTACGGCTTTCTATAGAATTCAATATATATCCATGAGATACGATGGAAGCAACTACGGGAGCAAGGCATTTTCCAATGGATGATAGGTGTATGTATAATTGAGACAAATCTCTAATTCATGCTTGGTAATCTTTAAGGACAGGTTGACTAGCAAAATGAAGGCCAAGTAAGAGGTTTTCTAAGCAGCTGATCAAGACTCGTGCTATTTTTTTTTTCCTTTTTGCCAAAAGTGCAGCTTCCTTTAACGACAGACGTGAATATTTTAAGGCATGCTGGTGGTTTGTTCCTAAGTCGGATTTCTATGTATATTTATAAAACATAATTAGTGGGTTTCCCCGTATAACCTTATGTGCCTTGTTCCTGTCTTAAGTGAACTTCTAAATATTGCAGAAAGTACAGCTTGTCCGTTTCATATGAAGATGATGACTTCAAATTAATGTGAATTTGATAAATGGGTCGCGGCTTCTGCTTTAGAACTGCAAGTTGCCATCTGAATGGAACGGAATTGAACTTGGAACCAAATTAAGGGACGCACCATGTCAATGCTTAAAATAATCCGAAACGCCTACCTCGACATTTACTAAATCGTTAAGTCTTGTGCCATGCTAAAATCGGACTAGACTCTTGAAGCTTAACATAACCAAGTGTTGCTTTGGAGAGATGGGTATTTCCTAATCGGTGACATTAAACTAGCTTCTGAGAGTTACAGAATAGACCATGCTTCCTGGGAATTCGATTTGAAATTGCTAAGCAAGTCGCACTTTCTTTTTTTCCTTTCTTCGTTTAGCCAACCATCGCAAGTTTCGGACAGAAACAATCCGGAGATGGTTGATGTGACGTCTGCATCTTCTTACCTTCTGGCATCTAATTTTACCAATCACTGAGATGCTACTTATTTAATTGTCTGCAATCCTAGAAACGATTGATTGAAGTCATACATCAGAAGGTAAGGGATGATGAATATTATAAGTAGCTTAAAACGCACTAATTAATCGATCAATGATAGTTGCAGCGGAAAGAGATTTTCTCACATGCAAATTGTGAGAACGAGAAGCAACCCTTATCCATAAATTTGACAACGGAACATGGAGAAGACTCGGAAGAGTACAATTTGTCACGATTCTTATTGTTATAGAATCGAGAATTAAGAAATACATATCAAATATCCACAAGCTCATCAAAACATGAATTGGGCATTGAAACAGGATTCAATCCACAAAACTGTTGTCAATATAACATAGCCGCAACATCTCCCAATTTGGAGCATTTCCGCGCTCTCGCTCGCTTGAACATCAACATTTTCCACTGCACTGGTTGTGTCTCTCCCTCAACCCCTGCAAAGAACCAAACCACGCCGCCTCTGCCACAGATGGATTCCATGTCGCCCTGAAGTCAACTTCTTCCACTGCGGTGGTGGTCTCTATCTCTTGACCCCCGGGAGTGCCGACCCTCGTCCTCCCTCTCAGCCATCGGCGGCGGAGGAGGCGAGGGCTCGTACCTCGAAGGCTTCCTCTTAAAGTGCCTCTCGTCATCACTCGACTCATAGTCCACAGTACTGCTGCTCTTCCTCGCTCCAGCAGTAGAAACAGAAGTGGCCTTTACAGTGGAAGATGACCTCTGATCATCATAATACCCATTAGAGGAAGAAGAGACCTTGTGATGGGCCGTTGGAGGCTCGGAGGATGATGAGAGTTTTCTCTTCTTGGAGAGTTCTAACTCAGGGAAGCTGATGCGAGAGAAGACACTTGCTTTTTGTTTCCGGTCCGCGGCTGCCGCCGCTGCCGCTGCTGCTGCAGCTGTTGAAATTGAGGATGATGGTGTGGGCTTGGTTGTGGTGTTGGCCTCTGAGGAGGGTCTCTTGGAGGAGCGCTGGTGGTAACGATGGTCCTGGGAGTCCTGGGTATGGTCGTGTTCAAAGTCACGGTCTCTGTGGTGCTCCGAAGACTTTCTCTTGGCTGGACGTGGTGGTGGCGGTGGCGGTGCTTCAATGTCATCGGGGGACCGTTCAGATGAAGATCGACGTCGGCGATGGTGATGCTCAGCAGCCGATGTCTGCGGGTGAATGGATGCTTTCTGCAACGGTAGAGACATAGAAAACTCTGATTAAACAACATTCCACCATTCTTGAGGACTACGAGATGAACATACTCAGGCTCAAAAAGACGTATTCCTTTCTTTCCTTTCTCAGCAAGCTTGTTCTCATTTCAGATTTCTAATTGTTGACTAGGTTAAAACTAACGCCATGCACAGGGTTCATCTTTTCAAGAAGATAAAACAAACAAGTAGGACTAATTTTCCAATGTGAAGGTTACGAAAACAAGCCAGCACAACCAATTCTCAGCTGTTGTTTCCACTCTCATTCCTTTCAAGATGGAAAACAAAAGTAAGGGAGAAAATATTATCCAATCAGTATTATGCGACATTACTGATCATAGATGTCCTAAATGAAATTCAAATGCAGATTAACCCAGTCCAACATGATTTTTCTTTTTGCCAAATTTAAAAGTGGGCGTTGCAGGTTGCAGCCACTTCCCCCTAAATAACAGAGAAGGGATAGAATAACATGATGCCAAAAAGCCAAAGCAAGGCCCACCAAACTTGAGCCAAACCATCCAATGAATTAGAAACAATAGATACAATTTTAGCACAACAAACTTCAAATAGCCGTGGATCAACAAATCCAGTTAAAAAGTAATCGATTACCGACTCATATCTGTGTTTTCCCCCCTCAAACACTTGTTCTTATTCTGAGGTGCCTTGTGAACTTAGGAACACAAAGTGAAGAAGCACATCACACATCAGTCTAACCAGTCATTGAAATGTGCACCATTTAATTTTAGGCACATAAAAAGGTCCCTTGATCCTCATAGAGGCAAGAAGAAACCCACAAAGTGCCAAGAAGGCAGCAAATAGTAAAGTACAAGCTGGTTAATGCACATGATAAAGAAATAGGACAAGAAAAGAAACATACAGGTTTCGATTTTATCGAAGAAACATCGCCAGCACTACTGCTCATGGCTCTACTATATTCCCTGTCTCTGGACATCTCCCGGCTGTGGCAAGATTATGAAACACGTCAAATTCCAATCATGTGACAGATAGCCACAATTTTCTTTTTCAACATAAATGGCTAGATAGATAAATATGCAACTATATAATGTTGGTAGCTCAAAGGAAACTTATAACTGTTAAAACGGAATATGAACTTTTGTATCCATTACTTCATTAGCTTTCATCAAACGATGTTGAACTTTCTTCAAAATACGCTCTGATGTTAACAATAACCAAAGCTAACATTAAGTACAGGAAGAAAAGAGAAAGCAATTCAAGTAATTCTATCTATTTACTCGAAATTCAGTTAAACATTTGAAGCCCCCATTCTATGTTTTCATCTCCAATTACTAAGAATTGCTTCACACCATACAGATTTCCATCTAATCATGTGACAAGCAACGTCTGGGAATGGAGGAGAGTGAATTCAAGATCCAGCAATGGATAAACGATTCGAATTTTTTTATAGAAAGATGATCGTTATCATAAAATGAGCAAATCATTCTCAATAACGAGAACTTGAGCACTGCATCAAAAGAAGAAGATGCATTACCTTTCTCCTCGCCTCTCGTTCTCACGTTTCCTCCTTAAGTCAGCTTTTCGAGCCTCAAACTCTTCTCTGCTCATAATAGGAGGGGGAGCATTCATACCAACACCAAAAGCGAGATCCCTAAAGCAAAAGAATCATCAGATATATAGGCTCAACTTTATTAAGAAGAGGGGGAGCATGCATGCAAAAAGGATCCGGCAGCACAACCGAATCCTTGAGAGAGAGAGAGAGAGAGAGAGAGATATACCTGTGTGGTGGCACAACAGGCATCATGTAGCCAGGCGCACCAAAAGGATCCTGAGGCATGACTCCTGCAAATGGCATGTCTAAAGGCCCCATTCCATATCCCATATACGGCATCCCACCACCATAAGGGGCCATGAATGCATCCATTCCAGGCTGCATCCCATTCCAATATGGGGGATAAGTAGAAGCATTCAGAGACATCATGTAGTTTTCAGCAGCCATGTCTTGGGCATTTCTCCACTGCATGTCTGCAACTGAAAAATGAAAATGTATGAGCCTTAAGATTACGTCCAAGTAATAAGGTACAACCCCTTCAATTAAAAAAATAGTTTAATCAGCAATGCGAACAGCTTAAGACAGACCATTGGCAGGCATGCGAACTTTCTTCTTCTTTTTCTTTTTCCCTGCAAGAGGAGGATAAAAGAATCATGAGAGCAGTGTTATGAAACGCTTCGCTTCACACACAGGAAGAAAGACTTTTCACAGAAAAGCCTTTTCTTGAAGCAAAAATTCATCCATTTAATCTCCAAAGGAATAGAGCATATTGGGGGCAAAAAAAAAATCTAAGTGGTTTCAAGTTAATCTCCACAAATATTGCAAGCTAAGCTCAAAATTCAATCTTTTCCAGAGCCAAGTTCAACTCCAATTAGTTGAGGGCGTTGGCAACCAAGCAAGTGCAAATATCAAGTTGTTATCCAGAAAAATAGCATAAAATGAAATTGCAGATTCATTTGAAGCAAAATGAGCCTCAAATAGTCTCCATATAATCAAAACATTAGTTGCACCAATCACCTGCTTCACTAGAGGCCACCTTCTGCTGCACCTCTTCCTCAGCTTGAGGAGCACTACTCTGTGAAGGAGGCTCCCTCACGCTAAATGAATCATGAGTAGCTTCAGATACATCAGCTACTTTGACAGCCTTTGCTCTCTCTGAGGTTTCCTGGGGAGCAGTAACAGTTTGAACCTGCTGTGTGTTGTCCATCTTTGGAGATACTTCAATCCGTGGCTGATTCTGCTCTCCCTTCGATGCTGAAGACATGGTAGGCGATGGCATTTTAGGCTGGGGATCTCGAGCGGACTCCATATCTAGCAAAGAAGCTCATAATTTGGTCTCAGACAGATCATCAAATCAAGCACGATACTGTACTAATCACAATAGTGTTACAAACCTTGAACCTGAAAAGTGCTTCCAGCATTCTCAGCACTACTGTTACCAGACTCCATAATACGGTTTATTGTATCACGGAGAGTCTTATTTGGTAAAAGATCGTCCGCTAATATGTTAGAGGCTCCACAAACACACATTGACCTTGAAATTATGTAATCCCTAATACCTGCATAGAATTAGAAAGGTGAGTTTGCAATTAGGTTTTGAATGAAAAGAAAAAAACTCAAACTCATCTGGAAACAAGACACTAGACCCTAAAAGACCCCCAAAAGAAATGGAAAGCATCAATGAAACTCAAGCCAAATTAGTGAAACAGCAGGAACATCACACCCCAAAGATCTAAGTCCTACTCATATATAACACCTAGAGACTAAGAAAGCTTGGAAAAGCCACAAAAAGGATTGATACTTACATTTATCACAAAAGCTCTTAAAGCAACATTTGCTCGTCAATACAGCATCCTTCATCACTTCCTTGCACAATGGACAGTGAAGTTCAGGTGGGAGATCACCAATAGAACGTGTGGATGGTAATCCCTCGATTTCTTTCTCAAATGCAGCCCTGCTTAGAAAGATTATCATATTATTTTGTTACAAGTATGCTCCAAACAATTAAAATGACAACTGCGATTGATGATATCTCACTCATTTGGCTTCAGAATAGCAACAGCCCCACTTGGTAATGCATACGAGCCATCTGGGTTCGCCATCAACATTGACTTAGGGATGCCAGTCGGTGGCTTAACTCTTTTGATGTCATAATTTGGATCGCCATTTGTAGGGCAGTGCTGAATATAGTGACCTTTTGCCCACAAAAAGAACAAACATATTCAGGGCAAGTTAATGACCAATCTTCTTGATTCCGTGCGCACAAAGACCAATGCACCAGTCATACACAAACATGGGAAATCAACATACCAGGAACATTGCATCGATGGCACACGTAGCCCTGTGGAGGTGTTTTACGCTCCAAACCTACATTATTCAAGACAGATACACAATCCTGATAAGCCACCATGTCCACACGACAAGCAGAGAGGGCTACACACAGTCATGAACATCTTCTCCATTTATATAAACCCAAAGTTTCAAGACCAAATGGAAAGAAAATTACCAAAACCACGTCCACCCATTCGTCCACCCATTCCCCTTCCAAAACCTCTTCCAGGGCCAAAACCATCGGCACCTTGACTGCACATCACATTCAATGCCACAACTAAGATTAACTTGAAATAACTTTGCCCATTAGCCAAGAACCCAATTGCTTAAAGCCCATAAAAAATAATAAAATAATAAAAATAAAAATAAAAACAGAAGGCATCTCACCGCTGCCAGTCTAGGGCTGGAGTATTTATCAAGGCCTTAATCTTGTTCTCTTCGTCAGCTCTGTTTGTTGGTGTAATTTCTGGAATCGGATTGCTAGATTGGACTGGAAGCACTTCAGGAATTGCATACAGATCATTTCCAAACTCATCCCATTCAGAATCTTCCAGATGCTGTAAAGTTGTACAATGGAAATGATAATGGGAACATGCTATGGTTATCCATGCAAGCTAAGAAATAACTGAGGCCATAGCCACAAAGAAGAGAGCTTACACTTTTTACAGCAGATGAATCAGCACCTATAAAGCTACTGTTCTGAGCCTGAACATCCTCTGCATTATTTTCCACTTTTGGCCTGCATAATGAAACTCCAACCAGCCTCAGAACTTGTCCCCGAATTCGAATGCAATATCTTGATATTACAGTTATTGATTTAGGAAAAAGTAACAGGAGCCTCCAAAACACTAAGCTAAATTATCTTATTGCTTTTCTCTTACTTTTTTTTCTTTTAAACTGAGAGGGATGGATGTAGCATGTGCTGTGTGTGCATTGAAAAAAAAAAGAAAGACATTATTCGAGAGTTTAAGAGTTCGAAGCAGTACTCTTGTTCAGTGACAATGGGCATTCGAGGCCGTCCAGGAACCCGACGAATTAATACAGATGTATTTTTTGGAATCAACATAGCTTCATCTTGATACTCTGAAATTTGAAAATGGTGACAAATGTCTATAAAAATTGCAGATGCCATAATCCATACAATGAAGATAAACTGCCGAATAAAAATCCCAAGACAAACACCCTCACAGAGCACCCTCACATATGACCTAACCACCCCACAGCCAGCCTCAAACAGTAATCAGGTCAGCCACTAAAAGCTACTCCACAGAGCTCTTTTCCACTCAAATATCAAATTAGGCGATATGGACCATGGAGAAAGCACCCTCCTCCTCCCACAGCCAGCCTTAACTAATCATCAGGTCAGCCACTAAAAGCTCCTCCACAGAGCTCTTTTCCCCTCAACTATCAAATTAGGTGATGTTAATCATGAAGAATGTACCCTCCTCCTCCCCTCCTCCCCCTCCCCTTCTCCCCTCAAATATCAAATTATACCACTGCACTTGCTAGCACTCACTACAGAAACACTACCAATCGGTTCATTTGATAAAAAGCCTCAGGATCAGCAGGTATTGCTACTCAGGCCAAGATCCAGGACCCATAAGGTCATGAAAACCTCACTCACAATCGTCTCAACATCAACAAGTTCAGCATAAACAACACCAATGCTAGACTCAAAAGGCCACACAAACAGCACCCCACCAAACAGCTCTCCAAACTTAATAGCCTTAATTGTTAAAAATTGTTTATTGATTCATGAAGCAAGAAACCAACCTTCATTAGTTTGAGCGTTAGTTACCACAAGGTCGAAATCAGTGCCCCTGCCCAAGTGCTTTGATTCGAAAATTTTTTCTTTCAAAACACCAACGGATATAAATGGACCGTCCATAGGAATTGAATCGAAATCTCTTGCACTCTTAAATTTATAATACACCGCCATAGAAGTATCTTTTTTGTTCTTTCCTTCCTTCTGAATGAATCAAAATATGCACAAGAACGAAAAATCGCCCCGCAAGAACGATGATAAAAGGCCTCCAAAAAAAAGCAGGGCCAAATAATTCAACTATAGATTCAAACGACAGTACAGAATTCTAACAACACTCAATGATTTTTCTTCCTCCTCTCTCCTCTTCAAGGGGAAACAAACAAAGACCGAACCAATCGGGTGCTCCTACAGCTTCTCCTGCGCGCCAATCCTCGAGAATCCGGCCTCGAGCTCGACAGACATCGAAACTCCGATCTCCGCGACGACGATCGGGGACGATATATCAAGCGCCCCAGCTTCCTCCGAATCTCAGCCCGATCCGATCAATACTCCATAGATCTCCGCTGAATCCGCCAAAGCCCCCCTCCTTCCGGCCGCGATCGAGAATTCGAAGATCTTCACGCGCACGGATAGGGCCTCGATTCCCTTGGCACGAGCCACGCGGGGCGGCGAGATCCGAGAGCCTCCGATCGGCGGCGTCGGCGCTGCTCTTCGACGGCGTCCCGGCGCGATTTGCGACGATGGGGAATCGAGCAGAGCTGCTTCGCCGATTCGCGATTGGATTGAGAGATGAAAATCTAGGGTTTCGAACGCGCCAGATGATGAGCCGATAAGAGAGAGAGAGAGAGAAGAGAAAACTAGGCAATGCGAAACCGTGGACGTTTCGAGCACGCGCACGATTGCTCCCCCTTTCAGCCTAATAAAGCGCCCGGTCTAGCGTGAAATTACGATCGTACCCCTGGCCCAACCTTGGTGGACGGATGGGCCTCAGAATTCTATTTGGGTATTTAAAATCGGAGGCCCAAGCCCATATCGAGGCCCAGAGGACGAATCTCGTTCGTCCGTTTGAGGATTGCCAAGAGATGCAATAGCTTCTTTTTCTTTGTCTTTTTTGTTTGTTCGAAATGAACCTCGATATTATTTAAGCTCAAGAGTTCTTAAACAAAAAGCCCGACACTAGGGCGTCCAAACGGAGCAAGTCCGATGGAGATTATGGTGGACGGGCTAACCAAAAAAATGAAAAGTTTGCGAAACGGAAACGATGGGCCAAGGAAATGTGGGCAAATTGGTCCAAAAGGAGCCGGGCCACTTCTATTCAGATTTCCAGCTCCCGCCGTAGACGCAATAGCATTACAACATGCACTCCGTTGGAATGTTCTCGTCATTAGGAAATAACACAAAAGCGGGAAAACAGATTATTAAACAATTTATTGCCCGAAAAATCGAGTTTCCAATCCAAGACGTGAAATTCGTCAACTGGTGTTGGCTTTGGATCATTAATATTCATAATACGTCATGGTCAGAAATTCAGAATTCACAATAACTTATCTTGTATTTGATTTGCCTTGTCATATTATCTCATATTGTGACACGAAACACCACTGTACACAACAAAAAGGGATGTGAACAGGGTCGACTTAGCTCGGTTTGCGCAAAAGCTTAGAAATAAGTTGGAAATATGAAGTAAGTCGACCCATCCCACAGTTACACTTGGATTGAATTTGATTTCATTTGTTATTTATTTTTCTTTCTCTGCTCATTAATATGTTTTGCATATATAAACGAAATGTATTATTAGAGAAGCCTTTTTAGATTATGTAAAACAACAGTTAAATTACAGTTCAGTTTGATTGGAGCCAACCAACTTTATGCTCTAACGAAAGTGAAACCCTATTCCTCGTTCCAAATGAACCTATTCTTTTTTTTAAGTCGGACAAATGAACCTAAATTAGCCCGAGTTTTTTCACTCAATTATTCAATTCAAGTTTTTGATACTGACAATTTTTTGGATATTAAACCCCTACCTTTATTTTGGACCAAATTGGGTAAATCCTAACTCGCAGTCCTTTCTACCCACCTCCATTTTCCATCATTAATTACCTAACAACAACTATATGCGCACTAGAAAAAATAAATAGGCAAAGGAAAAATAAAAGTAATGGGAAATGTCAAAATGGTGCAAAACTTCATGGAAGTAGTAATAATTATAATGAGATGAAGTGATAAAACGTTGAGAAGAGACATGATTGAAATTAATCGAGTGGCCATAAAATTATTAATCAAGCTCTTTTGCTACAATTATGTTTTCCTAATTCGATAATTAGATTTGCAATGGTATTATGTTTATTAGCATGCATAACTCTGTGTTTTTGTCATTTTTACCATTTCCAGTTCACAAATAATTGAGAAATCATTTTAATTCTTAATAGTAATGTATCTTTGACATCATATCTTGTAAAGAGAGAATGACATAAATGGTTCCCCATATAATTCAGGAACTTAATTGAATATAGACTAAGAGCCTGCACATCATATTCAATAAATTAAAATTTTAATGATGATATTTTATTTTGAATTAAAATTTAAGGGTCACTGTTGACACCTAAATTTTAGCGACTCATTTAGTCATTTATCGCCTTAAAAAATTAGGGATTAATTTTATCCCTTAAAAAATATATTAATTACATAGCATATAGATTTAGGTGCATTTGTTTTCAATTTGCATTTTTTTTTTTGCATTTTTGGACCGGTGGCGGATGAGTTCGAATTAAGATGGATCGGCCCACGAAGCGAGCGAGTTGGCCCAAGCTCCTTTTTTTTTTTTTTAATAATTAAAAATTATCTCGTGGGAATATAATATTTTAAAATTTTTCCGAGATATGAATCTTTTTTTGGATAGGGCGAGAGGGTAAAAGAATATTGCGATTTGGTTTTGAAAGATTTGGATTTAGAGAAAAATTTCATCTTAATCTCGAATCCTTATCAGTATGGGATGAATTTTGTGAAAAAGTTGCGGATTTGGATTCGAATAAGAAATTAAAATCCTTGTCCTTCACCTATAAAAGGTGGTATGCGGTGGCTTTTTGAAGGGGGTTCTTTTCGTCGAAAGGAAAAAAAAGAAGGGAAAAGTAAAAGAAAAGGCAGAGAGAGAATACAGAGACAGAAGGAGAGGGATTTGACCCCTACTGTTCATCATCTCTCCAAGCTCGCTGCCCACTAGGGGTGATCGGTTCCCGGTCCGATCCGGTTCCACCCAAGAACCGGGAACCGGACCGGGAGGACCGGTTCCCACTTTTCTGGACCATGGACCGGACCGGCTGGTCTTGGAACCGAGAACCGGACCGACCAACCAGTCCGGTCCGGTCCGGTCCGGTTCCAATGAACCATCACTTGTTTCATTTCATAAACCTCATAGGATTGCCCCCGAATCAATGAATCAATTGGCAATTAAAATTTTCACAACTTGTGGAGAAAGAGAAAATGTACCAATTTTGACGATGGAAAGGCATTTGAGTGTTGAGCAAGGCCAAAGGCAAGGTTGTGAGAGGGGAAGGTGTCGACGTCAAGGCTTAAGCAACTTGATCGAAGCTAGGCATGAGGCGAGGCTGCGACTTACTGCTACATGCTTCGCATGACCTATTAACAGACCCATTTAGAGACTAAACAACCAAGCAAACTCCAATGAGACCGCCATACCTATATCAAGTGAGATCATACTGAAACAAACGCTACAAAAAGACAGCGATCTAAAACCGACGAAAGTGAAGCCGAGAAACGCACCTATGTCAGTCAGGAGGCAAACGTCACTCCAAAGAGCAGGAATGCACAGATCTCGGGCAAAGCATAAGAGGAAGAGAGCCAAGCGTAAATGCGCAGATCTCAGGCGAAGCAAAGGAGGAAGAGAGCCAAGCGTTAGAGCGAGCGAGGCGTCAAGGCGAGGCACTCGCCAAGCATTAGAGCGAGCGAGGCGTCGGGGCGAGGAGCTCGAAGAAGGAAGAGAGCCGAGTGTCCGAGCAAGCGCGGTATGAGGCGAGACCTCGCGGATAGGCACTCGGAGGAGGAAGAGAGCCGAGCGTCAGAGCGAGCGAGGAGTGAAGCGAGGCATCGGGGCAAGGCGCTCGGAGGAGGGAGAGAGCCGAGCATCCGAGGGAGGGAGGTGTGAGGCGAGACATTGCGGCGAGGCACTCGGAGGAGGAAGAGAGCTAAGCGTCCGAGGGAGCGAGGTGTGAGGCGAGACGTTGCGACGAGGCACTCGGAGGAAGAGAGCCGAGCATCGGCACGAGTGAGGCATGAGGTGAGGCGTTGGGGGCGAGGCGTCAAGTGAGCAAGAGGGGAGGGGTTACGGTTTTGAGAGGGAAAGGCAAAGTGAGAATTGCCGCCGAATTGGATTGCAAAATTTGGGAAAATGGAAGTTGATGTGATGGCTACTGTAGATTAGAGTAGAAACTAAATAAAAGAAAGAGAGGGGTTAGGCTTACGAGAGGGAAAGGGAAAGTGAGAGTTGCAAAATTTGGAAAAGAAAATATGATGTGATGGTTACTGTAGATAGGTTCAGAAACTAAAAAAGGGGGAGGGATTAGCTTAAGAGTTACAAGAGGAAAAAATGAATATGGTGATGGGTACTGCAGATTAGTTTAGAAACTAAAAACAAATAAATATATATAAATGGTCGGTCCGATCCGGTCAGTCCGGTCGGTCCGGTTCCGACCCCGAAACCGGGAACCGGACCAACCGGTCACCGGTTCCAAAAATAGGAACCTAAGACCGGACCGAGACCCTCTAGAACCGCCCGAAACCGACCGGTCCGGCCGGTTCCCGGTTCGAGCGGTTTCCGTTGCACACCCCTACTGCACACGCTATGCTCCATCCCCGACGCCTATTGCTGCTCCATCCACGACCGCCCGATGCTCCTCCACTGCTGTTCCGTCAGTTTCACTACGACATCCGGCCCCGCCGTCGACGCACGTAGCCGCTCCCTTGCCGGTCCGTCTCCCTTGCACGACCCACTGTCGAGATCTGCCATCCTGCCCCACCGCACTTCCGTCCGTGAACACCCTCACTACACCAGCCGGTCCCGCGGCGACGCCAAGCCCCGCGACCTACTTCGACCGCAACCTCCGGCCCGCTGAAGCTCGTCGCGACACACCGCTCCGCCCCACTGAGCATCGCCCATCGCCCAAGAGCCGAGGACCCACTAACGCGCTCACGCCATTCGACGCTACCGCCGAATCCCTGTGCCCTGCTGCCCGGAACTTTTGCCGACGTCGATCCGCCCAACGCTGGTCCTGCTCGATCCGCGACTCCCGCACCCGGAGCCCCTACCGTACCCGATCTCGCCATCTGCTCCTCTCCCTCTGCTGCTCGAATCTCTACGAGCAGCAGATTGGCGACTCGACGACTAGGTGCCCCGTCCGTGACGCCCAGTAGCCGCGCTCCTATGCTGCAGCCGCCCTTGCCGAATCCCCTTTGCCGGACTGATCAGCCGACTCCCCTCGGAGATTCACGGCTGTGTGCCGAAAGGAAGAGAAACCAGAAAAAGAGAAAAAGAAAAATCAGATTATGTAGTTTTTCTTTTATTATTTTTATTATTATTTCTTTAATATTCTGTTTTAGTGGAATTGTTCCTTAATATATTATTGATATCCCAATATGAAATAGTCCCTCAAGCTAGGGATTGACAGTCCGATTTTCGCGCCCGAAATCCGACTCGCAATCCCTTACAAAAATCGACAATCTAATCTCAAGCCCGAGATTCGATTCGCGATTTAATTTAAAATTGGCCAACCCGATCTCATGCGCGAGATATGGTTCGTCAATTTTCGGATATCAATCTCATCTTCTTTGATTTGCTTGTTGTCAAGTTGGTTGAGTCAATCGAATTTTTAAAAGAAAATTCCAAAAAATATTTCAGTTAGGATTAGATTTGCTTTAGAATATTTCCTGTGTTAGGGTTAACATTGCAATCTTATTTCGAATTTTAAATAAGAAAATTCAAAAAAAAAATGTTGAATTAGGATTAGGTTTTATATTTAGAATAAGAACTTTATTTTGAATCATGGAAAAGAAAACAAAAAAAAAAGAAAGCACATTCATTTAGGATGTTAGTTTTATCATTATTTGAATTGCATGTGAAATTTTAATTTCGAAATTAATAAAAGCACAAAAAATCATCATGCATATATCATGTTGAATTAAGGCATTCTTTGCACGTCATTGCATGTTAGGGTTGCATGTTTATCAATTATAGGTAGATAATCTCTCCTAGATAAACTGCATGTTTTTGTTAGGAAAATAAAAATGCCCATGTCATATAGAATTAGGTTCATGAAATGCACGTCATTTTAGTGATTATTGTTAGGTTCATTTCTAATTAGAAATTGCCCGTCATTAGATTAAGTCATTTAATAAATGTCGCGTGACATATAGCTCGCATATTAAATTGTATGTCGCATGTCATTTTAGTTAAAATAATCTTGTACGTCATTGCATTGTATCACACGTCATTAGAATTAAATCGTCTTGGTTAATTTAGATTGCATATTTAATTATTGCATGTTCATTAAGAAATCATTAGTATTTTTTTTTACTCATTCATATAGTTTAAGACATGTTGCCATACCATATCATTTCATATTAGATTAAAAAGCATTGCATTGCATATGGATTATAGTCTCGTTAAAAAAGTGAAAACAAAAAAAAAGAAATTGCGTGTTAATTAGAAACCATATCTAGGGTTGATGTGGATTTTAATTTAACACTGTAGATGCTTTCGTTGCTTTGAGGTAAGTTCTGCAATATTTAATTGCTTTCTTGGGTGTTAAATTGGTAGTTTGCGCACCTGCATGAACACCTCACATGTTAGGGAACTAGTTTAAAAATTAATTCAAGCTGCTTGCAAAACCTTTTTTTTTTAAATAAAAGAAATGGTACCGAAAGGGCGTTAGAGAAATCTAGCGTAACCAAGTCCCCATACCCAAATCTCTGGTTCGTAGGAGTAAAGTAAATCTCCCGTTACTTTGCTTGGGTTTCTAATCGACCCACCAAAAATAGATTAGTGGCGACTCCTAGTTAAAAATTAATTGCATGTTAAGAACTTGAACCTAAAGTTGCAAATTGGTATGGGCTTGGGAGAGCCCGAGTTAAGTCTAGGCTTAACAATCCATTAGCCAAACCCTAGGTGGTCCAAACCCCGAAAAATTTGGTCGCGACAGCTTGGCGACTCAGCTGGGGACTTGAGTTAAAACTCTTAGTGGACTTAGGCCAATTTTCTTTTTGAAAAAATGTTTTTGTTTGGCAGCGAGGATCCCAAGTACGTCCCTAACATTTAAGGTGTTAAATGTTTTTGCAGATTGTGAGATATAAGGGGAGTAGTCTTTGCTAACCCTTGTCTTGCAGGTTGGAGTTGGGAATGAAGGTTTTAAATTCAAGTTATTGAAGTGTTGTGTGATTTAAACTGTTGTGCATGTTTTGCATTTAGCACTACACTATTGCACACACAACCTGCCGCCGGACCTGGGCCGCATAGGATCATCTAGGATAGTATTGAGATGGATACCACTCCGACCGCAAGCTCGCGGTACGAGTCGCTCATCTCAATCCCGAAATTTCTTTCATGGTGTCAAGAGTACCCACCTCGGTCCGCATGCCCGCGACCCGGGTCGGCTCTTTGACCAAGCCGGAGTCATGAGGACCCGACATAGTCCACAAGCCCGTGGCTAGTCTGATCATCCTTGTGGCTCCACCTTGATAAGCCTTATAGAGTAGAAATCGAGCCACTTACCATGCGCATGTCTATGTGATTGCCATTAATTTTCCTTGGTGAAGTAAGTCTTCAATCCCTATACTATGCAATTTACTTTTTGTCCACCCATAACAATCTAGGTTAGTCATTTAATTTAATTCATGAGGAAATTGCCATGCAATCAATCATTTTTAAAAAAACTCTGGAGAATTTGTCTTCGATTCATGTCCATGAAATTTGATGAGCTTTTCAAAAAAAAAATGAAAAATTGATTAGATCATTGTCATGGATTGGTTCTCCATTTACACATTGTGCTTACATATTTTCATTTATTTTTTAAGTGATAACGGATCCTCCACGCTCGCCTATTATCACGCGATTAAGAGCAAGAATGGTCGAACAAACCGAAATGCGTGATCGTATCTCCGCTATGGAAGGCCAACTCCAACAGTTAGCTGCCTCTATGGAGCTTATAACAACTCAAATCCAATCCCTCCAAATGAATCCGGCTCCTGCACCCACTCTCCCTGAGATAGTCGTCCCGAAACCGGCAAACAAGGCCCAAATGGGTGAGGATGACATGCCCGGGCTGGAAGATGATCCATTCCCGATCAATGTGGAAAAGACTAAGCTTGTCAACATCCCTAAGACGGAGCAGGATGAACGCTTTGCGAAATTGGAAGAAAAATTGAAACAATTGCAGGAGTCACAGAGTTCACTCCCGTTCGACTTATCCATGTACGAGAAAGTCAAGATGCCAAAGAAATTCAAAATGCCGGATTTTGAAAAATACGATGGTACTTCTTGCCCAAAAGCTCATTTGCAGATGTACCACGTGCGCATGGCCCAATATGTCAAGAACGAGCCTCTCATGATCCAATCATTCCATGCAAGTTTGACTGGGCTTGCACTGAATTGGTATGTGATGAAGAATGTGAACCTCCTCAACACCTGGAACGAAGTGGCTGACGCGTTCCTCAAACAGTACAAGTTCAATATGGACATCGCACCTTCCCGAGAGGATCTTGAGAGAATGGAGAAGAAGAGGAGCGAATCATTCAAGGAGTATGCCATGAGATGGCGAAATATGGTAGCTCAAATCACTCCTGAGCCTACTGACAAGGAATTGATGAAGTTGTTCATCAAGACTCTTCCATCTGAGTTCCGTAACCGGATGGCTAGCACATATGTCGAAAACTTCAACCAACTTGTTCCCGTGGGAGAACAAATTGAGATGGGGATAAGAGAAGGGTGGTTTACTAAGCCATCTAACAGAAGGTTTTCTACCAAGAGGGAGAAGGACCCTGAAGCTGAGATTAATATGACATATTCTCAACCGAATCATGGTCGCACTCCAGTAATTAAGATTTCTACTGAGCAACAAGGTGGAGAACATCAGCTCCCTAATCGACGACGTAATGTCAGAAGACAGTTCACACCTCTTCCTGGGCCCCTATCCAAAGTTTTGCTTGTACTCCAAAAGAAGGGATTACTTTCTTCGGAGCCAAAGCGACCAAATCCTGAGCATTATCCTGCATATAATCCCTCCGAAAAGTGTGACTATCACACGGGAGAGGTTGGTCACTCCACTGATGATTGCTATGTTTTGAAGCATAAGGTCCAAGATCTCTTGGATACAAAGGCATTCTCTTTCAGCAGTAATCAGAAAAATCCTCTACCCAACCATGATGAAGGCGCAAACGTTGTCACTGAGTGAAGAAGTTCTTATCTCCTAGGATTTCAAGTTTTGTTTAGGATTCTCTGCTTTTTGAAACTTCAATTATCGCTTTCGCTTTTAGGGTTTGGCTTGTTTGCATTTTCCATTCCAATAATGTAATTCATTTGCTTCTATTCAATGAAATTAAAATTTTATTTTCAATCTTGAGGACATGATGGAGTATACCAAACCAGTCCAATGACGATATCCAACCATGAAAAAGGAAAATATCATCCACGGAAAAATCCTGAGGGCTGGACTTTTTCATGCTTCCTCCCAAAAACTTTTTTGAAAAAAAAAAAACAAAAAAATAAAAAAACATTTTCCCAAAGCTTGTAGCAGATTAAACCTGTTTGTTTGTCTGACTCATTTGCTTCTTGTCTCAGAGCATGATTCTATAACTTGTTATAGCAAGGGACATCTGAGAATGGCGTATCAAGTTTCAATGATCATAAACTTGACTTGTGTTCAACAGGTTTAGAATACACTTGTAATAAAAGAGAGGACCATCATTTCCTGGTGGAAGAGTTGACAAATTGGGGGCATGATAGGTTTTGGTAGTGACCCAACTGGGATAAAGTCTCGACCCGAGCCAAAATGGATGTGCAATTTGAATTTACTTTGATGTTGTATAGTATCATACTGATGCATGTTCTCTTGCAGGGGCAAAAGTGGATTTTCAGTCTTGAATAATAGGGACAATCCAAAGACATCAACTGCTGAGGCAATTCCCATTTATAGAGGAATCCCTGAATGAATGCTTAAAACCATGTTTTGAGTGCAATAAATTGTTTGAAGTCACAAATACTTTTCATGCTTAAAGTTGTTGGACTCTTTTGAAAAGAGAATTTTCATATTGATTTAGCTCACCAATTTCAAGATAGACAACTCAATGGAGTGACATCAATGTTTAAGAATGCTGAATGAGACGTATCAGGATGATGAAAGGCAAGCCATATCCTATACACAGTCCCTTACTTATACACTTTATACACTTGTGAGATGAATGTAGGAAGTTCCATACCTGTGAGGTAAAGAGTTCTCTCGCAAAAGGTACGATGACCGAAATGATGAGGGGCAATTCATTTCTCTATCCCAAACACAACAGGTGATCCATTGCTTAACCACTTTGAGCCTTATACACTTGTGAAGATTTTTTTAAAGTTATCCCTGTCAAGAACCACCCTACATTGGGGCAAATTGGAGGGTAAGACAGCACCATAAAGTAAAGAAAATGGATTGAAATTTTCTTGCTTTCACTTGCATCAATTTTCAAGTCGTGCTATTACATTGAATTCATATGGTAATTTAAGTGCCTTAGGATGACGAAGAGCATTTCTTTCTCTATCCTACATACTTATATCCTTTGCATAGCCCACTTGAGCCTGCAATTTCATTTCTTTAAACCCAGTTGGTGATCATCCCCCACACTGGGGCAAGGCAAAAGGCAGTGAAGACTCTTGAAAAGTTCGAATGTCATTCAAAGTGTGATTGCTTGACGCATGCATTATGCGCAAGAATTGAATTCAAAATAGAACTAAGGGGCATGAAAAAGCAGTGTGCCTAGTAAAAGTAAGGCCAATGCCCACGAAAAGAAGTGAAAAAAATTGCATGAAAACTAGGGGTATGAAAGAGCAGTGTGCCTGGTAAAAGCAAGGCCGATGCCCATAGATGAAAAGAGAAAGTCAATACAGGTGACTATCAATTGCAACAATTGAATCCTGATGGAGCAATACTCAAAGAACTCAAAAGTTGAGTTTTTACAATCAATGGGGCATTTCATGAAGACAATCCCCGATGATGAAAAAGAAAACTGGTGGCAATGCCAGGATGATCACCAACTCTCACCCTTTACACATCTTTGAGCCTAATGATCCTTTCATTTCTCAACCCATGAACCCAGCCTACATTACGTCCCTTGTAGAGTCTCTTCTAATTAGGGCACTTGAATTAGCGTATGGATTCACATGTCATAAGCATCGCTCGAAGGAGTGCGAGCAAAGATTATTTCTTTCTCATTTTACAGGGTTCCTGACTTGTAAACCCGAAGATGAATACAGAATTGTTTTTTTTTTCAATAGCCTTGACTCAAAGAGTCCCATTTGTTAAGCCATTGACCAAGCCCACACTATGGTCCCTGTCAAAGACCTCTCAGATTGGTAAGGTCGTACCGCTTGCGAGAATACTTGGACCCTTGTCAATATGATGATGTTGAGATTGAGTGATTCTCACAAAATAGCTATTCTAAACGAGAGTGAGTGAAAGTCATTTCTAACTGAAAGTCTCTCATTTAGCATTTTTAAGAAATCCATGTCATTGTCTTGAACGACAATTCTCTCCAATGGAAATTTGGGTGATGCAAAGGTCATTATGCATTAATCCCGATTGAGTTGATGAAAACCTCACTGAATTTTGAAATGTGCATTTTAGAGTAGCTCATATTCTCTATCTCTTTGATGAATGCATATCAGTTTTTGCTCTAAATCATGTCTGACAGGTAATTCAAGTTCCTTTCAGAATGTTTCATGATATTAGGAGATGAGAAACCTCCACCATGAGGTGAAAGACCTCCACAGGATATCTAAATTCCAAAAGTCATTTTTCTCCAAGAATCAGAGATATCACCAGGTAAGTTTATCTCTAACTATACTCTAAATACTTGTCATTGTGCAGATATTCTCTCTCAAGCTGCATCGACACTTGACTCGGTCAAGCTGTCCTTTATATTGACCTGGCGTGCTTTCGTAGCCCAGAGTCCCTTTCATCGACTTGGCGTGCTTCCGTAGCCCGACGTCCCTTTTAATAGACCCGGCGTGCTTTTGTAGCCCGGAGTTCCAGACCTGGCGTGCTTTTGTAGCCCAGAGTCCCTCTTATATCGACCCGGCGTGCTTTCGTAGCCCGGTGTCCTTTATATTGACTTGGCGTGCTTTCGTAGCCCAAAGTCCCTTATACCGACCCGGCGTGCTTTCGTAGCCCGGTGTCCTTCATATTGACCTGGCGTGCTTTCGTAGCCCAGAGTCCTTTACACCGACACTCAATGGAGTTGTCCCCCAAATATTTTTCCTCCAGATTCAATCTGATTAAGGCGACCGAAGAATGGTTCGGATCCTGGTCGGATGATTTCTGTCACAAGGCTGGGCGACCGTAGAAAGGTACGGGTCCTGAACATGTAACACCAACTATCTTGAATCACTCTACCCTCCTTGAAGGTAAGATATTCTAGGTAGGTTCATTTACCATTTGCGTAGAAATTGCATTCCAAAATTTCGACATCTCAATCTGGATCTGGATGTCTCAATTTTTTCCGTTGAACATTTCACTTTGGATGTGAATGTTCTTACCTATTACGCTTTTCAAGGAACCTGAGTGAGAGTTGGGTACTTGTGGAGTAAATAGGGATTTATCATGTACCTCAAGATGCTTTACCGCACTGATTGGTAAGTAATTGTAGGTACGTTCTTTCCTTTGACATCATGCATTTGCATTAGCATTTCCATGCACCATATGAATTGCTTTCTTTTTAAAAAATGGGATACATTTCCCGACAAAAAAAAAAAAATCATTTAGTGCATGTGCATAGTCAAAATTTAGGTCTCAATTTATCTTTGAAGTCAACCTCTACGAGCACACCTTCAAAGAGGGGCAGCTGTTGACACCTAAATTTTGGCGACTCATTTAGTCATTTATCGCCTTAAAAAATTAGGGATTAATTTTATCTCTTAAAAAATATATTAATTACATAGCATATAGATTTACGTGCATTTATTTTCAATTTGCATTTTTTTTTTGCATTTTTTGGACCGGTGGCGGATGAGTTCGAATTAGATGGATCAGGCCCACGAAGCGAGCAAGTTGGCCCAAGCTCGTTTTTTTTTTAATAATTAAAAATTATCTCGTGGGAATATAATATTTTAAAATTTTTCCGAGATATGAATCTTTTTTGGATAGGGCAGAGGGGTAAAAGAATATTGCGATTTGGTTTTGAAAGATTTGGATTTAGAGAAAAATTTCATCTTAATCTCGAATCCTTATCAGTATGGGATGAATTTTGTGAAAAAGTTGTGGATTTGGATTCGAATAAGAAATTAAAATCCTTGTCCTTCACCTATAAAAGGTGGTATGCGGTGGCTTTTTGAAGGGGGTTCTTTTCGTCGAAAGGAAAAAAAAGAAGGGAAAAGTAAAAGAAAAGGCAGAGAGAGAATACAGAGACAGAAGGAGAGGGATTTGACCCCTACTGTTCATCATCTCTCCAAGCTCGCTGCTCACGCTGTGCTCCATCCCCGACGCCTATTGCTGCTCCATCCACGACTGCTCGGTGCTCCTCCACTGCTGTTCCGTCAGTTTCACTACGACATCCGGCCCCGCCGTCGACGCACGTAGCCACTCCCTTGCCGGTCCGTCTCCCTTGCGCGACCCACTGCCGAGATCTGCCATCCTGCCCCACCGCACTTCCGTCCGTGAACACCCTCACTACACCAGCCGGTCCCGCGGCGACGCATAGCCCCGCGACCTACTTCGACCGCAACCTCCGGCCCGTTGAAGCTCGTCGCGACACACCGCTCCGCCCCACTGAGCATCACCCATCGGCCAAGAGCCGAGGACCCACTGACCCGTTGACGCGCTCACACCATTCGACGCTACCGCCGAATCCCCGTGCCCCTTTGCCCGGAGCTTCGCCGACGTCGATCCGCCCAACGCCGGTCTGCTTGATCCGCGACTCCCGCACTCGGAGCCCCTACCGTACCCGATCTCGCCATCTGCTCCTCTCCCTCTGCTGCTCGAATCTCTACGAGCAGCAGATTGGCGACTCGACGACTAGGTGCCCCGTCCGTGACGCCCAGTAGCCGCGCTCCTGTGCTGCAGCCGCCCTTGCCGAATCCCCTTTGCCGGACTGATCAGCCAACTCCCCTCGGAGATTCACGGCGGTGTGCCGAAAGGAAGAGAAACCAGAAAAAGAGAAAAAGAAAAATCAGATTAGGTAGTTTTTCTTTTATTATTTTTATTATTATTTCTTTAATATTCTGTTTTAGTGGAATTGTTCTTTAATATATTATTGATATCCCAATATGAAATAGTCCCTCAAGCTAGGGATTGACAGTCCGATTTTCGCGCCCGAAATCCGACTCGCAATCCCTTACAAAAATCGACAATCTAATCTCAAGCCCGAGATTCGATTCGCGATTTAATTTAAAATTGGCCAACCCGATCTCATGCGCGAGATATGGTTCGTCAATTTTCGGATATCAATCTCATCTTCTTTGATTTGCTTGTTGTCAAGTTGATTGAGTCAATCGAATTTTTAAAAGAAAAATCCAAAAAATATTTCAGTTAGGATTAGATTTGCTTTAGAATATTTCCTGTGTTAGGGTTAACATTGCAATCTTATTTCGAATTTTAAATAAGAAAATTCAAAAAAAAAAATGTTGAATTAGGATTAGGTTTTATATTTAGAATAAGAACTTTATTTTGAATCATGGAAAAGAAAACAAAAAAAAAAGAAAGCACATTCATTTAGGATGTTAGTTTTATCATTATTTGAATTGCATGTGAAATTTTAATTTCGAAATTAATAAAAGCACAAAAAATCATCATGCATATATCATGTTGAATTAAGGCATTCTTTGCACGTCATTGCATGTTAGGGTTGCATGTTTATCAATTATAGGTAGATAATCTCTCCTAGATAAACTGCATGTTTTTGTTAGGAAAATAAAAATGCCCATGTCATATAGAATTAGGTTCATGAAATGCACGTCATTTTAGTGATTATTGTTAGGTTCATTTCTAATTAGAAATTGCCCGTCATTAGATTAAGTCATTTAATAAATGTCGCGTGACATATAGCTCGCATATTAAATTGTATGTCGCATGTCATTTTAATTAAAATAATCTTGTACGTCATTGCATTGCATCACACGTCATTAGAATTAAATCGTCCTGGTTAATTTAGATTGCATATTTAATTATTGCATGTTCATCAAGAAATCATTAGTATTTTTTTTTTACTCATTCATATAGTTTAAGACATGTTGCCATACCATATCATTTCATATTAGATTAAAAAGCATTGCATTGCATATGGATTATAGTCTCGTTAAAAAAGTGAAAACAAAAAAAAAAAGAAATTGCGTGTTAATTAGAAACCATATCTAGGGTTGATGTGGATTTTAATTTAACAACTGCGAGATCTTTCGTTCTTTGAGGTAAGTCCTGCAATATTTAATTGCTTTCTTGGGTGTTAAATTGGTGGTTTGCGCACTGCATTTAACACCTCACATGTTAGGAATTAGTTTAAAAATTAATTCAACCCGCTTGCAAAACCTTTTTTTTTTTTTTTTAAATAAAAGAAATGGTAGAAAGGGCGTTAGAGAAATATAGCGTAGAACCAAGTCCCCGTACCCAAATCTCCAGTTCGTAGGAGTAAAGTAAATTTCCCGTTACTTTGCTTGGGTTTCTAATCGACCCACCAAAAATAGATTAGTGGCGACTCCTAGTTAAAAATTAATTGCATGTTAAGAACTTGAACCTAAAGTTGCGAATTGGTATGGGATTGGGAGAGCCCGAGTTAAGTTTAGGCTTAACAATCCATTAGCCAAACCTAGGTGGTCCAAACCCCGAAAAATTTGATCGCGACAGTCACATTTATCAAATTTAAAGTTCATGGCGCATGCATTTGTGTTATTAACCCTTCTCTAAATGAATACGTGGTTAATGTACTATTTGACTGAATTAGTCAACTAAAATACAAGTACAAATGGCATGCGGAAAAGGCGAAAGGAAGAACTTTTGCATGACAAGGATTCACGGGGAGAAAAAGACGTCAACGCCGATTAAATATAAAAAATTGCTACTTTGCGTAAAGATTCGCTTTGTAATTCTTATTTTATTGGGGCCCTTTAGTGGAAATTTGCTAAATGGAGAGATTTGCCAGCAATTAAGGGCAAATTCAGGATGGACTGATGTGATGGGGCCAAGGGACAATAAAGCAACATCACGTCATATCATCATGGAGTGCTCGAATGGTCCTTCAATTTACCCAACAGCACCTTTCCCCCCACTTTTTCTGAGGAAAAATTTCGCCTTCTTTTGTCCTGGAAAGTTCACGTGTAACACGATAGAAAGCCAGCAATACAGAAACAGAACAACTTCAACGGACAAGTAAGGGGTTGTTTGACAACTTGCCGAACACAATTTGTTTATGTTCTTTTATTCTCAAGAGTAATTTTGGAAAATAAATGTATCTAGTAAAATTTTTATTTTCAGGATCAGATTTAGAATAAAATCAAGAATAAAAAAAAAATGTTGATTTTTGTTTCCGGAAACAATTCTAGAATCAAGTACCTATTTTCTCTTTTTATTTTCTTTTTCTTGTTCTTCCTTCTTTCTTCTTCTTCTTCATGTGCTGTCATTGCCGGTGTTGCAATCCGCTGTCCACCGCCCCCCACCGCCAGTTGCAGGCAACCAGTTCGATGAGCTCACCGGAGGCTCCCCAGGTCAGGGCAAAGGTCCGACGAGCTCGCCGAAGGTAAACCTAACCACCGGCGAGCCTTGCCCAGCCTCCCCTGGCCACCAATGAGGCTCGCCTAGCCCCATTGAGGCTTAACCGAGCCTCACCCTACTGCCGACAAAGCTCGGCCAACGAGGGCGAGCAACGCTCTGGTGAGGTCGCCGGTCATCCCAAAGCCAGCGACCAACGACTTGAAGAAGAAAAAGAAGAGAAAGAAAGGGAAAAAAAAAAAGAAAAAAAAAGTAATAAAATTATTTAAAAATTAAAAGAAAATAATTTATAGTAGAAATTTTGAAAGTCTGTACCAAACGTAATTCTATTCCAAAATTAGAAATTTTGTATAGTTACCAAACGCGTTCTATTATTTAGAAATTGTTTTAACAGAATAAAAAAAAATCATTTCGATCGAAATTGTTATCGGAAACAGAAACGTTACCAAACGTGTCATAAATCAACTTTTTTTTTCTTATTTTCTTACTTTTTTTGAAAAAAAAAAAAGTTGGGACGTACCCGAAATTCGTTAACATGATCATTTAAAATTTAAATACCTCATGCTTCTTACACAGTCTGTCGCTCACATCCATGAGTAGTTTTTTATTTTATTTGTAAAAAGGACGAGGAGAGGGCCCGATCAACATTGGCAACTCTCCCTGATTTTTATTATGAGGATCTCGTCGTCTCTATCAAGTGTCCAAATCGAGCATAACTACTCCGCATTGTCCGTGACACCAAAGTCAAAGATTGGCGAGCATGACAAGCATGTGACTATCACCTCACCACGATATTAGCAGTTGGAAAACCTCTTCACATGAGCTATGCAACTATTATAAAGTATATATCTTACTTCGCTTAAATACATCGTTATGATGATCTTTATATACATGAGTCCCCGTTCACCCCATCGTTCGAAGTTTTGAGTTCATTAGTATATAGGTGACAAGGCAAGTAGGGGTGCAAAAAATACCCAATCTAAACTAAATCAAAATTGTCAATCGGTTTCATTCTCATTTGAGTAATAGATTAAAAAAGCGAGCACGTAAACTATTCCATTGGACTGAATCAAAACACTATAAATCATATATTGTCTTCCTCCCAAAGAGCGCCCTCCAAAATGGTCTCCTTCACCATTGTCTTTTGCATCTAGACCCAAATCGAACTGAACCGAATAGTGTCTTCGGGTTGGTTACTATACGGCTTGGATTACAAACGCCAGGTACCAAACATATTTCAGTCGGTTTGAGTATTAAACCCACCGACAACAAAATCCATTTTAAGAATATAGTTATCGACATGAATCAAACTTATGATCTTATAATAAAAAAGTATGAAAGATACGATTTTACTATTACGGTAATCATCTCGATGCTCTCGTCTATGAATGGACACCTTTAGTCTCCTCCATCAGCATCATTATTTCGATTCTTTTCGCTGTCCATCTTGATAACAGCTTCGAAAAAGAACAAAGAAGTCATCCTCATCATCGCCTAAAAAGGCTCTAATCTTCAGTGACTGCATGAAAGTCCGCGTAATCCAATGACCATCATCCTGATCGACAGTGACGTTGGGCTTCTGAAATTTTTCGTTAAATAAAAACTCGATTTTTTCCTTACTTTGTCCTATTAGTTGTACTGATATGGGAAAAACAAATTTACAAAAAATTGTGCCCAAGGTCCCAAATATTTAGTAGGAGTGAGCATAATCAAGAACTGCCAACTAAGAATTAGTTTCAATGAATTGGAATTAGAAATCCTCCGTTGATTCCATGAATCCACCCAGAAATAAAATCGCTGACAATATCAAAATTGACACTCTCTTTGTTCTTAATTGCAAAGATCGGTGCAAAGATTTGACTCGTATTAAATGTTGAGAGTTGAGGTCGTAAGTCGATGAGCATTAAGCTTGAAAGTCGAGGCCATGGGTGAAAGATAGAGAGACAATTCAGATGAGGTGAGAGTAAGATAAGATGATCACTCAATTAATGAGTATTAAGCTTCAGATTAGGGATTTAAGAATTTTCATAAGAAATTTTTTTTTATTGGAACTTTTTTTTAGAAATTAAATATATATATTTATATATTACCAGATCAGTCCGGATGGATGGGTGAGCAGTTCCACATCTAAAAATGGGAACTAGACTAATACACATTAGTTCCAATAAATTTGAATTGAGAATCGGATTAGTTTTCTTGGGAACCGCCAGTTCCAATCCAATCAGGTCTTGCTCCGAGTAGTTCCCGATTCTTTGCTCACTCCTAATATTTAGTTTAATTTGCAATTTAGTCATGCACGTCGTATTCTAAGTACTTTTTATTGGGTGCAATATAACCATTTCTGGTGAGCCCACGGTCAAATGTGCTTATGTGGAACTTTGAAATCCGGTGCGGCACTCTTTTGGTTCATTTTCAAATATGCAATGCTAATATGGCATTACGTCAGGATGGATCAAAAATTAAAAAAAAAAATCAAAAAGAAAAGTCAAAAGAACTTAGGGAGTGAGGGTGCCTGATCGGCCACAGGCAGGGGCTCGTGAACCCTTAGATCTATCTAACGACGACTCACATGCCCTTGCCAAGGCCCCACAACTTAGAGGTGGCGCAAAAGCCTCACCCAACTTTTGGTCCTCTCTCAATCTCCATCCATTTGATTATTTTATAAATGACCTTTTTATTATTTGCTAACTCTTTTTATTGTCAATTGAAAATTAGAAAAATCACTTTCTAATTGTGGCATGCCATGTCACAAAGGTTATTTTACCGTTATTACCGAAAAGACTTGAGGATTTGCTTACGCAAATTCAAGCATTCAGGACTTGATTGCACGTAACGCCAAGAATATGCAACTTTGGTGCAATTTTCCAAAGAAATAAGTTATCTCGGTGCAATGCAGTGACAGCTTTTGCTCCAGTCACCATCTTCCGAAGCTCTGTAAACAAGGACATGGACACAGGCCCTTAGATTTGATATATCATTTTGGTGAAAATTCTGACCACTTGGGCTTTTTATGATCTGACCTAGAAATTCAAAATCAGAGTTAATTGGTTGTATAATGCATGGTCATTGTTTAGAGAAATTATCCCTTTCTTAGATACTAATGCGTGGTCACTGCCAAGATCCCATCACAAGCCCCTACAGCCAGTTCAGTGAACTAGTGAAGAGATGATCCATTCATCCAAGAATTTGTACACAGGATGATGGAAGAAACCCATCATTCAAAGAAGAAAAAACGACACCTCGAGTCGCTTCACATCTTCTCCTTTAGTGATAACCCCTCGTCGAGCTCTAAGAACTTGTTCACCCACTCGAGCCCGTAAGAACCCTCGGTCGTGAAGTCGAAGAACTCATCAGTATCGAAGTCGACATCCGAGAGATTCCCGACTGCTCTGTCAGCTCCCTCCTCGGCCGGTTGAACAACTTCTTGAGGCGTCGCCGGGGAAGTTTCTGGGGGAGCCTCAGGGACGACTTTATTTTGTGGTTTCTCTTTCTGGCTGATTTTTTTGCTCAAATGAGAATTCCAGTAGTTCTTAATTTCGTTGTCGGTTCTACCTGGAAGCCTCCCGGCAATCAAAGACCACCTACATAGAGAATGCCGAAGTTTCGCAATTAGTTGATTGCTTTAGAGAAATAGATTACAAGCATGACACATCAAGAAGAGAGAGAAAGAGGGAAAAAAGAACATCAGATCCTCCATTTTTAGACCAACCTGTTTCCCAGAAGCTTATGAAGCCTCAGAATCAAGTCCTCTTCTTCATCTGATATGTTGCCTCTCTTGATGTTAGGCCTCAGATAATTCAACCATCTCAATCTGCAACTCTTCCCACACCTATTCAAGCCTGCAAGAAGAGCAAAAGAGAGAAAGGTCATTGACTGTATCAGATATAGCACAGCACCCATGAAAGAATCACAATGCAGTCGCTGGATAAATGAGCATTATTAACTTTTCATAACGATGTTATGAGTTAACTAATTGCTGACGACAATTTACCTGACTTGACGGCAATAGTCTTCCACCTCTTGGCCCCGTGGACTTCAATGTACTCAGAAAGCCTCCTGTCTTCCTCTGCTGTCCATGCCCCTTTGTTCGTCACCTTTTTAGCAGTACCCTCACTTTTTGGTGCCATAATTAGAGAGAGAGAGAGAGACTGGTCTAGTAACTTGGGGAAAAGTGGGTGCTTGTGAAATGTCTCCTAGTTTTTGGGTAACTAAACTTAGACACGCACACTGAGAGAGAGAGAGAGAGAGAGAGAGAGAGATGTTGAAGAGAGTCGAGGCTGGGGGGGTGAGTGTCCTGATGGGGCGTGTAAGAGAGTATAAAAAGCATGGAGGGTTAGGTGTTTGCTTGAGAGAGAGAGAGAGAGAGAGAGAGAGGCCTTGAAGTTTGAAGGGTCAGTGGGTGAATCTATCTACCCTTCCAAGAGGAAACAAATGCAACAAGACAAAAATAGAAAGACAAAGCCAAAAGAATGTCTCTCCAACTACCAGTTTTATACAGTTGCTTCGTGAAGAATGGGAAGTAGAGAAGAAACCACCGTTCGTGGGGATGCGTTCGAAGTCAATGCACTCCGGTTCCGCTCCCACGCAGCACCCTGACTACGATGCATCGTTGAATGAAGATAAGCCATCGCACCAGCTAACTCCCCCAATACAATTCAATCCCCCACTACAAAAGGCTGCTGCTTCTTTTCCTTGGCCATTTTCATACCGTCCAGGAGGTCGACGTCATGGTCCTCGATTCGCTGTTTTCTTCTTTTGGTTTCCTATTTCGGGATGGTTATTTCCTTACAAGAAAACTCCGTGGGGAGAGTTTCGCAATACATGCAGTAATACGACGATTATATTTTAGATTAGGTCGGAAATCCATGTTAAGAACGAGATGAAAGGATCAATTTGCTTGTAGAAGGTAAATGCCTTTTGACGCGAGTAATTATAGCATAACGTATGTGGTTAGTGTCAAGAAAATTACGCTAGCAGCCTAATGCGCCATTGATTTTAGGGAGCGGATTATTATAATTCTTAAACTAAATGTAAAATTAGATCGCTTGTGTAAAAAGTAATGATACATAATGTTCCCTTTACTTTTTCTGTATTGAAATTGGATGAAATAAAATAAGAATATTTCAATCAAATGAAAAGTGGACGCTAAATAAGAATGTCAACTTTACTTATTTTGTACAAATAGTCTTTCGGCTATTACAATATCATTATTATGGTTGTATTATACTTTCGAAAATGCCTTCCTAAGACGGAATGCATCTTGACATTATGCCTTCCTAAGATGGAATGCATCTTGACATTATGCCTTCCTTAGATGGAATGTATCTTGACATTACTTAATTCAACACTAGCTAAAGACCCGGTTGGCAGTGCTGTACGTACTTAAGTACAATTTCAAAAAAATTCATTTGCCCAGGGGCGCCTAGTAATATAATCAAACAACTTCCTTAGTTATCGAACGCACAGATTACAGTAATGCAAGATAAAAAAACTCTATAATTCACCTCGTCAAAGATGCTAACAACTTCTAACCAAAAAAGAAGAAGAAGAAGAAGAAAGATGCTAACAACATAAAATAATGAATTGAAAATCGACACGACTACCTAGCCTACTTCCTTTCTTTTAATGGCGATGCATATGATAAAATGCGGAGATTGATGATCCGATTTTATATCCCCATGTATAAATTATTCAGCAATAAATCTATACATATATATATAATTAAAAAAGCCTACTGAAAAGCATAGTACACATTGACGCATTTCACTGGTGGGTGCCGCAAAGTGTGTAAAATTTCACGCTAATCGCGCATCTCTATGTACCAACTTCGGGAACAAAAAATCACAAAAATGATTAGGTTGATATTAATGATTTAACTGACACCTTCGAGTCAACTATAGTATCTATTCTTCAGAAAATTTATATATATATAATAATTAATGACGCATGCAGTCCGCGAGGTCAATTGTGGCTCATGAGCAAGGAAGAAGATGGAGTTGGTATATCGGAATATCTTCTTCCATCTAAAAGATTAATAATGATAATAATAATAATAACAACAACAATAATGTATTGACTATAGTGATGAAGAAAATAATGTTCCATTTTCCGCTTTCTCCGATCAATTTTTCCAAATTTGGATCTGTACCAAAAAGGTGCAAGTTTGACTAAATGACAAGCCGCATGTTCGGTAAATTCATTTAGCAAAAACAAACGGTGTCTGAGCATTTTTCTTTTTATTAATAAGAGGTTCTCTTTTCGTAAAAGTGACTATTTCATATTGCATTTCCAATCGCATATCAACTAAATAATTACTATTTTCATTGAACACGTTTGTATGATAGAAACATGATGAAAGTGCGATAAATTCATTGTCGAGATACGTTGATGGATGTGGATGAATTGCGAAAAGCTCATAAGGGCCATTGAAACTAACATTCTAATAAATGGAGCATTGACAACGTGGTCTCTAAACTTTAATCCAATATGAAATATTGTCCTATAAATTTTTAACTTATTTAATATGATCTGTAAATCTTGATAAATATTCATTTTAGTTCCTAGACTATATAAAAACATTCAATGTTACCCTTCTTTTGATTCAAGTATAGGGATAATATTGAACATTACACTAAAAGTTCAGAAACCATATTAAACATGTTAAAATTCAAAGGACAATATTAGATCAAAATTCAGTGATTGTTGTATCACTTTCACTTGTTTTATAGCCTTGAGTCCGAACCAACGCAGACCACATGCCCCCGGTGGCTAAGCTTCTTGAAATGTAATAAATGTGATGGGCTCACCATTAAAACGCGAATCACGTGGACTACGGAATCCTCCTCATTGATCTTGTCGGGACTGAATTTGTATTGTCTATGGAGAGAGAGAGAGAGAGAGAGAGAGAAGGGGGAGGGGACCACATACGTTTGAAGAGAGCAACCCGAGAAGCTAATGAATGCATTCAGTGACCCTTCCATATACAACTTCATTCGTAGGATGCATCATGAGATCGAGTTATGCATGTGAAACATTTCGAGCCCTCAATAAACTCGATACAAATCCACGTTCATTGGTCCGGACATCGAGTGGTCCCTTCCTTATACAACTTCATTCGCAGGATGCATCATGAGATCGAGTTATTCGTTTGAATATTTCGAGCCCTCAATAAACTCGATAGAAGTTCATGTTCATTGGTCCGGACATTGAGTGGTTTCATCTTAACAATAAAATATCCGGTCACGTCATCTCACTTTTAGAACTAACGAATCATTGATCTCACAATAGACCATGATCATTGTTTAAGAATACTATCATGAGGACCGTAGCTACCAGTCTATCCCAGATTCCACAAAACCCTAGGTCCTTTTGGGCAAAGGGATTAAATTAATCAGGGTGTTTAGGACACTCATAGTGCAATAAAAATACACACAGATGCCCAGGATTTCCAAAGGCATCGGTCTCCTAGTATTTTCACATGTATCATAACCGACTTCTTTTCAAAAACGAACATGTTTTTCTTCGGGGATTTGGTGTGCACGAATATCCACAAACGCATCTTGAGCAACTAATCTAGAAAAACTTTACAGTTTCCAATACATCAATCATCCCACGTTACGCACTCAATTCTCCAAAAAGTGAAAACTGTTCCTTACTCACTATACTTAATAAGTGTTTCGGGGCACTCATGAACACGATCCTTTTCATTAAGCGTACTGAATAGGCATCCAAGGCCCTTCATCCTCAGTTTAACATTTGAGATCACGGCCAGCACGGACAATCAGTACGGCGATCCAAGCACATTGAATATAGGGGGATCCCACATGCAGGTTGTTTCCGCAGCACCGGACGTGCCGGCGTGCGATCACGTCTCCTCGCTGCTGCTGATGCTGCCGCTGCCGGTGTTTGAAACCAGAGATATGCTCGAGCCAGCATCGACATTAATGACACAGGAACCGAGTAGTTTAATCCGGGATGGGCGTATTAATGGCGGACGATGCTTTTCTTGACTGAAATTCCAATGGCAACTACCAGTCTCTCTCCCTCTCTCTAGACCGAGAAGCAATTTTTCAATGCGGGATGCCAAATGCCAGTGGACGAGAGATTCCAAGCAACCATAATTGTTTGATGTCTCCCCGTCGATCGCGTCTGACCAAAGGACCAAAGGAGAGAGAGGAAATGGATATTAAAATTGGTGTCGTTGTTAGGACCAAAACGTCCGCGGGTCCGATTTGTCCAATTCCCGTTCGCATTGTCTTGACTCTTGGGTAAAGACTGGGAGGATTGGTCAAAGTCAGCCCTCGTGTGCGAGGATGGAAGGAAGGTTAGATGGGAGGGGCGACGCGGAACGGGGAGAGAGAAGCGTGGGGGGATGCGCACGTGTGCTATCACGTGACATCATGTGATTTTTGCCCTTTTCGGCCTCTCTCCTTTTTATAATTTTCAGGATGAGTGACGTCCTGTGAATTTATTGTTTCACGTCTGTGACGAATTCGTATTTGGTACAAACCTTAATTTTTCTCAATGAATGGGGACTACGGTGGTCCTTTTAGTTAGTATTGTCTCTTCAATTGTGGGGACTATGGTAGTCCTTTTAGTTAGTATTGTCTCTCTATTGAAGACGGATAACCCTCAAAATGAGAGTATCATCAATAAGAGAGACCAGAGCGAGAACCTTGGTATACCCAATGTGTCCCCATCTAAGGATGACGAGTTTGCAAGTAAATGAACACGTGTCGCAATCTGACAAAAGGAGAGTGGATGGGGTTAAGTTTGGGGTCATGTTTAAGTGTTTTTTTTTTTTTTGGGAGCATGTGCACTATCACGTGACATCCTGTGGTTTTGCCCTTTTCAGTTTGTTTCCTTTTTAAAATTTTCTAGACCGGTGAAATCCCTCAAATACGAATTTGTGTTTGGTACTATCGTTAATTTTTCTTAATGAGTGGGAACTATGGTGGTCCTTTTAGTTAGTATTGTCTCCCTATTAAGGATGAACAACCCTCGACATGAGAGGAGGAAAAAAAAAAAGATGGCCGAGATTAGTAGTGTGTGTCATTAACAAGAGAGACCAAAATGAGAACCTCGGTAGACCCAAGACGTCCCAATTTGAGTACAGTGAGTCCGCGACTAAATGAACACATGTCGCGCACGTGCACTATCACGTGACATTGTGTGGTTTTGCCTTTTTCGGTTTCTTTCCTTTTTAAAATTTTCTAGACCAGTGAAATCCCTTGAATACGAATTCGTGTTTGGTACTATCGTTAATTTTTCTTAATGAGTGGGAACTATGGTGGTCTTTTTAGTTAGTATTGTCTCCCTACTAAGGATGAACAACCATCGACATGAGAGGAGGGGGAAAAAAAAAAAGATGGCCGAGATTACTGGTGTGTGTCATTAACAAGAGAGACCAAAATGAAAACCTCGGTAGACCCAAGACGTCCCAATTTGAGTACAGTGAGTCCGTGACTAAATGAACACATGTCGCACACATGCACTATCACGTGACATTGTGTGGTTTTGCCTTTTTCAGTTTCTTTCCCTATTTAAATTTTCTAGACCAGTGAAATCCCCTGAATATGAATTCGTGTTTGGTACTAACCTTAATTTGTCTTAATGAGTGGGAACTATTGCGATCCTTTTAGTTAGTATTGTCTCCCTATCAAGGACGAACAATCCTCAACATCAGAGGGAAAAAAAAAAAAAAAACAAGATGGCCGAGAGTACCCGTGTATTTGGGGGAGGGGGTGGGGGAGAGACGCACATGTGCGCTATCACGTGACATCGTCTGGTTTTGCCTTTTTCAACTTCTTTCCTTTTTAAAATTTTCTAGACCTATAAATCCCTTCAATACAAATTCACGTTTGGTACCAACCTTAATTTTTCTTAATGAGTGGGAACTATTGTGGTCTTTTTAGTTAGTATTGTCTCCCTATCAAGGATGAACAACCCTCAACATGAGAGGAGGAAAAAAAAAACCAAGATGACCGAGATTACCCATGTGTGTCAAAAGACCAAAACGAGAACCTCGATAGACCCGAGACGTCCCCATCTAAGGACAATGAGTCCACAACTAAATGAACACGTGTCCCAATCTAATGAAAGGAGATGGTAGATGGGGTTGTGATTGGGGTCATGTTTGGTTTTGTTTGGGGAGGGGGGGGGGGGGCGTGCACATGCACCATCACGTGACATCATGCGATTTTGCCTTTTTCAATTTCTTCCCTTATTTAAATTGACTAGACCAATGAAATCCCTTGAATGTGAATTCATGTTTGGTACTAACCTTAATTTTTCTTAATGAGTGAGAATCATGGCGGTCCTTTTAGTTAGTAATGTCTCCCTATTAAGGATGAGCAACCCTCGACATGAGGGGAAAAAAGAAAAACAAGATGACCGAGATTACCTGTGTGTGTTGTTAACAAGGGAGACCAGAGCGAAAACCTCGGTTGACCTAACATGTCCCCATCTGAGGACGGCAAGTCCGCGATTAAATGAACACGTGTCGCAATCTGATTAAAGGAGACGGTAGATGGGGTCGTGTTTGGGTACAACAGATCCGCGTCCCTTGCTTCCAGTGATTTTGGGATTTACAATCACGACATTTGCAGGAAGTAGTAGAAAGAAAGGGAAGGACACGCTCGACTTAACTATCGACGTCGTCGAAAAACCACACTCGCAACCTTCTTCTCCCTTTTCTTCACCGGACTTGTCGAAGTGTCGATCATTCGCTCATATATCCTCGGAGTTATGGTACTAGGCTAGACGAATCCCGTATTTAAAAGAGAATGTCTAGTAGAGAGATGCTCTCGGAACACTTAGGGCGCACTTGACAAAATTTTTGTTTCTCGATTTCTCTTCGTTTTCTGCATTAGGAATAGAGGTTTGGAAGCAACTGTTTGTTTAATTTGATTTAATTTTCTATTTTAAAACATATTTCTATTAGAAATGAGAAATGAAAAATCAGAAAAGTTGAAATTTTAACTTCTCGCTCGAAATGAAATCAAAAACCGAAATCAAACCATATAAAAGAATTTTGCGCTTTCTTGCTAACTTAATTCACTCGTAACCACAACTTCACAAATTATTGCTAATTTTCTTTTTCTTATTTTGCTCTTCTTCTTTTTTCAATTGTTTTTGATAACTTCCTCTTTAGGATGAAAGGCAATCGAATGGGTCCCCAATTTTAAAAAACGACCAAAGTTCTTAAATGCTTACTTAAAAACAATGGGGCTCTTTCCTCCTAGAAAAGCACATGCATGGCCAGTTGAAGAAAAAGTTCTTACGTAATAGATGAATAAAAAACGTGCCTAGAAATTTAACCTTATTTTTTTACGGATTCAAAATTCTTGCAAAATCAAAATAATTAGATTGTTACACAATCTTGAATTTTAATTCGAAGGCAAGAGATTCAAGAGAATCTCTTTCTTTGCTATGCTAAGGGCCATTAAAGGTTCATTGAGCAATAATAAAGAAATTAGGGATGAGCAACTGGACTGATTCAATTCGAGAATCAAAATAAACTGACCTTCCCCCGATTAGTTCCTAACCATAAATGTTACTTTAAGGTAGAATTCTTATATATTCCTTTACACCATTAATTTTATTTTGTTGATAATCTTGTATAATACTAGTTTTTGATAAAATGACAAGGTTGTATAGGCGCCATTGATGGCACCAATATTCATGCTTCCGCAGTACTTGTCTGAACCTACGCAAGATGAGCTTGCAAACGATACATTAACCGAGAAGGGAAACCAAATAAATACACTTAGGAAAACAATTGCTAATAAAATGGCAAGAGATAATAATATGTCGGAAATTCCATGAAATTGTATTTTCAACTTTTGTAATGTATTAGTATTATTTCAACTATTATTTTATATTTGAGGATTTCCTATGTTGTTTTAGTATTATTTCAACTATTATTTTGTATTTGAGGATTTTCTATGTTGTTATCTAATCAATTTCTATTCCTAAAAATAAAAATTTTGTTTGTTATCAAACAGTTTTGTTTTGAGAAATAGAAATTTTGAAATCGTTATCAAACGGGTTTGTTTCTTTCGTAAACTTGTTCGGGAATAGAAATTAAGAAATTGATTTTTGGCAAGAAATCAATTTCTATTTCAGAAATTTTGTCATGAGCAGCCTTATCAAATATGCTTAATGAGAACTTAGTACGTGTACCGCATGGAATCCCAAAGGTAAGATCAACGCATACATATGACAGGAATGAGTCGATACCACAAGTTCTATTTCCTATGAAACATGGACCATGATTTCCTCTGCTTGTTCCCCGACCATATTCAAAATTACATGTCAAGAAATGCCATAGAACAGTAGAATAAAAAAAAAAATTATGCAAGAAACTATCTGTTCAATGCTAAGGAATTACTCTTCTTTACACATTATTTGTAGTCCCAATTCATGCTAGAGAAAGAATATAAGAGTACGCATCTCTCGATGTCCCAAATTATTGGTCGCTGCTACTCATCTTTATCCACCATAATCGATAACTCCTGCTACAGAAGCTTTGTTTAAATACCAAGTTCTACCACCTTCCCGGCACTCATTGCAGCTGAGTTTATTGGCTTAAACTACACAACTAACAATATATTATGAAACGCAAGCGGCCGGACCAGAGAGCTGTGTTCTTTAGAGTCTTGCATTGCGAAGCTGTTGTTTTAGCACGGGGCGGATGTACTCATGGTAGCCATCAGGCACGACAGAGTCGTTTAGAGGATCCTTCCATGCTTCCTCATACAGCTTCGGATACACATTCCCATCATAGCGGCCAAGAACAGAGCCCAGGTAATGGTCCGTGTAGTTAAATGCATCGACAAGTGCAATTGCATTCGGACGAACCTAAAGTCATAGGGGCTTACCCAATTAGCAATCATTTGACGGGTACATTTCTTGTGAACATGAAAAGATGGGGGTGTCCTGTTTTTGACAAACCTGAGAATAAAGAGATCTGAGTTGTTCATTGGCCAAGGCAGCTTGTTTTGGAGTGAGACAACCGGTGGACAGAAAATCTCCCTGATGCTTGTGGAGAAGATGCAGCGCATAAACGCTGCAAAGTGTCTGCAATTGTTGCTTTACCCCCTTTCCAGGTATATCTTGCTGTAATTTCTCGATGAATCTGGAACCAAAAAAAAGAAAAAAAAGAAAAGAAATGTTGTCGCTTTCACAAAAACCAAGCAATCAATCGGAACACAGCTGATTTGTTACACTGATTTAATACATATATCACAAAGACCACGCTTTTCCACCCCAAAAACCAAATTTCCCTCCTTTCAGTTACCCTATATACATCGTGATCAACTACACAAGATTTTACATGTCAAAACCTAAAAATCAAGGTAACAAAAAAGTTGACCCAAATCTCACAAGCAACTTGGAAAAAACTAGACATTGGAAATGTTATGCTTAAATCTCGCAGCCTCACTGGTTTATTGTGTAAACACAAAGAACAAATATCTGAATCCATATTTAAGTAGTTATAAAAACTTCCTCAAAGGTTTTGCTTCATGTACCCAAGTAATTAACTACACAAAAGCGAGGAATACATTCAACTTTGTACGCGAAGATGCTCACAAGTGCATGTGTGGATACCCTAGAGTAACTTCTTCAGTCATGAGAAATGTGTTTGACCAACTCACAAGGACAGGGATACTCACTTGGAAACGACAATTAATTGACAATGAGCAGTAGCTGCCTCAACCAAATCAGCAGACAGTTCTGCAAAACCTGTGCAATAGAGAAAAGACAAGTGGAAAGACATCTCAGTTGCACCATTATTAAACAAAGCCTGCAGAATAAATTTGATGTTCCTGAGTCTGTACCTTGCAGAAGGGTTTATCCACCTCTTCCGCATGAAGAGCTAAATGTACTCTCTAGATTCTGGATTTGCAATGACATGAATGTTTTTGCCCCTCTACTGTTTTATGAGCAAGTGTCTACCGCAGTCAAATATCAGAGGAAAGCAGAATAAGAAGATCCATAAATACCTTCTTCTGGATTTGAAAATTTGCCAAGATTCTGCGCACAGGCAACTGACATCCTCAAGGCCCTTGCTTCAAATGCCTCCAAAACTACATTGGGCTTCAACCAATCCTCAACTGCAAGAAAAACATGAAAAGTGAAGTCGTGTCCATCATTGCATAATGAAGGCATGTAAAGCAGCTCAAACCAGTAAAATCAGGTCAAAACAACAATCCACATTTATTTCAAAATCTCATCAATCCCCTTCCCCAACTTTTCTAATCCCAAATGTGGAGGCAATCTAATAATGTCCAGTCAGGCCTCAAATATACCGATAGGCATACTCATAAGTCATCCATTGTATCAAGCTGGTCACCCCAATACAATGAACAACTGTTGATCGTCCAGACCATTGCTCCTATTCTCCAATCTTCTCTATTTACATCAAATATGAAAAGAATCTCTCACATAACAGAGATTTCGTCAAAGTATAGTGCATGTATAACAATAGATTTATAGAAGCTCCAGATGGAACTTTGAGTAAGAAAAGTCTATAAGTTACCTCTTTGAGCACTGCAACGGCATTGCATGAGATGTTCTGCCCGGCTCATGTATGCTGTTGAGCCAACAGGCTGTTTCCCAGAGCCCAACTGAGAAACAGTCTTCATAAGAAACCTCGCAACCTGCAGATAAATTTTTCTATCAGCTCTTTAGTTGAAAATGAAAGACGTAATAAAGTTGACATAATACAAGAACTAGAATGGCCTGTTGATGGAGCAACCTCACCAGGTTATGCAAGGGATCACCTAAGCAGAAAAGATACCTGTAAAAGCAGTACAGTGTTGTCTCCTTCGTACGTACAGGCAGGAATATAAACTGCAAACAATTCAGGAAGACCACTGCTACTCAGGTAACCATGACCACCACATAGTTTTCTACACTCTTCGATTGCATCCTACCAAAGAAAGTTTTTTTCAGCAAAAGCATCCAACACTGCTAATTTCAGTTAATCTTAAATAAATTGCACACCAATATGTGAAGTACAAGGAAGAAAATGGTTGACATCCAAAATCATCAAAAAGTGATAGGAAGCCCCGATGCCTTTTAGCAATAAATAATGAAATACTTCTGTAGATCACATCTACAATGAGATACGAGTTACTGGAAAAACAAAAGGATAACACGTGGAAATGGTCAATTTAAATATAAGCATGAGAAAAAATAACAACACGATGCAGGCATTATAGGGCATTAAATCTTCAAGCATAGATAACAATCAAACACTAAAATATCATGCATTCTTAACTTCAATTCCTTTTATGCCCCAACTTGTGTACATGAAAAACTATATTTCCCAAGTCTTTCTGGTATATACTATCAAGCTTCTGCCATGGGCTGTCAAAGCTGTTCAGGCAATACTACTGTGTAATCAAGTTCATGAAAATATCTCAACATCCAAACCATACCTAGAGTAACATAAAAACAACAAGGAAATGCAAAGACGAGGTTATTCAAAGGAATGAAATAGTAACAAGCAAAACTAAACAGGCCTTGAGTACTGTTTTGGCCCAGTCTGCAATTCCTCTACTGGCCAATCAGATTTCCATGTTGTTTTCTATCCTTTCTTTTGTGTGGAGAGAGAGAGAGAGAATAAAATACATATGCATGTGATGAGGAAAAAGATAAGAGGTCAGAAAGTATCACATACAGCAGTTGCAGAGGTTGTCAAAGATTTCAAACCAGCAGTGCACGCATGAGCCTCTGGCAATGTTGAAAAATCATTTGCTTGCAACCTTTGAGTCACATCCGTATATAGCCATTTCAACCATTCACCAACAAATCGGAAAGCATAGGCAGAAGCCAACAAGGGGAAAAGTCTGCTTTGCTGAGTTTTATAGTCAATCACCTAATATAGAATAGGCAGCAGAGGTGTTAGCTAATGAATCAAGAACAAAGGGATGGAAAAGGCAAGTACTGGAAATGCCCTCCCGTGCATCATTTCAGAAACTAATATACCCCAAAAGATTCAAAACAAGTTATGTAAATCAGGAGGACCAATCCCACGTAGAGTGGACAAGCTCGCAAAGTGATACTTAAATAACAACTCGCCCAAATGTCACCGACCAAGTACTCGTTTCTTTTGGGAGCTCCTTCACATGGATTGGCCCAAGACTTAAAATGGTGTTAGAGTGTTAGACCAAACAAAACTGAAGACGTGGAAGTTTGTAACACCCCAAGTCTCACATATAATTGGAGAGCACTAATGAAAATGATAATTGACAAAAGATCTACCCCCCAAAGTCACCAGTCGAATACTCCTTTTGATAGGTTGACCGATATGGATCAAGTTAATTGCTACGCCATATCCTTCTAGTTAAAAAGGAAGTATCTGGCCGTATCACTCTGTTTGGTATTTAAGTTGGGAGAAATATAAATGGAAAGAAAAAGAAACGAACATTGAAGAGAAAAGAAGCGAAGGATATTTCCATTCCTGTTTGGATGAACAATGGCTTGGAGGGATATTAAGTTAGTCGGTATGCTAAAATGCCCCTTGTCCTTTTCACTATATCAATTCCCCATTAAGGGCTTTCCAGGAAGTGAGGGAGCTAAACACAATTTCCCTCTATCTCTCTCAACTGTAGAGAAAAGTCCTTTTGTGTGCCTGAGGGAGTAAATTTAATTCACTTCCCTTCTCCTTCAATTATTTTCTCTTCATAATAACCAATTTCCTAGGTTAATCATTTCTTCCATTTCCTTTCACTCCCACCCATCCAAGTACAAAGATGTAACAGCATATCCATAGTCCTTGTCATAGCTGGACTAATCATATTGAACAAACCTATACATAAATAAATTACCATGGAATAAGACCTCATTGCATCAGTATCTAAAGATGGAAAAACTAATTACTCTACCTGGGTCTCAGGACCACCATTCTGTGACCCAAATTGCCTACGAACAGCACTATATCTTGTAGCAATACAAACCGCCCGTGACAAAGCACAGGAAGCATCAGCTACAATAGTTTGGCGGACATACACCATTGTCCCATAAATCAGCTGTCGTGGCACATTAGACTGCATGACCTTCCCTTCCCTTGTAACCTGCAGAACCCTGATGCATTTCACAAGGATTTCAGAAAACACTCTACCATTGAGCTAATAGTCTATCGTGTAGACAATTGTATCCACCTAATTGATAATGATGCCTCATGAGTTTCCATGGTACTCTTTTCACCCATATCTCTTCATTTTCCCACAAAATATTGTCCCATATGCTACTTAGTACTTGAAATGATCATAATGTATCTTCTTTGAACTTCAAAATTTACAGTTGTAATGTTGTCAATGCACGACATGAGATGAAAGCCCCTTTCAGGTAGCAAGAGAGGTGAAACCTAACCTCATAAGCATTTGATCTCTTGGAATTCGCACATGATCGAATCTAAGGAGTCCATTGTCCATAGAGTTATAAGCTCCGCTCCCAAATTTCATGCCAATATCACCAACAGTTATGCCAGGAAGAGGCATATGGTCATCCAAGCTCCGAAGCTGGACAATGAAACCTAGAAATGGGAATGTCATGTCAATAATACTATAAATACTTGCCACACTTACACAAGTATAATGCTCAATTGATAAGCTTACCATGCACTCCATGGTCCTGACCCTTAACGATAAGTCGTGCATATGCAACAGCATGTGTGGAAACTTTACCAAGTCCACCAGGCCACCACTATTAGCAAAGTAAAACCATAATTAAGCAAATCTAATATTGAAAATCTAGATAACAGCACTGAAAAAATTAATTATCACATTCTGAATTGACAGTGCAATTTATCAAAGAAGGATTAGTGAGAGGCCTAACTAAGATGTAAGAGAAAGGATAAATAAAGAAAAGAAGGAACGTCAATTATATCATCTGTCTATAGATTTTTTCTTCCCTCAAAGAAGACACCGTCCTTGAATCCTTTACCTTGCTAGAAGTTAGCGTGGGACTATCAACGATGAACTCATCCATCTGGGGATCAAACGTAGCAGTAGTTTCGAGACCTTGGACATTTGAGCCATGACCAAGTTCAGTCTGTGCATAGCATCCAATTATTTGCATCTTATATGCCAACGGCAACCACTTCTGTTGCTGCTCCTCAGTTCCTTGTCCTTTAATAGCAGGGATGAACATTCCCTGCAGAGAAATCATTGTGAGGAAGCATGAAAAGAGAGAACTAACCACAACTACATGATCAAAAGATTAATTAGATCTCCTGAATACACAATAGTTTAGAAAGGATTACAAACAATTCTATAAGATGCGAAGAATACATTGAACAGTTAATTTACTTAAATTTGGGGGCCAATCAACAATGCTCTCCGTGTGAGCATTATGCTCAGCTAGCAAAAGTACTAATCATCAATTGAGAAAGTCCTTGCTCAAAAAGGAGAGAAGAAAAAGGAAGCATGAGAAGCTCCAAGGATACCACTAGGAATAGACCCTACCCAGTGAAGATCTGTATAAGCAGGTTCATCAATAAAGGACCTCAACCTTGACGCCTCTTCCTCTGCACGATGAAAGATCGAATTTTGTCAGACCAGAAATTCCATCAGCTTATAGAAGACAACAGCACTAAAACGGTTCGAAAATGGAGATGAACCAGTAAGTCGAAGCTCCATAATGCGCCTCCAAGCATAGGCAGCTTTTCTGAGAGTATTCTTGAATAGGTCCTTCCTGCTCAGCATAGTCCTGTTGTCCTTCCGAAAGGCCTGCGACAATAAACCAGATACAAACCAGTCACAACAAAAACCAGAAACTATAAGCTAAAGTAGCGAAATCGTCACAGATTACGAGCTCAAAAACAGTGGGTCACTCCAAAATCGCTCCTTTAAAAATTGTCTCCAAGAGATCGAATTACCAACATTGGCAAATCGATTCCTTTCGAACGGCATTCAAAAATCCACCTTTAATTCCACCTAACCCAATTCCAGATTCTAGGAAACGGTTACCTCTCTTCAGTGATCATCACCACACAGCAAATCTACAACCTCAGCACCAAAATCCCCAGCAAATGCTCTAAAAGCACACGATCGAAGACAATCAAACACGCCAACTGCCACAACCGAACTCAAAAAGCCGCATCGGCAACAACAAAAGACTCCTACGCCAAAAAAAAAAAAAAAAAAATCTAGCCAACAAGCGCGGACACTCGCATCAAACATCGACATCAACGCCATCGCGGGAGAGAGGCTCAAGAGCAATGACCGGATCGCTGGCGACGAGGCGGGCCATGCGATCGGAGACCTCGACGGCGTGGCTAGAGCCGCCCCAGACGACCTTCATCTCCTCCACGTCGAACCGCGCCTTCTGCCGCTCATCGGCCAGGTGATCGACGCCGACGCCTTCCATGATCGGAAAAAAAAACCCAAAACAAACGACCGAGGCTCGAGCTTCCTCCGCGCCCCCAACAACCCTAGATCGCAACCGGCTTCGTTCGTTACACCGAGTCAAATGCGGCCGAGCAGCAGCGACAAGAACGATGACGACGACAGTGATCTTGATTTCAGCTCTCAAATCGACCTCTGTGATCGATACAGATATATATATATATATATATATATATATATATATATATATATATATTATATATTTATACATATATATTTATTTATTTATAATTATATTAGCAGATAATGAGTGAGATGGGCTTGTCAAAGCGATGACGTGTCATCATCGAGCTTCCCGAGGTCCAGTGAATTTTAGGATTGACTGGTGTTTTGCTCCTTCTTTTTTATGATAGACATTTTACACGTGGGCGAAACTCCCCCTTTTTTTCCCTTACTTCCCCCCTTAGTGGAAACTCCTTTTTTCTTTTTCTTTTTTTTTTCAAATTATCTTATTGCCCCTTTTCGGATGGGGAGCCGACCACTATTTAGCCATCTTTTATCGTGGTATTAATTTGCACCTTTTGATTGGCTGAAAGTGCAAATAAATCTGGAACTATTTTTGGTAATTTTATCCCTAATAATCTTGAATTGACTTCTAACAAGGGCAACTAAATCTAGAACTATTTTTGGTAATTTTATCCGTAATAATCTTATATTGACTTTTAACATTATTGGTGATAGTCTTAATTGACTTAGTCTTAAATGGATATTATTAGTTCATGAGTGCCAGATTCGATTTGCCCTCCTCCCATCTATTTTCCATAGATATAGGTATTCTTTTTACCTCTTAACTTCATTTTCGATCTTTAAATAGATATCTTTAAATAGATTTCATACGCGTGTACTCGGTTCAAATGATGACTCTAAGATTAAGTATTTTTGTTTTCTTTTTTTCAAATTATTTTCTTTTCCTTTTCAGATGTGAAGCCGGCCAACAACAACCATTCATCGGTGCATTGAGTTGCACTTTATTTGGCAAAAGCGCAATGACTTCAACACTTTCTTTTTAATAATTTTTTCATAGTAATTGTAAATTGACTTTTAACATCTTTAAATGGTAGTCTTAATTGACTTAGTCTTAAATGGATATTATTACTTCATGAGTGCCTCATTGCACCAGCCCTCCTTCCATCTCTTTTCATATATATAAGATATTTTTCTTACCTATTCACTTCATTTTTGGTCTTTAGGTATGCATGTCCTCGGTTCAAACAATGACTCCCAGATTAATTTCAACCCCGAAATCAAACTCAGAGGGTAAATATCAACCTGGCACTTAATTTCTTTCAGCCCCCCACCACCTTGTCGTTTTTTTTTTTTCTTTTTTTTTCCCCGGCTTGGTGGGAAGGGCACTATCTTTTCGTAATGTCGCACTCGGTAGAGGCCAACAGAGGAACGTGGTACTTTGATCATTGTAGTTTTTGACGATAGCAGCATTCTCTCTTTTTGCCTCTGCAAAATATAGTGGACGGAGCTATCTGCTGCATATTCTATGGTTCGCCATGAAAGGCATCTCCCCCTTTTCATTTTTTTTTGGCAAAGACGACAAAGGAATCAAAAGAAACAAATATGTACGAGCCTGCATAGTAACGTTTTTGTTTCTCCCATTTTTGTTCTTTTGTTTTCAGGAACAAAAAAAAAAAAAAATCCATTTAGTAAAACTTTTATTTTCGGGAAAAAAATAGATTTTTTGTTTAGAGAACAAATTTAAAACGAAACAAAAAAAAAAAAAGTAACTTCTTTGTTCTTAAACAATTTCTAAAAATAAGTTTTTTTTTTCTTTTTTTCTTTTGTTTTTCTTGCTTGCTGCGGCCTTAGGTGGCCGCCTGCCAACCGCCAATTGTCGCCGACCGTCGCCCCATCGGCAACAACCATGGTTGTCGCCACCGTCCGATCACCAGTAGCAACCATCGTAGCCGCCACTAGCCATCATTGTCGCTACCACCCATAGCCCATTGGCCTCCCCGCCGCCGACGACCACCATTGATCGTTGCGCCACCGTCACCATTGTCGCCGCCACTCATCGCTACCAACCGCCGTCGTTGCCACCACCCACCACCGCCCGTCACCCGTCAGCGGTTGGTTGGCGGCGGTGGTGGGCTATGGGTGGCGATCGTGCGGCGGCAGACCAACGATAGCGATAGTCGGTGGCCGGTGGTCCTATGGTGGCGGCAACCGACGGGCGACGACAACAAGCAAGCGGTGGGCGGCGGTCCGTAAGTAAGAATAAAAAATAAATAGATATAAAAAAAAAAATCGTATCAAACGCATTTTTATTATTTTTCTATTTCAAGAATAGAAATTTTGTATAGTTATCAAACATCTTATTTTACTCAGAAATTATTCCCAGAGAAGAAATAAAAAAGAACTATCTCTAAAAAAAACTGTTCCCAGCCAAGAAGCGTTACCATGCGCACCCTACACAGGCCGACAACCGGTTTTCAAAACATCATTAGAACAGATTAGTTCGAGAGCCAAAACCGGAAGGAGTTCCCGAGGGAAGGAGGAGAGAGCATCGGAATCAAATCTGCTAGATTCCGGAGTAGACGGAACATTGTTAGAACAAAGTAAGTAAAGCAAGTTTTGAGAGTCGAAACTGGAAGGAGTTCTCGAGGGGAAGGAGGAGCATCGGAATCAAATCTGCTAGATTCCGGAATAGACGACTTTGAGGGAATGACATGTACTTCATTCCGTGACAGATGAATTTGAAGGAATGGCATAAATTAGAGGAGGAATTTGAAGGGATCTACGGCCAGCCACCGGTTTTGAGGGAACTTTCCAATGGGCCGGCTTTTGTAGAGTTGCATTTTTCACCTACTTCACCCATGGAAAGAGAAGGCAAAAACTAGAAAGGTGCGGAAAGTTAACAAAATACAAACATGACCAACAGAGACACCAGGAAAAAAAAAATTAAGAGACTAGAAGTTTGCCAAGTAATTAAGTATTTGATTTTGATCCAATAGATCTTGTGTTCAAATCACAGCCTCGCCTACTCGTATTAATCTCGGGAGCCACGTCCACCACCCTAAGAGTGGAGTCTTACTCGATGCATGTGAATGGGATGGCAAAGCTCGAACATCCATGCTGTCAACAAATAAAGAAACACTTCTGTAGTTTAACAAGAAATGAAGGTTAACACAACCCTATATGACTTACATGTTTTGATCTCAGTCTACTATCAAACTACTTTGGCTCGTTCGCAGCCATCACTCAGAAGAGCACACAAACATGCGTGCTCTTGGCAGCATTCTCAACCATGCATGCCTTCCGTCAAAAACTTTTTCTCCCACTACACGCATTTGTTTTGCAAAAATATGAATTATTTAAAAAAATATTTTACTTAAAACAATTAGTTATATCGCTTACAAGAATTAATGAACGGCCAATACATCCATAATCCATAAAAATATTGATATATAAGTCACTGTTCTTGATGAAAACATTTTTTATTAACTAATTATTTTGACTAATGCAAGCACTCATTTATTATGAAAATGTTTTCTAGATTTTTCATTTTCGACAAAACAAACGAAATCTAAACAAATCATCCAGCTATTCGGGGGGAAATTCATTTTCATTGCGGCTGTGGCATGGCCTCCACTAATCAGTTTTACAACAAAAATTAGAGAAGTTCTTGTACTTGACACTGCATATATGCAGAAGTTGGTGAAAGGCAGAAACCAATGATATTCATCCCAAGTACAAAAGGAAGAGCATGTGTGTAATTACAACGAATAAATTGAATGCCAGAGTGAAGTAGTCCACAAAAGAGAAAAATGCATACGTTGAGCTGTGATTGCTTGCAACTCACCAGCAAAGAACCTGAACAGGCCAGTAACAGACAATAACTGCAATGACCTTTAATTTACAGAAACTGGAGAGGACCCCTTTTCCTTGTCATAGAGGAAGAAGTTAGATTCCTGAAGAACTTGATCCCTCTGATGACCAAATCTTGCAGCAAGGATAATATCTTTAACCATGCAACACTGACATCCAGTGAACCAAGAACTTGAACTGGGCACGCTGTGTGCATTGCTGAGAACGGTGCAAATGAATATCATGTAGACTATCCCTCAGAAAAAGAGCCAAAGGCTACCAAATCACAATATGAAGAAACCGTCCCACCAAATAACAAAACCCATGACCAGCTCCCAAATAAAAATGCATAATGTCAAGCAGCAAAGTGCAAAATTTCCAATCAAATCGTTAGGACTTGAAACAAGCCTTAACTTGAACAGACATCATGTTTTCTCATCAACTCTATGCTCTCGGCAATAGTCGATCCAGCTGTCCCAACAAAACCTAGAGAAGCACAGCTGCAAATCACTTCCTCTATGTACAGAAGGACATCAGCTAATTTGCAAGGAGCACATCGCTTTTTGAGTTTGTCCATTCGTGCAAAACTATTTGGAACAAACCCAACTCTCAGGCCATGCCCCCATCCACAAGTTCCTTTGCTGTTTGAATCACTAGCTCATCTTCTTCTTGCAGAAAATGAATCTTAAAATTGTCAACATCTCCAGCCAAATCTCCCAAGTAAGTCTTGCTCCAGTTACCTTCGGGAAGATCAGTCATCACAAAAATATGAATAGGCAGAGGTCCATTCTGCCTCAAAGACTCAACCTTTTCTTTTAAGGTTAGGAAAGTAGTTTTCCAATGGTTCTTGAATTGGCCATCCAACAACCTCAGCTGTGCACAAAGAAAAGGGGCCTTAATGGTTGTCAGAGCAAATTCCTTCCCAGCACTGAGAATTTGAGGGACAAAGGGGAGAAATTCAATTTTCTCAATTATTGACTGTATTCTCTGATCCTTTGGAGCTTTATGAATATCAAAGTAAAGCTGTGAACCCTTATATGCAGATGTGAAGAGGCTTCCAAAGGACAGAAGAGCAGCTGAATCAGCTTGAGAACCAGGTCCAAGTGCCTTATACACATCACGGCGCCTCCTAACATATGTTATCTTCTTTTTTCTCTTCAACTGTTCATCGGGTTGAAATGAGTCTAACTCTCCATCATTGCCATTTTGATATGTCCAAACCGTGCTTCTACAGTCTTCATCCACAGAATATAAACACTCATCTACATCACCATTAAACCCAGAGAGAAACGACCCGCATTGCTTTAAGCTAGCAAACAAAGGGGACTCGCCAGTGGCCCCATTGTTGCAAGCCAAGTCTATGTTCACCCCACACCATATCGATGCAAAAACTCTGAAATCAATTGTTCTGATCACTGAAGAAGACACTAAGGATGAAATATCAATGATGTCAGCCATAGAAACATACCTGAAATACAATGAAGAACCCTTACAAAAAGTTTAAACAAGAAACTCTTTCTTCCTTTAACAACTGCAAATTAACAAGAATCAGCATTGGCCATAGAAGGCCATAACCATCCCCTGCCTGAGACTCTCAGTCCCTGATAAGCAAAGATCTGGATAATCAAAAGCAGCAAATTTACTTCTAACCAATATTTCTGGACGCCAAAGATAATTTAGACAACCATAGTCCTAAACCAGTACGAGGATGCTGAGGAAAAAAAGATGAATCCAAAAAAGATCGCCAATTTACTCAAGATAGCTAATGACATATTTCATCTCAGTAGCAGGACAAGTCCATGGAACTTACTAAACGAAAATCTCAAGTCAGCACAAAGAAAGAAGTCAAATGCAAGAAAAGTTGGGATCTTCAGCAAGCGACGCAGCGATCGTTCCGTCTCGCACCAACGAAAAATCCGCAATTTCACTCACCTCCCAGTCCTCAGAAGCTCCACCGCGCTCTCCCAGACCGCGAGCCGAATCTCCCTCCCGTCCAGGACCCGGAACTTCGGGCAGCTCCCGAGGGCGACGGCGTGGTGGTCCAGGACCGGCGGGACCACCAGCGTCCGGTTGAGGACCGCGGCCGCCACGATCGCGTTCCTGAACTCGGACAGCTGGTTGCTGAACCCGCTGTGGGGGCGTAGGACAGGAACCGCTGCCCTAGGGCTCGGACCCGGGGCTCGCACCGCGAGGGACGCGGCGCCGCCGCCTCCGCCTCGAGCGAGACGCGGAGGAGCGAGGTGGAGACGCGGGCGTAGGAGAAGTAGAAGAAGGCGAGGACGGCGAGGAGGGAGGCCGTGCAGAGGAGGAGGGAGCGAGATCGCGGCGCGGCGCCGCCGGATCTCTTCCTCGGCCACGGGTTCGGCGATCGACCGGCGAGGGCGGCGATGGGGTTCATCGCGGCGGCGGGAGTGTGACGAAGGCGTCGATTTCTCCATGGTCGATGGCCCGTTTAACTCGTCTTGAATGGGCTGGAAGCCCGCTGGGCCGTTACAGGCCCAGACATGCTTTGTTGGGCCCAAAGCCATAATAATGGATTGATCTGAACGAGTGATTGCCTGCTGAATCCGGCCCGTCGATCATAACTCGTCTAAGCCTGGTTAGGCTCAGTTACTTTCATACAACATCCTTCAAAATTATGTTTTGGGACAATGACACGAACAGCCCTTGAAGTTTGGTCCAATATGCAATCTGATCCCCGAATTTTTAATTCATTCAATGTGATCCATGAACTTTAATCCAATGTGCAGTATAGTCCATGACTACATTAAATATTTTCATACAATTTAAGAATTTTATTGAATATATACTAAAAGTTCATATACTACATTGAATATTTTCATGCAGTTTGAGAACTGTATGTTAAGTGCAAAGACTACACTGAAAAAATTAAAATTTTAGGGATCACATTATATATTGAATTAAAGTTCAAAGACCACATTAAAAAAAATTAAAAGTTCATGGATCAAATTACAAATTAGACCAAAATTTAATGACTGCTTGTGTCATTATCCCTTATATTTTCGGCTTTTCTTCATGACTCATGAGTGAGTTACACGATGATTTTTTAGTTCAAGTACTAAGTTCAACCCTCCTGTTCAAACTATAAATGAGAATTATCTTCAACATCTAACTGTAAATGAGAATTAGACTAACTTTCCACTCCCCCTCAAAAACTTCCTCCACCTTAATGAGCCACTTGTAAGGGTGCATTTACTTCAAGGAAAACTTGAAACTTGGAAAACATTTTCTGAAATATATAGCTTAAAAAAATTAGTTAATGGAAAATGTCTTCATCATCAACAATAATTTATATCTAAATTTTTCATGAACGATGGAAATATTTTACATTTATTCATTTTGCAAGCAATACGGGTGATCATTCTTTTTCGTAAAACAAACGCACCCCAAAATACTAATTTATGTGTAAATGTCATTAGAGGTAATGAGAATTAAGCCAGACCTAGTTTAAAATATTATGAATATATGTATCCTAATAACTTATAAGAAGCTATCAATGTCTAATAAATCAACAGATTACCAACATTTATGTAGTCTTATTATAACCATTTGTATGGTTCTTCCAAAATCCACTAGGCAACGTTCTCTAATCCAAGTGTAACAACTATCATCTTAAATCCATCAGTCATTCGAACTTAATGGCAAGTCCCCTATTCCAAAGGTGATGATGATTCTTTGACAATGAATATGTCGGGTATCCGAACTTAACGGGCAACATCCCCTAATTCAAGGGTGATAGCGATCCTTTGATAATGAATTTGTCGAGCATCCGAACTTAATCGAGCAACATCCCCTAAGCAAAGGGTGATGGCTAGATTTATTCCCTTGTGTGACCATACAAACAAACATTACAATCCGACTTCTTATCTTTGTTTCATTGGCCAATACAAGCAAGGCCCAAGGGTGTGAATATTGCCAAGTGTATAACATATTTTACTTTTTGAAGTCTTAAATCATGTTGGGCACGACATAAGATTTGTGGCCCGGACCGACCGGTCAAGACGCCAACCTATACCAAATAAGGCTTTGGATCAATACGCCTCAATACCAACTCGCCAAGCGTGATTCATTCCAACATGGCTCGATGTCGATCCTAACCAAGCGAGACTCGTCCATAGCCTAGGGCGTGCTTCTAAACATATGAGCAAACCATACAAAATTTGCACATGTGCGAGCCATGGAAAAGCATTCATCAACATAACATACATACAAGTTCGGATGCTTGACATATTCATTATCGAAGGATCACCATCACCCTTACATTAGGGGACATTGCTCAATTAAGTTCGGATGCTCGATGGATTTCAAATGGTAGCCATTACCCTTGGATTAGGGAACGTTGTTTGGTGGATTTTGAAAGAACCGTATGAACGGTTATAATATAAATGAACCCTCTTGTGCATGCTCTTTGTTTTAGTTTGATGTTTTTGAATTGTGAGAGCCACAAAGGTAAGATGAACTCTTTTCATGCACATAATTTAATTGATAAAGTATTTTTGCTATTGATATGTCATCAACATTTGACGCAATTATGTTCATGTGCTTGTTCAATGGCGAGGCATCCTCATATTCAATGATTAGTAAGTTTACTTATTGAGTCCTAAACTCACTCCATCGTTTTTCAAACTTGTAGGTATGAAAGTCTCACGCCAGTTTTAGGAGCTGTAGTTACGTTAGAGGAGATAGGAATTTCCCCTAGCCTACGTGGATATATGGTAGTGTGTTGAAAAAGGAAAAAGCTTGTAGAAAGGGGCTTATAATATATACTCATGTAATATAAGAAGTAGTGTATTGAAAAATTGTTTTCCTAGGTGCTTGTTGTTGTTTGGATGTTCTATGTACGCTTCTAGATACTCTAAATGAAAAGATAAAAGAAACACGGTAGCAACACATCTGGGATATTGCAAAAATAACCCCCGCTACTCATGACCTGGAGATAGAGTTGGGGTCGTTATAATTCTTCTTGCAATATACACATGAAAATGAACATCCTTCGGTAATTTGCACATGAAGTAATTTGGTAAACGTCATTTGGTAATACTTCAAATCAATCAAATGATGTTTTGATGTGTAAAGGAAGTGACGTTCTTGTTGCATTATGCACATGAAAATGAACATTGTTTGGTAATCTACACATGAAGTAATTTGGTAAACATCATTTAGTAATGCTTTAGATCAATCAAATGATATTTTGATATGTAAAGGACGTGGCATTCTTGTTGCAATATGCACAAGAGATGAACATCGTTTGATAATTTGCACATGAACTAATTTGGTAAACATCATTTGGTAATGCTTTAGATCAATCAAATTATTACCAAACGATGTTTTGATGTGCAGTGGATGTGGAATTGAATAATGGAGTCTGTCCTTTAGTAAGAGATAGGGTTGCTGGACTCATTATTTTAGGAACACTTTTTCCACAAAGATCTTGATCATGAAGGTTGAAAAGAGGGACGGGGGGAGGGGGGGGTGGGGGTGTCAAATCTTATCACGTTTAAGAAGTAGACCTCCTTAGTGCAGCCATCAAAAGGTTAATTGCTAGTTTGCATGATGAGATACAAAATGGAAATAATGTTTATTGTCCTACTTTTTACTATTTTGATGATTATATATGGTGCAAGTGGAGCTCTTTCTACTAAATTACAATAAGAAGTTCCTGATCCCGACCCCCTTTTAATTCAATAAGAAAAGTGTTTATAGGAATGACATGACTCAATGAACGAATCCAATATTGTGACAGAGCCAATCGAGCTCCACCACTGTTGACTCCATAAAATAACCAACTCTTGGGTATAATCGATAAGCAACGAACATAGTCGATAATAAAGAGTTTGGTCAATAACATAAATCATGAGAAAATTGTCCAAAAAATCTTAAACCTATGTACTTTTATCAATTCAGTTATAAACATTTTAATTTTGCAAATTGAATCCTAACATTTTTCACTTCTTGCCAATTGAGTCCATTCGGCCAAATTTGGTCGGAATTCGTTGAGATAGACGCCAGCCATTGTATGTGGCACGGTTAACGATGACGTGAACAAAATTTATTATTTTTTAAATCTTTTTTCGTATTTTTTAAAACATGTTTTTTTTTTTTTTTGTCTCTTCTTCCTTTGGCCAATCACCAAAGGCTATGACTAGTAAGGGTCCGCCTCACAAGCCTCATGCGAGGTCGCCGTCGTCGAGATCTAGCAAAGGACAATCTCATGGGCCTTAGGTGAGGCTTGCCCTCACCGGATTCCTCGCCGACCTCACACAAGTTCACCCTCACTGGGATATGGCGAGGTCACCCCTTGCCATATCCCAGTGAGGCCTCTAGCCAATCACTAGAGGCTAGGCAGCCGGCCAAAGGAAGAAGAGCGAAAAAAAGATAAAAGATAAAAATAAAAGTAAAAATAAATATTTTTAAAAAATTGAAAAAATATTTAAATATTAATAAGTTTTGTCCACGTTATTATTGGCTATGTCACATAGGACAATTGGCGTCCACATCAACAAATTCCAGCCAAAATTGGCCGAATGGACTGAACTGGCAAGAAGTGAAAAGATTTAAGACTTAATTGGTAAAATTGAAAGTTTTAAGACTGAATTAGCACAAGTGCAATAATTTAGGACTTCTTAAACAATTTTCCCCATAAATCATAAAAACAATGGAAAACTTTAAGAACATCGGCGATTTGCCAAGAAAGTTATTGACATCAAACATCAGTAACCTTCACTAGGATGAAGGTTACTGGCATGCTCTCTGAATTAGCTAAATATCATGAGGACCTGGGTCCTATGTGTTTTTCACTACTAGTCGACTCAAATCTTGAAATATTATCGAAACTAGAAATAGTATTAATTGGTATTCTTTTTTCTTTTTTCTAATTTGGTGTTTTGAGAGTCAAGGGGTAAGGTACTCGACTGTTACTGTGGCTTTTTTGAGCGGGAATTCCAATTCCTCCTTGAGAAAAACCAACACCGACACCACTCAGATTCATAGCTCAGGCTCTGAAGACATGCTGTTACGTATCCAGAGGAAGAGGAGAGGATGAAGTCCAGCCGGAAATCGGCTGGGCGGTCGCGGATGCAGAAGCAAAGGCATTTGGACGAGCTCATGGCCAAGTGGATCAGCTGAGGAAGGACGACGACTAGACCATCCCGAGCATCACCATCACCACACCCCACTTGCAGAGGCCGAGAACTCGATCGTGAGAGCTAGAGACTCCAGTCCCCCAACAACATTCTTTTATTTCTTACGAAAAAGTATCGGAGAGTTTTCCGGGAGGAAGATGGGTGAGGAAGATGAAGAGAGAAAAGAAAAAGAAAAAGATTTTAAAAAAAAGCTTTTGGGTGAAAATGCCCTTGATTATGGTTTGGAAATTACATGAGAAATGCAGATATTAGCCAGGCTTTTATTTGAGAGACTAAATTGATTAATCTTCTTTCCTTGTTTCTTTCTTTTTGGGCCAAGATTTTATAAGGCAATCACTCCGCATCCTTCATATTTTCAAGGAGACAGGCATGATTATTCTTTTTTTTTAACAAGAAAAATTAATGTGCCCTTTCATGATTCTGATACAATAAAGATAAACGGAGGATGGAATTGTTATATCACACTAATTTCCTTAATTTTTTTCAATATAAATAGGGAGACATTAAATAGGGATATTGAAGAAATAGAGACATTTATAATCATGATAGAATGTAAACATTAAAATAGCAATCCCTTATGCATGAAAATTGAATAAAAGCAAATCATGGAAAAATCTCTAAATGACATGATTTGATTGATGATACTCTGCTGGATAAGTTATCTTCATTTTTATTTATTTTTGGTCCAAGGATAAGTTATCTTCATGCTGACTTGAAAACTTCACGCTATAACTGTGCTGATAGTTTTCCATTTGATTTATTGCTTCAATAGTATTCACCCCAAACGCTCGAATGAAAATCCATCGGCCGCTGTTCAACCGCGTGGCTTGTTGTTCAGAGAAGAAGATTGAATTTCTGAAACCTGGATCGACATATTTTCCCCATTTTTTATGTTTCATTTTTGGATATTAGACCAATACACGAATCCCCAACCTAGGAGTGGCACTTTGCATTGTGAAACATCATTGTTGGAATTAGCAAATCAAAACTTAGCAGTTAAGTTGAGAACTATAAAATTGAAATGAGAAACACAATGAGAGACAATAGAAGGACATAAAAAATTATATAATTCGATTCAAATGTCAAAACCTACGTGGACGGAGAGAGTCAATAAATAATCTACTAATAAATCAATAATTATATTGTTATAGTCACTCAAATATTCAGGTGTTTTTTAGCCCTAGTATATAATGATATCTGTAGTGTTTAACAACTTGATCGATTCGATCTACTTGCAAATCTCTCCAAAGACAAATGGCATGCACCCATCTCTCGAACTCTTTGCTTCCCTTCATCTCTTGCTTTCCCCCTGTACAGGAGAATGCATGTAGAAACAAGGCAAATGGCTCCCATCTTCAAAGTCATGCTCCACTAGACAAGTAATGATGGCATGCGCCTACGACATCATTATTCATTAATGCATGCAAAGAAAGTTGAGCTTCGCTTCTGCCCTCCCTGATAGAGAGAGACAACGCCTGTGGAGCAAAAGTCAAGGAGATAATAAATGAGGAAAAAAGACAACATATGGATGGTGACCTTTGTCTTGAACATCCAACACGTGCAGCCTCAACTAATAAATTTAAGGCAAGATTTGTCTTCAATCAATGCTGCCCGTTGGCCATGAAGGAAAACAAAGCTGGATAGTTCTTCCATCTGCCTGGGAAAGATTAAATGCAGAATATGCGCCCTTTCTCATTAAATGGTCCGCGAACGCGCTTCCCCTTTCGGCGTATTGATTTATGCTGCGTCTGTATCGGGTATTGTGGGTTCTAATTCGAAATATAATTTAACATCTTTCCACCTTAATTTGATGTTTGTAGCAGAGTCATAGTGATTATTATACATGTCAACCCTCCCAATGCTTAGATGGGTGTTTATACTCTACATATGCCAATCGAGATCCAACAGAGTTTAAGCTTCGCTAAAGAAATGAGATTTGTCATCATGTCTATTAGTTCCTCCACTATTGTTATTTTCTTCACAACAATCTTCCCTTTCGCCATGACATCTCGAATGAAATGATCCTCGATATCGATATGTTTCGTTCTCATGATATATCGAATTAGCTAGATATATTGCACCTTGATTGTTATCGTGAATGGTAACACTTTTCTGCTCCTGTCCAAGGTCCAAGAGCAAACCCCTGAGCCATATCGCTTTCTTCTTTGCTACAAGGTAAGTGCCATATTCCCTACCTCAATTGAAGTTAGGATAACATCGTTTTGTAAGAACGTCTTCCAACTTATTGCACTGCTTACTAGCATAGAAACATGCTTTGCTAACTATCTATGTTCATTCGAGTCACTGACATGATCCGAATCCACGTATCCGGTCGTCTCTCCACTGCTATCGTCCTTCTGATATACTATTCCAAAGTCTGCTGTCTCCTTTAAACTGCTTTCCAATGATGTGTGCCCACGACCATCACTAATTCATGCAGAGAAAAATGAGCTTCACTTCTGCTTTCCTTCACAGAGAGAGAGAGAGAGAGAGAGAGCGACGCTTATGGAGCAAAAGTCAAAGAGAGAATAAATGAAGGGAGAAAAGACAACATATGGATGGTGACCTTTTTCTTCAACATCCAACATGTGCACCGTGCAGCCTCGACTAATAAATTTTTTTTTTTTTTTTTTTGGTCAATTGACTAATAAATTTAAGAATGCAAGATTCGTCTTCAATCAATGCTGCCCATTGGCCATGAAAAAAAAAGCTAGATAATTCTTCAATCTATGGTATTGGTAGAACTCTTTCCGCTAAATTGCAATAATAATTTCTACAGAAATGACGTGAGTCCACAAGTGAATCCAAGATCGTGGCAGAGCCAATCCAGCTCCACCATCGTTGATATTTAAAAAGGACCAATTTTTATATATAATCAACAAACAGCAAACTTAGTCAATAATAACAAAGTTTGATGAACAACAAAAGTCATAATAACAGTGGCCAACTAGAAGAACATCAATGACTTGGCAAGAAAGTTATTGACATCAAACATCAGTTATTGATGAAAACCTTCACTGTGAATGAAATCATCGACATCGACATGTAACTAACATGTAGCAATATTTTCAAATATGTAACTTATTTAGTAAGCATTATAAGAATGTAGGTAACTTTTGAGTCGTTGTGCTTAGTGCCTCTATTTTTGGATCTTTGTAATGTAATTTCTCGTAACTGTAGATAGGAATAGGAAGTTATTTGTTTTGAAATCAATAATCATTTGTAACCGTTGATGGTAGGTTTAAATAGCCACATCATACTTTTTTTTAAACCTATCCACTCAATCATAGAACTTATCATTCTTTGCAAATTTATCCTTTTTTTTTATATAGTGGTGATTACCTCTAGTCTTTGTACCTTTAAATTTCTTGTCATTTACTTTCTTGTCCATACTCAACAAATCCATTTATATTCGAAAGGTACTTCATCATTGATTCATTTTTTATGAAACATCTTTTTGGATATTTTGAAAGGTAATTTGTCGTCGATTCAATTCGAGCAAAACAACCACCATCCAAGTAGGCAATTTAAATTTTAAGTCAAAAACACGTACTTTATGATTATACTCAGCTCACTACAAAGAGATAATCATCAGACCGCATGTATGAACAGAGCCCAATGTGATTGGTGTTGTCTCAAAACTAGTCCAACTAAGAAGGCGGTTATGACCACAATTTGCCTATTGGGATAATGACACAAATGGTTTTGAACATTGGCTCAATGTGTAATGTGGTTTTTGAAATTCTAATTTATTCAATGCGATTCTTGAATTGTAGTTCAATATGCAATGTTGTGCCTGAATTTTTAATTTTCTCAATGTGGTCCTGAACTTTTTGTGTATATTCAATTTAGTCCATAAACTATATGAAAATGTTCAATATTTATCATTTCATTAATTCAAGTTCAAGAACAACATTGAATATTTTATATAACTCAGGGACTAAATTAAATATGTACCGAAACTCTAGGAATCACATTGAATTGTGTAAATTCATGAACCGTATTGCACATTAGGCGAAAGTTTAAGAACCACATGGAATAAATTAAAAGTTTCGAAACACATTGCACATTGAGACAAAGTTTAAGAACCATTTGCATCATTTTCCCTCTATAAATGGTCATCAAGTAGTGATGTTCTACAATGCAAATAGCCACTCCTTGGTCTTCATCTTGTGTATTGGCCTGATATCCACCAACGAAGCATACCAAAAAAGGGAGATATGTCGGTTCCAGTTTCAGCAATTCCATCTTCTTCTCCGAACAAAGAATCAAGCCGCGTGGTTGAGCGCCGCCGGGCAGATTATCATCCAAGCATATGGGGCGATTACTTCCTCGTATATGCTTCTCCCACCAACTCCATGGTTAGCAGTTTCTCATATGGTCATGTGAACGAGCCAATAATACACGTGTATAATGCTTGCTTTTATTGAAAGTAGCGTCTATAACATATGCAGGAGTTCAAGTACGTTGGAAGAGTGGAGGAACAGATTGAGGGATTGAAAGGAGAGGTGAGGAAGATGCTGACTAATGTCGTGAATAAGCCCTCACAAGTGCTGCAGTTGATCGATCAAATCCAACGCTTGGGAATTTTCTACCATTTCAAACGTGAAATAGACGAGCAATTAGAACAAATCCATAAAAGTTACTCTCGACTTGTGCATGGAGATTTTAAGGGCGATGACCTTCACATGACCGCTCTTATCTTTCGATTACTACGACAACAAGGTTATAATGTTTCATCGAGTATGTTCTAAATTTAGTTAACCAATCCGATAAGATACCCAAAGAGATCCTTCTTTCAAAAATTAATGCCACGAAGTTTACTGCTGCTAAGTCAAATTTTAGGAGAAACAAGACTAGGCATGTCATCTTTCTAATTTCTAATATACTGCATCTTTTTTCCCCACATTGGTTTTGGTCGCACAGTGGTTTTTAACAAATTCAAGAATGGCGAAGGGAACTTTAGAGAATCACTGATCACCGATGTACGTGGACTTCTAAGCCTATATGAAGCTTGTCATTTAAGGTGCCATAGTGATTCTATTTTGGAAGAAGCACTTCCTTTTGCTATTACTCACCTTGAATCAATCAATGAAAGCAAAGTAAGCACTAGTCTTGCGAAACAAGTACAGCGTGCCCTAAGGCAGCCACTTCGCAAGGGGTTGCCAAGGCTTGAGGCAAGGTATTATGTTCCACTCTACCAAGAGGAGCCTTCACATGACCAAGTCTTGCTTGCCTTGGCCAAATTAGATTTCAACTTACTGCAAGAGCAACACCAGAAGGAACTCGGCAATGTTACAAGGTTAATCAACTTCATGTGACAACATAATTTAGAATTAGCTTCTAGACCAAAGGTTTACTCTTCTAATTTCAATTTACCCTTCTAAAGAGTGTTTTTGAAAGTCTTTTGCAAGAGAAGAAAAAGGAGTTTAAACTATATGAATTGGTCAAGCAAAATTACTTTCGATTTCACTCCTATTTGTTCAATCATAGGTGGTGGAAGAATATAGATGTTGTGGGGAAGTTCCCATTTGCTAGAGACAGGATTGTGGAGTTGTTCTTCTGGATCTCAGGAGCATATTTTGAGCCGGAGTTTGCTGTGGCCAGAGATATACTCACCAAAGTGATCGCTCTAACATCCATTCTCGACGATATGTACAACATCTACAGCACGTTGGAAGAACTTGTAATCCTCACAGAAGCAATCGAGAAGTCTGTAATCCATTCTTTTTCTCAAACTTCTGAATTTGATTGATTTCATAAAGAGCCGTGTGTGTCATGTTTTTGGGGACTCAAATATAGGTGGGATGTTGATGCCATGGATGGACTACCAGAGTATATGCAAGCTTGGTACTAGGTGCTTCTCGATGTCTATGATGCAGTAGGGAATGAAGTGGCCACGAAGGAAAGATCGTACCGCCTCACCTATGCAAAAGAAGCCGTAAGCATCATGGATAAACTTTGCATGCAACCAACACGGTTTTTAAATAGATACCCTAACATTCTTGTTTATATGTAATTCTCAGATGAAGAAGCAAGCGAGAGTGTACTTTCACGAAGCCAAATGGTTCCATACCAACTACACACCAACACTAGAGGAGTACATGCCCCTTGCATTATTAACAACTGGCTATGAAGAGATCTTGAAGGCTTCACAAATCATCTGTCGGCTCATGGATGACATTGCCTCTCACCAGGTTTGATAAAAAAAAGTTATCATCCTCCAATAATCTAATAAGATCAGATCGACCACCCCTTAGTCGAAAATAATGTCGATATAATAACACCCTGTCGTTCAACGTGCAGTTTGAGCAAAAGAGGGGACACGTAGCATCTTCAGTGGACTTGTTCATGAAAGAACACGACGTTTCGGAGCAGGAAACCGAAAAGGAATTGCGCAGACGAGTGGTTGATGCATGGAAGGACATTAATGAGGCGTTTCTTCGTCCGACCGCAGTTCCAGTGCCAATTCTAGTGCGAATTCTCAATCTCTCACGAGTGATTCATGTGTTGTATAGCGATGGAGATAATTACACCCATTCTGGAACCTTGCTCAAGGATCACGTGACATCTCTCTTCATTAGCCCCTTACCAGTGTCAAACCTCTCAAGAGGAGCACAAGAAGGAACTTGGCAAGATTACATGTAACGTCTCTTAAAGATCGCGTGACGTATCTTCTCATTACGTAAAGATTTGAAATCAGATTGATGGCATGCATTTCTTTCGTCCAGCGGCAAATGAAGACGCCATGAGAAAGAAGCAAGAGAAAGGAAAACAGGCGATGGAGCGATTGTGAACAATATGGCAATTGTTAGTTTATCAAGATTTTCAAGAAAGAGGAAAATCGACCGGAAGTAGTTGTTCCAAAAGTTGGAAATTCCGATGCTTTAGTAGTTTGTGTTGATATTGTACTCCTGAATATAGGATCAAGAGATGGAGCTTGTTTATTTTCTACTAGTGCTTAAGATGCGGCAATGATACTGTTAAGATCACAAGCATTCTGTGGAAGAGCTTTTTGTGTGGGTGTGATTTTATCGAGAAATGATGTAACGTGTAATGCTTCTCTAATGATCATTATGGCAAGGCCATGTCCACAATAACAAGGAAAGCTTCTTTAGAGGCATGACATGAATATTCTTTCCACCTATTCGCAGATCTGTCAGTGGAAAATTGCTGTCGTCCATGTAAAAACCAAAAAGTGAAAATTTACATCATTTCTTCGTTACCTTTCCAATTGGTTTTGCTTTCCAATTTGGCCTTTTCGAGACCTCAATTTGATGTCCACACCGACAACATTTGAACATAATCATATTCACATATAATTTACATAAAGTATTGGCATAAGAAAATAGCATTGTAACTATGTAAACGACAAGTCGATTCTCTGAAAAGTCTAGGACACTGACTCGAGAAGCAATGCAACAATGGTTCTGCAACTCATCCAAATAAACTGTAGACGATGGAAGGAAATGCAAGTTTCAGCTCAGAGAAGATGGCATGCTCTTTGTGATGTCCCAGTGTTGGACTATTAACTTCTCACGTCCATGGTGGGGAGCTTCGCGGAATGAGTGAATGAGAAATGCATTGGACTCCGAATCCTTTTTATGCCTGCCTCGTCCTCAGCCTAATTTAGTGTCTTAATGGGAGTTGAAGGTGCGGTTAGATCATTCCATTCTGCCGAGTTCTGAATTTGTCAGCAAAACTCAATTCAGCCTTTGTTCAACTTGGAAAGAATCCAAAGTTTTACTGGCATGCTCTCTGAATTAGCTAAACATCATTAGTATCTGGGTCCTATGTGTTTTTTCTCTTCTAGTCGACTTAGATCTTGAAATATAATCATAATTTGAAATAGTATTAATCGATGTTCCTTTTCTTTCTCTCTAATTTGGTGTTTTGCGAGTCGGGTGTAAGGATTCGATACTACGCTGGCTTCCTTGAGCAGGAATTCCAATTCCTCCTTGGGAACAACAACCACCATCATCACTCAGATTCAAAGCTCAAGCTCTGGAGATGAGTTGTTACAGATCCAGAGGAAAAAGAAGAGTATGGAGTTGAACAAGGAGTCGGCTAGGCGGTCAGGGATGCAGTAGCAAAGGCACTCGGGCTAAATATGAGGTGTTTGGGAAAAATTTTACAAATTCCCATTAGCCAAAAGCTAGCCTTCTCAAGGCTGAAAGCCCAAGGCTGGTCTTGGGGTGCCTTGGGCTTTCAGCTGGCTAGAGGGAGGCTAGTGATTGTCATGGTGACCCAGGCAACGGTCACGGCAACCCAGGCGACCGTCGCCAGGGTGTCATGGCGACCTCCATGCCATTTGGGTTGCGGGGGGTCGTGCGATTTGCGTCTCGACGACCTTGTCGAGCCACGCGACCTTAGGCAAGGTCGCGTAGCCCCGACGACAGCTGCTCAGGGTCACGCGACCATCGACGAGGTCACCCGACCCAAGCGAGAGTTGCGTAGCCTCAGCGACGGCCGATCGAGGCCCCCCGACCTCAGGCGAGGGTCTCACTAGGGGTCGCACGACCCCCGCCGGCCCTCGCCGGTGGTTTCGAGGGGCTGCCTAAGGTCTAGCGACCTCAAACGACGGCCGCTGTCGGCGATCCCATATTGTCGGTGACTGCTGCCCTTACCAACCAAATATTTTTTTTTCTTTTTTAATAATAAATGTGCTATGTAAATATAAGCCTTCCAAACACCATTTTGCTCAAAGATACTTTAGTAATGGACTTTTCATATTATAATTTTCCAAACGCAATTTACATTTTGAAAAACCCATTTCAGTTAAAGTTATTTGCATTTTCCTAAAGACTTTCCTCAAAAATCTAACCAAACGCACCCATAGTCCCTCAAGGACATTCTATTTTTCTTAAAGAAGATTGATTGGAGAGTTTTCGGAAGGGAGAAGGGAGAAAAAGATCAAGAGAGAAAAGAAAAGAACAAAGAAAAAGATTTTTTTTTTTTTTTAAAAAGGCATTTAGATGAAAATGCCCTTGATCATGGTTTGGAAATTGGCATGTTAAGTGCACATGCTTGCCAAGCTTTTGTTTGAGATTAAATTGATTACTTTATGCTCTTATATGAAATAAAGTCGACTCCAGGCACTCTTTTGAAAAAATGAGCTCCTTATAGGTCATTATTTGAACATTTCCCTTCCCTTTTCTTTCTTTTGGGGTGAAAATTTTATGAGACGATCAATCGGCATCCATGTAGTATATTTTGTGTCATTGACTTTTGGACAAAAATGCCCTTGATTATGGTTTGGAAATTGGCATGTGAAATGCACATGCTCACCAGGGCTTTATTACTAAGTTGATTATTTTCTAGCTCTTAGTTGTAACAAAATTCACTTCAAACTCTCTTTTGAAAAAATGAACTCACTTAAAGCCCTTATTCAGAATTTTCCTTATGTATTTTTTAGGCCAAGATTTTACAAGTTGATCGCTTTGCATCCATGATTTTATCTTGGATCATTGACTTTGGCTCCACTGTAGATGTCCAAGTCCGCGGTGGTGCAACTATCTCTTCAATAAAGAAACCAACTAGTCCGGACTTTTGATTAGAGACGAAATCCGTGTCTCCTAAAACCAAAAGTTGTTTTCATTGAGCTTCAATGTAACAAAGTTTGCACATTGATATTCAAAGAAAATGCAAATTACAGGTGTAAAGAATGAGATGGCATGGTTATATTGATTTTCCTTTTTAAGTAGAAAAGGTTAGTGTGCCCGTTTGTGGCTCTGATACGGGAAAAGTGCCAAAAAAGTCCTAAACCTTTTGGCTTTGTGCCAATTTAGTCCTAAACCTTTTTTTGGTGCCGATTTAGTCCTAAACCTTTTACGTTGTGCCAATTCAGTCCTTTCCGGCCCATTTTGACCGGATTTTTCTTTGGACGCCGGCCGGGCGACGTGGCTGATCGGCGCGCCGACGTGTACAATTTTTAATAATATTTTAATATTTTTAAATATTTTCAAATTTTTTTAATTTTTTTCTCTTTTTATTTTTATTCTTTTCTTTTTCTTTTTTTTTTTCTACTCATCTTCTTCCTCCAGCCGGTCGCCGGAGCTCGGCGACCGGCCACCTCGCCGATGGCTGCAAGGGCGGCCTCGCGCCGGCGGGCGAGGCCGCTCTCGAGGCCGGGCGGCGAGGGCGAGCCCCGCCAGCTCCTCCTCGCCGGAGCTGGCGAGGTCGAGCCTCGCCGGCCGTGGGCGAGGCTCGACCCTCGCCAGATCCGGCGAGGGCGAGCCTCGCCCGCCGGCGGGAGGCCGCCCTCGAGACACGGGCGGCGAGGCTCGCCCTCGCCGGATCGGCGAGGGTCGAGCCTCGCCCACGGCCGGCGAGGGCGAGCCCCGCCGGCTCCTCCTCGCGCCGGATCGGCGAGGTCGAGCCTCGCCGGCCTTGGGCGAGGCTCGACCCTCACCAGATCCGGCGAGGGCGAGCCTCGCCCGCCGGCGCGAGGCCGCCCTCGGGCTGGGCGGCGAGGCTCACCCTCGCCGGATCTAGCGAGGGTCGAGCCTCGCCCACGGCCGGCGAGGGCGAGCCCCGCCAGCTCCTCCTCGCACCGGATCCGGCGAGGTCGAGCCTCGTCGGTCGTGGGCGAGGCTCAGCCCTCGCGAGATCCGGCGAGGGCGAGCCTCGCCCGCCCGGCTTGAGGCCGCCCTCGGGCCACCGGGCAAGGTGGCCGGCGAGGTCGAGACCTCGCCGGCCGTCGCCCCGGCGGTCGCCGAGCTCCGGCGACCGGGCCGGAGGAAGAAGATGAGCAGAAAAAGAAAAATAAAAAGAAAAAGAAAAGAAAAAAATTCAAAAATATTAAAATACTATTAAAAGTTGTACACGTCGGCGCCGAGCAGGCCACGCGCCGGCCGGCGTCCGTCAGCAAAATCCGGTCAAAATTGGCCGGAAAGGACTGAATTGGCACAACGTAAAAAGGTTTAGGACTAAATCGGCACAAAGCCAAAAGTTTAGGACTTTTTGGCACTTTTCCCGCTCGATACCATACAAATAAAGAAGGATCGAATGGAGCACACTAATTTCCTTGATACTTACAGTAATATCTTAAATGAGGATATTGTTACCTATAATCATGGTGGAAAGTAAACATAAAGATAATAATTTATCTAAATGAAAATTAAATGAAAACAAATCAAGGGAAAATCTTTAAATGTTCAGGTCAAGGATTCTCTCCTTGATAAGTTATCTTCCTGCTGATTTGTAGAAGATTTCCTATTATAACCATGCTGATATTTTGCTATTTGATTTGTTGCTTCAGTAGTAATCACCCCAAACGCTCGGACGAAAATCCGTCCGCTGGTGTTCCTTTGTTGGGAGAAGAAGATGAAATTTCTTAAACCTCGACTGACTTATTTTCCCTACTTTTCATGTTTCATTTTATGATAATAGACCCATACACAAATCGTCGTATCTACGAGTGGCCCTTTGCGTTGCAAAGCATCACACTACTCGATTGCCATCTATAGAAAACGTGTTCATTACCATCAATGGCACTTAGACTAATTTTGAGATCATATCAATCGCATTTCAATGAATAATACCCTAGTGAGATTATTTTATATGAAAAGGAAATATACTCCCTACGGTATCTTTGATGTTATCCATCCCATCCTTGATATGACAATAGATATCCTTATATTTAAATACAGCTATTTTCTTTTGGGGAAAAAAATCATTGCTTATGAATCGATAAATTGCGTGTCTTCCATAACTAGACTTAGGGTCCTTTTTTCAGGAGACTTGTATTTTTATCCTTTTGTGACAAGCTGAGTCTAATCATAAAGCATACGAAGTGTGTGGTTTTTGACTTCCAATTTGAATGGCTAACTCGGTTAGTGGTGGGGCTAACTCGGTTAGTGGTGGAGCTCGATTGGCTTGACCGCGATCTTGGATTCATTCCTCGAGTCACGCCGTTCCTATTTTTACCTCCAGACACTAGTCTTGCTGTATTCGAAGGCGATTGGGACTAGGTGCTTCTTTTTCTTGCAATTTAGTGAAAAGATTTCCATCTGGACCATATATAATCATCGATATAGTAAGAAGCAGGACAATCATCGTCATTTACATTTTACAAGTCATCATTTAAACCAGCAATCGTCGTGTAAGGAGGTCTACTTCTGAAAACGTGATAAGATTTTGCACCACCATCACCTTTACCAACATTTTTGGAAAAAAAATTATTGGCGCCAACATTCTTGGAAAAAAAATTTATAGTGCATGAATAAGATTTTGTCCATGAATGTTGGTAAAAGTGACGGGACTCCTTATTTTAGGGGCACGTCTTCCACGAAATATTTTGTCCATGGATATCGGCAAAAGTGATGGTGGTGTGAAAAATCCTTACATGATGATCGCTAGTCTACATTACAACATGCAAAGTAAAATAACGTTTCCTGACTATTTCGATGATTATCTTATAGACGTTTATGAAAATGCATCGATAGCAATGACATAAAGATAACATAAATGTTTGAAAGTTATTTAAAAAAAAAAAAAGCTAATATGGATTACCAATATCTATTTGATCAGTGAATTACCGACTTAGATTTGAATGTTACTATTGATAATGAAAATTTACAAGTCGACAGTACAAACTAAACATTTAAATATTTCTTATAAAAGCTTACAATTGTTCTTGTAGAGATGCTATCATCAATTAACATTTGAGAAACTAACTTATGAGAAGTCTTCAACTTTTCACTTTATCAATACGTGAAAGACCCCCATCTTATTGATGCTTATGAAATACTTTTATTTTTATTTTTTTTTTTAGAGAACTGCTAAACAACGTAGCTCGTTGAAACCAGTCATGATCCAGATTATAGGCATAGTCCCCCTCATGTTCCCTACAGGTAGTGGCACAACCCAACACGCAAACAATCGTTAGGACAACAACTAACTTGTCTCTTATATTTGTCGCTATAGCAGCAGCAGCATTTTCAAAGGAGGTTCAACAAGATTTTTTTTCTTTTTCTTCTTTTGGGCGTTGGAGGGGGGGAGCTCCGGTGTGAAGGAGAGCTACCAATGGTGTCAGTAACTGAACAGAAAACCGAACCGAAAAATTCGGTTTTTTCAGTTCGATTTTCATTAAAAACCGAAATTTTTCGGTTCGGTTCGGTTTTTATTGGTTAACCGAACTGAACCAAACCAACAAATAAAAGTGGAGAAATCTGAGTTTAACAGGAAAAAAAAAAAAAAAAAAAAAGAAAACCAAAAAAAAGGTTAAAACCGAAAAAACCGAACCGAACCGAACCAAAATAATTTCGGTTCCGTTCAGTTCGGAAGATTTTTCTAACGGTTCAGTTCGGTTCAGTTTTTCAAAAAAACCGAACCGAACCGAACCATTGACACCCCTAGTACCAAGGGCAAGAGCCGAGGAGACAAGGAGGAAATCAAGTGAAATTGGACCCTTCTCATCTTACTGATCATGTATGGACACAGATACGTATGGTGTCCAAGTAGAAGCTGAAATTGTTTAGCAGCTAGCTGAACATTATGTTACTATCGACACTCCACATGATAGTTTAATGTACGACACTTCGTTCAGTTGAACAAGACGTTAAACTACACTCCATACGTGAGCCGGAGCCGTTCTTTCAAGTACTCTCCACTCCGGATTGGAGGAAACCTGCACGCATGAAGTAAGTTCAATCAAAGCTGCTCTTCCAAGCGTCCAGAACACCAGTGAAGCACTTTAACCAAAAAGGAAATATCACACCAAACTCGAACACCTTTTTTTCCCCCACACAAATTGCTATGCCCCGAATAATGTCAACATTCAGCTGTTTCCTACTTGCCAGCAAGAACAAGACACATACTTAATAAGGGAAGTGAAAAAGGAGAACCATGGACTTGCATATGACTACCATTCCGCATCCATATAAAACTATAACAATCCATTAATCTTTGCTTCTCAGGAACAATTTCACAAGAAGCAGATTTACACCGAATCCTTATACATGTGCGCTCTCCCAAGAAAGAAGACATACGAAGAAAAAAATTTGTCTGTACTACCGCTTATGAAATCCAGCTACCAAAATCTTGCTACCATTCAGTTGCAATTTGAACCTATCAGGTCATTTTTACTATATATTTTTAGGTGTTGAATTGTATTAGTGAGAAACAGGCTAATTTGCTGTGCGTGGCGGGCATAAAATATGTAATTGCTAGGTCAATAATGCTAACGAAGTATACCACCACAAGGGAGTTGCAGTGATACCTTGGAGGAAGTGAGTCACTGCAGCAACTTTTTAAGCACTCTACCACACAATCTTCATTTGGATCTAAGAAAAAAGCCATCTGCAGAAAATGCAATTTCAAATTAAACAATTAGTTTTAGCATAGCCTCCCCTAAAATAAGGAAGATTTTCTGACAATACGAGAGAATTTATTCAGAGTACTTACAGACAATGGTAAACAGGAAAACAAAATTCTAGTATCTACATAGTCAAAAAAATACAATGTTCTACATCACCACAGATTTAGGCTTGATGAATTAATCATTTACATGGCCCACCCATGCTCTTTTCATGGACTCTAGTCTCTAGACAAAACAGAAGGTTCTGACTTTCAACCCTTTAAGTAAAATATCTAAAGTAAGGACAAACAAGAAAAACCAGGAACCTGAAGTGGTATTCAGTAAGCATGCATCTACTGAAGAGAGAAAACTTGAAAAAACTTGAAAGGCCGGGAGAAAAAGATGGCGCAAGAAAACTTTATTGCTTTATTGCTCTGATTTGAAGAGCACAAACGAATCCTTGGGGATGAAACTCTCAGGTTGGAAGTATTTTTCTGATGTGGAAATTCTAGAAATGGGTTGTAAGCAGCATTCTCATGCATTTGAATTATCATAGCCCGACATCTCAACTATTAGAGCATTCAACAATCGAGGTAGAGATATGAATTCATTCAACAAAAGGATCACATAACACACAAAATACTGAAATGATAAAACTAAATTAATACGCGACTTCACAAGCCTGTCTAAACCAGCTTTCAGGGGGTAAGAGGAAAATATCCTTGGTACAAATGAAATGATGCTACCTAAATTTGACAATTCCTATGTGATAGAAACAAAGAGAATGAAAATGCATAGTTCAGAAGAAATCACAATCCTGTAATAAAGAAACTAAGATGAAATAGACATGGCTTCTACTCCATCAGTTCCTTTTGGCAACTATTGGGCTCTTGAGCATGAGAGACGACTTTAGCTTAGTTTCATATTCAGTTCAACAAGTGGCTGAAAGACATATTGCCTTATCAGGAGCATGTCAGAAGTATTGATCAAGTAATATCCAGTCAACTTTGCTGATACTATTTCCTGTTACTATTGGATAAGTGTAAACGCATTGCCTTAGAACATGCAAACTGAAGAATGACAAGGAAACAGATAGCAGACAAGTAAATTACAGAAAAGCGTTCTTGTCCTGCTGGCATCACTCTGTGAAGTGTTGACCTGAGAATAAGAGACAAATTTTAGAATTTAAAAGATTCTTTATCTTCTAGAAAACACTTGCTACATTTAGTTTTTCCAGTTTCATTGATTACCTGAACAAACAATTAGTCCACCTCTCCATCATGTCCCCAATATTTACGATGAATGCCCTGCAAAATCATTTTCATATTGTCAATATCAAAACAAAGAATAGCCAACTCAGTCATCACGAGAATAGCAGCAAGACAGAGCACTTCTATGCTAATGCTTCTTTCATCTTCTTCTGCTTGTATTGTATTCATAAAAAGAGAAGATACCAAAAGAGAGACTAGAGAAACAGAACAATAAAAAACAGAAACTAGTCAAAACAAGAGCTGGAAGCCCTTGGCTAATCTACGGTATGGATCATCAGCAGTTGACCAAGACAAACTAGAAATATTATTTTAAAGCAACAGCCAATGTGATGCTCCTATTCCTCTCATGGATGTTAAATTGTTAAAAGTATTGAGAATACTCGTCACAAAGTCATCATTCGTCTGGAGTTCTAAAGATAAATTGCATGAGGATAACAAACTCACCCACTTATATGAGGAACATCCTCCCAGCATCGCTGGTGCTTATCTTTATCCCTGCAGACCTGCAGACAAGCTTCATTAACTTGTCCCTGCGACAAACATTTAAAATAACCATGCTTGAGAACCTAAGTATATTAAAGCTGACATGCCTGCAGTCCTGGAACTCCATCAGTTGCCAGTAGAGTGACCATTCCATAATCAGAATGTGCAGATGCACCATAAATTTCTTCTTTAGAGATCATTACTTCACCTGAAATTAGTTCCAGGACGATTGTTACTTTGGGTTCTCATTTGCTTCAATGTAAAAGAACAACCATGCTATTTCAAAAGTCTAAACGACATCAACATTATCAAATTTACATCTAGACTATATCTTGATTATAATGCCATATGATCATCTTTGATATTTCATATTAGAAGAAAACTGCTCATATGAGTTTCATCTTGATTTATCATATAATCTAGCCAGTCATGCAGAGTTCAAGTCCAACAGGAATTGAAATAAGTTCAGAACTGATCCAAGGCAGATAACAATGATATTTACTCACTAGCCATGAATATAAGAGAGATGAGTGTACACTGGACCTGGATAGTGTAGAAGACGAAGGAATGAGCTAGGTTTGTTTAAGGCCCCTATTTTCTCAAAAAAGTCATTCTCCAGGTTCAGTGACAGTGCAATCAAAGAGAGAAGCTTTCTCCCCACAGACCTAGTAAAAAATTCCATCATGGCAGTAGAATAGTTAGTTACGGTAAAGATGAAAATCAACCATGCAAGAGAGACAACCAATTACAGAAATACACACAGTGAACAAGAAACAGACTGAAACTATTTGTGCCTCCTCTCAATGTTTCTTCTTTTCCTAAAATTGGCACATCCAATTGACCCACATCATTCTTCTGAAAATTTACAGCCGACTAACAACATATCACTTAGCAAAAGAGCCAGAGTAGAAGTAATATCAAAAGTCATTTAACTCACTGAGGCGCATCTGTTTGCACCAGAAATAAAGTAAGGATATTTGTCTAGTCTAATAATTTCTTATAATTTTTCAAAGAATGGCCTTCTGGGGAAACAAAATCAGTAGGTACAAGCTCTAAAATGAACAACAATGTACTTCCAAGTTGATCAACATGCAACTGCATCAATGATAAGCAAGCGCTAAGAACTTACTCTACTTCTCTGTGGTAGGACGCCATTGTAGATTTCCAAGATGGCATCATATCTGAAATCCACTAGAAGGGGAAAGAAATTTCAGACACTGCTTATACAGGAGTCCACAGTCGTCAAATAGTGCATAGCACTTGGATAACACTTCTGATGATGATGATGCATACGAAGTTGAGCGCAATGGTGTTAGAGGAATAGTATAGTTGATCAGGGTGAGATGTGGTTTACTTAGATGTTGTCATGATAATACTACTGCGTACAATACTTAAATGAAAAGCAGTCCATTTGAATATGAGCAAATATATTCAATGAACCATACCTTCAGGAGGCCATTGGTTCAGATTCTTTTGATGTGAAGAATCTTCTAGAGGCCCAATGTAGTAACTCTCTTTTGAGTCACCTGATGGAATCACAGACCTGTGAGTGAGTGATAACCAACCTATTTTTCTGTCCTCAACAATGGATAACCAACCAGAAATACAGGCATTATAATACATCGCCATATCCATTAGCATGTATGTTCCAACACCAAGCGCAAAAAGTTTTAGACAAATGCCAAAGAAAAAGGACAAGTAACTAAATTTTAGAAAAGAGCTAACAAGTCTAACCAAAGATGCCATGAAATGCAACAGCCCGTGTGTGTGTGTGTGTGTGTGTGTGTGTGTGTGAGAGAGAGAGAGACCTTTGGAGTTCGAGGATGGGTCGAGGGTCTCAGCATACAATGGCGTGTAGCCTCGGTGCTCCTTCCGAGCCAATTTCATTTTCTCTTCCAAGGGGAGTGAGAAGAACTTTCTGCTTTCCTCAAACACTCTGGCAAGCAACTCTTCCTTAACCCCGTGATTCACCAGGTAAAAGAAGCCATACTCTATACAAGCCTGCCATCCAATTCACACGTACACACTTCTGAGTTCTGAGATAATCTTCTCACGCACCCACCAAACAAACAACAAAGAGCAATTCGAGCCAATCCAAATACCAAGTCGCATTGGTCCTTGCACTATAAAGTTACATCACATGAAATGACTGGAGGGACTCGTTCAAGACAATAAGCTTCATACTCATTTTGGACGGAGTGATTACGAATGCTAGTGACGGAAATGGGATGAAATGTACAAAAAGGGAACATCTTTGTTAAGTACTACATAAATGAAAATCTCGGAAACTCTCCAATTCCCTATGGAGAGATTCAAATTGGAGAGTTTCGAACGAATTTTAAAATTGTACATAAAATGATAAAAAATAAATAAATAAATAAATAACCGGCTCAATCCCTCCTTATCTCTCCTCATCAATTCTACTCCTTTCCGTCTCTTTCCCTCATTTCAAACGCGATCGGAGCAATCGCAACAATCTCAATGGCGTTAATTACAGCAGTGGCAACGATGCTAACTGCAATTTCGCACAATCACAAAAAGCGTCAAGTCCCCAGCCACCGGCAAGTTCGAAAAACCACCGGCGGTTCGCTCGTTTCGGTTTCGGACACCAGCTCAAAAGCAGGGACCCGAGAATACGACGAAACCACGAAGCTTCGTTCTGCCACGATACAAGGCAAACGGGAACAGGAAAGACGGGAAAGAGTCGGTCCGCGGCGAAGCGCTTAAGGCGGGAAGAGACCTGGCGTATCGAGGCGGCGGAGGAGAGGCGGTCCGGCGAAGACAGGTCTACGATCGGAAGTTTCAGAGCCGTCGCCATGACTACGAGCTTCGTCCTTCGACGGCGACAGTGCGTTTTGGAACGAGGGAAGGGGAAGAAATATTTCCAGAGAACTACTTGTTTGACTTTTCAAGTTGAGTGGATGGCGATGACGCTGACCAAAGAGAGGAATACTTCTTTCCGGATTCATATTTTATCTCGAGAGAGAATTGGGAAAGGATGCCAAATATGTTTTATTTTCCACCATATATTGTCCTTATTTTCTCTTCTAAGGGTGAATAATTTGAATCTATATTAAGCCTACTTGCCAAATTAATAAAATCTCTTTTGAATCATTGAAATTTATTTCTATTTATTTCACTCAAAAAATTAAAAATTATTTTTCAATGAAATTATCGTTAATAAAAAATATTTTCATTATCAATAATAAATTATATCTAAACATTTTTATTAACACGTTGATAATAAATCATGTCTAAAAATTTTCATAGATCATCCGTTCGATACAATCAATCATTTTTAATAAAATATTTTATAAATCATTTATTTTCCGCAAAATAACCGAATAATAAATCACACTTTCATTTATACATATTATTGCCCATCACCCATCATTCACCGGACAACCACCACTAGCTAGCTAGTTTTGTGACCGACCCCAATAGGCACATAATTTGGCGGCAATTTGATTGCTCGAAAGAAAAGAAAAGAAAAGAAAAACCCACGAGGCAGCGATATGACATGACAGGAAGATGCAATATTCTGCCTGCAATTGATATGTTCCGATTATTATGCCTTTGAATGGAGTCAAATGACTTCCGGTAGATCTACTCCTGCCGCATCAAGAAAACAGCACCAGAAAAAGCTCTGATTTGCCTAGACGCGACATTCTCCTTCAAAATCTCTCAATCCAAATAATCTCAAGGCACTCGATCCGGTTACAGGTTCACAAAAAATTGCCGAGACCGGCACAAAATGCCTTGTGCTATGAGTCGCTGTAAAGATACAAGAACATGGCAACCCCTCAATCTCGTTCCCCCAATCAAGAACTCCGCGCAGGATACCATGGGGGAACTGCGCATAAGGACTTACATAATTGCAGCTCCTTCACCAAGCCGAAGCTGTGAAAGTTTGGCACGAACCCACTTCAGGCAAAAGTTACAGCTGCTTTATATTCGTCCCGCTCTCAAACGGGAAGAACAATCGAGAGTAACAGGAAGCTTGATGCATAATGAATCCATGCAACCATCATCTCCTGGCGAATCTGCTTCTGCGAATTGCAGTAACCGGAGTTCGGTAAGGAGTTGTCCCCACTGGTCTCTGCTGATGTGGTTCCTCTTCTTCATCGCTAGTTTCATCAGATCTCCATCTCAGTGCTCGAGCTTGATTCTCATCCTCTACCGCAAAAGATTTCTCACCACTGCAGAGTTAAGAGAGCATACCATCAAGATGTATCAGATGGACTGATTATAACATCTGCAGTTAAGCGCAAAAGCAAAATGGAGGCACAATAAGAGTTAGATATTCAAAGAAATAGAGGTTGGCGACCACGTTACCTCCAAGAGATGTCCATTAGATCATCTGAAGAAACAGCATTCCAAGGTACACCATCGGCCTCTGAATGGACCCTTTTGCCAGATACTGTCTTGGGCAGGTCCTGCTTAGAACTTCTCAATCGACTACGGTGGCTGGCAGGTGAAGGCTGAGGATTCGCCATTGGTGTTTGAGAGTGCAAATGACTACTTCTCTGAACTTGGTCGCTGAATCCATTTAGTTCTACTATTGACGAAATATGATCAGGCAAATTGCCCTGGGGCCAATTCTTTTGGCGAAACTTAGGCGAACCTCTGGAAAACCTTTGCAATGGTGAGGCGGGTTTGAAATCAAAAGCTCCAGATGTTGACGTATCATTTTTTAAACTTCTGCCAAGAAGCTTAGAGCCTCTTTCTGTATTCAAAAGCAATGACTCCCCCGAAACTGAAGACCAGTCAGTGTTACCAAGTCCAACTGCAAAATTGGTGTTGGACACAAGTACTTTAATAGGATTCTCCAAGTCAGATCGTTTTGAGGAAGGCGTCATGACCTCGTTCAATATAACAGAAGAATCCACGGCTAACGGAATTGAAGAACCGTAAGGAATGGGCCTTCGTTCAAGAGGAAGATCACATTCTTCAGGTATATGAGCATCTTCAGAGGTGATGGCAAACTCGGGCAACTTGCCATTCTTTATTTGTTGCTGCTGCACCTCTGGCAACAACTCTATACACTTATCCTGTTTTGTACAAGCAGTAGCTAGTTACTCTCCAGCAGTGGAGACAACAAACGATTTTTTCCACGCATGGTACAACATGCAAAATGTACACACTGAAACCAGCATCAAGCAACGAAAGAAGACTTCTACTCCTAAGGACCACCCATTTAGGACTTTGCAAAATATATGTCAGTGCCCACTTAGCTTACTATGAGAATTCACCTAAACTGGCTTCACATGCTTGGAGTATTTGTCTCTAGTAGAGCCGAAGCACCTGTCCAACAACTTGCCACTTTCGAACATGAAGCTAAAAGGTCAAGTATAGACTGCTTACCACTAGCTCTGTTCTCCAGTGACTAGCAGCTTGCATTCTAGATAACACGTCTTGATTAGCTGAAGTGGTCGCTGCAAATTCCTGCTCCAGGCGCTGTAGCTCACAATCAACTTGGTATGCCTCAGAATACCTGTGGCGCTGCAATGGAACACAAGATTTGTAGGAATCAGGTAAAACAGCCATAAACTTTTCATGTCTGAAGAAATAACTAACTAGCTCTCACTAAAATTCCCCAGGCAACCGGCCAGAGGCAAGAAGGGTTAGTGGGCCAAGGATGAGACCCAGGTTCAAACCTGATAAATCCTGGACCTATGGGGTAAAATCCCACAAAAAAAGCAGTGGAACAAACCAACACTCAATAGATGGAATCACAGAAGTTCCAGTGGTGGAAGCAAACAATATTCAGTAGCAAACAATTATTGATGGCATCAGTGAAATCTGACAAAGTAATCAGAAAGCTAAAGTGAAGCAATATTCTTGTTGCCACAGTATGCATTTAATATCCTATAGTTAAGTAGTCAAGCTACCCAGAGGGCGATTCCATATTCATTCTCAGTGATCAGCAAAAAAGAAAAATTATATCATTAGAATCATATTGAGACACAGACTCAAATATCACTTTCCTCCAAATGCCACTAGATTACCTGGAGATAGAAAACAACAAGAAGATTTCCAATGATAGTTGAGGGGTCATCAGTTGCATAATCCATTAGACACTTGCGAAGATGCTTCTCCTCGTCAGAGTTCCATGGCAACTCTATCATTCGATCTACGAGCTTTCTCCTGATGGAAAGGCAACATATTTCAGTGACCAAAATTTCCATCCATCCCACCCAAGTCCTCCATTCAGCTTTCATGGCATCGGATGGATCAACAACAGCTTCATACTTAAGCTTCCTTTCCCTGACTTTGGAACAAAGCACTCTCTGATAAGTAAATGCCTCAGTAAGCAGCCCACACTCCACCCTCACTCGAACTGCAGTAACGGCCTCAGCAAGCGAGACTAACTGTGATCCACCATCACGTCCAGACCAACGTAAAACCATCAGGGCTGTATCTGGCATTCCTCTCTCTAACAAAACTTGGGCAATCTTAGGATGAGTCGTTGGGCCCGAGATCTCTGGAAGAAGGTGACAAGCTTCCTAAGAAGTGTAAATTTAGAATAAATATTAGACTGTAAACCAATAGAATCTTTCAGACTAAAAAACAAACCAGTAGAATCTCAACCAAGTTCCCAAATTCCTAAAAATGAAAAGATGATGATCAACATTCCAGTCTCTTTGGACCCAAAAAAACTCACCACAGTATTCAAAAGGCCGATAAATTATATGAAACTTTGCTAACACTCGCTGGCAGACGCATTTGAAAATTTTTGTTGTTTTAGCTTTCAGTCTTGGTAGCACTCTACTTGCACTGTGCAGGAAATAATGACTCTTTGAAAAAATGTGACACCAAAGACTAGCCCTCTTCAACAAAAAGGACTCTTAATACATCCAAAGATTACAATCACCTGAAACATGAACAAGCTGCCTAGATGAGTATTGCTATCTCATTCCTTAAAGAAAATCCTCCATTTTAAAACAGAAGCCTCTTATAATTGATGATTAAATTGCTTGCAAGGACTTCACCTTATTACCGTGCAATGATAAATATTTTCATTTGTTTTCAAACCAAAAATTTTGCATCAAAATAAACGTAGACAAGGGAGAATTACAATTTGCCCCCCAATTCTTTAGATTTGTGGCAAGTTGCCCCGACATTTTCAATTTTCATAATTTGCCCTGAAATTTTGAAATTGGTTGCAATGCACCCTCTTGGGTTGACTGCAGCCAAAAAATTTTCACATATCTAACCACCTGACAACACATGACTAGTTCCAGAAGGCAAATTCTTTATACATTATTTATGTGAGAAAATAATATAAGGATTACTCAGAGACATACAGATCTGAAATATGCCTTTGGTGTTGGCTCCGATCGAATTCTCGATGGAACTTTAGTCACGTGCTCAAATGTGATATATTTCTGAATTATTCCTCTACTTTTCTATTGGAATATACTTATATAGGCAAACGAAATCAGTCACACACCATCAAATGGTTGGAGCTTCAAGCAAATTTTGGTTTGAGTTAACCCCAAGACATATTGCAACTGATTTCTAAAATTTTAGGGTGAACTGCAAAAATTGAGACATCATGGAACAATTTGCAACAATCCCAAAAACTTGTGTGGCGATATGTAATTTGCCCCAAATATGTTTATGACATATTAACGAGGAATATGGAACAAATTTCGTGATGACTGGGGACTTCAGAACCTACATCCAAATAATCCAAGAGCTGCAACTTTTAGTGAGCATGATGCACAGCATATATAGTTCAATCCACTTGTCATAAAGTTCGGCTCAATCCAAGAAAGGTGAACCATTCAATACATAGAATGACAGGTTGACAGCAGAGCTCCTCTACAACCAAATATTAATCCAAATAACCCTGATTTTCAAAAGCAAAATATTTGTGCACTATGATTCAAACAATGCTTGGAAATTCTATCTTCCCAATGTTAATCCAAGAAATGTCCAATGGTTGGCTGTTTAATTGTGCAAACACAAAACATAGAAGGTTGGTAATGATGCCACCTCAATGAAAAAAGCACCATACATTTGTCTAACAATAATTAATTACCAACAGTAAAGTTATGGAAAGCTGCATATCCTGCATTGAAGCTCATCCAACAACTTACCTTCAAAGCGTCGTCTGAGTGATTGTCCAAGAGATAAAACGTTAGGGACTCCAGCAATAAATGCCTAGTTACGCCGAAAGATGCTGCAAAGTCATCTACGATGTTTCTCCAGAGTTCATCAGGTAATGTCCAGTGACGATCATAGAGGTAATAGAGAAACTATATGCCAATTAAGGGAAAAAAGGTACTTTTTACCATCTTCGTCACTTTGAAAATACAAATGCAATTAAATAAAGCATTATCACTTATTGAAAAATACACAAAAGACAGAAGGATACAATTGCCCGCTTTGCAACCACCAAATCAGAACTTCCATATAAAAATAACATGTCAGCTGCAGCACGAAGGTTTTCAAATGGATAGCATCCAGACAGCCCTTCTACCTTAGCCCTGAGGAACAAGGAGCCTCCATTTTTCTGCAAAGAAAAGAGCTCTGACTCCTCTCCCATTTCATTTGTACCTTCCTCAATTATCTCAAGATTTGCTACAGCATCTTCAATGAAAAGGGAACCTTCCTGTCCACCAGATTCTGCGGAGAGATTTACGGCATCAGGCCATGAACGCTTTATTGCAGCTGATTTTCTCTCTCGGAAGGAGGCACGCCATTGTTCATAATTAGCATACCGAGACCCCAGTGTTGCTAAAAATTCATGCCGTATGCACCACATCATAATCTCCATATGCTGAATGCAGGAGTAGAAAGCAATAATTAAGTTAATCCCACATTAAAAAAACAGAGTCAATGCATTCTGCGGAACAATTTCACATCTTGATCCCCAGTTAATATACCTGAACTCAACACTTGTTCCAATGAATTATTTCATAGTTACATAGTCTCACAACAAAGATTCCACCCAGAATAACAGTTAAGCAAAGCATGTCAATGTTTATGTCTGCTAATGCAGCTTATTGAAATTCACTTCAAATTTGTCCATACACCCAGTGCCTCAACAGAAATTGCAATTATTAAGAATTGTCCATCACCTAGTGCAAGTTCTATAAAAAGTGAATTGTCCTCCTTTTTTCTAGAAAGTAATATACAAGTGGATTGTACTGGCATATTCTTAAGACTGTACATTCACCTCTACCTTTTGGTTGGACAAAACAAGCATTCTCCAGCCGTCAACAATTGCTATAGGTAAATATTGCGTGTGTAATCTAGCTATAATGATGGTATTGAAAATATATCCCACAATAATATTGGAAACAAATTCTCTAAGAAACAGTAATATAGAAAGCTATGGACATTGTTTTAAAGTGAACTGCAGAAAACTCCAGTAACCCAACCTGTTTAGTCTTCAATATGCTCTCATGAAGATGGTGCAAGTCATGCAACTGTGGGGAAAGACTTCCCTTGAACGACGACTCCAAAACTTCTAGTACATTAGACATGCCAGCCAGCTGAGCAGAATACCTAAGAAGCAAACTCAACCTGCTTTTCATATCCTTCAATTCAAGGTTATCTATTTCACAAAATGTTAAGGAGAAATTACATTCAAACAAAAAGTGGAACTGGACAGGAATTCCAAATGTGTCAGAAAGTCTTTCAGGATACATATGCCTCGAAGCTCTGCCACAATGTTACTGAATGTTCGCTTGCACCAATCCTTCACAACCACTTCATCAAGCAAGAATGCGGTAACGGGATCACTTGATACAGCACTTTCATCCATACAAACATCTGTAACATCTGTTGAACTTCTGTCAAAGAGAACATGTTCCACAAACACAATGCTTTTGGATAAAGAAAAATGAATCTTATCAGGGAATATAGGTTAATGATATTTGGGATAGGATGAAACCTCAAATTAATGTTTTTTTGTTGTCTATGTTAACAGCCCCCTGTTGCTGTTTCTGTAAAATTTGGTTAGCATGTTGAATAATACAATGTGGAAGCAAAAATCTGTAAAGGAAAGCAACTCATATCTTTGGGGGATACAGTGGCATATCAAAGAAGCCAAATTATTCTCCAATGCTACATCGAACAAAGAATATAGACGTTGAACATCCGCGTTCAGCTGGTTCTCATCTTCTCGCTCTTGAAATCTCTCATCATGTCTTTTCGAGATAAGGCCAGCCTCGATACACTCATAGTACAGTCGAACCCGAAGTCTGTTGCCACTTTTGGGTATTTGAGTTCTACATATTGGACAATGATCGCAACGTTGGCTACACTCCCCACACAAGGATGCATGACCGCAGGAGCTTAAAACATCATGTACATAGCGGGCACAACTCCTCAAGTCTCTAGTTGCCCGGCACCGCTCAATCTTGCCTCATTGCACAAGTCAACCAAATCAACAGAAGCTAGGTGTTCCAGTGCTTCCTGAGAAGCAAATCCCAGGGGAGACCAAATAGCACAGCACGTTAACCATTAATCTTCTCAAAACAAAAGTAAAAACAGATAATAATTCCAGAGAAAGTCTAATATGTCATTCCAAATTTTTCAGAGCCGTTTGAGTACTCCCTCAACATGTAAAAACAATCAATTCAAAGTAGTTCTAAAGTCTCACCAGCCAAACATTTGTGTCAAATGCATGAGCTCAACTTAAACAAACCGTTCTCAACAGAATCAAATCAACCTTAAGCCACGTAATAAGAAGATTCGGACTCCCCCAACACCTACAATAATACGGAGGAAAAGCAGCTTGGAGGGACAAAGACTTGCATCTCATTCGCCACGAGCACGATTATAGACGCAAAAACGCTAATCCAATCCTCACAACACAAAAACGCCACCGTCGCCGCCGCCATGGAGCCTACTGCGGCACCGATTACCGACCAAGCTCGAACTGCCAACGCAGTCCCTTCCTAACGACATCAAAAGCAACCGCCGTCAACGACGCACGCTCAGCCAAATGCCGACGCGCACGCCGTCGCCTTCCGCCGGCGACCGCCGTCCAGAACAACAAACACACGACGTCCTCGCGGGACGGGAGAAGAGCGGAGCGCGTACCCGGACAGCTCTGCTGCCGTAGCTAGGTTGCAGAGATCTCGTGCGGGCGCCGCCGTCCGGCGAGGCCGCGACCGGCCCGTTGCTCAGCCGCTTCGCCTCCATTTTCTCCGCCGGCTCCGGAGGAAGGAGGAACGAACCGGCGCGTCGATCGCAGCGGAATGATCCCTAGAGGAGGAGCGAAGTACGCGACCGAGCGAGTGTAGAGCGGGGCAGAGCAAAGGAGGGAGAGAGGTTTCCAGATTTTTCTAGGGCTTAAGCAAGGGTGCAGCCATGGGAGCTCGGAGGAGCTTCCTTCTCTTTTTTTTTTCCTTTTTTTTATTTTTTTGGGTCCCTATTTTTGAAAATTAGAGGCACTAGAGGCGCTGTCTTGTCCATCGCTTCGGCCTGACGACGACGTTTAGGGCTCGTTTGCACGGGGGAAAATTGTCCGAAATTATTAATTGTACCAATTTCTTTTTTTGGATAATCGTACCATTAGAATCCTAAAAAAAATTTCCGTTTCCATTCACCAATTGTAAGCGGGCATCATTGAAGTGAGCAGCCAGAATGCAACGTAAATTATCAGCACTAACGTCAGTAATTTTTAATAATATTTTTTTGAATTTTTCATTTTTCTTACTTTCCTTCTTTTTTTTTTTTTTTTTTTTATTGATAAGGATCGACAGGAGCACCACCTGACCCCTCGCCGAACTATTAGGTAAGGGTCACAGCCCTCACTCAAATTTGAGCGAGAATCGTGAGCCCTTGCCAACCGCAGCCCTTGCTAGTGTTACCCTCATCCACTTGGCCAACAAGGGTCCTTAGGCCTCGATTGACGGCCCCTATTGACCCTTAAGGATTAAAAAGAAGAAAATAAGAAATGAAAAATTAAATTATCAAAAAAATATTAAATTTCTATTATAAATTGTCTTTGTCAGTCTTGAGACAACAGGCATTCATGTTGACAAGTTTTAGTCAAAATTATTTGGATTTATTTGATTGGTAAAATATGAAAAAGTTTACAACTCAATTGATAAAATGTGAAAATGTTCAAAACATAATTAGTATAATTAAATATTTTATGAATTTATAGACAATTTTCCCCTAATATGATTGTAGTCAGCTTGCCTAGGTTATACATACAACTACTTTTCTTTTCTTTTTTTGAGTAATGTTATGTTTGTAATGGCTTTTAATTGCACATACAATGGAGGAACCGCCTACATTAGTAAATGTGCCAGGACTAGAGATGAGCATGTTCCAAGATAAAACTTTGAATCATATAACCAAACAAGTAGAAATCTGTCTAGTTACGGATTCCAGGTTTTAGGATATGCATAATATGTTCTAATTCCAAAAATTGGACAACCTATTTCAATGAATATGTTATAGGTTATGGGTAAGTAGAACCTGGAATAAATTTTTGTGATTTTTTTTTATCTCCCGTGATATTCCATGATATCCAATCACGAGTGTATAATTTATAACCACTAGTTTCAATTTCAATTTTATGATGTAAATTTTTACTTTATTAATGTTATATATTATTTGTAGCAGCAAGTAATAGTTATTAAATAATGATTTACTGCAATTATTCAATTAAAAATACAGGTAAAATATGAGTAAACTTTGGGATTGACATTGGAACTTGTAAACCCTATGATTCCAAATTATAAGATATGTAAGGTAGGTTTTAGATTCAAAAAAATGACGAACCCATTCCAATCAGTAGGTTCCTGGTACGACCATGGTAATTGTGGAAATATATAATAACAAATTCGTCTTTAAAAGTTGCCTCTAAATTAGACACATAGTATGTTATAATTTCCTCATTCAAAGCGTGTCTGATGTCATGAGTTTTGATTTAAAAGCATAAAGGATAATGAGTTTCGACACAACAATTTTCATTGCAACTTTCATCGATATAGCAATTTAGTGATAATGAAAATTTCAAGCGTTTCGCAAAACTTTTCCTTTCAAGTTTTTCCTTGAAAGATTTCATTATTTTTTCATAAATATATATTCTTCATCACATATATAATTTCCCTCGAAAATACGTGTCAAATAACAATGGATGTATTTTGTTCCTATTCTGAGCAAGTTCCGTGAAAAGTTGGAGAAACGCATGTGAATGATTGAAAGAACAATATATAGATACCAGGCAGTGCGATTCTAGAAGTTGCGGTGTGATTATTAAAGTTTTGGCTTTTTATATCTCGATTTTAGGTAAGCATACATCTTTTTCAAAAGAATCAAGCATCATTAGATTTTTTTTTTTTTATATATATTTCGTTGTGTATTCTTTTTCCTCTTTTAGTTACCCAAAATCCAATCTGAGATTTTCTCTGTTTTCTTTTTCCTGACTGGCTGGTTAGAAATTTTTAAAATTTTTTATTTGATTAAGCACTAATGTAGTAGCAAAATATTCCAATCTACAAAAGTCCCGTGACAATCTCTCTCTTTTTCTTTTCAGTTTCTGAGTTCCCACTTTTGTATTTTCTTTTTTCCGATTTTGTTTATATCTGTGGTGGTTGGCCGAGACTTGTACTTATGATATTTGGTTATTGACTATTTTATTAGACCAAAAAAAAAAGGTTGATAAGTTAAATTTCTAAGGAAAAAGAATTTGATGGACAATGGTGCACAGAGTTGCAATTTCTGTTTTGCTCCGAGATAGTAATTGTGCAATTTTTTAACTTCTCCTACAATTATCATAAGATAATATTCTCAATAAAATCGTGATCTTACTTCACTTTTTATAAAATCATACCATCACAATGACATACTGCAACCACAATCCTTTTGACTTAGATGCCAATTAGTTTTTAACGTTACTCTTTTTTACTAGGTAAATAGAAATACTTAAAGAGATCATCATGCGCAATAAGTTACGTAAAGGTATAATAACGCAAGTACATAATCATCTAATCTCTATCATTAACTTTATCGCTATTTCCTCTTTTTGTTTTTTCAAACAACTTATAGAAAAAGCAACAAATTTTCTTTTGGAGAAAAAAACGAAAATAAGTCTAAAAGTATGTATTGTTTCAAAAAGACTCGAACCATAATCATGCAAAAATAAGCTTTAGCAAAGAGTTAAATAGATTTCTTTCCATATAATAAAAGATCAAGTTCTTATGCAAAATAGAATAAGAAATCCAGCATTTATGGCAACGAAGTGACTACTCGAATAAATTTGTACGAACTTGCCTTAATTACACTGGCCTACAAGCAAAAATTATAACATCACACGATAATCAAACTACGTTTAAAATGCATAAGAACCTTCTAGTATTTTTGGTGAACATCATACCATACAATTCGTACGTGCCGAGATTAATTTTACGATAGAATTTGCTTTTTTCCTGCTAATTCAATAATTATAAGAAACAGGAAAGTTACCCCGAAAACGCACACGCACATCGTATATAGGTCTAAATACGACAATTACGAGCATCGTACTGCCAAATCAAAATTAAAAGAGAAGGAAATAGGCGAAAGGGGCGCAAAACGACGCCCCGTTTGTGTACTTCCGGCTCATACAAAACACGCCGAGCTCTATGTCACGACCTCCTCCATCTTCTTCTTCTTCCTCGCTTCTGCACAGCATCGTCGCCCCTCTCTCTCTCTCTATCTCTATCTCTCTCTCTCCATTGCGATCCTCCGCCCGGTCAACGGAAAATCGACCGCCGTGTCCTCACCGGAAGACGCGCTCGTAGACGCGCGATCATATATCTCCGCACGCCGCCGCCGCCGCCGTCGCCGCTGAGTCATATCCGGGGTAGTTCTCTCTTCGCTTTGTTGTCCTCGTCCTGCTCCTCCTATGGCGACGGCGCCGGTGAAGTCCCAGCCGCTCCACAACTTCTCCATGCCGTCCTTCCTGCGCTGGGGGAGCGCCACCGCCAGCCACCGCCAGCACCGCCGCCCCTCCCCCTCCGGCGACTCTCCCCGCCTCCCCCTCCGGACGACTGCGGGCCGCAATCGCGGCCCCCGGCGCTCGGATCGCGCCCGGCCGCACCCTCGGCTACTGCTCCGCGCCCGCCTCCTCCTCGCCGGTCCTCGATAGGCTGCCGAAACAGGCGTCGGGCTCTAGAGGGGAGGGGGAGACGTTCAAAATCAACATCGCCGGCGCCGATCATGGGAGCGGCGGCAACAACGGCAAGGGCAGCGGCGACGACAACGAAGAAGCCGAGGCGGAGGAGGCCGTGCAGAGGCCGTGGAACCTGAGGCCGAGAAGAGGAGCGAACAACGGTAACCCGAGGAACGGAGAAGTGTTTCCGGCGGTTAATCCTTCGGTCCAGCAGGGCGAGAAGAAGGAGAATGCGAATCCGCCGCCGAAATCGGCGCGGCTGCGAAGTTTCGCGGAGGCGGCCAGCGGCGAGAGGAAGGAGGAGGCGGAGGAGGGGAAGAGGAGGCTGTGGGTGTCGCTGTCGAAGGAGGAGATTGAGGAGGACATTTTCGCGATGACCGGGTCGAGGCCTGCTCGGAGGCCGCGGAAGCGACCCCGGAATGTGCAGAAACAGCTCGATGTACGGAGGATCTTCGATCGCGTCGTTTTGTGCCGTTTCGCGCTGATTTTTTGGTTCTTATGCGTTTGCTGAGCCGTGAATTTCTTTAGGAGAATACGTTTGCACTGTTTCATTCGTGTCTGGTTTGGTTCTTGCAGAGCGTCTTCCCTGGCCTTTGGTTGGTGGGAATCACGGCCGACGCTTACCGAATGCTCGATTCACCGGCGAAGGTTCTCTCTCCCTCTCCCTCTCCTCTCTCTCTCTCTCTCTCTCTCTCGCGAGGTGCGCTGTGCGCATCTTGGTCAGGTGCCTACATATAGATACGCCCGTATGTGTACGTATGCATTTCACGACTCCAGGTGCCTACGTATGGATACGTTCGTACGCATTTCACAACTTTGTGGGAGCGTCAATTGGTTTTTATTTCCCTTTTCATTTTCTTATCTGCATCTTTTGGTTGGTGTTGGATTAGAATTAAGATCCGTGAGTTATCTTCCTTGCAGAAATGACATGCTCGCCTGGCTATTTCTGCCTTCAAGGTTGCCTCTCTCTCTCTCTCTCTCTCTCTCTCTCATGTATTATCTGTTCTATCCACTTTGTATGGAATTTGCTTTAGCTTTGTCTCGTTAAGGAGACCAACTGACCTGCAATTCGGAGGTGCTGGGTGGTTTTGCTTTTCTCACAGAACGAATATTTCTTGAAGGTGGCTTCTTTGGAGCAGAAGACGGGTGGTCCGGCGAAGTTACGAACCTAATCACGCAACACCGTAGACCTCAATTCGAGGTATGGTAATGCTGACGTACGGGGGAAATTCAATCAAGTGTAGGATAATTTATAGGGTCTTAGATTGGTAACTCTCGTTTTCCTTATGCGATGCATCGCATGCTGGGATTGTGCAGGAATCTTCGTATATATGGTGTCGAGTATATCTAGGATGCAAAGGGTACAATCTATCGGTACAGAGGGTTTTACTTAGTTGGTCGGTCTATATTAAGGATTTCTATCATATTTTTCATGTCGGTGTAACACTTCGAAAGGAAGAAAATACGCCGATTTACTACATGTGCGAGTATGTTTTTCATGGCTCGTGGACGAAACAAGTCCTCAGTGTGAAAATTATGTTATGCCTTTTGGATTAGGTTGTCCAAATTGGGAAGTATTCTGGTTTTCCGGGTACCTATGATGTTTGGCAGGCTTCCCTAGAATAATGTTAGGGGCCAGAAAAAGAGCCAACTTGTGGTTATGATGGAAAGCTTTGTCATTAATCCTACTTTGGCAATGGATTTCAAAACGTGCCAATTGGACGCACGCCTGGCTTCCCTCCCATGGAAGATTTTTCCTCAATTAGGTTTCATCATCGTTAGGATGAGGTTGAAGCTTCATGTTATTTTTTCGTTTTGCTCATTTTCGACACGAATCTCGTGCCTTCTTTTAAGATTATCATATCTCTTTGCTCCGTTGAAATGATGAATTCTTACATGATGAGCAAGTTCTCTCGACTCCTGTGAATCCAGACTTAGAAATTAGATAGATCTTTTTGAAAGGTATCCTCCTTGTTCAAGTAATGGTCAGACTCCGTTTTGCTATGTACGTTATGACAACGTTCCTCTAGCACCAGAACTACCCCTTTCCTTTCTCCTATATTAGTCTGATGTTTAACATGTAGCAGCGCGAAATTTTGATTTTGATCTTCCCAAGCTTATTTTGCCTTCAATTGTCATTCTAGTGCATACGATGAATTAAAAATGGCCAATGCATGTTTTGATTATGAGAAACCTAATTGTTTATCACTAGCTTAATAGCGTCTGATCATGCATCATCATTATATGTAAAGAGAGAAAAATATAAATAAAAAAATCATAAATCTATTGCATTAGTATCAATTCAATTCGAAATCTTTTAATTAGATTAATTTAGACTTAAAATCTTATTCATATTAATACTAATTGAGTTCATCCGGCTAATTTAGGTCATAAATTGTTAATGTGGATGTTGGCAGTCCCACGTGGCATGGTCGTTGATTTTTCTTATGATTTGTTAATAATTCTTTTGATTTTTTTCCTTCTTTTGCTTTTCCTTTTCTTTCCATCGAGAAGCCTCCAGAGCCAGACGCAATCCCACACGAACTCAACTCATGAGAACCTGCACGACAGTTAATAAAAAAATGAAAAAAACGATCAGCTCGAACCTCCCATATTCGAAATTACAACAAAAATTTAAGCAAACAAACAGGCCAATCTCAAAACCGACCAAAACTCAAATCACACGAACGTTAAACCGGTCAAATGCAACCTGAAAAAAAAAAAAAGGAAGAAATTTCGAGCTGAGTCTTGATAATCAATCGAAGGAAAAGGAAGAAAAGGAAGAGAGAGGGGGGCAGATGAAGAAGTAGAAGAAGCTGAGAGAATAGGCAAAAGGCTCACTTTCTTGGAGCAAATAGGAATTCCTCATCGTGACATCTGGTGAGGGCGACCTCTCTAGCCATCACCTATGCCGGCCACAGGTGGAAAGAGAAGGGAAAGTTAAAAAAGGAAAACATTAAAAAAATACTAAAAAATTATTAAAAAAAGTTTATGTCATAACCAACCGTGTCACGTGACTAGTATCTACATCAATAATTTCTAGTCTAAATTAGCTAAATAAACTCAAATGGTACCAACATGAAAAGGTTAAGGACAAAATTAGTCAAATTAAAATATTTAGAAATGAAATAATACCAACACAATAGATTTAAGCTTTTATTGTAATATTCCCTATGTAGAGAGATTATGCCATTGAACTTAATGCGATATCTAAGTAGGCCCTTGTTGGACATGGTAAAAAAAAAAAAGAAAATAAAAAAAGAGGAAAATAAAGAAAAAAAAAGAAAAGAAGAAAAAATATTATAAAAATTCAGAAATTTTTAAAGTTATATAAAAATTATCCACGTCACCGCTCATGCCAAGTAGGAAGGTTAACGTCCATGTCAACAATTTTAACTAAAATTTATCAAATTGAATCGATTGGCAAAAAGTAAAAAAGTTTAGGATTCATTTAACAAAATTGGAAAATTCAGGACTCAATTGGCCAAATTATGATAGGTTTAGGCTTTTTTGAACATTTTTTCCCAAATTTCATGAAGTCTTGCCATGTGCGAAAATTCGAGCAAGTAGCCAATTTCTAATACACAGGCCGTCCATTTAACGTCGAACGCGTGTGAACTAATTTTGACCAAGCCAGTATCTTATGACTTTTTTTTAAAAAAAAAACTAAGCCAAGTATCTTGTGAGATCGTTATAGGTAAGCTATTTGTTGCTCGTGGGGCCAACCAGGGGCCAAGAAAGGGACATTTAATCTGCGACGGTTTCAGTCCGAAGGAATATGATTCTTTTTTCTGTCGAAAATCCGAAGGAATATGATCGATTGTCGCTGAAATTGTCCCCCCCCCCAATGAATAATTCAATAGCAAATCTATTCTCTCTATCTTCGTGAAACCACAATAATGAATCGATTGCCAGAAACCGGATTGAGTTTCCCTCTATTTGTTCAAACATTACTTGATCAGAATCGATTCTCATTTGTTCGGTTTTCGATTCTCGTGAATGTTTGCGTTAATCAAACTTCCTCTTGGAAAATGTTTGGTAAATTTGTATAATTTTTTTTTAAAATATTTTTATTTTATTTTTTTCTTTTTTTCTTAAAAAAAACTTTTCCTCTTGAAAGAAAAAAAGAAAGAAAAATAAGAAGAAAATGAGTGGTTGAAGGAATGTCCGCTTTGGGACATTTAGCCTCCCGAATTTTTTTTATGCTACAATATTGTATTAATAACTTTATGACCTAGTATCGTAATTAACTTTAAGACACAACGTAATGTCTTCTTTTTTGTATTTTGTGATGTCTTGACATTATAAAATAGTCAAAACTAAGTATTAGTAGTAGTGATATGCATGGGATGATTATCAAACAAGTCCAAACCAATTCAATACTAAACATTTTAATTTGGTTAATTTAATATTAAACATTTTGATAATTTGTCAAAGCAGTATGTTCAAACAATTTCAACAATTGTCCTATGTGATACTGCTGTCGTCTCTAACATAAACGAGCCCTCAACAATCATGGCTTGAACCACGAAACCTTCAACAACGACGGCTAAGTAGGGCAATGGTAGGTGAGAGGGCAGGGGAAGAGAGAGGAAGAGGAGGAAAGTGGAATAAGATAAATATTCTTGGGTTTGTGCTAAGTTGTTTATCATTATCACAACAGTCTGTTAGTCAAAGGAGAAAGACAAGAGAGCTTTCAATTTTAGCTTTTTTTTTTGTTTTTTTTCCATTCATTTCATGTCAAAGGACACTTGTTGCCTTTTGAGTGGAGTTGACTAGGCTCATTCAAGCCATGTGGATTAGTGACGTGGGGGTTACATCAAATATTTTCCCATGGAATAGATATTAGGGTTAAGATTTTCTTTTGAAGAAAGGAGTGATGAGTGAAGGAAAATGACATTGGTAAAGGAGATTAAAGTTGAAATCTAAAAACAAAACATAATGTGCAAAACATAGGTTTTTTCAAAAGGGATGAGCATGTTGGCATAAGGGATAAAAGAAATATGATGATAATTGATATTTTCCCTTATGTATATATAATTCACTTAGTGAGATATGATTTCTTATTTACTTTAAATTAAATTAAGTGAGTAATTAGTTACATTGACTTGTATGACATAACAATCTATATTAATCTTATTATAAGAAAATAAAAAAAATAGCATGCATCAACATATATTTTCTAAAATATAAAAGCGGGGCAGATTAACGGGGCAACTGCAGGGCAACTTCTGCATGGGCTATGGGCTTCAGTCATTTTCTTATCCAATTCGGGCATTCTCGTCTAAGGTTAAGAAGCCTTGGAGCTGACATGGCTAACTTGGCCTCTTAATGCCATGTCCAATTCATAAATTGGGCCATCAAAGATTATTCTGTGATCCGAAACACCTTCATCCAATGCGAAGAGATATACTTGTGACATATAATCAGTCAGGGACACGGTCGAGGCACAAATGAAGAGGCAGCCAAGTCCGTCCAGCTCAATTGGGGCGGTGTCGAGGTGCCCAGTGCACTACCGTGGGCCCAATGGAAAACAATGTCAGGCCCATTTATGCCACGTGAAAATTTTGTTGGCCCAATAAGACCGCCATGTCCCGTGATTACTGTAGATTGGTATTCCTGGGTTATTCATGCCCCGGGCCGTTGGCATAAGAGGCCAAGCCCCGAACTCATCATTTAAGATGAATAGGTGCTCAAATAAGTTGGACCCAGCTCAAAGAAAAACATCGGCCCAACCCCAATAACTCGGTCTGGGCCTGGCCTTAATGTCAAGACCTGGGCATTAATCCAGGTAATGTTTTTTAATTATCGTCTGATTAGAGTGATGGTACTTTTTTTATTAAAAAAATTATCAAAATCCTATTTGAACAAGAAAGCAATTGCCAATATGCCGGGGTGCTTGAGATAGCCTCAAATTAGTAGAAATCGAAACCCACGGGCCCGTGATAACAGAAAAATTTTCGCACTCAACCAAGAAAACCATGGGTGTGAAAAAAGCCAAGCCCGACCTAATCTTACCCTACCTGAAAATTTGAATTATTTTGGGATCAGGCCTTAATCTTTTTTAAGTAAGGTTTTTAGCTATGGGTATTACTAGTGTTGGGGTATAGCTAGTTTATAACTCTACCGAGAGCACAACCTGGCCTTGTTCTCTCTCTCTCTCTCCGTGTCTGCATGAGCATGACAAAACCCTAAATCTAAACCAAGCTGACCGGCAACAAATATACATAGAATAGCCAAATGGAGAACATCACTTACACTGCTAAGGTACTCTCTCAGTTTCCCTCTTCTCAACAATGTCCCTACTAATCTGGTTCTCACAATAATGAGTTGCTTTCTGCGTTACAAGACATTACTAGACACATTGACACCCCTAATGAAAGCCCACGACTTTTGGCCGTGGCCAAGGTTTGACATCCATAGCTCTCTCTTCTTCAATATCCATATTTTCAACATTGTTTGGGCCCCACATCCCATCCGGACGAAAAAGACCGGTCCAACACCGACCAATCAAAACCGAAATGGCCCGAAATATACATAAAAACAGAATAAAATAAAATAACCCCAACTAGGACTTTCGGGATTCGTACGAACTCCAAATTGATTTTTTTAAAAATCCTGGCGATTAATCATACACAATCATGATGATAATCATCATAAGCCACGAATGCATGCCCCACATACCCTCAACAACTGCATTCTGTACGTAATGATTTTATTATCATTCTCGACTAGACAACCTCGTGCGACTTGACCATGATTTTGTCGAAACCCCATTAAACTAATGCCCCGTCTTTTGAACCAAAAAAAAAAACGCCCCCGGTCCAGCTCGCAAATCAACCCCCACACAAAATAATAGTAATTATAATAAATTAAATAAAAAATGAAAATAAATGCAAGTAGACCACGTTCTTGACCTTGGGGCTCGCCCTTCGAAAGCTCGGACATGATTAGGGGGACACCTTTGCGAAAAACCTGGCGAAAGTCAGCAATTTTTCTTTTAGTAGTTGTAAAGTCGCTCTTTGTGCCCAAAAAAATCACTATGTCTGGTCTCATAAAGCGCATTTAAAAAAAGGTTACTTGGGGAATTGGAAAAATTGAGAGACCCAACTTGGCCCCAAACTATAAAATAAAAAAAAAACTTGGCCCCCATTTTAATTAGTTAATTTAATTTATGGGAGAATCGATGGGGAAATGATTAGATTAGTGTAATCTAATAATTTGTTCCAGTGAGGGTTTAATCATCATAAATAAGTGTAAGTGTCATATTCAATTTCACATGTTCTCTCTATCATTCCCAGGAATAGAGGCGGAGAAGAGTATCTGGCCAACAACCAAACATGCTTCCGTATAACAATGGCCTAACTTGGGGGCGTGGTGGTGGGTAACATTCTTTTTGCCTTCCGCAATTGCCCTTGCCCTTGCGATTCAAGGATCGTTTAATCAAATTTTCGTATCCATAATAATAGGGACAAAAACAAAAAGAATTTTATGATTGTTAATTTTCACTTTGGAACTCGAATCGTCGTGATTCAATCCTTGACACGTTACAAAATCATAAGAAAAATGATTAGACCCAGTTTAGATCTCGAGGAGCTAGTTGAGTAGTTGAGTGCTTAATTTCCCTTTTTTTTGCTTGAGTTAAATTAAGTTCTTAATTCTAATTTGAGAAATTTTGGCTTCAAAGTACAGCATCTCTGCTCATTGTAACTTTGAGACCCCACTTCTTCTGTCCCCATCGATGGGGGCTTATCTAGCATACCAAATAGAGCAATTCATGTGTATTTATGGAGATCAACTTATTCGAAAAAATGGGAATAACTTGTAGAGACGACATGCGATGTGTACTCGATCCTCGAGCATAATCTGCGATCTAGATTGTTCATTCTAGGTTCTTCTACGATTTATAGTACTATTTTCTAAGCTCGAAGCCAATTCGGACTGTGCATTACTCTCAATGAAGACCTTTTTCGGGAAGAACAAAATCGCGAAATCTTTTCGACGCGTTACGCCATAAAAGAAAGAAACATGGGTACGTGCACACATTCGAATCAAGAGGGACAAAATCGTCCGACCGCCTCAAATTAGCGTGCGGGAGAAAAAGCTCATATCTTTTCTCTTTTTCTTTTCCCAACTCAAATTTCGTGCGCCGCACGTGCAGCCCCAACCGCAAGCTTAGCTCAGCAAAAAACCGCAATTTCGATCAACCGAAATTTCGCAGCCACTAATCTTAATCAAAGAATCGATTCGCGGGTTAACGGTTGATCACATGGGTTACCAGTTACCAGCTCACGCGGTCACATGTTGTCCCCCCGAGATCATCAGCCAGATCTTCCCCAAATCTAATCTCAAAGTAATCATCTCCTCCCTCCCCAGCAAAAGCTGTCTTCTCCCCCCAACAACTTTCTGGGTAACCGCTCCCACGTGCACGTGCGCATCGTCCTCACCCTTTTTCCCGCTCATCGGACGGCCCGGATTCGCCCCTCGCCATCTCAGGCGACCGGTCGAGCCGGTCGCGGGGGGTTTTTTCGGAGGGCACGAGAGGGATTTCGCACGTCGGCTTCGTGCGCGCTCTCTCTCTTTTCCTTTTTAACGGGGGCGAGGTGGAGCTTTGACCGTTGACCGGATCCGAGCATGGGCGAGTCGGGTATTTTCCTCTTTTTCCCCGCTTTTGACCGGGGGCGCACGTGCGGGTGACGGGATCACACGTGTCTCGAGCTGTCGTCCAGCTGGAGGATGTATCGGGAGCGGTGCGACACGTAGGATTCACATGAGCGGCGATAATTGGAGGGTGCCAACTGACGAGGCATTAGCGAAGGCAATTAATTTTTTTGGTTAATTTTTTTATAACCAAATTTTTTGGTTAATTAAAATCCGTTAATTAATGCATCAATTTGAGCGTACCGTACAGCCCTGTTGCATTAATTTCCCGTCGATAGACGAAATTTCCAGGAAAATACGAGGAACCCACCGTAGCGGTTCGTACCCGATCTCGGAATACGTATATACCTCGTAAGAATATATTTAATTTCCGTGATACTCGTTACATCCTTTGCAAGACAATTTGTCTTGAAAGCTGCGACAGGTTCGCATTTTCCTCATTTAAAAAAAAGAAATTTTCAGATCTTTATCAATAAATTCTTCATTGTAAAACAATCGAAACACGTCCCATCACCCTTGTTCTAGCAAAAACGAGATTCCACGGATGACAAAAGGTTTAAGAATTCTTGGTAAAATCTTATCCTTGATATGACCTCGAAAAAATCTCATTTCTAAAAATAGTGATAATATGTAATACTTGAATAATAAATTATTGAAAACTATAAATTTGACTTAATTACTTGATTAACAAGTCCCCTAAAGTGACTCATTGATAAAGTCCTGAGCTAGTTGCAACTTAAGCATTTCGGCATCATAAAGCTGAAGATCTAGCAAGATAGATTTCAAAGTGCAAAATACAACTAGTGCATGTGATATTATTAGTCAAGGAATCACAGTAGTGAAGTTCCAATGTTGTATTTATTTATATTTGCTTACATAAATTTGATGAGAATACAAAACCTAATAGATTTTATGAGGACGTGAACTTGGCAACCCCTAGATATTATGGACTCGATCGATGGTGACTTGAGGTCAAGTCAATACACGTTGATGTTTTTCGATTCAGAAGTTTCAACTTGACCAAATGATAAAGGATCTATTATCATTTAAGAATAATAAATGATCTTTTTCAACTACAAAAAACGGATTACGATCAATTCTCGAGTGGATAGGTAAGTTCAACACCAAGAATTTAAAACCTAATTGCACGGTACTAGTTAAAAAAAAGATGGAATCGAGCTGATTTTTACCGATGTCCTCTCGTGATATAAAGGAACTCGATCGCCACCTAATTCAGCAAGATATCGATGCACGAGGAATCTCTCCACCTTCCAATTTGATTAGACCCATTGAAACTATCATCCACAAACGAACAATCGAAGGAGTTAATTTCGTCCTTTTGTCCTACGATCGAACCCGGACCGATCCCTCCGCAACCACGCGAATTTTTCTCTTATCCGTGATAAACGAGCTGCCGAAGCGAAAGCGTCCGTTCCCGGTCCTGTCGACGCTTCTTCCGTGCATGCGATGGAACCGTCGTCCGTCGACGTACGCATCGCTAGATCCGTGAGGATCTCCCGTAACGTGACGGTGGGTACGCTAGGCGACCGCATCGCACGGCTCGCCTTGTCCGGGCCAAGCGGATCAAAGCGTCTGGCGGCCGTACGATCGCAACGAACAGCCTGCCGTCACGTCCCCGAGCTGTCGTATTTAGAGAGAGAGAGAGAGAGCGATTCGCCGATGGGGACGCGACCATCACGCGGTGATGAGTCTCATCATCTCCCAAGTTGTCCCCGGGTGGTGGCGTGGGGCCCGCCCCGGGGGGGAACTGCCCGCCCCTGGATGCGCGACACGTGGCTCGCCGGGGGCAGCACGGTCAATTCGCACCCCGCGCGAGCCCGCGGGTCCTGGTTCACGTGATGTTCACGTTGCCGACTGCGTCCCCGGCGCTCGGCCTCGCCCCCCGTGGGGACCGATGATGGACGATCACATCGGACAGCGACGCGATCTCTCTGTTCTGTGGAGTCTGTCTTTGTTTCTCTTTTTTGTTTTCGTCAGATCTATTCACTTGAGTTGAGCCCCATGTTTTTTTTCCTTTTTGGTCAAATCGAAGTTCGATAATTGATTTCGACATGCTCGTGACACCGTATAATTGGTTATTTACTGGACCATGGGAGTACCGCATAGCAGATAAAAATTTCTGACAACGCATTTTTGTGGCTAAAAGTATTTAGGTAATATTTATATTTCCGGAAATAATTTTCCAAAAAATTGATATTTTTACTTCTCACTTCGTTCGAAATTTATTCTCTAATCAGTTTTCTATTTTGGATAATAAAAAAATTAATTGACATTATCAAACGAATTTTTATTTTTTTATTATGGAGAAAGGGTAATAGATAAATTTTAAAAAATACAATAGTTATCAAATAAGTCTAAACGACATCCCAAAGGCTATATCGATCCGGATTCTTAAGATGCACTTTATATGTATAGACAAAATTCCATAGGTTCTATATTTTCTTTGCATCTCACGGAGATTCACTTTCGCTCTTTTCTTCTCTGCCCTTCTCTTCCCTCTCTTATTCTGAAGAAGATAGTCTCAAGTCGATGTCTGTACATATCAGATCGCGATGTACAATCCGACGCTCCGCTAAAAACCGTTTTTTTTAAATGATCGGGCGTGAGAAGAAAGACAAATTCCGGTTTTAATCGCACGGCGAGCAATTTTACATACGGAAAAAGACCCTTATCGGAAATCCCTACGCCCGACTGGAGCGAATTAGGCATCTGGCGATGTGGATAGGACCAAGTTGCAGCAGCCGGTGCGCCCCCACGACCCAGAGGCCCCCAGGGGGACCGAGTTCACGTGCGGGTCACATGGGGCGAGCAGCCCCCCGTACGGCCGGCCCGGGCCGGGCCGGGCCAGGGGGAGAAGGGATCCGGTGCGGGAGGGTCCACCGTAGAGCTGGCTCGGAAGGCTGCCAGTTATTGGGGCGGGGCGGGAGGAGGGATTTGCGATGGGGGGGGACACGTGGGACAACTAGCACGCCACGTGTGGGGACACTCAATCATCACCCGACATCTTGTCGGTCGCTCGCCGCGCACTCCACCTTATTTAATTGCACCATCATGCACATGATTATCCTTGTCCCTCCTGTTTTTCTCACCCCACGAGCCGGAGCGCGTGCGCCGCACTTTTTTTTTTTTCCCTCTGGGGTTGTTCAAATGAAGATTTTTCACTGTCACGTTTTTTCTAATTATTAGTGATGCCTATGTTTCGGTTTCCACGTATTTTGCAAAGAAGATTTTTCGTCCGAATAGCCAAGTATTTCAAATTTGCTTTCACATTGGAAAATGTCAAAAGACTTTTTTCATAACATATGTTAAGAGTCATTAATTCCACTTTAAAATACAAACATTTTTATTAGGAACATTTTTAATAGTTTTAACTCGTACCTATTAGATCACTTGTTAAGAAGACCATATTTGAAATACAATGTGAAATTACATCAATTTTCATATTCCGTGAAGTATGATATTGTGAATCCACTCCATTCATTATAAAATTTTAATATTTATAAATGGATTACAATGCTTCAAGGCATTTATTTAACATCTAAATAAAAAAGAAATCTCGACGTTTTTAAAACATTGTTTGCCATGTTTATTATAATCAAGTCCATTGAAAATTAATATCTTTCTTGGTTAGGCATGGCTAGCTTCTACCCTGGGGACGCTTATTAACAAAACCATTTATAAGTTTAGTTGGTCGTGTGATAAAGGAAAATGTGCCTTAAAAGAGAGGTCCATTCAATAGACAATACATAAATTTACCTACATGTCATGTGAACCTTGAAAGAGAGGTCCTCCTCGTGGTGCTACAGATAGTTGTTTTTATTATTTACGTTCGCATATTTTAATTGTGACTTATGGTATTTTTCAATGATAGTTTAGCACTTAATTAGATCAATTGAAATGTTTGAGATTTGATTATACTTTTTTTTATTAAGAGTTGATATCATTATCAGCTTAAACAAAATCAAGGTGGTTGGGATGGAATGCAAACATTAGGATTCTGATTAGCCCTATTCGCACTATTTGGGAATGTTAGTGTTATAACTCATGGTTTGACCAATTGACTTTCTCGCAACATTGCCTTTATCTAGAAGTGACAAAATGGGTCATGGATCCAAAATTCAACTCATATTAGTTAAGTTGAGTGAAATATGAGTTACCTAAAACTACAGATTAAAACGAGTCTAATGAAACAAAACCTAATTAATGATGGGTTCTAATGGATTTGCAAAGAACCCAACCTTAATCAATTTAATCAAAAAGCAATGCCTTCCGCATGCCTGTGTCCTGTGCCCATGGTTGGGTCCTTGATTATTGTGCTCAAGTGCTCTACTCCTTCACCCAAGTCACTAGCACTTGGCCTTGGTGCATTGAGGTGGAACCTAGTTCCACAATGGCTAGGTTTAGGTTTACATAGGTGGCCAAGTCCCTCGAGGCTGAAATCAAGACCTTGATGCCCTTGCCTAAGTTGATGGATGTCAGGCTAGAGACCTCGGTTCTTGTGCTTGGGTCCCTAGAGACCATGCATAGGTACTTTACTCTAGTCATTGGCGCCTTGCCCTAGTCAATCAAGACTGGTCTAGGTACATTAGGTACGAGTTGTTAACATTATACCACATAACGTTAGGTCAACATGAATCCGATCATTTTTTTATCTGACCCAGACTCGATATATTCCATTTGTTTGACAGCCTGCCTTTACCATGAGCGTGCTACCACGCGCTAATAGATGGCAAGTCACGAATAAAGGCGTTTTGTCTTCAGATGGGTACGGGTGAATTCGGAGGTTGTTTATAGATAGCGACAGCTTCGTCTACAAGACTCCTCTCCCGCTCCGAGTTGCAATCGGAGTCGCATGAGAAAGAGATTTTCCAGGGGAAAAACCCAATATATCTCGTGGGGGCCCCCCCCGCGCTGCATACAAAAATCAATCATCAGATTTCGATAAAAAGAAGATCGAGTCGTATCGTTCCAATCATGGCCGTTGGATCCCTTGATCTCGATGGCCGTCAACAGGTCTTTTCCCTGGTCTCGATTGCTCTCGTTTTTGTGGAAGGGTCTTTTGCTCTTGTGTACTTATTACTTTTAACGACAATGAGATGGGAACAGAGGCGGTTGTCGGATTTTTTGGCGATTCCCGTAATTATTGGGGACGACTTTTGTTGCGCAATCGTGTAATTTTTCTTCTCTTTCCGTATTCGGATCACGACTTATCGACTAGCATTGCGTATCGTATCTTCGAGCATTCAAAGGCATTTGAAATTCGTGTGCATTTTTCCACATTCAGACGAAATCAGATTCGTCTATTCTTTTTCGGGGGAATATCCTTTCATTTAAACCTTTAATGGAACGATGGTAATGTATAGAAATGGATACGAATTGCACGTTAAGTATGTTTCTCCATCGATGCATAAATTTCTATTTCATCTTCATCAACAACATAGAAAAAGTTTATTCATCATGTTAGAAAATACCTTCTCACTAGTAATTATTACTTCATGTTTCCCTAAAAAATCAGATTTTATGTCTTTGTTAGTACTTAACTCTACTTGAAAAATGATTTCTTTTACATCTCCCTCCATACAATACTAGTACCAAGTTGGCTTATTAAAGATAGATTTCATTCTCAATTTATTAATGAAAGAGTCTCTTCGAAATTAGAGTTTTGAGTTTTTTTTTTCACAACGTACTCCACGATTCCGATGTTTAGAATATTTAAAATAAAAAAATGTCAATGAAAACGAGCACATTTGTTTGGATTTCAAAGGTTGCTTTCTTAGTGCACTAAATCCATCTCATTTGACTAGAGTATCAAATGAGAAAATCTCTCAACCAGAAGAGTGCCCAACTCGATCGTCTAATTTGAATTTTTGGCCGTGATTAGATTTTATACTCGATTTGCTTATGTGCACATCGCTTGTTTTCAAGCTAAATCTGCCTGATAATATTGACATGGACGAAACGAAGAGTGCCCATGACGATTCTTTCACAAAAAAGGCGTTGACATGTGGGATCATGATTACAATATTTGATTGGGTTGTGCAATGCTTAGTCACGAGTGATACATAGATTTCTTGGTTGGACAGAGAGATGAATTACAACCATGAATTATTGATTAGGTGCATGATATCTCTTTTGATTCAACCAATGATGCATCACCTCCCTAATTCAATCAAATCACCTCCATAAAAGTTAAACAACCTATGAATGTCATCCTTTCTTTTTCTCGATTATATAAATCATTTCTCTTGTATGCACATAATGGCACTACCCTCACCTTTCGTGTCTTCTTTACGTTTTGAGTAAACTAAAATTTGCTTTTGTAAAAAATGTAAACGGCTCACATAAGTGGCTCGTGACAATACATGTTATGACAAAAGTCGAAAATTTATATAAAAAATATTGCGACAGAAATAATTCTTTCTAATTCTTAATTGAACCATACGATCTTCTTCAATTTTGAGTCTATTTAGTTTTGGGAAAATTTCGTGGCAACATGATGCAACAGTGCTATTAGGAAGACATTACATGTCTTTGAACTTTTTGATTCTTAAAGAGTAGGACTATAATGATCAAAATAGACATTATTATGCAATCCAACAATGAAAAATCAAAAGAAAAAAACGAACACTATAATGATCAAAACAGACATTATCATGCAATCCAACAATGAACAAACAAGGAAAAAAAAAAGAATCTTAGTTTTACCAAAAAATAGTGTAGACTAAATAATTTAAACACAACAATAGGGAGAAAATGGGGAAATTTCCGACTTTAGGTCAAATCTCAATTTTGTTTTATAATTTTTGTAGTCTAAAAAAAAAAAAATCCACAACTTTCACTTTAATCCCACATCTACTCGCGTTAAAAAATCAGTTTTTTTTTTTTGAGATTATCGATATCATAAGACCATCGTTGTTCCATATGAAGGTGAAGATGTTGTGTAAAGTCTTGAGTTTAGATAATGGACCTCTAACTAATCTTGATATTGATAATTCTGAAGAAACTAGTGGTGATTTTTGGACATGAGGACAAATTTAAAATTAGAGTGAAAAGTTTGAAATTTTTTCAAATAAAAAAGAGTTTGAAACAAAATCGAGGTTTGATCTAAAGTTTAGAATATTTTTTTGGGGAACTAGACCGAAAATAATACATATGGTTCAAGCCCTTCTGAATTTCGAAGATAAATCGATTATAAAACTACCTTTTCCTTTATTCCAAAAAAAAAAGAAAAAAAAGAGGACCAAGTACATAAATGTACCGTTTTCTTTAAAAAAACTATTTAGAAAAATTATTTTTCCACTTCAGTAAATGAGAAGCCAAACAAGTGGGCAAAAGAAAGGAAAAAGGAAAAAGGAAAGGAAAGGACACGGTGGGGGGTGCGTAATGTAATGTAGGAAAGGAGGAGAGAGCAGAGCAAGGGGCATCATTATTGGGGAAGGAGGCAGCAAAAGCAAGTGCGACATGCCCATCTCATGATCGACATCGACTGGCCCCTTTCCCTGACACCCACTTCTCATCATTTGAGCTTCCTCTCTCCTCTCTCCTTCTCCCCTTCTCTCTCTATTTAATCCCCCAAAGCTCTCCTTCACGCCATCCACACCCTTCTCTCTCCGTTCCCCTCTCTCTCTCTCTAGACAGTAAGGGGGCATTCAAAGCTCTGTGCTTTCCACCGAAAGGACCCGAGCAGAAAGGACTCGTCGTCATGGGCGAGAGAGATGATCTGGGCTTGAGCTTGAGCCTGAGCTTCCCTCAGAGTCACCTGCATCAGCAGCAGCAGCAGCAGCGGCAGTCCCTGCAGCTGAACCTCATGCCCTCTTTGGTCCCGTCCTCTGCTTCGTCTGCTCAATCTGGGTTCAATCATCAGAAGCGCTCCTGCAACGACGCCTTCCCTTCTTCTTCAGGTACTGCCCCTGCATGCCAAGATCTGAGCTTTTTCTTTGGGTTTTCGCGTGCTCCCGAATCGCATGCAACATGCTCTGTTTCGCCGCCCATTTCCTTCAGAAACTGTAAAATTTAATGAGCCTGAGTTGTGACGAAGATTGGGAAGGGGGAAAACAAACACGGAATGAAAAAAGAACTCAAGTCTAATTTCATGGTCTAAAGTTTCAAGCTTTCGTCTTTTTGCGCACACGAATCCCACTAATCCGAAGGAAAAGGTCTTCGCTTTCTTCTCTAATATCGATCCTCGACCCCTCTTGCGCGCAGATCGGAACTCCGAGGCGCGATCGTTCCTTCGGGGGATCGACGTGAACAGAGAGCCGTCGGCGGGGGCGGCGGCGGTGGCGGACTACGGCGAGGACGAGGCCGGGGTGTCGTCGCCGAACAGTATGGCGTCGACGGTGAGCGGGAAGCGGAGCGAGAGGGATCACCAGAGCCAGACCAACGGCGACGACCTCGACAACGAGAGGGCGTCCTCCCGCGGCGGCGGCAGCGACGAGGAGGACGGCGACTTGTCGAGGAAGAAGCTCCGGCTGTCCAAGGACCAGTCCGCCGTCCTCGAGGAGAGCTTCAAAGAGCACAATACCCTCAATCCTGTAAGTATCGTACGGATACATATACGTAAATATACATATATATAAATATATATATTGGAGAAAAAGAAAACATGTTAACTAATTTCGAATATTCATATCCATGTGATTTTAATAATTCAAGAGGACTAAAAGACTAAAATTAAACCGCATTAAACTGAAATCTTTGTTGAGCGATCTGAGATAATCTTATTATCGGATTAAGAAAAATGACTAACATGAAACGGTTACGTTTTCTTTTGTTAGAGAAAAGAGCGTGAAAGAATTGGAAAACAAAATACTAGGGTTAAGTACACCCTCTAATTTTTTTTTTTTTTTTGATTTGTGCAACTTGATCATTTAAATTTTATTTTATACAATTAATTCTTTATATTTATGCTTTTGGCAATGGGTAAACGAAGCACCTGCTTGATCGCATAAAACAAGAAAGTTAGAGAATTTTATTGAATAAAAATAAATGCTGAAACTTGAAAAAGATTAAAACCATAGTTAATGCGAAATGCGACTTTCGTGCCCTATATTCAGATAGGGGCATCTTCGTCGTTTCATAAACTCACGGTCGCAGTGGGTGCGTTTCATGCAGAAGCAAAAGCTGGCACTGGCGAAGCAGCTGGGGCTGCGGCCCAGACAAGTGGAGGTCTGGTTCCAGAACAGGCGAGCGAGGTGAGGACACGTGTGATTTCCGATAAGACTCCGCCAGGGTCAAAGATCATATCGGTCGGTCAACGCGAATTATTAAAAGCTAAAAACGATTGTGCTTTTTTGTCTCGACAGGACGAAGCTGAAGCAGACGGAGGTGGATTGCGAGTACCTGAAGCGGTGCTGCGAGAGCCTGACGGAGGAGAACCGGCGGCTGCAGAAGGAGGTGCAGGAGCTGCGGGCGCTCAAGCTCTCCCCGCAGTTCTACATGCACCTCTCCCCTCCCACCACCCTCACCATGTGCCCCTCCTGCGAGCGCGTCGCCGCCCCGTCTCCCCCCTCCGCCGTCGGCCGCCCCCTCGCCGCCGTCCCGGCCCACCCCCGCCCCGTGCCCCTCATCAACCCGTGGGCCCCTGCGGCCGCGCCACTGGCCCACGCCCCGTTCGACGCCCTCCGCTCCTGCTCGTGAGCGTGGAGGGGCGGTCAGGCATCGGGGTCATGGGCATTTTGGTCATTTTACGCGGGACGGTGTCGGGATCGAAGGAGTTGGAGAAATTGTACAAATTCTGGAGTAGCGTTTTGGTCTCTAAGGATATGGTTTGTCGGAAAATGAGATTTTGGAGGGTCTACAATGTTTTGTACCGTGACCCATCATCTTTTCCCTGAAAGTTTAGGATTTGGGACAAAGACGTCAAAAAATTTGTAAAATCCGATGTTCCATTAATTTTTACTAACCTATGATTGGTGGTCTGATTTGACATTTGAGAGACGTGACGAAGATGATGACGTGGATTTATATATTTATTTATTGCTATGTCGCCAATAATTCTTGACGTGGTAGAACTGATTAGGTGAAATTGACAACACGCCTTCTCCTAATTACTGTTTTCCTTTGTAAAACGGGGGTCTGTTTCCAAGTCGTGCGACCGTGGCCCTTCCGTTATTCTTGACGTGGTAACTGTAGTTTCTGTCTCGACACTGAAAATAATTACTAATTAGGTCAAGCAAAAGCAAATTTGTCAAGGGGGAGAGGCTATTTTCGCAACTTTATTTTAATTAAAACACACCCATTTTAGTTAATTGATCATTTTACCTTCTGAATAGTAATTTTTTGTTCGTCAAAACGTACCTTCTGAAAACTGGTTGAATTAAAGCATGAATTGGTATTCATAGAAATAATTTGTCTAGTGCAAATTCGTAGATGGTCGATTGCCGTTTCCCTACCCTAGTCTACTTCGAAAATTTTCCTTTTCATATCCTGTGAATCTTGAACAAAGGATTTTTTTTTATTTCTTTTATTTTTTTAATTTTATTATTATACTCTAAAAAGGGAAAAATCCTTTGAAAGAAGAATATCTAGCAAGAGATTATAAGTTCATATTTGACTCACTTGTTATTTGGAATCCTAACAACAAAGTCACATCGACGATGCCACATAAAATAATTAACATCTATATAAGTGATTTCTGGTCAAAACTGATTGAAATGTCTCAATTGGTAAATTTTTAAAAGGTTTAAAATTAAACTTATTAAATCGAAAGGTTTATTTTGAATTAACATAAATATAATAGGTAAATTTTTTTTTTTTTTTTTGGTAGTTTCTACCATTGTGTAAGATCTAAAAACACGACCGATTTAGTGGAAGTGAGCTAATTCAAAGATGAATGACATCATCATATCTTTATTAGAGTCATCCATCACTGGGCCAAATTCTTGCCCTTCGCAACATTGCCTTGATCATATGTTTGGAGGAATGAAAGCAAAAGAGTTTATTCCAGATGGGGTCGATTTGATAACATTTCAACTTCTTTCAAGAATATTAACTTTAGTTTTATGTTCATCAAGGCATGGCAGTCAAAACAGAATTTTGTAGATTTTGTGCACAAGACCCCACAATGATTGCATCCTTACTAAGGTCGAGGCTGTGAGATTTCAGTCTTCTCAATCATCTGATTTATTCTACCCGTTTGATTTTTTTCTTGATATGTCTAATTTCCTTTCACCGGTCTCGGAATTAAAGAAGTACTTGGAAGTGAAGGCCCAAAACATTTTATTTCTAACTTGACCGACGGGCTTCACCGAAATGTGGAGCCCCGAATTTTGATCCGAGCCGATCCTATCCGATTTGATCCATCTGCCTATGCTTTTTGGGCCAGTCCTTAGCATGCATGCCCATTAAGCAAGCCAGCTTGTCCTTTGATTTATCAGGTAATGGGTCTTATGCTGTCATCTTTAAATAAAACCAATCCCTATATAGAAATCATGGTTCTGATACAGCTCTTGACTATCTTAACATGTTCGATTCGATTGTCATACTAGACACCCGATCAAGTTCGACCCCATTACTGTTTTGAAAATGTAGTTGGAGATCATCATGATCATTGCAAATGCCGTCTATGTACCCATGAGAATTGGTCGAGCGAAAATTGTACCTTTGAGAATCAGTTCAAACTCTGTATTGCAAATGGTCAGCTTCTTTTGGTTCATATCTGCAATCAAGCTATGCATCCTATCTCTGAACTCTCTCTTGATGAAACACTCTTGGAATTTGCCAATACCAAAGTTTTCTAATGTTGAACCGCGAGAGAAGTCTAACCTAAGCTCGTGACTGACTGAAAATGCGCTGTATTGAAGTCCAGATATTTTCATGCAAGCAAAGCAAGAAGACGATGCTCATCCAATTTGTGCACTGAGAGGAAGATATCTGATGCACATGACAGGATGGGAATGAGAGAGATGAGCCAACGTGCAAGACACTTGCCTTGGCTCACTCAGTTTCCTAATGTCTGCACCAGATGGCATTACTTTGCACAGAGGAATTCAACTGCAGCCATGAAACTGCTATCAAATGCAACCGGCAGTTACAAGGAAATAAATTCCATTGCATGACCATCCTTTTTCTCTACACTGCAAGCTAAGTTCAAATCACTGTTATCATGCCTTTGGAGTAGATCATATAAGCACATTCAAACATAAAACCATGGTCGGAAAGAGAAAAGGAAAAGAAAATCCAAGAACAATATCGAAATACTTTGGATTATATCCCCTCGACAAGTGGGAACGGGTTTTCAAGTTAATATCTACCTAGAAGACTTCGTACTGATCTCCGCACTCGATTTCTTGATCGATGCGATCCTCTGAAGCCTGATCTGCTCCCTAAATTTAGCTATGAACTCATCGGCTTTCTTGTCCACATCTGGTCCTCCATCACTGACGCTGCTCGAATCAGCCTCAGCTTCATCATCGTGCGAAGCTCCTTCGAAGGCATCTTCCTCGCTCTCTGAATCTTCGTCTGATTCCACAACCATCTTTTCATGAAATTCCGGCCTCCCTGTGCTCTCGGTCGCAAATGAAGTTTGATCGAATTTTACAGTCTTTCTTCTCGGTGGGTTCACCAAATCATCTTCAAATTCCATTTCCGCCACTCCGTTCAGGTAATAGTCTCTAGCATCTCTTCCTTTCCAGGTACCGGAGACCAGCTCGCCAGCTCTTGTTGTCCTCTTCGACTTTCCTGCTGACAAAACATCATCAAGTCCTCTTGAATTCACATCAGACCCTGGATTGGCTTTCCTCATTGGAATTTCCCTGTTGCTTCCATTCGTGTCCTTGTACTCACTCGAGAAGCTCCTTCTCTTGTCCTTCTCATATGAAATTCCATTGACCCGAGAACTCGAACTCGAATTCGGTTTCATGGACGATGATTTGAAATACATCGGAGGTGGCGGTGGTGGTGGGGGTGGTGGAGGGACTGGAGGAGAAGAATACTTGTGAGAGCTCCTTCTTCTCACGGGATCCTCCAGAGTCTTCGCTTGCGACTCCGAGGATGGAGAAGGCGATGGAGATGATTTCCTCGGCGAAGATAAGGACGGAGAAGGCGATAGCTTCGGGGACGGAGTAGTGGAATTGGGTCGAGACGACCGCGACGTTTGAGGCCTAGCGGGCCGAGCCTCGAACAGATTGGTCTCAGATTCCTCCATCGAAGGAATGTCTAAATCCTCCTTCACTTCCATCCGTCCTGATCTCGATCGCCAAGGAATAGGCGATGGCAGGACGAAGTTATTTTCGTTAGAATTATCCTCCGGTTCCACGAGATCCAAATCCACGAGCGGCGCATTCCTCTTCTTCATTGATCCCTTCGAAACCCTCTTCGACCCGAAACTGGAACTAGACCTACCGAACGAGTTCGACACGCCGCCAGGCTCATCAGCAGCATCCGTGGAATCGTCCGAGACCCGCGACTTCAAGCTCCGGACGGGCAAAAGCAACGGCTTTTCCCCGATCCTGGAGCTCTTACTTATCTGCTCGTCAACGGAATTGCTCTCCGGAGCCACAACCAACATCGGCTCATTCCTAAGATACTGACTGCTCCAGGTCTGGACCCTGTTGTCATCGGACCCGGACAGGCTATCGGCCTCGTCGTCAAAAACGGAGGACACGTGAAGGAACCTAGACACATAGGACTGCGCGCTATCGAATTTGGAGGGACCGTTCTCCTTCTCGAACTCCTCCTTGGATCTCCTGCTGAAGAGGCCGTAGGAGACCGCAATGCCCACGACCACGATGTGCAGAAGCTCCCAGCTTCTGTTGGTCACGGTCTGGTTTATGAACTCGGGGGCCTCGGAAGGGAAGAGCGGGAGGATCACGAGGAAGACCACGGCCACGAGGGCTTTGTACAGGAAGTGAGTGAAGAACTTACTTGTCCTTGTCGGGTTTTGCTCTAAGATCGGGCCCTGTTTCCTGGTGCCGGTGTCTGCATCAGCCATTTCAGGGGGATGGATTTGCTGTACTTGATGAAGGGTCTTTTCTTGATCACTGGTGCTTGCAAAGATATGAAGAGGAAGGAGATGAAGAGAGAGAGAGAGAGACAGAGACAGAGACAGAGACAGAGAGAGGGAGAGACAAAGAAGACTTAAGGGTTAAGGAAGGAAAGTGGAGAAAGAGGAAAGCAAAGAAAGAGAGGGAGAGATGGAGAGAGGGAGTGGGAGAGGAAAAGGTTTTGGGAGGAGAGCAAAGCTAATGATCACCGATATGCAAAGCGTTCCTGGGTTTTTTTTGGGCCATTTGTGGGAGCAACTTCAGACAGTTTAATAAATAACCCAAAAAATTTATTCTCTTGCGATTCGATGGTCACCGGCTTCCCGAGAATCCGATCACTGGAGCATTGTGGAAGCGCCCTAGTTCTGAAACGAATTTGCATGAGCATATAGGCCCGGCACTTTCTCCTCCTCCTTCTCTTTATCTTATTTTAAGAATGCCTGAACACTTGGGAAAAAACAAACGATATTTTCATCACGATTCTTCTAATTTTGTCGATGTGAACATGTCTATGACCTAAGTTTGTGACCGAACCATCGACAGCTTACGTGTGGTCTGAATGCAAAAGTATGTAATCCAAAACAAAAACCAAAATAAAAATTCCCGGGGAATCTCAGTGGGGGACAATGCAAGTGATGAGCAAAATGGAAGAGAAAAAAAAGGATAAAACTGGGGGAATGAGATGAGAGTATATAGGTTGCGTGGATGTGGTTAGGATTCTTCTTTTGGACTGCGTACGCTAGCTTTTCCTCCGAGGGTCATATACCCTTTTAATATTTGTTCGTCTCAGAATATGAATTTAATATTTGTTTTGTGCGTATTTAAATCGCAAGATGTTTTTGGCGCCTTTCGGAGAGGGGATAATGCTTTTCTTACGAGCGGATTCATCTTCCAGTCTTTTTCCAGCCTACTTCTTCGTCCCAGAATGGAGATGATCCTTAGATGCTCTTAAGGGCCACGCAGCTTGTGTTTTATCTATCTATTGCTGCTGATAATGTTGTTAATTGGCCATTTCTCAAAGTTGAATTGAGTCATCTATACATAAATTATAAGGTTCTCTACATTTTTTTTTTTATTGGATTAGAAAAGAGAAAGATGAGACGGTGGATTCTAGGGTTTTCTTTGAAGATTGTTCCGATTTTCGCAGCTATTCATCATACGGGCGTGATCAAACTTTTGCATGTGTGAACACTTTTTGGACACCACTAATCGGGCACGACATGGATCTGTTTGATTATTTGGCCAAACAATAACTATTTTTGTTATTTTGTTTCTTGAAACAAAAGCAAGAATAAGACCCCGTTTGGTAAGGTTTTTATTTCTGGAATAGATTTAGAACCAAAAAAAAAAAAAAAAAAATTACTTCTTTATTTATGAGAACAATTTTAGAATCATTTTTTTTCTTTTCTTTTCTTATTCTTCTCCCTTTAACTAGTTGCCGAAGCGTCACTAACTCCTGACGAGACCGACGTTGCGATGACCTAATGAGGTTGAGCCTCGTTGGTGGGCTCGACCTTGTTGGGGCCAACCTCACTAGTCGGTGACACTCTGGCAAGGTTGCTAGCCCTTGTTTGGCAAATTACCAGTCATGGCCGAGGTCGGCGATCAACTAAAGAAAGAAGAAGAAAAAAAGGAAAAAGAAGAAAAAAAAGAGAGTAAAATACAATAAAATTTTAAAAAATTATAAGTCGCAAAAAAAATTAAGGGTCGTACTAACGTAATTCTATTTCGAAACTAGAAATTTTGTATGCTTAGATATTCATCTAGAGAACAGAATAAAAAAAAAATTTATTTTTCAACAGAAATTATTTTTTAGAATAGAATGGTTACCAAATGCACCATAATAATATAGAGATAGGGATATGGAGAGTCCCCCTATCTAGAAGCTTATGAAATATTTCGCAGTCAATTTGGGCATTCGTCTGCCACCGAATCTAAAGCGCTTTGCACATGGTCGGAGGATTCAAACGAGCGGTCTTCAATTTCTGCGTTGGAAATTCAGCAACGTCCGAATCGATTGTACCTAATTCGTTCTTTTTCTCCTAGCGCAATGTCCATATGTTGTATGGATGATTCGGTGGTCATTTGCATCCGCCAATGATCCTATGCCATCCGCGTTCCATTTTGATGGACGCGGTCGGTAGTTCATGGTGAGGAATATGCTCGCAGCATAAAGAGCCGCTTTTTGTGCTTTGCTGACTAGTCCCCACTTCTAACGTTTTACTAGAAAATTTGCGCATCAGCGCTCCCGTAAATTCCGGAAATCGAATTCGGCGGCCCGTGGGGTCAAAAAAAAAAAAAAATCTCCAAAAGAATTTACAAGTAAAGCTGCCATGTGAAGAAAAATGGGCTTCGAAGGTGGCTTTATCGGTCCCTGGGCTCTGTTTGTTTGTGTTTTTTTTTTTTTTTTTGAACATTTTTTTGTTTTTTGTTCCTGGGAACAAAAGGAAGTAAACGCAGCGTTTGGGTGCGTTTCTGTTCCTTTTTTGTTCTCTTTTGTTCAAAGGAAAAAAAGAAACAAAATAAACAACAAATTTGTGTTTTTTTATTTCTGAAACACATTTGAGGAACACTTTTCTATTTTCTTCTTCTTTTTCTTCTTATTTTCTTCTTCTTTTTTTCTTTCGCCGGTCGCGGCCTCGCCATGGCGGCATGACCGGCCGACGAGGGCCTTGTGGCCTCGCCTTTCGGGCGAGCTCGAGCTCGCCGGATCCGGCTGAGGCCGACCTTGCGGCCGGGCCGGGCGAGCTCGCCCGGCGGCCGGCGAGTCGGTGTCGCCCAGCGGTGGCCGCGAGGCCGAGCCTCGCGGCCTTCGGGCGAGCTCGGCCCGCCGGGGGCCGGCTCTTCAGGGCGAGCTCGGCCTCGGGGGCTTCGGCCGGGCGAGCTCGGCCTCGCCGGGGGCTTCATTGCTGGGCGAGCTCGGCCTCCAGGGGGCCGGCGAGCCTCGCCGTGGTCGGGCGAGGCCGCCGGCCAAAAGAAGAAAAAAGAAAAAGGAAAAGAAAAAAGAAAAAAAGGAAAAAAAAAAAAATAGAAAAAATAAAAGAAATAAAAAAAAATTATACAAATTTACCAAACGTGTTTCGTTTATTTTTTATTCCGGAACAAGTTTACCAAACGCGTTTTTTGTTCAAAAATTGTTCCAGGAACAAAAAAACTTTTTTTCTATTTCGTTCCGGAACAATTTTTAAACGTAAACGCAAACAAACGCACCCTAATGTAAACCCTACATTCCATTAGTTTTGCCAAAAAGTAAATGATTTGAAAAACTTCTCTTAAAAATGACCTTTTGTATTATGGGTGAATAGTTTTAGAGTGGCCAGGCTGGAATTTACTTTATTAGAATCAGCTCCTAATTTTTAAAATCTAGAACTCATCCTATTTGTGTTGGAACCGATCTTGAAACTCATCATAGTTTTTGAGTTTTGTTCCATAATCTACCCAAGAACCTGTCCTTTTTTGTTCCCTTCATTTTTTATAGTAAAATAATATGAGTAACAAAACAGTTCAAAATAAAAAATGAATAAAGGCGAGAGAACAAAAGTGAGTTAGGAACGAGTGAGGGTTGTGAGGTTTGAATGAGTGTGGACAAGTAACGAGCAAGCAAGGAGGAGGGTGAGTCACGAGCGAGAGAGAAACAGTCATGAAGTGTCGAAGTGAGGTTGGAGAGAGCTAAGAAAAAGAGAGAGATAGAGAAAAAGATGCCCAAAAAAAAAAAATTCGAATTATAAAGTCTTATGAAATCGGTTCCAAATTTGATCCAATTCTCGAGTGGTTCTTCACTTGGAATCTAGAACTAAATTGGTTCCAATAGGAACTTGGCATTGGGTCGGTTTTTAGGGTAGTTCAATCCGGTTATTAAGTAGAAGGAATCCGATTACACAGCTCTAGTTTTGCATCACTATAAAAGATATTTTTACTATGTGTGAATTTTTTTTTACGAAACCAACGGAGTTCTCATTTAAAAAAAAATTGACCAGATCTTGTTTTCATTCAGTAATAATGTTCCTATTGCCATCCAATAATAAAATCTAAAGCATATCTAGGTTTTAATTTAATTAAGTTGTCCACTCCCTCTATAGATTCCTCTTGGCGGAAGAAAGAAACGTCCTCCAGCGACAAGAATGCTTTTGTCCACTGTCCATCACCATCTGATCACAGGTCAACATGGACAATTAGGTGCGGCAAGTGCTGAAGTAAGTAGGACATTTTTATTTTTATTTTATTTTATTGTTTCAGCACCAACCTCATTTGAATAAATAAATAAATAAATAAATAAATTCTGGGTCAAGTTCCACGTTGCTTTTGTGAATTGGATAAAATTCGAACCGAAAACTCGAATAATTATCCCCACGATGTGAAATGTTTTCAAGCAGTATGACAAATTGAACCCCCGTCGCACGCCTTATCCATACACATGCACGGATTCTCTCGTTCAACCGCTAAACTAAGTCAATCGACAGTTAAGACAGTTAAGACAACGCATGAGTCGATAATTTTCGCGACTAATGTTACCTTAATCGTGTTTATCTGCTGTGCTGGAATGCCATCAGCTTAAGCTGGATGATAAGGTATCGGCGCTTTTGCCAAAGCAAATTTGTGGCCGAAAGCGTTGCGTCAGAAAGACTCGTTGACACAACGGATCGGATTCCATCCCCCATTTTCCATCGTTTAATTATTCTTTTAAACCACCCCTTTTCCCAAATCCCCCCACCGCTAATCAACTCCCCATCCGTATGAAAGACCAAGCGTTGATTATGCTCGAAGAACGTATGAGTACGTATGCAGGCGATAAATAGACCCATTAAACGGGATCATAAATCCATTCGGGTCTGATAATTTATAACCCGATCTAATTCATTTGTTTGATGGATTTAGCAATAAGACGGTTTTCATAGTGAAGATGGAAGTCATGTTCATTTTTTGGAAGGACAACGAGCTCCCAATTAAATCGATCGGTTAGGATTTTGATTGATAGAAGTGTCGTCATCGATATGAATTTTTCAAGATATTGCTTTTTAAAGTATGATACAATTCGGATAACTTGTACTTGCCGCCGAATTGCTTTTAAATCTTTTTGGACTGCCTTGCTCAGTCCTGGTGATTTTACACGTATGAATTGCGTGCGCATGTGATAGGACGGAGAGAAAAAGTTATGATCTCCTTTATAAGCTGATCAATCGGAGCCTTGATGGGTAACGTCTCGGATCATATGGAGTTTTGATAGAAAGACCTTTTCGTTACGACAAGATATTATCTTCAATTCCTTTTTCCATGCTAGTCATGTGCCCGCTCGGTGCGCAGGAGCGTATAGATGTACATGTTCTAATTCTCGCAATTATTCAAATGGAATTTCTTCAAAGTAGAGATATATTATTTTGATTTATCAAATGTAGTGTGAATCAAAGAAAGCACGAAAGAAGGAATATATAAAATTTTAAAATTTAACAATTCCTACTTATTAGGAAAACCCCACCTCAAGTCAAACCCATAGTCCTTGGCATTTTTGATCGGCAACACCCCACCACCACTCTAGTGACTATCCACTATGACGGTTCTTCACTTTGACGACCTTGAGTATTCTCGCCAGTGCCCTTGCTCACGGCTCAATTGGAAGGCTAGGGCTCACCATTTCATTCATGGCTCTCCCTCTTTCTCAATTGGTTTTCTAGCTTTTCCTCTCTTTTCAATCGCTTTTCCAGCTTCTCGGTTCCTCTCTCTACTTCACATCTGATTACTCATTCTCAGCCTCCATTGTACCATGATCTATTTCTTGGTCAACTTTGAACTAAATGTTCATTAAGTGTTTGATGAAATGCAAAGGGAGAGGTCAGACTCGCCTTTGGTTCATAATTGTGCATAATGAAAGAGATTAATCTGTCAACCTCTTATTGACGATGGTGTTTGAGAGGGTTTGAGTCCTCACGTACATAAGGACCCCATTGAAGATGAGATTTTTTCTTTTTAAAGAAGTAATTTAAAGATTTTCAATCCTATTTTAAATTGTATCAAACATTTGATTGGATATTTCTATAATCCAGAGAATATTTAGAGGAGGATTTCAAATCCCCTTTTATCCTATCATGTTCTATTCTAATTTGAATCCAGACAACCAAATGAAGTCCCACATTTAAGATTTAAGTCCATGTTAAAAATAGAAAAGAACAATTTCATACATAACCTGCCACGAGTTCAATTCGTACGTAGGTAATTCAAGTAAGAAATATCATCAACGGGCTATAATGCACATTAAATTCTAACTATTCTAAGGGCTTGTTTGGTAATGTATTTAACAGTGCTTGATTCTATTTTTTTGTTCCCCGGAAATAAAAAAAAAAAAGAAGAACATAAATCAATTTAACTTTTTTGTTTTTGAGAATAAATTTGAAACAGAATTAAGAAGTAAAAGAAAGTTGCTCCTTTATTCTCGGGAATAACTCTAGAATCAAGGCAAACCATTTTTTTTTTCTCTTTTATTTGTTTTTCTCTTTCTCTTCCTCATTGTCAGTTGCCGGCTATGACGATGACCGATGACTGACTGGATGAGGTCGTTGAACCTCGCTAGTGGCCAGGTGCAAGCTCGCCCAACGAGGTCATCGGACCTCACCCAGCCAGTCGTTGACCATTGTCGTGGTTGGTGATTGGCTAGAGAGAAGAAGAGGGAAGGAAAAAGAAAAAAAAAAGAAAGAAAGAGAAAATATAATAAAAGTATTAAAAATTTAAAAGAAATTTTAAGTTAAAAAATTTTAAGGATTGTACTAAAAGCATTTTTATTTTGGGAATATAAATTATCATATGTCTTTAAATGTTGAGAAATTCGTTCAAAGAACACAATAAAAAAGAATCATTTATAAGTAAAAATTATTTTCGGGAATATAATAATTACAAAACGGACTCTAATAGTACGTGTTATTTATGAAATTCTATAACATTAACCAAGGAATTGCCTTCAAAAATGGATCACTCCTTAGCGTAAAATGCACGATACTTTGGAGATGGGAGGGAGTTAAAAGTGCATAACTGATTAATCATGATGATATGTATATATATATTTATTAAGATTTGAGAAATCTTGCATTCTAATTTAATTACTTGTCTTCATCGTATACTCCTCAAACGAAATACCATCTCTAGCAAATTGATATTCCTTTGTTTCTAAGGAGAAATCTCAATCGTGAAATCTATTGTCCGACGTATATTCCAATTGATCAAATATGGATGCTGAATCGCTTCTTGATAATTTGAATTAATCGAATACCATCTATTCGAGAATTAGAGTGTATGTTTACACTTGCGATGTTTAAAGAAAACATTGACCTAGCTGACGGATCTTAAAGCCAATATAAATAGATATTTGAAGAAATCATCAAACCGGGCGTTTTTTTCGATCCGGCCGCAGATTTTAGATAGATATTAGTATATAAAATACTTTTGGTGTCAAAAATTACCAGCATTTTTTTTTTTGTTTCAACAAAATATTTAAGTAAGACTCGTTAGGAAGCTTTCGTGGCCAACCAAAATAACCCATTAAATTAACCGACGAAATGAGATGGAACATTGCCATTTAAATTAAACTTAAAAGAAAAAGTGATCCGAAAAAAAAAAAATCTCAATTTATTTCCTTATATCATCCGAGGTCACTCACTTTCAGATAAGGACGGCGGCAGCGACAGCGGGCGACGAGGGATCGGGCTGTGGAACGTGCTGGGCGGGCCCGACCATGCACCATGGGCCACGTCGAGCCGGTCCGGCACGGCCCACAAGGCCCCTGGGCCTGCACGGGCTCGTAACGAAGCAATAACCGTTGCTTTTCGCGGCCTCGGCTTTGCCTGGTAAGGCTGGTATCAGAGCTCCAAGAAGCGGAGCTGAACAAGCAGAAAACACGGTCGGAAGCCGCCGCCGCCGCCGCCGCCGCCGCCGGCCGCACGCGACGCGAAATTCAGCTACATGCCCGGCGACCGGCAGAGGAGGGAGCGACCTTAGGATCAAAAGCCAAGGAACCCGCGCTTCTCCGCCACCTATCGCGAGCACCAGACGAACGAAAGGTTGCATCTTGAACCCCAATCGATCCGCAACCGTCGCCTCGCCGGCAGCAGCGGCGGGGGAATACCTCCAACCTTCTTTTTTTTTCCGCAACCCATGTCCCGCTCGTCCGTTGCTCGCATGATTTCGGTCTCGATCACCTCCGGAGTCCACAAATTTTCGACCTTGCAGCCGTCCGCAGCCTCCGCCGCCGAGAAATTTTACTCTCGCGTTCGGCAAAATGGGGGCAACATCGAGAAAGCCCTCGCCGCCGTCCGAGCCCATCTCGACCCTTCGTGCGTCGGTGAAGTGTTGACCAGGTGCTCTGCTGAGCAATCTCTTTTGGGTCTGAGGTTCTTCGTGTGGTCTGGTCTCCAGCCGGGTTACCGGCACAGCTCTTACATGTATGCTAAAGCTTGCGAAATCTTTGAAATTAGACGAAACCCACGAGTCATTCGGGATGTTATCGAGTCTTACGGTGTTGAGGAGTGTCCACTTAGTGTCAAGGCGGTTAAGGTAGTTTTGAATTTGTGCAAGGAAGCCAAGCTTGCTGAGGAAGCCTTATGGGTGCTCAGAAAGATGCCCGAATTCAATCTGAGGGCTGATACGACGGCTCACAATATTGTTATTAAGTTGTTCTGTCAAAAGGAGGATATGGATAGTGCAGAAAATTGATGAGAGAGATGAGCGAGGTTGGCTTGTACTCTGATATGATCACCTTTGTGGAGATGGTTAAAGGGTTTTGCAATGTGGGTAGGTTGGAAAATGCTTACCAGCTGATCAAGCTTATGAGGGGACATGGCTGTGTGCCGAACGTGGTGGTTTACTCGGCTCTTCTTGATGGTGTGTGTAGGAATGGAAATATGGATAGGACATTGGAATTGTTGACGGAGATGGAGAAAGATGGCGGTCATTGCAGTCCAAATGTGGTTACTTATACTTCAGTTATACAGAGCTTTTGTAACCGTGGTTTGACGAAGGAGGCACTGGGAATATTGGATAGAATGATAGCTTGTGGTTGTGCCCCTAACAGAGTTACAGTTGCTGCTCTACTTGAGGGCCTTTGCAAGAAAGGCCAATTGGAGGAGGCTTATAAGTTGATTGATAAAGTTGTCTCAGAAGGTTCTGTTCCAAATGGGGAGTGTTATAGTTCTATGGTGGTGTCTTTGATGAGATACAAATTTTTTGATGAGGGAGTAATGCTTTTTAAAAGGTTGTTGGATTTTGGGTTGAAACCTGATGGTTTGGCTTCTAGCCTTATCATAAAGGAGCTTTGTACTAAGGGAAGGGGGTTGGACGGATTTCAATTTTTTGATGAGATTGAGAAAATGGGGTGCTTGCTTTCAATTGATTCTGATGTGTATTCTGTTCTTTTACACCGGCTTTGTCTGCATAACCATATGATTGAGGCTACCAAGGTTACGAGGATGATGCTTGATAAAGGTGTACGCCTGCAAGCTTTATATGCTGATGACATAGTCAAACATCTGAAGAAATGTGGTGACAATGAACTTGTATCTCTCTTGAGTGAGAGATTAAGGTGATCTTGCAGAACAGGAAGTCCAGCGTATTAAATGCTAAATTAAATTGCTTGTTACGAAGGTGCGCAAGGACTAGGCGACTAGCTGTCTAATTGTGCATAGAATGGGATTGAAAAGTCCAGAAGATGTTTGCAAATCATGGAACTGACTATGGTAACATCCCTTTCATATGTTTATGTTTCCAGGCAGTTCAAGCTCCTATTGATGATGGTTCTGCCTGTTACTTATCAGCCTTCTTTCTGAGCATTCCAGAGCAAACGCTCTTGAACCTTTCAGAGTTCAAGTATCGGCCAATTGCAACTTTTCTTGACTCTTGACCGCTGGTATGGTGATTTCTTTCCTTGAATCCTTGGAGAATTTACCAAGCTTGCACTATTTTGGTTAACTTCTTATTGAATTTTTTTTTTTTTTTTGGTGTGTTTTTGCTTTGGGTGGGGAACTGGTGTGATTGTCACTAATCATGAATAAGAGTTTATCTTGCTTGGAGGTGTATGGTTTGGTATATGCAAGGTGGAGGGATGTATTCCCTGATGAGGTTTATGCTGAATCTTAAGAGGTTTAAAAGCACCTCTTGAAGTTCCTACTTGATGTAGATAAGTTGTGAATGGGTTAAGAAAATGAGAAAAACACCTGGAATTTGAAAGTGGTTTTCCTGCACATCAGCTTGCTAATAAACTGAGAAAGTTTTTCCTGTTCTGTAGCAATTTTCTTATTACTGGGGTTATCTTTGTGAGCTAGTGCTGAAAATTCTCTTCTGGCCTTTGGTTTTGCAAAAACATATTAGACGCGTATATGATGACTGATATCTTAATTTTGGATCCTGTGTTGTTTCATGTAGATGTTAATGGTCCAGTACCTAGATGCATTCCTTTCCTAGGATATTGCTGTAGTTTATTAGTTGCCATCTATTCTTGGAGCTAGATAAGTATTTGCACCTGATATTACCCAGTTTATTGTATTCTATGGGATACCCAGTTTATGATATTCTATGGGATACAGACAACAAAATTTCAAGGCATTGTTTGTTGGGGTTTTCAAAACCAATAGCCCGGTTTGAATTTCTCGCCAAAGCCAAAAACATAAATATGAAAATTGAAAAGTAGTGAAAAAATCTATTTCAGGCGTGGACTCCTCTTGCAGGCGTCAAATGAATTTATCTTGGAGGTTAAGGTTGCTGGTCGGTTGTCCTTGCACTTCAGGATGGGGCTATTTTGATTGGAACTTGATTGCCCTTGTCCACTCGGTAATCATGTCATCATGCTACTAGTAAGCATGTCATCATGCTGCTTCATATTGAAACAGGCTATGTTTTTGTACTGATAGCTAAACGCTTGGAGAAATATCTGGTTTAGTGTTGCTTCGTTTGTGCTCAACAAAGGAGCACTGTTTATTTTTTGGTGGTAAATCAAATGAAGCACCTCTAGGCTATAGCTAGCCTGAAATTTTTACTGCTATTTTTGATGGAAAAATATTTGTAGCTTTCGCATCCTTTTTTGCTGACTATGATGCTTCCGACATGGATGATCCTGCGGACCATATAGGATTTGTGCCAATTCTTAATTGTGCAGTGAAGGCTTTCGTGGTTTGTGGCTTTGTTTTATTGCTGGTTCAAGATTTATTAATACCCTCCAAACGTCTTATCATGAGTTTTGTAATAAGGGTATCGGATATTTTGCGACCCATCAAACTCAATCAAAAATCAAATTCACTCATCTAACTCATTACAATACTATAAGATCCTAGATGTTCACAATTTCAAGGCATCGTTTGTTGTGGTTTTTGAAACCAGAAAGCCTGGTTTGAATGTCTCGCCAAAGCCAAAAATATAAATATAAAATTTGAAAAGTTGTGAAAAAATTTAAGGTGACTTAAACTGATTTTGCCTATGGGTGTGCACCATTAAACAAAAGTCCTATTTCAAATTTTATACGTTAAAAAAATAAAAATGAAAATGAAAGGCAAAAGTAACACCAAGCACCCACTCAACCTCATTGAAGTTGACTCCTCTTGCTGGCTTCAGAGTGATACTTAATTTAATGATCTTATCTTAGAGGTTAAGGTTGCTGGTCGCTCGTCCTCGCACTTCAGGACGGGGCTATTTTGATTGGAAGCTAGCCCTTGCTTTGGTCCACTCAATAATCATGTCATCATGCTGCTAGCAATCATGCCATCATGCTGCTTCATATTGAAACAGGCCATGTTTTTGTTCTGATAGCTAAACGCTTGCAGAAATATCTGGTTTAGTGTTGCTTAGTTTGTACTCAACAAAGGAGCACTGTTTCTTTTTTGGTGGTAAATCAAATGAAGTACCTCTAGGCTATAACTAGCCTGAAATTTTTACTGCTATATATGATGGAAAAATATTTATAGCTTTCACATCCTTTTTTGCTGACTTCAATGCGTCGGACATGGATTGCGCCCTGATAACAACTTTTCTTGTGGATGATTCAGAGGACCATATAGGATTTGTGCTGATTCTTTAATTGTGCAGAGAAGGCTTTCGTGGTTTGTTCCTTTGTTTTCTTGCCGGTTCAGTATTTATTAATACCCTCCGAACCTTTTATCATGAGTTTTTGTAATAAGGGTATCGGATATATTGCGACCCATCTAACTCAATTTAAAATCAAAATCTAACTCATTAACTCATTATAATACTATAAGGGCCTGCATGATAACGTTTTTTTCCCATTTCATTCTTTTGGTTAGGAATAAAAAAGAATAGAAATTTGTTTTCATATTCTTTTTCTATTCCTTGGAATAGAAAAAAAGAATAAATTTGGAAATTTGTTTGGTAGATCCCAGTGCAACTTATTTTTTGGGTCATTCCTTGCCGAATAGAAAAGTGGTGGAATAGATTTGGAAAAAAAAATTGGAACATAAATAAGAAAAAAAAAAAAAGTAATTTCTTGTTAGGGAATAATTTCTAGAAATAAATTAATTATTTTATTTTCTTTTTTTCTTTTGTTCTTCTTGCTTGCTGCGGCCCTAGGCGGCCACTTGCCAACTATTGGCCACCTCCAGTTGGCTGCCACCGTCAGTGATGATGGTCGCCGTCGCCGCCTGATCGTCGTCGCTGCTACCCACTGGCCACCCTGACCGCCGACAACCACCATTGACCGCCACTCGATCGCTATTGCCGCTGTCGGACTGCCGGCGATGGGTGGCGGTCAACGGCCCGTAAGCAAGAATAAAAAAAATAAATGCAAAAAAAAATTGTATCAAATGCATTTATTCTTTTTCTATTTTAAAAATAGAAATTTTGTGCAGTTATTAAATATGTTATTTTACTCGAATTTTTTTTTTTTTTTTGATGACCAGGAACCGCCGTGGCCGATAGCCTAGACGTAAACCCGAGGCTGCGAGCCACCACCACAGATCCAGCAGCGTTTGAGTCGCGCGAACGCGACGCCTCTGGGATTTGAACTCTCTCCTTCGTGAGAGGGGAGGGAGCCCGAAGCCAGCTGCGCCACCGCGGGCGGTGGTTTTTACTCATAAATTGTTCCTAGAGTAGAAATAGAAAATAACTATTTCTGAAAAAAAACTGTTCCCCGGAATAGAAGCTTTACCATGTGCACCCTAAGATCCTAGATGTTCAATCTGTTACTTTTCAATTCTGGGACCCAATTGAAACTACGCAAGCAGCTTTTGTTAGCTAACAGGGGCATGTATTCTCTTGCGGACTTGATTATTTCTCTCGCCCTTTGATCCTTTCTTGCCTGAGAAATTCATTCTGTACGCATGATATTCATTTAGTGCTTCAATTCTGTTTTCCATGCAGGAATTCTCGTCCTCCGTGGATCGTGTCCCCTGAGAGGAAATTTCGGCTCACTTTGAAACTCCTCGGACAGCTCATGCATGACGATTCAGGACGATTGGCCATCTGATTGGGATCCTTGTGCCTGTTGATTCCGGCATCTTCTTTGCTCATTGGTTGGTAGATGAAAGTAGTGGTTTGAGTGTCGCTGGTCTTAACCCAAATTTGCAACCGTTCATCCATTGAGTGGATGTTTGACACTACGAAAAGTAGCTCGATAGTTACAGCTGAAAGGGATGTTTAGTGGGGTTGTTGTAACAATACATCAATGACCCATTTGCTTACTACATGCTCTCTCTCTCTCTCTCCATTCACTTTGGTGATGTAAAGTTGAACTTGGAAGCATGAATTTTTCCCATTGACGATTTGCCTCTGCCATTGACTTTGTGGTGCATCAATTACTCTGTTCATTCCTGGCTGTGTGAAGAAACGGGCGGCTCTACAGATGCTGCACAGATCACACCAAAGTAGGCACCTTTAGAAACTTTAACGGAAGTAGCCGGAGAATTGTGGTAGACAATTGGACCACTTTGTTCCAGAAGTAAAATCTCCGGCTCAATCTTTCGATAATTTTATATAAGAGCAATCTGTGTCGGAGTTTCGGTATAAAAAAACCAAGCGAAAGCGACGCAGGGATGCTGCGATCAGAGCCTGGTCCCTCCGGATGGTCCCTTGGCAGTCCTGGTAGAGAGGATATGCTTCTTTATGTGTATGAAACCTGATGGCATATTCAGAATCAAGAGTGGTCAATTCCGCGTTCCTGTGGTCTCTGCAAGTCGAGAATGCCCTTCGCTTTTCTCTTGGTCGAATGCGCTTTGTCCTGTACCAAGCATATTCCTCTTTATTCCTCCTGAAGATGCTAGGATGTGCTAGGAAAAAAAAGAGACGTGGCTGATATAAATCGGGTGATTTCAGATGCTTTTTAGAGAGCATATTGGAATTCGGAATGGGGATATTTCTATTTTTAATAATTTAAAATAAGGCAAATATCACAAAAGAAATTCAAACCACATTTATAAATGCCTCAAATTTTTTTATTACTAAAATCCCTAAACTCATTCATATATATATATACTCAGACTTTTTTTTTTTGTCGCTAAAGAATCCAAACTTTAATTTATTATAATGGATAAATTTAAAATTTAAATGACATAAAAATTTGGAATAATTATATAATAAATAGATATAGTTTGAGATAATTATATAATAAATAGATATCAGTTTGAGACTCCTACCTTTTTACTGTATTAACTATTAACCCTTTAAAATAACCGGTCTATTTCTGAATCAATAAAGTAATTGATTGGATACTGACCAAAAAAAAAAAAGTATTTGAATTGATGGGATTGATAGTGGGCCGGTGCCAGGAGAAATCGATGGGTGAACAATTGTGGGTTAATTAGGAAATTCACAAATTCAGGTCGCACACGTACTTTTTAGTTCTTGCGTAGGGGGTGACGTCAAATATACGTAAGAAATATATTTACCTTGATGTTTAATTCTTTGTGGATCCATTATAAATTTTTATTTCCTTTTTTTATAGTTAGGTGAGTTCTAATTAAGGTTTTCAGATTACTGTCCCCAGATAAAATCCAAGTTAAAAATGGACTTTGGTGCATGGAACAAAGAGGTTGCAAAATTCGGAAAAATCACAAATTATGCTATATTATACTAAAAAAGAAACATGAAGTTCAATCGATTCCAAATCAAACCCTAGTAAAATCTTCCCTCAAAAAATGAAAATAACACCTTTTGTAGGCATATGAAGTATGTTTATCTTGGCAAAACGTTGAAAGAATCTAATTAGTGCTGATTGGATCCAAAGAATCAAATCAGTGTTGATCCATCAATGCCTATCTTGTAGCATTTTGTTTTTTGAATATTTAAATTTTGAGGTGGACTATTTACAATGTATTTCTTATGCCATGCAAACAACAATATATAAAATAGTCCATGAATTTCTAATAATCATACGAGATATATCTTTTTTTTTTTCCATCTTGGTAGAGAAATTTAATGTTGATATTTCAAGTCGAATGTTGCATGTTGAATCGGTCATGATACTTTCCCATAACTTGACAAAAGAATGTAAAACTCAATTATATTAACCTTTCTACAATATATTATTAGGTGATTTATTGAAGAAAATATGTAGTCTTATGGTAAGTCAATATTTTGAAGTTCTCTTTTTTGGTCGAGTGATATTTCGAAGTTGAACACGACCTTTATTATTTGAATCAATATTTCTAAGTTGGAAGGCCACTGGGGCGATTAGTTAATATCTTGAAAAATCTCAAATTGATACATATATGACAAATTTATCCAAAATTAATTTTTTAAAAAAAATTAAAAACTAATACATTTATGATAAATTTATCATAAATTAATTTTTGACTTAAAAAATCTCAAACCATTAACCCGTCATAAATTTACCCAAATTAATTTTTTAATCACAAAAAATCATAAACTAGTGTATTTATGACAAAATTCACCATTCTATTAGCTTTCATTAAATTCTACTAAATTTAAAGAATGATGAATGGTGATATGTTATTGTGACATGGCAAGTTCACATGAAAATCTATAAGGTTTTTTTTTTTTTTTTTTGGGAAACTGAAAATCCATAAGGTTAATACAATGTAGAATCCCAAATTTACCACATGTGTATTGAGTACTATTAAATTTGTCAAATGTGTACTAATTCAGAATTTTTCGTAATATCAAATTTAATTTTAAATTTGACAGAAGTTAATAGAATATAAATTTATCATAAGTGCACCAATATAGGGTTTTTGGTGAAAAAATTAGTTGGAATAAATTTATTACGAGTGTATCAGTTTGTGATTTTTAATGATTAAAAAATTAATTTAGTGTAAATATGTCATGGCTGTATTGATTTGAAATTTTGATAGTCAAAAAATTAATTTAAATAAATTTATTATATATGCACAAGTTTAAGGTTTTTTTATTGATATAAATCTTATTATTTATGAAAAAATAAGAAGGGATAAAAAGGACAATTAGTGGAGGGGAGATAAAAGAAGGACAATCACCCTCGCCAGGCACTACGCATGAAAATTTTAAAAGAAGGAAAAAGTACTACGCGTGCCCCCGTAAAATTAAAATTCCCAGGCGGGGGGGCCCCACTCCAAGCATCATCATCATCCCACAGCTGCTTCCCACGTGGCAGCTACTCACCACAACCTTTCCGCCCATGGCCCCCTTCCTTCCTAACCCGTCGGTCACGTTATCCGTACCCCTCTCTCTCTTCTCTCTCTACCCTCTCTTTCTCTCTCTAGAAAGTTGTTGGCAATCACAACCGGGTGGGGGGGATGGAGTAGCATTTGCGTCATTCTCTCTCATCTCTCGTTTGCCCATCGTTCAAGGTAAAATCGACCAAAAGAAAAAGCTCGAAAGCAAGAACGAAGAACAAAGAACGAAGAAGGAAGGAAGAAGGAGGAAGGAAATTCGATCGGATCGTCGCGGATCGTCGACCTCGCCCTGCCGATCGCGTCCCTTCGACGAGCTTCGATCGGCCTCCCGCTCGCCTCGTGATCGTCGTCCTCGATCGGTCCCGAGCGGTCCCCGATCCTCTTTTGCCCCCCTCCCCCGTTCGGGACGTCATGCTCGCGGTCGTCTCGCGGAGGAATCGCCGCTCTGAGAATCGTCCCTCGCTGGATGCTCGACCGCCCCCTCCTTTGCGTAATCCCTGTCGTCTCTCCGACGGTTGACCTAGGTTGCATCGGGATAGAGATTCGCTTCCGTTGATTTTCTTTTTTTTGCTTGATTTCGTGTAGCGGTAGATATCGGTTCCGGTCGGTGTTGGGGGGAGATTTTTTTTGTTTCTTTTCCCCGATTTGATTAGGTCTGTTGATTTCGGGGGATATGCATATTGAGGAATTCGAGGAAGGAAGGAGGAGGAGGAGGAGGAGGAGGAGAAGTGGGGGCCGGTGCCGGCGTTGGTGGTGGAGTGGTGGAGGAGGGGCCGCGCGCCGACGGGGAGATTGTGCTGGGGAACGGAGAGGAGAGCGTCGTGCCGGTTCATGTGAAGAGAGCGGTGATCGGAGCTGGCGCTCGCGCTCTGTTCTACCCGACGTTGCTTTACAACGTCGTGAGGAACCGGATGCAGGTTGAGTTCAGGTGGTGGGACCGCATCGGTGAGGTATAAAGTTCAATTGTTAACTTTTGGATCTTCTGTTTTTGCTTGATCGGCGATTTCGTTTTAGCTTCTGCGCTATGCACGTTGCTACCATGGTTAAAATAATTTTTTCTGCAGTATTGCTCTTCCGGGCAGTTTATTTTCTTGTTATCCGCAATTTGACATCAGTGACTGTTTAAGCTGTGAACAACTGTAAAAAAATAAAATAAAATTGATGTAGCGGCTTAAATTGTGCTAGCTATCTTGTGCATAATGTGTTTTATAACAAAAATTTGATTGCAGAATGGGGATTATACTGAACTATCATGGATAAAGTCGACTGTACAATGATTTACTTCATCATTTGCTGTTTAGAGCATATCCTAAGGTCGATGAAGGTTGATCTGCGCGTTCGTTTAATGCTATTGAGATTGTTATTTGGCTGTGATAGTTTTCTGGATCTGTTAGAGAAAAGTTTTATCAAGGAGTAGATCAGTTTCCTTTTGTTTTGTGCCTATATTATCAAGGAAAGAATTGATCTGGAAGGCTCCAGTTCTGGATGGATTGATTAGCTATAAGAGTTGTCTTTATCAGGCTCAAGTAATTCTTTTCTCGGTCATTCACATCTTCTTGTCTTCAGTTTATACTGTTGGGTGCCGTTCCGTTTCCTTCTGATGTTCCATGCCTAAAAAAGCTTGGTGTCGATGGAGTGGTTACTTTGAACGAGCCATATGAAACTTTGGTTCCAACAGCACTTTATAAGGTGAGTATGACTTTTGCATACTTGCTGTGGCGTCCTTATCTGCTGGGAATCCTAAGAGCAGTGGCTAAGGCCTTTAAATGTCATTCATATATTGAAAGATCTTCTTTCTGTCTTTCGGTTTTCTGCAAAATAGTATTATGCAATAATACCATTTTGAATTTTCTTTTTCATAGGCGTATGGCATCAATCATCTGGTGATTCCCACAAGAGACTATTGCTTTGCTCCGTCCCTGCACTCTATATGCCAAGCTGTAGAGTTTATTCACAGTAAGCATTTATTGAGATGTATTGTGCCTGTTTGCTGTACCGCTGCAAAAACGGATGTTGGAATAAAGTTTGTGTGCTAAATGTATGAGGTGTACCATTTGTAATTAGTAAAACAAAGTTATTGACTATGTATTTTGTTGGATATCTGAGTGTCTTAATTGTCCTTTTCAATAAGTCAGAGAAGGATATAGGACAATTTGCAAATGTTAAATTCCTCCTATATATTTTGTTCTTTTGCTTACAATGGAAATGCTAGGAATAATATCAATAAAGTAGATTGAAGATTCTGAGCTCTTCAGGAGGAAACGTGAATAAAAATTTTCTTTGATGCATATGAAGGCCTTATCTTTTGATTCTAATTTGCTCTTTTCTTGTCAAATAAGAATTAATTAGTCATATGTTTTTCTTGATGCTATCTGTTGTAGAAAATGCATCATGCGGAAGAACTACATACGTTCACTGTAAAGCTGGCCGGGGCCGTAGTACGACCATCGTGATATGCTACCTGGTGTGTATGCCCAATTATTTAGTTTTTTTTTTTTTTATTGGGTTGAAGCGTATACCAAATTTAAAAGCCTTGAAATAGTTGAGAAGTTTTTGCCTTTACTGAGCTCTCTCTTTCTTATAGGTGCAATACAAGGATATGACCCCTGATGCTGCATATGACTATGTGAAGTCGATCAGACCAAGAGTGCTTCTAGCCACAGCTCAGTGGCAGGTATTATACCAAATTGGGAGAGCTTGTCAATATTTAGGTCTAATGTAGGATTCCATCTTTTTGAGTTAAAAGTAATCATGTGGAAGGAAGGGCTCATGTAGCAGGGCTCCCCAAAAGCTACTTATGCTCTGTGGTTTATAGTGCCAGCTCACCTGTAAGCTTAATTTATTAAATAAAGGTGTTGGTGGAATTTTGAACACTCTTAATAGTAGTAGTCCAATTGGGGTATCCTTAAAGCTGGGAACATTTTTTTCTTTTTTGAAGACACAACTTGGTCGTTTTCTATTTTTTGGGGTGTTGTGGAGGTGAGCACCTGGCCATCTGGATCTTGCATTGATATGATGCTGAATATAGGGGGATGAGTGCCACCCATCTAAAAGATTAAGCTAGCAAGCAGGGTTCACGTGTAGCCTACTATTTAAATGCTAATATTTATGAAATGCAATGCAGGCTGTTCAGCAATTCTATTATCTGAAGGTGAAGAAAGTTGACCTCCGCAGTCACCTGTCTGATCTAGTTTTCAAAACCAGTGTGGCAAAGATCCAACGAGATCGGTTGCCATTTGATGATGGCTCTGTAGTTGTGGTAACCGAATCGGATCTTACTGGATATGACCCCTCTCTTGAATGTGATGTTAAATCGGAGATATGGGCAGATCTGAGAGTTGTCTACCGGGTTCGCTATGCTGGTCAAAAAGCACTAGCGAGAATATCATGCCTGTGGCTACGGTGTCGTGCAGAGGAGAAGGTTTCTGGAGAGCAGCTGGTTATGGACAGTGGCCGCGCAATTGGGAGTAATCATCTCGGTGGCATTAGTGTGGACATTCATGTCTACTAAGAAGTGATACGGCATGGTGACAAAAACAAAGCGGCTTTCTACCCTCGTAAGTGGAATTTCCTCTGCTGGTTGGTACATGCATAGATAAATAAGGAATGCTTCACTAGGCAAGAGCTGTGATCTCCTTTTCTTTTTCCTACTTTCCCCCACTTTGAATGTAAAGTTTATACTCGTTTCTCTTGAATTGAAGCTAAGAAAAGATGAGCTTTATGCGCATAGAAATGTACAAAGGAAATTTCCTTGCTCCCCTTCCATGTTTTATGGGCATTCCCTCCAAGCAAGTAGATATCGGGGTTTCGGTAGTCGCCAAATTAACTCAGCTGTTATGACTATGCTCGACGGCGACGGTTTCTTATTCTTGTCTGGAGACAAAGGAAATTTCGGGCTTTAAAAATATTTATGTTTGCCATAGCCAAAGTGAGGGCGGTGCAGTTGGTGGCAGTACCGCAACCAAAGTCCTTCAAACGTACAGAGTTGTCGTGCGCTGCCCTTTTTTTTATTTGGGTGTCATAGTCGTGCACTGCCCTTTTGAAGAGGTTCTCCAACCTTTTACCGGTTGAGCCTATCGAAGACTTGTGAGTTGGTTTTCCAATGCGGTAAAGGGAGACATGAAGACGTGAGAGGGAGAGAACCTATGAAGTACTGACACTTTTTAAGAGCATGTTGTGTCAGACATTTCGACGGACATGTCCGACACTCTCGAACATTCGGTTTAACACTTGTTAGGAAAATCCGATACCTAGTCAATTTTTTCAAAACTCGAGTCGGAAGTCTGACATATGAGTTTCTGATACGTGATTTTGATATCGACGTCAATTTTAAAAATTCAATAAATGAGGTCAATATATATATGTGTAAAAATAAAACATAATAAAATAATAAAAGGGGAAAGAAGAAAAACTTAGTATTCTCATTTTATTTCACTTCCTTGATATGCAATTAAGTTTATTTTTTTCTCTTTTAAAATATTTAATATGCGAGTCCAAAATATGAATTGCTTATTTTTTCTCTAATTTTATGAATTATTGAAATAGAGTTGAATTTGTCACATTGAAATAATAAATGATATTAATAAATGATGGATTAATATTTTTAGTGTAAATTAATTTTAGGCTTTTTTAATTAATTAATTATTTATGAATTTGATTAAAATGATTGAAAAATGATAAAATGATAATTAAATATATTTAATATACAATGTGTCCAAAAGTATAGGAATTATCTATTTTTTGAAAAACGATATGTCGGTATGTCGTGTCGCGTCGCGTGTCGGTGCTACTTAGGAGACAAGACAACTGCTTTGTGTACATATGGAAACAAGACTGGCCATCTTATAAATCAGACGAGTATACCAGCAAAGCATCTTGTAATGACGACCGGAGATGCCTCTCCACCGTCCCTCTTGTATCTCATAAGAATTACAGGACCGTAGATACCACACGACCAAGAACGGTTTCGAGTGCAATTACCCTTACAATACAATGGAACAAGCAATCCGACAGTTCTCTTTTGTAACACCATCGTAAGGTGGTGTGACTACCGTATCATGTATCCATCTGAATCAATAGCTTGCTAATGGCTTCTCCTCAGTGAGTTCAAGCAATTTCCTGAAGAAACTCTCAAGTGAGGATGACCATAACAATCTCTGAAGAAGTGGCTTTCCAGCTGATTCTCTATCCCCGACCCCATTGCGGGTTCCTGTTTTCTGTTCTTCCAAGTAAGGGACGACATGCTTTTTCATATCGCCTCTGGATATTCCGAGATGGTTTCCTGGGACGCTAACGTAGTGAACCCTCCCAGCTTCGTCCAAACTTCTCAAACCAATCCAGTCCTCCATGTAAAGTTGTGTCTGCATTTGAATCACAGGAAATATATTTTGAGTTGCTCTCGAGCAGGAAAAGATGAAGAAAATGTCGTGAGTTCAATTATTTCAGCTTGAATAGAGGCGATAAATGACAAACAAAAATTACAAGTGCATTAAGTCACCTCATTTGGAAACATTATTGGATTGAATGCGCCATCTGGATAATATCCAAACCAGGAAGTTTCCTTTGGGATCAAAACTGTGTCATGTTCAAACTGTCCATCATGCAACATCGATGATGAGATTACACAAGCAATTTTTTTTTCTTTTCAATATGTGAATAAATGGTACAACAGACAAAACAGATCAAACTATTCCAACTCACCATTATAAGCACCAAGTTCTCCAAGCTACTAAACCTTTCCTTGTAAGTGGAATTTCTCTCATCAGGGAGTTCGTTGTTAAGCTTCGGAAGAAACCTACATTTCGCCAAATAGTCTGAAATAGCCTGTAGTTCAAATCAATGTTGAGGTTTATTAGTTGTGCCATTGGAATGTTAGGGATAGAGCAACCAATCAGACTAAGGCTTCCTTTGTTTGCAAAAAACAATTTTCAGGAAAAACTGGATTTTTTGACGTTTGGAATATGCACAAGTCAGGGAAAACATTTTCCATCAATGAAAAATGTCTTCTATAATAGCAGAAATGTTTTCTGCTTTTCAAGTATAGGAAAACATTTCCTTCACTCATTCTCTCTTATCTCACTCTTTCATGTCAACCCAGCAAGCTCCCTTTGTTTTTTTTTTTTTTTTTTAATTGGAATTTTAAATTATTTATTTCTTTTTAATTTCTTCTCTCTAGGCCGATCTCCAGCCACGGCGATGGCCGGCAACAGGCCACAGCGAGCTTGAGGCCTCATCAACCGTGAGTTAGCCGCTTGCCAGATTGGCGAGCGTGAGTGTCGAGCTCGCTGGCCTTGGCCCTCGCCAAATCAGCGAACCTTTTTGAAGCCAGCGAGCTCAAAGCTCCACGGAATCTGGCTCGTCGTTGAGCCTCGAAGGTCGCCTTTGGCCAGTTGCCAGCTATTGCCGTGGCCGGTGATCAACAGAGGCAGCAAAGAAAAATATAAAAGAAAAAGAAAAAGAAAAAGAAAAAGATAAAAGATAAAAAAAAAAAAAATTCCATTTTTTAAAGATAAAAAAAGAAAAAAAGAAATTATTGAAAGTAGTGTATGGAGGAAAATCAAATCAAATTTTTTATACCAAACGGCAAAAAATGTTTTATAATTCGTTTTCAAATTTCAACCTAACACCAGAAAATATTGTTATTTTTCTAGAAAATATTTTTTAGAAATGCCACATTTTCTACAAAATGAACAGAGCCTAAATCCAATCCATGCCAAATCTAAATGCATAACCAGAACAATTGCAGTCAAAATAAAAAGGCTACTAGCAGTGCGAGTTCACAGCCAACAATCCGGTAAAAAATTAAGGATGATTACGTAAATAGCAACTGAAGGGCAGGGATGCTCAATGAGAAGACATCACTCACATTTGGTAGTTTGAGATAACCACTAGGAGCCAAATGAGCCTGCAATTCACATATCAAATCAATTTGAATATTTATCACAGGCCTCCACAATCAAATGAAATAAGTCAAGAGAGTGGAATAAGAATCTTTGGACTAGATTATGGACTGTCAAAGTTCTGAACATTAAAAGCAAAGGTAAAAGATCTGAAGAAATTCAAAGGATTACCTGAATATAATCACTGTATATGTGGGACTTGATAAGTTGGTCAGCAATAATGCATAGTGGACCGGTCTGAAGAAGCAAGAGAAAATTATTCAACAGAGGACGGATTAATCTCAAAAACAAGCAAGCAACCCTCATCTTGATTCCCGAAGGATGTTATGATATTTATGTTTAGACAAAAACTTATGGTTCAGGTCTTTGACAATTGCTATGACCATGATAATGGTACCATGAGAATACTTACACCGCATAGAGGAACAGAAGCAGTACCAGCATGTGGTCCTCCTAAGGAGATAAAATTCTTAACCTGCTTAATAAGAGGGACAAAATTAATGATCGCATCTCTTCTTTTTCTTTCAAAAAAGTAGAAGTATGGAATTGCAAATGGTTATAGAGATGAGCGTCTGTACATGGAAGCAAGCTCATTTATTAAAGGACAACAAATACTAATATACATAGGACTGAACTTCAACTGCGTTGTAACAACTACCAAGTCCTGCAAAGGATTTGTTTGAATTTCAGCCTAGCATTTTACAAACAGTTAACCTTAACTACGAATAATCAGGCAGAAAAATCTATGCTTTTAAGAGGGGAAAAAGTGCCAGCCCAAGCAGAAAAATATCAGAATACTAAGTCACAGAGGAGTAATATCAAAGATTGCAAAAGCAATTGTCTTTTAAGCTATTTCTTACAGGGGGTCCTCCATTGCAGAACTCAATAACACCCCGGCCTATCAAGTTTCCCTGTCAAAAGAAAGAAAAGTAAGAAAAAGTTTTGCAGATTGGATTAGAACCATTAACAGTGAATGTAATTATTGACCATCAGTCCTAAACACAATCTTAATAAATGTCTGCTTGAAAGAATTTTAGGAAAAAAGGAATAAATTCTAATATGTCTATTAAACTCTAATCTATCTCTTTGGTTCCATAAGAGTAGAGACTTCATTTGATATATGGTCAAAACCATGGTAGCAAATTAATTAACTTTAACTGGAAAAAAAAAAGAAAAAGGAATTTGTAGACAACAATAGATGGCTTCAATGTACATGATCCTGTCTACCATGTCAAATTCATGAATCCTGCCATTATCAGTAACTTGATGTAGTAGCTAAAAAGTCAGGTATATTCAGCTAGCCAATAACCAATGATCGTATGGCTTCTCAGTAACCTGACCTACATTTTTGAATAGGTTCTCACTCAAATAGTAAACAGATGACCAAAAGTAATGTTTGCTGAAAACCATTTTAAAAGTAGCTAAATTTTCATGAAATCACCTGAGAGAGACCAACTATGTTGTAACCCTGGCTTAGTTCTTTCATTTCTTTCACCTGCAAAGACTCTGGCAAATTTATACAAGGTCTAACAGCAGAAATAATCAGAAAGCTGTGCCACAACAACCATCTCACAGAGGTGTAATACCTGGTCACAAACAACTCCAGCCTGCAATAACAGAACAAAAGTCACATTACATGGTAGCAAGTTGCAGATTTGGATCATATAAAGCAGACATTAATGCAGACTGCACAGTACCTGCTTGTCAAGAGGCATAAACCATGAATCCCATGCTCCATCCCCAATTTCTCTGCAGTAAAATTAGACAGGTAAAGCTAGTGTCCAAACAAGTCATGCAAAACCAGAATACTAAGCTTCTTCAGAAAGAAATTATCATCATACAACAAGAGGAGAAAAGCAAAGCAACATGAGGCCATATTCCTAGGAAATTTATCTATAAAAGAAATGGCTTGATAAAACAGATTTTACAGAAGGATGAAGATGACATGAATAGAATAGGAAAGCATCACCAATATAGACTTCATTGAGAATAACAACAGTTTCTTAGACATTTATCATTATGCAGTTTGAGTGACCGATAATTTCTTCAATCCAGTTAATATTGGGTCGGGCATAATTTACAAATGATTTTTGTTATATAAAAAAAATAAAAATTCTGCAAACATAAAAATAGCCATAAGTTGTCTCAGAGAAGGAGCAGAAGTTAGTAATAAGACTAGCAATTGCACGCTATGATGGACAAAGATTATGCACGGAATGAACATGCCCGTCATACTCATAGGAGAGTAGCGACCTGATATTTATTACATAAAATCCCTTCAGCTGCACTTCTGATGGGCATCTTGTGTAAATTGGGCAAAGAATGTCTCACTCATAATGCCATAATGTATCTCTAAGGAAACAATCCTAAGGGCATCCAGCTTCCAAAACAAATTCAGGTCTTAACCTAAGTGTGCTCTCTCTTCAATGTCAAATCATACTTTACAATCCTTTGGTTTATGGAAGTAGCTAATACTTGAAATCTATTGGTAGAGTGTAGTAATCCAGTCTGAGCAAGACATATAAAGTAGCATGAAGGAATTCTAAATAAATCTCACAAAGTACAAAATAACCAACTATAGAGAGGTGATCACATTGATGAGAAGATCAATTTAAGTAACCCGGCTACGGAAAAAGGATATAAAGAGATTATACAGGCATACATGCAAAACCCTTCAGCACCAGAATATTCGCTCAAAAGGTTAGTGAACTGTGTAACCCCTCGATTGGAGCACTGATCTCCGATGCCTGCCAAAATTCAAAAGGAAACAGAATCAGTGTAAAAAAGTTCATTAGAGAAGAGAGATGGATTAGGCACAAGAACAGAGTAAACCACGCAATCTAATGAACCAAAACTCGAAAATTCTTCTAATAAGCAGCAGGATTTGCTTCCATTTACACCACCATCCGTTCTATCCAACTGCCGACAATACACAAAATCGAATTAGACCCGTAAAGAATCAGACCGCCGATAACAGACCATACAGCAATCCGCCAAATAACAGTCGGTGTACACATACAAAAGGTCGAAACCGACATCCCAAATGATTTACTCAATAAAAGGGCTCGCTCCTAACTGAACAAACCAACATGAAATGAAACGACACGATTCCTACTCCCTTAACTTCTGGACGGGACACCAAGTTTCGTGCTTTCGACTTCTTCCTTCCTATTCCAAGTGAGCTAGAAATCATCAAAGACGCAAAATTTGCTCGTGGTATCCTCGAGAGTCGCTCTCCCACCCAAAAAGCAAGCATGACAAGCGGCCATAATCGAAACAGGCAACACCCAAAACATCATTTGACCCGTCAATTCCACCACACGACAAGCTCCAAGCACACAAGCAGTCCCGTCGAACGGGAGGCGACGTTGCGGACCGAATTACCATGCAAGACGATGAAGGGCACGGAGTGCGACACGGCGAAGATCGAGAAGGCGAGAGCGATCGACAGGGCGGCGGCGGCGGAGGCCATGGATCGAGTCCTTTTGATCCGTCGCCGTCGCCGGCGGCGGCGAGAGAGGTCCCCGAGAGCTTCTGAAGAGGAGGCGTGAGATCAGTGAAGCAGGCGGAGCTCGACCACTGGCGACGAAGGAGTCATCCCCCGACACGCGCAATCAATCAAGCTTGCTTTGCTTCTTCAACCTCCTACCAATCGCTTCCTCTCTGCAACTACTTCTAGAGATAGAGAGAGAGACTTGTGTCGTTTTGGTGGTGGACGTTCTGATTGATGATGCGGTACGTCGTATTGGTGGGGGATGGTTCGATAATATAATAATTATCAGGTGGATTTTTGTTTTTTTCCTTTTTTTTTTATTGGCTGATTTGGTTGTGTCTTGTGTTTTTTTTTTTTTTTCTTGCTTTCCTCCCGTTGTGTATGAGTTTTCTCTTCTAATCTAATCTAGGCCCAACCCGATATGTTTGAGCGGTGGATCAAAAAAATGTTATCCATGTGTTATTCATCTAAGATATTCAACTCCGATTAAAATATAATAATCATTTTAATTGTTTAATTTGTTCAATTTGAAAAAGGAGGGATTATCCATGTTATTTGATGTCATGTATTACTATATCTTGATTTGAATTAAATATCTTATATGAATAATTCACGTGTAATATTATTTTTGTGTCCACTGTTCAAAATATCATATTGTAAGTCAAATCAGTATGTTCTGTTAACTCGAATTAATGAAATGATAATATTGAACATTTTCATATAGGCTAAGGGACTAAATTGAATATATATCAAAAGTTTAAAGATCACATTGAATAAATTAAAAGTTTGGAGATGATATTGTGTATTGGTCCGTTTGTTTTGCGGAAAATGGGCCATTTCCAGAAAATATTTTTCCAGAAGTCATTTTCCAAGAAAATAATAATATTTTCTGGTGTTCGGCTAAAATCTGAAAATGCTTTGGAAAATATTTTTCGGTGTTCGGTAAAGAAAATATTTGTAAGATTTTACCACTTAGGCATGCATTACTTACTGCCCTATAAATCTATCAAATATGAACTTGCATTTACTAGGCAAATTTACTTCATATCTTTGTTCCCTCATTGTCGCAAAAGAGAAAAGAAAAAAGCAAAGCATGTACAGCCCTGAGAATCTTCCAGGTTGAGTGGCTGTTTTTCCTCTGCTAATAAACAAAATAAAAAAGAAGCAAAGCATATAGAACCATTTGCTTGAGTAATGTACAACTACATGGTAGAATAAATAAATAAAAATGATAAGTAAGAGTACGGAGCGCGAGCTTGAGATCAACGAGCTCGAGGTTCGAAAGAAGAAGATGGGAAACAAAGAAAAGAAAAATAAAATAAAAATAAAAGAAATAGAAAAGAAAAAGAAAATTAAAAATAATTCGAATTAAAAAGAAAAAGAAAATTAAAAAATAATTCGAACAAAAAAAGAAAAGAAGAAAAAAAAAAAGGGAAGAGGAAATGAGGATTTGTAGAGGTGTGAAATAAGAGAGATCAAACAAGAAAAATGTTTTCCATTTTTCAAAAATAGAAAAGATTTTCCCTTAATTTAGAAGATTTTTTCCTTTCATGGAAAAACATTTTCCCCAAAATTCATTTTCGGTAAACGAATGTCGAAAAATTCGGAAAACATTTTTCGGAAATTATTTTCCGCGAAACGAACGGGAGGCTTAGGGTGCATTTGTTTCGCAGAATATATTTTCGGAGAAAACATTTTCCTTATTTTCGGCGTTTGAGTTCTTAGGAAAATGAGTCGATGGAAAAACGTTTTGGTCAACGGAAAATGTTTTTAGTAAAGCTTAAATTTAGGAAAATGATTTCCTTTTTGAAAGGACCAGGAAAACATTTTTGAATCTACCAAAACTTAGATTTGATGCTTGGTTTACAAAAAATTATTATTATAAAAATATATTTTTAAAAAATTGAATTTGAATTTTTTATTTTTTTAAACAATAAAATTTGGAAAATATTTTTAAAATAAAAATAAAAAATTCGAATTTTTTTTTTTTCTTTTTCTTTTTGCTTCTTCTTCACCCATCACCGGCCACAAGGACGGCCAGTGAGTTTTTGCTTTTTTATTTTTTTTTTCCTATGATGAAGTGTGATTATTTTTTAACGGGATACAAACGGCGAAAAACATTTTCAATTATACATCGCCAAACAAAGGAAAACAAATTGTATTCTTGAAAAATGCTTTCCCGGAAAGGATTTTCCTTTATCATTGAGTTTTCTGTAAAACAAACGCACCCTTATTGTTCCAAAATTTCATCAACCGTTTTATTTATTTTAATTTATTTGAATTTGTTGCTCATTTTGGTCATCTCTCACCGCCCTTATTCGTATGGGGTATAATTTGTTAGTCATGGATAACAAGAGAATGAGATATTTATTCAGTTTCTTATCAATTTAAATTGTTCATTGTACGTGTCATATCGTTTTAATTTTTCCTCATTCCGCATTATATGGACTCTTCGTCTTTCACAGTAGATTAAATATTTGTCCCACGTCTTTGTGTATTGCTTAAAAGTTGGGTGAACCTTGATAATTATGAATTGAGTCTAGGAGAAAAGGGAGTTCGTGGAGACTTGAAGGGACTATATAATAAGGTAAACATCTGAGCAAAGTATTGATCACTAATGTGTTTAGGAAGACCAATGGATAGCGATTTGTTAGTAAATTCCTAGCGGGCGCCTTGGATAGACTTGTTGGATTGCTGATAAAGGTAGCTCCCTATATTCCTTTGACTAAGTTTGTAGGTCAAAATGAATGATAGCTAGCTTCGGAATTTAGAAAATTCCGGAATCTTTCCTATTTTTATTCGATTAATTAGAGGAATAGATAATTGCCAATAATAGCTTACTCTATAACTGTTACCAGGAAAATACGATTGAATGGTGATCAACTATCTGGCAATTATGTCTATCATGTCCAACGGTTTTTGTTCCTCTTAAGATTCTCCAACAGTTAAATTAGAGATTCAAGATTGTATAAGAGACTCGATACATGCTGAAGGAAGTACGAAAATTGGGGAAAGCTTTAAACACCGATATTGTCATTTTTTTTTTTCTGAAATCGTGGCTCTACTTATTTGTGTTTCACTCTTTTGAGAGTTATTGTTATTGTTATTGTTATTTGTGGTTTGAGGATCTACAAATATAAAGAGTGCTTGTTGATCGATAGTGGGATCTTTCAGTTTCGGGTAAAAGCAAAACTTGTATTGTTGTAACTACTCATAAGATTATTAGTAAATTCCAGCATGTTGGTGGATATTAGTTCGAGAGAGTGGACCTAGTGTTGATTTAAGGCGAACTACTATAAAATCTACGTGCATCATCTTCTATTTCTTAACTTACCTTAATATTTATTTGATGAAGTATCTTGCAACTGATAGTATCAAACTATTCATGCATCTATCAATAACTTCAAGTTATTTTGCAAAAGAAATGGTGAGTTCTGTGAATCAAGCTATATATCCTCTTTCAATTGTATTGTTAGCCTTAATAGTCACCGGCTTAGGGTGACCGTTGAGCCTGGCTAAACGTATCGGGTGGTTCTACATTCAATCTTCCACGCATCAAGTTAAGAAGCAAATTGTGAAATGGACTAGCCACGTAATCTGATTCCAAATATGGTGTAATGGATGGATTATATAATTTCAGGCGAAGGCCAAACATATCATTAAACAGCAATATCTGCAACATGTCTCGCCAGCAGCCAATTATCCAGACAGCTAAATTTTTGTTTGAGTCAAAAAAGAAGAAGAAAATGTTACTGCTTCCGAAGCTACTCACGACATCATAAGAAATTAGAGTTGCCACAATTTGGTGGGACAGCATCATAACAGAGCAGAGGCGACCGTGTTACCCTCAAATCTCTTTGCCTCAATCGACAGCACCTTCACTAAACTTGATTCTGCAGATTCGCGATACTGCCTGCATGCATCGGTCAGTTCTGCTGCTTTCACTGTCCATTCCTTCAAGGATGCCTGACATTTTTCGGCTTGACCATCCAACTCTTTCAGCTTTTCTTCCTGAACTTTGTCTGCTTGGAAAGCAAAGCGAGCTCGCAAGATTTCGTCCAAATGACCCAAGAAGAACTGGGTTTCGAACCCGGCGTGCTTGGCCATTGTAACATGGTTCCACCAATTATAGAACAAGGTCTCAAAGAAGGGATGGTCAACTTTTGTGCTGGACATGCTCCTTATTGCCCCACACAGCATAGTGAAGATCAGGTTCTTTAAATTTGAACTCAACCGAGACCCTGCGCTTATATCTCCACGCTTCTCCAGCAAACCTTTTAGGACTGGGGCTAGGCTCTGGACGACCATGAATCCCTCAACGTCAACAAGCACTTCGTTTTCAAAAAATGTCATCGAGAAATGTGAGTTCTCTGTCTCAGGCTCTAGCATGTTCCTGAACTGGGAGAAAGCTTGATGAGAAAATGGGGAAGCTTTTGGAATGCCGTCCTCGCCTTTCAGCGGCTCCCAGAAAGATTTAAGTCCCAACCCACACATTTCCTTCGTTAAGATATGAAAAGCACCTGGGAATTTCATTTGCTCCTCTTCAAGGAAAGCATCCAGTAAATTCTCCAATGGGGGTACAACTTTGGTGCCCATTTCCCTTCTAACATTGGTTGAACCATGAGGTTCGAACTCGGTTATCTCCTGGTCTTCACTCATTAGTTTACCAGAAATGCGTGTGCCGAGGGTTCTTAACTCTACATCTTTCTGCTCACCCTTCAATAAACATGTGACCTGACAAGCAAACACAATTAAAGGCAACACGAGTTTAGCATATTATGGCATCACAAAGAAGCAAAAATAAATGAACATCGTGTGAAGAGGAAGACTGTTTACTTCCAAACAGGTCCACCGGTCTATTCTAATTTATAACTTGGATCTGATGGGGATATTTCAATTGTTTCTTTCTCCTTATGGCCATGTGCTTCAGTTTCTCTCAGTTTTCCAACCACACCATGGTTCACTGTACTATGGAAATGAAGTACAGCCTCTGTCATCTAGCAGCTCGAGAAGCTATGATAAGCTTATCTTGTGCTTGACATTTGCTCTTAAATTAGATTATGTAGATTTAATTCAGAATGAAAATTGCATAAAACATCTGATTCTGGGATTCTGGCTTTAATGTAACCTTTTCCAGCAAGTTACGCAAATCTTGAGCTATAAAAGGGACTAGACATACCTCAGATTTCATGCAATCAAAATGAGCAACATATGGGCATCGTGCTTGTGTACATCTGTAGACGCTCTCTTCTGGATGCCTTTTTCTCTCACAAGCATCACAATAGTATATGCCCGAATTGTCTTCAAGAAACTTATCCTCGAGTTGGATGTCATGTTTGTGGTTCTCAGATTTGATTTTACATGGTAATGGACCACATAAAAGATGCCGATTATAATCACAATGAACGCAGCGAACTACTTCCTCTTTGCTTTCCCTTTCCCCTTTGTTTTTCTTGCCAGAACACGGGAGTATTTCTCTACTGCAGGCATTGCACTTAACTTTGGCATATAAACTGTCAAAGAAACAAAGGTAGTGTTCGTGAGCATCAAATTGTATTTTGGGCTTTAGATTTGCACAGCCAACATGGAGGCTGAAGGGGCATGAACGGCAATCATAAGTGAAGCCAGAACTTTCTTTAAGACAGGCTTTACACGTGAATCTGTCTTTGATGCACAGCTCTAACTTGTGGTTAGGATGAAAAGGGTGAGAATGTCGAAAGATTATAGGGGTCAGTTCTGTGCAGGATTCATGGACGAAGAACTCACAAAGACTGCACTCATAAGTTGCACCGACACAACGATTCTCACATACAGAGCACCAGCGAACTGTAGCATCTCCATTGATTTGACTTCGCTGTAGAGGGTGCCCATGGCCAACAAAACATTTTGTCTGTGTACCTTCAGGAATGATAGAGGGCATTAAAGCGCATTCTACGTCCAACTCGAACCGACAGTGCTCACACTGGTATATAAACCCCTGGCATTCTTTATTACAGGCCCAGCACTTTGCCTTTCTTAGCATGGGCTCCAGGGTGGGTCGAGCTACCATGCTGAGATGACCCAGGCAATCTTTATGAAAGAAATGTTCAATCTTCTGCGGCAATTCAGCGCATGACTTATGGAGCCAGACCCTGCACTTCTTGCAACCATATATCAGGCCCGAGTCCAAGCGCTGTTTATTGCAAGCTAAACACTTCGTGTTCAACTCCTCATCAATGAGTTTTAAGGGATGCCCATGACTGAAGTGTGGAATATAGCGACCGCCAGCGTGAATTACTTTTTTGGCCATCATAGCGCACACAACATCCAGATGGAAATTGCATTCCCTGCAAGAGAAAGTAAAGCCACGGCACTTTTTTTCACAGGCTCTACAGTAAACCCCCGAATGGCTATTCTGGAGGGTGAGCTTATGGAGCGGATGGAAAAAGTGATTGTACTGTCTGGGTAACTGATAGCACGCTTCATGGAGATAAAACTTGCACTCATCACATGCATATGTGAGACCGGAGCAATGTTTCTCGCATCCGCTGCAAAGAACTCTATCCTCTTCGCTCTTCACGCTTCCTGTCAACCCATGCTCATGACAGAAATGTCGCCTTTTTATGTCTTCAACTTTCTTCCTCGTACGTGTCACTATTCTTCCAGGTCTGGTGGGGGCCATTTGAGCACATGAAACGTCCAGGTCAAAGTTGCATTGCTCACAGCTGTACACGTAGCCCTCAATTCTCTTTCCACAGAGATCGCAGTAGTGGTACATTGCAACCCGAAGCTTCAAGGGATGCTGTTCGTGATAGAGGTGTTCCCGCTCCAACGGTAACTTTGCACATGACTCATGGAGAAAATACTGACAGCGCTCACAACCATAGACTGGACCTAAGCAGCTCTCATCACAAGCTCTGCATTTGAGGATTTCATCTTCATCATTTCTCATGCAGAGAGTCAACGGGTGCCTGTGTCCAAAATGCTTTATCTCCGTCTGACCCCCAGGTTCACTGGGAGGTAGTTCTAGTGCACATATCACATCCAGGTGAAACTGACAATCGTTACACTGGTACACAAAGCCATGGAAAATTTCTCCGCAGAAATCACACCATAATCCTGCATCATCTTCAACAGGGCAAAGCTTTAGGGTATGCAAATGTGCTGGGTGATGGAGCTCTTGCTGCAACTCCGCACATGGCTTGTGGATGAAAAATTGACATGAGCCACAGTAATACGTGTTTGTTGTGCAGCGTCTTTCGCAAGCTCTGCACCATCGTTCTTTATCCTCATCAATCACCTCCACCAATATTAAGGGGTCGCCATGGCTGAAGTGCTGAATTTGCTTCTTGACTTTGGAACCATTGGTGGACTTCAGAGCGCATTCAATATCGAGATCAAAGTTACATTTCTGACATCGATAGGTGAAGCCACGGAATCTCTTCAAACAGAAATCACAGTAGCGGCAGCCCAAGTTTGCCGTATCACAGAGGGTCAAATTGTCAGGATGTAAATAGTGTTTGAGCTCTCTCGAGAGCTCAGCACAGGATTTATGGAGAAAAAATTTACATTCTTTGCAACAGTAAGATTCATTGGAGCAGTGCTTCTCGCATGCCGCGCAGTTAACTTCTTTATGCTCCCCGACCTCACATGTCGTCAGCAGGTGTTGGTGGCTGAAATGTGCAATGGTCTCCATGTTCAACTCAGGTGAAACACCGACTTGATCTCTGGGCCGACACTCAAAAGATTTATAGAACTTTCATCAGTATTTCCAGATTGTCATTACTCTTCTCTCATCCATCCAGCATTCTGAATCAAGAAAAGCAATTCTATCAAGAAAATGTACAATAGAAGAACCTGTTGTTTACCATGAAAATCCATCAAGCTATTACTGTTTTCCACATATCAAATTAAGATGTCGATAACTTGATCGTGCAATTCCACTTCAGGCTGCTTATGTGGACATATGAATGGTTGCCATGTATTATTTTCATGTGACAAATTACAGGACCATTCCGCCATCTGGGGTAGGTATCACGCTGGTAATATGCATTATGCACATGGTCGAGAAACTCACAAGATGTGACACAAGAAACCACTGTTCTTGTCGGGGGAGAGAGAGAAAGAGAGAGACAGAGAGAGAGGCAACTGTAGATTGATGAAGCTCAATCTTAAGGAAGAGCTACGACAAGACCAACATATCTTATCCCCGATTCAAACACACCACACCAATCTACCAACACCTCCATAGACTCAACAAAGATTGAGGCCAAGATGGAAGAAAACCAGTACTACATCTTAAAAAATCTATAGATCAAGAGCAAGGGATGTGATTCGATCAGAACCATGAAAAAAAAAAAAAAAATTACCCGTGGCTCTACTTCCACTGAACATCTGGTGCTACATGAAAGAAGCTCCAATGTCGCTAAAAGATAACCCCTTTCGAGCCAGAATATCAAAGCCCAAACACACATTAACTGGCTCGGAGTTTCAGCTTGTCGGCTCAACTAATGAACTTGAAACGCCACGTCAACATGATAATTTCACGTGATTGAGAGCAACATATGTCTGATGAGATGCCGAGTACAACATCAAAACGCGCAACCGGAGCGAGGGAAAATTGAAAACCAGCCAGTTAAACTTCTCAATATGCCTTTTCTCAGCTTAATTTGATGAACACAAGCATCCATGATGATAATTATAAATAGAAGGACAAAGGAGATAATTCTCTCTCTCTCTCTCCACGTATATGAACTTGCTATTAAGATCTTCCCTCACTCGTCTTTTCTACTCATTCCATTGATCTTGCTAGAAATTTTTCTGGTAAAAAAATTTCAGGTCCCTCAATGTAGTAGTAATCAACTAGATTGCACCAACATAAAAAAGTTGTAGATGATTAGAGAAGCGTGATCCAGGAAAACATCAAAATCAAGAGGATAAAAAAGAGAGACAAATTTACCTATTGATGCCTCAAAGGTGCTTGTCCACTCTTTGAGTCATTGGGAATCATTGATAGCCAGAAATGAAGCGGAAAGTGAATAAGAAAAGGTTAGTTTGATACCTAGAGTGGTGGTAGTCGCTTTCCCAGGGGTTTGTTCGCGGTATTCGAACTACGGGGTTCCTTGGATTACAAAAAAAAAAAAAAAGGTTAGTTTGATTTATATTCGGGTTAATATCTTGAAAAACCCCAAACTAGTACACTTGTGACAAATTTATCCCAAACTATTTTTTTTTTGACCACCAAAAACCCAAAAGCGATATACTTTTGACAAATTTACCAAAAATGGTACGCTTGTGATAAATTTACCCTCTATTAATTTTCGTTAAATTTTACTGTCAAATTATTAAGTTAAATAACACGTGACAGTTAACTGATATATAAATTTGGGATTTTACGCTCCATTTGTCACAGTTTACAATTTTGTGATTTTTTTGTGGTATTAATTCAATTTAGCGGAGAGTATATTTATCACAAATTTATCAATTTGTGGTTTTTTGTGGTCGAATAAATTAATTTGTGATAAATTTGTAATAAATGTACAAGTTTAGGGTTTTTTATGGTTAGTCGTGGTAAATTCGTCACAGATGTACCGGTTTGGAGTTTTTCATGGTTAAAAAAATAATTTAGAATAAATTTGTCATAAATGTATCAATTTGAGATTTTTCAAAGTAGTAACTCTTTATATTTTTATGAGGTGCAGGATGGGTGAATGTGTTTTGAGTGATGATGATGGGATCTATGATAGAATACAATCACCGCCAAGGCCTAAAGGACGTGTCACTTGCCAAGGATAAAGTTCAGGACTTGATTCTTCTGCATCCCGACTGTCGCATCATATTCTCTTTGATGGTTATATGTCACCTTATCTTTTGTCATTTTCTTACTGAAATTCTTGCACCAATTGCGAACACTAAGTCTCCTTTAAATTTGGTTAAATCCCGTGTTTAATATATTTTTTTTCTGAGGTTTTACTGACTGCTTCGTTTCAAGTAGAGTATAAAGACACTTATTAAACAAATTTTAGAAAAATAAAATGATTCAATTTTTACAATGTTATATTCATGTCACAAGAAAACTCAATGAGTTTCGTGTATTAAAGATTGTGTTTTTTTATAGTTGAAGAGCAGAATGTCCTGAAAAAAACTCTAAAAGTATGTGTGTTTTTTCTGTCAAGTAGAATCATGTGATTGATGAATCATCTTCACGTTAAATGATCATGTCTTCATTCTTTTTCTATTTTAAGTCAATTCAAAACTATTTTTCTTTTGCTAGTAGCATTAACCTCACTTAACACGCCGGCAAACTCCTCTCATTTGTGCTTCTCACATATCTGAGATTTTTTTGTTTTTGGGATTTCACTCTCTTCTATCTAAATATGTGTGTGGAGCTCACAGGGATCAAATCCTCGACTTGGTACTCTTTGACCTCACCACCTCAATTTCTTTACTAGCAAGCTCGCATATATAAGGCGTGATTTTAAGGATGATCTTTGTCCCGTGGATGTGTGCCTTGATATAATTGTGCTCGCATTACATTATTACGGGGAAATACTATCTAGTCACTTCCTTCTTCATCTACATATTCTTAAATGGTTATCGATTATATGGATGGTGAGTCCATGCTCATAATATGTGACATACTAAATTAACTCACTCGAGATATTAGCGGCTTTGGCCTATCTTGTATTATTCCATTGAACTTGCTAGAATTTTTTTGGGAATTTTTTTTTAGGTCCCTCAATGTGGTAGAAATCAACTAGATTGCACCAACTTAACAAAGTTGTAAATGATTAGGGAAGCATAATCCAGGAAAACATCAAAATCAAGAGGATAAAAATAAATAAATTACCTATTGATGCCTCAAAGGTGGTTGTCCGATCTTTTAGTACTTGGGAATCATAGATAGCTAGAAATGAAGTTGACATGAATAAGAAAAAGATTGGTTTGATTCGTATTCTGATGTGGGCGCAGGGTGGTTGAATGCGTTTTGAGTGATAATGATGGGATCTATGAAAGATTACAATCGCCATTAAGGCCTAAAGGATACGCCACCGACTAAGGATAAATATCAGAATTGATTTGATTCTCCCGCATCATATTCTCTGTGACGATTGAGTGTCATACCTTTTCTTTTGTTATTTTCTTATTGAAATTCTTTGCAAAAACTAAGTCCTTCAAATTCAGTTAAATCCCATGTCTGATATATTTTTTGAGGTTTTACTGACTCTTGACTTTCAAGTTGAGCATAAGGACACTTATCAAACAAATTTTACAAAAAGAAAATGATTCAATTTTTACAATGTTGATTACTCATGTCACAAGAAAACTCAATGAGTTTCATGTGCTAAAAATTGTGTTTTTTTTTTTTTTACAGTTGAATAAAAGTGTCCTGAAAAAACCTCTAAAAGTATGTGTTTTTTTTTTTTTTTTTTTTTGGCTCAAGTAGAATCATGCAATCGAAATCATTTTCACATTAAAGGACAAACTATTAGCAAAAAAAAAAGGACAAACTAATTAACCGCCATTCCTTCATGATCATGTCTTCATTCCTTTTCTATTTTAAGTCAATTCAAAAGCCATATTACTACTGTTGCAGCCATAGTCAAGGTGCCTTCGTCGGACCAGATTTGTATGCAATCTTATCCTGAACCAGACTTTAATGCCCCAAGCTTGAACAGTACACCTAAAAGCATTTAAAATTAAGATGCCTATACTGTTGAAGCATCATTATCCGTGCACTGAAGAACATCTCGCCCGAACAAAACAGGGCATAGTGAATTCTCCAGTCCAGGACAAGGTCGTGTTACCCATGTCACCACTGTGCTAAAGCAGCCCCATTTCCCGACCTTCCTCAAGGAGGCAATTTTACAAGGAAGTCTCCATGGACTGCAGGTATAAAAAATGAGTTTGATTGGCATTTGAGAGAGAGAGAGAGAGAGAGAGAGAGAGGAGGAGGAGGAGGAATGAAAACCGATCCTGACGCAATAACGGGAACTTGGGCAGAATTTATCCACGTTGCCTTTCGTATCACAGTAATTACACTATAATGTACGTACCAGTACCACTGAGCTCTACGTATGTCACTTCATGAAATCTACGTGCGACAATGCTTTCTACAAAAGCCATATTACTACTGTTGCAGCCATAGTTGTCAAAGTCATGCGCAATATATGGTCTCCAGAATATTAGTAGACTCCAAACACCTGGATCTACAAGAACACTTTAGAATGAAAAAAAAAATAAAATTTGAACTCCTTATCCTGGCGAAGTTTTAAGGTTTCCTCACAGTTCCCATTTCCAAGCTGATGCGTTGTTTAAATAAGCTTTCCATTAGGTTTTCATCAAGTGGAAGCTCACCCCTTTCCTGCTTTAGCTTCATTTTTGTTGAAAATGGTGATCCATTTTCTAAAATTGCCTAGAGTTGCTAAACTTCTAGAATTCCCTAGATGAAGTTTCTGGAAGAAAGAGGAAAATGTCCAGCATGTAAGAGAAGTCTCTAGAAGAACTACAATGTAGAATTTCCTACATGAAGCCTACATGGACAACATTCTATAAAAATCTAGAATGTTGTACTAAGGCGGTGACTCACGGCTATAAATAGGCATGTAAGTTCATCATTTGAGGTGTGTGAGAGGTAAACCCTCCACCTTGTGTGTGAGGTGAATCCTCCACCATGAGAAGTCATAGATCTCTATTGTACCTCCATCAAACTATTTTGTTCAACTAATGAAACTATTTTCTCCATGTCCTATATTCTTCAATTATCATATCTTGTCCCTTGTCCATCCTCTACAAACTATATCATATACTTGCACACAACATCACTAACCAAAAACTATAACTACTACCAAAACCATGCTTCCGCACGCTCACATCCAAATTTTTTTAACAATTTTCTTTTTATCTAACGTCATTTCCAATTCCTTCAACTTCTTCTTATTTTCCTCGATCTCCTCAGAAAGATTTATGATCTTTTTTTCTGTTTTCGCCATGGAGTTGTTCCTATCCTGGAGATTGTAATGAGCACGCATGACCACTTTCAACCGATCAATGGCGAACTGGATCTTGAACTTTGACAGATGTATGAAAATAATGTACTTCCACCAGTTGTATAGCAAACTCTCCGAGACATCGGCTATTTTGGTAGTGGCCATGCTGTATATGGTGCCGCACAACATGATGAAGACCATGGTCTTTGCCTTTGAACTTATTGTGGCTTCTGCGCTCACATCTCCGTAATTTGCAAACACCTCTTTTAGGACAGGAGCCAGCTTCTGGGTCACCTTGTACTCTACAATCTCAACAACCCTGTCTTTTTCAGATGCCACTGCAAGAGAAGTATTGTGTTCGATGCCAAGTCGAAGCTTATTCCTGAACTCCAAGAACGCCTCATCTAGAAAGAGTGAATTTGAGTTGCTCAAGCTTCCCTCGGCATTCTTTCGCCAGGCTAGTACTTCAATAATTTCCGCCACTCTCTTTTTGCAGACATCCTCCAATTCCATTTTTTCCCTATCGTTGAAAGATTTAACGAAATCTCTGAATGTTTGAACATGCTCTTTCTCCTTCTCAGTCTCTAAGTTTACTTCTTTCTCACCATCTTGTGCTTCTGTAGGAATGATGGAATGATCTCCAACTTCATCCCTCCACGCTTCACCTTCAGTGAAAAACATTACAAAACTAATTGTCCAAAATAGGACGGTGACGGGCAATGCATTAAAGGACTGCCAAACCGGCAAAAAGAAAATGGATCCTCGTTCTTGAAAGAAATATTGACCTAATGACTGGTAATAGAGGTAGGAAAAAGTTTTTTTATCAAAGACATGTACATTGAAGATTCATAGAATCCTATGCCTATCTAGTCCCACGTTTAATGATTCAGATGACTATTGTGAATACAAACCTGATGCAAACTTGCAAAGCTAAAACCAGCTCAATCACAGATTTAAAAAGTTCGGCAGGCAACGTGTGAGATGAAAGTAACAAATCTGATGAGGTCATCAAGGAAGAGAAAGAATATAGTTTAACGGTGAAATTGATTCCAGGCGGTGTTACCAATTTTAGTGTCTTTTTCCCTCTTCAAATCAATTCAAGTGTTCTTCATTTTCATGAGATGACGTGACATAATATGACAATGCTTACAACTCCATGGATCTTGTTTGAGAGCCAACACAGCAGGCAATTGGATAATCCCACAAGTCGGACAAAAAGTAGAAGAACAAGATAGCTTGCTACTAGATAAGAATAAATCAGGAAAGCTAGAGCAAACACAACAGAGTAACTTGATTTGTATTCTGGTACCTGTGAGAATAAGCATTTCGCATGAGCAATGTACTTGCAATCGTCGCAATGGAAAACCGGAATTGTAGCTCCTATTTCCCCATCACAAACTTTACAGTATTCAAGTAAGTCTTTGTCCTCGTTTTCGTCCTCCTCCTCCCCCTCTTGCTTCATTGGAGCCCTGAGCTTGAGCCGGTCCTGGTGGCAGGACGGGTGCTGGAATAGGCACGACGAGCACCCGCACAGCAAGTGCACGGCGAAATCACAGTCCACCTCCAAGCAGCACATGACGGACGATTGGCAAGGCTGGTGGCAAGTGCCGCACAGACGAGGCTCAACCTTCTCCGTGCCTACCTACTCCGACACAGGACCACGAATTCATTTGCGAATATAAATAGAATCCGTAAGGCAAAGCAAATGGACGGTAGATATGGGGCTTCTTTTTACCTGGTCGAAGAAACGGAGGAGGTGGTGGTGACCGCGGAAGACGATCGGGGGGAGGGGAAGGCGCAGCAGACGCCGATGGTGAAGCAGCAGGCTGGGTTGAGGCAGAGGAAGCGGAAGCCGTGACGCTGGCTGAGGCAGGCGGTGCAGGTGAAGGGGCGGGCTCATAGATGAGGCTGAGGGGGTGGGGAGGGTGGCAGGGGTGCGAGACCTTCTCAGGGAGGTCGAGGCAGGCGTAGTCGATGAAGAAGTTGCACTCCTCGCAGCCGTAGGTCGTGTCGGTGCAGCTGGCGCCGCAGGCCATGCACTGGGAATGCTCGTAGTCGCCCTTGGCGCAAATCACTAGCGCGTGGTTCGGGTGGCTGGGGTGTTTGTACCCCATGGCTAACGGCAACGGGGACGGCAGCTGGTTAGCGTGGCTGTAGAGGTGATGATCACTTTCACTTTCCCATGAACGAGCACCGACGACGGTGAAGGAGGAGGAGAGGAGCCTGAAGATGACTTTTGTGTTTGAAAACGAGTCAGATGATTATGACTCCATCTACCATCGACTACTCGAATAGCTTGAGAGGCGCCAATACTCAGCTTGACGGACACGCCAGCCCATCTTCTACACTTCATCAAGTGAAAAATCAATCTACAGTACAAAAACACACAAGTTCCTTAAATTAAGATAGGATGGACCCCCACATATATCTATCTATAAGGATCTATTATTTTGAAGGCCTTTAAGGGGTTTTTCTTCCAATTTGCCAATTAACAATTTCATTTAGGGCGCAAGAGTGAAACGAGCCCAATCAAAACTCTACAACACATTCATCTATAAAGTTGAAAAAGCAAAATCAACAACACTGAAATTAATATGGAACCTAAATGTAATTATAAAGTTGAACATTAGGCAAAACATTCATAAAATGAAAATTTAGCACTATCGCATAAAAGATTTTACATGGAATTATTTAAATAATAAAAGAAAACAGGTTTAACGGCCTGGAGATCAATAGTATTGTATTTAATTTTTTTGACTTGTGAAATTATAATTAATAAAAATTGTAAATTGTTTACCTCTTTTAATAAATTGAATATAAAGTCAAATCAAATATAATGCCCCTACCCTATTTACCAGTATAAGATTCATGAAAAGAGTCAGACAACAAACAGTCCCCCTTGTTAGTAGCTAGCTATTATCTATTAGTATATGAGTAGAAGTGAACTTCTAAGCTTTCCTAGCTCAGATGCTACACAAAGACAAACACAAAGATGCTCAATTCAACTCATAAATCATTGGACTAACCAAAGAAATCACAGCGGGGTATACGATGGGTGTCTAGTTTTCATCGGAAGGGAATTGGCTAAATATTCTTTTTATCTCCCACAGGAAAACACGAAACTAGTGATACAATTATAAAATCATAAATAATTAAAATAAAATTCATTAAAACAAAACCATCTCACATAAAAGTTCACAAAAAATAGTGATTAAAAGTTATAATCTTAATTTGTCAAAAAAGAAGTTATAATCTTAAAAAAGTACCTAGATTCACCTCCGCTTAGTAATATTCAAGTTTTAATGACCTTGAGCCTAATCATGTGGTTTTTTTTTTTTTACATAGAAAATTTCCATTTATTATGAAGGGATCCATACGAAATCTAGAAATCACTACAACAAGCCCATAGAGCTGCAAAACAAACCAAAATTTAGAATCAAGATATATTATTAGAATATGGTTGGTAGAGTTAAGCATATACCCGTCCTTCAAGAATAGATTTGTGACTGCATCCAAGCAAAATAATTGGCAGCCAATCACCAAATCATGCATCATCATTAGTGATGATCATATGCCAAGATCTTTCTTTGTATCTACGGTTTTGCTTTTTGGCGGTGTGCGCTTAGGTTTGGTGTTTTTAATATCATCACCATATAGAGACAACAAAAACATGTGAACCAAAGTTAGATCTCTCACTTATGAGAGCAAACCCTTTGGTAAGTGTGAGATGCTAGAGCTTCTAATGAAAAAGGTTGAAAAGGCACAAATCTGACACTGATATGGGTGATTACAAGTTCATTTATGTCATGTGGTTATTCTGTCTAATCTTTAAAGAGGTTTGTGTCTATTTCTTTTGTAGACATTAAATATTTAAAAAAAAATTGTAGAAGTTCGACTAGATTTGTGAAAATCTTGATTTGAGTATTCACGAGCTTGAGTTTGACTTGACAAGATGCTCGAGTAAGCTCGAGTTCATTTTCGAGTTCAACTTGAAATAAGACAATTCAATCTCAAAAAATTAATGAGTTGGGTGTGAGTTACTCACGAATTGACTTAGTTTCAACCCTACATATGTGATTGTAAAACTAAATAATGTAGTGGAAGAAAGAGGTTCCAAAAAGTATATATTGTTGTAAAATATCGTGTGGCGAATATATAATAGAGAAGAGATTAAAGAAGAGAAAGCGAGTGAACACTAGAGATAGTAGCAAGATGAGAGACTTTTATTTCTAGTATCTCATTGTCGTGTTTCTGTGTGATTGTATATTGTATATCAAAACTAAACTCCTATTTATAGGAGAACAAGAATGTACTTATCATTAATATCAATGTATCGAATGATACATGTACGGGATAAGGGAGACGAACGTTCATTGTATAGGGAGATGTACTTAGAACATTTGATACAAATGTACCATAATAAGTACATTGGATAAGATGAATATAATGAATATTCATTCATGTATTCTATCCATTCATGTATTTCATAACACTCCCCTTGAATATTCATCATATTCATTACAAATGTGCATCGAATGAAACTGCCTCATTAAAAACCTTAAGCCGGAAAAACCCGGTGGGATAAAAACCGGACAAAAGGGAAAAAGAGTGCAGAGCACAAATGTTATGATCTCTCCCTTTTATGGATGCATTAATTGCCTCGTTAAAAACTTTAAGCTGGAAAAACCCTATGGGAAAAACCGGACATAAAAAAAAAGAGTGCAATGTATATATAGCCACTCCACAGGACTAATCATTATTGCATCTTGTGAACTAGCCGCATATCAATGCTGCAATGCATAGTTCATAATATCTCCCCCTCAATAGAGCCATATAGCCACTTCGGGGCTAATTAATCTTACATCTTATGAACTCGCCTCATACCAATGCCATATATTAATTTCTCAAAACTTGATGTTGGCAATGATTTGGTAAAAAGATCTGCAAGATTATTTATGGATCGAATCTGTTTAACATCAATTTGTCGACTTTCTTGGAGTTCATGAGTATAGAAAAATTTCGGCGAGATATGCTTGGTCCTATCACCTTTAATATATCCTCCCCTGACTTGTGCAACACAAGCAGCATTATCTTCATAAATTATAGTGGGAGAATTTGTAACCGATATTAAGCAACAAGAATTATGAATATGTGTTATAACGGATCTTAACCAAACACACTCTCTTCCAGCTTCATATAAAGCAATAATCTCAGAGTGGTTAGAAGATGTAGCTACTAGCGATTGCTTCGTAGAACACCAAGAAATAGCGGTGCCGTTATAACAAAATAAATACCCGATTTGAGAGCGAGCCTTATGTGGATCGGATCTATATCCAGCATCAGTATATCCAACTAAACCAGAGTTAGTGGAATCCTTGGAATAATATAATCCCAAATCTATGGTTCCTCGGAGATAACGGAAAATATGTTTAACTCTATTCCAATGTCTCCAAGTTGGCTCAGAACTAAAACGTGCCAATAAATTTACCGCAAAAGCGATATCTGATCTCGTACATTGTGCCAAGTACATCAAAGCCCCAATTGCATTGAGATATGGTACTTCAGGACCAAGTATCTCTTCATCGATTCTCTAGGACGAAATGGGTCCTTTTGGGGATCTAGAGACCTTACAACCATAGGGGTGCTCAATGGGTGAGCTTTGTCCATGTTGAAACGTTTAAGCAATCTTTCAACATATGCCGATTGATGGACGATTATTCCATTTGCTTTATGCTCAAGCTCTAGACCAAGACAAAGTTTGGTTTTACCCAAATCTTTAACTTCAAACTCCCTTTTCAAATATTCAGCAGTTTTAGCTAACTCTTCTGGAGTTCCAATTAAATTTATATCGTCGACATAAACTGCTATAATAGCAAATCCGGTTTCTGATTTCTTAATAAACACGCATGGGTAGATATGATCATTTTTGTACATTTCCTTAATTAGGTACTCACTTAGGCGTTGATACCACATGCGACCGGATTGCTTTAACCCGTACAAGGATCTTTGCAATTTTATTGAGAATAAATTGCGGGGAGTGCATGCTTCAGGCATTTTGAATCCCTTGGGAATTTTAATATAAATATCAGAGTCTAATGAGCCAAATAGATATGCCGTCACAACGTCCATAAGACGCATTTCCAATCTTTCAAAGATTGCTAGGCTAATGAGAAAACGAAATGTAATCATATCCATCACAGGTGAATATGTCTCATTATAATCAATCCCAGGTCTCTAGGAGAATCCTTGGGCAACGAGTCGGGCTTTATACCGACAACCTCGTTTTCTCATTTCGTTTTCGGATAAATACCCATTTATATCCAACGGGCTTTACATTATCGGGGATATGAGTTACAGGTCCAAAAACCTCTCGTTTAGTTAGGGAAGCTAATTCAGCTTTAATTGCTTCCTCCCACTTAGGCCAATCTTGCCTTTGACGACATTCAATAATAGATTGTGGTTCACAATCATCATCCATAATTTGATGAGCAAGCGAGAATGCAAAAGCATCATCAATGATGATTTCATTTCGATCCCAAATTTCATTACAATATGTAATGGAATTCTCGTATTCCGGGGCTAGTGCTCCTTTCATGGGTTTGCGCCTCTTCAGGGGCAATAAGCTCTTTGGGAGCAAGCACAACGCCAGGCTCTTCTAGAGCGGATTCCTGATTCTTTCCCCTTCGTTTTCGAGGAGCAGTATCTTTTGATCCTATCGGTCTACCACGCTTCAAGTGCGGGGGATTTTGATCCATTTTAGCCTGTTCTTCGGAACAGCTATCCTAGTTGGAGCATTTGCAACTGGAATATGAGACTTCGTTACCTTAGTAGCATCATTAAATGCGTCAGGAAGTCTATTGGCCATAGCCTGTAAATGGATTATGCGCTGTACCTCGTTTTCACATTCAAGAGTCCTTGGGTCTAATTGAGATAAATTTTTCTCATTCCAGGAGAAAACCTTAACTGGTTTTTGTTTTGTAGTCATGGAAGTTGTAGGTATCCCAATTGATGGAAACCTAGTCTCATCGAAATGACAATCTGCAAACCTGGCAGTAAAAAGATCACCAGTAGTTGGTTCCAAGAACCTAATGATAGATGGTGAATTAAACCCAACATAAATGCCCAAACGGCGTTGGGGACCCATTTTCGTCCTTTTTGGCGGTGCTACAGGCACTGTACTCTTTGCACAACCAAAGGTGCGTAGATGTGAAATATCTGGTTCATAACCAAGAACCATTTGAAGGGGAGATTGTAAAATACTAGCAGTGGGGCGTAATCTTATTAGAGCTGCCGCATGCAAAACTGCATGACCCCATGCTGTATCGTTGAGATTCGTTCTCAATAATAGAGTGCGGGCAATGATTTGGATACGTTTAATCAAAGATTCTGCCAATCCATTTTGAGTATGAACATATGCAACCGGATGCTCAACCTCGATTCCGAGTGAAGCACAATATGTATCAAAACTCTTTGATGTAAATTCACCAGCATTATCCATCCTTATGCTCTTAATTGGATAATCGGGAATTGTGCCCGGAGTTTTATAATCTGCGCAAGTAAACGTGCAAATGCGACATTGCGCGTAGATAATAGGCAAACATGGGACCATCTACAGGATGCGTCCACTAATACCATAAAATATCTAAATGGTCCACTTAGTGGTTGTATTGGTCCACAAATATCACCCTGAATTCTTTGCAAGAATAAAGGAGATTCAAAATTAACCTTTGTTATAGAAGGTTTGATAATGAGCTTTCCTTGTGAGCAAGCCTCACAATTATAATCTTTGGACAACAATACCTTTATATCCTTTAAAGGGTGCCCTTTTGTATTTTGAGTTATCCTACGCATCATTGAAGCGCCAGGATGACCAAGGCGATCATACCACAGTCCAAACTGATCAGGGCTTACCAATCTCCAGGATGTGGTAGCGTAGGTTTCAACAGCTTTAATCATGACACAATACAAACCCATAGAAGAAGCTTCTAGCTTCTCATGGATGGTCTTCAGGCCCATCTTATAAGAGGAAATGCCAATATATTCCTTATCTTGCTCATAAATAGTCTCAATATGGTATCCATTACGGCGTACATCTTTGAAACTAAGCAGATTCCTTTTGGATCTAATGCTTAGAAACGCATTCTCAATATGCAAGATGGTGCCATTTGGTAAAATAATTGTGGCATTCCCAAAACCATCAATAATCGGAACATGACCTGATATTGTATGGATTTGTGCCTTACGCAATGTCATACTCGAGAAAAAGTGTCTACTACAAAATATAGTATGTGTTGTTGCACTATCAAGCAAACAAACATCTTCCTTTTTCTCGGTATTTTCCATTTGCATTTATATTGACAACTTTAGGTGTCAAGTATCATAAAAGTTGCATATTAGTTATATAGTCGAATAAAATTTCAAAGATAAATATTATATAAGGTTCATAAGTATTTCATAAAGAACAATAAAAAAAAATAATACATTTAAAGCGAAACAACATAAATTTCAAAGTTCAAATTATTATCCACCAATCTGATTCATCAAAGTAATCAGAGGTCCTCAAAGAAATCAGAGACATCCAATGATGCATTTGCTACTTCAGGAGCAAGAGGAGTCCCACCAACGGAGATATTGTTGGCCTCAACATTGGTTATGGCAGTAGGATTGATTTCAATGGCATGAGATTCACCACGCTTGCCCGTATTCTTTAAAGATGCCTGGTATAGGTCAACAAAATGTTTTGGCGTACGACAGTACGTGACCGGTGCCCGGTCATGCCACAGCGATGACAAATACTTTCATTAATCACCTTTTTGGCTTCTTTTCTTTGCCATGATTCAGGCCAAAGTTTGATTTCCTAAGGCGGTTAAATTTCTTGCCATCCCTTCTAGGATTATGTTCTTGCCTGCGCTTATAGCCCTTAAAATGGCCAGTATTTTTCTCAAAGTTAGCATGTGCTTCAGGCAATGCTTTTGAGCCAGCAGGTCTAAGATCATGATTTTTGAGCAGCAATTCATTAGTTTGCTCGGCAGTAAGAAGCACAGAAATTAATTCAGAATATGTGGAAAATTGAAGTTGCCGGTATTGCTGTTGCAATACAATATTCGAAGCATGAAAGGTGGAAAATTTTTTCTCAAGCAATTCTGCATCAGTGAGTTTGATACCGCATAACTCTAGCCGAGAAACGATATCAAATAAAGCAGAATTATAGTCAGACACCGATTTAAAATCTTGCAGTATGAGATTTTGCCAATCATATTGTGCTTGAGGGAGGATAACAGTTTTTGTATGATCATACCTATCCTTCAATCTCCTCCACAAGATATGCGGGTCTCGAACGGATAAATATTGAGTCTGCAGGCTCTCATGCAAATGACGGCGAATAAAAATCAGCGCATTTGCTTTATCCTTTTCATTTGAGGTTCCATCCTCTGTAATTGTATTAGTGAGACCTTGCCCTTGGAGGTGCATTTCCATGTCAAGGCACCAGGATAGATAATTCTTTCCACTCACTTCGAGGATGTGGAATTTGGGCTTTTCAATATTTGCCATAATCCTTGCAAAAATAAATCCTTAAATTAATTAAAAGGATTTCCAAATATCCACCGCTACTTCAGGAGCAGAAGGATATTTTTAGATTTAAAATTTGGCTTCAGGCCAAGAAAAATAAAAATGAAGAATTGATAGAAGAAGATGAAGTATAAGTTGATCAATAAAAAGAATACCCACCTTGCAAAAATTACTTACTCAATCGGTAGATCTTCGTGCTTGCAAAAGTTACTTATTCAATCGGTAGATCTTCGTGCTGATAACGTGTTGTAAAATATCGTGTGGCGAATATATAATAGAGAAGAGATTAAAGAAGAGAAAGCGAGTGAACACTAGAGATAGTAGCAAGATGAGAGAGCTTTATTTCTAGTATCTCACTGTCGTGTTTCTGTGTGATTGTATATTGTACATCAAAACTAAACTCCTATTTATAGGAGAACAAGAATGTACTTATCATTAATATCAATGTATCGAATGATACATGTACAGGATAAGGGAGACGAACGTTCATTGTATAGGGAGATGTACTTAGAACATTTGATACAAATGTACCATAATAAGTACATTGGATAAGATGAATATAATGAATATTCATTCATGTATTCTATCCATTCATGTATTTCATAACATATATGGCATTTTTATTTTTATTTTGATGCATACATAAATCTAATCTAATCATTTTCCAATCTCATAATTAATGAATCTGATTGTAAGCGACAACATCTGTTTTAGGTGATTCGTGGTACAAAAGAAATCTTTTGTTAACATTTGCAAGGAAAACTATAAACGATTAATTACCTTTTCTTGACTACATCCACGTTATCCCAAGATTAATTTAATCTTAGGCTTTATTTGCTTCTCAAAAAATGAATATTTGAAAAATACTGTTATAAAAATAATCTCTTGACATCGCTTATAATTAATCAATGAAAACTTCAAATTTAAATATTTTCGGTGATAATGAAAATATTTTTCGTTTATTCATATTTATAACTGGTACAAATGAATATTTAAAAAAAATATTTTATCATCATTCATTTTTGCAAAACGGACGCATTCCTAGTATTTACATCCTTAGTTTTTACGGCACGGACTTGTGTGAAGAGGCAAGAAAGAGTCAAATCATTATCACGACGGTCAAAACTTTTGCTGACCCGATAGCTTTCCTGGTCTTCTTTTTTAAGAGAAAAAGCGGCACAATTGATCTGTTAACTTCATGACATTCTAGGACAAATTTAAATTCCATTCTGTAGGGAAAAATGGCATCCGTCACTTTTAGGAAAAATCTACCTCAAATGACACAGATTGTTGTACGGAGAGGTAGTAAATGTGAGAATATTGATGATCACCAATGGGATTGGGAATAGTTTTCTAAATGCAAGCATGGGTGGGGTGGAGTGCGTCACGTTTTTGGGGGACCTATTGCTATTATATCAATTTAGTTCTAAATTTTTTTTATGTTAATTTAGTGCTAAATCTTTTGCATTCGTGTCAATGTAGTTCATCTGACTAATTTTGACCAAGTGCAGATGTGGGTGTCGACTACCTAGCTAACGCTAATGTGGTATTTTTTTAAAATTATTATTTATTTATTTTTTCTTCATTTTTTTTTTCCCATCGGGCAAGGCCTGGATGTCGCGGCCAAAGTTGGCTGGCGAGGCTAGAGTGGCTATGCCTGCACTTTGCAATCTAGGTGTGAGGCTTGGGGGTTGCCTTTAAGGTGGCCTTGCTATGGCCTTGTCGGCCATGAGTGAAGATGGCCTTGCCTGTGGTTGCCTTTGCCCACGTTGCCAAGGCCTTGCTGGCTGTGGGTGAAGGTGGCCATGGTCTTGCTAGTATGGGTGAGGCCATGGCAATGCTAGCCTTACCAAATAATTAGTCAGTGTTGATGTGGGCATTGGCTGTTCAGCCAATGCCGACGTAGGTGGTGGCTACCTAACCAACGGTGAAGTGATATTTTTTTTTCTATTTTTATTTTTCTTCCTTCTTTATTTTTTCCCCACGGTGGCCGGCACCATTGGGCAAGGCCTAGAGGCCACGGGAAAAGTTGGCTTCCCTTGAGGTTGGTTGGGCACGAGGCTTGGGGGCCGCTATAAGGCAACCTTGCCATGGCCTTGTCGGGCATGAGCGAACATGGCCTTGCTTGTGGCTAGCGAGGCCATGGTTGCCTTTGCTCACGTTGCCAAGGCCTTGCTAGTCATGGGTAAAGCCAGCCATGGTCTTGTGAGCCATGGTGAGGCCGACTTCACCCATGGCCAGTGAGGCCATGGCAAGGATGGCCTTGCCCAATGGTCGGTGACTATGGGGGAAAAAACAAAAAAGAAAAGAAGGAAGAAAAAGAAAAAAGAAAAAATAAAAAAAATACATTAAAAGAATTGCCCTGTTAGCATTAGCTAGCTCTAGGCAACATCCACGTGAGCATCGGCTGGCCAAAATTAGCTGGATGGACTAAATGGATACAAATGCAAAAAGTTTCGGATTGAATTAGCATAAAAGAGGTTTATGGCTGAATTGGGGCAATTGTAATAAGTTTATGACTTTTTGATAATTTTCTCTCTAAATATTTGATGCACGGTGTGATTGTTTGTTTTCTTAATTTGGGAAAAAAACTTAGAGTGTGTTTGTTTTACGGAAAACTGAATGATACAAGAAAATGCTTTCCTGAAAAGCATTTTATAGGAATATGGTTTATTTTCCTTTATTTGGTGATATGTTATCAAGAACAATTTCTGATGTTGGGATCTCCTTGGAAAATGATTTCAATCTAATGACTTTATTTTAGGAAAAAATTGAATTTTTAATTGTTTTTTAATTTTCTTTTTTTGTTTTCCTTTTCGTATTCTTGACTTCCTCCATTGCGATTGGCTAGTGACGACCACAAGTGAACTAAAGCTTGTTGGCCTTGGCGAAGCTCGAGCTCACCTAGGTTTGGTGAAACTTGAGCTTAGCAATCTCGGTTAGCATGAGCTCGCTAGCCTTCGCAGAGCCCAAACTCCCGCCCTTAATGGAGCCGGTGCTCATTTGAATTTGGCAAGTCCCAAGCTCGGTGGCCTCGACCAGCTTGTGCTCGCTTGGATTGGCCGAGCCTCTAGCTTGTTGGCCTATGTCATGGCTGGTTGTCGAGTTGCCAGCTATTGCCGTGGCATGTGGTCAGCGGAGGATGATGGAGAAAGGAAAGAAAGAAGAAAAAGAAAAGAAAAGAAAAGAAAAAAGAAAATATTAATAAAAAGTTGAACTTTTTAAAATAAAAATAATTAGAAATTGGTTTTTTTTTCTTAAAAATTATTTTTATAAGAATAAAAGTTCCATTAACTAAGGACCCTAAAATTAGGAAAATATTTGGGAAAATGTTTTCCGATTTTTTCAAAAGGGAAATTATTTTTTTGAACTTAAATTTTGGTGGAAAAACATTTTTTGTTTACTTATTTTTCTAAACGAACTAAATGCCGGAAAATAAGGATTGCAAAACAAACGGACCTTTAATGTGTGTTAGCTTTGATGAGTCATGTAAAGATCACGTAGTTAAGTGCCTAAATTTTTTTGTGATTCCTCATTAAATTAGAGCTGAATTTATTTCTCTCTTTTTTTATTTTGGTTAAGATCACGGGTTAAGGAATTTATTTATCGATTAGTAAGTTTTGTTGACATGAGAAATTCTTAATACGTTGAATACGAATTTGCATTTGCGGTCATGAATTTCCTTAACGATCACACTTCACAGGTGTAATCTAACAGATAGGATCGCATTTTTTACCGAATAATTTGGTCATTCTCCATTGAAAAAGAGAATCAGGTGTCTCGAGAGAATGTCGTAACTTTTAATATTTTTCTCTGAGTTGTCAAAGATAAAAAAAAGTGGAATATCTTTAGACAAATAGGCCCACAAACATCTATATTCACACAAATTTTGACCTGGATTTGCATTGTGCTTCACTTGTACCTTCGGTGACATATGAAGGCCATGAATACCTCCATCACTACCTTTGTTGTCCAAGATGTCGGTTTTAAACAGTTGTGGAAATGTAGTTTATACGAGGAAAATCCTTATCTTTGAGCTAACTTTTGAAGTGAGAGAGGTCCTAAGACTATCCAACACTGGTATATGAGCCCGATTACCAACAAGTTCGGGCCGCTGCTATCCCATTCACAAATCTGCGTCCACCCATATTAGTCAAAAGTTCACGCCTGCTGCTCGCAATCCAGCTTGCATGTGTCTCTTCTCGTAATCTCTCGTTTTCTATTGGGTGTTAGCTCCACCGACTGTTGAACTCGAAAAAGAAGTCGAAATGGGAAGTGATCGTTCGGCAACCGACGATAATCATGCCTCCTTTTCTTTCCATTTTAGATCAAGAAGCTGCAAAGTTCTATCCAAAGGAGAATTCTTTAACAGAAGAGCTAGAGAGGATCAAGGATAATTTACAGGCGGTACGGGTAAAAAGAGAGATACCTGAGCGAAAACGTGCGATTGTCAAAGTTGAATATGTTCTTGAAGTAGGGAACTCGTATATGATATTGAAGCACATACATTTCAATTGTATACGTTGAATGGGTAATACTAATACACAATCAACGTATACAAGAAAAGAAGTCTAAACTGTGCTGCCTGGAGGTGGACTGCCATCTCGCCATGCACTTGCTGTGCGGGCTCTCCTTGTGCCTGTTCAAGCCCCGGTACTGCCACCGGCACTGGTTTGAGCTCAGGAATTCAATGAAGCAGGAGGACGATGATGACAGTGAAGATGAATTATTCAATTACTGTGATGTTTGATTTTCTATTGTGACGATTGCGAGTACATTGCTCATGTGATGCTTATTATCACAGATATGTATATGCTACGTTCAGAATACTAATCGGATTACTCTGTTGCGTTCGCTCTAGCTTTTGAGAATTCTATGCTTTCAAATTATCATCATTTTCCATGTCTCTAAGGAAGCTGTCTCATTGTTCTATTTTTTTTCTCTGATTTGTGGCATTATCCAATTGCCTGCTGTGGGCATCAGAGCAAGTTCAATGTTGAGCACGAAGTTGCATTGGTCACACAAGAAGGTGAAGCCATAATAGTTCTTGTGACAGGCACTACACCATTTTTCAGTCAGATATTTCCTGAAGACTCGCTGTTCCAGAAATATTCTGATGAGTTCCCTGGTAGACAAGGCTAAGAGGATTTAGTAGGTGAGAGTAATGCTTTATTTCCTTGGGCAATTCGGCACATGCTTTTGGATGAAGAGCTTGCATAGGCTGCAACTGTAAATCGGGCCTGAGCAAACAGTCTCACATGCCGAGCACATAATTCTTTGATCATCCTTCAATTCACAGAGTATCAGACGGTGCCCGTGAGTCCGTGACTGAGATGTTCAATCCAATCTCGGCCTTCTGGTTTTTGCCTTTCAGGCTTTAGCGAGCACATCTAAGTTGAAATCACATTGCTTGCAGCAGAAGGCAAAGCCTGAGCGGGTGCTGCAACAGGCATTGCACCGAAGTCCTTTTTCACCGCAAGGATTAGTGAGCAGCGCGAGAGGGTATAGGTTCTCGCGGCAGCTTTGCACATGATTCATGGACGTAGAATTGGGATCAGGATATCAGAAGTGTTGGATTTCTTGCGGCAGCTGTGCACATGATTTGTAGACGTGGAACCGACAACGGGCACAACTAAAAACGGGACCGAGTTGATTGTGCAACACGCATTGCAGAAGATACTACTTTCTCTAACTTCACTCTTGCTGGCGAGAGTCAGTGAATGCTCATTGATGAAGTTTATAAATAAACTAATGGAAAATGGCATAAATAGTTCATGAATTTTTGCCAAATATGTATTGCGGTCCCTAATCTTTTAATTTATTTGATGTAGTCCCTGAACTTTACTTCAATGTATAATGTTGTCCTTGAACTTTTAAATTGTTCAATGTAATCCTTGAACTTTTGATACATATTCAATTCAGTCTCCGTATTATATGAAAGCGTTGAATATTGTCTTTGAACTTGAATTAATAGAAGAACAATATTACACATCTTCATATAGTTTAGGGACTAAATTGAACATATACCAACAATTTAAGGATCACATTGAATAAATTAAAAATTTAATGATGACATTGCACATTGGGCCAAAATTTGAGGACCACATTGAATATATTAAAAGTTTAGGGACCATATTACACATTGAACGAAAATTCAAGGATTATTTATGTTATTAACTCATAAATCAGCGTTCTCTAATTCCTCCACACTGGATGTACTATTGAGATTTTGGCATATCGTAGAGTTGTAGACTATATTTTCGATTCTATAGAAATACCAGGAAATTCAATCCGCAATATGTAAAATAATTTCTCGTAGTGACTCCATTGTGCATGCTCACATCAGTCTTGGGTCTAACAAAATCTCAAACTCCAGGACATATCTCATTGGGATAAGTATATTAGAAGTCCTAAAAAGTGTAATTGAATTCTAAAATTTTCAAGAAGTGTAATTAATTTTTAAAACTTGTCACAAAAATGCAGTCGAGTCTTAAAATTTTCAAAAAAGTGCAATCGAATTCTAAAACTTATTACGAAAGTACAATCGAATTATTAAACTTTTAAAAAGTGATATCAATGAAACGACTTAATTTGACAAATTTAATAAGTTTTAGGACTTGATTACACTTTTTGAAAATCTTAGGACTAAATCGCACATTGTTGACAAGTTTTAGGATTTTCAATGCATTTATCCCTATCTCCTATGATTTGTAATTTTTGTTTTCAGAAAAGGACTAGGAAGCAAATATGAAATGGAAGAACTAGAAGCGGATATGAATTCTATATGTATCTTAGCTTTCTTTATGGACATCAATTTTCTGTGAAAACGGATGGACTGAAGGCCAGCAATGCAATGTTTCTACAAGCCGGCAATTTGCCTTTGAATCCAAGAATTAGGATGCTGGTTCTGGGATTTGCATAAGCCAAGCATATAATGTTCAGCTGATTCCCGAAACACTCCTGTTTGGTTTGGTAATTGTTCAGGGACGTGATTCCCAAAACACTCCCTATCTTACACACATGTGTTGCTGAGTTTTTGCCATCATAAATTCGAGGGTTACAAATTGGTACACTCACGACAAATTTATTTAAAATTTATTTTTTGACTATCGAAAACCACAAACCACTAATTTACCTCCGTTAAATTGGATTAATATAACGAAAAAAACAAACTGATACATGTGTGACAAAGGAAGAATAAAATCCCAAACTGGTACATCTATCAACTATCACGTATATCATATATCATTAAACTCAGCAATTTGATGGTAAAATTTAATGAAAACTAACAAAGATTAAATTTATCACAAAATATCAGTTTAGGATTTTTGGTGGTAAAAAAATGGGTTTGAATAATTTTATCATAGATGTACCAGTTAAAGATTTTTGGTGGTATTAACCCTCGTATTTGAAGATGTTTGTTCTCAAGTAGCGCAATATCAATAACAATTTTGGGGTTCAATGCGTGTTCATCGGAGGGATTCATACTGCATATGGGGATGGTAGATTCAGAAGAAGCCCAGGATCTGCAAGGCCCAAATAAGAAAGTAAGTAGACTAGGAACAGACGTTGTCCACACAACAACCACGATCACGGGCTTTGGTAACAGATCAAGCAATTTCTTCTTTATTTTCCAAAACAGAATGTGTTTAAGAATGCGATCATTTTTGGTTAATATGAGTAAAAAATTTCCCGTGAGCACATACACCATATTAAGCGACTTTAAACAAATAATTGATGGGATAGCATACCCGGTCCATGCAAGAGGTGTTTCAGGGTGAGTCATAGACTTATCAACTGCCTATTTCACGGTCGGAAGCTTTTGAAAGCTATGAATGCTGCAAACTTGTGTAAGTGAGTAGACTTGTTGATGAAAAAGAAAGAAGACACTGGAGCTAGAATCTGAAAAGGGAATCCAGGAATTGACCTCATTCTGGGAAAAATTGGTAATGAAGAGAAGGCCATGCCACTTATTGGACGAAGCGTTCAATCAGATTATGCTTACAAGCCAAGCTCACATCACTATCAATCTTTCAGTTACGATGCATCACATTGTGGATAACCAAAGGCTGATCTTGATAGCTTACAGACACCCGTCGGCTAATAATGGCATCGAGAATGTTTTCTTGGTATAGAACATATTGCCTAAGCCAATTTTTAGCCAGTCTGTCAAGTTATTCAAGTTTTCCACTTTTTATCTTCAAGAAAATGCTTCATCCTTTTGAAAGAGACTAAAGTAGAAAAAGATTCTCTTGAAGCATCTAATTGGTCATTTTTAACCAGTTTGTCAAGTTATTCGAATTCTCCATTTTTTATCTTCAAGAAAATGCTTCATCTTATCAAAAGATATTTAAAATTAAAAAATTCTCTTGAAACATCTAATTTGTCATTTTTTAATGATCTGTCAAGTATTCAACTTTTCCAATTTATATCTTGAAGAAGATGCTTCGTTTTATTAAAAGAGACTAGAGACTGGAAGATTCTCTCAAAGCACCCAATACTTCTTTTAAATGGAGGATGACGAATTATTCTGTAGAAAATGTAGTTACATGCATTAAATAATGCCTATGAAGTGTGATCGTTAAGGAAATTTACAACCACAAATATAATCCACGTTCACTGTATCGAGAATTTCTCATTTCAACAAAAATTATGATTTGAGAAATCAATTCAGCTTTGATCAAACTAGGTAATCACAAATTACTTCGGGAATTTAACTGTGATCTTTGGAGGACTGATCAATGTCAATGCCCATTTAGTCATTCCCCAAATTGCCAAGGTATCTGCATCATTTTCACCGAGGTACCAAAAAGTCAAGTCATCCGGCTCGAATGGTTTCATTGTCTTTCACTTGGGTTAAATTTCTGTGGCCTACTAATGCACTAGATGTTGGATTCTGATGCATATCGTGCATCGCATGTCTAGATGATTACGGTTGAACCCACTTGCACTTGATTTTGGAAAACTAATCCCACTAATGGTGATTCTTTCCCAGTCTACTACCTCTCCATATAACGGTCTTCATCACTTGCCCTAGATTTTTCCTAAAGGTGAACGATGCCATTCTTTTCCCCTTTAAAATGGAATTTTTTTTTTTTTGGACGGAAAAAGACTATAATGCTCATTAAGTAGGGAAAGTAGTACAACCCGCAAGTAGGGCTTCATTACAGATCAGATCTAACATCGGAGGAACAGGTGACGAGGCCCAAGTTGGGGGAAGGGAACCTCGACCGTGGGCTTTCGCAGCCCGGTCGGCTAGGGCATTTGCTGATCTTCTGCAATGAGTCACCTTCAGGTTCGAAAAAGAGGGCAAGATGTCTGCGCATTCGGCGAGAAGAGCACGGCAGTCCCACGGAGGGAGACGCTCGCGATTCATTACTTCAACCAAAATTAGGCGGTCGGTTTCAATGATCGGGTCGAGTGATGCTTCCCTTGTTGTAGTAGGTCTTTTAGAGTATGTAAGAGAGCTTGAATCTCTGTTGCAAGGGCGGAAGATGCTGGAATGCTTTTGGTGAAACCTCCGAGCAAGCTGCCTGTGTGGTCCCGAGTGATACTGGAGATCGCACCCAGGTTTTCTGCAATGGGAAAGGCACCATCTATATTAACCTTCATCATACCCTGTACCGGTGGGATCCAGGTAGTGTTAGAGTTCGGCGATTTCTTTCCTGTCTTCTGTTGCTGCTGCAATTGGTGTTTCTGAACTGTAATTTGCAGGTGAGTGAGAGCTAGAGCTGATTCCACAATCTGGTCCGGGTGCGTGAAGTGGTGGCGGAAGATGACATGGTTTCTGGCCTTCCAGATTTGCCATAAAAGAGCTGCTATGGTCTCAAACTCCGGTACGTTACCTTGCTGTTGTAATATATCTGCAAGCCAAGCGTCAATGCGATGATTTGCAAAAGCTGTGACTGTGATTTGTACATTAGGATGGTTCCAAATCTGTTGTGTCCAAGGGCAATGCAGAAACAAATGTTCTGTTGTTTCGGGGGAGCGGGTAGAACAGAGAATACAAAATGGATCAGTGGTGATTCGGCGACGGAACATATTGTACTTTGTAGGAACTGCATTGTGGCTGATAGACCAAAGAAAGATGCGGATTTTAGGGGCCGTCTTGGTTTGCCAAATTTGCTTCCATAGGTGACTGGGGGTAATATAAGATGAGGACGGGCGAGAATCTACCTGTGTAGCCTCTGATTTCTGTATGACATGATAAGCACTCTTTACTGTATATTGTCCATCAACAGTTGCTGTCCATACAATTCTGTCTTCAGTAGATGCTGGCCATAATCTAATTGCCAGAACTTCTCTCACTATGTGCTCATCAAATGTATGTTTGAGAAGTTGGGTATTCCATTCATTTTGTCTTTGTGTTGATATAGTGCAAGCGTGCTTGGTTCGTCCCTATTAGGAGGTCCACATAATGTTCCCATAGGTAGCCATTTGTCTTGTCTCACATTGATTTCTCGGCCATTGCCGATCGACCAACTCGGCTTAGGAAGAATTGAATCTCGGCCCAAAGAGAAGACTTCGCCAGCCCCAAGAGGGTCGGGATCCCTGTTCTGCATGCCAAAAATCTGTAGATGGAAAATATAAGGCTTTGAATAGTTTGCACCACAAAGATACAGGATTTTGAAAAAGTCTCCATGCCTGCTTTCCCAGAAGGGCTTTATTAAAGGATAATAAGTCTCGAAAACCAACCCCCTGTACTTTTCCTCTCTTTTAGAATATCCCAGCACTTCCAGTGAATTCCAGACTTAGTGCTAGTGTGTTGCCACCAAAACTTAGCCATCTTTTGTTCCATAGACTTGCATATAGAGACAGGAATCTTAAATATTGACATCGCATACTACGGTAGAGCTTGAATCATAGCTTTTAACAGAACCTCCTTCCCTCCTTTAGAAATCAACTGTTCTTTCCACCCAGCCAATTTAGCATTCACCTTTGTGTGAATCCAAGCAAACATATCTCTCTTTGAGGACCCCAAATCTGAGGGAATACCTAGATACTTTCCAGTTTTATCAAGGATAGGCACTCTTAGTACTCCGGCCATATTTAACTTGAGGGACATAGGACAGTTTTTGCTAGCAAACAGGCCTGATTTATTTCTATTTATCTGCTGTCCTGTTGCAATACAGTACTGGTTTAAAATGCTCGCCAAATTTTGACATTCCAGCGTTTTACCATCTAGAAAAAATATCGCATCATCGGCAAAGAATAAATGGGATAAAACAGGACAGCTTACGTTAAATTTCAGTCCTCGCAGATGACCCATATTTATAGCATTCTGAATAAGAGTGGATAACATATTAGCCACAAGTATGAAGAGGTAGGGTGAAAGAGGATCTCCCTGCCTAATTCCCCTGGTTGGTGTAAAGTAAGGTAGATCTTCGCCATTGATTTTGACACTGAGTGAGGTAGTTTTAACACATTGCATCAGCCAAACCACCCATCGATCATGAAACCCAATCTGACGCATATAGTCCTCCAAGAAGTCCCACTCAACCCTATCATAAGCTTTCTGCATATCCAGTTTTAGGAGTGCCTGAAATTTCTTCTTTCTCTGTCGAATTCTAAATTGATGTAAGACCTCTTGAACTATTAGAATGTTGTCCTGTATCTGTCTGCCTGACACAAATGCACTCTGTTATGTGGCAATCAAATCTGGTAGACAGCATTTTAATCGATTTGCTAGGACTTTGGAAATAATTTTGTATAGAAAATTACATAAACCGATGGGGCGAAATTGATCTAACCTCTCTGGATTCGGTACTTTGGGAATCAGACATATAGAAGTTCTGTTTATAGCAGCAGGCAACACTCCAGTAGTGAAAAAATTCTGCACTGTAGTAAAAACATCATCCTGTAGAATGTCCCAATGACTATGGTAAAAGAGGCCATTAAAACCATCAGGTCCTGGAGCTTTTATTGCTCCCAACTGGAAAGTAGCTAGCTGTACTTCCTCTCTTGTGACTTCCGCTATTAAATGATTGTTCATTTCATTTGTCACGATCTTTGGGCATTGCGGTAGAAAGTAGGGCTATAGTCTCTATGACCAGCGGTAGAATAAAGGTTCTGAAAAAAACAGTTGGTCATGTGCTTCACACATTCGGGTCCCGAATCCACTCCTCGTTTACATCTTTAAGCATGCTGATTCTGTTTCTCTTCCGTCTTTGAATCGTAGTAGCGTGAAAAAATTTAGTGTTTCGATCCCCCCCCCCTCAACCAGTTGATGCGAGATCGCATTGCCCAGTAGTGTTCCTCCTGTATCCATATTTTCTGAATCTGTTCCTGCAGCGATTTAACACGATTGTTATTATGACTGCTAGCAGGTTGATTAATGTGATACTGGAGCTGCTGCTTTAAGAGATCTATTTGATGATGAGCAGCAGTAAACTTCATTCTGCTCCAATTTGCCAAAGTTGTAGTTGTCATCTGTAATTTTTTGGAGATGCTAAATGAATGATTTAAGGCTGTTGACCATACATCCGATACCACCCTGTGGCAGTCATCATCTTGAAGCCAAAAAGACTCGAAGGTGAACCTCCTTTGCCTCCTTTTTGATTTGACTTCTGTATTTAAGAGTAGTGGACAATGGTCTGAGCCTATAGCAGGTAAAGCGTAAACTTCAGCTTCCGGATAGGTTAATCGCCATTCCATTGTGCACACAGCTCTATCTATTCGCTCCTTTACAGCTTCCTCACCACTTCTATTGTTCACCCATGTGTAGGTACAGCCCTTGGTTTCAAGATCCATCAAAGCACAGTGGTCTAATAAATCTCTAAAAGATTGCAACCGATATTGCTGAGGTAAGCGTTTTCCAACTTTCTCCCAGTGATTCAAAATTTCATTAAAGTCGCCGATGCACATCCAAGGTAGGGTATGTAGATGGCGAGCCGACGCAAAGTTGTCCATAGATGTTGCCTCGTTGAAATACTTGCTTTGGAGCATGCAGAAAAGTAATACCCATAGTTGTCCTTTTGAGAACATCTGAGCAGATAGTATCAATATGATGCTGGTCATGAGAGTGGATAGAAAGATTAACCTGATCATTCCAAAAAATAACCAAACCTCCAGCCAAACCTAGGGGATTGATCACAAAAAGGTTTTCATAATGAAGATTTCGTAAACGCTTGATGACCGGTTCGGTTTTTGGTTTCCATCAAAAAAATAATATCGGGCCGATCATGGACCACTAGGTCCTTAAGAGCTTGAATTGTCGTGGGGTTGCCCAGCCCCGACAATTCCAACTTATAATTTTCATTGTTACGGCGGTGGCTGTTTTGGGCAAGCCACCACGGCCCTTGTGTCTACCCCTTCACCGCAAAGATTGGGGTATCCATAAGGAGTGAATCATCCAGGTACTTGAACATAGGAGGGAGTCCCATAAGGGTTGTAACGCTTTGATTTTTTATGGGGACTGGCCTTAACCACCATTCTCGGGTTTTTAATCTTCTTGCTGTTCACCACGGAGTTCTGTCAATATCGGTTCGGTAGAAGGAGAAATTTGCGGGGTAGGCAAGGGATTGCAATGAGGGTTCTTTGTGGTATTAAGCTCCACAGATGGAGGTTGAGCCTTTGTGCTTGAAGGTGCTGCGGGGAAGTAATAAAGGTGATTGCAATGGAGTTTCGGTATAATTTCTTCAACTTCATCCCGATCTGGTTGTTTCTCATAGAAAGCTTTCGAATGGACTGTGCTCTTTGACCTCGGCCCTCAACCGGGGCCATAGGATAGCTTGTCTTTCCCTTCCATCTTAGCCTCATCAAAGGGAATATTTTGACATTGTGTTGCATAATGGCCCAATATACCACATGAGTAGCAATAATAAGATAAGCGCTCATATTTAAAATCAATCCATATATTCCGTCCCTCCAATCGAGTAGCTTGCCGATTTCAATGGTTGATAAGATTAATATTCACTCGTACCCGCCCTGTTTTAACACGGTGAGTTCTCTTTTGTTGCTAAGCTCACTTCGAACCCGACCAAGATGTCTAGCAGCCTTGGCAAACATACTCATTTGTGCATCTTTCCAGAGGGAGTCCAAAGATTTGCACCCATTCGCATGTGGTGAAATCATAGCGGTGAAGAGGCGTGTTAGGAAGCCATGGTTTTAGTATCGAAGATGGTGCCCAAACAGCCAATGGCCACTATGTAAGATTCTTTGCCGTTCGGTTTCAGAATTGAATTTAAAGACATACGGACCTTCTTCGGGTTGAGAAATTTGCACATGGTCATTGCGCCGGACTCTTGTTAATGTACTCTGCAGCGCTTGAAAATTAACCGATGGGTCTCGAGAGAACTTTACCCACTAAGGTTGCCTTGCACTCTTGCAGCTTTTCCGGCGGTATTTCATCATCCAGGCACGTCCATGTCTTCTTCCGACCGAGTCGGCCAAGTCGATTACATAAGGCAGCAAGGCGAGCATCTTCCGAAGGGTGAGATGTATTCATAGCTGAAACTGTCTAGAGATGGCGTAGAATTCAACATGCAAAGCTCCGATGAGATGAAACAGAAGAAAACCCCATCACTTGACTACCGGGAAAGCGAGAAGAGGAGGATCATCCTCAAACGGAGAAGAGGATTGAGAATTGTAAGAGAAAAGGAAATCTAGATTAGGAAGAGGGTTTAGTCGAGAAGAAGGAAGATCAAGTCGGGAAAACCCAGAAAAACTACAGAAAAACTCTGCATGTCGAGAGAGAGGACTCTACATGTCGAGAGAGAATTTATCCTTTAAAATGGAATTTGAATTGTCCTAGAATAGAATAAAGTTAATAAATAAATTATGCCTTTTGATAAAGAGAGATTTGATTGGGGAAATTCCTTGTTCTTTTAAAGGCTCCGTTTGGCAACCACTTTGCCAAGTATCTTTGAGCCCCTAAAGATCTTTAGGCTAAAGTGGGGGTGTTTGGCAAAAACATTTGAAGCCCCCTTTGGAGAAGGCCAGCCTTGTGAAGGCTGAAAGCCCAAGGCAGGGGAGGACCTGCCTTGGGCTTTCGGCATTTCCGGCATGCCCGCTCGGGGTACTGTTCATATATATATATATATATATTTTTCTGAAATTATCCTTACGAACATTTTGTTTTTCCGTTTTTGCCATTGTGAGGAGCACTTTGTTCATCTTCTCCGTCAAGGGTGGCGCCGGTCGCAGTTGCTCGGGTCGGTGCTCATCTTCTCCGTTGAGGTGGCCCCGGCGGCGGTTGCTTGGGTCGCGTGACCACCGGCGAGGTCGCGCGACCCAGGCGAGGGTTGCGTAGCCTCGGCGACGGCTGATCGGGGTTGCGCGACACAGGCGCGACCCTCGCCGAGGTCGCGCGACTCGGGCGCGGCCCTTGCCGAGGTCCCCCGACCTCAGGCGAGGGTTGCGTAGCCTCGCGACGGCCAATCGGGGTTCTCGGAGGTCCAGGTGACGTCGCGCGACGTGCGCGACCTTGCCGCCCCAAATCCGGGGTTGCCGAAGGTCGCGACGGCGTCGCGCGACCTCGCCGCCCCAGATCTGGGGTCGCCGAAGGTCGCGACGGCGTCGCGCGACCTCGCCGCCCCAGATCCGGGGTCGCCGGAGGTCGCGATGGCGTCGCAAGACCTCGCCGGTCTAGATCCGGGTCGTCGGAGGTTGCAACGGCGTCGCGCGACGCCGGCGACCTCGCCGGCCTAGATTCGAGGTCGTCGGAGGTCGCCGAGGGTCGCCGCCACCCACCGGATGCCGCCTGCCCTTGCCGGTTTTCATTTTTTTTTTTTTTTGATAATTTTTTTTTTCACAAAAGTCATTTGTCTCCCAAACACCATTTTGCTTAAAGGTATTTCACAAAGGGCTTTTAAATTACAATTTACCAAACACGGTTTGCATTTTAAAAAATAGCTTCAACTCAAAGGTCTTTACATTTTCCTAAAGATTTTTCCCAAAAGTCTTTCTAAACGCACCGAAAATCTCTATGTTTAATGGTTCTTTTATGCACAAAAGGTTTAGAAGTCATCCACCTTGTAAAGGGTCACTATATAGTCTACCTTTCAAATGGGGCATTTCTATGATCCCATGTCCCCTTGGCCGGAATTCTATCTCATCTTTTTCTCTTAGGTCACATTAATGGATTACTAATGATGAGAAAATTATGCGTACGGTTATGCTCGCACAAAACGCGGGCGAAGTAATTAGTGTATAGTAACTTTACAAAGTCTCGAGTTACTTTTACAACTATTACATGTAGCTAGTGACTCTTAAATGTGGTTAGTATTTTCTTCCACGTGGAAAAGTAAATTGCAATATATTAAAATAGTAAGTTTTCCACATTTTTATGACAAAACTTCTACTTCAATCCTTTCATTGTCAAATAATTTTGTTGACTTTAGTAGCTTGTTAAGGTGAAGTGCAAATTTCGGAAATAGTCACTAGCTTTTCTTTTTTATAAGTTTGAATAAATCAACTATTTTAGGGTCAATTTATTTTTTGGAAAATCTACAATTTGTTGGAAAATATTTTCTAGAAAAATGATTTAATTTTTCGATGCTTGGCTGAAATATGAAAAAGACCTGGAAAGTTTGGTAAGGAAAATATAATGGGGAAAATTATTAAAAAATTCATAGTTCTTCAATTATTTTTATTTTTTTTATTTTTTATATTTATCTTCTTTTTGCTTCTTCCTTGGCTGGTTGCCAACGATCGACCACAATTGAGCTCTAGCCTTGCCGGATCGATAAGCTTGAGCTCGAGCCTCGCCGGTTCGACAAGCTTGAGCTCGAGCCTCGCCACATGCTAGCTTGCTACCAAAGAAGAATCAACTTAATCCAGGGGGTGAGTAGCCCTAATCATAGAGAAAAGCTATTCATACTACTAAAGAAGAATCAACTCAATTCAAGGAACGAGTTGCCCTAATCGCGAGGCTCAAGCTCGTCGGCCTCAAGTGAGCTCGACCTTGTTGGCCATCGTTGTAGCCAGTGACTAGCTAAGGAAGAAGCAAAAAGAAAAGGAAAGGAAAAGAATATATAAAAACAAAAAATAATAAAAAATTCAAATTAATTTTTTTTTTTTTTTTGGTAAGAACAAATGTTTCATTAAGAACTTGCGTATGGCTTTTGTGGACTCAGGCTTGAGAGTCGAGACCAAAGCTCGAGTGTCGGGAAATAGAGCATGGCCTTTATGGACCCGAGCTTGGGTGCTGGAGCATTGAGTAAGGGCACAAGGATTTAGGGCTAGCCTCAATGGACGTGAGTGTGGGCGCTTGGGGGCCGGGCCTAAGCACTAGGGTCTTGGGCTTGGTTTCGGGCCTTGGCCATTGGAGACCTAGTCTTGAATGTTGGGATTCAAGAACCAGTGTTGGGGTCTTGGGCTTGGTCTTGGGCTCTAGCCGCTAGAGACTTAGTCTTGAATGTCTGGATCCAAGCGTTGTGACCTAGTCATATTTTGGAAAACTTTTTCAGATTCTTTCAAAGAGGAAATTATGTTTCTAAATTTAAGATTTGGTAGGAAAATTATTTTCCGTTGATTCATTTTTTTAAGCAAACCAAATGTCGACCAAATGTCCAAAAATGAGAAAAATGTTTTTCCGCGAAGCAAATGGACTGAGGTTCTAAGTGTTGAGTAATTTCTTAACATAGAAAGTAGTTTTCATTTAATCAATTCCTAGTAAGTTTCTCTTAAAAGTTACTCATTTGTCTTGAAATTTACTTCGGATTCAAGACAGAAGTTTGCTGGCAATTTGTATCTGGGCAATCGGGCGTTTCATCTTCTTTCTTTAGAAATAGCCCAACTATAATTTTCCAGTCACTTAATTTGTCATCCAAGAAAAGTAACGTTCAATGAATGCCTGTGAGTCTGTGAACTGACTAGAACAATTATTACTATTGTTAGTTTTTTTTTTTAAGGAATGGATTATCAGAACTTACTAAATGACAAGAACAATTTCAGTATCAAGATTGTGCTGGATTGGTGAACCAAGAAATATTACTTATCTGGTGCATATCATCAGGTGGTCCTGTTCTGTCTCTGTCTGCTTATATTGTTATGTTATCTTGAACCTCAATTTGTATCCATCAGCAGAGACATGATTGAATTTACCAAGCAAAACGAGTATAACAATTCTTGTCAATCCAATATCATCCTCTATTAGATCATGGTTAAAAATTTACAAGATACTCATACTATCATCAGGAACAAGAGTTCTTCATATGATTACCACTATCATTCTTGAACAAGATTTTGATATGAAAATGGAAACTATAGTACCAATTGCAGAAGCAGAGAGAACACGAAATAAAAAGCAAACACATAGAAACTTTTGCCCATTTTCTATGTTAATTGACTAGGACTCTTGAGGATGAATCTCACCATGCTCACCCACCTCCTTGGTTTTGCGCTTCTCATAGAAAATCTCCCCCATAACTTTTGCAGCCAGTGGCAGACCAGCACTCTTCTTTGTGACTGCTGGTTTCAGCTTCCTGATGTCGTCATCATTCAATTTTTCCCCATCTTTCTCGACCTCATCCTTGAATATACACCAACAGCTCTCAGGGTCTGTGAAGGGCTGCAGGCGGATCACATGGTCTTCCCCATCCATGGTGTTGGCCACTTTCTCTGTCCTGCTTGTGATAACGACTGAACCACCATTACCTTTGGGCAACTCATCCCAGACGTTGTGCCATGGGTTAGTGTCCCGCACGTCATCGAGCACTATCAAATACCTTTTGCCCAGTAGTTGCAGGTGGAGAGCGTAGAGTAGGCCGCGGAGGCCATGGCTGTCAATTGAGCCGATTATGTCCGTTTCAACTCCTAGACGGGTCAGTAACTTCTTGGCGATAGCCTCCCTTGTGTTCTCGGCCTCGTTAGGTTGTGGGGATAATGATACCCAGATTCTTGGAAGGAAGTGTGCCTTCACTTCCTGTTTGTTGTATACCAATTGGGCTAGTGTTGTTTTTCCGATGCCGCTTGTGCCGATGATTGCTATTGCTTGGGAAGAGTCGGATGGTTTTCCTGGTCGGAGAAGCTTTGTCTCCAAATTCACCACTTCACTGTCGAACCCATGGACTCTTGACAGGTCGACCCATGTGGAGCTTCCTCGAGAAGCTTCTAGATTCTGTGGCAGAATACAGAAGGTCTCTTGCGAATTTGCTATGAATTGGTCGATCTGGTGAAGTTGCTGTTTGATCTTGTCCAAGGTTCTACTGATTTGAAATTTTGAGGGACTTAGAATTGTTGGAAGAGAGAGGCGTTTCTTCCTTGCTAGCACTTGGCACTCTTCCAAGACATTATTGAGGCAGTAGAGCTCCTCTTTGATTGATTTCCGTGTAGGGGACTCAGACGCTTTGATTTTGTCGAGCAGAGACTCCAGTTCTGTGAAACGGCGATAGAATCGAACTCTTGGGCCGTTGTGCAACTTCGTTCTGAACTTTTCAGTGAGATATTTCTCAATGGTTTCTTCCATTTTGATTCTCTGAGTGGTGAGTACTTCTTCTCTCCTGAAAACTCAGTGCTATGTTGCTGGAAATGGCAGCCTAAATGCAGGGCATGAATATTTTCCATGCTCCATGACCTTTGGAGGAGTCACCCAATGGACCCCTCAAATTGACGAATAAACCATCCAAAAAAGAAATTGACGAATAAACTCGTGCTCATTGTTTGAGACTTGAGGGTATAATTAAAGCAGCCACTAACATGATGGTGGAACCATTATGTGGACTTGGCGTACGGAGACAGGGTGCCCATAAGCTGCCCCACACGACCAAGGTCTTACAGAAGTCCAACCTATGTGGGTCCGGTTTGAGGACGAGTCTATTAGACGACGCATTCACGAAAGAAATTCTTCATTGCTGATTTTGTTCTCTATATTGCATACCCACCACGGAGTACGGGCTGTGGGCGTGTGTAGAGAGAGAGAGAGAGAGAGAGAGAGAGAGAGAGAGAGCTGAACCATGGGCATGACTGCATACGTCACTGACCATGTCAAGAAGATTTCGGATGCATGGAACCTGAGGGTAGCCATACTCTTTAGTCTCTGGCTCCATGTCTTTCTGATCTTGTTTGCGACCTTCAGGAAACGAGCCTCCAAGGCAGTGGCCGTAATGCTAATCTGGATCACCTACTTGTTGCATATCAGAGTCGCACAGCTCTGGTAACACTCTCACAAGATAAGCTCTTTAAGGAAGGAAATGAATATACTACTTGCTGAAAAATATTTTCACTCTTATTTATTTAGAAACGATTATAAGACTCGTTTATATATAGGCTTAAAACGCGACTCTTGACATTCCTTAAATATATGAAAAGATATGTCTAAATAAATAATAATAAAGACAACCTGTCTACACTAAATAGTAATAAGGACACTTTAATATGTGTGTTAAAACAGTTTCCATTGGAAACTGAACAGCCTTTCGACCAAAACACGAAGAGTCATGAGAGATAGGCGGTGATATATTCAATACTCCCCCTCACTGACTACTCTCTCTAAGGATAGTCCTCGCGACCATACCAAGCTGAGCTCGAAACTCTTCAAACTTTGCAAGTCTAAGACCTTTGGTAAAGATATCAGCAACTTGATCATCTGTCTTGATGTACTTCATCTTGATCTCGCCCTCCAACACTTTCCCTCGCAGAAAGTGATAGTGGACTTCCACATGCTTAGTCCTAGCATGGAAAACTGGATTCTCTGCCAAGCTTATAGTGGATAGATTATCACAATACAATATTGTTGAATAATCTATTGACTGATGAAGATCATCTAATAACTGTACTAGTCATGTGCTCTCCTGAGCTGCCATTGCTGCTGCTCTGTATTCAGCTTCTGTTGTAGACAAAGACATAGTTGGCTGTCTTTTACTGCACCAGGATACTACTGTTGATCCGAGATTAAACGAGTATCCAGTAGTTGATCGTCGTGTGTGTTGATCTCCAGCATAGTCAGCATTACAATGACTGACCAACTCACTCGATGATCCCTTTTTATATAAAAGCCCAAGATCAAAAGTCTTCTTTACATACCTTAGGATACACTTGGCTGCATCCAAGTGAGGCTTCCTTGGCTTCTCCATGAATCGACTCACTACTCCCACTGCAAAAGAGATGTCAGGCTGAGTTACGATAAGGTAAATTAGACTACCTACCAGTTGCCTATACATAGTCGAATCTTCTAGCTCCCGACCTTCTTCAGCACATAACTTTGCGTTCCCATCCAATGGAGTAGATATAGGTTTTCAATCAAGTATTCCGAATTTTTTCAAGAGATCTCGTGCATACTTTTTTTGACATAGGAATAATCCTTCCTTTATCCTATCAATCTCGAGCCCTAGAAAGTGTTTTAGTTCTCCAAGCTCCTTCATCTGGAACCGCACAGAGAGGTTGGCTTTAATTCGACATATCTCATCTTCATCATCTCCAGTAATGATGAGATCATCCACATAAACTAGCACAGTTGCAACCTTTCCATCTTCTGCTTTCACGAACATGCTCGAGTCTGCTGGAGCTACATTATAATTGTTTTTCAACAAGAATTCTGCAATTTTTCCATACCACGCTCTTGGGGCTTGCTTCAAGCCATACAATGCTTTCTTTAGCTTGCAGATGTATTCTGGATGAATTTTGCTCTTGAAGCCATCCGGTTGCTCCATGTATATCTCTTGCTCGAGTTCTCCATGCAGGAAAGCATTCTTCACATCCATCTGCCACACATTCCACGACTTGCTTGCTACAAGTGCTAATAGAACTCGAACAGTGGTAACCTTTGCCACCGGGCTAAAGGTCTCTTCATAATTAACTCCATATTTTTGCGAAAATCCTCGAGCCACTAGACGTGCTTTATACCTGTCAATTGACCCGTCTGGTCGAGTTTTAAGTTTATAAACCCATTTGCAAGAAATAGGACGTAGCTCTTCAGGTTTTGGTACTAAGTCCCATGTCTCATTCTTCTTTAGTGCGAGGATTTCTTCTTCCATGGCCTTCCTCCATTTTGTACTCTTTGAGGCTTCTTCATATGTTGAAGGCTTGATCATGCCAACATCTTCAGTCAATGCTGCATTGGCATACTTGGGGTTCAGCTTCCTTTGCCTCATCGATCTCCGAAGTTGAGGCTCCTCCTTTTCAAGTTCTTCAACCTAACTTGGTCAAAGTTCGTCTGTCGATCTTGGATGCTCACTAGATGAACTTGTCGATCCTGGTGATTGTGCTTCGACATCTTTTTCAACAGGCCGATTCTCATCGAATTATTTTAGCCTTTCTTCGAACTCTTCATCGACATGCTGTGAATTTGGTAATTCGACTGCTTGAGGTGACCACCAAGACGACATTTCATCGAACACCACATTCCTTGAAGTATAGCACCTCCCTATTGTAGGGTCGCAGCACTTCCACCCCTTTCATTGATCATCATATCCCACGAATATGTAGCGGTTTGCCTTCTTGTCGAATTTGCTGCGAAGATGATCAGGCACAAATGCATAACATACACATCCGAAAACTCTAAAGTGACTTACCACAGGCTTGTGATTCCATAGCTTCTCGTATGGTGACATATAACCAAGCCTTGCTTGTGGCAGCCTGTTAATCACGTGAGCCGCCGTCTTCATACATTCAACCCAAAACCTCGGTGGAACATTCTTCGCATGCAACATGCTCCTGCACGTCTCAGCTAGATGTCGATTCTTTTGGCAACACCGTTCTGCTGCGGCGTATACAAACAACTATACTGTTGATGTATCTTGTACTCTTGCAAATACTTTGTAAACTCATAAGAAGTGTACTCTCCCCCGTTATCGGCACGTAGGCAATGAATTTTTCTACCTACTTCACTTTCAACCTTCTCCTTTAACACCTTAAATTTAATAAATGCCTCAGATTTTTCCTTCATGAAATCAACCCAGACATACCTGTAGAAGTTGTCGATGAAAGTGATCATATACTTCAATTCGCTAACTGATTGCTGCTTCACCGGACCAAACACATCCGAGTGAATGAGCTCGAGAGGCATCCGAGCTTTGAATGATGATTCCTCATATGGGAGTTGATGTGCCTTCCCGTACTAGCACCCGGCGCAAACTACATTTTCTTGCACTTCCAACTGGGGAAGACCCCTCAGCATGTTCTTTTGCATCATCACCTTCAACTTGTGATAACTTACATGCCCAAGCCGCGCATGCCATAAATCAGGTGTATCATTCCTTCGGGTTTTGTTTATGTATGCCGTTTGAGCAGACATCACGTAAACGGACTCCAGCCGACGTCCTTCCATGATCAGTCGACTAGTGGGCTTTAAACTTCGGTACACCTTAACATCTCGTGGACCGAACACCACATAATTACTTGAGTCTGTGAGCTGGGACATAGACAATAAATTCTTCTTCATTCCTAGCACGTGATACACACTTTTCAATTCAACTTGTTGTGAATTGAACCGAGGAGTTATCATCGTTTCGCCGATATGAGTAATCGGCAACCTCGAGCCGTCTGCAGTAATAACAACACGTCCTCCGGTATAATTACGCATGTTCGACAGTTTGCCTTAATCTCCAATCATATGACTTGAACACCCTGAATCAACAATCCAGTCATAATCATAATTAATCGACTTTTCACTTACAGAGATTAATGCCATCGCATCGTTTAACTCGACTGCGGAAGAGGCAGCGAACTCGTCTGACACCACTATTGCAACAGATGTTTGGAAATCCCATTCCTTATCTTCATCGAAATCATTTCTCTTCGATGATGCTGCGACATTTCCTTCAACTTTCTTCATTCAACAATCTCTGGCAAAGTGGCCCTCCTTGCCGTAGATGTAACATCGTCCACTACGTCTTTGGCCATCATGTCGCCCGGCTCCCCCCTGGTCGAAGGTTCGACTCTCTTGGACGCTTTTGCCATCCTTCACGAGCTGGTTGCTTTTGCCATTCGACATGGCTTTTCCTGGACTTGCCATCTTTATTTGGCACCGGTTCGCTTCTCGGCCCTTGAACCCTCTTTTATCACTGAAGAGGGCACTTTCTTCTTCCTTAATCGAAACCTTAGACATTTGACTATCTAAAGTCTTTTGGTTAGCCAGAATATTTTCCAAATCGGTCAACGTCGGTTGAGTTGCCCATCCACGAGTAGCCGTAATAATATCGTTATATTCCGGCTTTAACCCGTGAATAATAATTTTTCTCATTCTTGTTTTTGAGATGACATTAGCGGGATCCAGCTTTGAAATTTCGTCACAAATAGATTTAACTTTGGAGAAATACTGCGACATCCTGAAATTCGACCCCGTTTCGATAAAATGAAATGTGCATATCGTCGGCGCGCCTATGGTCCTTTTTCTCTGAGCTGATCACTCACAAGTTAACTAACCTATTGGGTGAAGCCGTTAAGGGATATATCCGCGGTAAAATCCCTAAAAGCTACCTAATTAGTTGGATTGGGCTAAAATCGTGTCCGGTCGATTTTAACCATGAAATTTAATTCGGTTTTGGGAATCAAATATTCAAGCGTGTCACAATTCATTTTTAGGACCTCGTCTCATCGTCCGTCAAATTATTGACGAGTCCGAAATTCGGAAAAAAAAAATTATCAGAGGAAAAATTGAAGACCGGAAGAAAATAGAAAGGGAAAGAGAAAAAAAAAAAAATAAGAATAATGATATTATTTTTGTTATTTCTTTCTCTCTCTCTCTTTTCTCTCTTCCCTCTCCCTTCGTGCGAATCCCCCTCCCCCCACCGAATGCTTGGCTGTCTTCCTCTTTCTTTTTTTTTCTTTGACTTTTCAAACCCTTTTTCTCTCTCTCTCTCTTATCTCTTCTTCTCTCTCCTCTCTCTTCTCTCCCATTCTCTCCCCCGTGACCGAAAGCCCCCCTTCTTCTTGTTTCTTGCTCGTGAAAACCAGAAACGGAGGAAGAAGAACAGCAGCTCGCCGAAGCTAGCCACCGTCACCGCCTGCACCCGCGCGTCCACTGCTCGCCGCGCTCGCGCGTCCGTCGCCCCTTCGCGCCTCGCCGTCCCTGCCGTGCGCCGTCCAGGCCGTTCGGCCTCTGCCCAGCCCTGTTCCGCCTCTGTCCGGCCACCTTCGGCCACCGTTCAACGCCGCCAGACCTCCACCGGCCTTCCCCCGCACCTTGCCACCCTTGCCGTGGTTGTAGGTTGCTGTTTTGTGTGTTTTTTCAGCCCGGACAGCCACCCCGCCGTGTGGGTTTCCAGCAACTTCGGGCCCGCTTTTGGGCCATTTCCGGGCCCCGAACCTGAGACCTGCTTTGGAGTTTATCGTTCCTCGCATCGTCCCAGTCAGATTGATCCGATTTGCGCGCGATTCCGGTGAGTAATCTCACTAATCCTTGCTTAGTGGACTAATTACACTTAAGGGTTGTTTAGTTTTAATTAATTAGGTTTAGGTGGTTAGATTAGTATGGATTAGTGTTTATTAGTCAATTGTGATGCGAATTAGATAAATTGAATGTGTATTTAGCAAGTAGACATGGTCTACTATTTATTGAGGGTAGCTCGGGAATTTTCCGACCCTTTATCGGGCTTCAATTGGACAATTCGGGCTTAAGTGGAATTTTTGGTATTTAAATATTATTTTTCGGAATTAAATTAATTATTTATTTATTTTCCGAAAATTCAATTGAGATGGCTAGTGACCGGAATATTATGTTGATGACCGTGGTGAAGTCGTTTATTTAATCGGGAACTTTATTTGAGCTAAATTGAATTTTTAATATTAATTATTTAATTTTTGAAATTAATTAATTATTTATTTATTTTTCGGAAATTAAGGTTGAGATGGCCAGTGCCCAAAATTTTATGCTGATGACCGTGGTGTAGCCTGTTTATTTAAATGGGCTTTATTTTGATCTAAATTGAATTTTTAATATTAATTATTTAATTTTCGAAATTAATTAATTAATTATTTATTTTTCGGAAATTAAGGTTGAGATGGCCGACGACCGAAATCTCGTGCTAATTGTCGTGGCGCAGTCCGTTTATTTATTTGAGCTTTGAATTGTGCCAAATTGAATTAAATGTGGAATTTTAGGATATATTCCTAAATGGTTGTTGTTAATTATTTTATTGAGAAATCGTTAGGTATTGATTGTCGATATCGAAAGTGGTCGAGTGGGACCGTAAAGCCATTAAATATCAAAAGTGGTCGAGTGGAACCGTAAAGCCGTTGGATTTTGAAAGTGGTCGAGTGGGACCGTAAAGCCATTGAATATCGAAAGTGGTCGAGTGGGACCGTAAAGCCATTAAATATTGAAAGTTGTCGAGTGGAACTGTGTCTTCCACCTATGCTTAAGATGTGATCTGAGGATCGTGATTCGTAATCGGGGATTGAGATGGAATAATCGAATCGACCTAGAAATGGTCCGATTGACATGTAATCGACTAAGTCGATTAAACTGTGATTTAACTGATTGTTCATTGAGATATATGAAGTATCTGTATATAACCTTGAATTGCAGGTTGAGACTGATGCCAAGGTAAGTCTTTTGACTCGTGTTGTGCTTAGGCAATCATGTGGTGTATTGGTTCCCTAATTGAGTCTTAGTGGGGTAGAACTTGCTGAGACATAGTCTCATCCCGGTTGTGGGACAACATTTTAGGCCGTAGGTGAGCCTGAGGAGGAGGAATCGGAGAAGGAGAACATTGAAGTGAAACCTGAGGAGGAGAAAGATTTTTGAAGAAGAATAAGATGATTAAGAAAGAGGGATCTTGAGTACAACCCGGATGTGGATTGAGATCCCATCCATTTTGTGAACCTTGTCTTAGTGTAGATAGGTGTGAGACAAGTATGCTGTGAATAATATTGTAAATATTTTATGAGTCGTGCTGTTAATAAAAGTGTGGTTGTGAATTTCAATATGAAAAATATGGCCAGCTTTTCTATCCCATTGTTTTATTGTCTAGGGATTTATAACTGCTTCCGCATGCGTAATAATCAGAAAGGGTTGGCGATACTTAGTCTTGGAATATCGCATTTTAAAATCCACCAGGTAGAAGGATGTGTGCGTGCCCGAGGATCGGGGCGTGACAAATACTGACTCACCGTCATATTTTGTTGTGACATCGACAGCAGCTCGTTCTCTAGCCTTTGTAGCTTGGCATCATTCGACCTTGTGAATAACGCTGCCAAGTTATCCCACGCCTCCCCGGGAGTCTGCGCGCTCCTAATGTGTGGCAATAAATCATCTTCAATAGTTATAGCAAGAGTGTAAAGAGCCTTACCCGCTTTTATCTTCCATCTCCTCTATCCATCATTGTCTCTGGGTGTCGTGGTGTTGCTGCTGCCAACAATATCCCACAAATCCTGACCCATCAAATAAAACTGCATTCGGACACTCCAATTATTGTAAGTGGAGTTATTGAGCTTCTCAATGCCATTCGTCGAATTTGAAATATTTGCCATCTTACTTGAAATAATGCCCAGCACTACTCCAAGAAACCTTGATCCTCGATTAATCGATCACAGTCCCCGATTGTACACTGGCAGAATTTCGACGTATTCCAGTCGTTGACCACTTGCGCACGAACAATGGTCCTTGACCACCGTCTTCACGAACTATGCTCCGGAAGACTTGACTCACGGTCCCTAACGACCGTGCTCTTGGTCCTAGATAACCCTACTCTGATACCAATTGTTGAATATCAGAGTCACATAGCTCTGGTAACACTCTCACAAGAGAAACTCTTTAAGGAAGGAGATGAATATACTATTTGCTGAAAAATATTTTCACTCTTTTTTATTATTATTCAGAAACGATTACAAGATTCGTTTATTTATTTAAAACGCGACTCTTGACATTCCTTAGATATATGAAAAGATATGTCTAAATAAATAGTAATAAAGACAACCTGTCTAAATAAATAGTAATAAGGACACTAAATAGTAATAATGACACTTTAATATGTGTGCTGAAACGGTTTCCATTGGAAACTGAATAGCCTTTTGATCAAAACACGAAGAGTCACGAGAAATAGGCGGTGATATATTCAATACTACTTGCTTGCCGATTGGGTTGCTAGTTTTGCAGTTGTTCTTATCTCCAAAAGTCAAAGCAACCACCCCGACCATAACGACGACCTTCTCGCTTTCTGGGCACCATTTCTTCTGCTCCACCTTGGTGGTCCAGGAACCATAACCTCCTTCTCTCTTGAGGACAACTAGTTGTGGCTCGGGCACCTCCTTGGACTCATATTCCAAGCAATTGCCGTGGCTTATGTGTTCTATCCACCGCCTAACGAGTTATGGATGCCGATTGCCCTGGTCTTCCCATCAGGAATCGTCAAGTATGGTGAGGGGACTCGGGCGTTGTACACTGCAAGCATAAGCAGATTCAGTTATTCAATGCACACAAAACCGGACACTAGATCGAACCATGCCAAACTCATGGAGGAGTACTCCTCCAAGAAAGAGGACAGTCTTCCGGCCGAAATTAGTATGATCCCAGAACGTGACAAAGAATGTAGGATCCAGGACATTGCAGTTAACCCTGGTATGGATGATATTGGGGTGGTTCAGGAGGCTTGCCACTTTTTCGAAACCTTTAAGGGACTATTTGTAGACATTATCTTCAGCTTCTGTGAGAGAAAAGCAAGCCGGGAATTCTTCCATAGGAGAAATGCGGAGGATACTCTCAGATCGATGGAGGTAGAACTCTGTTTAAAAATTTTTTGGACGTGTGCGCTGCGGAAGCATGGTTTTGGAATGGATGATAGTTTTGATATTGATGATAGTTTTTGGTTAGTGACGTGTGCAAGTGTATGATATAGTTTGTAGAGGATGGACAAAGGACAGTATATGATAATTGAAGCATATAGGACATAGGGAAAATAGTTTCATTAGTTGAACAAAATAGTTTGATGGAGGTACAGTAGAGATCTATGACCTCTCATGGTGGAGGGTTTACCTCACACACAAGGTGGAGGGTTTACCTCTCACACACTTTTTCTTTGTTTTTCTACTATGCTCTCCCCTCTTTCCTATTTATAGGGTGCTCTACCAACATTCTAGATTTGTGTAGAATGTTGTCCACTTAGGCTTAATCTAGAGAGTTCTAGATTGTAGTTTATCCTCTCTTCTACTAGAGAGATCTACACATGTGCTTCTACATTTTTCTCTTTCTTCCAGAAACTTCATCTAGGGAATTCTAGAAGTTTAGCAACTCTAGGAAATTCTAGAAAATGGATCACCATTTCCAACACTCCCCCTTGATTCATTTTCGGGATACTTCGGATATTGTAGTTTGTCCTATGTCTTTTATTCCGTCTTCATTCCACAATCCCTTGCATTCTCTTGTCGGAACACTTGCACTTGCCTTTGTATGTGCATGTCTTTTCTTCAACGATGTCCCATATGTCTTAGGCCATCAAAATGCTATTAGTTGTAGTTGTTAGCTCGGGCTTTGGCTTTGGCTCTCATAGGCTCTGGCTCTGGCTCCGGCTCTGGCTCTTTTGGCTCTCGCTCGGGCTCTGGCCTTTGATTCTAGCTCTAGCTCTAGCTCCGACTCTGGCTCTGTTGGCTCTTGCTCGGGCTCTGGCCTTTTTAGTTGAGGATGGTGAGGACAAACGCCCATAACCATCCGATATGCTTGGCTCTGATAACATGTTAAATTTTTTAGCTATGTATATGCTGCGGAAGCATGGTTTTGGAATGGACGATAGTTTTGATATTGATGATAGTTTTTGGTTAGTGACGTGTGCAAGTGTATGATATAGTTTGTAGAGGATGGACAATGGATAGTATATGATAATTGAAGGATATAGGACATGGGGAAAATAGTTTCATTAGTTGAATAAAATAGTTTGATGGAGGTACAGTAGAGATCTATGACCTCTCATGGTGGAGGGTTCACCTCACACACAAGGTGGAGGGTTTACCTCTCACACACTTTTTTTTTTTTTTTTTTTTCTACTATGCTCTCCCCTCTTTCCTATTTATAGGGTGCTCTACCAACATTCTAGATTTGTGTAGAATGTTGTCGGCTTAATCTAGAGAGTTCTAGATTGTAGTTTATCCTCTCTTCTTCTAGAGAGATCTACACATGTGCTTCTATATTTTTCTCTTTATTCTAGAAACTTCATCTAGGGAATTCTAAAAGTTTAACAACTCTAAGTGATGGTTTTATTAATGATGGGCTTAAGGCCCGTCCGCCTATGTTGGGCCTAAAAGCCCGGCCCACAGGATAAGGGCCCGTGGATGGGGGAACGTATAAAAGGGATGAGAGAGAGGGAGGACGCACCTTTTGGAAATCAGAACGTACGTACGTCTCCCTCTCCCCCCCCTCTCTCTCTCTCTCCCAAAAAAAGGAAAACAGTAATGCTCCGGCAACGTTTTTCTTCCCTTCAACCACGATTTGGCGTCATCGGATCGAATAGGGCCAAATTCTCTTCCTCTTATCGGCGTCGGTGCTTAATTTGTGGCTAACAAGGTACGCTCGAATCCGTGGTGTACTTTAGGATCGGTGATACGTGTTGTTTTCCGGGCTCGTCTTCCGCATTCGTTTTAGGGGTTTGATTTAGTGTCGAATCCGGTTTTGGGGATCCGTTATTCCCAACATTGGTATCGAGCCCTAGTTCATGTTTTCCGATCCCTTTCATGTTTTTTGATTGATTTTTTGAGAAATTTTTTGGCCGACACGGATCGGGGTGCAAAATCCCGACACCCGAGCACCGTTCGTCCATTTTTTCGAGTTTCTATAACTCGAAATCGATTTCTGAAAGCATAGGGTGAAAGGGCTCGTCGAGACGAGTCCGTCAACGGGTCGTGCGTCACCGGGCGACACCGGACGCGCCCACACCGCGGCCAGAAGCCGCTGCGCGTGGGTGCGACGCGCCCGAAGTGCTGGCATCGGCCAGCGCGTGCGCCACACGCGCCGGTGGTGAATCGGCACTTGCGCGCCGGCGGCGGCGGCGAACCGGCGCGTGCGACGTCACCGTGACGTCACAGTAACCGCCGGGATGACGTCATCGGTGACGTCATTGCCAACGACCGTTGGCCGGTCGGCGACCCGACCCGACCCGACTCGACCCGCCTGGAAGCTAGGCGCATGCCGCGCACGTGCCGGCTGACGTTTGCGTGATGTCGGCCGTGCATGCGCGCGGCACGTGCCGGTTGGTTGTCCGACCCGACCGGTCCGACCGGCCCGTCCGGTCCGACCGGTCCGACGACTGGCGACCCGACCGTTGACCGTTGACGACCGTTGACCGTTGACCGTTGACAACTGTTAACCGTTGACCAAAAAAAAAAAAAAGGAAAAGAATGTGTTTCTTTTTCAATTAAGTCTATGTGGATTATGTGTGATCCCTTATTTGTTCTGCATTTGTTGCAGGAACAATGCCTCCCCTAAGGTTGCGCACACCTATTCGCGCAATTACCGATGAACAAAAGGAAAGGCTGTCTAAGTTGATCGCTGAGCTGACTAATCATCGATGGGAGAGTGGTGACTTAATTGATCACGTCCTTGAAGTCAACGGGAAAATTCAAAAGGTCATATGGAATGGTCGTCCTATGCCATAGTCGGAGATGGTGCGATTTTTCATGAACACCCTTCCACTGAATGGCAAGGAGTGTTGAATCGCATATGGGATGTCAACGAGCTGCTTCATATAAGAAAATTGTGATGGATTTTGTAGATGAATATTATTGGATTGTTACAAGGGAAAAGATCAAGAAATTGAACAAAAGAGGATCTTTCCCGGTTCGTGTGTCTTGACTTGGTGTTAGATGTATTGGCTGATCTTTGATAAGTGTGCTTTGTGAACATCTTATGTAATGTTAACTACCAGATTGTTGTTGATGTAGCAACCGATATGTTAGTTGTATTATGTGAAAGCATTATTATTTTATTGGATGTCAATTATTATTTGTTTTCTGTTATTGCTGGTTGCTGTGGGTAGTTATAGAAGTTTTTATAGCTTCATAGAATTTATATTGCATAAGACAATTATATTAATGATAGTTTTAAGTTAGGATTTTTGGAGGATGATTGGAAACATAGTGACCTTTTGATTCTGAAACCTTACTTGAAATTATTTATTAATATGATGGGTCTGTGCAAATGAGATGCATAAGTGATAGGCATTAATAATTCGTGCATATATGTCTGATGTGTTCAGATCAATGGCTTCAGCCACAAAGAGCATAGTTGCCGAGCTGAACAAATGTGAAAAGCTCAATGGTGACAACTATGAAATATGGCACATGAAAATCCAATATGTCTTTGGAAGAGCAAGAGGCACTTGAAGCTCTTAATCGACCATGGTAGAACCTGAAGAAGGAAAAACCGCACAAAGACAAAAGAGATAAGGAATCTTTTGCTTCATGGAAAAGAAAGAACTCTCTTGCTCGCATCACGTTGCTGAGCAGCATGGAAAATGACGTCATGCGAGAGTTTAGGCGTTTTGACAATGCCAAAGAAATGTGGGAGGCATTGGCAGCAAGATTTGGTCATACTTCGGTGACCGGGCGAGGCGGCTCACTATTAGGTTTGACTCATATAAGAAGCCTCATGGTCAGACCATGAAGCAACATCTTAGAAAGATGTCAAACATGATAAATGAGCTAAAAGATGCTGGCCATGTCCTGACAGATGAGCAGCAAGTGCAAGCAGTGATTCGTTTCTTGCCTCAGAGTTGGGAGCATATGAAGGTGCATTTGACCCATAATGAAAATATCAAAACCTTTGAGGATGCAGTGCGCCATCTTGAGCTGGAAGAGGACCGCCTCCTAGCGGCTAAGCCGGATGCTGAACTTTATCATGCTAGTTCTAGTTCACATGGAGCTTCGAGCTCCAAGCACAAACACCCTAACTGGTTTGATAAAGGGAAAGGCAAGGAAGCAGGTCCTTCAGGGAAGAAACCCAAGCTTAACCAACATGGAAGAGGAAATCGTCATCGCATGAAGAAGCTAGCAAGGGTGGAGTGTTACAACTGTGACCAGAAGGGTCACTATGCTCGCGACTGTCGTGAGCCAAAGAAGGTAAACACCCCTTGTACTTTTCAGAACTTTACTTTTGTGTCGAGTTACGTATTCTTAATCGAGTCTAATCCTTTGTGGATTTTGTGGATTCAAGATCGACAGACCATGTAGCGAAGGATAGAGGATCCTTTGTGGAATTCCGACGAGTACCAATTGGAACTAAGTGGATCTATGTGGGAAACAACTCTAGAGCTGAAGTGAAAGGAATTGACACTTGCCAACTGAATATGCGTGGTGGACGCACTTTGTTCCTACATGATGTAATGTATGCTCCGGAGATTCGTCGGAATTTAGTGTCTGTTTTAGTGTTGGTTAAACTAGGCTTTAATATGAACTTCCATAATGGAGGTGTGGATTTATTTTTGGATACAAATTACTATGGTTGTGGTTATTTTCTGGATGGTTTCATTGTATTAGATATTGACTATGTTAATGCAAATGTTTGTTATTCCCTTATCACGTCTCCTAATTCATATGATAATGATGTGAATGTGTGGCATGCTAGACTTGGTCACATTAGCCAACAACGTATGAATAGACTAGCCAAAGAGGGCTTGTTGGGCAACATTGAAAAAGTCGATTTGCCCATATGTAAGCATTGCCTAGAAGGGAAAACGACAAGGAAACCATTTGGAAAAGGTAAAAGAGCTGAATTTCCTCTGCATTTAATCCATTCTCGATGTCTCGTGGTCCAATGAATGTGAGAGGAAGGCATGGGGCTGTTTATTTCATCACTTTTATAGATGATTATACTCGATTCGGATATGTCTATTTGATTTCTCATAAATCTGAAGCAATAAGTTGTTTCAAAAGGTTTATGAACCTGGTAGAAAATCAATTAGACAAGAAAATAAAAACATTGAGATTCGATCGAGGTTGAGAATATTTATCTGATGAGTTCAGAAAATTATGTGATGAAAAAGGAATAGAAAGACAGTTGTCTATTCCGTATACTCCTCAACAAAATGGTGTTGCGGAGAGAAGAAATAGAACCCTACTGGAAATGGTTAGGTCCATGATGGCGCATGCTAACTTACCTATTACTTTTTGGAGTAATGCGTTATTAACTGCTGCCTATATACTTAACCGGGTGCCTTCCAAATCAGTTACTTCCACTCCATATGAGTTATGGACAGGTAGAAAATCGGACTTAAGTTTTCTTAAGCCATGGGGTTGTGCTGCCTATACACATAAGTCCTCTCACAAGTTTGGGAAATTAGGTCCAAGAGGAAAGAAGAGTATTTTCATAAGGTACTCAGAACACTCGAAAAGATATGTGTTCATAGGTGAGCAGGAAAGTGGGAGTATAACTGAATTTGAATGACGAGATGTCACATTCATAGAGGATGAATTTCCTAAGAAGGGCCAAATAGGTGAAGATTACTCCCTATTTGAAATCTTGGATCAAGATAATGATATTAGTGGAGTTCGTCCAAGTGGGAGTAATATGAGAAGTGATGAATTGAATTCAATTCATTCTCAATTGCACCCACATGATGAGACGACATCATCATTATCTAATCCAAGTGGGAGCATAATGAGGAATGATGTGCAAAGTGCACAATCTCCCATACGGCGAACAAGTCGCCAAAGTATTCCCCGTCGACGTTTTGACATTGAAGGGGAAACTTTTATGGTTGCTCCACAAGATGAGGATGAGCCAAGAAATATTAATGAGGCTCTGAATTGCCCTAGTAAGGAAAAATGGATTCATGCAATGGAAGAGGAAATAGAGTCAATGAAATCAAACCAAGTCTGGGAACCGATTTGATCTTCCAAAAGGACGCAGAGCCATTGGGAACAAGTGGGTTCTCAAAATAAAGCGAAAGGCTGATGGCTCGATAGAAAGGCATAAGGCTCGCCTTGTGGCGAAGGGGTATAATCAACATGAAGGAATTGATTATGAAGATACATTTTCTCCTGTAGTGAGATTTACCTCGATTTGCATTATTCTGGCAATAGTAGCTAGTATGGATCTTGAGTTACATCAGATGGATGTAAAGACTGCTTTCCTCAATGGAGAATTAGAGGAAGAAATATTTATGGAACAACCTGCTGGTTTCATAGTGAAAGGCCAATAAGAAAAGGTGTGTCGACTTTTGAGATCGATATACGGCCTTAAGCAGTCATCGAGACAATGGTATATACGTTTTCATAATGCCATAATGGCATATGATTTTACAATGATTGATGAGGATTATTGTGTATATATCAAAAGATCCAAGGATCAATTTGTGATCATATCATTATATGTTGATGATATGCGATTTCTTAGGAAGTAATATGGAGTTTGTTAATCCTGTCAAGAGTTGGTTGTCTTCCAACTTTGAGATGAAGGATATGGGTGAGGCTGCATACATTCTTGGAGTTAAGATTTCAAGAGATCGTTCGAAGAGATCGTTGTCTCTTTCACAAGAAACATATATAAGTAAGGTTCTTGAACAATTTCGTATGCAAGATTGTAAACCCATAGACACTTCTATTGCAAAAGGTGAAGGATTGAGCCATAGACTGTGTTCAGGGACTCCACAAGAGAAGGAACAAATGAGACATGTTCCTTATGCTAGTGCTGTTGGGAGCTTGATGTACGCTATGATGTGTACAAGACCCGACATATGTTTTGTAGTTGGAATGGTGAGTAGATACCAATCCAATCCAGGTCCAGCACATTAGAAGGCCGTTAAGAGAATACTGAGATATCTGAAGGGAACTGCTGATTTCAAGTTGAATTACCAAGGAAAGGATCTGCTACTTGAAGGCTATTCAGATGCTGATTGGGGAGGAGATTTAGATGAAATAAAATCTACCTCAGGATTTGCTTTCTTACTGAACAATGGCGCCATATCATGGAGCACTAAGAAGCAAACATGTATAGCCTTATCCACGATGGAAGCTGAGTTCGTGGCATTATCAACAGCGGTACAAGAAGGAATTTGGCTTAAGAGATTTTTGGATCATTTATGTGTTATTGAGAAAGCTGCAAATCCATTATTGGTTAACTGTGATAGCCAGGCAGCTATAGTGTACACCAAAGATCCAAAATATCATGGCAAGACCAAACATATAGATACCAAGTATAACTTTGTCAAAGATATAGTTGCACGAAAGGAAGACAACCAAAGTTAGCAACGAGCTAACAGATGTATAGCAACGAGCTCTCAAAGTATGCTGGTCGCACGGATTATTCACCGGTATGAATGTTGTAGAGAGGTAAAGAGAATCTGTTCAGCCCACCATGTGCGAGTGGGAGATGATGGTTTTATTAATGATGGGCTTAAGGCCCGTCCGCCCATGTTGGGCCTAAAAGCCCGGCCCACAGGATAAGGGCCCGTGGATGGGGAACGTATAAAAGGGATGAGAGAGAGGGAGGACGCACATTTTGGAAATCAGAACGTACGTACGTCTCCCCCTCCCCCCTCTCTCTCTCTCCCAAAAAAGGAAAACAAAGTAAAAGGCTCCGGCAACGTTTTTCTTCTCTTCAACCACGATTTGGCGTCATCGGATCGAATATGGCCAAATTCTCTTCCTCTTATCGGCGTCGGTGCTTAATCTGTGGCTAACAAGGTACGCTCGAATCCGTGGTGTGCTTTAGGATAGGTGATACGTGTTGTTTTCCCGTGCTCGTCTTCCGCATTCATTTTAGGGGTTTGATTTAGTGTCGAATCCGGTTTTTGGGGATCCGTTATTCCCAACACTAAGAAATTCTAGAAAATGGATCACCATTTCCAACAAACTCAACTTCTTTTACGATGTCCTCTACACAAAGGTTGTGGTAGTGCAGGATAAGTTTGGATACTTTTACCGCTTCATCTGTTTCAGTTCGATGGAGATTGCTCTGTTTCTCTATTTTTTCATGGACAAGGATTGCTTCGGGAGATTCAATGTTCAACTTACCTATACCTTGCTCCTTGGAAGTCTTAGTACTCCAACTTATCTTCTTTGGCTGGACGGTTTCAGCATTGAAGTAGCCCGAGAAACACAGTGTTTTAGCTGCAATCTTCAGGAGTTACCTTTCTCTAAAGAAGTGTACCTGGTCCTCCGAAGAAGAGGAGGCGGAAATTGGATTCTTGGCCTGGCTTAAGAGATGCCTGTTTCACTGGTGGTCGAAATCTATCTCGACATACAACCTGATTGATTATTCTATCCGGGAACGCCCTCAGAAAATTCAGACCTTCTGGGATCGTGTCGGACACCCATTCAGGAAGATCGTTGTTCTGATGGGCCTAAAGGAGTTTCTTGACCACATGAGGTACTCATCGAGGATCCCTTTTACTAAAGAACTATGGCTATTTATCCATCAGGAACTGCGAGACAAATCAGTGCTCGCTAACGATATGGGATCTGAAGAGGATACATTCAGCCAGAGGTGACTGGGTGCTTCACGATCTTCATTGGATGAAGCTATTACCTTTCGTTAATGAAGTTGAGTACGATGAGAGCCTCATATTGTGGCATGTGGCTACAGATCCGTTGTATTCCACTACCACCAACACTGAGGAGAGCAAGGATCATCACAGATAATTTTGTAAAGATCTCTCTGAATATATGCTCTATCTTCTTGTCGTGCAGTCTAAGGGCGCGTTTGGTAACGATTCTGTTCGCGGGAAATGATTATTTTTTATTTTGTTTCCGGGAACAATTTCTAAGTATTTTAAGCCATTTAGTAACTGTCTAAAATTTCTGATCCTGAAATAGAATTGCATTTGGTACCGTGCTCATTAATTATGTTCCAAATCAAAATTTTTTAGTTTTTAAATATTTTTTTTCTTTTCTTTTTTTCTCCTATTTTTCTTTTTCTTCTTCTTGTGGCCAGCGACCTCATCGGAGCGTCGCCGGCCCTTGAAGAACAAAAAGAATAAGACGAAAATGCCCTTAATTCGGTAAATGTGTCACAATTTGCAAAGTTTGTGGTTTTTCGTATCACAAAAAGAAAAGTTTGGAGTAAATTTGTCACTTTGAGCAAAGTTTGGGGTTTATGGTGGTCTTTTCTCTTTCCAATAAGATTCTCCAACAGTTAAATTAGAGATTGAAGATTATATAAGAGGCTCCATACATGATGAAGGAAGTATGAAAAATGAGGAAAGCTACATATGCTGATATTGTCACATTTTTTTTTCCACTCTAAAATCACGATTCTACTTATTTGTGTTTCACTCTTTTGAGAGTTATTGTTATTGTCATTTGTGGTTTGAGGATGTACAGGTGTATTAACAGTACTTGTTGATTGATAGTGGGATCTTTCATTTTAGGATAAAAGCAATACTCGATTCATTGTAACTATTTACGGGATCATCAGTGGATTTCAGCCTATTAGTGGTTCTTAGTCCGGTGAGTGGACGTAAACTTGACCTAAGTTGAACCACTATAAAATTTGCGTGCATCATCTTCTATGTCTTGACTTATTTTAATATTTATATGATGACGCATCTTGCATCGATGGTATCAAACTTTCATCTGTCAATAACTTGAGTTATTCCACAAACAAATTGGTAAGTTATGTGAATCAATCTATATATCCTCTTTAGATTGTGTTATTGCTAGTCTTAACAGCCACTGGCTTAGGGTAACTGCCGAGCTAGATAAACGTATCCGATAGTTCTACATTAAATCTTCCGCTCATTGAATTAAGGAGCAAGATGTGAAATAGAGTAGCATGTAATCTGATTCCAAAAATGGTGTAATGGATGATAATATAATTCAGGTGAAGGCAAAACATATCATTAAACAGCAATATCTACGACATGTCTCACCAACAGCCAAATATCTAGACAGATAAATTTTTGCTCAAGTCAAAAGAAGAAGAAAAGGATTACTGCTTCCAAAGCTACTTACGACATCATATGAAATAAGAGTTGCCACAATTTGGTGGGGACAGCATCATAACAGAACAGGGCCGACCGTGTTACCCTCAAGACTCTCTGCCTCAATCGACAGCACCTTTATTAAGCTTGATTCTGCAGATTCACGATACTGCGTGCGTGCATAGGTCAGTTCTGCTGCTTTCACTGTCCATTCCTCCGAGGATGCCTGACATTTTTTAATTTGACCAGCCAACTCTTTCAGCTTCTCTTCCTGAACTTTGTCTGCTTGGACAGCAAAGCGAGCTCGCAAGATTTTGTCCAAATGACCCAAGAAAAACCGGATTTCGAACCCAGCGTGCTTGGCCATTGTAATATGGTTCCACCAATTATAGAACAAGGTCTCGAAGAAGGGGTGGTCAACTTTTGTGCTGGACATGCTCCTTATTGCCCCACAAAGCATAGTGAAGATCAGGTTCTTTGAATTTGAACTCAACTGAGATTTCGTGCTTATATCTCCGCACTTCTCCAGCAAATTTTTTAGGACTGGGGCTAGGCTCTGGACGACCATGAGTCCCTCAACGTCAACAAGCACCTCGTTTTCAAAAAATGTCATCGAGAAATGTGAGTTCCCTGTCTCAGGCTTTAGGATGTTCCTGAACTGGGAGAAAGCTTGATGCGAAAATGGGGAAGCTTTTGGAATGCCGTCCTTACCTTTCAGCGGCTCCCAGAAAGATTCAAGTCCTAACCCACACATTTCCTTCGTCAAGATCTGAAAAGCATCTGGGAATTTCATTTGCTCCTCTTCAAGGAAAGCATCTAGTAAATTCTCCAATGTGGGGACATCTTCGGTGCCCATTTCCCTTCCAAAATTGATCCGACTATGAGGTTCGGACTCAATTATCTCCTGGTCTTCACTCATTAGTTTCCCAGAAATGCGTGTGCCAAGGGTTCTTAACTCTATTTCTTTCTGCACACCCTTCAATAAACATGTGACCTGACAAGCAAACACAATTAAAGGCAACACGAGCTAAGCATATTATGGCATCACAAAAGAAGGAAAAATAATTGAACATCATGTGAAGAGGAAGACTGTTTACTTCCAAACAGGTCTACTGGTCTATTCTAATATATAGCTTGGATCTTGTGGGGATATTTACATTGTTTCTTTCTCCTTATGGCCATGTGCTTCAGCTTCTCACAGTTTTCCAACATACCATCGTTCATTGTAATATGCTTATCTTGTTCTTGACGTTTACTCTTAAGTTGGATTATGCAGATTTAATTCAGAATGAAAATTGCATAAAACATCTGATTCTGGGCTTCTGGCTTAAATATCACGTTTTCCAGCAAGTTACACAAATCTTGAGCTATAAAAGGACTAGAAATACCTCAGATTTCATACAATGAAAATGAGCAACATATGGGCATTGTGCTCGTGTACATCTGTAGACGCTCTCTTCTGGATTCCTTTTTCTCTCACAAGCATCACAATAGTATATGCCTGACTCGTCTTCACGAAGCTCATCCTCAAGTTGGATGTCATGTTTGTGGTCCTCAGATTTGATTGCACAAGGCAATGGACCACATACAAGATGTCGATTGTAATTACAACGAACACAGCGAACTACTTCCCCTTTGCTTTCCATTTCCCCTTTGTTTTTCTTGCTGGAACATGGGACTATTTCTCTTCTGCAGGCATTGCACCTAACTTTGGCATATAGACTGTCAAAGAAACAAAGGTAGTGGTCGTGAGCATCAAATTGTATTTTGGGCTTTAGAGTTGCACAGCCAACATGGAGGCTGAAGGGGCATGAACGGCAATCATAAGTGAAGCCAGAACTTTCTTTAAGACAGGCTTCACACGTGAATCTGTCTTTGATGCGCAGCTCCAACTTGTGTTTAGGATGAAAAGGGTGAGAGGGTTGAAAGATTACTGGGGTCAGTTCTGTGCAGGATTCATGGACGAAGAACTTGCATAGACTGCACTCATAAGTTGCATCGGCACAACGATTCTCGCATACAGAGCACCAGCGAACTGTAGCATCTCCGTTGATTTGACGTAGCTGTAAAGGGTGCCCATGGCCAGAAAAACATTTTGTCTGTGTACCTTCAGGAATGATAGAGGGCATTAAAGCGCATTCTACATCCAACTTGAACCGACAGAGCTCACAGCGGTATATAAACCCCTGGCATTCTTTGTGACAGGCCCGGCACTTTACCTTTCTTAGCCTGTGCTCCAGGGTGGGTCGAGCTACCAAGCTGAGATGACCCGGGCAATCTTTATGAAAGAAGTGTTCAATCTCCCGTGGCAAATCAGCGCAAGACTTATGGAGCCACACCCTGCACTTCTTGCAACCATATATTAGGCCTGAGTCCAAGTGCTGTTTACTGCAAGCTAAACACTTCGTGTTCCACTCCTCATCAGTGATCTTTAGGGGATGCCCATGACTGAAGTGTGGAATATAGCAAACCGGATTGCGAGTTACCTTTTCGGCCTTCATAGCGCACACAGCATCCATATGGAACTTGCATTCCCTGCAAGAGAAGGTAAAGCCACAGCACTTTTTTTCGCAGGCTCTACAGTAAACCCCCAAATGGCTATTCTGGAGGGTGAGCTTATGGAGCGGATGGAAGAAGTGTTCGTACTCTCTGGGTAACTCAGAGCACGCTTCATGGAGATAAAACTTACACGTGTCACATGCATATGTTAGACCGGAGCACTGTTTCTTGCATCCGCTGCAAAAAACTCTATCCTCTTCGCTCTTCTCGCTACCTGTCAACACATGTTCATGACAGAAATGTTGCTTTTTTATGTCTTCGACTTTTTTCCCCGTACGTGTCACTCTTCCTTCTCCAGGTCTCATGGAGGTCATCTGAGCACATAAAACGTCCAGGTCAAAGTCACATTGCTCGCAGCGGTACGTGTAGCCTTCAATTCTGTTACCACAGAGAGCACAGTTGTGGTACTTTGAAACCTGAAGTTTCAGGGGATGCTGTTTGTGATAGAAGTGTCCCCGCTCCAACGGTAATTCTGCACATGACTCGTGGAGAAAATACTTGCACTTCTCACAAGCGTAGACTGGACCTAAGCACCTCTCATCACATGCTCTGCATTTAAAAATATCATCTTCGTCATCCCTCAAGCGAAGAGTCAAGGGGTGCCTGTGACCAAAATGGTCTGTCTGCTTCTGACCCCTAGTTTCACTGGAAGGCAGTTGTTGTGCACATATCACATCCAGGTGAAACTGACATTCATTACACTGGTACACAAAGCCATGAAAGATTTCTCCGCAGAAATCACACGATAATCCTGCATCATCATCTACAGTTGGGCAAAGCTTTAGGGTATGCAAATGTGCTGGGTGATGGAGCTCTTGCTGCAACTCCGCACATGGCTTGTGGATAAAATATTGACATGAGCCACAGTAATATGTGTTGGTCAAGCAGCGTCTTTCACAAGCTCTGCACCATCGTTCTTTGTCCTCATCAATCACCTCCTCCAATATCAAGGGGTCGCCATGGCTGAAGTGCTGAATTTGCTTCTTGACTTTGGAACCATTGGTGGACTTCCGAGCACATTCAATATCGAGATCAAAGTTGCACTTGTGACATCGATAGGTGAAGCCACGGAATCTCTTCCCACAGGAATCACAGTAGCGGCAGCCCAACTTTGCCATATCACAGAGGGTCAAATTGTGAGGATGTAAATCGTGTTTGAGCTCTCTCGAGAGCTCAGCACAAGATATATGGAGAAAAAATTTACATTCTTTGCAACAGTAAGATTGATTGGAGCAGTGCTTCTCACATGCCGTGCAGTTAACTTCGTTATGCTCCCTGATCTCACATATTGTCAGCAGGTGTTGGTGGCTGAAATGTGCAATGGTCTCCATGTTCAGTTCAGGTGAAACACCGACTTGATCTCTGGGCCGACACTCAAAAAGATTTATAGAACGTTCATCAGTGTTTCAGATTGTCATTACTCTTCTCTCATCCATCAAGCTTTCTGAATCAAGAAAAGCAATTCTATCAAGAAAATGTACAATAGAAGAACCTGTTATCTACCATGAATATCCATCAAACCATTACTGTTTTCCACATATCAAATTAATACGTTGATAACTTGATTGCGCAATTCCACTTCAGCCTGTTTATGTGGACATATGAATGTTTGCCATGTATTATTTTCATGTGACAAATTACAGGACCATTCCTCCATCTGAGTTAGGTATCATGCTGGTGACATGCACAATGTCGCGAAACTCACAAGATATGACACAAGAAAGCATTGTTCTTATTGGGGGAGAGAGAGAGAGAGAGACAGATGGAGAGAGTGAGAGAGAGGCAACTGCAGATTGATGAAGCTCAATCTTAAGGAAGAGCTACGACACGAGCAACATATCTTATCCCCGATTCAAACACACCGCACAAATCTACCAACACCTCCATAGACTCAACAAAGATTGAGGCTAAGATGGAAGAAAACCAGTACTACCATCTTAAATAATCTATAGGGCAAGAGCAAGGGATGTGACTCGATCACAACCATAAAAAGAAAAAAAACCTTTCCTATGGCTCTACTTCCACTGAACATCTAGTACTACATGAAAGAAGCTCCGATATTGCAAAAAGAAAACCCTTTTCAAGCCAGAATGTCAAAGCCCAAACCCACATTAACTGGCTTGGAGTTTCAGCTTCTCCGCTCAACTAATGAACATGATATGCCACGTCAGCATGATAATTTCACGTGATTGAGAGCAACGTATATCTGATGAGACGCCGAGTTTACATCAAAACGCGCAACCGGAGCGAGGGAAAATCGAAAACCAGCCCGTTAAACTTCTCAATATGCCTTTTCTCAGCTTAATTTGATGAACACCAGCATCCATGATGATAATTAAAAATGGCAGCACAAAGGAGATAAGTCTAGAGCGCCCTTTCTCTCTCTCTCTCTCTCCACGTATATGAGCTATAAAATCTTCTCTAACTCGTATTTTCTACTCATTCCATTGAACTTGCTAGAATTTTTTCTTGGAAAAATTTTTCAGGTCCCTCAGTGTAGTAGAAATCAACTAGATTGCGCCAACATAAAAAAATTGTAGATGATTAGAGACGTGATCCAGGAAAACATCAAAATCAAGAGGATAAGAAAGAGAGACAAATTTGCCTACTGATGCCTCAAAATTGCTTGTCCACTCTTTGACTCATCGGGCATCGTCAATAGCCAGAAATGAAGTGGAAAGTGAATAAGAAAAAGATTAGTTTGATTTGTATCCTGATGGGGGCGCAGGATGGGTGAATGTGTTTTAAGTGATAAATGATGGGATTTATGATAGATTACAATCACCATCAAAGCCTAAAAGACTTGCCACTGGCCAAGGATAAAGATCAGGACCCGATCCTCCCGCATCATATTCTCTGTGATGGTTGTGTGTCACACCTTTTCTTTTGTCATTTTCTTATTGAAATTCTTTGACCAATTGCAAACACTAAGTCTCCTTTAAATCCGGTTAAATCCCATGTTTAACATATTTTCTTTTTGAGGGTTTATTGATTGCTTAGTTTCATGAAGAGCATAAGGACACTTATTAAACAAATTTAAAATAAAATGATTCAATTTTACATTGTTGTACTCATGTCAGAAGAAAACTCAACGAGTTACGTGTATTAAAGATTGTGTTTTTATAGTTGAAGAACAGAGGGTCCTGAAAAAACCTCTAAAAGTATGTGTGTTTTTTTTTGTCAAGTAGAATCATGTGATTGATGAATCATTTTCACATTAAATGACAAACTATTTAACTGCCATTCCTTCATGATCATGTTTTCATTCTTTTTCTATTTTAAGTCAGTTCAAAACTATTTTTCTTTTGCTAGTAGCATTAACCTCACTTAACACCCCGGCAAACTCTTCTCATTTGTGCTTCTCACATATCTGAGATTTTTTTGATTTCACTCTCTTCTATGTAAATATGTGTGTGGTGCTCACAGAGATCAGACCTAGGACTTGGTATTCTTTGACCCCACCACCCCAATCCCTTTACTAGCAAGCTCGCATATATGAGGCATGATTTTAAGGATGTTCTTTGTCCCATGAATGATGTGTGCCTTCATATAAATGTGCTCGCGTGACGTTATTATTGTCTAGCCACATCCTTCTTCATCTGCATATTGTTAAATGGTCATTGATTGTATGGACGATGAGTCTGTGCTCATGATATGTGACATCCCTAAATTAACTAATTTGAGGTGTTACTTGTTTAGGCATGTTTTGTATCGAGCCTCACAGTTTTGTTTTTTGGTGTATAGATAAGCACTTTTTCTAGGAGGTCATCCATCCTCGTAGGCTTCCTAACTTCCTCAAGGAGGCAATATTGCAGAGCACAACAGCAAGGGATAGACAATGAATTGTACAAGGAGTTCTACATCGATTGCAGGTAAAAAAATGAGTTTGATTGCCATTTGAGAGAGAGAGAGAGAGAGAGAGAGAGAGAGGAATGAAAACCGATCCTGACGCAATAACGGGAACTTAGGGCAGAATTTATCCAGGGTGTCTTTCATATCACAGTTATTACACTATAATGTACATACCAGAACCACTGAGCTCCACGCACCTCACAGGCTCACATTATGAAATCTACGTACGACAATGCTTTCTACAAAAGCCATGCTGCTACTGTAGCAGCCATAGTTGTCAAAGTCATGCACAATATATGGTCTCCAGCGTATTAATAGACTCCAAACGGGTGGATCTGCAAGAACACTTCAGAATGCCGAGAAAATTTTACTCCTCATCTGGCGAAGTTTTAAGGTTTGCTCACAGTTCCCATTTCCAAGCTGATGCGTTGTTTGAATATGCTTCCATTAGGTTTTCATCCACTGGAAGCTCTCCCCTTTCCCGCTTTACCTTCATTTTTTTTTTCTCCAATTTCGTTTCCAATTCCTTCAACTTCTTCTTATTTACCTTGATCTCCTCAGAAAGATCCGTGATCTTTTTTTCTGTTTTCGCTACGGAGTTGTTCCTATCCTGGAGATTGTAATAAGCACGCATGACCACTTTCAACCGATCAATGGCAAACTGGATCTTGAACTTTGACAGATGCACGAAAATAATGTACTTCCACCAGTTGTATAGCAAACTCTCTGAGACATCGGCTATTTTGGTAGTGGCCATGCTGTATATGGTGCCGCACAACATGATGAAGACCATGTTCTTCGCCTTTGAACTAATTATGGCTTCTGCGCTAACATCTCCGTAATTTGCGAACACCTCTTCTAGGACAGGTGCCAGCTTCTGGGTCACCTTATACTCTACCATCTCAACAATCCTGTCATTTTCAGATGCCACTGCAAGCGAAATAGAGTGTTCGACGCCAAGTTGAAGATTATTCCTGAACTCCAAGAATGCCTCGTCCAGAAAGGGTGAATTTGAATTGCTAAAGCTACCCTCGACATTCTTTCGCCAGGCTAGTACTTTAATAATTTCTGCCACTCTTTTTTTGCAGACATCCTCCAATTCCGATTTTTCCCTATATTTGAAAGATTTAACGAAATCTCCAAATGTTCGAACGTGCTCTTTCTCCTCCTCAGTATCTAACTTAACTTCTTTCTCACCATCTTGTGCTTCTGTAGATGCAATCTTCAACTTCATCCCTACACGCTTTGCCTTCATTGAAAAAAATTACAAAACTAATTGTCCAAAATAGGACGGTGACACAGAATGAATTAAAGGACTACCAAACCAACAAAAAGAAAATGGATCCTCGTTCTTGAAAGAAGTATTGATCCAATGACTGGTAATAGAGGAAGAAAAAAGTTCTTTATCGAAGACATGTAAATTGAAAATTCATAGGATCCTATGCATATCTAGTCTCATGTTTAATGATTCAGATGACTACTGTAAATACAAACCTCGTGCGAACTTGCAAAGCTAAAACCATCTCAATCACAGATTTAACAAGTTCAACAGGCAACGTGTGAGATAAAAGTAGCAAATCCGATGAGGTCATCAAGGAAGAGAAAGTATATACTTTAACGGTGAAACTAATTCCGGGCGGTGTTACCAATTAGTGTCTTTTTCCCCCTTCGAGTCAATTCAAGTGCCTTTCATTTTCATGAGATGATGTGACATAATATGACGATGCTTGAGACTCCATGAATCTTGTTTGAGAGCCGACGCAGCAGGCAATTGGATAATCCCACAAGTCAAGACAAAAAAATGGAAGAACAATATAGCTTGCTACTGGATAAGAATAAATCAGGAAAGCTAGAGCAAACACAACAGAGGAATCTGACTAGTATTCCGAACGTCACATTTACGTACCTGTGAGAATAAGCATTTCACATGAGCAATGTACTTGCAGCGGTCACAATGGAAAACGGGAATTGTAGCTTCTATTTCCTCATCACAAACTTTACAGTATTCAACTAAGTCGTTGTCGTTGTCGTCATCCTCCTCCTCTTGCTTCATCGGAGCCCTGAGCTTGAGCCGTTCCCGGTAGCAGGATGGGTGCTGGAATAGGCACGACGAGCACCCACACAGCAAGTGCAAGGCGAAGTGGCAGTCCACCTTCAGGCAGCACATGACGGACGATTGGCAAGGCTGGTGGCAAGTGTCGCACAGACGAGGCTCAACCGTCTCCCCGCCTACTTACTCCGACACAGGACCGTGTCATTCGTGAATAGAAATTGAATCCATAAGACAAAACAAATGGACGGTGGATTTGGGGCTTCTTTTTACCTGGTCGAAGAAACGGAGGAGGTGGCGGTGACTGTGGAGGACGATCAGGGGGGAGGGTAAGGCGCAGCGGACATCGATGGTGAAGAAGCAGGCCGGGTCGAGGCAGAGGAAGCGGAAGCCGCCACTCTGGGTGAGGCAGACGGCGCAGGTGAAGGGGGCAGGCTCAGAGATGAGGCCGAGGGGGTGGGTAGGGTGGCTGGGGTGCGAGACCTTCTCAGGGAGGTCAAGGCAGGAATAGTGGATGAAGAAGTTGCATTCCTTGCAGCCATAGGTCATGCCGGTGCACCTGGTGTTGCAGGCCGTGCACTGGGCTCGCTCGTAGTCGCCCTTCGCGCAAATCACCAGCGCATGCTTCGGGTGGCTGGGGTGGTTGTACCCCATGGCCGACGGTGACGGCAACCGGTTACCGTGCCTATGTAAGTGATGATCACTGCCACTTTCCCATGAACGAGTACCGATGGATGTGCTGGAGGAGGAGGAGAGGAGGCTGAAGATGGCTTTTAAGTATCGTCTTCGGCTCACTTGATGATTATGACACCATCTACTCGAGTGGCTTGAGAGGCGCCAATACTCAGCTAAACGGACACGCTGACCCATCTTGTACGTCAATTAAAAAAAAAAACAATCTACGGTTATAAAAACACGCAAATTCCTTAAATTAAGATATGATGCAGCACCCACATCTATCTATCTATAAGAATATGTAATTTTGAAGGCTTTAAGGGGTTTTTTTCTTTCATTTCGCCACTTGGCAATTTCATTTAGGGTGCAGGAATGAAACAAGCGCAATCAAAAATTTACACTGCATTCATCAATAAAGATGAAAAAGCAAAATGAACGACAATGAAATAATATGGAAGTTAAATGTAATTATAAAGTTAAATATTAGGCAAAACATTCACAAAATTAATATTTAGCACTATCGCATAAAAGATTTCACATGGAATTATTTAAATAATCAAAGAAAACAGGTTTGACGGCTTGGAGATCAATAGTATTTTATTTAATTTTCTTTACTTATGTAATTATAATTAATAGAAAATGTAAATTGTTTACTTCTTTTTATAAATGTAAAAGTGAAATCAAATAAAATGCTCCTTAGTCCTAAGTAGCACCGACACCGATACTAATACGCGACACGCGACACGAGATGACACGACACGCCGATATGTTGTTTCTAAAAAAATAAAGAATTCCGATATGTTGGGACACGTTGTATATTAAATATATAATTTTATATATAAACAATAAATTATTATTTTTATGATTATTTCAATCAAAGTAATCTGATTCAAATTCACAAATAAAGAAATAATAAAAAAAATACTATAATAAATTTACACTAAAAACATCAATCCACAATTTATTAATATTCTTCATTGCTTCAATTTGACAAATTCAACTCCATTTCAATAAATCCAAAAACTTGGAAAGAAAAAAACAAGTAATTCATATTTTAGACTTGCATGTCAGACATGTCGAAAGAAAGAAGAAAAAACTTGAGGGTAAATTGTGTATCACGGAAAGTGAGAATTAAAAGAGAAGAGAAGAAAATATTAGATTTTTCTTCTTTCCTAATTTGTTATTTTTATTATTGATTTTTTTTTCACACACACATATACATATATATATATATATATATATATATATATATATATATATATATATATATATTGACCATTCATTTATTGAAAATTTTTAAAATTGACTTTGCATGTTGGAACGTGTATCGAAAACTCGTATGTTGGAATTCTGACTCAAGTGTCGAAGAGCGTCGGAAAAATTGATCAGGTGTTAGATTTTTCGAAACGTGTTGACCGAGTGTTAGAAAGTGTTTGAGAGTGTTGGAGAGTATTGGACACGTGTCGAAGTATTCGACATGACACAAAGGTTCTCGAAAAGTGTTGTTGCTTCCTAGCCTCAATCTATTTACTAGTATAAGATTCTTGAACGGAGTCAAACAACAGTTCCCCTCATTAGTAGCTAGCTATTATTCGTTAGTATATGAGTAGAAGTGAACTTCCAAGCTTACCTAGCTCAGATTCTACACAGACAAACACATAGATGCTTAGTTTAACTCATAAATTATGGACTAACCAAAGAAAGCACAACGGGATATGTGATGGGTGTCTAGTTTTCAGTGGAAGGGAATTGACTTAATATTCTTTTTATCTGCCAAATAAAAACATGAAATTAGTGATATAATTATAAAATAATAAATAAGAAAATTAAAATTCTTTAAAACAAAACCATCTCACATAAAAGTTCACAAAAAATAATGATTAAAAGTTATAATCTTTAAAAACTATCTAGATTCAGCTCGGTTTAATAATATTCAAGTTTTAATGACCTCGAGCCTAGTAATGTGGTTTTTATTTTTTTTATTTTTCAATCAAAGAAAATTTCCATACATTACCAAAATGATACATGAAAGGATCCATGGGAAATGTAGAAATCACTACAACAAGTTCATAAAGCTACAAAACAAATTGAAATTCAGATATCAAGATAGATCATCATAGTATGGTTGGCAGAGGTAAGCACACACTTGTCCTTCAAGAACATATTTGTGATAGCATTCAAGCAAAAGGATTGGCAATTGATCACTGGATCTCACATCATCATTAGTGATGATCATACGCCAATATCTTTATTAGTAGTCATGGTTTGCCTTTTGATGGCATGTGCTTAGGTTTGGCATCCTTAACAACATCACTATATGGAGACAGCAAAGACATGTTAAACAAACCTAGACGAGAGCAAACCCCTTAGTAAGTGTGAGATGCTAGAACTTCTAATGAAAATAGGTTGAATAAGTATAGATTTGACATTAAAATTATTGTGAACATCATTGAAACTAAAAGCTGAGTACTTATTCATTAAAACTCCTAGATCTAGATCTAGATCAAGAAAGAAAAGCTCCCAAATCTAAGAATGGGCGAGCAAGGCTCCCACGTCTAGATCTAGTTTGGAGGAGTAGGGGGAAAAACAAGAGAAAATTAAAAGGAAAAGCAAATAAAAAGGAAGGGGAAGGAGAGATGTTGGTCTAATCCCTCTTCTCTAGAAGTTGAAGAAGTGAAGAAAGGCTGAAACTTAGAAAAGAGAGAGAGATACGGGTGATTGCAAGTTCATTTGTCATGTGGTTATATTGTCTAATTTTAAAGAGGTTTGTGTTTATTTTTTTTTTGTAGACTTTAAATATTTAAAAAAATTCTACTAGATTTCTTGATTTGAGTATTCATGAGGTTGAGTTTAACTCGACAAGTTGCTTGTGTAAGCCCGATTTCAATTTGAAATAAGACAATTGAAACTCCAAAAATTACTGAGTTGGGTGTGAGTTCCTCACAAATTGACTTGGTTTCATCCCTACATATGTGATTGTAAATTTACAAAAGGTAGAGAAACTAAATAATGTAAATGAAGAAAGAAGTCCCAAAAAGTATATATTTAGAATTATTTATTTATTTATTTTAATCCATATATTAATCTGATCCAATCATTTTTCATTCTCATAATTAACGAATTTGATTGTAAGCGACAGCAACTGCTTTTAGTGATTCGTGGCAAAAAAGAAATCTTTTGTTAACATATGCAAGGAAAACTATAAACGATTGATTACCTTTTCTCGACTACTCTCTTTATTAGTTCAAAATAGAAGTACATTACAAGTGTCAAAACTTGGCATGAGGGACACTTAAGTGCTATTTTTTTTTTTTTTTTTCAAATTAGGACACCTAAGTGCTAAATTCAGCGATTCCAGTAGGAAATCCTATGTTGCAATTTTTATTAATATAGCTCGCTTATGTGGCTCATCGAGAGCTGAGTCAAAGCATAGAAAAACCAAAATGACGTCGTTTTGCCTCTTATTTAAATTTTAATATAATATTAATTAAATTTAAAACTAAATTATTAAAAACAAAAAAGAATGAAGAAGAGGTTGCAAAGGCGAACAAGGGCTGTGCAAGCCCTCGCGGTCGCCTCCCCATCATTGCCAGGAAGGGTTGGCGATGATGGGAGGAGGATCGGCTAAGGTTCTTTGGGCCCTAGCCAAGGGCTGGTAACCCTAGCCGATCGGCGATGACGGCTTGCAAGCCCTTGCTTAGATGTGGCAACCCCTTTGCTAGTAGCGGACCTTGGCCTAACTAGGTGAGGGCTGGCAACCCTCACTAGATGCGGGAGGAGGGCCACGATCCTCCCCTTAGATTTGGGTGAGGGCTTGTAGGTCCTTGCCGCCGGTCGCCCAGGGTCGTTTGCCCTTGGTCGGGGCGTGGCGACCCTAGCGACCCTCTCCCCACTACCGCTAGCCCTTGGCCAGTGGTGAGGTTGTGACAAGGGCTTCCATAGCCCTCACTCGCCTCATACAACTTCTTCTCGTTTTTTTTTTTTTAAATAATTTATTTTTAAATTTAACTTAATTAATATTTATATTAAAATTCAAATCCAATGCAAAACAACATCGTTTTTTTGCTTATCTAACCATGTCATTGTGTAAAATGAGAACATTTTGCACTTGTTTCATTAGAAAAATGCCACGTTAACATTTTAGCTAGATTTTCTTGCCGTAGGCACTTATCCATTTTGCTCCGATTTTGGCACTTAAGTATACATTTCCTAATTTTTGGCATTTTAGTGCCTCCTCCTACTAAGTTTTGGCACTCTAGAGGTCTGGATGTCATTAGTTCAGGGTTGTTGGTTTGTCAACATCCACGTTATCCCAAGATTAATTTAATCTCAAGCTTCATTTGCTTCAAAAAAATGAATGCTTTAAAAATTATTATTATAAAAATAATCACTTGTTATCGCTTAAAATTATCAGTTAATGAAAACTTCAAGTTTACATATTTTTCATTGATGACAAAAATATTTTTTGTTTGTTTATTTTTATAAATGGTGCAAGCGAATAATTTTAAGAAAATATATCATCATTTCATTTTTGTGAACTACATTCGTCCTTAGTATTTATTAGCATGGACTTCTGTGAAGAGGATAGGAAGAATCAAATCATTATCACAACGGACAAAACTTTTGCTGACCCGATACTAATAGAGTACTGCTTCCTGGTCTTCTCTTTTAAGAGGAAAAAAAGCTCAATTGATTTGTTAACTTCATGCTATTCTAGGACAAATTTTAATTCCATTCTAAAGGGGACAAATGGCATTTGTCACTTTCAGGAAAAATCTACCTGAAATGATACAGGTTGTTGCACGGAGAGGTAGCAGATGTGAGAATATTGATCACCATCAATGGGATGGGGAATAGTTTTCTAAATGCAAGCGCAAGTGAGAGTTAAAGCTGATTATTTAAACATAGGGAAAATTACCACTAATTGCAATTTTGTCAATTCAAGTTTAAACCTTTTGCATTTGTGCTAATTTGGTCAATTCGACCAATTTTAATCGGCTGGTGTTGACGTAGACTCCATGTGGTGCTGGTTGACATTGACATGGTATTTTTTAATTTTTTTGATTTTTTTGGAATATTTTAATTTATCTCCATTTTTTTTATTTTTATTTTTTCCCCACAATGGCCGACAAGGATTGCAGCTCACCCTAATCTGGACCTCCCCAAAAGCGAGGTGAGGACGGCCTCATTGATTGTGGGTGAAGTCGGTTTCGCCCGTGGCTAGCGAGGTTGTGGTTGCTTTCACTTGCGTTGTTAGGGCCTTGTCGGCTGCAGGTGAAGGCGCCCATGGCCTCACCTAGATTTGGGGGAAGTTAAGTTGCTCGTAGTCCCCAAGCCTCATCTAGTGGCTGATGAGCCTATGAGGAAAAAACAACAAAAGAAAATAAAGAATAAAAATAATAAAAATTGCCACATCAGTATTGGCTGGAAAGCTAGGGCGTGCATGGTTGCACTCTTTTTTTCTGTTCAAGAACAGATTTTTGTTTTTTTGTTCCCAGGAACAAAAAAAGAACAGAAACGCGTTTGTTTGCGTTTTTGTTCAAAATCTGTTTTTTGGTTTTCGGAACAAAATTGGAACGAAAATAAGGAACAAAAAAAAAATTCCAGAAACACTTTTTGAAGGCCCGAAAAGAAGAAAAACACAAAAAAACTTGTTTCTTTTTTGTTTCTCGCTTTCATGCCTTGCGCCCTCTCAAGTCCCTCCCTTTTCTGGTCTCTCTCACAGGTTCTCCACCGTCGAGCGATCCGACGCCTCCCAACTCGTCATTCTCTCTGGCGCCGACAGTTGCTGCTCCTTCACCGATTGAAGCTTATGATTTGAGGTAAGTTTCATCCTTCACCGCCCGCTTGCTCCTCCTTCACCGTTTGACGAGGGCTTTGGTGAGGGCCACCCCTCGTAGATCCGGGCGATGGCTGCTCGGGGCTCGAGCGCGACGGCTCGCTCGAGCCGGTGCTTGCCTAGATTTGCGAGACGCTCGCTCGAGCGAGCCCTCGTGCTCGAGCCCCGAGCGAGCGTTGCTCGCCCATTTGCGGCAGCGTTTGCTCGCTCGAGCGAGCAAAGCGCGACGCTGCTTGGGGCTTGAGCGCGATGGCTCGCTCGAGCCAGCGCTTGCCCAGATCTGCGAGATGCTCGCTTGAGTGAGCATCGCTGCTCTGCTCGCTCGAGCGAGCATTGCGAGCAGAGCAGCAACGCTCTCCTCACTCGAGCGAGCGTCGTTGCTTTGCTCGCTCGAGCGAGCGTCATTGCTTTGCTCGATCGAGCAAGCATCGCGAGCGAAGCAGCAACGCTCTGCTCGCAAGAGTGAGTGTCGCTGCTTTGCTCGCTCGAGCGAGCATCGCGAGCAGAGCAGCAACGCTCTGTTTGCTTGAGCGAGTGTCGCTGCTTTGTTCGCTTGAGCGAGCGTCGCTGCTTTGCTCGCTCGAGCGAGCATTGCGAGCAAAGCAGCAACGCTTTGCTCGCTCGAGCGAGCGTTCTTTGCTTTGCTCGCTCGAGCAGGCGTCGCCGCCGCTTTGCTCGCTCAAGCGAGCATCACGAGCGAGCGAGCAACACTCGCTCGCTCGAGCGAGCGTTTGCTTTGCTCGCTCGAGCAAGCATCGCGAGCAGAGTAGCAACGCTCTACTCGCTCGAGCAGTTCGCTGCTTTGCTCGCTCGAGTGAGCCTCGCGAGCAGAGCAACAACACTCGCTTGCGAGAGCGAGCATCGCGAGCAGAGCAGCAACGCTCGCTCGCTCGAGCAGTTCGCTGCTTTGCTCGCTCGAGCGACTCGGCGGTAAATTTCTTTAGACTATGCTAAGGAACTATGAGCTCATCCAAAATTACCATGAGAGCTATCTTTTTGACAAAGATGGACTCTAGTTCAGAAACTTACAGAGGAAACACTGAAGGACTGGAGCCACTTTCAAGAACTTCTTTCTGTGTTTGAAGGTAAGAACCAAGGGTAATGCTGCCTTGTGTTGGATGAATTTCATGGTTGCATATTATATCTAGCATTACAATGAAATGCTCAGGCTGATCATTTGGATTTCACAGCTTAAAGACAGGTTGGAGAGAGTAGTTGTTTAGGTTCATTTGGAGCAAGATTGAACTTTTCACATTTCCTTTTATTGTAGTGTTTGAAATATGACTTATATTTTGACATGGTAGGTTTCTCCCAATGGTCTTTATTTTATTTTGAGCATTCTGTTTCATTGATCATTGATAATCATAGTATTATGTAGTTCTTGTAGCTCAAAATGCAACTTATGATCTGTTCTATACAAGTTAGTTCAAGAATTGTCAATTTTGTCATTATAGTCTTCTTCGCTTGCATCTCTTGAGAATGATTTTGTGTATGGCATGTATAGTATTATGTTATTGATTTAACTCATAACTCATATGCTGCTCAACCGGTCAAAGACTAAATGTCATCTAAGAGACAGACATTCAGTGCAAAGTGGACCGAGTCTGTAACCAACCTATTTATCGGTTTGTTGGTGGATGAGGTCAAAAAGGGAAATCGCACCTCTTCTACTTTCAACAAAGCAGGGTGGAAGAATATACAGACTGAATTCGTTAGACAGACATGAAGCCAATATAGCATGGTCCAGCTGAGGAACAAGGTAAACAAACTGAGAAAACAGTATAGCAGTTTTCAAAAACTTATGTCTCAGTCTGGATTTGGTTGGGATAATGTGAATAAAAGAGTTGTTGTCGACGATCCAAGTATATGGGAATCTCACATCAAGGTATATTTTTAACTTTTTGGTCATTTTGATGTCATTATATATGTAAATTTTAAAATGTATGATTATATTGTTAAAATGTCATTATTGTGAAAGTTGTAGGAGAATGTTGAGTGGGCAAAATTTAAGAAGGATGGATTTCCTCAGTATCCCGAGCTATGTATTGTATTTGGTGGTACATATGCTATTGGGGAATATGCCATAGGAAATGCTCAAGATTTGACGGTGTCGGAGGAAGATGACAACAGTGGTGGCAATGCATATGGTGATAATGGTGATAGCAATACAGATGACTTCAGTGAACACCACATTGATGAGAGAGTCTTTACATCAGACAATGCTACAACTTCAACTCGTGGAAAGCACAAATTGGATAGGACTCCAAATACTAAGAGGAGAAGGAAGAGTAACCAAACCAGTATTGATGACACTTGCAAAGCCATACAAGATTTTTTGAAAGTTAGGTCAAGTTAATCTGGTAGTGGCACTGCGGCCTCTAGGGTCATGCCATCACCTGTAGACCCTTTCTCCGTATCTGCTGTGATGGATATTCTAATTAGTATGCCTGAGATAGAGCAAGATGTTTACAATAAAGTAGTGGAACGAGCATGCGATAGTGCCTCATGGAGGGAGGCTTTCATTAAATCACCACCTGGAAGGAGAAATGGACTTCTTTATTATCTTTAGTAGATGTTTGGAAATGTATTATGGATTGAATGGGGTTTCATTAGATTGTATAACTTATGTTATCCATTAATATTTAGTTTTTAAAGATATTAGTGTTGAGACTCTTGGTACTTATATGTAATGGCATCTTCTATTGAGACTATGACTTATGTTATTGACTATTATTGGATATATTTTCAAAATCTATATTGATGTTTTTATATTTTTGTGATGGTATAGGTACTATGGAATGGGGATCAAATAGTATATCTAGTGAATAGGTAGAACCGGTTGATCAATTCTTGGATGATGATGATCTTCACATATTGCTAGCGTGGTTGTGCACGGTTGTGATTGACGGGTCCGTGCATACAAGAGAACCCATTAGGGACAGTAAATTATCAGGATCCGAATGGATAATGGAGATTGTTTATGGACATTTAGATAGGATATATAAAGCCTTCTGGATGGAGAGACATGTTTTTCTGAATTTATGTGATTTAATGAGGGTAAGGGGTTGGTTGAAAGATAGTCGATTTGTTCGAATAGATGAACAAGTTGGGATATTCTTATCTTTGGTTTGTCACGGTAGCTCAAATAGAGATTTATGTGAGAAATTTCAACATTCTGGAGAAACGATCAGCAAGTATTTCAACAAAGTGTTGAAAGCAATTATCAAACTTTCAAAAGAGAAAATCAAACCACCGTCCTTTGATGTCATCCCACAAGAAATTCTTATGGATCCTAGTCATAAACGCTACTTCAAGGTATGATTTCTATATCGACTTTATACCGTCAAATACATGTAGTTCATAATCTTATATAATCTTAGATTGGTAATAAATTGACAGGACTACGTAGGTGCTATGGATGGCACCCATATAAATGCTATTATCCCGGTGTCTCAGCAGATTCAATTTAGAGGTAGGAGAGGGACTACCACCCAGAATGTGTTGTGTGTTTGCTCATTTGATATGAAATTTACTTTCGTGTATGCTGGATGGGAAGGATCTACCAACGATTGTCGAGTGCTTTCGGTAGCACTCGAAACTCGTCAATTGCAATTTCCCCAACCACCACCTGGTATTTACTTTGTTTATATAGACATTTGTGATTATATTATGGTTGAATATCACAACAAATTTATATATATCATGTTGTAGGGAAATACTACGTGGTAGATTTTGGTTATGCAGCACTTCCGGGATTTTTAACTCCATTTAGAAAGGAACGGTATCATCTTAGCGAATCTAGAGTGAGTGGGAGACGGCCAAGAACAGCAAAAGAATTGTTTAACTATAAGCACTCTTCACTAAGAAATGTAATTGAGAGGTTATTTGGGGCATTAAAGAATCGTTTTACCATTCTGAGACATATGCCTCCATTTACAATTTAGAAGCAAGCACTTGTTGTAATTGCATGTTGTGCTCTTCATAATTACATTCGTGATCAAGATAGGATGGACAGAAATTTTTCCCTATATGGAGATCCGGAGTATCCATTCGGACCTACAGAAGTGGAGGTTGCAGATGATACATCGCATGAGCAGGCATCTGGGATAAACATGCTTAGGATAAGTATTGCAAATAAAATGGCAAGGGATCACAATATGCATGAGATTTGTTGACTTTGTGTTTCCAACTTTTGTAATATTGTTTTTAAGTATTCACTGTGATGAAGTTGAACAATGAACTATATTGCTTCATTATTGTGATGTCATGTATGGAAGGGTCCATGTTGAGATGTATAAGATATTCTTCTTTTTGCTAGTTTTTATTGTACGAACTTTACATATAAAATTTACTTATAAAAAAACTTTACTTATAAAATTTTCTTTCAAGTATGCACATATGACCATGTTGAAAATATTTTTCTTCACTCACCATGATCAAAATTAAATTGATGAGCATTTCATGAGAATGAGAATTCAATACCAAGTTTACACTTTAAAAAAAAAAAAAAAGCACTTGAGAAAAATTTGATACAAACTTTACTTACAAAATTTTCTACCAAGTATGCACATATGATCATGTTCAGAATGTTTGTCTTCACTCACCATGAACAAAATTAAATTAATGAGCATTTCATGAGAATGAGAATTCAATATCAAGTTTACACTTTATTTAAAAAACGAGCATTTTTGAAAAATTTAGAACATAAATTTTGTACGATTCAAACGTGTTTCTATTATTTTTCTATTCTAGGTCGAGTGCAGTTATCAAACGTATTTCTGTTCTTTTTCTATTCCAAGAACAGAATTTTTTTACACTTACCAAAAGCGTTCTTTTGTTCAAAAACTGTTCCTGGAACAGAAATAGTTTTTTCTATTTCTGTTCCTTGGAACAATTTTTGAACGTAAATGCAAACAAACGCGTCCTAGTGTCCTTGTTAGTGCTGATTAGCCAAAATTATTCGGATGGACTGAATTGGTACAAAAAAAAGGATCATGACTAAATTAACATAATTGTAATAAGTTTAGAACTTTTTGGTAATTTTCCCTCCAAACGTATGATGCGCAATATGGTTGTTTGTTTTTCTTAATTTAGGAAAAAACTTAGGGCGCGTTTGTTTTGTAGAAAATTCAATGATAAAGGAAAATTTATAGGAATACAGTTAGTTTTCCTTTATTTGATGATATATTATTGATTTTTTTTTTTTGGATGTTTGGGTCTCGGTGGAAAATGATTTCAATCTCATGACTTTATTTCAGAAAAAATTCAAAATTTTAAATAATTTTTATTTTAAAAAATTGAATTTTAATAATTTTTAAATTTTATGTATTATTTTCTTTCCTTTTCTTTTTCCAACTTCTTCTTTCGTGACCGGCCATTAATGGCTAGGCAAGCCTTGAGCTCAGCGGCCTTGGCTAGCTTGGGCTCGCTTGGATCGACTAAGTCTCGAGCTCGCTATAATTGGGCGAGCCACAAGCTCCACAACCTTGGCCAGCTTGGGCTTGGTTGGATCGGCTAAGCCTCGAGTTGGCTGGCCCACGTATTGGGTTAGTCATTGGCTGTTGCTGAGGCATGTGGTTAGCAATGGAAGAAATAGAATGGAAAAAAGAGAAAAGAAGAAAAAGAAAAGAAAAAAAGAAAAAAGAAAAAAAGAAAAAAAGAAGAAAAAGAAAAGAAAAACAAAGAATAATAAAAAATTCAAATTTAGGTTTTTGGTGGTATTGACCCCCATATTTGAAGATGTCCGTTCATAAGTAGCCCAATATCAATAACAAATTTGAGGTTCAATATATGTTCATTGGAGAGATTCATGGGGTGCATAGATTCAAAAGCTTAGGATCTAATATTGACACCTAATTTTTAGGTGACATGTAGTAAAAACTTGAGATTAAAGTTTTCGATTGTGACATAACCCGTTTTTCAAACAAAGTGTCATTTTTCATTTTTTTAATTTTTTTTTTCATTAGCCTTTCATTTGTGCCTCATTTCCTTATCAATTTTATTAAAATTTCAAAAGGTCAAAAAGTTGATTTTTGAGTGGACTTTTTGGTCAAATGGCAAAATATTTCCAAATAGTGCCATTTTCACTTTAGCACTGATTTTTTTTTTTTTTTAAAATCAAATTTTGACTTATTAATTGACATTTGAGTGATTAATCACTAAAAAGTTAACTTTTGGTCAATATTTTGACGAAAAAAATTGAAAAATGTGAAAGCTCCCAAATCATCTTGTCTTAGGCTTAATTTGATTTTGGCATCGAAAATTTCATAAAAATCGATTAGGAATCTTGATTTCAATTTTTTTCGGATTTATGCGGGAAATTGGCAAAAAAATAAAATTACTTTGTTTCCAATCATATTTTGTCATAACTTTCTTCACAATATTTGATTTGGGATAAAGAGGTCATTCTGCATCCAATCATTGAACCAATTTTAGAATTTTTCATTTGGGATAAAATTTTCAGTTTGAGCCCTAATCGAGTCTTGATTGATCCTTCATGATTTGAGCAATTATTCCCTTAATGAGGTCATTTTCTTAGTGGCGATCCAAATTCGATATCAATTATGTCAAATTCACATGCGAACTTTTAATTTGACAAATTCAGCCTACTTGAAGATTACAAAATTGACCTAACATGATTTGATAGAGTTGATTTGACTTGACCCATTCTGGACTTGAGTCAATTTGAAGTAATTGAAATTCAATTTGGGCAATTGAAGTGCAATTACAAACATGAGTGTAGCTTGCAGTATTGTTAAGATTGAAATTCAATGAATTTAAAGTATTTTGTGCATAACTAATTGGCCAATTTAATTACATTCAATTGTGTCCAATTCACATAGGAAAATTTCAATTTCACTTTAATTGGACAAAATTAGAAAATTAGAACAAAATTACGACTAAGATTGAACCAGTTCAAATCGCTTTTGACCGACGTTGACTGCCCACCATTTTTGGGCAATGTTCCGATGGCTGATGGCTAGCCACCTCTCTCTCATTTCAAAATTACAAAAATGCTCTTGGATGCGAAATTACCAAAATGCCCTTGCCTAGTCATCAATTCAAGAGAGATTAAATCTTGACCATCCATTAATCCTATCATCTTTGCTATTGAATAATATGACTCAGCAATCCATGTGATTAATTTCTAGCCAATCACAAAATTACTTAGCTGTTAAGGGATTTGCTTAATCCTTAAGGTTGCGTTTGGCGATCAAGATAAAATTTGGGATAAGATAAACTTTATCCTATCTTGCGTTTGATACCTATTCAAAATAGGATAAAGTTGCATATAAGGGAGATATAAGTCGGATAAAATTATCTCATGAAGAAGGTAGAATAAAGGTAGATAGGATTTCTAGTATCCAAAATAGGAAAGTTATTTGGCTTAAATAACAAACTTCTTAAATTAACAAATTTAAAATTATATTTCGACATAAACGATATTGGAATTCTAATATAAGAAATTCAAAATAACAATTTAGTTTTTTAATTTATTCTTATTCTTATTTAATTTTATCTTATAATATAAATTCAATATATAAATATAAATTTATTATATATTTTAGGTGTTCTAGTATTTTAGGTCTATTAGTATAATTTTCAATTTAATAAAATTTTATTAGAGAATGATGGAAGGGAAAGAAAGAAATAAAAAAGAAATTAAGAAATGAAAATAATATATAAATGAAGTAGACAAAAGGGTCACGATAGGTTTTTACTATATTAATATGCTATTTATACTGAACAATATATATGATATGATGTGTATATATCTGACTTTATTACTACAATTACCAAACAATTATAAGATATAGTAAAATTCTCTGGATTTCATATCATATCTTATTTAGTCCTATCCTGATTAAAAATCTAGACGACCAAACATAGCTTAAGAAATCAAATCCTAGCTAGTTGATTAATCCAGGGGTTAGGATTCAATTTTGAGGGAGGTAAACTCTCTCTCTCTCTCTCTCTCTCTCTCTCTCTCTCTCTCTCGCGTAGCCTTGCTCGCCACCCACTAGCCTATCGTTGCCTCTCAGTGATGAACCACAACCCCTTTTGTGACGGTCCAAGCGCGGGGGCACGTCTCCTGTCCCACATCGCTTAGGGGGGAGTCCTGGGGCTAATTTATAAGACTTAGGTCCCTCTAATTTATGTGACGTGTTTCACGTACGCTTCCTGTGACATCCTGAAATTTGATCCCGTTTCGATAAAATGAAATGTGCATATCGTCGGCGTGCCTATGGTCCTTTTTCTCTGAGCTGATCACTCACGAGTTAACTAACCTATTGGGTGAAGCCGTTAAGGGATATATCCGCGGTAAAATCCCTAAAAGCTACCTAATTTGTTGGATTGGACTAAAATCACGTCCGGTCGATTTTAATCATGGAATTTGATTTGGTTTCGGGGATCGAATATTTGAGCGTGTCACAATTCATTTTTAGGACCTCGTCTCATCGTCTGTCAATTATCAACGAGTCCGAAATTTCAATAAAGAAATTATTGGAGGAAAAATTGAAGACCGGAAGAAAATAGAAAGGGAAATGGAAAGAGAAAAGAAAAATTAGAATAGAATTATTCTTTTTCTTTCTTTTTCTCTCTCTCTCCTTTTCTCTCTCTTCTTTTCCCTCTCTCTCTTTTCTCTCTCCTTTCCCTCCCCCATCGTGCGGACAGCACCCCCCCACCGACTTCTCTCTCTCTCTCTCTCAATCCTTATCTCCTCTCTTCTCTCTCTCTCTCTCTCTCTCTCTTCTCCCCCACTCCCCCACGTGACCGAAAGCCCCCTTCCCCTTGTTTCTCGCTCGTGAAAACTAGAGACGAGGAAGAAGAAGCCGCACGGCCGCAGCTCGCCGGAGTCGTCACCGCCCGCACCGCCTCCCGCGTGCCCGCCGCTCGCTGCCCGTCCTGCCGTCCGCGCACGCCCGCGTCGCGCGCATCGCAACGCCTCCCCGCGCGACCCGGCTCCGTTCCGCCCCGTCCGGCCAGCTCCGGCCACCGCCCAGCTCCGCACGGTGTCCCCCTTGCCCTCCGCCGGCCTCCCCTCGCTGCTCTAGCCGTCGGATGAGCCTCGTCCAGCCAAGAACAATGGCTGGAAAAGTGGGTTTCCAGCCCTGTTCAAGGCCCGTTTTGAGCCGTTTCCGGGCCCGAACTTGAGCCGTGCTTTGGGAAGAATCGTTCCTCGTGTCGTCCCCGTTGGATTGATACGTTTTGTGCGCGATTCTGGTGAGTAATCTCACTAATCCCGGATTAGTTGGCTAATTATGCTTAAGGTTGGTTTAGTTTTAATTAATTAGGTTTAGGTGGTTAGATTAGAATGGATTAGCGATTATTAGCCAATTGTGATGCGATTTAGATAAATTGATTGTGTAATTAGCAAGTAGACGTGGTCTACTAATTATTGAAAGCATCTCGGGATTTTTCCCGACCCTTAGTGGGCTTCAATTAGGCTTTTCGGGCCTAAGTGGAATTTTTGGTATTTAAATATTAATTTTCGGAATTAAATTAAATAATTAATTATTTTCCAAAAATTCAACTAGGATGGCCCGGGACTGGAATATTATGCTCATGACCGTGGTGAAGTCCATTTATTTAATCGAGCTTTAATTTGAGCTAAATTGAATTTTTAATATTTATTAATTAATTTTTGAAATTAATTAATTAATTAATTATTTTTCGGAAATTAAGATTGAGATGGCCGACGACCGAAATCTTGTGCTGATCGTCGTGGCACAGTCCGTTTATTTATTTGAGTTCTATGTTGTATGGAATTAAATAAATTGTGATATTTTAGGGATCTACCCTAAATTGTTTGAAATTGAGTGAAATTGAATGATTGATTGGTAGATGGCCGAGTATATTTATTTAGCATTTATAATGCTTTGGTTTAGTTGTAAAGTGGATGGAATTATGAGAGTGAATCGGAAATACTCTGGGATTGAACCGATCAGACACGGTGTATGGACCTACGTGGTTCGGTGATTAGGATATCACTGGCAAAAACGGCGCCTTAAAGAACGCACGTATCGGTCTAGTACATACATTATTGTGGACCTACGTGGTTCGGTGATTGGGATATCACTGGCGAAAACGGCGCCTTAAAGAACGCACGTATCGGTCTAGTACTCATATTGTTATAGGCATGTATGGTTCGGTGATTAAGGACATCACTGGCGAAAACGACGCCTTAAAGAACGCATGCACTTGTCTATTAAATACATTGTTATAGGCATGTGTGGTTCGGTGATTATGGACCTCACTGGTAAAAACGGCGACTTAAAGAACGCATACAATTGTCTATTGAGTACATGGTTATAGGCATGCGTGGTTCGGTGACTAAGGGTGTCACTGGTGAAAACGGCGCCTTAAAGAACGCACGCAATTGTCTAGTGAATAAGTCACATTGGCGAACTTGACGCCTGAGAGCATTGACCTAGAAGGGTTCGTCTGACATGTAATCGATTAGATCGATTGATCATTGCTTTAATTTGATGTTGTGAATTGATTGACTGAATGGAAATGACCGTGAGTGGTCTTGTTGGCATATAATGGACTAGGTCGATTTGATCGATATTTCGATCGGTGATATGATTGCTTGAGTGCCTATTATGAATTGTACTGACTTGCATGTGGGATCTAAGGCCAAGGAAAGTCCTCTGACCTGTGCGTGTTTAGGCAGCCTATAGTATAATTGTTTACTAATCGGACCTTAGTGGGGTAGAACTCGCTGAGACATAGTCTCATCCCGGTTTGGGGACAACATTTCAGGACCCCGCTGATGAGCTGAGGAGGAAGAGTTTGAGAAGGAGAACTCTGGGGTGAAACCTGAGGAGAAGAATTTTGGAAGAAGAAGATAACCCAGAGAGGGATTTTGAGTATGACCCGGATGGGCTGAGATTTCATCTTCTTTTGAGAACTCCATTTTGATGTGAATAGAGTAAAGTAAAAAGTTGTGAAGAGTTGTGAAGTATTCTGGTTTAAGTCATGTATAAAAGTTTGGTTATAAGTTTCAATATGAAAAATATGGCCATGCTTTTCTATCCCATTGTTTTAATCGGTTTGGGGATTTATAACTGCTTCCACATGTGCATAATAATTGAAAGGGTCGGCGATACATTGTCCTGGGATATCGCATTTTAAAATCGACCAAGTAGAAGGATGTGTGCGTGCCCGAGGAGCGGGGCGTGACACTTCCACTGGGCTAAAAACAAACCTGTGAGGGAGGAGGTTGCTGCGTGTATGCCTCCAAAACGGACAATATTGGGCTGGGATGAGGGTGGCCGGGTTCACGCCTCTACCTTAGACGACGCGTTTTAAAGCCGTGAGGACTCAGTATACAAAGTGGACAATATTACATAGTAGGGGCTAGGTCGTTACAAATGGTATCAGAGCCGACTTCTGACAGCGTGTGGGGTCATAGCGAGGACGCTGTACTCCCAAGGGGGGAGAATGTGATGGCCCAAGCGTGGGGGCGCGTCTCCTGTCCCACATCACTTAGGGGAGAGTTCTGGGGCTAGTTTATAAGGCTTAGGTCCCTTTAATTTATATGACACGTTTCACGTACGCTTTCGTTGCGTTGAAAACAAACCCGTGAGGGAGGAGGTTGCTGTGTGCATGCCTCCAAAGCGGACAATATTGGGCTAGGATGAGGATGGCCGGGTTCATGCCTCTACCCCAGATGATGCATTTAAAGTTGTGAGGACTCAGTGTTCAAAGCGGACAATATTACACAGTGGGGCCCGGGTCGTTACACCTTCGACTACCATCAAACTCCCTCTTAATCGGTCACAAGCTTGGCCACTGCAAATCCTCACCGGGGCCTCTCATTCAATGCCGTTTTCTTCTTCAAGTTTATTGCTATGCTCCACGTGAGTGATTTTGTCAAACTTCGAATTGTATAGGAATAGGGGTGACATAGCCTTTCTTCCACCTGCAGGACGCAATCTTTAACCACCCAAAAGTACTGCTCCCAAAAGTTCTCGTTAGTATCGCTCTTGCTCTATTAATCATTAATTGATGGATTTGAAAAGATTGGGAAAGAGACGGGTGAACAATCACAACTCAGTGAGTAGTACATCATATATGAATTGTTTCATTTTAACAAGCTTTATACTAATATTAAAAACTCATTTAAACAATTATCACAATTCAAACATCAATGGTCTCAAATTGAAACACACGTCGATAGTCCATCGATCGATCAATCTTTTGTTTAATATCAAACCATGATCATGACATAATACCTGGTGACAAGGAAATCAAGAGTCCCTCTTTGACAGGACCTCCACTTACAGAGCTGGTGGTTTGACTTAGAAAGATATATCCTAAACTCCGTATGTATATCCACAAACCTTGGAAGAAGTACACCCCAAGTGCCAAAACTTGGCACGGAGGGACACTTAAGTGCCAAAAGTTAGGAAAGTGACACTTAAGTGTCAAAATCGGAGTAAAATGGATCACTTAAGTGTCGATCTGGCCAAAATGCTGACGTTGCGATTTTCCGGCGAAGCAAGTGCAAAATGGCGTTGTTTTGCATGCTGAAGTGGCTAGACAATATAAAAGGACGTCGTTTTGGTACGACGTGGTAAAAAATTAATATAAAAATTAATTAAATTAAATTTAAAATATTTAAAAATAAAATAAAAATATTAAAAAATTAAAAAATTAAAAAAAAGAGTTAGGCGGCGACGGTTGAGCCCTTGCTGCCGCCACCTCCCCGTCACCGTCGGGAAGGGTCGACGGCAAGGGGGAGGGTCTATTGGGCCCCGGCTAGGGGCCGAGGGCTAGGGCCCAACAGACCCGGTTGATCGGTGGCGGGTTAGCGGCCCTCGCCCGGATCCGGCGAGGGTTGGCGACCCTCACCCGGCTAGGCCAAGGGTTGTGACCCTCGCCGGCCATTGCCTAGCTCTAGCAAGGGTTGGCGGCCCTTGGCTAGGGCTCGGTGACCCGATCGACCCTCCCCCTCCGCCGCTAGCCCTTTCGGCGGCGATGGGAGGCGGCGGTGGCGGCGAGGGCTTAGCCCTCGTCGGCTGCCTCTTTTTATTTTTATTTTTATTTTAAATTTTTTAAATAAATTTAGTTTTAAATTTAATTTAATTAATTTTTATATTAATATTTTTATCACGTCAGCACCAAAACAATGTTGTTTTTGTGTTATTTAGTCACGTGAGGGTGCAAAACGGCGTCATTTTGTACTTACTTCGCCAAAAAATCGCCATATCGGCATTTTGGCCGAATTTTGGCTGAAGTGGCACTTAAGTGATCCATTTTGCTCCGATTTTGGCACTTAAGTATTACTTTCCTAACTTTTGGCACTTAAGTGTTTCTCCGTGCCAAGTTTTGGCACTTGGGGTATACTTTATCCCACAAACCTCTAATCAAGTTCACGATCATATTGAGTATAAATAACTATCCTCTGATACCATAATCCAATCTAGAAAATAATCTCAAAAACCAAGCAAATACTTTTAGCAACATAGCCCATCCATCACTTCTCATCCATTTCTCAAATCAGTAATAAACTTTTCCATAAACTAGTTGCACAACAATTATATATACATACGCACACTTCACAATACTTTGCATAGCACACTTTCTAACCATTTGTAAACAACCAAATGCTATTTCTAAACAGTAGTAAATACTTGATCTAGCTTTTTATGCAACAACAATGCCATTTCATAATTCATATTATACATAATCAATAATATTTTCGGAACATGAGTTTTACAAGTTCAAAAAAGATATAGTACCACTTACATCTCAAGGTCGTAGAGGTGGCTCTCACATGATCACATCACCGTGTAGCACTTAGCCCTCGACCGACACATATTAATAATACAAGCCACTAGAAGTGGCTTTCATGAAATTACGTTGTCATGTAACACTTAATTCTTAACTATAAGGCCTTAGAGGTGGGTCTCACGAAGTGATGTTATCGTGTAACATTTAATTCTTGTAGCATTTAGTGTGACATCCTGAAATTCAAGCCCGTTTCGATAATATGAAATGGGCATTTCTTCGACGTGCCTATGGTCATTTTACTTTGAGTTAAGCCCATTACGAGTTAACTAATCTATTAGGTGAAGCCATTAAGGGATATAAACATGATAGACTAGAGAATTTGATTAGAAATCGATCGCTCAACCGTAATAATTGACAAGGGTCAATACGACACCGTTATAATCGAGTTGAGATCGGATATAAGTCAATTCGACGGAAACACGTAATTGAATTGTGGGTGATTCCACAGGATTGCGAAATTCGTGTCGAATGGTATTAAACTAATTTTCTATCGAAATTATACTCAGGACACGTAATTGAAACCTTACGATTTTCACGACAACCGAGAGTCGTCTACGAGTCGGAGATGCACAACATGGATCGAAAATTATCGACCACGGGTCAAACGCACTAAAATCCCTAAAAGCTATTCGATAAGTTAGGTTGTACTAAAATTGTGTTTGGTCGATTTTAACCACGGAATTGAATTCGGTTTCGGGAATCGGACGTTCGAGTGTGTCACGATTCATTTATAGGACGTTGTCTCATCTTTAGGAGAAATTTTGACGAGTTCGCAATTTTGTGAAAAAATCGATTTTCGGAAAAATAAGTGAACTTTGGATGGGTAGACCGAGTTGGATTTTTCTGAAAGGGCTAGTAATAACACCTAGAAGGGGGGTGAATAGGTGTAATAAAAGCTCTTGCAAGATTCAGAAGTAATAATTGCTTATAGAAAATTACAAAGGAATTAAGACTTTAACAGTTTTAAACTTGAACAGATAAATAAAGCTACTAATCAAAATAAAGGAGTTGAGGGAAGAGAATAAGAACATAAGGTTTATAATGGTTCGGCTTAGATTAAGCTTACGTCCACTCTCCCACGTTGATAGCCTATTAGCTGGATTTCACTAAGAATTCAAAAGAGATTTTACAGTCTTGCGATCTTGACTTTACAGTGAAGAGTCTCTACTGGTCTCTCACAAAGTCTCACTAAGAGTTTCTCTCTTTTGTATACAACTTTAAGCTCAGTGAAAAAGCAAGAAACTAGAAAGCTTCAGATTTTGAAATTTTTCTTTCATGCATTATATCGAACAACTATAGAGTTCTCCTTATATACTCCTTCATGCTTTCACGACCGTTGGCACTTTCCAAATGAATTCTTCCAATCTACCAATTGGACAGAATCAATCAAGGATATCTCGAGTCATTAGATGATTTGTGATGAAGCCCGTCAATCCTATTCGCCCATACAATTAGGATCTTGGTTTCCATAAGTAGAATCTTCCAAGTTTGCTTGCCTTTTAAAAGATTTGATTATCAGAATTGTTTCCAATAAAGATAATCAATCATATATGTGCTATATCTAGCCATAAGGTCATTCGTAAGCCATACGAATCGAATCCTTGAAAAAATTAAGATAATCTCGCATTTGGATAAGTCTTCATTCTTCAGTCTGGAAACTGTCAGTGTGGATAGACTTTGAACCTAAAGTCTGATAGTCTTCAGACTTTGACGCTAGAGTCTGGATGTCTTCAAACTAGACTTTCTGGAAACGCTTTGTCAACTTCAAAACAGTAAATGAGTTTTCTCCAACATTTTCTACCCCAATTAAGCTTATTTTTGGGAAATTAAGCTTGAGAAAGTAATTGGGAGACAAAGGGATGAAGCATGAAGACTTTAGAGGCTTTACAAGGATGGTTTGGATATTTCTTTCCTAGGTTTTGATTGGCTAATTCTTTGACTTCTTTTCCTCCCAATTCTCTCTCCCCCTTCCTCTCACGCTGACAACTCCCTCAGCCGACTCTCCTTCCATCTGCTTCTTCTTCTTATTTCTCCTTTTTTTTTTTTCTTTTTTCCCCCAACAATTCCCCCCCACTAGCAACCGCACGTTCAACCCCACTCATCTCTGCCTCATCCTTTTCTTCTGCATTTCCTTTCATTTTGTGGCCGCCAACACAACTCCATGATTAGCACTACTTCACTGCCTCATCCCCAGCATTCATCACCATCTATCATCATCAGCGCCATCTTCATCAACCGCCATCTCCAACACCAGCCAGCTTCGCTGTCCAACTCCAGTAGCCGCCAGCTCACTGTTTAGCCGCCATCCCAACCTCGCCGTGACCGCACCGTCCAACAGCCCCGCCACCAGCTCCTTCGCGATCAGCTCGTCCCAGCAAGCTCAACCCAAGTAGAGCCAAGCCCATCTTGGCCCAGAGCTTGTAGGGCCAAGTCCTCCGCCGTTGAGCCTCCGTCCAAGATGCGGTAGTCTTGGGTTCTCGTCGTTGTCGCGTTGCCATTGCTGTGAGCCCGCCGCCGTTGAATTCCGGTGAGTCAACTCCCTAATCTTTGATTAGGTTGTTAATTACGCTTAGGGGGTTAGATTATTTTTAATTAGCATGGTTAGATTAGTGTTAAGAGAGATTAGTGTTAATTAAGTTGGATTAGCTTAAATTCGGATCAGTTTACTGAACCCTCGCTGTTTACTATTTTCGTGGATGGAAATGTGCTGTGATTTTGAAGTTGCTTCTTTCTTGAAAAATGTTCTAGACATCTTCAGATATGACATATATTTTACTCAATATTTTAGGGATTTAAAAGAATAATATTTCAGTCTCGTCATTTACAAAATGGAATCTCGGGTTGGTGCTGGAACCAGTGACCTTTTGGTGTTTAATGGATTTTTATCAACTCTTCGGGTTCGAATTTCAAAATAGTTCCTTCACAAAAGTTGTTAATCATATCTTGTAGTTTAACATAATAAAATTTTAGATCAAATGGAAAATTTTTAGATTTTGAACCAAACTGATTTTTGGAAAACAGAATTTCTGGATACGGTCACAGTTTTTGTAACGGTTTGGGCAATTTACTGCTTTTATTCTAGAAGGATATGGGTCAAGGTGTATGCACAAAAAATGTTCTTTTAAGTGTCCTTTATAACATATTCAAACTTGAGAATTTTCCAAACTTGTTTGGTTAGGTTTCTGGAATTAAACTTACAGACGCGCGAGTGGTCCCGTTTTTACCGGTTAGGGCCGATTGTAGTCTTGTAGTTGTTCTTGGTGTTTTGCTTGCTGGAAATGGTATATTTGGTGATGTGGTTGACTTTTGGGTATGCTGAGAACTTATGCGTGACATGATGAGGTTGATTGCTCCATGTTGATTGTTTATCATTATTGCAAGAAATGATCTTTGGGCCTTTAAATGGAAAGAAAATTTAGGTGTCGGGTTTGGACACCAAAACTTATTTGCTCATCAAAACAATGAGGTTTTAAACTATGTGCATGCAAATTTTGATGGATTAATTTTGAGTACGTGAGCACCTACGAATTTATTTCTAAAATTTTTGAACAAAAAAAAAAAAAAAAAAAAGGGATTACCCAAGTTTAGTTCCAAAATGGGGTGATTGGAAAATAAATAGAAAATAACTAAGGTGTCAGGTTTGAATGCCGAATTTTATGTGCTCAATAAAACAATGGGGTTTTATAGTAGAAGTTTGCAAAGTTTGACAGTTTGATTTTGAGTACGTGACCGCGTACGAATTTATTTTAGAAAGTTTTGAACCAAAAAAAAAAAAAGTAGTAAGGTTTATTGTTTTAAAAAGGAATTTGGTATTTTGGGCTAATTGACGAAAGATAAGAATTGGGTTGATTGATGGTGTGCTCGTGTGATCACCTAATACCCTGATGCGTATGAATATGCGGGGTAATGAACCCGTCCTGATGCATATGAATATGTGGGACGATGCCTGATTAAGTTCGGATGCCCTAAGTCAACGGATGCTGGTCACAGTGGAGGCTGGGCTGATGCTCCTGTGTGGAATGCCGTCCTGATACGCATAAATACGCGGGATGATGTCATGCCTGACGGAGCAGGACGATGCCCGGTTACGCCGGATGACCGCCGACTGCTGAGTTGGCCGTGGCCGTTGGGTCGTAATAACTAGAACACGCCTGAATGGTTGTGATTGTTGCGCCTAATTATGGGGAAAAATTATGTGGCACGGTTAGGGACGTGTTATAATGGTTTTACCTTATAATCGGGACTCATGTGAATATTTGATGGATGAAATGATGTGTTCCAGTTATTAAGTATGCTTGTGATATTTATAAATGCATATGTGACAAGCTAATATGCAGAGACGCGCCGAGACGAGGTGAGTTTGATTGTGGTGCGTGTTTAGGACCGCATTCGAGGCGAATTTGCGTCCTAATCAGGGTTTAGATTGTTGACTTGCTGAGATTTTTACCTCACCCTGTTGTGGCTTAACCTTTTTCAGGGTTGTAGCGTGAAGATCTACTAAGTGCGGATGTGGTGGGCGTGAGAAGCGACACCTTATGGCTGGCCCTGTCGTTAGTGAAGTAGGTTGACCCTAATCCCTGAGGATTTTGAGAGGATCGATAGGTAGTGGTTATAGAAAGGCTTGTTGTACCATTAGACGTCCTAGGAGTAACGGTGGATAAATAAGTCATGGTTTTTATGGGAAAATCGCAATCGTGTTTTTACTATGCCAACTTTGGTGATTGACTGGGTGTTTATTTAATTCGCTTTCGCATGCGTTTAATCGAAAGATAAAAAGAATGGGTTGGCGACACATCCTGAGACATCGCAAAATTTTTAAGTTGATCGCCGAGAGATGTGCGTGTGCTCGGGGTTCGAGGCATGACACTTAGTCCTTAACCAACACATATCAATAGTACAATGCTTTAGAGGTGGTTCCCACGAAATTATGTTATCGTGTAACACTTAATCCTTAGCTAACACATATCGATTTTACAAGGCTATAGAGGTGATTATCACGAAATTATGTTATCATGTAACACTTAGTCCTTTATTATGTATATGACCATTGGTTTCTCAACTCAAAACATATAATGTTTCAAGAGTTAGCTCATAAACCAATTGCACGAAGTGGTATGCATAACCCTTCAAGTTAGGTAAATCATCACACAATAACTCAGAAGCACCAAACACTCTATCCAGCTTTATACAATAAGTATATTCTTACTTTCATATATATATATAAGTTACCATTACCTCAGTATATGGGTTTTACCAAAACCAAGGAAGATATCAATACCACTTACTTAGGGAAGCCCCAAAACGAAATAACAAACGTTACTCGAACTGTCAATCTCGTGATCCTATTAAATAAGTGAGAAATAATATTAAAATTGAGTGACATGCTACATTAACTATGAAGTGGCTATATTATGCCTAAACATTAACAACATGACTTCCACTTGCTAAACTATTGCATACTCAAAGCAATTATTCAAGCTGTTCGCAATGCGGAGATTGCACGCAAAATCCTAAAATTCTCACTCAAACAAATTGTTGCTTGTAAATGACTCCCATCAAATCTCATGACTCCACAACACCATAAACCACCAATTCAATGAAATCCTGAAACTCCACAACTCAAAGATCAGATTATGCAACTCAAATCTCCTAAAATTTTGAATTTAAGCCAAAAATCTGAAAACTACTTTGATTGGATGAATAAGGGGTGCGAGCACTTATCGTGTATTGTGTTACATAATCGATTTGGCTTGACGAGATCCCATTGACATGCATATATGAAACACCCATTACTTTCCTTCTCCTCCTCTTCTCTTTCTTTTCCTTTGTATCCCTTTTCTCTCTCTTTTTCCGAACTGCTTTGGCTACTATAAAAGAGTGAGCGTGCACTTGCTCACTTTTTTTTCTCTTTCAATTTCACTTTTCAACCCTATTTTTCATTTTTAATTAAAAAAACATAAGTGGGCCCCACCATTTTTTGACTTGGTAAAAAAATGTCCCACCATTACAGATTCAACTGGCGACTTTGTCTGGCCATTCCGACGATCTCCCTAGCTGCTCCGATCCTTGCAACACTGATCTCTGACTAGTCTTCGAGGCTATTAGGCAGAAGTACATCCCAGGTGCTAAAACTTGGCATGGAGGGGCACTTAAGTGCCAAAATCAGAGCAAAATAGGTCAGTTAAGTGCCAGTCTGGCCAAAATGGTGACATGGCGATTTTCCGACGAGATAAGTGCAAAATGACGTTGTTTTGCATGCTGAGGTGGCTAGAAAATAAAAAACGACGTTGTTTTGTCTTTGACGTGAAAAATAATTAATATGAAAATTAATTAAATTAGATTGAAAACTAAATTTATTTAAAAATACAAATACAAATATTAAAAAAAAAAGGTGGGGAAGGGAGACGGCCGAGGGTTGAGCCCTCGCCGCCATTGGGAAGGGCTGATGACGGAGGGGGAGGGTCGGTCGGGGTTGCCGGCCCCCGGCCGATCGGTGGCGAGGGCCCGTGAGCCCTTGCCGGATCTTGGGTGAGGGCCACGACCCTCGCCCAGATCTGATATGGGTCGGCGGCCCTCGCTTGATTGGGTTGAGGGCAAGGGTCGCGATCCTCGCCCTAGATCTAGGTGAGGGCTCGCGGGCCCTTGCCGTTGGTTGGCCGAGGTTGTTGGCCCTTAGCTAGGGCCCGGCGACCCCGGCCGACGCTTCCCCCACCGTTGCCCACCCTTCTTGGCAACCGTGGGGAGGCGGCGAGGGCCGCGAGCCCTCGCCCAAATTTGGGCCGAGGGTCCTAGGCCTCCCAGATTTGGCGAGGGCTCGTGGGCTTTACGGCCGGTCAGCCGAGGCCGGCGATCTTGGCCGACTCTCCCCCTCCGTTGCCAGCCCTTCCCCCGCCCTTTAATATTTGTATTTGTATTTTAAAATAAATTTAGTTGTAAATTTAATTTAGTTAATTTTTCTATTAATTATTTTCCACGTTAGAGACAAAACGACGTCGTTTTTGCATTTTCTAGCCACCTTAGTGCACAAAACAACGCCGTTTTGCACTTGACTCGCTGGAAAATCGCCATGTCACCATTTTGGCCAGATTGGCACTTAAGTGATCCATTTTGCTTCGATTTTAACACTTAAGTGTCATTTTCATAATTTTTAGTACTTAAGTGTCCCTTCGTGCCAAGTTTTGGCACTTCAGGTGTTTGGCACTCAGGCCATTACAATCGGAGCTTAGCCAGACTTTGCCGATTCCTTGTAACTTGCTGGTTTTTTGACTAGTGCTCGTCATGAGTTCGATTTGGTCATTTCCTCACGTTCATCTCCATGATTTTGATTAAGAGATTTGGAGAGCTATTCTTGGTGTAGCCAGAAAGATTTCCGGTGGCCGAACTAGCAACTAAGGTAGGTTGCATAGAGCTCTTTTACTTTGGTCTGATGAAGCGAGATCGCCTATATTGTGATCGGGGCTAGGACTTAGTTATAAATGGTTGGAATGTATGTTTGAATGGCCTGAGATGGTGGGCTGAGGATCAATAATGAATGATTCCGTGATTCTGGAAATTTGGATGCTCATCAGACCAATATTTTTAGTATGATGATATGAGCTGCTAGATGACGTTATTTCGTAAAAGCATGTTCTAGAGAGTTCGAGGAGACATCTTGAGCTTTTTTTTTGGCATATTACGAGCCTTGATATGATATCGTTTGCTATGTCAAAATCAGGTCGTAATCTCATGTACAGATCTAGAAAACTGACGTTCTGCATGTTGCTTTGTTTCTGAGGAGTGTTCCGTTGTTCACGATTTTTATAAATTCATACGTTTAAAATTACGCAAAACTTTCTTCATGAAATTTGTAGATCACGCTAGATCTATAGCATATAAAATTTTCAGATCGAAAGGACTTCATTTAATATTTTCGTCGATCTCACAAGTTCCAATTTAAGTCCTGAAAATCGTTTTCCAAACTGACCTTTGCACGTTCCATGATTTTTATAAAATTTTGTGCTCAAAATTTTTAAAACAATTTATTCAAAAAGTTCAAGCTCACATTTCAAGCTTTAACTTGACCTCAATTTCATTCGAATCGAAATGAGTTTGGTCGTTCAAAGGATCTCATCAGCGCGCCTGACCAATCTGCGCCTAGATCATGGAGTTGTCTCCCAATAACGCTCGGGCTTATTTCACAGTTTTGATGAAGTTGAGGTCCTTATTTGCAAATTGTCAAAATTTAGAAGTTTTCATCAGGTATTATTTAGAAATATGCAAAATTTTGGCACCTAGTTGCAAGTTTTGGAGGGGTAAATTGCAAACAATTCGGACAAGGTCTGAGCTGGTTTTGAAACTGATTTAGTTGTGACAACTGGATATTAACCGATTTTTCCAGAATATTCCGTCACGAATCAGTGAAAGCTCAAAGATGAAACTTGTTCTAAACGCGTTTTTCTAACTACAAAATTTTTTTGGTGCTTTTTTGACTTCATTTACTATTTTTCCAGTATTTTTTTATTTCAAGGGTCAAAACCGGGTCCAGATCCAGACCGCCAGGTTGATTCGTTCGAATTCGGGTCTTTCCGTTCAGAATTGGTTTAAATGGTCTTCATGACTTTTGAAGAGGACATCTTAAGCTTTCTATCCATGCCTGAATGATTTCATTGATGATCGTTTGCTTGGTCAATTGATTTCAAAACTAAATGACCCGAATTTCCAAATTAACGAATAAGTGATCCTATTTTGGGTTCAGTCACTCGGCTTGATTGCTTGAGAAACAAGACCATTTGATTGAATGCCTATTTTATTTTTCATGTGTGTCATTATTAAATGGATGTTAGGGCTAATGCATGTACGTGGGAAGCCTTAGGAAAACTTTAGACCCCAATTTAAGGATCTATTGATATTGGCCATTGCTTGTGAACACAAGTGAGATGTGTGCCTTAAAATAAACTCATTATTGCGCGAGGTATGAGTTTGGGAGAGCTCATGTCCTTGACTAATGTACCTCTTGGACAAGCATCGAAGATGATGTGATCGAGCCTTCTTTGTGCGAGGACTGTCACTTGGACAAATATCTCTAAACTCACCTTATGCCCGGTTTCCTTTCATAGACGTGCCATGGCACCAAGGTCGGCTCGTGACATCTGAGACCCAAATAAGTGGGACTAGGAATCGATGTTGTTGGCCCAACAACCTCAATCACGGGCTTTGGTAAAAGGTCAAGCAATTTCTTCTTTGTTTTCCAAAATAGAATTTCTCCTTTGTTTTCCAAAATAGAATAACTGCGTTAAGAATGTGATCATTTTTGGTTAATCTGAATAATACATTTGAGAACATACACAATGTATAAGTGGCTTTAAATAAACAATTGATGGGATCGCACACTTGGTCCATGCAAGAGGTGTTTCGGGGTGAGTCATAGACTCATCGGCCGTCTATTTCGTGGCCGGAAGCTTTTGAAAGCTATGAATGCTGCAAACTTTTGGGTAAGCAAGTGGACTGTTGTGATGAAAAGGAAAGAAGACACTGGAGCTAGAAGGTGAAAAGGGAATCCAGGTGACCTCATTCTGAGAAAATTGGTAATGAAGAGAAGCTCATGCCACTTATTGGACTAGACTTTTAATGAGATTATGCTTACAAAACAAGCTCCCATCACTATCAATCTTTCAGTCATGATCAAGGCTGATCTTGATACCTTACAGATACCCGTCGGCTAATAATGGCATCCAGAACGTCTTCTTGGGTTATGAATAACAATAGCATAAGCCATTTTTAACATAAGTAAGTCTGTCAAGAAAATGCTTCATTTTTCGAAAGAGACTAAAGCTTAAAGAGATTCTCTTGAATCATCTAATTTGTCATTTTTAACCAGTTTGTCAAGTTATTCAAGTTTTCCATTTTTTATCTTAAAAAAAAAAAGCTTCATCTTGTCAAAAGAGATTAAAAATTAAAAATTAAGAAGATTCTCTTGAAGCATCTAATTCTTCATTTTTTTTTAACGATTGATCAAACTATTCAATGCATAAGCTAGTCTGTCAAGTTATTTAAGTTTGCCACTTTTTATCTTCAACAAAATGCTTCATCTTTTTGAAAGAGAATAAAGATTGAAAAGATTCTCTTGAGGCATCTAATTTGTCATTTTTAACCGGTCCGTCAAGTTATTTAAGTTTTCCATTTTTTATCTTAAAGAATATGCTTCTTCTTATCGAAAATGATTAAAAATTAAAAAGATTCTCTTGAAGCATTTAATTCGTCATTTTTTAACAATCTGTCAAATTACTCAAACGCATAAGCTAGTTTGTCAAGTTATTCAAGTTTTCCACTTTTTATCTTCTAGAAAATGCCTCAATCTTTTCAAAAGACACTAAATATTAAAAAGATTCTGTTGAAGAATCCAATTTGTCATCTTTAACCGGTCTATCAAGTAATTCAAGTTTTCCATTTTTTATCTTCAAGAAAATGCTTCATCTTATCTAAAGATATTAAAAATTAAAAAGATTCTCTTGAAACATCTAATTTGTCATTTTTTTAATGATTTGTCAATTTATTTATCTAATAAGCCAGTTTGTCAAGTTATCCAAGTTTTCCACTTTTTATATTCAAGAAAATGCTTCATCTTTTTTAAAGAGACTAAATATTAAAAAGATTCTCTCGAAGCTCTAATTTGTCATTTTTAACTAGTCTATTAAGTTATTCAAGTTTTCCATTTTTTTTTTATCTTCAAGAAAATGCTTCATCTTATTGACACAGATTAAAAATTAAAAAGATTCTCTTGAAGCATTTAGTTCATCATTTTTTTTACGATCTGTCAAGTTATTCAATGCATAAGCCAGTTCGTCAAGTTATTCAAGTTTTCCACCTTTTATCTTCAAGAAAATGTTTCATCTTTTCAAACGAGGCTAAAGATTAAAATTTTTCTCGTGCTGCATCTAATTTGTCATTTTTAACCAGTCTGTCAAGTTATTCAAGTTTTCCACATTTTATCTTCAAGAAAATGCTTCATCTTATCGAAAGAAATTAAAAATTAAAAATATTCTCTTAGAGCATCTAATTCGTCATTTTTTAAAGATTTGTCAAGTTGTTTAATGCATAAGCCAATCTGTTAAGTTATTCAAGTTTTCCACTTTTTATCTTTAAGAAAATGTTTCATCTTTTTGAAAGAGACTAAAGGTTAAAAAGATTCTCTTGAAGCATCTAATTTGTCATTTTTTATTGGTTTGTCAAGTTATTCAAATTTTCCATTATTTTATCTTCAAGAAAATGCTTCATCTTATTAAAAGAGATTAAAAATTGAAAATATTCTCTTGAAGCATCGAATTCGTCATTTTTTAACAATATGTCACGTTATTCAATGCATAAGCTAGTCTATCAAGTTATTCAATTTTCCCACTTTTTATCTTCAAGAAAATGCTTCATCTTTTTGAAATAAACTAAAGATTAAAAAGATTCTCTTGAAGCCCTAATTTGTCATTTTTAATCAGTTTGTCAAGTTATTCATGCTTTCCACTTTTTATCTTCAAGAAATTGCTTTATCTTATTGAAAGAGATTAAAAATTACAAAGATTCTCTTGAAGCATCTAATTCGTCATTTTTTTTTAACGATTTGACCATTTATTCAACGCATAAGCTAGTCTGTTAACTTATTTAAGTTTCTTAAAAAAAAAAAAATTATTCAAGTTTTCCACTTTTTATCTTTAAGAAAATGCTTCATCTTTTTCCTTACCAAAAAAAAAAAAAAAAAAAAAAAGCTTCATCTTTTCAAAAGAGACTAAAGATTAAAGAGATTCTCTTGAAGCATCTAATTCGTCATTTTTAACTGGTCTGTCAAGTTATTTAAGTTTTCCATTTTTTTCTTCAAGAAAACGCTTCATCTTATCAAAAGAGATTAAATACTATTTTTTTTTTCTTGAAGCCTTTAATTCGTTATTTTTTTTTACATTTTGTCAAGTTATTCAACACATAAGCCAGTGTGTCAATTTATTCAAGTTTTCCGTTTTTTATCTTCAAGAAAATGCTTCATCTTTTCGAAAGAGACTAAAGATTAAAATGATTCTGTTGGAGCTCTAATTTATCATTTTTACCGGTCTATCAAATTATTCAAATTTACCATATTTTATCTTCAAGAAAATGCTTCATCTGATCAAAAGACATTAAAAATTAAAAATTCTCTTGAAGCATCTAATTCATCATTTTTTTTTAATGATTTGTTTCAACTTTTCCAATTTTTATCTTCAAGAAGATGCTTCATTTTATCGAAAGAACCAAACTATCAAAAGATTCTCTCGAAGCACCCAATACTTTTTTTAATGGAGGATGACGAATTATTCGGCAGAAAATGTGGTTACATCCATTAGATAACGCCTATGAAGTATGATCGTTAAGGAAATTTACAACTGCATATGCAATTTCACATTCACTGTATCAAGAATTTCTCATTTCAACAAAAATTATCATCGAGAAATAAAATTCAGCTTTAATCAAATGACGTATCACAAAATACTTTGCATGACTTATCAAAGTCAACACCCATTTAGTCATTCCCCAAATTAAGAAAAACAAGCAACCATGTTTTCCTGAGATATCTGCATCCTTTTCACTTAGGTATCATGAATGACACGTTTGGTAACGTTTCTGTTCCGGGAACAATTTTTGAACATAAATAGTTTTTTTTTTTTTTTTTTGTTTTTGTTCTAGGGAACAATTTTTGAGTATAAGAACGCGCTTGGTAACTACAAAAAATTTCGACTCCAAGAATAGAATTGTGTTTGGTAAACTTGTATAATTTTTTTGTTTCTTTTAATTTTTCAATATTTTTATTATATTTTCCTTTTTTCTTTTTTTTTTTCTTCTTTCTTCCTTTTGGCCGGTTGCCGGCCTCAGCCATGGCCGGCGACCAGCTTATGAGGGACGCCGACTTGGCGGTGGCTCGGCAACGCTCCGGCTAGGTTGCCGGTCTTTGACAGCCGGTCGCCGGCCATGGCCAAGGTCGGCGATCGGCCAAAAGGAAGAAGGAAAGAAAAAAGAAGAAGAAAAAGGAGAAGAAAAAAGAAGTGTTTCTCGGAATTGTTCCCAGGAACAAGAAGCAACTTTTTTCTACTTCTTGTTTCTGTTCCAAATCTGTTCATGGGAACAAAAAAATAGATTTTTTGTTCTCGGGAACAAAAGTTTTACCAAACGCGTTTCTATTCTTTTTTTGTTCCCCGAAACAAAAGAACATAAATTTTTGTTCCGGGGAACAAAAACAAAAATAAACAAACAGGCCCGAAGTCGTCATCAATCTCAAATGGGTGCATTGTCCTTTCAGTTGGGTTCAATTTCCGTGACCTACTATAGCATAGTATTGGATTATGATGCATATCGTGCCTCGCATGTTTAGATGATTCAGGTTCAAGCCACTTGCACTTGAATATAGAAAACTAATCCCACTAATGGTGATCAATTCTTTCATAATCTACTGCCTCTCCCTACAACGGTCTTCATCACTTGCCCTAGATATTTCCTAAAAGTGAATGATGCCATGCTTTTCCCCTTTAAAATGGAATTTGAATTGTCCTAGAATATAATAAAGTTAATAAATAAATTGTGCATTTTGATAAAGAGAGATTTAATTGGGGAAATGCCTTGTTAATTAAAATGTCTTTGTTTAATGTTTCTTTTATGCACACAAGTTTTAGAAGTCATACACCTTGTAAAGGGTCATTATCTAGTGTACCTTTCAAATGGGGGCATTTCTATGATCCCATATTCACTTGCCCGGAATTTTATATGAAATCTCATCTTTTTCTCTTATGTCACATTTCACATTGATGGATTACGAATGATAAAATTTTTTTGCGTACAGTTATGCTCGCACGAAACGCGGGTGAAGTAATTGGTGTTTGGTAACTTCACAAAGTTTTGAGTTACTTCTACAACTGTTATATATAGCTAGTGACTCTTAAATGTGGTTAGTATTTTTTCCACTTGGAAAAAGTAAATTGCAATATATTAAGATAGTAAGTTTTCCACATTTTTAAGTAGCTATTTTTATCACAAAACTTCTACTTCAATCCTTTCATTGCTAAATTTCTTTGTTGACTTTAGTAACAGGTTAAGGTGAAGGGCAAATTTCAGAAATGGTCAGTAGCTTTTATTATTTATAAGTTAATGGAGGAAAGGAATTCCGAAATTCTAAACTTGAACTATTGGGTAACGTCAAATTGCATACAAAAAAGGGGCCTTGAATCACTGATCGGAAAGTATATCGTGCAACGGAATATACCTTGTTTTTCACGGATTAAATGCATCTATTGTAAAGTCATGAAAGAGATCGAGTGGAAACAATTTTCTTCATGGGAAGAGGGCCTTTTCATTCTTCTTCTTCTTTAACTTTTAGAATACACATTTCTATACTTCTACACTTGGAGAAAAAACATGTTTTTTTTTTCTCTTTTAAAGGAGTAACCCTCAAAATAATTGCCTTGGTAGTTATTTTCTTTGAATTGTGGGCTAAGGGCCCTTTTGAGTTATGGGCTAATCTGGGCGGTTCAATAACAATAAAACCTATCATTTTCCACATACCCATGATGGGCTATATATTACTCTCTCTTCTTTGCAATATTCATATTACTAAACAATTCGTGCGACCAGCATATTATGAGAGCTCATTTTCATACATTTGTTAGGAATATATAATAGCTCAAATTAAAAGTAGATCTTGTATATTGTACCCTAGATCAATCAGTCACATTTATATCTCTCTTGATCTCTTATATACATATACATGTATACATATATTGTATTCACAATTACAATTAAACAAAATAAAAAATTGAATGTGACACCAACAACAAACTAATTCTTCTCTTTCCTTAAAATTCTCAATTTTAGTTCAATTTGCTTTTCTAGAAATGTTCCATTAGATCGAATCAATCCATGATCATTGACAATATTCTGAGATAACAAACATTGAATATAAATTTTGAGAATAAGTAAGAGTCCTAAGGGCACTTGATCGAGGAACTTTTATCCTCAAGGGTCTCACACGGTTTGAAAGTTAAGATCAAAACTTTTCCCAACTCTTAATGGTTGTCTTATGCATACGTAGTATGAGGAATGTATTACGGTATAAACTTCTTTCCCAAAGAGCATATGTCTTTGCATTAATTACTGTACAAATTATAGCTCAAATATACCCAATATCTAACTTGAGTTCACAAATATACTCTTTTTAAAGAATCCATTAGAACTCACCTCTAGCATCAAAAGGCGGATAAAGTAAAATATGTGGGTCATTTTACCTTCGGACATGATAAATTTTATGACATCATCTTAACACTAAGTTAAGGAGATATTTACATTTTAAGCTTGAGCTCTCAATTATCTCTCATATATAAAGTTTAAAATTGTCTTATCTCTATTTATCACATAGTAAATAGAGGCGATTATTCGTGTGAGTGATCTAATCTCCTATCTATTCAATATACTTGCTCCATATAATGCACTAAGCTCAAGATGCGTAAATATCAATAAACTGCTAGGCATTAATGATGACAAAAAACTTCATCAAAAGTGAACACTTAGGGAAATTAAAATATTCAGTAGATCAAACTTTATGTAGTTCTAGAGAGTTACATGACCATGAAAATATCTCAAGGAATTGGCTTCATTAGATGATCCTCTATCATTCTATGCGTAGATATATATTGTAAGTTCATATCTTTTAGTGTAATCATATCTTTGATAACGTTGTACTTGGTATCTATATGTTTCGTCTTACAATAATATTTCGGATCCTTGGTGTAAATTATCGCTGCTTGGTTATCACAATTAAACAATAATGAGCTTGCATCATTCTTAACAGTACCAAAATAATCCAAAAATCTCTTAAACCAAATACTCTCTTGTACTACTACTGATAATGCTACGAATTTGACTTCCAACGTGGATAAGGTTATACATGCTTGTGTCTTACTCCTCCAAGATATGGCACCATTATTCATTAAGAATACAAATCCAAAGATAAATTTCTTTTCATCTAAGTCTCTTCCCTAGTTAGTATTTGAATAACCTTCAAGCCGTAAATCCCTTTATGACATCATGAATTTCAGGTTCTATTTTCAATTAAATGAATCGGGTTTTTCATTGACACGCCTATAGTTCTATTTTTTGAGTTGATCACTCACGAGATAACTAGTCTATCTGAGGAAGCCGTTAAGGGATTATAATGCAATAGATTTGAGAATTCGACCAGAAACCGACTGCTCGACTGTTGCTAGTTTGCAAGGGTCATTACGGCACAGTTAACAATCGATTTGAGACCGGAGATAGGTCGACTCGACTGAGCTATGTGATTAAGTGTGGGTAATTCCACCTAATTACAAAATTTTCGTTGATCGGCACTAGACCGATTTTTCTGTCGTTTTGGTACCCTGTGTTCGTATGAAACCTCGAGATTTTCACGACAGTCGAGAGTCGCCAATGTGTTGAAGATGTATAATATGGCTAAAAAATAATCGACCACGGGTCAAATGCAGTAAAAATTTCTAAAAACTACTCGGTAGGCTAAGTCACGTTAAAATCACGCCAGATTGAAATTAACCACGAATTTGAATCCGATTTCAGAAATTGAAAGTTCTGTCATGTCACGGTTTATTTTAGGATCGTTGACTCATCCTTTGAAGATTTTTCTGCAAACCGATATTTTTGCGAAAATTCAAAATAGAGTCGTTTTTTACCGGAAAATTCAAGGGACCATTTTTGATCGCGTTTTTGGGATGCGAGTTGGTTCTATTGGTAAGGAAAAATGTGAATTGAAGTGTGAGAATCTTAGTTGGATTTATGGGGGTCAAATTAAATCAATTTAAGAATAAATTGAAGTGGATTTGGGGAAAAAAGTTACAAATTCGTAGCCCCCATGGTGTGCAACATTTGGGGCATCAAGGAAGCTTCTAAGGGAAGTTTGTTGGTCTACAAAGTGGCTGAGGAAGCCGGCCCATGTTGGTGGGGCCTTGCCAAGGGAGAAGAGGATGAGGATAGAAGACTTTGGGCTAAGAGGGTCCCTCCACTCTTGAGCTATCTTCGTCTTCTTCTTCTTCTTCTTCTTCTTCTTCTTCTTCTTCTTCAGTAGAGTGCTTTCTCCATTAGAGGCCATTTTGAACTCGCAAAGTTGTAGAAAAACCAAGCCAGCCGCCCCCCTGCCGTCGCACGCCCGTCGAATAGTCATTGCTCGCCGCTCGCATGCGTCGCGCCCCTGCGTGAGCCTGCGCCCCTGTCGCGTTGTCCCGCCTGTTTTGTCACCGTGCCGCTCGTCCCGAGCCTCCTCAGGCCACGTTGAGCTCAGCCAAAGCCCCATCATCGCCGTTCCGTCGCCGTCCGCCTTTGCCGTTGACTGTTGCAGCTCCGTCTGCTTGTCTCATGCCATTTCCAGCCCTTCCAGTTGCTTGGCTCAACCATTTTGGTTCTTGGACAAAACCGAAATTCAGCAAGGGACCATGAGCTTCAAGGCTTGTTTTGGGCTGCTTCTGAGCCTCGTCGGGTGTCACCGCTTCGGAGTTTGTCGCCCATCTCTGTGTTGCCATCATCGTGGACTCACTGGATTGCAAAATCGGTAAGTTTACTCACTAAACTCTGGTTATGAAGTTAATTATGTTTAAGGGTTGATTAGTTTATGCTAAGTATGGTTTAGGTGATTAGTTAGAACGGATTAACGATTTAATTATTTGTTTGTGCATGTTAGGTGGTTAGATCGGCTTAATTAGAGACTAGATAGATTGTATTACTTATCTAGATAGGTTCGGAAATTTTTCAGGCCCGTCTTAGTGTTTAATTAGGCTTTTCTAGCATAAGTTCCTAATTATGGTATTTAATTGTATTTATTTAATTAATTTTGGTATTTATTTAATTATTTATTATTTTCCAGAAATTATACGGGATAGCAAAGTGACTGAAATTTCGTGTTGATTGTAATGGCATGCTTGGTTTATTTAATTGAGTGCTAATTTGTGCAAATTGAGTGGAAATTGTAAATTTGGGTATTTATCCCAAATTTGAGTAATTTCAGTATTTAATTAGAAAATACTAGGTGTTGGTTGACAACGCCAAAAATGTATTTATGGACTATTATAATTAGTGGTATTTTTGAAAAGAAAGATATTGAAATTTTGGCTCAGGCAAATCGTGTACCCACATACGATTATTTTTATCGAATATTTTTAACACGATGACTTATCAGTTTGTGAGACCATATATTGCTTGTCAGCTTGTGAGAGCCCCTTTGCATGTCAGCTTGTGAAAGCAGTATACTATATCAACCTATGAGCTTGATATGTCATCTTGTGAGAGCAATATACCTTATTAGCTTGTGTGAGCTAAGATCGTTTTATTAGCTTGTGGGAGCACGATATATATATCAGCTTGAGTGAGCTACTATCTATCTATATCAGCTTGTGAGAGCTATGACTATATATTGCAGCTTGTGAGAGCAAATACCGTCTATTTTCAGCTTGTGTGAGCAGTGGTCAAATCGATTTGATAGATAATACTAGTGATATCGATTTGAGTGGATCGATTGATCATTGGATGATTTGATTGAGCTGATTGATGAACTAAATTGAATTGATTGATTGAGTATATGAATTATACTAACGTGCAGGAAGGAACTGAGGCGAGGTAAGTCCTCTGTCTTGTGTGTGCATAGACTGCCTTTAGGCGTATTTCATTCTTAGTCGGAGTTTAAGGGGTGAACTTGCTGAGACATTGTCTCACCTCGTCGTGAGCTTAACTTTTCAGGTCTTTAGATGGCGAATCCCTCTAAACGTTTTGGTTGGCTGATGAGGGTCATTGAGCGGGTTTATAACTACCTCAATCCTGGTAGTCATTGGGTCTATGAACTCGTGGTGACAACCATCTAGGTCGAAATGGACCTACCTCATAGGGTCCCTCATCGATTCAGAGCATGGTTTCATTACAGACCCAATGGATTCCAAGTGGGTCCCCTCAGGTGTTTTGAAATCCCCGTTGGGATAATCGATGCCACTCTAGGGGAGAGTGTAGTTGACCCTTCAGATGGTTTGGTGGAGGGCTCGACGCCCCCGGCACTGTGGAGACTGAAGAATCGGCGAATGAGTTCGACTAGTTGGTCATAGAACAGCTTTGTTTTGAGGACTGAACTTTTGTAAATCTTTTGTGTTAGATTAGTATTGTAAATAAACTAGTCGGCTTGTATAAAAGTGTGTTGTGGTTTTCAAAATTTTGATCCTGGTCTTCTATCCCATCTTTATGTTGTTTGGGGATTTATTTATTTGCTTCCTCATGCGCATTAAAATGAATGGGTTGGTGATGCGTATTAAGACATCGCAATTTAATTGACCACCGAGGGATGGACACGCACTCGAGGATCGAGGCGTGACACCCTTTCTTGATAACTCAGTGTATAATCAACAGTACCCTTCATATACTTTAAGGTTCTTTTAATGGTAGTCCAATGTGCTTGACTTGGATTAGATGATATCTACTTATCATTTTAACTGTAAAACATACGTTAGGTTTCGTACACATCATCGCAGGTAGAAGAATAGCCCAAGTGTCATAACTTGGCACGGGGGGACACTTAAGTGGCATAACTTCAAAACGGTACACTTAAGTGTCACTTTCTTTTTCTAGTGGGACACTTAAGTGCCACATCCGGCAACCATTGCCGGAAATCCTACGTGGTAATATTTTATTATTTTTTATTGCCTACGTGGCTCGCCAGAGAGCTGAGTTGGCTCTAACTCACCAGAAACGACGTCGTCTGCATAATAAAAGCCCCAAATCTTCCAAAAACGACGTCGTCTCCCCAAATGCCCCAAATCTAAAACCTTAAATCGGCCAAAATTCCTATTGAAGTGCTCGAATCCAAGTCTCGAACCTTAATTTTCGTTTGCCCAAAATTCCTTCGTTGAATCTTGGAAATGGAGAGCAGGACTTGCAGCAGCGCCTCAATTTCCTCTCACCAAAGCGAAGGAGAAGGCCAGTGTTTTTGTTTTTGTGGGTTACCGAGTCCAAGAAGAACATCGTGGACTCGAATCAATCTTGGGAGAAGATTTTATGGATGCGCCCGATATAAAGAAGCGTCGAAGTGCAAATACTTCAAATGGGTCGATGCAAAGTTCTTTGACCGAGTCACAGAGGTGATATTTGATCTACTTCATAAAAGGCAGCAATCTCCATCTGTGTTCGTGGATGACTTGGACGATGTTGACTCAATGCAATCTCAAGCGTCTTCAGTTAAACTTTTCAAGAATGAAGTCTCAATGCACGCTCAAGCATCTTCAACTAAACCTTTCAAGAATGAAGTTTCAATGATGAAAATTGAACGAAAGTGTTACCAAGCATTTATTATGGTATTGTTTTGTTGTCTATTATACTTTATGATGAAATGTAAAGCACTTGAAAATGAGAAAAAGTTTCTCTGACTGCCATAGTTAAAAATGGTGTTGTTCTAGATTAAAAGTAGGCTTTTTTCTTTTTGAAAGATGCGAAGAAATTTGTGTTGTTCCACAAGATCATTGTGGCTTTGTTGTTGTTTGTGCTGTCATATGGAGTTGCCATAAGTTAAATTACCATCATCTTCTCTGTTTTGATGCAGACCAACATATACACAAGACAAACATGAGTGATTACCCAAGTGCCATAAGTTGTATTTAGTAATCACTTAAGTGCTAGTCACGATGAAAAAATGATCACTTAAGTGTCAAGTTATTATTAAAGTGATCAGTTAAGTGTCACTTGTAATTAAAATTGAACAGTTAAGTGCCAAGTTTTTTAGAATATGACCAGTTAAATGCCAATTTTTTTGTGGGTTTTCTCTAAAAATTACGCCAGCCACCACCACCGGCTATGCCACCAACCATTACCATTAGCCACACTACACACTAGGTGCTCCAGCCACCACCATGCTGGTGGTGTTGCTGCACAAGGTACTAGTGCAACTTGAGGCTTGTACTAGCTTGCACCAATACACATGGTGTAAGATGTGCAAACTGCACACTTGCACCAGGTGTAGGTGCAGCATAAGCCTATAACCCCCACCACAAACCCATAATCACTAGGCATCATCGCCAGCCACACCAGCACCCCAACCACCACATTAGCACCCCAACAATAAACTCACTACCACCAAACATCACCATCCACCACCGCCAGCCACACCAGCACTCCAGCTACCACCACAGAACACCAACAGCAGCGGCAACAAGTAAAAGCAGAATCCATGACAAACAGCAAAAATTGACAAGCAGCGCAAGATCATTTCATTGATATTGAAATTAAGTCTCACAACATCAATGACAAACTAAAGGAAAAAAAAAGATAACCATCCATAGCAAGTGTTATTATAACGTTAACGTTTACATAACTGTTTTGACTCATAAGTTCCACAAATCCTATCTATCACGTCCCATCTCATCAATCAATATGCACAACACCCCCTGTTCGTGCTCCTTTCAATGGGCTTTTCACTTGATTCATAATTCTTGCACTCTTTCTAACTGGATGTGCAACTTCTTCTTCAACCTTCTCAGTATCCACTGACTCAGATGGAGCTACAAATGTCCCAGGCCGAATTGATTCAAAAGAAGTTGCAACTGGGTTCTTTCTCTTCTTTCTTGTTGGCGCAGTTGATGTTTTCTTTTTTGTTGGTGCAGCCATTGATTCTAAAGTTGGGCATGAGTTAAGAACCTCTGAACTTTTCCCAGGCTACAAAAAAACAATAAATTATCAGCAAAAGTCTACAGTATAAATTAAATTAAATGCAGCCAATAAAACTTACATTCAGAATAACTGTTCCAGTACACTCATCTGTATAAAGGCCATAGCCATATTGTTTTAACCTCTTCCTAAGTGCCCCTCTTGTTTGAATAGGGACGTCACTTTTAGGAACTTGTGATTTGTTGGCTCTTTTTCTTGCTTTCTTGGGCCCTTCAGCTACAGCCGGGGCTTCTTCGACCAATTCTTCAGCTGGGCGTCTTCTAGATGGCCTTTGTGTAGCTGCCCCTTCACCTAGCCTTCTTCTAGTTGTCCTTCTGTGTAGCCCTTCAACTTCAGTGACACCTCCTTCTGTTAGGCCTTTTGGTGGTACTGGTGGTGGTACTTGTGGTGTCCCTTGTAGTGATTGTGATTCTTCTGGTGGCCCCTGTGGTGACCCTTGAGGTGGCTCTTGTGATGGCCCTTCAGTTGGTAGTTGAGTTCCAACTTGCTTTCTTCGAACCTGAGAAAGAGGCAAAAGACACCATAAATATAACATCAGGACATATAATAATGTAAAGAAAATGAAAAACTGAATACAAATGGTTGAATTTACCACTGTGTATTTCTTTCATTGTTGAAGAACAGTCGACTGAACTGGCCGTGATGCTGCTTGGGCCAATCCTTCAGCTGGCCGTGATGTTGCTTGGGCCAATCCTTTAGTTGGCCGTCTTCTACCTTGCCTTCTTCGAACAGGTTGTTCAGTTCATGACTTACTGGGGTTCTTCTTGTGACCTAACAAACACATTATATACAAGGCCAAATAGGATATTATGTACATTTTTATGATAAACGACAAAGCAACATAAACATAAAATAAATTTCATGACTTACTGGGGTTCTAGTTGTCGACTGAAGAACAGTCGACTCACTTGGCCCTGTTGTTTGCATTTCTCGAACTGTCTCTTCACTAGGCCCTTCACCTTGCCTCAATGGTTATTGTTGCTTCTTCAATTGACAACCTTTAATATTGTGGCCTGCTAGGCGACAATAAGAGCACGTTATCTTTGCACCCTGCCTGCTCATTCTTTGTTGACCCGAGACCTCTCCCTCCGCCATTCTTCGTCTTCGTTTTGCCCTTCCAATTTTCTTCTTTAGTGGCAGAGGTTGAGGTGCTTCATGATCCGTGGGCTCCTAAAACTTGCTACTTCTAATTGGCTATATCATGAACTGATAGGAAGCAAGGTATTTTGATTTATGGTACCAATCATCGATGTAATTATCTGTATTGTCGCCCTTCAACTGGATGGCACATATGGCATGTGCACATGGAATTCCACTTACTTGTCATGCTCTACATGAACACTTCCTGCTTCATAGATTGACAACATACTTATCAGCACCATTCATTATCTCATATCCGTCATCTCCATTCCAAATGGGATGACAATGCCTACTTGCAGCCAAGTTCTTATCCAATTTCTTAGCAATCCTAGGACCATATTGTCTTGTCCACTTTGCAGCCTCATCTTTTTGTTTCTGCAGCCGAGTCATAACTGCAACTCGTATATCTTCAAGCATTGAGATGACTGGTTTGCATCCGGCATCTATTATCTTCGAATTAAATACTTCACAAATGTTGTTGTCGACGTTATCGCACTTGAACTCCTCACTGAAGAATGCCATGCACCAATGCTTCAGTTCTAGTTGAAATAGGGTAGCACAACCTTCCTTTGTCAACTGAAACAATCCTTCTTTGGCTATCCTAAAGTCAGCCATGTTTGCACTCTTTACTAATTGCCAAAATTGCAACTGCAGCTTATCCCCTTTGTAGGTCTTTGCCTAATTTCCGTATATGTGCCGCGCACACATTCGATGTTCAGCATGGGGCAACAACTCGGCTACTGCCAGAACCATGCCCTACAATAATTCAAAGTAAGAAATACTAGAGCAAATTACATGTTCATATTACAAAACAAACTATTGACTAAATTTTTCAAAAAGCAAGCATTGCTTTTTGTTGGTCGCTTATGAATGCCCACCCTTCCCCATTTGTTATCTCTAAGTCAGCCATTAGATTTTTTAAGAATCAGGACCAATTGTCATTGTTCTCAATCTTTACAATAGCCCAAGCTAGTGGGAACATTTGGTTATTCGCGTCTCTTTTAATCGCCGCCAACAATTCTCCCTTGCACAAGCCCTTCAAGAAATAGCCGTCCAATCTTATAATCTGTCTACAACCAGCTAAAAATCCCCATTTGCATGCATCAAAGCACACATAGAACTTATCGAACTTGGTCCCATGATCAGGAAGCAGTCTCTCAACCACCTCTACATACACTCTACTTGTAGGGTTTTGCAGCCTACACTCCCAAGTATACTTCCACACCTGCCCATATTCCTTAGCATACTGACCAATAAATATCTTTATCACCTTTTGCTTTACTCTTTTGCACTGAGTCCTAGATACATTGATGCCTACACGCTCCTTCATTAGCATCCTAAAGTTAGAAATTTTCATCTCGGGCATTAGCTTGATCAGATCGAAGAAGTGCTTGGACAACCATGCACTTGTTACCCTTTTGTTTTGAAAATTAATGGAACAAGTGTGTTCTTCTTGGTAGGCTCTAATCTGGAAAGACCCACTCTTCTTAACAAATGCGCAGTAAATCTTCCATGGGCAATTTTGTTGCGAACACCTAGCTCTTACAAATTTCTTAGTGTTTCTAATGAAATCAATATTTCTTTGTGCATCAATGGAGTTCTTCAGTATAGCTTCCCTAAATTGTATCGCATCATGAAATTTCATACCTACTGACAAAGTAGGAGAGGCAACGGATGGATCATAGGAATGAAACTTACTTTTCCTTCTATGCATAGCTCGTTGATCTTCAAGTTCATCCTGGGAAGTAGCGGTGTCGATGCTTTCTTCATAATCTGTCTCTTGGCCAGCAACACCAACTTCTGCATGGCCTTCGTCTCTGTTTGGAACTTCATCAGCTACCTGCAAAGTTGCAAATCTATCTGACAAAAAGTCCCTTTGTTTTTTCCTTGACTGTGTAAGCTCCTCATTGTCATCATCACTTAAGATTAATAAATTTTCAGCAGCCAACCCTTCATCGTCATCGTCATCATCACCATCACTGGATTCAGCTACTTCCCAATCTAATTTAGCGATGGTGACATCACCCATGTCACCATCGCTCTGGTGAACAGCATCTGCGCCCCTCTCCTCCCCGTTCTGTCCATCATGCCCTGCTTCATTCCTAACCTTAGTACTAGCTTGAATACCATCTCCTTCTTCTCCTACTTGGGTGCTATCTCTGTCATCATCTTCATTCTCACTATCACTATTGTTTTCAACAAATACTTTCGCCTCTTCGCCATGAAGATAATGATATAGGACATCCCTAAAATCATTATCATCTTCAAAAACTCTCAAACTATCTCTCAAGCCTTTCCCAAGAACACAGTACAACAACTTTTGTACTCTACAAGGCAAAAATGTCGCTATATCCTTAACAAATCCAATATAAGATGCATTTTTTATATCTACAAATATAGTACCCTCATTCCCCACTCATACTCCCACTCATCCTCCCCAATCACAAAATCCCCACCGTAGTAAACGATAACAGCAACATAGTCCTTATCATGGGTCATTTCTGCAACAAAAGAGGAAAAACAATTAACTTTTGGGACCACATTCACAAAAGACAATAGACAATTGCAAGTGGAGGCCCCTACACTCTTTATTAAAGAAAAGAAGAAAGAGGGAACATGCATAGGTCGTCTGACAGCTGTAGCTTGGAAAGAGGCCTCACGATAAACAAATAGAGATGGGACCCAACAACTACTTTGATTATGTCGTCGCATTCCTTTAAAATATGGAGAGGGATCTCAGATAAGCATGGGTCCTCATGACACCAATTTCAACAATGCAATTTATTAAAAAAATACCCAGAAGTCCCTATCCCCACGACAACAAGAGATTCGATTCGAACATGTCCAAGGTCCAATACTCCGAACCCTAACAATCACCAATCACCAATCACCATCGCACATTTCACACATCACAATTCAACATCAAAGCCCTAAATCACACATCACATTGGATGGGGTGACGTCGAGCCCTACACTGAGCCCTAATTTTCCCCCTGCTGAGCCCTACATTTCGAGGCTGATCCTAAACTGTCAATTCGAACCCCCCAATAGGATTCTAGCACCACATCTGAAGCATAAATCTCACATCAATACCATCCAAGCCTAACCTGTGAAAGCCGACCCCCAAATTTCAAGTCCGAGCCCTAATAAACGAGTCGGAGCCCTAATTTCACCACAGGGGAAAGGAAGAAGAGAAAAAACCTGAGCAAATCGACGACGGCGAGCGACGACGGCGAGCGATGACCTGTGAATGGTGACCTGTGAATGGCGAGCTGTGAATGGCGAGCTATGAACAGCGATGGAGAGGACGTCAGATCTGGTGTGAACCGATGGACGAACGGTTAAAATCCAAATAAGCTAAATGACGTCATTTAGCACTAAGGAAAAACGACGTTGTTTAGTTTGGCCAAAGGCACAATGGATGGGGCGACGTCGTTTTCCTCCTACATGTGTGCTTTTTTTTTTTTTTTTTTTTAATACTAAATTGCCACATCGGTTAAGCATGTCGCCGGAAAATGCCACGTCTGCATTTTGGCCGGTTTTTGGCCGGATTGGCACTTAAGTGTTCCATTTTACTCCGATATTGGCACTTAAGTGTCCCTTCGTGCCAAGTTATGGCACTCCAGGTGTCCCAACCTCCATCATCGCATATATTAAGCTTCCAACAATTTTAGCATAAGGAACAAGTTTTATTTGTCTCTTTTCTTGTGGATTCTTGGGACATAGTTTACAGCTCAATCTTTCATCTTTTGCAATAGGAGTATCTATTGATTTATAATTTTATGGAATCGTCTAAGAATTTTCTTTATATACATCTCTTGTGAAAGAGACAATAATCTCTTTGAACGATCTTTGGAAATCTTAACTCCAAAAATATATACAGCTTCATCCATATATTTCATTTCGAAGTTGGAAGATAACCAATTTTTAAAAGTATTTATAAATTCCATATTACTTTCAATAATTGGTATATCATCTACATATAATGATGAGATCACAAATTAATCTTTGGATTTTTTAATATATATACACAATGATCTTCATCAATCATTGTAAAATCATATGCCACCATGGCATTATGAATGTATATACCATTGTCTGCTTAAGGCCATATATTGATCTTAGAAGTTGATATGCCTTTTTTTTTTTTTTACCTTTTAAACGAGACCGTCAGGTTGTTTCATGTAAATCTCTTCTTCTAGTTCTCAATTGAGAAAAATAGTTTTTACATCCATTTGATGTAATTCAAGATCCATATTTGCCACTATTACTAGAATAAGGCAAATTGAGGTAAATCTCATTATAGGAGAAAAACTTTCTTCATAATCAATTCATTACTATTGATTATGCCATTTCACCATAAGGCGAGCCTTATATCTCTCTCTTGAGCCATCAACTTTGCAATTTATTTCGAGAACCTACTTGTTTCCAATGGCCTTGCGTCCCTTTAAAAGATTAACAAATTCCCAAACTTGGTTTTATTTCATCGATTCAATTTCTTCTCCCATTGCATGTATTCATTTTTCTTTATTAGGGCAATTTAAAACTTCATTTACATTCCTTGGCTCACCTTCATCATGTGGAGTGACCATGAAATTTTCCCTTTCAATGTCAAAATGCCAACGGGGAGTACTTTTGCGACTTGTTTGCCATATAGGAGATTGTACACTTTGTATATTATGCTCCATTATGTTTCCACTCGAATTAGATAATAACAACATTGTTTTATCAGGTGGTTGTAATTAAAATTGAGTTGAATTTAATTCTTCACTTCTCATGTTACTCCCACTTGGATGAGAAGATTGCGCATATCTTACAATTTCATTATCACAATCCAAGATTTTCACCTATTTCGCCCTTTTTAGGAAAATCATTCTCTAAGAATGATATATATCGTGATTCGAATTCAGTTATATTCTCACTTTCTTGCTTACTTATAAAACCATACCCTTTTGAGTACTCTGAATATTTTATGAAAATACTCATTTTGTCTCTAGGACCAATTTCCCATACTTATGAGATGGCTCATAAGTATAGGTAGCATATCCCCAAGGTTTAAGAAAACTTAAGTTGGGTTTTTTATTTGTCTAGAAATAACTAATTTAGAAGACATATAGTTAAGTATATAGGTAGTTTAAAAAAAAAAAAAACATTACCCCAAAAGTGATAGGTAAGTCTATCTGTGCCATCATGGACTTAACCATTTTCAATAAGATTTTGTTTCTCCTTTTCACAACACAATTTTGTTGATAAGTATATGGAATAGACAACTGTCTTTCTATTCATTTTTCATCACATAAGTTTTTGAACTAATTAGATAAATATTTTCGATCTTGATTGGATCTCAACGCATTTATTTTCTTATCTAATTGATTTTATACCAAAAATCTCTTAAAGCAACTTAAGACCTCAGATTTATGAGAAATCAAATGGACATATCCGATGATTGGACCATAGATGTCAGAATAGATTAATCGCAAAAGAAATTCAGCTTTTGTTCCTTTTTTAAATGGTTTTTTTTTTTTTTTTTTTTTTTTGCTAGGCAATGCTCACAAATGGGCAAATTGACTTTTTTAATGTTGTCCAATAAGCTCACTTTGGCTAATCTATTAATTAGTTATTGGCCAATATGGCCAACTATAGTATGCCACACATTCACATCGTTATCATATGAATTAGAATATGAAAAGAGGGAATAATAAATATTGACATTATTACAGTCAACATCCAACATAATAAAACCATCTAAAAAGTATCTACAACCATAGTAACTCGTATTAACATCACCGTTATAAAAGTTTAAACTGAAACCAAGTTTAACCAACACTAACACAGATACTAAATTTCAATGAATCTTCGAAGCATGTAGTACATCATGTAGGAACAAAGTATGTCCACTACACATATTTAATTGGCAGATACCAATCATTTTTACTTCAGTTCTAGAGTTTCCATACATAAATCCATTTTGTTCCGGTTGAAACTCATCGAAACTCCACGAAGGCATCTCTATCCTTCGCTACATGGTTTGTTGCTCTCGAATCTATAGTCCACAAATGATTAGATTCTGTTAGAAAAACTGAACTTGACACAAAAGTAGCGCACTTAAGAACACATAGGGTGTCTACCTTATTGGGCTTGCTATAGTCGCGAGCGAAGTGATCCCTTTTACTATAATTGTAACATTTTACCCTTGACATTTTCTTCACACGAGGACGTTTTCCTCTCTTTTGTTGGTCAAGTCTTGGTTTCTTGCTTGGAGAGTTGACTCCCTTGCCTTTCTACTTTTTGAACGAATCCAAATACTTCTGCTTGGAGCTCTGAGCCCCCAATGATCTAGAACTAGCTTAATGAATATCTATTTCCAATTTAGCCACTAGGAGGCGGTCTTCTCCTATCTCAAAGTGGTACACATCATCCTCAAGTTCTTTCATAACTTGATTAATAACTTCTATTGCTTCTTACTTTTCTAGCATATATTAAATTTTCATATTCCATATCTCATAATTCTTTGCCGTTCGATTTCTCTCATTTGTTCAATTTAACTACTATGTTCTTAGAAGTTGAAGCCATTGTATCTGAATATTTCATACATATTTGCATGAATTATTAATGTTTAACGTTTGTGCATCTATTTTGCATCAACTAATCATATTAATGAATAATTTCAAATAAGGTCTCAGAGTTGAAAGGTCACTTTGTTTTCAATCATCATCCAATATTCCTAACTTAACATTATCACTAATATAATCTTCTATGCAAAAATAAATTCTTTGAAGTCATTAAAACTTTCTTGAACGTCTCACAATAATTGTAAATTAAAATAATAATTTACAACAACAGATAACATTGAACTTTCATTAACTAAATATGCCATTTACACAAAGTAATTTGTGTAGTAGAATTATATCAACATTAACATGGAAAAAAATATATACATCTAAGATATCTAAAAACAACCTAAGAAGAATAATAAATAAATAAATTCAACGATACTTGTGACATCCCAAATTTTCACTTCTGCTTTCAATTAAATATATCGGGTATTTCATCGATGCGCCTATAGTGTTATTCTTAGAGCTGATCACTCGTGATATAACTAGACTACCTATGGAAGCCATTAAGGATTTTAAGGCAAATAGACTTGAGGATTTGACTAGGAATTGACTGCTCGACCATGTTCATCTGCCGAGATCATTATGGCACAGACGTAAATTGATTAGAGATCAGAGATAGGTCGGTTCAACTGAGATGAGTGGTTAAATATGAGTGATTCCACTAAATTGCAAAATTTTCATCGATCGACATTAGTTTGATTTTTCTATCATTTTGGTATCATGTGTTCGTACTTGAAACATCGAGATTTTCACGACAACCGAGAGTCACCAATGTGTTGAAGGGGTTCATTGTGGCTCGAAAAAAATTGATCACGGGTCATTTGCACTAAAAATTTCTGAAAGCTACCCGGTAGCCTATGTCACACTAAAAACGCGCCAGATTGAAATTAACTGCGAATTTGAGTCCGATTTCAGAAATTGAAAGTTCTGTCATGTCACAATTAATTCTAGGAGCATTGACTCAGCCTCAGAAGATTTTTTTTTTTCTGCAAATTGAGACTTTTTGGGAAAAAGTCGTCTTAGGGCCGTTTTTGTTTAGAAAATGCCGGAGATCGTTTTTATCATAAAATTAGGAAGCAAGATGATTCAATTGGTGAGGAAAAATACCAATTGGAACGGTGAGGTGTCGATTGATTTTATAAAGGCCGATTTGTGTTTATTTAAGAGGGAATTGGTGTCCAATTGAGGGAGAAACTCATGAAATTCGTATGCCCCCACCATCCTCAACATTTGGACTAATTCAATCTTCTAGAATGGAGTATTGCTTGCTGAATTGTAGCCATGGAAGCCAGCCTTGGCCGAGAATTGGTCAAGGGGGACAAATGAAGAGAAAATGTGACCAAGTGGCCCCCATTGTTCCCTCATCTCTCTCTCCCTCATCTGCTGGTCAACCATCCTCATTCCCCTCCTGTTTGTGTCGTACGAAGACCCGGAAGTCCGGGGGACAAGTTGGAGCAGTCGCGCCACCGCCGGACTGCACGCCGCATGCCGCCATCGCCGTTTCCACCCCGCCTACATGCTACCGCTGCCCTGTGCCGTTCTGCCGCACCTCCATCTCTCTCTCGCCCTCATGCCGTTCCAGCAGGTTGTTCCGCCATCTAAAAGGCTGTACAGCCACCGTGTGTGGCTGTCGAAGACTAGAAACCACTCCTCCGAGCCGTCGTTGCCTCCGCCGGTCTTGCTCTCCTTAACCAACCCTTGTTTTCTCTCTTTCCAGCACCAAATAAAGGCCGAGTTTAGTGGTTTTCCAGCTCAGGTTTGGCCCGTTTTGAGGTGGTTCCATACCCTAAAAGTTAGGCCAGCTTTGGAGAGTATCAAGCCCCGTCGCGTCCCCAATGATTTGAGCTGCTCGGATCGTCGAAAAAGTGAGTTTAACTCACTAATTCTCGCTTAATAGGTTAATCACGTTTAGGGGTTGATTAGTTTAGGCTAAGATAGATTATGTGGATAAATTAGATTAGATTAGTGAATTTAATTATTTGCCGATGCATGTTAGGTGGTTAGTTAGTGCAATTAGCGAGTAAACATGTTCTAATATTTATTTAACGAACCACAGAAATTTTTCGGGTCCGTTTCCGCATCCAATTAGGCATTACGGGCCTAAGTTGGATTTATTGGCATTTATTTAATATTTTTCGTAATTAATTAATTAATTAATTAATTTTCAGAAATTAGACCAGGATATTTGGCGACCGGGATTTTATGCTGGTTATTGTGGTGCAATCTGTTTATTTATTTGAGCTCTAATTTGTGCTGAATTGATTTAATTGTGATTTTAAGATTTTATTCCTAAATTGGATAATTTTGGTAATTAATTGGAGAATTACCGGGCGTCAGTCTACAGCGTCAAAAATCTATTTTGGGACTGCTGAAAATAGTGGGAGGTTCAAAAGTGAAAACCTTGTATTTTGGCTAAGGTCGGCTGTGTACCCACACACGCGTATTTTTATTGGGTATGATAAAAATGGTAAATTTATTGTACGATCGGAATAGCATGTATATCGGCTCGGTGGCTCTATATATCATCTTGGAGAAAGGACGGTATGATTTAACAGCTCGATGGCTCTATATGTCATATTGAGAAGAAATAGCATATATACCGATTCGGTGACTTTCTATGTCACCTTAGAGAAGGAAGGTATGATATATCGGCTCAATGGCTCTATAAGTCATCTTGGAGAAAGGACGGTATGATATATCGGCTCAATGGCTCTATAAGTCATCTTGGAGAAAGGACGGTATGATACAACGGCTCGGTGGCTCTATATGTCATCTTGAGAAAGAATAGTATACTATATTAACTCGATGAATTGTATGTCATCTTAGAGAAGGAACTGTATACTATTTATTAGCCTTTGAGGCAAGCTACTATCTATATATCACTTAGGGTGAGCAATCTTGGATTTTGATCATGCTCATAGATAGTATTGTTTTAACTAGGTGATGGTTTGATGACATGTAATCGACTGGGTCGATTGATCGATGATTCGATTTGATTGAGTGATTTGATGGTTAATATGATTCAATGAAATATTAAATGGTATTGACTTGCAGGAAGGAGACTGAGGCCAAGGTAAGTCCTCTAACTCATGGTTGTGCTTAGGCAGCTCTTAGGACATATTTGCTTCCTAATTGGGTCTTAGGGGGTTGAACTTGCTGAGACATGATCTCATTGGTTATTGTATAACCATTTTCAGGTCTCTAGTTGACATTGGTGGAGGACCCGAGGCCCGAAGTTAGAAGGTGAAGCCTGAAGAATTGGCGTTCTTGTCTGACTAGCTAGTCATAGGATAATTCTATTTTGGTGAAAGTTGATTCCCTTTTTGTAGGCTTCTATGTATAAACTTGTGTGTTTATAAAAGGTCTTTTGTGAAAAATTGGTCATACTTTTCTATTCCATTATTTCGTGTCTGGGGATTTTATATCTGCTTCTGCATGTGTATTAATATAAAAGGGTCGGCGATGCGTCCTGGGACGTCACTATTATATTGACCAAGGAGGGATGGGCGCGAGCTCGAGGATCGTGGCGTGACAATACTAAATTATATCATAAACAGGGAAAGACTTTTCAAATTCGTAGAAAATTCCTCTAAAAATTCTAAGGTCATATTGGGCAATCATGGAAAGATCCTTGGAGATCTCTTATGACTCAATGACACATTCATTCTACACCAAGTTATATTCAACTCGAGGGTTGAAGTCTTTGTTATCTCAATCCTATAGTATTCACTCATAAACTCTATTGCAAGTTTTTTATAAGCTAGAACCAAGTTGGCCTTCCATAGGCTATTTAACACTGCTTGCCATTTACGATAGTCGCCAAGTAACATTGGCAACCCCCGTCTAACAAACGGGTTGCCTTAAATGACGATATTAAGGTAATCGAGGGTTCTCCTTGACTTCTAATAAACTTGAAACTTTTGCCCACTAAAGGGTTAAACCGAATCGCTTTACGATAGTAGTCTATTGTAGCTCGTTGTTTGGTGAGCAAGTCCATGCAAATTATCACATCAAAATCATACATGACTAAGACTATCAAATCTATCTTTTCCTCTCACTCACCAATAACCAACTTGCAATTAGGACAGCCTATTGTAGACAACGCCTTATCCTTTAACGGGGTAGATATACTAATAATTGACCCCAACAATTCTAGAGTCAACCCTACCAACTTAACGTATTGCTCAACTATAAATGGATGCGTAGCTCTAGGGTCAAATAAAGCATAAGCAACATGGTCGTTCAACAAGACTGTACCTGTGACCACGTCAGGTGAGTCCTCTACCCTGCGGTGACAGCATACACCATTCCCTGAGCTGGAGGCCAATTAAATCCGCTTTGCGGTGCATTCTGTGGTGCATATCCTCTGTTTTATCCAATCAGTGGTGGCAGTAGAAGCTGCTGTGGTCCCATCTACCTGTGCAGATAGTTTCTAGCTAGGTGACCCTACTGGCCACATTCATAGCAAACACCCATCCTAGAATGGCATGAGGCTGATCCATGTCGTCTTTCGTAGAAATGACACACATCATTCTGGTTTGGTGTGACTTTCCAATCCCACCCTTCCTATTGGGTGAAATAGGATACCTTCCTCCAGTCATCGGTTTCTTCCCAAACTGATTGCTGTCTCTGTTCGACCCAAACCGCGACCTAGATGCGGCGGCTTATTCGTTCAGGTTTCTCTCTATCAGCTAGGTCCGCTCATACAAGTCATTGTAGTCCTTCAAATTGAATGGCACCAGCGGGTCTTTCAGCTCTGGTCTGAGTCAATCTCTAAACCTTCTAGCTTGGTCTACTAGATCCTCGATCAGTCTTGGCGCATATTGAGATAATTCGGCAAACTTCGCCTCATACTAGTCTACAGACATTAGACCTTGACGAAGGCATTGGAATTCTGCCATCTTATGTTCTCTGGCACTGTCCGAGAAATACTTCCCATTGAAAACTTCAATGAAGGCGTTCCACGCCGGAACCACGCCCTCAAGAAATACTTTGCCTCTGGTGGCTCTCCACCATGTACTTGCGTTTCCCTGCAATTGGTAAGACTACAAGGACCACCTTTTCTTCCTCCAAGCACCTCAACAGCGCAAAAGGCTTTCTCCAACTCTTGGATCCAGAGGGTTGTAGCCTCGGGATCACCTGCTCCTATGAACCTTGGCGGGTTTAGCTTTAGGAACTGTTCGACAAGCTTGTGTATTGGCCTCTCCCCGACCACAACTCCAGGTTGGACTTTAGCAGGAGCGGCTGCGGCAGCAATAGAAACATTGGCGGCGACAGTAGCAGTGGTTGTAGCGGCGATGGTAGTGACGGTGGCTTGATTCTGGGCTTGCTGTCCCATCACATTCCCCAGGGTCTCGAGCGTCTGTACAATCCCATCGATTCTAAGATTGCTAGGTGTTGCTACACCAGCACCGACCTGCGATGGTACTATCCTATTGGTGCTGGTGCTCTTTCTCGGGTACCGACCATTGTCAGCATCCTACCCCGAGTGACAGACGTCACTGACCTCTTCCTAGGAGTTCTCTGCTCCTGATCACTCATGATGCAGACTCTCTACATAACTTGCTTTCCAATTCCACACAGAATTAGAAAACTGAGCGATTACACAAAACAATCTATCAGTCAACTATCGATCACATGCATTTGCATAAGAAAAAGGCATTTCTTACTAACTATCCCATAACCCATCACACCTTATCACTCCAAACACTGACCAACTCTGATACCACTTCGGGCGAGGATGTCATGCCCTAAATCTCGAGCGCACGCACATCTCTCGGTGGTTAATCAAATTGCGACGTTCATAGGATGTGTTGTTGACCCATTCATTTTATTGCATAGGCGGAAGTGAATTAAACAATCTTCAGACAACAAACAAACATGGGACAGAAAAGCAGGACAATCAATTTAAACCAAACATATTTTATAAACCAACCAGGTCAAATACAAAAGGTCTAGACCCTACAAGTATATATACAAGAGTCTAACTCAAAAAGGAGTTACTGAGCTATCTAAACTCCTGGCTCTACAACCATGGGCTTCAAGTCCACGACAACACCATCAGGGGTGTTGAGATCCATCGGGTGACCTACTTCTCACTCCTCGGTCCCAACGGGAGGCCTGTTGAAACCTTGAAGGGGACCCTCTCGACCCCCTTGAAGGAAGTCATTGAACCATGCTATGAATCGGTGAGGTACCAAGTGAGGTAAGCCCTTATCGACCCATACCACGGACTCAACTTGCTCTTTGGTCAGGGTGGTCTCGGGAATAGGGAAGAAGGTGTGCTCAAAACCCATCACATGCGGAACCCCGTATCGTATCTGTTGTACCTCCATCTAGGGACCTGAAAATTTTAAACTACGGCGGGGTGATACAATGTCTCAGCGAGTCCACACCCTAATCCTCGATTAGGATAAAAATTCACCTAGAGGCGGCCTAAACACACATCATATAAAACTTACCTTGCTTCAGCACCTCTCTGCACATTAGTACCGTTCATATAACATATGCATACAGTAAATGTATTTGATAATTGAAATGCTTTACTTTCATATATCAATTAATCACAGGGGTTCTGATTATAAGACCAAATCATTATGACATGTCTCATTCCATGCCACGCAATTTTGTCCCATAATTAGGTGTGGTCAAATCACTCATTCAAGCATTCCAATTAATTACGACCCAATAGCCACGGTCAACTCAATAGTCGGCAGTCGTCTAGCATAACTATGCGTCATCTCGTCCCATCGAGTACAGCAACGTCTACACCGAGACGGCATTCTCGAAGGAGCATCGGCCTAGCCTCCACTGCGACCGACATCCGTTGACATGGGGCATTCCTGAATGAGCATTGTTTGATGTAAACGCTCATGAGGGGTTCTCATAATGATCACACGCACATCCAATTTCAGCCAAGGACATCGTGCTTTGCATTCAAATGCCTCAATTTCAATAATGTACTTGACATATTTTCTTCATATTAAAAACACCGGGTAAAATAATTGTGCATGGACACATGGTCAGATTGAACCATAAAATGCGATATCCTCTCTTTTAAAAATTCCATGATTTGATATAGTACTTAAAATATTTTTTTGTGTCAAAACTCGACACCCAATATTTTTCTAATTAAATACCAAAATTTCATGTTTTTGAAATAATAACTTAAAAATCATCAATCAGCATCCAATTGTATAGTTTAACAATCAATTGCACAAGCCAACTACACCACGACGATTAAGACGAAATTCTGACGATTGGCTATCTCGGTATAATTTTCGCTAATTAATAAATAATTAAATAAATGACATTTAATTAAATAAATTGCCAAATAATTAAATTAAACCACTAATTAATCTACCTAAGCTAATCTAACCACCTAATTGGGCTAATTAACTAACCTAGGTTAGGATAAATACATTACACCAATTAGACTAATCACCTAAGCTATCTAACCACCTAATTAATCTAACTAATTAACTAAATAATTAATTACACTAACTAAATTAATCCTTAATCCTATCTAGGCCTAAACTAATCTACTAATTAGCCACTAATCCACCTTTAAGTGTAATTAGCATCCTAATTGGAGATTAGGAGGTAAACTCACCAGTTTAACAAGTCGACAAGTTCATGGCAATGGCAACATGAAGGTGAACAAGACTCGAGCCTATGATGACACCAAATGAGGCTCGGAAGGGCCGGAAAAAGGCCTGGCAAGCCTCAACTCTAAGCTAGAACCGGTTACGCTCAAGGGGCTGGTTGCGGGCTTGGCTCAGCCAACGACGTGAGGAACAGCGGAGATGGTCAGGTGGTGATGAGTTGGCAGCTAGAGTGAAGTTGGGACGGCCGAGGCAGTTGGCAAAGTGGCTGGTCGACAATCGACGATCAAGCAGGGCTTGGCAGATGATAGGGCTCGGGCAGTCGAGCTCGGGTGTGAGGACGGCGTGCAGGCGGCTTCCGGTCTCGATGAGCTGGCTGATGGTGGTGTAGGGGTTGGCAAACGGAGCAGCAGGGATGGAGGGGTTGTGCTGGTTTGAAAGCTCTGGAAATGGATTCAGCTAGTGAAAATGAAGAAGAAGCTGAGGAAGAAGAAGCTACTGCTGGGAAGGAGGGGACAAGAAGCCTCAAAGTCAAGCTTAAATATTTCAAACACTTGAGTGCAAGCCCCCACCAGCCTTCAGCCTTATCCATCAGCCATTTCCCCTCCAAATCTTCTCAAACAAGCCAAGGATGGAGTCCAAATGTTGTAGCCCCCATAGCCCTACGAATTTCATGAATTTCCCTCTCCAAATCAACTCAATTTCACACCAATTAACTCCAAATAACCTCCATTCAAAGGATGAGTAGATGTCCTAAAAATAAATCGTGACCCGCTAGAACTTTCGATTCTTGAAACCAGGTTTAATTTTGTGGTTAATTTCAATTAGACGCAATTTTAGCTTGACCTAACCTACCAGATAGCTTTTAGGAATTTTTTATGCATTTGACCCATGATCGATTATTTTCGATCCACATTGTGCATCTTCGACTCATAGGTGACTCTCGGTTGTTGTAAAAATCTCAAGATTTCAATTACGGGCACCGGGTACAGAATTGACAAAAAAATCGGCTTATTGTCGTTCAATATGAATTTTGCAATCAGGTGGAATCACCCACAATTTAATTACATGCCTTTGTCAAATTGACCTATCTCCGGTGTCTAATCGATTTTAACGATGTCATATTGACCATTGCCGATTAGCATGGTCGAGCAGTCGATTTCTGATCGAATTCTCAAGTCAATCGTGTTTATATCCCTTAACGGCTTCACTAGATAGATTAGTTATCTTGTGAGTGACCAGCTCAGAGAAAAAGGCCATAGGCGCGTCGATGAAAAGCCCATTTCATTTGATCGAAGCAGGGTCAAAAATCAAGATGCACAAATAATATTGACCTTCGTTATGTAATTATAATTAATAGAAAATTTAAATTGCTTACCTCTTTTTAATAATTCAAAAGTGAAATCAAATATAACGCCTCTAAGCTATTTACTAGTATAAGATTCGTGAATAGAGCAAACAATAGTCCCCCTCTTTAGTGGCTAGCTATTATTTGTCTATATGAGTAGAAGTGAACTTCTAAGCTTTCCTAGCTTAGATACTGCACAATGACAAACACAGAGTGGCCCAATTCAACTCATAAATCATAGACTAACCAAAGAGAGCACAGTAGGATATGCGATGGGTGACTAGTTTTCATTGGAACGGAGTTGGTTTAATATTCTTTTTATCTCCCAAATAAAAACATGAAATTAGTGACATTGTTATAAAATAATTAAAAAAAAATTTAATTAAACATTACCATCTCACATATAAGTTCATAAAAAAAAGCCAATGATTAAAAGTTATAATCTTAAAAAAGCATCTAGATTCAGCTTGGCTCAATAAAATTCAAGTTTTATTAGAGATAATTTATATTCATTATCAAAATGATACATAAGGAATCTAAATCACCACAACAAAGCAAGCCTATAAAGCTGCAAAACAAATCAAAATCCATAAATCAAGGTATATTATCGTATTAAAAAAAAAGGTATATTATCATAGCATGGTCGTAGAGGTAATTATACACCCATTCTTCAAGAATAGATTTGTGACTGCAACCAAATAAAAGGAATGGCAATCGATCATCAAATCACACATTGTCATTAGTGATGAGCAAATGCGGAGATCTCTATTTGTAGCTACGGCTTTGTCTTTTGGTGGCGTGTGCTCATGTATGGCGTTCCTAATACTATCGTTATATGGAGACAACGAAAACATGTTAAACAAACTCGAATATGACACTTATGGCGCAAGATGTTGGAGCTTCTAATGAAAATATATTGAACGGGCACAAATCTGACACCTGAGCTATTGTGAACTGTTGAGTAGGTCACTCCCAATTTGGAGAGGCCAATGCAATTATGTATATCTGCAGTAGAATATGTATAGTAGTGAGTGTGTAAAAGAAAAAAAAAGGGGAGAAAAAGAAAAAGAAAAAAAGTATCAAAAGAGATGGGGAGATAAATCAATGTGATTTTCCACATCTAGAAAATCAAGGGAGATTGGAAAAGAAATCAAAGTGATATTCTCATATATACAAAATCACGAGAGATTAGGAGATAAATCTATGTGATTTTGTATCGTATAATTCCTATTTGGGATTGTATTTGCTCCTATAAATAAGAGTCCTCCTCAACGGAGAAGAGGTTACACAAAAGCAAGAATATCATAGCAGCATAGCGGAAGAAACAATTTTCTTCTTCCAAGAAAAAGAGTCATCTTTGAGTGAGTTATCCAGTTTGTGAGAGGTTCAGATCCACAAATTGAAGATAGAGAGAGATCTACCTTTGGGTGAAGTTGTATCCCATTATTTATCATAGTGGAAGTTTGAAGTGGAATACGGTCCCGTGGTTTTTCCCTTCGCCTTGGAGGGTTTTCCACGTTAAAATTCTGGTGTTATTTATTATTCATCTTTACTGTTTTCAGTTAGTATTTTATCCTATTTAATTTTCACATAAATAGTATCGGGAAAATTTTTTGGGCGTTCTCCACAAATATTTTTCCCAACAAGTGGTATTAGAGCGAGGTTGCTGTATTTATTATTTTCTGTGCAAAATTAAATGGAGGAAAATTTTGGCAACATGATAAAATTGGTTTGCATTCAATTATGCAATCTGGAAACCAAAGATGGAGGATCTGCCATACATTAAAGATCTTTGGAGGCCAATTGTGATATCGACGGAGGTACCAGTACTAGCGTCTGAGGAGTCAGATCCTGTAGCCGAAGCCAAATTGGCATCATCTTCTAGTGGCAAACCAACGACAATGTCTGATAGCGAATGGATGGTGCTCAATCGGAAGTGTGCCGCTCAAATCCGACAATGGATTGATAAGAGTATTTTCAAAATTTTGCTAATGAACATGATGCTGGTGTTCTTTGGCAAAAATTAGAGAAGATGTACGCAAGAACAACGGCGCAAAATAAAGCAAATCACATGCGGCGGCTCGTGAATCTGAAATACAAAGACGGGAGCGAGTGTCTCGGAACACATGAGCGAGTTCCAAGGTATAGTAGACCAACTCAATTCTATGAAGATGACATTAGATGATAAATTGCAGGCATTATTGCTGCTTAGCTCTTTGCCAAATAGCTGGGACACACTTGTTATGTCAGTCAGCAACTCGGCTCCTGACGTCAAGCTTACCATGGACGTGGTAAAAGATAGAATGTTGAATGAAGAATCCCGGCAAAAAGAGAGTGGAGTTAACCCTGCGTCCGAGGCTCTTGTCATTAATCGACAAGAAAATCAAGAACAGAGAGGGAGAAGCAAAAGCCGAAACTTTCAGAATCAGCAACGAGGAAGGTCCCAATCCAACTTCAGACGAGACAAGAAGTGCCATCATTGTGGTAAACTAGGACACTTCATCCGAGAATGCAGAAAGCTAAAGGCGGAAAAATCAAAAAGTCATAACGTCAACAAAGCTAACGAGAACCGGACGAATGACACTTTTGCAAATATTGCGGATGAGGTGATCATTATTCAAAGTGATGATTCCATTAATCTTGCATCCCAAGATTCAACATGGGTAGTTGATTCTGGCGCATCCTACCATGTCACAGCTCATCAAGATCTTTTTACTTCTTACACCACTGGTGATTTTGGACTCGTAAAGATGGGAAACGAAGGTACGTCCAAAATTATTGGTATGGGTAATATTTATTTAGAGACTAATGTTGGATGTAGGCTACTACTTAAAGATGTGAGACATGTTCCGGACATACGCCACAATCTTATATCTGCCGGCAAGCTTGATGACGAAGGCTACATCAATTTCTTTAGTGATGGAAAATGGAAGCTTAGCAAAGGTAATTTGGTGATAGCAAAAGGAGAAAAGACTAACTCTCTCTATATCACACAATTCAAGCCGTGTAGAGGAGAGGTGAATGTAACCGGAAAAGGAGTCACCACCGAGTTATGGCATAAGCGACTCGGACACATGAGTGAGAAAGGACTTAAGATTCTCACTAGAAAGCAACTTCTACCCGGAATAAAAGGTACACCATTGAATACTTGTGTCGACTGCATTATGGGAAAACAACATAGAGTAGCATTTCACAATTCCCCACCATCTAGAAAAGCTGAAATTTTAGATTTGATACATGCGATGTATGCACAATGCAAACTAGGACACTTGGAGGTGCGCTTTATTTTGTAACATTTATTGATGACCACTCTAGAAAGGTGTGGGCATTTGCTTTGAAAACTAAAGATCAAGTGCAGGAAATCTTCAAGCAATTTCATATGAAGGTTGAAGAGAAACGAGGCAAGCAATTGAAGTGTGTACGCTCTGACAACGGTGGTGAATACCGAGGACCTTTTGAAGATTATTGCAAAAACCTTGGGATCAAACTAGTAAGATCCGTACCAAAAACACCTCAACACAATGGTGTCGCAGAGTGGATAAATACAACCATATGTGAAAGAATCAGATGTATGCTCTCCAACGCAAAGCTGTCAAACCACTTTTGGGGTGAGGCAATGAGAATGTCGGTTGATTTAATCAACCTATCACCTTCAGCTCCACTTAACGGTGATGTACCACAAAGTGTTTGGACTGGTAAGGATATTTCTTATGGCCAGTGTTCGGCTGTAGAGCATTTGTTCACATTCCAAGGGATGAGAGATCAAAGCTTGATGGAAAATCAAAGCAATGTATATTTTTGGGGTACGCACATGAAGAATTCGGCTACAGACTTTGGGATCCCACTAACCAGAAAATAGTCAGAAGCAGGGACGTGGTATTTCTTGAAGATCAGACAATCGAGGACTTCGAGAAGCATGAGAAATCCCCATCAACAGATGAATACTCGGTTGATCTTTGCCCAGTCGCTCCTCCTATCAACAAGCAAGCTGAATCTAGGATTGAAGGTATGACTACTTCAACTTAACTTGAACCAATTGTTGAACAGGTCCCATCAGAACCTCAATTGAGGAGATCAACTCGTGAACGACAATCTAGTTGTAGATATTCTCCCAATAAGTACGTGATGCTCACTGACGGGGGAGAACCAGAGAACTACCAAGAAGCTATATTCCACGAGCATAAAGAGGAGTGGTTAAAAGCTATGTAGGAGAAGATGAAATCCTTAGACGAAAATCATACTTATGATTTAGTCAAGTTGCCACAGGGAAGAAAAGCTCTCAAAAACAAGTGGGTGTTCGGACTAAAGGCGAAGAAGGTAACTCACAGCCACGATACAAAGCAAGGTTGGTTGTGAAGGGATTCGCTCAGAAGAAAGATATCGACTTCGATGAGATATTTTCTCCTGTAGTTAAAATGTCCTCTATCCGAGTTATCCTTGGCTTGGCAACAAGCTTGAACTTGGAGATCGAGCAACTTGACATGAAGACCGCGTTTTTACATGGAGATCTAAATGAGGAGATCTACATGGATCAGCCAGAAGGTTTCAAAATCAAAGGCAAAGAAAATCTTATGTGTAGATTGAGGAAGAGTCTTTATGGGCTCAAGCAGGCACCAAGACAGTGGTACAGAAAATTCGATTCCTTCATGGAAGAAAACAGGTTCAACAAAACCACCGCTGATCACTACGTTTTCGTCAAGAAATTTACTGATGGTAATTTCCTCATTCTTTTGCTTTACGTTGATGACATGCTACTTGTTGGCCGGGATAAAAGCAAGATCAACAACTTAAAGAAGGAATTGAGCAAGTGCTTTGCGATGAAGGATTTAGGACCCGCAAAACAAATTCTTGGGATGGAAATCTTGCGAGACGGGCGAGAATCGTAAACTCGGTTATCTCAAGAACGGTATGTTAATAAAGTTCTTGAAAGATTTAATATGAATAACTCCAAAGCAGTTTGTTCTCCACTTGCAAATCATTTCAAACTCAGTTTAGAGCAGTGCCCAAAAGGTGAGACATAAAAGAAGGAAATGGAAAAAGTCCCTTATGCATTGGCAGTTGGTAGTCTAATGTACGCGATGGTATGTACGAGGCCTGATATCGCCTATGCAGTTGGAGTGGTAAGCAGATTTCTATCTAATCCTGGTAAGGAACATTGGGCAGCAGTCAAATGGTTATTTAGGTATCTTCGAGGTACATCTAATAACTACATATGTTTTGGTGATGGTAAAACGTGTTAGAAGGTTTTCGGATTCAGACATGGCGGGGACGTGGACTCAAGAAAGTCTACATCGAGATACCTAATGACTTTTGCGGGAGCTTGGTTTCATGGTAATCTCGACTACAAAAATGTGTTGCCCTATCTCTGCTGAAGCGAGTATATTGCGATAACGGAAGCATGTAAAGAACTCTTGTGGATGAAAAGTTTCTACAAGAAGTGGGCCACAACCAAGAGGAGTATATCTTGTATTCAGATAGTCAAGCGCAATACACCTCAGCAAAAATGCAACTTTCCCTCCGAGATCCAAACACATTGACGTCGAGATATCATTGGATATGTGATGTGTTGGAAGAAAAAGCCCTACAGCTAAAGAAGATACACACTGACAACAACGGCTCAGATATGATGACAAAATCTCTATCTACAGTGAAGATGCAAGCCTGTCGAACTTTTGCAGGTTTGAGACCTTCTCCAAATTGCTCGTGAGGGGGAGATTTGTTGAGTAGGTCACTCCCAATTGGAGAGGCCAATGCAATTATGTATATCTGCAGTAGAATATGTATAGTAGTGAGTGTGTGAAAGAAAAAAAAAGGGAGAAAAAGAAAAAGAAAAAAAGTATCAAAAGAGATGAGGAGATAAATCAACGTGATTTTCCACATCTAGAAAATCAAGGGAGATTGGAAAAGAAATCAAAGTGATATTCTCATATATACAAAATCACGAGAGATTAGGAGATAAATCTACGTGATTTTGTCTTTAAAAAAAAATAAAAAATCTACGTGATTTTGTATCGTATAATTCCTATTTGGGATTGTATTTGCTCCTATAAATAGGAGTCCTCCTCAACGGAGAAGAGGTTACACAAAAGCAAGAATATCATAGCAGCGTAGCAGAAGAAACAGTTTTCTTCTTCCAAGAAAAAGAGTCATCTTTGAGTGAGTTATCCAGTTTGTGAAAGGTTCAGATCCACAAATTGAAGACAGAGAAAGATCCACCTTTGGGTGAAGTTGTATCTCATTATTTATCATAGTGGAAGTTTGAAGTGGACTACGGTCCCGTGGTTTTCCCTTCGCCTTGGAGGGTTTTCCACGTTAAAATTCTGGTATTATTTATTATTCATCTTTACTGCTTTCAGTTAGTATTTTATCCTATTTAATTTTCACAGAAATAATATCGGGAAAAATTTCTGGGCGTTCTCCACAAATATTTTTCCGAACATGAACACTATTGAAATTGGAAGTTGAGTACTTATTGATTAAAACTTCTAAATCTAAAACTGGATCAAGAAAGAAAACTCCCAGATTAAAAACCAGGAGAATGGCGCTCCTTGATCTAGATCTAGTTTGGAAGAGTATGGCGAAAAACAAGAGAAAAATAAAAGGAAAATCGACTAAAGAGGAAGGGGAAGGAGAGATTTGGGTCTAATCCCTCTTCTCCATAAGTTGAAGAAGCGAAGAAAGGCTGAAATTCAGAAAAGGGACAGAGATATACAGGGGATTGTAAATTCATTTATGTCATGTGGTTATACTGCCTAATTTTAAAGAGGTTCGTGTCTATTTCTTTTGTAGACATTAAATATTTAAAAATATTGTAGAAGTTCGACTAGATTTGGGAGCGTCCTGATTTGAGCATTTACGAGCTCGAGTTTGACTCAACAAGATGCTCCAGTAAGCTCAAGTTCAATTTGAAATCAATTCAATCTCAAAAAATAACTGAGTGGAGTGTGAGCTACTCACAAATTGACTTGGTTTCATCCCTACATAAGTGATGGTAAATTTACAAAAGGCAGAGAACTAAATATTGTAGTTGAAGAAAGAGGTTCCAAAAAGTATATATATGGAATTATTCAATTTCGATGCATACATAGAACTAATCTAATCATTTTCCAATCTCATAATTAATGAATTTGATTGTAAGCGACAGCAACTGCTCAACACAAATAATCATCCTTAGCCACCACCAGCTTCATTACTTGGCCGTGAGGACATGACAGTAATCGTTGTAATTCATTAGTCCGGGCCGGTCATGGGGTATGCACACTTCAACCACCAGAAGCACGCGCTGGTGTTTACACTAAGAACTAGCTGACTATTTAGAAACGACACGAAGTCGGTTTGGTCAAAGAGTTATTACAGTTACGATGTACAGAGGTGCATGGTCGACGAACATCTTGTTCTCTACAAGCCGGCAATGTGCCACCGAATCCAAGAATTAGGATGCTGGCTCTGGGATTTGCATAAGCAGAGCATATATTTTTTCAACTGATAAGCTCCCGATTGGTTTGGTAATTGTTCATGGACATGATTCCCGAAACACTCCCTATCTTTCATAAGTGTGTTGCTGAGTTTTTGCCTTCAAAAATTTGAAGATGTTCGTTCACAAGTAGCCCAATATCAATAACAATTTTGGGGTTCAATATATGTTCATCGGTGAGATTCATGGTGCGTATGGGGACGGTAGATTCAGACGAAACTCAGGATCTGAAAGGCCCACATAAGAAAGTAAGTGGACTAGGAACGGACGTTGTCCGCACAACAACCTAGATCACGGGCTTTGGTAACAGGTCAAGCAATTTCTTCTTTATTTTCCAAAATAGAATGACTGTGTTAAGAATGTGATCATCTTTGGTTAATCTGAATAATACATTTCCCGCGAGCACATACACAATGTAGAAGCGACTTTAAATAAACAATTGATGTGATCGCATACTCGGTCCATGCAAGAGGTGCTCCGGAGTGAGTCATAGACTCATCAGCTGCCTATTTGGTGGTCGGAAGCTTTTGAAAGCTATGAATGCTGCAAACTTCTGTGTAAGTGCGGGGACTGTGTTGATGAAAAAGAAAGAAAACACTGGAGTTAGAATGTAAAAAGGGAATATAGGAATTGACCTCTTTCTGGGAACATTGGTAATGAAGGGAAGCCCATGCCACTTACTGGACTAAACGTTTGGTGAGATTATGCTTACAAGCCAAGCTCACATCACTATCAATCTTTCACTCATGATGCATCACATTGTGGATAGCCACAGGCTGATCTTGGTAGCTTACAGATACCCGTCGGCTAATAATGGCATCCATAATGTCTTCTTGATATGGAATAATAATGGCCTAAGCCGTTTTTAGCCAGTCTGTCAATTATTCAGGTTTCCCCCTTTTTATCTTCAATAAAATACTTCATCTTTTCAAAAGAGACGAAAGATTAAACAGATTATCTTGAAACATCTAATTTGTCATTTTTGACCTATCTGTCAAGTTATTCAAGTTTGCCATTTTTTATCTTCGAGAAAATGCTTCATCCTATTGAAAGAAACTAAAAATTAAAAGGATTCTCTTAAAGCATCTAATTCGTCATTTTGTAATGATCTATTGAGTTATTCAACTCTTTCAATTTTTATCTCCAAGAAGATGCTTCATCGAAAGAGACTAAGATTAAAAGATTCTCTTGAAGCACCCGATACTCCTTTTAAATGGAGGATGATGAATTATTCGGCAGAAAATGTGGATAATGCCTATGAAGTGTGATCGTGAAGGAAATTTAAAACAACAAATGCAAATCCACATTCACCGTAACGAGAATTTCTAATTTCAACAGAACATACTATACGAGAAATAAATTCAGCTTTAATCAAACTAGGTAATCACAAATTACGAATTCAACTATGTGATGTTTGCATGACTGATCAATGTCAACACCCACTTAGTCAATTCCCAAATTAACAAAAGCGGGCAACCATGATTTTTCAAAATATCTGCATCCTTTTCACTGAGGTACCTAAAGTCAAGTCATCTGGCTCAAATGGGTTCGTTGTCCATTCACTTGGGTTCAATTTCTGCGGCCTACTATAGCACTAGATATTGGATTCTGATGCATATCGTGCATCGCATGTCTAGATGATTAGGGTTCAAGCCATCGATCCCACTAATGATGATTCTTTCCCAATCTACTACTGTCCATGCAACGTTCTTTGTCACTTGCCCTATATTTTTCCTAAAGGTGAACGATGCCATTCCTTTCCCCTTTAAAATGGAATTTGAATTGTCCTAGAATACAATAAAGTTAATAAATAAATTATTCCTTTTGATAAAGAGATATTTGATTGGGGAAATGCCTTGTTCTTTTAAAATCTCTATGTTTAATGGTTCTTTTATGCACAAAAGGTTTAGAAGGCATCCACCTTGTAAAGGGTCACTATATAGTGTACCTTTCAAATGGGGCATTTCTATGATCACATGTCCACTTGGCCGGAATTTTATATGAAATCTCATCTTTTTCTTTTATGTCACATTAATGGATTACTAATGATGAAAAAAGTATGCGTACAGTTATGCTTGCACAAAAGGCGGGCGAAGTAATTAGTGTATAGTAACTTTTTTTTTTTTTGGTCAGTTATACTCTATTCCTACTCTACACTCACTCTCAGACTTTTGCCATGCCTCTTATAGGGCGTGGGAGTCGAAACCCACTTCTGAAACTTACGCGTCCCCACCCCATCCCCCCCTGAGAAGGTGGGGATTTGAACCCCTCACCTCCCCCTTCCATGTTGGAAGGGTGGCCACTGGGGCGAATCCCAGTGGTTGTGTATAGTAACTTTACAAAGTCTCGAGTCATTTTACAACTATTACATGTACCTAGTGACCCTTAAATGAGGTTAGTATTTTTTTTCCACGTGGAAAAGTAGATTGCAATAAATTAAAATAGTAAGTTTTCCACATTTTTAAGTAGCTATTGTTATGACAAAAATTCTACTTCAATCCTTTCATTGTTAAATAATTTTGTTGACTTTAGTAGCTTGTTAAGGTGAGTGCAACTTTCCGAAATGGTCAGTAGCTTTTCTTTTCTATAAGTTAGAATAAACCAACTATTTTAGGGTCCATTTATTTTGCTAAAAATATACCATTTGTTGGAAAATATTTTCTAAGAAAATGACTTCATTTTTCAGTACTCGGGCGAAATCTGAAAAAGATTTGGAAAGTAGTTTCTATTGTTTGGTAAGGAAAATGTGATGGGGAAAATTATTAAAAGGTTTGTATTTCTTAAATTATTTGTATTTTTTATATTTTGTTTTCTTTTCTCTTCTTTTTCTTCTTCCTTGGCCGATTGCCAACGACCGACCACAAGCGAACTCGAGCCTTACCACATGCGCCCAGCTCGCTACGAAGAAGAATCAACTTAATCCAGCGGGTGAGTTGCCCTAATCACATAGAAAAGTTAATCATACTACTAAACAAGAATCAACTCAATCTAGGGGACCAATTGCCTAAATTGCGAGACTCAAGCTCGTCGGCCTCAAGTGACCTCTGGCAAGGTCGATCTTGTCGATCGTTGCCATAGCCGATGTTGGCCAAGGAAGAAGCAAAAAGAAAAAGAAAAGAAAGGAAAAGAAAGGAAAATATAAAAATAATAAATCATAAAAAAAAATTGAATTTTAAAAATATTTTTGTAAGAACAAATGTTTCATTAACGACTTGCTTATGGCCTTTGTGGACTCGGGCTCGAGGATCGAGACTAAAGCTCAAGTGTCAGGGAATAGAGCATGACCTTTATGGACCCGAGTTTGGGTGCCGGAGCATTGAGTAAGGGCACCGGGATTCGAGGCTACCCTCAATGGACATGAGTGTGGGCACTGGGGGCCAAGCCTAAGCACTAGGGTCTTGGGCTTGGTCTCAGGGCCTAGCTACTAGAGACCTAGTCCTGAATATCAAGATTCGAGAACCAGCGTTGGGGTCTCACGCTCTGGCCGTCGGAGACCTAGTCTCAAATGTTGGGATCCAAGCGTCATGACCTGGTCATATTTTGGCCAACTTTTTTCTGGTTCTTTCAAAGAGAAAATTATTTTTCGTTGATTCATTTTTCTAAGCAAATCAAATGTCAACCAAATGTTGAAAAATGAGGAAAATGTTTTCCGCAAAACAAACAGACCCAAGTTCTAAGTGTTGAGTAATTTCTTAACATAGAAAGTAGTTTTTCGTTTAATCAATTCCTAGTAAGTTTCTCTTAAAAGTTACTCATTTGTCTTGAAATTTACTTTGGATTCAAGACAGATGTTTATCTGGCCAGTCGCGCGGTTCTTCTTCTTTCTTCAGAAATAGCCCAACTATAATGTCCTAATCACTTAATTTGTCATCCAAGCGAAGTAACATTCAATGAATGTCTGTGAGTCTATGAACTGACTAGAACAATTATTACTATTGTTATTATTTTTTTTTAAGGAATGGATTATCGGAACTTACTAAACAACAAGAACAATTTCAGTATCAAGATTATGCTGGATTGATGAACCAAGATATATTACTTTTTTGGGGTATATTATCAGGTGGTTCTGTTCTGTCTCTGTCCGCGTATATTGCGATGTTATCTTGAACCTTAATTTGTATCCATCAGCAGAGACATGATCGAATTTACCAAGCAAAATGAGTATAACAATTCTTGCCAATCGAATATCATCCTCTATTAGATCATAGTTAAAATTTTACAAGATACTCATACTATTATCGGGAACAAGAGTACTTCACATGATTATTGTGACATCCTGAAAATTCGACCTTGTTTCGATTAAATGAAATGGGCTTTTCATCGACACGCCTATAGTCTTTTTTTTTTTTTTGAGCTGATCACTCACGAGACAACTAGTCTATCAGGTGAAGCCGTTAAGGGATACGGCACCGTTACAATTGATTAGAGACCGGAGATAGGTCGATTCGATAGAAGCATGTAATTAAATTGTGGGTGATTCTATTTGATTGCAAAATTCGCGTCGAACGGCACTAAACCGATTTTTCTATCGATTCTGTACCCAGTGCCAGTAATTAAAACCTTGAGATTTTGACAACCAAAAGTCGTCAATGAGTCGAAGATGCACAACGTCGATCGAAAATTATCGACCACGGGTCAAATGCGATAAAATCCCTAAAAGCTACCCGGTAGGTTGGTTCGCACTAAAATCGAGTCCGATTGATTTTAACCGTGAAATTGAACTTGGTTTTGGGAATCGAAAGTTTGAGCGTATCACGGTTTATTTTTAGGATTGCGTCTCATCTTTTGGGAAAATTCCGTCAAGCTCGGAATTTTGGTGGAAAAATCAAAATCGGCAAATTAAAATGGTGGAAATTCGGATGAGCAAAATTGAGGGACTTTTTGGCCTTCAAAGTGAGTTGGTTTGTGAAGGAAATTATGGGAATTAGTATGGGCAACCTCCTCAGCAATTTTGGCCATCAAATTGGAATTAATTGTGAAGAAATCAAGAAGAGATTGGTGCAAATTAATAGGGCTGCTGGGCTGCTGAATGTTGGCCTTCAAAGTGGCTTGTTTGGGAAGCTTTGGAGGGAAAAATCACCATTGGTTGATGCCAAGACTTTTGTGGGCTAAAGACTTGGGTGTACATGCACTCAAGTGCAAGATATTTCACCCTTAGACTCCATTGGCTACACACAAGACTTTCAAGCCCCTTTGTCCCCCTCCTCCTTGTCTCATGCGACCATTCCTTCCCCCTGCAAAGCTGCTGCTGCTGCTTCTTCTTCTTCTTCAGCTTCTTCTTCATTTCAACCTCTGCATTCTTCATTTTCTTCTTTGTCTTTGCTACTGCTAACCCCTGCACCGAACCACTTCGCCATTCCACCGCCGCCGCAGCTCCTTCGCACACCTGCCCCACCGAGCCAACGATGCCAGCAAGCGACGCTAGGCCTACCGTCTCTATTCGTCTTGTCGAGCAGCCATTCGCCAGCTTGTCGTCATCGCCTGTCCCGCTCGCCGGACCACTTGGCTGTCCGCCATCGACCCCCTGCTAGTCTAGCTTGCCGTCTAGCCGCCCCTAGCCACGCCATCCCAGCTCCGACTTAGCCCAAGCCGCTGGCCACAAAACCCAAATTCCAGCCAAGCTATGAGGCTTGCAAGGCTGTTTTCAACCCCAACGGCTATTGGAGATGCCGTAGGCCTAGGATCTCACCGCCGTCGCGCTGCCGTGAACCCGTTTTCGCGCTAATCCAGTGAGTTAACGCCCTAATCTTGGATTAGGAAGTTAATTGCACTTAGTTAGGTGGATTAGTGTTAGTTAAGGATTAGTAGATTAGTTTAGGATTAATTAGGATTAAGGTTAATTTAATTAGTGTAATTATTTAGTTAGTTAGCTTAGTAGATGAACTAGGTGGTTAGATTAATTTAGTTAGGGGTTAATTAGATTATGTAGTTAGTTTAATTAGATTAAATTAGTTAGCTTAGTAGATTAATTTAATTAGTTCAATTAGGTTGGTTAGATTAGCTTAATTAAATTAATTAGGTGGTTTAATTTAAATAATTTACAATTTAATTAATTAATTAATTAGCGTAAATTATACCGGAATAGCCGGTTATTAGAATTTTGTGCTGATCGTCATGATTGTATTGGTTTGTGCAATTGATTGCTAATATACAATTGGGTGCCTGGTGATGTTTTTAATCATTACTTCAAAAATATGAATTTTTGGTATTTAATTAGAAAAATACTGGGTGTCAGGTTTTGACACCAAAAATATTTTAAGTACTAAATAAAATCGTGGAATTTTGAAATGTATATCATGTTTTATGGTTTGATTTGATCGTGTGATCACGTATAATTATTTTATCGGGTATTTTTAATACGAAGAAAATTGGTCAAGTCCATTATTTAAAATGGAAGTATTTGAGTGCAAAGCACAATGTTCTTGGCCGAGAATGGATGTGCGTGTGATCGCTATCGGAACCTATCACCCGATGAAAGTTGGGGGCAATGCCTAATTAAGTTCAGATGCCTCACGTCAACGGATGTCGGTCGCAGTAAAGGCTGTGCCAATGCTCCTTCGAGAATGCCATCTAGATGTAGACGTTGCTGTGCCCGACGAAGCGGGACGTTGCCCGATTATGCCAGATGACCACCGACTGATGAGTTGGCCGTGGCCGTTGGATCGTAACTAATTGGAACACGCTTGAGTGATTGGAATAGCCGCGCCTGATTATGAGACGAAATTGTGTGGCATGGAATGGGACGTGTTATAACGATTTGGCCTTATAATCAGGATCCCTCTGATTGATTGATAAATGATCTGAGGTGTTCCAATTAATGGTTTACGCTTGCTGCGTTTATATATGATATATGAGATGTACTAACGTGCAGGGAGGTGCTGAAGTGAGGTAAGTCCTATACGTTGCATGTTTAGGCTACCTCTAGGTGAATTCTCGTCCTAATTGAGATTTAGGGTGTAGACTCACTGAGACCTTGTCTTACCCCGTCATGGTTTAAAATTTTACAAGTCCTTAGATGGAGGTGTGCCACGTTCGTTTTGGGTGGCCTCGAGAGGTGGAGACCAAGCATACCATTCTCCCTATCCATGGGACCGACTGGACCAATGAGCTCATTGTTACCACCATTTGGGTCAATGAGGACCTATCTCAGTTGGTACCTCATCGATTCAAAGTGTGGTTTCGTCATGGGCCTAACGAGGTTCGGGAGGGCCCCTTGGATGGTTTTAACGGGCCTACCGTCAATGACGAGTACATAGAGGTACTCGACCCTGTCGTGGAGGCCGATATTTTGGTTGATATCGAGGCGAACCAGGGACCCGAGGTCGAAGAGCTCGAAGTAGAGGTAGCTAACCCATTAGCCATCAACATCCCTGAGTAGTGGACCTGGATCCCAAGTAAGTAGGGTTCGGGGTAGAATTGGCTTAGTAGCTTCTTTTTGAGTCTAGACCTTTTGTATATAACTCTGTAGGGCTGACCTGGTTTGTTTATAAAACATGTTTTGTGTTAATTGGATGTTCTACTTCTACTATCCCATGTGTTTGTTTGTTGTATGGAGATTATTAGTTCGCTTCCACATGTGCATAAAATGAATGGGTTGGCAACACGTCCTGGGAACGTCACAATTCTATCGACCATTGAGGGATGTTCACATGCTCGAGGTTCGGAGCGTAACAATTACAACTATCGTTCTTGAACAAGATTTAGACATGAAGATGGAAATCATAGTATCAATTGCAGAAGCTGAGAGAACATGAAATTTAAAAAAGAAAAAAAAGAGAAACTCTTGCCTATTTTCTATGTTAATTGACTAGGACTCTTGAGGGTGAATCTCACCATACTCAACCACCTCCTTGGCTTTGCGCTTCTCATAGAAAATCTCCCCCGTAACTTCTGCGGCAAGTGGCAAACCAGCACTCTTCTTTGTAACTGCTGGTTTCAGCTTCCTGATGTTGTCATCATTCAATTTTTCCCCATCTTTCTCGACCTCATCTGTGAATATAAACAGGAGCTCTCAGGGTCTGTGAGTGGCTGCAGACGGATCACATTGTCTTCCCCATCCATGGTGTTGGCCACTTTCTCCGTCCTGCTTGTGATAACGTGTGAACCACCATTACCTCTGGGCAACCCATCCCAGACGTCATGCCATGGGTTTGTGTCCTGCACGTCATCGAGCACTATCACATACCTTTTGCCCAGTAGTTGCAGGTGGTGAGCGTAGAGTAGGCCGTGGAGGCTATAACTGTCAATCGAGCTGATTATGTCCGTTTCAACTCCTAGACAGGTCAGTAACTTTTTGGCGATAGCCTCCCTTGTGTTCTCGACCTCGTTAGGTTGTGGGATAACGATACCCAGGTTCTCGGAAGGAAGTGTGCCTTCACTTCCTGTTTGTTGTATACCAATTGGGCTAGTGTCGTTTTTCCGACACCGCTCGTGCCGATGATTGCTATTGCTTGGGAAGAGTCGGACGGTTTTCCCGGTCGGAGAAGCTTTGTCTCCAAATTCACCACTTCATTGTCGAACCCATGGACTCTTGACAGATCGACCCATGTGCAGCTTCCTCGAGAAGCTTCCAGATTCTGTGGCAGAATACAGAAGGTCTCTTGCAAACTTGCTATGGATTGGTCAATCCGGTGAAGTTCCTGTTTGATCTTGTCCAAGGTTCTACTGATTTGAAATTTTGAGGGACTTAATACTGTTGGAAGAGAGGGGCTTTTCTTCCTTGCTAGTACTTGGCACTCTTCCAAGACATTATTGAGGCAGTAGAGCTCCTCTTTGATTGATCTCCTTGTAGGTGTTGGAGAAAACTCCTATGATGTTTTGAAGCTGACAAAACTTATCCAAAGTCTATTCTGAAGATTTCTAGACTTTAGTGTCAAAGTTTGTTCTACATCAGAAGTCTACTCACTCTGACAAATTCTAGACTTAACGCAAGTGAAGAATGAAGACTTATCCAGATGAAGGATTATCTTTTTTACTTCTAAGAGTTTGGTTTGTAAGGATTATATATGGCCTTCTGGATGGAAATATCACCTACGAGATTGATTATCTTTATTGGAATCAGTTTCGTTATATCAAATCTTTTTAGATAGCAAGTAAATTTGGAAAGAATCTACTTATGGAAACCAAGATCCTGATTGTATGGGTGAACAGGATTGTCGGGCTTTCATCACAATCTTCAAACGGCTTGAAGATCTTTTTAATTGATTCTGTCCAACAAGTTGATTGGAAGAATTTATTTCAAAAGTGTCAATGGTCGAGAAGGCATGAAGGAGTATTTAAGGAGGATTCTCTTGTTGTTCGAGAGTATGTGTGAAAGAAAATTCCAAAGTCTGAAGCTTCATAGTTTCTCATATACTGAGCTCTAAATTGTACTCAAAAGAGAGAAAGACATATTGTGTGACTTTGCGAGAGAGCAGTCGAAACTCTTCACTGTAAAGTTAAGATCACAAATTGTAAATTCTCTTTTGATTTTTAGTGGAATCTAGCCAGGAGGCTGTCAGCATGGGAGAGTGGATGTTGGCTTAATTTAAGCCGAACCACTATAAATTATGTGTTCTCATTCTCTTCCCTGAACTTTTTTATTTTATTCGTAGTCCTATTTAACTGCTAAAGTCTAAAATCGCTCAAAGTCTATTATTCTTCAGACTCAGTTTCAGAAGCAAAATATTTCTACCATTCCTTGCGAAAAATTGTCTACACACCTATTCACCTCCCTCTAGATGTTTATTATAGCACTTACAATTGGTATCAGAGCTCGTGTGTTTAATTATTGAAGTGTTTTACTTTTAAGCTAAAGATCCTTTATGGCTAGTATTTTGGCTTCAGGATTGGTTGAAGGTTAGAGCAACGCCAGACCTCATTACTTCGATGGAAAGGAGTACAACGTGTGGAAGAACAAAATGAAGGCATTTTTGAGATCAAGAGATCCCCTTGAGTGGGATGTTGTTGAAAAAGGGATTAATCCTAAAGCAACATCAACCTCAGACAAAGGAAAAGAAGTTGTTGATGCTGATGAGACAACACAAGCTAAAATTACCAATAGACAAGCTCTTGACGCAAAAGCTATCTACTCTTTATATTGTGCCTTATCTCCCACTGAATATAACCGAATTTCTTCTTGTAAAATAGCAAAAGAAGTTTGGGACATATTACATGTTACCTACGAAGGGACTGATCGTGTGAAGGAAACCAAAATTAACATTCTACTTGGACAGTATGAAACCTTCATAATGAAGCCAGAAGAATATATAATTGATATGTTCAATCGCTTTACAAAATTTGTTAATGGTCTGGCGTATCAAAGTCAGCCAATTTCGGGACCAATAAAAGTCAACAAACTGCTGCGTGGGCTTTCAAAAGATTGGAATCATGTGAAAACCTCAATCAGAGAGACACAAAGGATTATGCCTCTATCAGTAGATGAATTAATAGGCACACTTCAGTCGTACGAAGTGGAGCAAATCAATGATGAGGAAGATCTTAAAGGTAAGAAGTCAATTATTTTAAAATCTAACATTGATTCGATGATACAAATTCAGATGATGATATGGACGATGAGAAGCTGGCGCTTATGATCAAGAAATTCAGAAAGCTGAATAAAAAGGGAAGAAGATTCAACTGGAAGAAACAGAACACGCAAAATTTCTAGAAGAAATCGACAGAGGACAATGAAACCAGCAAAGATGTGATATGCTTCGAATGCCAAAAAAAAAAAAAAAAGGGACATATCAAACCAAATTGTCTATTGTTGAAGAAAAAAAGGAAAAAACTAATAAGTATAAAAAGGCTCTCAAAGCTGAAACTTTGTGTGACATCGAGTGTAAGGAAAGTAAAGAAGAATATGCCAACATACGTCTGATGGCTCATTCCGATTCAAACTCTGAATCAGAAACAGACTCTGATTCAGATTCAAACAAAAAAATTGAGGTTAGTGATTTAAAAAGTCCTGTCAAAGTCTCTAAATACATAGATGAACTTTGTCTCAGTCTCAAATCCTCTCTTAAAAGATTTATGACTAAAAAGCGAGAATTCTAAGCTCAAGCAATATGAAGTTTCTTGGAAAGAAAATTTTGAAAGTTTCGAAAACAAATTTTGATAATTTGAAAGAAAATTCTGATTCTCTTTCAAAAGAAAATACTATTTTGAAAAGAGATATTTCAAACATCACAAAAAGATTTTCAAAAGGATCTGAAAAACTGGAAAAAATTCTTTCGGCCTAAATACCTTACTTTAACAAATCTGGTTTGGGTATGACTTCAGAAATTGTTCCATTAATTGATTTTCTCAAAGTAAAAGAAAGAATTAAACAAAGACCTGCAAAGGGATTTTACAAAAATCATTTTCAAAATGTTTTTATAAAATCTGTTGGCTGAAGTGCACTCGAGATGTTCAAAGTGTAATAGTTCGAGAATATTTCGAAAAAGAATGTCACAAGATTTAGAGACCAGTTAAGAAGGACTAGGCCAAGATTGTTTTTAATACTAAAACTCCTAAACCCAAGAAAATCTAGGTACCAAATAAAGTTTGAATTTTTCTTTTGATTACAGGTTACTATTAAAAGAAATATCAAATGGTATTTGGATAGTGGTTGTTCAAGGCATATTACAAGACACTCAAGCTGCTTCATAAAGCTTGTTAGATTGAATGGTAGAAAAGTATCTTTTGGAGGAAACAATAAAGGAAAATTTGTAGGATGTGGAACTGTGAAGATTGAAAGCCTAACTATCAACAATGTTTCATTAGTAGAAGGTTTGAACTACAATTTGTTGAATATAAGTCGGCTTTGCGATACTGGTTTTAGAATAAACTTCCAAGAAGGTATTTGTTTTGAAACAAGTCAAGACTTCTCTCAAACCTTTACTGGTCGAAGGCATGGCAACATTTACCTTCTAGATATAGACCCAGAAAGTTCTCAGTATCTTATTTCTATTCAAGATTAAGCAAGTCTGTGGCATCGGAAGCTTGGTCATGTTAATATGAAATAGATTGCCAAGATTTCTTCTAAGAAGCTTGTCCAAGGACTTCCTAATCTGACTTACTAGAAGAATGAGTTATGCACTCCCTGTGTCTTGGGAAAACAAGTAAGAAACTCTTTTAAGCCCATGAATCAAGTTTCTATGTCGAGCTCTGCAGCTTCTTCATATAGACCTATTTGGACCAACCAGAACTCAGAGTATTTGTGAAAAAAAAATATTGCCTAGTGTTAACACCTAAATTTTTGCATTAAAAATGGGTTAATTTTTACCCAAAAAAAATAAAAATAGCATGACATATAGTTTAGAAACATTTATGTTATTTTGTCTTATTTTATTTTATTTTATTGGACCGACGGCAAGCATATTCAAGTAGGATTTTTTACATATTCAGGTAATATACACTGAGGGGTATATTATTGGGTAGAAAGGAAATTTTCAGATGGAATATTTCAAAAATACAAAAGGGAATATTGCACGAGGTGCAACGATATATTCAAGGGTATTATGCACAAGCAAAATTGGAAACAAAATATACCACAAAGATTTAAATTTTTCCCTATAAAAGGTGTGGTGCGTGTACGAAAAAGAAAGGGGGGAAAAAGTTGAAAGAATTGAGAGGAAAATTCGTGCAAGAAAGAGGGTCTTCGTCCGCCTAGGTAAAAAGAAAATCACTTCTAAAAAAAAAAAACCCTAGCTATTGTTCATCTTCCCCAAGCAGCTGCTAGTGCCGTCGCTTGCCTTCTGACGCCCCACCGCCGGTCGCCACTTCTCTAGCGCCACTACGCCAGTAGCCCTCAACCGCTCCTGCCCCACCACCGCTCCGTCGGTCTCGCTGTTCCTCGACACTTTGCTCGTCGACCGAGATTTGCTCGCTTCCTTTCTTTGACGCCATCGCCGTTGAAGCCCATCGCTCGCCGTCTCGAACCGTCGCTCTCCCGACACCAGCAGATCCCAATCCGGTTGTAACCCGTTTGCCTCGCCGTCGTCGCCATCGCAGCAGGTCACCCCCTCCGACCATGCCTCGGCCCTCGCCGATCGAGATCCCCCGCAACCCAGTGCTCAACATTCCCCGCTCAAACCGTGACCCAACGCCGGCGAGATCGAGATCCCCGTAGCGGCCCGCGACCCAAATGCCATTGCTCCACCTTTGCCGTCGCCGATCGCAGCACCGAAGTCCCGGTGCCCCTACTCGCCCTGTTGCAACGCCCGACGTCGTTGCCGGAAGCTCGCCGATCGACGTCCTTGCTCGGTGCCCGACGTCGGCTCCACCTATACTCCGACGCCGCGCTGCCCCTGCGACGCCCCCTCACCAGTGCCCTGCTCCGCCGGAGTCCCTCGTCGGCATCTACCCTCACTGCCCACGCTGGACGTGTTGCTCGTCGTTGATCCGCCGAAGCTCGAATGGTGGCCAAGATTTCTTTTTTAAAAAAAGAAAAAAAGAAAAAAATCAAATTAGGTATATTTGCTTTATTTTATTAGGCAATTTTATCTCTCATTTTTGTAATTTCTTGCTTACTTATTTGAACTATTTTCCTATGCATGATTGGAAATTCTGACATACCACCTGATTCGCAACTGCGTCGGGGTTTTTTATTTCATCTATAAGGCTTTAGATGAAATAATTAATCAAGCGGGAATAAAATTGACATTTTGATCTTTGAGACTTAAGATCAATTTATCGATTTTACTAGCGAAACACTATCCCTTGATCTGAACGATGTGTGATATTTTTGATGATTTTGAATGGTCTATCTTGTATTGATTGCTTTATTTATCTTGAAATATGTTTGAGTTAGAATATTGCATGCTTTAGGGTTATTTGCATATTTAGGTTAAGCATTTTATTTATCATGAATTTTCGAAATAAAAGAAATTTAAAAAAAAACATAAAGTTAGGATGTCAAATTTCCGTTTCATTAGCTTAAATTGCATGTTTAATTATTGGACATTTTTTAATTTTAATAAATAAAAAAACAAAAATCATCTTGCATATGTCATGTAGAATAAGGGCATCATTTGTGCTTATTGCACATTAGGATAAAATTGCATATTTCATTTTAAGTTTAGATTGATTTAGATAGACTACATCTTAAGTTAGAGATTGCTAAGTTAAGATAATATATTGGTTTAAATTAGGGTCTAGCCTAACCTAATCCTTAATATAAGTTGGATAGAATCTTAATTTAGCTAGATAATTTTCACTTTTTTTCTAATTTCGAATTTCATAAAAAAAAGTTAAAAATGTCTTAGAATAAATTAGTTTCAAATCCTAGGATAGATTGCATTCATTTAAAAAAAAAAAAAAAAAAATGTCATCACATGTCATATAGAATTAGATTTAGTGATTTTTGCTAGGTCCACCTAATTGGAAATTGCATGTCATTAGAATTAGGTCATTTAGTTATATTGCATTGCATAAAGCATGATTCTCATTAATTAAATGAAAACAAAAAGAAATTGCGTGTTAATTAGAAATCATATCTAGGGTTGATGATGTAAATTCTGATCTAACGACGCAGACGCTTTCGTTACTATAAGGTAAGTCCCGTAATTTATTCATTGCTTTATTGGGTGTTAAATTGATGGTTTGTGCACTCGTATGATTACCTCATATGTTAGGGAAATAGATTTAAAATCAATCCAAACTACCTGCAAAAACATTTTTGAAAATAAAAAGAAATGGTACCGAAAGGGCATTAGAGAAGTCTAGTGTAACCAAGTCCTCATACCCAAAATCTCTTGTTCGTAGGAGTAAAATAATCCTCCCATTATTTTACTTAGGTGTATAATCGACCTACCGTAAACTGATTACTAGCGACTCTTAGATAAAATCAATTTGCATGTTAAAAATTTGAACCTAAGTCGCGAATTGGTATGGGCTTGGGAGAGCTCGAGCTAAGTCTAAGTATAGTAATCCATTAGCCAAATCCTAGGTGGTTCATCCAAAAATTTGGTCGCGACAGCTTGGCGACTCCACTGGGGAATTGAGTTGAAACTTTTAGTGGACTTAGACCAATTTTCTTTTTTGAAAAATATTTTTATTTGGCAGCGAGGATCCCAGGAACGTCCCTAATATTTAAGGTGTTAAATGTTCTTGCGGGACGGGAGGTATAAGGGGAGTAGTAATTGCTAACCCTTGTCTTGCAGGGTGGAGTTGTGGATGAATGTTTTGAATTCAAACTGTTGAAGTGTTGTTCGATATAAACTTTTGTGCATACCTTGCATTTACACTACACTATTGCATAAACAACCCGCCGTCGGACCTGGGCCGCGCTAGGATACTTAGGATGGTATTGAATTGTATACGACTTCGACCGCGATGCCACATAATAGATGTTGCCCAACTCAATCTCGAAAGTTTCTTTCTTGGTTTCAAGAATGTTTTTCTCTGCCCGCGAGACTGCGTCGCATTGGGGTATCATTCTTGACTGAGCCAAAGTTAAGAGGACTTGACTTAGTACGCAAGGCTACAACTAGTCATTCCACCCTTTAAACTCCACTTTGCTAAGCCTGTCTAGAGTAGAAATCGAGCCTCACATCTCATGTGCATGTCTATGTGATTGCCGTTGATTTTCCTTGGTGAAATAAGTTTTCTATCCCTATACCATGCAATTTATTTTGTCATGCTTTTGGTTTATCCATGACAATCTAGGTTAGTCATTTGATCTAATTCCTTTGTCAATCATAAATGAACTGAGGAAATTATCATGCAATGAATCATTTGGAAAAAAAAAAAAATTGAAGAATTTGTTTTCAATTCATGTTTAGAAAATTTGATCTTGCTAGGGTGTGTATTTTTTTCTAGCTCTCATTAGGAAATTCCCTTCTTGTACGAACTTTTCATGAAAAAAAATGAAAAAGTTAATTAGATCATTGTCATGGATTGATTCTCTATTTACACCTCATGCTTATATATTTTCATTCATTTGAAATAGGTGATAACAGATCTCCCATATTCGTCCATTATTACACGATTAAGAGCTAGAATGGCCGATCAAGCTGGAATGCGTGATCGTATCTCCACTATGGAAGACCAACTTCAACAGTTAGTCACATCTATGCAGCTTCTGACAACTTAAATCCAGTCCCTCCAAGCACCTACTCTCCCCGAGATAGTAGTTTCGAAGCAGACAAACAAGGCCCAAGTGGGTGATAACGAGATACTTGAGCTGGAAGATGACCCACCATTGATCACCGCCAAAAAGGCTAAGCTTGATAACGTCCCTAAGACAAAGCAAGATGAACGCTTCACAAAGCTGGAAGAGAAAGTGAAGCAATTGCAAGAGTCGCAAAGTTCACTCTCGTTCGACTTGTTTGTGTATGAAAAGGTTAAGATGCCAAAAAAGTTTAAAATGCTGGAGTTCGAGAAATACGACGGTAATTCCTACCCAAAAGCTCATTTCTAGATTTACCATGTACGCATGGCCCAATATGTCAAGAATGAGCTCCTCATGATCCAATCATATAATGCGAGTTTGACCGGGCTCGCATTGAGCTGGTACGTGATGAAAAATGTCAATCTTCTCGACACCTGGAATGAAGTAGCTAACACAATTCTCAAGCAGTATAAGTTCATTATGGACACTGCACCTTCTCGAGAAGATCTTGAGAGAATAGAGAAGAAGAAGAGTGAATCATTTAAGGAGTATGCCGTGAGATGGCGAAATCTGGCAACCAAAATCACTCCTGAGCCTACTGATAAGGAGTTGATAAAGTTTTTCATCAAGACTCTCCTGTTTGAGTTCTGTAACCAGATGGCTAGCACATACGTCAAAAACTTCAACCAACTTGTTCCCGTGGGAGAACAAATTGAGATGGGGATAAGAGAATGATGGTTTACTAAGCCATCTAACAAGAGGTTTTCTACCAAGAAGAAGAAGGATCTTGAAGCTGAAATTAATGTCGCTTATTCTCAACCAAATCGTGCTCCGGTAATTAAGATTTCTACTGAGCAACAAGGTGGAAGGCATCAGTTCTCAGGTCGACAACGTAATGTTAGAAGACAGTTCACACCTCTTCTTGGACCCCAATCAAAAGTTTTGTCTGTCCTCCAAAAGAAAGGATTACTCTCTACTAAGCCGAAGCGACCAAATCCCGAGCATCATCCTGCATATAATCCCTCCGAAAAATGCGACTATCACATGGGAGAGGTTGGTCACTCCACTGTTGATTGCTATGTTTTGAAGCATAGGGTCCAAGATCTCTTAGATACAAAGGCGTTCTCTTTCAGCAGTAATCGAAAAGACCCTCTACCTAACCATGACGAAGGCACAAATGCTATCACTAAGTGAAGAAGTTCTTATCTTCACACTACTCTACGAAGGAGTCCTATTTCATGCTTTCTAGGATTTCAAGTTTTTTTTTAGGATTTCCTGCTTTCTGAAACTTCAATTATTGCTTTCGTTTCTAGGATTTGCTTGTTTGCATTTTCCATTCTAATAATGTAATTCATTTGACTCTGTTCAATGAAATTACAATTTTATTTCCAATTTTGAGGACATGATGGGGTACACCAAACTAGCCCGGTGATGATATCCAACAATGAAAAGAAAATATCATCCAAGGAGAATTCTGAGGACTGGGCTTCTTCATGCTTCCTCATCCAAAAAATTCCAAAAAAAAAAAAAAATCATTTTTCAAGCCATTTCCAAAAAGATGCATTAGGTTAGCCCTGTTTAATTTTCTGACTCATTTACTTTATGTTTCAGAGCATTACTTTCTTGGCTTGATGAGAAAGAATCTAAAAAAGCACATCAGGGGCAAAAGCGAGAATGGAGTGTCTATCAAACTGAATACCGTATTTTCAGTCTCGATTGATCAATTAATGTGTGTGTTCCTTTTCGATAAGGGCAATTCAGGAACACCGGCTATTAAGATGGTGCCTTCGTAGGACAATTCTTTGAATGAATGGCCAAAATCGTGCTTATGAAAACATTTTTGAGTGTGATAAATTGTTAGTCACAAAAGGTTCTCATGCTTAAATTGTTGGACTCTTCTCAAAAGAGAATTTTGACAATGATTTTGCCTGTTTAACTCACCAATTTCAAATGGAGATTTGTCAAGATAGACAATTTAATGCTTAAGAATGCTGAATGAGACGTGTCAAGACGATGAAAGGCAAGCCTTATCCTATACACAATCCCCTACTTATACACTTGTGAGATGAGTGTAGGAAGTTCCATATCTACAAGGGAAAAAGTTCTCTCGCAAAAGGTATGACGATCGAAATGATGAGGAGCAATTCATTTCTCTATCCCAAATACAACATGTGATCCATTACTTAACCACTTTGAGCCTTATACACTTGTGGAGATTTTTTTTTTCAAATTATCCCTATCAAGAACCACCCCACATCGGGGCAAATTAGAGGTAAAATAACATCATGAGGTGAGGAAAATGAAAAGAAATTTTTTCTTGCTCTCACTTGCATCAATCTTCAAGTCGTGCTATTATATTGAACTCATGTGGTAATTTAAGTGCCCTAAGATGACGGAAAACATTTCTTTCTCTATCCTATACGCTTATATCCTTTGCATAGCTCACTTGAACTGGCAATTTCATTTCTTTAAACTCAATTTGTGATCATCCCCCACACTGGGGCAAGGCAAAATGCAAATTAAGATCCTTGAAAGTTCGAGTGTCATTCAAAGTGTAATTGCTTGATGCATGCATAGAAATCAAAATAGAACTAAGGGGCATGGAAAAGCAGTGTGCCTGGTAAAAACAAAGCTAATGCCCATGAAAAAAGAAGTGAAAAAAAAATGTATGAAAGCTAGGGGCATGAAAAGTGGGGTGCCCGATAAAAGCAAGGCTGATGCTCATAGATGAAAGAATTGAATCTCAATGGAGCAATACTCAAAGAACTCAAATGCTGAGTTTTTACAATCAATGGGGCACTTCATGAAGACAATCCCCGATGGTAAAAAAGAAAACTGGTGGTAATGTCAAGATGATCATTAGCTCTCACCCTTTACACATATTTTGAGCCTACTAATCCTTTCGTTTCTCAACCCAAGAACCCAACTTATGTTACGTCTCTTGCAAAGTCTCTTCTGATTATGGCACATGAATTAACGTGGGAGTTCATATGTTTTTAAGCATCACTCGAAAAAGTGCGAGCAAGACTATTTCTTTCTCATTTTGCAGGGTTTTTGACTTGCAAACTTGGAGATGATTACAGAATTATTCTTTCAATAGCCTTGACTCAAAGAGTCCCTTTGTTAAGCCATTGACCAAGCCCACATTACGGTTCTTATTAAAGACCTCTCAGATTGGTAAGGTCGTACTACTTGCGAGAATATTCGAACCATTGTTGATATGATGATGGTAAGATGGAGTGATTTTCCTAAACTAGTCCTTCCGAATGAGAGTGAGTAAAGATCATTTCTAACTAAAAGTCTCTCATTTAGTATTCTTAAGAAATCCATGTCATTGTCTTGAACGACAATTCCCTCCAATGGAAATTTGGGTGATGCAAATATGGTAAAGTCATTATGCATAAACCTTGAATTGATGAAAACCTCATTGAATTTTGAAATGTGCATTTTAGAGTAGCTCAAATTGTCTATGACTTTAATGAATGCATATCAGTTTTTGCTCTAACAATGTCTGATGGGTAATATTTCCTTGAAGACCAAATAATACTTGATGCTCCTTGAAGCCTTGAGATTCGACGTGCTTTCGTAGCCCGAAGCCCTTTTCACTGACCCAATGTGCTTCCGTAGCCTGGTGTCCTTTATATTGACATGGCGTGCTTTCCTTGCCCATAGTCTATTTTATCCAACCAGCATGCTTCCGTAGCCCAGATTTCCTTTTCATTGACTTGGCGTGCTTCTGTAGCCCAATGTCCCTTTTAATAGACCAAGCGTGCTTCTGTAGCCTGGAGTTCTTGACCTGGCATGCTTTCATAGCCTAGTGTCCCTTTTCATTGACTCAGCATGCTTCCGTAGTCTGATGTCCCTTTTATCGAATCGGTGTGTTTTCATAGCCCGAAGTTCTTGACTTGGCGTGCTTTCGTAGCCCAAAGTCCCTTTTATCAAACCGGTATGCTTTTGTAGCCCGGTTTTCTTTTATCGACCTAGCGTGCTTTCGTAGCCTAGAGTCCTTTACACCGACACTCGATTGAGTTGTCCCCCCAAAGATTTTTTTCCAGATTCAGTCTAATTAAGGCGACCAAAGAAAGGTTCAAGTCCTAGTCAGATGATCTCTGTTGCAAGGCTAGGCGACTGTAGAATGGTACGGGTCCTAGAAAGTGAATCCCCGTTTAGGCAATCGTAAAATGGTACGAGTCCTAAACAACATTTATTTCCCCATTCAGACGACTGTAGAATGGTACGAATCCTAGACAACATCTATTTCCCCATTTAGGTGACCGTAGAATGGTACGGGTCCTAGAAGGTGAACCCCGTTTAAGCGATCGTAAAATGGTACGGGTCCTAGACAACATCTATTTCTCCATTCAGGCGATCGTAGAATGGTACAAGTCATGGAAAATCAATTTCTTCATCAAGGCGATTGTAGAAAGGCACGGGTCTTAGACACAACCAAACACTACCATACTGGGCGATCGTAGAAAGGCACGGGTCCTAGGAAGGCAGTCTCTTTGCAAAGCCATGTTACTATTCTGGACGACCATAGAATGGTATGGGTCCTAGACATGTAACACCAATTATCTCGAATTACTTTAACCTCCTTGAAGGTAAGTTATTCCAGGTAGGTTCATTTCTCATTTGCGTTTCCATGTATCATGTAAATTGCATTAAAAAATGGAATTCATTTTCCAACAAAAAAATCATTCATTGTATGTGCATAACCAAAATTTAGGTCTCAATTTATCTTTGAACGCAATCTCTACGAGCTCACCTTCAAAGAGGGACAACTGTTGACACCTAAATTTTTGCATTAAAAAATGGGTTAATTTTTACCCCAAAAAAATAAAAATCGCATGACATATAGTTTAGAAACATTTATGTTATTTTGTCTTAATTTATTTTATTTTATTGGACCGACGGCGAGCATATTCAGGTAGGATTTTTTACATATTCAAGTAATATACATCGAGGGGTATATTATTGGGCAAAAAGGAAATTTTCGGATGGAATATTTGAAAAATACAAAAGGGAATATTATGCGAGGTGCAATGATATATTCAAGGGTATTATGCACAAGCGAAATTGGAAACAAAATATGCTTTTTCCCTATAAAAGGTGTGGTGCGTGTACGAAAAGGAAAGGGGGGAAAAGTTGAAAGAATTGAGAGGAAAATTCGTGCAAGAAAGAGGATCTTCGTCGCCTAGCTAAAAGAGAAAATCACTTTCTCAAAAAAAAAAAAAAAAAAACCCTAGCTACTGTTGTTCATCTTCCCGAGGAGCTACCGGTGCTGTCGCTCGCCTTCCGACACCTCACCGCCGGTACCACTTTTTCTGCGCCACTGCGCCAGCAGCCCTCAACCGTGCCTGCCCCACCGCCGCTCCGTCGGTCTCGCCGTTCCTCGATGCTTTGCTCGCCGATCGAGATCCACTCGCTTCCCTTCTCCGACGCCATCGTCGTTGAAGCCCATCACTCGCCATCTCTAAACCGTCGCTCCCCGACGCAGGCAAATCCCAATTTGGTCGCAACCCGTTTGCCTCGCTGTCATCGCCATCGCAGCAGGTTGCCCCCTTCGACCGTGCCTCGGCCCTCGCCAATCGAGATCCCCTGCAACCCAACGCTCGACATTCCCCACTCAAACCGAGACCCAACGCTGGCAGATCTGAGATCCCCTGCTGCAACCGCGACCCGACGCTGGCAGATCTGAGATCCCTCGCAGCAGCCGCAACCCGAACGCCATTACTCCGCCTCGCCATCGCTAATCTACAGCACCGAAGTCTCGGCGCCCCGCTCGCCCTTGCAGCAACACCTGGCACCGTTGCCCCGAAGCTCAACAACCGACGTCCCCGCTTAGCGCCCGACGTCCGCCCCGCCTCGCTCCAACGCCGTTGCTACCCTTGTGACACCCCCTCGTCGGTGCCCCGCTCCGCCAAAGTCCCTCGACGGCGTCTACCTTCACCGCCCGCATTGAACATGCCGCTTGCCGTTGATCCGCCGAAGCTCTAAACGATGGCCAAGATTTCTTTTTAAAAAAAAAAAGAAAAAAATCAAATTAGGTATATTTACTTTATTTTATTAGGCAAGTTTATCTTACTTTTTTATTTTTTTATTTCTTGTTTACTTATTTGAAATATTTTCCTATGCATAATTGCAAATTCTAATTGAAAATTCTGACATACCACTTGATTCGCAACCGCGCCTGGGTTTTTTTTATTTCATTTATAAGGCTTTAGATGAAATAATTAATCAAGCCAGAATAAAATTGATATTTTGATCTTTAAGGCTTAAGATCAATTTATCGATTTTACTAGCAAAATATTATCCCTTGATCTGAACGATGTATAATATTTTTGATGATTTTGAATGGTCTATCTTGTATTGATTGCTTTATTTATCTTGAAATATATTTGAGTTAGAATATTGCATGCTTTAGGGTTATTTGCATATTTGGGTTAAGCGTTTTATTTATCATGAATTTTCGAAATAAAAAAATACAAAAAAAAAACATAAATTTGGGATGTATTTTTGTTTCATTAGCTTAAATTGCATGTTTAATTTAGGATGTTTGACATTTTTTTTTTAATTTTAATAAAAAAAAACAAAAATCATCTTGCATATGTCATGTAGAATTAGAGCATCCTTTGTACTTATTGCACATTAGGATAAAATTACATATTTCATTTTAAGTTTAGATTGATTTAGATAGACTGCATCTTAGGTTAGAGATTAATAAGTTAAGATAATATCTTGGTTTAAATTAGGGTCTAGCCTAACCTAATCCTTAATATAAATTGGATAGAATCTTAATTTAGCTAGATAATTTTCACATTTTTCTAATTTCGAATTTCATTAAAAAAATGCAAAAAATGTCTTAGAATAAATTAGTTTCAATTCCTATGATAGATTGCATTCGAAATGCGGACCCCTAGAGTGCCATAACTTATGAAAGGTACACTTAAGTGCCAAAATTGGAGCAAAATGAATCACTTGAGTGCCAATCTGGCCAAAATCCAGCCAAATTGCATACATGGCATTTTTCCGGCGAAGCGAGTGCAAAATGACGCCGTTTTGCACGCCGACGTGGCCAAATAATGCAAAAACGACGTCGTTTTGGGCTGATGTGGTAAAAATAAAATAAAAATTAATTAAATTAAATTTAGTTAAAATATTTAAAATTAAAAAAAAAAAAAAAAAAAAAAAAAAAAAGATGGGGGAGGCGGCGAGTGCCGCCGCCTCCCTACTCGTCGCCGGAAGGGCCGGTGACGGAGGAGGGAGGGTCGATCGGGGTCGTCGGGCCCGGCCGGGGCCAGGCGCAAGCCCTTGCCCCAGATTGAGGCAAGGGTTGCAGCCTCGCCCAAATTCGACGAGGATCGGCGGCCCTCGCCCGATCGGGCCAAGGGCCACTTTGCCCGCCGAGGCAACCCCCGGTGGGCGGCAGCCTGGCCGACCGGCGAGGGTCGATGACCCTCGCCCGATCTGGGCCCTCACCCAAATCCCTCGGGGGGGCGGGGGAAGAAGAAGGAGGGGAAGCAGCTGGCGGTTGAGGAGGAGGAAGAAAAAAGAGGGGGAGAAGGAGGAGGAGGGAGGCGGCCGGTGGCGAGGGTCGGGGCTGCCGGTCCTCGGTCGGGCTCGGCGGCTCCGGCCGACGCTCCCCACCTTCCGCAACGGCGAGGGCTCACCCTCAATTGCCGACGCCTTCCTCCTCCTCCATTTCCATTTTTTAAAATAAATATAAATTATATTATTATTTTGTTTTAAATTTAATTTAATTAATTTTTATATTATATTAAAATTCAAATTATGCCAAAACGACGTCGTTTTGGCTAATTTAAGGGTTTTATTTTGGCTAACACCCAAAACGACGTTGTTTGGGTGAATTAGAGCTAACTCAGCTCTCCGGCGAGCCACCTCGGTGATAAATATTAATATCTAAATACCACGTATGATTTCCGGCTGGCTTCGCCAAAGGTGACACTCAGGTATCTCACTTTTCTTCAAATGTAGTACTTAAGTGTACCTTTCATAAGTTATGACACTTAAGTGTCCCTTTGTGTAAAGTTATGGCACTTGTAGTGTTCTTTTCTCAATTGCATTCTTTTTAAAAAAAAATTTAAAAATAAAAAAAATGTCATCGCATGTCATATAGAATTAGATTTAGTGATTGTTGCTAGGTCCACCTAATTAGAAATTGCATGTCATTAGAATTATGTCATTTAGTTATATTGCATTGCATAAAGCATGATTCTCATTAATTAACTGAAAACAAAAAAAAAAAAATTGCGTGTTAATTAGAAATCATATCTAGGGTTGATGATGTGAATTATAATCTAACAATGTAGATGCTTTCGCTACTACAAGGTAAGTCCTGTAATTTATTCATTGCTTTCTTGGGTGTTAAATTGGTGGTTTACGCACCCGTATGATCATCTCACATGTTAGGGAAATAGATTTAAAATCAATCCAAACTACCTGCGAAAACATTTTTTGAAAATAAAAAGAAATGGTACCGAAAGGGCATAAGGAAGTCTAATGTAACCAAGTCTTCGAACCTAAAATCTCTGGTTCGTAGGAGTAAAATAATCCTCCCATTATTTTACTTAGGTGTCTAATCAATCTACCGTAAACTTATTAGTAGCGACTCCTAGATAAAATCCATTTGCATGTTAAAAATTTGAACCTAAGTTGCGAATTGGTATGGGCTTAGGTTTGTAGGAGTAGAGGATTTCTCTACTCCCTCGACTTTTACTCTCAAGTTTGCTCTGCAAGTTTCCATCTTTTCCCTAATTGAACTTGTCTTCGAAATCCTCCTAGTTTGCAAACATGTCTTATCAAAGGAAATCCTCTCGGATTGTGAGCAAGGGGCCTCAGAATGTGCTAGAAGGGCAGGCACATTTCAATCTCACTGAAGAAGACTCTCCGCAACAATCTCCACAGAAATCTTTGCAAAAGTCTTTGTAGAATCTTCCGCGCCAACCATTGGAAGAGGAAGTCGAGCATGACGTTGTTCCTCTCAGGACTTTAACCCCCCCAGGTTCTTTATAAGCCTTACACTTATCTGAAGTAGGGTGGTACTCTTATGGCTTTTATCACTGTTTTTCTAAGAGGACATAGAAATGAGACTATATTCTTAAGAGCAATGGAATGCTTAGGAATAGCACCGAAAGGAGCGACGGATGAAGCTTTTCTTAACTTTCCTACTGACCCTAGGTTCAGTGCTGAGCATCTTGAAAACAAGGATGCTGATGAACGAATGTTTTCGAACTTTCAACCCATAATGGGTGTGGCTGCTAATGAACCGAGTGATAGAACGGAACTCTTTTGTTCTAAGGAACACAAAAAGGTTTACAACCAAATGCTGAAAAGAGGGATGATGAACCCTCGAATTGTTGATTTTGACTTCCTAGACTCAATCAAGGTGAACTTAAGGGAGAAGTTGGCTTTTCTTCAACTCGAGAATTTCTATTCTAAGACGGCTGTTGCATATCCAAAGTTGATTGCATTTTCTACTCGAATCTATCTTTTCTTGACAAGAATCGAATCCAATTTACTGTGTGATAGAGCCTATGTGGTGGATGTTGATACACTAGCAGACATTCTTGGGGTGAAAATGAGTGGTTTTCAACCTATCAGTGTCTTAGTTGGTCGAGCAATGAGATTTCTTGTCAATGACAGATAAATAGAATGAGGCATCACATATTCTAGACTGTCAGCCTCAAATGTTCTGTTGCACGAAATTGTCATCAACTGCATCAGACCGAAGGTTGCATCAAAAACAGATGTTTCCAGATTCGAAACAAGACTGATGTTTGCTATTTGCAATGGGATGCGCTTTTCTCTCCCTCATACTATCCTAATGCACATGTACAGGACAGTTATAAAGGATAAAGGACAGTTGCCTTATTCAGAGCTAGTTACTCAGTTGTTTAGACATTTTCAGATCTAGTTTCCCGCCTCATTTTGCTCTTGAACTGTTGTTCCTATGGTGATAAGATTGAAAATGATTTTGAAGATGCGGTTGAAATATCTTAACAAAGCTATTGAGCGCTTGAAGAAGAAGGAGTCCTCAAACAAAACCAAGGAAGATTCTACTACAAGAAAGAGGAAAGGCAAGTAAGTTGTGAAAGAACCTGTCAAGAAGAGAAGATCCCTCATCCTGCAGGATGAAGAGGATGAAGATGATCTTACAATTTCTGCAATTGCCTTAAAGAATCTTCAAGATTTTGTTGGTTTTGAGAAACCAAAGATAAGGAAGGAGGAAACAGAGAAGAAACAGAACAAGAAAAGCAAGGAAAGCATGACAAAGCAGAAAAAACAGAGAAGGAAGAAGCGGAAAGAGAAGAAGGAACAAGGGCTGAAGAAGAAGGAGAAGGTCATGAGGAAGACTCTTATGCAGAAACAGTTGCGATCACATTGTCTAAAGATTCAGAAGCAACTAGGAGTGGACCAGTAGGAGTACGAACAGAGAAAGCCCATCACTCTTGTTCTAAAAACGAGAAGGCTCAAGAAGAAGGAATCCTTTCTCTACTTGTAGGCACAAAAACAGGGGGAAGCTGTTGAGAAAACAGGGACCTCTTCTACTCATTTTGCGAGTGATGGTATCAATCGATCTCCTGCAGATCCAGAAGATGTCCATGCTTCTCAATTTCTTGAAGCTAACATTGAAGAATCAACTTCAAGTCATGGGGCTAGACAAGTTGATGTTCCCTCATATCTTAATTCTCCACGAATTCAATTCGCTGAAGCTAGTGCATAGACTGAATCGACTGGTGACTATCAAAGGATGAGAGAACTCCTTTTAGAGGTAAAAGCTCAGCAATACGCTATGGAGATTAAGATTCAGAGACTTCACAATGCTTTGAGATCCTCTTCTGATTTTCACATTGGAAAGATACAGTCTTTAGATACTCAGGTACAGACTTTGAATCAACAAGTATCTCAAATTGTGGCAAAGAATGATCAAACTGTTCAGATTCTCAAGACTATTCAGACTGAAGTCGAGAATGTTCATCGCCAATGCCAGAAGGTTGAGGAGGCAGTGCAGTCCATGGGGGATTTCCAACTAGTTCAAGCTCCTCGACAACCTTGATTCCATTTATCTCTCTTCCATTTTGACTTTCTCCACTTTTTGCTATTGAAAAATGGAGAGAATGTGCAGATTTGAACTTTTTGAACTTACTCTTGATATTTTTGAACTTTTGCAGATTTGATTTGATTGTTTTGAACACTTATAATCTGCAACATGAGGATTATGGATGTGGATGTTTTAATCTTGATGTGTGTCTATTTTTCAAGATTAACATGTTTTTTTGTGGTTGCAGAGTTGATGCTATCCAGATCCTTAACTATTTGTTATTATAAGATATCATGTACTGCTAAGTGTTGTTTTGCGGTATAAATCTTTAAATCTGCAGGGAAGTTTTGTCACCATAAAAATTGAGGAGATTGTTGGAGAAAACTCTTATGATGTTTTGAAGCTGACAAAACTTATCTAAAGTCTATTATAAAGATTTCCAGACTTTAGTGTCAAAGTTTGTTCTACATCAAAAGTAAACCCACTCTGACAAATTCCAGACTGAATGCAAGTGAAGAATAAAGATTTATCCAGATGAGAGATTATCTTTTTTACTTCAGGAGTTTGGTTCGTAAGGATTATATATGGCCTTATGGATGGAAATATTACCTACGAGATTATCTTTATTGGAATCAATTTCGTTATATCAAATCTTTTCGGATAACAAGTAAATTTGGAAAGAATCTACTTATGGAAACCAAGATCTCGATTGTATGAGTGAACGGGATTGGCAGGCTTTCATCACAATCTTCAAACAGCTCGAAGGTCTTCTTAATTGATTCTATCCAATGGGTTGATTGGAAGAATTCCTTTAGAAAATGTCAACAATCGAGAAGGCATAAAGAAGTATTTAAGAAGGATTCTCTAGTTGTTCGAGGGTGTACGTGAAAGAAAAATTCAAAAGTCTGAAGCTTCACAGTTTCTCATATACTAAGCTCTAAATTGTACTTAAAAGAGAGAGAGACTTATAGTGTGATTTCGTGAGAGAGCAGTCGAGACTTTTCACTGTGAAGTTAAGATCACAAATTGTAAATTCTCTTTTGATTCTTAGTGGAATCCAGCTATGAGGCTGTCAGCGTGGAAGAATGGACGTAGGCTTAATTTAAGCCGAACCACTATAAATTATGTGTTCTCATTCTTTTCCCTGAACTCTTTATTTTGTTCGTAGTCATATTTAACTACTAAAGTCTGAACTCGCTCAAAGTCTATTGTTCTTCAGATTTAGTTTCAGAAGCAAAAGATTTCTACCGTTCCTTGTGAAAAATTGTCTTCACACCTATTCACCCCATCTAGGTATTCATACTAGCACTTACAATAGAGAACTCAAACGCTTTGATTTTGTTGAGCAGAGACTCCACTTCTACGAAATGGCAATAGAATCGAACTCTTGGGCCATTGTGCAACTTTGCTATGAACTTTTCAGTGAGATATTTCTCAACGATTTCTTCCAATTTGATTCTCTGAGTGGTGAGCACTCTTCTCTCCTGAAAATTCAATGCTATGTTGCTGGAAATGGCAACCTAAATGCAGGGCATGAATATTTTCCATGCTTCATGACCTTTGGAGGAGTCTCAGATGTGGAGGTTATACAATGGACCCCTCAAATTGACAAATGAACCGACAAAAAAAAAAAAAAAAAAAACTGATGAATAAACTCGTGCTCGTTGTTAGAGACTTGTGACTGTAATTAAAGCAGCCACTAAAATGATGGTGGAACTTAATTACTGGGGTTTGCTTTAATGACCACAATTCTAACATGAAAATGGAAGGTGAGGAGTTCGAATCCCCACTTTATGAAAAAGGTTGAAGTAGAAACTAGATGGGAACGATTTAGTTTTAAATGTGAGTTTTAACTACTACACCCTATAAGAGGTAGGACAAAAGTCTGAAAATGAAAATTAGTACTTAACAAAAAAAAAAAACGATGGTGGAACCATTACGTGGACTTGACGTACGGAGACCGGGTGCCCATAAGCTGTAGAGTTCCTGGACCCCACATGACCAAAGTCTTACAGAAGTCCAACCTATGTGGGCCCGGTTTGAGGACGTGTCTTTTACACGACACATTCAAGAAAGAAATTCTTCATTGCTGATTTTGTTCTCTACATTGCAGACCCACCATGGAGTTCAGTCTGTGGGCGTGTGGAGAGAGAGAGAGAGAGAGAGAGAGAGCTGAACCATGGCTATTACTGCATACATCACTGACCATGTTAAGAAGATTTGGGATGCATGGAACCTGAGGGGGGCCATACTCCTTAGTCTCTGGCTCCAGGTCTTTCTGATCTTGTTTGCAACCTTCAGGAAACGAGCCTCCAAGGCCGTGGTGGTCATGCTAATCTGGATCACCTACTTGCTAGCAGATTGGGCTGCTAGTTTTGCGGTCGGTCTCATCTCCAAAAGTCAAGGCGACCATCTGGGTCCCGACCACTACGGTGACCTTCTCGCTTTCTGGGCACCATTTCTTCTGCTCCATCTTGGTGGTCCAGACACCATAACCTCCTTCTCGCTTGAGGACAACGAGTTGTGGCTCAGGCACCTCCTCGGACTCATATTCCAGGTGATTGCCGTGGCTTATGTGTTCTATCAGTCACTGCCTAACAAGTTATGGATGCCGATTGTCCTGGTCTTCCTATCGGGAATCATCAAGTATGGCGAGAGGACTCGAGCATTGTACCTTGCAAGCATAAGCAGATTCAGTTATTCAATGCACACGAAACCAGACCCTGGACCGAACTATGCCAAACTGATGGAGGAGTACTCCTCCAAGAGAGAGGCCAATCTTCCAGCCGAAATCAGTATGATCCCAGAGCGTGACAAAGAATCCAGGACCCAGGACACCACAGTTAACCCTGGTATGGATGATATCGAGGTGGTTCAGGAGGCTCGCCGCTTTTTCGAAACCTTTAAGGGACTGTTTGTAGACATTATCTTCAGCTTCCATGAGAGAAACACAAGCCGGGAATTCTTCCATAGGAGAAATGCAGAGGATACTCTCAGATTGCTGGAGGTAGAACTCAACTTCTTTTATGATGTCCTCTACACGAAGGTTGTGGTAGTGCAGGATAAGTTTGGATACTTTTGCCGCTTCATCTGTTTCAGTTCGATGGAGATTGCTCTGGTGCTCTACTTTTTCATGGACAAGGATCGCTTCGGGAGATTCAACGTTCAAGTTACCTATACCTTGCTCCTTGGTGGTATAGCCTTGGAAGTCTTAGCACTCCTCCGAATTATCTTCTCGGACTGGACAGTTTCAGCATTGAAGAACCCCAAGAAACACAGTGTTTTAGCTGCAATCTTGAGGAGTTACCTTTCTCTCAAGAAGTGTACCTGCTCTGATGAAGAAGAGGAGGCTAAGATTGGATTCTTGGCCAGGCTTAAGAGTTGCCTATTTCGCAGGTGGTCGAAATCTATCTCAACATACAACTTGATTGATTATTCTATCCGGGAACGCCCTCAGAAAATTCAGACCTTCTGTGATCGTGTTGGACACCCATTCAGCAAGATCATTGTTCTGATGGGCCTAAAGGAGTTTCTAGACCACATGAGGTGCTCATCGAGGACCCCTTTTACTAAAGAACTATGGTCATTTATCCATCAGGAGCTGCGAGACAAATCAGTGCTCGCTAATGATATGAGATTTGCAAAGAGGATATATTCAGCCAGAGGTGACTGGGTGCTTCACGATCTTCATTGGAGTAAGCTATTTCCTTACGTTAATGACGTAGAATACGACGAGAGCCTTATATTGTGGCATGTGGCTACAGATCTCTTGTATTCCACTACCACCAACACTGAGGAGAGCAATGATCGTCACAGAGGATTTTGTAAAGATCTCTCTGATTATATGCTCTATCTTCTTGTCGTGGAATCTAAATTGATGTCTTCCATTGTGGGTATTGGACGAATAAGATTCCAAGATACTTGTGCTGAGGCCAAGAAGTTTTTGGCCAGGAAGGAACTGTCAACCGGGAAAGAACATGAAGAAGCCTCTAAGTGCATTCTCAAGGTAAAAACGAGTGTGAGACCTGTTGATGTAAAAGGAGATAGAAGCAAGTCAGTGCTGTTCGATGCAAGTAGGTTGGCTAAAGATTTGATGATGTTTGAGGAGGAGAAATGGAAGATCATCAGCAAAGTATGGATTGAGTTACTGTCATATGCTGCGAGTCATTGCAGAGCAACTGCTCATGCTCATCAACTGAGCAAAGGCGGGGAGCTCGTGACTTTTGTGTGGTTGTTGATGGCCCATTTTGGTCTGGGGGAGCAATTTCAAATCAGTGAGGGTCATGCAAGAGCAAAGTTGATTGTGAAGAAATAGCTTACGCAGTCTCATGTTCCTGGATTCTACCAATAAAAGAGATTAAATGTGTGACTTTAAATTGCAGTAGAAAACAGATGTGGTTCATCTTGTGGGCTTATCTCGTAGAAAAGTTCTGCTTCATGTAATCCTATGACTGAATGTAATAGTTTTCTCTGACCAAAAACAAAATGTAGAAGTTTCTTCTGTTTGGAGCTCGGCATATGGCATCAAAACCTGGCCACCGCGTTGCCTCAAGTTCTTTGATGAGGCACAACTATTCAAAATCTATCAGGTCTTGTCGTTTTATACCTACTTTGCCTCACGTGGTTTTCGCAATGGTACCTTCTGATTTGAGTATTTTAAGCTTTTAAAATTGTCTGACAATTACAAATTTATTTCAATTATGCGTCCCATTTAAGTTAGAAACTCAATGGATCATATGCTCTCTTTATATACATAGTCTTCCTTTATTAATTAACTTAAGTTTTTTGGTAAGACTTTCCAACATGACATTAAATAAGGCATTGTCCCACTTTCAAGCGTATGGCTTTTGTGGACTTAGGCCTGAGAGTCGAGACCGAAGCTCGAGTGTCGGGAAATAGAGCATGGCATTTATGGACCTGAGCTTGGGTGCTGGAGCATTGAGTAAGGGCACAAGGATTTAGGGCTAGCCTCAATGGACGTGAGTGCAGGCGCTTGGGGGCTAGGCCTGAGCACTAGGGTCTTGGGCTTGGTTTCAGGCCTTGGCAGCTGGAGACCTAGTCTTGAATGTTGGGATTCGAGAACCAGCGTTGGGGTCTTGGGCTCTAGCTGCTAGACTTAGTCTTGAATGTCTGGATCCAAGAGTTGTGACCTAGTCATATTTTGGAAAACTTTTTCAGGTTCTTTCAAAGAGGAAATTATGTTTCTAAATTTAAGATTTGGTAGGAAAATTATTTTTCATTGATTCATTTTTCTAAGCAAACCAAATGTCGACCAAATGTCCAAAAATGAGAAAAATGTTTTTCTGCGAAACAAATGGACCCAGGTTCTAAGTGTTGAGTAATTTCTTAACATAGGTAGTTTTCATTTAATCAATTCCTAGTAAGTCTCTCTTAAAGTTACTCATTTGTCTTGAAATTTACTTCGGATTCAAGCCAGAAGTTTGCTGGCAATTTGTATCTGGGCAATCGGGCGTTTCATCTTCTTTCTTTAGAAATAGCCCAACTATAATTTTCCAGTCACTTAATTTGTCATCCAAGAAAAGTAACGTTCAGTGAATGCCTGTGAGTCTGTGAACTGACTAGAACAATTATTACTATTGTTAGTTTTTTTTAAGGAATGGATTATCAGAACTTACTAAACGACAAGAACAATTTCAGTCAAGATTGTGCTGGATTGGTGAACCAAGAAATATTACTTTTCTGGTGTATATCATCAGGTGGTCCTGTTCTGTGTCTATGTCTGCTTATATTGTTATGTTATCTTGAACCTCAATTTGTATCCATCAGCAGAGACATGATTGAATTTACCAAGCAAAACGAGTATAACAATTCTTGTCAATCCAATATCATCCTCTATTAGATCATGGTTAAAAATTTACAAGATAATCATACTATCATCAGGAACAAGAGTTCTTCATATGATTACCACCATCATTCTTGAACAAGATTTTGACATGAAAATGGAAACCATAGTACCAATTGCAGAAGCAGAGAGAACACGAAATAAAAAGCAAAAACATAGAAACTTTTGCCCATTTTCTATGTTAATTGACTAGGACTCTTGAGGATGAATCTCACCATGCTCGCCCACCTCCTTGGCTTTGCGCTTCTCATAGAAAATCTCCCCCATAACTTTTGCAGCCAGTGGCAGACCAGCACTCTTCTTTGTGACTGCTGGTTTCAGCTTCCTGATGTCGTCATCATTCAATTTTTCCCCATCTTTCTCGACCTCATCCCTGAATATACACCAGCAGCTCTCAGGGTCTGTGAGGGGCTGCAGGCGGATCACATTGTCTTCCCCATCCATGGTGTTGGCCACTTTCTCTGTCCTGCTTGTGATAACGACTGAACCGCCATTACCTTTGGGCAACTCATCCCAGACCTTGTGCCATGGGTTAGTGTCCCGCACGTCATCGAGCACTATCAAATACCTTTTGCCCAGTAGTTGCAGGTGGAGAGCGTAGAGTAGGCCGTGGAGGCCATGGCTTTCTATCGAGCCGATTATGTCCGTTTCAACTCCTAGACGGGTCAGTAACTTCTTGGCGATAGCCTCCCTTGTGTTCTCGGCCTCGTTAGGTTGTGGGGATAATGATACCCAGATTCTTGGAAGGAAGTGTGCCTTCACTTCCTGTTTGTTGTATACCAATTGGGCTAGTGTTGTTTTTCCGATGCCGCTTGTGCCGATGATTGCTATTGCTCGGGAAGAGTCGGATGGTTTTCCTGGTCGGAGAAGCTTTGTCTCCAAATTCACCACTTCACTGTCGAACCCATGGACTCTTGACAGATCGACCCATGTGGAGCTTCCTCGAGAAGCTTCTAGATTCTGTGGCAGAATACAGAAGGTCTCTTGCGAATTTGCTATGAATTGGTCGATCTGGTGAAGTTGTTGTTTGATCTTGTCCAAGGTTCTACTGATTTGAAATTTTGAGGGACTTAGAATTGTTGGAAGAGAGAGGCGTTTCTTCCTTGCTAGCACTTGGCATTCTTCCAAGACATTATTGAGGCAGTAGAGCTCCTCTTTGATTGATTTCCGTGTAGGGGACTCAGACGCTTTGATTTTGTCGAGCAGAGACTCCAGTTCTGTGAAACGGCGATAGAATCGAACTTTTGGGCCGTTGTGCAACTTCGTTCTGAACTTTTCAGTGAGATATTTCTCAATGGTTTCTTCCATTTTGATTCTCTGAGTGGTGAATACTTCTTCTCTCCTGAAAAATCAGTGCTATGTTGCTGGAAATGGCAGCCTAAATGCAGGGCATGAATATTTTCCATGCTCCATGACCTTTGGAGGAGTCTCGGATGCGGAGGTCACCCAATGGACCCTTCAAATTGACGAATAAACCGTCCAAAAAAGAAATTGACGAATAAACTCGTGCTCATTGTTTGAGACTTGAGGGTATAATTAAAGCAGCCACTAACATGATGGTGGAACCATTATGTGGACTTGGCGTACGGAGACAGGGTGCCCCTAAGCTGCCCCACACGACCAAAGTCTTACAGAAGTCCAACCTATGTGGGCCCGGTTTGAGGACGAGTCTATTAGACGACGCATTCAAGAAAGAAATTCTTCATTGCTGAAATTGTTCTCTATATTGCATACCCACCACGGAGTTCAGTCTGTGGGCGTGTGTAGAGAGAGAGAGAGCTGAACCATGGGCATGACTGCATACGTCACTGACCATGTCAAGAAGATTTCGGATGCATGGAACCTGAGGGTAGCCATACTCTTTAGTCTCTGGTTCCATGTCTTTCCGATCTTGTTTGCAACCTTCAGGAAACGAGCCTCCAAGGCTGTGGCCGTAATGCTAATCTGGATCACCTACTTGCTTGCCGATTGCACTGCTAGTTTTGCAGTTGTTCTTTATTTCCAAAAGTCAAGGCGACCACCCCGACCATAACGGCGACCTTCTCGCTTTCTGGGCACCATTTCTTCTGCTCCACCTTGGTGGTCCAGGAACCGTAACCTCCTTCTCTCTTGAGGACAACTAGTTGTGGCTCAGGCACCTCCTTGGACTCATATTCCAGGCAATTGCCGTGGCTTATGTGTTCTATCAGTCACTGCCTAACAAGTTATGGATGCCGATTGCCCTGGTCTTCCCATCAGGAATCGTCAAGTATGGTGAGGGGACTCGGGCGTTGTACACTGCAAGCATAAGCAGGTTCAGTTATTCAATGCACACAAAACCGGACACTGGACCGAACCATGCCAAACTCATGGAGGAGTACTCCTCCAAGAAAGAGGACAATCTTCCGGCCGAAATTAGTATGATCCCAGAACGTGACAAAGAATCCAGGACCCAGGACACTGCAGTTAACGCTGGTATGGATGATATCGGGGTGGTTCAGGAGGCTTGCCACTTTTTCGAAACCTTTAAGGGACTATTTGTAGACATTATCTTCAGCTTCCGTGAGAGAAAAGCAAGCTGGGAATTCTTCCATAGGAGAAATGCGGAGGATACTCTCAGATCGCTGGAGGTAGAACTCAACTTCTTTTACGATGTCCTCTCCACAAAGGTTGTGGTAGTGCAGGATAAGTTTGGATACTTTTGCCGCTTCATCTGTTTCAGTTCGATGAAGATTGCTCTGTCTCTCTATTTTTTCATGGACAAGGATTGCTTCGGGAGATTCAATGTTCAACTTACCTATACCTTGCTCCTTGGAAGTCTTAGTACTCCAACTTATCTTCTTTGGCTGGACGGTTTCAGCATTGAAGTAGCCCGAGAAACACAGTGTTTTAGCTGCAATCTTCAGGAGTTACCTTTCTCTAAAGAAGTGTACCTGGTCCTCCGAAGAAGAGGAGGCGGAGATTGGATTCTTGGCCTGGCTTAAGAGATGCCTGTTTCGCTGGTGGTCGAAATCTATCTCGACATACAGCCTGATTGATTATTCTATCCGGGAACGCCCTCAGAAAATTCAGACCTTCTGGGATCGTGTCGGACACCCATTCAGGAAGATCGTTGTTCTGATGGGCCTAAAGGAGTTTCTTGACCACATGAGGTACTCATCGAGGACCCCTTTTACTAAAGAACTATGGTTATTTATCCATCAGGAGCTGCGAGACAAATCAGTGCTCGCTAACGATATGGGATCTGAAGAGGATATATTCAGCCAGAGGTGACTAGGTGCTTCACGATCTTCATTGGATGAAGCTATTACCTTTCGTTAATGAAGTTGAGTACGATGAGAGCCTCATATTGTGGCATGTGGCTACAGATCCGTTGTATTCCACTACCACCAACACTGAGGAGAGCAAGGATCGTCACAGATAATTTTGTAAAGATCTCTCTGAATATATGCTTTATCTTCATGTCGTGCAATCTAAGGGCGCATTTGGTAACGATTCTGTTCCCGGAAACAGATTCTGATCAGAAATTATTCTTTTTTATTCTGTTTCCGGGAACAATTTCTAAGTATTTTGGATTTCCTGCCTGGATTACTTAGCTTGTGATGATATGTGTTCGTACCCCCAAATACTCCATCTCGATTAATGGGGAGTTACATGGCTTTTTCTCTAGTGGCCGGGGCCTTCGACAAGGGGGATCCCATGTCTCCATATCTTTTCACTTTGGTGATTGAGGTTTTCTCAGGGATGCTTAGCTCTTGCGCCTCGCATCCAGACTTCAAGTTTTACTAGAGGTGCAAAGCATTGAAGTTATCTCACTTATTCTTTGCAGATGATGTTTTCTTATTTTGTCGGGCTGATTGGACCTCGGTTTCCTTATTAAAAAGAGGCTTAGACACTTTGTCTTCTTGGAGTGGTTTATTGCCGAATACTTCGAAAAGTGAAGTCTTTCTTGCAGGTGGATCCCCTTCTCTTCGAAACTATATTCAGCTGGCCCTTGGTTTCCAGGAAGGGAAGCTTCATGTGAGGTATTTGGGGGTACCAATTATCACTTCGAGACTTGGCAAAATAGACGGTATCTCCTTAGTTGATCGAATCACAGCCATGGTCCAATCCTGGGCCCAGTGTTTCCTCTCCTTAGCTGGCAGACTTCAATTGATAAGGTCAGTTCTTCACTTCCATGTTCAGTAACAAATATTGAGGCAATTTCTTTGGAAAGGGCCCACTCTTGGCCCCGGCGGGGCTAAGGTCTCCTAGGAGGAAGTATGTCTTCCCAAGGCGGAGGGAGGTTTTGGCATTCGCAGGCTGCGGGATTGTAATGAGGCTGCAATGCTCAAGTATATTTGGATTCTTTTTACTAACAAAGAGTCACTGTGGTGCAAGTGGATTCACACGACCTTTTTAAGGACGGAAAACTTTTGGGTCTCCACTATTCCTTATGTTTGTTCATGGGCTTGGAAGAAGATCATGCAGCTAAGAAGGGAATTTCGACTATCATTCCTTTGGGAAGTTGGAGATGGCTTTTCTGTTTCCCTTTGGTTTGATCATTGGTACCAAAGAGGCCCGCTAAGCTTAATTTTCTCAGATTCCTTCATTGCTAGCTCAGGCTTTTCCAGACAAGCCACAATAGCGGATCTCTTCTCCCCTTATGGTGGCACCCTCAGGTTTCTCTTGGAAGATGGGGGTTACTCTCTTCCAGTCCTTTCTCGATCTGCTGATCGGCTCACCTGGCTTGGAAGCCCTTCTTGCGCCTTCTGGGTGGCCTCAGCGTGGGATATCATTAAGAGGAAGAGGGATCGTGTTCCATGGGCTTCGCTTATCTGGAACCATTCGATTGCTCCTAGATTTCAATTCAACCTCTAGCTGATCATTAGAAACCGCTTACCCACCCAGGTTCTTCTTCTTTCTTATGGTAGAATTGATAGTGGCTTGTGTGCTTTTTGTAATTCCAGATCGAACTCTGTTGATCATCTATTCTTCGACTGTCACATCTCTTCTAGTCTTGCTTTCTTTTGGGCTGCGAGATGTAACATGCTGTGGAGAAATAGATCCTGGTCGAAGAATCTACTTTGGGCCCTCAAATTCCTCCCGAGCAAGGATTTTCATCATAGCATTGCCCGGTATTCGTTTGGTGCCATGTGCCACTTGATTTGGAAAAAGCGGAATGCCATTATTTTCCGGGGGGAGACCTTGGACTTGCCAGTTTTGAAAAACCACCTCATCAAGACGGTTAGGGACAAGGCGCTCACCTTCAACAATGTGATTGACAACCCAAGAAACATGAGGCTTCAACGTTGCTAGGGCTTTGACTCCTGTATCTTCGGTGGCTTTTCTGACTCCTAGCCTCGCGTCCTCTTGGCTCTTGGAGGTCCTTCTCTCTTCTGTTTTGCTGCGGGTTTCGTCGGGCTGCTTTCGCGTCTGGCATCGCAGCTCCCTGTTACTAGTTGCTTTATCCACTCGGCTATTTGCTGACCGCCTTGAAGACTTCTGGTTTCGGTGCTCTTTCCATCTTGGCCAATGTGGCTTTAGTTAGTCTGCCCTTTTGGTTTTCTTCTTCTTGCCCCTCTTGTTAGGGCGTTTCTTTCTTACATCGGCTCCCATTCACTCATTCAGACCTGTTGTCTCTTTGAGTGAAAGTTTTGGCGTCGATTTTGTGTACATTGGTTCTAAGCTATTTATATATTCTTACCTTTACCAAAAAAATAAAATAAAATAATAATTTCTAAGTATTTTAAGCCGTTTGGTAACTATTCAAAATTTCTGATTACGGAATAAAATCGCATTTGGTACCGTGCTCATTGATTATGTTCCAAATCAATTTCTTTTAATTTTTAATTTTTTTTTTTTTTTTTCTTTTTTTCCTTTTTCTCTTATTATTATTCTTCTTCTTGTGGCCGGCGACCTCACTAGAGCATCACCAGCCCTTGTTAGCCGAGCCTCGTTAGTAGCTAGGTGAGGCTCACCCCGCCGGATGCGAGGCTTGAGGCTTGCCCAGCCCCGGTGAGGCCCAACTGGCCACCAGCGAGGCTTGCCTCCGACGAGCTTGCCGAACCTCGCCTTGGCTTGGCGAGCCTCCGGCGAGCTTGCCGGACCAGTTGCTGGCAACCGATGGCGGCGGACGGCGAACGAATGGCGAACAAAGAATCGCGGGATGGCGGTCGATGAAGAAGAAGAAAAGAGAAGAAAAAGAAGAGAAAATGGAAGAAGAAGAGTTGATTTTGATTATTAGATTTGTTCTCGGAACAATAATCAACTATTTTTTTTTATTCTTATTTATGTTCCAAATCTACTTCCGGGAACAAAAAATAGAAATTTGTTTCCGGGAATAAAAATTTTACTAAACACGATTCTGTTCCAAAACTACTATCAAGAACAAAAAATAAGAATCAGGTACTGTTTGGATGGTTACCCAACAACCCCTAAGATGATGTTTTCCATTGTGGGGATTGGACGAATAAGATTCCAAGGCACTTGTGCTGAGGCCAAGAAGTTTTTGGCTAGAAAGGAATTGTCAACCGGGAAAGAACATGAAGAAGCCTCTAAGTGCAATGTCAAGGTAAAAACGACCGCGAGACCTGTTGATCTAAAAGGAGATAGAAGCAAGTCAATGATGTTCGATGCAACTAGGTTGGCTAAAGATTTGATGATGTTCGAGGAGAAATGGAAGATCATCAGCAAAGTATGGGTGAAGTTGCTGTCATACACCGTGAGTCATTGCTGAGCAACTGCTCATGCTCATCAACTGAGCAAAGGTGGGGAGCTCGCGACTTTTGTGTGGTTGTTGATGGCTTATGTTGGTCTGGAGGAGCAATTTCAGGTCAGTGAGGGTCATGCAAGAGCAAAGTTGATTGTGAAGAAATAGCTTACACAATCTAATGTTCCTGGATTCTACCAGTAAAAGAAATTAAATGTATGGCTCTAAATTGCAATAGAAAACAGATGTGGTTCATCTTGTGGGATTATCTCGCAGAAAAATTCTGCTTCATGTAATCCTATGATTGAATGTAGTAGGTCTCTCCTTTGGCCAAAAACAAAAGGGAAAAAGCTACTAAAAACCCAAAACTTTGCCTAGTGTGATAAATTTATCCAAAACTCTTTTTGTGATACAAAAAAAAACCCAAACTTGATCAACTATGACACATTTACCCCAAAATCTATGGCCGAAGGGTATTTTCATCATTTATTTTTTGAAAATTTTCTTTTTCTTTCCTTTTTCTTTTTGTTTTCCCTTTTTTCTTCTTCTCTCTTCCCTCTACTAGCTATGGTGGAGGGAAGCTGGACTTAGGCAAGGGCCACCATCACCGGCATTGGGCGAGGGCCGCCCTCACTAAGTCTGGCTTCCCTCTATCGGCCCATGGCGGAGGGAAGAGAGAAGAAGAAAAAAGCAAAAAAAAAAAAAAAAAAAGAAGAAAAAACAGAAAAAGACAAGAAAAAGCAAAAAAAATTAAAAAAATAAAAGACAAAAATGCCCTATAGTTTGGGGTAAATATATCACACGGTACAAGTTTGAGATTTTTTGTGTCACAAAAAAAATTTTGAGGTAAATGTATTATAGTTAGCAAAGTTTGAGATTTTTTTGTGTTACAAAAAAATTTGGAGTGAATTTATTACATTGGACAAAGTTTAGGTTTTTTGGTGACTTTTTCGCAAAACAAAATGTAGAAAATTCTTCTATTTGGAGCTCGGCATATGACATCAAAACTTGGTCACCGTATTGCCTCAACTTTTTTGATGAGGTACAACAATTCAAACCTATTATGTGTTGTCGTATTCCTACTTTGCCTCAAGTGGTTTTATGCAATTGTATCTTTTGATTTGAATAGTTTAAGCGTTTAGAATAGTGGGGTTTGACCATTGCAAATTCATTTTAGGTATGGAGTAGTTATCTAGGTGCCATTTATGTTAGAAATTATATGGCTTTCATTATACAGATAATCTCCCTCCATTTATTAACTTAAGTTTTTTTGTAAGATTTTGCTAGAGGTGGCAAAATGGGTCTTAGACCCATATATGACCCATTTAAATCATAAATTGGTTATACATGGGTTACTTATTTTTGAAAAAAATTAGTTAAATGGGTTTTAACAATTAAAGAATTAAGCTATGTGGGTTTTAAGTGGGTCTTAAGTGGGTTTTAAATGGGTTGGATTTAGAACCCATTTTCAACCAAAACTTCACAATCTCTCTTCCTCTTTAACTTTACAAAAATATATTTTTTTATATAAAATAGAAATTATAATTATTTTTTTTTAATTTTTTTCTTTTTCTTTCATTTTTTTTTTCTTTCTTCTTCGTCCTTCCGGTGGCTAGCACGGCAATGGCCGGCGACTAGCCAAGCAAGGCTTGAGCTCATTGGTGAGGGGTGAGCTTGAGCCTTCGCCGATTTGGTGAGACTTGAACTTGTTGGTGTCGGGTGAGGGGCAAGCTTGAGCCTCGCCGATCCGGGCGAGCCTCGAGCTCACCGACGTCGTCGGGCTAGGCTCGAGGCCTCGCCACGAGGCTCGAGGCCTTCGCCTCGCAGATCCTCACCGATCTAGCGAGCCTTGAGCTCGCCGGCGTCGGCGAGTCGAGCGAGCTTGAGGCTCGCTTGTGCCGATTGCCAGTGTTGTCGTGATTGGCGACCAAAAAGAAGAAGAAGAAAAAAAAAAAAAAAAAAAAAGAAAAGAGAAAAAGAAAAAAGAGAAAAGAAAAAGAAAAAGAAAATTAAAAATTATATTCTTAAAAAATAAAAATAAAAAAATTAAAAAAATTTTTAAAAATAAAAATAATTAAAAAATTAATTTTTAAAAAATAAAAAATAATTAAAATTAGATTTTTTTAAATAATTATTTTAAAAATTATAAAAATTATCCATTAAATTTGTGTTGTATAAAATTATTTTAGTAATATATATATATATAAGAAATAAACTTTCTTAGGTTTAGTTAAATGGGTCGGGTATGGATTGGGAACAGGTCGGGTTGGGCATGAGTCAAAAATTTTGTACTGCAATAAATGGGTCATAGACGGGTTAAATTAGTCGATTTGGGTCGGACCATTTATGACCCGACCCGACCCACCCGTTTAACGAGTCTAGATTTTGCAACACTTTTTCATGTGAAGGCCCATTCGAAGGTTGTTTCGTCTTTGACCCGGCTTGCATGTGAAATGGACGTTAAAATATCTAATATTATTTGTTTACGAGGATTATATATTCTTATTGTCCTTTCACTTAATAATTATTTGCGTTGGATATCCTAACATTTTATTTAAGAAATTTTCTTCTCTATTACCTTTTCCCTAATCAGTTGCCGGAAGCAGTCAAGGTTTATCGGTGCGACGCTTGCACGAATCTTGCAAATCATCGGTCCTGTGCTGCATGGACTGCGAATTTGGAATGCATTTGGTGTGCGGACTCCCCTCGCGCTTGCTCAAGCTGCCGCCCCAGCAAAGATTGCCTTGAGGAGGACGTCCGTAGTGATCTCCTTCGTCCCTCAGTTCAGAATTTGTTTCATGTACTTTCCTGGACTGGAAAATTATAAATATCAAATATATTTTCCTGTATTTATTTAGGTGGTGCTATTTCCACCCTTATTTTGGCTAAGACATTCCTTTTTCCCAATGAATTTACTGAAATACCCTCCTTTTTTCCTCTCTCTTCAATTTATTGTTTCTTCTTTTATCAGGCTACTTTTCTTAAAACTGTCTTTTATTTTTATCATCTCTCATCTTATTAGCTTCATAGTATAAATGTCAAATTTCACCCAAAAAGATATTATCTTATCCTGCATCCTATTATAACTTTGCATGGAGAAGGTCATTAATTTTAATTTATGTTTAATCACAAAATTTACATGGAATGTTAGAGAATTCTAGTATTAACAACTTTTGAATACATAGTTAATTGCCTTTTTTTATAAAATAGTTTGAGGGAAACTTACTTCAAAGTTGAAAATTAAAATTCAATCTAATAATTTATTCGATATTGACATGTGGGTGTTTTTCCAGAATAAGCTTGTAGGTTTTTAAAGTTAAATATCATTGGTTTGTGCTTTCTTTTGAGCTTTTTAAATTTTAATAAGAATAGCAAGATGAGGATTGACAATTTTATTTACACCTTATTCACTTTCAAAGTTACATTAGATTTTTTGGAGGAAAGTTTTAGGCATATTTTAAAGTTTTAATCCACTCAATATGATATTGAATTTACAATCGAAATACAGGAAGAAGTTTCCCCTTTATTTTCCTTTATGTGCTTAACCTTTGTTAATAATTATATATGATATAAATATAAATGTGTTTGAAATTTCATCATGCTTTGAACAAATTAACCTTTTTCATATTTTGATCATTTTTCTTTTCCATTTTTCATAAATAATTAAAAGAATTTTAATTTTTGATTTTGGAAAATAGTTAATATTATTTGATGGAAAATAGGCAATTAATTATTTGTTCATAAGCTGTCATAAATAAAAATATCTTGTGATTGGAGATATGAGACCATATATTAAAATCGACAGCATTGTCTAGGTAATTGATTACAAGATGGGAAAATGATATTTTATTGGATATAATGGAGCATTTGTATTATGAAACTGACGTGAGAGATAATAGAAATAAAGACAGTTTTGTGGATTAGTTTGATAAAAAAAGAAACAATAAATTAAATAGAGAGGGGAGGGTATTTCGGTAAGTTAAATAAGTTAAATAGGAAAAAGGAGTGTCTTAACCAAAATATGAGTGGAAATAACGCTGCCCATTTATTTCTCGATACATTATTAATGGTTGTGTTTCCAGAAGTAATGCTTGTCAAGAGGCAAAAACCATGAATCCCATGCTCCATCCCCAATATCTCGGCATTAAGATTAGACAGGTGAAGCTAGTGTAACTAATAAGTCATGCAACACCAGAATTCTAAGCTTCTTCAGAAAGAATTATCATCATACAAAAAAGGAGAAAAGCAAAGCAACATGAGGCTATATTCTTAGGAAATATATCTAGAAAAAAATGGCTTGGTAAAACAGAATATACGGAAGGAAGAAGACGACATGAAGAGAACAGCAAAGCATCACCATATAGACTTCATTTATAAATAACAGTTAAGGAGATTCATGCGTGTCATAGACATTTATCATTATGCAGTTTGAATGACCGATAATATCGTCAATCTAGCTGATATTGAATCGGGCATAATTGACCAGTTATTTCTGCTAAAAAAAAAAAAATAGCCATAAGTTGTCTCAGAAAAGGAGCAAAGTTTAGTAGGGTTAAGAATAGCAAAAGTGCTACCATCTTTGTACAGCACTTATTTGAGTGCTATATTTTTTTTTTCTACTCACTTAAGTGTCATAAATTTGAAAAATCAATCACTTAGTGTCATCAGCAATTTGCATTGCTAGAAAATCCAATGTGGATGTTAGTTGTCCTATATGGTTTTCTCGGCATTGACGTGAATAAATTTTAATAATTTTTAATATTTAAATTTATTTTAAATTATTATTTTGAATTTTTTATTTTCCTTTTTTAGGGTTGGCGAGGGTCACCGACGACCCTCATCGCCACAAAACCCTCACCCAAATTGGGTGATAGTTGCCTCACCGGCCACGGCCCTTGCCCTCGACAACAAAGGCCCAAGGTGAGGGCATCACGACCTTGCTAGCCACAAGCGACACTCGGACAGCCTTGCCTTGGGCCTTTGTGATTGAGGACAAGGGTTCACAGCTGGCGAGGGTCGCCAGTGACCCTCGTCGCCTTAAAAGAAAAGCAAAAGAAAAACAAAAAAAATAAAAAGTTCAAAAAAGTTCAAAAAAATCCACATAGGATGATTTGCTAGAAATGATATTTAAATAATCGATTTTACTTCAATGTGACACTTACGTGAGTGAAAAAAATGTTATGGCACTCAAATGAGCACCATACGAAAGTTATAACTCATTCTATTATTCTCCCAAAGTTAGTAATAAGACTTGCAATTGCACACTACCACGGACAAAGATTATGCACAATGGAATAAACATGCTTGTCCTACTTGTAGGAGAGTAGCGGCCTGATACTCATCTCATAAAATCTCTTCAAATACATTTAAAAGGGATGTCCTTGCGTAAATTGGGCAAAGAAGGTCTCACTCATAATGCCATAGATGTTTCTCTAAGGAAGCAATCCTGAAAGCATCCAGCTTCCTAAACAAATTCAGGTCTTAAGTGTGCTCTCCCTTCAATGTCCAATCATACTTTACAATCTTGTGGTTTATGGAAGTAGTTAATACTTGAAATCTTTTGGTAGAGCATAGTAATCCAGTCCGAGTAGGAAATATAAAGTAGCACGAAGGAATTCTAAATAAACCTCACGAAGTACAAATTACCAGCTAAAGAGAGGTGATCACATTGATGAGAAGATCCATTTAAGTAACCCGGCTTTGGAAAAAAGGATGGAAGAGATTATTCAGGCATACATGCAAAACCCATCGGCACCAGAATATTCTCTCAAAAGATTAGTGAACTGTGTAACCCCGCGATTGGAGCACTGATCGCCAGTGCCTGCCAAAATTCGAAAAGGAAACAGAACCGGTGTAAAAGTTCACCAGAGAAGAGACATGGATTAGGCACAAGAACAGAGTAAACCACGCGATCTAATGAAACCAGAACTTGAAAATCCTTCTAAAAAGCAGCAGAATTTGCTTCCAGTTACACCACCACCCGTCTTATCCAACCGCCGACGACACACAAAATCGAATTAGACCCGTAAAGAATCAGACTGCCGGTAACCGACCATACGGCAATCCGACAACACAAAAGGTCGAAACCAACATCGCAAATGATTTACTAACAAAAGGTTCGCTACTAACTGAACAAACCAACATGAAATAAAAGGCACGATTCCTGCTCTCATCCCGCTCGTAGCCAAAGAACTTTCCTGACTTCTCAACGGGACACCAAAATTTCGTGCTTTCGACTTCTTTCTTCCTATTTTAGGCGAACTAGAGATAATCAAAGACGCAAAATTCGCTCAAGGTATCCTCGAAAGTCGCTCTGCCATTCGAAAAGCAAGCATGACAAGCAGCCATAATGGATATGGGCAACGCCCAAAACTTCAATTGACCTGTCAATTTCGCCACACGACAAGCTCCAGCACAAGCAAACACAATCCTGCGGGAGGCCCGTCAAACAGGAGGCGACGTTGCGGACTAGAGAGAGAGAGACTCGTGTTGTTTTGCTGGCGGACGTTCTGATGATGCGGTAAGTCGTATTGGGAGGGGAAGGTTCAATAATGTCATAATCATCAGATGGATTTTGCCTTTTTCCTTTCTTTTTATTGGCTGATTTGGTCGTCTCTTCTTTTTCTCTTGCTTTCCTTGGGTCTAATTTTTCTCTTCTCTATTAATCTAGGTCCAAACCGATACGTTTGAACGGTGGACGAAAAAAATGTTATACGTGTATTATTCACATGAGATATTTAATTCCAATTAAAATATAATAATTTTAATGTTTAATTTGTTCAATTTGAAAAAAAAAAAGGAATTATCCATATTATTTGATAGCATGGATTATTATATCTTGATTTGAATTAAATATTTTACATGGATAATTCACGTGTAATATTATTTTTTTGTCCACTGTTCACACTTATAGGATTAGGAGGTAAATTAGCAAATTCCGTTAACTTGAATTAATAAAAAGATAATATTTAACATTTTTATATATGTTGGGAAATAAATTGAATATGTACAAAAAATTCAAAAATCACATCGAACAAATTAAAAGTTTAGAAATGATATGGCACCTTGGGTCAAAGTTCAACCGGCATTTGTATCATTTCCTTGTTCCTAGAAGTTGCGCATCTATTTTTTTTTTTTCTTGTATAGAGTTCCAAAATTTCATCAACAGCCTTTGCTTTTTTTTTTTTTGTTTGAATTTGTTGCTCATTTTAGTCATCTCTCACGGCCCTTATTCAAATGGGGCTATAATTTGTTAGTCAAGGATAACAAGTGAATGAGATATTTATTCTTTTTCTTATCAATTTAAATTGTTCCTTGTATGCGTCATATTATTTTAGTTTTTCCTCGATCCATCCTCTTAAGCATTAGATTACATATTTGTCCCACGTCCTTGACAATTGCTTAAAAGTGGGATGAACCTTGATAATGATGAATAAGTCTAGAAGAAAAGGAGTTCGTGGAGACTTGGAGGGACAATAATAACTCCAATGATAAGGTGAACGATTGAGTAACTTATTGATCGCTAATGTGTTTAGGATGACCAATGGATAGCGATTTGTAAGTAAATTACTAGGGCGCGAATCACCGGATTGGCGCCTTGAATAGAATCATTCGGGGGATGGGGTGGGGACGCGTAAGTTTCAAGAGTGGGTTTGATAAAGGCAAACTAGAATAGAAGTAAGTAAGACGACAAAAAAAAAAAAAAAAGAATCATTGGATATTCCTATATTCCTTTGACCAAATTTGTAGGTCAAAAGGAATAATAGCTAGTTTCAGAATTTAGAATTATGAAATCTTGCCTATTTTTATCCACTCAATTAGAGGAATAGATAATTGCCAAGTATAGCTTAGGGTGCGTTTGGGAAGACTTTTGGGAAAAGTCCTTGGGAAAATGTAAAGGCCTTTGAGTCAATGTATTTTTCAAAATGCAAAGTGTGTTTGGTAAATTTATTTGTGAAAGTCCATTGTGAAGTATACTTGTGCAAAATAGTGTTTGGGTAAATTAAATTTGCAAAATACTTTTATTATTAGAAAAAAGGAAAGTTGGCCGGCCAAGGCTTCGCCGGTGACCGCCGGCCAAGGCTTCGCGTCGGCAAAGGGTAGGCGATCCGGCGAGGGTCGCGGCGACCCTCGCCGCGCCCTCGCGCAACCCACCGTGCCGTGAAGGTCACCATGAGGTCGCGGAGGATCTGGGTCGCGGCGAGGTCCTGGGTCGCGGCAACCGACCTCGCCATGACCTAGGCAGGCGACGCGACCCAGATCTGGGTCGCGCGCGGGTCGGCGACGGTTCTTTGGCCTCTCTCCAACCCATCGCCAACCCATTGCCACCTCGCCGGCCGAGTCGCCACCTCACCTGCCGACATCTCGGAAGTCGACGAAGGGGAAGATGAATAGTGCATCGGGCCTTCCGAAAATGCTAAAAGCCCAAGGCGAGCCTAGGACCTGCCTTGGGCTTTCAGCCTTCGGAAGGCCAGCATTTCTTCAAGGTAGGTTTAAAATTTTTTCCCAAACACCCAATATTTGGGCAAATGGGCTTTGAGTACCCAAAGGTACTTGGCAAAGCTGGTGCCAAACGCACCCTTACTCTATTAGGGAAAGTCTCACTGTTACCAGGAAATTATAATTGCATGGGCAATCAAATCTCCGGTAATCATGTCTATCATTTCCAATAAGATTCTCCAACAGTTAAATTAGAGATTGAAGATTATATAAGAGGCTCCATACATGATGAAGGAAGTATGAAAAATGAGGAAAGCTACAAACGCTGATATTGTTACACATTTTTTTTTTTCCACTCTAAAATCGCGATTCTACTTTTGAGAGTTGAGAGTTATTGTTATTGCCATTTGTGGTTTGAGGATGTACAAGTATATTAACAGTACTTGTTGATTGATAGTGGGATCTTTCATTTTAGGATAAAAGCAATACTTGATTCATTGTAACTATTTACGGATCCTTAGTGGATTTCAGCCTATTAGTAGTTCTTAGTGTGGTAATTGGACGTAAACTTAATCTAAGTCGAACCATTATAAAATTTGCATGCATCATCTTCTATGTCTTGACTTATTTTAATATTTATATGATGAAGCATCTTGCATCGACAATATCAAACTTTCATCTGTCAATAACTTGAGTTATTCCGCAAAAAAATTGGTAAGTTATGTGAATCAATCTATATATCCTCTTTAGATTGTGTTATTGCTAGTCTTAATAGCCACTGGCTTTGGGTAACTGCCGAGCTAGATAAATGTATCTGATAGTTCTACGTTAAATCTTCCGCTCATTGAATTAAGGAGCAAGATGTGAAATAGAGTAGCCATGTAATCTGATTCCAAAAATGGTGTAATGGATGGATAATATAATTCAGGTGAAGGCAAAACATATCATTAAACAGCAATATCTGCGACATGTCTCACCAACAGCCAAATATCTAGACAGATAAATTTTTGCTCAAGTCAAAAGAAGAAGAAAAGGATTACTGCTTCCAAAGCTACTTACGACATCATATGAAATAAGAGTTGCCACAATTTGGTGGGGACAGCATCATAACAGAACAGAGCCGACCGTGTTACCCTCAAGACTCTCTGCCTCAATCGACAGCACCTTTATTAAGCTTGATTCTGCAGATTCACGATACCGCCTGCGTGCATCGGTCAGTTCTGCTGCTTTCACTGTCCATTCCTCCAAGGATGCCTGACAGTTTTCGATTTGACCATCCAACTCTTTCAGCTTTTCTTCCTGAACTTTGTCTGCTTGGACAGCAAAGCGAGCTCGCAAGATTTTGTCCAGATGACCCAAGAAAAACCGGGTTTTGAACCCAGCGTGCTTGGCCATTGTAACATGGTTCCACCAATTATAGAACAAGGTCTCGAAGAAGGGATGGTCAACTTTTGTGCTGGACATGCTCCTTATTGCCCCACACAGCATAGTGAAGATCAGGTTCTTTGAATATGAACTCAACCGAGACTCCGTGCTTATATCTCCTTGCTTCTCCAGCAAATTTTTTAGGACTGGGGCTAGGCTCTGAACGACCATGAATCCCTCAACTTCAACAAGCACCTCGTTTTCGAAAAATGTCATTGAGAAATGTGAGTTCTCTGTCTCGGGCTCTAGCATGTTCCTGAACTGGGAGAAAGCTTGATGCGAAAATGGGGAAGCTTTTGGAATGCTGCCCTCACCTTTCAGCGGCTTCCAGAAAGATTTAAGTCCTAACCCACACATTTCCTTGGTCAAGATATGAAAAGCATCTGGGAATTTCATTTGCTTCTCTTCAAGGAAAACATCTAGTAACTTCTCCAATGTGGGTACATCTTTAGTGCCCATTTCCCTTCTAACATCAGTTGAACCATGAGGTTCGATCTCGGTTATCTCCTGGTCTTCACTTATTATTTTCCCAGAAATTCGTGTGCCAAGAGTTCTTAACTCTACATCTTTCTGCTCACCCTTCAATAAACGTGTGACCTGACAAGCAAACACAATTAAAGGGAACACGAGTTAAGCATATTATGGCATAAAAAAGAAGCAAAAATAAACGAACAACATGTGAAGAGGAAGACTGTTTACTTCCAAACAGGTCCACTGGTTTATTCTAATTTATAACTTGGATCTGATGGGGATATTTCCATCGTTTCTTTCTCCTTATGGTCATGTGCTTCAGTTTCTCACAGTTTTCCAACCATACCGTGATTCATTGTGATATTTTTATCTTGTGCTTGACATTTACTCTTAAATTGGATTATGTAGATTTAATTCAGAACGAAAATTGCATAAAACATCTGATTCTGGGCTTCTGGCTTAAAGGTAACCTTCTCCAGCAAGTTACACAAATCTGAGCTATAAAAGGGACTAGAAATACCTCAGATTTCATGCAATCAAAATGAGCAACATATGGGCATCGTGCTTGTGTACATCTGTAGACGCTCTCTTCTGGATTCCTTTTTCTCTCACAAGCATCACAATAGTATATGCCTGACTCATCTTCATGAAGCTCATCCTCAAGTTGGATGTCATGTTTGTGGTCCTCAGATTTGATTGTGCAAGGTAATGGACCACATACAAGATGTCGATTGTAATTACAACGAACACAGCGAACGACTTCTTCTTTGATTTCCATTTCCCCTTTGTTTTCCTTCCCGGAACATGGGACTATTTCTCCTCTGCAGGCATTGCACTTTACTTTGGCATATAAACTGTCAAAGAAACAAAGGTAGTGCTCATGAGCATCAAATTGTATTTTGGGCTTTAGATTTGCACAGCCAACATGGAGGCTGAAGGGGCATGAATGGCATTCATAAGTGAAGCCAGAACTTTCTTTGAGACAGGCTTCACACGTGAATCTGTCTTTGTTGCGCAGCTCTAACCGGTGGTTAGGATGAAAAGGATGACGGATTGGGGCCAGTTCTGTGCAGGATGCATGGACAAAGAACTCACATAGACTGCACTCATACGTTGCATCGACACAATGGTTCTCACATACAGAGCACCAGCGAACTGTAGCATCTTCATTGATTTGACGTAGCTGTAAAGGGTGCCCATGCCCGGTAAAATGTTTTGTCTGAGTACCTTCAGGAATGATAGAGGGCATTAAAGCGCATGCTACGTCCAACTTGAACGGACAGATCTCACAGCGGAATAAAAACCCCTGGCATTCTTTGTGACAGGCCCAGCACTTTACCTTTCTTAGCCCGGGCTCCAGGGTGGGTCGAACTACCAAGTTGAGTTGACCTGCGCATTTTTTATGAAAGAAGTGACGATCGATCTTCTGTGGTAATTCAGCGCATGACTTATGAAGCCACACCCGGCACTTCTTGCAACCATATATTAGGCCCGAGTCCAAGCGCTGTTTACTGCAAGCTAAACACTTAGTGTTCCACTCCTCATCGGTGATTTTTAGGGGATGCCCATGACTGAAGTGTGGAATATAGCAAGCCGGATCGCGAGTTACTTTTTCGGCCTTCATAGCGCACAAAACATCCATATGGAACTTGCATTCCCTGCAAGAGAAGGTAAAGCCACAGCACTTTTTTTCGCAGGCTCTACAGTAAACCCCCAAATGGCTATTCTGGAGGGTGAGCTTGTGGAGCGGATGGAAGAAGTGTTCGTACTCTCTGGGTAACTCAGAGCACGCTTCATGGAGATAAAACTTACACGTGTCACATGCATATGTTAGACCGGAGCACTGTTTCTTGCATCCGCTGCAAAAAACTCTATCCTCTTCGCTCTTCTCGCTACCTGTCAACACATGTTCATGACAGAAATGTTGCTTTTTTATGTCTTCGACTTTTTTCCTCGTACGTGTCACTCTTCCTTCTCCAGGTCTCATGGAGGTCATCTGAGCGCATAAAACGTCCAGGTCAAAGTCACATTGCTCGCAGCGGTACGTGTAGCCTTCAATTCTGTTACCACAGAGAGCACAGTTGTGGTACTTTGCAACCTGAAGTTTCAGGGGATGCTGTTCGTGATAGAAGTGTTCCCGCTCCAACGGTAATTCTGCACATGACTCGTGGAGAAAATACTTGCACTGCTCACAACCGTAGACTGGACCTAAGCACCTCTCAATGCTCTCATCACATGCCCTGCATTTAAAACTATCATTTTCGTCATCCCTCGAGCGAAGAGTCAAAGGGTGCCTGTGACCAAAATGGTCTGTCTGCTTCTGACCCCTAGTTTCACTGGAAGGCAGTTGTGCACATATCACATCTAGGTGAAACTGACATTCCTTACACTGGTACACAAAGCCATGAAAGATTTCTCCGCAGAAATCACATGAGAATCCTGCATCATCATCTACGGTTGGGCAGAGCTTTAGGGTATGCGAGTGTACTGGGTGGCAGAGCTCTTGCTGCAACTCCGCACATGACTTGTGGAGAAAAAATTGACATGAGTCACAGGAATATGCATTGTTCAAGCAGCATTTTTCGCAAGCTCTGCACCAAACTTCTTTATCCTCATCAATCACCTCCATCAATATTAAGGGATCGCCATGGCTGAAGTGCTGAATTTGCTTCTTGACATTGGAACCATAGGTGGACTTCTGAGCACATTCAATATCGAGATCGAAGTCGCACTCCTCACATCGAAAGGTGAAGCCACGGAATCTCTTCATACAGGCATCACAGTAGATGCTGCCATAGTTTACAGTATCACAGAGGGTTAAACTGTGAGGATGTAAATCGTGTTTGAGCTCTCTCGAAAGCTCAGCACATGATTTATGGAGAAAAAATTTACATTCTTTGCAACAGTAAGATTCATTGGAGCAGTGCTTCTCGCATGCAGCGCAGTTAACTTCTTTATGCTCGCTGATCTCACATATTGTCAGCAGGTGTCGGTGGCTGAAATGTGCAATAGTCTCCATGTTCAATTCAGGTGAAACACTGACTTGATCTCCGGGGTGACACTCAAAGATTTGTAGAACTTTCATCAGTGTTTTCGATTGTCATTACTCCTCTCATCCATCCAGCATTCTGAATCACGAAAAGCAATTCTATCAAGAAAATGTACAATAGAACAACCGGTTGTTTAACATGATAATCTATCAAGCTATTACTGTTTTCCACATATCAAATTAAGATGTCGATAACTTGACTGCGCAATTCCACTTCACCCTGCTTGTGTGGACATATGAATGTTTGCCATGTACTATTTTCACGTGACAAATTACAGGACCATTCCTGCATCTGAGTTAGGTATGATGCTGGCAATATGCACAAGGTTGAGAAACTCACAAGATGAGACGCAGGAAACCATTACTCTTAGTGGGGAAGAGAGAGAGAGAGAGAGAGAGAGAGGCAACTTCAGATTGATGAAGCTCAATCTTAAGGAAGAGCCACGACAAGAGCAACACATCTTATCCCCAATTCAAACACACCACGCAGATCTACCAACAACTCCGTAGACTCAACAAAGATTGAGGCTAATTTGGAAGAAAACCAGTACTACCATCTTCAAAATTTATACATCAAGAGCAATGGATGTGACTCAATCACAATTATAAGAAAACTCACCTGTGGCTCTACTCCTACTGAACATCCAGTACCACATGAAAGAAGCTCCAATGTTGCGAAAAGAAAACCCTTTCCAAGGCAGTATATCAAAGCCCAAACGTACATTGACTGGCTCGAAGTCTCAGCTTCTCAGCTCAACTAATGAACATGAGACACCGCGTTTAGATAATTTGACGTGATTTAGAGCAACATTTGTCTGATACGCCGAGTATACATCAAAATGCGCAACTGAAGTAAGAGAAAATTGAAAACCAGCCGATTTCTCAATAGGCCTTTTCTCAGCTTAGTATGATGAACACAAGCGTCCGTGATGATAACTAAAAATGGAAGGACAAAGGAGATGAGTTTAGAGCTCTCTCTCTCTCCCAACGGATACGAACTTGCTATTAATAACTTCTCTAACTCGTATTTTCTACTCATTCCATTGAACTCGCTAGAATTTTTTCTGGGAAAAAAATTTCAGGTCCCTCAGTGTAGTAGAAATCAACTAGATTGCACCAACTTAAAAAAGTTGTAGATGATTAAAGAAGCATAATCCAAGAAAACATCAAAATCAAGAGCATAAAAAAAGAACAAAATATTTACCTACTGATGCCTCAAAGGTGCTTGTCCACTCTTGAGTCATCGGGAATCATAAATAGCCAGAAATGAAGTCGACAGTGAAAAAGAAAAACTTTGGTTCGATTCGTATTCTGATGCAAGTGCACGTTTGGTGGATGCGTTTTAAGTGATAACGATGGGATCTGTGATGGATTACAATCACCACCGAGGTTTATAGAATGTGCCAATGGCCAAGTATAAAGATTGGGATTGATCGATTCTCCCACATCATATTCTCTGTGATGGTTAAGGTCACACCTTTTCTTTTGTAATTTTCATTGCGGACATAAATGATAACCTTTGCTTCCTAGGCCCTATTTATGGCCAGAAATAAATTATTCTATTTCTATTCATTGAATAAATTTCGAAGCAAACATATTCTTTTAAAAATGACACAAAAATTCTATTTCGGGAATAGAAATTTGTTTGATAGACCTTCTTAAATATCTCACTCCCAAGTGGCTGGCAGGCGTGACGGGCATTGGTGAATAGCGGAGAGGGCGAGTGATGAGAAGAGTTGTGACAACCTAGACCCGGGGCAGTACGAAGAGATGGACTGAGATCGCCTTGGCAGTACGCGGGTGAGGCTAAGGGTATGTCTCCCGTCCCATATCGCTTAGGGGGAGTCCTGAGGCTAGTTTATAAAGGCTTGGATTCCTTTAATTTGTATAACGCGTTTTAAAGCCGTGAGTACTCAGTGTCCAAAGCGGACAATATTATACAGTGGGGCCCGGGTCGTTACAAATGGTATCAGAGCCGACTCCCGACCGCGTGTGGGGGCCACAGCGAGGGCCCTGTGCCTTAAGGGGGGGAGAATGTGACGACCTAGACTCGGGGCAATACGGAGGGATGGATTGAGATCGCTTTGGCAGTACGCGGGTGAGGCTAAAGGCATGTCTCCCGTCCCACATCGCTTAGGGGGGGCTAGTTTATGAAGGCTTGGATCCCTTTAATCTGTATAACGCGTTGCTTAGGGGGGAAACCTGGGGCTAGTTTATGAAGGCTTGGATCCCTTTAATCTGTATAATGCGTTTTAAAGCCGAAAGCGGACAATATTATACAGTGGGGCCCAGGTCGTTACAAGAGTTTTTATTTTTCATTTGCATTCCAAATCTAGAAAAGTTCATTTTTGTTTCAAACTTATTTTAGGGCAAAAAATTTGTCCTAAAAATAGAAAAATAAAACCGCGTTATCAAACGGAATTCTGTTCCAAACTTGTTTTCGAGAACTAAAAAAATAGAAAAACAGAGAAATAAAATGGTTATAATTCGTGCCCTCATTCTCCTTCAATTTCAGTCAAATCCCGTGTTTGATATATTATCATTCTAAGGTTTTACTGACGGCTAAGTTTCAAGTAGAACATAAGGAAACGTGTTCAACAAATTTTACAAAAAGAAAATGATTCAATTTTCACAATGTTGATTAGTTGTGTCACAAGAAAGCTCAATGAGTTCCGTGTATTAAAGATTGTGTTTTTCTATATTTGGAGAACAGAGTGTTCCGAAAAAAACCTCTAAAAATATGTTTTTTTTTTTTTTTTTTGGGTCAAGTAGAATCATGCAATTGATGAATTATTTTCACTTAAAGGACAAACTATGACAGCCTGAATTTTCAAATTTTGTTTTCGATTAAATAAATCGGGCCTTTCGTCAACGTGCCGATAGTGCTATTCTTTGAGCTGATCATGGAATTTATTTTCACTTAAAAGTGTTTGTTTTAGTGTCATTTATAACATATTTAAATTTGAGGATTTTTTAAACTCGTATGGTTAGGTTTCTGGAATTAATCCTAGAGACGTGCGAGTAGACTCGGTTTTTGCCGGTGAGGGCCGGTTATGGTCTCGTGGTTGTTCTTGGTGATTTGCTTGCTGTGAAATGTATATGTTGTGATTTGGTTGATTTTTGGCATGCTAAGAACTTATGCATGGTATTATGTGAATGGTTGTTCTATGGTGATTATTTATTATTATTGCAAAAGATGGCCTTATGGGCAATTAATTAGGAAAGCAATGAGGTGTCGGGTTTGGACACCAAAACTTATTTGTTCAATAAAACAATGAAGTTTTAAACTAGGTGAGTACAAAGTTTGACGGATTAATTTTGAATATGAGAGCACCTACGAATTTCTTTCCAAAAGTTTTAAAGAAAAAAAAAGAGGGATTACTCAAGTTTAGTTCCAAAAAAGGGATGGTTGGAAAAGAAAATAGAAAATAAATGAGATGTTGGGTTTGGACGCCAAATTTTATTTGCTCAATAAAACAAGGAGGTTTTATAGTAAAAGTGTGCAAATTTTGACAGATTGATTTTGAGTACGTGACCTTGTAAGAATTTATTTCGGAATGTTTTGAACAAAAAAAAAGGGTTGCGAGGTTTATTATTTAAAAATGGATTTTAGTGTTCTTGGCTAATGAGGAAGATAACAATGGACTTGAGTGATGGTATGCTCGTGTGATCATCTAAATACCATGATGTGTATGAATATGCGGGGTAATGAACTCGTCCTGATGCGTATGAATATGCGGACAATGGATGATTAAGTTTGGATGCCCCCACGTCAAGGGGATATTGAGTCGTGGTTGAGGTCGGACCAATGCTCCTTATTGGAATGCTGTCATGATGCGTATGAATACGCGAGATAATGCCATGCCCGACTGGGTGGGACGATGTCCGGTTATGCCGGATGACCGCCAACTTTTGAGTTGGCCGTGGCCGTTGGATTGTAATAATCGGAACACGTGTGTATGGTTATGCTATTGCGCTTGATTATGGGGCAAAATTGTGTGGCATGGTATGGGACGTGTCATAATGGTTTTACATTATAATTAAGACCCATGTGAATGTTTGAGGGATAAAAATTATGTGTTCCGGTTATTCACTACGCTTGTGATATTTATAATGGCATATGTGATGCACTATTATGCAGGGACGCGCCGAGTGTCACGCCTCGATTCTCCGAGCACGTATCCATCCCTTTTTGGTCGATTAATAGTGACGTCCTAAAACGCATCGCCGACCCATTCATTTAATATACGCATGCGGAAGTATATAAATAATCCCCAGACAATAAAATAATGGGATAGGAAAGTAGGGCTAATTTTTCTGAAGTACCTTTTTATAAACACAGGTTTATACACAAAGGTTTATAGGCTCCTAACAAAAGAGAATTGTCCTACGACTAGCTAGCCGAACAAGATCGTTGATTCTTCGAGCTTCACCTCTTAAACTCCGGGGCTTACGGTCCATCACCAACATCACCTAAGGACTTGAAAATAGTTATTCAATAACCAGTAAAACAACGTCTCAGCAAGTTCTACTCCCTAAGACTCGATTAGGAAGCCAATACACTCTAGAGCCGCCTAAGCACAACACGAGTCAAAGGACTTTCCTTGGCCTCAGTTCCTTCCTGCAAGTCAGTATATATTAGATATACATGAATCACACCAATTCACCGCATCAGATCAAATTATTGATCAATCGATCTATTCGATTACATATTAAGCAGACCATTTTCCAGTCATCTCAATTAATACTATCTATAAGTCCAATCATACCTAGGACTGCTTATTATAAGCCGATAATAGATAGTATAACTCGCCAGAAGCTGCCTCAAATACTAAGATAATATACTATATATATGCTCGCCAAGAGCTACCTCAATTTCTAATATAGTATATTATATATGCTCACCAGAAGCTGCCAGACATACTTTCTTAGTATGCTGAGAATTATAAATGCTCACCAGAAGCTGCCAGCCATATATTCATAGTATGTTGATGAATGTATATATGCTTGCCAGAAGCTGTCAGCCATACTTTCATAGCATGCTGATAATCGAACATTTAATTACTTCACCATTTTTATCATTCATGATAAAAATACACGTGCGTGGGTACACGGTCAGCCTTAGCCAAAATATAAGATTTTTATATTTGAACTTCCCACTATTTTCAGCAGTCCCAAAATAGATTTTTGGTGCTGTAGACCGATGCCCGATAATTTTTTACTTAATTACCAATTTTATCAAATTTCTAAAATAAATGACCCACAACCACTAAATTCACTCAATTTGCACAATCAGAAACTCAATTAAATAAATAAAGAGTACCACTGAAATCAACACGAGATTCCGGTCATCGGTTATCCCAGCTTAATTTTCGGAAAATAAATAATTATGGAAAATATTAAATAAATGCAATAAATCCAATTTAGGCCCGTAATGCCTAATTGGAAGCCGAGTTGAGCTCGGAAAATTACTGAGACTCATTTAATAAATACTAGGACTTATTACTTTGCTAACTACACTAACCATTTACCTAACATACCTCAATAAGTCTCTAATATAATTACTATAATCTAATCTATCCACATAATTGCACTTAATTAAATCTAATCAATCCTAAGAATCATTAGCATACTAATATGGGATTAGTGAGCAAAACTCACTTAATTAACGAGTGGGTCGGATCAAACCGACGGGAACGTCGCGGGGGGACAATTCTTCTTAAAGCGGGCTTAGGTTTTGAGGCCCGGAAGCACCTAAAAACGGGCCTAATAGCCGTTGTGAAACCCACAAAACTTTTGTTCTGTTCTTGCTGAAACAGAGAGGAAACAAGCTCGGTTAGGCAAAGCAAGACCGATGAAAGGCTTGGCGAGGTAACCGGCGGCCGAACGGGGGTCTATGGTGGCCAAATGGCCTTCGGCTTGGCTCGACTAGCACCTGAGATGGCGGAACAAGTTGCTAGAATGGCGAGGGATATCGGGTTAAGCGGTGGTGCGGCAAGGTAGCGGTGGTGTGGCAGGGCAACGGTAGTGCTCGTGTGGGGAGGAAACGGTGACGGCGGCGTGTGGCTTGCTATCCGGCGGTGATGCGGCTGTTCCGGCTTCTCTCCTGCACCTTTGGTCTTCACACAATAGCTTGGGCGGGAGAGAGAGATGGCTTGGATGGCAATGAGGGAGAGAGAGGGAAGAGATGGGGTTGGAGGGGCCTACCAAGCTTATTTTCCACAAGCTTGTCCCTTTTGAGCTTGTCCACCAAGCTAGGATCCCTTGGTCCTCAATGAGCCACCAAGACACTTCACTTTACAACCTTGAAGTGGTCCAAAATGGTGGTGGATGGGGGAGTTGCGAATTTGCAACAATTCTCTCTCAATTGGACTTAGTTTTCCCTTTAATTCAATCTCATTTGGCCCTTACAAATTCAATTGACACCTCAATGTTCCAATTGATATTTTTCCTCACCTATGGATCCATCTTGCATCCCAATTTCTCGACCAAAAACGATCCTAACCTTTTTTTGAACAAAAAGGTCTTATGCCGACTTTTTCCAAAAAGTCTCGGGTTGCAGAAAAATCTTTTGAGATTGAGTCGACGTTCCTAGAATTTATTGTGACATGACAGAATCTTCAATTTCTGAAATCGGATTCAAATTCGCGGTTAATTTCACTTAGGCACGTTTTTAACGTGACCTAGGTTACCGGGTAGTTTTCAGAAATTTTTATTACAAATGACTAGTGGTCACTTTTTTTTGAGTCACAATGAACCCACTCGACACATTGGTGACTCTCGGTGGTCGTAAAAATCTCAAGGTTTCAATTACGAGTACAAGGTACCCAAAACGATAGAAAATTGGTCTAGTGTCGATCGACGAGAATTTTGCAATCAAGTGGAATCACCCACACTCTGATCACACATCTCAGTCCAATCGACCTATCCTGATCTCTGATCGACTTTGATAATACCGTAATGACCTTTGCAAACTAGCGCGGTCGTGCAGTCGTCTTCTAGTTGAATCCTAAAGTCTATTTGCCTTAAAAATTCTTAATGGCTTCCCAAGATAGTCTAGTTATCTCATGAGTAGCCATCTCAAAGAAAAGCACTCTAGTCGCGTTGATGAAATGCCCGACTTATCCAATCTAAATCAGAATCTGAAATTCAGGTGGTCACACCGAGGCGATGTGAGTTTTGTATGGTGCGTGTTTATGTCCACCTTCGAGGTGAATTTGTGTTCTAATTGGGGTTTAGGGTTTTGACTCATTGAGATTTATCTCACCCCATCGTGGTTAAACTTTTTCAGGGCCTCAGCGTGGAGATCTGCCGAGTGCTAATTTGGTGGGCGCATGATGCGACACCTTTTAGCTTGTCCTGCCGTTAGTGAAGTAGGTTGACCCTAATCCCTGAAGGTTTTGAGAGGGTCGATAGGAAGTGGCCGTGAAAAGGCTTGCAAGTATTAAACTTCCTAGGATTAACAGTTGATAAATGAATGTGTTTTTGGCAATGTTTATCAAGTTTTACTATCCCTATGTTGTTTGTTGGCCGGGTGTTTATTTAATTCACTTTCGCATGTGCTTAATTGAAGGATAAAAAGAATGGGTCGGCGACGTGTTTTGGGACGTCGCATTTTTAATCGACTGCCGAGAGATGTGCGTGTACCCACGGTTCGGGGCGTGACAACTTCTGTGAATTAATTTTAGTTTTCACATATATATCCTAAGGATGCTCTCCCCTACTTCAATGTGTAATTTTAATCATTCTTACCTTTTCATTATTCTAGAAGCTTATCAGGAGCTGGTTGGACCAGATTGCTACACAATCTATCTTGAACCAGATTTTAATGCCCCAAGTTTCAACAGTACAAATAAAAGCACCCATAATTAAAATGGCTATACAATTGAATCAGCATAATCCGTGCACTGAAGAACTTCTCGCCCGTACAAAACAGGGAGCATCGAAATCTCCTGTTCATGACAAGGCCGTTTCTTACCCATGTCACCACCGTGCGGAACCAGCCGACCTAGTACGTTTCCTACCTTCCTCAAGGAGGCAACATTGCAGAGCACAACAGCAAGAGATCGACAATGAATTGTACAAGGAAGTCTACATCGACTTGCAGGTAAAAAAATGAGATTGATTGGCATTTGAGAGAGAGAGAGAGAGAGAGACAGAGAGAGACAGAGAGGGAGAGAGAGGAATAAAAACCGATCCTGACGCAATAACGGGAAATTAAGGCAGAATTTATCCATCGTGTCTTTCATATCACAGTAATTACACTATAATGTACATACCAGAACCACCGAGCTCTACGTACCTCACATTATGAAATCTACGCAATGCTTTCTACAGAAGCCATACTGCTACTGTAGCAGCCATGGTTGTCAAAATCATGCACAATATACGGTCTCCAGCGTATGAAAAGACTCCAAACGGGTGGATCTGCAAGAACACTTTAGAATGCAAAGAAAATTTTACTCCTCATCTGGGCGAAGTTTTAAGGTTTGCTCACAGTTCCCATTTCCAAGCTGATGCGTTGTTTAAATATGCTTCCATTAGGTTTTCATCCACCGGAAGCTCTCCCCTTTCCCGCTTTACCGTCATTTTTTTTTTCTCCAATTTCATTTCCAGTTCCTTCAACTTCTTCTTATTTACCTTGATCTCCTCAGAAAGATCCATAATCTTTTTTTCTCTTTTGGCTACGGAGTTGTTCCTATCCTGGAGATTGTAATGAGCACGCATGACCACTTTCAACCGATCAATGGCGAACTGGATCTTGAACTTTGAGAGATGTACGAAAATAATGTACTTCCACCAGTTGTATAGCAAACTCTCTGAGGCATCGGCTATTTTGGTAGTGGCCATGCTGTTTATGGTGCCGCACAACATGATGAAGACCATGTTCTTCGCCTTTGAACTTATTGTGGCTTCTGCGCTCACATCTCCATAATTTGCGAACACCTCTTTTAGGACAGGTGCCAGCTTCTGGGTCACCTTGTACTCTACCATCTCAACAATCCTGTCATTTTCAGATGCCACCACAAGCGAAGTAGAGTGTTCGACGCCAAGTTGAAGATTATTCCTGAACTCCAGGAATGCCTCGTCCAGAAAGGGTGAATTTGAATTGCTAAAGCTACCCTCGACATTCTTTCGCCAGGCTAGTACTTTAATAATTTCTGCCACTCTTTTTTTGCAGACATCCTCCAATTCCAATTTTTCTCTATCTTTGAAAGATTTAACGATATCTCCGAATGTTTCGACATGCTCTTTCTCCTCCTCAGTATCTAAGTTTACTTCTTTCTCACCATCTTGTGCTTCTGTAGATATGATCTTCAACTTCATCCCTCCACGCTTCGCCTTCAGTGAAAAGCATTACACAACTAATTGCCCAAAATAGGTCGGTGACAGAGAATGCATTAAAGGACTTCCAAAACAAAAAATAAAATAATAAAAAAATGGATCGCCCTTCTTGAAACAAATATTGATCCAATAACTGTTAATAGAGGTAGGAAAAAGTTCTTTATCGAAGACATGTAAATTTAAAATTCAAAGGATCCTATGCCTATCTAGTCCCACGTTTAATGATTCAGATGACTATTGTAAATACAAACCTCATACAAACTTGCAAAGCTAAAACCATCTCAATCACAGATTTAACAAGTCCAACAGGGAACGTGTGAGACAAAAGTAGCAAATCTGATGAGGTCATGAAGGAAGAGAAAGTACATAGTTTAACGGTGAAACTGATTGCAGGCGGTGTTACCAATTTCAGTGTCTTTTCCCCCCTTCAAATCAATTCAAGTGCCCTTCATTTTCATGAGATGATGTGACATAATATGACGATGCTTACGACTCCATGTATCTTGTTTGAGAGCCGACGCAGCAGGCAATTAGATAATCCCACAGGTCAAAAAATAAAAATAAAAATGGAAGAACTATATAGCTTGCTACCGTATAAGAATAAATCAGGAAAGCTAGAGCAAATACAACAGAGTAATCTGATTAGGATTCCCGTACCTGTGAGAATAAGCATTTTACATGAGCAATGTACTTGCAATGGTCGCAATGGAAAACCGGAATCGTTGCTTCTATTTCCTGATTACACGCTTTACAGTATTCAACTAAGTCGTTGTCATTGTCATCCTCCTCCTCCTCCTCTTGCTTCATCGGAGCCCTGAGCTTGAGCCGTTCCCGGTGGCAGGATGGGTGCTGGAACAGGCACGACGAGCACCCACACAGCAAGTGCAGGGCAAAATGGCAGTCCACCTCCAGGCAGCACATGACGGAAGATTGGCAAGGCTGGCGGCAAGTGTCGCACAGACGAGGCTCAACCTTCTCCCTGCCTACCTACTCCGATGCAGGACCGCATCAACCGCTAATAGAAATTGAATCCATAAGGCAAAGCAAATGGACGGTGGATTTGGGGCTTCGTTTTACCTGGTCGAAGAAACGGACGACGTGGCAGTGATCGTGGAGGACGATTGGGGGGGAGGGCAAGGCGCAGTGGACGCCGATGGTGAAGCAGCAGGCTGGGTCGAGGCAGAGGAAGTGGAAGCCGCGATGCTGGCGGAGGCAGGCGGCACAGGTGAAAGGGGCGGGCTCAGAGATGAGGCTGAGGGGGTGGGGAGGGTGGCAGGGGTGCGAGACCTTTTCAGGGAGCTCGAGGCAGGCGTAGTCAATGAAGAAGTTGCACTCCTTGCAGCCGTAGGTGATGCCGGTGCAGCTGGCGCCGCAGGCTGTGCACTGGGAATGCTCGTAGTCGCCCTTGGCGCAAATCACCAACGCATGCTTCGGGTGGCTGGCGTGTTTGTACCCCATGGCTGACGGGCACGGCAGCGGGGACTGGTAAGCGTGGCTGTAGAGGTGATGATCACTGTCACTTTCCCATGAACGAGCACCGACGACGGTGAAGGAGGAGGAGAGGATCCTGAAGATGGCTTTTGTGTTTGAAACTGAGTCAGAGCGAGTTTCTCCGGCTCACCTGATGATTATGACTCCATCTGCTCGAATAGCTTGAGAGGCGCCAATACTCAGCTTAACAGGCACGCCGGCCCCTCTTCTTCTATACTTCGTCTGACAAAAACCAATGAAAAATTACAAATAAGAATATGACATGTTTTTATTTTCTCAAATAAGAGATTGAAGTAAATTTTATTTCAAATAATAGCTTAAAGTAGACTCGTTAAGTGGCGATATCAATTTCAAAGGAGAGTTGGATTTCATCAGCTGATTAACGGTATTTTTGTCCTTTATTTTTTATTTTTTATTCTTTCCTTTTTCTATTTTTTCTTTTTCCATAGAAAGACAAACTCAAAAAAGAAAAAGAAGGCTAAAAAAAAAAAAAGGAAAAAAGGAAAAAGAAAACACACACAAAAAAAGAAGAAACTCAGCCCTCCGCTTGTGGCTGCCGGCCCATCGCCGAGGCCTAAGGACCTTTGCTGACCAGAGGCAAGGACCCAAGGAGAGGGCTTGCAGGCCCTCGTCAAGGTGTTGGCGACTTACATTATCACCGAATCACACATTATCATTATTGATGAGCAAATGCCGAGATCTCTATTTGTAGCTACGGCTTTTTCTTTTGGTGGCATGTGCTCAGGTATGGTGTTCCTAACACTATCGTTATATGAAGACAACGAAAACATGTTAAACAAACTCAAATATGACACTTATGAGAGCAAACCTTTTAGTAAGCGCAAGATATTGGAGCTTCTAATGAAAATATATTGAACGGGCACAAATCTGACACCATAGCTACTGTGAACACTATTGAATTTGGAAGTTGAGTGCTTATTGATTAAAACTTCTAAGTCTAAAAATGGATCAAGAAAGAAAACTCCCAGATTAAAAACCAGGAGAGTGGGGCTCCTTGATCTAGATCTAGTTTGGAAGAGTATGGCGAAAACAAGAGAAAAATCAACTAAAGAGGAAGGGGAAGGAGAGATTTGGGTCTAATCCCTCTTCTCCATTGAAGAAGCGAAGAAAGGCTGAAATTCAGAAAGGGAGAGAGATATACAGGGGATTGCAAATTCATTTATGTCATGTGGTTATACTGCCTAATTTTAAAGAGGTTTGTGTCTATTTCTTTTGTAGACATCAAATATTTAAAAATATTGTAGAAGTTTGACTAGATTTAGGAGCGTCCTGATTTGAGCATTTACGAGCTCGAGTTTGACTCAACAAGATGCTCGAGTAAGCTCAAGTTCAATTTGAAATGAGACAATTCAATCTCAAAAAATAACTGAGTTGAGTGTGAGCTACTCACAAATTGACTTGGTTTCATCCCTGCATAAGTGATCGTAAATTTGCAAAAGGCAGGGAACTAAATATTGTAGTTGAAGAAAGAGGTTCCAAAAAGTATATATATGGAATTATTCAATTTCGATGCATACATAGAACTAATCTAATCATTTTCCAATCTCATAATTAATGAATTTGATTGTAAGCGACAGCAACTGCTCAACACAAAAACCATCCTTAGCCACCACCAGCTTCATTACTTGGCCGTGAGGGCATGACAGTAATCGGTGTAACTCATTAGTCCCGGCCGGTCATGGGGTATGCGCACTTCAACCACCAGAAGCACGCACTGGTGTTTACACTAAAAACTAGCTGACTGTTTAGAAATGACACGAAGTCGGTTTGGTCAAAGAGTTATTACAGCTATCGATGTACAAAGGTGCATGGACGACGAACATCTTGTTCTCAACAAGCCGGCAATGTGCCACTGAATCCAAGAATTAGGATGCTGGCTCTGGGATTTGCATAAGCCGAGCATATAATGTTTTCAACTGATAGGCTCCTGATTGGTTTGGTCATTGTTCATGGACATGATTCCCGAAACACTCCCTATCTTTCATAAGTGTGTTGCTGAGTTTTTGCCTTCAAAAATTTGAAGATGTTTGTTCACAAGTAGCCCAATATCAATAACAATTTTGGGGTTCAACATATGTTCATCGGTGAGATTCATGGTGCATATGGGGACGGTAGATTCAGACGAAACTCAGGATCTGAAAGGCCCAAATAAGAAAGTAAGTGGACTAGGAACGGACGTTGTCCGCACAACAACCTCGATCGCGGGCTTTGGTAACAGGTCAAGCAATTTCTTCTTTATTTTCCAAAATAGAATGACTGTGTTAAGAATGCGATCATCTCTGGTTAATCTGAATAATACATTTCCCGTGAGCACATACACAATGTAGAAGCGACTTTAAATAAACAATTGATGTGATCGCATACTCGGTCCATGCAAGAGGTGTTTCAGAGTGAGTCATAGACTCATCAGCTGCCTATTTGGCGGTCGGAAGCTTTTGAAAGCTATGAATGCTGCAAACTTTTGTGTAAGTGCGGGGACTGTGTTGATGAAAAAGAAAGAAAACACTGGAGCTAGAATGTAAAAAGGGAATATAGGAATTGACCTCATTCTGGGAAAATTGGTAATGAAGGGAAGCCCATGCCACTTATTGGACTAAACATTTAATGAGATTATGCTTACAAGCCAAGCTCACATCACTATCAATCTTTCACTCATGACGCATCACATTGTGGATAGCCACATGCTGATCTTGGTAGCTTACAGATACCCGTCGGCTAATAATGGCATCCAGAATGTCTTCTTGATATGGAATAATAATGGCCTAAGCCATTTTTAGCCAGTCTGTCAATTATTCAGGTTTCCCCCTTTTTATCTTCAAGAAAATACTTCGTCTTTTCAAAAGAGACGAAAGATTAAAAAGATTATCCTGAAACATCTAATTTGTCATTTTTGACCTATCTATCAAGTTATTCAAGTTTTTCATTTTTCATTTTTTTTTTTGGTGACCGAGGACTCCGCCGCATGCCCCCGTGCTCGAACGGCTTTTGAAGACCGGGCCCCTATATCTCGAGAAAATGCTTCATCTTATTGAAAGAAACTAAAAATTAAAAGGATTCTCTTAAAACATCTAATTCGTCATTTTGTAATGATCTATCAAATTATTCAACTATTTCAATTTTTATCTCCAAGAAGATGCTTCATTTTATCGAAAGAGACTAAAGACTAAAAGATTCTCTTGAAGCACCCGATGCTCCTTTTAAATGGAAGATGACGAATTATTCGGTGGAAAATGTGGATAATGCCTATGAAGTGTGATTGTTAAGGAAATTTAAAACTACAAATGCAAATCCACATTCACCGTATCGAGAATTTCTAATTTCAGCAAAACATACTATTCGAGAAATAAATTCAGCTTTAATCAAACTAAGTAATCACAGATTACTTCAGGAATTTAACTATGTGATCTTTGCATGACTGATCAATGTCAACACCCACTTAGTCATTCCCCAAATTAAGAAAAACGAGCAACCATGATTTTTCAAGATATCTGCATCCTTTTCACTGAGGCACCATAAAAGTCAAGTCATCCGGCTCAAATGGGTTCATTGGTGCGTTTGGTTTAGCATTTCCAGGGACTTTCGGCCTCCAAAGCCTCATTGGAGAAATGTTGAACTGTTTGTAATCATTTTAAAGTATCTTTCAAATGAAAGTCAAGTGGGAAGACTGGAAGCTTAATGCTAGTAAAAATTAGCTTTGAGCTTTGAGCATTTGGCAAAATACTGAATTTTTTTTTTTCCAAAACTATCATAACTAATTCTTCAAATTTCTTATTTTGCTCTCGTTATTATTTTTTTTAAATGCCAAAATAATGCTAAAAAAATCAAATTTATATAAATGCTAAAAAAATTAAATATATTTTGGTCTTTTTAAAAATATTTATATATTTGATGTTTTTAGCATTATTGTCAAAATTTATATTTAAAAAGTTGCATACATTATTTTTTTCAATTTTAAACAAATAAAAATTAAAAAAATTCCGACGAAGGGTTTGGTCGTTTTTACATATATATATATATATATATATATATATATATGTATTTGATTTTTAGCATTATTTTCAAATTTATATTTAAAAAGTTACATACATTATTTTTTCAATTTTAAACAAATAAAAATTAAAAAATTTCGATGAAGGATTTGGTCCTTTTTAAAAAAATTATATATAAGTATTTGATTTTTTTTTTAGCATTATTGTCAAAATATATATTTAAAAGTTGCATACATTATTTTTTTCAATTTTAAACAAATGAAATTAAAAAAACTAATATTAATCACCCAAAAAGGCTTTTCAAATGTGTTCTCTACCAAACGGCATTTCTCTCAAAATTGCTTCTCAAAGCATAATTTACCAAATAGTCTTTGCATTTGCCTAAAGTCCTTTAAAAGCTAAACTATTTTGCATTTTTTCGTGGGCTTTCAAAATGCTAAATGAAACGCACCCATTGTCCTTTCACTTGGGTTCAAATTCTGCGGCCTACTATAGCACTAGATATTGGATTTTGATGCATATCGTGCATCGCATGTCTAGATGATTAGGGTTCAAGCCACGGATCCCACTAATGGTGATTCTTTCCCAATCTACTACCTGTCCATACAACGGTCTTTGTCACTTGCCCTAGATTTTTCCTAAAGGTGAACGATGCCATTCTTTTCTACTTTAAAATGGAATTTGAATTGTCCTAGAATAGAATAAAGTTAATAAACAAATTATGCCTTTTGATAAAGAGTGATTTGATTGGGGAAATGCCTTGTTCTTTTAAAATCTCTATGTTTAATGGTTCTTTTATGCACAAAAGGTTTAGAAGTCATCCATCTTGGAAAGGGTCACTATATAGTGTACCTTTCAAATGGGGCATTTCTATGATCCCATGTCCACTTGGCCGGAATTTTATATGAAATCTCATCTTTTTGTCTTATGTCACATTAATGGATGACTAATGATGAAAAAAGTATGCTTACATTTATGCTTGCACAAAACACGGGTGAAGTAATTAGTGTATAGTAACTTTACAAAGTTTCGAGTTACTTTTACAACTATTACATGTACCTAGTGACTCTTAAATGTGGTTAGTATTTTTTTTTTCCACGTGGAAAAGTAGATTGCAATATATTAAAATAGTAAAAGGTTCAAATCCCCACCTTCCAGGGGGATGGGGTAGATTGCAAGTTTTATATTAAAATAGTAAGTTTTCCACATGACTAAAAAAAAAAAAAAAGTAGTTATTTTTATGACAAAACTTTTACTTCAATCCTTTCATTCTTAAATAATTTTGTTGACTTTAGTAGCTTGTTAAGGTGAAAAGCAAATTTTGGAAATGGTCAATAGCTTTTCTTTTCTATAAGTTAGAATAAACCAACTATTTTAGGGTCCATTTATTTTGCTAAAAATATACCATCGTTGGAAAATATTTTCTAAGAAAATGACTTCATTTTTCGATACTTGTTGAAATTTGAAAAAGACTTGGAAAGTATTTTTATTGTTTGGTAAGGAAAATGTGATAAGGACAATTATTAAAAAGTTTGTATTTCTTAAATTATTTTGATTTTTTTAATATTTTGTTTTCCTTTCTCTTTTTTTTTTTTTTTTTGCTTCTTCCTGAGCCTTGCAAGCCGATCGCCAATGGCTTGGGGTGAGCCACAAGCAAGCTCGAGCCTTGCAAGATCCGACAAGCTCGAGCTCGAGCCTTGCCACATGCCAGCTTGCTACTAAAGAAGAATCAACTTAACCCTAGGGGTGAGCTGCCCTAATCGCAAAGAAAGGCTAATCATACTACTAAACAAGAATCAACTCAATCCAGGGCTTAGCTGCCTTAATCGCAAGGCTCAAGCTTGTCGGCCTCAAGTGAGCTTGACCTCTGGTGAGCTCAATCTTGTTGGCCGTTGCCAAAATCCTTAACTACAATAAGCAATGGTAAGGCGCTAGAGGTAACTCACACGAAGTACCCTCTGCCGATCCATTAGTTTCTCAACACAACACACACATCACCGATCAAGGAAGAAGCAAAAAGAAAAAGAAAAGAAAAGGATATATAAAAATAATAAATCATAAATAATTGAATTTGAAAAATATTTTTGTAAGAACAAATGTTTCATTAAGAACTTGTATATGGCCTTTGTACTCAGGCCTAAGGGTTGAGACTAGACCTCAAGCGTCGGGGAACAGAGCACAACCTTCATGGACCTGAGCTTGGGTGCTGGAGCATTGAGTAAGGGCACCAAGATTTGAGGCTAGCCTCAATAGACATGAGTGTGGGCGCGGGGGACCAAGCCTAAGCACTAGGGTTTTGGGCTTGGTCTCAGGGCCTGGCTACTGGAGAGCTGAATATTAGGATTCGAGAACTAGCGTTGGGGTCTCGGGCTTGGTCTTGAGCTTTGACCGCTAGAGACCTAGTCTTGAATGTTGGGATCCAAGCGCTGTGATCTAGTCATATTTTGGAAAAAAAAAATTATTCTTTCAAAGAGGAAATTATTAGCTTTGGTAGGAAAATATTTTCCATTAATTCATTTTCCTAAGTGAATCAAATGTTGACCAAATGTCAAAAAATGAGGAAAATGTTTTCCACGAAACAAATAGACGCGAGTTCTAAGTGTTGAGTAATTTCTTAACATAGAAAGTAGTTTTTCATTTAATCAATTCCTAGTAAGTTTCTCTTAACTCATTTGTCTTGAAATTTGCTTTGGATTCAAGACTTAAGTTTATTTGGCCTGTCGCGCGTAGGGGTGTGCAAAATACCCGGGAACCGCCCAGACCGCCCGGAACCGGACCGGAACCGCCCGGAACCGGCGGTTCTTGAGGGAACCGGTCCGGTTCCCGGTTCCAATTGTTGAGAACCGGTGGGAACCGGTCCGGTTCCCGGTTCCGTGGGCGGAACCGCCCGCCCGCCCACCCGGACCGGACCGGTACCTATTTATAATAAAAAAAAAATACTAAATGAAAGTTACGAAGCCCTAATTCGCGTCTCATCTCTTCCGGTTTCTTCCTCAGTCTTCGATTCTCTCTCTGTTTCTTCCTCCGTCTCTTCTCTTCGTCTTCAATTCCTCGCCAAAGCATCCACGCCGCCGCCGCTGCTCCTCCTCCGCCGCCACCGCTCCTCCTCCTCTTCCTCATTCACGTGTAGTTGACTGTTATTTAATGTTGAGCATTCGTCTATTAATTATTGTTTTAGTTTTTGGAGATTGGAACTTGGAATTTTAGAGCTCAAAACTTGGGAACCGGACCGGACCGGTGGTCCGGGAAACCAAAATTGTTTCGCGAACGTTTTATGTTGAAAACTATAAATTTTCGCGTCAAGATTGGTTCCATGGATCCACCGGGAATCGGACCGGACCGGCGGTCCGGTTCCCGGGTGGATCCATGCAATAAACGGTGGATCCCGGTTCCAATTTTCGGAACCGGTCCTTAGCGGCGGTTCCGGTTCTAGGTCGGGAACCGCCTGCCCGGACCATGCACACCCCTAGTCGCGCGGTTCTTCTTCTTTATTTAGAAATGGCCCAACTATAATTTCCCAGTCACTTAATTTGTCATCCAAGAAAAGTAACATTCAATGAATGCTTGTGAGTCTGTGAACTGACTAGAACAATTATTACCATTGCTCGTTTTTTTAAAGGAATGGATTATCGGAACTTACTAAACAACAAGAATAAACCATTGGGATTCGCCCCAGTGGCCATCCTTCCAACATGGAAGGGGGAGGTGAGGGGTTCAAATCCCCACCTTTTCAAGGGGGATGGGGTGGGGACGCGTAAGTTTTAGGAGTGGGTTTCGACTCCCACGCCCTACAAGAGGCAGGGCAAAAGTCTGAGAGTGAGTGTAGAGTAGGAATAGAATAGGACTGACAAAAAAAAAAAAAAGAATAATTTCAGTATCAAGATTATGCTGGATTGATGAACCAAGATATATTACTTTTCTGGTGAATATCATCAGGTGGTTCTGTTCTGTGTCTCTGTTCGCTTATATTGTTATGTTATATTGAACCTTAATTTGTATCCATCAGCAGAGACATGATCGAAGTTACCAAGCAAAATGAGTATAACAATTCTTGCCAATCGAATATCATCCTCTATTAGATCATAGTTAAAAATTTACAAGATACTCATACTATCATCAGGAACAAGAGTTCTTCACATAATTACCACTATCATTCTTGAACAAGATTCAGACGTGAAAATGGAAATCGTTGTATCAATTGCAGAAGCAGAGAGAACACGAAATTAAAAAAAAGAGAGTAGAAACTCTTGCCCATTTTCTATGTTAATTGACTAGGACTCTTGAGGATGAATCTCACCATGCTCAACCACCTCCTTGGCTTTGCGCTTCTCATAGAAAATCTCCCCTGTAACTTCTGCGGCTAGTGCCAAACCAGCACTCTTCTTTGTAACTGCCGGTTTCAGCTTCCTGATGTTGTCATCATTCAATTTTTCCCCATCTTTCTCGACCTGATCCCTGAATATAAACCAGCAGCTCTCAGGGTCTGTGAGTGGCTGCAGGCGGATCACATTGTCTTCCCCATCCATGGTGTTGGCCACTTTCTCTGTCCTGCTTGTGATAACGACTGAACCACCATTACCTCTGGGCATCCCATCCCAGACGTCGTGCCATGGGTTAGTGTCCCGCACTTCATCGAGCACTATTAAATACCTTTTGCCCAGTAGTTGCAGGTGGTGAGCGTAGAGTAGGCCGCAGAGGCCATGGCTGTCAATCGGGCTGATTATGTCCGTTTCAACTCCTAGACGGGTCAGTAACTTTTTGGCGATAGCCTCCCTTGTGTTCTCGGCCTCGTTAGGTTGTGGGATAACGATACCCAGGTTCTTGGAAGGAAGTGTGCCTTCACTTCCTGTTTGTTGTATACCAATTGGGCTAGTGTCGTTTTTCCAATGCCGTTCGTGCCGATGATTGCTATTGATTGGGAAGAGTCGGACGGTTTTCCTGGTCAGAGAAGCTTTGTCTCCAAATTCACCACTTCATTGTCAAACCCGTGGACTCTTGACAGATCGACCCATGTGGAGCTTCCACGAGAAGCTTCTAGATTCTGTGGCAGAATACAGAAGGTCTCTTGCGAACTTGCTATGGATTGGTCGATCTGGTGAAGTTCCTGTTTGATCTTGTCCAGGGTTCTACTGATTTAAAATTTTGAGGGACTTAGTACTGTTGGAAGAGAGGGGCTTTTCTTGCTAGCACTTGGCACTCTTCCAAGACATTATTGAGGCAGTCCAGCTCCTCTTTGATTGATCTCCTTGTAGGGGACTCAGACGCTATGATTTCATCGAGCAGAGACTCCAGTTCTGCGAAATGGCGATAGAATCGAACTCTTGGGCCGTTGTGCAACTTTGCTCTGAACTTTTCAGTGAGATATTTCTTAATGGTTTCTTCCATTTTGATTCTCTTGAGCGGTGAGCACTCCTCTCCTGAAAACTCAGTGCTATGTTGCTGCTTGCTGGAAATGGCAGCCTAAATGCAGGGCATGAATATTTTCCATGCTCCATGACCTTTGGAGGAGTCTCAGATGTGGAGGTCACGCAAGGGACCCCTCAAATTGACGAATAAACCGACCAAAGAAAGAAAAATTTGACGAATAAACTCGTGCTCATTGTTAGAGACTTGAGAGTATAATTAAAGCAGCCACTAATATGATGGTGGAACCAGTATGTGGACTTGGCGTACGGAGACCAGGTGCCCATAATCTGTAGAGTTCCAGGACCCCACATGACCAAAGTCTTACAAAAGTCCAACCTATGTGGGCCCGGTTTGAGGACGAGTCTTTTTCACGACACATTCAAGAAAGAAATTTTTCATTGCTGATTTTGTTCTCTATATTGCAGACCCACCACGGAGTTCAGTCTGTGGGCGTGTGTATAGAGAGAGAGAGAGAGAGAGAGAGAGAGAGAGCTGAACCATGGCTATTACTGCATACATCACTGACCATGTTAAGAAGATTTGGGATGCATGGAACCTGAGGGGAGCCATACTCCTTAGTCTCTGGCTCCAGGTCTTTCTGATCTTGTTTGCAACCTTCAGGAAACGAGCCTCCAAGGCCGTGGTCGTCATGCTAATCTGGATCACCTACTTGCTTGCCGATTGGGCTGCTAGTTTTGCGGTCGGTCTCATCTCCAAAAGTCAAGGCGACCACATGGGCCCCGACCATTACGGGGACCTTCTCGCTTTCTGGGCTCCATTTCTTCTGCTCCACCTTGGTGGTCCAGACACCATAACCTCCTTCTCGCTTGAGGACAACGAGTTGTGGCTCAGGCACCTCCTCGGACTCATATTCCAGGTGATTGCCGTGGCTTATGTGTTCTATCAGTCACTGCCTAACAAGTTATGGATGCTGATTGTCCTGGTCTTCCTATCGGGAATCATCAAGTATGGCGAGAGGACTCGGGCGTTGTACCTTGCAAGCAGAAGCAGATTCAGTTATTCAATGCACACGAAACCGGACCCTGGACCGAACTATGCCAAACTGATGGAGGAGTACTCCTCCAAGAGAGAGGCCAATCTTCCGGCCGTAATCAGTATGATCCCAGAGCGCAACAAAGAATCCAGGACCCAGGACACCACAGTTAACCCTGGTATGGATGATATCGAGGTGGTTCAGGAGGCTCGCCGCTTTTTCGAAACCTTTAAGGGACTGTTTGTAGACATTATCTTCAGCTTCCGTGAGAGAAACACAAGCTGGGAATTCTTCCATAGGAGAAATGCAGAGGATACTCTCAGATTGCTGGAGGTAGAACTCAACTTCTTTTACGATGTCCTCTACACGAAGGTTGTGGTAGTGCAGGATAAGTTTGGATACTTTTGCCGCTTCATCTGTTTCAGTTCGATGGAGATTGCTCTGGTGCTCTACTTTTTCATGGACAAGGATCGCTTCGGGAGATTCAACGTTCAAGTTACCTATACCTTGCTCCTTGGTGCTATAGCCTTGGAAGTCTTAGCACTCCTCCGATTTATCTTCTCCGACTGGACAGTTTCCGCAATGAAGAACCCCGAGAAACACAGTGTTTTGGCCGCAATCTTGAGGAGTTACCTTTCTCTCAAGAAGTGTTCGTGCTCTGACGAAGAAGAGGAGGCTAAGATTGGATTCTTGGCCGGGCTTAAGAGTTGCCTATTTCGCAGGTGGTCGAAATCTATCTCAACGTACAACTTGATTGATTATTCTATCCGGGAACGCCCTCAGAAAATTCAGACCTTCTGTGATCGTGTTGGACACCCATTCAGCAAGATCGTTGATCTGATGGGCCTAAAGGAGTTTATAGACCACATGAGGTACTCATCGAGGACCCCTTTTACTAAAGAACTATGGTTATTTATCCATCAGGAGCTGCGAGACAAATCAGTGCTCGCTGACGATATGGGATTTGCAAAGAGGATATATTCAGCCAGAGGTGACTGGGTGCTTCACGATCTTCATTGGAGTAAGCTTTTGCCTTACGTTAATGATGTAGAGTACGATGAGAGCCTTATATTGTGGCATGTGGCTACAGATCTCTTGTATTCCACTACCACCAACACTGAGGAGAGCAATGATCGTCACAGAGGATTTTCTAAAGATCTCTCTGATTATATGCTCTATCTTCTTGTCGTGCAATCTAAGATGATGTCTTCCATTGTGGGTATTGGACGCATAAGATTCCAAGACACTTGTGCTGAGGCCAAGAAGTTTTTGACCAGGAAGGAACTATCAACCGGGAAAGAACATGAAGAAGCCTCTAAGTGCATTCTCGGGGTAAAAACAAGCGTGAGACCTGTCGATGTAAAAGGAGATAGAAGCAAGTCAGTGCTGTTCGATGCGAGTAGGTTGGCTCAAGATTTGATGATGTTCAAGGAGGAGAAATGGAAGATCATCAGCAAAGTATGGGTGGAGTTGCTGTCATATGCCGCGAGTCATTGCAGAGCAACTGCTCATGCTCATCAACTGAGCAAAGGCGGGGAGCTCGTGACTTTTGTGTGGTTGTTGATGGCCCATTTTGGTCTGGGGGAGCAATTTCAAATCAGTGAGGGTCATGCAAGAGCAAAGTTGATTGTGAAGAAATAACTTATGCAGTCTCATGTTCCTGGATTCTACCAATAAAAGAGATTAAATGTTTGACTTTAAATTGCAGTAGAAAACAGATGTGGTTCATCTTGTGGGCTTATCTCGTAGAAAAGTTCTGCTTCATGTAATCCTATGACTGAATGTAATAGTTTTCTCTGGCCAAAAACAAAATGTAGAAGTTTCTTCTGTTTGGAGCTCGGCATATGGCATCAAAACCTGGCCACCGCATTGCCTTAAGTTCTTTGATGAGGCACAACTATTCAAAGTCTATCAGGTCTCGTCGTTTTATACATACTTTGTCTCACGTGGTTTTACGCAATGGTACCTTCTGATTTGAGTAATTTAAGCTTTTAAAATTGTCTGACAATTACAACTTTATTTCAATTATGCGTCCCATTTATGTTAGAAACTTAATGGATCATATGCTCTCTTTTATACATAGTCTTCCTTTATTAATCAACTTAAGTTTTTTGGTAAGACTTTCCAACATGACATTAAATAAGGCATTGTCCCACTTTCAAGCGTGAGAGCAAATCTGAAGGTTATTTCGTTCTTAATCGAGCTTGCATGTGAAATAGACGTTAAAATATCCAATATCATTTGTCTACGAGGATTATGTGTTTCTTTATATATGTGTGTTGTCCTTCCACTTATTAATTATTTGTCTTGAATATCCTATCATTTTATTTAAGAAATTTTCTTTTCTATTGCCTTTTCCCTAATCGGTGGCCGGAAGCGGTCAAGACCTTGTCGGTGCGACGCCCGCACGAACCCAGCAGATCTTCAGTCCTGTGCTGCATGGACTGCGAATTCGGAGTGCGCTCCTGCTTGCTCAAGCCGCTGCCCCAGCTAAGATTTCCTTGAGGAGGACGTCCGCACCGATCTCCTTCGTCTCTGCTGTTCAGAATGAATGGGTTCATGTTCTTATCGATACTTTTATTAATGGTAGTGTTCCCAGAAGTAACGCTTGGTAACCTCCTTCAATGGTGAATCAATGAAGGAACAACACTGAAACAAGACGAAAGATTGGTGAAGATATAGAACGTGAAAAAGCCAGATTCTTCATAGCACTAACTATTAAAACCCAATTATGCATTGACACAAGCAAGCTTTTGGGCATCAGCAAAATACGGCAAATTCTCGGCGGGCGAACCATTTTAACTTTTAATGGGTAATTATGCTGCAATGAAAATGGGTCTATTCCCAACCCATTTAGAGCCACGTGGAGCCCATTTAAACCCATTTTAAAAATTTTAGGCAGCCCATTTGTGACTTGGCTCATTATATGCATATATATATATATATATATATATATATGTTAGAGTAATTAAATATCAAATCACACATTTATTTAATAATTTAAATTTTTAAAATGATATCACAAAATCTCATATGATATCATAGTAGAAGGTTTTGAGTTCAAATTTTTCCGGATTCTTTAGGTTTGAGCAAAAGTCCAATTTACGCATAAAGGGGAGCATTAGAGTAATTAAATATTAAATCATACTTCGTCCAATGATTTAAAATATTTAGAACAGTTAGTAGTGGTTTGGTCCTATAAAATCTCACAATATATGAATTAAATAATGTATTTTGGACCCATTTTGCCATCTCTAGCAACAATCCTTGCGTTGATACTGCCTGTCAATGCGCTAAACGTGAGGACTTCATTGTCCTCGGATCACGTACTGAATTGCCATGGGGTATCCTGAAACCTTCTCATCATAGCCACCCTATGGAGCTGCTCAAAGAAGCAAACTTACGCATGCAGCCTGTCTCAAGTTATGGCTTCACTTACAACTGCAAGATATGCTTGTCGTCATTTTGCTTCCACATTGGCTGCATGAATCTCAAGCATCATAAATTGTGGTGATCACAGTTGTGAGATAATGTGGGATTATGGTCGATAGTTTAAAAAGTTCAAACTGTTAGATAAAGCCGTGGTTTATAATTTAAATATTTTAACAATAACCATTACCTTGCCTTCTTCAAGAACATACACGAGAAAGTTTCATGTAGGACCTATCATGGAGAGATATTGCCTTGTTCAAGCAATGATTTGGAAGTAGAAATTGAAGACAAACAAGGATTTTTTTGTCACGTGAGGTGTAACCACAATCTACATTTTTTATGTGGTCCATCACCTTGTCTAATTAAGTCTGACAACCACAAGCACAGTCTCCAACTTGAGGACTAGTTTGTTACATACAGGTGTTGCTGAGTTTTTGCCTTCATATATTTGATGATGTTTGTTCACAATTAAGCCCAACATCAATGACTACTTTGGGGTTCAATATAAGTTCACCGAGGAGAGTCACGGAGCATATGGCGACGGTAGATGCAAGTGGGCTGGGAACGGATGTTGTCAACCCAACAACCTCGATCACAGGCATCGGTAACAGGTCTAGCAATTTCTTCTCTGATTTTCAAGGTAGAATGACTGTTAAGAATGCTATCGTTCTTGGTAAAACTGAATAATATATTTCCCGGGAGCACATAGAACATGTATAAGCAACTTTAATTTAAAATTGACTGGATCATGTGCCTCCATGCAAGAGATGTTTCAGAGTGAGCGATAGACTCTTCGGCTGCCTATTTCGTGGTCGGAAACTTTTGAAAGCAATGAATGCTGCAAACTTTTGTGTAAGTGGACCATGGTAACGAGCAGGAAAGAAGACACTAGAGCTAGAATGTAAACAAGGAATCCAGAAATTGACCTCATTTTGGGAATATTGCGAATTATGGGTGTGCAAAAGATCTAGAAACTTTCAGACCAAAAAAAAAAAAAAATCTAGAAACTGCCTGGAACTGGATGAACAGGCGTTCCCATTGGAACTGGTCTAATTTCCGGTTCCAATAGATTGGAAACTAATGAGTATTGGTCCCGTTCCCATTGGTGAGTGTCGGCTGGTTCCTGGTTCTGTTGTGGACCCACCCGCCCACCGACCCACCCACTTAGGCTTGACTTATGCATATATATTTTTTCAATTTTTATGTTTTCAAAAGAAACTCTAGTTCCTACTAGTCTCTCTCCCAAGAAGGAAAAGATGAGCACTGCTGAGCTGCTCAACATCGAACCCTTCGATTTGTTTCTTTGTACGTTTTTTTATTTTCACGGTCTTTCCAATTTGGGCTTTTCGCGATTCTGTCGTTCGTGTTTTGAGTTTTATTTTTGTTTTGTTGTGGTTTGATCAGTTGAGCTGAAGAAGTAGAACTCGTGTTCTCTTCAGCTGTCGAAGAAAACTGACCACCATGTCGCTTTCAAGGCATACTTGTTCTGATCCCTTGTATTATTCGTTATTTTTTAAGAACCTTAAGAATTTGTTTGATCACACCTCAGATGATGAATCTATTTAAGTGTGATCCTGTGAAATAGCATGGAAGCATGAGATTTAGAGCGCACATGATAGCCATTCTATTTCTGTTCCAGAATTATTTTTTTATTCAAAACTTGTTTTTGGAATAGAAATTCATTTAATAATTTCATTTTTCCATTTCTTGAATAGTTTTATACTTAAGAAATATGTTTGGAACATAAATTAGAAGTAAAAGTTTTTATTTTTCTATTTCTGAACAGACATGAGAAATAAAAACTCTTCTTATCGTTTGTTCTTGCTATTAGTCGTTGTTCATCCATCGTCGCCGGTTGTCACTAGTAGCCGGCTGCCGGCACCGCCACCGCCGGTCGCCGGTTGTCGGTTGCTAGTCGCCGATCACTAGGGCTGAGCGCGGTTCCCGGTTACCCGGGAACCGGAACCGAACCGGAGGAGGGTCCGGTTCGGTTCCCGGTTCCAAGGGGGACCGGTTCCGGTTCCGGTTCCTTTTTTCTGGGAACTGAACTGGAACCGGAACCGGTCCCGGAACCGGAACCGGAACCGGTTTTGGAACCGGAACCGGTTACTTAGGGCAGAAAAAGCTCGACCTTGGATGTTCTAGTGACTTGTATGTGATGTTCTAGTTGAATTTTGGATTCGGCCTCTAAATGAAAGTTGTAAAGGACTTCTTGGCATATAACATACTCAAATTTGGGACAAAACAAACAAGTATAAGTGGGTGAAATCGTTATTCTTTGGAAAGACTGGATCTGGAGATTTTGGGACCGACCCTTGATGAATGCATGGACTGTAAGGCAACCTTTTTGTCGAAATTTCACTTCAGTTTCTTAATAAAAGTTGTAAAGGACATCCTGAGGTACAACATATCAAAAATTTAGAGAAAACAAACAAGAATAGGTAGGTGAAATCGTGGTCCTTTGGAGATGGTTAGATCTGGAATTACGGTACTACGAACAGGGATTTTAACCGTCCATATTTAATTATCTAGGACGAATTTGACTTCGATGTTTTCATGAAGTATCTTATGGTCTTGGCTATCACATAGTCAAATTTCATAATTTTTGAAGGTCGTTTGGGTATTTAATCGGAAATGTTTCTAAAACTGTGCAATCTGATGTGTTCGGATCTTGTAAGTTGCAATGCGTGGACTATATCATTTTGTATGAGGTTCTTTTGGAAATGTGTTCTGCATGAAATATCTCTCTTCATGTCTTCCCTACAACATATTTAAATTTCGTAATTTTTGTAGTTCATTTTCCTATTTAACCAAAAATGTTTCAAAAACTGTGCAAGTAGAGAATAGGAAAAGTAAATCGATTTTATCTTTTAATCCAGAACGAATTGGACTACGATTTCTACATGAAACTTGTACCTCTAGGTCTTAAATACAACGTGTCCAAATTTCAGAATTTTCTGAGTTCATTTAAGGGTTTAATCGAAATTGTTTTCAAAACTTGTACCTCTAGACATTCTTGTTCTAGTGATGTTTTATTTCTACTTTCTAGTTTGCTATTTGTTTTGAAATTTCTAATTATATTCTATTATTGTTGTGCAGTGCGAAGTTAATGTATCAAGATAACATGTCAATGGGAAGTTACCGTGTAGTATACGCGTACATTATAGTTTTTTTTTGGTAACGTGCGCATATGTTATATTTTTTTTGGTAACGTGCGTGCATGTTATAGTTTTTTTTGGTAACGTGCGCATACGTTATATTTTTTTTGGTAACGTGCGCATATGTTATAGTTTTTTTGGGTAACGTGCGCGTACGTTATAGTTTTTTGGTAACGTGCGCGTACGTTATAGTTTTGGTAACGTGTTATATTTTTTTTGGGTAACTTACGCATATGTTATAGTTCAAATCTGAAAATAACCAAAAAAAAAAAAAAAAAACCTGTTGGAACCTGGAACCAACTTGGAACTGTGACGGGGGTAGGTTCCCAGTTCTCATTCCCACGGTAGGTTCCAGGTTCCTCATTTTGAGGAACCTGTACCGAGTAGGTTCAGGTGCTCAGGCGGAACCGAACCGGAACTGGAACCGCTCACCCCTACCGATCACCACCATCGGAAGGTAGAAATTTTGTGTCGTTATCATATGAATTTATATTCCGGAAATAGAAATTTTGTGTCATTATCAAATGCATATTTTTGATTAGAAACTCATTCAAAAATAGAAAATAAAAAATTTATTTCTCTTCCAAAAATCATTTTCCGATAAGAATAGTTATCATTTGTATCCTTAGCTATCAGAATTTATTTTTCTTTTGCCCTTTTATTTCTTTTTCTTGGGTAAAACAACGAGGAGAAGGTAGATGGGGATGAAAATCCTCTAAAGACCTCTTTGATGTTCACTTACGTAGAACCTCATGATATTGGTGAGGACATTTAGACCAGTTTCATGGACTCATTCAGAAACCAAACCGATAGAATTAATGGGTAGTTCCTAATTTCAATTGTTTGGAATCGGTTCTTAGTGCGTAATTTTCGATTTTGTGATGGAATCCCAACCCTAAAATAGATCACTTTTTTGGAAATGCGGAGAAGCCCATGCGGCTTATTGGACTTAGTGAGGTTATGCTTGCAAGCCAAGCTCAAGTCACTATCAATCTTTCAGTCATGATGCATCACATTGTAATTAACCAAAGAAGGCTGATCTGGATAACTTACAAATAGCTGTTGGCTTATCATTGCATCCAGGTTGTCTTCTTGATGTCCAATAATAGACACGAAATAATGGCGGCGTCGGCCACTTTTAGCCAATCTATCAAGTTAGTCAACTTTTCCGCTTTTTATGTTCAATAATATAATTCATCTTATTGAAAGAGACAAAAGATTAAAAAGAATTTTTGAAGAACCTAATTCATTTTTAATCGGTACGTCAATTTATTCAAGTTATCCACCTTTTATCTTAAAAAAAGAAGAAGCTTCATACTAAAATTTAAAAGATTTTCTGGAAGCATCTGATTCGTCTCTTTTAGCCGGTCTGCTAAGTCATTGATAACTCTATAAAAAAAGAGTTATTTTATCTATTTTAGGCAACAATTAATGCAATATTTATGAGAAAATATTTTGATTTCCGTCTGATTATTTGAATTTTCTTTGTTTATGTAGAATAATGAGATATTGAGAAGATAATGAAAATAATGACAAAAATTAGGAATTCAAATAAAAAAAAGTAGTGGAAGATGGATATCAAATCGGGGAATCCTTGATTTTGTTCCCTAATGTTATTTGCAAGCGTTGGGAGATAGATATCTTAGATATATCCTATAAATAGGAGAACATTAAGAGCCTGAAAGGGCAGCTAGGTTTTTGTTAGATTGTTTTTCATTGTTCTAAGAGTTTTTTTAAGTATTTTGAAGAGAAGACAAAAGTAGTGACAAAATTCTTGTTTTTCGATTCAAAATGCTGGGTTTGGTATATATTTTTATTTCTTCTACTATGTTCTAATTTTCTTTTGTTAGGGCTACGATGTAGCCTAATCATGATGATGTGAATTTCATGATTTTTATATTTTGCAATTGATTTCATTCATGTAAGTTATATATTATTGTGTATAATGCTTTTGAGTGACTAGCCACCACTTGAATAATTTGATGTGCATGTTTGAGACCAAGAAGTGATAATATGTAATTGCCCATTATAATATATAACCATGAATTAAACGTGGATAGAGATATACCACATTATTTGTGTAACTTTCGGTGATAAGGTGATTCAAAATGCTCATTATAAACCGATAATATTCATAGTTTTTATTACACTTATGTTTATTTTAATTCACATAGAGATATAATGGATTAATAAACTAAGTAGGTTTGCTAAGCCTATAGATAGGATAGTAAATAGACTAGGAAATTTCGCTATCATATGTTTGATATCGTTCTTGTACACAACAATATGAAATTCATATCTAGTGGTTATGGTGAATCGGATACTTTAACATACTTATCTGATTGATTTACTGCATTTAGTCTCCAAATTTTGTTTTTAATTTATTCTAAATTGTATTTTGATATGTTAGATAAATTTTACAATTAATCTATTTTAGTATTTAATTAGTTAATTAATCGTCAATCTCCGTGGGACGATACTCTTTCTTATCATTGTATTACTTGTTCGACACGTTCGCTTGCGTTTAGAATTTTACGAACAAGTTTTTGGCGTCGTTGCTGGGGATCGTTTGTTTAATACTAATTAATATTTTTTTTTTGGTAAAGAATACTAATTAATATTGATACTAGATAATTCTAATTTTAATCTAGCTTTTGTTTTGTTTTATTTTTTAGGGTGTACATCGATTTATGACACATAGCCAACAAGGGAAACTTGCTGAGCTTGATCCAAAAATCAAGCGTACATTCAAAAGGCGACTGAGAGAACAGAGAAATCACGTTAAGAAGATGGCAGACGGTGAGAATGAAAATCCACGTAAACTCTTAAGAGATTATGCTACACCAATAGTTCAAGGCACCACATTAAGTATCAGAAGACCTGCAATTCAAGTAAACAACTTTGAGATCAAGCTGTCACTCATTTAGATGCTTCAACAATCAGTGCAATTTAGTGAGCTACCAAGCGATGATCCAAACACTCACATCGATACTTTTTCTTGAAATCTGTGACACCATTAAATATAATAGAGTTATAGATGATGCTATTATATTGAGATTATTTCCATTCTCTCTTAGAGACAAAGCTAAGAGTTGGCTTTCTTCTCTTCCTGCAGGATCAATCACTACATGGAATGATATGACTCAGAAATTTTTTGGAAGTTCTTTCCACCTGCAAAGTCTGTGAAGATGCCTAACAATATTAGTAATTTTATGTAGATGGATAATGAATCATTATATGAAGTATGAGAAAAAAAATTAAAGAATTTCTTAGAGATGCCCACATCACGAACTACCCATATGGATGCAGGTACAAACTTTTTATAATGGCTCTAGTACATATCTTCGTTCTATGGTTGATGTAGCTACATGAGGAACTCTAAATAATAAAACATTAGAAGAAGCCTACAATCTACTAGAGGAGATGACATCCAATAGTTATCAATGGCCTACTAAGAGACTACCAATGTAAAAAGCTAGCAGAGTTCATGAAGTGGATGCTTTTGCTGCAATTGCTGTACAATTTGAAGCACTCAACAAAAAGCTAGATAATATGACAAAAAGCTAGATAATATGAGTGTTTCAATCATGAAAATTCAGAATTTGACATGTGATTTTTGTGGTGGAGGACAGAGTGTCAGGTAGGTAATACTTTTAAACAATCTAGTGAAAATTCTAACTTTGTTGGTAATTTTAATAGGTTACAGAATAATCTCTACTCCAACACATACAATCTGGGATGGCGCAATCATCCAAATTTTTCATGGAATAATCAAAATGTGACGAGACCATTGGGATTCAAATAATCTGAAGAGACAAAGCCAAATTTGGAAGATATAGTCACCAAACTTGCTAATACGACTCGTGACTTCATCAAAAGCATGGATGTGAGATTTCAAAACCAAGAGGCTTCAATCAGAAATTTGGAGATGCAAGTGGGTCAGTTAGCAAGCATGGTGTTAGGGAGACAACAAGGTTCTTTGTCGAGCAACACGGAGAAAAATCCAATTGAAAACATAAAGGCTATAACCCTGAGAAGTGGTAAACAAGTGGGAGAAGAAGATGTCAAACAGGAGATTTTCAGAGATAAGGAAGATGTGATCAATAAACAATCAAATGAGACAAGTAAGAGTAAACTTTTTCTAGATAATCCCAAGTCATATATGCCGACAATTCCATTCCCTCAGCGACTCCAGCAACACAAAATAGATAAGCAATTTTCTAAATTTCTTGATGCATTTAAAAAATTGCACATTAACATTCCTTTTACAAATGCCTTAACGCAAATGCCTAGTTATGCAAAATTTTTGAAAGAGATTTTGGCAAACAAAAGGAAACTGGAGGATTATGAAATTGTGAAGTTAAATGAGGAGTGTTCAGCCATCCTACAAAAAAAATTGACTCCGAAATTAAAAGATCTAGGGAGTTTTACTATTTCTTGTACTATTGGGGATTCTTACTTTGAAAAAGTATTATGTGATTTAGGTGTAAGTATTAATCTGATGTTTTATTCAATTTTCAAGAAATTAGGATTGGGCGAGGTAAAAACAACCACAGTGTCACTTCAACTGGCTGATCGATCAATTAAATATTCGAGAAGTATTGTGGAAGATGTTTTGATAAAAGTTGACTAAATTATCTTTTCTGTAGATTTCATAGTTCTTGACATGGAGGAAGATTTTAAGGTACCATGTCACGTCCCGATCCTCCGAGCACGTGCCCATCCCTGTTTGGTCGATTAAATAGCAACATCACGGGACACATTGCCAACTCATTCATTTTAGTATGCATGTGGAAACGAATAAATAAATCCCCAAATAACAACGAAATGTGATAAAAAAGTAGGACCATAAATTTTTCAAACCACATAACAAACTTATATATACATAAGCCAAGCCAAGTAATATACAAAACTAGTCTATAAAAATAGGGTCTGCAAAACCCGGGGGGTTCAAAAACTACGGGTCTTCCTCCTCGCTCTCTTCCTCATTGGAGCCTTCAGATGAGTACACCGGAGTCCCTGGATTTGAGAGATTCGGATCCACCACCGAACCTTCCGGAGGATCTGCCGTGTCCTTCCCAAGAGCAATCTCCAGAACATACCTAGGGACCTCATATTCAGGTATGGGACCTTCTCTCTGTCCATTCCGCTCCTAACAATACCATGATCTGAATTGATGAGGTACCTTATGGGGTAAGGCCTCATTAACCCAGACCACGGACTTTACCAACTCATACACCCATCCCTTTGGGTCTCCATGCAGCGGTATGAAACACTTCTGTTCCGTGACCTTCTTAGGTCGACTAAAACGCTCAAGAAGAGCTGCCACTTAAGGACCTGCAAATATTATCCCACAACGGGGTGAGACGATGTCTTAGCGAGTTCGCCCCCTAAGACCCGACTATGAAGAAAATACGCCCAAATGGCTGCTTAAGCACAAACATGAGTCAGAGGACTTACCTTGGCCTCAGTCCCTTCCTACAAGTCAATACAATTTGTAATTCATTGAATTACATCACAAGTCAAATCATCAACTCAGATCGAATCATCGATCAATCGACTCAGTCGATTTCATGTCATCATGACCATCACACGATCAATCCAATCAATACTATCTATAAGTCCGATCTCATCAAGGACTGCTCACCCTAAGCTGAAGATAGATAGTATAACTTGCCTCAAAGGTTAATAAATAGTACACTACTCTCGCTAAGCTGACATATTAAGCCATTGGGCTAATATATTATATTAATAATGCTCACCGAAGCTGTGCGATATTTAATTGCTCACCGAAGTTATGCGATACTTAAGGTATACTGCTCATTCTAAGCTGATGTATCAAGCCTGCAGGCTAATACAATACACCATTCTAATCAACTAATGATTTCTCAACTTTTATCATACCCGATAAAAATACTTGTGTGTGGGTACACGATCGGCTTTAACCAAAATACAATATTTTCTTTTCCATAAATCCCACCATTTAATATGGTCCACCAAAACATTTTTGACGTTGTAAAGCGACGCTCGATTAATTTCCAATTAAATATTGAAAATAATAAATTTTGGAATAAATACCCTAAAATTACAATTTACACTCAATTTGCACCAAATAGCAGTCAAATAAATAAATCAATTACACTATTGCGATTAGCATAAAATTTCGGTCAACGACTATTCCGGTCTAATTTCCGAATAAATAAATAAATAAATAATTAATTACGGAAAATAATTATTAAATGCAATTAAATAGGACTTAGGCCTGTAAAGCCTAATTAAAAGCCGAGACGGGCTCGGAAAATTTCCGAACCTATCTAAATAAATACTATGGCATGTTTATTTGCTAATTGCACTAATCTAACCACCTAACATGTAACAAGGATTAACTAAATTGCTAATCCATTCTAACTAACCACATAATCCTAACTTAGCCTAAACTAATCAATCCTTAAGCGTCATTAACTTACTAAGTATGGATTAATGAGTTAAACTCATTTGATTGACGATCTACTCGAATCAAAACGACGGGGACGCGGAGGCGGTCCATAAACTTCAAAGCGGGACCACCAAGCGGGGTTTAGAAAGCCACCAAAGTGGGTCAAACAGTGGCTGGAAAACCCACTGCTGTTCAATTCTGGTCGGGGTCGAACAAGCTAGCCAGCGGATCGGCGAAGGCAGAAATGGCGACAGCAGCTGGCGGAGGGGTTGCAACGGGCTTGGCGGTGCTCGACGGGTCTTCACGGTGACGGAATGGTGGCGACGGAGCTCCAACGGGTTGGATAGCGACTTGAGATAGCTCGGGGATGGCGAGACCATGGCGGATGACACACGGGGAGGAGAGACGGCACGCGACAGGCTCGCAGTTGGCGTGCGGCACGTGATGGCGAACGGCGGTGGCTCTAGGCTTCGGACAGGTGGCGCAGTGGCTTGGGGGGCTGTAGCTCGGTTCTCTGGAAATTTTTGAAGTCTTCAAGCTACTAGAATGGGGGTTGGTCGATGGTGGGAGGGAGAAGGAGGGGGAGAGGGGACCAACTTGCTTTGGAAAGGGGCCACCATGGTCACTCTCTCATCTCCTTGTACCCTTGCTGTGTCCCACCAAGCCAGCTGGGTTCCTTAGCTGATTTCCAGCCACCAAATCCTCTTCTAGATTCCTTGAAGTGGTCCAATGGTTGGGTCCAAGGGGGAGCTACGACTTTGCACAACATTTGGCTTAATTTGGATTAAATTCTCACTTGAATTCAATCAATTTGGCTCTAAAAAATTCCATTATCAAGTCATCGATCAAATTGGCATTTTTCCTCACCAATTGAACCCACTTGCATCCCAATTTCGCGATAAAAAACGGTCATCTGAATTTTCTGGTCGAAAACGGTTCTATCTCGACTTTTCGCCAAAAATCTTGGTTTGTAGAAAAAATTTCGGAGACTGAGTCGACGTTCCTAAAATGGCTCATGACATGACAGAACTTTCAATTTCTGAAATTAGATTCAAATTCGCGTTTAATTTCAATCTAGCGCGATTTTAGCGTAACCTAAGCTACCGAGTAGCTTTCAGAAATTTTTAGTACAAATGACCCGTGGTCGATTTTTTTCGAGTCACATTGAACCTCTTTGACATATTAGCGACTCTCGGTGGTCGTGAAAATCTCGAGATTTCAAATATGGACACAGGGTACCAAAATGACAGAAAAATCAATTTAGTGCCGATTGACGAGAATTTTACAATTTAGTGGAATCACCCATGTTTAACCACACATATCGGTCGAACCATTCTATTTTTGATTTCTAATCGATCTTTCTGTGCCGTAATGATCTCTACAGGTGAGCACTGTCAAGTAGTCGATTCCTGGTTGAATTCACAAGTCTATTGCATTAAAATCTCTTAATGACTTCCCCATATAGTCTAGTTATCTCACAAGTGATCAGCTCTGAGAATAGCACTATAGGCGCGTTGATGAAAGGCCCGATTTATTCAATTGAAAGCAGAAGTGAAAATATAGGATGTCATATACCACTGATATTAGGTTGACCTTTTCTAGCAACAGGAAGAACTCTTATTGATGTACAACAAGGGAAGTTGATTCTTAAAATTCAGGATGATCTTGTTTCATTTAATGTTTTTAAAGCAATGAAATATCCAGCTAATGATAATTCTTGTTTTAGAGTTGAGACAGTTGACGAGTTGGTGAATAAGGTTTTTCAGGAAAATATTTTTAAAGATCCACTTGAAGCATGTTTGATTCGACCAAGGGACAAAGATATTCAGAATGAGGAGATAACGGAGTATGCAAATTTCATGGAGGCAATTCCACCATATTCAAGGCAAAAGGCAATTAAATTTGAGGAGTTGGGACAACACATAACAAAGTCTAAACCATCAATTAAAGAGCCTCTAATTCTTGAACCAAACCCTTACATTCACATTTGAAATATGCTTATTTAGATGGAGTTTCTTATTTATGGTAATCATATCTTCTTCTTTGATAGATTTGATGGAGGAGAAACTGTTTAGAGTATTAAGAGAGTATAAGGGTGCAATTGGATGGAAAATAATTGATATTAAGGGAATTAGTCCTTTAATTTGCATGCACAAAATTTTGATGGAGGAACAATATAAACCTACTATTCAACCTCAGAGGCGTTTGAACCCAAAGATGCAAGAAGTAGTGAAAGCTGAGGTAATTAAGCTAATTGATGCAGGTATCATCTATCCTATCTTTTATAGTTTCTGAGTAAGTCCTGTACAAGTTGTGCCAAAGAAAGGTGGTTTGACTATTCAGAAAAAAAGACAACAATGAATTGATTCCAACTAGAACAGTTATTGGGTGGCGTGTGTGTATGGATTACAGAAAATTGAATGATACCACTAGAAAAAATCACTTTCCTTTACCATTTATTGATCAGATGTTGGAAAGACTTGCGGGACATGAGTTTTATTGCTTTCCTGATGGACATTCAGGATATAATCAGATTCCTATTGCACTAGAAGATCAAGAGAAAACTATTTTCACTTGTCCCTATGGTACTTTTGCTTTTAGAAGAATGCCCTTTGGTCTTCGTAATGCGCCGATTACTTTTTAAAGATGCATGATGGCTATTTTTCTGATATGGTTGAAAAATATGTTGAGATTTTCATGGATGATTTTTCCATTTTTGGCTTATCATTTGATTCTTGTTTAAATAATTTGGCTTTGGTCTTACAAAGATGTGAGGAGACTAACCTTATTTTGAATTAGGAGAAGTGTCACTTTATGGTGCAGGAAGGAATAGTGCTCGGGCATAAAATTTCTCAAAACGGAATAGAAGTCGATCGAGCCAAAGTGGAGGTCATTGCAAAATTACCTCCGCCAACATCCGTGAAACTTGTCGAGGATTTTGGGGCATGCAGGATTTTACGGGCGATTTATAAAAAATATTTCAAAAATTGCTAAACCCCTTTCTAATCTTTTGGAAAAATATGCTCATTTTAATTTTTCTCTTAAATGCATGCAGGCTTTTAACACTTTAAAGGAGAAGTTAATGTCAGCACCAAATTGAGATTTTCCTTTTGAACTGATGTGTGATGCTAGCGATTTTGCAGTAGGAGCTGTTTTGGGACAAAGGAAGAATAAAATTTTTCGAACCATATACTATGCTAGTCGAACCTTGTTAGGTGCACAATTGAATTATTCAATAACAGAAAATGAACTTTGGGTGATAGTTTTTGCTTTTGATAAATTTCGTTATTATTTAATTGGCTAAAAAATTATAGTTTATTTTGATCACTTTGCTCTTAAGTATTTGCTTGAAAAGAAAGAATCAAAACCTCGGTTGATCTGGTATATTCTATTGCTGCAAGAATTTGATTTGAAAATCAAAGATAAGAAGGGGACTAAAAATCTAATTGCAAACCACTTATCAAGAATTCCAAATTCAAAGGAAGATGTAAGACCAATTTTGGAAGAGTTCCCGATGAGAATTTTTTTCATTAAGTCCACAAAAATTTCTGGTACGCCGACTTTGTAAATTATTTAGTAAGTAATATTCTTCCTTTTGACCACCGCCCGCGGTGGCCGAGTTGGTTGAGGCTTAGTACCCTTTACCGGACGAGGGGAGGAGTTCGAGACTTGCCGGACGCATAACGCGCGTCTTACCTGCGCTGGGGACTAGTGGTGGAGGCCCCGGCGCCCCGGGGTTTACTCTCCACCGCGAGCGGCGTGCGGAGGTTCCCCAGGTACCAAAAAAAAAAAAAAAAAATATTCTTCCTTTTGAATTATCATATCAACAAAAGAGACAAATTCTTTTCGATGTTAAAAATTATTTTTGGGAAGAACCTTTCTTGTTTAAAACCTCGGTTGATCTGGTGGATTCTATTGCTGCAAGAATTTGATTTGAAAATCAAAGATAAGAAGGGGACTGAAAATCTAATTGCAAACCACTTATCAAGAATTCCAAATTCAAAAGGAAGAGGTAAGACCAATTTTGGAAGAGTTCCCCGATGAGAAATTTTTTTCATTAAGTCCACAAAAATTTCCTGGTACGCCGACTTTGTAAATTATTTAGTAAGTAATATTCTTCCTTTTGAATTATTTTATCAACAAAAGAAAAAAATTCTTTTCGATGTTAAAAATTATTTTTTGGGAAGAACCTTTCTTGTTTAAAACCTCGGTTGATCTGGTGAATTCTATTGCTGCAAGAATTTGATTTGAAAATCAAAGATAAGAAGGGGACTGAAAATCTAATTGCAAACCACTTATCAAGAATTCCAAATTCAAAGGAAAGGTAAGACCAATTTTGGAAGAGTTCCCCGATGAGAAATTTTTTTCATTAAGTCCACAAAAATTTCCGGTACGCCGACTTTGTAAATTATTTAGTAAGTAATATTCTTCATTTTGAATTATCATATCAACAAAAAAAAAAAAATTCTTTTCTGATGTTAAAAATTATTTTTTGGGAAGAACCTTTCTTGTTTAAAACCTCGGTTGATCTGGTGGATTCTATTGCTTTGCAAGAATTTGATTTGAAAATCAAAGATAAGAAGGGGATTGAAAATCTAATTGCAAACCACTTATCAAGAATTCCAAATTCAAAGGAAGAGGTAAGACCAATTTTGGAAGAGTTCCCTGATGAGAAATTTTTTTTCATTAAGTCCACAAAAATTTCCTAGTACGCCGACTTTGTAAATTATTTAATAAGTAATATTCTTCCTTTTGAATTATCATATCAACAAAAGAAAAAAAATTCTTTTCTGATGTTAAAAATTATTTTTTGGGAAGAACCTTTCTTGTTTAAAATATGTGCAGACCAGATCATAAGGAGATGTGTTCCAAACGAAGAGAATGCATACATTCTACATCATTGTCATGATGGAGAGGCGGTGGCCATTTTGGTGCCACCAAAACTGCAGTTAAGATTTTACAATCTGGATTTTATTGGCCCATGATTTTTAAAGATGCATACTCCTATGTAGTTTCATGTGATATGTGTTAAAGAACTGAAAATATTTCAAGGAAAAAAGAGATGTCTTTAAACAACGTTATTGTGTGTGAATTATTTGATGTTTAGGATATTGATTTCAATGAACCCTTTACACATTTTTATGGAAATTTATACATTTTAGTGGTTGTAGAGTATGTGTCTAAGTGGGTGGAAGCTGTAGCATTGCCAACAAATAATGCTAATGTTGTAGTCAAATTCTTGAAAAAAAATTATTTTTACTCGATTTGGTATTCCTAAGGCAATCATAGGTGATAGGGGGACACATTTTTACAACAAACAATTTGAAGCACTTTTGAGTAAGTACGGAGTCACGCATAAGGTTGCAACCCCTTATCATCCTTAGACTAGTGGTCAAGTAGAGATTTCAAATAGGGAAATCAAGAGAATTTTAGAAAAAAACAGTGAATGCCTCTAGGAAAGATTGGTTAATAAAACTTGATGATGCATTTTGAGCCTATAGGACAGCGTTCAAAGCTCCAATTTGGATGTTTCCTTTTAGACTAGTGTTTGGGAAGGCTTGTTACTTACCAGTGGAATTAGAGTATGAATTATATTGGGCATTGAAATTTTTGAATTTTGACATGCAATCTGCAGGTGAAGAAAGATTATTGGAATAGAATGAATTGGAGGAATTTCGCAATGAGGCCTATGAAAATTCTAAGTTGTAGAAGGAGTGTACAAAAAGATGGCATGACAAGCACATATTCAGAAGAGAGTTTAAAATTGATCAAAAAGTCTTACTTTATAACTCTCGTCTTAAACTTTTTCCACGAAAGTTGCGGTCTTGATACTTAGTCCTTTTACAGTTACACAAGTATTCCCATATGGAACAGTTGAAGTTGCGCATGACACTGAGGGCACATTCAAAGTGAACGGTCAACGTTTGAAGCCTTACTTTGAAGGTGGTTACAACAAGTAGAAGACTACCATTAAACTTCATCCTCTAGAATAGCAACATCTGAGATAGTTTGGCTGAAAACTATAAAACAGGCGCTTCTTGGGAGGCAAACCAAGCATTTTAATTATGTTATGTTATGTTATGTTATTTATTTATTGTTAAGTTTATGTTTTACAAAATAAAAATAAAAAAAGATTAACTTTTCTCTATTTTATGTAGGTTAATTTTTTAGGGATCACCTTTCAAGAGTTTAATCATCAAGGTCATTTATAAACTTATCCTACAACCAGGGGAGTTTTCTTCTTCGCTTCCTGTTTTTATTATTTGCATTGAGGACACTTTGTTTCATTCAAGTTTTGGAAGGGGGAGGGGAGACCAATTTTTGGCTATATATATATCTATATATTTTTATCATGATTGCATTCATGGTTGTGAATTTTTACGATTCTTAGGAAATTTAAATTTTATTTAAACTTGCAATTGATGTGTGAGTTAACTTTAATTCTGATTATGTTGATCCACTTACCGAGCACTAAAAGTTCTTAATTTTTGAATTGTGTGTAAATCTAGAGAACATTCATGTGAAATATGTGATTTTCTTAGATTTCACCCAAATCTTAGAATTTGTTTGATTTTCAATTGAGGCAAAATCCTAAGCTAAAGCTAAATAAGAAAATAATTTAGACAATTTTTGGATCGATTAAGTCTTTTAAGCTAACCCTGTTTATTTATCCCTAGTCACCCCGTTGAGCCTTAATTATTACCCAATTTTTCATTGACACCCATATATGTTTAGCCTAGCCGTTATCAAATTGTATCATTGTCGCATGCCCTATGAACACGTTGATTTTCTTTTTGGGATAAAAAAAATTATTTGAGCTTAATAGAAATTTGGGAGGAAGGATGGCGTATGAAAAAGAAAAAAAAAAGTGATTGCTATGGTTATTTGGGGTGTATTATGAAAAAATATATATATTACTGTTATGGTTTCCTATCCAACTTTCAATTGAGTGAGCCTTTTGGATACTCAATGGGTTGGAAATTTTCATGTTATATTAGGAGGGACTTTGGGAGAAACTCTACCATAAAGCAATTCAAAAGAAGAATAAGAAGAAGAAGAAGAAGAAGAAAAATAAGAAGAAGAAGAAGAAGAAGGAATGATGATATATGGTGGCAGAAAAATTATCTTAAAGGACTGAAATTGGACAGTGACATTGGCTCTAATTACATCCTAGAAATCAATGTGTTGATGGGTGATTTGAGCTTAAAATTGTCGTTATCTTACCTTTAGCCCAGCCTTACATTACAAACCGAGAAAAGTTTTATTGATTTTTGGTTGGATAATTAGTTTATATTAGTGGAGAGATGAATGAAAAGCAAACCTATGAGATTTGTTCATAATTAATGAGAATTTTTGAGAGGTTGCACATCAATGTGAATTTATCTGGATTGCATATAATTAAAAAAAAAAAGATGAGCACTCTCTCTCACACACACTTGGATCACATAGTTAGAATTTGTCTTAACTTATAAATCAATTTCAATGTTTGAATAAATTTGTGTTTTTCTTTGAATTATGAATTTGAGCAATTATAGAAAGATGTCATGGAGAAGGTTGTTAGCTTGAGTATTTGTTATGTATTGATTTTGCTCGAGGACTCACAAAATGTTAAGTTTGGAGGTTTGATAACTATATTAAAATAGAGTTATTTTACCTATTTTAGGCAACAATTAATGCAATATCTATGAAATATTTAGATTTCCTTCTAATTATTTGAATTTTCTTTGTTTATGCAGAATAATGAGATATGGAGAAGATAAGGAAAAGAATGATAAAAATTAGGAATTCAAATAAAAAAGCGGTGGAAGATGGATATCAAATCAATGAATCTTTGATTTTGTTCCCTAATGTTATCTGTAAGCGTTGGGAGATATATATCTTGGATATATCCTATAAATAGGAGAACATTAAGAGTCCGAGAGGGCAGCTAGGTTTTGTTAGATTGTTTTTAATTGTTTTGAGAGTTTTTCAAGTATTTTGAAGAGAAGACAAAAGTAGTAACATAATTCTTGTTCTTCGATTCAAAATGCTGGGTTTGATATATATTTTTATTTCTTCTTCTACTATGTTTTAAATTTCTTTTATTAGGGCTACAATGTAACCTAACCATGATGATGCGAATTTCATGATTTTTATGTTTTGCAATTGATTTCATTCATGTGAGTTATATATTATTGTGTATAATGCTTTTGAGTGATCGACCACCATTTGAATGATCCGATATGCATGTTTGAGATTGAGAAGTGATAATATGCAATTGTTTATTATAATATATAACCATGAATTAAATATGGATAGAGATATACCGCGTTATTTGTGTAGCTTTCGGTGATAAGGTGATTCAAAAGACTCATTGTAAATCGAGAATATTCATAATTTTTAATGCACTTATGTTTATTTTAATTCACATAGAGATATAGTGGATTAATAAACTAAGTAGGTTTGCTATACCTAGAGATATGATAGTAAATAAATTAGGAAATTCCGCTATCACATGTTTGATATCGTTCTTATACACAACAATCTGAAATTCATATCTAGTGGTTATGGTGAATCGGATGCTCTAACATATTTATCTGATTGATTTACTGCATTTAGTCTCAAAATTTTGTTTTTAATTTATTTTAAATCGATCTGTTAGATAAATTTTAGAATTAATCTATTTTAGTATTTAATTAGTTAATTAATCATCGATTTCCGCGGGACAATACTCTTTTTTATTATTGTATTACTTGTTCGACACGTTCACTTGTGTTTAGAATTTTACGAAGAGTCATTCGACTTTTCTACTTTTTATCTTAAAAAAAATGCTTCATCTTATCAGAAAAAACCAAAGATTAAAATCTTGAAGCACCTGACACCCTTTACAAATGGAGGATGACGAATTATTTGATAGAAAATGTGCTTACATCCATTAGATAACGCCCATGAAGTGTGATCGCTAAAGAAATTTACAACAAAGGATGCAAATTACATTCACTGTATTAAAAATTTCTCATTTCAATAGAATTTGGCATCCGAAAAATAAATTCAGCTTTAATCACACAAGGTAATCACAAAATACTTCAGGAACTTAACTATGTAATCTTTACATGACTCATCTAAGTCAACACCCATTTAGTCTTTCCCTAAATTAAGATAAACAAACGACCGTGTTTTTCCAAGATTGCATCCTTTTCACTGAGGAACCAAAAGTCAATTCATCAAGCTCAAATGGGTGCATTGTGCTTTCACTTGGGTTCAATTTCTGTGGCCTACTGATAGGCACTAAACATAGGATTCTGATCCATATCGTGCATCGCATGTTTAGATGATTACGGTTCACACCGCTTCCACTTGAAGTTAGAAAACTAATCCCACTAATGGTGATCAATTCTCACAATCTACTTCATCTCCACACAACAGTCTTCATCACTTGCCCTTGATTTTCCCTAAAAGTGAAAGATGCCATTCTGTTCCCCTTGAAAATGGAATTTGAATTTTCCTAGAATAGAATAAAGTTAATAAATCAATTGTGCCTTTTGATAAGAAAAGAAGAAAAAAAGAGAGATTTAATTGGAGAAATTCCTTGTCTTTTTAAAAAGGTGGACAGATAGTGGTATTCTGTTAGCATGGGGTCGTCAAAGCTTTGTCCATTGTGATGATGATTTGACTCTTGTTGTTCCTCTTTATACAAGTGCGTGCCATGCTGATAAGCACTAAGATTAGATCAAATCCCTCTCGGGATAACACAGATGTTGACAAATCGACACACCTACACTAATTAATAGAGCAGCCGAGAAGAAAAAGGGAATTGATTGGTTCAATTTTTCCTTGCAAATATTAACAAAAGTTTTCTGTTTTGCCAGAAATCACCAAATGTCCATGTTTAATGGTTCTCTTATGCACAAAAGGTTCAGAAGTCATCCACTGTGGAACGGGTTACTATAGTATACATTTCAAAAAGAGGTATTTCTATGATTCCGTGTCCACTTGCACGGAATTTTATCCGAAGTCTCATCTATTTCTCTTAAGTGTTAAGTAATTTCTTAACATAGAAATTAGGTTTCATTTAATCAATTCCTATTAAATTTTTCTAAAAAGTTACTCATTTGTATTGAAATTTTACTTCAAAATCGAGGGAAGTTCTGCAAGAAATTTGTATTTGTTTAATGACGCAGTTCTCCTTCTTTCCTTGTAAATAGCCCAACTATAATTACCTGGTCACTTAATTTGGCATCCAAGAAAAGTAACATTGATTGAATGCCTGGGAGTTTGAGAACTGATTAACACAAGTATTATTATTGTCATTTTTTTTTTTTTAAGGAATAGAATGATTAGAAGTTCCTAAACAACAAGAACAATATCATTGCCAGATTGCACTGGATTGATGAACCAAGATGGTATATATAAGAACAGGTGGTTCTTGAACCTTATTTTGGATCCATCAGCGGAGACATGATCTATTATGCCAAACAAAATGGGTATAACAATTCTTGCCAATCCAGTATCATCCTCTATTAGATCATGGTTAAATTTACAAGATACTAATATTATCATAAGGAGAGTTCTTCACATGATTACCACTATCAATCTTGAACAAGATTTTGACATGAAAATGGAAACCCTTGTACCAAATGCAGAAGCAAAGGGAACACCAAAAAAGAAAAAACAAAAACAAAGAAACTTTTGCAGATTTTCTATGTTCACCATGCTCACCCACCTCATTAGCTTTGCTTTTCTCATTGAAAATCTCTCCCATAATTTTTGCAGCTGGTGGCAGACCAGCACTCTTCTTTGTGACATCTGGTTTCTACTTTTGATGCTGTCATCAATCAATTTTTCTCCATCTTCATGGATTTCTTTCTATACTTATTAGGATAACAAGCATGAAGTTCAAAACAATAATTGGTTCACCGGCATCCTGTGTGATATCTCGAAATTTAGCCATATTTCAAAATATATGAAGTGGTTATTTTATCGACGCACTTATGGTTATTTTACTTTGAACTGATCATTCACGCGTTAACTGATCTATTAAGTGAAGCCATAAAGGGTAAAAAACGCGAAAGGCTAGAAAATTCGATTAGGGATGGACCGCTCGATCATAAGGATCAACAAAGGTCAATATTATACTGTTATAAATCAATTAGCGACCGGATAAAAATCAATTCGACAAAGTATGTAGTCGGTTCGTGGGTGATTCCCATTGAATGACGATAAACCGATTTCTTGATCTTTTATTTAAGGTACGTAATTGAACTTTCATGATTACATGACAATCGATGATCGTCCATGATTCAAAAATGCACAAACGTGGATTAAGAATTATCGATAATGGGTCAATCATGTGAGAACCTTTAAAAGTCACTTGATAGTTTAGGTCGTACCAAAGTCGCGTTTGATCGATTTTTAACCATGAAATTTAATTCGGTTTTAGGTATCAAACTTTCGAGGGTTGCAAGATTAATTTATTGGACGTCTCCTCATTTTTATCAAATTATTGGCAAATTCGAAATTTTGGAAAAATGGATTATCGAACGTAAAATTGAAAGTCGGAAAGGAAAAATGGACCCAGTGGCAAAGTTGCAATTTTGGCCAAAGTTTGGCTTAAAAAAGAAAAATGAAATAAATGGTTGGAGGAGAGAAAATAAAAGAAGATATTTTGGTAAAAAAATAATAAAAATTTATTTCTCTTTCCTCTTTTCTCTCTCTCACCTCTTTCTCCTCCCCCTCACGTTTTCCCCCTCCTTCTGCTATTCCCCCATCTCTCATTCTTATTTTAATTATCTCACTCTCTGACCTTTTTCCCTTCCCCTCACGCCACCATCTGCCCACCCCCCTCCCCTTTTCTTTTCTTTTTCTTTCTTTTCTCTCCTCTCTCTCTCTCTCCTCCTCCCTCACGCTACCTTCTGCCACCCCTCCTTTTTCCTTTTTATTTTCCGTTTGTTCTTTCTTTCTTCTCTCTCTTCTCTCCCTCTCTCTTTTCTCTCGTCTCTTCCCCACCCCTCGCCATTTTCCTTCCTCCGCTGTTGCAGACCACCCAACCTCCTCTCTCCTTCTTCTCCTCCCCATTTTCTTCCCCACGCCCCTCATTCTGACCAAGCACCCCAGCCCCACATCTCCCCTTCTTTTGCTTCCATTTTCATCATTTTCTTCTCAATATTTCCTTTCCTTGCCAACCCTTTGGCCGCCGTTCTTCACCGTTGTTACCTGCGCCACTGCCACCGCGTTCCACTACCTGTCCGCGCCGCGTTCACCGCCACTTGCGAACCTCAAACCGCAAGCCACCGTCACCGTCATCCTCACCTCGAGCCGCCACCACTGCTGCCCAAGCTGAGCCCCCCTTGGCGGTGGGCTTGAGGAGCCGCCGCCACCGTTGAGCCTCTGTTCGAGCCGTGAGCATCACGTTCTTGATGTCGCCGTAGCCGGAAACTCGTGAGTTAACTTCCTAATCGTTGATTAGGATGTTAATTACGTTTAGGGGTAGATTAGTTTAGAGATAATGACGTTTAATATTAGTTAATTTTGTTTTAGCCTTAATCGCGATTAATGACATTTTAGATTAAATTTAAGTGCGATTATTTTAAATAATTATGATGAGATTAATTAATAGTGGTTAGCTTAATTAATTGAGTTTATTTTAATTAATCGTGATTTATTTAATTCGTAATTTATTTATTTATTATTTGTTTAATTAATCGTGATTATTTTAATTAACGATGATTATTTTTTAATTAATTGTAGTTAGGTTAATTAATCACGATTAACTTAATTAATTGTGATTACGGTAATTAATGACGGATTAGCCGTTATTTAGAATTTTATGCTTCTTTTTTTGTATAGGATTGTGCTTAATTTTGATCGTTTGAGCTTATGATACTATGTTATTGATTGACCAATTATAGATTATTATTTTTAAAAAAGGGTTTATGGGAAAGAAAATAGAGAATTTTGGGGTATCAGGTTTGGACGCCAAATTTTACATGCTAAATAAAAAAATAGGGTTTTAAAATAGAAGTGTGCAAAGCTTGATCGGTTGATTTCAAATACATGACCATGTACAAATATTTTGTATAAAAAATTGCCAAAGTTGATTATTTGAAAACGAACTCTTTTGTTCTTTATTAATTAATGGCAATGAGAATCGGTTTAATTATTGATGTGCTTGAGTGATCATTTAATCGAACCCGTCACTGAACAGAACTTTGGGGGCGATGTCCAATTTTTATGGGATGCCTGGCGGGGTTGTGGATGTTGAGTTGCGGTTGAAGTCAGACCGATACTCCTTATGGAATGCCGTCTAGGTGGGGGTTCTAGACGATGCTGTACCCGATGGGGCGGGACGATGGATGGCTATGTCGGAAGACCACTGACTATTAAGAGGTCGTAATAATTGGAACATGTATATTTGACAATGCGCTTGGCTATTAAGGATTCTGTTCTGATTATTATTTAATGTTCTGATTATTATTTATGTGTATTGCACTAATATTACCATGTGAGGTGTACTAATATATTGGGGTATGCCAAGGCGAGGTAAGATTGTATGCCATTGCATGTTTAGGCTGTCTTCGAGGCGAATTAGCTTCCTAATCGAGGTTTGGGAAGTTAAATTGCTGAGATTTTTCTCATATTGTTATTGTTAATTATTTTCAGGGCCGTAGCGTGGAGAACTGCTAAGTGCGGTTGGGGTGGGCGCGAGATGCGACACTTTTTAGCTAGCCTTACTATTAGTAAAGTTTAAGTTAACCTCGACCATTATGACCCTTTTTGTTCATAGGTCATTTGGGAGTTATCTTTTGTTGTAGGCCTATACATGTTAAACTCCTGGAGTTAACAAGTTCGTAAATAAATCATCACTTTTGGAAATCATTTCGTGTGTGTTACTATCCCTGCTGTGATGATTGATTGGGTGTTGTTTATTTGAATTGCTTTTGCATGCGTTTAATCGAAAGACAAAAAAAAGAATGGATCGATGATGTGTCTTGGGACGTCGTAATTTAATTGATCGTCGAGAGATGTTCGCGCGCTCGGGGTTCGAGGCGTGACATCCTATAGATAGGATGTCCCACTATGTACAGATTCGCAATTATTCTGGGAAGTGGAAGTTTATATCAATCATAAGAAAGGTAGATAAATCTCACCCTTCACCATATTGCCAGAAGATGGCGAGGTGACTCGCCTTTTTGACTTCTTATGATAAAAGAAAGATAAGATCCCAAAACAAAGATGGTGCATACGTCTCTTTCAGGGGACATTGCCAAAACATGTTTATTCTATTTTTATCCGATGATTCCTCAATTACAAAGACAAAGAAAATATCTAACTTTTAAATTTAATGCCCATTAAGAATGTAGAATAATCTTTTTAATTTTCGGTCTGGGAATATAGAATACTTTGGAGTAATAAGCTTTGAACTTCTATCCCTGCTTTCAGAAACTATAAATTAAATCTATTAATGTGACTTATTTTTAATGCTGTAGAAGTTACTGAGCTTTGCCTTCTTTTCTTCCACAAACACATTTAGGTGCGCTGATAAGCTACTCAAAGAACAAGGGCAGCCCCGATATTACATTAACGGCCTACCAGGTTCAAGCTAGGCAAAATGCTGGAGCACATTAAATCTCTTGTTTGGCCTCTGTTAGGCCTTCCTTTTGTCTAACCCGTCATTGAGGTCAGTAAATTATTTCTTAAGCCACAATTTTTCTTAGCTAATGCGGGTTTCCTTATCATTCAAAATTATGATTTCCTCCATATTTATTGATCATTCAGGAAAGGAGCATCACTCTTCTTTACCAAAGTAACCAGGAAACTGATAGCAAAGACAGTCACTAATCAGCTTTCAAGTTTTCAAGCATACAAGTTATTTCACCTCTCATATTCTGCAGCTGAAGAACCCAGGTCTCTCTCTCACTTCCCCCCGGTTCTTCATGCTGATTGTCTTTAGTACTTTTGCTTTTTTACAAGCCATATTTTCCAATATTATAGGTTACATACTCCGAGCCATTTTAGGTTATGCTGCGGCAATTGCACATTCTTTGGATTCTTAATGACTGTCTTTTAGCCAATGAATTAAAACACCTTTGTTTTGTCCCTTATGAATAGTAATAAGTTTCTAACGTCTAACTGTTAAGGGAAAAGCCAAAAAGAGATAAGAGATAGGGAAAATATTGAAAGAAGTCTTGGTGAAATCTGGGGCAAGTTTTTGCAGAAAACGTGTAAAAGGGATGGCGGGTCTTGTTCCCACTTCTATAGGGTATTGGTTGGTATAGCTAAACTTCATCAAGTGTAATCAAAACGTAACGTTCTCTTATCTGCTGGCTGTGCCTTGGTGTTTGATTTTACGTGAGCATGTGAATAGATGAATTGCGATCTTGGAACCAGGTGACCTACGTTCTGCATTTGTTTTGCTAGAAGTTTCATATCTATAGTTTTCTGGATTGTTTTAACAGAGTATATTACGGAGGTTGTTGCAGAAATAAGTGATCAAATATTATAATAAATAAAACAAGAAAGTAAATGGATCTCATCAGAATATCAACTCCATATGCACCTTTAATCATTTGACAAGTATTTTTCACAGCATCCTCAATGAAATATAAAGTAAACTTCCCTTGCATCCATATCTAACAGGAGATCAACACACATTTTTCAAATTCAACGGTTATAGCAATTGTTGGCTCTACAAGCTTCACCTAGTTATGAGCACTATTTGTGTTGATTATTTCCTTTGTACCAATTATCTTAAAGTTTCTTATTGCAATTCCACCTTAAGCTGAATACCATTTAGATTTGTATGAATGCCTTAATTGCTACTAGCCAAAGACTTGTCAAATGTAACATTTTCACTAATAATAGGTGAATTCAATTTCAAGCATCACAATTGATGACTTTGCTCATCTTGTGCAAAGCCTAGGAACATGCATTTTCTTGCCTTCCCATTGAGCTTACTCAAACATATTATGGGCAACCAAATTTTCTAATGGTATAATATTTAGCAACATTACCTGGCCACACTTGTTTGAGAGTCTGACATCTAGTGACGGTTGATGAGGATCTATTAATCAAGTAACTCACCATATTAAGTGCATTTGTTAGGAATTTCCTAGCTATGCCAACAATAGAGAGCATTTTATGGGCATCTCTAAAAATGTTTTGCTCATCAACTTCATAACCTATTGTGGTTCATTGGCACTTGTGTGGTGTCTCACTAGCATTCCTTCATACATAATTTATTTAACAGCTCTAAGCAAAACTCTCAATTGTCTGCATTTACTTTGATTGTATTACTAATTTATTTTTATCAAAGCTCTCAATTGTCTAATCTTAAAAACAGCATCAAATCTTTAACTCAGCACAAACACTTAGATCCTCCTTGAATGGTCATCCACAACTATTATCACAAATCTGACACTCTTCCTTTAAAGAAACTACAATAGCCTACAAACATGCAAGTGAATTAACTTTGCAACCTTTGTGGTTTCTTTGATAGTTGTATTAAATTGTACTTTTTGCTATTGGCTTAAGTCACTCCACTTGCATACATTCAGTTTTCAGTCACATAACCACCCAACAAATTCTTTTAATCAAAACCTTCAAATTTCTCTCATCAATGTGACCCAAATGCATATGTCACAATTCAGACTCTCTTACAAATGCATATGATGTCTGTCTTTGCTCGTCACCATCTCGTCTTGAAGCTCATACAAACCACTATGCTTGATTCATCTCATTATCACTAGGACACCTTTAACAATCTTCAGAACTCCACCTTATGAAGTATGCTGACACCAAACTGAATTCAAGTCACTTAAGGAAATTAGATTTGTCTTCAATTTTGGAACATGCCTCACTCTAGTCAATATCCCCACAATACCATTATGCATTTTGATTCTAATCATTGACACCCACAACATCACACTTAGTGTTGTTCCTCAACTATACATTACTAGTATCCATGCATTGATAAGTAGTACACTAGTTGTTATTTGGTGTAGCGTCAAATGAACATTTAAAATTCATAAGACATCTATCAAACAACAAATCCTTAATGATAGACAAATCAAAATCTGCACTATAAGAATTACATTTAGTTACAATGCAACATCATTTGCAGACTCAACTTTAATTCGCTTACCCTATTCATTTTTTAGCTTAGGGTAATTCCTCTTAAGATGCCCTTCTTATCACAAGTCCAACAAACAAAACAACTAGTCCTAACTAGTCCTAGACTAACTACTTCTGTTAAGGTTCATACTAATTCTGCTAACACGGATCCTAGTTCTTCCTACAGCTTAACCTACTAAAGTAGTAGGCACAGATTTACCAAATTCTCTTCTACTGATGTCCTCACTCAAAATCAAATCACAAACCCCATCAAATGTCAAGCTTGTTGACTCAAAAGAATTACTAATAGTGATAACGTAGTATTACAGCTATTAGATATAGAAAATAATATAACCAAAGCACTTACCTTATCATCAAAGTGAATCTTAGCTGAACTCAATTGATTAACGACCACAATGAATATATTGATATGATTAACAACTGACGCAATTTTGCCATCTTAAATGGATGTCACATCATGTAGATCTTGATGATTGCAAAAGGCTTCTTGTACATTTTGAGAGAGCCTTCATCAAATCTGTAGTGTTCTTCTATTTTGCAATGTTAAATGCAACATTTCAAGCCAACATTTGTCTATCTAACAAATTCCAATTAATTTTCCTTCATCAAATCTAGTTTCTCTCTAAGCAAGGGTAACTTCATATTCCTCTAGTAGAGGTAATCATCAATCTACATCTTCTAGACATTGAAATCCTTCCTATCATAATTGCCGATTTTACTTTTCCTTCTTTATCACCATTGATTCGCTTCAACTCAGCTAAGCTTGGCTTTGATACCAATATTTGCTGAAACAAATGATCAAACAATATAATAGACACAACAAGAAAATAAATTACACGTTAGATTTACATGGTTTGGTTGATGTGACCAATGTCCACGGGAAGAGCGATACAAAGTTTCACTATAGATTAAGCGATACAATGATGATTACATCCACACTTAAATTATTTAAACACTTTCAGTGTTTTCAGCCTCCAATTACATCCATTAATTCATACACTATTTAGCCCTCACCATTCCTTCCAAAACAATTCCTCAATCTCACAATAGAATTCATGAATCTTACCATAAGATTTATTGGCTGCAACATTCTCGAATTGCTCGAGTATGTAATTCATAAAGAAAACAGTGAAGACTCACGTTTTATACATAAGAGAATTGGATCCAAAATAATAAATAAATAAATGAATAAATAAATAAAACATACTCAAACTTGGAAATTACTTAGCTAAGAAACCTATTCAAATTAGGAAACCTACTTGAATAAAGAAAGTTTTCTTTTCGAATTATTTTCCATAGAGGTGGTGTGAATGAGAGAGAGAGAGAGAGAGAGAGAGAGAGACTGTTCTCACATTCCATGTCTTCATTTCCTTCCTCGTCTATATTGATGAAAGATCATTTCTTGATGATGATAGCATGACAGTCATCGTTATTGGTTGGAAGTAACGGTGATATGTGAATCACCAGTTAGTGCTAGCATAACACCAGCTGTAATGGAGGGAAGGAAATTTTTTTATCTTGCCTTTTCTATCAATCACATCTTGTAGCTTACATGCCACCGTTACTCAGCAATAATAACAGTGATTGTTACTTAAGCATTATCCCTTCACTTTTCAGGAATGTCTTCAACACAAATTGCAGACAAGAAAACGAAGATATTGGATCTCTTGCGTGATAAAAGTGAGTGGTTATTCAAGGGGAAGCTGGTATTGGAAAGACGTGGATGGCAAGGAGATAAGTGATAGTGCGAGGGAGGAGGGTCTATCCTGCGGCTGTATCTGGGTGTGTTGCACAAAGAAACAGCATATCAGATGTATATTTGAAGATATCGTGAATGAGTTTTCTCCAACTCACCCCAGTGAAGAGCTGGATAAAGTCAACGAGGGCAACGACAAGACCACAGGGAACTCCAATGTCTTGAAAGATAAGTTTCTCAAAATTATCACAGATAAAACATCATCAAAGGATCGTGGGGAGAAGTTTCTTTTGGTCGTCTTGGATGATGTTCCCTTTGAAATGAAAGAGGCTGAGATAACCACAGAACTGCTTGCACCTCATGGACAGAAAGTGAAGCTTTTAATCACAAGGAACTGTGAACATAGACAAATTGTGATCTTGGAACCAGGTGCATTACGTTCCCCATTTGTTTTGCCAGAAATTTTAGTGCATTATAAATGGCACTTGTAAGACCTGTATTCCCATCTCTACATTTTCTTCCTCTTCTGTACTGATGAAGGATCATTTCTCTACTTTCAGCAATGTCTTCAACAAAAGTTGAAGAAACAAAAGCGAAGATATTACAGCTATTAGATGATGAAAGTGTGGCAATAGTTGTCATTCAAGGGGAAGCTGGTGTTGGAAAGACTAGGATGGCAAGGAGAGATAAAGAAAAGAGTGTATCCTGCTGCAATATCTGGGTGTCTTGCACGAACAAATGGGACATCACATGCATATATGCAGATATTCTGCATCAACTTTCGCCAATACCCCCCAGTGAAGAAGGGGATGATAGTAATGAGGGCACCGATAAGATCACAAAGAGCTCAGTTGTCCTGAAAGAAAGGTTCTTGAACTCATCGCTAAAAAGATGTCAGAGGATCAGGGAGAGAAGTTTGTTTTAATCATCTTGGATGATGTTCCCACTGAAATGAAAGAGCCCGATATAACCACAGAATTGCTTGTGCCTCATGGACAGAAAGTAAAGACTTTAATCACAAGAAGAGACTATTCTGGAAATGATATTGAGAAAGCAGCAAGAATAGTGGAGATTAAGCCATTTCCTTCAAAAGATTTATCAACTTTGTTGCAAAATCTAGTTGATGAAGAGATCCGTGAGTTCCCAAATTTTGAGATGCTATCAATAGCAATTGCTGAAAAGAGTAGGGGTCTGCCTGCTGCAATTGTCATGATTGCCGCAGCTTTAAATTCCATTGCCCGAAACAAATCCAGCTGTTGGAGCCTAGAGAGTGCACTGCGAGAAATTGCCAGTGGTGAAGGCCTTCCTGAGGACTTACCCAAGATGTTGCATTGTTGTCATGACATATTGCCTAGCATGGAAAAATTGCTTTTGGCACATCAGGCAATTCTTTCTTAGGCATGGTGGGATCCATTACAACGAGCTGATTGCCAACTGGATACTGGAGGGATACTTCAGTGATATTGACCATGTTGAGAATGCTTATGCAAAGGGTCATTGTGTATTGATGGAGCTTCTGGATCGGTGCCTTCTGAAAAAGCTGCATAGTAATATTGTCTCCATAGAAGGATTAGCTCTGAAGATACCTGATCACAGGTATATCAGAACAAGCAGTCTAGGACTGGCTTGTGCATTTGATGATGGTAAATGGGAAGGCTTTGGGAGAATTGCATGGACAGATGGTATGATACAAACGCTCTGTAGGCCAAAGGACCAAACATCACCACTCTACTAATTGACGGAAGCCGTCTCAGCAGGGAAGTTCCTGAAACCTTCTTTAAGCCCATGATGGACCTTAAAATTCTTGCCCTGTTAAAGCCCAGATTTAAGTCTCTGCCCTTGCCACTGCTCAAAATGGAGAAGCTTCTGGTGCTGGCACTCAGAGGCTCTGATCTGCTTGAAAGCATAAAAGAGATTGACAAGCTCAAAGCGTTGCTCATTCTCGAAATATCTGGTGCTAGCTCCCTGAAAAGATTCCTGATGATATTTTTGAGAATGTTGTCCGTATTAGAACTCTAAACCTGTCATCTGTCCCAATAAACAATCTGCCTTCTTCTTTTTCCAAGCTGAGTGGATTGCGTTGGCTCATCCTCAGAGACTGTCCTTGCTTAAAACACTCCCATGCCTTACAACTTTGGGGAACCTTGAGATGCTTGATGCCTCTGGCACAAATTTGAAGGAATTCCCTGACAAATGCTTCGCACCACTCCGGAAACTTCAGTATCTGAATCTCTCACGAACTAAGATTGTGCGCTTGCCCTTTATTTGTGATGCTGCAAGGCTCACATGGTTATTACTGCAAGGCTGTTCATGCTTATTCAGGCTGCCCAGTCTGCCAAGAAGCCTTCAGATTCTTGATCTTTCAGATTCTGCCTCAACTGAAATCGAGCCAGGCCTCAGAGCCACACAAAAAGTATCAAATCCAGATGTTACCAGTCTTCGACATCTTAACTTGACAGGTTGTGGTGCACTTGAGAAACTTCCACCTACTAAAGCATTTGAGAAGCTTGAGTTACTTGATGTTTCAAATGCTGTTAATCTGAAGAAAATCGAAGATGAATCCTTCAGTCATCTGAAGCACCTTAGTGTACTCAATCTCTCTAACACCAAAGTTAAGACCTTACCGTCCCTTCACAGACTTGGCAATCTTCGTCAGCTCTTGCTCAAGGACTGTAAATTATTGAGAACACTGCCCATCATGGAAGGTCTTCTGAGACTTGAGGAACTTGATCTTTCAGGTGCCTCTTCTTTGGAGGAAATGGGTCCTGAGTCTTCAGACTGTGAGAAGTTCGACCTCCCAAACCTACAAAAGCTTTTACTGGCTGGTTGTGATAACCTGAAAAAGTTGCCTCCATTGAATTCCTTAGAGAAACTGGACATTCTCAATATTTCAGGTTGTACTCTTCTTAACAAAATGCCAGATCAATCCTTCGAACACATGCCTCATCTTCATCTGCTAAATCTCTCTCAAACAATGATTGAATGCCTTCCATCTGTTGCTGAACTTGGCAATTTGCACCGCTCATCCTAAGGCACTGTCATCTCCTTACAACTCTAACTGGATTGAAATATCTAACAAAGCTTCAGGAGCTTGATCTTTGTGGCACGAGCTCCTTGGGGGAAGTCAAAGCTAAGTGCTTGGAGTGCAAGCATCAGCTTCAGATTCTCAAATTATCTGGAATTAAGGTTGATGAATTAGCATCCATATCAAATCTCACCAATTTGACTCAGCTTTCACTGAGCGGCTGCTCAGGTTTGCAGAATTGCCACATTTGAATGCGCTGACCAAACTCAGGGACCTGGATCTTATGGGAACAGAGATCAAATCTCTAGCCTCATTAAAACTCTCAGTAATCTCCAACGACTGTCCCTGAGAAATTGTAAAAGTTTAGAATCGGAAGAGTTGCCACCTTTTGAGCCAGATAGTCATTTGGAGGTGCTTGATCTGGTGGGAATCAGGATGAATGAGTTTCCCTATTGGATTTTTGAGATGACTAATTTAAAGTGCCTCCATTTGCCGGACCTCAAAGTTATGCAACAGGTTGATTGGAGTAAAATAAAGTGCTTACCTGAACAAGTTAACTGGGAGGAATGTGGGATCTTTAAGCTTGAGGGAATTGTTACAGACAGTAAAAGCCCTTTCCTATCTGTTCGTGGCACTGACTTTTTTCAGTTCCTGGAGCAAAATTCCGCACTGAGAAATACATGCTTCAAACGATTTCATTTCAGTGTGTACCCTCCTAGAGAACAAGGCGAAGGTGGTGACATCTATCACTATCGGAATGACCTGGATCTTAGGAACATCTACAATGAGATCAGGCATCTCCCTGATCCTGGACAGCCTGACCGGTCTCCTGATCCTGCACAGCCTGACTGGTTTCCTGATCCTAAACAACCTGACCAGCTTCCTGATCTTGGACAGCTTGACTGGTCACTAGAGTTCTATGGGTTTAAAAGTTTGCATGAATATCCGAGAGAAGTTATCAAGCACGGTAACTGTATTTCTTTTATTGATGATTTGTGCATGAGTTGTTTGTCTGATTTGGGGGATGACAACTTGGAAGCACTCAAGGGTTGCTGGCTAGAGAGGTGCAATTGCATCGAATCCATTTTTGCCAGATCAGATGTAACTACCCTCTGGGTTGCCAACCTTCCGCATCTAAGAAGCATATATAGTGAGACAGTGCAATCTGAGAGCCCTAAGAATCTGAAGAATCTGTACATAGATTGTTGCCCCATGCTCATGGGGGCTTTCTCTTCCTACCAGCTTCCGGAAAACCTTGAAGTCATCCAGATAAAGTTTTGTGATAGATTGGAGACACTAATTGAGCATGAAACATCCACAGAGCGCATGTTGCCAAATTTAAAGACTTTGCATCTGTTGGGACTGCCCGTGTTGAAGAGAATAGGGCTCCAGCTTCTGGAAAACCTCGAAATTGTCCAGATACAAAATTGCGACAAAGTGGAGACACTGTTCGACCACGAAGCAACGAGGCTGTGCACATTGCCAAAGTTACACACCTTGCATCTATCGGAACTGCCTTTCTTGAAGAGTGTAGGGGTCAGTAGCGCATCTCCGGGGACATATGGAGTTCTTGAATGCCCAAATCTGAAGAATCTGCTCATAGATTTCTGCCCCATGATTGTGAGTGTTTCCTCTTCATCCCAGCCTCCAAATAACCTTGAGGTCATCCAGATACAACATTGTGACAAATTGGAGAGTCTGTTTGAGGACATAACATCTGCAGAGTTTGAGTTGCCAAAGTTACACACCTTTCATCTATCGGAACTGCCCAGGTTGAAGAGCATAGGGGTCAGCGGAGCCGGATCATCTCGAGAACCATATATTCATGGATGCCCAAATCTGCCAAAGGATCTTTGGAATCGCCAGCACTAAGGAGCTTTGAAATAAATTCTGTGCTTCTTAATCCTAGAACAGCCTATTTCTTGATGTGTACAGACTAATATATGCATGTTCCCACATTGTCCAGCGTAAGCTCTTCTATTTTCACGAAATAAAACATATTTTACAGTTCTGCAAAGGATTATCGACTTAAAAGTCCGTATAATCTCTTGCTAGCTGTGGTTTTCATTGAAACTCTTGATACAAGAAAGGGGAAGAGAAGAATAAAGAAAAATACCATACCAATCTTCACAGCAGATTCAATGAGACCAATGTAAAGTATCAATAGTTGTACACGAAAGAACAAAAAAGATTGATAGAAATGGTAAACCTCAAGATACATCTAATTTTATGAAGACGAGAAAAAGTCACGTATCTTTATCCAACCTAGGACCACTAACTGCCTAGTTACAGGCATAACACTGAGCAGGGCCGCTGTCATTTATGTAAGCTGAGAGCTACCTTTGAAGATTTAAAACCAGTGCAACTCGTAAAGAAATTCTAAATTCCTCCTACATGTTATGCCCGGCATTTATCGCTTCATATGGGGGGAAACGTTGAAATGACAGTAAAATAACAACGCTTTAGATCAATCAACGATAGAGGACGAAAGGAAATCAAGAAAGTTATGATTTACGGTTGGCTGCATGTTCTCTACGGAATTCAAGAATGAAAGTTACTCAATACTTCTGTTACTTTGTCTATTGTGTGTTTACTTTGTGTTTATGATAATTGTCTATGGAACTGTTTTGTTTTCTTAATTAGATCCCCATCATTGACATTTGTGAATTGTTATGTATTTTTTTTTTTTTTCAATCAAATTTTATCATTGGCATTGGTAAACTTCAATTCCTATGTAAAGGGATGAAGTCATGGGTCGGTGACGCATCCTGGACCATCACAATTAAATGACCAGGGAGGGATGTTTACACGTACGGAGGTTCGAACCATGACACTTTCTCTTTGTTGTGAGTCTCAGGGTCAGACTCTGCATCAGGATCGGTTTTCGGATCTTCAATAGCACCATCAAGCGTGTCGATGTCCATGAGATCTCACACCTGCTCTCCAAGACCCCCATTAGGTGGTCCGTCAAAACCATGGATCGGGCCAAAACGTTCTACTCCAACCTAGGTAGACCACGCTTTGAACCTATAGGCCACCTAGTGGGCCAACCCCTCATCTACCTAGACTATCGTGACAGAAAACTCGTACACCTGGTTGAACCTTGAGATAGGGTGTGAGGTCACGACCGTATCTTGGTCCATCGGGACCCTAAGCTGCACATGATGATTTTCCATAGTACTGGTATGTAAATAATAAACAACAATGAGTGAGATAAAATTTCAGTAAGTCAACCACCTAAGCCTTGATTAGGATACTAATTTGTCTTGAGTGCAGCCTACACATGTAACATTATATATTCTTGCCCCATCTTGGCATAGCCCTGCATATTATTAACTATCACAGGCCAATAGAAATACAGCAAGCTTGACAAATAATCAGAACACTTCTCATAGTTTTTCATGCATAATGCATTCAAGCGTGTTCCAATTATTACAACCCTCAGGTCATGGCCAATACACGAGTTGGCGGTCTTCTGGTATGATCGGGCAACATCTTGCCCCATCAAGCACGGCATCGACTTGGGACCCTTGTCATAGACGGCATTTCATAAGGAGCATCGGTCCGAGCTCAATCGTGACTTAGCATCCGGACACCTATCGGGCATTTGATAAAAATTGTGCATTGTTCCCAAACTCCCGTTGGGTGACGAGTTCCTTTAAGTGACAACATGAACACACCACTAACTTAAACAAATTTCATTTTTCCTCAATTAGCTAGTGCGAACATGGTTCGTACTCATACAACGAATTACCACAACTTTCACCCATAAAATTCGGTAAAATAATCACACGTGATCACGTACATGCAATGAACTCATTAAACTTTGCACACTTTCATTTTAAAACCTTCTTGGCCCATTGGACACATAAAACATGGCATCCAAACACGTTATCTCGCGAATTACTATTTATATGCCAATAATTTAAAAAAAGAAAAAGAAAAGCAATTAAGGTTTCTAGCTTGGGCAATTATTTTTCATAGCATCACAAGCTTAAAACAACATAAATCATGCCGGGATTCAACCCATGATTCAAGCACAAAACACATAAAATCACCACTTGCCGCTCTATGGTGATAACTTATCAATATTAAACCGATAGCTTATCACTCAATCCTCGATAGTTTATTGTCTATTTTCTGATAACTTATCATCCCTTTGATGATAGCTTATCAACAATTTCTCGATAGCTTATCACTCCTTCGATGATAGGTTATCACTCCTTTTGTGATAGCTTATCACCTAATTATCGATAACCTATCAACTCCACTTATCATTTATCGTGATAGCATATCAATTCTGCTTATTGTTTATCGCGATAACCTATAGACTAACCTTTCATTAATTAACATTCAACCGTCATTAATTAAGACTAACTATAATTAGTTTTAATCTAAACTACTCCTAAATGCAATTAATACTAAACCTTCATTAATTAAGACTAACCAAAATTAGCCTTAAGCTAAACTAACCACATATGCAATTAACACCCTAATCAAAGATTAGTAAGTTAACTCATAGTTTACAGCGAGGGCGAGCTAATGGCAACGAGGCACAACGGTGACGAGAATGTGATGCCCACGGCTCAAACGGCGGCACTAACGATGGCGGCTTAGCTTGGGGGTTTGGTGGTGATGGCTTGTGGAGGTGAGGATGACATCAGGGACGGTGACGGCGAGGACGGACGATAGACATGGCGTGGCAATGAGCAGTGGTTGTGGTGATAATGGGGAAGAAAGAGAGCAAAATGAGAGAGAGAGAGAGAGAGAGAGAGAGAGAGAGAGAGAGAGAGAGAGGAACTTGGATAAGACTTTCCCCCCCCAAAATCCTACTAATACTCCCTATTTTCCTCTAATCTAAGCATTTCCCTTTTTGTCTTCTTCTTCTTCGTCAATTCTAAAGCCTTCTATAAGGGGCATTTTAGTCACTTCACAATTTTAACACAAAATCCCAATTTTGCCCATGAGCCCAATTGCTTGAAATGAACTTGGCTTGACTTGGTGGGCCTCATTGGCCCTTATGGCTGAACCTTATAGGCATGAGGCCCATTGGGTCTTTGCTTGGCCCAGCTCCTTTTTCCGGCTTCTAATTCTTGACCCGCTAAGCCTCATTTGAAAATTTAAAGCTTATTGATAAATGGACAAATAAAGGAGGCGACATCCAATAGGCTGGTCTTAAAATCCTTGAAAGTTCAATGCTTGAAATCAAATTAAATTTCATAATTAAAATCGATTAGATACGACTTTAGTATGACCTAAACTATCATGTGACTTTTAAAGGTTTGGCGAGTTTGACCCATGGTCAATAATTTTCAATTTACATTTGTGCCTCTTCAAATCGTGGATAACTCTCGATTAATATGTAATCATGAGGAATCAATTACTAACCCTAAGTAGAAGATCAATAGGAAATCAGTTTACTGTTGTTTGTAGTGAGTATTGTAATCATGCGGAATCACTTGCAAACTAATTACGTACTTCTGTCGAATCTATTTATATCCATTCGCTAATTGACTTATGTGAGATCTCGAAAATTCGACCCCATCTCGAATATATGGAATGGTTGTTTCGTTGACGCGCTTATTGTGACATCCTTATTTTCCAATTCTGTTTTCAATTCAATAAGTTGGGCTTTTCATCGACGCATTTATAGTTCTTTTCTCTAAGTTGGCCACTCATGAGATAACTAGCCTATCAGGTGAAGCCGTTAAGGGATTATAATGTAGTAGACTTGAGAATTCGACCACAAAACGATTGCTCGACCGTGCTCATCTGCAAGGATCATTACGGCACTGTCAAAATCGATCAGAGACCAGAGATAGGTTGATTCGATAGAGGTATTTGATAGAGGTATGTGATTGAGTGTGGGTGATTCCACCTAATTGCAAAATTCTCGTCGAACGACACTAGAATGATTTTTCTGTATTTTTTGTACCCTGTGTCCGTATTTGAAACCTCGAGATTTTCACGACAACTGAGAGTCGCCAATGTGTCGAAAATGTACACTATGGCTTGAAAATAATCAACCACATGTCAAATGCACTAAAAATTCCTGAAAGCTACCCGGTAGATTATGACGTGCTAAAAACGCGTCAAATTGAAATTAACTATGAATTTAAACCTGATTTTAGAAATTAAAAGTTCTGTTATGTCACAAGTCATTTTAGGAACATCGACTCATCCTTAGAAGATTTTTCTGCAAACCGAGTTTTTCGGCGAAAAGCAAGAATTGACGGAATTGAATCGGGAAAGTTAGAGGAGCGTTCCTGAGCGCATTTTTGGCATCCAAGATTGATTTATTGGCAAGGAAAAATTGGATTCAAGTGTGGACACATGGGATGAATTATTGGGCTTCAATTGGATTGAATTGAAGGGGAATTGAATGGAATTGATGGCCAAATGCACAAAATTCGTAGGCCATGAGGGGTGCAACATTTCAGCCATGGAGAGAAGCTTCCTAAGGAAGATTGAGGAGAGAGAATGGCTGAGGATGAAGGCTAAGCAAGTTGGGGCTTGTGAGGTGAGAGAAAGACAAGTGTTGAAGGCCTAGGAAGCCTTTGGGGACCCCCTCTCTTCAATAGCATTTTTCTTCCTTGAATCCCTCCTTTCTCCATTGTTGTTGAAGTTTAGAAGTTTCAAAAACTAGAGAAGCCAGCCCCCTTGCTGTCCGACCAAGCCGCATGCTCGTCCAGTTGTCCCTTCGCTGTCGCAGCCAGCCGAAGTTGTGTCCAAGCCTCGCTGGTCGCCCGTCCCTATTTCGTCTGTCCGTGCGTCCGTGCGCCGTTGTCTTCACTCGAGCTCGCCTCCCAACCACTGTAGTAGCTCCCGTGGTCGTTGTTCAGTTGCCATCCAAGCTTGCCGTCGTCTCTCCTCACCTGCCTGGCCATTTCTCGCCGTTTCCAGCCACTGGAGTTCGCCGGTTCAGCCTCTTCGGCTAGCAAGTAGTAGTTGAAGTTCCAGCAAGATTTGGAACTTTGTGGCTCATTTTAGGTCACTTCCCGGCTTTGGTTGGTGTCTCCGCTAGGAGGTTTGTCACCCGTCTTGGCGTTGCATTGCCGTGGACTCACTGGCTCGCAAATCCGGTGAGTTTATTTGCTAAACATTGCTTAGGAGGTTAATTATACTTAAAGAGTGTTTAGATTAGTTTAAGCATGTTTAGCTGGTTAGATTAGCTTAGTTAAATGTTAATTAGATTAAGCGGCTTGATTAGTTTAGTGGATAATTAATTAAGGCTAATTAGGTGATTAGATTAGTGTAATCTTGATTAGGCCCTTAATTAATTATTTTAAATTAATAAATTATTTCAAATTTATAAATGTTATTATATTAATTTATATTAATATAATATAATAGTATTTAATTTAATTTCGGAAAATATTTAATTATTTATTATTTTTCGAAAATTATACCGGATAGTTGGTGACCAGAATTTCGTGTTGATTGCAATGGTGTGTTCAGATTATGCAATTGATTGTTGAATTGTAAAAAATTGAGTGGTGATTGTGAAAATTCTGATATTTATTCAGAAAATCCCGGGTGTTGGGTTTTGACACCGAAAATGGATTTTAAGTACTATATCAAATGGTGAGGTTTGAAAATGAGAGATATCACTTTTAAGGTTCGAATTGATCGTATACCCACACACGACTATTTTCCCAGATGCTTTTAATATGAAGAAAATAGGTCATGATCACTATTTTAATTAAGGCATTTGACTACAATGCACGGTGTCCTGGGCCGAGATTGAGTGGTCGTGTGTTGGTTAAGAGAACCTGTTCCCGAATTGAGTCGGATGGACGTTTCCCTATATGGGTCTTGGTTCGCAGTAGATTCTGGATCTACGCTCCTTCAAGAAAGCCATCTATTGAGAGATGTCACCATGCTTAATGGTGGTGAGACGATGCCTGGCTACGCTAGTAGACACCGAATTTGTGAGTTGGTCGTACCCTTGAGGGGAAAAATTAACAATTGGAATGCATGATTGATTGAGTTAGATGCGCTAGATTATGAGACAAAACTGTGTGACATGGTATGGGATGTGTCATAACGATTTGGTCTTATAATTTGGACCTCTGTGATTAACTGAGATGGGAAAGGCGTTTCAATTGTTGTGTGCATTAATTATATGCATTTGTGATATGAATTGTGCTGACGTGCAGGAAGGAATTGAGATGAGGTAAGTCATCTGTTTTAATTGTGTGGCTGTGTGGCTAGAGCACCTTTGGGCATATTTTCTTCCTAATAAGGGTTTAGGGGGTGGACTTGCTGAGACATTGTCTCACCCCATCGTGGGCTTAACTTTTCAGGTTCTTAGATGGTGGTCGTGGAGGACCCGAAACCCCGGAGTCCGTGGAGGTGGAGTCGGAAGGATCGGCGTATGTGTCCTACTAGTATGTTGTAGGACAGCTTTTTTTTGAGAGCCGACCTTTTGTAGACTTTGACTAGACTCGTTTTGTACCTAAACCTAGTTGTTTATAAAAGTTGGTTTCTGTGAAATGTTGCCCTACTTTCCTATCTTGTGCTGTTTGTTGTTAGGGGTATTTGTTTCAATTCCGCATGCGTATTAAAATGAATGGGTCGGCAACGCGTCCTGGGAACGTCGCATTTGTATTGAACACAGAGGGATGTGCACGCGCTTGAGGGTCGAGGCATGACACTTAAGGGATATAAACGCGGCAGATTAGAGAATTTGATTTGAAATTGACCGCTCGACCATAATAATCAGCAATGGTTAATAGGACATCATTATAATCGAATTTAGATCATATATAAGTCGATTCGGTGGAATCATGTAGTCGAATTGCGTGTGACTCTGCACGACTGCAATATTCGTGTCGAACGACACTAATCCGATTTTCTATCGATTTTATACTTAGGACACGTAATTGAAACTTTGTGATTTTTATGACAATCGAGAGTCGTCTACAAGTCGGAGATGCACAAACGTTGATAGAAAATTATCGACCACGGGTCGAATGCGTTAAAATCCCTAAAAGCTACTCGATATGTTAGGTTGTACTAAAATCGTGTTCGGTCAATTTTAACCACGAAATTGAATTCGGTTTCGGGATTTGGACGTTTGAGCGTGTCACAATTCATTTATAGGATGTCGTCTCATCTTTCGGAGAAATTTCGATGAGTTCGGAATTTACAGAAAAATTGGTTTTCGGACAAAATGGAAAACGAGTGGAAATTCGGATGGGAAGAGGAGTGTGCTATATTTGGCTGCCCAAATTAGCCTTATTTGGGGGGAAATTGAAGCTAAATGGTGATTGGAGGGCCAATTGACTCAATTGGATGAGGACTTTGGCGCTCATCTCATGAGTGTTTATGATAGTTTCCAAGGTTGTTCATTGGCTTTCAACTTGACTTTCATGTTCTCCCTCTCCCTCTTCCTCCCCCTCTCTCTCACGCATGAAACCTTTTCCCTCCTCTCTGCTGAAGCTACCCACGTTCCCTTCCTCCTTCATCTGCTTCTTTCTCTCACGCATTTTCCCCCATTAACCAGTAGAGAGTAGCCCATCATTTGCCCTCCATTTTTCCTTGCTGCTGGCTCCATCACGCCAGCCTTCTTCCTTTCATTGTTGCTGCCACTTACCTCCACCACCATCCATCTTCTCCACAGCAACTTCACCAGCCCGCGCATCCAGCAACCCAGTAGCTTCAGCCAGCCACAACCGTCAACTTCAGTCACACCAGCAGCCACACGCCCAGCACTAGCCGCCTGTCCCACCTCCAGCTAGTTCGCCAGCCTCAACCGCACTCGTAGCTACCGTCCAGCCACCATCGACCAGCCCAGCTCAGCCCCCTCAATCAGCACCGACTAGCAAGAACCAGCTCCAAGCTGTGAGCTTCACCTGGTCATAGCAGCCATCATTGAGCTCCGTTGGAGACGCTGTTGTTTCGGGTTCTCACTGCCGTCGCGTTGCCATCGCCGTGAGCCCGCTGCCGTCGAATTCCGGTGAGTTAACTCCCTAATCCTTGATTAGGCTGTTAATTGCGCTTAGGGGGATAGATTAGTATTAATTAGCTTGGTTAGATTAGTGTTGATTAGCCTGGTTATATTAGTGTTAAGCTAGATTAGCTTAAACTCGAATCTGTTTATTGGACCCTCACCATTTACTATTTTCGTGGATTAAAATGTGCTACGATTTTGAGGTTACTCCCTTCTTGAAAAATGTTCTAAACATCTGCAGCTATGACATATATTTTACTCAAGATTTTATGGATTTAGAGGAACAAGATTTCAGCTTTGTTACATGCAAAACAGAATCTCGGTTTGTGTTGGAGCCAGTGACCTTTTGGTGCTTAATGGATTTTTATCGACTCTTAAGGTTCTATTTTTGTAAGAGTTTCTTCATAAAAGTTGTTCATCATATCTTTTAGTTTAACATAATCAAATTTTAGATCAAACGGACAAGTTTTGAACCTCGAACCAAGCTGGTTTTGGAAAACGTAATTTTTGGACACGAACACAGTTTTTGTAACGGATTGGGCAATTTACCGTTCTTATTCTAGAAATATTTGGGTCAAGGTGTCTTGATGAAATGTGTTCTTCTAAGTGTCCTTTATAACATATTGAAATGTGAGAATTTTTTGAACTCGTTTAGTTAGGTTTCTAAAATTAATCCTGTAGACGTGCGAGTGGACCTGATTTCTGCCGGGTAAGGCCAGTTGTGGTTTTGTAGTTGTTTTTGTATCTTGCTTGTTGGGAAATGAATATGTTGTGATTTGGTTGATGTTTGGCATGCTGAGAAATCATGCGTGGTATTATGAGAATGGTTGTTCTATGATGATTGCTTATTATTATTGCAAGAGATGGCCTTTGGGCATTTAAATAGAAAGAAAATTTAGGTGTTGGGTTTGGATACTAAATCTCATTTGCTCAATAAAATGATGAGGTTTTAAACTAGATACATGCAAAGTTTGATGGATTAATTTTGAGTACGCAAGTACCTATGAATTTATTTTGGAAAGTTTTGAACAAAAGAAAATGGTACAAGGTTTATTGTTTAAAAATGGATTTTGATGTTTTGGTCTAATTGACGAAAGATAAGAAATGGGTTGATTGGTGACGTGCTTGCATGGTCACTAAGTGGATCCCGTCCTGATGTGTATGAATACGTGGGACGATGCTCCTGTGTGGAATGCCGTCTAGGCGGAGGATACTAGACGTTGCCACTCGCGGATGGATTTTGGAATGAAGCTCTTATATGGAATGCCGTCTAGGCGGAGGATGCTAGACGATGCCATGCTCGACAGGGCGGGACGATGCCCGGTTATGCCGGATGACCGTCGACTTTCGAGTTGGCCGTGGCCGATGGGTTGTAATAATTGGAACACGCCTAAATGGTTGTGATAGCTGCGCCTGATTATGTGACAAAATTGTGTGGCACAGTATGAGATGTGTCATAATGATTTGGCCTTATAATCGGGACTCATGTGAATGAATTGATGTGTTCCTGTTATTAAATTATGCTTGCTGCACTGATAATAGCATATGTGATGAGCTAATGTGCAGGTATATGCCGAGGCAATGTGCATTTTGTATGGTGTGTGCTTAGGACCGCCTTCGAGGCGAATTTACATCCTAATCGGGGTTTAGGGTTTTGACTCACTGAGATTTATCTCATCCCGTCGTGGTTAACTCTTTTTTAGGTCTCTAGTATGGAGGTGTGTCCGGTATGGTTTGGAGTTCCATGGGATATGGAAGTAATTAATACCTGCTACCTTATCCTTGGGACCAACCGGTACCGTGAGTCGGTTGTGACAACGATGTGGGTTGATTGTGACATCTTGAATTTCGACCCCGTCTCGATTATATGAAATGGGTTTTCGTCGATGTGCTTATGGTCCTTTTTTTCGGAGCTGATCACTCACGAGTTAACTGATCTATCAGGTGAAGTTGTTAAGGGATATAAACGTGACAGACTTGAGAATTTGATCATAAATTGATCGCTCGACAGTGATAATCAGCAAGGGTCAATACGGCATTGTTATAATCGATTAGTGATCAGGTATAGGTTGATTCAACGGAATCACGCAATTGAATGCTACATGATTCCATTTAATTGCAAAATTCGCGTTGAACGGCATTAACCCAATTTTCTGTACTTGGTACCTGTAGTTGAAACCTTGAGATTTTTACGACAACCGAGAGTTGCCGACGAGTTGAAGATGCACAAACGTGGGTCGAAAATTATCAACCACGGGTCAAACGTGATAAAATCCCTAAAAACTACCTGGTAGGTTGGGTCGCGCTAAAATCACGTTCAATTGATTTTAACCACGAAATTGAATTCTGTTTTGGGAATTGAATGTTCGAGTGTGTTACGATTTATTTTTACGACCTTGTCTCATCTTTCGAGAAATTTCCGTCAAGCTCGCAATTTTGGCGGAAAATCAATTTCGGTAAATTGAAAATTAAGGGGAAATTCGTACGGGCTAGTTTATTGGCATTTTTGGCTACCCGTTTGGTTTGTTTGTGAAGAAATGAGAGCTAAATTGCCATTTGAGGGTCCCTAGACTTTGTGGGCAGAATGAAGGGACTTCTTGGGCTTTAAAATGGATTAATTTGTGAGTAATTGGAGGGAAATTCGTATGCCTGCTGAAGGGGGATTAATAATTGGCTACGAATTTGGCTTGTTTGTGAAGTTTTGGGAGGGAAAATAGCCATGGGTTGATGCCTTGACTTATAAGGCTGAAGACTTTGTGCAATTTTTTATCATTGCATGAGATATTTTGTGGCATCCCAAAATTCAAAGACAAGCTCTAAGGCGTATTAAAGCTCGTAATTAGGTAATGAAATTACCTATGGTTTATGTTTTAGTCATTAGTCTCCTTTTAAGGTTAAGTGATATGTGCTTGTGTTTATGAGATTTTAAATTAGATAGATTAATGAGAATAATCTATGCTTGACTATGCACTTTATAGGTTAGATTCCTATAAATAAAATGATACAAGACTTTGGCCAAGTATGTGTGACAAAATGGAACTTATGGAATTATAATTTCAAGTGTATAATTATTTTAAATTGTAATCTAATACTTCAATTTAATAGAGATTTAAGTAAATTTAAAAGGGTTGATTTTAGGGTAATTAAGCTTGGGTCTTAGGCCCAAGAGGGATGGGCCTAAGATGGGCCAAGCTGGTCGGCCCAATGGAGGCCCGCGGATGGGGCTGTCGCCGGCTCAAGGGAGGCCCAAGAAGGAGGATGGCCGGCCCATGCATGGGCTTTGCCAAGTGGCAAAAAGGAAGTCTTCATGCATTGGCCATTGGAGAGGCAACTCATGATTGTAAATGATGAGAAATTGGGGAAACAAAAGGGGAGAGAGAGAGGTGGGCAGTTGGTTTTCCGTCCAAGCCAAAGTGAGGGAGAGAGAGAGTGAGTTGCGAGAGAGAGGGAATCGCCGAGAGAGAGAGAGGGAGGCCGAGAGGGAGAAGGAGTCACGCCGCACGCCGTCCGTCTGTCGCCGGTGTGCCGTCCGCTTGCTGCTGTTCATTCCGTCTAGAGGCAAGTTTGGATCTGCTTTCTACTCTTGCATGAACGTTTTGCATGTTTGGTCGAAATCTAGGATGTTTGGAGGCAAGGAAGTGAAGCTATTGTGGTTGTTTCTTGAGTTGCATGCTGTTTCCGTGAGATCCGCCTGACTCAGAATCTTGTGAGGGCTTGCATGCATGTTTTGAGTTCGATTCTGACTTTGATTTCTTCATGAAAGTTGTAGAAAACATCTTAAAATACAACATACTAAAATTTGGTATAAAATGATGGATATTTGTGGGGTCAAACTCTTATCCTACGGAGACCCCAGATCTGGAACGATTTCACTGACCTTTCGGTGGATTTGTGGTTGCATGTTGATTTTTACTAAGAATCTCTTTTCGACTTCTTCATGAAACTTGTAGAGAACATATTGAAGTTTAACATACTAAAATTTGAAGTAAAATGAGAAAGTGTAGCCTAGTGAATCAACTTACTCTTGAAAACCGTAGATCTGGAGACGCGGTACTGGATACCCGAGATTTCATGGACCCGTATGATGACTATATTCTGGAAATATGACTAATATCTCTTAATAAAAGTTGTAGGGGACCTCTTGAAGTAAAACATATCCAAATTTCAGAGGAAACTAAGAAGAATAGGTAGGTGAAAACTCAGTATTTCGGAGAGACATACACTGGACGTTTCGGTGATAGATCCAGAAGCTTCGTGTGACTGTAGAAAATAATCTAAAAGAATTTGGCTTAGAAGTCTTCGTGAAAAATCTACTTTAGTGTCTTGACTATAATCTAGTAAAATTTCATAATTTTTGGAGGTCGTTTGGATATTTTAATCAAATTATTTAGGAAACTGTGCATTCTGTTTTTATTAGAAATTACATGCTGTATTTGTGTGAATTATGATTTTGTGTGGAATTCTATTGGCCATGTGTTTTGCGTGAAATCATTATCCTATTGTCTTGTCTATCACTTGCCTTAATTTTTATGATTTTTGAGAATCATATTGTTATTTAAATTAAATATTTTCGAAAGTGGTACAAGCTGGAATTTAAGTAAATGTAAAAAGGGCATGATAAATGGATTATTTTAATTGGTACAAATTCCATAAATTTTATTTTATGAATAAATGTACCTTGTTGCATGTATGATGAGGTCTTGATGCACGCATGACAATGAATTGAGATGCATGTATGAATTCAATGTTGAATATGATTTTGTTTGCCATTACATCATGTGCCATGCTGAATTGAGACCAAAATTGGTGAACATGAGTAATGATAAATGAGGAAATTGTTGTGGCGGACGATAATGCCTTGGGAGTATCAGGATGCCCGGGATGGGGGGTGCCGGATGGCCGGAATGTATAGAGATACATGGCCGGATGTCCTCGGGAGTTTCGAGATGCCCGGAATGGTTGAGTGCCGGAAGCCTCGGAGGTCTTTGCCCGAGGGGATGCCTCGTGATGCCAATTGGGATGCGAGGTGCCCGGACAGTGGGGTTGCCAGATGCCCGGTGGCCTTGAATGGCTGAATGCTGGAGGTTTTTTCTCGCGATGCTAGATTGGGGTGCGAGTGTAAAGTATGGGATGAAATTGATGATCCCGAGTGGGAGTGATGTGGTGATCGAATTGAAAGTTAAAAGTGAAAATTGAATCATGCATATATGATATGATGTGATGATGATCACCTATGGCATGATGATATATGATATGATATGATTATGATGATATGATTATGATGATATGTCTATGACATAATGAGGATGGCATATGTATGATATGATGGTGACCTATGATGTGATGATACATGTGCATGACATGATGATGATGATGCCATGATGATGTGTATGAGATGATGATGCCATGATGATGTGTATGATATGATGATGCCATGATGATGAGTATGATATGATGATGTCATGATGATGTGTATGATATGATGATGTCATGATGATGTGTATGATATGATGATGTCATGATGAAGATGATATGTGTACGACATGAGGATGATGATGATACATGTATATGACATGATGATGATAATCTATGACATGATGGCATGTATGTGTTATGATTGTGACGGAGATGCATGATGGTATATGCATGGCTTCAAGGTAAGTGATGCCTGGAATGCATGTATGACATGTATTATGCTATGATTGTATTATATGATGCTTTGAGTGGTTATCGGATCTTTTACCTGCTGAGTGGCTGTACTCACCCCTTTTGGGGACCAACATTTCAGATTAGTAGAATGCCGCTCCCTGCTGTCACGAGGGGCGTATTTTACGGCCTACCTTCCGATGTAGAGGTCGAGTACGAGGAGTTTCATTGTCCTTCTGTTCCCGGACTGACGTATATTCGAGTGTGCTGTTTAGTTATGTACGATGTGGGCCTGGCTGGGGGCCCTGTTGTCCAGGAGTTCATATCCGTCCATGTTCGCCGAGACGGAGAGATGCGTGGGATGTTACCGCCGCCACCGCCGGATGCACCGGGATGGGTGTGAGGGCCCGTACGTGACAAGTAGGAGTTGGAAACTTTTTGGGATGTTTAGCCGACACTAGTGATGGGGGATCTTACATGTGAATCGTAGTGGGTCGACTGTTTCTTTTTGGGGTTTAGGCCGAGTGTGGCTTTATGTCCTGGCCTTTCTTTTGATGTATCGACCCAAGAAAGCCCATCTTGAAAATATGTAAATAAAGTGTCATGGCTTTGTCTTTATTATGATGATTAGTGGTGTGGCAATTGTGTCATGGTTAATGGAGGGGGGTGATGGTGATGCTAAATTTTGCTTCCGCTAATGAGTCGCGCTGGGACCGTTTTCCAAAAAAAAAAAAAAACAGAGAGTGTCTATGGTTTACGACGCTTCTTCTAAGGGATGAATCTAAGGTGAATGTTTGGTGCCTGTGGCAACTTGTGAGGGGTTCGGGGTGCCACATATTTGCTAAGGATGCTCATTGATTCCTTCATGGGCTTCCAAGACCTCTTGTCCCCCCCTTCTTCCTTGTGTGGTAGCCTGTATCTCCAGCAGAACCACTGCAACAACTTCATCTTCTTCAACCTCCATTTTCATCACAACTTCAGCCTCCACTCAGTCGAACCAGCAGCCCACCATCCGTTGTTCGCTAGCCTCCAGCCCGCCGAGCTAGCCGTCCTTGCCTAGTTGCTTGCATCGCCACCACTCCACGACTGCCAGCCTTGTCTCCCACTCGACCGCCTCTCGTCGTCCCCAAGCCTGCCAGCCCGTGACCGTCGCTGCCAGCCAGTCGCCCCTGGCCGACCGTCCATGCCTCACTTGTGGCACCCCTCGACACAGCCCCCGATCCGCTAGGGTTGCCATAGTTCGCTTACCTTTCACTTGTCCTAATGACATGTTGTGGCACCCCTCGACGGCCCCCGATCCGCTAGGGTCGCCACAGTTCGCTTACCTTTTTCTTTCCCAAATAGCATGTCACTCTGATACCATTCTTTAGTTGCAGCGGGTCCATACAACCATGGGGGTTTACATCTTTTATTAACGGTCCTTTGCGCAATTTACATAACGGAAGCATATCTAACAATTCCCTTCCCTACATTTAGAAATCGATGCACACTAACTAAACATCTTATAAAAGTTAAAGCCGAACACTTTTATTTACTTAAACCAGATGTACATCATTCATCGGTACATCAAAATGCCGTAGTCTTCTATACTTGGCTATACTTCAAAAGATGACTGACATCTCCTCCCACAATCATATGCTTAAGGTCTATCAACCAGTGTCGGCGTCCAAAAGTTCCCTCCTTTGCTATCCTTCTCCTCGCGGTCATATCCAACCGCTCAAACCATCTACTAATCTGAAATGTTGGTCCCCAAAGGGGTGAGTACAACCACTCGGCGGGTAAAGGAATCCAATAACCACTCAATGCATCATACAAGTCATACATACATTGCAGGCATTACTTACCTTGAAGCCATGCATATACTATCATGCATCATCACCACAGTCATAACACATACATGTGTATCATCATGTCATACTCATATCATCGTCATCATGACATTATTATATTACACACATGTCATCATCATCATATACATTACACCATCATACCATACACATGTCATCATCATCATGGCATCATCATATCACACATGTCATCATCATCATGACATCATCATCATCATATCATGCATATCACCATGCCATATCATATATCATCATCGTATCATGCATATCACCATGCCATATCATATATCATCATATCATGCATATCACCCTGCCATATCATATATCATCATCGTATCATGCATATCATCATGCCATATCATCATCATCATATCATGCATGGTTCAATTTCCACTTTTAATTTTTAATTTGATCACCACATCATCCTTCCTCGGATCATCAATCTCATCTCATATTTTACACTCGCATCCCATGCGATAAAAACCTCCAGCATTCAGCCATTCCAGGCCACTGGGCATCTGCCCCCCCACATTCCGGGCATCTCGCATCCCAACTAGCATCACGAGGCATTCCCTTCGGGCAGAAACCTTCGACAGGGCTTCCGGCATTTACACTCCCTGGCCGGGCATCCCACACCCCAATCCTGGCATCGCGAGGCATTCCCCTCGGGCAGAAACCTCCGACAGGGCTTCAGGAATTATGTACCGACATACCACCAGGCCTCCCCTGGAATTACGTACCGTATACCACCGGGCATCTCGACACTCCCGGGGCCATCCGGCAATGCATCTCTATACATTCCGGGCATTATCCTCCACCACAACCACATCCTCATTTACCATTATCCATGTTTACCAATTTCAGTCTTAATTTAGCATGGCATATGACGTGACATCAAACAAGTCATACTTGGCATGGAATTCATACATGTATGTCAATTCAATGTCATGCATACATCAAGACCTCATCATACATGCTACATGGTATAATTACTTATGAAATAAATTTAATGGAATTTATGGCCAATAAAATAATCCATTTTCATGCCCTTTTTCATTTATTTAAATTCCAGCTTTTGTCATTTTCAAAAATATTAAATTTAATATCTATAAATTCCCAAAAATTATAAAAATTAAGGCAAGTGACAAACAAGCCAATAGAATAATAATTACATGCAAAATACATGGCCAAATAGAATTTCACACAATTTCACAATTTCCACAAAATGGCATGTCATTTTCGGATGAAACCAGAATGCACAGTTTTTGAAGAAATTCGATTAAAATATCCATACAACCTCTAAAATTTACGAAATTTTACCGAGTCATAACCAAGACATTTTCGTACATCTTTCATGAAGACTTCCAAGCCAGATTCTTTTTATATTATTTTCTACAGTCTCACGAAGCTTCTGGATCCAACACCGAATCGTCCAGTACATGCTTCTCCGAAATACTGAGTTTTCACCTACCTATTCTCCTTCGTTTTCTCTGAAATTTGGATATGTTCTACATCAAGATGTTCTCTACAAGTTTTGTGAAGATATCTAAGTCAAATAACCAGATTATAGTCGTCTTTTAGGTCCATGAAGTCTCGGGTGTCCTGTAATACATCTCCAGAATTTCCGTCTTCAAAATCTAGTCGATTTACTAGGCTATACTTGTTCATTTAACTTACAATTTGAGTATGTTGTAGTTTAAGGTGTCCCCTACAACTTTCATGAAGATATCGAAGAAAGATTCTTAGCACAAATCAACATGCAACCACAAATCCAACAAGATGTCAGTGAAATCGTTCCAGATCTGAGGTCTCCGTAGAACTAGAGTTTGACCCCTCAAATATCCATCATTTTCCACAAAATTTTAGTATGTTGTAGTTTAAGATGTTAGCTACAACTTTCATGAAGAGATCGAAGCCAAAATTGAACTCCAAACATACATGCAAGCTCACACAACATTCTGACTCAAACCGTTCGAGCGAAAACAGTCACACCACTCAAGAACAAGTCATCCATACTTCGGTTTTCCTCACCTAATCACCCAAAATCGACACTATATCAACCATACATACAACAAACACACATGCAAGAGCAGCTAGAGGACTCCAACTTGCCTCTAGACCACACGAACGGCGGCACACGGCGGCGAACACGGCGGACGGACGGCGTGCGGGCGGCGACGGGTGGACTCCTTCTCTCTCGCCACTCCCTCTCTCTCGCATCCTCCTCTCCCCTTTGGCCGAATTCTCCACCAGCCACTCTCTCTCTCTCTCTCTGTTTTGGTTGTATTTATATATGCATGCATTCTTAGTTTGCATGAGGGACAAGTGTAATTGTGGAGGAAGACAAGTGTCCACCATGCTTCACCTCCTTCATGCCACTTGTCCAATTACATGCAAGGTTGATGGGCCTTCTTCTTGGGCCAATCTTGGGCCAGCTTGGTCGACCACTCCATGGCTCTATGGGCCGGGCCTCTTGGCCCACTTTAGGCCAACACACTTGGGCCTAAAGTCCAAGCTTAAATGGCCCAAATTTTTCTTAAATAAGTCCATTTTTACTTTTAATAATTTACCGTAAATCCCCACTTACTAAATTACAATTTCATATGGCCATAAAACTTGAAATCATAAATCCATAAATTCCAATTTATAAAACACATGGCCAATGATAGGATTTTCTTTCCCATCAAATAATTATCCATTAAAAGCTTGGCCATGAATCTTATTGCAAATTATGGATTAAATGGCCATAAAATAACCTAACGGTACTTCCATCACCTATTCATAGACTTTAATGTAACTAGAGGTCATTATGAATTTTGGGATGCCACACATGTCACTATGATATCATTTAAATTGTAGTGGATCCATAAATCCTGGGGGTTTGTATCATCTCAATCGGTCCCTGCGCAGTTCATATAACGAAAGCATACTTGACATCTCCCTAACCCGTATTCAAACTAAATAATATAATGCAATGCACACCAACTACACTTTTCATATATATAGAAGCTAATGCCGAACCACTTTTATTTACATACTTTGATGGACATCACGAGTCGGTACAACAAAAGGCCAAGGCTTTAACTAAGCTCGGCTATAACCCAAAAGAACCCGACTCTACATCAGACATGTACATCAATCCATCATCTAGTGTTGGCCATCCAAAAAGTGTCATCCTCTACCAGTCACATGCTCTAATCACACCCAACCCGATGCATCGGCTAGTGGCGGCAGCAGCATCCCCATCATCATCCCGTCGCGTCGAACATGCACGGATAGGAGCTCCTGGACTACTGGGCCATCAGGTAGACCCACATCATACATAACCAAAACACGAACACGGATGAACACCAGACCACGAGCACCAACACAGGGGTGCTCCGAGCACTTGACCTCAACATCAGACGGTAAGCCATAAAATGTACCACGCGTGACAGGTGACAGAAGCATATCTCAATCTGAAATGTTAGTCCCCAAAATGGGTGGGTACAACCACTCAGCAGTAAAGATCCATCAAACTACATAATGCAACAGGCAAGACAACCATAATTTTGTGTGAAATGCACATATCATCCATGTAATCATGCTTGTATTTCCATGAGATTCGTTCATTAAGGCAATTTATGTTCCATGCCATATGCACATACATGCGCATGATTCATATCATCCATACAATCATGTATATCTCCCCATGAGATCCATTCAATACCTTCATGATCGCATTCTCAATGCCAAATAGTACCAACTCAATTTCATAGGCAATTCATGCATCATGCCATACGCACACACACATGTGCATGATTCAATTCCCATTTTAATTTTCAAAAGGATCTCATTTTTCTTCCAGGGACCAGTGTTTGCATCCTTCATATTGCTCGCACCCAACCTGGCATCGCGAGGAACCTCCGACACACACCTCTGGGCATCCGACACACACCTTAGGGCATCTCGCACCCCAATTGGCATCACGAGGCCATCCGGCACACACCTCTGGGCATCTCGAAACTCCCGAGGACATCTGGCACACGCAATCCGGGCATCCCGACACTCCCGAGGCATTGTCGACTCAAGGATCCAACGGTATCATCATTATCATTATACATGGATGTATCTCACTTTGGAAAATGCCATTTGATGCAATAATGCCAAAAGTTTCATGAAATTTATAAAATCTCATCAATTTTGATGTCATATGAAATGCACAAATATCACCACATATTATATAATTGAAAACTCATGGTACCACATCTCATAGAGTAATTTGTTGGTTCTTAAAAATTAAAACGAATTTCGGTTAAAACAGTTTACACTTCTTAAGTTAAAAATTCTGGAAAATTGGTAAATGGTCTTAATAAATTCTAAAAATTTAACATGTTGTAGAAGAGACCTAAAGAAAAAGGTTTTATGAAGAACACCATGTCAAGAAAGCTCCATAGAAATCGCATAGGTCCATGCATCACAGTAAAATAAATTCCAATACAACTTTTGCACAGTTTCAGAAATAATTTCGATTAAGTCCTTAAATGAACTCATAAAATTATGAAATTTTAATATGTAATAGCTAAGACCTAGAGGTAAAAGTCTCATGAAGAAATTGAAGTCAAATTCACTCTGGATTAAAAGCTATAATCGATTTAATTCTCCCTGCTCTCAGTACAGTTTTCCAGATTAATCCCTTTCAAAGAAAAATCGTTTCCCCGATCAATACTTGTCCATTTATTCTCAAATTTTAGTTTGTTACTAATCAATATGTCATCTACAACTTTCATCAAGATCACAAGATCAAATTCTAACTGGATAATTTTATAACACTCACGGAATCGCAAGGGGTCGGTCTGTTCTTACATGCAACAGCTTGCTTGTTCTAGGAAGACTACCACCATTCACTCGAATTTCAGCATCCAACATCACAACTCAAGCATCTCCAATAGCCATTACACTTCACACACAACCACAGCAAGAAAAATGTAGGTAACGGATTTTACTTGCCTTAAATCCAACGAAATCACAGCAAGCACACGGCGATTAGAGGACTTCGAACACAGCATGATCGATGACGAAGCTAGGTGCACGCACGGATGGGCAGGTCTTCTTCTTCCCTCACCAAAGCACCCACACGAACAACTCTCTCTCGGTTTCACTCTCTCTCTCGACCTCACTCTCTCTCTCTTTCTCTCGGCAACCCCCTCGCTCACTCCACCCCTCCTCTTTTCTTTCCCCTTCATGATTAGTTAGTAATCATTAGCTTTGCATGGCAATGGACACTTGCTTCATCTCCGTCGCCACTTGTCACTCTTCATGCAAGATGATGGGCCTCATTCGGCTGGGCTTGGGCCAGCCTTGGTCAATCGAACGGTGGGGGGCTGTGGGCTGGTTTTTGGGCTGGTTCGGCCTTAAGAAATCAGCCCACTCCTTCTCTTAATAATCAACCTTGATCCCTACTTATATTTACTTTATTACAAATTCATATGGCCATAAAACTTTGTAACATAAATTAATAAAAATCCAACTTATAAAGTACATGGCCAAGAAGAAAATTTCTTTATCAATTTATCCTTTAATACAATCCTTAATCACATGTGGACATAGGATGCATTCCCAATACAACAATAGTCCATTCAATGCTCGGCCTTGTTAAATTGAAATCCGTCGGTCTAATGACTATAATATAGTCCGATGTCGCTTTCATAACCTATTCATCGTCCATGGTATATCCAGGGGTTGTCATGAAATTTTAGGATGCCACATCATTGCCCATCCTCACGCCAGCCAGCCACCGGTCTCGGTCTAGCTAGCCTTGCCTGCAGCCCAGCCATCTCAACTCAGAACCGCTTAGCAGCTCCAAGCCATGAGTTGAAGGGCTAGTTTTCAACCTCTTTCGGCCCTCCGTTGGAGACGCTGTAGGCTTAGGTCTTGGTCGCCTTCGCGCCGTTATTGCCGTGGACCCGTCGCTTCGCTAATCTGGTGAGTTAATGCCCTAATCTTGAATTAGGAAGTTAATTGCACTTAGGGGGATTATTTTAAGTTTAATTAAGGATTAGTGGTTAGTCAGTTAGTGTAACTAAGTTAGTAGGTTAGTTAGTTACCTAGACTAATTAGTTAGGTGGTTAGTTAGGGTATTTAGTTAGTTTAATTAGATTAAGGTAATTAGCCTAGCTAGGTTAGTTTAATTAGTTCAATTAGGTTAGTTCATTTAGATTATTTAAATTAATTAAGTGAATTAGTTTAAATAATTTGTAATTTATTTAATTAATTGCAATTTATTTAATTAATTATAATTAGTGTATATTGTACCGGGATAGTCGGTTATTGGAATTTTACGCTGATCGTCGTGGATTCGTTGATTTGTGAAATTGATTGCTAAATTATGCAAATGAGTGCTTGGTGATGATTTTTGATTATTATTGCAAAAATATGATTTTATGGTATTTAATTAGAAAAATACCGGGTGGTGGGTTTTGATGCCAAAAATATTTTATGTACCATATAAAATCGTGGAATTTTGAAATGGGAGAATATCACGTTTCATGGTTCAATTGATTTGTATGACCACTCACAATTATTTTACCTGGTACTTTTAATACGAAGAAAATTGGCCAAGTCCATTATTTAAAATGGAAGTATTTGGGTGCAAAGCACGATGTTCGTGGCCGAGCATGGATGTGCGTGTGGTCATTATCGAAACCCATCTTGATGCGTTCATGCGGGACGATGTCTGATTAAGTTCAGATGCCTTTGACAACGGATGCCGGTTGCAGTGGAGGCTGGGCCGATGCTCCTTTATGGAATGCCGTTTAGATGTAGACGTTGCCGTGCCCGACGAAGTGGGATGATGCTTGTTTAGGCTGCCTCTAGGTGAATTCTCGTCCCAATAGGGGTTTAGGGTGTGGACTCGCTGAGATTTATCTCACCCCGTCGTGGTTTAAATATTTTCAGGTCCCTAGTGTAGAGTGTTGGAGAAATCTTTTTTATTTGTTTTGAAGTTGACAAAACGTTTCCATCAGTCTACTCTGAAGACTTGAAGACTCTATCGTCAAAGTCTAAAATCTCCAGACTCAAGATTTAAAGTCTGCCCTCATTGACAGTTTCTAGACCGACGAAGAAAAAGTATTATCTGTTGAAGAAGACTTATCCATATGCGGGTATATCTTTAAGGATTTGATTCGTGTGGTTGAAGAAAATCTTACAGTTGGAGATTGCACCTCGAGATCTATTATTCATATTGAAATTAATTCGAGTATTTTAGATCTGTTGATTGGCGAAGTATACTTGGAAGGTTTTATCTATGGAAACCTAGATCCTGATTATATGGGTGAGCAGGATTGGTGGGCTATCATCATATTCCTTAAATAACTCGAGATCTCGCCAATTGATTCTGTCCAACGGGTTGATTGGAAGAACTCATTTGGAAGGTGCCAACGGTTATGAAGGCATGGAGGAGTATATAAGGAAGACGCTCTAGTTATTCGAGTGTGTGAAAGATAGAGAAATTTCGAAGTCTGAAGCTCCTTGTTCTTTGCCGTTTCAATTGATTGAGCTTAAATTTGTACTCAAAAGAGAGATTAGATACCTTGAGGAAGTGTAGCAAAGTTTCTACACTGTGGAATCAATGACTTGAGACTGTAAAATCTCTTTTGATTGTTAGTGGAATTCAGCCAGTGAGCTGTCAGTGTGGGAGAGTGAACGTAGGCTTGGTCTAAGTCGAACCACTATAAACCTTGTGTTTTGATTCTCTATCCCTAAACTCTTTACTTTAAATCGCAGCTTTATATAACTGTTTATAATTGTTCACGACTTCAGTTTATTTTTCTTAGAAGTTAATTTGTTTTGATAAGATTTACAAAAACTTCTTTGATCACCTATTCACCCCCCTCTAGGTGCTCGTACTAGCCCTTTCAATTGGTATTAGAGCCTGTATACTCAATTAATTGAAGTGTTTTTTTACTTTTGAGTTAAAGATCCATGGCTAATATGTTGGCTCTAGGTTTGGTTGAAGGCCAAAGCAACACCAGACCACCCTATTTCGATAGAAAGAAATACAACATATGGAAAAACAAGATGAAGGCATTCCTAAGATCGAAAAATCCTCTGGAAAGGGATGTGGTAGAAAAAGGAATTATTCCTAAGGCTATATCAGTTTCAGAAAGAGGAAAAGAAGTTGCAGACACTGGCGAGATGACTCAAGAAGAAATAACTAAGAGATAAGCTCTTGATGTAAAATCAATTTACTCTTTATATTGTGTATTGTTTCTTATTGAATATAACATAATATTTTCTTGTGAAACAACCAAAGAAGTTTGGGACAGGTTGCACATTATCTATGAAGGAACTGACCGAGTAAATGAGACAAAGATTAATATTCTACTCGGACAGTATGAAGCCTTCAAGATGAAGCCAAGAGAATCTATTACTGACATGTTTAGTCGTTTTATAGAAATTGTAAATGGTCTAGAGTATTAGGGATAATGTGTCATCCAAAAATTTAGACGATCCTCAGATAGGTGACAATCGTGACCAATCGATGGGAGTATCACTGGACTGTGGCATTGATATCGTTTATGAGCATTAATTCGTATTTGTTTATTGGATTATGAGAATGCAAAATTTATTTCTTTAAGAAAAATAATGAAATGCTTCATAATGGTGCAAATATCATGGGCTTATATTATAAAGTTTATGGGCCTTTTTATTTAGACTTTCTTTTGGCCCCAAAGCTTTTGGGCTCAAGCGGCCCATGGAGGCCCTAAAGCCATCGACCGAAAGAAAGGGGAGGAAGAAGAAGAGAATCAGACCGGGGGAGGAAGATGCATGCCATTTTACACTTGTCCTTCCCATGCAAAACCTCATGATTACTAGCTAATCAAGAGAAAAAAAGAAAAAAAGAAGGGGGCGGAGTGAACGAGAGGGAGAGTAACCGAGAGAAAGAGAGAAAGTCCGAGAGAAAGAGAGAGTTCATGAGGGGGTGCATCGGCGAGGGGAAGAAGGAGACCAGCCCCGCCGTGCTTGCGCCTGCTACTGCCGTCGACGCCGCCTAGCTTCGCCATCGATTGAGCCACGCCCGAAGTCCTCAAGTCGTCGTTTTGCTTGCTGTGTTTAAGGCAAGTGAAGTCCATTGATCTAAATTTTGCTGTGCTGTGAGTGGAATGTGGTAGATCTTGGAGATGTTTGAATCTTGATGCTGGATGTTGGAATTTCAAAAGTATAGGAGTAGTTCTTCAAGCTAGTAAACTGTTTCATGGAAAAACAGCTTGACCTTTGGTGATTCCGTGAATTTTATGCAATTATCTAGTTAAAATTTGACTTCGTGTCCTTGATGAAAGTTGTATATGACATCTTGAGGAGTAACATAATAAAATTTGGAAAGAAACGGACAAGTATTGGTCGGTGAAATGATTTTTCTTTTGAAAGAGTTAAATCTGGAAACTGTTACCGAGGGTTAGGGAGAGTTATGGTGATTATAGCTCTTGATTTATCATGAATCTGACTTTGAGTTCTTCAAGAAAATTTTACCTCTAGGTTTTATCTATAACATATCAAAATATCAGAATTTTCTGAGTTTATTTAGGGGTTATATCGAATTTGTTATTAAAACTGTGCAATAGTGATGTTTGAAGTTTTATGGCTGTGATGCATGGACCATTGCGATTCATACGAACTTTCTTGACTTGGTGTTCTTGATAAAACCTTTTTCTCTAGATCCCATTTATAACATGTTAAATTTTTATAATTTATCAAGATCATTTACTAATTTCTCTTGAATTTCAATTAAAAGAGTGCATTCTGTTTTATCCGAAAATTGTTTTATTTTCAAGAAAAAATGAATTGCTCTATGAGTTGTAATGTCTTGGGTCGTCATTTATACAATGGATGGGGTGACATTTAGCATATCATATGACATCAAGAAAAATGAGATTGATGAGACTTTGTAAACTCATGGAAACTTATGATTGGATTGCATCAAATGTTATTTTTCAAAGTGAGCCACATATGTATATATTGTGATGTTGATGATACCGTCGGACGGCTGAGTCGACGATGCCCCGGGAGTGTTGGGATGCACGGAGGTGTGTGCTAGAGGCCTCGTGATGCCAGTTGGGGTACAAGATGCCCGAAGGTGTGCCGGAGGTCTTGCGATGCTAGGTTGGGTGCGAGAGCCATGAGGGATGCAAATACTGATCCTTGGAAAAAAATGAGATCCTTTTGAATATCAAAATGGGAAATGAAACATGCACATGTGTGTGCATATGGCATGGTACATAAATTGTCTATGAATTTGAATTAGTACTATTTGGCATTGAAAATGTGGTCAATAAGGTATTGAATGAATCTTATGGAGATATATGCATGATTACATGGATGATATGTGCATTACACATGATATCTTGGTTGTGTTGCTTGTTGCATTGTGTAGTTTGATAGATCTTTACCTGCTGAGTGGTTGTACTCACTCCTTTTGGGGACTAACATTTCAGACTAGGAGATATGTCTCTATCACCAGTCACCCCCGGTACTTTCTATGGCATACTGACCAATGTCGAGTGCGAGTGTTCGGAGCATCATCACCCTAAGATATGGGGGTTAGTTTTTGTTCTTGTGTGGGTTCTGGTTTTGTACAACGTTGGATCACCCGTCGGCCCTGATTTTCAAGAGTTTTTGTCTGTGCATGTCCGCCGTGACGGGATTATGCTGGTGATGCTTCCGCCATCGCCCGCTAACGGACCGGGTTGGGTGTGACTGAGTGCGATGGAGGGAAGATGAAGCTTTTTGGACCACCGACACTGGATGATGGATCGATGTACATGACTGCTGTGGAGTCAGGTACTTTTGGTTATAGTCAAGCTTAAAAAAGCCTTGGCCTTTTGATGTACCGACTCATGATGTCCATCAAGTTATGTAAACAAAAGTGTTCGGCTCTAACTTATATATATATATATATATATATATATATATATATATATATATAATATGTGTAGTTGGTGTGCATTGCATTATTTTGTTTGAGTATGGGATATGGAGGTTTTGAATATGCTTCGCTACATGAACTGCGCTAGGACCGATTTAAATGATATAAACCCCTAGGACTTATGGACCCACTATAAATCTATGGTATCAGAGTGACATATTATTAGAGCAAAGGAAATGTAAGCAAATTGTGGTGACCCTAGCGGATCGGGGGTCGTTTCGGGGGTGCCACAGACAACCAATCTCAGGACCCATGAAAGTTAACAAATTGCTGCGTGGACTCTCCAAAGACTGGAATCACGTAAAGACTTTAATAAGGGAAACATAAAGGATCATACCGCTCTCCGTGGACGAACTAGTTGGCACACTTTAGTCCTATGAAGTGGAACAAATCAATGACGAAGAAGATCCCAAAGGTAAGAAATCAATTGCTTTGAAATCTAATGATGATTCTGATGTTACAGACTCTGAAGATGACATGGATGATGAAGAGCTAGCCCTTATGATAAAAAGGTTCAGGATACTAAACAAAAAGGGGATAAGATTCAATTGGAAGAAACAAAGCACTCAAAAGTCTCAAAACAAATCAACTGAGGATTATGAATCCAATAAAGATGTGATCTGTTTCGAATGCAAGAAAAATGGACACATCAGACCCAACTGTCCCATGTTGAAGAAAAAGAAAGGAAAAGCTGAGAAATATAGGAAGGTTCTCAAGGCAAAAACATAGAGTGATACTAAATGTGAAGAAAGTGACGAAGATTATGCCAACATTTGTCTAATGGCAAAATCAGAATCATACTCAGACTCCTAAACAAATACAGACTTAGACTCAGATAGTGAAATCGAGGTAAGTAATTTAAAAATCCCTACTAAAGTCTTGAAATATATTAATGAACTGTGTCTTAGTCTCAAAACCTCTCCCAAGAGGATTTCCGAGCTAAAAAGGAAAAATTCTACACTAAAGCAACATGAAATTTTATGGAAAGAAAAGTTTCATAATTTAGACAAAAAAATTGTCATTTTGAAAGAAAATGCAGATTGTCTTTTAAAAGAAAATACATGTTTGAAAAATGACATTTCAAATATTTCAAAAAGGTTTTCAATAGGATATGAGAAGTTAGAAAATATTATTTCGATACAAAGACCTTATTTTAATAAATCGGGGTTGGGAATGACTTCTGAAACCATTCCTCTAATTAATTTTTGAAAGTAAAGGAAAGAATCAAACAAAGACCTACAAAAGCCTTTTATAGAAATCATTTTCAAAAAGTCTTTGTAAAACCTGTTGGTCGAAGTGCTCTCAAATGTTCTAAATGTTATAGCTCAGAACACTTTGAGAAAGAATGTCCTATGGTTTGTAGTCCTGTTAAGAAGGATTGGGCAAAGACTGTATATTGCACTAACTCCACTAGACCCAAGAAAATGTGGTACCAAAGAAAGCTTAAGTTTCTTTTTTAATTGCAGGTCACTATTAAGAAGAAAATTAAATGGTATTTGGATAGTGGCCGTTCGAGACACATGACTAGAGATTCAAGATGTTTCACAAAGATTGTTCAAATCAATGGAGGAAAAGTCTCTGTTGGTGGAAATAGCAAAGAAAGAATTATCGGATGCAGAATAGTAAAGATTGGAGGTCTCACAATCAATAATGTCTCCTTGGTGGAAGGACTAAACTACAATCTACTCAGCATAAGCCAACTGTGTGACACTGGGTTCAAAATCAATTTTCAGGAAGGGACATGTTTAGGAACTAGTAAAGACCACTCTCAATCTTTTACCGGGCATAGACATGGGAATATTTATCTTCTGGATATAAAACCAGAAAGACCTCAATGCCTGATATCAATACAAGACGAAGTGAATCTCTGGCATCGAAAGCTTGGCCATATCAACATGAAGCAAATTGCCAAAATCTCTTCCAAGAAGCTTGTTCGAGGACTACCCAACTTGAAATACCAAAAATCTGACTTATGCACACCATGTGTGTTGGGAAAATAGGTTAGAAGTTCTTTTAAGTCAATAAATCAAGTTTTCACTAACCGTGTGCTACAGCTCCTTCATATGGATCTCTTTGGACCAACTAGAACTCAAAGCATTGGGTGGAAAGAGATTTTGCCTAGTAATAGTGGATGATTATTCACAATTTACTTGGGTTTACTTTCTGGCAAGTAAATCTGAAACCTTCTCTCCTTTTTCAAAGTTTGCTAAGAAAGTGCAGAATGAGAAATGTTATGTTATTTCAATAATACAAACAGACCATGGAGGTGAGTTTGAAAATCAAGACTTTGCTAAATTTTGTGATTAATTTGGTTTTCAACACATGTTCTCTTCTCCATACACTCCTGAACAAAATGGAGTTGTGGAAAAGAAGAATAGATCTTTACAAGAGATGTCAAGAACTCTTTTAATTGAAAGTAATATTTCTTGTCGTTTTTGGGCTGAAGCAGTTTCTACAGCGTGTTATATTGTTAACAGAGTATTCTTAAGGCCTATTCTGGAGAAAGCTCCCTATGAGTTATTCAAAGGAAAGAAGCCAATTGTTTCTCATTTTCATGTGTTTGGTTGCAAATGTTTTATCTTGAAAAATGCAAATGATCGAATTGGTAAGTTTGAAGAAAAATCAGGTGAAGAAATCTTCCTTGGATATTCAACCTCTAGCAAAGCCTACAGAATATTCAACAAGAAGACTCAGTTTGTGGAAGGATCGATGAATGTCAGATTTTAAGACTCTTTGTAAAATCAATCAATTTAGATGCAAACCGAAGAATTTGAACCTACTCAAGACTCTACAAAGTCTACCTCCCCTGAAGCAGCTCAGACTCCTGAAGAAAAACAAGAAACGGATGTTGAAGATTCAACTGAAGAAGAAGACCAACAATTTGTCAGAATGACCAGCAATTGGAAGCATAAGTCTAGTCATCCTAAAGAACTCATTATTGGTGATATTAATGAAGGGATTCGTACCAGATCCAAAAGGCAAGAAGAGTCTAGCGCGGTGACACTTATTTTTGAAATAGAACCCAAAAGCATAGAAGAAACTTTAACTGACGAAAGCTGGATTGAAGCAATGCAAGAAGAACTCAGACAGTTCAGCATTAACGATGTTTGGGAATTAACTCCTAAACCAAAAGGTAAGTCTATTATTGGAGTTAATGGGTTTTCAGGAACAAGATGGACGAAAAAGGAAAAGTGATAAGGAACAAATCAAGACTCATGGCCAAAGTTTATACGCAAGAAGAAGGAATAGACTATGATGAGACCTACGCTCTTGTTGCAAGAAATCTATGTGGAACAACCTCCCGAATTTGAAGACCAAAGGAAACTAGACTCTGTACTCAGACTGAAAAATGCTCTATATGGATTAAAGCAAGCACCTCAAGCTTGGTACGACAGGTTAAGTAAGTTTTTAATTTAAAATGGCTTTATTAAAGGAAAAGTAGACAGTACCTTGTTTATTAAAAAGGAAGGTAAAAACTTTTTACTTGTTCAAATTTATGTTGATGATATTATATTTGGTTCATCTAACGAAAACCTGTGCCAGAAGTTTTCTAAGTCTATGCAGGATGAATTCGAGATGAGCATGATGGGTGAACTATCCTTTTTTCTCGGACTACAAGTAAAACAATTGAAGGAAGGAATTTTTATTCACCAAGAAAAATATGCTAAAGAACTTGTTAAAAATTTCGGATTTGAGAATTGCAAAAAGACCGATATACCAATGTCAAGTTCTTTGAAGCTGGACAAAGACAAAGGAGGAAAGAAAGTTGACCAAAAGCTGTACAGGAGTATCATTGGTTCACTTCTTTATCTTACTGCTTCTAGACCCGACATTTTGTTTAGTGTTTGCATCTGTGCTAGATTTCAATATGATCCAAAAGAGTCTCATCTAAGCGCCGCAAAACGCATAAATCAAATACATTGCAACTACTTCAAACTTAGGTCTGTGGTATCCCAAAGAAGGAAACTTTACTCTTCTTGGATATTCAGACGCAGATCTAGCAGGTTGCAGAGTTGATCGGAAGAGTACTTCAGGCACTTGTCAATTGCTTGGTAACAGAACAGTATCTTGATTTTCAAGGAAGCAAAGTACTGTAACTCTTTCAACAACAGAAGCTGTGGCACCCCTGAAACGGTCCTCGATCCACTAGGGTCGCCACAGTTCGCTTACCTTTTCTTTGCTCTAACAATATGTCACTCTGATACCATAGAATTATAGTGGGTCCATAAGTCCTGGGGATTTATATCATTTAAATCGATCCTAGCGCAGTTCATGTACATCGGTCCATCATCCAGTGTTGGCGGTCCAAAAAGCTTCATCTTCCCTCCATCGCACTCAGTCACACCCAACCCAGTCCGTCAGCCGGCGGCAACGGCAGCATCCCCAGCATAATCTTGTCGCGGCGTACATGCACAGACAAAAACTCTTGAATGACAGGGCCGGCGGGTGATCCAACGTCGTACCAAACCAGAACCTGCACACGAACAAAAACTAACCCTCGTATCTTGGGGTGATGATGCTCCGAACACTCGCACTCGACATCGGTCGATATGCCATAGAAAGTACCGGGGGTGACTGGCGACAGAGACATATCTCATAGTCTAAAATGTTAGTCCCCAAAAGGGGTGAGTACAACTACTCAGCAGTAAAAGATCCATCAAAGTACACAATGCAACAAGCAAGACAACCAATATATCATGTGAAATGCACATATCATCCATGCAATCATGCATATACCTCCATAAGATCCATTCAATGCCTTAATGACCACATTTTCAAAGCCAAATAGTACCAACTCAAATTCATAGACAATTTATGTACCATGCCATATGTACACACATGCGCATGTTTCATTTCCTATTTTGATATTCAAAAGGATCTCATTTTTCCCAGGGATCAGTATTTGCATCCCTCATGGCTCTCGCACCCAACCTGGCATCGCGAGACCTCTGACACACACCTCCGGGCATCCGGCACACACCTCCGGGTATCTCGCACCCCAACTGGCATCACGAGGCCTCCGGCACACACCTCCGGGCATCCGGCACACACCTTTGGGCATCCCGACACTCCCGGGGCATCGTTGACTCAGCCGTTCGACGGTATCATCAACATCACAATATATACATATGTGGCTCACTTTGAAAAATAACATTTGATGCAATCCAATCATAAGTTTCCATGAGTTTACAAAGTCTCATCAATCTCATTTTCTTGATGTCATATGATATGCTAAATGTCACCGCATCCATTGTATAAATGACGACCCAAGGCTTCTCAACTCATAGAGCAATTCATTTGTTCTTGAAAATAAAACAATTTTCGGATAAAACAGAATGCGCTCTTTTAATTGAAATTCTGGAAAGATTTGTAAATGATCTTAATAAATTCTAAAAATTTAACATGTTATAAGCGAGATCTAGAGAAAAAGGTTTTATGAAGAACACCAAGTCAAGAAAAATTCGTATGAATCGCAATGGTCCATGCATCACAGCCATAAAACTTCAAACATCACTATTGCACAGTTTTAATAAAAAATTCGGTATAACGCCTAAATGAACTCAAAAAATTCTGAAATTTTGATATGTTATAGATAAAACCTAGAGGTAAAAGTTTCGTGAAGAACTCAAAGTCAGATTCATGATATATCAAGAGCTATAATCACCATAACTCTCCCCAACCCTCGGTAACAGTTTCCAGATTTAACTCTTTCAAAGAAAAATCGTTTCACCGTCCAATAATGTTCCGTTTCTTCCCAAATTTTAGTATGTTACTCCTCAAGATGTCATCTACAACTTTCATCGAGGACACGAAGTCAAATTTCATCTAGATAATTGCATAAAATTCACGGAATCGCCAAAGGTCAAGCTATTTTTCCATGAAACAGTTTGCGAGCATGAAGAACTACTCCTATACTTTCGAAATTCCAACATCCAGCATCAACATTCAAACATCTCCAAGATCTACCACATTCCACTAGACTATCACAACATAGCATAATGTAGATCAATGGACTTCACTTGCCTTAAACACAACAAGCAAAACGGCGACTTGAGGACCTCGGGCGCGGCTCAATCGACGGCGAAGCTAGGCGGCATTGACGGCGGCAGCAGGCGTATGCACGGCGGGGCTGGTCTCCTTCTTCCCCTCACCAATGCTCTCTCACGAACTCTCTCTTTCTCTCGAACTTTCTCTCTTTCTCTCGGTCACTCTCCCTTTCTCTCGGTTACTCTCTCTCTCGATCACTCCCTCGTTCACTCCGCCCCCTTATCTTTTTCTTTTATTCTCTTGATTGGCTAGTAATCATGAGGTTTTGCATGGAAAAGCTCTGGTGAAGCAAGGGGTGGTGACACCTCATCTAGTCCCTCCGCCACTTGTCAAATTTCATGCAATTGATATGGCCTCATTTGGCCCAGCCTTAGTCGACTGATTGAAGAGGGAATGTGGGCCGGTTTGGGCAGTTTTGGGCCTTAAATACTCAGCCCACATCTACTCCTAATATCTCACTTTAATTTCCACTTATAATTACACAATCACCTATATTCGCATGGCCATAAATATTACAACCATACACAAGGATAGTTCAGTTCATAGGGTTCATGGCCAAAAATTTCTTATCAACCCATCTTATAATACAACCTCGGTCTCACAAAAGCATATGACACATTTCCAACAAAGCAATAGTCCATTAAATGCTCGGCCCTTATTTAATTGTAATCCATTGGTCTAATGACTATAATATAGTCCGATGGCGCTTCCATCACCTATTCATGGGTCGTAGTGCATCTAGAGATCACTATGAAATTTTAGGATGCCACAGAAGCAGAGTATGTGGCTCTTGGAAGTTGTTGTTCTCAAATCTTATGGATAAAACAACAACTAAGAGACTTTGGAATCGAAGACTCATGCACCGAGATCAAATGTGACAACACCAGCGTAATGAATCTCACAAATAATCCAATTCTTCATTCAAGAGCAAAGCATATAGAGATTCGACATCACTTTATTAGAGATCATGTTCAAAATGGAGAAGTCATGATTCAATTCATTGACTCAAAGAATCAGCTGGTGGATATATTCACAAAACCGCTAGAGAAAAGCTTATTTGAGTCTATTCGCTCCAGACTTAACATCTTATCTCTTAAAGTCTAAAAAAGCTCAAACTTAGGGTTAAAGTCTGAAGATGCTCAAACTCAGAAGATCAAGAATTACGATTGTAAGTTATTTCGGATCTAGCAATTTAACTTTCGGATAAAAACTCGAAAAGGTTCGATTGCTTATTAATCGCCAATTGATTGATGTTATCTTTCCAAGTTTTTTTTTTTTTTTTTGAAGTTGTAGCAATTATTCTTTTCGAAAAGGAAGTTATCATTTTTGAAATAACAGTTATCTATTTTCAAAAAGACAGTTATTCATTTTTGAAAAAGGCATTTTTAATTTTCCTTTTATGACGATCAGTATACCTCGTTTCGATTGCTCTATATACTGTCTTTCTTCTTCATTTTTACTCACAAACCCTAGAGCACAAAACTTCAATTTCTTACTTTTTCTTTCTAGTTTAATTTGTAAAGTTTTCATCTTTCTTGCGAATCGAGTTTGAAAATTTTCTCAAAGACTGGGACAATGTCTTCCCAAAGAAAATCCTCAAGGATAGCAAGTAAAGGACCACATCATATGCGTGAGGGTCCTACGCACTTCGATTTGACCGAGGAAGAAGATTCTTCAAGGCAGTAGCAAAGTCAACAACAACATTCTCAACTGCGCCATTCTTCTTAGGCTAGATCACAAGAGCCTCAGCAACAACAGGTAGACGAAGAAATTATTGAGGATGTCGAACCTGTAAGGACTCTTAAGCCTGCATTTACTTTCAAACTCTACACCGCCCTGAAGGAAGGTGGTTCTCCAGTGACCTTTGTTGATGAATTTTTGAAAGAAAAGGGGTATCGAAATGAAATCGATTTTCTAAGAACGATGGAACGTTTGGGAATTGCTCTTCTTTGGTTTGGCAAAAAGGGCTTTTGCGAATTTTCCAAGTGATCCACATTTTGGAGGATTTAATCAACCTGAGGGTAAAGATGACGATGAAAAGATGTTCACTCATTTTAAGCCTAGGATGGGTGTTGCTGCGAAAATTCGAGGAAGTAGAATGAATCTATTTCATTCGGAGGAACACAAGCGAGTTTATGCTAAACTGCTGAAGCGAGGGGTGATGAACCCAAGGAGTGTGGATTTTGATTTTCTCAATTCATGGAACATAAAGTTACGGGAGAAGTTTTCTTTACTTCAACTTGAATGATTATGCTTTAAGACAACTGTAGCTTATCCGGAACTTACAGCATATTTCTATTCCAATCTAAGCGTTTTAGATGTGAATAGATTTTCCATTAGTGTTAGAGATCATGATTATATGGTAGATATGGATACTCTAGCTGATGTGATTGGAGTGGAGAGAGGGAATTTTCAAACAATCAGTGTGTTTGTTGGTCATGCCACTATGGAGCTTGTTCGAGATAGAATTGCAGAAGGCCGGATTTCATATTTGAGGATGAGTGCCTCTAATGTCTTGCTCCATAAGATTGTGATTAATTGTCTCAGACCCAAATCCACATCAAAGACTGATGTCTCCAATTTTGAAGCGAAGTTGATGTATGCCATCAACATTGGTTACAAGTTCTCTCTGCCTCATACCATAATGTTTCACATGTATTGATCAATGGTAAAGGACAAGGGACAACTTCCTTACTTTGCTCTTGTTACTCGTCTATTCAGACATCTTAACATTTAGCCTCCCAGAATTCTATGTGTTTGAACTAGTGTTCCAATGGTGGTAGGACTGAAGATGGTTTCAAAGATGCGTCTGAAGGAGCTAAACAAGGCTTTAGAGCGATTAAAGGAGAAGACACCTGTCAAGACTTGACAAGACCCTGTGGCTGTAAAAAGAAAAGGGAAGGAGCCCATGACAGCTCTATCTAAGAAGAGGAGAGCACTCATCTTGCAGGATGAGGAAGATAAGGATGACATCACTATCTCAGCTCTTACCTTAAAGAACTTACAGTGTCTTGTTCTTGGGACAGAGACTCGAGAAAAAGACAGAGAAGAGACAGAACAAAAAAGTGAAGAGAGGGAAACGATGAGGAAAGAAGAAGAAGAAGGAAGAACAGAAGAAGAAGAGCGAAGAGAAGAACAAACAGAAGGAGAAAGTCATGGTGATTCTCCAGCAGAGGAATAAGGACAAGATCATCATGACACTGAAGAAGAGCCAGAGCAAGAAGAATACTTCTCTTCACCTGAAGGCACCAAAACAGGGGGAGCTATTGATAAAAGAGGTACTCCTTCACTCGCTTTTACCAGTGATGATGTTAGTCGTTCTCCTGCCGATCTAGAGGAAGTGTATGCCTCTCACTTTCCTGAAGAAGGTAATGAGCCTCATCTCCAAGTCTGGATGTTCGTGCTAAAGTTCCATCATCTGGCAACACTCCAGAAACTAATCATGCTGAAGCAAGTACTCAAACTGACAACTCAGCAGACTTTAAAAGATTGCTTGAACTTTTTTTTGGAAATCAAAGGTCAGATTTATGCCTTGGGATGTGAATTTCAGAGCATGCAGAATGCTCATCAAGCCACCTCAGTTTCTTTGCACAATCAAGTTTAAGCCCTTAATCTTCAAGTTCAAGCTACAACAAAGGGTGAGGATTTAGCGCAATTGAAGGAGGATCTGAAAATGCTGAAGGAGACTGTCAAGTCTATGGGAGATTTCCAGCTCGTTCGCATTCCCAAACAATCTTAATTTTATCCAATTTTCTTTATATTCTCTACTTTTGCTGTTGACAAAAAGGGGAGAAGTCGTGTAGATTTGACACTTTGATTTTGATCTCGATTTTGATTTGGCTTTGACTACTTTTATCTTTTGTTTGACTATGTAATTGGTTTGAACTAGTTTGACCTTCTTAATGCTTGCAGTATCTTAAGCTATGTTGATGATTTTGGTAAAGATAGTTTACACGACTAACTTGTTTTCTGTGGATGCAGAATCGCTACTATCTTTATCCTAATCTACTTATCTTTGTTTGCTTAAGTGATGTCTTGCAGGTCTAAAGTATCCAAATCTGCAGGAAAGTTTTGTCACCACAAAAAAGGGGGAGATTGTTGGAGAAATCTTTCCTATTTGTTTTGAAGTTGACAAAACGTTTCCATCAATCTACTCTGAAGACTTGAAGACTCTATCATCAAAGTCTGAAGACCTCCAGACTCAAGATTTAAAGTCTGTCCTCATTGATAGTTTTCAGATCGACGAAGAAAATGTATTATCCGTTGAAGAAGACTTATCCAAATGCGGGTATATCTTTAAGGATTTGATTCGTGCAGTTGAAGAAAATCTCACGGTTGGAGATTGCACCTCAAGATCTGTTATTCATATTGAAATTAATTCGAGTATTTTAGATCTGTCGATTGGTGAAGTACACTTGGAAGGTTCTACTTATGGAAACCTAGATCCTGATTGTATGGGCAAGCAGGATTGGTGGGCTATCATCATATTCCTTAAATAACTCGAGATCTCCCTAATTGATTCTGTCCAATGAGTTGATTGGAAGAACTCATTTGGAAGGTGCCAACGGTTATGAAGGCATGGAGGAGTATATAAGGAAGACGCTCTAGTTATTTGAGTGTGTGAAAGATAGAGAAATTCAAAAGTCTGAAGCGCCTTGTTCTTTGTTGTTTCAATTGATTGAGCTTAAATTTGTACTCAAAAGAGAGATTAAATACCTTGAGGAAGTGTAGCAAAGTCTTTACACTGTGGAATCAATGACATGAAACTGTAAAATCTCTTTTGATTCTTAGTAGAATTCAGCCAGTGGGCTGTCAATGCGGGAGAGTGGACGTAGGCTTGGTTTAAGCCGAACCACTATAAACCTTGTGTTTTGATTCTCTATCCCTAAACTCTTTACTTTAAATCACAGCTCTATATAACTGTTTATAATTGTTCACGACTTCAGTTTATTATTCTTAGAAGTTAATTTGTTTTGATAAGATTTACAAAAACTTTTTTGATCACCTATTCACCCCCCTCTAGGTGCTCGTACTAGCCCTTTCATGGAGAACTCGGAGCCCGAGGCTGAAGGGTCCATAGCGTAGGTGGCTTAGTAGTTTCTTTTAGAGACAGACTGGTGTGTATAGACCTGTAGGTTTAACCTGGCGTGTATATAAAGTATGTTTCGTGGAAAAAGGTGTTAGTAGGTTTTACTATCCCATGTGTTTTGTTGTTGGTTGGGTAATTATGAGTTTGCTTCCACACGTGCATTAAACGAATGGGTCGGCGATGTGTCCTAGGAATGTCGCAATTCTATTGACCATTGAGGGATGTTCATGTGCTCGAGGTTTGGGGCGTGACATCTTTGCCTGAAGCGGTATTAGAGTTGGTCAGTGTCTGGAGCGATAAGGTGTGATGGGTTATGGGATAGTTAGTAGGAAAGAACTTTTCCTTACGCTGATGCATGTGATTGACTGATTGATTGTTTGTGTGGGTCGCTCAATTCTCTAATTTCGTGTGGAATTGGAAAGTAGGTTCTATAAATAGTCTACATTATGAGCGGTCCAGAGCAGAGAACTCTTAGGAAGAGAACAGTTGCCTCTGTCGCTTGGGATATGATGACTAAGGTCGGTACTTGAGGTAGAGCGCTGGCTTAGGCCAGCGCGAGTGTAAGAGTACCGTCGCTGGTTGGTATTGGTGTAGCAGCACTCAGCAATCCTAGAATAGACGGGATCGTGCAGGTGCTTGAGTCTTTGGGAAATTTGGTGGGCCAGTAGGCCTAGAATCAAGCTGCTGCTATAGCCGCTACCACTGCTATCGCGAATGCCGTTGCCACTATTGCAGCCGCACATGCTGAAGTTGAGCTTGGGAATGTGATCGAGAGCGATCGATGCACAAGTTGGTTGAACAATTTTTGAAGTTGAACTCGCTGAGGTTCTCGGTAGCAGGCGATCCCGAGGTTGCAATCCTCTGGATCCGCAAGTTAGAAAAGGTCTTCGCACTGCTGAGGTGCTCTAATGAAGACAAGGTAGTCTTGGCGGTCTACCAGCTGCAAGGGAACGCTAACACTTGGTGGGAGGCCAGCAGAGGAAGAGTGTTTCCAAAAGGTGTGGTTTCGGTGTGGAACGCCTTCGTTGAAGTTTTTAATGGGAAATATTTCTTTGACTGTGTCAGAGAGTAGAAGATGGCGGAATTTCACCGTCTTCGTCAAGGTATGATGTCGGTAGACTGGTACGAGGCTAAGTTCGCCGAGCTATCCAAGTACGCCCCTAGACTAATCGAGGATCCGGTAGACAGAGCGAAGAGGTTCAAAGATGGCCTTAGACCAAAGATTAAGGATTCGCTCGTGCCGTTGAATCTGAAGGATTACAATGACTTGTATGAAAGGGCAGAGCTAATCGAGAGGAATTTGAATGAATGAGCTGCTGCATCTGGGTGGCGGTTCGGGTCAAATAGAGATGGCAATCGGTTCGGGAAGAAGTCGATGTTTGGAGGAAGGTATCCCATTCCGCCTAACAAGAAGGGTGGGATTGGAAAGTTAGCACCTAATTAGAACGGTGTGTATTGTTTATGTGCGAGACAACGTGGCCCTACCCCGTGTTTCACAAGGACGGGAGATTGTTTTAGATATGGCCAATAGGGCCACCGGATCAGAGATTGTCTGCGTAGGCCAATGGGATCACAACTGCCCCTATCGCCGATGGGACATAACCGAGGGAGTACGTCGCAGAATGCACCGCAAGGTATGATAAACAGGCCTCCAGCTCAGGAAATGGTGTATGCTGTCACCCACTGAGAGGTAGAGGACTCACCAGACTTAGTCACAGGTACGGTCTCGCTAAACGACCATACTACTTATGCTTTATTTGACCATGGAGCTACACATTCATTTATTGCTGAGTAATACGTTAAGTTAGTAGGGTTGAGTCTAGAATCGTTGGGGTCAGTCATTAGTAGATCTACCCTGTTAAAGGATAAGGTGTTGGCTACAGTAGGCTGTCCTGGTTGCAAGTTAGTGATTGGTGAGTGAGAGGAAATGATAGATTTGATTGTGCTAGCCATGTATGATGTTGATGTGATCATTGGCATGGACTAGCTCACCAAGCAACGAGCTACAATAAATTGTTATCGTAAATCGATTTAGTTTAACCTGTTAGTGGGTGAAAGTTTCGTGTTTATTGGGAGTCGAGAAGGACCCTCGATTACCTTAATCTCATCGCTTGAGGCAACCCGTTTTTTAGATAGGAGTTGCCAAGGTTATTTGGCAACCGTCGTGGATATGATAGTTGAGGAACCGAAGTTAGAGGACATTGCCGTGGTGAAGGAGTTTTCTGATGTGTTTTCTAAGGAATTACTTGTTTTGCCCCTAGAAAGGGAGATTGAGTTTGTAGTTGAGTTGGCCCCTGGGACAGAGCCAATCTCTAAGGCTCCTTATCGAATGGCATTGTTAGAGTTGAAGGAACTGAAGGTGCAGTTGCAGGAGTTGTTAGACAAAGGATTTATATGTCCCAGTGCATCACCTTGGGGAGCACCAGTTCTATTTGTAAGGAAGAAAGATGGTTCGTTGCGTTTTTGCATCGACTATCGACAACTCAATTAGGTGACGATCATGAACAAGTACCTACTACCGAGAATCGATGACTTGTTTGATCAGTTGTTGAGAGCATCGATATTTTCCAAGATTGACCTAAGGACAGGGTACCATCAGTTGAGGATCAGGAAGGAAGACATACCGAAGACAGCTTTTCGTACGCTTTACGGTCATTTCCAGTTCACTGTGATGCTGTTTGGTTTGACCAATGCCCCAGCTGCTTTCATGGATCTAATGAATCGAGTATTCAAGGAGTATCTGGATTAGTTCGTGATAGTGTTTATCGACGACATCCTGGTGTACTCAAGAGGTCTAAAGAAGCACGAAAGACATTTAAGGACAGTGCTTCAGACTTTGTGAGAACATGGACTGTATGCTAAGTTCAGTAAGTGCGAGTTTTGGTTTACTCGGGTGGCTTTCTTAAGTCACGTGATTTCACGTGAAGGAATTTCAATGGACCTGACTAAGATCGGAGCAGTGATAAACTGGCCAAGACCGACGACAGTGACAAAGATCAGAAGTTTCTTTGGATTGGCAGGTTATGTGGCATCCTAAAATTTCATAACAACCCCTAGATACATTGCGATCCATGAAAAGGTATCGGAAGCGCCATCGGACTATATTATAGCCATTAGACCAATGGATTACAATTAAACAAGGCCGAGCATTGAATGGACTATTTTTTTGATTGGGAATATATCATATGCTCATGAGTGATCTAGATTGTGTTAAAAGATGAATTGATGAGAAATTTTCTATTCTTGGCCATGTACTCTATAAGTTGGATTACCATCGGTTAATGTTGCAAAATTTTATGGCCATGTGAATATTTGAAATTAAGTAATTATAAGTGGGGATTAAGGTGGAAAATTAAGAGCAAGTGTGGGCTGATTTCTTAAGACCCAAAACCGCCCAAAAACCGGCCCACATTTCCCCTATTCAGTTGACCAAGGCCGGCCCATTAAGGCCACCTCATTGCATGAAAGTTGACAAGTGGCAAGAGAGATTGTGCAAGTGTTGCCACCCCTTGCTCCACCGGAAATCCTCCATGCAAAACCTCATGATTACTAGTTAATCATGAGAGTAAAAGAATACAAGAAAAAGAGAAGGGGGCGGATTGATCGACGGAGTGAAACCGAGAGAGAGAGTGAGGTCGAGTGAGAGAGTGAGGTCGAGAGAGAGATTGAAACCGAGAGAGAGTTGTGTGGGTGCTTCGGTGAGGGGAAGAAGAAGAAGACTGGCCCCGCCGTGCGTGCACCTGCTACCGCCATCGACGTCGCCTAGCTCCGCCGTCGATCGAGCCACGCCCGAAGCCCCCAAGTCGCTGTTTTTGCTTGCCGTGTTTGCGTGAACTTAAGGCAAGTGAGAGTCCATTGATCTACACTTTACTTGCTGTGGTTGTGTGTGAAGTCTAATGAATTTTGGAGATGTTTGAGTTGTGATGCTGGATGCTGGAATTCGAAGGTATAGGAGTAGTCCTTTAAGCTAGTAAACTGTTTTATGGAAAAACAGCTTGACCTTTGGCGACTCCGTGAATTTTCTGTAATTATCAAGCAGAAATTTGACTTTGTGTCCTTGATGAAAGTTGTAGATGAAATCTTGAGGAGTAACATACTAAAATTTGAGAAGAAACAGACAATTATTGATCGGTGAAATGATTTTTCTCTGAAATTGTTAAATCTGGAAATTGTTACCGAGGGTTAGGGAGAGTTATGGTGATTATAGCTTTTGATCTATTATGAATCTGACTTCAAGCTCTGGACGAAACTTTTACCTCTAGGTTTTTTCTATAACATATTAAAATTTCAGAATTTTATGAGTTGATTTAGGGTTTATACCGAATTTGTGAATAAAACTGTGCAATGGTGATGTTTGAAATTTTAAGGCTGTGATGCATGGACCATAGCGACTCGTACGAAGTTATTTTGACATGGTGTTCTTCATGAAACCTTTTTCTCTAGATCTCATTTATAACATGTTAAATTTTCAGAAATTATTAAGATCGTTTACTAATTTTTCCAGAATTTTAATTAAAGAAGTGCATTATGTTTTATCCGAAAATTGTTTTATTTTCAAGAACAAATGAATTGCTCTATGAGATGTGATATCTTGGGTTTTTATTTATACAGCATATGTGGTGACATTTAGCATATCATATGACATCAAAAATTTGATTTAAATTTTTGACATTATTGCATCAAATGCTATTTTGAAAATGAGACATATATGTGAATATACATTGTGATGTTGATGATACCGTCGGACCTTTGAGTCAACGATGCCCCGGGAGTGTCGGGATGCCTGGAGGTGTGTGCTGGATGCCCGGAGGTGTGTGCCGGAGGTCTCGCGATGTCAGGTTGGGTGCGAGAGTCAGGAGGGATGCAAAGATTAGTCCCTGAAAAAAAAAATGAGATCCTTTGAATATAAAAATGGGAAATGAATCATGCATGTTTGTATGCATATGGCATGGTGCATAAATTGCCTATGAAATCGAGTTGGTACTATTTGGCATTGAGAATGCGATCATGAAGGCGTTGAATGGATCTCATGGAGATATATACATGATTGTATGGATGATATGAATCATGCGCATGTATGTGCATATGGCATGGAACATAAATTGCCTTAATGAATGAATCTCATGGAGATATAAGCATGATTGCATGGATGATATGTGCATTTCACATGAAATTTTGGTTGTCTTGCTTGTTGCATTGTGTAGTTTGATGGATCTTTTACTGCTGAGTGGTTGTACTCACCCCTTTTGGGGACTAACATTTCATATTAAGAGTGCCTCTATTACTGGTCACGCGTGGTACTTTCTATGGTTTACCATCCGACGTTGAGGTTGAGTGTTCAGAGCATTCCTGTGTTGGTGTTCGTGGACTGGTGTTCATTCGTGTTCGAGTTTTAGTTATGTATGACGTGGGTCTACCTGATGGCCTTGTAGTCCAAGAGTTCCTGTCCTTGCATGTCCGCTGTGACGGGGTTATAATGGGGATGCTGCTGCCGCCACCAGCCGATGCACCGAGTGGGTGTGATTGTGCGTGTGACTGGTAGCAAATGACACTTTTTGGATAGCCGACACTGGATAATGGATCGGTGTACATGACTGATGTGGGGTCGGGTACTTTTGGGTTATAGCCAAGCTTAGTAAAGCCTTGGCCTTTTGATGTACCGACTCTTGATGTCTGATCAAGCTATGTAAATAAAAGTGTTTCGGCTCTAATGTATATATATATGAAAGGTGTAGTTGGTGTGCATTGCATTGTATTATTTAGTTTGAGTATGGGTTAGGGAGATGTAGAATGTGCTTCTGTTATATGAACTACGTTGGGACTAATTGAGATAATATAAACCCTAGGATATATGGACCCACTATAATTCAATGGTATCAGAGTGACATGTTATTAGAGCAAGTGAAAGGTAAGCGAATTGTGGCGACCCTAACGGATCGGGGGCCGTTTCGAGGGTGCCACAGGTTATTACAAATGGGTCGTAGAGAGATTTTCAGCAATAGCCATGCTTCTGACTCAATTGCTGAAAAAGGAAGAGAAGTTTGTATGGACGAATAAGTGCGAGCGTAGTTTTCAAGAGCTTAAGTAGAAGCTGACTACCGCACCTGTGTTGACAATTCCGTCTTGTCATGGAGGATACAAGATCTTTAGTGATGCGTTGTACAGAGGACTAGGTTGCGTTTTAATGCAACATGGTAGAGTTGTTGCATACGCATTCCGTTAGTTGAAATCTCATGAGTTGAATTATCCGATGCATGACATAGAACTCGCAGCGAGCATCTTCGTTCTGAAAATTTGGAAACATTACTTGTGTGGAGAAAAGGTCTAGATCTTTACAGACCATAAGAGTCTTATGTACTTATTCTCACAGAAGGAGTTGAACATGAGACAATGTCGTTGGATGGAACTTCTCAAGGACTATGACCGTGACATCCTGTTTCACCCCAGAAAAGCTAATTAAGTTGCAAATGCGTTGAGTCGAAAGTCTTCAATAGCGCAGATGATGATTCAGGAATGGATCCTACTCGAGGGAGCTTGAGATTCGGATTTCAAATTTGAGGTAGGCCACCTTTCAAGTCTTGTGGCCACCCTCAGAATTGAACCGGAAGTGCAAATAAGGATTAAGACGTTGCAGTTGATAAATCCTAAGATCCAGAAAATTCTGCAAGAGGATGCGGAAAAGAGAAAGCCTGATTTTCAAGTTTCTAAAGACGAGATACTAAAGTTTCATGGAAGATTGTGTGTACCTGACGATGCAGAGCTTAAGGAGGAGATATTGTCAGAAGCACATCGTAGCAGCTACAGCATTCATCCAGGCAGTACAAAGATGTATCAGAATTTGCGTCAACACTATTGGTGGACCGGTATGAAGGCAGATATCACCAGATATGTTGCCAAGTGTTTGACGTGTTAGCAAGTGAAAGCACAACATTGCAAGCCGGGAGGACTTTTGCAACCTCTCGAGATTTCCGAATGAAAATGGGAACATATCACAATGGATTTTGTGATGGGTCTACCGAGAAGTCAGAGAGGTAATGATTCCATATGGGTTGTAGTTGATAGATTGACGAAGTCTGCTCACTTCATCATCGTACGAAAGGATTATGCATTGGACAGATATGCAGAATTGTACATGCGACAAATAGTTCAACTACATGGAGTACCAGTGATGATTACGTCAGATTGAGACTCGAAGTTCACAGCCACTTTTTGGAAAAATTTTACAAACTCCCTTGGGAACAAAGCTACAATATAGTACGTCCTATCATCCGCAAATGGATAGCCAGTCTGAGAGGACAATTCAAACCCTCGAGGACATGCTGTGAGCTTGCGTGTTGGACTTCAAAAGAAGTTAGGAGGAGCAACTTCATCTAGTTGAGTTCTTCTACAAAAACAGTTATCAGTAGAGCATTCAAATGACATCGTTTGAAGCATTGTATGGTAAGGGGTGCAAAACGCCAGTTTGTTGGGATGAAGTCGGAGAGCGTAAAATCACCGGCCCTGAGTTGGTTCAGCAGTTAGTCAATGCCGTCAAGGTCATTCGAGAAAGACTTAAGACCGCTCATAGTTGCCAGAAAAGTTATGCAGATAAGCAACGAAGACCTTTGGAATTCCAAGTTGGTGAACACGTATTTCTTAAAGTGTCACCAATGAGGGGTACTTCGCGCTTTAGCAATAAAGGGAAGTTAAGTTCGAGGTACGTCGGTCCCTTTGAAATTTTAGAGCGAATAGGGACTTTGGCGTATCGCCTTACTTTACCGCTGGGACTTGCTCAGGTGCATGATTTCTTCCACGTGTCGATGTTGAGGAAGTATGAATCTGACCCGGCCCACGTGCTGAATTTTGAAGAATTAGAAGTGGATGAAACAGTATCGTACGTGGAGAGACCGGTTCAGATCGTGGATCAAAAGGAGCAAGTGCTGTGCAACAAGACGATCTCTTTGGTCAAAGTGGTCTGGCAATACCACAGAACAGAAGGAGCTACTTAGGAAAGCGAAGAATCGATGAGACGACAATACCTCCACCTTTTTGAAGAAAAATTTAATGGTTTAAATTTCGAGGACATAATTTTTATAAGGGGGGAAGAGTTGTGACATCCTGAATTTCTACCTCGTCTCGATTATATGAAATGGGCTTTTTGTCGACGCGCCTATGGTCTTTTTACTTGGAGCTGATCACTCACGAGTTAACTAATCTATCAAGTGAAGCCATTAAGGGATATAACCGCGACAGACTTGAGAATTCGATCAGAAATCGATCGCTTGACTGTGATAATCAGCAAGGGTCAATATGGCACCGTTATAATCTATTAGTGATCGGATATAGGTCGATTCAACAGAATTGCACAATTCAATGGTGGGTGATTCCACCTGATTGCAAAATTCGCGTCGAATGGTACTAATCCAATTTTCTATTGATTCTGTACTCAGTACCCGTAATTGAAACCTTGAGATTTTTACGACAACCAAGAGTCGCCGACAAGTCGGAGATGCACAAACGTGGATCGAAAATTATCGACCATTGGTCAAATGCGATAAAATCCCTAAAAGCTACCCAATAGGTTGGGTCGCGCTAAAATCGCGTCCGATCGATTTTAACCACGAAATTGAATTCGGTTTCGGGAATCGAACGTTCGAGCATGTCACGATTTATTTTTAGGACATTGTCTCTTCTTTTGGGAAATTTCCGTTGAGCTCGGAATTTTGGCAGAAAATCAATTTCGACAAATTGGAAATTAAGGGGAAATTCGTATGGGCTGGTTTATTGGTATTTTTGGCTGCCCATTTGGTTTGTTTGTGAAGAAATGAGAGCTAAATTGCCATTTGAGGGTCCCTAGACTTTGTGGGCAGAATTAAGGGACTTTTTGGCCTTTAAAATGGATTAATTTGTGAGGAATTGGAGGGAAATTCGTATGGCTGCTAAATGGGGATTAATTGGCTACCAATTTGGCTTGTTTGTGAAGTTTTGGGAGGGAAAACAGCCATAGGTTGATGCCTTGACTTATAAGGCTGAAGACTTTGTACAAATTTTTTTTATCATTGCATGAGATATTTGCCAAGGATGCTCATTGGTTGCTTCATGGACTTCCAAGACCTCTAGTCCCCCCCTCTATCCTTGTGTGGCAGCCCCTATCTCCTGTAGAACCACTGCAACAACTTCATCTTCTTCAACCTCCATTTCCATCACAACTTCAACCTCCACTCAGTCGAACCAGCAGCTCACCATCCGTCGTTCGCTAGCCTCCAGCCTGTCGAGCTAGCCGTCCCCGCTTGGCTGCCTGCACCACCATTGCTCCACGACCGCCAGCCCTGCCGCCCGCTCAACCGCCTCTCCCATCCCTAAGCCGGTTAGCCCGTGACCGTCACTGCTAGCCAGCTGCCCCTGGCTGACCGTCCGCGCCTCACCACCCGTCTCAGTCCAGCTAGCCTCGCCTACAGCCCAGCCAGCTCAACTTAGAACCACCTAGCAGCTCCAAGCCGTGAGCTATAGGGCTGGTTTTCAGCCTCTTCCGACCCTCCGTTGGAGACACCATAGGCTTGGCTCTTGGTTGCCTTTGTGCCGCAGTCGCTATGGACCCGTTGCTTCGCTAATCCAGTGAGTTAACACCCTAATCTTGGATTATGAAGTTAATTGCACTTAGGGGATTAGTTTAAGGTTAATTAAGGATTAGTGGTTAGTTAGTTAGTGTAATTAAGTTAGTACGTTAGTTAGTTACCTAGACTAATTATTTAGGTGGTTAGTTAGGGTATTTAGTTAGTTTAATTAGATTAAGGTAATTAGCCTAGCTAGGTTAGTTTAATTAATTAATTAGGTTAGTTCGGTTAGATTATTTAAATTAATTAAGTGAATTATTTTAAATAATTTGCAATTTAATTATTTAATTAATTGTAATTTATTTAATTAATTATAATTAGCGTAAATTGTACCGGGATAGCCGGTTATTGGAATTTAATGCTGATCGTCGTGGATGCGTTGATTTGTGAAATTGATTGCTAAATTATGCAATTGAGTGCTTGGTGATGATTTTTGATTATTATTGCAAAAATATGATTTTATGGTATTTAATTAGAAAAATACTGGGTGTCGGGTTTTGACGCCAAAAATATTTTATATACCATATAAAATCGTGGAATTTTGAAATGGGAGAATATCACGTTTTATGGTTTGAGTGACTATGTAACCACGCACAGTTATTTTACTGGGTATTTTTAATACGAAGAAAATTGGCCAAGTCCATCATCTGAAATGAAAGTATTTGAGTGTAAAGCACGATGTTCTTGGACGAGCATGGATGTGTATGTGGTCATTATCGGAACCCGTCCTGATGTGTTCACGCTGGATGATGCTTGATTAAGTTCAGATGCCCTTGACAATGGATGCCGGTCGCAGTGGAGGCTGGGTCGATGCTCCTTTATGGAATGTCGTCTAGATGTAGACGGTGCTGTGCCCAACAAAGCCGGATGACACTCGGTTATGCCGGATGACCGCCAACTGATGAGTTGGTCGTGGCCATTGGGTCGTAAATAACTGGAACACGCTTGAGTGATTGAGATAGCTGCACCTGATTATGAGACAAAATTGTGTGGCACGGAATGTGGCGTGTCATAACGATTTGGCCTTGTAATCAGGACCCTTGTGAATATTTGATGAATGATATGAGGTGTTCTAGTTATTGAATACATTTACTGTATGCATATGATATATGAGATGTGCTAATGTGTAGGGAGGTGCTGAGGCGAGGTAAGTCCTATATGGTGCATGTTTATGTTGCCTTTAGGTAAATTCTCATACTAATCAAGGTTTAGGGTGTGGACTCGCTGAGATTGATTTCACCCATCGTGGTTTAAATATTTTCAAGTCCCTAGTGTGGAGAACCTGGAGCCCAAGGCTAAAGGGTCTGGAGCGCAGGTGGCTTAGTAGTTTCTTTGGGAGACAGACTGGTGTGTATAGACCTGTAGGTTTAACCTGGCATGTATATAAAGTATGTTTCGTGGAAAAAGGCGATAGTAGGTTTTACTATCCCATGTGTGTCACGCCTCGAACCTCGAGTGCGCGAACATCCCTTAATGGTTGATAGAATTGCGATGTTCCCAGGATGTGTCGCCAACTTATTCGTTTTATGTACATGCAGAAGCGAATTAAACAAATTCCAGACACAATCAATTAGAGATAGTAAAACACATGCCAACACCTTTTTCACAAACTGCACTTTATAATCACATCAAGTTAACCTACAGGTTTATACACATCAGTCTGTCCCCAAAAAGAAACTAATAAGCAACCTACGCTCTGGATCCTTCAGCCTCGGGCTATGGGTTCTTCACACTAGGGACCTGAAAATATTAAAACTACGATGGGGTGAGAATAAATTTCAGCGAGTCAACACCCTAAACCTTGATTAGGACAAGAATTCACCTAGAGGCAGCCTAAACATGCACCACATAGGACTTACCTCGCCTCAGTACCTCCCTGCACATTAGTACATCTCATATATCATATGCATACAGTAAATGCATTCAATAACTGGAACACCTCATATCACTCATCAAATAATTACAGGAGTCTCGATTATAAGGCTAAATTGTTATGACATGTCCCATCTCGTGTTACAAAATTTCGTCTCATAATCTGGTGTGGCTATGTCAATCACTCAAGTGTGTTCCAATTATTTACGACCCATCGGTCACGGCACCCCACTGAGGAGCTTCATTCCGAAATCTATTTGCAAACAACATCGTCTAACATCCTCTGCTTAGACAGCATCCCACTTAGGAGCTTCGTTCCGAAACCCCTTCGCGAACGGCTTCGCCTAGCATCCTCTGCCTAGATGGCACCCTACTTAGAAGCTTCGTTCCGAAATCCCTTCGCAAATAGCAACGTCTAGCATCTTCCGCCTAGACGGTCCTCACTGAGGAGCTTCGTCCCGCGTAAATGCCTTAGGACAGTTTCCACTTAGTGACCACATGCACATCCAAACTTAGCCAAAAACACCGTGCTTGGCACTCAAATCCTCAATTTGAAATAATGGACCTGGCCAATTTTGTTCGTATTAAAAATCATCGCAGTAAAATAATCGTGTGTGATCACACATTTAAACCGAACCAGTAAGAATGCTACCCTCTCATTTCAAAATTCCAGGATTTCATATACTTTATAAACATTTTTAGTGTCAAAAAATGACACCCGATATTTTTCTATTTAAATACCAAGATCTAATTTTTGCAATGATAGTTCATAACAACAACCAAGCACCTAATTGCACAATTAAGCAATCAATTTCACATTATCAAGCATAAGCTCTAAGCATACCAAAAGTCAATCTAATCAAATGAGTTCAGAAAATTCTCAAGTTTGAATGTGTTTTAAAGGACACATAGGAAAACACTTTTCATGTAGACACCTTAGCCCATATCTTTCTAGATTAAGAACAGTAAATCGCTCAAACCATTACAAAAACTGTGTCCGTTTCCAGAAATCACATTTTCAAAAACTAGCTTGGTTTGAGATCCAAAACTTGTCCGTTTGATCTGAAATTTGACTATGCTAAACAAAAAGATGTGATTAACAACTTTTGTGAAGGAACTATTTTTAAAATAGAATCCTAAGAGTTGATAAAAATCCTTGCAACACCAAAAGGTCACAGGTTCCAGCATAATCCGAGATTCTGTTTTGATTGTAACGAATCTAAAATATCATTATTGTAAATCCGTAAAATCTTGAGTAAGCTGAAAATGTCTAAAACATTTTTCAAGAGGGAAGTAATCTCGAAATTGTAGCACATTTTTCCCCACAAAAATAGCAAATGGCGAGGGTCTAGTAACCAAATCCGAGGGAAATCCACTAAATTAGACTAAATCACCTTCATTAGTGCTAATCTAACCAATTAGATTAACACTAATCAACATTAAGGCTAATCTAAACAAACTAGATTAACACTAATCTATTTTATGGCTAATCTCACTTAATACTAATTTAACTAAGCTCATTAGCACTAATCTAACCCCCTAAGTGCAATTAACAACCTAATCAAGGATTAGGGAGTTAACTCACAGGATTAGCGAGGAAACGAGTTCACGGCGACAACAACGGGACGGTGGTGAGATCCCGTGACTACGGTGCCTCTAAATGAGGCCCATAAGAGGTTGAAAACGGCCCAACATGGCTCAGCCCAAGGTTGAGATTGGTTCTGCTCGAGGGGGCTGAAGTGGCTAGACTTGAGTTGGCTGTGGTGGAGTGAGCTAGAGACGGCTGCTAGGTGGAGTTGGGACGGTTGGCTCGGGGATGGCAGCGGCTGGTCGGGGTTGGGACGAGCGGAGGCCGTAGATGATTGAGCTCGAGGACCGCGCAGCACGAGCGGTGCGGACGCGGGGGATGGCGCAACTGACGGTGGTTGTGAATCGAGCAGGTGGGCATGCGGGTGGTTGGTCTAGATGGTGCAAGGGCTGGCGGTTGGTTGGTTCTGTTTTGCAGCAAGAAAACGGAGATGAAGAAGGTGAAGTGAAGAGGAAGAAGGGAGAAGAAGAAGCTGGAGTTAGCTTCTGCTGGGTTGGTCGCACAAGGGGAATGAGGGGGGAACAAAGGCCATGAAAGTCCACCTTATGGCCAATGGGCTTGCATCTTTGTTGACGCCTAAATTTAGCAAATCTAGGGAAATAAGGAAAATAAAAATTGCATTTGAATAAATAAAAGGAAAAAAATGAAAAATTGGAGGAAATTGATTTGATTGATTATGCATGGAAAATTGGAATTTTGATGGATATTTGGAATTTAAAAATCAAGTGAATAAGGGGTAAGAATTTTTACGAAATAGAAGTAATCGGAGCAAAATCGAATTGATTGTGAAATCATACTCTGATTTACAGTCTTGATTTAAAGCGACAGAAGATGGAAACTTGAAAGTTGCTATAAAAATGGCCATTTGGAAATCATTATAAAAAGGAGCCACAATTTTCGTGACCAAGGGGGGGCTTTTCCGAAAAAAAATTTAGAGCGAATTTGAACCGAGAGAAAATTTGCGCAAAAGGCAGAAAAGGTAAGCGTGAGAGACAAAAAAATTGGAAGAAAAGAAGAAATCTTCGTCCATCTTTAGTCAATAGAGAAAACCACTTCCCCTTTTCTTGTCCCGACAAGCTCTAAAGGGAAAAAAGTCAGCAAGAAGTGCAGAGAAGGGACGTGAGAAGAGACGTGTGAAGAAAAAAAAATGAAAAAAAGAAAAAAAAGAAAGAAAAGCTTGTCTTCTTCGTGCATCTCCTCGCCACCGCTGGTCGACCGCCACCCCGCCTTTGAGCACGACCAGCGGCACTCGCCGCCGACGCTGCCGGCGCCGGTGGTTTGAGCCTCCCTCTACCGGTTGACGCCCGAAGCCCACTCACCACCTGCGCCACCGCGAGCACCGTCGTCGCGCCTTGCCGCGGACGTAGCAACCCCTCGACGCCGCCGCCGCATGCCTCCAACGCCCACCACCCCATCTCTCGCACCCGCGACTGCTACTACCCAACTTGACGTTGGAGCTCGACGAAGCTCGCCGCTCCCGACCTTGCCGAGCACCGCCTGCCTTTGCACCAACACCCGACGCCCTCTCCGCTTGCTGCCCGAGCACCACTCTTCTTTGGTTGTCAGCCGTCGACACCTCCTTTGCCGTTTGTTGCCGCTGGTCGCAGCGCAAGCGCCTCCAAGCAGCCCGCGCCCGACTCCTTCGCCGTTGCTTCTGTTCGTGTTCCCTTTGCAAGTCGCCGTGCTGCCCTCCGACGCCCAACAGCCCTCGGTTGTGCTGCCCTCCACTCGGCGCTGCCCAACCAACGTCTGCAGATCCGCCGTCCCGTACCTTTGCTCGCGACCTATTCGCCCATTGACGCCGCCGATCCGCCCACTCATCAACGCGCAGCGCCTTCTCCTGTTGTGTTGAGTCCCCTTAGGTAGTTTATTTTTCATTTTTTATTTTGTTGTCATTTATTTATTCATTTTAAATTCTGTTATTATTGTTTAAGTTAGAATATGGTTTATCAATGTTAATATCTGTGCATTTTGTAGGCATTATCCGCTAGGATTTTGTCCGGAATTATTGTAATTATTAATTTAATCCGAGACATCGGATTATTTTTTTAATTATATTAATTTTTGGGCTTTTTGGTGTGGCATCCTAAAATTTCATGACAACTCTTGGATACGCTATGAACCATCAATAGGTGATGGAAGTGCCATTGGATTATGAATCAGCCATTGAATCAATGAATTTCAACTAATTTAAGGCCGGGCATTGTAATGGACAATTGTTTGGATGGAGATGTGTCTACAAGTGACCCAAGGATTTTATTAAGGTGCAAATTGATATAGAAATCTTATTCTTGGGGGTGCACTTTATAAGTAGAATTTTATTGATTTAAATTACAAAGTTTTGTGACCTTATAAGCTGAAATTATGTGTTTATTTAATTGAGGATTAAATGGAATAGGAATAGGAGAGGGTGGGCTGATTTTTAGGCCCAAAGCCCGTCCAACCAGCCCACGTAGCCCCCCATTCGACCGGCCCATGAAGTCCCAAGCCCAGCCAAATGAAGGCCCATCATGTGCATGGCAAGAAGTAAAACATGCAAGAGTTTTAATTCAACAAAAAGGAAAAGGGGGAGGGGGATTTCGACCGGAAGAGAGAGAGGAGAGAGAGAGTTATCGTCCGAAAGAGGGAGAGCGAGCAAGTGAGCGAGAGGAGAAGAGGAAGAAGGAGTTTGCGCGTCTGCCGTCGTTCGCCGCCTCGCCCCGCCTTGTCTTGCTGTGTTTCCTTCGAATTTGAGGCAAGTGAAGTCCTAAAACCTACCCTTTGCATTGCTCTGTGTATGTGTAGTAGATGGTAAGTCTTATTTGTGGTAGATGGGATGAAATTTCGGAGCTATGGAGAGAGATTCGTTGGTCATGCATGCTGTTTCTGGAAAGACCAGTTTGACCATCTTTAAGTTTGTGTGTTGCATGTGACTTTTTAGTCGGAATCTTGTTTCGATTTCTTCATGAGAGTGGTAGAGAACACCTTGAAGAACAACATACTAAAATTTGAGACAAAACGAATAAGAAATGGTTAGTGAAATGATTTTTCCTTGGAGAGACTAGATCTGGAATTCGTTGTGCTGACCTTCAGTGGTTGCGCGGTCTGTAAAGTAACCTTCTTGTGAAAATCTCACTTTGATCTCTTAACAAAAGTTGTAGTGTACATCCTGAGGTTTAAAATATAAAAAATTTAGAGAAAAAAAAAACAAGAATAGGTAGGTGAAATCGTGGTCCTTTGGAGATGGTTAGATCTGGAAATTTCGGTACTAGGAACAGGGGTTTTAACCATCCATATTTAATTACCTAGGACGAATCTGACTTTGATGTCTTCATGAAGTATCTACCTTATGGTCTTGGCTATCACATAGTCTAATTTCATAATTTTTTAAGGTCATTTGGGTATTTAATCGGAAATGTTTCTAAAATTGTGTAATCTGATGTGTTCGGACTTTGTAAGTTGCAATGCGTGGACTATATTGTTTTGGTATGAGGTTCTTTTGGAAACGTGTTCTGCATGAAATATCTCTCTTCATGTCTTCCCTACAACATATTCAAATATTGTAATTTTTGAAGTTCATTTGCCTATTTAACCAAAAATGTTCAAAAACTGTGCAAGTTCAACTGTTAGAATAGTAGTGCTGTGATGCATGGTCTATACCGAATTATATGGGGATCTTTTGGTGTAGTGTTCTGCATGAAATATCTTCCTTTATGTCTTGAATATCACATGTTCGAATTTCATAATTTTTGAAGGTCATTTGGGTATTTAATTAAAATGTTTTCTAAAACTGTGCAAGCTGGATTGGGCGAATTTCAAAAGTTGTAATGCATGGACTATTCTGTTTTGTATGAAATTCTGGTGGTGTTGTGTTCTTCATGAGATATCTGCCTTTAGGTCTCGTCTATAATGTGCCAAGTTTTCAGAATTTATTAATGTCATTTACTAATTTTTCTGGAGTTTTAATAAGAGGAATGCATTCTGATTTATTAAAAAAAATTGATATGTTTTGAAAAATAAATGAAATTGTCCATGTGATGTAATACTTTGAGTGGTTGATTTTGCTGCATATGTGATGACATATGGCATGTTATATGATATGAAAAATTGGTTGAGACCTTTGATATTGTTGCATCAAATGCCATATTAAAATTGAGATACATGTGTGAATATAAATTGAGATAATAACAAGACCGTCGGAGGTGTGAGCCGACGATGCCCCAAGAGTGTCGGGATGCCTGGAGTGTGTGTGTCGGATGCCCGGAGTGTGTGTGTTGGATGTCCTCGGGAGTTTCGAGATGCCCGGTAGTATACGGTACGTAATGTCAAGGAGGAATGCCTGGTGGTATGGCGGTACGTAATTCCGGAAGCCCTGGAGGTGTGTGCCGGGGGGGATTCCTCATGATGCCAGTTGGGGTATGAGATGCCCGGAGGTGTGTGCCGGAAGTTCCTCGCGATGCCAGGTTGGATGCGAGCGATAAATTGTGGGATGCAAACATTGGTCCCTGGGAAGAAAAATTGATGAGATCCTTGTGAAAGATAAGAATTGAAAGTGAATCATGTGCATGGGTGTATACATATGGCATGGAGACATATGTATGAATGCTTGATGATAAGTGCATGGTGATATATGCACATATGGCATGGTAATATATGCATGAATGCTTGATGATAATTGCATGGTGGTATATGCACATATGGCATGGTGATATATGCATGGCTGCAAGGTAAGGTATGCTTGAATGCATGAATGATATGTGCTTTGTTCATGATACCTTGATTGTTCTGTTTGATGCATTGAGTAGTTTGGTGGATTTTTACTACTGAGTGGTTGTACTCACCCCGTTGGGGAATAACATTTTAGACTAGATAAGATACCTCTGCTGCCACTGCCACCGGTAGATGGATCAAGTGGTTGGATATGACCGCGAGGAGGAGGATAGCAAAGGAAGGAACTTTTGGATGCCGACACTGATCGATGGACTTTAAATATATGACTGTTGGAGGAGATGTTGATCATCTTTTGAAGTATAGCCGAGTATAGAAGACTACGGCATTTTGATGTACCGATGAATGATGTCCATCAAGTTATGTAAATAAAAGTGTACGGCTTTAACTTATATAAAATGTCTTAGTTGGTGTGCATCGTTTTCTGAATATAGGGAAATGAGTTATTGGATATGCTTCCGTTATATGAATTGCGTAAGGGACCGATCTAAAAGATGTAAACCCTCATATTGTATGGACCCGCTGCAATTGAAATGGTATCAGAGTGACATGTTATTAGCGAAGGTGAAAGGTAAGCGAACTGTGGCGACCCTAACGGATTGGGGGCCATCGAGGGGTGCCACATTTGGTAGAATTTTAATTGTTAAATCATTATAATTATTAATTTGATTCGTAAGACCTTGGATCATATTTTTAATTATTTTGATCTCTTTGTTGTGATAATTAGGGTTAGGATAATCGTTAATTTGACCTGTGAGACAACATGTTATTTTTTGATTATTTTAATCCTTTATTTTGTTGATAATCTAGATTTAATATTTATTTAATAATTACTTATCTTAAAAAAAAACTAAAAAAATCAGAAAATCAAAAAAATCTAAACTCTCCATGAGCATATAGGTTTAGTAAATTAGATATGTAGGTTTAGTAAGTTAGAAATTTTTTTTTTAGGATTACATTTTTAGGATTGCATTTTTAGAAATAAGTTAGGGTTGGACCTAAATAATTTTTTTAGGGTTTTAGATAATGTTTGCACATTTAATTATCTCATTTTTCCAAAAAATAGTTTTCTAAGATAAGATAAGGTTTAAGTCAAATTAATCCTAGAATAAATTAGAAAATTATCCCTTTTTAGATAGATTAATTAGGGTTTTTATAAATTCTGTATTTCAATAAAAAAAATGCAAAAATACTAGGTGCATGTTAACTAGTTTGCATAATAGGATCATTTAATCAGAATTTGTTCATTAGTGAAGTTAGGTCATGAGGTGCATAATAATTAGTTTGGATAATAGGCCCATTTAATTAGAATTTGCATATTAATAAGATTAAGTCATTTGGTTAAAAAATGCACTTTTGTAAAAGAATTCTAATTTTCAAGAAAACCCAAGAAAAAAATTGTTTGTTTTGTGTGATGCAATTTTTTATTCATTTATTATTATCATTTTTTTTAATATTAGTTGAGCATTTGTGTGGCCACCATATTTGCATGATAGTAATTTAGGTTAAAATAAATCCAAGTTGGTTGCAAAAACATTTTTTAAAAATAAAAATAAAAAAGAAATGGTACCGAAAGGGCATTAGAATATTCTAGTGTAACCAAGTCTCCGTACCCTTAGTCTCTGGTTTATAGGAGTAAAATAAATCTCCCTTTATTTTACTTAGATGCCTAATCGATCTACCATAAACCGATTAGTGGCGACTCCTAGTTAATAACCTTTTGCATATTTAAAAATTTAGACTTAAATCGCGATTTGGTATGGGCTTGGGAGAGCCTGAGCTAAGTTTAAAAACTTAGTAGTCCATTAATCTAGTTTTAGGTGGTGCACCCGAAATTTTAGGTCGCGACACATGCAAAATATCCAAGCACTTGAGTGTTGGAGCCTCAAAGTCTTCTACTCTCTAAGGTCAAGGCACCACCCAATGGCTATTTTCTCCTCCATTCTTCACAAAATAAGCCAATTTGATGGCCAAAATTGCTGAGGAGGCTGCCCATACGAATTTCTTGATTTTCTTCTTCAATTCCTCACCAAATCAATTCAATTTGGTGTCCAAATTATCCCCTTGAAGTTGCCATACGAATTTCCCTTTTATTCTCCACATAACAAATCCAATTGGTGGCCAAAATTCACACCAAAGCAGCCCATCCGAATTTCCACCATTTTAATTTGTCGAATTTGATTTTTCTGCCAAAATTCCAGGCTTGACGGAATTTTCCAAAAAGATGAGACCAGATCCTAAAAATAAATCGCGACACGCTCAAACGTTTGATTCCTGAAGCTGAGTTCAATTTCATAGTTAAAATAGACTGGATACGATTTTGGTACAATCCAACCTACCGGGTAGTTTTTAGGGATTTTATTGCGATTGTAACCCTTAATGGCTTTATCCAATAGGTTAGTTAACTCGTGAATGCTCAGCTCTGAGAAAAAGGATCATAGGTGCGTCGATGAAAAGCTCATTTCATTTTATTGAGATAGGGTCGAAAATTTAGGATGTCACAACTCTTCCCCTCTTATAAAAATTTCGTCCTCGAAATTTAAACCATTACAATTCTTCTTAAAAAAGGTGGGGGTATTGTCATCTCATCAATTCCTCGCTTTCCCAAGTGGCTCTTTCTATCCTGTGGTGTTGCCAAAGATCGTCTTGGTACACGGCACTTGCTCCTTTCGATCCACGATCTGAACCGGTTTCTCCACATACGACACTCTTTTGTCCATATCTAATTCTTCAAAATTTAGCACGTGAGTCGGGTCAAGCTTGTATTTCCTCAACATCGACATATGGAAGACGTCATGCACCTAAGCAATTCTTGGTGGCAACGCAAGACGATACGCCAAAGTCCCTATTCACTCCAAAATCTCAAAGGGATCGACGTATCTCAGACTTAACTTCCCTTTCTTGTCGAAGCGCGAAGTATCCCTCATCAGTGACACTTTAGGGAATACGTGTTCACTGACTTGGAACTCCAATGGTGTTCGCCACTTATCTGCATAACTTTTTTGACAACTCTGAGCGGTCTTTAGTCTTTCCTGAATAACTTTGACGGTGTCCACTAACTGTTGAACCAACTCTAGGCCGGTGATCTTACGCTCTCCAACTTTGTCCCAGCGAATTGGAGTTCTGCAAGCTCTGCCATACAACGCTTCAAGCGGTGCCATTTGAATACACTATTGATAATTGTTACGATGTGCTTCTGACAATATCTCCTCCTTAAGCTCTGCATCGTTAGGTACACACAAACGTCCATGGAACTTCAGTGTTCTATTTTCAGAAATCTGAAAATTAGCCATTCTCTTTTCTACATCCTCCTGCAGGATTCTCTGGATCTTAGGATCTGTCAACTACATCATCTTAATCCTTATCTGCACTTTTGGTTCAATTCTGAGGGTGGCCATAAGACTTGAAAGGTGGCCTACCTCAAATTTGAAAACCGAATCTCGAGCTCCTTCGGGTAAAATCCACTCTTAAATCACCATCTGTGCAATCGATGACTTCCGGCTCAATGCATCTAAAACTTCCGTTCCTTCAATTCTGACAACGCCATATGGTAAGGAGCCTTAGAGATTGGATCCGTCCCGAGGGCCAACTCAATCACGAACTCAATCTCCCTTTCTAGCGGCAGACCAGGTAATTCCAAAATTTCATAATAACCCCTAGATATACCATGAACCCTGAATAGGTGACAGTCACCGAACTGTGACTTTGTTTTTATTTTACAGGCATTGATTCGTATTTGTTCATTTGGAATAGTATTTCAATTTTATCCTTTGAACCAAAAGGATGGGATTTGATCTTGCATAAGAATTATATGCGCTAAAAATTAAAGAATTAGAACTTGAAGATATTGAGCGGGCCGTAAGAATTTGGAGTATATATATGTGTGTATATACTTGTATATAAAGCAATCTGAATTTTTGTTATTAAATTAAATTTGATAGAGATAAAATACTATATATATATATACAGATAAAAAAAAGAAGAAGGGGAATTAGGGCCTTATTTCATGGACTCTTGGGCCCAAGAATTCGGGCCCAAGCAGGCCCAAGAAACACCCCAAGGGTGTCGCACGAACCAAGAAGGGGAGGAGGGAGTGCATGTCCTCCAACACTTGTCTTCAATGTTGCCACTTGTTCTCTTCTTTTTGCCACTTGTTCTCCTCATGAGAACACTTGTCCCTCCATGCAAAAATGGAAGCATGCAAAGGGTTTTATTGAAACCAAAAGGAAAAGGGGGAGGGGGTTCGTACAAAGGCAGGAGAGGCCGAGAGAGAGGAGAGAAAGAGAGAAAGAGAGAGAGGAAGAAGGAAGAGAGTTCGCCGTCCGTCTGTCCGTCGCCGACCGTGTGCCGTGTTTGCTCGATTTTGGAGGCAAGTTGGGATCCATATTCTGCTCTTGCATGTGTGTCTTGTATGTGTGATTGTTTGGTGATAGATCTCGGATGTTTAGGGTATGCAAAACCGAAGCTAGAGTGTGTTGTTCTTGAAAATGTATTCTGTTTTCGTACATGCCGCCTGACCCCGAACGTTGTGAAGGCTTGCATGTGGGTTTCGAGTTGGATTTTGACTTCGACTCCTTCATGAAAGTTGTAGAAAACATCTCAAAGTATAACGTAATAAAATTTGAGACAAAATAGCTGAGATTTAAGGGGTGAAACCCTTCTCCTATGAAGACACTAGATCTGGAACTGCTTTGTCGACCTCTTGGTGGTTTTGTGTGTTGCATGTTGCTTTTCACTGAGAATATCACTTCGACTTCTTCATGAAAGTTGTATAGAACATCCTAAAGACTAACATACTCAAATTTGAGGTAAAATGAGCAAGTGTAGCCTGGTTAAACAATTTTCCTATGAAGACGGTAAATCTGGAAACACGGTACTGGACACCCGAGACTTCTTAGACCTATATGGTGACTATTATTTAAAAATATCACTTAGATACCTGAATGAAAGTTGTAGGGGACTTCTTGAGCCAAAACATATCAAAATTTCAGAGGAAACGAAGAAAGATAAGTAGGCTAAACCTCGATATTTCGGAGATAGCTAAACTGGACTGTTCAGTACTAGAAACAGAAACTTCGAACGTCTATAGAAAATTATCTAGGACGAATCTAGCCTAGATATCTTCATGAAAAATCTACCCTAAGGTCTCGAATATAACCTGGTAAAATTTCATAATTTTTGGAGGTCATTCAAGTATTTTAATCGAAATAATTCAAGAACTGCGCAATCTGATTTTATCCGAATTTTGCATGCTGTGTTGTGTGAGCTGTATCTTCTTGTGTGAAGCTCTTTTGGGCATGTGTTCTGCATGGAATTGCTACCTTTTTGTCTTGTCTATCGTATGTTCTGATTTCATGATTTTTGAAGATCATATGGATATTTAATTTACATGTTTTCCGAAATTGTGCAAGCTGGAATTTGCTAAAACTCAAAAGTCATGATGTATGGGTTATTCTAAGTTGTATTGACCCCATGAATTGTATTGTCATGAGTGATTGTATCTTACTGCATGTATGATGATGATTGGAAATGCATATATGAATCAAATCATGAGAATGATCTTGGTTGCCATCACATCATATACCATGTTAAAATTGAGCTATAATTGAAAATGTGAACTAAGATAAGTGAGAAGGCCATCGGAGGTGTGAGCCGACGATGCCCTGGGAGTGTCGGGATGCCTGACTAGAAGGGCAAAGGCCGGATGCCCGGTTGTGTCATGATACATGCCCGGAGGTTTGCGACGGATGCCCGGTTGTATCATGATGCATGCTCGTAGGGTCCTCGGGAGTTTCGAGATGCCCGGAGTGTGGGGAGCCGGAAGCCCGGAGGTTTGTGCCGGGGGATGCCTCACGATGCCAGTTGGGGTGCGAGATGCCTGGCAGGTATTGTGCCGGATGCCCGATTGTATTTTGAATACATGCCCGGAGGGTTCCTCGCGATGCCAGGTGGGGTGCGAGCGATAAATATGGGATGCAAATATTGGTCCCGGGAAAGAGAAATGTGGTGGCCCAAAATGAAAGAATAAGATTGAGAAATTGAAATTGAATTATGCATGGTATGGCAACATGTATGCATGAGTGCATGATGGTGAGTGCATGGATGTATGTGCACCTATGGCATGATGGTACATGTGTGACATGATGATGGTGAGTGCATGGATGTATGTGCACCTATGGCATGATAGTACATGTATGACATGATGATGGTGAGTGCATGGATGTATGTGCACCTATGGCATGATGGTACATGTATGATATGATGGTGATGATTACATGAGGATGTGTGTACATGTGGTATGATGACATATGCATGGCTCCAAGGTAAATTATGCATGGATGCTTGAATGATATGTCTTATGCAATGATTGTTATGATTGTATTTGTGCGATGCATTGAGTAATTTATTGGGTCCTTTACCTGCTGAGTGGTTGTATTCACCCCTTTTGGGGATTAACATTTCAGAATAGATAAGATACCTCTGCTGCCACTGCCACCAGTAGATGGATCAAGTGGTTGGATATGATCGAGAGGAGGAGGATAGCAAAAGGAAGGAACTTTTGGACGCCGACACTAATCGATGGACCTTAAGTATACGACTGTTGGAGGAGATGTTGGTCATCTTTTGAAGTATAGCTGAGTATAGAAAACATTGGCATTTTGATGTACCGATGAATGATGTCCATCTGGTTTAAGTAAATAAAAGTGTACAGCTTTTACCTATAAATGTTTTAGTTGGTGTGCATCGTTTTCTGAATATAGGGAAGGGAGTTGTTATATATGCTTCCGTTATATGAATTGTGCAAGGGACCGATCTAAAAGATGTAAACCCCCACGATTGTATGGACCCACTGCAATTGAAATGGTATCAGAGTGACATGTTATCAGGTCAAGCGAATGGTAATCGAACTGTGGCGACCCTAACGGTTCGGGGGCCGTTCGAGGGGTGCCACATGTAACAAGCCCTCATCTTAGCAAAACAGGGGACGGATCCATATCTCCTCTCATAGAAACGACACACAACGTTCATGTTGGGTGTCGACTTTCCAATCCCACCCTTCCGATCGGGCGGAATGGGATACCTTGCTCCTGTCATCGGCTTCTTCCCGGACCAATTACCATCTCTGTTCGACCCGAATCGCGACCCAGATGCAGCGGCTCGTTCATTCAGATTCCTCTCGATTAACTATGCCCTTTCATATAGGTCGTTGTAACCCTTCTGATTAAACGGCACCAGCGGATCCTTTAGCTCCGGTCTCAGTCCATCTCGGAATCTCCTTGCTCTATCTACTGGATTCTTAATCAGCTTGGGGGCATACTGTGACAGCTCGACGAACTTCGCCTTGTACTGGTCCATAGACGTCAGACCTTGACGAAAGCGTTGAAACTATGCCATCTTATGTTCTCTAGCACTGTTAGAGAAGTACTTTCCATTAAAAACTTCAACAAAGACGTTCCACATCGGAACCGCGCCTTCAAGAAACACTCTTCCTCTGGTGACCCTCCACCAAATGCTTGCATTTCCCTGCAACTGGTAGACCACAAGGACTACCTTGTCTTCCTTCGAGTACCTTAGTAGTGCAAATGCTTTCTCTAATTCTTGGACCCAGAGGGTTACAGCCTTGGGATTGCTTGCTCCTGAGAACCTTGGCGGGTTTGGTTTCAGAAATTGTTCTACTAACTCGTGCAATGGTCGCTCCTCGATCACATACCCAGGCAGGACTTCAGCAGGTGCGGTAGCAGCAGTGGTAGCGACATTGGCAACAACAGTGGTGGCAGCTGTAGCAGCAGCTTGATTTTGCGCTTATTGTCCCATCAAGTTCCCAAGGGTCTCTAGCGCCTACACGATCCCGTCTATTCTAGGATTGCCGGGTGCTGCTACACTAGTACCGGCCTGTGACGGTACTCTTTATCTCGCGCTGGCCTGAGCCGGTGCTCTACCTCGGGTATCGACCCTAGTTGGCGTCTTACCCCGAGAGACTGACGCAACAGTCTTCTTTCGAGGAGTCTTCTGCTCTGGATCGCTCATTCTGCAGGATTTTTATAGAAACATGCTTTCCAATTCCACACAGAATTAGAAAACTGAGCAACCAACACCAAACAATCTACCAATCAGCTAACCAATCACATTCATCTACATAAGAAAAAGAGACTTTTCTACTAACTATCCCAAGACCCATCGCACCTTATTACTCCTATCACGCCTCGAGCCCTAGGCACGCGCACATTCCTCGGTAGTCGGCTAAAATTTGCAACGTCCCAGGACGCGTTGCCGATCCTTTCGTAAACCCTAGATAAAAATCAAACATGGGATAGAAAAGCAGGATAACCAATTTTCACAAAACACACTTTATATACAGTCAAGCCAAACCTACGAGTTTATAAACATTGGTCTGTCCCAAATAGAAACGACCCGACAACCTACACTCCACTATTAATAAGGTCAGCCAAAAAGATGTCGCATCATATGCCCATCACATCCACACTCGGCAGATCTCCACCCCAAACCCTGATTAGGACGAAAATTTACTAAGAGGCAGCCTAAACATGCACCACACAAGACTTACCTCGTCTTAGCACGTCCCTGCAGATTAATGCATCACATATGCACTTATAAACGTAGCAAGCGTAATTAATAACTGAAACATATCAATTCATCCATTAGATAAACACATGGGTCCAGATTATAAGATAAAATCGTTATGACACGTCTTATTTCGTGCCACATAATTTTACCCCATAATAAGGCGCAGCTATTTCAACCACTCATGCATGTTCCAGTTCTTACGACCCATTGGTCACGGCCAACTCCCCAGTCGGTGGTCATTTGGCATAACCAGGCATCGTCTCACCCCATCGAGCACATCAACAACTAGAACTCTCGCCTAGACAGCATCCTAAAAAGTGGCAATGGTCTGGCCTCTACTGCGATTGGCTTTTGGACTCTCGCCGGGCATCCAATAAAATTGGGCGTCATCCCCAAACTCCCGTTGAGTGACAGGTTCTGATAGTGACTACACGTACATCCACACTTGGCCAAGAATATCATGCTTTGCACTCAAATATCTCATATTTCAAATAATGGACTTGGCCAATTTTTATCGTATTAAAAATCATCCTAGTAAAATAACCGTGCATGGTCATGCATTTAAATCGAACCAGTAAGCATGGTACTCTCTCGTTTCAAAATTCCACGATTTCATATACTATATAAACATTTTTGGCGTAAAAAATCAACACCCGGTAATTTTCTAATTAAATACCATAAAATTATATTTTTGCAATAATAATAAAAAATCATCACCAAGCACTTAATTGCATAATTTAAAAATCAATTTCACAAATCAATGCATCCATGACGATTAGCCTAAAATTCTACAAACCAGCTATCCCGGTACAATTTACGCTAATTAAAATTAATTAAATAAATCTCGATTAAATAAATAAATTGCAATTAATTAAACTGAACCACTTAATTAACCTAACAATGCAGGCGCCTCATCAATCAGGTCAACCTTATCCTCCCTCATATAGTCATGAACACCAAAAATCGTTTCTTAAAATTCACTTGGCAACCACCTTTTTTTTTTCTTTTTTTTTTTGGTTCAAACTTTCCGAAATAAATTCGTACGAAGTCTTGTATTTGAAATTAACCTGCCAAACTTTGGACGCATCTTGTATAAAATCTCCTCGTTTTATTGAGTATATAAAACTTGGCATCCAAACCCGACACCATATTTCTTTTCTAATTTCTTTTCCAACAACCCTCTTTTGAAAACAAACCTTAGTAACCCCTCTTTTTTTTTTTTTTTTTTTGTTCAAAACGTTTAGAAATAAATTCATAGGTGCTCACATACTCAAAATTAATCCGTCAAACTTTGCATGCACCTAGTTTAAAATCTCATTGTTTTATTGGGCAAATAAGTTTTGGTGTCTGGACCCGACACCTCATTTATTTTCTATTGAATAGTCCACAAGGACATGTTTTGCAATGCTAATAAGCAACAACCATAGAACAACCATTCATATATCATCACACATAAGTTCTAAGTATGCCACAAGTCAACCACATCACCAAATGTACACTATCCAGCAAGCACTACACCAAGAACGACCACGAAACCACTATCAGCCCTAACCGGCAGAAACCAAGCCACTTGCGCGTCTCCAAATTTAATTCCAGAAACATAATAAAAAGAACTCGGAAAATTCTGAAATTTGAATATGTTCTAAAAGACACTTAAAAGAACATTTTTTTATGACGACATCTTGACCCAGATCCTTCTAAATCAAGGACACGAAAACTGTGACCGTGCCCAGAAAATATGTTTTCCAAAATTAGTTTCGTTTGAGGTCCAAAAATTGTCCATTTGATTTGAAATTTGACTATGTTAAACTAAAAGATGTGATAAACAACTTTTGTGAAGGAACTCTTCAAAAATTTGAACCTTAAGAGTTGGTCAAAATCCATTGAACACCAAAAGGTCATAAGTTCCAGCACAAACAGATATTCTATTTTGATTGAAATGAATCTGAAATATCATTATTTTAAATCCATAAAATCTTGAATAAAATATATGTCATAGTTGAAGATGTCTAGAACATTTTTCAAGAGGAAGCAACCCCAAAATCGTAGCACATTTTGCCCCACGAAAATGGCAAACGGCGAGTGTCCAGTAAACTAATCCGAATTTCACTAATTCAATTTGCTTAATCCTAATCCTTCTTAGTACTAATCTAACTAAGCTAATTAACACTAATCTAACCCCCTAAGTAAAATTAACAATCTAATCAAGGATTAGAGAGTTAACTCACTGGATTAGGATTGCAATGGGTTCATGGCGACGGTGGTGCGACGGCGGTGAGATCCTGTAACTACCGAGGCTGAAAAGCCTTATAAGGCCCACGGCTTGGCTGGACTTGGTTCTGGAGCTGCTGGTTAGGGCTGCAGCTCGCGGTGTTGACAGTTCAGACCAGGTTGTTGCTGGCTGACTGGCTGATGTTGGATGAGGAGGCGAGGTGTTGGCTGGCTGTTCGGTGCAGTTCTAGTGGACGTTTGCTGGTGGAGTTGCTCGGTGAAGGAGCTATGGCTGGGTGTGAAATAAGATGAGGTGAGGTGTCGGTGGGTTGGTGAAGTGGACACTGGCGGTAGATGAAGCAGCAGCAACACAAAAGGGAATGGAGAACAAACTGAAAAGAAAATGGGGGTTGGGGGTGTGAGGAGAGGGGAAAGGAAGAAGAGGGGTGGGTTGTTCGTTGGTGGGGAAAATGGGCAGCACGTGAGTGAAAAACAAAAGAAACAAGGTAGAAGGAGAAGAGATGAGGAGGAAAGAAAGAAGAAAGGTGGGATGGTCGGCTGCAGGGGGAAACTCACGCACAAGAGGGAGAGAGGGGAATTGGAGAGAGAGAGAGAGAGAGAGAGAGAGAAAGGAAAGAAAGTCCATGTAAAATATCCCAAATACTCAAGTATTAGCCCCAAAAGTCTTGTGCCACGAAAGTCTTGTGGCCATCCAATGGGCATTTAAACCTTAATTCTCACAAATAACCATTTTTGGGCAAGAAAATAACCCCATTTAACCTCCCATCCGAATTTCCTCTAATTTTCCATTTTGTCCGAAACCGATTTTTCCATAAAATTCGGACTCGTCGAAATTTCTCCGAAAGATGAGATGGGGTCCTATAAATGAATCATGATACGCTCCAACATCTGATTCCTGAAAACGAATTTAATTTCATGGTTAAAATCGACCGAACGTAATTTTAGTACAACCTAACCTGTCAGGTAGCTTTTAGGGATTTTAGAATTTTTGACCCGTGGTCAATAATTTTCGATCCACGTTTGTGCATCTCCGACTCGTAGACGACTCTTGGTTGTCGTAAAAATCTCAAGGTTTAAATTACGGGCACCAGGTATAAAATCGACAGAAAATTGGGTTTGTGCCGTTCGACGCGAATTTCGCAATCAGGCAGAATCACCTGCAATTAAATTACATGATTCCGTCACATCGACCTATATCTGATCACAATTCGATTATAATAGTGTCGTATTGACCCTTACCAATTATCATGGTCGAGTAGTCGATTTCCAATAAAATTCTCGAGTTTGCCGCATTTATATCCCTTAACGGCTTCACCTGATTAGATCAGTTAACTCATGAGTGGCTAACTCAGAGAAAAAGGACCATAGGTGCGTCGACGAAATGCCCATTTCATATTATTGAGATGGGGTTGAAATTTAGGATGTCACAACTCTAGACACTGACCAGCTCTGATACCACTTCGGGCGGAGAAGTCACGTCCCGAACCTCGAACACACGAACATCCCTCGATGGTCAATAGAATTGCGATGTTCCCAAGATGCGTTGCTGATCCATTCATTTTATGCACATGTGAAAGCGAATAAAACAAACTCTAGACACAATCAATCAGGGATAGTAAAACACATGCCAACACCTTTTTCATAAACTGCACTTTATAAACACATGAGGTTAACCTATAGGTCTATACACACCAGTTTGTCTCCAAAAAGAAACTACTAAGCCACCTACTCTTTGGACTCTTCAGCCTCGAGCTCCGGGTTCTTCACATTAGGGATATGAAAATATTTAAACCACGACGGGGTGAGAATAAATCTCAGCTAGTCAACACCTTAAACCCCGATTAGGACAAGAATGCACTTAGAGGCAACCTAAACATGCACCACATAGGACTTACCTCGCCTCAGCACCTCCCTGCACATTAGTACATCTCATATATCATATGCATACGGTAAATGCATTCAATAACTGGAACACCTCATATCACTTATCAAATAATTACAGGGGTCCTGATTATAAGGCCAAATCATTATGACACGTCACATCCCGTGCCACAAAATTTTGTACCATAATCAGGCGTGGCTATCTCAATTACTCAAGCGTGTTTCAATTATTTATGACCCATCAGTCACAACACCCCACTAAGGAGCTTCATTTTGAAATGTATTTGCGAAAGGCATTGTCTAGCATCCTCTGCCTAGACAGCACCCCACTGAGGAGCTTCATTCCAAAATGTATTTGCAAATGGCATCGTCTAGCATCCTCCGCCTAGACAGCACCCCACTTATGTGACATCCCAAATTTCACCGACCTTCATTAGTGTAATTAGATCATTAGGAATTTATATTGATTAGATTGGGCTAAAAAGTGAACCCGATGGATCGTGAGAAATGTGTGGGCTTGAGAAGTAAGTGGGCCACACGAATTGGACTTAAGAAATCTAATGAGAGATTATGGGCTTGGACTTGGCTTGAAGCGGGCCAAGGTTCGGAATTATTAGATTTGTAAATTTAGTTTAGTGGGCCGGATTGTTATAGATTAAGCCTGTTGGGCTAGAGACGAATATTTAGGCTTGAGTGATTTTATTTTCAACTAAGTTTATAGATTATAGTTATGAAAATTTGATTAACGATTGTAATGCTAATATCAATTTTTAACATTAGCATTTCTCGTGATGAATTTTCTATAGACTAACACTAAGTGGTTAATATGTCATATAATTTCATAACTTTATATGATTATAATAGAAATGAAATCTAATGGAATCGAAAGGGAATTAAGTGAAAAACATTAGAAACTAATGAACCGACTAACGACACGGATTAGAGACTAATTGAATTTGAGTGACAAATGGCAAAAGACATCAAACTTGGAGGCCACGACACTTCTCTCTCTTTTCTCTTTGTTTTTCCTCATCACCCACGGTTTCGATTCCCAGAAACCGAGACATGCAAACTCAAGAGACATAATCATTAGCAAATCTCATCATTAGTCTAGCCTAGGGATTAGCCTTGTAGATTTATTTCCCTCATAAGTTTCAGAAACTCTCTCTCTCTTCAAAAACCGAGAAACCCATCTTCATCTTCTTCTTCTCGTTTTCTCTCGGTCGAGCAGTGAAGAACTAGAAGCAAACCAGCGATTTCTTCTTCTTGCATGCGAGATTTTGGTGTTGATCTTGAAGAATCTTTGTGTTGTTTAGTAGCTGGAGCAAGGTAAGGAAAGATATAACTCTAAATTAATTTTTTTTTTGGTAAAGGTAATGATGTATATAGCTTTAAACCAACATTTACATAAGAACCGACGCCACAAAACTTTCACTCAAAAAGACAAAGGTCTTCGAGAGTGGAAGGGTGCCGGCAGCAAAAGAACTCCGTAAAAGCGGCCAAAGCGAGAAACGCCTAACAAGCGGCTAAAAGCTAATAAGGAAAGCGCAGGCCACGCAGGGCGAAGGAGACGAACCTCACAAAACAACCAGCAATAAAACAAGAAAAACTAAAAGAAAGACACCAAGGAGGCAGTGCCGCCAAAGCTAAACCATCGTATCCCATCCGAGGTGTACCACTAACCGCGCCGAAGGTGGAAACCGCACGTTTACTGCAAGGAGGCTACGGAACCGCTGGGGAGGAAGAGAAAATGGATGGATCCAACCCCAATTCTCGTTGGAGTCTTCTATTTCTTGGGTCATCTTCTACATTCCTGAAGGTTAAAGCTTTATCCTTCACCACTTTAATAAGATGTTTCTTGACCGCTGCTACAGCAACATGATGACCTTTGAAGAGAATGTCGTTCCTGTACTTCCAGATAAGGTGGCATATAGCTCCAAAAGAAAAACGTCCAATGGAGTGATAAAATTCCTTACCAAAGAGAAATTTCTTTGCCCACTGAAGGTTTCCGACCACGCCTTGTTCCGCCACGGGAGATTGCATTTAGCCACCCAAAAGAAAGCCATGCTTGAAGTGATGCAGCATCCAAAGAAAAGGTGGTCTATGGAATCTGGCGTCAACTTACAAAAGGCACATACCTCCCTTCCAATTCTATCATATGACATGAGAAGGACTTGGGTAGGGAGCCGGTTCTTGATGATAAGCCAGAGATTAAATTGATATCTCGGTGTGATTTCCTTGTCATAAATGATGCCTAATTAACGCTATCCTTCCTCCTTCTGATGATATGCCAAGCTGAGGATACCGAGAAGAGGCCAGAAGGATTGTCGGTCCAAAGAAAGCGATTCGGAACTCGAGAGAGAATCGGAAGGGGGTGGTTCCAAGATTCAATCACAGTCTTGAACGCCATACCCGTCGATGAAAAAAGGTCAGCCACCGTGGCACACTGTGGCATCCCAAAATTTCAAAATAACCCCTAGATATACCATGAACCATGAATAGGTGACAGTCACCGAACTGTGACATTGTTTTTATTTTACAGGCATTGATTCGTATTTGTTCATTTGGAATAGTATTTCAATTTTATCCTTTGAACCAAAAGGATGGGATTTGATCTTGCATAAGAATTATATACGCTAAAAATTAAAGAATTAGAACTTGAAGATATTGAGCGGGCCATAAGAATTTGGAGTATATATATGTGTGTATATACTTGTATATAAAGCAATCTGAATTTTTGTTATTAAATTAAATTTGATAGAGATAAAATACTATATATATATACAGATAAAAAGAAGAAGAAGGGGAATTAGGGCCTTATTTCATGGACTCTTGGGCCCAAGAATTCGGGCCCAAGCAGGCCCAATAAACACCCCAAGGGTGTCGCACGAACCAAGAAGGGGAGGAGGGAGTGCATGTCCTCCAACACTTGTCTTCAATGTTGCCACTTGTTCTCTTCTTTTTGTCACTTGTTCTCCTCATGAGAACACTTGTCCCTCCATGCAAAAATGGAAGCATGCAAAGGGTTTTATTGAAACCAAAAGGAAAAGGGGAGGGGGTTTCGTACGAAGGCAAGAGAGAGGCCGAGAGAGAGTTTGAGAGGAAAAAGAGAGAAAGAGAGAGGAAGAAGGAAGAGAGTTCGCCGTCCGTCCGTCCATCCCGACCGTGTTCTTGTGTTTTTCGATTTTGGAGGCAAGTTGGGATCCATATTCTGCTCTTGCATGCGTGTCTTGTATGCGTGATTGTTTGGTGATAGATCTCGGATGTTTAGGGCATGCAAAACCGAAGCTAGAGTGTGTTGTTCTTGAAAATGTATTCTGTTTTCGTACATGCCGCCTGACCCCGAACGTTGTGAAGGTTTGCATGCCAGTTTCGAGTTGGATTTTGACTTCGACTCCTTCATGAAAGTTGTAGAAAACATCTCAAAGTATAAAATAATAAAATTTGAGACAAAATGGCTGAGATTTAAGGGGTAAAACCCTTCTCCTACGAAGACACTAGATCTGGAACTGCTTTGTCGACCTCTTGGTGGTTTTGTGTGTTGAATGTTGCCTTTCACTGAGAATCTCACTTCGAATTCTTCATGAAAGTTGTAGAGAACATCCTAAAAACTAACATACTCAAATTTGAGGAAAAATGAACAAGTGTAGCCTAGTGAAACAATTTTCCTTTGAAGACGGTAAATCTGGAAACACGGTACTGGACACCCGAGACTTCTTAGACCTATATGGTGACTATTCTTTTCAAATATCGCTTAGATCCATTAATAAAAGTTGTAGGGGACCTCTTGAGGAAAAACATATCAAAATTTAAGAGGAAACGAAGAAAGATAAGTAGGCAAAACCTCGATATTTCGGAGATAGCTAAACTGGACTGTTCGGTACTAGAAACAGGAACTTCAAACGTCTATAGAAAATTATCTAGGACGAATCTAGCCTAGATTTCTTCATTAAAAATATACCCTAATGTCTCGACTATAACCTGGTAAAATTTCATAATTTTTGGAGGTCATTCGGGTATTTTAATCGAAATAATTCAAGAACTGTGCAATCTGATTTTATCCCAATTTTGCATGCTGTGTTGTGTGAGCTATATCTTCTTGTGTGAAGCTCTTTTGGGCATGTGTTCTTCATGGAGTGGCTACCTATTTGTCTTTTCTATAACATGTTCTGATTTCATGATTTTTGAAGATCATATGGATATCTAATTTACTTGTTTTCCGAAATTGTGTAAGCTGGAATTTGGTAAATTTCAAAAAGACATGATATATGGATTATTCTAAGTTATATGGACCCCATGGATTGTATTGTCATAAGTGGTTGTATCTTGCTCCATGTATGATGATGATTGGAAATGCATATAAGAATCAAATGATGAAAATGATCTTGTCTGCCATCACATCATATGCCATGTTGAAATGGGGCTATAATTGAAAATGAGATGTATGGGAATATGCATTGTGGTGATGAGAAGACCGTCGGAGGTGTGAGCCGACGATGCCTTGGGAGTGTCGGGATGCCCAGAAAGTGGGGGTGCCGGATGCCCGGTGGCCTAGTGGCGTAATTCCGGAGGGTCCTCGTGAGTTTCGAGATGCCCGGTGGTATATGGTACGTAATTCCAGAGGAGGGAGGGGATCCTGGTGGTATGTCGGTACGTTATTCCGGAAGCCCCGAAGGTCTGTGCCCAGGGGGATGCCTCGTGATGCTAGTTGGGATGCGAGATGCCTGGCAGGTATTGTGCCGGATGCCCGGTTGCATTTTGAATACATGCCCGGAGGGTTCCTTGCGATGCCTGGTTGGATGCGAGCGATAAATGTGGGATGCAAACATTGGTCCAGGGAAAGAGAAATGTGGTGGCCCAAAATGAAAGAATAAAATTGAGAAATTGAAATTGAATTATGCGTGATGGCATGGTGATGTGCATGGATGCATGTATGCATGAATGAGTGCATGGTATGATGGTACATGTGACATGACATGAAGTGATGGATGAGTGCATGGATGTAAATGCAGGAGTGCATGGATGCATGATGGTATGTGCATGTGTGACATGTACATGTGATGGTGGAGTGCATGGATGTATGTGCACCTATGGCATGATGGTACATGATGATGAGTGCATGGATGATGATGGAGTGCATGGATGTATGTGCACCTATGGCATGATGGTACATGTGACATGATGATGGTGGGTGCATGGATGTATGTGCACCTATGGCATGATGGTACATATGATATAATGAGTGCATGGATGCATGATGGTATGTGCATGGATGTATGTGCACCTATGGCATGATGGTATAAGGTATGACATGATGGTGAAGATTATATGAGGATGTATGTACATGTGGTGTGATGACATATGCATGGCTTCAAGGTAAGTCATGCATGGATGCTTGAATGACATGTATTGTGCTATGATTGTTATTATTGTATTGTATGATGCATTGAGTGGTTTATTGGTCCTTTACCTGATGAGTAGCTATACTCACCCCTTTGGGGACCAACATTTGAGACTAGATAAGATATCTCTGCTACCACTGCCACTGGTAGATGGATCGAGTGGTTGGATATGACCGCGAGGAGGAGGATAGCAAAGGAATGAACTTTTGGACACCGACACTGATCGATGGACTTTAAGTATACGACTGTTGGAGGAGATGTCGGTCATCTTTTGATGTATAGCCGAGTATAGAAGACTACGGCATTTTGATGTACCGATGAATGATGTCCATCTGGTTTAATTAAATAAAAGTCTACGGCTTTTAACTATAAATGTTTAGTTGGTGTGCATCATTTTTGAATATAGGGAAGGGAGTTGTTGGATATGCTTCCATTACATGAATTGCGCAAAGGACCGATAAATAAAAAAAAAATGTAAACCCCCAGGTTGTATGAACCCGCTGCAATTGAAATGGTATCAGAGTGACATGTTATAAGGAAAAGTGAAAGGTAAGCGAACTGTGGCGACCCTAACGAATCAGGGGCCGTCGAGGGATGCCACAGCCGGTATTGGTATCAGAGCTATGGTCTATTTGGAGTGATAAGGTGCCTCAGATGGAAATGAGGATAGAAAGATGCACACCATAGGATTAAAACGAAATAATTGATTAACTTTGAATAACGGGTGATGAGTATTCACTCGTAGATCCTTAGTAGTTTATTTTGAGTTGTCTTTACGTACCAGTAACATATATATGTTACTTATGTAGTAGTAGTAGTCGCTTCGAATGGAGACAGTTAGTCTTAGATTATTCCTGAGGCAATGCTTGGAAATTGCAGGAAAGTTGCGGTACGAGCTGGAAGTGCTCATCTATCGAGGGCTGAGGCCTTTGCTGCAAGGGCTGAACCCCAAATGGAAGATATCCTGCAGGCATTGGCCAATATTGGAAATATGATGGAAAGACAAGCGCAGCAACAACCCGGAGTGGAACGTCGCCCTCAAGGACTGGTGGAACAATTTCTGAAGTTGAAGCCACTTAAGTTTAGTGGAACAGGAAGTCCTGAGGAGGCGGAAACAATGGATTGATGGAATGGAACGGATTTTTCGGTTGTTGGATTGCAATGATGCTGAGAAAATAGTTTTAGCAAAGTACCAACTGGAGGGAAATGCAAAGTTTTGGTGGAGAGCTTCAAAAGATACAATCTTTCCACCAGGTACTGATGTAAACTGGGATGAGTTTGTTAGAGCTTTTAATAGGAAGCATTTCTCTGATTGTGCCAAGGATAGGAAGATCACTGAATTTGTTCAATTGGAACAAAGGGAGCTGACAATGGATTAGTATGAGGCAAAATTTTCTGAACTATCTAGGTATGCTCCTAGGTTGGTTGAGGATCAAGAGGAAAAGGCTAAGAGATTCCTGAAAGGATTAAAGACTGATATTAGAAAACAACTAGTGCCTCTGAATATAAGAGATTATAATGAGATCTATGAGAGGGCACAGTTGGTGGAGCAAGAGTTAGTGAGAGAGCAATCAGAATCTAAGAGGCAGATGACCTTTAATGATGTTTGAAGGGGTAAGAGACCTTATCCTGATCAAGGTCAGCCCTGGGAACCTGAGAAAAAGAACAACTTTGGAAATTTTAGAAGAACTTGGAATGACCCGACTTTTGGGAGAGTACCCTACCAGGGTAATTTTTGCCAGAGATGTGGTGGACAACATGGACCAGGACCTTGTAATGATCGATTCAAATGTTTTGGCTATGGGCAGAGAGGTCACTTTAAGAAAGATTGTCCACAAGAGAGGTCACAGTCGAATGTCAACTAGATGCGACAGGTACAACAAAGTACTGGTGGACCAAACCTACTAAGGAATCCACAAAGGCCACCACCATAAGGAATGGTGTATGCGGTCACCCAAGAGGAAGCGAAAGCTTCCGAAAGTGTTATCTCAAGTACAATTTCAATAGATGGATAAGAAGGCATATGTGTTATTTGATATGAGTGGCACGCATTCATTTGTGTCCGAAAAATATAGATGATTGTGAGAAATAGGAACCAAATCTTTAGATATGCCTCTTTGTATTTCTACATCACTGAAGGACATGTTGTTATCTACGTTATTATGTGAAATGTGTGAGATAACCCTAGGGGAATGAGATCTAGAAATGGACTTGATAGTGATAGTTATGTATGACTTTGATGTCATCGTAGGAATGGACTAGCTCCGTAAGCAATAGACTAGGATGAATGATCTCATGAGACAGTACTTACTCATGCGCTAAGGATAAAACCGTGAGGCTAAGAATGGGATATGCCAAAGCAGATAATATCTCTATAAGTTAGTCCCTATCGAAACGAGACCCTCCAATGGATGTGTAGTTTGGGTTTGAACCAGGCGAAAGCTGGTGTACCTATAATGACCCGGTCAGATGAGAGCGGGGAGTGGACGCCGAGGTCAGAGGACTTGGATAAAGAGTGGCTCCTGGCAAGCTTCTAAGATGGCAAAAGGGGGCAGGAATGAATCGAACCATGAACTGAACTGGGAAGGTAGTATTTCTGGGATAATTTTATCAGAGTGGCGCAGCGGAAGCATGGTTAAGCTTGTAGAACTCTTGTTTGTAAAAAAAAAAAAAAGAACAGGTCGATGCGTTTGTGCATTGATAATAGGCAATTGAATTATGTAATTGTTAAGAGTAAGTACTCATTACCTAGAATTGATGATTTATTTGATCAGTTGCAAGGAAGTTCGGTCTTTTCTAAAATTGATTTGAGGTTAGGATACCATCAACTAAGGATTAAGAAAGAAGACATTCCTAAGACCGTATTTAGGACTCGCTATGGATACTATGAGTTCCTAGTTATGCTATTTGGATTGACGAATGCCTTAACTGTATTCATGGATTTAATGAATAGGATATTTAAGCCTCATTTGAATCAAATTGTGATTGTTTTCATTTGATGATATCCTGATATATTCTAAAGGACTCGAAGAACATGCGTAGCATCTAAGCATAGTGCTGCAAACAAGGCTTAAGAAGTGAATTATGGAGAGTGAGTTATGAATTTGAGGATTAAGTTATGATCATTTGAGTTAAGTAGTGATTTCTTATTAGAGGATCTCATTGGAAGTCTTGATGTATTACATGGAGGCATTTAGTATGTATAGATTGATCTTGGAAGTCATGAGTTTGAGTGGTCATATGAGACATGAAATTATTTATGGTTTATATGTCGGAATAATAGGTTTGATCGATGGTAGTCAACTTTTAATTTTAGGTGACGATCTCAGTTTGGGAAGGTTTTGTGGAATTAGTGGATATGATCAATTGTGGTTATAGTCTTTCCAACGTGAAAACGTGAAAGTTCAAGTTGTGGATTTGATGAGTGATTAGTCTAAGTGATGATCCTTTAGGGTGAGACATGAGATATATTCGATGGAAACTAGACAAGTTTTATTTTGGTGGATTGTCGATCTTTGAATTGAATGAGTCTTGGTGGACTATCGATATTTGAATCGAAGGAATGATGCTATATTTTAGGCTTGAATCTATGTTGTAGTGAAAGCGTAGTGAATATCTTTGTTGGACTGAAGCAAATGAGTTGTTAATGGTGTTGATTTTGATGGTTCTAGGCTTGAATTGATGGTGACAAAGGAATAGAAATGATTCGGCTAAATGGTGTGTTAGATTGAGACCGTTAGATATACCAAAATGGAAATGAGATCGTGTGACGATGGATTTCATGCAAGGATTACCAAGGACATTAAGTGGTCACGACTTTATCTAGGTGATAGTAGATCGCTTGATTAAGTCTACCCATTTCCTAGTAGTTCGCGTAGATTATCCGATGGATAAATTTGCTAATATATGTGTAAGCCAAGTGGTACGCTTACATGATATTCCTGTGACAATTACATCGAATCGAGACTCGAGGTTTACTTTAAATTTTTGGCGAAGTCTTCAAACCGCCTTAGGGACTAAAGCTCCCAATTTAGTAATGCTTTTCATCCACAAATGGACGGACAAACGAAAAGAGTGATCCAAGCATTAGAGGACATGTTAAAAGCTTGCATCCTTGACTTTAAAGGAAGTTGGGATGAAAAGTTATACCTGGTAGAATTTATGTATAACAATAGCTTTTAGAAGAGTATAGGCATGGCTGAGGAAGTATCAGCCAGACCCTGGTCACATACTCGATCATGAAGCCATCCAAGTGGATGAGGAAGTAAGGTACATTGAGGAGCCTGTGCAAGTACTGGATCGAAAGGAACAAATTCTCAGGACTAAGAAGATTCCTTTGGTTAAGGTGTTATGGCAACATCATGATGTGGAGGAAGCCACATGGGAGAGTGAAAATGAGATGAGGGAAAGGTACCCTCACTTGTTTGAAGAGACATAAGTGATGTCTAATTTTGAGGACGAAATTCTCTAAGGAGGGGAGAATTGTGGCATCCCAAAATTTCATAATAACCCCTAGATATACCATGAACCATGAAAATGTGATGGAAGTGTTGACTTTGTTTTTATTTCATGGCCTTTGACCAAAGAATTTTAATTCATTTGGAATAGTATTTCAATTTTATCCTTTGAACCAAAAGGAAATTTGATCTTGTTAATGAATGATATAGGTTGTGCTATAAAAATTTGATAAGAAAGAATTGAAGTTCTTGACGGGCACTTTAAGAATTTGATTTTATGGTATTACTTGTATACAAAGTCTTTTGGCCATTTTATTATTAAATTAAATTTATTTAAATAAAATACTATTAAGATACAGATATTAAAAAAAATAAACTTGGGCCATTTAAGTTTGGCCTTATTTCCCAAGTGGACTCTTGGGCCCAAAAGTGGGCCCAAGCAGGCCCAAGAAACACCCCATTGGGCTGTCAACCATGGAAGGGGAGGAGGAGTGCATGTCCTCCAACACTTGTCTTCAATGTTGCCACTTGTTCTCTTCTTTTTGCCACTTGTTCCCCATGCAAAATGAGAACACTTGTCCCTCAAAGCAAAAATGGAAGCATGCAAAGGGTTTTATTGAAATCAAAGAACAAAAGGGGAGGGGGTTTCGTACGAAGGAAAGAGAGGCCGAGAGAGAGTTTGAGAGAAAGACAAAAGAGAGGAAGAGAGGAAGAGAGGAAGAAGGAAGAGAGTTCGCCGTCCATCCGTCTAGTCCCGCTGTCCATGTGCCGTGTTTGTTTTCGATTTTGGAGGCAAGTTGGGATCCATATTCTGCTCTTGCATGTGTGTCTTGTATGTGTGATTGTTTGGTGATAGATCTCGGATGTTTAGGGTATGCAAAACCGAAGCTAGAGTGTGTTGCTCTTGAAAATGTATTCTGTTTTCGTACATGCCGCCTGACCCCGAACGTTGTGAAGGCTTGCATGCCGGTTTCGAGTTGGATTTTGACTTCGACTCCTTCATGAAAGTTGTAGAAAACATCTAAAAGTATAACATAATAAAATTTGAGACAAAATGGCTGAGATTTAAGGGGTGAAACCCTTCTCCTATGAAGACACTAGATCTGGAACTGCTTTGTCGACCTCTTGGTGGTTTTGTGTGTTGCATGTTGCCTTTCACTGAGAAACTCAGTTCGACTTCTGCATGATAGTTGTATAGAACATCCTAATGACTAACATACTCATATTTGAGGTAAAATGAACAAGTGTAGCCTAGTGAAACAATTTTCCTTTGAAGACGGTAAATCTGGAAACACGGTACTGGACACCCGAGACTTCTTAGACCTATATGGTGACTATTATTTGAAAATATCACTTATATCCCTGAATGAAAGTTGTAGGGGACGTCTTGAGGCAAAACATATCAAAATTTCAGAGGAAACGAAGAAAGATAAGTAGGCAAAACCTCGATATTTCGGAGATAGCTAAACTGGACTGTTCGGTACTAGAAACAGGAACTTCGAACGTCTATAGAAAATTATCTAGGACGAATATAGCCTAGATGTCTTCATAAAAAATCTACCCTAATGTCTCTACTATAACCTGGTAAAATTTCATAATTTTTGGAGGTCATTCGGGTATTTTAATCGAAATAATTCAAGAATTGCGCAATCTGATTTTATCCCAATTTTGCATGCTGTGTTGTGTGAGCTATATCTTCTTGTGTGAAGCTCTTTTGGGCATGTGTTCTTCATGGAGTGGCTACCTATTTGTCTTGTCTATAACATGTTCTGATTTCATGATTTTTGAAGATCATATGGATATTTAATTTACTTGTTTTCCGAAATTGTGTAAGCTGGAATTTGGTAAATTTCAAAAAGACATGCTATATGGATTATTCTAAGTTATATGGACCCCATGGACTGTATTGTCATAAGTGATTGTATCTTTCTCTTGATTGGAAATGCATATAAGAATCAAATGATGAAAATGATCTTGTTTGCCATCACATCATATGCCATGTTGAAATGGGGCTATAATTGAAAATGAGATGTATGGGAATATGCATTGTGGTGATGAGAAGACCGTCAGAGATGTGAGCCGATGATGCCGTGGGAGTGTTGGGATGCCCGGAAAGTGGGGGTGCCGGATGCTCGGTGGCCTAGTGGCGTAATTCCGGAGGGTTCTCGGGAGTTTCGAGATGCCCGGTGGTATACGGTACGTAATTCCAGAGGGGGGAATCCTGGTGGTATGTCAATACGTAATTCCGGAAGCCCCGATAGATTGTGCCCGGGGGGATGCCTCGTGATGCTAGTTGGGATGCGAGATGCCTAGCAGGTATTATGCCGGATGCCCGGTTGTATTTTGAATACATGCCCGGAGGTTTCTCGCGATGCTAGGTGAGATGTGAGTGATAAATGTGGGATGCAAACATTGGTCCCGGGAAAGAGAAATGTGGTGGCCCAAAATGAAAGAATAAAATTGAGAAATTGAAATTGAATTATGCATGGTATGGCAACATGTATGCTTGAGTGCATGATGATGGTACATGTATGACATGATGATGGTGAGTGCATGGATGTAAATGCACCTATGGCATAATGGTACATGTGTGACATGATGATGGTGAGTGCATGGATGTATGTGCACCTATGGCATGATGGTACATGTATGACACGATGATGGTGAGTGCATGGATGTGAGGAGTGCATGGATGCATCTATGGCATGATGGTAAATGTATGACATGATGGTGAAGGTTATATGGCATGATGTATGTACATGTGGTGTGATGACATATGCATGGCATGAATGTTGTGCAATGGTACAGTCATGCATGGATGCATGAATGATGGCATGTGTTATGCTGCATGGATTGTTATGATTGTATTGTGTGATGCATGACATGATGATGGTGATGTGGTTTGATGACATGGGTATCAAGGTAAATTGTGCATGGATGCTTGAATGACATGTATTGTGCTATGATTGTTGTGATTGTATTGTATGATGATTGGTGGTTTATAGGTCCTCACCCCTTTTGGGGAATAACTTTTCAGACTAGATAAGATATCTCTGCTGCCACCGTCACCGGTAGATGGATCAAGTGGTTGGATATGACCGCGAGGAGGAGGATAGCAAAGGAAGGAACTTTTGGACACCGGCACTGATCGATGGACTTTAAGTATACAACTGTTGGAGGAGATGTCGGTCATCTTTTGATGTATAGCTGAGTATAGAAGACTACGGCATTTTGATGTACCGATGAATGATGTCCATCTGGTTTAAGTAAATAAAAGTATACGGCTTTTAACTATGAATGTTTAGTTGTTGTGCATCGTTTTCTGAATATAGGGAAGGGAGTTGTTGGATATGCTTCCATTACATGAATTGCGCAAGGGACCGATCTAAAAGATGTAAACCCCCAGGTTGTATGGAACCGCTGCAATTGAAATGGTATCAGAGTGATATGTGATTAGGGAAAGAAGAAAGGAAAGCGGATTGTGGCGACCCGAACGGTTCGGGGGCCGTCGAGGGGTGCCACACACACCTAGATAGACCAGAATCCAAAATAATCGAGTCAGAGCATATAAGGTTTAAAGGGCCTCTTTGATGCCAATTGTCAAACCAAAGGGAAATAGACCGGCCATCTCTAATCCTCCATCGGAAAGACAGTCGGAACTCGGATCTAAGGTAGAGAATTCTCTTCCAATCCCAAGAGCAACATGCGGGCACCCCAACAACCCAAATCTCTCCCTTTTGCCTTTTGAGGAAGGTTGAGTGGATCCACTTGCACCATAAGGATTCCTTATCCGTAAGCAAGATCCAAATGTGCTTAAGCATCACAGCCTTGTTGCAATCCCGAAGTCTTCAAATCCCAAGGCCTCCTTCCTTCTTGGGCAGGCACACATCATCCTAGGATACTTTGGCACCCCCTTTTCCAAGGCTAGGGCCTTTCCAAAGGAACTGTTTAAGTATATGTTCAATGCGCTCTAGGACTGCAACAGGAATAGTAAAGACACTTGCCGAATAAGCTTGGATCGCATGGAGGATTGACCTTATAAGCTGAACTTTGCCAGCAAAGGAGAGGAAACGCTTCGTCCCAGATTGGACTTTGGCTGTGATGCGATCAACTAGAGATACACAGTCCGCCTTGCCGAGCCTCGAGGATATGATAGGAACTCCCAGATAGCACACCCACAATTTCCCTTCGACAAAACCAAGGGCATTCTTAATGTGATTCCGCAATTCCTCTGAGCCACCTGCCAGGAATATCTCACTTTTGTTTTTGTTTGGCTTCAATCCGCTCCATGTGAAGAATGTATCCAAACCGTCTTTTAGAATAGAGACTGACGCCAAATCCGCTCGGCAGGAGAGAAATACATCATCTGCAAAGAAAAGATGAGATAATCTTGTGGTCTTGCACCTCCAAAAGAATTAAAATCCAGGTTGTACCGCACACGCACTGAGGATCCCTAAGAAAACTTCCATAACCAAGGTAAAGAGATAAGAGGACATGGGATCTCCTTAGCGAAGGTCCCGTCCACCTGGGAAAAAACCATGTAGTTCTCCATTCAATGAGATAGAGAACCTGGGAGTGCGCATGCATACCATGATAAGTCGGATGAGATGGTCTAGGAAGCAAAAGGCAGTCATCACCAATTCCAGAAAGTCCCAGTCTACCGTATCATAGGCCTTTTGAAAATCAACTTTGACGGCACATTTAGGAGTGTAAGGCTCTAGATGGAAGCTAGCGAATAGCTCCTGAGCCAGAAGAATATTATCTCTGATGCGGCGACCCTTGACAAAGGCATTCTGAGAAGAGCTAATAGTGTCATGAAGCACTGCAGCAACCCGATTGGCTAAGACCTTAGTAATGCATTTATAAATAGTGTTGCAGCAAGCAATAGGCCTATAGTCATTAACCGACGTCGCGTTAGGCACCTTAGGAATCAGCACAAGAATGGTTGTATTGATTTCCCTTAAAAGCCTCCCTGTGATGAAGAAATCTTTCACTGCCTCAATAACCGAAGGCCCTACCAACTCCCAGTTGCTCTTGAAAAATTCTACACCGAACCCATCCGGCCCAGGAGCCTTCCCCCGAGCTAGGGAGAACAAGGTATCTTGGATTTCTCTATCTGAGACAGGCCATGAAAGAAGATCAATCTGATCCTCAGTGAGAGGACGTCGAATGGCTTGCTGCAAGTCAATCAAAGTCGGTCTGGCTGGGAGAGTGCGTGGAGCAAAAAACTCCTGGAAGTGAGATACGAATGTATTCTGAATGTGCCTCGGATCAGTGACCAAGTTACCATTTCTGTCAAGAATTGATAAAATCCTGTTCTTCAACTGTCTTGAAGTAAGAGAATGGTGAAAGTACTTGGTATTCCTATCACCATTCTCTAGCCATCTGATTATGGATTTTTGTCTATAGAAGGACTCCTCTTGGCTCCTCAACTCCACAAAGCTCTTATGATGATTCTTCTCTACATTCACCAAAAGCTCATTGGTTGGATCCTGCTGCAAGTCAAGCTGAGCTAGCCTAAGAGCATTCCTGGATACAGCTACCCTCCGGGAAATGTCAGAGAAAGAATCTCTATTCAACTGTTTGAGCCTACTCTTCAGAGCCTTTAATTTACTGACTAGCCTGTACATAGGGACACCTTCTACCGGGGCTTCCCATACCTAAGCTACAATATCATGAAAGGACTGATGCTCCATCCAAAGGTCGAAGAACTTGAATGGTTTCTTGCGAATAACCGGTTGAGTGATCTTATGTGGCACCCCGAACCCTTCGTAGGTCGCCACAAGCGCCAATGCTACACCTTAATACCTTTCTTCTTAGAAGAGGCGTCGTAATTCATAGACACATTTTTTTTTTAAACAGTCCCAGCGCGACTCGTTAGCGGAAGCAAAATAAAACATCACCATCTCTCCCCTACCAAACAATGATACAAATACACACCACTAATCGCCATGATTTTATAGACAAGCCTCGACACTTTATTTACATATATTTTCAAGATGGGACTTCTTTGGATCGATACATCAAAAAGGAAAAGCCAGGACCCTATATCTCACGTGCACAACCCCCATCATCAGTGTCGGCTAACTATCCCAAAAAAAAAAAACCAGCTCCTACTCGTCACGCACGGGCCTCACACCCAATCCGGTGCATCAGGCGGTGGCGGTGGCAACATCCCTCTCATCACCCCGTCGCGACGAACGTGGACGGAGACGAACTCCTGGACAATCGGGCCCCCAGCCAGGCCTATGTCGTACATGACAAAACAGCGCACTCGTATATACGTCAATCCAGGCACAGAAGGACAGCCGAACTCCTCGCACTCAACCTCGACGTCGGATGGTAAACCATAAAATGCACCCCGCGCGACGGCAGGAAGCAGCATGCTGCTAATCTGAAATGTTGGTCCCCGAAGGGGTGAGTACAACCACTCAGCAGGTAAAGGAATCCAACAACCACTCAATGCATCATACAATTCATACATGCATTTCGGGCGTTACTTACCTTGAAGCCATGTGCATACTATCATGCATCATCTTCATAATCATATACATGTCATCATCATCATGACATCATCACGTCACACATGTCATCATCATCATGGCATCATCATATTATATATATGTCATCATCATCACGACATCATCACATCACACATGTCATCATTATCATGGCATCATCATATCATACATGTCATCATCATCATGCATATCATCATGCCATGGGTGATCATCATCATATTACATCATATCATCATCATGCATTTCATCATGCCATGGGTAATCATCATCATATCACATCATATCATCATCATGCATATCATCATGCCATGGGTGATCATCATCATATCACATCATATCATCATCATGCATATCATCATGCCATGGGTCAATTTCCACTTTTAACTTTTCAATTTGATCACCGCATCACCCTTCCTCGATTCATCAATTTCATCTCATATTTTACACTCGCATCCCATGCGAGAAAACCTCCGAGGCTTCCGGCATTCAGCCATTCCAGGCCATCGGGCATCCGGCCCCCACATTCCGGGCATCTCGCATCCCAACGGCATCACGAGGCATTCCCTCGGGCAAAGACCTCCGACGGGGCTTCCGGCATTTACACTCCCCGGCCGGGCATCCCGCACCCCAATCCCGGCATCGCGAGGCATTCCCCTTGGGCAAAGACCTCCGACAGGGCTTCCGGCCCCCCACATTCCGGGCATCCTGAATCTCCTAGGGCCATCCGGCAATGTATCTCTATACATTCCGAGCATCATCCTCCACCACAACCATCTCCTCATTTAACATTATCCATGTTTACCAATTTCGGTCTTAATTTAGCATGGCATATGATGTGATGTCAAACAAGTCATATTCGGCATGGTATTCATACATGCATCTCAATTCAATGTCATGCATACATCAAGACCTCATCGTACATGCTACATGATATAATTATTTATGAAATAAAATTCAATGGAATTTATGGTCAATAAAATAATCCATTTTTCATGCCCTTTTTCATTTATTTAAATTCCAGCTTTTGTCATTTTCAAAAATGTTAAATTTAATATCTATAAATTCCCAAAAATTATAAAAATTAAGGCAAGTGATAAACAAGACAATAAGATAATAATTACATGCAAAATACATGGCCAATTAGAATTACACAATTCCATAATTCACACAAACAGCATGTAATTTTCGGATGAAATCAGAATGCACAGTTTCCGAAGAAATTCGATACGACCTCCCAAATTTACGAAATTTTACCGAGTTATAGCCAAGACATTTTCGTACATCTTTCATGAAGACTTCCAAGCCAGATTCTTTCTAGATTATTTTCTACAGTCTCACGAAGCTTCTGGATCCATTACCGAATCGTCCAGTACATGCTTCTCCGAAATACTGAGTTTTCACCTACCTATTCTCTTTCGTTTTCTTTGAAATTTGGATATGTTCTACATCAAGATGTCCTCTACAAGTTTCATGAAGATATCTAAGTCAAATAACCAGAGTATAGTCGTCATTTAAGTCCAGGAAGTCTCGGGTGTCCCGAAATACATCTCCAGAATTACCGTCTTCAAGATCTAGTCGATTTACTAGGCTATACTTGTTAGTTTCACTTCAAATTTGAGTATGTTGTAGTTTAAAATGTTACCTACAACTTTCATGCAGAAATCGAAGAGAGATTCTTAGCACAAATCAACATGCAACCACAAATCCAACAAGAGGTCAGCGAAATGGTTCCAGATCTGAGGTCTCGGTAGGATGAGAGTTTAACCCCACAAATATCCATAATTTTCCACGAAATTTCAATATGTTGTAGTTTAATATCTTAGCTACAACTTTCATGAAGAAATCGAAGCCAAAATCTGACTCTAAACATGCATGCAAGCTCACACAACATTCTGACTCAAACTGTTCAAGCGAAAACAGCAACACCACTCAAGAACAAGCCATCCAAGCTTCGGTTTTCCTCACCTAATCACCCAAAATTCGACATACATGTAACACACACACATGCAAGAGCAGCTAGAGGACTCCAACTTGCCTCTAAACCGGACGGACGATGGCACACGGCGGCGAGCACGGCGGTCGGACGGTGGCTCCTCCTCGGCTCCTCCTCTCTCTCGGCCACTCTCCCTCTCCCTCGAAATCTCTCTCTCTCTCTCTCTCTCTCTCTCTCTCACTCTCTTGGCCGAATGAGGTAACCGGCCACGCCTCTCTCTCTCTTCCCTTTTATCCCCCCTAATCCTCATCATTAGTAATGATTAGGTTGCCTTATCAATGGCCAATGCATGCCATTCTTCTTGCCACTTGTTACAACACATGCATGATGGGCTTTGAATTTGGGCTTGGGCTTGGGCCTCCTTTGTGGTCGGTCGACCACTCCTTCTTGGGACTATTTGGGCCGACTAGCTTGGCCCATCAAGGCTTCGGCCAATGGGCCTAAGGCCCAACCAAAAATTTGACTTTTCCCCTTTTTTTTTTTTTTGAATTTCTTCTATAATTTTTATTTATTTATTTTAATTTTCAACATGGCCAAAGTCTTGTGACATTTTATTTATTAAAATTTAGTTTATAAAGTGCATGGCCAAGCATAGATTATCATCATTAATCTATTTAATTTAAAATCTCACAAACATATGCACAAATCATCAAATCTTAAAAAGACTAATGGCTAAAGCATAAACCATAGGTAATTTCATTACCCAATTAGAGACTTTAACACACCTTATAATTTGATTTTGAATTTGGGATGCCACAATTCTCCCTCCTTAGAGAATTTCGTCCTCGAAATTAGACACCACTCGTGCCTTCTTGAAACAAATAGGGGTACTTTTCCTTCATCTGATCCTCACTTTCCCATGTGGCTTCCTACACATCATGATGTCGCCATAATACCTTAACTAGAGGAATCTTCTTAGTCCTAAGAATTTGCTCCTTTCGATCCAATATCTGCATAGGTTCTTCGATGTACCTTACTTTCTCATCCACTTTGATGGCTTCATGATCGAGTATGTGACCAGGATTCGGCTGGTACTTCCTCAACATCGATACATGAAACACATCGTGCAGATTTCCTAACTTAGGAGGTAACGCTAAACGATAAGCTACATCCCCTATCCTCTCGAGTATTTCAAAAGGTCCAACAAATCTAGGGCTTAACTTACCCTTCATCCCGAATCGAGATATCCCTTTCATTGGAGATACCTTAAGGAATACATGGTCTCCTACATTAAATTCCAAAGGCCTTCTACGCTTATCTGCGTAGTCTTTCTGCCTACTCTGAGCTGTTTTAAGTCTTTCTCTAATAATTTCAATAGCTTTAGTGGTAACTTGTACCAGTTCAAGTCCTGTCAATTTCCTTTCACCTACTTCACTCCAACAGACAGGAGTCCTACATCTCCTTCCATATAATGCTTCATAGGGAGCCATGCCTATACTTTTCTGAAAACTATTATTATAGGCAAACTCCACCAAATGCAATCTTTCATCCCAATTTCCTTTGAAATCAATTACGCAAGCCCTTAACATATCCTCTAATATCTGGATTACTCTTTCTGTTTGTCCATCGGTCTGGGGATGAAAAACAGTACTAAAATGAAGCTTAGTCCCTAATGCAATTTGAAGACTCCGCCAAAAATTTGAAGTAAACCTCGAATCCCGATCTGAAGTAATGGTCACTGGAACACCATGTAAGCGTACCACTTGACTTCATACATGTCCGCATACTTATCCATTGGGTAGTCCATGCGAATCGCTAAGAAATGAGCCGATTTAGTCAAACGATCCACTATAACCCAAATTGAGTCATGACTACTCGACGTCCTTGGCAATCCTTGCACAAAGTCCATCGTTATATGTTCCCATTTCCATTATGGAATGTCTAATGGTCTCAAGAGTCCTGCGGGTTTACGATGTTCCGCTTTTACTTGTTGGCACGTCAAACATTGAGAAACGTGCTTAGCTGTATCTGCCTTCATACCATTCCACCAAAATTGCTGACGCAAATTCCTGTACATCTTTGTACTACCTGGGTGGATACTATAATTACTCTTATGTGCCTCCGACATAATTTCCTTCCTTAATTCCTCATTGTCGAGAACACAAAGTCGTCCTTGTCATCTTACTATTCTATCATCAGAGACTTGAAATTCCGGTCTTTTTCCTAAAGATACTGCATCTTTCACTTTCAAAATCTCGGAGTCAGATTCTTGCAGGATTTTAATTTTCTGGATAATCTCCGGCTCAATCCTTAATGCACTAAGCATGCCAGTAAGACAATTCATTTCCAATTTAAATTCTGAGTTTGCTATAGATTCTAACAATTCCCATTCTGCCATCCTCAAACTAGCCATTTCCATAGCTGACTTACGACTAAGAGCATCCGCTACTCTATTCGCTTTCCCTGGATGATATCTTATCTCACAATCATAATCCTTTAACAACTCCATCCATCTCCTTTGTCTCATGTTCAATTCCTTTTGTGAGAACAGATACTTCAAACTTTTATGATCCGTATAAATCTCAAACTTTTCCCCATACAAATAGTGTCTCCATATCTTCAAGGCAAACACTATAACTGCTAGTTCTAAATCATGCGTCGGGTAATTCAGCTCATGGGGTTTCAATTGTCTGGATGCATAGGCTACGACCTTACCATGCTGCATCAAAGCACATCCTAGTCCTTTGTGAGATGCATCACTATACACTGTGAAACCATCTGGTCCAGTCGGTATAGTCAAGATTGGAGCTGAAGTCAACTTCCTTTTAAGCTCCTAGAAACTCCTTTCACATTCCCCATTCCATTCAAATTTTACATTCTTTCGAGTCAATTTAGTTAAAGGTCTTGCCAGTCGTGAAAATCCCTCAATGAACCTCCTATAATAACCAGCCAGTCCTAAGAAACTTCGTATTTCAGTGGGTGTCATTGGTCTCGGCCAATTTACTACCATTTCAACTTTTGCCGGGTCTCTTTGCAATTCCTTTCCCGACACCACATGCCCTAAAAATATTATACGGTCCAACCAGAACTCACACTTACTAAACTTAGCATACAACTTATGCTCTCTCAGGGTCTGCAAAACTATCCTCAAATGTTGCTCATGCTCTTTAGGCCCTTTTGAATATACCAGAACATCATCAATAAAAACAATCACAAACTGGTCTAAATAAGGCTGAAATATTCTATTCATTAGATCCATGAATGCAGCCGGCGCGTTAGTCAATCCAAATGGCATAACAAGGAACTCGTAGTGTCCATAACGAGTCCTAAACGCAGTCTTAGGAATGTCCTCCTTCTTAATTCTTAGCTGATGGTATCCTGATCTCAAGTCAATCTTAGAGAAGACCGAACTTCCCTAGAGTTGGTCAAACAAGTCATCAATTCTAGGCAAAGGATACTTATTCTTAATGGTCACCCGATTCAGCTGCCTATAGTCAATACACAAGCGCATCGATCCATCTTTCTTTTTCACAAACAAGACCGGTGCACCCCAAGGTGAAACACTTGGTCTATTGAATCCTTTGTCAAGCAACTCCTGCAGTTGCACTTTCAACTCCTTCAATTCGACTAAGGCCATCCTATATGGGGCTTTTGATATTGGTCCTGTTCCAAGCATTAATTCAATTTCAAACTCAATCTCTCGCTCTGGCGGCAATCCAGGCAATTCCTCAGGGAATACATCTTGAAATTCGTTAACTACACGAACTTCCTCAAATTTAGGCTCTTCCCTTGCATAATCTCTAACCATGGCTAGGTACCCTTGACATCCTTCGTCAAGTAACTTACAGGCTTCTACTGCTGAAATAAGTGCTACAGGAAAATGGGTCTGACCTCCTAAAAATTCACAACTAGACTGATCAAGTAAAACAAATTGAACCACTCTTCTACAACAATCCATTCTAGCCCGATACTTACGAAGCCAGTCCATTCCTATGATAACATCAAAATCATACATAGCCATTACAACCAAGTCTATTTCCATATCTTTTCCTCCCATTGATATCTTACAATTCCCACACACCAGCGTAGACAATACCATATCCTTTAAAGGCGTGGAAACACAAAGAGGCGTCTCAAGAGGCATAACTTCTATCTTATTCAAACATCTATATCTTTCATACACAAATGAATGCGTTGCACCTGTATCAAATAATGCATATGCCTTTTCACCATTGATAAAGATCGTACCTGAGATAACATTTTTGGAAGCTTCCGCTTCCTCCTGGGTGATCACATACACCCTTCCCTGTACAGGTGGCCTCTGAGGATTTCCTTGTGGGTTTGATCTAATAGCACTCTGATATCCCTGTCGCACCAAGCCAACACTCACTTGCGACCTCTCTTGTGGGCAACTTCTCCTAAGATGACCCACTTGTCCACAACCAAAACATTTCGGTCGTCCAGTGCAAGGTCCTAGGCCATGGCGCCGATTACACTTCTGACAAACACCAGGCTGATAGGGTGCTTTCCCTATATTCGGACCATTTCTTGCTCTTCCAAAATTTCCAAAATTACTCTTCTTCTTCACATTCCAGGTCTGACATTGACCAGAGTAAGGCCTCTTACCCTTTCTCACATAATTAAAATTCAACGGTTTCTTAAACTCCGACCGTTCTCTCAACAATTCCTGCTCCACTAACTGTGCCCTTTCATAAATCTCATTATAATCTCTTATGTTCAAAGGCACCAGTTGCTTTCTAATATCAGTCCTTAGCCCTTTCAAAAATCTCTTAGCCTTTTCTTCCTGATCCTCAATCAATCTAGGAGCATATCTAGACAATTCAGAAAATCTAGCCTCATCGATCTCTTGTCAACCCCTTTTGTTCTAGCTGAACAAATTCAGTAATCTTCCTATCCTTAGCACAATCAGAAAAATGCTTTCTATTGAAAGCTCTAACAAACTCCTCCCAGTTAACATCAATACCTGGTGGAAAGATTATGTCCTTCGAAGCTCTCCACCAAAACTTTGCATTTCCCTCTAGCTGGTACTCTGCTAAAACTATTTTCTCAGCATCAGTGCAGTCCAACAGCCGGAAAATTTGTTCCATCCCATCAATCCATTGCTCCGCCTCCTCAGGACTTCCCATTCCATTGAACTTAAGTGGCTTCAGCTTCAAAAACTGCTCCACTAGTCCTTGAGTACGACGTTCTGCTCCGGCTGTTGCTTTGCCTTTCCATCAGATTTCCAATATTGGCTAATGCCTGCAGGATGTCTTCCATTCGGGGTTCAGCCCTTGCAGCAGAGGCTTCAGCCCTCGATGGATGAGCACTTCCAGCTCGCACCATGACTTTCCTGCAATTTCCAAGCATTGCCTCAAGAATAATCTGAGACTCACTGCCTCCATTCAAAGCAACTACTACTACTACATAAGTAACATATACATGTTACTGGTACCTAAAGGCAACTTAAAACCAACTACTAGGGATCTACGAGTGAATTCTCATCACCCGTTATTCAATTATTTCATTTTATATCCTATGGTGTGCATTGTCATCATGTTCCTCAATTTTCAAATGAGGCTCCTTATCACTCCACCTATAACCATTCGCTCTGATACCAAAAAGGGCGGTTGTGGCACCCCGAACCCTTCGTAGGTCGCCACAAGCACCAATGCTACACCTTAATACCTTTCTTCTTAGAAGAGGTGTTGTAATTCATAGACACATTTTTTTTTTTTAAAACAGTCCCAGCGCGACTCGTTAGCGGAAGCAAAATAAAACATCACCATCTCTCCCCCAAACCATGATACAAATACACACCACTAATCACCATGATTTTATAGACAAGCCTCGACACTTTATTTACATATATTTTCAAGATGGGACTTCTTTGGATCGATACATCAAAAAGGAAAAGCCAGGACTCAGCCATGTCCGGCCTAAAACCCCAAAAAGAACCCTCGACCCTCTATATCTCACGTGAACAACCCCCATCATCAGTGTCGGCTAACTATCCCAAAAAAAAAGCCAGCTCCTACTCGTCACGCACGGGCCTCACACCCAATCCGGTGCATCAGGCGGTGGTGGTGGCAACATCCCTCTCATCACCCCGTCGCGACAAACGTGGACGGAGACGAACTCCTGGACAATCGGGCCCCCAGCCAGGCCTATGTCGTACATGACAAAACAGTGCACTCGTATATATGTCAATCCAGGCACAGAAGGACAGCCGAACTCCTCGCACTCAACCTCGACGTCGGATGGTAAACCATAAAATGCACCCCGCTTAACGGCAGGAAGCGGCATGCTGCTAATCTGAAATGTTGGTCCCCGAAGGGGTGAGTACAACCACTCAGCAAGTAAAGGAATCCAACAACCACTCAATGCATCATACAATTCATACATGCATTTCGGGCGTTACTTACCTTGAAGCCATGCGCATACTATCATGCATCATCTTCATAATCATATACATGTCGTCATCATCATGACATCATCACGTCACACATGTCATCATCATATTATATATATTTCATCATCATCATGACATCATCACATCACACATGTCATCATTATCATGGCATCATCATATCATACATGTCATCATCATCATGCATATCATCATGCCATGGGTGATCATCATCATATTACATCATATCATCATCATGCATTTCATCATGCCATGGGTGATCATCATCATATCACATCATATCATCATCATGCATATCATCATGCCATGGGTGATCATCATCATATCACATCATATCATCATCATGCATATCATCATGCCATGGGTCAATTTCCACTTTTAACTTTTCAATTTGATCACCACATCACCCTTCCTCGATTCATCAATTTCATCTCATATTTTACACTCGCATCCCATGCGAGAAAACCTCCGGCATTCAGCCATTCCAGGCCACCTGGCATCCGGCCCCCATTCCGGGCATCTCGCATCCCAACTGGCATCACGAGGCATTCCCCTCGGGCAAAGACCTCCGACAGGGCTTCCGGCATTTACACTCCCTGGCCGGGCATCCCGCACCCCAATCCTGGCATCGCGAGGCATTCCCCTTGGGCAAAGACCTCCGACAGGGCTTCCGGCCCCCCACATTCCGGGCATCCTGAATCTCCTAGGGCCATCCGGCAATGTATCTCTATACATTCCGGGCATCATCCTCCACCACAACCATCTCCTCATTTAACATTATCCATGTTTACCAATTTCGGTCTTAATTTAGCATGGCATATGATGTGATGTCAAACAAGTCATATTCGGCATGGTGATGTCCTCTACAAGTTTCATGAAGAGATCTAAGTCAAATAACCAGAGTATAGTCGTCATTTAAGTCCATGAAGTCTCGGGTGTCCCGAAATACATCTCCCGAATTACCGTCTTCAAGATCTAGTCGATTTACTAGGCTATACTTGTTCGTTTCACTTCAAATTTAAGTATGTTGTAGTTTAAAATGTTCCCTACAACTTTAATGAAGAAATCGAAGAGATATTCTTAGCACAAATCAACATGCAACCACAAATCCAACAAGAGGTCAGTGAAATCGTTCCAGATCTGAGGTCTCCGTAGGATGAGAGTTTAACCCCTCAAATCTCCATCATTTTCCACGAAATTTCAGTATGTTGTATTTTAAGATGTTAGCTACAACTTTAATGAAGAAATCGAGGCCAAAATCGGACTCTAAACATGCATGCAAGCTCACACAATATTCTGACTCAAACTGTTCAAGCGAAAACAGCAACACCACTCAAGAACAAGCCATCCAAGCTTCGGTTTTCCTCACCTAATCACCCAAAATTCGACATACATGTAACACACACACATGCAAGAGCAGCTAGAGGACTCCAACTTGCCTCTAAACCGGACGGACGATGGTACACGGCGGCTAGCACGGCGGTCGGACGGCGGCTCCTCCTCGGCTCCTCCTCTCTCTCGGCCACTCTCCCTCTCCCTCGAAATCTCTCTCTCTCTCTCTCTCTCACTCTCTTGGTCGAATGAGGTAACCGGCCACCCCTCTCTCTCTCTTCCCTTTTATCCCCCCTAATCCTCATCATTAGTAATGATTACGTTGCCTTATCAATGGCCAATGCATGCCGTTCTTCTTGCCACTTGTTACAACACATGCATGATGGGCTTTGAATTTGGGCTTGGGCTTGGGCCTCCTTTGTGGTCGGTTGACCACTCCTTCTTGGGCCTAATTGGGCCGACTAGCTTGGCCCATCAAGGCTTCGGCCAATGGGCCTAAGGCCCAACCAAAAATTTGACTTTTCCCTCTTTTTTTTTTTTTTTTTTTGAATTTCTTCTATAAATTTTATTTATTTATTTTAATTTTCAACATGGCCAAAGTCTTGTGACATTTTATTTATTAAAATTTAGTTTATAAAGTGCATAGCCAAGCATAGATTATCATCATTAATCTATTTAATTTAAAATCTCACAAACATATGCACAAATCATCAAATCTTAAAAAAGACTAATGGCTAAAGCATAAACCATAGGTAATTTCATTACCCAATTAGAGACTTTAACACACCTTATAATTTGATTTTGAATTTCGGGATGCCACATCTTAACCACCATAGGGGATCTAACCAAACAGTGAAGGATTTGATTTGTAGTTGCTGTTTTGTGATTAATCTAAGCTTAGTAAGTGTTAGATTGAAGGTAGAAGCCATTGCATGTTGCTTTTGAGCCTTGCATATTTCGAAAACTTGATGAGAGTTGGCTGTTTTGATTGAGCAAAGTGAAGATATGTTTGCCGAGTGAAGAAATGAGGTGAATGTTGTGATGTGTGAGTTGAAGCGTGGATATATGCTTTGAGCGGAGCTGCGAAAAGATTCTTTGTTGAGAAAACTTGCTGAAGTTACTCTTAGTTGCTGTGATTAAGTAATGAAGTGTTGTAGAAGAGACTTGTGCAAAAATAAATGGTTTGGTCGGGCTAGGGAGTGAAGAATCGTGTATACCTATTCTGTTCTAGGAGAATACGGTTAGGGAGTCTTTTGTTTTGTGTTATTTTCTTTAGGCATATTGATGAAATAAGAAAGAAACCATTCTACGTGATAGAACATCTATAAGATTGAATTAGATACTTAGCTATAACCATATGAATATAAAAATGTAGAGATAGAAGTGAATTTAGTAAAACCAAACTGTTCTTGTGAGAAACGATTTGACCTTTATGGATTATATGAATTTTATGTATTTACCTAGTTAGAATTGGACTTCGAATCCTTAATAAAAATTGTAGAACATATCTTAAAGAATAACATGTCAAAATTTGAGATTAAATGGATAAGAATTGGCTAGCAAAACAATCTTCCTTGTAGATATAAAATCTGGATGTCGATACAGGGCGCTAGTAAAGATTATGGTGATTGTTACTCTTAATACAGTGAGAATTAGACTTAAGTTTCTTCACAGAAAATGTCAATCTATGCCTCAAATATAACATACAAAAATTTGGTAGTGTTTTGACAAGAATTGATAGGCCTTTTGTATCCGAAATTGAAACTGTACATTTAGCTAGTAAACTGTCTGGATCCGAGAACATATGCTGGATGTTGTGTCTTTTATATTAGACTTGTATGACACACGTAGAGTCTAACAAACCTCATAATAGTTTTTAGTTGTGTAAGAGTAAGTCTCACATCTTAATTGAGATATATAAGTGCATATAATATAATGCGTGTGCAATGAGTGCGGTGCATAGTGCTTGATTATGGGATAAATATCTGTTCGGCATGGAATGGGACATGACGTAATGGGTTTTATCTTATAATTTGGACACGCACGTGTGCTAGGTTTATGAGAGTTAGATATATAGTTAGATACTTTGGAGTCTTTTCTTTTGCATATGATAAATGCATTAATCAAAGGTGTGGTGGTGTGAAACGTGTGCTTAAGAGAGTGAATGAACCCGTCGGTACATAGATACCGGTGATGCCCCCGGAAGTTTGGGATGCCCTTGCCGAGTGGTCTTGGATGCCTCGGTAGAGAGATACTGAGATGCCTCGGAGTGAGATGCCCTTGTGTGTGATCAAGGATGCCTTAGTTGTGTCATATTGAGATGCCTCGGAGTGAGATGCCCCTTGTTGAGTGGTCTTGGGAGGACCTCGGTTGTGTGATACCGGGATGCCTCGGAGTGAGATGCCCATAATAGAAATATTGTGGAAGTTCGGATGAGGTAACTTCCGGAATTGACTCGATCAGGCTGGTAGAGTTCCGGTTAGTGATTGATCGAGGGTGGATCATATGCTCACTAAATATAATTCTACTTGGCGAGTGAGTCCATTTACTGTTGTTGCATTGCATCTTGATATGAGATTTAGCTTGAGAAAGGTAAGCATAGAAAGGGATGCTCATAAGGTGATTATATACATAATGTGTTAATATCCAATTGTTTATGCTTGTGATATACTTCCTTTAATATCCTAAATTGTTTGATGATTCTCTTGCAATATTGATGGCCGTGGATTGTTTAAGTTAGAGTTTTATCATTCTTTACTGGGCAAAGTTGTTGCTCATACCTTACATTTTCAGATTGATAGCATGGATGTATGTGGCATCCCAAAATTCATGGCAACCTCTAGTCACATTTAGGTCTATGAATAGGAGATGGAAGTACCATTAAGTTATTTTATGGCCATTTAATCCATAATTTGCAATAAGATATATGGCCAAGCTTTTAAGGGATAATTATGTGATAGGAAAGAAAATTCTATCATTGGCCATGTGCATCATAAATTAGAATTAATGGATTTGTGACTATAAGTTTAATGGCCTTATTATTTATGCAATTAGATATTTATTTAAATGATGATTAAGATATATTATAAAAATAAAATAAAATAAACTTGGGCCATTTAAGTTTGGACCTTAGGCCCAAGTGAGATGGGCCTAAAGTGGGCCATAAGCCCGGCCCATTGTCGGTGCATGGAGGGGGAGGAGGAGCAGCCGCATGGCCTCCAAGTGTCTTCAACAAAGGAGACACTTGTCTCCCTCTTAGGGACAAGTGTCCCCCATGCAAAGAGGGGATACATGCAATATAAAAGCCACCAAAAAGGAAGAGAGAGAGAAAGGGAGAGAGAGAGAAAGTGGCATTCGGCCAAGCCAAGTGAGAGAGAGTGAGTTGCGAGAGAGGAGGAGCTCGCCCGTCGCCGCCCGCACGCCGTTCGTCCATCGCCGGTGTGCCGCCGTTCGTGTGGTCTAGAGTCAAGTTGGGGTCCTTTGCTGCTCTTGCATGTGTGTGTGTTACATGTATGTTTGGTATAGTGTCGAATTTGAGTGATTGGAAGGGGAAACCGAAGCTTGGATGGCTTGTTCTTGAGTGGTATTGCTGTTTTCGCTTGAACAGTTTGAGTCAGAATGTTGTGTGAGCTTGCATGCATGTTTAGAGTCCGATTTTGGCTTTGATCTCTTCATGAAAGTTGTATCTAACATCTTAAAATACAACATACTAAAATTCGGTGGAAAATGATGGAGATTTGAGGGGTCAAACTCTCATCTTACGGAGATGTCAGATCTGGAATGTTTTCGCATGAATCCGCTCGAGTCAGAATGTTGTGAGAGCTTGCATGCGTGTTTAGAGTTAGATTTTTGCTTTGGTATCTTCATTAAAGTTGTAGCTAACAACTTAAAATACAACATACTAAAATTTGGTGGAAAATGATGGAGATTTAAGGGGTTAAACTCTCATTCTACGGAGACCTCAGATCTGGAACGATTTCACTGACATCTTGATGAATTTGTGGTTGCATGTTGATTTGTGCTAAGAATATCTCTTCTATTTCTTCATGAAAGTTGTAGGGGACATCTTAAACTACAACATACTCAAATTTGAAGGAAAATGAACAAGTATAACCTAGTAAATCGACTAGATCTTGAAGACGGTAATTCTGGAGATGTATTTCGGGACACCCGAGACTTCATGGACTTAAATGACTACTATACTCTGGTTCTTTGACTTAGATCTCTCATGAAACTTGTAGAAGACATCTTGATGTAGAACATATCCAAATTTCAGAGAAAACGAAAGAGAATAGGTAGGTGAAAACTCAGTATTTCGGAGAAGCATGTACTGGACGATTCGGTAATGGATCCAGAAGCTTCGTGTGACTGTAGAAAATAATATAGAACGAATCTGGCTTGGAAGTCTTCATGAAAGATGTACGAAAATGTCTTGGCTATAACATGGTAAAATTTCGTAATTTTTGGAGGTTGTATGGATATTTTAATAGAATTTCTTCGGAGACTGTGCATTCTGGTTTCATCCGAAAATTATGTGCTGTTTTGTGTGAATTATGAAATTGTGTGGAATTTTATTGGCCGTGTATTTTGCATGTAATTATCATCCTATTGGCTAGTTTAATACTTGCCTTAATTTTTATAATTTTTGGGAATTTATAGATATTAAATCTAATATTTTTGAAAATGACAAAAGTTGGAATTTAAATAAATGAAAAATGGATTATTTTATTGGCCATAAATTCCATTAAATTTATTTCATAAATAATTATACCAAGTTATATGTATGATGAGGTCTTGGTGCATGCATGACATTAAATTGAGATGCATGTGTGAATTTCATGCCAAGTATGACTTGTTTGATGTCACGTCATATGCCACGCTAAATTAAGACCGAAATTGGTAAACGTGGATAATGATAAGTGAGGAGGTGGTTGTGGTGGAGGATGATGCCCGGAATGTATAGAGATGCATTGCCGGATGGCCCTGGGAGATTCAGGATGCCCGGAACGTGGGGGTGCTGGAAGCCCTGCCGGAGGTTTCTGCCCGAGGGGAATACCTCGCGATGCCAGGATTGGGGTGCGGGATGCCCGGCCAGGGAGTGTAAATGCCGGAAGCCCTGTCGGAGGTTTCTGCTCGAGGGGAATGCCTCGTGATGCCAGTTGGGATGCGAGATGCCCGGAATGTGGGGGGCCGGATGCCCGGTGGCCTGGAATGGCTGAATGCCGGAAGCCTCGGAGGTCTTTGCCCGAGGGGATGATGAAATAGATGATCTGAGAAATGGGTGATGTGGTGATCAAATTGAAAGTTAAAAGTGGAAATTAAACCCATGGCATGATGATATGCATGATGATGATCACCCATGGCATGATGATATGCATGATGATGATGATGATGATGATATAGGATATGGCATGATGATATGCATGATGATGATGATGATATATGATATGGCATGATGACATGCATATATGTTGTGATATGATGATGCCATGATGATGATGACATGTGTATAATATGATGATGATGGCATGTGTGATATGACGATGTCATGATGATGATGACATGTGTGATATGATGATGCCATGATGATGATGACATGTGTAGGGTATGATGGTGTCATGTATATGATGAGGATGACATATGTGTGATATAATAATGTCATGATGACGATGATATGAGTATGACATGATGATACACATGTATGTGTTATGATTTTGGTGATGATGCATGATAGTATATGCATGGTTTCCAGGTAAGTAACGCCTGTAATGCATGTATGACTTGTATGATGCAATGAGTGGTTGTACTCACCCCTTTTAGGGACCAATATTTCAGATTAGTAGATGAATTGAGCGGTTGGATATGACCGCGAGGAGAAGGATAGCAAAGGAGGGAACTTTTGGATGCCGACACTGGTCGATGGACCTTAAGCATACGATTGGGAGAGGAGATGTCGGTCATCTTTTGAAGTATAGCCTAGTATAGAAAACTATGGCATTTTGATGTACCGATGAATGATGTCCATATGGTTTAAGTGAACAAAAGTGTACGGCTTTTACCTATAAATGTTTAGTTGGTGTGCATCGATTTCTGAATGTAGGGAAGGGAATTGTTGGATATGCTTCCGTTATGTAAATTGCGCAAGGGACCGTTAATAAAAGATGTAAACCCCCATGGTTGTATGGACTCGCTGCAACTAAAAATGGTATCAGAGTGACATGTTATTTGGGAAAGAAAAAGGTAAGCGAACTGTGGCGACCCTAGCGGATCGGGGGCCGTTCGAGGGGTGCTACAATGTACCGCCAGTAGCTCGATACGGGGTGGTAGTGCGTCTCGATTTTTCTCTTCATGACGTGTATGATCCCAACATTGACATGATTTTCTCCCAATATGAGGCTACTTTATGGATGGATGACAGTAGAGCTGACTAGATAGCGATGAAGTTCGTTGCATGGTTTATCAACCATGAAGGGGAGATATTTGGCCCTTTACCCTTTGGTGCAGGAGGACCTGGAGCGGGGATGGACGGCGCCTAGACGCATTGGATCATGTAGAAGCTGACTGTCTTTTGTTTTCTTTTGTTAGATGTGGGCTTGTGTGGGAACTCGTGGAGTAGATACCCTCACCCTTTATCCCTGACTTTTGTTACGCCTTACTTTTGTTATGTATATGTTGTATATATAGGCAATGAACATGGAAAGAGTCCAGGCTGATAAATTTTGTAAGCCCTGATGATGATAAGAAGAAATGAAGCTTCTCGTGATCTTGTTTATGTGCATGAATGAATTGGCCAACACTTAAATTGAAGGTAGAGTGATTGCAGGATAACCTCATAACATAAACTTGAGATTTTAAATAATCCATGTTATACATGCTAACCTTCAATGATAAACACTATAGATTATCTAAAGGAGGTTACAAGTTAGGCAAGAAGATAATAATAATTATAATTCCGCTTGCGCTTAGTACGTGACGCCTTGGGACGTCACAACTTAGGAGCTTCGTTCCGAAACCCCTTCGCAAATGGTATTGCCTAGCATCCTCCACCTAGACGACACCCTACTAAGGAGCTTCGTTCCAAAATCCTTTCGTGAACGACAACGTCTAGCATCCTCCGCCTAGATAGCACCCCACTGAGGAGCTTCGTCTTGCGCAAACCCCTCAAGATGGTTTCCACTTAGTGACCACACGCACATCCAAATTTGGCCAAGAACACCGTGCTTTGCATTCAAATCTTCAATTTCAAATAATAGACTTGGCCAATTTTCTTCGTATTAAAAATCATCATAATAAAATAATCATGCGTGGTCACGTACTTAAACTGAATCAGTAAGCATGGTACCCTCTCATTTCAAAATTCTACGATTTCATATACTACATAAACATTTTTGGGGTCAAAAATCGACACTTGGTATTTTTCTATGTAAATACCAAAATCCAATTTTTGCAATAATAGTCCATAACAACAACGAAGCACCCAATTGCACAATTAAGCAATCAATTTCATATATTATCAAGCATAAGCTCTAAGCATGCCAAAAGTCAACCACATCACCAAATATGCGTTATCTAGTAGGCTAAATACCAAGAACAACCACAAAACCACTACCGGCCCTAACTAGCAGAAACCAGGCCCACTCGCACGTCTCCAAGTTTAATTCTGGAAACCTAATCAAACGAGTTAAGAAAATTTTCAAATTTGAATATGTTGTAAATGACACATAAAAAAACACTTTTTATAAGACATCTTAGCCCAAATATTTCTAGATTAAGAGAAGTAAATCACTCAAACTGTTACAAAACTGTGTCCGTTTCCAAAAATCACATTTTCCAAAACCAGCTTGGTTCGAGATCCAAAACTTGTCTATTTGATCTAAAATTTGACCATGTTAAATTCAAAGATGTGAGGAACAACTTTTTTGAAGGAACCATTTCGAAAATCGAACCCTAAGAGTTGATAAAAATAATTGCAACACCAAAAGGTCACAGGTTCTAGCACAATCCAAGATTCTGTTTTGATTGTAACAAATCTGAAATATCATTCTTGTTAATTCACAAAATCTTGAGTAAAATATATGTTATAACTGAAAATGTCTTAAACATTTTTCAAGAAGGAAGTAACCTTGAAATTGAAGCATAATTTTCCCCACAAAAATAGTAAACAGCGAGGGCCCAGTAACCGGATTCGAGGGAAATCCACTAAATTAGACTAAATCATCCTCATTAGTGTTAATCTAATTGCTAATCTAACCAATTAGATTAACACTAATCTATATTAAGGCTAATCTAACCAAACTAGACTAACACTAATCCATCTTATGGCTAATCTCACTTAATACTAATTTAACTAAGCTAATTAGCACTAATCTAACCCCCTAAGTGCAATTAACAACCTAATCAAGGATTAGGGAGTTAACTCACCGGATTAGCGAGGAAATAGGTTAACGGCAACGGTGGTGTGACGATGGTGAGATCTTATGAGTATGGCGTCTCCAAAGGAGGCTCGGAAGAGGTTGAAAACAGCCTAACACGGCTCGGCCCGAGGTTGAGATCCAGTTTTGCTCGAGGGGGCTAAAGTGGCTAGACTTGAGTTGGCTATGGCGGAGTGAGCTGGAGACGACTGCTAGGTGGAGCTGGGATGGCTAGCTTGGGGATAGCAGTGGCTGGTCAGAGTTGGAACGGGCGGAGGCCACGGACAATCGAGCTCGGGGACCATGCGGCATGAGCAATCCGAATGCGGGGGATAGCATGATCGGTAGTGGTTGCGGATCGAGTAGGCGGGCATGCGGGTGGCTAGTTTGGATGGTGCAAGGGCTGGTAGCTAGTTGGTTCTGTTTTGCAACAAGAAAATGGAGATGAAGAAGATGAAGTGAAGAGGAAGAAAGGAGAAGAAGAAGCTGGAGTTGGCTTCTAGTGGAGTTGGTCGCACAAGGGGAAGGAGGGAGGAACAAAGGCCATGAAAGTCCACCTTGTGGCCAATGGGCTTGCATGCAAAATATCCAAGCACTTGAGTGTTGGAGCCTCAAAGTCTTCTACCCTCTAAGGTCAGGGCACCACCTAATGGCTGTTTTCTCCTCCATTCTTCAAAAAATAAGCCAATTTGATGGCCAAAATGGTTGAGGAGCCTGCCCATACAAATTTCTTGATTTTCTTATTCAATTCCTCACCAAATCAATTCAATTTGGTGTCCAAATTATCCCCTTGAAGTTGCCATACGAATTTCCCTTTTATTCTCCACATAACAAATCCAATTGGTGGCCAAAATTCACACCAAAGCAGCCCATCCGAATTTCCACCATTTTAATTTGTCGAATTTGATTTTTTCCACCCAAATTCTGGGCTCGACGGAATTTTCCCAAAAGATGAGACGAGTTCAATTTCGTGGTTAAAATTGACCGGACGCGATTTTGGTACAATCCAACCTACCGAGTAGCTTTTAGGGATTTTATCGCGATTGTATCCCTTAATGGCTTTACCCAATAGGTTAGTTAACTTGTGAGTAGTCAGCTAAGAGAGAAAGGACTATGGCGCGTCAATGAAAAGCCCATTTAATTTTATCGAAATGGGGTTGAAAATTCAGGATGTCATAATGTGTTTGGTTGTTGGTTGGGTAATTATAAGTTTGCTTCCGCATGTGCATAAAACGAATGGGTCGGTGACGTGTCCTGGGAACGTCGCAATTCTATCAACCATCGAGGGATGTTCGCGCACTTGAGGTTCAGGGAGTGACATTGACGAAGGTTTGGGCTACGATGTGCCTCATCGTTTCCAAGCTTGGTATTTGACGAATTCAAATGGTGATCGGGAGGGTCCCATGCACGGTTTTGATGGGCCACACGTAGGAAATGGTGAGCAGGACACCAACCCCATGGATATAGACGTCTCGGAAGGTGTCGTGGTAGATCCAGATATTGAGTCGGTAGGGCCCGGGGAGCCATGCTCAATCGATGATCTACCTGACATCTTGCTTGAACCTGGGTTTGGTTATTCAGATGGATGAAAGTTAGCCCCGACCTCGACCCTTTTTGTTAGTCGGTCGCACAAGTGTTCGCTTTTGGTAGGCTTGTATGTATATGAACTTGTAGGGCTGACAAGGTACATATATAAATAGTAGTTGGTGAAAAAGCATTAGCATGTTTTACTATCTCTATGTTTGATGGTTGGCGGGGTGTTTATTTAATTCGCTTCCACATGTGCTTAATTGAAAAATAAAAAGAATGAGTTGGTGACACATCTTGGGACGTCGCATTTTCAGTCAACCAATGAGGGATGTTCGGGTGCTGGGGGTTCGGGGCGTGACAACTTTTATTAGCGTTGTGTTGTTCCTTGTCAATCCTTGTGATCGAGCAGTTTATCTTTGATTGAATTCTTTGGTCATTCGCGTTTTAATCTTTTATGGTATCTCCCAACAAGTTAGTTAACTCATGAGCGATTAGTTCTGAATAAATTCAACTATTATTGTATTGATAAAATAACTATTACATATATCTCGAGAAGGGTCGAATTTCGGGATACCACAAAAAACACTCCTAATAAGTTCTCCCTCAAATTTCTAGTCTCTTATTCTAAGTTTCTACAGTTTATTATTATTCTTTTGGTTCCAACATTTGACATTAGATCAAGAAATATCATTCATCAGTTCCGTTCAATTGCAACTTCCAAAGTTGAATGGGAGGAATTTTAATAACTAGTCCGTCAAGATGAAGGTTCTTTTCAAATTGTAAGATTTGTACTAGTAGAGAACGGCTACACCAAAGTGGTTGATACTGAAGTATTCAATGCTTAAGAATATGGCAAAAGGATTATTTGGTGGAATTCGAGAAGAAAGTTCAAAAAGCATTATTTGGGATCCTCCAACCCGTAGAGGAAATTTGAAAAAATTTTGAGCACCAAGACTATGAAAGCAACATGGGATATATTTCAACAATCTTACTAAGGTGATGATCATCTTAATCGGACCATTGTTAACCAATTAAGGTTTGCTGGTGAAGAACTCTAAGATGTGCGAGTCGCAAAATTTTTTTTTGAGGTCCTTGACCAAAAAATTTGACTACATTATCGCGCAATTGAGAAAGGCCAAGATGTGTCAACCATGACATTGGAATAGTTGTTGGGTTCATTGTGCTTGCATGTGCAAAGAATGAAATAAAGGTCTTTAGTTCGAATCCCAAGCAAGCATTATAGAGTCAGGTTGCTCAATCAAACCGAGGAGGCTATCAAGGTGGTCGAGATCATGGAGGTGGTTGAAGATGGAGAGGTGGAAATTTGAATTTTACCAGAAAATATAGAAAACGTGACAAATCAAAAGTCAAGTGTTTAAAGTGTAACAAATTTGGACATCACAAATATAAATGATAAGCAAAAGTGACATTCGAGCAGGCAGAACAAGTGCATGCCATTGATGCTAACTAAAACGTGGTGCTAGCATGCAAGAACGATGACTCAAGCACCATAAGCACTGAAATCTGGCAATTGATATTGGGTGCAATAATGATATGACTGGCTGAAGGGAGTTATTTTCACAATTGGACGAGATAGTTTACAGTGAAGTTGATTTTGGGAATAAATTGAAAGTTCTCGTAATGCGGAAAGGTAACATTAATATCAAATCAAAAGATGGTACTAATATTACTGTTGCAAATGTTTACTTTGTGCCTAGAATTTTTTGAAATTTGTTGACTGTGGGCAACTTTCCAAAAGAGGCCACAAAGTCCACATTGAAAATGGAGTTTGCACCATCACATGTGTTAATAATAAGTTGATCAGGACAGTGCATATGACAAAAAATCGGATGTTCCCTTTGACTCTTCAGATGAAGAATCTTTTGAGCTTTCAACTTTAACTCCCGATGCCTCAAAGGTGTTTGTCCGGGTTTTGAGTTTGCTTTGACTCATCGTGAATCATGAAGAGCCAGAAATGAAGTCGACAGCGAATAAGAACTCATTCTCTGTCGACGTCCAGTGCTGCTCCCTTTCTTCAATCATTTTCGTTTTGAATCACCCAGACAAACTACTGTACGAACCACCAGTGGGTAACAGTAGTTCGGTTGATAAATATTAGTTTAGAAAACCATTCTGTGCTTTCGCTTCCTTCATTGCTCATCAGTTCCGGCTGGTCATGGGGGTCAGGCACTTCAGCCACCCGATGCACGACCTGGTGATCTGCAGCAAGGCCGACTAGGAGCAAGTGCTGTGCACGGCCTGCACCGACATGTGCAGCGGCATGACGTATGCATGCAAGCCGTGCTGCTTTTACATCCATTACTGGTGCCTCCTTCCTGAAGATATCTCCCACTCCGCCCACCCTCCCCACCGTCTCCACCTTGACCTCCACCCCGTCCCAGACAACTTCACTTGCTCTGCCTGCTGCTGCTCCCTAGAAAACAGCTTCCGCTTCCTCTGTCAGGAGCCCTTCTGCAGCTTCGCCATCGATGTCAAGTGTGCCTACCCTCCCCCCGCTGTCATCTACCCTAAGAACCGCCATTGCCTCATCGTCTTCGATGAGGTATGACAATTTAAAGCTTATCATGTCTTGTCGTATTTGAATTTTCAGGGTGCAAGTTCATTTTTTTTTTTTCTTTTCCTTATTATTTTTCCCGCAATCAGTTGCCTGAAGATGTCAAGTTCCTCGGTGTGATGCTTGCCGCGAACCTTGCAAATTGTTGGTCCTTTACTGCTTGGAATGCAAATTTGGAGTGCATTTGCTGTGCGAACACTCCTCATGCTTCTTCGAGCACGAGCACAGGGGTTTGCGGCTACCATGGTCCTGCTGTCCCAGCAAGATTGCCTCGAGTTCAAGGCTTCCATTGATGAGAAAAACGTCCCCCGTGACCTCCGTCATCTCTGCCTTTACTGTCAGAAGGAGATAGGGCCCCAGACTCCGCTTTACTGCTGTAATGATTGCAAGATGATTGCTCATGTTAAGTTTATATTTTCAAAGGTAAGTCGTGTCTGAGATCTCTCGAAATTGGATCACTCTCTTGTTCGAGCAAAACTTTTTGCCTTTTCACTGGTAGCTAGAGATGAACAGAAAACCAGATTCAAACCATCGTATCAGTTCAATTTTTCTCCAATGGAATTGACCCGTGTAATACAAGAATGAACCGTGACAGATCAATCCTCTTTTTCTGTGTTTCTAATCCGACAAATTTAAGCTGGTCTATTTAGTGTATTTTCAGCAACTGCAACTACCAATTCCAGATCTCTGTCCTATCTTGGATACTAAGAAGTGAATTATGATGTACTTTATCAATTTATGAAGGCAAAGGGTCAAGGGGAAGTTTTGGAGATGATTTGTGCAGAAGCGAAGCAAGATAGCGAAAAACGAGGAAATTCGGTAGCCAAGGAGGCAGCAACGCAGCATGTTGAGACCTTCGGAGGTATGGTCGATTCTTTGAACGACAAAGAGAAGACGGAATTTGAGGACGTGCACAAGAGGCGGGTGGTGGAAATCATAAAGGTACTAGCCTAGCAAAACATCACCGCCGGCAGCTCTGACAGCATCCCGAATTTGCCCTTCCTGGACGAGGCATTCTCAGAGTTCAGGAAGAAGCTTCCCCACGACATCCGACGGACTAATTCTCTTGCAGTGGCATCCGAGGATGAAAGGCTCCTCAAGGTGGCAGAGTACAAGATGACTCAAAAATTGGCTCCTGTCCTAAGAGAATTGTTTTTCATTCACGGAGACGTGAGCGAATAATCCAGATTGACCCAGAACCCGAAGATCACGGTCTTTGTAATGCTGCGCGGTACTATCTACAGCATGGCTAACACAGGAGTCGCCAAAGTCACCAAAGAGCTGTTGTACAACTGGTGGAAGTACCTGATGTTCGTACACCTCTCGGGGTTCAAAATCCACTTTGCAATCGACCGACTAAAAATCATCATGCGCGCTCACTATACTGATCTCCAGGACAATAACAACTTTCTTGAGAAAACATATAAAGATCAAAGAGCTCTCCGAAGAGATTGTGGAATCCCAAAAAGAGAATTACGTAGATTGAAGGGCAAACAGGAACCGATGTCAGGCGTGATGGATGAACACTTAGTAGAAGCATGTTCGAAGAACATGAGAACTTGGAACTAGAAGTACTAAAACGTAAAGCCATCGCGAGCCAGACAAGAGGAGTTAATATTTCCGTGTGCTAGAGTTCGATTGGTACGTCCGATGCCGGTGTTTACTGATACGCCAGTGTTAACAACCCGAGCCCACTGTGTGATATTGTCCGCTTTGGACACTGAGTCCTCACGGTTTTAAAACACGTCACACAGGTTAAGGGGCCCAAACCATTATAAACTGGCCCTGGACTCCCCCCCTAAGCGATGTGGGACAAGAGGGAGAGGACCCCTTCCTTGTGCACGTCCAAGGACCGAGGCGCGGACGCACCGCCATCCCTCCTCCCCGTGCACCACCGCTCGGGCCGTCACACTCTCCCCCCCTTAGCAGAAGGGTGTCCTCGCTGTGGCCCCACACCGCCGCTTGGACCGGTCGGACCGGCCAGGAGCCGTTCGGCTCACTGGCGCGTGCGTCACACGCGCCGCGCACTCAGGCGGTGCGTGGGGGCGCGTGCGAGCTCCAATTGGAGCGTGGTCGGTCTCGTTTGGTTCGTATGAGTGTCCTCTACACAGTGGCATAATTATTTTATACTTTTGAATTTTATAAATGTATGAAAATGCTTTGGGAACCCTATGTACGCGTATTTTTTTGGGGTTTAATGCAACTTATTCATTTGTAGCCTGTATTTTCTTGTGATTAGGGAAATGCAGTAGCTAGCTTGTGTGCAAATGATGTTATATATGCTGTGTAGAGCTTGGTTCAATGATATGATGTATATATTTTAATATACTTGCAATTTTCTAGTTGCTAGAAAATAAGAACAATGGTAGGAAATCCATTACATGTTGAATTGCAATTTTAATTATAGTTGAAGCATGATTGTTGTTTATACGTTGATTATTATCATGCTATGTTTTTGTGTTAAGGAAAAATGTAGAAATTACATAAGGTCATGTAATTATTTTTCCTAGTGGGAGTTCATAGGTTGGTAGAATTGAAAGGAGTTCTCACCTAGAATTTAAAATTTGTGCAAATTAAACTAATTAATGATAATAGAACAACTGTACATAGAAGTTGATCGGGAACATTGTGAACTTTTGCTTTTGTGTCTTTTGTTGAATTATCATTAATTTAGTTTGTCTTTGCTGCAAATTAAATGTGTGTTACTCTGTATAGTGTGCTAGTATTGATTCTGCGTTTATTATGTCAATGTGTTATAGCAATTGATTATGGCTTCGGCATCCAAGACCATTGTGGTTGACCTCAATAAGGGTGAGAAGCTGAACGGTGACAATTATGATATTTGGCACCGAAAGGTTCAGACATCCTTGAGGAGCAAGAGGTTTTGGAAACCCTCAATCATACCATGGATGAACCCGAGCATGGAACTTCAGCTCAACACAGAGAGATCCGGAAGCTTATCAAGCTTGGAAAAAGAAAAATAGCATTGCTCGCATCACGTTGCTGAGCTGTATGCAAGATGATCTCATGTGTGAGTTTGAGAGTTATGACAAAGCTCAAGTTATGTGGGTTGCCTTGAAAGATAAGTTTGGGGGTACATCTGCCACTAAGCTGAGGAGACTCACCATCAAGTTTGACACATTCCGAAAGCGCCCAAATGTAACGATGAGGCAGCATCTTCAGGAGATGTCAAACATGATCCGTGAGCTGAAGTCGGCAGGTCACTCCCTTACTGATGAACAGCAAGTTTAGGCTGTTATAAGGTCTTTTCTTGACAATTGGGAGCATATGAAGATCAATATGACGCATAATGAGAATATTGTCACTTTTGATGATATTGCGCATCATTTGGAATTAGAGGATGAGCGCCTAGAGGCTGCGAGATCCTCTACCCATGGTTATGTTGCTGAATCGAGTTTGCGCAAAGCTTCGGGCTTCAAGCGCAAGAGGAATCTTCAGTTCAACAACAAAGGGAAGATGACTGATCAGGCACCCAAGAGGGCTAAGACCTTCCAACGCAAGAAGCGTGGTGGGAAGAAGGACAAGGCCAAGATGGAGTGTCACAATTGTGGCAAGTTGGGTCACTTTGCTCGTGAATGCACTGAGCCGAAAAAGGTACCCTATTACTCCATTACTTTGAGTAATGCTTTTGTTTATAGTACTGTAATGCTTGCTGAATCTTATCCAATGTGGACTGTAGACTCAGGAGCAACAGACCATGTAGCTAGAGACCGAGAAGCATTTGTGGAGTATCGTCGGATACCGCCTGGAAGAAGATGGATATATGTTGGGAATAACTCAAGAGTTGAAGTGAAGGGTATCGGCACATGTAAATTAATCTTACGTGGTAGTCGAAACCCATTCTTGCATGATGTCCTTTATGCTCCAGATATTCGACGAAACTTGGTCTTTGTAGTTGTTCTTCTTAGCTTAGGTTATGTATTGAATTTCCATGGTGATTGTGTTGACATTTTGTATGGAACAGTTTATTATGGTTCAGGTCATGTATCGAATGATTTTATGGTGTTAGACATTGACTATGATCAGTACAATGTTAATGTTGATGGTTGTTTTTCTTTAATTGCGTCTTCTAACAATGTTGAGATTGATGCAAGTACTTGGCATGCTAGATTAGGTCACATTGGATTGCAAAGAATGCAGAGATTAGCTAGAGAAGGCCTTTTAGGGTCATTCACTAATGTTAGTCTATCCGTATGTGAATATTGTCTGGCAGGAAAAATAACTAGAAAACCATTCGGTAAAGGGACTAGAGCTGAATTTCCATTGCATCTCATACATTCTGACATTTGTGGTCCTTTGAATGTGAGGGTGAGGCATGGAGCCTCATATTTCATCACTTTCATAGATGACTTAACACGTTTCGGTTATGTTTTTCTGATCTCCCATAAGTCAGAAGCATTAGACTGCTTTAGACGATATATAGCGTTGGTAGAGAATCAGTTGAACAAAACAATAAAAGCATTGAGAACTGATCGTGGACGTGAGTATCTATCGGAGCAATTCAAGGCTCTTTGTGATGAAAAGGGAATTGTACGACAATTGACTATTCCTAGTACTCCACAACAAAATGGGGTAGCTGAGAGAAGGAATAGAACCCTATTGGAAATGGTTAGGTCTATGATGGCGCAAGCAAATTTACCTATCTCCTATTGGGGAGATGCGTTATTGACTGTTGTCTATATACTTAACCGTGTGCCATCAAAATCGGTCACTTCCACCCCTTATGAATTATGGACTAGTAGGAAACCAGACTTGAATAGTCTACGTCCATGGGGATGTGCAGCTTATGTTCATGATTCTTCCCATAAACATGGCAAATTAGGTCCTAGAGGGAAGAATGTATCTTTATAAGATATTCTGAACACTCCAAATGGTACGTGTTCATAGGTGAACAAGCTGATGGAAGTGTGACCGAAATAGAGTCACGAGATGTCACGTTCTTGGAGAACGATTTTCTTAGTAGAGGTGAGATTGATAAGGACTTCCAATTATATGAGATGGAAGATCCTGATAACACACCCACTGATGTTGTAGAGGGAAATGAAGATTTACCTCAACACACAAGACCTAGTGGGAGTGTTGCATCGCCTGATGAATTGAATTCAAGAGAAATTCAATTGCATAAAAGTAATCGTAAAAGTATTCCTCGTCGTCGTTTTGAGATTGAAGGGGAAGCATTTATGATTGCTCAAAAAGACGATGCCGAGCCTAAGACTGTTTAAGAGGCTCTCTCATCCTCTGACAAGGAAGAATGAAGAAAAGCTTTGGAAGATGAGATGGAGTCAATGAGGGCAAACCATGTCTGGGACTTGGTTGATCTACCACCTAATCGTAAGGCCATTGGAAACAAATGGGTCTTCAAGATTAAGCGTAGGGTGGATGGATCCATTGAAAAGTATAAGGCTCGCCTTGTGGCAAAAGGTTATACTCAACAAGAGGGTATAGACTATGAGGAAACTTTTTCACCAGTTGTAAGGTTTGCCTCAATACGCCTTATTCTAGCCATCGTTGCACATTTGGATCTTGAATTACATCAAATGGATGTAAAGATGGCATTTCTCAATGGATAATTAGATGAGGAAATCTATATGAAACAACCAATAGGTTTCATAGCTAAAGGTCAAGAGCATAAAGTTTGCAAGCTTCATTGCTCAATATATGGCCTTAAGCAATCATCTAGACAGTGGTATCTTCGTTTTCATCGAGCAATAATAACTTTTGGTTTCACGATGATCGAAGAAGATCACTGTGTATATGTCAAGCGGTCCAAAGATAAATTTGTGATTTTATCACTTTATGTGGACGATATTCTGTTGGCTGGAAATGACAAGGTTTTGGTTATCACCATAAAAGAATGGTTGTCCTCCAATTTTGAGATGAAGGATACTGGAGAAGCTGCTTATATATTAGGAGGTAAGATCGAAAGAGATCGATCGAAGAAACTCCTTACTTTATCACAAGAGTCTTATATTATGAAGATTCTTGAGCGTTTCAATATGCAGCATTGTAATTCCATTGATACCCCTGGCTTGCAAGGTGAAGGCCTAAGTACTGAGATGTGTCTTAAGACTTCAGAAGAAATCAAAGTGATGGAAACTGTTCCTTACGCTAGTGCAGTCGGAAGTTTGATGTATGCTATGATGTGTACTCGACCCGACATATGTTATGCTGTGGGATTGGTAAGCCGATATCAATCAAATCCTGGTCAAGCACACTGGAAAGTAGTGAAGAGGATCTTGAGATACTTGAAGGGCACTATGGACTATCGACTTTGTTACCAAGGGAATGATTTACGCCTATTAGGTTATTCGGATGCTGATTGGGGTGGAGACCACGGATGAGCGTAAATCGACTTCGGATATGCGTTCTTGCTCAATGGAGGTGCAATTTCTTGGAATAGCAAGAAACAGACATGCACGGCCTTGTCTACGATGGAGGCAGAATTTATTGCATGTCGCCGCGCGAGTGCAAGAAGCAGTATGGCTAAAACGTTTCTTGGAAAATTTAGCCACTGTCACTAAAGTTCCAAGAGTGGTGACAGTTTATTGCGATAGTCAAGTAGCCATTGCCTATGTGAAAGATCCCAAGTATCATGGAAGGACAAAGCACATTGACATAAAGAATAACTTCATCAGAGATATTATAGCGCAGAAAGAAGTAATCCTGCAATACATTTCAACCAATAGAATGGTTGCTGATCCATTTACGAAGGCTATTCCTAGAGACATGTTCTTGACCCATAGGATTGCGTAGAATCTGATATCTGTTATTGTAGAGGATAATTGGTTTATGTATTTGTGGACAGATGTATTGTACTTGTTTGTTTATTAGTGATCTGATGTTTTATCAATAAGTACAAATCCACTATGAGACTAGCACAAACACACATATATTAATGAAAAGTATGTCAGCAGGCAATGATTGGCTCACTCACACGAGCAATCGCCTCAAGTGCTGTAGTTAGCATGTTGAGATGAGACGTTATGTACAAATAAATGCTGAAGAGCAAGTTTGGTACATAAAATATGTCGCCTTGATTGGAGTCAAGATGAGGTCTGTGATTGGTTTATAACAAGACCGAACATGATAGTCCCACAATCATATATGCCTGAAAGATGCCGAATGTGAGTACTTAATTGGACGCTATAGAAAGCGAGCTGATATAGCACTCGGGCTAAACATGAGTACGTGAGAAACACATGACTATGTTTAGGCTAAGATCTGTATGGTGGATATATTTGATAAATGACATACGCTCTTATACAAAGAGTAATACATTATAACATGTAATTCATACTACATGTGCATTGTACGACCAATAAGGGAAGATGAGTAAAATTATTCCTATTTCCTCATCGTGTGAGCCCTTGAGGTAATTTGTATTTTACCTCAATTTTGTGCCCTATGTTACTTCTGACTATGTTCTCGAAGTGAAAGATCAATGTTGCTACTTTAGCATGTTACGGGCGGTCATGAATAGATATGGCCTATGGGACATGTCTAGGAAAGCAGTTGTTCTGAAATTGAGAGAGACATGAGTGCGAAGGAAGACTATTGTTGTTTTACATCTATCACATGTATTTACTGGTCGACCAATTATATCGCCCTATGTGGTTGCGGATGTAATTATAAATACATGGTGTTTTGAGAATAGTTAAGTATAGCCTTTAAGGGATAGGTATACTCGGACTGATGTAACAAAATATGTCTGGGGCACTGTGAGACATCGATTGTTTATTTCTTTTTGGGGTTGTAACCATTATGTCATCCCTAACAGGTGCATAATTTGAGCTCCCAAGTGCAGGTGTGCTCACTGGTCGCACGGTTTATTTGTCAGTATGAATTGTTTTGTAAAATTGATGAATGTTGAATGCCTTATATTCTTGATAGAGCGCTATCAAACCCATCATGTCCGAGTGGGAGATGTAGTACTTTAGCTTTAGCTGGTACGTCCATGATGGGGTGCGAATGGAACGCACCATTTCGTCTTGATGCGTTACGATGGAAAGTCACTAATGGAGGGGTACGAAGGGAGACATATAAAAGCCTCTCGAACACAACCGTTGGAACGGTTGGCAATTCATTCGCACCAAATTCTCTCCATTTCCATCAAAGAAGAAAAAGGAATTCCATTTCATTTTTTGCAAGAACGATCGGCATTTGCACCTTGGAAATCGGGTGTTTTCCTTGTGATTGCATCCAGACTAACGTGAGGAAGTGTTGTTCGTGATTTATTCGCAATTCAACGTTCGTTCCAGGGCTATTTGCTGTTTGCGTATTGGAATCAGGTAAGTCGTCATCCGCCGACTCGAATTCCAACAGCTAGAAACATTGTTTGCCTAGATAACTGCTAGACAATGTGCAAGATTGAGGATTTTTTGGGGCACGGAATGCATTGCGGTAGCGAAAATAAGCAAAAAGTCGTATTTTTATAGTGAATGTGTGATTGAGCAAGCTATATCACAGAAGGACCAGCCTTTAATCAGAGTCTTATCACCATGCAAAACGTGTGTGAAACACCTGTTTTATGTGTGATTAATTTATTGTGATTCAGCTCCCACTCAAATGGAAGTAGGAGTCACTAACTACCGACTAACAAAATCACTACCCATTAAAATGGGAGGGTACATTGTAACATCCTGATTTTCAACCATGCTTTCGACTAAATGAAATGGGTTTTTCATCGACGCGCCTATAGTTTTTTTGTCTGAGCTGATCACTTATGAGATAAGTAATCTATTAGGTGAAGCCGTTAAGGAATCTAAACGCAACCAACTTGGGAATTCGATTAAAAATCGATTGCTTGACCGTGCTAATCTGCAAGGGTCAATACGGCACCGTTAAAATCGACTAGAGACCGGAGATAGGTCAATTCGACAGATGCATGTAATTAAAGTGTGAGTGATTCCACGTAATTGCAAAATTCACGTTGAATGGCACTAAACCGATTTTTTTGTCGTTTCTGTACCCTGTGCCTGTAATTAAAACCTCGAGATTTTTACGATAACCGAGAGTTGTCTATGAGTCGAAAATGCACAATGTGGATCGAAAATAATCGACCATGGGTCAAATGAGCTAAAAATTCATAAAAACTGCCTGGTAGATCAGGTCACGCTAAAATCGCGTCCGGTTGAAATTAACCACGAAATTGAACCCGGTTTCAGGAATCGAAAGTTCTGGCATGTCACGATTCATCTTAGGAACATAAGCGCATCCTTCAAAGAATTTTCGGTAAGCTCGGATTTTTCGGCGAAAAATCAAAGTTGGGCGATTTTGGACCGGGAAATTCGGAGGGCCATTTTTGTGTGAATTTTTGGCATTCAAGATGGATCAATTGGTGAGGGAAACTATAGAATTGAGTGTGGACTTCCTCCTTGGCATTTTGGCGATTGAATTGAGGTCAATTGGTGTCAGAGTGAAGTGAAATTGAAGAGGAACACATGAAATTCGTATGCCATGGGGGGTTGCAATATTTTAGCTTCAATCTTGGCTTGTTGGGGAACCTTGAGGAGGGAAATGTGTGACATCCTGAAATTCGAGTCCTCTGAGGAATGAATGGATGTGAATTTCGTCAATGCATTGTTGGTTGATCTCACTCGGAATTGATCACTCTTGAGATACTGACCTTGAGGGGAAAGGCTAATGAGGACAGAACTCATATGACTAAAGGACTCGACTTGGGAAAACGACTTGACCATGAGACTTGCGTGAGGACGATCCTATAGATAGGCAGGCCGATTTCAAGGACGACCAGAAGTCGATTCGCAGACAGAATATAATGGAACGACGGGTGATTCCGTTTACCGTTATCGAACCCGCGAACGACCCTATGTCGATCCTCAGTGATCGTGTACTTTGAAATAAGAATTTATCATTCTCAATTTCATGTAGTCAAGGATGTCCATGCGTCGAGATATCTTGAACGTGGTTTGGCACGAGTCGGTCACGCGTGAATCCTCAAAGCCATCTATCAGTCTGAGTTGTAACCAAAATGTCATTAGGGCGAAATTGACATGGCAATAGAACTTATGATTGGACTTCGAATTATCGGGAATGTTCAGGACGGACTTTGGATGAAGCTACATCAAACAGTCGACAAAGCCAGTTAAGCCGAGCAATTGGAAAAGGGATTTTCAGACCGAGGAAGCGAGCCATGAGAACGTGTGCCTGGCCAAGTTAGCGTGGGCCTTAGGCCCAAGGTGGGACAGCCACCATAGTGGGCCTAAAGCAATCAAATGAGCCCATTGGGCCCAAACCAACTATTCATCTTTCAAGCCCATAATCCAACCTTAAGCCCATTTGAGCCCAATCAATTTCCAAGCCCACTTCTATTCATGGCCAAGCCCATTTGAGCCCAACCAATTTCAGCCCAAGGTTAGATTGGTAATTTGTGCAAGGTTGAAATGACCAAATTGCCCCTAGAAGCAAGTGGATAAGGGCAAAGGAAGAAAGAGAAGGTGAGGGGACTTGCATGGAGAATTGAAGTAGCCATTTAATGGCCTTAATGAGGAGTGCTTTTAGCCCTTACTTCACTCTCTCTCTCCCTCCTTCAACCTCAAAGTCGACGGAGCTCTCTCTCCCTCGTTCTGCCTCTCCTCCAGTTTATGCTCCAGCTGACCCTTCGGTGAAGAATCGAGTCAAAAGTGGTCTTCCCGGATGAATAAGCCAACGAGCGACCTATCACCGTGACCGGGAGAGACAGAACATTCTAACAAGCCCAATTCCGTCCCGAAAGGAGCCACCTGCCGTCCTGTACGGCCGTCGCAAGCTGCCGGTCGCTAGTCCTTCGGTTCGCTTGTAGCCTGCACTATTTCATGTTTTCGGCCATTTTTCTCCCATTCCAGCCCTTCTTTTGCCCATTCCATCCACCCACAAGATCCACAAGACCTCCGGGAGCTGCTGGTTGCCGGCCAACCCCCTCGTCGTGGTAGATGTCCCGGTGCGTAGCCACCATCGTCGCCAACGCATCCGGCCCGTTTAACGGGTGAGTTTAGCTCCTAATGCTTCGATTAGTGCCTAAACTTGCTTAGGGTTGGTTTAATTAGATTTAATTATAGTTTAGATGATTTAATTAAGTTGTATTAGCCCTAAGATAGTTGGTTAGATGGATGGATTAGACTGGTTTAGCTTAATCTTGTTTTATTTGCTTAATATGGTTTATGTGGTTAATTAAGCATGTTTATCTTAATTGATTGGTTTCCCTAATTTAATCATTGTTTTAACGATTTCTGAATATAATTTATTATTTATTGAATTATGGAAATTCACTATTCGTGTGATACTATTCACAAATTACCATTCACGTGCATTGTTCACTGAGTACTATTCACGTGCATTGTTCACGTGCAATGTTCATCTAGAATGCGAAAAATGTCTAAAATTCATGTGTGTTGATTTTATGAAGTAAATGGATGTGAAAATGCATAGCATCCGTATGAATTGAGTGATGATTTGTGCAATGGTGTGGTGATTGGAAATTATGGATTTTATTAAGAAAATCCCGGGTGTCAGGTTTGGACACCGAAAATGGATTTTAAGTATTATATCAAAGAGGCCAGGGAAAGAAAGGTATTATCTTTTCTTGTTTGAAATGACGTGGACCCACACACGACTATTTTCTCGGATGTTTTTAATACGAAGAAAAGAGGCCAGGACTACTATTTTAATCGAGGCATTTGAGTGAAATGCAAAGTGTCCAGGGGACGATATTGAATTGTCGTGTGCTGGTTAAGAGGAAACCGTCAGGGGCGTTTAAGCCGGACGATACCCGATATGGGATGAACCATATAGTGGGCTCGGGTCATAGTAGAGGCCAGGCCAACTAGACCTATGCTCCTTTAGGAACGCCGTCGACGTAATGACGAAGCCGTGCTCCAAGGTGAGAGACGATACCAAGCTAAATGCCAGTGGATAGCTTGGAGACGATACCGGGCTAAATGCCAGTGGATAGTTGAACTATGAGTAGGCTATGCCCATGGGTGGCATTGAATAACAATTGGAATGCATGCTGAGTGTTGTTAATGAGCTGGATTATGGGATGGAATTGTGTGGCACGGTATGGGACGTGTCATACCGATTTGGTCTTATAATCAGGGGCCCTGTAGTTGTTTGATATGTGAAAGTGATTGTGTTCCGGTTGTTAAGTTCTTATTACTGTATGTGATTGGGTGATATGAACTGTGCTAACCTGCAGAAATGAATTGAGGCAATGGCCAGGTGAGATCGCTTGTGATGCGACTCGTTTGTGATAAATGAAATGCATCATCTAATGGCCATGTGCATTGTGTGTGTCGTGCTGAATTATAATGTGTAGGGTATGGCATACAGAGTAAGGTTGCATGTGAATTGACTGTTGATTGTTGCTTGTGGTGGGGTAGTTCTGGATAGATACCTCAAGTTGAGTTGGTGTTCTAACCGGGGGCTTAGGGGTGGAATTCGCTGAGATTTATATCTCACTAGTTATTAAATAACCATTTTTAGGTCCCTAGTATGAAGAGCCAGGAGCTTGAAGCGGAAGGGTCAGGAGCATAGGTGCCTCAGTAGTTCTTTATGACATAGACCTTCTGTATAAGCTTAAAGTGTTTATAAAAGTGTATTTGATTTGAAATTAGTTGTCCTGCTTTTCTATCCCATGTATGTTGTTGTCAGGGGATTAGTTAATTCACTTCCACATGTGCAATAAAAAAAAAAAAAATGAAGGGTCGGCGATGAGTCATGGGAACGTCGCAAAATTCTATCGACCACCGAGGGATTTGCACACGCTCGAGGTTCGGGGCGTGACATCCCCATTTAGTGCCATTAGAGCAAGATTAGAATTTGGAGTGATAAGGTGCGATGGGTTTTGGGATAGTGAGTAGGAAAGACTTTTTCCTTATGCAGACGCCTATGATTGGCTAGCTGATTAGTAGTTATTTTGTGAGGGTCGCTCAGTTTTCCTAATTCGGTGAGGAATTGGGAAGCAGGTTTTGTGAAGAACCTGTAGAATGAGTGATCTTGATTTGAGGGCTCCTCGGATGAGGACTGTTGCATCAGTCGCTCGGGATAGGACGTCGAGTAGAGTCAGTACCCAAGGCAGAGCACAGGCTTAGGCCAGTGTAACTGAGAGAGTACCGCCTTAGGCTAGTACTGCTGTAGCAGCACTTGACGATCCTAGATTAGATAGGATCGTGCAGGCGCTTGAGTCTTTGGGATTTTTTATGGGACAGCAAGTTTAAAATCAAGATGCCGCTGTCACTGCTGCAACTGGAGCTGTTGGACTCCAACCTGGGATTGTGATCGGGGGGAGACTGATGCACAAGATGGTGTCACGACCTCTTTTTTTCCGTCCGGGGGAAAATGAAGAAGGTTTAGGGGTATTTGCCTAAAGAGGTGGACCAATGGCCCTAGATTAGGCGCGGGCTCTCCCAAGCCCATACCTCGCGTGACGTTGGATTCGTTTTTTAGTTCTTAACAACCTATGTAATTCTAGGAGTCGCCACTAGCCTATTGGGGTCGGCTAGAAACCAATCAAGACACGGGAGTGTTGTCTCGATTCATACGCAACCAGAGATTTCTAGGAACGGGGACTCGTTTACACCAATCTTTCTATTAGCGCCCTTGCGGTACCACTAACTTGGAAGGTTGTTTATCTAAATGGCCATACAATCTTGATTAACAATTATAATATTTATGAAACCACTAAGTGTCTATGCAAATGTTTTTTGTAGTTTTTTTTTTTAATATCTAGACTAATTCTAACATAATTTAGAAGAGAAATTTATATTCAAATTAATGAAAAGCGGCGTGTAAGTAAACATCCAAGAAGTTGAAATGACTTGAAAATAAACGCAGAAAAGGTAAACTCGACACAAGTCGGGCAAATAATATTACATGGCCTTGTTATCACGCCCGGACGGGACCCCGTGAGCGAAATAGAAATTTAAATATGCATGAAATTACTCTAGATAATTTTAATCTATGCAAAATGGATTATTTACAAAAATGATCATAAAATACCAAAATAGCATTAAATTAGGAAAATGACCTTTTAAAATTAGGAAAATTTCATAGATGTCATTTTTGCCTTAATTTGATACCATCTATCACTTTTATATTTTTTTTGAAATTTTTGGATTTTTTTTTTTATTTTTTTTAATAAAAATAATAATTTCCTAAACCGATATATGCTAACATTGAACAACACAGCACATGAATATCACAATAACCGAGCTCAAATCGACCGTTTCAAGATCGAAACTTGGTTTACGCATTTTGTCGAACACTTGGCGTGCATCAAATCATCTCAAATCAGCTTCCTCAGGCCATGTTTGTGGCCTTCAATCTTGACCCATGAGCAATCTTATGTGGAAGTAAAGCATCAAGATTATACTACCACATGCAATAAGCAATATTAGATAGAAATCATAGCCTACAACATGCAAGAACCAAGCTAAAATCGTCATCAAATATGCGGGTTTGATCTGATTTTGCAAATCTGGGTTTGAACCCAAGTCAAGCAAATAGGTTGAATGCCCATATTCAAGTGCCGAGACTCATCACATATGAGATCTAAGGAAAACATTACTTGATCCGAATGAAAGTAGGTAACATGAGCTTTCAAATGTAATAAACATCATAAAAAATGACCAACCGAACACATCAAAACAACCTCTCTAAAAATCTCACATGCAAAACTCTTGAAGAGATTTCAACACTTAAGAAAAATTCCAGCCTCAAAAATTAGTTTCTCGGACTAGTTTTCCTCTTGATTTTTCATGGTTGAAACATGTTCAAACTCGAACAAAAATACATCTAGAATACTCACCTTGCTTCCTAGTTTCTTTTGCAAGTGGTTCTTGGCCGATGAAACCAATAAATTATCCTCGGGGGCTTGTGGAAGTTGGCTTCTTCAACTGGAAATAAGATCTGCAGAAAAAAAGAACTAGCAACGAAGGTTTTCTTTGACCTTTAAAATTAGACTTCAAGACAACTTTTGTTTGAAAAATTGACACCAAACCAAACTATATTTATTCTAGTTTGGGCTAAAAGTCAATATTTTTCTCATTTGTTTCTCAAATTTCTCAAAAACACTGGCTTTCTTTCACTCATGACCAACCGAGCTCAACACCTGGAAAAATTTCCAGTGTTGCTTGGCCCGGCAGGAGGGTGTACTTTCGGGCGGCTTTAGGAGGCCTTCCCGATCTTCATTTGGGACGTACGACCTATGTATGGAAAGATCTTCGAGTGAAGTTTTGCTCTCTAGTTGAAGGTTTTGGCTAATTTTGGCCACAAGGTTGTGAAAATCTCACTTTTCTCTCTCAAGGTCAGTCTGGATTTTCTGGTTTTTTTGCTTTCTGGAGTTGCTTCTGAAGGTGTCTTTGGGGAATGATTCCGAGCTCTCCCCTCTCCTCCTTGTCTCTTTCCTCTCATCCCTCTAAAGACCTCACTTCTGAGATCTTATCCCCTGAATTAGAGGATTTTTGGTCGGCCTTTTGTCCACCTACCAAGCCTGTCAACTGACCCAGCTCACCCACTTTTTGACTTAGCCAAAATTTTCACATTTCGCAGCTGTTGAGTGTCCGGATTTGGTGCGATTTTCCTGTGCCTACAGCAGCTTATCTCTGACCAATGTTTGTCCACTTGCAGTACCAATGATGGCCTTCCATCACGTGTAGAGATCGGGCTGGTTGGGCAGGTGAGGAGGATATGGTGGGGCCACTAATATGCCTACTTAGCAGCTCCGAATTAAGACCTAATTGTGGGTTGGGTTTTGGTAACTAGTTTGAGTGCTTTAATCCATCAATTTGGCTGTGGTTTTTGATGAATTAGCAAGTAAATGTATAGTAGTTTAAGATCTCAACCAGATTTTGCAATTGTGCCCACCCAATTTTGCAAGAAAGTCCCTCAAACTTAGCCATTTTCTTATCCAAAAATACCCAATTCAAGGAAAATTTGGTCTTTTTGGCTCGATTTGATTGATTCAAGTTGGCCCAAATTCAATTTCAACTTAATTGGTGACCAAGATGATGATTTACGGGTTCGGGCGCAAATTTTGCAAAATTTGCGAATTGGTCCCTCAACTTTTGGAAATTGCATTTTGGCCCCAACTTGCCATCTGAATTCCAATTTGACCTCCTGGGCTTGGCTAGTCACATTTAGATCATTGGCCCCAACTTTTTTTCTTTTCTTTTTTTTAATCTTTTTTTTATATTTTCAATTTTCTTTTAAAGTAAAGACATCTTCCATTTAAAATACTATATTAAATGCCTAAATAATCTATATGCAAGAATTTAACATGAAATATTTTTGGGCAAAAATTTAGGTGTCAACAGCTGCCCATTTTTGGAAGGAAGCTCAAAGAGATTTCTTTCAAAGATAAGGTGACACCTCTTTTTTTTTTTTTTTTTTAAATAAAAATGCAAGTGAGCTTAATGTAAAGAGTGTGGTTTAGGGATGTACCTATGAATACTTTGAAAAGTGTGGTTTAAGGCAGTCCCACGAACCTTGTGGTTTAAGACAGTCCCACTAACAATGTGGTTTAAGGCAGTCTCACTAACCTTGTGGTTTAAGGCAGTCCACTAACCGTGTGGTTTAAGGCAGTCCCACTAACCTTGTGGTTTAAGGCAGTCCACTAACCGTGTGGTTTAAGGTAGTCCCACTAACCGTGTGGTTTAAGGCAAACCCACTAACCTTGTGGTTTAAGGCAGTTCCACTAACCTTGTGGTTTAAGGCAGTCCCACTAACCGTGTGGTTTAAGGCATTCCCACTAATCGTGTAAATTGTATTGTTTTAAGGATGACTAAGAACCTCTTGAAAATTCATGGTTTAAGGGTAACCCATGAACCCTTTCAAATTGTGTCTTGAAAATGTATGGTTTGAGGCTAGCCCATGAACCCTTTGGAATTGCGTGGTTTGAGGATGACCAAGAACCTCTTGAAAATACATGGTTTAAGGCTAATCCATGAACCCTTTAGAATTACAAGGTTTAAGGATAACCAAGAACCTTTTGAAAATAAATGGTTTAAGGCTAACTCATAAACCCTTTGAAATTGCAAGGTTTAAGGATAACTAAAAACCTTTTGAAAATGCATGGTTTAAGGCTAACCCATGTACCTTTTCAAATTGCAAGGTTTAAGGATAACTAAGAACCTTTTGAAAATGCATGGTTTAAGGCTAACCCATGAACCCTTTGAAATTGCAAGGTTTAAGGATAACCAAGAACCTTTTGAAAATGCATGGTTTAAGGCTAACCTATGAACCCTTTGAAATTGCAAGGTTTCACTAGAGGAACCTGTCATTCGAGAATATTCTGAAACGAATACTGCACATCAAATAGTATTCATTATAACAAGTATTCTAGTAGTGAAAGCATACTAGATGAGGTCAATTTCGACACATGTCATTAGAAACAATATCAAAAGTGCATCGGTAATGAGAAGGCAACGATTGCGTAAATAAATCACACTAATTCTGACCACTTGACAAAGTCACAAAACTGTCATCACACTTGGGTAATATCATTAATTGTCAAATTCTCTTGGGAGAAAAGTCATTGTCGAAATGACCTTGACTTATGAGAAAGGGTTGTTAAGTATGCCGAGCAAGGACCCCTAGTCAGAAAGGGCTTCTCACATATCCTCCAGAAAATGGCTGTTTGATCCCATCTATTCATGTGGGAAATAAACCGATCACTCAACCTTGCTCTTCCCGTGTGTAAGGATTTGAATCATTCGCAATAAGTACACATTGACCAATCTAAAAGGTCTTTTAGAAGGACCGTAGTGTAGGTTTGGTCACGGTTTTAGCAATGGATAAGCATCATTGGCTATGAAATGAATTAATCACCAATCAACATCTTCGCCAGGTTTACAAGTCAAGAAACCTTAAGATGAGATAAGACAACCTTACTCTCACTTCTTCGAGCGGCATCTTCTTTAGGAAGTCCTTATTTCCACTGTGAATCATCCCAATCTGAAGAGACTTTGGAAGTGGGTTGTAATGTTGATTCGGGGAAAGGTTCAAAAGGCTTAGAACTTTTTGTCAAAGGGGGATTTGGGAGTTGGTGATTATCATGGCATCATTACCATATCATCCATTTTTTTTAAAGCACTCGAATTTGTCTCGAAAGTCCCTTGACTAATCATTGCAAAATAAGAGCTTTGCTCTTTCCTCTCATGACTTTTGCATTTGCAGTGATCTCCTTTTGATACAAGCATTTTGTTTTTTTGTCATTTTTGCTTTCATGGAGACATTCTTCTTGATGCAATTTTTTTTTTTGATGGGCATTAGCCTTGCTTTTACCAGGCATACTGCTTTTTCATGCCCCCTAATTTTCATTTGACTTTTGCTCTTTTGAACTTTTTAAACTCTTAGGACTTTCGAGATGCTTTCCGCATTTTCACGTAAACATCACTTGCCTTGGCAAATCATATGCCTTGCCCCAATGTGGGGAGATAATCACCACTCGGGTTTTAGAAATGAATAGTTAGGCTCAATATGGTTTAAGCAAAGGGTATCGGTGTTTGGGTAGAGAAAAGAATGCTCTTCTTCACCTTGGGATGCTTCGAGCTTCCATAAGAATTCACCTGAAGTTACCACAAAAAGATTTATGCAAGTGAGAGCAAAGAAACCTTTCTCATCTTTCCTCTCCAAATAATGTCAACCCAAACCTCCGTCATTGCCCCATTGTGGGGTGGTTCTTGACAGGGGTATTTTGTAGAAAATTCTTCACATTAAAAGGCTCAAATGAGCTAACTATTGTCACCTGTAGTGTGTATGATAGAGGAAAGAAATGCCTTTTATCATCTTGATCTATGTACCGCTTGCGAATGAATTCATTGACCTTAAACGACACGGGTTTTTTTTTTCACTCAAATCCCAGAGTGCTTAAAGGACATGTTTGGAAATGGGTTGCCTTTCGTCATCCTAAGTGTTTCTCGCTTGGCATAAGTAACATCGCCTTTCATTTTTGTTGAGATCATCTGGGTGGATTAACCTCCATAGAGAATTTTTGATTCGAAATGAGTGATCCATCGAGTGGATGGACAATTTAAAGATAAAGAAGATTTTTGCAAACTTTGTGGAAAACTTGTTTCTTCAATTTCCATTTTTTTTTATGCTTGTTTCTAGAAAAACACTAAATGTTCTTTTTTTGCGATGGAAATTCTCCATTTGTTTTTCATTTGATTTTGAGAAGAAAGGTACTTACCTATGTGTTAGTAGTTAGACGACCCTACGAAAAACAAAAAGGGAATGTGTTAGTACATGAATCCTCAGGGATCGTAAAATTGGAAACGAACAACATTACCCTTGGTCAGTTTCACCATTTGGCGGCAAACATCGGAATGAATGTACTATTTTAAGGCTTGAAGAGAATCTCAGGTCTTTGGTCTCATTAGTTCAAGCATTTTCTTCTTTTTGCAAAAATAAGAGATGCAAAAGTTTTTTTTTTTTTTACATGGCGACCTCATTGCCGTTTCCGGGGATCGAACCCCGTACCTTTCGGACCCGTTCATTCATTCCCCATACCACTAGGCCGAAGCGCTGGTAGTGTCCATGGGGCGCTTCCTTTTTTATTTAATTGAACCGGCTCTAGAACGACAACATCTTTTAAATCAAGGTAGGTGAATTTGACACGTATTACCTCCACATGCTTGCTTGGTCGATATAGATTATGCTTAAATCAAGTTTTCGAGTTTGTTCCTCGAATACCGACGCTTCCTGTCAAACAAGGGAACTACGTCAAAAATGAAGTTTAGATGAGGCATTTTGGAAACGATACCAAATTACCCTTCTCATGCATCTAACTTTAAATGTCTTGTGTTTCCTCTTCATGTGCTTTTGCTCCTCAGGTGTTAACATTTCCTTGAAGATCTTGCTTTCAAATGGGCCATTTAGACATTATCGAATTCACTCATTCTGAGTGGGCGTCAAAGATGAAAGGAGAGGGGTACTCCTTGTTTCGACACGTGAGGGCATTGCTCCTTAGATGTTTTACTCCATTTACTCCATCAAAATGGATGGTTGGGCCTTAGCATGCCTTCTTGGTATAAGGTTTTTCTTTAGCGGTCAATGTGCACCTTTTCCACAATTCAATTGGACTAATTTAGGGACGATACTCCCTTTTTGTGCTGAATCAATTGACTTTGTTTCATCTTGCTTCACAAGTGAGAGTCACTCTACTTTGAGTGACTTGTCCCGTTTATCAACTGCAGGGAAAAAGAGACATAATATGTTATCTTCATATTCGATGTGATTCATTTTAGGAACAGTATACTCCCTTTTACGGCATATATGATGACTGCGTTCCATCCTGTTTCCTTGTCTATGGGGATGGATTTGCTCTCATGATTGACAACAATTCACTTGACAAATGTCTATTCCATTTGAATCTTTCCCTTTTTAGGAGTTGGGTGACTCAGGCATTGCGTGCTCCCGATCCATTTTGTGGCCATTTGCCCCGATTAAAATTTCCTACACATATGGAAACAATGTATTATTTCTATTCTTAGGCACATTAGGTTCAGGAACGAAGTACACCCTTTTTCGAAGTCGGACAATTCAGCATCTCATTGTATCTTTGTGGAGGAAGGGAAGATATTGTCCTTATGGTCGAATGCATGCCACACTGAGTTAGATAACTTGTCCATATGCAGCTCCATTATGTTGGATTGATGAATTTTCATTTCATTTGAATCCTTCATGCTTTACTCAGTTTCCCGTGTACTCCTTTTAGGCTAGGTAATCTTTTGCCATTTTTGCCGCGTCAGTGCATTTCCCACTTCACAATCTGTAAGCATGGGTGGCTATGTCAGTTTATAAATGAGTTGTTTTGACCTTTGGAATGAGCACACCCTTTTCTTTTAGAGATCGTGTGATTTTGGACCAGGTTGTCCTTCCCATGTAGTCTCATTGCTTGCCAGTAATTTGCCTCACTAAAATCTGCACAAAGCGCAAGGACAAGTCATTCCTAAAATAAATTGAATTTAACTTGAAATGATTACCACCTTTTATTCGATGGCAACATTTGATGACCGATTCTTGTTTGTGTGCATCTACATCTTGAAGTGTTGTCTTGCAGACCATCAATAATCATCTCCATACAAGATTGGATGCCAAGAAACCATTGGAAGTGTAGAGATTGCAGCTGCTTCTTGTTTGCAACCAACGAAGTAGTTTGATGCCAAAGAATGTCTACAAAATTCTTCTTCCACGAAGAATGTCAAATTAATATGAGGTCGTCCAGGATGTGGAACTTCATTAGACCAGTAGATTTGTGATCTTTGAGGCTTTGATGGTTCTTTTCACACTTAATCGCAATGTTTAAATTCATATGCGGCGAAAATATTCCTGTAGTTCATGGCTCAACCAAATATGCCCATAAATGGGCATGAATTGGTGCATTTCATGACTTGCTCTGTTAGGGACAGGCCCGCGCTTTTGTCTTTCCAAAGGAAGTAAATGTCAATCTTGAACAAAACCATCATTTTACCTGTTTGACAAAAATGGATGGTCGAGTTAGTTGTTGAATAAGAAATTCCTATTGGAACGATTACAACCTTATCCCCTCAAAACATCATTCTGCAGATCGACCTGCGAAAGCGATTAAGTGAAGAGATAAAATATTTTGCAAGTTCTTCTTGAAACTCATTTTCAAACATTTTGAAGCTAAGGCATAAAAAGCCCAAATGGTCCGTTTAAAACATTTCAAGTGTTTTAAAGGATATTATTTTTACGAACTCTAACTTCATTATTCAAAAATGTGAGTTGTATGATTTACAAAAGCATTCGATTGGGTCCACAATCAAAACCCAAAACGCAAAACATGGTTCCTAATAGGAATAATGATGAGGACAAAGTACAAGAAGCTCCTTCATAGAGGAGTGTAATAAGCACAATTCTCATCCTAGCTTTAAAGTCCACTTTTGGCATGGTCAAGCTAAAATAGTTCAAGGAGTGGCTGTCACACATGACCTGCGAAAGGAAGATAATGTCAGTACATGAATGAAAAATTGATCTTTCAATAAAGCCGCCTCTTACAATGAAATCAAGGCGACGATACCTTCTCCGTAATATCCATTTATGAGAATTTGGTATTTCGTCAAGATTTTATTAGCAAGAAGAGATTTCATTGAAGGATCCATCCACGGCTATCAATTGAATGCCCGCTTTGTTCCAAAAGTTTCATACACAAATGGGGCATTGATTTTGAAAGATTAATTTGTGGTTTCACTCATGCAAAGGTGAGGTGATTTTTATTTTGAGAAATCAATACACAAAATGTGATTTGAATTTTAATTTCAGAATGTGACCAAGAAAGAATTTTATTGAAAATTTGATTTTAAGTCTATGCCCCCAAAATGTAATATTGACTTGGAAGAATTTCTATACAAAATGTGACTTTGAGTTCATAATTGAAAATTTGAACAAAAACATATGTTCAGTAGATCATAGGTATTTGAAATGCTTATTTATTAAGAGTGAGTGCCCAGCTCATATTGCCAAGGGCATTCCATTGATTTCCACGAATCTCCAAAAAATCAAAATTTCAATCCGAGGTGAGCAAGTAGATATAGAGATCATACTTACAGTGGGTGAAGAGACTTTTTTTTTTAATCACATAGACACGCGGATGTAAACTTGTGAGGTTTGATGCATAAAGGTGGAATTCTAAAGGCTTAAGGTCCCCATTTTGATTAAATCAAAAGAGTTTTCCCCACTCCACACTTACGTCGGATAGTTCTCTTTATCATTACTCAAAATGAGCGGGACCAAAAGTGGAAAAGGAAGAAGGTTTAGGGGTATTTGCCTAAAGAGGTGGACCAATGGCCCTAGATTAGGCGCGGGCTCTCCCAAGCCCATACCTAGCGCAACGTTGGATTCGTTTTTTAGTTCTTAACAACTTATGTAATTCTAGGAGTCGCCACTAGCCTATTGGGGTTGGCTAGAAACCAATCAAGACATGGGAGTGTTGTCTCGATTCATATGCAACCAGAGATTTCTAGGAACAGGGACTCGTTTACGCCAATGTTTCTATTAGCGCCCTTGTGATACCACTAACTTGGAAGGTTGTTTATCTAAATAGCCATACAATCTTGATTACCAATTATAATCTTTATGAAACCACTAAGTGTCCATGCAAATGTTTTTGTATTTTTTTTTTAATGTCTAGACTAATTCTAACATAATTTAGAAGAGAAATTTACACTCAAATTAATGAAAAGCGGCGCGTAAGTAAACATCCAAGAAATTGAAATGACTTGAAAATAAACGCAGAAAAGGTAAACCCAACACAAGTCGGGCAAATAATATTACATGGCCTTGTTATCACGCCCAGGGACGGGACCCCGTGAGCGAAATAGAAATTTAAATATGCATGAAATTACTCTAGATAATTTTAATCTATGCAAAATGGATTATTTATAAAAATGATCATAAAATACCAAAATAGCATTAAATTAGGAAAATTTCATAGATGTCATTTTTGCTTTAATTTGATACCATCTATCACTTTTATATTTTTTTTGAAATTTTTGGATTTTTGGATTTTTTTTTATTTTTTAATAAAAATAATAATTTCCTAAACCGATATATGCTAACATTGAACAACACAGCACATGAATATCACAATAACCGAGCTCAAATAGACCGTTTCAAGATCGAAACTTGGTTTACGCATTTTGTCGAACACTTGGCGTGCATCAAATCATCTCAAATCAGCTTCCTCGGGCCATGTTTGTGGCCTTCAATCTTGACCCATGAGCAATCTTATGTGGAACTAAAGCATCAAGATTATACTACCACATGCAATAAGCAATATTAGATAGAAATCATAGCCTACAACACGCAAGAACCAAGCTAAAATCGTCATCAAATATGCGGGTTTGATCTGATTTTGCAAATCTGGGCTTGAACCCAAGTCAAGCAAATAGGTTGAATGCCCATATTGAAGCCCCGACACCCATCACATACGAGATCTAAGGAAAACATTACTTGATCCGAATGAAAGTAGGTAACATGAGCTTTCAAATGCAACAAACATATAGAAAATGACCAACCGAACACATCAAAACAACCTCTCTAAAAAGCACACATGCAAAACTCTTGAAGAGATTTCAACACCTAGAAAAATTCCAGCCTCAAAAATTAGTTTCTCGGACTAGTTTTCCTCTTGATTTTTCATGGTTGAAACATGTTCAAACTCGAACAAAAACACATCTAAGATCCTCACCTTGCTTCCTAGTTTCTTTTGCAAGTGGTTCTTGGCCGATGAAACCGATAAATTATCCTCGGGGGCCTGTGGAAGTTGGCTTCTTCAACTGGAAATAAGATCTGCAGAAAAAAAAGAACTGACAACGAAGGTTTTCGTTGACCTTTAAAATTATACTTCAAGACATCTTTTGTTGGAAAAATTGACACCAAACCAAACTATATTTATTCTAGTTGGGGATAAAAGTCAATATTTTTCTCATTTTTTTCTCAAATTTCTCAAAAACACTGGCTTTCTTTCACTCGTGACCAACCGAGCTCAACACTTGAAAAAATTTCTAGTGTTGCTTGGCCCGGCAGGAGGGTGTACTTTCAGGGGGCTTTAGGAGGCCTTCCCGATCTTCATTTGGGACGTGCGACCTATGGATGGAAAGATCTTTGAGTGAAGTTTCGCTCTTTAGTTGAAGGTTTTGGCTAATTTTGGCCGCAGGGTTGTGAAAATCTTACTTTTCTCTCTCAAGGTCAGTCTGGATTTTCTGGTTTTTTTGCTTTCTAGAGTTGCTTCTGAAGGTGTCTTTGGGGAACGATTCCGAGCTCTCCCCTCTCCTCCTCGTCTCTTTCCTCTCGTCCCTCTAAAGACCTCACTTCTTAGATCTTATCCCCTGAATTAGAGGATTTTTGGTCGGCCTTTTGTCCACCTACCAAGCCTGTCAACTGACCCAGCTCACCCACTTTTTGACTTAGCCAAAATTTTCAAATTTCGCAGCTGTTGAGTGTCCGGATTTGGTGCGATTTTCCCGTGCCTGCAGCAGCTTATCTCTGACCAATGTTTGTCCACTTGCAGTACCAATGATGGTCTTCCATCACGTGCAGAGATCGGGCTGGTTGGGCAGGTGATGACCACTAATATGCCTACTTAGCAGCTCCGAATTAAGACCTAATTGTGGGCTGGGTTTTGGTAACTAGTTTGAGTGCTTTAATCCATCAATTTGGCTGCGGTTTTTGATCAATTAGCAAGTAAATGTATAGTAGTTTAAGATCTCAACCAGATTTTGCAATTGTGCCCACCCAATTTTGCAAGAAAGTCCCTCAAAATTAGCCATTTTCTTATCCGAAAATACCCAATTCAAGGCAAATTTGGTCTTTTTGGCTCGATTTGATTGATTCAAGTTGGCCCAAATTGAATTTCAACTTAATTGGTGACCAAGATGATGATTTACGGGTTTGGGCGCAAATTTTGCAAAATTTGCGAATTGGTCCCTCAACTTTTGGAAATTGCATTTTGGCCCCAACTTGCCATTTGAATTCCAATCTGACCTCCTGGGCTTGGCTAGTACATTTAGATCATTGGCCCCAACTTTTTTTCTTTTCTTTTTTTAATCTTTTTTTTATATTTTCAATTTTCTTTTAAAGTAAAAACATCTTCCATTTAAAACACTATATTAAATGCCTAAATAATCTATATGCAAGAATTTAACATGAAATATTTTTGGGCAAAAATTTAGGTGTCAACAGATGGTATAGCAGTTTCGGAGACTTAAGCCACCGAGGTTTAGTGGTGTGGGCGACCTTGAGGCTGTAATCCTTTGGATAAGAGATATTGAGAAGATCTTCACAATGTTGAGGTGTTCAGAGGAAGATCGAGTACTTCTGGCGGCTTATTAGCTTGAAGGGAACGCCGGTATGTGGTGGGAAGTCTCTCAAGGAAGAGTGTTCCCTGAAGGCATAGCTTAGACATAGGGTGCCTTTGGTGAGGCTTTTAAGGGGAAGTACTTCTTAGGCAGTGTGAGTGAGTCCAAGATGACAGAGTTGCAACGGCTTCATCAGAATCAGATGTCTGTGGATCAGTATGAGGCGAAGTTCGCCGAGTTGGCCAAGTATGCACCGAGGTTGGTGGAGGACCTTGTGGATAGGGCGAAACAGTTTAGGGATGGCTTGAAGTCGGAGTTGAAAGATCAGCTGGTACTCTTGAATTTGAACGGCTCTGATGAATGTATGAGAGGGCACTGATGATAGAAAAGAACATGATTGAGAGGACGACCGCATCTGGCTCACGGTTTGTGCCTAACTGAGATAATCGTCAGTTTGGGAAGGGACCGATGATGGGAAGAAGGAATCCCATCCCCCCCCCCCAACAGAGAGAACTATGTAGGGAAGTCGATACCTAATGCCATGAGAGTCTATCGGGTGTGTGAAAGGAGACATGGAAATCTCCCTTGTCCTTTGATGACAGTAGCCTACTACGGATGTAACCAGCACGGGTACCGAGTGAAGGATTGTCCTTGCAGGCAGATGGGACCACAACAGCCTTAAGCACCGCCACCGATGGGACATAATAAGTGAGCGTGCCATAGAATGCATTGCAGATAGGATGCCACTAGGATGGCAAAGAAGACAGGAATGAACCAAGCCATGCACCGATTAGGGGAAATATGTTTTTGGGATAATTTTATCAAAATAGCACATCATAATTTTGGTTGAGTTTGTAAAATTTTAGTTTGTTGAAATGGAGTTGTAAAAAGGAGAATCACTGGTTAGAGTGGTACCTGGCTATTTTGCTTATGTTTAACTTGGAGATCATAATGGAAAAGATTGGCTCAAGGAGCATCTTGTTGAAATGAATTGTTGTTATGCAGTAATCTAGTTTGTTTCGTTAGCATGTGAAAGTTTCGAGTTGGTCGAAAATTGAAAAGGACCTTTATTTGTCTAATGTTGTCATCTAAGACAACTTGGTTTTTGGATATGAGTTGCCAATGTTATTTGGCAACTGTAGTGGATATGACAGTTGAGGAATCGAAAGTGGAGAGCATGCACGTGGTATGGATGTTTTCTGACACGTTTCCTGAGGAATCATTCAGTTTGCTCATAGAAAGGAAGATCGAGTCGTGATAATGTTTATTGACGACATCTGGGTATACTCTAGAAGTCTAGAGGAGTATGAAAGACATATAAAGGCAGTGCTTTAGACCTTACAAGATCATAGACGGGATTTCTGTGAACCCGACCAAGATTGAAGCCGTGATCAATTGGCCAAGATCAATGACAGTGACAGAGATCAGAAATTTTTTTCTTGGGGTTGATAAGTTTTTACAGATAGGTTTGTGAGGAGATTTTTGGCAATAGTTGTACCTCTGACTAGATTGCCAAAGAAGGTAGAAAAATTCGTTGGGACAGATAGGTGCGGGCATTGTTTCTAAGAGCTTATGCAGAAGTTGTGATGTGAATCGTTGCAGAAGGATCGTTCTACGAAGACCCAGATGGTGCGAATTGCAAACCTTGACCTCCAATCAAACTTGTGATTGGCAACCTCGGTATGAACGTGACCTGTTGATGAATGCGTGTCAACCAACCAACGCTATAGACGCCATGAGCGAAAGAATTCGCTATCTCGCTCGATAAGTCAAATCGACAGCCAAAAAGAATCTTGATAAGGTCAAGTCCTCAAAAGAGCAGTAGAAGAAAACCTCTTAATTCTTGTCCTTAAAAATAAAGTATATCTGTCCCCCAAAGAAATTCAGTTAGCCTTATATATAGGCCTTCTAGCCACCACACAAACCCTAAAACCAACCCTAAAAAAAACTAATGCATCATATTCTAGAATATTCCTATTCTAGAATATTCCTAAACAAGAAGAATATTCCTATTTGACTTGGTCAAATATTTGGTGACCAGATAATTAAATTGTGCCAAGATTTCCAAGATTCTTCAAGATCTGATCCAAGGTCATCTCCACGCCAAAGATAACGAACCGTGACACCAACAGCTTGCCTAAATTGCTTGGCCCATGCTCGAGTGATCGAACCAGTAGGAATAGATAATGGGTCCTTAGCACCTCCTTCTCGATATGGCTCGATGTCCACATCATTCCCTTTCCCGTGCAAAGGATTTGCCCTCAAATCATCACTGGCATCAAAAAGAGTCAAGTCAGAAACATTAAATGTGGCACTAACGTCATACTTACCTGAAAGATCAAGCTTGTGAGCATTATTGTTAACTCTTTCCAAAACCATAAATGGTCCATCCCCTCGCGGTAATAACTTAGAATGTCACTGCTCAGGAAATCTCTCTTTGCGCATATGAACCCAAACCCAATCGCTGGGTTCAAACACCACTTCCTTGTGCCCTTTGTTGGCTTGCCTTGCATATTGCTCAGTCTTGCACTCAATATTTGCACGCGTCTTCTCATGTAACGCCTCGACAAATTCAGCTTTCTTTGCTCCATCTAAATCCATACGCTCATCAATAGGTAAAGGGGTTAAATCTAATGGAGTTAACGGATTAAAACTATAGACAACCTCAAATGGTGTAAATTTAGTAGCAGAATGCATGCTCCTATTATATGCAAATACAATATGTGGTAGACAATCTTCCCAAGATTTTATGTTCTTTTTAATAATAGCACGCAACAATACCCCTAAAGTTCTATTAACTACCTCGGTTTGACCATCGGTTTGTGGATGACAAGTAGTAGAAAATAACAACCGTGTTCCTAATTTTTTCCACAATGTTTTCCAAAAGTAGCTAAGAAATTTAGAATATCGATCTGAAACAATCGATCTAGGCATACCATGCAAACATACAACATCCCTAAAGAATAAATCAGCAACATGAGATGCATCATCAGTTTTATGACAAGGTATAAAATGAGCCATCTTTGAAAACCGATCAACAACCACATAAATAGAATCTCTACCATTCTTAGACCTAGGCAATCCTAACACAAAATCCATAGAAATATCAGTCCAAGGATGCGATGGAATAGGTAATGGTGTATACAAGCCATGCGGTTTAGTAGTAGACTTAGATTGCTTACAAGCAATGTATCTCTCACAGACACGTATGACATCTTTCTTCATATGTGGCCACTAAAAATGTTCATGCAGCATTTCATAAGTCTTATTAATGCCAAAATGCCCCATTAAACCACCACTATGCGCTTCTCACACCAACAATTCACGCCAAGAACACTTAGGCAAACATAGTTTATTTTCACAAAAAAGATAATCTTCATGCCTATAAAATTTATCAAATGTAGCGTGTTCACATGCTTCATACACTCTCCCAAAGTGATCATCATTAGTATATAAGCCCTTAATATGCTCAAAACCTTGACACTTTGCTTCCAAAATAGTTAGAATCGCATACCTTCGAGAAAGTGCATTGGCTACCACATTCTCCTTACGTTTCTTGTACTTGATCACATATGGAAAAGTCTCGATGAACTCCATCCATTTGGCATGTCTTTTATTCAACTTTTGCTGCCCTTTCAAGTACTTCAAGGTCTCATGGTCGGTGTGGATCACAAACTCCTTTGGCCATAAATAATGTTGCCAAGTCTCCAAAGCTCACACTAAAGCATACATCTCTTTATCATAGGTAGGATAATTCAATGTTGCTCCACTCAATTTTTCGCTGAAATAAGCTATGGGACACCCTCCTTGCATCAACACAACTCCAATTCCTATACCAGAAGCATCGCACTCTATCTCAAAAGTAGCATTGAAATTTGGCAAAGATAACAAAGGAGCATTAGTCAACTTATCTTTTAAAAGATTAAATGCTTTATCTTGCTCTTCTCCCCACGTGAAATCCACATGCTTCTTGATAACCTCATTTAAAGGTGCGGCAATGGTGTTGAAATTTCTCACAAATCATCGATAAAAACTTGCCAATCCATGAAAGCTACACACCTCTCCTATGGTCTTAGGCGTTGGCCATTCACGGATTGCTTTGACCTTTTCTTCATCAACCTGTATACCATCAGCACTAACAACAAATCCTAGAAATATTAATTTGTTGGTAACAAAAGAGCACTTCTTTAGATTAGCGTATAATTGCTCGACCCTTAAAACCTGCAAAACAGCTCGCACATGCTCAATATGGTCATCAGGACTTCGGCTATAAATCAAGATGTCATCAAAATAGACGACCACAAATCGACCAATAAAAGATGCAAAACATGATTCATAAGTCGTATAAACGTGCTCGGTGCATTAGTTAATCCAAATGGCATTACTAACCACTCATATAATCCATACTTGGTCTTAAATGCATTTTTCCATTCATCACCTTCTTTCATCCTAATTTGATGATAGCCACTTTTCAAATCGATCTTGGTGAAAATGCAAGAACCATGCAACTCATCCAACATGTCATCTAACCTAGGAATAGGATGTCGATACTTTACCGCAATATTATTGATTGCTCGGCAATCGACACACATTCGCCAAGTTCCATCCTTCTTTGGCACCAACAAAATAGGGACGGCGTACGGGCTAAGACTCTCTCTCACATACCCCCGTTCCAAAAGTTCACTAACTTGCCGCTGAAGTTCCTTTGTCTCCTCAGGATTACTTCGATATGCGGGTCGATTAGGTAATGGCGCACCAGGAATCAAGTCAATTTGATGTTCTATGCCTCGAATCGGTGGTATCCCTTGAGGAAGTTCATTAGGAAAGACATCTTCAAATTCCTGCAATAAAGACACAATAGGACTAGGCAAACTTGGGTCAAGATCGTTAGTAGAAAACAAAACCTCCTTGTACACAAGTACAAGCATTGGTCGATCTAGAACTAAAGCTCTCCTCACTTCACTTGATTTTACATAAAAATTATTTTGCCTCTTTTTTTTCCTCTCTTCTTTTCCCTCGGTTTTCACCACAATTCTTCTCTCGGCCTCTCCTTTTCCTTGCGTCTCAGACACACCACGCAAGCCCTCGGATTTCTCACATTTTCTCTCTCTCTCGGCTTCTCGTTGTAACTTTAACTGATCTTAATACATCTCACTAGGTGTCATTGGTACCAAGGTATAAGTCTTTTGATTCATCACCAATGAATAACGATTAATATATCCATCATCATGTACCTTTCGATCATATTGCCATGGTCTTCCAAGCAAGATATGACCCACTTGCATAGGTACAACATCACACTCTACCTCGTCCTTATATCTCCCTATCTCAAATGGGATTCGGACTTGCTTCGACATTTTCACCACTCCACTATCATTCAACCATTGAAGTCTATAAGGCCTAGGGTGCTTTGTCGTCTTCAAATCCAACTTATCCACCATAATACAACTTGCCACATTTGCACAACTACCTCCATCAATTATCATACTACAGATCTTACCATTCACCACACATCTTGTATGAAACAAGTTCTTTCTTTGTTGGTGATGCTCCTCCTCCTTTACTTGCACACTCAGAGAACGCCTAACCACCAATAAGTCTCCTTTTATAGCCACTTCTCCATCACTACAATCCTCCAATGGTGGCATCTCATCATCCTCTTCTTCCCTTTCACTTTCGGACTCAATAACACCATGTCTAGTCATGATCATCACCGTCCTATTAGGGCATTAATTCGCCATATGACCCTTGCCCAAACACTTAAAACATTTAATCTCACGAGTTCTAGTGTTAGGGTTTTCGATTTTACCTGAAGTCGGATTAATTCCAACTTTACCGTCCCTCTCCTTCTCCTTTGAGGTTTCGGTTTTGATGTTGTTTCCTCTCCAATTTGGCTTCTTATCTCTTTTCCAATTGGATCTCCAATTCTGATTTAACCTCCTCCACTCTTGTGATTTTGATCCAACTTCAATTGCCGCTCAACTTTGATAGCTTTGTCCACCAATTTCTCCAATTCAAGATAGTGTTGCAGCTCCACTACCCTTGCTATGTCTCGGCTCAAACCACTCAAAAATATTGACATTGTGGCTTCACGATCCTCCACCACATTAGCACGGATCATGGCAATCTCCATCTCCTTGTGATACTTTTCCACGCTCTTATTGCCTTATGTGAGATTTTGTAACTTTTGAAACAAATCTCGGTGGTAATGACTAGGTACAAAACGCCTTCTCATCACCGCTTTCATCTCATCCCACGTCTCTATCGGTCTGTCACCATTGCGCCTCCTACTAGTCACAAGTTGATCCCACCAAATTATAGCATAATTAGTAAATTCAACAGCTGCAACTTTTACCTTTTTGAGCTCGGAGTATCGTTAGCAATCAAATACCATCTCCATGCGTTTCTCCATTCTAGATACGCATCGGGATCTTTCTTCCCTTGGAAAGAAGGAATCTTCATCTTGATATTGCCAAGTTCATTATCTTCTCGGTGTCTAAACCCTCGGGCTCCATTCCACCTTCCAAATCGAGCATCTCGATTATCCTCCATGTCAGCCTTTTCATCATCATAATGCCGCTACCTTCTATGTCGAGTTCTAGAGGTGTCTCGCTGATGTTGCAGCCTTCCCCGGGGTAGCTTTCGGTCACCATCAACCTTCATGTCATTCCCCATTATTCGGCCACTAAGCTCCTCCACTACGGCCTTCAATTGCTGGATGCTTTCCACGAGCGCTTCATCCCTTCGTATGGAGTCAACCTCCTTTTGATTCACACTTTCTTCGTGCGACATATTTTAGACCTACAAGTAAACGTTAGTCACAAAAATCTTCACCAATCACTCCCTCACGTGTTTCTCTCAAGGTGTTTGTCACTCCCCTCGTGTTTAACTCAAGTGTAGCCTTTTTCCACCCTCAATTAAGCTTACACACTCTTGCCTTTTTCCTCTCGTATTCTCTTTTCATAAGCTCTTTATCGGACTCAAAACCTGTCTCTCAACCCCCTCACGACAATCAATTGAACTAATCAAACAAGATTAGATCACTATTGATTTTGTTTCAGCAAGTAACAATTTCAAACTAACAAGTACAACTTTCGAAATTCCAATTGAAACGCAAATCACTACTGATTTTGATTCAATTCGATCTACTAACAAACGAGTCACCTTCTTGATTTTTCTTTTGTTTGGCTATTTTTCTTTGCTGAAGCTGTTTTTTTTTTCTCATGCGCACTTTTTTTTTTGTGTGCGTTTTCTTACCCTTTTTTTTCTTTTTTTTTCTTTTTTTTTGACGAACTCAGATACAATTTAAGATGCTAGAAAAGAAAATTTAAAACTAATAGCAAACAACTACGTATGGAAGCACAAAAGCAATCGGATCCCTAAATTGGTTAGAACCGAAACCCTAGCTCAATAAATCTCAAATTTCTGAATATCAACAGAAAATTAAAGATAAATATACCTTGTAGAAGCAAGCTCTAATACCAAACTGATATGAATCGTTGTGGAAGGATCGTTTTATGAAGACCCAGATGGTGCGAATTGCAAACCTCGACCTCCAATCAAACCTGTGATTGGCAACCTCGGTATGAACGTGACCTATTGACGAACGTGTGTCAACCAACCAACGTTATAGTCGCCACGAGCGAAAGAATTCGCTATCTCACTCGATAAGTCAAATCGACTGCCAAAGAGAATCTTGATAAGGTCAAGTCCTCAAAAGGCATTCTAGCCGCCACACAAACCCTAAAACCAACCCTAAAAAAAACTAATGCGTCATATTCTAGAATATTCCTAAATAAGAAGAATATTCCTATTTGACTTGGTCAAATATTTGGTGACCAAATAATCAAATTGCGCCAAGATTTCCAAGATTCTTCAAAATCTGATCCAAGGTCATCTCCACGCCAAAGATCACGAACCATGACACCAACAGCTTGCCTAAATTGCTTGGCCCGCGCTCAAGTGATCGAACCAGTAGGAATAGATAATGGTTCCTTAGCACCTCCTCCTCGATATGGCTCGATGTCCACATCAAGTTGACTCCTACACCAGTGCTGATGATTGCATTTGGTCTTGAAAGACCTTTGCAACCTTTGGAGTTTCCCGAGTGGAAGTGGAATACATCACGATAGGTCTGGTGATGGTGATCCAGGAGTGAATTTTACTCGAAGAAGCTGGAGATTCGATTTCAAATCTAAGGTAGGCCGCCTTTGTCTTATGGCCATCCTTAGAATTGAATCGGAAGTATAGCTAGAGTCAAGATGTTGTAGTTGACAGACCCAGAGATCTAGAAGGTTCTGTAGGGAGATAAAGAAAGTAGATTGGCTGATTTGCAAGCTACCATGGACGGAACACTAAAATTTTGTAGGTGATTATCTGTAACCGTCGATGTGGAACAATTATTAGTAGAAAGGGAAGTTGAAATGGTACTTACATCGGAATCTTTTGAAATTTGGGTATAAATGAGAGTTTTGGCTTTAAATGGATAAAGAAAGCAAATTGGGACACCGCCGGCGCCTCTCACCGAGTGGTACCTGGGAGTGAAGCATGAATCCGAAGTCGGGAGTTCAAATCCCCAACGTGGTGGTTAGCCGCTTAGTAGAAAAACAAAAATATAAAGAAAAAGAACTAAATTTTTGCAACTTTTATTTTTGCAAAAGTGGGCAAGTGCTTAGCCATTTGAAGCCAAAAATGATTTGAACCAAATTAGAAGTGATTTGGTAGCAATGAGAGTGTTGGATAGTAGTATGAGGCGGAACACAAGACTTGGGAAAGAAAAGAATCGTTGAGATAACAATACCTCCACCATTTTGAAGAAGGATTTGAGTGGTTTAAATTTCGAGGAGAAAATTTTTATAAGAGGGGAAGAGTTGTGACATCTTGGAATTCGAGTCCTCTGAGGAATGAATGGATGTGAATTTCGTCAATGCATTGTTGGTTGATCTCACTCGGAATTGATCACTCTTGAGATATTGACCTTGAGGGGAAAGGCTAATGAGGACAGAACTCGTATGACTAAAGGACTCGACCTGGGAAAACGACTTGACCATGAGACTTGCGTGAGGAAAATCCTGTAGATAGGTAGGCCGATTTCAAGGACGACTAGAAGTCGATTCGTAGACAGAACATAATGGAACCACGGGTGATTCTGTTTACTGTTATCGAACCCGCGAACAACCCTATGTCGATCCTCAGTGATCGTGTATTTTGAAATAAGAATCTATCCTTCGCAATTTCATGTAGTCAAGGATGTCCATGCGTCGAGATATCTTGAACGTGGTTTGGCACGAGTCAGTCACGCGTGAGTCCTCAAAGCCACTTGTCAGTCTGAGTTGTAACCAAAATACATTAGGGCGAAATTGACATGGCAATAGAAGCCGAGCAATTGGAAAAGGGATTTTCGGACCTAGGAGGCGAGCCATGAGGACGTGGACCGGGCCAAGTCAACATGGGCCTTAGGGCCAAGGTGGGACAGCCACCATAGTGGGCCTAAAGCAAGTAAATGAGCCCATTGAGCCCAAACCAACTATTCATCTTTCAAGCCCATAATCCAACCTTAAGCCCATTTGAGCCCAATCAATTTCCAAGCCCACTTCTATTCATAGCCAAGCCCATTTCCTAGGCCCATCCACCAATTTCAGCCCAAGGCTAGATTGGTAATTTGTGCAAGGTGGAAATGACCAAATTGCGCCTAAAAGCAAGTGGATAAGGGCAAAGGAAGAGAGAGAAGGTGAGGGGACTTGCATGGAGAATTGAAGTAGCCATTTAATAGCCTTAATGAGGAGTGTTTTCAGCCCTCACTTCACTATCTCTCTCCCTCCTTCAGCCTCAAAGTCGACGGAGCTCTCTCTCCCTCGTTCTCCTTCTCCTCCAGTTTATGCTCCAGCTGACCCTTCGGTGAAGAATTGAGTCAAAAGTGGTCTTCCCAGATGAATCAGCCAACGAGCTACCTATCACTGTGATCGGGAGAGACAGAACGTTCTAACGAGCCCAATTCCATCCCGAAAGGAGCCCCCTGCCGTCCTGTACGACCGGCGCAAGCTGCCGGTCGCCGGTCCGTCAGTCCACCTGCAGACTGCACTATTTCGCGTTTTTGGCCATTTTCCTTCCATTCCAGCCCTTCTTTTGCCCGTTCCATCCACCCACAAGATCCCCAAGACCTCCGGGAGCTGCTGGTTGCCGGCCAACCCCCTCGTCGGAGCTCTGGCCAACCTGTTCAATTTGTTTTCTTCTCCAGGAGGGCTGTTTTTCAGAAGTTTTAGTGGGAGTCCGAGCTGTGGTTGCTGTGTTGAGCGTGGGACTGCCTTGGATCGTCGTGGTAGATGTCCCGATGCGTAGCCACCGTCGTTGCCATCGCGTCCAGCCCGCTTAACGGGTGTGTTTAGCTCCTAATGCTTCAATTAGTGCCTAAACTTGCTTAGGGTTGGTTTAATTATATTTAATTCTAGTTTAGATGATTTAATTAAGTTGTATTAGCCCTAAAATAGTTGGTTAGATGGATGGATTAGACTGGTTTAGCTTAATCTTGTTTTATTTACTTAATATGGTTTATGTGGTTAATTAAGCATGTTTATCTTAATTAATTGGTTTCCCTAATTTAATCATTGTTTTAACGATTTCTGAATATAATTTATTATTTATTGAATTATGGAAATTTACTGTTCACGCGATACTATTCACAAATTACCGTTCACGTGTACTGTTCACTGAGTACTGTTCACGTGCATTGTTCACATGCAATGTTCATCCGGAATGCAAAAAATGTCTAAAATTCATGTGTGTTGATTTTATCAAGTAAATGGATGTGAAAATGCATAGCATCGATATGAATTGAGTGATGATTTGTGCAATGGTGTGGTGATTGGAAATTATGGATTTTATTAAGAAAATCCCGGGTGTCGGGTTTGGACACCAAAAATGGATTTTAAGTATTATATCAAACAGTGGGGCTTGAAAAGAAAGGTATTATCTTTTCTTGTTTGAAATGATGTGGACCCACACACGACTACTTTCTCAGATGTTTTTAATATGAAGACAAGAGGCCGGGACTACTATTTTAATCGAGGCATTTGAGTGAAATGCAAAGTGTCCAGGGGACGATATTGAATTGTCGTGTGCTGGTTAAGAGGAAACCGTCAGGGCGATACTTGATATGGGATGAACCATATAGTGGGCTCGGGTCGCAGTAGAGGTTAGGCCAATTGGACCTATGCTCCTTCGGGAACGTCGTTGACGTAATGACAAAGGCGTGCTCCAAGGCAGGAAACAATACCAGGCTAAATGCCAGTGGATAGCTTGGAGACGATACCAGGCTAAATGCCAGTGGATAGCCAAACTACGAGTAGGCTATGCCCATGGGTGGTATTGAATAACGATTGGAACGCATGTTGAGTGTTGTTAATGAGCTGGATTATGGGACGGATTTGTGTGGCATGGTATGGGACATTTCATAGCGATTTGGTCTTATAAGCAGGGGCTCGGTAGTTGTTTGATATGTGAAAGTGATTGTGTTTCGGTTGTTAAGTTCTTATTACTGTATGTGATTTGGTGATATGAACTGTGCTAACCTGCAGGAAGGAATTGAGGCAATGGCCAGGTGAGATCGCTTGTTATGCGACTTGTATGTGATTAATGAAATGCATCATCTAATGGCCATGTGCATTACGTGTGTCGTGCTAAATTATAATGTGCAGGGTATGGCATACTAGGTAAGGTTGTATGCGAATCAACTGTTGGTTATTGCTTATGGTGGGGTAGTTTTGGATAGATACCCCAGGTTGAGTTGTGGTTCTAATTGGGGGCTTAGGGGTGGAACTCGCTGAGATTTATATCTCACTGGTTATTGAATAACCATTTTCAAGTCCCTAGTGTGAAGAGCTAGGAGCTTGAAATGGAAGGGTCAGGAGCATATGTGGCTCAGTAGTTCTTTATGACATAGACCTTCTGTATAAGCTTAAAGTGTTTATAAAAGTGTATTTGATTTGAAATTGGTTGTCTTGCTTTTTCTATCCCATGTATGTCGTTGTTAAGGGATTAGTTAATTCGCTTTTGCATGTGCAATAAAAAAAAATGAAGGGTGGGCGACGAGTCCTGGGAACGTCGCAAAATTTTATTGACCACCGAGGGATGTGCACGCGCTCGAGGTTCGGGGCATGACAAAATGGCTACTGGGTTGCTGTTAAAGGTTGGGGGGGCCTTGCACTTGAATTTCAAATATTTTGGCTTGACTTTGTGGCCTCTTTGTCCCCCTCCAGCTGCAACAACCCATCTTCTTCTTCCTTGCTTCTTTATCCTCCATTGTTGCTGAAGTAGAAGTAGAAAACTAGCCAAGATCAGCCAGTCCTCCATCCTTGCTACTCGTCGACCGCCCAAGCCTACCGAAGCCGCAGTAGCTATTGCCTGCTAGTCGCCCGCGACGCTAGCCCAGAGCCTGCTCGATCGTGCCTCTAGCCCATGCATCTCTCGCGTCCTGAGCCATCGTCCGCCTCTACTGTCCAAGCCATCAACCAGGCCGTTGTCGTTGGTCCACGAGCCGCCGCCCCATCTTTGCTTGCCCCTGATGTTGCCGCCTGGCCCGTTTCTGCCCCGTCCTAGCACCTCAACCAGCTACTTCGGCCCAGTGCAGAACCGACTCTCAACTTTGGGCTGAGAGCTTCATGGGCCTTTTCGGCCCTTTCCGGACCTTCCTTGGTGTCATCATAGGCCCAAGTCTCGCTCGCCTCTGCGTTGCCGTTGCCGTGAACTCATCGGCTCGCTAATCCGGTGAGTTTACTTCCTAAACCTTAATTAGGAGGTTAATTATGCTTAGAGGATGATTAGTTTAGAGTAAGATTGTGTTAGGAGGATTAGTTAGTGTAATTAGTGATTTAATTAGTTAATTAGATCAATTACGTGGTTAGATTAGTTTAGTTAGGGGTTAATTAGATTATATGATTTAGTTAGTTTAGTACATTATTTAATTAAGTCCAATTTGGTGGTTAGATTAGTGTATATAGCTTGATTAGTGATTTATTTAATTATTTGTAATTTATTTAATTATTTAATATTTTCCAGAAATTATACGGGATAGCTGGTCGTCAGAATTTCGTGCCGATTGTCATGGTGTAATTAGTTTGTGCAATTGAGTGTTAAATTGTGCAATTGGATACTGATTGGTGATTTTGAGTTATTATTCCAAAATTATGGATTTTTGGTATTTAATTAGAAAAATATCGGGTGTTGGTTTTTGACGCCAATAATGTTTTTAAGTACTATTAAGTCATGGGATTTTTAAAAGAGACGATATCACATTTTATGGTTCAATTTGACCGTGTGTCCATGCACACCTATTTTACCGGGTGTTTTTAATATGAAGAAAATAGGCCAAGCACATTATTTAAATTGAGACATTTGAGTACAAAGCACGATGTCCTTGGTCAAGATTGGATGTGCGTGTGATCGTTATGAGAACTCATCACACGATGTACATCAGGTGGACTATGCTCATATATGGAATGCCATTGTTAACGGATGCTTGATCGCGATAAAGGCTGGACCGATGCTCATTGGGGAATGCCATCTAGAGTTACATGTTGCTGTGCTCGATGGGGCAAGACGATGCCTGATTATGCTGAATAACTGTTGATTGTTGATTTTGGCCATGGGGTCGTAATTAATTTGAGTGCTTGTTTGAGTGAGATATAACCACGCTTGATTATGTGACAAAATTGTGTAGCACGGAATAGGACGTATCATAACGATTTAGCTTTATAATTGAGACCCATGTGATTGATTGATTTGAAAGTGAGGCGTTTTGATTATTGATCACATCTACTGCATATATATATGTGTTATATGAGTTGGACTAACGTGCAAGAAGGTGCTGAGGCAAGGTAAGTCTTCTGTGATGTGTGATTAGATTGTCTCTAGGTGTATTACCTTCCTAATCGAGGTTTAGGGTGTGAACTCGCTGAGACATCGTCTCACTCTGTCATGGTTTGAACTTTTGCAGGTCCCTAGATGGAGGTGCGCCATGTATGTTTTGGGTGGCCGCGAGAGGCCAAGACGCACTATACTCCCTATCTATGGGAACCCCAACTGGACCCGTGAGCTTGTCGAGACTACCATTTGGGTCGATGAGGGCCTTCCTTAGTTGGTACCTCATCGATTCAAAGCATGGTTCCGTCATGGGCCTAATGGTGTTTGGGAAGGCTCCTTGGATGGCTTCGACGGACCTGCTGTCAATGATGAGTATGTGGAGCATCTTGACCCTGTCGTGGACGCCGATATTATCACAAATATCGAGGCGAACCAGTTGCCTGAGGATGAGCAGGAGCCTGAAGTAGAGGAGGTAGCTAACCCGCTAGACATCGACATCCCTAACGGTGTCGTAGTGGATCCGGATCCCAAGTAGGAGGGTCCAAGGTAGGGTTAGATTGGTAGTTCTTTTTGGATCGTGACCTCCTGTATATAACTTTGTAGGGCTAATCTGTTTGTTTATAAAGTGTGTTTTGTGTTATTTGATTGTCCTGCTTTTCTATCCCATGTTTGTAGTTGTCTAGGGATTGTTAGTTTCACTTCCGCATACGCAATAAAAAGAATGGGTCGGCGACGCGTTCTGGGAACGTCGCAATTTGGTCGACCACCGAGGGATGTGTGTGCGCTCGAGGTTCAGGGCGTGACATACATCGTCCAGCAGTTATTGTAAATAACTAGTGTTGGAGCACGCGCTTCACGCTAAACAAAAATGTTAAAAAAAGAAAAAAGTGTGGCACCCCTCAACATAGCCCCCGATTTGCTAGGGTCACCACAGTTCGCTTACCTTTCACTTGTCCTAATGACATGTCACTCTGATACCATTTGAATTGTAGTGGGTCCATAAATCCTAAGGGTTTGTATCATCTCAATCGATCCCAGCGCAGTTCATATAACAGAAGCATATTCGACATCTCCCTAACCCGTACTCAAACTAATTAACACAATGCAATGCACACCAACTACACTTTTCATATATATAGAAGCTAATGCCGAACCACTTTTATTTACATACTTTGATGGACATCACGAGTCGTTACAACAAAAGGCCAAGGCTTTAACTAAGCTTGACTATAACCCAAAAGAACCCGACTCTACATCAGACATGTACATCAATCCATCATCTAGTGTCGGCCATCCAAAAAGTGTCATCCTCTACCAGTCACACGCTCTAATCACACCCAGCCCGGTGCATCGGCCGGTGGCGGCGGCGGCATCCTCATCATCATGCCGTCGTGTCAAACATGCACAGATAGGAACTCCTGGACTACAGGGCCATCAGGTAGACCCACATCATACATAACCAAAACACGAACACAGATGAGCACCAGACCACGAGCACCAACACAGGGGTGCTATGAGCACTCGACCTCAACATCAGACGGTAAGCCATAAAATGTATCACGCGTGACAGGTGACAGATGCATCTCTCAATCTTAAATGTTAGTCCCCAAAAGGGGTGAGTATAACCACTCAGTAGTAAAGATCCATCAAACTACATAATGCAACAGGCAAGACAACCACAATTTCGTGTGAAATGCACATATCATCCATGTAATCATGCTTGTATTTCCATGAGATTCGTTCATTAAGGCAATTTATGTTTCATGCCATATGCACATACATGCGCATGATTCATATCATGCATACAGTCATATATATATCCTCATGAGATCCATTCAATACCGTCATGATCGCATTCTCAATGCCAAATAGTACCAACTCAAAAGGATCTCATTTTTCTTCCAGGGACCAGTGTTTGCATCCCTCATATCGCTCGCACCCAACCTGGCATCGCAAGGAACCTCCGGTACACACCTTCGGGTATCACGAGGCCATCCGACACACACCTTCGGGCATCCGGCACACACCTCCGGGCATCTCGAAACTCTAGAGGACATCCGGCACACACCTCCGAGCATCTGGCACACACACTCCGGGCATCCCGACACTCCCGAGGCATCGTCGACTCAAGGGTCCGACGGTATCATCATTATCATTGTACATGGATGTATCTCACTTTGGAAAATGCCATTTGATGCAATAATGCCAAAAGTTTCATGAAATTTTTAAAATCTCATCAATTTTGATGTCATATGAAATGTACAAATATCACCACACATATTATATAATTGACAACTCATGGTACCACATCTCATAGAGTAATTTGTTGGTTCTTAAAAATTAAAACGCATTTCTGTTAAAACAGTTTACACTTCTTAAGTTAAAAATTCTGGAAAATTAGTAAATGGTCTTAATAAATTCTAAAAATTTAACATGTTGTAGATGAGACCTAAAGAAAAAGCTTTCATGAATAACACCATGTCAAGAAAGCTCCATAGAAATCACATAGGTCCATGCATCACAGTAAAAGAAATTCCAATACCAATTTTGCACAGTTTCAGAAATAATTTCGATTAAGTTCTTAAATGAACTCATAAAATTCTGAAATTTTAATATGTCATATTTAAGACCTAGAGGTAAAAGTCTCATGCAGAAATAGAAGTCAAATTCACTCTGTATTAAAAGCTATAATCGATTTAATTCTCCCTACTCTCGGTAGAGTTTTCCAGATTAATCCCTTTCAAAGAAAAATCGTTTCCCCAATCAATACTTGTCCATTTATTCTCAAATTTTAGTATGTTACTTATCAAGATGTCATCTGCAACTTTCATCGAGAACACAAAGATCAAATTCTAACTGGATAATTTTATAACATTCACGGAATCGCAAGGGGTTGGACTGTTCTTACATGCAACAGCTTGCTTGTTCTAGGAAGACTACCACCATTCACTCGAATTTCAGCATCCATGTGGCATCCTAAAACTTCATGACAACCTCTAGATATTCTATGAACCATGGATAGGTGATGGAAGCGCCATCGGACTATGATATGGTCATTGGTCTAATAAAATAGATTAAGACCGAGCATTTCAATGGACAATTATTTTATGGGAAAATTCTATTCTTGGCCATGCGTTTTATAAGTTGGATTTTATTGAATTATGTTACAAAGTTTTATTGATAGGAGGGAATTAAATAGGAAAAATTAGAGAAGGAGTGGGCTGATTTTTTTTTAGCCCAAAACCAGCCCACCGAATTTTTCCCCCACCATTCGACCGGCCCAAGAAGCCCAATGGGCTGTCGACCAAAGGAAGAGAGGGACCAGATGGAGGAGTCAACCCAAGGGAGGCCCATCATCTTGCATGGCAAAATTAACAAGTGGCTATGGGGATCAACCAAGTGTCATCTTGCATGCAAATTAATGATTACTAACTAATCATTGTTGAAGGGAAGAAAAGAGAGGGAGATTGGGTGGAGTGAGCGAGGAGTACCGAGAGAGAGAGGAGGTGTCGCGTGTGAGAAAGAGAGAGAGAGGAAGAGAGAAAGAGAGAAAGTGGGCGTGCGAGAGAGAAAGAGGAGGAGAAGACCGGCCGCCGTGCACCCGCCTAGTTCCACTGTCGAGCCCGCCTTGCCCCGCCGTTGTGCTTGCTGTGATTTTTGCTTGGATTAGAGGCAAGTAGAGTCCTTTGATCTACACTTTGCTTGCTGTGATTGTGTGTGATGGATGGTGAATTTCGGATGTGGTAGAGGTGAGAATTTTCGAAGTTATAGGAGTTGTGTCTTAGCCTAGTATTCTGTTTTCTGGAAAAAACAGTCCGACCTTTGGTGATTTCGTGAGCTGCATGCAATGTTCTAGTTGGAATCTCACTTTGACTTATTGATGAAAGTTGTAGAGGACTTCTTGCAAAGTAACATATCAAAATTTGAGAGGAAATGAACAAGTATAGGTCGGTGAAACCATTTTTCTATGAAGAAATTAGATCTGGAAACAGTTATGCTGACCTAGTGCGATTCTGTGAATTTTTATAAAATTATACGGTTGAAATTTGATCTTGTGTTCCTGACGAAATATGTAGAAGACACTTTGAGGAGTAATATACTAAAATTTGAGGAGAAACGGACATGTGTAGGTCGGTGAAATGATTTTTATCTGAAATGGTTAGATCTGGAAATTGTTGCCGAGGGTTAGGGACGGTTACGGTGATTATAGCTTTCAATATATCATGAAATTGACTTCTAGTTCTTCAACAAACTTTTACATCTAGGTCTCAGCTATAAGATATTAAAATCTCAGAATTTTCGGATTTCATTTAAGAACTTAATCGAAATTATTTCCCAAACTGTGCAAAAGTGGTGCTGGAATTTCTTTTGCTGTGATGTGTGGACCTATGTGATTGATGTGAAACTTTATTGACATGGTGTTCTTCATGAAATCTCTTTCTATAGGTCTTTTTTACATCATGTTAAATTTTCAGAATTTATTGAGATCGTTTACTAATTTTTCCAGAATTTTTATTAAAGAAGTGCATTCTGCTTTACCCAAAAATTGTTCTATTTTCAAAAACAAATGAATTGCTTTATGAGATATGATATCTTGGGTTGTTATTTGTACTGCATATATGGTGACATTTGACATATCACATGACATAAAAAAAAAGGCTAGTTTAAACCTCTGACATTGTTGCATCAAATGTTAAATTGAAAATGAGATATATATGAGAGAATATGCATTGTGATGATGATGATACCGTCGGAGGTGTGAGCCGACGATGCCCCGGGAGTGTCGGGATGCCCAGAGTGTATGTGCCTGATGCCCGGAGGGTCCTCAGGAGTTTTGAGATGCCCGGTGGTATATCGGTACGTAATTCCAAGGGAGGCCTGGTGATATGTCGGTACATAATTCCGGAAGGCAAGGGTAGCCATTTTCATGGCGAGCCCCGGCGAATCCTCATGATGCCAGGTGGGATGTGAGATGCCCGGAGTGTGTGTGTCGGATGCCCAGAGGTGTGTGCCGGAGGTTCCTCGCGATGCCAGGTTGGGTGCGAGCGATATATGAGGGATGCAAACACTAGTCCCTGGGAGAGTGATGAGATCCTTTTGAATATCAAAATGAGAATTGAATCATGCACGTGTGTGTGTGCATATGGCATGTGGTATAATTGCCCGTGAAATTGAGTTGATACTATTTGGCATTGAGAATGCGATCATGATGGCATTAAATGGATCTCATGGACATATATGTATGATGGTATGGATGATATGTGCATTTCGCATGAAATTGTGGTTGTTTTGCCTGTTGCATTGTGTAGTTTGATGGATCTTTACTGCCGAGTGGTTGTACTCACCCATTTGGGGACCAACATTTCAAATTGAGCAATGCCTCTAGCACCTGTCACACATAGTACATTCTATGGCTTACCATCTGATGTTGAGGTCTAGTGCAAGAGCACCCCTGTGTCGGTGTTCGTGGTCTGGTATTTATCCGAGTTCGTGTTTTGGTCATGTATGGTGTGGGCCTACCTGATGGCCCTGTAGTTCAAGAGTTCCTTTCTGTACACGTTGGACGCGACGGACTAATGATGGGGATGCTGCCACCGCCACCAGCCGATGCATCAGATTGGGTGTGATTGGAGTGTGTGACTAGTGGAGGACGACACTTTTTGGGATGGCCGACACTAGCTGATGGATTGATGTACATGTCTGATGTATAGTCGGGTACTTTTGAGTATAGCAAGCTTAGTTAAAGTCTTGGCCTTTTGTTGTATCGACTTGTGAAATCCATCTTAATTATGTAAATAAAAGTGATTCGGCCCTAAAATATATATATATATATATATATATATATATGAAAGGTTGTAGTTGGTGTGCATTGCATTGTATTATTTGGTTTGAGTACGGGTTAGGGAGATGATGAGTATGCTTTCGTTATATAAGTTGCATAGGGACCGATCTAAAAGATGTAAACCCCCAGGTTGTATGGACCCACTACAATTCAAAGGTATCAGAGTGACTTGTCAATAGGGCAAGAGAAAGGTAAGTGAACTGTGACGACCCTAACGGATCGAGAGCCGTTCGAGGGGTGCCATAATCCAACATCACAACTCAAGCATCTCCAACGCCCATTACACTTCACACACAACCACAACAAGCAAAATGTAGGCTAATAGACTTTACTTGCCTTAAATCCAACGAAATTACAGCAAGCACACGGCGATTAGAGGACTTCGAACATAGCACGATTGTCGGCGAAGCTAGGCGCACGCACGGCTGGGCAGGTCTTCTTCTTCCCTCGCCGAAGAACCCACACGAACAACTCTCTCTCGGTTTCACTCTCTCTCTCTCGACCTCGCTCTCTCTCTCTTTCTCTCGGCTTTCTCTCTCCCTTCCGCGCGACAACCCCCTCGCTCACTCTGCCCCTCCTCTTTTCTTTCCCCTTCATGATTAGTTAGTAATCATTAGCTTTGCATGGCAATGACACTTGCTTCATCTCCCTCGCCACTTGTCACTCTTCATGCAAGATGATGGGCCTCATTCGGCTGGGCTTGGGCCAGCTTTGGTCGACCGAATGGTGGGGGGCTGTGGGCTGGTTTTTGGGCTGGTTCGGCCTTAAAAATCAGCCCACTCCTTCTCTTAATAATCCACCTTAATCCCCACTTATATTTACTTAATTACAAATTCATATGGCAATAAAACTTTGTAACATAAATTAATAAAAATCCAACTTATAAAGTGCATGGTCAAGAACAAAATTTCCTTATCAATTTATCCTTTAATACAATCCTTAATCACACGTGGACATAGGATGCATTCCCAATACAACAATAGTCCATTCAATGCTCGGCCTTGTTAAATTGAAATCCATTGGTCTAATGACTATAATATAGTCTAATGGCGCTTCCATCACCTATTCATGGTCCATGGTATATTCAGGGGTTGTCATCAAATTTTAGGATGCCACAATTCTCCCTTCCTTAGAGAATTTCGTCCTCAAAATTAGACATTACCTAGGTTTCTTTAAACAAGTGAGGGTACCTTTCCCTCATCTCATTTTCACTCTCCCATGTGGCTTCCTCCACATCATGATGTCGCCATAATATCTTAACCAATGGTATCTTCCTGGTCCTAAGAATTTGTTCCTTTCGATCCAGTACTTGCACAGGCTCTTCAATGTACCTCACTTTCTCATCCACTTTGATGGCTTCATGATCGAGTATGTGACCAGGATTTGGCTAATACTTTCTCAGCATCGATACATGGAATACGTCATGCAAATTTCCCAATTTAGGAGGTAGTGCCAAACGATAAGCTACATCTCCTATTCTTTTAAGTATCTCAAAAGGTCCAACAAATCTAGGGCTCAGCTTACCCTTCATTCCAAATCAAGATATTCCTTTCATAGGGGATACTTTAAGGAACACATGATCCCCCACATTAAACTTTAAAGGTCTTCTACGCTTATATGCGTAGTCTTTTTGACTACTCTGGGCTGTTTTAAGTCTTTTCTTGATAATTTCAACAGCCTTAGTAGTAATTTGTACCAATTCAGGTCCTGTCAATTTTCTTTCACCTACTTCATTCCAACGACCAGGGGTCCTGCACCTTCTTCCATATAATGCTTCATACGAAGCCATGCCTATACTTTTCTGAAAACTATTGTTGAAGGTGAACTCTATCAAGTGCAACTTTTCATCCCAACTTCCCCTAAAATCAATAATACAAGCCCTTAGCATATCTTTCAAAATTTGGATCACTCTTTCCGTTTGTCCATTTGTTTGAGGGTGAAAAGCAGTACTAAATTGAAGCTTTGTCCCTAAAGCATTATGGAGACTTCGCCAAAAATTTGAAGTAAACCTAGAGTCTCGATCAGATGTGATCGTTACAGGAATACCATGTAAGCGTATCACTTGGCTTACATATATCTCAGCAAGTTTATTCATCGAGTAGTCTATGCGGACCACTAGGAAATGAGCAGACTTAGTCAAACGATCTACTGTTACCTAAATAGAGTTGTGACCACTTGATGTCCTCGGCAGTCCTTGCACAAAGTCCATTGTCAAATGCTCCCATTTCCATTCTGGTACGTCCAATGGTCTCAATAGTCCTGCGGGTTTGCGGTGTTCTGCTTTCACTTGCTGGCATGTTAAACATTGAGAAACGTGTTTAGCTATATCCTTCTTTATGCCATTCCACCAAAATTGTTGGCGTAAATTTATATACATTTTTGTACTCCTCGGATGAATACTATAATTACTCTTATGTGCTTCCGATAGGATTTCCCTTCTCACTTCCTCATTATCAGGAATACAGAGCCGTCCTTGGCATCTTACTACTCCATCCTCAGAGACTTGAAACTCTGGTCTTTTCCCGAAAGACATAGCGTCTCGTATTTCTATAATCTCCGGGTCAGATTTCTGGAGAATCTTAACTTTCTGAATAATTTCGGGCTCAATCCTTAATGTAGTGAGCATACCAGTAAGGTGGTCTATTTCCAACTTGAAGTCTGAATCCACAATTGACTTTAATAGATTCCACTATGTTATTCTTAGACTAGCCATGTCCATATCCGACTTTCGACTAAGGGCATCTGCCACCTTATTTGCCTTTTCTGGATGGTATCGTATTTTACAGTCATAATCTTTTAATAATTCCATCCACCTTCTCTGTCTCATGCTCAACTCTTTTTGCAAAAACAAATACTTCAAGCTCTTATGATCTGTATAGATTTCAAACTTCTCTCCATATAGATATTGTCTCCATATTTTCAAAGCAAATACTATAGCTGCCAATTCTAAATCGTGGGTTCGGTAATTTAACTCATGAGGTTTCAATTGCCTCGATGCATAAGCTATGACATTGCCATGCTGCATCAAAACACATCCTAATCCTTTATGAGATGCGTCACTATACACTGTGAATCCATCAGATCTAGATGGTATGGTTAGAATTGGAGCTGTAGTCAACTTTCTTTTAAGTTCCTGAAAACTTCTTTCACATTCTCCACTCCATTCAAACCTTACATTCTTTCGAGTCAATTTTGTTAAAGGGTCTGCCAGGTGTGAAAATCCTTCGGTAAACCTCCTATAATAGCTAGCCAATCCTAAGAAACTCCGTATCTCAGTCGGCGTTGTCGGTCTTGGCCAATTCACTACCATCTCAACCTTTGCAGGATCTACTGCAATTCCATTTCCTAACACCACGTGTCCTAAAAATATTATCTGGTCTAGCCAGAATTCACACTTACTGAATTTGGTGTATAACTTATGATCTCTTAGTGTTTGCAATGCTACCCTTAGGTGTCGTTCATGCTCTTCAGGTCCTTTAGAATATATCAGGATATCATCAATGAAGACAATTACAAACTAATCCAGATAAGGCTTAAATATCCTATTTATTAAATCCATGTCGTTCATGCAGCTGGTGCATTCGTTAATCCAAAAGGCATAACTAGGAACTCATAATGTCCATAACGAGTCCTAAATACAGTCTTAGGAATGTCTTCTTTCTTTATCCTTAACTGATGGTATCCTGACCTTAAGTCAATTTTAGAAAAGACTGAACTTCCTTGCAATTGATCAAATAAATCATCAATTCTAGGCAAGGGATACTTATTCTTTACAGTCACTTGGTTCAGCTATATATAATCAATACATAAACGCATCAACCCGTCTTTCTTTTTCACAAATAGAACTAGTGCACCCCAAGGTGAAGCACTTGGCCTAATAAATCCTTTATCAAGCAACTCTTGTAGTTGCACCTTCAACTCCTTTAGCTCCACCAAGGCCATTCTATACGGGGCTTTCGATATTGGTCCTGTTCCAGGCATTAGTTCAATTTCAAATTTAATTTTTCATTTCGGTGGTAATCCAGGCAACTCCTTAGGAAACACATCCTGAAATTCCCTGACCGTTCGAATCTCATCGATTTTAGCCTCTTTCTTAGTAAGATCTCTTACTACTGTTAGGTATCCTTCACATCCTTCGTCAAGTAGTTCACAAGCTTATACCATTGAGATGATGGCTATAGAGGGGTTTGTCTAACCTCCAAAAGATTCAAAACTAGACTGATCAGGTAACATGAATTGGATCACTTTCCTATAGCAATCCACCTTAGCCCGATACTTATGGAGCCAGTCCATTCCTATGGTAACATCAAAGTCATACATAGTCATCACGACTAGATCTATTTCCATATCTTGTCCTTCCATAGTTATCTTACGTTTTGCACACATCATTGTAGATAATACCATATTCTTTAAAGGCATGGAAACACAAAGAGGCGTCTCAAGAGGCGTAGTTTTTATTTTACTCAATTGCCTATATCTTTCAGAAATAAATTAATGCGTAGCAACCATGTCAAACAATGCATATGTCTTCTTGCCATTTATAAAAATTGTACCTGAGATAACATTTTTGGAAGCTTCCGCTTCTTCTTGGGTGACCGCATACACTCTTCCTTGTGCTAGTGGCCTCTGTTGATTCCTTGGTAGATTTGTTCTAATAGTACTTTGTTGTACCTGTCGCACCGAGCCGACACTCAGCTGCGACCTCTCTTGTGGACAGTCTCTCTTGAGGTGACCTACTTGTCCACAACCATAGCATTTCAGCCGTCCACTGCAAGGTCCTGGGCCATGTTGCCCATCACATCTTCGACAAGCATCATGCTGATAGGGTGATTTCCCTATATTTAGGCCATCCCTGGCTTTTCCAAAGTTTCCAAAATTACTCTTTTTCTTAGAATCACAAGTTTGACATTGACCAGGATAGGGTCTCTTACCCCATCTGATATCACTAAAGGTCAACTGTCTCTTGGACTCTGATTGCTCTCTCACCAATTCCCGCTCTACCAACTGTGCCCTTTCATAAATCTCATTATAATCTCTTATATTCAAAGGCACCAGTTGTTTCCTGATATTATTCCTCAACCCTTTCAGAAATCTCTTAGCTTTTTCCTCTCGATTCTCAATCAGCCTGGGAGCATATTTAGACAATTCAGAAAATTTTGCCTCATACTGGTCTACTGTTAGCTCCCTTTGTTCCAACTGAACAAATTCGGTGATCTTCTTATCCCTGACACAATCAGAAAAATGCTTTCTATTGAAAGCTCTAATGAACTCATCCCAATTTATATCAATACCTGGTGGAAATATCGTATCTCTTGAAGCTCTCCACCAAAATTTTGCATTTCCCTCTAGCTGGTACTCTGCCAAAGTTATTTTCTTAGCATCATTGCAGTCCAACAACCGGAAAATTCGCTCAATTCCATCAATCCATTGTTTCACCTCCTCAGGACTTCCTGTTCCACTAAACTTAGGTGGCTTCAGCTTCAGAAATTGTTCCACTAGTCCTTGAGGGCGACGCTCCACTTTGGGTTGTTGCTGCGCTTGTCTTTCCATCAGATTTCCAATATTGGCAAATGCCCGCAGGATATCTTCCATTCGGGGTTCAACCCTTGCAGTAGAGGCTTTAGCCCTCGATGGATGAGAACTTCCAGCTCGTACCATAATTTTCCTGCAGTTTTCAAGCACTTGCCTCAGGAATAATCTGTGACTCAATGTCTCCATTTAAAAGCAACTACAATTATATATAAGTAACATAAACATGTTACTGGCACCTAAAAGCAACTCATAAAAATTACTAGGGATCTACGAGTGAATACCCATCACCCATTGCTCAAAGTTAGTTAACCGTTCCAGTTAGTATCCTATGGTGTGCATTGTCATCTGTGGCACCCCTCAAACGGCCCCCAAAACGTTAGGGTCGCCACAGTTCGATTACCATTCTCTTAATTGACCTAAAGGTCTATCAATCTTGGGGGTTTACATTTTTTAGATCGGTCCCTGCGCAATTTATATGGCGGAAGCACATCCATCAACTCCCTTCCCTATATTTAGAAAACGATGCACACCAACTAAACATTTTATATAAGTTAAAGCCGTACATTTTTATTTACATAACTTGATGGACATCATTAGTCGGCACATCAAAATGCCAAGGCTTTCTATACTCGGCTATATTTCAAAAGATGACGGACATCTCTTCCAACAGTCATATACTTAAAGTCCATCGATCAGTGTCGGCGTCCAAAAGTTCCTTCCTCTGCTATCCTCCTCCTCACGGCCATATCCAAACACTCGGTCCATCTGCTGGTGGCGGTGGCGGCAGAGGTATCTTGTCTAGTCTGAAATGTTAGTCCCCAAACGGGGTGAGTACAACCACTCAGCAGTAAAAGATTCATCAAACTATATCAAGCATTACTATTAATATCCAGATTCAAGTATGGTAGACAAAATAGGCAATCCATGAACGAGTATGCATACAAACTATATAACTCTTCGATGCAATGACCAGTGCATTTCCAACCAATAAGATGCATCGTGTCCAGCCACACAAGTCCCGATCATGGGGCCAAACTGTAATGACACGTCCTATTCCATGCCATACAATTTAGTCCCATAGCCAGACCACACTCACACTTAATATAATCGTCCGTTTTATCATTCAAAAGGTTTCATCCCCCAGAGGACCAATGTTTGCATCCTTTTGGGATTCCGCACCCAACCTAGCGTCGCGGAAACCTCCGGGCATATATTCAAAATACAACCAGGCATCCAAAGGGCATCGACTCATTCGAACCTCTGGGCATCTCGCACCCCACTTGGCGTCACGAGGAATCACTGGGGACCATAGACATGGTTACCCATAACCTCCGGGCATGCATCATAATACAACCCCTCGCCCTCCGGACATGTATCATAATACAACCGGGCATCTCAACACTTCCGGGGAAAACCTCTGGGCATGTATTCATAATACAACCAGGCATCCAAAGGGCATCGACTCATTCGAACCTCTGGGCATCCCGACTTCCAGGGCATCGTTGACCCGAGGGTCTAACGGCAACAATTAACATCTTAATTTCCAAATAACACTTTTCAATGCAATGACAAAATGTCTCTTGAGTCCCATTACATCTCAAAATTGCATGATATGCCAATTCCAGTATCATCATATCACATATTATTTCTAACATATTCACCTTTGGGACATTTTGTGAAAATTCGAAAATAGAGCAGCCCGATTTTACCATGCACAGTTCTGGTAAATATTTCGAAATAAATACTAAATAAGCTCGAAAAATTGTGAATTTTTGACATGTTATCAATGATACCCTAAGAAAAAGTTTCATGAAGAATACCAAGTCAAATTCCTTATGTATCGAGAGTAAAAATTCCGGTATTCCTTACTAACGTTCTGTAAAATTTCCAGATTTAACATTTCCGTATAAAAATCATTTCGTCGACCAAATCTTGTCAATTTATGCTAAATTTTTTATATGTTACTCTTACAGATGTGCTCTCCAACTTTCATTAAGGATTTGAAGTCAAATTTTGGCTGAAAAATTCCAGAAAAATCGAGAAATCACCGGAGGTCATACTGTTGTTGCAAAAACAGTTTACTAACCTAAAGAGAAATATTCCTATCCTTGAATCTCGGCATTTAACGTCCACGGCCAAGCATTTACAAATGTATTACACCATCTTACAGCCTCTTCACTTCCAAAAATCCACCATAGCTAGATCCTTGAGTTCTTATTTCAATTCAAAAACCGAAATCCATAGAACATACTCTGTTTTTGCTCAGTTTCTTAGTTCAGCTTCATCTCATTCATCTAAAATCAACATGCAGCTCCAAATTCTGCATTTTCTCTCATCTACCAGCACTTCACCAGATAATTACAGCAAGCAAAACATAGATCGATGAACTTTCAGTTGCCTCAACACCTAGCTTGCTTGGCAACCAAAAACAGAGACTTGGAACTTCAAACGCAGCTCAATCGGCGATGGGGATCAGCGGCGTCGATGGCGGCAGCAGGCATGCTCACGGCGGGGCTAACCTCCTCTCTCTCCCTCGCGGTTCACTCACAGTTTTCCTCACTCGGTTCCTCCTTCTCTCTCTCTGTCCGAATTCTTTTCTCTCTGGTTAGTACAAGTGGGCTGATTAGTCGCTGGTTTTTGGCCAAAACCAGTCAACTAAGAGAACATTTTTCCATGGTTTGGCTACATGAAGGGCAGCTGGATCCGTACGTGTCCAGCATGCTTCTCTTCCTTCGACACCTTGCTCTTCTCTTGCAACGTGTCTTCAGCCATTTAATTAATTCTTTTCTTAATCCCAATTTGCTGGCCGACCGCGAGAAAGCAACATGGCATCAATGGTCAGAAATTTTCCTCTCATAGTTAACTAGCGTGTTGACCAAATGGAGAGAGGTTGGGGCAGCTTTTGGGCGCGGACGATTCCTCCTTTTCTGCATGGGTGTGCATGTCCCTCATGCACGGCTGAATTCTATTTCTTCGGCTCAGAATTTTAATTAATAGAAGTCCAAAATTTTCCTCTCATTTCGTATACATTTTGGTGGTACAATTGTGTAGCGTCATCAAAGCAATTTGCACAACTCAATAAGGTTGAATGTAGTACTAACGATGACGAATTCCAATAGTAGCTTCGTCAATCCATGACGTTTCATCATCATTTTTTTTTTCTAAGATCGGCAAAATATGGGTGAGATTGGTCTCACTAATAACCTTATGTAAAGAGGCTTTTGACAATACTCTAGTCTATCCCACAATCGGACTATTTTCTAAACGTGAGGTATCAGTCCATTAATGAAATAAAACGGTGTTCACACATGATGCCAATGACACCATTCAACTGTACTTCCATAATCAGTCACGGTCATCGCATATCCGATCGTTGTTGAAATTCTCGGGTGCCACATCATCATATTCCTCAATTTCCAAATGAGGCTCCTTATCACTCCACCTATAACCATTGCTCTGACACCAACTCAATGTGGCACCCCTTGACATGGCCCCCGATACACTAGGGTTGCCACAGTTCGCTTACCTTTCACTTATCCTAATGACATATCACTCTGATACCATTTGAATTGTAGTGGGTCCATAAATCCTGGGGGTTTATATCATCACAATCGATCCCAGCACAGTTCATATAACGGAAGCATACTCGACATCTCCCTAACCCGTACTCAAACTAAATAATACAATGCAATGCACACCAACTACACTTTTCATATATATAGAAGCTAATGCCGAACCATTTTTATTTACATACTTTGATGGACATCATGAGTTGGTACAACAAAAGGCCAAGGCTTTAACTAAACTCGACTATAACCCAAAAGAACCCGACTCTACATCAGACATGTACATCAATCCATCATCCAGTGTCCGCCATCCAAAAAGTGTCATCCTCTACCAGTTACACGCTCTAATCACACCTAGCCCTGTGCATCGGCCGGTGGCGGCGGCAACATCCCCATCATCATCCTATCGCGTCGAACATGCACGGATAGGAACTCCTGGACTATAGGGCCATCAGGTAGACCCACATCACACATAACCAAAACACGAACACGGATGAACACCAGACCACGAGCACCAACACAAGGGTGCTCCGAGCACTTGACCTCAACATCAAACTGTAAGCCATAAAATGTACCATGCGTGACAGGTGACAGAGGCATCTCTCAATCTGAAATGTTAGTCCCCAAAAGGGGTGAGTACAACCACTTAGCAGTAAAGATCCATCAAACTACATAATGCAACAGGCAAGACAACCACAACTTCATGTGAAATGCACATATCGTCCATGTAATCATGCTTGTATTTCCATGAGATTCGTTCATTAAGGCAATTTATGTTCCATGCCATATGCACATACATGCGCATGATTCATATCATCCATACAATCATGTATATATTACCATGACATCCATTCAATACCTTCATGATCGCATTCTCAATGCCAAATAATACCAACTCAATTTCATAGGCAATTCATGCATCATGCCATACGCACACACACATGTTGTGGCACCCCGAACCACCTAAGGTCACCACAGACACCTAATGTTACCCCTAATTGCATCCCTTAGAAGAAGCGTCGTAAATCATAGACACTTTTTTTTTTTGAAAACGGTCCCAGCGCGACTCATTTAGCGGAAGCAAAATATAACATCACCATCTCTCCCTCCATCAACCATGATACAATTGCACACCACTAAACATCATATTAAAAAGACAAAGCCATGACACTTTATTTACATATTTTTCAAGATCGGTTTCCTTGGGTCGGTACATCAAAAGAAAGGCCAGGACATGTAGCCACACTCGGCCATAAACCCAAAAAGAAACACTCGACCCACTATGACTAACGTGCAAGATCCCCCATCACTAGTGTCGGCTAATCATCCCAAAAAGTTTTAGCTCCTGCTTCTCACGCACGGGCCCTCACACCCATCCCGGTGCATCAGGCGGTGGTGGCGGCAACATCCCACGCATCACTCCGTTTCGGCGAACATGAATGGATATGAACTCCTGAATGACAGGGCCCTCAGCCAGGCCCACGTCGTACATCACTAAGGTGCACACTCAAATAAAAGTCAGTCCAGGAATGGTGGGACAGTCGATCTCCACACACTCGACTTCTACATCCGAAGGAAGACCGTAAAAGACGCCCCGCGTGACAACAGGGAGCGGCATCCTGCTAATCTGAAATGTTGGTCCCCGAAGGGGTGAGTACAACCACTCAGCAGGTAAAGGATCAATAAGCCACTCAATACATCATGCCATGCAATCATCACAATCGTAGCATCACATGTCATACAAGCATCCGTGCACAACATACCATGGCATCATGCACATGTCATCATACCTCATGTACCATCATCATCATATAGACATCACCATCATATCATACACCTACCATCATCATGTCACATATGGCATCATCCTTACCATGCATCCATGCATGTAACATCATCATCGTATCACACGTACCATCATCATTGCCATGCATCCATGCATGTAACATCATCATTTCACATGTGCCATCATCATTACCATGCATCCATGCATGTAACATCATCATCATATCACATGTACCATCATCATATCATGCATCCATGCATATAGCATCATCATCATATCATGCATACATCATTATCATTATGTCATGCATATATCATCATGCATAGTTTGATTTCAATTTCATTTTGGACCGCCACATTTCTCTTTTCCCGGGACCAATGTTTGCATCCCACATGTATCCAAGATACAATTTAGACCATCCGGCTCCCCCACTCTCCGGGCATCTCGTACCCCAACTGGCATCACGAGGACCCTCCGGCATTCAGCCATTTAAGGCCAACGGGCAACTGGCCGTACCCTTCTAGCCAGGCATCTCGCACCCAACTGGCATCGCGAGGTATCCCTCGGCACAAGACCCACCAAGCTTCCGGCTCCCCCACTCTCCGGGCATCTCGATACCACTCGGTACTCCCGAGGACCCTCCGGTATCCGGCCATTCATGACCACCGGGCAACCGGCCGTACCCTTCTAGCCAGGCATCCCGACACTCCCGGGGCATCGTCGGCTCACCCCCGACGGCTTCCTCATTTATCTCAATTCACATTTTCAATTATAATTCAATTTAACATGGCATGTGATGTGATGGCAATCAATATCATATTCATCCTTGAGTTCATACATGCATCTCAAGTCATCATCATACATGCAGCAATACAATTTAAAATAGTCCATATTTCATGCCTTTTCAAAGTTTACAAAATTCCAGCATGTACCATTTTTAGAAAATATTTAAATTAAATATCCATATGCTTCTCAAAAATCATGAAATCAAGACATGTGATAGACAAGTCAATAGGATAGCAATTTCATGTAAAACACATTCCCAATAGGATTCCACACAAGGAGATATAATTCGCACAAAAACAGCATGCAATTTCGGATAGAAACAGAATGTGCAGTTTTTGAAATAATTCGATTAAAATACCTGAACGACCTCCGAAAATTATGAAATTTTACCAGGTTATAGTTAAGACACTAAAGAATATTTTTCATGCAGACATCTATGCCAGATTCGTTCTAGATAATTTTCTATAGTCATCCGAAGCTTCTGGTTCTCGCACCGAAACGTCCAGTGTACGTTTCTCCGAAATATCGAGTTTTCACCCATTTATTATTCTTATTTTCCTCTGAAATTTGGATATGTTTTACTTAAAGACGTCCCCTAAAACTTCCATTAAGGGATCTAAGTCAAATTTCCAAATTATAGTCACCATATGGGTCCAAGAAGTCTCGGGTGTCCTGTACCGTGTCTCCAGATTTACCGTCTTGAAGAGTAAGTCGATTCACTAGGCTACACTTGCTCATTTTACTTCAAATTTTAGTATGTTAATCCTTAGGATGTTATCTACAAGTTTCATGCAGAAGTCGAAGAGAGATTCTTAGTAAAAATCGACATGCAACCCCAAATCTACCAAAAGGTCAGCAAAACTGTTCCAGATCTAGTGTCTTCGTAGGATGAGGGTTTTACCCCTTAAATCTCCACCGTTTTGTCCCAAATTTTATTATGTTGTATTTTAAGATGTTGGCTACAACTTTCATGAAGGAACCAGAGTCAAAATCCAACTCGAAACAAGCATGCAAGCCTTCACAAGATTCTGGGTCGGGCGGTTCACACGAAAACAGCAAACATTCTCAAGAACAAGTCACTTCTAGCTTCGGTTTTGCCTACCCTAACATCCGAAATCTACCACCAACAAGTCACACATGCAAGACACACATGCAAGAGTGGAAATCAATCCCAACTTGCCTCAAAGACCGAACGGACAGCGGCACACGAACGGCACACCGGCGACGGACGGACGGCGTGCGGGCGGCAACGGGCGAGCTTCTCCTCCTCCTTGGCCTCACTCTCTCTCGCAACTCACTCTCTCTCTCTTTCTCACTTGGACGGTGGCCCTCAACCGGCCACTCTCTCTCTTCCTCTCCCTTTTGTTCCCCCAAATCTTCATCATTGGCAATGATTACTTGCCACCCTTGATAGCCAATGCATGAAGACCTCCTCTTGCCACTTGGCATAACACATGCATGATGGGCTTTGGGCTTGAGCTTGGAAGAAGTGGGCCGGCCACTCCTTCTCCCCCCCTTGGTCGACGGCCACTTCTCCTTGGGCCTTAATGGGCCGGCCATCTTGGCCCATTAAAAGCTCAAGCTATTGGGCCTAAGGCCCAACCTAATTAAAATCCACAGTTTCACTTTCAATTATTCATCTTTAATTCGTTCTTTTATAGATTTCAAATTTTAATTTCACATGGCCAAGAATAAATCATTCTCATTAATTTATCCTATAATACTAATTTCTAAATTTCACGAACACAAGCACATATCACTTAGTCTTAAAAGGAGACTAATGGCTAAAGCATAAACCATAGGTAATTTTATTACCTAATTATGGGCCTCAATACTCCTTAGAGCTTGACTTGAAATTTTGGGATGCCACACATGCACATGATTCAATTCCCATTTTAATTTTCAAAAGGATCTCATTTTTCTTCCAGGAACCAGTGTTTGCATCCCTCATATCGCTTGCACCCAACTTGGTATCACGAGGAACCTCCGGCACACACCTCCGAGCATCCGGCACACACTTCCGGGCATCTCGCACCCCAACTGGCATCACGAGGCCATCCGGCACACACCTCCGGGCATCTCGAAACTCCCGAGGACATCCGGCACACACCTCCGGGCATCCGGCACACACACTCTGAGCATCCCGACACTCCCGGGGCATCATCGACTCAAGGGTCCAACGGTATCATCATTATCATTATACATGGATGTATCTCACTTTGGAAAATGCCACTTGATGCAATAATGCCAAAAGTTTCATGAAATTTATAAAATCTCATCAATTTTGATGTCATATGAAATGCACAAATATCACCACACATATTATATAATTGACAACTCATGGTACCACATCTCATAGAGTAATTTGTTGGTTCTTAAAAATTAAAACGAATTTCGGTTAAAACAGTTTACACTTCTTAAGTTAAAAATTCTGGAAAATTGGTAAATGGTCTTAATAAATTCTAAAAATTTAACATGTTGTAGAAGAGACCTAAAAAAAATGTTTTATGAATAATACCATGTCAAGAAAGCTCCATAGAAATCGCATAGGTCCATGCATCACAGTAAAAGAAATTCCAATACCACTTTTGAACAGTTTCAGAAATAATTTAGATTAAGTCCCTAGATGAACTCATAAAATTCTGAAATTTTAATATGTCATAGTTAAGACCTAGAGGTAAAAGTCTCATGAAGAAATCGAAGTCAAATTCACTTTGGATTAAAAGATATAATCGATTTAATTCTCCCTACTCTCGGTACAGTTTTCCAGATTAATCCCTTTCAAAGAAAAATCGTTTCCCCAATCAATACTTGTCCATTTATTCTCAGAATTTAGTATGTTACTCATCAAGATGTCATCTACAACTTTTATCGAGAACACAAGATCAAATTCTAACTGGATAATTTTATAACATTCACGGAATCGCAAGGGGTCGGACTGTTCTTACATGCAACGGCTTGCTTGTTCTAGGAAGACTACCACCATTCACTCGAATTTCAGCATCCATCATCACAACTCAAGCATCTCCAACACCCATTACACTTCACACACAACAACAGCAAGCAAAATGTAGGCTAACAGACTTTACTTGCCTTAAATCCAACGAAATCACAGCAAGCACACGGCGATTAGAGGACTTCGAACACAGCACGAGCGACAGCGAAGCTCTTTCTCTCTGGCAGAGAGGGCAGGTCTTCTTCTTCCCTCACCGAAGCACCCACACGAACAACTCTCTCTTAGTTTCGCTCTCTCTCTCGACCTCACTCTGTCTCTCTCTCTTTCTCTCGGCTGTCTCTCTCCCTTCCGTGCGACAACCCCCTCGCTCACTCCGCCCCTCCTCTTTTCTTTCCCCTTCATGATTAGTTAGTAATCACTAGCTTTGCATGGCAATGGACACTTGCTTCATCTCCCTCGCCACTTGTCACTCTTCATGCAAGATGATGGGCCTCATTCGGTTGGGCTTGGGCCAGCCTTGGTCGACCGAACGGTGGGTGGCTGTGGGCTGGTTTTTGGGCTGGTTTGGCCTTAAGAAATCAGCCCACTCCTCTTAATAATCCACCTTAATCCCCACTTATATTTACTTAATTACAAATTCATATGGCCATAAAACTTTGTAACATAAATTAATAAAAATCCAACTTATAAATTACATGGCCAAGAACAAAATTTCCTTATCAATTTATCCTTTAATACAATCCTTAATCACATGTGGACATAGGATGCATTCCCAATACAACAATAGTCCATTCAATGCTTGGCCTTGTTAAATTGAAATCCGTTGGTCTAATGAGTATAATATAGTCCAATGGCGCTTCCATCACCTATTCATGGTCCATGGTATATCCAGGGGTTGTCATGAAAGTTTAGGATGCCACAAAAATAATATTAAATTGAGAATCACGTTAAAAAAATAAAGAGGGTAGTTAGTTTTTGAATAGAGAAAGTCAAGTAACTGCATAAAGAGTGGAATTTATTTGTTAACTTTCATAAAATTTGACATAGATATAGATAAGAACATTTTAGTAGATTTGAAAGTAGACACTACTTGGGGGGTTCGATTCCCCACCTTTTTAAGAGCTAGAGGTGGAGATATTTAGTTTCAGATTGAAGGTCGACTTCCACGCTCTCCAAAAAAACAACACAAAGTCTGAGAAGCATAACGTTAAAGTTATTCACATTCCCCACTTTGAAAGACAAATACTTATTTCTCCAATCACATGGTTCATGAGCGTAGCAACGTGTATTTAAAAAAAAAAAAAAATGAGTTTTTAAGGTGAAAATAAGTGATTCTATGGTCATCAGGTGCCTCATGGAATTTTCTAATCAAAAAGTGAAAATTCACAAATCGTTGAAATTGAGATAATATTTTTGTTTTTGGTCGGATAAATTGAGATATGTCGAATGGCTGAAATTTATTGCATTTCAATTTTAACGATGAAAGATTACAACGGCATGATGTCTTCTAGAAACGATAGAATTACCTGAGAAAACATGCTTTTAACTTGATTCCCACTCTTGTTTTTACCTTTTTTCCCCACTTCTTTTCTCCTTTTTTTTTTTTTTTCATGATTCACATTGTCGGCCAAAAATCACAAAGGACCTATTTTATTTTGCATGAATGGATCATCCAAGAGAGAGAGAGAGAGGAGAGAGAGAGAGAGAGAGAGAGAGAGGCAAAAGTGCCTTGTGCTCGAGGCATCATTAACAGGTAAAAGTTCATCCTTGTATCACTATTTTTTTACTTGAAAATTTAATTTTCTGTTAAAGAATTCCAAGATTTTGATTTGTTTAGCTGGTGCAATCTTAGCCCAATTCTGGCATATTGTGAACCATGTGAACTTGGGGTTTTACACGACTTTGTTCTTCTTGAGTGAGAGTGGACTTTATTATATGGATCTGCAGCTGTAACCTCTTTTCATGAGAATAATAGTGTCCGACAGTAGAAGATGTGGAATTCGAAGTCCTTTGTTTGAGGTTTGATCTATCGTTTCAGCAGAATCTGCATGATCAGGTCAAAGAACATCTTTTTCTTTGGCATACAAGCTTATGAATCACGAGGAGGTTGAGTTGGGGAGTTGCTATGACCTGTGAACTATGTGAACTTAGGTTTCTAAATGACCTTTCTCTTCTTGAATAAGATTGAACTTCATTTTATAAATCTGCAATGCAACCTCTCTTCATGAGAACAATAGTGTCTCCGCATTAGAGGGTGGGAATTTGAAAAAAAAAAAAAATTTATATACTTTGATCTTCATGGGGATCGTTTTAGCTGAATCCGCATGAATGGGTCACTGAACTTCTTTTTGTTTGGAATATGAACTTATGAATCACAAGCAACATATGGTCTAATTGAGTGTTTTTGTCAAGTTTTGACTTTCAAATTTGTGATATGGGCATTTTATACGATGCATATTTTTTTAAGGGTTTTTTGAATGGGGACTATAAAAGAGATGTGTTGCACAACACATTTTTAAATCTAGCCTCCACATTCTCCCCTTTCGTCGTTCTCCCTCTCTTCTTCTTAGATTTTTAGATTTTGTGGCTCACCAAGTATTTTTTGACTTTTTTGGATTGTACTCTTGTACTTCTTGTTGAAGAAGTGAAACCTTGGTTTTTTCCCACTTTGGGTTTTCACATATATTTTGTGTCTCGTGCGGTTTCGATTTTACTTTCATCCCTTACTATCTATTTTGATTTGTGCATCTTTTGGTGTTGTTCTGCAATAAATTAGTATCAGAGTGAAGGAATTTAGATATTTTGTTTGAGATGGCATCTATCCAGTTTGAAGTGGCACCTTTCAATAGCTAAAACAATTTCAGACTATGGAGGATCAAGATGAAAGCGTTGTATTGGGAAGATTCGGTTAGTGCCTTGGACAGCAAGTACCTCAACAATATGACTTCAGCCAAGATTAAGGAGATAGAAGAGAGGGTGCATAGCATTATCCAACTATCGTTGTCCAACAGGGTGCTTCATATGATCGTCGATGAAGAAATGGTTTTGGCATTGTGGAAGAAGCTTGAGAGCCTCTACAAGAAATCTCTCATGATAAGATTATTCTTAAAGCAACGTCTTACATGCTAAAGATGCAAGAAGGTACTCCTATCCAAGAACATCTAGATGAATTTAATGAGATCGCAATGTATTGCGAAAGCAAGCAATCGGACAATAAAATAGATAGCACTAGAAAAAAGATCAAACACCAAATTTACGTGGTTTGTTCATAGCAACCTATGTCTAGGAGGCGAGTACCAATCAATTCCACTATAGATTAAGGGATACAATGGAGATTACAACTACACTTGAGTCACTCAAACACTCTTAGTGTTTCCCAAGCCCCAATTACACCTAATAACTCATGTAGTGCTTAGCCCCATAGGTCCTCACAAAACAATATTCTAATCTCATGTATGAATTATACGCAAATTCTTACCACAAGGATTTAACCGACTTAATTGCACAAACAAGAACTTCTACATGTGAAATTCGCAAAGGCCAATCTACACTCATCAACAATGGCAGAGCACCAAGCACTCATGCGGTGCTTCAAGAAGTCCATCCCCTTTGTGACAAACATATTTTCCAAATATATGAAACCCAAGTTGACCGAGTCATGGTCAAATTCAAAGTCCACTTAGACTTTCCATTTCGAAACCGAAGAATCCAAAACGTATACGGAAATTTACTGGACTTGCATCCAATAAAAGTCCCGGTTCTTGACCGTGAGTGAAATGTACTCCTATTCCAAATAGGAAAGTTTGGCCTTTCTCTTTTCTGATTTTCAAAATTCATATTTTTGTTTTGTGTTCAAATTTGAGACATTAATTTAACATAATGGATATAAAAAAATCTAGGTTTGGAGTTAGATGATGAAGACCCAGCCCTAAATGTGTTATGCTCACTACTGAGCTTGTATGAGAATTTTGTGAATTTTAGGTTGTATGGAAGGGAATCCATAATTCTTGAGGATGTGAAGGCTTTGTTGAATTCCGTGGAGATGCGTAAAAAGTTGAATGCAAGTGATAGTAATGATAGAGCCGATGGCTTCGTTGTTAGGGAAAGGTCGAACCATCATGATATATGTAGTTGTAGTAAAGGACTTGAAATCTAGATTAGGCCGGGACAAGAACAAGGTGGAGTGTTACTATTATCATAAATTTGGACACTATAAAAATGAGTGTTCTTTGCTTAAGGCTAATGGAGGAAGTCAATGAAGAGTTCCGATTCGGCTAGTTTGGTGAATGATAGTGAGTCAGCTGATGTAGATAATGTTCTTACTATTTCGTCTTTGGAATGTCATGTTGATGCCAAATGGATTTTGAATTCAGCATATTCGTACCATATTTGTCCAAATAAAGATTGGTTCCACACATATGATAAAGCCAATGATGGTTCAATTTTGATGGACAATAATGCAATTTGCAAGATTGCAAGTATTGATATGGTGTGGATCAAATGTCATGACAAGATAGTAAGAACGTTTGTAGATATTATATATACTTGAGATTTGAAGAAGAACCTCATTTTGTAGAGTAGTTTGGATTCCATTAAATGCATGTACAAGGATGGAGGTGGAGTTTTAAAAATTTCAAAGGGCTCCTTGATTATGATGAGAGGTAACAAAAATAATAGCCTTTACGTTTTGTAGGGAAATACTGTCACGCCCCGAACCCTGGGCACGCGCACATCTCTCAATGGTCGATTAAAATGCAATGTTCTCAAGACGCATCGCTGACCCTTTCTTTTTATCTTTCAATTAAACACATGCGGAAGCAAATTAAACAGATACCCTGACAACCATCAAACACATGGGATAGTAAAACATGTTAACACCTTTTTTATAAAACACACTTTATATACATATCAGGTTGGCCATACAAGTCTATATACAGAAGTCTGACTCAAAAAGAAAATACCAAGCCACCTATACTCAAGACCCCTCCGCCTCGAGCTCCGGATCCTCCACGACATTATCTGGGATGTCAATATCCATAGGATGAGCTACCTCCCCTTCTTCCCCATTCTCAATTTCAACGGCGGGTTCGTCCAAACCTTGCAAAGGACCCTCCTGAGCCCCATTAGGATAGTTGAGAAACCACGCCTTGAAGCGATGAGATACCCAGTGATGGAGATCCTCATTGACCTGAATGGTGGTCACAACTAACTCACGGGTTAGGTTGGTCCCGGGGATAGGGAAGTAGGAGGGCTTGTAGTCTAATTCCTGCGGTACCTCAAAACGAACGGGATGATCCTCCATACTACAGACCTGAAGATATTTAACCACGATGGGTGAGATAAATCTCAATGAGTCAAAACCCTAAACCCCGATTAGGACGCAAATTCACCTAGAGACAACCTAAACAGGCATCACAAGCAACTTACCTCGCCTCAGCACCTCCCCGCATATTAACTCATCACATATATCATATGCATATAGCAAACGTATTTCAAAATTGGAAAACATTAATTCATCTTTCAAACAATCACATGGGTCTCGATTATAAGGCCAAACCGTTATGACACGTCCCATTCCATGCCACATAATTTTGTTCCATAATCAAGCGCAGCTAACTCAACCACTCAGGCATGTCCCAATTATTACGACCCATTGGCCACGGCGAACTCAACAGTCGGTGGTCATCCAGCATAACTAGGCATCGTCCCGCTCCATCGAGCACGGCAACGTCTACATCTAGATGACATTTCACACAGGAGCATTAGCCCAACCTCCACTGCGACTGGCATCCGTTGACAAGAGGCATCCGAACTTAATCAAGCATCGCCTCCCCAACTCTCGTTGGGTGACGGGTTCCGATAGTGATCACACACACATCCATAGTTGGCCAAGAACATAATGCTTTGCACTCAAATACTTCCATTTCAAATAATGGACGTGGCCAATTTTCTTCGTATTAAAAATTCTCGATAAAATAATTGTGCGTGGTCACACATTTAAATCAAACCATAAACGCGGTACTCTCCCAATTCAAAATTCCACGATTTTATATAGTATATAAAATATTTTGGCGTCAAAAACTGACACCCGGTATTTTTCTATCTAAATACCATAAATTCAATTTTTGCAATAATAATTCATAACGAAAACTAAGCACTCAATTGCACAAATAAGCAATCAATTTCACATATAAACTCATCCACGACGATTAGCGTAAAATTATGATAAATGGCTATCCCATTATAATTAATTAAATAAGTCACAATTAAATTAAATAAATCTAATTTAATTAAACTAACCATGGTTAATTAGACTAACCACGCTTAACTAACACTGGTTAACTAACCACGGTTAACTAAACTAACCCAAGTTAACTAACTAACTTAGGGTAGGCTAACTAAACTAACCATCTAACTAACTAGTTAACCTAACAAACTAACCTAACTAACTAGTTCATCTAACTAGGTAATTAACACTAATCTAGTTTAACACTAATCTAACCTACTAAGTGTAATTAACTTCATCATCCGAGATTAGGGCGTTAATTCACCGAATCAAGGCAGCGACGAGTTCATGGCGACGGCGGCACAAAGGCGGTGAAATCCTGTGACTACGGCGACACCAATGGAGGCTCATATGAGGCTGAAAATGGCAAGGGGCTCATGGCCAAGGAGCTAGAAGTTTGGTTCTGCTCAATTCTCTAGAGTTTTGAGCTGGTCGGCTCGGCTGGTGATGCTGGATGGCTAGGCAGACACGGCTGGAGCAGTGGGGGCCCTCCGGAGAGGGAGCTAGGTGGACCAGCTTGACGGCGTGAGGACGGCGGTGATTGGGGTGACGTTGGGACGGGCGGTAGCTGCTGTTTGTCAGTGTGGGCTGGCGGGTTGGTGGATGTGTGGGTGAGATGCTAGAAGTCTGAAGTTGTTGTCGTGGGAAGCTGCAGGTGGTGTTGATGGGTGGGGGAATTGATGGGGTGAAGATGAATGGGGATCGGTGAAGCTAGACAAAGTGGAGGAACAAAAAAGAGAAGAAGCAGCGGAGGAAGAAATGGCAGAGGGGAGTCGGCTGGAAGGAGAGGGGGAAGTGTGCACATGCATGGAAGGGGAAAAATTGGAGGAGAGAGAGAGGGATTGAAAGTCAAGATGCTAGCCATTAAGAAGCCATGCAAAATATCCAAGAAATGATGAAAATGTCCCCAAAGTCTTCTGCCATAAGGTCAAGGCTTCATCCAATGGGAATTTTCTTCTCAAATCTTCACAAACAAATCCATTTTGGTGGCCAAACTTCCCAAGAAAGCTGCCCATCCGAATTTCTTCTATTTTCTTTTTGCTAAATTAGATTTTTCCACAAATTTCCGGGCTTGATGGAATTTTTTCTGAAAGATGAGACAAGGTCCTAAAAATAAATCGTGACATGCTCGAACATTCGATTCTCGAAATTGAATTCAATTTTGAGGTTAAAATCGACCAGACGCAATTTTAGTGCGACCCAACATACTGGATAGCTTTTAGGGATTTGAGCACATTTGACCCGTGGTCGATAATTTTCGATCCACGTTTGTGCATCTTTGACTCGTCGGCGACTCTCGGTTGTCGTAAAATTCGTAAGGTTTCAATTACGTGTACCAAGTATAAAATCGATAGAAAACCGGGTTAGTGCTGTTTGACGCAAATTTCACAATCATGTGGAATTACTCGAAATTTAATGGTGTGATATCGTCGAATTGACCTATATCCGATCACTAATCGATTATAATGGTGCCATATTGACCTTTGCCGATCATTATGGTTGAGCAGTCGATTTCTTGTCGAATTTTCAAGTCTATCGTATTTATATCCCTTAACGGCTTCACCTAATAGATTAGTTAACTCGTAAGTGGCCAACTCAGAGAAAAATGACCATAAGTGTGTCGACGAAATGCCCATTTCATATTATCGAGACGGGGTCAAAATTCAGGATGTCACAACTCTTTCCCTTTTATAAAAATTTCATCCTCGAAATTTAAACCATTACAATTCTTCTTCAAAAAGGTGGGGGTATTGACATCTCATCAATTTTTTGCTTTCCCACATTACTCCTTTCGTTTCGTGGTATTGACGGACCACTTTAACAAAAAAGATCATCTTGGTACACAGCACTTGCTCATTTCGATCCATTATCCAGACTAGTCTCTCCATGTACGATACTCTCTCGTCCACGTCTAATTCCTCAAAATTCAGCACGTGGGTCGGGTCAAGTTCATAATTCCTTAACATCAACACGTGAAAGATGTCGTGCACTTGTGCAAGTCTTGGCGGCAATGCAAGACGATGCGTCAAAGTCTTTATTCGCTCCAAAATCTCAAAGGGACTGATGTACCTCGGACTTAATTTCCCTTTCTTGCCGAAGCTTGATGTACCCCTCATTGGTGACACTTTAAGGAATACTTGTTCACCAACTTGGAATTCCAATGGCTTTCGTCGCTTATTTGCATAGCTCTTTTGGCAATTATGAGCGGTCTTAAGTCTTTCATGAATGACTTTAACGGTGTTGACTGACTACTAAACCAACTCAGGGCTAGTGATCTTATGCTCTCCGACTTCATCCCAACAAACTGGAGTTCTATAGGCTCTGCCATACAACGCTTCAAACGGTGCCATTTGGATACTCTACTAATAACTGTTGTTGTAGGCAAACTCAACTAGATGAAGCTGTTCCTCCTGGCTTCCTTTGAAGTCTAGCACACAAGCTCGTAGCATGTCCTCGAGGTTTTGAATCGTCCTCTCAGATTGGCCATCCATCTGTGGATGATAGGCCGTGCTGTACCGTAGCTTCGTTCTGAAGGCAGTCTGTAAACTTTTCCAGAAAGCGGCTACAAACTTTGGGTCTCGATTTGACATAATTGTGATTGGTACTCCATGAAGTCGAACTATCTGTCGCATATACAACTCATCATATCTGTCCAATGCATAGTCCTTTCGTAAAGTGATGAAGTGAGCAGATTTCGTCAACCTGTCAACTACAGCCCATATGGAACATTACCTCGCTGACTCCGGGGTAATCCCATCACAAAGTCCATTGTGATATGTTCCCACTTCCACTCGGGAATCTCGAGAGGTTGCAAAAGTCCTCCCGGTTTGCAATGCCGTTCTTTCACTTACTAGCACGTCAGACACTTGGCGACATGTCTGGCGATATCCGCCTTCATACTGGTCCACCAATTGTCTGGCGATATCTGCCTTCATACTGGTCCACCAATAGTGTTGACACGGATTCTGATACATCTTCGTACTACCTGTATGAATGCTGTAATTGCCATGATGAGCTTTTGACAAGATCTCCTCTTTAAGTTTTGCATCGTTAGGTACACACAATCGCCCACGAAACTTCAGTGTTCTGTCCTCAGAAACCTGAAAGTCAGCCTTCCTCTTTTCTGCATCTTCTTGCAGAATCTTCTGGATCTCATGATTTGTCAACTACAACGTCTTGATCCTTATCTGCACTTTCGGCTCAATTCTGAGGGTGGCCATAAGACTTGAAAGGTGGCCTACCTCAAATTTAAAAATCAAATCTCGAGCTCCTTCGAGTAGAATCCACTCCCGAACCATCATCTGTGCAATCGATGACTTTCGACTTGACGCATCTGCGACCTTATTATCTTTTTCGCGATGATAAAGGATGTCGCAATCGTAGACCTTAAGAAACTCCATACAACGACGCTGTCTCATGTTCAACTCCTTCTAAGAGAATAAGTACTTTAAACTCTGATGATATGTAAAGATCTTGAACTTTTCTCCACATAGGTAGTGTCTCCAAATTTTTAGAGTGAAGATAATCGCTGCGAGTTCTAAGTCATGCGTCAGGTAATTCAACTCATGAGACATTAGCTGACGAGATGCGTACGCAACGACTCTGCCATGCTACATTAACACACAACCCAGTCCTTTGAATGACGCATCATTAAAGATCTCGTATCCTTTATGTGGCATCCCAAAATTCATGGCAACCTCTAGTCACATTTAGGTCTATGAGTAGGAGATTGAAGTACCATTAAGTTATTTTATGGCCATTTAATCCATAATTTGCAATAAGATATATGGCCAAGCTTTTAAGGGATAATTATGTGATAGGAAAGAAAATTCTATCATTGGCCATGTGCATCATAAATTGGAATTTATGGATTTGTGACTATAAGTTTAATGGCCTTATTATTTATGCAATTAGATATTTATTTAAATGATGATTAAGATATATTATAAAAATAAAATAAAATAAACTTGGGCCATTTAAGTTTGGACCTTAGGCCCAAGTGAGATGGGCCTAAAGTGGGCCACAAGCCCGGCCCATTGTCGACGCATGGAGGGGAGGAGTGAGGCGCCGCATGTTCTCCAAGTGTCTTCGGCCAAGGAGACACTTGTCTCCTTCTTAGGGACAAGTGTCCCCCATGCAAAGAGGGGATACATGCAATATAAAAGCCACCAAAAATGAAGAGAGAGAGAAAGGGAGAGAGAGAGTGGCATTCGGCCAAGCCAAGTGAGAGAGAGTGAGATGCGAGAGAGAGGGAGGCCGAGGAGGAGGAGCTCGCCCGTCGCCGCCCGCACGCCGTTCGTCCGTCGCCGGTGTGCCGCCGTTCGTGAGGTCTAGAGGCAAGTTGGAGTCCTCTAGCTGCTCTTGCATGTGTGTTTGTTGTATGTATGGTTGATATAGTGTCGATTTTGGGTGATTAGGTGAGGTAAATCGAAGTATGGATGACTTGTTCTTGAAGTGGTGTGACTGTTTTCGCTCGAACGGTTTGAGTCAGAATGTTGTGTGAGCTTACATGTATGTTTGGAGTTCGATTTTGGCTTCGATCTCTCCATGAAAGTTTTAGATAACATTTTAAACTACAACATACTAAAATTTCGTGGAAAATGATGGAGATTTAAGGGGTTAAACTCTCATCCTACGGAGACCTCAGATCTGGAACGATTTTACTAACATCTTGTTGGATTTGTGGTTGCATGTTGATTTGTGCTAAGAATCTTTCTTCGATTTCTTCATCAAAGTTGTAGGGGACATATTAAACTACAACATACTCAAATTTGAAGCAAAATTAACAAGTATAACCTAGTAAATCGACTAGATCTTGAAGACGGTAATTCTGGAGATGTATTTCGGGACACCCGAGACTTCATGGACTTAAAAGACGACTATACTCTGGTTATTTGACTTAGATCTCTTCATGAAACTTGTAGAGAACATCGTGATGTAGAACATAATCAAATTTCAGAGGAAACGAAGAAGAATAGTTAGGTGAAAACTCAGTATTTCGGAGAAGCATGTTCTGGACAATTCGGTGTTGAATCCAGAAGCTTCGTGAGACTGTATAAAATAATATAAAAATAATATGACTTGGAAGTCTTCATGAAAGTTGTACGAAAATGTCTTGGCTATAACTCGGTAAAATTTCGTAATTTTTGGAGGTCGTATGGATATTTTAATCGAATTTCTTCGGAAACTGTGCATACTGATTTCATCCGAAAATTGTATGCTGTTTTGTGAGAATTGTGAAATTGTGTGAAATTCTATTTGGCCATGTATTTTGCATATAATTATTATCCTATTGACTTGTTTATTTCTTGCCTTAATTTTGGGAATTTTTAGATATTAAATTTAATATTTTTGAAAATGACAAAAGCTGGAATTTAAATAAATGAAAAAGGGCATGAAAAATGGATTATTTTATTGGCCATAAATTCCATTATTTATTTCATAAATAATTATACCATGTTATATGTGTGATGAGGTTTTGATGTATGCATGACATTGAATTGACATACATGTGTGAATTCCATGCCAAGTATGACTTGTTTGATGTCACGTCATATGCCATGCTAAATTAAGACTGAAATTGGTAAACATGGATAATGGTAAATGAGGATGTGGTTGTGGTGGAGGATGATGCCCGGAATGTATAGAGATGCATTGCCGGATGGCCTCGGGAGTGTCGGGATGCCCGGTGGTATACGGTACGTAATTCCGGGAGGCTGGTGGTATGTCGGTACATAATTCCGGAAGCCTGTCGGAGGTCTTTGCCCGAAGGGAATGCCTCGCGATGCCGGGATTTGGGTGCGAGATGCCCGGCCAGGGAGTGTAAATGCCGGATGTCCGGTTGTATCTTGGATACATGCCCGAAGGTTCCTCGTGATGCTAGTTGGGATGCGAGATGCCCGGAATGTGGGGGCCGGATGCCGGTTGTATCTTGGATACATGCCCGGATGGTTCTCGCGATGCCAGGATTAGGCGCGAGTGATGAATGTGGGATGCAAACATTGGTCCCGGGAAAGAGAAATGTGGCAGTCCAATATGAAAAGATGAGATTGAGAAATTGAAATTGAAATATGCATGATGACATGCATGATATGATGATGATGATGTCATGATGGTGATGATATGTGTGATATGATAATGCCATGATAATGATGATGATGATGATATATGATATGGCATGGTGACATGTGTGATATGATAATGCCATGATAATGATGATGATGATGATATATGATATGGCATGATGATATGCATGATGATATGCATGATGACATGTGTGGTATGATGATGCCACGACGATGATGACATGTGTATGATGTGATGATGTCATGAGGATGATGACATGTATATGATTTTGATAATGATGTATGATAGTATGAGCATGGCTTCAAGGTAAGTAACGCCTGCAATGCATGTATAATTTGCATGATGCATTGAGTGGTTGTTGGATTCCTTTACCTGCTGAGTGGTTGTACTCACCCCTTTTGGGGACCAACATTTCATATTAGTAGATGAATTGAGCAGTTGGATATGACCGCGAGGAGAAGGATAGCAAAGGAGGGAACTTTTGGACGCCGACACTAGTTGATGGACCTTATGCATACGATTGGGAGAGGAGATATCGGTCATCTTTTGAAGTGTAGCCGAGTCTAGAAAACTATGGCATTTTAATGTACCGATGAATGATGTCCATATGGTTTAAGTGAACAAAAGTGTACGGCCTTTACCTATAAATGTTTAGTTGGTGTGCATCGATTTCTTAATGTACGGAAGGGAATTGTTGGATATGCTTCCGTTATGTAAATTGCGCAAGGGACCGTTAATAAAAGATGTAAACCCCCATGGTTGTATGGACCCGCTGCAACTAAAAATGGTATTAGAGTGACTTGTTATTTGGGAAAGAAAAAGGTAAGCGAACTGTGGCGACCCTAGCAGATCGGGGGCCGTTCAAGGGGTGCCACACTTTAGGACCAGACGGAATTGTGAGTACGGGTGCTGTAGTCAAATTCTGCTTAAGCTCTTGGAAACTATGCTCACACTTATCCGTCCATACAAACATCTCTTCCTTCTTCAACAATTGAGTCAGAGGCATGGCTATTGCTGAAAACCTTTCTACGAACCGTCTGTAATAGCCTGCCAATCCCAAGAAACTTTTGATCTCTGTCACTGTTGTCGGTCTTGGCTAGTTGATAACTACTTCAATCTTAGTCGGGTCCATGAAAATTCCTTCACTAGAAATCATGTGACCTAAGAAAGCTACACGAGTCAACCAAAGCTCGCACTTACTGAACTTGGCATATAGTTTGTGTTCTCCTAGAGTCTAAAGCACTATCCTTAAATGTCTTTCGTGCTCCTCTGGACTTCTCGAGTACACCAAGATGTTGTTGATAAACACAATCACAAAATGATCCAGGTACTCCTTGAATACTTGATTCATCAAATCCATGAAAGCAGTTAGGGCGTTGGTCAAACCAAACGGCATTACAATGAACTCATAATGGCTGTAACGCGTATGAAAAGCAGTCTTTGGTATGTCTTCCTTCCTGATCCTCAGCTGATGGTACCCTGTCCTCAAGTCGATCTTGGAGAATATCGACATTCCCTACAACTAGTCAAACAAGTCGTCAATCCTCGGTAACAGATACTTGTTCTTGATCATCACTTGATTGAGTTGCCGATAGTCAATGTAAAGACGAAACGAACCATCTTTCTTCCTTACAAACAAAATTGGTGCTCCCCAAGGTGATGCACTAAGGTGTATAAATCATTTATCCAACAACTCTTGCATCTGTACATTCAGTTCCTTCAATTCTAACAATGCCATGCAGTAGGGGGCCTTAGAAATTGGCTTCGTCCTAGGGGCCAACTCGATCACGAACTCGATCTCTCTTTTTGGGGCCAAATCGGGTAAATCTTCAGGAAACACATCAAAAAATTCTCGTACCACAGCGATGTTCTCCATCTCTGGCTCTTCAACTATCGTATCTACTACAGTTTCCAAATAACCTTGGCAACGCACATCTAATAAACGGGTTGCATCTAGTTAGTTAGGTCAATTAGGTGGTTAGTTGATTTAATTAGTTAGTTTAGTAGGTTATGTACATTTAGCCTAGGTAGATTAATTTATTAAGTCCAATTAGGTGGTTAGATTAGTGTATATAAAATAATTAGTGATTTATTTAATTATTTTATAATTTATTTATTATTTATTAATTAGTGGAAATTATACCGGGATAGTCGGTCGTTAGAATTTTGTGTTGATTGTCGTGGTGTAGTTAGTTTGTGTAATTGAGTGTTAAATTGTGCAATTGGTTGCTGATTCGTGAGTTTGAGTTATTATTCCAAAATTATGGATTTTTGGTATTTAATTAGAAAAATACCGTGGGTGTCGGTTTTTGACGCCAAAAATATTTTTAAGTATTATATAAAATCGTGGGATTTTTAAAAGAGAGGATATAGCGCTTTATGGTTCGATTTGACCGTGTGTCCACACACACTTATTTTACTGAGTGTTTTTAATATGAAAAAAATAGGCCAAGCACATTATTTAAATTGAGGCATTTGAGTGCAAAGCATGATGTCCTTGGCTGGGATTGGATGTACATGTGATCGCTATGAGAACCCGTCACCCGATGTGCGTTCGGTGGACGATGCTCCTATATGGAATGCCCCACGTCAATGAATGCCGGATTGCGGTAGAGGCCGGACTGATGCTCATTCAAGAATGTCGTCTAAGGGTAGACGTTGCCATGCTCGATGGGGCGAGACGACGCCCGGCTATGCTAGATGACCGCCGACGCGTGGATGATTGATATAACTGCACCTAATTATGGGACAGAATTGTGTGACACAGAATGGAACATGTCATAATGATTTGACCTTATAATCATGACCTTGTGATCGATTGAGATATGAGGTGAAGCGTTCCAATTGCTGAGTGCATTTACTGCATACATATGTTATATGAATTGTACCGATGTGTAAGGAGGTGCTGAGGCGAGGTAAGTCTTCTGTGATATGTGATGAGGCTATCTTTAGGTGTATTACCTTCCTAATCGGGGTTTAGGGTGTAAACTCGCCGAGACATTGTCTCACCCCGTCGTGGTTTAAATCATTTACAAGTCCTTAAATGGAGGTGCGCCTAGTTCGTTTTGGGTGGCCGTGAGAGGCTGAGACACAGCGTACCGTCTTCCCTGTCCGCAGGAATCCCTGGACCCGTGAGCTTGTCGTGACCATGATATGGGTTGACGAGGGCCAACCTCAGTTGATACCTCATCGGTTCAAAGCGTAGTTCCATCACGGGGCCAATGGTGGCTGGGAGGGTCCCGTGGATGGTTTCGGTGGAACTACCGTGGAGGGTGAGGGTGATGTGGTACTTGACCTTGTCGTGGACGCCGATGTTATAGCTAACATCACGGAGAACCAGTTGCTTGAGGATGAGTAGGAGCCCGAAGTAGAGGAGGTAGTTGACCCGCTAGACATCGACATTCCTGATGGTGTCGTAGTGGACCTGGGTCTTTGGGATCTTGACCTCTTGTATATGACTTTATAGGGTTGACTTAGATTTTTTATAAAGTGTGTTTGTTTATAATTGGTTGCGCTGCTTTTTCTATCCCATGTTGATTGTTGTTTGGAGATTGTTATTTCGCTCCCGTATGTGCATGAATCGATTTGGGTTAGTGACGGGTCTTGGGAACGTCGCAATTTGATCGACCGCTGAGGGATGTGCACGTGCTCGAGGTTCGGTGTGTGAGATCCCCGCCCGAAGTTGTATTAGAGCTGGTCAGTGTATAGAGTGATAAGTTGCGATGGGTTATGGGATAATTAGTAAGAAATGCCTTTTTCTTATGCTGATGCATGTGATTAATAGCTAATTGGTAGATTGTTTTGTCTGGGTCGCTCAGTTTCTAATTCTGTGTGGAATTGGAATGCAAGTTCTGTAAGGATCTTGCATTATGGTGTGACCAGGAGCATAGAACGCCTAGTAAGAGGTCGGTAGGATCTGTTACTCGAGGTAGGGCATCAACAAGGGTCGATGCCCAAGGTAGAGCATAGGCTCAGGCCAACGCGAGTGGGATAGCACCATTGTAGTTCAATGTTGGTATAGTAGCACTTGGCGATTTGAGAATTAATGGGATCGTACAGGTGCTCGAGACCCTTGGAACTTTGATGGGGCGGTAGGCCCATAATCAAGCTGCCATAACTACTGCCACCGTTATCGCCGCTGCCACTATTGCTGTCATTGCTACTGCTGAACCTGCTGAGGTTCCACCTGGGAACGTGATTGCTGAAAGGATGATGCACAAGCTTGTCAAACAGTTCTTGAAGTTGAACCCGCCGAGGTTCACTGGTGCAGGGGATCCCGAGGCTACAACCCTATGGATCCAAGAGTTGGAAAAAGCAATTGCACTGCTGAGGTGCACCGAGGAAGACAATGTTGTCCTTACAGTATATCTGTTGCAGGGAAACGCAAGTACCTGGTAGAGAGCCACCAAAGGTAGAGTATTCCTTGAGGGCGTGGTTTTGGAGTGGAACGCCTTCGTTGAAACTTTCAGCGGCAAGTACTTCTCTGATAGTGCTAGGGAACAGAAGATGGAGGAATTCCAACGCCTTTGTCAAGGTTTAATGTTTGTAGACCAATACGAGGCAAAGTTTGCCGAGCTGTTACAGTACGCCCTTAGACTAATAGAGGATTCGACAGACAGAGCAAGAAGGTTTAGGAATGGCCTCAAATCGGAGCTGAAAGAACCACTAGTATCGTTCAATCTGAAAGAATATAATGACTTGTATGAGCAGTCCCAGTTGATAGAAAGAAATCTGAATGAACGAGCTGCAGCATTTGGGTCATGGTTCGGATCAAGTAGAGATGGAAATCGGTTTAGGAAGAAACCGATGACAGGATGAAGGTACCCGATTCCGCCCAACAGGAAGGGTGGGATTGGAAAGTCAGCGCCAAGTTAGAATGACGTGTGTCGCTTTTATGGAAGGCGACATGGGTCAGCCCCGTGCCATTCTAGGCTAGGTGCTTGTTATGAGTGTGGCCAGTAGGGTCACCTGGCCAGAAACTATCCCCAAAGGCAGATAGGACCATAGCAACTGCTGCCGTCACCACCGATGGGTTAGAACAGGGGATATGCACTGCAGAACGTATCGCATAGTGGAGTGAACAGGCCTCTAATACAGGGAAGGGTGTATGCTGTCACTCGACGCAACACTAAGGACCCACCTAATGTGGTCACAGGTACGGTCTCGATGAATGACCATTCTACTTATGCTTTATTTGATACTGGCACTACTCATTCATTCATAGCTGAGTAGTACGTTAAGCTAGTAGGGTTAAGTCCTAAATTGTTGGTGTAAGTTGTTAGTATATCTACACCGTTAAAGGATGAGGTGTTATCTACAATAGGCTGTCCTAGTTGCAAGTTGGTTATTAGTGAGCGAGAGGGAAAGATAGACTTGATAGTCCTATTCATGTATGATTTTGATGTGATAATTGACATGGACTAGCTCACCAAGCAACGAGCTATTGCAGACTGTTATTGTAAAGCGATCTAGTTTAACCCATTAGCGGGTGAAAGTTTCGACTTTATTGGAAGTTGAGGAGGACCCTCGATTACCTTAATCTCGTCGCTCGAGCCAACCCGATTGTTAGATGGGGGTTGCCAAGGTTACTTGGCGATTGTCGTAGATATGACAGTTGAGGAGCTGAAGATGGAAGACATTGTAGTGGTAGAAGAGTTTCCAGATTTGTTTCCGAAGGAATTACTTGGTTTGCCCCTAGAAAGGGAGATTGAGTTCGTGATTGAGATTGCCCCCGGGACGAAGCCAATCTCTAATGCTTCTTACCGCATGGCGTTGCTAAAGCTGAAAGAACTGAAGGTTCAAATGTAGGAGCTGTTGGATAATGGATTTATACGTCCCAGTGCATCACCTTGGAGAGCACCAGTTCTGTTCGTGAAGAAGAAAGATGGTTTGTTGCGCCTTTGCATCGACTATCAACAACTCAACCAAGTAACGATCAAGAACAAGTACCTGCTGCTGAGGATTGATGACTTGTTTGACTAGTTGTAGGGAGCGTCATTATTTTTTAAGATCGACCTGAGGACAATGTATCATCAACTGAGGATCAGGAAGGAAGATATACCGAAGACGGCATTTCGTATGCGTTACGGTCATTATGAGTTCACTGTAATGCCGTTTGGTTTGACTAACGCCCTAATTGCTTTCATGGATCTGATGAATCGTGTATTCAAGGAGTATCTAGATCAGTTTGTGATTGTATTCATTAATGATATCCTGATGTACTCAAGAAGCCCAGAAGAGCACGAAAGACAGTTGAGGACAGTGCTTCAGACTCTATGAAGTCATGGATTATACGCCAAGTTTAGTAAGTGCGAGTTTTGGTTGATTCGTGTAGCTTTCCTAGGTCACGTGATTTCAAGCGAAAGAATCTCTGTGAACCCGACCAAGATTGAAGCAGAGATCAACTGGCCAAGACTAATGACAGTGATGGAGATCGTAAGTTTCTTGGGTTTAGAGAAGGTTCGTGGAAGGATTCTCAGCAAAAGCTATGCCGCTGACTCGACTATAGAAGAAGGAAGTGAAGTTTGTGTGGATAGATAAGTGTGAGCGTACTTTCCAAGAGCTTAAGCAAAAGTTGACTACTGCACCGGTGCTGACAATTCCATCTGGTCTTGGAGGGTACGAGATCTATAGTTATGCGTCATTTAAAGGACCGGGTTGCGTGTTAATGCAACATGGCAAAGTCGTTGCATACGCATCTTGTCAGTTGAGACCTCATGAACTAAACTACCAGACGCATGACTTAGAACTCGCAACGATTATCTTCGCTCTGAAGATTTGGAGACATTACTTGTGCGGAGAAAGGTTCCAGATCTTTACTGACCATTAGAGTCTCAAGTACTTATTTTCTCAAAAATAGTTGAATATGAGACAGCATCGTTGGATGGAACTTCTCAAGGATTATGATTGCGACATCATGTATCATCTCGAAAAAGCCAACAAGGTCGTAGACGCGTTGAGTAGGAAGTCTTTGATTGCGCAGATGGTGATTCGGGAGTGGATCTTACTCGAAGGAGCTTGAGATTCGGTTTTCAAATTTAATGTTGGTTGCCTTTCAAATCTTATGGCCACCCTCAGAATTGTACCAGAGGTAAGGATCAAGACGTTGCGGATGATAGATTCGAAGATCTAGAAGGTTCTGCAAGAAGATGCAGACAAGAGAAAGACTAATTTTCAGATTTCTAAAGATGAAACATTGAAGTTTCGTGGATGATTGTGTGTACCCGACGATGCAGAGCTTAAGGAAGAAATTTATCCAGAAGATCATCGTAGTAGTTACAGCATTCATCCAAGCAGTACGAAGATGTATTAGAATCTGCGTAACACTATTGGTGGATCAGTATGAAGGCGAATATTGTCAAGCATGTCACCAAGTGTCTAACATGTCAGCAAGTGAAAGCACATCACTATAAGCCAGGAGGACTATTGCAACTTCTCGAGATTCCCGAGTGGAAGTGGGAACATATCACAATGGATTTTGTGATGGGCTTACCAAGGAGTCAACATGGTAATGATTTTATATGGGTTGTGGTTGACAGATTGATGAAGTCGGCTCACTTCATCGCCGTATGAAAGGACTTTGCATTAAACAGATATGCTAAGTTGTACGTGCGTAAGATATTTTGTTTGCATGGAGTTGCAAATGATGATTACATTTGATCGAGACTCGAAGTTCACAGAAGCTTTTTGGAAAAGCTTACAGACTACCTTAGGAACAAAGCTGCAGTACAGTATGGTCTATCATCCACAGACAGATGGCCAGTTTGAGAGGACGATCTAAACCCATGACAACATGCTGCGAGCTTGAGTGTTAGATTTCAATGGAAGTTGGGAGGAGCGACTTTATCTAGTTGAGTTCGCTTACAACAACAATTATTAGCAGAGTATTCAGATGACACTATTTGAAGCGTTGTATGGCAAAGCATACAGAACTCCAGTTTATTGGGATGAAGTGGGAGAGCGGAAGATTACAGGGCCAGAGTTAGTTCAACAATCAGTGGATGCAGTTGTAGTTATCCGAGACAGATTAAAGGCCGCTCAGAGTCGTTAAGAAAGTTATGCAGATAAGCATCGAAGACCATTGGAATTCCAAGTTGGTGAACACGTCTTTCTGAAGGTGTCACCGATGAGGGGTACTTTGTGCTTCAGCAAAGAAAAGGAAGCTGAGTCTGAGGTACGTAGGTCCCTTCGAAATTCTGGAAAAAATAAGGACTTTGGCATATCGCCTGACATTGTCGCCAAGACTAGCACAAGTGCATGACGTATTCCACCTGTCGATGCTGAGAAAGTATGAACCTGACCCGACCCATGTGCTGAATTTTGAAGAATTAAACGTGGACGACAAAGTGTCATATGTGGAGAGACCGGTTCAAATTGTGGATCGCAAGGAGCAAGTGCTGCGTACCAAGATAATCTCGTAAGTCAAAGTGGTCTGGCAACACCACGGGACAGAAGGAGCAACATGGGAAAGTGAAGACCCGATGAGACGACAATACCCTTTATTAAGATTTGTAATGGTTTAAATTTCGAGGATGAAATTTTTATAAGAGGGGAAGAGTTGTGACATCCTGATTTTCAATTTTGTTTTCGACAAAATGAACTGGGCTTTTCATCGACGCACCTATAGTCTTTTTCTTTGAGCTGATCACTCACGAGATAAGTAATCTATATGGTGAAGCCTTTAAGGGATTTAAATGCGACAAACTTGAGAATTTGATCATAAATCGACTGCTCAACAGTGCTAATTTGCAAAGGTCAATACGGCACCGTTAAAATTGATTAGGAACCGGAGATAGGTTGGTTGGCTAGAGGCATGTAATTAAAGTGTGGGTGATTCCACCTAATTGCAAAATTCGCGTTGAACGGCATTAAACCGATTTTTCTGTCGTTTCTGTACCTTGTGCTCGTATTTGAAATTTTGAGATTTTTACAACAATCGAAAATTGCCTATGAGTCGGCGATGCACAATGTGGTTCGAAAATAATCGACCACGGGTCAAATGCGTTAAAGATTCATAAAAGCTACACGGCAGGTTAGGTAGCGCTAAAATCACGTTCGGTTGAAACTAACCATGAAATTGAACTTGGTTTCAGGAATCGAAAGTTCTAGAGCGTCACGATTTATTTTAGGAACGTCGATTCATCCTTTGAAGAATTTTTGGCAAGCTCGGATTTTCAGCGAAAAATCAAAATTGGGCGATTTTTGTGTGCGTTTTTGGCCTTCAAGTGGGTTTGTTTGGTAATGGAAATGGTGGACTTTCACTTGGACTTCCTCCTCAGCATCTTGGCCATTGAATTGAGGTTAATTGGAGTGAATTTGGTGTGAAATTGTGAAGAAATTGAAGTTGGAATCCATAAAATTCGTAGGCCATGGAGGCTGCAACATTTGGGACATCATATGTAGCTTGTTAAAGAAGTTTTGGGATGGGAATGGGTAGCTGATAAGGGCTGTGGATTTTGGGGGCCAATACTCAAGTATTTAAGATCTTTTGGCTTGACTTTGGAGGCTTTTGTCCCATCTCCAGCAACATCTCCTTCTTCCTCCTTGCTTCACCCTCCATTTTTGCTAAAACCTCCACTTTCCAGAGCAACAAACCAACCAAGCCAGTCGCTCGAGCCAACTACTCGCTTGCCAGCCTGCCGGTTTCATCGTCCAAATGCTTGCGAGTCGCCCCCAAGGCCACACGTTCGCTCGCCTGCTCCGCCTCCCACACTCGTCCCTTGCATCTCGAGCTCACCGTTTGCCTAGCCGCCACCATCACCGTCCCCAAACCACTGTCGCAGCCGCCACTGTCGCAGCTCCGCTACAGCCCATCCCGTCGCTTAACCAGCCCTCCAGTAGCCTTCGGTCCAGCCCAAAGTAGAAGCAAAGGCAGCAACAAACCGTAAGGTTTGCTGGGCTTTTTCAGGCCCTTTCGAACCTCTTTTGGCATCACTGTAGGCCCAAGTCTTGCTTGCCTTTGCGTCACCGTTGCCATGAACTCATCGGCTCGCTAAATCGGTGAGTTTACTTTCTAAACCTTAATTAGGAGGTTATTTATGCTTAGGGGAGGTTTAGATTAGTCTAAGTGAGGTTAGTGTATTTATTTAGCTTGTTTAGTTAATTAGATTAGTTAGTTAGGTCAATTAGGTGGTTAGTTGATTTAATTAGTTAGTTTAGTAGGTTATGTACATTTAGCCTAGGTAGATTAATTTATTAAGTCCAATTAGGTGGTTAGATTAGTGTATATATAATAATTAGTGATTTATTTAATTATTTTGTAATTTATTTAATTATTTGTTAATTAGTGAAAATTATACCGGGATAGCCGGTCGTCAAAATTTCATGCGGATTGTCATGGTGTAGTTAGTTTGTGTAATTGAATGTTAAATTGTGCAATTGGATGCTAATTGGTGATTTGAGTTATTATTCCAAAATTATGGATTCTTGGTATTTAATTAGAAAAATACCGGGTGTCGATTTGATAGTGTCTCCACGCACATCTATTTTACCGGGTGGTTTAAATCATTTACAGGTCCTTAGATAGAGGTGCACCCAGTTCGGTTTGGGTGGCCGCAACAGGCCGAGACACAGTGTACCGTCTTCCCTGTCCACTGGAATCCTTGGACTTGTGAGTTCGTCGTGACCACGATTTGGGTCGATGAGGGCCAATCTCAATTGGTACCTTATTGGTTTAAAGCATGGTTCCATCACGAGCCCAATGGTGTCCAAGAGGGTCCTGTGGATGGTTTCGATAGACTTGCCATTAATGGTGAGGGTGATGTGGTACTTGACCCTGTTGTGGACGCCGATGTTATAGCTAACATCGCAAAGAACTAGTTGCCTAAGGATGAGCAAGAGCCTGAAGTAGAGGAGGTAGCTGACCCGCTAGACATTGACATTCCTGACAATGTCGTAGTGGACCTGGGTCCTAAGTAGGAGGGTCCGAGGTAGAGTTAGTTTGGTAGTCCTTTTTGAATCTTGACCTCCTGTATATGACTTTGTAGGGCTAACCAAATTTGTTTATAAAGTGTGTTTGTTTATAATTGGTTGCTTTGCTTTTCTATCCCATGTTGATTGTTGTCTTGAGATTGTTATTTCGCTTCCGCATGTGCATAAATTGATTTAGGTTGGCGACATGTCCTGGGAACATCGCAATTTGATTGACTACTGAGGGATGTGCACGTGTTCGAGGTTCGGGGCGTGACAACACCTTATCCTTTAACGAGGTGGATATACTAATGACTATTCCCAACGATTCTGGACTCAATTCTACCAACTTTACGTACTGCTCAGCAATAAATGAATGCGTAGCTCTAGGGTCAAATAAAGCATAAGCAGCATGGTCGTTTAGTGAGACCGTACCTTGACCACGTTTGGTGAGTCCTTTGCCTCTCGCCGGGTGACAACATACACCCTTCCCTGCATCGATGGCTTGTTCAATCTACCCTTTGGTGTGTTCTGCGACGCACTCCCTCTATTTTGTCCCATTGGCAGTAGCGGTGGCTGTGATCCCATAGGCCTATGTGGGCAATCCTTGATCTGGTGGCCATGCTGGCCACATCAAAAACAAGCTCCCGTCCTAGTAAAGCACGGGGCTTATCGTCAGCCACAGAAACGACACACGCCACTCGGGTTGGGTGCTGACTTTCCAATCCCACCCTTCCGGTTAGGCAGAATGGGATACCTTCCACCTGATATCAGCTTCTTCCCGAACTGATTACCATCTCTGTTGGACCCAAACTGCGACTCAAGTACGATGGTTTACTCGTTAAGGTTCCTCTCAATCAGTTGTGCCCTGTCGTAGAGAATGTTGTAATCCTTCAGGTTCAGTGGCACCAGAGGATCCTTCATCTCTAGTCAAAGGCCATCTTTGAACCTCTTAGCTCTGTCCACTGGATCTTCTATCAGTCTTGGTGCGTACCTAGATAGCTCGGCAAACTTCTCCTCATACTGGTCTACTGACATCAAACCCTGATGAAGGCGTTGAAACTCTACCATCTTTTGCTCTTTGGCACAGTCAGAAAAATACTTCCCATTAAAGACTTCCACGAAGGCATTCCACACCATGACCGTGCCTTCTGAAAACAATTTTCCTTTCGTGGCTTCCCACAACGTGCTGGTGTTCCCTTGCAATTGGTAAACCGTTAGGACTACCTTGTCTTCCTCAGAGCACCTCAGTAGTGCGAAGACCTTTTCTAACTCCCTAATCTAGAGGGTTGCAGCCTTGAGATCACCTGTTCTAGTGAACCTCAGCGGATTCAGCTTCAGAAATTGCTTAACCAACTTGTGCATCGGTCGCTCCCCGATTGCATTTCCGGGTTGGACCTCAGCAGGTGCAGCAACAACAGTAACTATGGCATTAGTGGCAGCAGTGGCAGTAGCAACAGCTTGATTATGGGCCTATTGCCCCATCATGTTCCCCAACGTCTCAAGCAGCTGCATGATCCCATTTATTCTAGGATCGTCGGGTGCTGCTCCCTCAATACCGGCCTACGGCGGTACTCTAACACTCGTGCTGGCCTGAGCTGACGCTCTACCTCGGGTACCGACCCTAGTCGGCATCCTACCTTGAGTAACAGATGCAACAGTCCTTTTTTGAGGAGTTCTCTACTCATGATCACTCATACTGCAGGATCTTTATAGAACCTGCTTTCCATTTCCAACACAGAATTAGAGGGATAAGTACACTATCAGTGCCAAAAGTTGTGTACGACGCTCACTTTGGTGCCAAAAGTTTCCGTCGGATTACTTAAGTGCCAAATTGGAGAAAAAATGATCACTTTGGTGCCACCGGCGAGAGATTCCGACCAAAATGATTACGTGGCTTTTATATTTAAAAAAAAAAAATCAACTGTCCATGGTGGATGGCATAAAACGACGCTGTTTTCCTTTCTTTGTAAGAAACGACGTTGTTTTACCATTCCATGTGGATCACTTACGAAACGACCGCCGTTTTGTAAAATAGAGTGGATTCACTACGATAAAAAACGACGTCGCTGAAGAGGGAGTAAAATAGGGTTCCTATACGATTCTTGCTCGATGCCGACCGTAGCTTGCTCACCCACCGTCATTCACTCGTCCACCATCGCTCGCCCGTTGTTGCTCGGCCACCGCTGTAATTGCGCTGTCATCCATGATCATTGGTTGGCTGTGTCCCCAACTCTCGCTCACTCAAGTTTGTCATGTTCTCTACATGGGTCAATTTAGTGAAAAATTTAGGGTTCCGATGGGCAAGTTAGGACGCAGAGGGTAAATTGAGGGCTCAGCTCAAGGGGAAAGTGGTGGGGATCGAATAGAAAAATTGAGGGTTTCGTCGTTCGGTTGCTTTCTTTTATGGGGACCGAATAGAAAAATAGGGCGTTGAGGGGCAAATGGGGCTCGACTCGGAGGGAAACAGTGGTGGGACCTTATTTTGTTTAATTAATTGGACTATTTCTTTGGGGACCGAATGTGATTGAATTGAAAAATGGGTGGTGGGGACCTCACTTTGTTTAGTCAATTCGGTTTCCTTCGATTCTATAAAAGCATTGAATTGAATGGCTGACCTTGCATTTGTTTCTTGACAACAAAACGACAAGGACCTGCATGTGAAGTTGCTAATTCTGTCATGTGGTCTTGAAAACTAATGACTTTTTTTTTTCATTGGGTGCATCGTTGATATGGATGAGAATCAGGTAGGTGTCATTGTTTCCTTTGGTGGAGAGTTTGTTATTGGCGCTGAGGATTGCGAATATAGTGGTGGAAATGAAGGTACTATCTATGTCAATGTTTGGAAGCCATCATATATTGATTTTCTGAGGGATTTGGTGTATTTTTTACAATGCAAAGTGCAAAAACTACATACTGTGTTCCTGGGAAGAAATTGAAGGATGGCTTGAGATTTTTTAATGACAATAATGGTATTAAGGATATCATTTACCATTATCTTCACGGCGAATAAGTTAGGGTATATGTTGAGTATTATAGTAAGGATGAGGATAAGGATGAGCGGACCACCGTTGAAATTGGAGAAGTGAGGGATCCTATTCAAGCGAGTAATCAGGTCGAGGATGAGTTTAGGTTAGATGAAGGGCAAAATGAGAGGGAGGGAAGTCATATTGATAGAGATGAACAAACAGGAAGATGTCCTGAAATCTTGGGAGAAGATGTGGGCGATGAAGACTTCATTGGATTAGAATGGGAAATTACTATATCCAGTGAATCGTAAGATGATTATTTGGCTTCAGTAAGTTTCCCAAGTGATGAAGATGATGATGAACTCACATAGTCAAGACAAAAGCAAAGGGAATTTCTCAGAAAAAAAGTTGCAGCTTCAGCAAAGAGGCCCAAGCCAATAAATAGGGATGGAGCTCCAGTTGAAGATAATAGAAGTAAAGATGAAGAAAGTTGCGGCGATGAAGTTGTTGATTCGGAGAATGAGCTTGACAATGATGATGAAGAACCCGCTTATAGAAAAAAAGAGTAAGTACCCTTGATATGATCCGACTGTTGATAAACCTGTTTTGTCTGTGGGCATGACATTTGATGATGCCAAACAGTTTAAGGAAGTTGTTGTGAAGAACTCCATTGCTGAACAGAGGAGCGTTGAATTCATTAGGAACACGAAGGAATTTATGAGAGCTAAGTGCTCACAACTCAATTGTCCATGGAAGCTCTATGGCGTGTTGAGTAAGAAGGAGTTATTCTTGATTAGGTCATTCCAGAAGGAGCATACTTATCCAATTATCTTTAACAATAAAAAGGGTAACAAGTGTGTGGTTAGCGAAGCATTTTTTTTAATACTATCAAAGCAATGCCCGAGATCAAAAGTCCTCAATTTCAGCTGTTAGTGAAGGAGCAATTATGGGTTAATGTGTTAAGGAATCAATGCAAGAGAGCTAAAATGAGGGTGATGAAAATATTGATGGGTGGATATAAAGAAAAATATACGTAGGTATGGGATTATGTTGGCGAATGCATGTTTCAAAACCCATCTAGTAGGGTATATGTAGAGGTTGTGGAGAGGCCACTCCCTGATCTTGGGACTAGATTTGATAGATTTTATGTCTGTTTTGATGCATGCAAATTGGGCTTCTTGGCTAGTTGTAGAAGAGTTATAGGATTGGATGGATGCTTTCTAAAGGGTTTATGCAAGGGGGAGTTGTTGACTGCTGTGGGGAGAGATGCAAATAATCAAATGTTTCTGATAGCTTGGGCGGTAGTGAAGATAGAGAACAAGGATCTTTGGTCCTGGTTCCTCAAAAATTTAATGGCTACTCTTGAGATAACCGATGGGGGAGGATGGACATTCATGAGCGACCAACAAAAGGTAATTCCATTATCAATTAATTCATTCATTTTTAATATTAATCACTTGCATATATTTCCCGACTTATATTTATTAGTTTGAATTTTTGTAGGGACTTATTCCTGCATTGGCTGAGTTGATACCACATGCTGAGCATAGAATGTGCGCGAGGCACATATATGCAAACTGGTCAAGGAACTTCAAAGGAGATAAGCTGTAGAAGCAGTTTTGGCACATAGCAAAGAGTACCAACATGATTGATTTCAGATTAGCCAAACAAGGATTGTTGCAGCTGACAAAGGAAAGTTTTGATACACTCTTCCAAACAGAAGCTAAGCACCGGTGTTGGGCCTTCTTAAGCGAAGAGTTCAAATGCGATATCATTAATAACAACCTCAGTGAAGCTTTCAATGGCAAAATTTTAGAGGCTAGGTGCAAACCAATCATTAGCATGCTTGATGATATTCCAGTTATGGTGATGACTAGACTGCGTAGGCAAAGAGATGAAGCTACGAAATGGGCTAGAGACTGTGGCCCTAGGATTGTGAAGAGATTGGATGCAAACATTGCTGCTAGTAGGTTATGCCATCCAGTTTGGAATGGAGATAATGGATATGAGATTATTCAAAATCGGGATAAATATGTTGTCAACCTGGATAGAAGAAGGTGTTCAGGCCGAGCTTGACAACTGAATGGAATTTCTTGTGCCCATGCAATTTGTGGTATTCAGATGAAGCAAGAAAACCCAAATGATTATCTAGATGATCTGTACAAAAAATGCTCATACCTTGCTTCATATCAATCCATGATGCAGCCTATCAGAAGCAGCAAATTTTGGGAGCCAACAAATCATAAAAGCCCTCTACCTTTGCCATTAAAGAAGCAAATAGGAAGGCCAAATATGAGATGAAGAATGCAGTAGGAAGAGGCATCAAGTTAGAGGATGAGTAGGATTAGGGTAAAGATGAAATGCTCCTATTGCCCCAAGGAATGGCACAATAAGAAAGGTTGTGAGTTGAAAAAGCAGCATCAACATCATGTTGATTTAGTGCTAGGGATAGGACCTACTGAAGAGCTTCTTCTTGGGCCTATTGAAGGGAGGATAGAAAGCCCTATTGTAAGGTCAACTGAAGGGCAAACAAAAAGCCTTGTTGTAAGGTAAGTATCCTCTTTGCCTGAATAACTTTTTAGTTCATATTCGATAGAGTTTGATGGTTGACTAGGTGTACTGGCTTCTCTTATGCTTTTCCTCTGTCATACATTTGTAATTTGAGAAGCTTTCTCCATTTGCTTCCCACCATGAAAAAGAGTAGATGCCTAATTATTCAAATCATCGTAGTTGGTTATAATCCTGATATAGTACATTATTGTAAGGCCTATTAAAAGGCCAAAAACAGGCCTTGTTGTAGACTCAAGTGCAAAAACAGGGACGGGAACGGGCAAGACAACAACAACAAAAAACTGAGTCCATTGTTGAGCAAACGAGAAAAAAATATCATGTAAGTTGTACATCGCTGTGTTTGTCTTTTATGGGCTAAAATTTAAATTTGTTATGTGTTTCTCAGGTGAGAAGACAAGCAACTGCACAAGTTGTAGAGGTTGCTCCCCCATTTGTTGCTGTTGAAAATGACGCACCACAGCGAACAAGAATGGCTCTTGGAAAAAGATTAAGGCAATATGGTTATGGGATTTACACATATGAACATACTGGAATGACTATTTTGAATGTAAGACTTGTAGGCCTCATGCATTTAATTTGTTGTACTTCAATTCATTTGGTTGATAATATCGCTCTGTTCTTGTAGCTTGGGAGAACTTCGGAGGTACTTCTCTCTCAAGGTGGGCTAACTCAAGAATCAAGGGCATAGCCAAAGAAGAGTGCTCCAAAGAAGAAGACAACGAGTATAGCTACAAAATAGCTATAAAAAAAGAACCCAGCACCAGTTCCATCTCAACCAACGATTGGGAGCAAAAGTGATGATATGGACCAACACACGAGATGTACTAGAACAAAATTAGCCGCTGTCAATAACAAGGAAAAGGAGGTGATAGAAAGCCCGATTAAAGAACCTACACATCCAGTTCGAAAGAGTGCTCGGATTATGAATCAATTCAAACCTCCAAGAGGAAAAGGAGATCGGGGTGTTGTCCATATTGACTAATGGGAGGATGCTGGACATGGTCTCTTTTCATGTTTTTGTTTTTTAGGAGGGTGTTGGATATTATATCATTGATGGTAGTTGCTGCTTGCATATTGCAATTGTTTTTTTGTTTTTTTTTTTTAAGGAGGGTGTTGAACCTTTAGTGATTGGGGAGTGAAGTTAGACATGTTTTTCTTTTGTAAATAATCAATCAATGTCAATGGCAATAGATGTTTTTTTTTTCCTCTTGTTGGTTGTTTCGGCAAGTAATGCTAGCAAGACAGTTATTAGTTATGCCGTATATTTTTTTGCTGTTGGTGCAATATTTTTATGAGGTTGATATTATTTTTAAATGTGTGAATATACTATTGCTGGTTGAAGTTTTGGATGCTAATGAATTTGTGGGGTTTTGGTTGTATATGCTGGTGCAAGAACAAGATGCAATTTTGAGTGTTGGTGCATTTTGTTGCATCAACACTTGTATGAGCTGGTCCATAAAGATGCACCAGCAACCCAACTAGTGCAACAAGATGCAAGATGCACCACGACTGGTGTAAGTCAAGTGACGTTTGAAACTAATATGTTCTTTTTAAAAAAACTTGTGCAACACAAGTGATCACTTCGTAATCGCGATTGGCACTTAAATGATCGCTTTTATAAAAACTTGACACTCAAATGATCACTATTTACAACTTATGGCATTGAAATGGTCAATCGTGAATTTGCCACCATCCCTTAATTTCGCCATGGTTTGCAGTTGTAGCAAACTAGCAAACCATTACCAAATAAAAAATGTAGCAAACCATTATATCTGAAGCAAAAACTAACAAAAACAAATATTGACAATACACAACTAAATAATAAAACTTTTAAATACTCATAACTAATGCATTTCAAAAGCACCTTCCATTTCGCCATGGTTTGCAATTGCAGCAAACCAGCAAACCATTACCAAATAAAAAATGTAGCAAACTATTATATTTGACTCAAAAACTAACCAAACCAAATATTGACAATACACAACTAAACAATAAAACTTTCAAGTGCTCAAAACTAATGTGTTCTAACTCCAAACTTCCATTTCTGCCATAGATTACAACAAAACCTTATGCTTTATACAAAAATTGCAGCATACCAAAAACACATTTTACTTATAAATAATCCATACAAGTGTATATTCCACGTCTTCGACTATGGTAGACATACAAACTTCTTCTTATTACTCACTTTATATTTGAATAAACTACCCAAGAGAATAAGAATACAAAATTTCTTTCAATTTTCAACCTTGAAACCTCCCTCTTCAAATGGACGACTAGAGATGTTAAACCCTTCATTTGAGCTTACATTGAGTTGACATCCTCTAACTCGTCCATTAACATAGGTGGAGGTTGATTTCGACCTTCAAGTAACTCCAAGATGACCTCTGTCGCTCGATCAGAGAATTTCCTATAAACCCATTTGAAATATTTGCACTTCGAGCCTTCTCTATATCTACCGCACCCATGGAATCTTCTCCTGGGATTTAACTGAGTCCAAGATGTTCTTCTCGGACTCGGTAACCCATAATAATAGTAACACTCACCATTTAATTCGCTTTTTTTATAGGAATGTGAGCCGCTGCTGAAGCTTCTGCCCTCCATTTGCAAGAGCGAGCAGATAACTTTGGGAAAAAATCGAAGTATACACTCGAATTGGTCGAATTGGGATTTAGGGTTTTCAACTTTTGGTTTTGGTCGAATTTAGGGATTTAGGGTTTCTTATTTAGGGGAAAAGACGCTAAACGACATCGTTTTGTTGTTTGCATGCTGATTATACTATCTAGTGATCCACGTCGGCTTCAAATATTAATAAAAAAACTGTCACGTTGGATTTCCGGCCAACCAGATCGGCGTTGGCACTGAAATCAGCGTTTTCAAAATTTTTGGCACTTAAGTGATTCGACTGAAACTTTTGGCATCAAAGTGAACACTGTACACAACTTTTGGCACTGATAGTGTACTTACCCCCATAATTAGAAATTCGAGCGACCCACACAAACAAGCAATCAATCAGTCACTCAATCATAAGCGTCAACGTAAGGAAAATGTCTTTCCTACTAACTCTCTCATAACCCATCGCACCATATCACTCTAGACACTAACCAGCTCTGATACCACTTCGGGCGGGGATGTCACACCCCGAACCCCGGGTACGTGCACATCCCTTGATGGTCAATTAAAATGTGACGTTCCCAAGACGCATCACCGACCCTTTCTTTTTATCTTTCAATTAAGCACATGCGGAAGAAAATTAAATAGATACCCTGACAACCATCAAACACATGGGATAGTAAAACATGCTAACACCTTTTTCATAAAACACACTTTATATACATATCAGGTTGGCCCTACAAGTCTATATATAGAAGTTTGACTAAAAATGAAACTACCAAGCGACCTATACTCAAGACCCCTCCGCCTCAAGCTCCGAATCCTCCATGACACCATTTGGGATGTCGATATGCATAGGATGAGCTACCTCTCCTTCTTCCCCATCCTCGGTTTCGACGGCAGGTCCGTCCAAACCCTGCAAAGGACCCTCCTGAGCCCCATTAGGATAGTTGAGAAACCATGCCTTGAAGCAATGAGGTACCCAGTGACGGAGACCCTTATCGACCCAAATAGTAGTCACAACTAACTCACAGGTCAAGTTGGTCCCAGGAATAGGGAAGTAGGAAGGCTCGTAGTCTAACTCCTTTGGTACCCCCAAAACAAATGGGAAGATCCTCCATACTACATACTTGAAAATATTTGATCACGACGGGGTGAGATAAATCTCAGTGAGTCAAAACCCTAAACCCTGATTAGGACGTAAATTCACCCAGAGGCAGCCTAAACAAGCGTCATAAGCAACTTACCTCACCTCAGCACCTCCCTACATATTAGCTCATCACATATATCATATGCAGACAACAAACGTATTTCCTAACTGTAACACATCAATTCATCTTTCAAATAATCACATGGATCCCGATTATAAAGCCAAACTGTTATGACACGTCCCATTCCGTGCCACACAATTTTGTCCCATAATCAAGCGCAGCTAACTCAACCAATCAGGCATGTCCTAGTTATTATGACCCATAGGCCACGAGCAACTCAATAGTCGGCAGTCATCTGGCAAAACCGAGCGTTGTCCCGCTTCGTCGGGCACGGCAACGTCTACATCTAGACGACATTCCACACAGGAGCATCAGTCTAGCCTCCACTGCGACCGGCATCCGTTGACAAGGGGCATCCGAACTTAATCAGGCATTGCCTCCCTAACTCCTGTTGAGTGACGGGTTCCAATAGCGATCACACGCACATCCATACTTGGCCAAGAACATCGTGCTTTGCACTCAAATACTTATGTTTCAAATAATGGACTTGGCCAATTTTCTTCGTATTAAAAATTCTTGGTAAAATAATTGTGTGTGGTCACACATTTAAATCGAACCATAAACGCGGCACTCTCCCAATTCAAAATTCCACGATTTTATATAGTACATAAAATATTGTGGTGTAAAAATTTGGCACTCGGTATTTTTCTATTTAAATACCATAAATTCAATTCTTGCAACAATAATTTATAACAACAACCAAGCACTCAATTGCACAATAAGCTATCAATTTCACATATAAACTCATCCATGGTGATCAGTGTCAAATTATGATAAACGGCTATTCCATCACAATTTACGCTAATTATAATTAATTAAAGAAATTACAATTAAATTAAATAAATCTAATTTAATTAAACTAAGCATGGTTAATTAGACTAACCACAGTTAACTAAACCTAGTTAACTAACCGCGGTTAACTAAACTAACCCAAGTTAACTAACTAACCTAGGGTAGGCTAACTAAACTAACCACCTAACTAGCTAGTTAACCTAACCAACTAACCTAACTAACTAGTTCATCTAACTAGGTAATAAACACTAATCTAGTTTAACACTAATCTAACCTACTAAGTGTAAATAACTTCCTAATCCAAGATTAGGGTGTTAACTCACTAGATTAGGCGGCGACGGGTTCACGGTGACAACGGCGCGAAGGCAGTGAAATGCCGTGACTACGGCGCCACCAACGGAGGCTTGGATGAGGTAAAAACGGCAAGGGGCTGACGGCCAAGGAGCTGGAAGTTCGGTTCTGCTAAGTTCTATGGAGAGCTGAGCTGGTCGGCTCGGTTGGTGGTACTGGATGGCTAGGCAGACGCAGCTGGAGCGGTGGGGGCCGTTTGGCGGGGGAGTTTGGCGAACCAGCTGAATGACGCGAGGATGGCGGTTGCTGGGGTGACGTTGGGATGGGCAATAGCTGTTGTTCGTCGGTGTGGGCTGGCGGGTTGGTGGATGTGTGGGCGAGACGTTGGACGTTTGAAATTGTTGTTGTGGCAAGCTGCAAGTGGCGTTGATGGGTGGGGGAATTGATGGGGTGAAGATGAATGGGGATCGTTGAAGCCGGATAGTGGAGGAACAAAAAAGAGAAAAAGCAGCAGAGGAAGAAATGGCAGAGGGAGTCGGCGGAAGGAGAGGGGGAAGTGTGCGCACGCATGGAAGGGGAAAAATTGGAGGAGAGAGAGAGGGGTTGAAAGTCAAGATGCTAGCCAGTACGAAGCCATGCAAAATATACAAGAACTGATGAAAATGTCCCCAAAGTCTTCTGCCATAAGGTCAAGGCTTCATCCAAGGGGAATTTTCTTCTCAAATCTTCACAAACAAATCCATTTTGGTGGACAAAATTCCCAAGGAAGCTACCCATCCGAATTTCTTCTATTTTCTTTTTGCCGAATTCGATTTTTCCGCAAATTTTCGAGCTCGATGGAATCTTTCCAAAAGATGAGACGAGGTCCTAAAAATAAATCATGACACGCTCGAATGTTCAATTCTCAAAATCAAATTCAATTTTGAGGTTGAAATTGACCAGACGCGATTTTAGCGCGACCCAACCTACCGGGTGGCTTTTAGGGATTTTGGCGCGTTTGACCTGTGGTCGATAATTTTCAATCGACGTTTGTGCATCTTCGACTTGTCGGTGACTCTCAGTTGTCGTAAAAATCGCAAGGTTTCAATTACATATACCGAGTATAAAATCAACAGAAAACCGTGTTAGTGCCGTTCAACGCAAATTTCGCAATCATGTGGAATCACTAGAAATTCAATTGCGTGATTCCGTCGAATCGACCTATATCCGATCACTAATCAATTATAATGGTGCTGTATTTTGTCGAATCACTCGAAATTATATTGTGAGTGCCCTCAAAGAAAAAGGACCATAGGCACGTTGACGAAATGCTCATTTCATATTATCGAGATGGGGTCGAAATTCAGGATGTCACAAATACTGTCGTGGGTTCTTCAAATATATCATCCTCTTTAGTTTCTGAGATATGTGATTGGGCCACATGAGTGAAAGAGGAATGACTATTTTGAGTGAACATGGTTTACTTTGTGGGGAGCATGTAATTCACTTGACTTTTGTGAGCATTTGGTTTCATGAAGTAGTGCAAAGTTTGTTTTAGTACCAGGGTGCACTCGACGAAGGGCACATTGAACATTATTCACTCCGATTTATGGGGACCTACACATGTTACATTTAAGGGTGGTATAGTTTTTCTTCTCACATTTATTGATAACTTTTCTAAGAAAGCCTAGGGTTAATTCTTGAAGTGTAAGAGTTACGTTTCTTAAAAGTTCAGAAGTGGAAAATTTTCATTGAAAATCAAATTGGGAAGAAGATAAAGCGTTTCAGAACAGATAATGGTTTTGACTTTTACAGAGGTCATTTCAACAAATATTATGAAGATTTAGGGATTGTCCAACATCAAACAGTTGGCACACAACTCAATAAAATGGAGTGGTGGAGCACATAAACCAAACACTTCTAGAGAGAGTTTGGTGTATGCTCTCTAATTTGGAACTTAGGAAAGATGTCTAGGCTAAAGTTGCAAACGTAGCATGTTATTTGGTGAATCATTCTCCTTTGACTGCAATTGAATGTAAGAGTCCATATGAGTTATGGTAAGATGAACTTCCATATTATTCTAGTTTGAAAGTATTTGGATGTTTGCTTATTATTATGTAAAAGATGGCAAACATAAACTTAGGGCTAGGAAATATAATTTTGTTGGTTACGCAGATGAGATTAAGGATATGGGTTGTGATAGTCTGACCTTCGGTCACCAAAGCTTATAAACAGTAGGGATGTTACTTTTGATGAGAAATTCCATACTTGATCAAAAAAAGGTCGTTGCTAAATCTATAAGTATTCAAGAGGAGAATGTTGGGAAAGAGGTGGAGTTTCGTGTGGAGAATCCATGGACAACATTTGAAGATGTTTCTATTTAGCTAGAAAGTGATGATGAGTAACGAGACTCAAATTCGATCAAAGATGATGATAAAGAAGTTGAGCAACCTCAGGCCCTGGCTACAAGTGTAATGACCCAAATTCGAGGTAGTATAGAGGGATGGTAGGGGAAGCTGTGCCTCGGCAGTACGTGGGTGAGGCTAAATGCATGTTTCTTATCCCACATTGCTTAGGGCGAAGTCTTAGGCTGGCTTATAAGGTTCTTGGTTATTTAATTGTACATATGCATTTTCTTGGGGTAATATAGGCTGCCCTTAGAAGAACAAAACCATGATAACTTAGTGTCCAAAATGGACAATATGTGTACAGTGGCAAACCCAGGGCATTACGAGTGGTATCAGAACCAACTCCCATAGCATGTGGGGCCATAATGAGGGCACTATGCCATGAGGGGTGGAGAATGTGACGAGTCAATCCCGAGGGAGTATAAAGAGATGGTAGGGGAGGTTGCACCTGGGCAGCATGGGTGAGGCTAAGAGGCGAGGCTAAGCACATATCTCCTATCTCACATCACTTAGGGGGAGTTTTGGGCCAACTTATAAGGTTCTGGGGTCTCTAACTATACATATGTATTTTCCTTGGGTAGTAAAGACTGCCTTGAGAAGAACAAAACTATGAGGACTTAGTATCCAAAGCAAATAATATGTGTACAATGACGGACATAAGGCATTATAGGTAGTATTAGAGTTGACTCCCATAGCATGTGGAGTCGCATTGAAGGCACTGTGCCATGAGATGTGGAGAATGTGATGACCTAAACCCGGGGCAATATGGAGGGATGACAAGGGAGGCCGTGCCTGTACAATACACGAGTAAGGCTAAATGTATGTCGCTTGTCTCACATCGCTTAGGGAGGGAGTCTTCGGTTGGCTTATAAAGTTCTAGGTTCTCTAACTGTATATACACATTTTCTTAAGGTAGTATGGCTATTCCGAGAAGAAAAAAACCATAAGGACTTAGCATCTAAAATGGACAATATGTGTATTGTGGTGGACCCATGGCGTTACAGTAGGGAGGAATAAATGGCAAATTAAGCCTCCTTGGAGATATGATTTTACTGATTTAGTAAAATATGCTTTTACAGTTGGTGAAAAGTTTGGCCTTGAAGAACTTTTTACATTCTGTGAAGCTACCATTTATTCTAAATTTTAGAAGTGACTTGTTGATGAATGAAGAGATTAAATCTCTTCATGAGAACCAAACTTGGGATCATGTGAAATTGTCTAAGGCCAAAAGAGTAGTTGGATGCAAGGGGGTCTTCAAAAGAAATGAGAGAATTCCAAATGTTGAAGATGAAAGATTCAAGGCACATTGGTAGCAAATGGTTTTAGTCAAGAGGGGATTGACTTCAATGAAATGTTCTCTCTAGTTGTGAAGAATAATTCCATTTGTGCATTGTTCGCATTAGTAGCTCTTTACGATCTAGAATTTGAGGAACTTGATGTTAAGACTGCTATTCTAGATGGTAAGCTTGAGAGGACAATCTATATGTCTCAATTCAAGGGATTCGTTGTTGAGGATAAAGAATATCATGTTTGCAGGTTGAAACACTTTTTGTATTGTCTCAAGCAATCTTCGTAGCAATAGTACAAGACGTTGATAGCTCAATGTTGAGTTAGGGCCACTTGCGAAGTGCGCATGACAATTGTGTGTGTATTATAAGAGATTATGTGATGGTTCTTGTGATTAGTTGTCGCTATATGTGGATAACATGCGTAGATGTTAGATATACAATGGTTGAAGAGGCAACTTAGCAAAGGAGTTCAAGATGAAGGATCTTGAAGTTCTTAAGAAGATTCTAGGTATGAAAATTTAAAGAAACAGACGGGTTAGGAGGTTATACCCATCCCAAATAGTTAGTATTATGAGTAGGTACATGGTACATCTGAGTAAAGCTCATTAGCAAGCCATGGAATGGATTCCTCAGAACATTCGAGGTACCTTAGATGCAGGTTTGGCCTTTCACAGGGATTGTGATATAGGATATTAAGTCATTGACTTCGTTTGATTCTACTTATACAAGCGATCTCAACAAAAGGAGATCTTTACTAGGTTATGTTTTTACACTTGAAGGTTCTGTTATTAGTTGGAGAATAATCTTGTAAAACATAGTTACTTTGTCTACCACCAAAGTAGAGTGCATGGCGGTGACCGAAGCAATACAGGAAGCTTTTTAGTTGAAGTATCTGGTTACAGAACTTGGGAAGAAATAAGAAGGGGCCTCCCTATAATTTGCAATTACCAAACTAATTAACCTACAACGCAATGTATCAACATCTGGTATCACTTTGTGTGTGATGAAGTTACTAAGGGTATAGTTATGATAAAGAAGGTACCGACAGTGAATAACCCAATAGATATGTTGACCAAACCAATTGCTTGAACTTGATTGGCATTTCATCATTTGAGTTATCTAGGTGGAGTTGGTGGCATTTCATCCATTGTTTTCTACACCGAGTATGCTCACATAGCCTTAAAGGGGTGCATGTTGATTCCACCATTTAGGGGTGGCCTTGTGTGGAAGGCAAGAGGTCGTGTAACGTTTGGCATAATGCTCTTCTAGAGATTTGAAATCAATGTGAAGATTTATTGAGTTTTGACTTTTAAATTGGTGAAAAGGATATTTTGGATTAGGGTTTTTTGACCATTTTGGATTGTACTCTTGTACTTGTTGTTGCTGAAAAAAGTTGAACCCCTTTCTCTTCCCATGATTTTTTCCCATCTTGGGGTTCCATGTTGTGGCATCCTAAAATCTTATAACGATCTCTAAATGTACTATGACCCATGAATAGGTAATGGAAGCGCCATCAGACTATATTATAGTCATTAGACCAATGGATTTCAATTAAACAAGGCTGAGCATTGAATGGACTATTGCTTTGTTGGAAATGTATCATATGCTCTTGAGAGACCGAGATTGTACTATAAGATGGGTTGATAAGAAATATTTGGCCGTGTACTCTACAAATTGAACTATCCTTGTGTATTGTTGTAATATTTATGGCCGTGCAAATCTTGGTGATTATGTAATTATAAGTGGAGATTAAGGTGAGATAATTAAAGGAGTAGATGTGGGCTGATTTCTTAAGGCCCAAAACCACCCAAACCGGCCCACGTTTCCTCTTGGTTCGGTCGACTAAGGCCCGGCTGAATGAGGCCCTATCAATTGCATGAAATCGACAAGTGGCAGGGGGACTATGTGAGGTGTCACCACCCCTTGCTTCACCGGAAATCCTCCATACAAAACCTCATGATTACTAGCTAATCAAGAGAATAAAAGAAAAAGAGAAGAGGGCGGAGTGAACGAGGGAGTGATCGAGAGAGACACAGAGAGAGAGGAAGAGAGAGAGAGAGAGAGAGAGTAATTGAGAAAAAGGGAGAGAGTGAGACCGAGAGAGTTCGATCAAGTGAGCAAGTGAGAGAGGAGGGAAAGAAGGAGACCAGCCCCGCCGTGCATGCGCCTGCTGCTGCCGTCGACGCCGCCTAGTTTCGCCGTCGATCGAGCCGCGCCTGAAGTCCATAAGTTGCCATTTTGCTTGCTGTGGTTGCGTTGGACTTAAGGCAAGTGAAGTCCATTGATCTACACGATACTTGCTGTGGTTGTGTGTGAAGTATAATAGATTTTGGATGTGCTGGATGTTGGAATTTTCGAAAGTATAGGAGTAGTTCTTTAGGCTAGCAAACTGTCTCATGGAAAAACAGCTTGACCTTTGGCGACTCCGTGAATTTTCTGTAATTATCTAGCATAAATTTGACTCGTGTCCTTGATGAAAGTTGTAGATGACATCTTGGGGAGTAACATAATAAAATTTGAGAAGAAACGGACAAGTATTGGTCGGTGAAACGATTTTTCTTTGAAAGTGTTAAATCTGGGGACTGTTACCGAGGGTTAGGGAAAGTTATAGTGATTATAGCTCATGATCTATAATGAATCCAACTCCGAGTTCTTCACAAAAATTTTATGTCTAGGTTTTATCTATAACATATCAAAATTTCATAATTTTCTGAGTTTATTAAGGGGTTATACCGAATTTGTTATTAAAACTGTGCAATAGTGATGTTTGAAGTTTTATGGCTGTGATGCATAGACCATAGCGACTCGTACGAAGTTTTCTTGACATGGTGTTCTTCATAAAATATTTTTCTCTATATCTCATTTATAACATTAAATTCCTAGAATTTATTAAGATCATTTACTAATTTTTCCAGAATTTTAATTAAAGGAGTGCATTCTGTTTTATCCGAAAATTGTTTTATTTTCAAGAACAAATGAATTACTCTATGAGATGTGATATCTTGGGTTGTTATTTATACAACATATGTGGTGACATTTAGCATATCATATGACATCAAAAATTGATTGAAACCTTTGACATTATTGCATCAAATGCTATTTTTTTTAAAGTGAGACATATATGTATACATTGTGATGTTGATGATACCGTTAGACGGCTAAGTCGACGATGCCCTGGGAGTGTCAGGATGCCCGGAGGTGTGTGTCGGATGTCCACGGGAGTTTCCAGATGCTCGGAGGTGTGTGCCGGATGCCCGGAAGTGTGTTCCGGAGGCCTCGTGATGCCAGTTGGGGTGCGAGATGCTCGGAGGTGTGTGCCGGAAGTCTCATGATGTCAGGTTGGGTGCGAGAGTCAGGAGGGATGCAAATATTGGTCCCTGGGAAAAATGAGATCCTTTTGAAAATCATGCGCATGTGTGTGCGTATGGTATGGGACATAAATTGTCTATGGTCTTGAGTTAGTACTATTTGGCATTGAAAATGTAGTCATTAAGGCATTGAATGGATGCCATGGAAATATATGCATGATTGCACGGATGATATGTGCATTTCACATGAAATCTTGGTTGTCTTGCTTGTTGCATTGTGTAGTTTGATGGATCTTTTACTGATGAGTGGTTGTACTCACCCCTTTTGGGGACTAACATTTCAGACTAGGAGATATGTCTCTGTCGCCAGTCACCCTCAGTACTTTCTATGGTATACTGACTAATGTCGAGTGCGAGTGTTCGGAGCATCATCACCCCGAGATACGGGGGTTAGTTTTTGTTCGTGTGCGGGTTCTGGTCTTGTACGACGTAGGATCACCCGCTGGCCCTGTCATTCAGGAGTTCTTGTCTGTGCACGTCCGCCGCGACGGGATTATGCTAGGGATGCTGCCGCCGCCGCCGGCTGACGGACCGGGTTGGGTGTGACTTAGTGCAATGGATGGAAAATGAACCTTTTTGGACCGCCGACACTGGATGATGGACCGAGGTACATGACTGTTGTGGAGTCGGGTACTTTTGGTATATAGCCGAGCTTAGAAAAGCCTTGGCCTTTTGATGTACCAACTCATGATGTCCATCAAGTTATGTAGATAAAAGTGTTCGGCTCTAACTTATATAAGATGTGTAGTTGGTGGGCATATAAACTGCGCTGGGACCGATTTAAATGATATAAACCCCCAGGACTTATGGACCCACTATAATTCTATGGTATCAGAGTGGCATATTATTAAAGTACAAAGGAAAGGTAAGCAAACCGTGGCGACCCTAGCGGATCGGGGGCCGTTTCGGGGGTGCCACAGTGGGTGGTATCAGAGCAATGGTTATATGTGGAGTGAGAAGAAGCCTCATTTGGAAATTGAGGAATATGATAACAATGCACACCATAGGATACTAACTAGGATAGTTGACTAACTTTGAACAACGGGTGATGGGAATTCACTCGTAGATCCCTAGTGATTATTATGAATTGCTTATTAGGTGCCGGTAACATGTTTATGTTACTTAAATATATAGTTGCAGTTGCTTTAAAAGGAGACATTAAGTCACAGATTATTCCTGAGGCAAATGCTTGGAAACTGCAGGAAAATCATGGTACGAGCTGGAAGTTCTTATCCATTGAGGGCCGAAGCCTCTACTGCAAGGGCTGAACCCCGAATGGAAGACATCTTGCAGGCATTGGCCAAAATAGGAAATCTGATGGAAAGACAAGCGCAGCAACAACCCGAAGTGGAACATCACCCTTAAGGACTGGTGGAACAATTTCAGAAGCTGAAGCCACCTAAGTTTAGTGGAACAAGAAGTCCTAAGGAGGCGGAACAATGGATAGATGGAATGGAACGAATTTTCCGATTGTTGGACTGCAATGATGCTGAGAAAATAACTTTGGCAGAGTACCAGTTGGAAGGAAATGCAAAGTTTTAGTGGAGAGCTTCAAGAGATACGATCTTTCCACCAGGTGCTGATATAAACCGGGATGAATTTGTTAGAGCTTTCAATAGAAAGCATTTTTCTGACTATGCCAGGGATAAGAAGATCATTGAATTTGTTCAGTTGGAATAAAGGGAGCTAATAGTAGACCAGTATGAGGCAAAATTTTCTGAATTATCCAGATATGCTCCCAGGCTGATTGAGGATCGAGAAGGAAAAGCTAAGAGATTCCTAAAGAGATTAAGGACCGATATCAGGAAGCAACTGGTGCCTCTGAATATAATAGATTATAATGAAATTTATGAAATGGCACAGTTGGTGGAACAAGAATTGATGAGAGAGCAATCAGAGTCTAAGAGACACTTGAACTTTAGTGATATCAGACGGGGTAAGAGACCCTATCCTAGTCAAGGTCAGACCTGGGATTCTAAGAAGAAGAGTAATTTTGGAAACTTTGGAAAAGCCAAGGATGGCCTGAATTTAGGAAAAGCACCCTATCAGTATGATGCTTGTCGAAGATGCGATGGGCAACATGGCCCAGGACCTTGCAATGGACGGCTAAAATGTTATGGTTGTGGACAGGTAGGTCACCTCAAGAAAGATTGTCCACAAGAGAGGTCGCAGCCAAATGTCAACCCGATGCGAATCCACAAAGGAATCCAAAAAAGACCACCAGCACAAGGAAAGGTGTATGCGGTCACCCAAGAGGAAGCAGAAGCTTCCAAAAACGTTATCTGAGGTACGATTTTCATAAATGGCAAGAAGGCACATGCATTATTTGACACAGGTGCTACACATTCATTTGTATCTGAAAAATATAGGCAATTGAGTAAAATAGAAACTACATCTCTTGAGATGCCTCTTTGTGTTTCCACGGCTTTAAAGAATATGGTATTATCTACGATGGTATGTGCAAAATGCAAGATAACTATAGAAGAACGAGATATGGAAATAGATCTAGTTGTGATGGCTATGTATGACTTTGATGTTATCATAAGAATGGACTGGCTTCATAAATATTGGGCTAAGGTGGATTGCTATAGGAAAGTGATCCAGTTCATGTTACCTAACCAGTCTAGTTTTGAATGGTAGAAGCTCATGAACTACTTGATGAAGGATGTCAAGGATATAAGAGATCTTACAAAGCAAGAGACTAAAATTGATGAGATTCAAATAGTCAGAGAATTTCATGATGTGTTTCATGAGGAGTTACCTGGGTTACCACCGGAATGAGAGATTGAATTTGAAATTGAACTAATGCCTGGAACAGGACCAATATCGAAAGCCCCGTATAGAATGGCCTTCATGGAGCTGAAGGAATTGAAAGTGCAACTACAAGAGTTACTTGATAAGGGATTTATTAGGCCAAGTACTTCACCTTGGGGTGCGCCAGTCCTATTTGTGAAAAAGAAAGACAGGTCGATGCGTTTATGTATTGACTATAGATAGCTGAACTAGGTGACTGTAAAGAATAAGTATCCCTTGCCTAGAATTGATGATTTATTTGATCAATTGTAAGGAAGTTCAATCTTTTCTAAAATTGACTTAAGGACAAGATACCATTAGTTAAGAATAAAGAAAGAAGACATTCCTAAGACTGCATTTAGGACTCGTTATGGACATTATGAGTTCCTAGTTATGCCTTTTGGATTAATGAATGCACCAGCCACATTCATGGATTTAATGAACAGGATATTTAGGCCTTATTTAGATCAGTTTGTAATTGTCTTCATTGATGATATCCTGATATATTCTAAAGGACCTGAAAAACATGAACGACACCTGAGGATAGCATTGCAAACACTAAGAGATCATAAGTTATACGCCAAATTCAGTAAGTGTGAATTCTGGCTAGACCAGATAATATTTTTAGGGCATGTAGTGTTGGGAAATGGAATTGCAGTAGACCGTGCAAAAGTTGAGATGGTAGTGAACTGGCCGAGACCAACAACGCCGACTGAAATACGGAGTTTCTTGGGACTGGCTGGCTATGATAGGAGGTTTATAGAAGGATTTTCACACCTAGCAGGCCCTTTAACAAAATTGACCCGAAAGAATGTAAAGTTTGAATGGAGTGGAGAATGTGAAAGAAGCTTTCAAGAACTTAAAAGGAAGTTAACTACAGCTCCAATTCTAACTATACCATTTGGATATGATGGATTCACGGTGTATAGTGATGCATCTCATAAAGGACTGGGATATGTTTTGATGCAGCATGGAAAGGTCATAGCCTATGCGTCGAGGCAGTTGAAACCTCATGAGTTACATTACCCAACCCATGATTTAGAATTGGCAGCTATAGTATTTGCTTTGAAAATATGGAGACATTATCTGTATGGAGATAAGTTTGAAATCTATACAGATCATAAGAGCTTGAAGTATTTGTTTTCGCAAAAAGAGTTTAACATGAGACAAAGAAGGCGGATGGAATTATTAAAAGATTATGACAGTGAAATACGGTACCATCCAAGGAAGGCAAATAAGGTGACAGATTTCCTTAGTCGAAAGTCGGCTATGGACATGGCTAGTCTAAGAATAACAGAATGGAATATGTTAAAGTCAATTGTGGATTCAGACTTCAAGTTGGAAATAGACCACCTTACTAGTATGCTCATTGCATTAAGAATCGAGCCCAAAATTATTCAGAAAGTCAAGATTCTACAGGAATCTAACCCGAAGATTGGGGAAATACGAAACGCTGTGCCTTTAGGGAAAAGACCAAAGTTTCAAGTCTCTAAGGATGGAGCAGTAAGATGCCAAGGACGGCTCTGTGTTCCTGACAATGAAGAAGTGAGAAGGGAAATTCTGTCAAAAGCACATAGGAATGATTATAGTATTCATCCAGGTAGTGCAGAAATGTATAGAAACTTACGCCAATAGTTTTGGTGGAATGGCATGAAGATGGATATAGCTAAACACGTTTCTTAATGTTTAACATGTCAGGAAGTGAAAGCAGAACACCGCAAATCCGAGGGACTATCGAGACCATTGGACGTACCAGAATGGAAATGGGAGCATGTGACGATGGACTTTGTGCAAGGACTGCCAAGGACATCAAGTGGTCACGACTCGATCTGGGTGATAGTAGATTGCTTGACTAAGTCTACCCATTTCCTAGCGGTCCGCATAGACTATTCGATGAATAAACTTGCTGAGATATATGTGAGCCAGGTAATATGCTTACATGGTATTCCTGTAACGATCACATCTGATCGAGACTCTAGGTTTACTTCAAATTTTTGGCAAAGTCTCCAAAATGCTTTGGGGACAAAGCTTCAATTTAGTACTGTCTTTCATCCTCAAACAGATGGACAAACGGAAAGAGTGATCCAGACTTTGGAAGATATACTAAGAGCTTGTATTATCGAATTTAGGGGAAGTTGGAATGAAAAATTGCACTTGATAGAGTTCGCCTATAACAATAGTTTTAAGAAAAGTATAGGCATGGTTCCGTATGAAGCATTATATGGAAGAAGGTGCAGGACCCCTGTTTGTTAGAATGAAGCAGGTGAAAGGAGATTGACAGGACCTAAACTGGTACAAATTACTACTGAAGCTATTGAAATTATCAGGAAAAGACTTAAAATAGCCAAGAGTAGGCAGAAAGACTATGCAGATAAGCATAGAAGACCTTTAGAGTTTAATGTGGGGGATCATGTGTTCCTTAAAGTGTCCCCTATAAAAGGAATATCTCGATTTGGAATGAAGGGTAAGTTGAGCCCTAGATTCATTGGACCTTTTGAGATATTAGAAAGAATATGGGATGTAGCTTATCGACTAGCTTTACCTCCTAAGCTAGAGAACTTGCATGATGTATTCCACGTATCAATGCTGAGGAAGTATCAGCCCAATCTAGGACATATACTCGATCATGAAGCCATCAAAGTGGATGAGAAAGTGAGGTACATTGAAGAGCCTATGCAAGTACTAGATCGAAAAGAGCAAATTCTTAAAGTCAAGAAAATCTCATTGGTTAAGATATTATGGCGACATCATGATGTGGAGGAAGCCACTTGGGAAAGTGAAAATGAGATGAGGGAAAGGTACCCTCACTAGTTTAAAGAGACATAAGTAATGTCAAATTTCGATGACGAAATTCTCTAAGGAGGGGAGAATTGTGGCATCCTAAAATCTTATAACGATCTCTAAATGTACTACGACCCATGAATAGGTAATGGAAGCGCCATTGGACTATATTATAGTCATTAGACCAATGGATTACAATTAAACAAGGCCGAGCATTGAATGGACTATTGCTTTGTTGGAAATGTATCATATGCTCTTGAGAGACCGAGGTTGTACTATAACATGGGTTGATAAGAAATTTTTGGCCGTGTACTTTACAAATCGAACTATCCTTGTGTATTGTTGTAATATTTATGGCCGTGCAAATCTTGGGGATTATGTAATTATAAGTGGAGATTAAGGTGAGATATTAAAGGAGTAGATGTGGGCTGGTTTCTTAAGGCCCAAAACCGCCCAAACCGACCCACGTTTCCTCTTGGTTCGGTCAACTAAGGCCCGGCCGAATGAGGCCTATCAATTGCATGAAATCGACAAGTGGCAGGGGGACTACATGAGGTGTCACCACCCCTTGCTTCACCGGAAATCCTCCATGCGAAACCTCATGATTATTAGCTAATCAAGAGAATAAAAGAAAAAGAGAAGGGGGCGGAGTGAACGAGGGAGTGATCGAGAGAGAGAGAGAGAGAGAGAGAGAGAGAGAGAGAGTAATCAAGAAAAAGGGAGAGAGTGAGACCGAGAGAGAGAGCGGGCAAGCAAGTGAGAGAGGAGGGGAAGAAGGAGACTAGCCCCGCCATGCGTGATCCTACTGCTGCCGTCAACGCCGCCTAGCTTCGCTGTCGATTGAGCTACGCCCGAAGTCCGCAAGTTGCCATTTTGCTTGCTGTGGTTGCGATGGACTTAAGGCAAGTGAAGTCCATTGATCTACACGATGCTTTCTGTGGTTGTGTGTGAAGTGTAATAGATTTTGGATGTGCTGGATGTTGGAATTTTCGAAAGTATAGGAGTAGTTCTTTAGGCTAGCAAACTGTTTCATGGAAAAACAGCTTGACCTTTGGCGACTCCGTGAATTTTCTGTAATTATCTAGCCGACATTTGACTTCATGTTCTTGATGAAAGTTGTAGATAACATCTTTAGGAGTAACATACTAAAATTTGAGAAGAAACGGATAATTATTGGTCGGTGAAACGATTTTTCTTTGAAAGTGTTAAATCTGGAGACTGTTACCGAGGGTTAGGGAGAGTTATAGTGATTATAGCTCATGATATATAATGAATCCGACTCCGAGTTCTTCATGAAACTTTTACCTCTAGATTTTATCTATAACATATCAAAATTTCATAATTTTATGAGTTTATTTAGGGGTTATACCTAATTTGTTATTAAAACTGTGCAATAGTGATGTTTAAAGTTTTATGGCTGTGATGCATGGACCATAGCGACTCATACGAAGTTTTCTTGACATGGTGCTCTTCATAAAATATTTTTCTCTAGACCTCATTTATAACATGTTAAATTCCTTGAATTTATTAAGATCGTTTACTAATTTTTCCAGAATTTTAATTAAAGGAGTGCATTCTGTTTTATCCGAAAAATGTTTTATTTTCAAAAACAAATGAATTACTCTATGATATGTGATATCTTGGGTTGTTATTTATACAGCATATGTGGTGACATTTAGCATAACATATGACATCAAAAAACCTTTGACATTATTGCATCAAATGATATTTTTTTAAAGTGAGACATATATGTATACATTGTGATGTTGATGATACCATCGGACGGCTAAGTCGACGATGTCCCGGGAGTGTCGGGATGCCCGGAGGTGTGTGCCGGATGCCTGGAGGTGTGTGCTGGATGTCCTTAGGAGTTTCAAGATGCCCGGAGGTGTGTGCCGGAGGCCTCGTGCTGCCAGTTGGAGTGCGAGATGCCCGGAGGTGTGTGTCGGATGCCCGAAGGTGTGTGCCGAAGGTCTCGCGATGCCAGATTGGGTGTGAGAGTCAGGAGGGATGCAAATATTGGTCCCTGGGAAAAATGAGATCCTTTTGAAAAAATAAAAATGGGAAATGAATCATGCGCATGTGTGTGCATATGGTATGAGACATAAATTGTCTATGGTCTTGAGTTGGTGCTATTTGGCATTGAAAATGTGGTCATTAATGCATTGAATGGATCTCATGAAATATATGCATGATGCATGGATGATATGTGCATTTCACGTGAAATCTTGGTTGTCTTGCTTGTTGCATTGTGTAGTTTGATGGATCTTTTACTACTGAGTGGTTGTACTCACCCCTTTTGGGGACTAACATTTCAGACTAGGAGATATGTCTCTGTCGCTAGTCACCCCCGATACTTTCTATGGTATACCGACTGATGTCGAGTGCGAGTGTTCGGAGCATTATCACCCCGAGATCCGGGGGTTAGTTTTTGTTCGTGTGCAGGTTCCGGTCTTGTACGCCGGCCCTGTCATTCAGGAGTTTTTATCTGTGCACGTCCGTCGCGATGGGATTATGCTTGGGACGCTGCCACCGCCACCGGCTGATGGACCAGGTTGGGTGTGACTGAGCGCGATGGATGGAAGATGAAGCTTTTTGGACTGCCGACACTGGATGATGGACCGATGTACATGACTGCTATGGAGTCGGGTACTTTTGGTATATAGCCGAGCTTAGAAAAGCCTTGGCCTTTTGATGTACCGACTGATGATGTCCATCAAGTTATGTAAATAAAAGTGTTCGACTCTAACTTATATAAGATGTGTAGTTGGTGTAAATTGCATTATTTTGTTCGAGTATGGGATAGGGAGATTTTGAATATGCTTCCGCCATATGAACTGTGCTAGGACCGATTTAAATAATATAAACCCCCAGGACTTATGGACCCACTATAATTCTATGGTATCAGAGTGGCATATTATTAAAGTACAAAGGAAAGGTAAGCAAACTGTGGCGACCCTAGCAGATCGGGGGCCGTTTCGGGGGCGCCACACACGTATATCTTGTCTCTTATGTGGTTTTAGTTTTGTTATCAAACCCTTGTTATTTGTGCTTTGATTTATGCATCTTTTAGTATTGTTTCACAACAATTTTCATGGTGGAGCATTGTGGCACCCCGAACCATCTTAGGTCGCCACAGGCACCTAATGCTACATCTAATTACATCTCTTAGTGGCTGCATTGTAAATCATAGACATTTTTTTTTTGAAAGCGGTCCCAGCACGACTCATTTAGCGGAAGCAAAATATAACATTGCCATCTCTCCCTCCATCAACCATGATACAATTGCACACCACTAAACATCATGAGAAACGATAAAGCCACGACACTTTATTTACATATTTTCCAAGATGAGTTTCCTTGGGTCGGTACATCAAAAGAAAGGCCAGGACACGTAGCCACACTCGGCCATAAACCCAAAAAGAAACGCTCGACCCACTACGTCTATCGTGCAAGATCCCCCATCAACTAGTGTCGGCTAATCATCCCAAAAAGTTGCAACTCCTACTTCTCACGCACGGGCCCTCACACCCATCCCGGTGCATCAAGCGGTGGCGGCAGCAACATCCCACGCATCACTCCGTCTCGACGAACATGGACGGATATGAACTCCTGAATGACAAGGCCCTCAGCTAGGCCCACGTCGTACATCACTAAGGCGCGAACTCGAATAAATGTCAGTCCAGGAATGGTGGGACAATCAATCTCCACACACTCGACCTCTACATCCAAAGGAAGACCGTAAAAGACGCCCCGCGTGACAACAGGGAGCGGCATCCTGCTCCCGAAGGGGTGAGTACAACCACTCAGCAGGTAAAGGACCAACAAACCACTCAATGCATCATGCCACACAATCATCACAATCATAGCATCGCATGTCATTAAAGCGTCCATGCACAACTTACCTTGGTATCATGCACATGTCATCATACCTCATGTACATACATCATCATATAGTCATTACCATCATATCATACACTTACCATCATCATGTCACATGTATCACCATATTTTCCATGCATCCATGCATACAACATTATCATCATACCACATGTACCATCATCATTGCCATGCATCCATGCACGTAACATCATCATCATATCACATGTACCATCATCATTGCCATGCATCCATGCATGTAACATCATCATCACATCACATGTACCATCATCATGTCATGCATATATCATCATGCATAATTCAATTTCAGTTTCATTTTGGACCGCCACATTTCTCTTTCCTGGGACCAATGTTTGCATCTCGCATGTATCCAAGATACAATCAAACATCCGACTCCCCCACTCTCCAGGCATCTCGTACCCCAACTGGCATCACGAGGACCCTCCGGCATTCAGCCATTTAAGGCCACCGGGCAACTGGCCGTACCCTTCTAGCCAGGCATCTCGCACCCCAACTGGCATCGTGACGCATCCCTCGGCACAAGACCCGCCGAGCTTCCGGCTCCCACACTCTCCGGGCATCTCGATACCTCTCGGTACTCCCGAGGACCCTCCGGTATCTGGCCATTCAAGGCCACCGGGCAACCGGCCGTACCCTTCTAGCCAGGCATCCCGACACTCCCGGGGCATCGTCGGCTAATACCTCCGACGGCCTTCTCACTTATCTCAATTCACATCTTCAATTATAGTTCAATTTTAACACGGCATGTGATGTGATGGAAATCAAGATCATTTTCATCCTTTGAATTCATACATGCATCTCCAATCATCATCATACATGTAGCAAGACACAATCATTCATCACAATACAATTCATGGAGTCCAAATAATTTAAAATAGTCCATTTATCATGCCTTTTTGAAGTTTAATAAATTCCAGCTTGTACCATTTTAGAAAATATTTAAATTAAATATCCATATGATTCACTAAAATCATGAAATTAAGACATGTGATAGACAAGCCAATAAGATAGCAATTTCATGTAAAACATATGCCCAAAAGAGTTCCACACAAGGAGATATAATTCACACAAATACAGCATGCAATTTCGGATAGAAAGAGAATGCGCAGTTTTTGAAATAATTCAATTAAAATACTCGAATGACCTCCGAAAATTATGAAATTTTACCAGATTATAGTTAAGACACTAAAGTATATTTTTCATGCAGAAATATAGGCCAGATTAGTTCTAAATAATTTTCTATAGTCATCCGAAGCTTCTGATTCTAGCACCGAAACATCCAGTATAGCCATCTCCGAAATATCGAGTTTTCACCCACTTATTCTTCTTCGTTTTCTCTTAAATTTGGATATATTTTACATCAAGAGGTCGCCTACAACGTTCATTAAGGGATCTAAGTCAAATTTCCAAATAATAGTCACCATATGGGTCCAAGAAGTCTCGGGTGTCCAGTACCGTGTTTCCAGATTTACCGTCTTCAAGAGTAAGTCGATTCACTAGGCTACACTTGCTCATTTTACCTCAAATTTTAGTATGTTAGTCTTTATGATGTTCTCTACAAGTTTCATGAAGAAGTCGAAGAGAGATTCTTGGTTAAAAAATCGACATGCAACCCACAAAACTACCAAAAGGTCAGCAAAACAGTTCCAGATCTAGTGTCTTCGTAGGAAGAGGGTTTGACCCCCTAAATCTCCACCATTTTGTCCTCAATTTTAGTATGTTGTAGCTTAAGATGTTGGCTACAACTTTCATGAAGGAATAAAAGTGAAAATCCAATTCGAAACATGCATGCAAGCCTCCACAAGATTCTGGGTCGGGCGGTTCACACGGAATCAGCAAGCATATTCAAGAGCAAGTCACATTCTTGCTTCGGTTTTGCCTAACCTAACATCCGAAATCTACCACCAACAAATCACACATACAAGACACACATGCAAGAGTGGAAATTCATCCCAACTTGCCTCTAGGACCAAGCGGATGACAGCAAAAGGGACGGCACACCGGCGACGGACGGACGGCATGCGGGCGGCGACGGGCGAGCTCCTCCTCCTCCTCGGTTCCTCTCTCTCGCAACTCCCTCTCTCTCTCTTTGGCTTGGCCGAATACCACTAACCGGCCACTCTCTCTCTCTCTCTCTCTCCCTTTTATTCCCCCAAAACTCCATCATTGGCAATGATTATTTGCCTCCCTCAATGGCCAATGCATGTAATTCTCTTTTTGCCACTTGGCCAAGCTCATGCAAGATGGGCTTGGGCTTGGATTGGATTGGGCTGGCCACTCTTCTCCCCCCTTGGTCGACGGTCACTCTTCATGGGCCTCAATTGGGCCGGCCATTCGGCCCACCAAGAGCTCTAGCCATTGGGCCTAAGGCCCAACCTAATTAAAATCAATTTTAGTCTCCTTTTTTAAATACTAGTTAAGTCTTATTAAACTAAAGTACTATAGGGTAAAATTAAATAACTAAACACTTAGAATTACAAATCTATGGATTCTAATTCACGATGCACATGGCTAGAGATAAGTCATCCTCTTCCAAGATCTATCCATTTAAACTCAGCCATAGATTTCAATACAAGACATTAATTCGGAGCACCCCTAATGGCTAGCAAGGAATTTCAGGATGCCACAATTCTCCCCTCCTTAGAGAATTTCGTCCTCGAAATTAGACACCACTTGTGCCTTCTTGAAACAAGTAAGGGTACTTTTCCTTCATCTGATCTTCACTTTCCCATGTGGCTTCCTCCATATCATGATGTCGCCATAATACCTTAACCAATGGGATATTCTTAGTCCTAAGAATTTGTTCCTTCCAATCCAATATCTGTATAGGCTCTTCAATGTACCTCACTTTCTCATCCACTTTGATGGCTTCATGATCGAGTATGTGACCAGGATCCGGCTAATACTTCCTCAACATCAATACATGAAACACATCATACAAATTTCCAAACTTAGGAGGCAGCGCTAAACGATAAGCTACTTCCCCTATCCTTTCAAGTATCTCAAAAGGTCCAACAAATCTAGGACTTAACTTACCCTTCATCCCAAATCGAGATAGCCCTTTCATTGGAGATACCTTCAAGAATACATGATCTCCCACGCTAAATTCCAAAGGCCTTCTATGCTTATCTGCGTAGTCTTTCTGTCTACTCTGAGCTGTTTTAAGTCTTTTTCTGATAATTTCAACAGCCTCAGTGGCAACTTGTACCAATTCAGGTCCTGAATTTCCTTTCACCTACTTCATTCCCACAGACAGGAGTCCTACATCTCCTTCCATATAATGCCTCATCGGGAGCCATGCCTATACTTTTTTGGAAGCTATTATTATAGGCAAACTCCACCAAATGCAATCTTTCATCCCAATTTCCTTTGAAATCAATTACACAGGCCCTCAACATATCCTCTAATGTCAGAATTACTCTTTCCGTTTGTCCATCTGTCAGGGATGGTCGTGCTAAACTGAAGTTTAGTTCCTAATGCAATTTGAAGACTTCACCAAAAGTTCGAAGTAAATCTTGAATCCCGATCTGAGGTAATAGTCACTAGAACACCATGTAAGCGTACCACTTGACTTACATATATGTCTGCATATTTGTCCATTGAGTACTCCATGCAAATCGCTATGAAATGAGCCGATTTAGTCAAACGATCCACTATAACCCAAATAGAGTCATGACTACTTGACGTCCTTGGTAATCCTTGTATGAAGTCCATCGTTATATGCTCCCATTTCCATTCTGGTATGTGTAATGGTCTCAATAGTCCTGCGGGTTTACGATGTTCCGCTTTTACTTGTTGGCACGTCAAACATTGAGAAACGTGCTTAGCCGTATCTGCCTTCATACCATTCCACCAAAATTGCTGACGTAAATTCCTGTACATCTTTGTACTACCCGGATGAATACTATAATTGCTCTTGTGTGCCTCCGACAGAATTTCCTTCTTTAATTCTTCGTTGTCAGGAACACAAAATCGTCCTTGGCATCTTACTATTCCATCATCAGAGACTTGAAATTCTGGTCTTTTTCCTAAAGACACAGCATCTTTCATTTTCAAAATCTCCGGGTCAGACTCTTGCAGGATTTTAACTTTTTGAATAATTTCAGGTTCAATCGTTAATGCACTAAGCATACTAGTAAGACAATCTACCTTCAATTTAAATTCTGAGTCTGTAACGGACTTTAACAAGTTCCATTCCGCCATTCTTAAACTGGCTATCTCCATAACCGACTTACGACTAAGAGCATCCGCTACCTTATTCGCCTTCCCTGGATAGTATTTTATCTCACAATCGTAATCCTTTAACAATTCCATCAATCTCCTTTGTCTCATGTTTGTGAGAACAAATATTTAAAACTTTTATGGTCTGTATAAATCTCAAAATTTTCCCCATACAAATAGTGCCTCCATATCTTCAAGGCAAACACTATAGCTGCTAGCTCCAAATCATGTGTTGGGTAGTTCAGCTCATGGGGTTTTAATTGTCTAGATGCATAGGCTATGACCTTGCCATGCTGCATCAAAACACATCTCAGTCCTTTGTGAGATGCATCACTATACATTGTAAAACCATCAGGTCCACTTGGTATAGTCAGGATTGGAGTCGAGGTCAATTTCCTTTTAAGCTCCTAGAAACTCCTTTCACATTCCCCATTCTATTCAAACTTTACGTTCTTCCGAGTCAACTTAGTTAAAGGACCTGCCAGTCGTGAAAATCCTTCAATAAACCTCCTATAATAACCAGCCAGTCCTAAGAAACTCCGTATTTCAGTAGGTGTTGTCGGTCTCGGCCAATTTATTACCATCTCAACTTTCGCCGGGTCCACTGCAATTCCTTCTCCTAATACCACATGCCCTAAAAATATTATCTGGTTCAGCCAAAATTCACACTTACTAAATTTGGCATACAACTTATGCTCTCTCAGGGTTTGCAAAACTATCCTTAAGTGTTGCTCATGCTCTTTAGGTCCTTTCGAATATATCAGGATGTCATCAATAAAGACAATCACAAACTGGTCTAGATAAGGTTTAAATACCCTATACATTAGGTCCATAAATGCAGCCGGCACGTTAGTCAATCCAAATGGCATAACAAGGGACTCGTAGTGTCCATAATGAGTCCTGAACGCAATCTTAGGGATGTCCTCTTTCTTAATTCTCAACTGATAGTATCCCGACCTTAAGTCAATCTTAGAGAAGACCGAACTTCCCTGGAGTTGGTCAAACAAGTCATCAATTCTAGGTAAAGGATACTTATTCTTAATGGTCACGTGGTTCAGCTGCCTATAGTCAATGCACAAGCGCATCGATCCATCTTTCCTTTTCGCAAACAAGACCGGTGCACCCCAAGGTGAAGCACTTGGTCTAATGAATCCTTTGTCAAGCAACTCCTGCAGTTGCACTTTCAATTCCTTCAATTCGACTAAGGCCATCCTATATGGGGCTTTTGATATAGGTCCTGTTCCAGGCATTAATTCAATTTGAAACTCAATTTCTCGCTTTGGCGGCAATCCAGGCAATTCCTCAGGGAATACATCTTGAAATTTGTTGACTACCCGAATTTCATCAATCTTAGGCTCTTCCTTAGTATAATCTCTAACCATGGCAAATACCCTTAATCTATATTTTTCAGACACAAATGAATGCGCGTCACTCATATCAAATAAGGCATATGCTATTTTATCCATCTATAGAAATCGTACCTGAGATAACATTTTTGGAAGTTTCCGCTTCCTTTTGGGTGACCGCATACACCCGTCCTTGTGGTGGTGGCCTCTGTGGATTTCTTAGTAGATTTGGTTCAGCAATACGTTGTTGCACTTGTCGCACTGAGCTAACATTTGACTGCGACCTCTCTTGTGGACAATCTTTCTTAAAGTGACCTCTCTGCCCACAGCCAAAACATTTAAATCGATCATTATAGGGTCCTGGTCCATGTTGTCCACCACATCTCTGAAAAATATTACTTTGGTAGGGTACTCTCCCTAGAACCGGGCCACTCCTGACTTTTCCAGAATTCCCAAAATTATTCATCTTCTTAGATTCCTAGGGCTGTCCTTGATCAGGATAAGGTCTTTTACCCCTTCGAACATCATTAAAGGTCATTTGCCTCTTAGATTCTGATTGCTCTCTCACTAACTCTTGCTCCACCAATTGTGCCCTTTCATAAATCTTATTATAATCTCTTATATTCAGAGGCACCAGTTGTTTCCTGATATCAGTCCTTAGCCATTTCAAGAATCGCTTAGCCTTTTCCTCTCAATCCTCAACCAACCTTGGAGCATACTGTGGCACCCCTAAGCACCTTAGGTCGCCACAGCCACCTAGTGCTACACCTAATGGAACACTAGTTACATCTCTTAGAAGAAGCGTCGTAAATCATAGACACATTTTCTTTTTTGAAAACGGTCCCAGCGCGACTCATTAGCGGAAGCAAAATATAATATCGCCATCTCTCCCTCCATCAACCATGATGCAATTGCACACCACTAAACATCATAAGAAAAGATAAAGCCATGACACTTTTATTTACATATTTCCATGATGGGTTTTCCTTGGGTCGGTACATCAAAAGAAAGGCCAAGACATGTAGCCACACTCGGCCATAACCCCAAAAAGAAACGCTTGACCCACTATGTCTATCGTGCAAGATCCCCCATCAACTAGTGTCGGCTATCATCCCAAAAAGTTGCAGCTCCTACTTCTCACGCACGGGCCCTCACACCCATCCCGGTGCATCAGGCGGTGGTAGTGGCAACATCCCACGCATCACTCCGTCTCAACGAACATGGACGGATATGAACTCCTAAATGACAGGGCCCCCAGCCAGGCCCACGTCATACATCACTAAGGTGCGAACTCGAATAAATGTCAGACCAGGAATGGTGGGACAGTTGATCTCCAAACACTCGACCTCTAAAATCCGAAGGAAGGCCGTAAAAGACGCCCCGCGTGACAGCAGGGAGCGGCATCCTGCTAATATGAAATGTTGGTTCCCGAAGGGGTGAGTACAACCACTCAGCAGGTAAAGGACCAATAAACCACTGAATGCATCATGCCACACAATCATCGCAATCATAGCATTACATGTCATTAAGGCATCCATGCACACCTTGGTATCATGCACATGTCATCATACCTCATGTACATACATCATTATGTAGTCATCACCATCATGACATACACTTACCATCATCATGTCACATGTACCATCATCATCATATCACATGTACCATCATCATTACCATGCATCCATGCACATATCATCATCATATCACATGTACCATCATCATTACCATGCATCCATGCATATAACATCATCATCATGTCATGCATATATCATCATCATCACGTCATGCATATATCATCATCATCACGTCATGCATATATCATCATGCATAATTCAATTTCAATTTCTCAATTTCATCCTTTCTTTTTGGACCGCCACATTTCTCTTTCCCGGGACCAATGTTTGCATCCCACATGTATCCAAGATACAATCAGGCATCCGGCTCCCCCACTCTTCGGGCATCTCGTACCCCAATTGGCATCACGAGGACTCTCTAGCATTCAGCCATTTAAGGCCACCAGGCAACCGGCCGTACCCTTCTAGCCAGGCATCTCGCACCCCAACTGGCATCGCGAGGCATCGCTCGGCACAATACCTGCCGAGCTTCCGGCTCCCCCACTCTCCGGGCATCCCGATACTCCCGAGGACCCTTCGGTATCCGGCCATTCAAGGCCACCGGGCAACCGGCCGTACCCTTCTAGCCAGGCATCCCGACACTCCCGGGGCATCGTCGGCTCACACCTCCGACGGCCTTCTCATTATCTCAATCCACATCTTCAATTATAGTTGAATTTTAACATGGCATGTGATGTGATGGCAATCAAGATCATTTTCATCCTTTGAATTCATACATGCATCTCAAATCATCATCATACATGCAGCAAGATAGAATCACTCATAACAATACAATTTATGAAGTCCATGCAATTTAGAATAGTCCATATATCATGCCTTTTGAAGTTTACTAAATTCCAGCTTGTACCATTTTAGAAAATATTTAAATTAAATATCCATATGATTCTCAAAAATCATGAAATCAAGACATGTGATAGACAAGTCAATAAGATAACAATTTCATGAAGAACATATGCCCAAAAGAGTTTCACACAAGAAGATATAGTTCACACAAATACAGCATGCAATTTCGGATAGAAACAGAATGTGCAGTTTTTGAAATAATTCGATTAAAATACCCGAATGACCTCCAAAAATTATGAGATTTCACCACGTTATATTTAAGACACTAAAGTAGATTTTTCATGAAGACATCTAGGCCAGATTCGTTCTAGATAATTTTCTATAGTCGTCCGAAACTTCTGATTCTAGCACCGAAACGTCCAGTATAGATATCTCCGAAATATCGAGTTTTCACCCACTTATTCTTCTTCGTTTCCTCTGAAATTTGGATATGTTTTACTTCAAAAGGTCCCCTATAACTTTAATTAAGGGATCTAAGTGAAATTTCCAAAGAATAGTCACCATATGGGTCTAAGAAGTCTCGGGTGTCCAGTACTGTGATTCCAGATTTACCGTCTTCAAGAGTATGTCGATTCACTAGGCTACACTTTCTCATTTTACTTCAAATTTGCGTATGTTAGTCTTTAGGATGTTCTATACAAGTTTCATGAAGAAGTGGAAGAGAGATTCTTGGTAAAAAGCAACATGCAACCCACAAAACTACCAAAAGGTCAGTAAAGCAGTTCCAGATCTAGTGTCTTCGTAGGAGGAGGGTTTTACCCCTTAAATCTCAACCATTTTGTCCCAAATGTTAGTATGTTGTAGTTTGAGATGTTGTCTACAACTTCAATGAAGGAATCGAAGTCAAAATCCAACTCGAAACATGCATGCAAGCCTCCACAAGATTCTGGGTCGGGCGGTATACACGAAATCAGCAAGCCTTTACAAGAACAAGTCACACTCTAGCTTCGGTTTTGCCTACCCTAACATCCGAGATCTACCACCAACAAATCACACATGCAAGACACACATGCAAGAGTGGAAATCGATCCTAACTTGCCTCTAAGATCAAGCGGACGACAGCAAATGGACGGCACAACGGCGACGGACGGACGGATGGCGTGCGGGCGGACGAACGGCGAGCTCCTTCCTCTCCTCCCTCTCGGTTCCTCTCTCTCGCAACTCACTCTCTCTCTCTTTCTCACTTGGACGGTAGCCCTCAACTGGCCACTCTCTCTCCCCCTTTTATCTCCCTTAAGCCACAATCATTAGTAATGATTAGTAGCCACCCTTGATAGCCAATGCATGAAGCCCTCCTCTTGCCACTTGGCATTTTGAGAGAGACACATGGCCTTCTCCATGCAAAGATGGGCCTCATTCTCGGCTGGGCTTTGGGTCAGCAAATGGGCCAGTCGACAGCCCCTCCTTGGCTCCAATGGGCCGGCCATTTGGCCCACCAAGAGTCCAAGCTATTAGGCCTAAGGCCCAACCTAATTAAACCCACAATTTCACTTTCAATTATTCATCTTTAATTCTTTCTTTTATAGATCTCAAATTTTAAATTTCACATGGCCAAGGATAAATCATTCTCATTAATTTATCCTATAATACTAATTTAAAAACTCATGAACACAAGCCTATATCACTTAGTCTTAAGAGGAGACTAATGGCTAAAGCATAAACCATAGGTAATTTCATTACCTAATTATGGGCTTTAATACACCTTAGAGCTTGTCTTGAATTTTTGGGATGCCACAATTCTCCCCTCCTTAGAGAATTTCGTCCTCGAAATTAGACACCACTAATGCCTTCTTGAAACAAGTAGGGGTACTTTTCCTTCATCTGATCTTCACTTTCCCATGTGGCTTCCTCCATATCATGATGTCGCTATAATACCTTAACCAATGGAATCTTCTTAGTCCTAAGAATTTGTTCCTTTCGATCCAATATCTGTACAGGCTCTTCGATGTACCTCACTTTCTCGTCCACTTTGATGGCTTCATGATCGAGTATGTGACCAGGATCCGGCTGGTACTTCCTTAACATCGATACATGAAACACATCATGCAAATTTCCCAACTTAGGAGGCAGCGCTAAACGATAAGCTACATCCCCTATCCTTTCAAGTATCTCAAAAGGTCCGACAAATCTAGGGCTTAACTTACCCTTCATCCCAAATCGAGATATTCCTTTCATTGGAGATAGCTTAAGAAATACATGGTCTCCCACACTAAATTCCAAAGGCCTTTTACGCCTATTTACGTAGTCTTTCTGCCTACTTTGAGCTGTTTTAAGTCTTTTCCTGATAATTTCAACAGCTTCAGTGGTAACTTGTACCAGTTCAGGTCCTGTCAATTTCTTTTCACCTACTTCATTCCAACAGACAGGAGTCCTACATCTCCTTCCATATAATGCTTCATAGGGAGCCATGCCTATACTTTTCTGGAAACTATTATTATAGGCAAACTCCACCAAATGCAATCTTTCATCCCAATTTCCTTTGAAATCAATTACACAAGCCCTCAACATATCCTCTAATGTCTAAATTACTCTTTCTATTTGTCCATCTGTCTGGGGATGAAAAGCAGTACTAAACTGAAGTTTAGTTCCTAATGCAGTTTGAAGACTTCGCCAAAAGTTCGAAGTGAATCTCGAATCTCGATCTGAGGTAATAGTTACTGGAACACCATGTAAGCGTACCACTTGACTTACATATATGTCCACATATTTGTCCATTGGGTAGTCCATGCGAACAGCTAGGAAATGAGCCGATTTAGTCAAACGGTCCACTATAACCTAGATAGAGTCATGACTGCTTGACGTCCTTGGTAATCCTTGTATGAAGTCCATCGTTATATTCTCCCATTTCCATTCTGGTATGTCTAATGGTCTCAAGAGTCCTACGGGTTTACGATGCTCCGCTTTTACTTGCTGGCACGTCAAACATTGAGAGACGTACTTAGCCGTATCTGCCTTCATACCATTCCACCAAAACTGCTGACGTAAATTCCGGTACATCTTTGTACTACCTGGATGGATACTATAATTACTCTTATGCGCCTCCGACAGAATTTCCTTCTTTAATTCTTCGTTGTCGGGAACACAAAGTCGTCCTTGGCATCTTACTATTCCATCATCAGAGACTTGAAATTCTGGTCTTTTTCCTAAAGACGCAGTGTCTTTCATTTTCAAAATCTCCGGGTCAGACTCTTGCAAGATTCTAACTTCCTGAATAATTTCAGGTTCAATCCTTAATGCACTAAGCATACCAGTAAGGCAATCTACCTTTAATTTGAATTCTGAGTCTATAACGGACTTTAACAAGCTCCATTCCGCCATTCTTAAACTGGCCATCTCCATAGCCGACTTACGACTAAAAGCATCCGCTACCTTATTCGCCTTCCCTGGATGGTATTTTATCTCACAATCATAATCCTTTAATAATTCCATCCATCTCCTTTGTCTCATGTTCAACTCCTTTTGTGAGAACAAATATTTCAAACTCTTATGGTCTGTATAAATCTCAAACTTTTCCCCATACAAATAGTGTCTCCATATTTTCAAGGCAAACACTATAGCTGTCAGCTCTAAATCATGCGTTGAGTAGTTCAGCTCATGGGGTTTTAATTGTCTAGATGCATAGGCTATGACCTTGCCATGCTGCATCAAAACACATCCCAGTTTTTTGTGAGATGCATCACTATACACTGTAAAACCATCAGGTCCAGTTGGTATAGTCAGGATTGGAGCCGAGGTCAATTTCCTTTTAAGCTCCTGGAAACTTCTTTCACATTCCCCATTCCATTCAAACTTCACATTCTTTCGGGTCAACTTAGTTAAAGGACCTGCTAGTCGTGAAAATCCTTTAATAAACCTCCTATAATAACCAGCCAGTCCTAAGAAACTTCGTATTTCAGTAGGCGTCGTCGGTCTCGGCCAATTTATTACCATCTCAACTTTCGCCAGGTCTACTGCAATTCCTTTTCCTGATACTACATGCCCTAAAAATATTATCTGGTCCAGCCAGAATTCACACTTACTAAACTTGGCACACAACTTATGCTCTCTCAGGGTTTGCAAAACTATCCTCAAGTGTCGCTCATGCTCTTTAGGTCCTCTCGAATATATCAGGATGTCATCACTAAAAACAATCACAAACTAGTCTAAATAAGGTTTAAATACCCTATTCATTAGATCCATAAATGCAGCTGGCGCGTTAGTCAATCCAAATGGCATAACAAGGAACTCATAGTGTCCATAACGAGTCCTGAACGCAGTCTTAGGGATGTCCTCTTTCTTAATTCTCAGCTGATAGTATCCTGACCTTAAGTCAATCTTAGAGAAGACCAAACTTCCCTGGAGTTGGTCAAACAAGTCATCAATTCTAGGCAAAGGATACTTATTTTTAATGGTCACCTGGTTTAGCTGCCTATAATCAATGCACAAGCGCATCGTTTCATCTTTCTTTTTCACAAACAAAACCGGTGCACCCCAAGGTGAAGCACTTGGTCTAATGAATCCTTTGTCAAGCAACTCCTGTAGTTGCACTTTCAATTCCTTCAATTCGACTAAGGCCATCCTATATGGGGCTTTTGATATAGGTCCTGTTCCAGGCATTAATTCAATTTCAAACTCAATTTCTCGCTCTGGCGGCAATCCAAGCAATTCCTCAGGGAATACATATTGAAATTCATTAACTACCCCAATTTCATCAATCTTAGGCTCTTCCTCAGTATAGTCTCTAACCATGGCCAAGTACCCTTGACATCCTTTGTCAAGTAACGCACGGGCTTCTATTGCTGAAATAAGTGCTACAGGTAGGTGGGTCTGACCTCCCAGAAATTCACAACTAAACTGATCAGGTAAGGTAAATTGGATTACTTTCCTATAACAATCCATTTGGGCCCGATACTTACGAAGCCAGTCTATTCCTATGATAACATCAAAATCATACATGGCCATTACAACTAAGTCTATTTCCATATCCTTTCCCCCCATTGTTATCTTACAATTTCCACACACCAGCGTAGACAATAACATATCCTTTAGAGGCGTAGAAACACAAAGAGGCGTCTCAAGAGGCATAGTTTCTATCTTACTCAATTGTCCATATCTTTCAGACACAAATGAATGCGTAGCACCCGTATCAAACAATGCATATGCCTTTTTATTATTTATAAAGATCGTACCTGAGATAACATTTTTGGAAGCTTCCGCTTCCTCTTGGGTGATCGCATACACTCTTCCTTGTGCTGGTGGCCTCTGGGGATTCCTTGGTAAGTTTGGCCTAACAGCATTTCGCTATGGCTGCTGCACCGAGCCCATACTCGCGTGCGATCTTTCCTGAGGGCAGTTTCTTTTAATATGACCTATTTGTCCACAACCATAGCACTTTGGTTGCCCAATGCAAGGTCCTGGGCCATGTCGCCCACTACACATTCGACACTCCGCATTCTAATAAGGTGTCCTTCCTAAATTCAGGCTATCCCTGCCTCTTCCAAAGTTCCCAAAATTGCCCTTCTTATTAGATTCCCAGGTCTGACCTTGACCTGCATAGGGTCTCTTACCCCGTCTCACATCACCAAAGGACAATGGTTTCTTGTTCTCCGAATGTTCCCTTACCAACTCCTGCTCCACCAGCTATGCCCTTTCATAGATCTCATTATAATCTCTTATGTTCAAAGGCACTAGTTGTTTCCTGATATCAGTCCTCAACCCTTTTAGAAACCTCTTAGCTTTCTCTTCTTAATCCTCAACTAGCCTAGGAGCATATCTAGACAGTTCAGAAAATCTAGCCTCATACTGATCTACTGTCAGCTCCTTTTGTTCTAATTGAACAAATTCAGTAATTTTCCTATCCTTAGCATAATCAGAAAAATGCTTCCTATTAAAAGCTCTCACAAACTCTTCCCAGTTAATCTCAGTACCTGGTGGGAAGATTGGGTCCCTCGATGCTCTTCACCAAAACTTTGCATTTCCCTCTAGCTGGTACTCTGCCAAAGTTATTTTCTCAGTAGCAGTGCAGTCCAACAACCTACAAATTTGCTCCATTCCATCAATCCAATGTTCCGCCTCCTCAGGACTTCCCATTCCACCGAACTTAGGTGGCTTCAGCTTCAAAAACTGTTCCACCAGTCCTTGAGTACGGCGTTCTGCTCCAGGTTGTTGCTGCGCCTGCCTTTCCATCAGATTTTCAATATTGGCCAATGCCTACAGGATGTCTTCCATTCGGGGTTCAGCCCTCAATGGATGAGCACTTCAAACTCGCACCATGATTTTCCTGCAATTTCCAAGCATTGCCTCAGGAATAATCTGAGACTCACTGTCTCCATTCAAAGCAACTACTACTACTACATAAGTAACATATACATGTTACTGGTACCTAAGGACAACTCAAAACTAACTACTAGGGATCTACGAGTGAGTACTCATCACCCGTTATTCAATTATTCCGTTTTATATCCTATGGTGTGCATTGTCATCATGTTCCTCAATTTCCAAATGAGGTTCCTTATCACTCTACCTATAACCATTGCTCTGATACCAAAAGGGCGGCTATGGCACCCCGAACCACCTTAGGTCGCCACAGGCACCTAATATTACACCTAATGGAACACTAGTTACATCTCTTAGAAGAAGCGTCGTAAATCATAGACACATTTTTTTTTTGAAAACGGTTCCAGCGCAACTCATTAGCGGAAGCAAAATATAATATCGCCATCTCTCCCTCCATCAACCATGATGCAATTGCACACCACTAAACATCATAAGAAAAGATAAAGCCATGACACTTTTATTTACATATTTCCATGATGGGTTTTCCTTGGGTCGGTACATCAAAAGAAAGGCCAGGACATGTAGCCACACTCAGCCATAACCCCAAAAAGAAACGCTCGACCCACTATGTCTATCGTGCAAGATCCCCCATCAACTAGTGTCGGCTATCATCCCAAAAAGTTGCAGATCCTACTTCTCACGCACGGGCCCTCACACCCATCCCGGTGCATCAGGCGGCGGCGGTGGCAACATCTCACGCATCACTCCGTCTCGACGAACATGGACGGATATGAACTCCTGAATGACAGGGCCCCCAGCCAGGCCCACGTCATACATCACTAAGGCGCGAACTCAAATAAATGTCAGACCAGGAATGGTGGGACAGTCGATCTCCACACACTCAACCTCTACATCCGAAGGAAGGCCGTAAAAGACGCCCCGTGTGACAGCAGGGAGGGGCATCCTGCTAATCTGAAATGTTGGTCCCCGAAGGGGTGAGTACAACCACTCAGCAGGTAAAGGACTAATAAACCACTCAATGCATCATGCCACACAATCATCACAATCATAGCATTACATGTCATTAAGGCATCCATGCACAACTTACCTTGGTATCATGCACATGTCATCATACCTCATGTACATACATCATTATGTAGTCATCACCATCATGACATACACTTACCATCATCATGTCACATGTACCATCATCATCATATCACATGTACCATCATCATTACCATGCATCCATACATATAACATCATCATCATGTCATGCATATATCATCATCATCACGTCATGCATATATCATCATGCATAATTCAATTTCAATTTCTCAATTTCATCCTTTCTTTTTGGACCGCCACATTTCTCTTTCCCGGGACCAATGTTTGCATCCCACATGTATCCAAGATACAATCAGGCATCCGGCTCCCCCACTCTCCGGGCATCTTGTACCCCAACTGGCATCACGAGGATTTTCCGGCATTCAGCCATTTAAGGCCACCGGGCAACCGGCCGTACCCTTCTAGCCAGGCATCTCGCACCCCAACTGGCATCGCGAGGCATCCCTCGGCACAATACCTGCCGAGCTTCCGGCTCCCCCACTCTCCGGGCATCCCGATACTCCCGAGGACCCTCCGGTATCCGGCCATTCAAGGTCACCGGGCAACCGGCCGTACCCTTCTAGCCAGGCATCCCGACACTCCCGGGGCATCGACGGCTCACACCTCCGACGGCCTTCTCATTATCTCAATCCACATCTTCAATTATAGTTGAATTTTAACATGGCATGTGATGTGATGGCAATCAAGATCATTTTCATCCTTTGAATTCATACATGCATCTCAAATCATCATCATACATGCAGCAAGACAGAATCACTCATAACAATACAATTTATGAAGTCCATGCAATTTAGAATAGTCCATATATCATGCCTTTTGAAGTTTACTAAATTCCAGCTTGTACCATTTTAGAAAATATTTAAATTAAATATCCATATGATTCTCAAAAATCATGAAATCAAGACATGTGATAGACAAGTCAATAAGATAACAATTTCATGAAGAACACATGCCCAAAAGAGTTTCACACAAGAAGATATAATTCACACAAATACAGCATGCAATTTTGGATAGAAACAGAATGTGCAGTTTTTGAAATAATTCGATTAAAATACCCGAATGACCTCCGAAAATTATGATATTTTACCAAATTATAGTTAAGACACTAAAGTATATTTTTTATGAATATATCTAGGCCAGATTCGTTCTAGATAATTTTCTATAGTCGTCCGAAGCTTCTGATTCTAGCACCGAAACGTCCAATATAGATATCTCCAAAATATCGAGTTTTCACTCACTTATTCTTCTTCGTTTCCTCTGAAATTTGGATATGTTTTACGTCAAAAGGTCCCCTACAACTTTCATTAAGGGATCTAAGTGAAATTTCCAAAGAATAGTCACCATATGGGTCTAAGAAGTCTCGGGTGTCCAGTACTGTGTTTCCAGATTTACCGTCTTCAAGAGTATGTCGATTCACTAGGCTACACTTGCTCATTTTACTTCACATTTGAGTATGTTATTCTTTAGGACGTTCTCTACAAGTTTCGTGAAGAAGTTGAAGAGAGATTCTTGGTATAAAGCAACATGAAACCCACAAAACTACCAAAAGGTCAGTAAAGCAGTTCCAGATCTAGTGTCTTCGTAGGAGGAGGGTTTTACCCCTTAAATCTCAACCATTTTGTCCCAAATTTTAGTATGTTGTATTTTAAGATGTTGTCTACAACTTCCATGAAGGAATCGAAGTCACAATCCAACTCGAAACATGCATTCAAGCCTCCACAAGATTCTGGGTTGGGCGGTATACACGAAATCAGCAAGCCTTTACAAGAACAAGTCACACTCTAGCTTCGGTTTTGCCTACCCTAACATCCGAGATCTACCACCAACAAATCACATATGCAAGACACACATGCAAGAGTGGAAATCGATCCTAACTTGCCTCTAAGATCAAGCGGACGACAGCAAACGGACGGCACACCGGGGACGGACGGACGGACGGCGTGCGGGCGGACGAACGGCGAGCTCCTTCCTCTCCTCCCTCTCAGTTCCTCTCTCTCGCAACTCACTCTCTCTCTCTTTCTCACTTGGACGGTAGCCCTCAACTGGCCACTCTCTCTCCCCCTTTTATCTCCCTTAAGCCACAATCATTAGTAATGATTAGTAGCCACCCTTGATAGCCAATGCATGAAGCCCTCCTCTTGCAACTTGGCATTTTGAGAGAGACACATGGCCTTCTCCATGCAAAGATGGGCCTCATTCTCGGCTGGGCTTTGGGCCAGCAAATGGGCTGGTTGACAGCCCCTCCTTGGCTCCAATGGGCTGGCCATTTGGCCCACCAAGAGTCCAAGCTATTGGGCCTAAGGCCCAACCTAATTAAACTGACTACGGGTCATTTGCACTAAAAATTTCTGAAAGTTACTCGGTAGTTAAGTCACGCTAAAAACGCGCCAGAGTGAAATTAACCGTGAATTTGAATCCGATTTCAGAAATTGAAAGTTCTGTCATGTCACAAGTCATTTTAGAAACATCGACTCAGTCTCCGAAGATTTTTCTACAAACCGAGACTTTTTGAGAAAAAGTCAAGCTAGGGCTGTTTTTGTCCAGAAAATTCATAGGACCGTTTGTTATTGTGGAATTGGGAAGCAAGATGGTTCAATTGGTGAGGAAAAATATTAATTTGATTATTGACTTGATAATTGAATTTATAGATGCTGAATTAGGTGGATTCAAAGAGGAATTAAGGTCCAATTGAGGGAAAACATTGCAAAATTCGTATGCTCCATCAACCACAACAATTGGACCATTTTAATGTCTCCTAGAAGAGTATTTTGGTCTAGAAAATTGCTGTGCAAGCCAGCTATGGTGGTGGGCTAAGCTTGGGGGACAACAAGATGATGATGAGGCCTTGGTGACCCTACCCGGACCACAATCGGTTTCCCTCTCCCTCCTCAACCTATCGAAGCCTCTCCTCCTCCATCCCAGCTGCTGTGCAAAGCTTGAAGACCGAGGAAATCGAGCCAACAAGCTGCTGGAGCAACCTAGCAGCCCGTCCGATCACCACATCGCCATTGCTGCCGTTGCGTGTTCACCTAGTCACGTGGTCGTCTCCATCGTGCCAGGCCGTCGTTCAGCCTCATCCGCTAACCCAGGCCCCCTACGGAGCTGCTCGAGCTCATCCCACTGCCGTCGAAGCTCTCACCGCCACTGCCTGGACCCAGTTCGGTCCCCTCAGCCCATCTTAGCCTGTTATCTTCTCAACCAGCTCTCGTTTAGCCTTTTTTCGGCTCAGATCGATGACCGAAGTTGGTGGGCCTCGAGGCAGCTGTTTGGCCTGTTTAGGAGGCGTTCCCGACCCCGGTTGGCAAGCCCACTTTGGAGTTTGTCAAGATCCTCCGCGTCCCCGTCGTTTTGATTTGAGCGGATCACTTAACAAGTGAGTTTAACTCATTAATCCTTACTTAGTAGGTTAATGACGTTTAAGGGTTGTTTAGTTTAGACGAAGTATGGATTAGGTGGATAGTTAGATTATATTAGCAATTTATTTAATCGTTATTGCATGTTAGGTGGTTAGAGTAGTGTAGTTAGGGCCTAGACAAGCTCTAGTATTTATCTAGAGTGATTCAGAAATTTTCCGGATCTATCTCGGCTTTTAATTAGGCTTTTCGAGCCTAAGTTTACATTTTTGCTATTTATTGGCATTTATTTATTATTTTAGTAATTAATTAATTATTTATTTATTTTCCAAAAATTAGATCGGAATAGTCGATGACCGAAATTTTATGCTTTGATTGTAATGGTGTGATTTGTTTAGTTAATTGAGCTTTAATTTGTGCAGATTTTGTGTGATTTGTATTTTAGAAAATTATTCCTAAATTTATTTTATTTATATTATTAATTGGAAAATCACTAGGGTGCCAATTTACAGCGCCAAAAATGGATTTGTGGACTGTTGAACTTAGTGGGATTTTCAAAGGTGAAAATATTGTATTTTTGGTTAAGGATGATCGTGTACCCACACATGATTATTTTTATCAGAAATCATAAAAAATGGTGATTCGAATAGTATACTATATCAATATTGTGGCAGCTTTTGGCGAGCATATTTAGTATATTATATCGGTATTTGAAGTAGCTTATGGCGAGTTATATTATCTATTGCGGCAGCTTCTGGCGAGCTATAATATCTACTATAAGTTTAGAATGAGTAGTTCGGATTATGATCGGACTTTATAGATAGTATTGATTGAGATGACTGGGGAATGGTCTGTGGCACCCCTCGACGGCCCCCGATCCGATTGGGGTCGCCACAGTTCGCTTACCTTTCACTTTCCCTAATAACATTACACTCTGATACCATTTCAATTACAGCGGGTCCATACAACCTAGGGGTTTACATCTTTTAGATCGGTCCCTTACGCAATTCATGTAACGGAAGCATATCCAACAACTCCCTTCCCTATATTCAGAAAATGATGCACACCAACTAAACATTTATAGGTAAAAACCGAACACTTTTATTTACTTAAACCATATGGTCATCATTTATCGGTACATCAAAATGCCGTAGTCTTCTATACTCGGTTATACTTCAAAAGATGACCGACATCTCCTCCAACAATCGTATACTTAAGGTCCATCGATCAGTGTTGGCATCCAACAGTTCCTTCCTTTGCTATCCTCCTCCTCGCGGTCATATCCAACCACTTGATCCATCTACTGGTGGCAGTGGTAGCAGGGGTATCTTATCTATTCTGAAATGTTAACCCCAAAAGGGGTGAGTACAACCACTCAGCAGTAAAGATCCACCAAACTACTCAATGCATCAAATAGAACAATCAAGGCATCATACAAAGCACATATCGTTCATGCATTCAAGCATAACTTACCTTGCAGCCATGCATATGTCATCATACCATATGTGCATATACCATCATGCACTCATCATCAAGCATTTATGCATATATCACCATGCCATATGTGCATATACCACCATGCACTCATCATCAAGCATTCATGCATATATCACCATGCCATATGTGCATATACCACCATGCAGTCATGCATATCTCACCATGCCATCGTGCATATACCACCATGATTCATATCATCCATGCTATCAAGCATACATCACCATGAGATCCATTCATGCCTTCATGATCGCATTTTCAATATCAAATAGCATTAATTTACTTTCATAATCAGATCATGCATCATGCCATATGCATACACCCATGCACATGATTCATTTTCAATTCTTATCTTTCACAAGGATCTCATCAGTTTTTCTTTCCAGGGACCAATGTTTGCATCCCACAATTTATCGCTCGCACCCAATCCTGGCATCGCGAGGAACCTCCGGGCATGTATTCAAAATACAACTGGGCATCCGGCCCCCCACATTCCGGGCATCTCGCATCCCAACTAGCATCACGAGGAATTCCCCCGGGCACACACCTCCAGGGCTTCCGGAATTACATACCGAGATACCATCAGGAATCCCCCTCTCTGGAATTACATACCGTATACCACCGAGCATCTCGAAACTCCCGAGGACCCTCCGGAATTACGCCACTAGGCCACCGGGCATTCGGCACCCCCACATTCCGGGCATCCTGACACTCCCAGGGCATTATTGGCTCACCTCCAACAGTCTTCTCATTTATCAAAATTCATATTCACCAATTTATGTCTCACAATCAACATGGCACATGACATAATGGCAACAAAGTCAAATTCAACATTTGATTCTATATGGAATGCCAATTATCATCACATATGCAGCAAGATTTGATCACTTAAATCAATATAATTCATGGGACTCATCCAAAACAAAATAATCATAAATTACAGCATTTGAAATTTGCTCTATCCAACTTGCACAGTCTTAGGAAATAATTCCATTTAATACCCAAATAACCTTTAAAAATTATGAAATTCAAACATGTGATAATCAAGACATAATGGAAAATATTTCATGAAGGACATTGCACCAAAAGACCCTCATATCATGCAGTATAGACCAAACATCACAGCACCATTATCATAACCACTTAACTTGCACAGTTTTCGAAACATTTTCAGTTAAATAGGCAAATGAACTTCAAATATTATGAGATTTGAATATGTTTCAGGGAAGACATAAAGACAGATACTTCATGAAGAACACTTTGCTGAAAGAGCTTCATACAAAATGATATGACCCATGCATTAAAACTGATTAAATCCGAATATGCCAGGTTACACGGTTTTAAAAGCATTTTCGATCAAATACCCAAATGGCCATCAAACTTTATGAAATTTGACTATGTTGTAGTCAAGATCCTAAGGTAGGTTTTTCATGCAGAAATCAAAGTCAAATTCGTTCTAGGTGATTTAATATAGACGGTTACAGCTTCTGTTTCATTACCGAAATTTCCAGATTTGACTACCTCTGAAAAACCATGATTTCACCTATCTATTCTTGTTGGTTTTCTCTAAATTTTTGATATGTTAAACCTCAGGATGTCCTTTACAACTTTTGTTAAGAAATCGAAGTGAAATTTCAACAAGAAAGTTACTTTACAGACCACGAAACCACTGAAGGTCATCACGAAATCACCGAGAGGTCAACAAAACGGTATGTTATTCTTCAAGATTTTATCTACGACTTTCATGAAGAGGTCGAAGTGAAATTCCAAATAAAAAGTCACATGCAACACACGAAATCACCGAGAGGTCAACAAAACGGTTTCCAGATCTGATGTTTTCGTAGAAAAAGGGTTTCACCTCTCAATACTTGTCCATTTTGTCTCAAATTTTAGTATGTTATACTTCAAGATGTTTTCTACAACTTTTATGAAGAGGTCGAAGTGAAATTCCAAATAAAAAGTCACATGCAACCCCCAAACTCATGAACAGTCAGGCTGATTGTTTTCCAGAAACAGCATGCAAGGCCAACAAACCTCTCCCCAAAGCTCCGAAAGTTCACCACTTACCACAACCAAGATTTATCATCTTCTACACACACTTTACAGCAAGCAAAGGGTAGGTTTTAGGACTCTACTTGCCTCAAATCAAAGGAAAACGCAGCAAGAACGATGGCGGGACTAGGCGGGCTCGACGGTGGGGCACGGCGGCGACGAACCTCCTCCTTCCTTTCTCTCTTCCTCTCTTCCTCTCTTTCTCTCTTTCTCTTCAATTCCAAAACCCCCCTCCCCTTTTGCTCTTTGATTAACAATAAATCTCTATTTTTGCATGTAAGGGACAAGTGGAAGATGCATGGACAAGTGGTGAGTAGCCTTTTGCATGCTAGAGACACATGGAGAATCCCTCACGCCACTTGTCAATCTCCATGCAAAGGTGATGGCCCTCAATGGGCTGGGCTTGGGCCTTCACGGGCCGGTCGAATGGGGGGCTGCGTGGGCTGGTTGGACGGGCTTTTGGGCCTAAAGATCAACCCACCCTCTCCTATTCCTATTCCATTTAACCTTTATTTAAATAAACTCCTAATTCCAACTTATAAGCCCACAAAACTCTATAATTTAAATCGATAAAATTCTACTTATAAAGTGCACCACCAAGAATAAGATTTCTATATCAATTTACACTTTAATAATCCTTGGGTCACTTGAAGACACATTTCCATCCAAACAATCATCCCTTACATTGCTCGGCCTTAAATTAATTGAAATTCGTTAACTCAATGGCTAATACAAAATCAAACGACATTTCCATTACTTAATAAGGGTTCATGGCACTCCAAAGGTTGCCATGAAATTTTGGGATGCCACATGGTCTCGATGACATGTAAATGACCGAGTCGATTGATCGATGATTCGATCTGTCTTGATGTGTTGAAATGATTGGTTGAAATTGTCAATTATATTGATTTGCAAGAAGGAATAGAGGCAAAGGTAAGACCCCCAACTCGTGTTTGTACTTAGGCAACCTTATAACGTATTTTCTTCCTAGTCAGGGGGTAGAACTTATTGAGACTTTGTCTCACCCCATTATGGAGTAACATTTCAGGTCCTTAGATGGCAACTCTTGAGGTTTTTGGACGACTTAAGAAAGTTATGGAGCAGACATCTCATATTCCGTTGCATGGGAGCCCTAGGGGCTGGACCTATGAGTTGGTGAGGTCCATAGTCTAGGTCGATGTGGGTCTCACTCGCAAGGTGCCTCACTGATACAGGTCATGGTATCGTCAGGCTCAGGATGGCCAGAGAGAGGGTCCTATCGCAGAATCTGAGATACCTCTGTACATTATGGAGGTCACTTTTGGTAAGGGCACAATAGATCCTCCTCAAGGCTCGGTCGTAGATGTAGTTGACCCGGCTTTTGAAGTGCTCGAGTCCCCGGTGCAGTCTGCTGAAGGCTCTAGTTAGAGTGTGGAAGAAGGTGAAATCGAGGAGGATGAGGACCCATAGTTGTTTGAAAACCCCCCCTTATTTGACAGACCTTATGTATATATTTATATGTTGGTTTGTATGGTAATGTGTAAGACTTGACTGGTTATGTTATATATGTATATAAGTGTGGTTGTATTTTCAGTTGAAGAAAATTGTTGCCCTACTTTTCTACCCCATCCGATTGTTGTCTAGTGATTATATATCTGCTTCCGCATGTGCATTAAAACGAATGGGTTGGTGATGCGTCCTAGGACATCGCTATTAATTGACCGCAGAGGGATGGGCGCACGCTCGGAGGATCGAGGCGTGACAAGGAAGCTTGGTGCCAAGCTTGCGAGAAGTGCTGCTCGAGCAACACATACACTTGTAACTTGTGCAAATTCTTCCTCCATAAGTCATTTGCAGAGTTGAAGAGGGAGCTCCGACACTGGTAGCACAGGGAGCATGATCTGGATCTACACACTAGTAGTAGTGTGTACGACGGAACAGCGTGGTGTGATCTTTGATCGAAAAGGGTTTGTGGCTTTGTGTACCATTGTGAGATTTGTCGATTTGAGTTGGATGTAGAATGTTTGTTCCGATTGCCTCCCACCTTGGAAACCGGAGTTTAGAAACAGGAGCTAGGTCATTTTAGCCAGAAGCACACGCTGACCCTCGGAGAGGAGAGACAAGATGACGAAGTCGCATGTGCAATTTGTGGTGACAATTGCAGCTCGAGTCAGATTTATGGCTATGAGGAATGTGGATATTTTCTCCATGAATCATGTGCAAAGTTACCACAAGAGATGAAACACCTCAATCACGAAGAACATCCATTGAAACTCCACGTTGCACTGTACAGCAACTGTGATATTTGCAAAACACAAATTAAGGGCTTCACGTACCGCTGTGGACAATGTGATTTTAATCTGGACATTGAATGTGCTCAGATGCCTTCCATCGGATCTGGAATGGCAAAGCAAGTCGAAGACGTGAAAATAAAAATTTCTGGTCATGACCCCGTGTTAACAAGGTGAGCAAAGAGGGAAGAAGGAGTTGTTTGCAGTGCATGCGAGAGACCATGCTTAGGTCGATATACGCTGCGAGGGTTGTGGATTTATTCTAGATGAAGGTTGCGCAAAGTGTCGACGTTTCTTTCATCCGCTTCATGAGCTCACCCTCCAGCACATTGATTCAGTGGTTTGCTGTAGTGCCTATGAAAAGAAGTGCCATGGCTTCACCTTCTCGTGCAGGGAATGCAAGTTCCATTTGGTTGTTGCCTATGCTTTGATTACTGAAAAAATACATCATTTCAGTCACGGACATTCTTTGAAGCTCACTAAAATGGAATTGAACTGCAAGTGTTAAGCTTGCAACCAATCATTCTCAAACTCAAACCAAATATATGGCTGTGAGGACTGCAACTATTTTCTCCATGAATCATGTGCCAAGTTACCGTTAGAGAGGAAACACCCCCATCACGGAAGTCATTCCTTGAAACTGCAAGTTGCATCATACAATTACTGTGATTTTTGTGGAGAAAGAATACAGGGATTCACATACTGCTGTTATCAATGTGATTTCAACCTGGCTATGGAATGTGTTGGGATGCCTTCAATCAGCTCCGAAATGATGAAGAAAGTCGAAGAAACGAAAATCATAAATTTTGCGCATCACCATGATTTGACAGGAAGCATGAAGAGCAAAGAGGATAAAGTTGTTTGCAGTGCATGCAAGAAAAAATGCACCGATCTGACATATGCCTGTGACTGCAAGGATTGCACCTTTTTTCTCCACAAGGGTTGTGCTAAATTGCCTCAAGAGTATGCACACTTCTTTCATCCAGGCCACAGGCTCAACCTCCAGAACAGTGATTCAAAGGTCTTCTGTGTTGCTTGTAAAGAGAACTTTCATGGCTTCACCTTCTCTTACAAGGAATGCAAGTTCCATTTGGATGTGCCTTGTCACACCCCCACCCCACCTCTGGCACGAGAGCATGACCAGGCGGGTTAGCATCAATGACCCAGGCAACGTTGAACGTCTTGAAAGTCTTTTATCTTTAGTTAAGTACATACGGGAGCGATCATAAACAATCCCCATACAAACAAACATGGAAGCCGGGCAAGACATTTGTAAGCCAAGCAAATAAAAGCAACATAATCATATACATATCACATATCAAAAGCTGTTTTGATTACATGCTCATCCTAGTCCTAGGCTACTCATTTCTGTTTTCATATATAGTCAATCAAAAGGTGTGGCACCCCTCGACACGGCCCCCGATCCGCTAGGGTCGCCACAGCCTACTCACCTATCACTTGTCCTGATAACATTCCACTCTGATACCATTTCAATTGCAGCGGGTCTATACAACCTGGGGGTTTACATCTTTTAGATCGGTCCCAGCACAGTTCATATGACATAAGCATACTCAACATCTCCCTAACCCGTACACAAACTAAATAATACGATGCAATACACACCAACTACAACCTTTCATATATATATATATATATATATATATATATATATATATATATATATGCATTTTAGGGCCAAATCACTTTTATTTACATACTAAGATGGATTTCACAAGTTGGTACAACAAAAAGGGCCAAGACTATAACTAAGCTCGGCGATACTCAAAAAGAAACCCGACTATACATCAAACGTGAACATCTATCCATCAGCTAGTGTCGGCCATCCCAAAAAGTGTCAATCTTCACCAATCACACACTCCTATCACACCCATCCTAGTGCATCGACCGACGGTGGCAATAGCATCCCCATCATCCTCCCATCTCTACGAACATGGACAGACAAAAACTCTTGTACAACGGGACCATCAGGTAAGCCTACATCGTACATGACCAAAACACGGACGCGGATAAACACCAAACCATGAACACCGACGCAGGGTTGCTCCAAGCACTCGACCTCGACATCAGATGGTAATCCATAAAACGTACCACGCGTGACAGGTGCTAGAGGCATCGCTCAATCTAAAATGTTAGTCCCCAAAGGGATGAGTACAACCACTCAGCAGTAAAGATCCACCAAATTACACAATGCAACAAGCAAGACAATCAAGATATCACGAGTAAAGCACATATCATCCATGCTATCAAGCATACATCACCATGCAGTCGTGCATATATCACCATGCAGTCATGCATATCTCACTATGCCATCGTGCATATATCACCATGTAGTCATGCATATCTCACCATGCCATCGTGCATATATCACCATGATTCATATCATCCATGCTATCAAGCATACATCCCCATGAGAACCATTCAAGCCTTCATGATTGCATTTTTAATATCAAATAGCATCAATTTACTTTCATAAGTAGATCATGCATCATGCCATATGCATACACCCATGCACATGATTCAATTTCAGTATTTATCTTTCACAAGGATCTCATTATTTTTCTTCCAGGGACCAATGTTTGCATCCCTCAATTTATCGCTCGCACCCAACTTGGCATCGCGAGGGCCTCCGGCACAAACCTCCGGGCATCTCGCACCCCAACTAGTATCACGAGGAATCCTCCCAGCACAAACCTCCAGGGCTTCCGGTACAAACCTCCGGGCATCTCACACCCCAACTAGCATCACGAGGAATTCCCCCGGCACAAACCTCCAGGGCTTCCGGAATTACGCACCGCCATACAACCAGGCATTCCCCCCTAGACATTACGTACCGTATACCACCGAGCATCTCGAAACTCCCAAGGACCTCCGAGCATGTATTCATAATACAACCAGGCATCCGGCTCAAACCTCCGGGCATCCCGACACTCCCGGGGCATCGTCAGCTCACACCTCCGACGGTCTCGTTATTATCACAATTTATGATCACATATATGTCTCATTTTCAACATGGCATTTGATGCAACAATATCAAAGGTCTCAACCGAATTTTTGATGTCATATGATATGCCAAACATCACCACATATGTAGTACACATAACACTCACGATATCACATTTCATAAAGAAATTCATTGGTTTTTGAAAATAAAACCAATTTTCGGGTAAAATAGAATGCACCTCTTTAATAAAAATTCTTGGAAAATTAGTAAACAACCTCAATAAATTCTGAAAATTTAAAATGATGTAAACAAGATCTAGAGAAAGATATTTTATGAAGAACACCACGTCAAGAAAGTTTCACATCAATCACATAGATCCACACATCACAGCAAAAGAAATTCCAGCATCACTTTTGCACAGTTTCAGAAATAATTTCAATTAAGCCCTTAAAAGAACTTCGAAAATTATAATATTTTAATATGTTATAGCTGAGATCTAGAGGTAAAAGTATCGAGAAGAAATTGAAGTCTAAATCCTTCTGGATTAAAAGATATAATTTTTATAACTCTCCCTAACTCTCGGTTCACTGTCCAGATTCATCCTTTTCAAAGAAAATCGTTTTCCCCAATCAATACTTGTCCGTCTATTTTCAAATTTTAGTATGTTACTTCTCAAGATGTTGTCTACACTCTTATCAAGAATGCAATATCAAATTCGAACTGGATGATTTCACAAAATCTACAGAATCACAACAGATCAACATAACAGTTTTCAGATCTAGCTTCTTCAAAGAAAAATGGTTTCACCGACCTATACTTGTTCATTTCCTCTCAAATTTTGATATGTTATTTTCCAAGAAGTCCTTTACAACTTTCATTAAGAAGTCAAAGTCATATTTCAATTAGAACATTGCATGCAACTCACGAAAACACTAAAGGTCGGACTGTTTTTCCCAGAAACATAATACTAGGCTAGAACACAACTCTTATAACTTTGAAATTTCACACTTCAACCACATCCGAAATTCACCATTCATCACACACAAACACAGCAAGCAAATGGTAGATCAATGGACTCTATTTGCCTCTAATCCAAGCAAAACACAGCAAGCAAACGGCGGGCTCGACGGCGGGACACGGAGGCTCGACGGCAGCGAACGGCCTCCCTCTTCCTTTCTCTCTTCCTCTCTTTCTCTCTTTCTCTCCTTCTCTCGCACGGTAGCTCTCTCTCTCTCCCTCTTGGCACTCCTCGCTCATTCCGCCCACTCTCCCTCTCTTTTCTTCCCTTTTGCAATGATTTGCAATCATTAGATTGCATGCAAATGCCACTTGGCCAAACCCCTTAGCCACTTGGCATTTTTCCCATGCAAGGTGATGGGCTAGAAGATGGGCCGGCCTCTCCCTCCTTTGGTCGATGGCAACCCTCCCTTTGGGCCTCTTTGGCCGGCCGAATGGTGGGGCTATGGGCTGGCTTGGTCCTTAAATATCCAGCCCACCATCATTCCTAATAATCCACCTTAATTTCCTACTTATATAAAACCTAATTGAAATTCATAAAATCATAAGACTTGCAACATAAATTAATAAATTCCAACTTATAAAACACATAGCCAAGAATAGAATTTTCTTTCCTATCAAATAATTATCCATTAAAAAGCTTGGCCTTAATCTTAATGCAAATCATGAATCAAACGGCTACAATACAACTTGATGGTGCTTCCATCACCTATCCATGGTTCATAGCACATCTAGGAGTTGACATGAAATTCTAGGATGCCACAAAAGGCTAGGGTAGCCTAGCTCCTCTATCGAGCTACTCCCAAAAGCAGCCCCCATGCTAGGTCCATTCCCTTCTTGAACCCATAAGGTAGTAGTTTTCTTCCAATAAGTGATGTCTCCTTCTAAGTCTATTATGTCCGTTACGGTGGTAGTTATATCAATAGGGAGGTTAGGATGGATGGGTAGTGGGATTAGTTCATCCATCACACCCCTGAAATTGTGAAAACAATAAGAGTGAGTCGATGACTTAGTAAGTAGAAATCCCTAATTCTCCTATAGGAGGACGTCTCATCGTCGATCATCGGATACAAGGTCACCACCCACTTGTCGATGGCAAATCAATAGCAAGGTTCGTGCCTTGCCTTGCTTATGCATATGAAAGGCCCTCAACCGTCTATATGTTTTCAAGAATCAAAGACAAGGAGTTAGTGCATATGAACAAGCTTTCCAAAGATCCGTGGCTTATGATCATTTCGATCACAAAAAGGGATGCATGCATCTCATGAAACTTGTTCAAGCACTAAGTGACCCGATTCAAACATATGTTCAAATTGATGCAAGGACTTAACAGTATATATCAAAACAAACCTAACTTTTGCAAGTATCACACATGGATTTTCACTTTTCTTTTTCAATATCATATTAGTCAAAATTAATTAACTCTTCCAATAACAATCGAGCATCGGTCCCCCCCTTAGCAGCCGGTATCATCCCGATCTCATTATTAGGACGGCATCCAGGGCGACCCCTAGGCATCATCCTCACTTGGGCCAGCATTGTCCACGATCTTAATATCGGGACAACAAATGGGGCTTTACCCCAAGCAATGATCCGACACCCCCAACATTGGCATATAAGTCCATTGTGTGTCCATGCATTTCAAGCATCAATCCATTCATTTTATCTTTGAACTTTTAGCCGAATGAAAGGCCCGAAGGCATGCCATGCAAAGTGAATCAATGAACGACTCTTATACCTTGTTAGACTCATGTCAGATGCGATTCGGCCTTGTGGTCTTCACTTGGGACTATTCACTCTGACTTTGGCATAGACCTATGATTTGTCCCGAGTAACAACACGCCTCAATATTGTTCCGGGACCAAGTGTGAGTCATGCACCCACCTCGGTACACATCCAAAGTCATTGAGACCATTCCTCGACATCCGCATGTGCTCGACACTCACGCGAGATCATGAACTTACTCGATGCAACAACAACCAATAGAAACACAACAAGCATAACAATACAAAGCCAACACAAGCAAACATTGACATGATCATAAAATCGATAAGCGTAGCACATTGCCCTATCAAAGAGTCAGGAAAATCTACTTACTACTTTTTGGACGTAGCTCCAAGATGCTACGTTGGTGGTCGGTTGGCTTCTAGGGCAACTTGGAGGAAAATGGCGTGAAAGATAGGAGAGAAAGGGATAGGAAAAGAAAGAAAGGCTAAGCCTTAAAATGTGAGGATGGCTCATCCTATTTATAAGTTTCATCCTCTTAGATTTTTATTGCAAACTCATGGTGACGCCTAAATGACGAGTTGGCCTACTTGTCTTCTCGAGTTGACGCCTAGGTCCTTTTGTTACACCCCGATCCTCGAGCACGTGCCCATCCCTCGGTGGTCGATAAAATTTGCGACGTCCTAGGACGCGTCGCTGACCTATTCATTTTATTGCACATGTGAAAGTAGATAAACAAATCCCCTGACAGTAAATAGCATGAGATAGGAAAGCAAGAAAACAAATTCACAACCAAAACACGCTTTTATATACACACTGAGTCATATACAAAAGTCTACCAAAAGACTTATATATCGAAGTCTAGATCAAAAAGGGGCTACGGAGATTCTAAGCTCCACGCTCTCCAGTCCTTGGCTTTGGATCCTCCACGGCACCATCAAGGGTGTCGATATCTAGAGGGTGCCCTATCTCCAATTCCCTTGTCCCGACAGGAGGCCCGTCAAAACCACCTATAGGACCATCCCAACTCTCATTGGGCTTATGAAGGGACTATTCTTTGAAACGATGAGGTACCAGGTGGGGTAGACCCTCATTGACCCAAACAGTGGACTCCACAAGCTCACGGGTCAGGTCGGTCCCGAAAACTGGGAAATGGGAATGTTGGAAGTCTACCTCCCTGGGAACCCCATAGCGTACGTGATGCTGCTCCATCTACGGACCTAAAAATATTGAGCCTACAATGGGGTGAGACAATGTCTCAGCAAGTTCACCCCTTAAACTCCAACTTAGAAGGAAATATGCTTAAGGGTGTCCTAACCACACAGTCACACAATCACAGAGACTTACTTTGTCTCGAATCCTTCCTGCATGTCAGCACAATTCATATCACAGACATAACAGTATCCATGCTCAAACAATTGGAACGCAAACACTTTCATCTCCACAACACAAGGGGCCCCGATTATAGGGCCAAATTGTTATGACACGTCCCATTCCGTGCCACACAATTTTGTCTCATAATCAGGCACGTCAATTTCACTCAGCATGCGTTCCAATTGCTAATCACGGCCACACACGGGCACGACCTACTCGCAGTTCGGCGGTCTATTGGTATAGCTAGGCATTGTCTCACCCCATCGAGCATAGCAATGTCACTACGTTGACGACATTACATAAAGGAGCATCGGTCTAGAATCTACTACGACCGGCATCCATTGGTAGGGAATCCCATATAGGGACACGTCCAGCTCAACAGCTCAGGACAGGTTCTCTTAACCAACACACGATCATTTAATCTTAGCCTAGGACACTGTGCATTGCACTCAAATACCTCAATTAAAATAGTGATCCTGGCCTATTTTCTTTGTATTAAAAACACACGGTAAAATAGTCGGATGTGGGTAAACAGTAAATTTGAACCAAAAAAACTGATACCCTTCCTTTTCAAATCCCACTATTTGATATATTCATTAAAACCATTTTCAGTGTCAAAACCCAACACCCAATAATTTCTAAATAATTACCAAATTTTCCAAATTTTGAATTAAATACTCAAAATTACAATCACCACTCAATTTGCACAATTTAACACTTAATTGCAAAAACTAAACACATCATTGTAATCAGCAGAAAATTCCGGTTACCGATTATCCCGGTATAATTTTCGAAAAATATTAATTAATTAGATAAATACCATAATTAATTAAATAATTCAATTTAAATACCATAAATGCTCACTTAGGCCGGAAATGCTTAATTAACCGCCTAAATAGGCCGGGAAAATTCCCGCACCTATCTAGATAAATTATACATCCTGTCTAATCCTTAATTAATATAATCAAACCACTTAACATGCATAATCGAATAAATAGCCACCTAATCCCTAATTAAATTAAACTAAACACCACTTAAGCATAATTAACTCCCTAAGTAGAGTTTAGCGAGTAAAATCATTGGTTTTGCGATCCGGTGAGTCCATGGCGATGGCAACACGGAGATGGGCGACAAACCTCCTGGCGGCAAAGCCAAGCAAGGCCCAAAAGAGGCTTAAAACCGGCCACAAGCTCTCAGCCCTTGTTGGAGCCTTGGCTACTAATCTTGGGTTGCAAAGGGCTGGACGCGTGGCTTGGACGGCTGGAACGGGCTAAGTGGGATAACAGGCTGCAGCTGTGGATAGGCCGAGCTGGACGGCGATGCGCGGTGGCTGGATGACGACTCGAACGGCGAGCTAGGCTCACAGGATGGCGAGCACGAGCAAGTGTGAGCGAGCGGGAGGTCCGCACTGCTTCGGGCGTGCAACGGTGGTCCAGTGGCTTCGGGCGACTGTCGATAGTGTAGGGGGAGGGCTGCCAGTTTTCTCTGCAATTCCAAGCTCTCCAAGTACTCTCTAATGGAGAAAGATAGAGCAAGGGATGAAGAAGGTGGCTACTGGTCAAGGGGGGCCACCAAAATATCAAAACACTCTAGTTCATGGCCCTACCAAGCTTGGCTGTCTTCCTTAGCCAATTTGCAGCTGCCAAAGCTTCCTCAACAAGCCCCCATGTGGTCCAAATGTTGCACACCACCAAGGCCTACGAATTTTTTTGCAATCCCCTTCAATTCCATTCAATTTGCTTTAATTCCTCTCTAATTGAACTCAATTCGGTCCCCATAAATTCAACCAAGATGCCATCGTTCCTCTTAGGATTTTTCTTCGTCAATTGAACTAACTTGAATCCCAAAAGCACGATAAAGAATGGCCCTCTGATTTTTCCGGTAAAAAACGGCCCTACTTTGAATTTTTGCCAAAAATTTTGGTTTGCCGAAAAATCTTCGAAGGATGAGTTGACAGTCCTAAAATAAATTGTGACATGACAGAACTTTCAATTTTTGAAATCGGGTTCAAATTCATGGTTAATTTCAATCTGGTGCGATTTTAGCGTGACCTAACCTACCGGGTATCTTTTAGGAATTTTTTGTGCAATTGACCTATGGTCGATTATTTCCGAGCCACATTGTACATCTTCGACACATTAGCGACTCTCGGTTGTAGAGAAAATCTCAAGATTTCAAATATGGACACAGGATATAGAAATGACAGAAAAATCGGTCTAGTACTGTTTGATAGAAATTTTGCAATTAGGTGGAATCACCCACACACTAATCACGTACCTCTATCGAATCGACCTATCTCCGGTTTCTAATCGATTTTGACAGTGCCGTAATAACCCTTCCAGATTAACACGGTCGACCAATCGATTCTTAGTCAAATTCCAAAGTCTATTACATTTAGATTCCTTAACGGCTTTACCTAATAGACTAGTTATCTCATGAGTGGCCAACTTCGAGAAAAGAACTATAGGTGCGTCAAGGAAAAGCCCAACTTATTCAATTGAAAATAGAACCTGAAAATCAGTACGTCACACCTTTGGTGTTGGCTTGTGATTGGTCCACTTATTTGCTTGCTCTCCAAGGCTCAATTTAGGCTTATTTTTGCCTATGGTGCCTAAGGGACACATAAGCCCCTTTTATGCCTAATGTTTTCTTCTAATTGGTTGGTCCTTACCTTATTCACCAATGCTCCAATCTAGGGCCATCATAACCTAAGATTCACCTAAGATTCTAGGGGACATCTAAGTAGGTGACTCACCTCTTTCATTAATTGCCAAGATTTCATGCAATCATTAGGCTTAGATGTGTTCACATTAGCCAACTTGCTTTCCAAATTTCTTCTCTTTAACACACTAAGGTCCAAAAGCATTTAATGCATTCTTTTCTTCAAGCCAATAAGTCTTTAGATTAGCTTGCTCGTCAAGTTGGGCGTGCGGCCCCCTTGCCCTCCAAGTAGGGCGTGTGGTTCTCCCATTTTAAGGTGAAAACTGTTTCGATAACTTTCAAAATAAGTACCATTACCTTACCAAACAAACTCAAAAAATTATAAAATTTTAATATGTTGTAGAGAAGACCTTAGAAAAAAAAATTCATGGGAAATCCAAGCTAAATTCATTTTATGGAAAGAGTAGAAAATCACTTAACACAACCCAATAAGTCTTTAGATTAGCTTGCTCCTCAAGTTGGACGTGCGGCCCCCTATCCCTCCAAGTTGGGTGTGTGGTTCTCCCATTTTAAGGCGAAAATTGTTTTGAGTAACTTTCAAAATAAGTACCATTACCTTATCAAACAAACTCGAAAAATTATAAAATTTTAATATGTTGTAGAGAAGACCTTATAAAAAAAAAATTTCATGGGAAATCCAAGCTAAATTCATTATGTGGAAAGAGTAGAAAATCACTGAACACAACCCAAAAATTCATATGTTGAGCAGATTCAATGGTCAAAGAGAGACTCATTTCGAAATCCAAATCTTCATAAAAAAATCTTTGAAATTTTAATATATTTAGATATTAATGTTATTTAAAACTTTTGTGAATGAAGCATGTCCAAATTCGAAATGGGAGATTTTATAAAAATTCAAGAAAACAACTTGGTTACTATTTTCACTATACTGGGCAGGTTTAATACAGTAATTGATTAGGCCTTCGTCCCAACCATTTCATCTCAGAAAAATATGAAATTTAAGTTTGTTATAGATTAAGATGTTTTCAAAAACTTTCATCAAGAAAGTTTCTCCAAATTCGAAGCACAAAAAGCTCTATAAAATTAGAAAGTAGGAAAGATCCAGTAGTTTTGAAAAACTGGGAAGTTAAAACCTATGAAACTCAAGGTGGCATCAAGGCTATAGGATAGACATAATTAGCTCCAAGGTAAATCCTTCGTAATCATGACCATATCTAGAAAAATCTAGGTGGAATGATAAATCAACCTCCTTCATGAAGAAGTTAAGGTGTTCTAGAGAATTTCATTTTGTCCTTTTCTTTCTCAAGAAAGCAGTTCGGAGAAATCTATAGTCTAGGTTGGTTTTAGGGCCAGAAAATTGATCATTAGGTACACCTAGAAAAACCAAATCATGTACACCCGAGATTCGGCCATCACGCCCCATGCTTGCCTACCGTTCCTTTGGACGGTCGGTTGGCCTAAAGGGTCAATTGTCTTTCGGTCGGTTCAAGGCTAATCTTAAGGCTAAGCCAAGGCACTTATGGACCTAAGAATTAGTGATGGAATAACCAGGTCTATCCTTGAGCTCAATTTAGTCGACACCCAATCCATCCGTATGGTTCATGGTCGGCGCATTACCGATCCACAATCGAACATCACCAATTCAAGATTCCTTTCCGATCACTAAAAATTAAATAGGGAATGATGCATTTTCGATCAGAAGATAATTGCATTTGGTCAAGTCGGATCATCCATGTATCGGTACATAGCAGGGCGGAATCACCTGCGGTTGGGCACTGCAACTGGTCGAATCAACCCATGATCATCCGCTGATCCAAAATCATCTCGTGACCAATCTTTGTGATCAAAAGGTCATCTTATGAGCTGGTGATCCCATTCCATTGGTAGGTAGGTAGAAAATTCACGGCTGACACCTCGACTAGTTCGTGACTAGTCGGTTGGTCGAACCATGACTGATCCTTGATGCCTTATCAATCGAACCAATCAATCCCATGGCCAATGGCCCATGGTCGATCCATTTATGATCTTTTGGCCAATCCTTACGAGGTCGGTATTGAGGGTGTTACATGCCTTGTGCTATGATGGCTGAAAAATTAAATCATGGTGAACATATACACCATCTTTGTCTCGGACATCCCTTGAGACACACTAAAAAGGAGTTCCAAGGTCAGTGTTTAGCTTGCTATCAATCTTGCTCGGACATGGGGGAGATATATGGTTGTGACCACTACAATCAGTGGGTCCATATTTCATGCATTGAACTACCGTAGGATGTCCAATAGTTTCATCATGATTTTCGTTAGTGTGACGGTGAACTCAAGTTGGAAGCTAAACTTGCCTTAAAAGATGGGCAAGGGAAAATGCGCGATGCCTGCCATCGGGTATGCCGGGGGTCTGTATTATACAATTGTAAACTCTGTAATTGTGCCTTTCATGTTGAATGCGCTTTAATGCCCTATGAGACTCCCGAAGGTGCACGGACCAAATTTTTTCCTGCTGGCCATGGGCACCTGCTGCAGCTGTGTAGTATTGGAGAAGATACTAAAGTTCGCATGTGCTCCGTATGAGACAATCATTGCTTTGATCCTACCTATCAGTGCACTAAGTGTGAGGTGTTCATTGTCCACAAATCATGTATTGAACTGCCACAGAGTATCCTAAGACCTTCTCATCATGAACACTCGATGAAGCTGATCAAGAAAAGCAGATTTACGTGTGCAGCCTGTCGCAAACCAAGTTCTGGCTTCATTTATGACTGCAATACATGCTCGTCATTCTCCCTCCACATTGGCTGCATGAATCTCAAGCCCTTCATAAAATATGGTGGCCACCGTCATTATCTTGGCTTCTTCGAGAATATGCACGAAATAGTTACATGCAGGACCTGTCATAGAGGAATATTGCCTTGTTCCAGCAAGGAAATGGAAATGGGAAGTGAAAACAAGCAGGGACTTTTTCGTTGTGTGAGGTGTGATCAAAATCTACATTTATTATGTGGTCCATTACCTTGTCTAATTGAGTCTGACAAACACAAGCACGTTCTACAACTTGAGGACAAGTTTGTTGAGGACGATTCAGGTGAGTATTATTGCGACGCTTGTGAGAAGAAAAGGGACCCGGAGAAGTGCGTCTACAAATGTTCTCAAGAGAATTTCCCGTATGTTGCTCACTTTGAATGTATGAAACCTGAGGTATGTCTAGCTCCTTTCATACCTCAATGTTTCTGTCACTTGCCCGAAAAAGTTCATGTCACTCTGCAATGTCGAAGCAAGAAGCATGGAGTCACAGAATCAGATGCTTCTAAAGTTTTCCATCCGAACTATGTTCTTGTAATGCAATTTCAGTGGAAATGAAGAATATAGGACATGGATATGCTGTAGGAAAATTATTTTCCTGGGTACAACCTTCCTTTTTTCTTTTTTAAAGTCACACAGTAGGTTGTCTTTCTCATCCGGGATGAAACTACTGTGCATGTTTCTAGCCAGTAATGCTAGTGTTCACTAATGGCCAATGTTCGCCATCATTATGAGAGTTAGCTGGTTCACTTGATCCTGGAAAAAGAAGTGCAGAATCTGAAAAATCGAGTCCGCAAAGTAAGAATATAATGCAAATCACCCAACCATTTTTCCAGATAAGTGAACTTTTTACTTAGGCTACACCAGCTGACTTGATCAGAGGAAAAACGACCACGTCTTCTTCCTCAGACTACTCTCTACTACTTCATCTGTCCTTCGTTTAATTTTGCTGCAGCCATGATGTCCTGATTATTCTTCTCGATTTATGTACGATTGTCAGGTGCTACGTCTACTAAAGGGTGAGCAAAAAGAAGTGGAATTAAGAACCCTGGGTGCTAAACGCATTTACGGTAAAGTAATGATTGAAGTCCAGGACACAACCAAGATGGCTCTGAAGAATGAGGAACAGGCATCCGATGAATCAAGAGAACAAGACATATGGACCTTAGAGAATTTACTGGATGCTTTCATTCAAGACGAGCAAGCCAAACTTCCGGGCACTTTTCAGACTTTAAAGAAGGAAATGATAGGGACAGGGCATGCATTTTTTTGGGAGCGGCTGGAAGGTGGTGGTAGCATTGCAAAAGTTTCCCCATACTCATGGCAAACTTTCACTCAGTTCATGGAACGGAGAGAACCAGCCAAAGAGGACTTACTCTATGATATTCTTTGAAAACGAAGAACTTGTCAAAGTTGAGAGCTACACGGTCATCCGGAGCCTAGCCCCTATCCTGAAGCAGCTCCTCGAGAAGCATAGAGACATAAGCACTGACTCTGAGTTGAACTTAAAGTCGAAAAGCCTGATCTTTAACTTGCTATGCGGGGCAATAAGGAGCATGTCCACCACACAGGTCAACGAGATCTTGGAGACCTTGCTCCATGATTGGTGGAACCAGGTTACGATGGCAAAGCATGCAGGGTTCGGGATCCAATTTGCTTAGGATCATTTGGACGAAATTTTTTGAGCTCACTTTGCTCTCCGAGCAGAAGAAATTCAGAACCACAGGCTGAAAGAGTTGGAAGATAAAATCAGAGATTGCCAGATCTCCATGAAGAAACTGACCCTTATAAGCAGACAGTATGAGGAATCTGCAGAAGCAAGTTTGAGGCAGGAACTGCTGGGCAAGGTGGAGGCATTAGAGGGTAAAACAGGCAGTGGAGGGATGTTGTGATGCTCAGGCTCTCGCCGGCATGCAACAACTCTTGTTTGACGTGTTGTAAGAGGCAGTAAAGGTAGGAGGTTGTACAATTGGCTTTTGATACGGTGTTGTGGATCTACAACGTTTTAATTCGTCACTCCTGTGCAACTCGTCTAGTCTGCGTTCATTATTTGCCCTTCTTATAATATTGTTGTCGAGTGCTAATAGATCTAACTGCTATAAAACAGCTTTGAAAGCACTACTGCAACGCAACGCAAATTTAGCTGGACTTTTGGCTGTTGGAAGGATCTGCTCCATAGCTGCGTCTATTTAATTGAATCTTTCACCTTCTGGCTCGCCTATTAATCACAAAGGTTTGGCCGTAAGAGAAATTCTGTCAGTGTCTGCGTCCATGTAGAGCGTTTGGGAACATGTTACCCAAACAGTAATAGTTATAACATTTTATTATTTTAAATGTAATCCCAATTTTGTATTTCCCAAATAATTCAGATTTATTGCCTGATTTATTACCCATGTTTATTACGTGATAATTGCCCGTTAATATGTTAAAATAATGGTATTGATGGAAGACATGGGTAATGTAAGAAACAGAATAAAAATGTCAAGTCATCTAGTTCAAATACTATCAGTATAGAAAACACACTATCAAGTTTTGAGGGGTATTGGTTAGTGGAACAGGACGTACAAATATGGTGATTCCATATTCATAGATTGATCATGCTTCGCGTATCCGTTTAAGGTTTTTGGGATTTTCTGCATTTGCAAATTTTTATCAATGGCTGGAAGTATGTTAATCTTTTATGTTTTCGCAAAATTGTTCCTAATTATGCATGTATTTATTTATGAATGATAAAATGAGATCATTAGTTTTTCTTTAGACTTAGACTAACATTTGGTATCAGAGCATGTTTTTGATCTCTACCCTAGTAAAAATTTTGGAATTTAGTATGTTTTCATTGGATTATGAATGGGTAAAAATCAGATCTTTTGTAGCTTGGAATGGAATTTCAAATTCCAGTCAAATTTGGGCGACCCACCACGCGATAACGGATTTGCATGGTCACACTGTCATTAGGAAGAAAAGCCTTAAGATTATTCGGCATATTACTTATCGTTAGCGGTGAAATTTTTCGATGGTTTGGGTTTTAGGACATATTGTTTTAGGCTTAATTCTAGTCAATCTATTGGTTGTTTTTGCTGAATCTTGGAACTATGCGTTCACCTCCATGTTGTCTTAAAAAACCCAATGATCAATTTGATTGGACATGGGCTATGGAAGAAGACCTAAGTAGTGGAACGAAGGCTGGTTGCGGCGGAGTAATAGCGGAAGAAGAAAAATTGCGTAAAGAAGGCCTTTGGTGTGTGCGATGCACCCGTTGGAGAGGGGAGTGGCGAATGCATGCATTGAACGTACCCAAGTGCCAATGCACACGCACCATGGTGATTTCTCCATTTTGCCCTCTACATATTACAAAATTTCGATTTTGCCCATATCCGTGTAAAATTCCGATTTTGCCCCCCTTGCATTTAGAAAAATTACGATTCTGCCCTGGCCACATAAAATTTCGATTTTGCTCTCATTGGGTGTGAAAATTTACGATTTTGCCTTTTGGGAGCAAAATTTCCTATTTTACCCTTTACAAATGAAATTTCAACTTTGTCCTTGCGTGTAAAATTCTTGTTTTAACCCCTTTACACATGATTTTATTGTTGTGCCCTTATGTGCTATTTAATGAATATTTTATTATGAAATTAAATGTCAAGTGATCCGTGTATATTTAATTGATTAAAGATTAGCCACAACATCTTTGATAATATTAAATTATATACATTAAGAGCCTTTGGATCACATATAGTCAAAGACATTAATTGTGATTAGTCACATTAATATTTTGAATTTTATCCTATATGAATTTTCAATATATTAATGTGATTAATTAGGATGAAATATCATTTTATCTTTCTTAAACTACCCACATAGATTGAGGAAAAGAATATAATTTGAGGAAGGGATTTTGCCCTCATTGGAAAATTTACGATTTTGTCCTTTTGGGCATAAATTTCCTGTTTTACCCCTTACAAATGAAATTCCAATTTTCCCTTGCATGTAAAAACCCTTTACACTTGATTTTACTGTTTTGCCCTTACGTGCAATTTTATGAATATTTTATTGTGAAATTAAATATCAAGTGATCCTTATATATTTAGTTAATTGAAAATTAGCCACAACATCTTTCATTATATTAAATTATTTATATTAAGAGCATTTGGATCATATATAGTCCAATACATCAATTGTGGTTAGTCATATTAATATTATGAATTTTATTCCACTGGAATTTTCAAAATATTAATGTGTTTAATTAGGATGAAATATTATTTTATCTTTCTTAATTTACCCACAGGGATTGAGAAAGGGAATATAATTTGATAGTTTCATCATGAAGTAATTATAAACCTATTTAAATTAGAAACTTAGCCCACATGCAGTTTTTGATATTATGTGGTTCATATTTTATAACATATTTTACATTGGTAAACCATGATTTAAGTTATTTTGTCTCAAATATATTGATACATAAGTTTTCCTTTGATTATATGCAGTGTTACTGTAACATCCTCAACTTCAAGCCCTTTATAGAGAGAAGTCTGAACTCGGTTTCACCAGTTAAGCCTAGTTGCATTCGGCTTTATTCGATCATGGCTTAGGCACGGACCTTGGGCCAAATAAGTTAATCAATCATGGTTAGACTCGATTGACTCTTGCCCAATGAGATGACTTTCTAACTTGATATTTCCCTTGGTGTAGTTAATGTTCTTGGAAGGAAGCCTATTAATGCATGATGACTAAGTAGGACACTTGGCACAATTAGTTTTACTCTTGAAAGGTAATCATGAAATTTTGGATGGTTATATGTTAAGAGGGGGATGAGTCATAAGCTCATTAATGGTAGGGAGTAATTCATAGCCTAGAAAAATGATGACAAGGGATCTTCAAGATCAAGTGGGGTGCCACCCCTTTTCGTTAGGCTTGCCACTTAAGGTTCCATAGGTTTTGACTCTTCAGATTCTCGAAATCCCAAGAACTTTACCGTTTTCCAATTTTACAGAGATCTTTGTGCTTCGAATTTGGAGAAACTTCCTTCATTAATGTTGTTCAAAACATATTAATCTATAACATACTTAAATTTCAGTATTTTATGAGGTGAAATGGTTGGGACAATGGCCCAATCAATTACCGTACAGAACTTGCCCGGTGTAGTAAAAACAGTGACCCGATTTCCTTCTCGATTGTTTTGTAAAATTTTTCCTTTTGAATTTGAACATGCTTTCTTCACAAAAATTTTAAAGGACATCCATTTCTACAACATATAGAAATTTCAAAGAGTTTTGTGAAGATTTAGATTTTGAAATGAGTCTTTCTCTCCAACCGTTGAATCTGCTTGACGGAAAAAGTTTTGGGCTGTGTTCAGTAATTTGCTGCTCTTTCCACATAACGAATTGGACTTGGATTTTTCATGAAAAATATCATTTAGGGTCTCATCTATAACATATTAAAATTTTATAATTTTTCAAGCCCATTTGATAAGGGATTGACAATGATTTCGAAAATCACTCGAAACTATTTTCACCCCAAGATAAGAAGGTTGCACGCCCAACTTAAGGAGCAAGGCTAATCTAGAGTCTTCTTAATTTAGGATGAGAATGCATTAAATACTTTTGGACTCTAGTCCTTTAATGGCAAGATTGAGGTGTCCCCAATAGCATAAAACTAATCATTCCCTAGGATGAGACTACAAGACCAAGTTGCCTTATATTTAGTACCCTCAATAAATTATTCTTGACTTAGGAAATATTAGCGGCCAATAATAGAGCTCTTCAAGAATATTTTGGATAGCAATTATTGAGGGAGATAAGGAGGATCACTTCATTTATTAAGAGCCATCAATACAAATCTAGATGGACCAATTATGAGCTTGCCACTTGGAACTTAGAAGCTTTTGGAAGAACCTATAGACTTGCCACCTTACTTTTAGACTTTCCACCTAAGCTATTGACATTAAATGCCTTATCAAGACCATTAATGAAGGGTGTTCTATAAATAGGAGGAAGGCTCGTTCTCCGCCAAGCATGCACACACACAAATTTCTCTTCCTCTCTTCTTCTTCCTTGGCCGCCCACACCAACCCCTCCATCTTTGTCTCCTCGGCTCTCTCTTTAGGTGTCCTTGCCACTGTTCACCACCACTCAAGGCCGCCAGTCTAGAAAGTTGTAAGTAGAACTTACTAATATCTGGTTAGGGTGTTGTGTTACGCTAATCCAAGCGTGTAGCGAGTCCTTGATTGAAATGTTGTGACTGTGTTCTTGCTTGAGGGTCGGTTGTGTTTGCTTGGATCAGTTAGACCTTATTCCTTGATTGAGTTTCATTTTAGTTTGATGAGCTTTGGCTCGTGCTTTGGTTTGAGTTGCTTTGGAAGAAGCTGGTTCATGTGTTTATTGGATATGCTTTGATTTTTTCTTTGATACAAACCTATTTGAAAAGCGTTTTTGTGAAAGCTTGGTATTTCTTTACAAAACTATTTCCAATCGTTTTCACAAATGCATCTTCTAGTTCACGCCCCAAGCTCCGAAAGGGGTTTCGTCGGCCTTGAATTTACATGAGATCATGTCGGATTAGTCCTTTCATGGTCTCGGCATAATATCAAGGTATATTGTTCCCGAGCCAAGTTAGGTACTAGATTAGTGCTCAAACGTGTCAGATTGAGCTGCGATCCTTAATTCATGCTCGGCATGTTCAATGTCTTTGTTCTAGTAAGTCATTTCACACACTTATGCATGCCACGCCTTCGAGCCCTTGAACTAAAAGTGAAGATAAGAACCGGATTGTGATGCTTGATGCATGGACACACGATGGACTAATTTATGCCGTCGACCAATGAATTCGGTGATGATGCCCCCTCGCCAACGAGATGCCCCCATAGCAACGAGATGCCTCGTTAATAAGAACAAGATGCCCCCTTGCCAATGGGATGTCCCCACGCCAACGAGATGCCTCGAACGAGATGCCCCCACGCCAACAGAATGCCCCCATGTCAACGGGATGCCTCATTAGAAGGACGAGATGTTGTGATAATTCTAGCCATCACCCTTCAATTAGGGGACATTGTCCTATTAAGTTTGGATACCCAGTGGATTCCAGAAGAGCCGATGGATTTTGACTGATAATAAATGAATATTGTGTGCATGAGTTCCTCACATTATGAAATGGATTTTGGTTAGGCTGGTATAATATTGAGTGAGGTGTGAGTTCCTCATGTTGTGGGTCAATATCAAGTTACGCTTGCATATTGTTGACTGAGGATTTCTCATGTTTCATCCAAGATAAAGCTTTTATTTTGCTATTGATTTGCCATCGACTAATGATTTGGATGAGTTATATGCTTGTTGATAGGCGAGACATCCTCCTACCCGAAAATTAGTGGGTTTTACTTACTGAGTTTCCCAAAAACTCACCCCTCATCATTTCAGTCTTGTAGGCATGAAAGTCTCACGTCAATTTTGTGAGTTGCAATATTGCTAGAGGAGCTAAGGTTTAGCCTGACCTTTTGAAGATGTGGTAGTTGTAAATGTAACGGCCCGTGATAGAAGGGCTTGTAGATGCAGCTAATGTAATTATGTGTTTGTAAATGGTTGTTTTCCTAGCTGCTTGTTTTTGTCCAAGTGTTGTATATACACTTCTGCATGTGCTTAATGAAAAGATAAAGAGAAATGGGATGGCGATGTGCCTGGAATGTCGTGAAAATAACCCTTGCTCCTCGTGACATTGGGAATGGAGTTGGGGTCGTGACATTTACCACCTACTATTAGTTCTAGTATAATGGAGGAAATTAATTCTTCTTCAATTGAGGTGCATGGATATTGATTATGCTCTATCATTAGATGAACCACATATTCCTAACGAGGTCAACACTCTAGCTTAATACACTTTTTATGCACAATAAGAGTAGCCCAATTGCCTCAGTGTGATGTATAAAAAGAAAAAAAAAATTCTACTAGCATTCATGGTTCAATCATTCAGCATAACAATGCCAAGGAATCACTAGAAGCTATTGATGCACAATTTGAGTCTTTAGAGAATGCGCACGCCATGACCTAGATTATGAAGTTATTATCATTGAAGCTTACTAGTATAAGATGTGTACATGAGCAAATCATGCAGATAAGGAGTATTGCATCTTAGTTGAAATGTCTTTAGGTTAGAATATCGGAATCATTTCTTGTATACTATATCTTGAACACTCTCTCACAAGAGTGTGACATCCTGAAATTCCAGTTTTGTTTTTAATTGAATGAATCAGGCTTTTCATCGACGCGCCTATAATTCTATTATTTGAGCTGATCACTCACGAGATAACTAGTCTATTTGAGGAAGCCATTAAGGGATTTTAACGCAAAAGATTTGAGAATTCGATCAGAAACCAACTGCTTGATCGTGTTAGTCTGCAAGGGTCATTACGGCACAGTTAAAAATCGATTAGAAAATGGAGATAGGTTGACTCGATTGAGCCATGTGACTAAGTGCGGGTGATTCCACATAATTGCAAAATTCTCGTCGATCGGTACTAAATCGATTTTTCTATCGTTTTGATACCCTGTATCCGCATTTGAAACCTTGATATTTTCATGACCACCGAGAGTCGCCAATGTGTCGAAAGTTACATTGTGGCTCGAAAATAATTGATCACGAGTTAATTGCACTACAAATTTCTAAAAGTTACCCGGTAGGCTAAGTTACGCTAAAATCGCGCCAGATTGAAATTAACAGCGAATTTGAATCCGATTTCAAAAATTGAAAGTTCTGTCATGTCACAATTTCATTTTAGGACCGTCGACTCATCGTCTAAAGATTTTTCTTAAAACCGATATTTTTGGTGAAAATTCAACATGGGGCCGTTTTTGTTTGGAAAATTTAGAGGACCGTTTTTTATCGTGTTTTTTGGATGCAAGTTAGTTCTATTGGCAAGGAAAAATGTGAATTGATGTGTGTACATCTTAGTTGGATTTATGGGGACCGGTTTAGGTCCAATTAGAGAGAAAATGAACTCAAATTAGGGAAAATGTTCCAAAATTCGTAGCCCCCTTGGTCCTCAACATTTGGACCACTTCCTTGGATGGTTCTAAGGGAAGTTTTGGTGTGCACAAATGGCTGGGAAGCCAGCCATCTAGTGGGCCAAAGCGGGGGACAAAGGGGAGAGATAGGAGATTTGAGCCAAGGTGGCCCCCTCCAAGCCTCTAGCTGTCCCCTTCTTCTTCTCCTACAGCTTCACTTTCTCCATTTTACAAGCCCTTTGAGCTCCCAAAAAGTTGCAAAACCGAGCTAAGCCCCCCCTTGGCCGTCGCAGCCGCCCGCCAAACCGCCACCACCCATCGTTCGCCCCCCGCGATCGCCCGCAAGCCTTGTACGCCAACCCGCTCACGTTTTGCTCATTCTAGCCATCAACCCCGTGTCCCCGAGCTTCATTGGTCGACGTTGAAGCCCCATCGTCATCGTCCGTGTGCGGAGCAACCCATCAAGCCCCCGCAGCTCATTGTTGCGTCCCATGTCGTTTCCAGCTCAGCCTCGCCTTTCCAACCAAACCATCGTTTGGCTCACCCTCTTGGCCCAAGAACAAAACCAAGAAGCCTCAAGCCCAGCCGTGGGCTTGAGGCCCGTTTTGACCTCTTCCGGGCCTCGTAGGGTGCCGCCGCTTTGGAATTTGTCACCCGTCTCCGCCTTGCCGTTGTCGTGAACTCATTGGATTTCAAAACCGGTGAGTTTACTCACTAAACTCTGCTTAGGGAGTTAATTATGCTTAAGGGTTGATTAGTTTAGGTTAAGTTTGGTTTAGGTGGTTAGTTAGAATGGATTAGCGATTTAATTACTCATTTATGCATGTTAGGTGGTTAGAATGACTTAATTAGCAACTAGATAGGTTGTATTATTTATCTAGATAGGTTCGAAAATTTTCCAAGCCCGTTTCGGTATTTAATTAGGCTTTTCTGGCCTAAGTCTCTATTTATGGCATTTAAATGTATTTATTTAATTAACTTTAATATTTATTTAATTATTTATTATTTTTCGGAAATTATACCAGGATAGTCGGTGACTGGAATTTCGTGTCGATTGCGATGATATGATTGGTTTATTTAATTGAGTGTTGATTTGTGCAAATTGAGTGAGATTTGTAATTTTGGGTATTTATCCCAAAATTGAATAATTTAGGTATTTAATTAGAAAATACAGGGCATCGGTTTACAGCGCCAAAAATGTGTTTATGGACTATATTAAATAGTGGGATTTTATAAAATAAAGATATTATGTTTTTGACTCAGGCCGACCATGTACCCACACACGATTATTTTTATCGGGTATTTTTAACTTGATGATTTATCAGCTTGTGAGAGCCCTTTTGCACATTAGCTTGTGAGAGTAGAATACTATATCGGCTTTTGGGACCCTTTGATGTCGCTTGAGAAAGTAGTTTGCATACTTTGATACATCAACTTGTGAGAGCAGTATACATTTTATTCACTTTTGGGCCCCTTTGCACGTCGGAGAGCAAGATCTATATATACGGACTTTAATACATCAGCTTGTGTGAGCAAACTATCTATCTACCAACTTGTGAGAACTATGACCATATATATCAGCTTGTGAGAGCATTGGCCATCTATTTCAGCTTGTGTGAGTAGTGGTTGTATCAATTGAATCAATAGATGGAATGACCAATTTCAGCTTGGTGATTGATTGGTCATATTGAATTGATAGATAGTATTGTTGGTATGGAAGTGAGCTGATTGACTGATTGATCGATGGGTTGATTGAATTGAGTGATTGGTTGAAATTATGAACTGTACTAACTTGCAAGAAGGAACTAAGGCAAAGGTAAGTCCTCTATATTGTGAGTGCATAGGTTGCTCTAGGTGTATTACCTTCCTAGTCGGAGTTTAAGGGGTGAATTTACTGAGACATTGTCTCACCCCATCGTGGGATAACATTTTCAGGTCCTTAGATGGTATGCTCCTAAGTGTTTTGGCCGGCCCATGAAGGTCACCGAGCGGGTTTCTCTCAAATTCCCCTCCCTAGGAGCCAAGGAGCCATTGGGTCTATGAACTCGTGTGATCCATTGTTTGGGTTGAAGAGGACCTACCTCATCGGAAGGGTACCCATCGATTCATAGCATGGTTTCGTTACGGACCCAGATGGACCTAGGAGTGGGTCCCCTTAGGGGTTTTGAGATCCCCGTTGCGGTAGTTGATGCTACTCTAGACGAGAATGCAACTGACCCTCCTAAGATGTGGTGGAGGACCCGAAGCCCGTGGAGCCTATGGAGACAGAAGAATTGGCAAATGAGTTCGAATGCTAGTTAGAGGACAACTTTGTTTTGCAACCCCTCTACCTTTTGTAGACTTTGTGTATAGACTAGTATTTATATATAAACTAGTCTAATGTGTATAAAGTGTATTGTGGTTTTTCAAATTGTGGCCCTACTTTTCTATCCCATCTTTGTGTTGTCTGGGATTATTTATTTATTTGCTTCCGCATGTGCATTAAAATGAATGGGTCGGCAACGCGTCTTGAGACGTCGCAATTTAATCGACCACCGAGGGATGGGCATGCGCTCGAGGATCGGGCGTGACATCCCCGCCCGGAGTGGTATCAAAGCTGGTCGATAGTTGGAGTGATAAGGTGCGATAAGTTTATGGGATAGTTAGTAGGAATGGCCTTTATTTCATGCTGAGTGCATGTTAGTGATAGCTATTTGGTAGAATTGTTTGTTGAGATCGCTCAGCTTCTAATTCTATGTGGAATTGGAAAGCAGGTTTCTTTAAAGAATCTACAAAATGAGTGATTAGGAGCAGAAGACTCCTAGAAAGCGTACCATAGGACCTATTACTCGGGGTAAGACGCCAACGAGGGTCAGTACCTGAGGAGGTCGTGGTCAAGCGCCAACTCAAGCTAGCATTAGTGATGTAGCACCGCCTCTTATTTGTGCTAGGGTAGCAGCCCCTGGTGATCCCAAGTTTGAAGGAATCATGCAGGTGCTAGAAGCGATGGGAGCACTGATGGGGCAGCAGGCCCAGAATCAAGCCGCCGCCACTACCGCCGCCACTACAGCTGCTGCTACTGCTGCCGTTGCCGCCGCTACCGAGGCCACCACCGTTGATGCACCTGCTGAAGCTCCAGCTGGGAACATAGTTGTGGAAAGGGAGAGATCGATCCATAAGTTGGTGGAGTAGTTTTTGAAGTTGAACCCACCGAGGTTCATCGATTTAAGAGATCCCGAGACTACATTGCTCAAGATCCAAGACCTGGAGAAGGCCTTTGCACTTTTGATGTGCAATGAGGAAGAAAAGGTTGTCCTGATAGTATACCAGCTGTAGGGTAACGTGAATACATGGTGGAGGGCCACTAGAGGCATAGTATTTTCGGAAGGCGTAGTCCCGGTGTGGAACGCTTTCCTCAGAGCCTTCAACAACAAGTACTTTTCGGGTAGTGCCCGAGAACAGAAGATGGAGGAATTTCAACGCCTCCACCAAGGGATGATGACCGTGGACCAATATGAGGTCAAGTTCTCAGAGTTGTTTTAGTATGCTTCAAGACTGGTGGAAGATCCCAAAGATATAGCTCGGAGGTTTAAGAATGGCCTTCGACTAGAGCTTGAGAACCCATTGGTGCCGTTTGATCTAAAGGACTATAATGAGGTGTATAATCGGGCCTAGCTGATAGAAAGAAGTTTGAATGAGCAAGCTACTTTATTTGGATCGAGGTTTAATTCGTACAGAGATGGAAACCGGTATGGGAAGAAGCCCATGACCGGAGAAATGTTCCATGTGCCGCCCAATAGGAAGGGTGGAATTGGGAAGTCGGCGCGCATCAGAATGGCGCGTGTCGCTTCTACGGAAGGCGACATGGTTCAGCCCCGTGCCATCTTAGGATGAGTGCATGTTTTGAGTGTGGCCAACCGGGTCATTTGGCAAGAGACTGTCCCTAAAAGCCGAGGGATTTCAACGATTACCGCCACCACCGCCGATGGGTCGAATAGAAGGTTTATGCCGCAGATTGCACAGTAGGGAGGATAGAACAGACCACTAGCGCAAGGACAAGTGTACGCCATCACAAGAGGACAGGCAGAGGACTCACCTGATGTGGTTACAGGTACGGTTTCGCTAAACAACCATGTTGCATATGCTTTATTTGATCCTGGTGCGACTCATTCGTTTATAGCTGAACAGTTTGTTAAGCTGATAGGATTGAGTCCTGAGTTATTGGAGTCAGTGGTTAGCATATCTACACCATTAAAGGATAAGGTGTTAGCTACATTGGGTTGTTTTGGTTGCAAGTTAGTGATTGGTGAGCGAGAGGGGATGATAAATTTGTTAGTCCTAGCCATGTATGATTTTGATGTGATAATTGGCATGGATTGGCTCACCAAGCAACGAGCTAAGATGGACTGCTATCGTAAAGCGATTCAGTTTAACCCGTTAATGGGTGAAAGTTTCGAGTTTATTGGGAGTCGAGGAGGACCCTCGATTTCCTTAATCTCGTCGCTTAAGGCAACCCGTTTGTTAGACGGGGGTTGTCAAGGTTACCTAGCAACTGTCGTGGATACAATAGTTGAGGAGCTAAAGATCGAAGATATCTTAGTAGTTCAAGAATTTCCAGACGTGTTTCCAAAAGAATTGCTAGGCCTACCTCTAGAGAGAGAGAGATAGAATTCATGATCGAGTTAGCATCTGGGACAGAGCTAATCTCTAAGGCTCCTTACCGGATGTCGTTGTCTGAGTTGAAAGAATTGAAGGTGCAGATGCAAGAATTGTTGGATAAGGGATTCATACGTCCCAGTGCATCACCTTGGGGAGCACCAGTTCTGTTCGTGAAGAAGAAAGATGGTTCGTTGCATCTATGCATCGACTATCGTCAACTCAATCAGGTGACGATCAAGAATAAGTATCCACTCCCGAGGATCGACGACTTGTTTGACCAGTTACAAGGAGCGTCGATATTTTCAAAAATCGACTTGAGGACAAGGTATCATTAACTAAGGATTAGAAAAGAGGATATACCGAAGTCAGCGTTTCGTACTCGATATGGCCATTATGAGTTCACTGTAATGCCATTTGGTTTGATGAACGCTCTAGCTGCTTTTATGGATTTGATGAACCGAGTGTTTAAAGAATATTTGGATCAGTTTGTGATCGTGTTCATCGATGATATTCTAGTGTATTCGAGAAGTGCTGAGGAGCATGAGAGGCATTTGAGGATGGTACTTCAGACCTTGAGGATTCATGGATTGTACGCTAAGTTTAGCAAGTGCGAGTTTTGGTTGACTCGTGTTGCGTTTCTAGGTCATGTGATTTCAGGCGAAGGAATCTCCGTGGACCCATCCAAGATTGAAGCAGTTATCAATTGGCCAAGACCGACAACCGTGACAAAGATCAGAAGCTTCTTGGGTTTGGCAGGTTACTACAGAAGGTTTGTGAAAGGGTTTTCAGCTTTAGTGTTGCCGTTGGCTCGACTATTGAAGAAGGAAGAGAAGTTTGTGTGGACAAACAAGTGCGAGTGTAGTTTCCAAGAGCTTAAGTAGAAGCTGACTACCGCACCTGTGCTGACCATTCCATCTGGTCCTAGAGGATACGAGATCTATAGTGATGCATCGTTTAGAGGATTGGGTTGTGTGTTGATGCAACATGGTAGGGTTGTTGCATACGCGTCCCGTTAGTTGAGACCTCATGAGCTGAATTATCCGACGCATGACTTAGAACTCACAACAATCATTTTCGCTCTGAAGATTTGGAGACATTATTTGTGTGGAGAAAGATTCCAGATCTTCACTGACCATCAAAGTCTCAAGTATCTATTCTCTCAGAAGGAGTTGAATATGAGACAACGTCGCTGGATGGAACTTCTGAAGGACTATGATTGTGATATTTGTATCACCCTGGAAAGGCGAATAAGGTCGCAGATGCACTTTGAGTCGAAAGTCTTCAATTGCACAAATGATGGTTAAGGAATGGTTTTACTCGAAAGAGCTCGAGATTCGGTTTTCAAATTTGAGGTAGGCCACCTTTCAAATCTTATGGCCACCCTCAGAATTGAGCCGGAAGTGCAGATCAGAATCAAGACGCTTCAGTTGGCAAACCCGGATGTTCAGAAGATTCTACAAGAGGACACCGATAAGAGAAAGGCTGATTTTCAAATTTCTGAGGATGGAACATTGAGGTTCTGAGGACGATTGTGTGTACCTAATGATGTAGAGCTTAAAGAGGAGATCTTATCAGAAGCTCATCGTAGCAGATACAGCATTCATCTTGGTGGTACGAAGATGTATCAAAATCTACATCAACACTATTTGTGGTATGGTATGAAGGCGGACATCGCCAAGCATGTCACCAAGTGTTTGACGTGTCAACAAGTGAAGGCACAGCATTGTAAGCCGGGAGGACTTTTGCAACCTCTCGAGATTCCCGAGTGGAAATGGGAGCACATCACAATGGATTTTGTGACAAGCTTACCAAGGAGTCAGAGGGGTAATGATTCCATTTGGGTAGTGGTCGACAAACTAACGAAGTCGGCTCACTTCATCGTAGTACGAAAGGACCTTGATTTGGATAGGCATGCAGAGTTGTACGTGCGTTAGATTGTTCGTCTACATGGAGTGCCGGTGATGATTATTTCAGATAGAGACCTGAGATTCACAGCTGTTTTTTGGAAAAGCTTGCAGATCGCCTTGGGAACAAAGCTGCAAGTACATAGTATGGCATATCATCCTCAAGACGGATGGCCAAGTCGAGAGGACGATTTAAACCTTCGAAGACATGTTGCGAGCTTGCGTATCGGATTTCAAGGGAAGCTGCGAAGAGCAGCTTCATCTTGTCGAGTATGCCTATAACAATAGCTATTAGCAGAGCATTCAAATGTCTCCTTTCGAAGCATTGTATGGCAGAGCGTGCAGAATGCTGGATTGTTGGGATGAGGTCGGAGAACGAAAGATTACAGGCCTAGAGTTATATCAATAGTCAGTGGATGCAGTTGTTGTCATCAGGGGTAGATTAAAGACCACTCAAAGCCGCCAGAAAAGCTACGTAGATAAGCATCGAAGGACTTTGGAATTCCAAGTTGGTGATCACATTTTTCTGAAGGTGTCACCAATGAGGGGTACTTCGCGCTTTGGCAAAAAGGAAAACTGAGTCCGAGGTACGTAGGTCCCTTTGAGATTCTAGAAAGAATAGGGACTCTAGCGTATCGTCTTGCATTGCCGCCGAGGTTGGCGCAAGTGCATGACGTCTTTCACGTGTCGATGTTGAGGAAGTATGAGCCTGACCCGACCCACGTGCTTAATTTTGAGGAATTAGACGTGGACGACAAAGTGTCGTACGTGGAAAGCCGGTTCAGATTGTAGATCGAAAGGAATAGATTTTGCGCACCAAGATGATTCCGTTGGTAAAAGTCGTTTGGCAACACCACGGCACAGAAGGAGCAACTTGGGAAAGTGAAGATTCGATGAGACGATTGTATCTCCATCTTTTTGTTTAAAGAATTGTAATGGTTTAAATTTCGAGGATGAAATTTTTTTGAAATGGGAAGAGTTGTGACATTCTGAATTTCAGGCTTTGTTTTCAATTGAATGAATCGGGCTTTTCATTGACACACCTATAGTTTTATTCTCTAAGCTGATCACTCATGAGATAACTAGTTTAACAGGTGAAGCCGTTAAGGGATTTTTATGCAATAGACTTGAGAATTCAACCAGGAATCAACTATTCGACCATTCTCATTTGCAAGGATCATTACGGCACAGTTAAAAATTGACCAGAGATCAGAGGTAGGTCAATTCGACTAAGACGTGTGATCAAAGTGTGGATGATTCCACATGATTGCAAAATTCTCGTCGATCGGCACTAGATCGATTTTTCTGTCGTTTTGGTACCCTGTGTCTGTATTTGAAACCTTGAGATTTTCATGACCACTAAGAGTTGCCAATGTATTGAAAATGTACATTGTGGCTCGAAATAAATCGACCATGGGTCAATTCCACCAAAAATTCCTAAAAGCTATCCGGTAGGCTAGTTCACGCTAAAATCACGCTAAAGTGAAATTAACCGCGAATTTGAATTCAATTTTAGAAATTGAAAGTTCCACCATGTCACGATTCATTTTAGGACCGTTGACTCATCCTCCGACGATTTTTCTGCAAACCGAGATTTTTGGCAAAAATTCAATATAGGGCCGTTTTTGTCCGGAAAATTCAGGGGACCATTTTTTATCGCGTTTTTGGGATGCAAGTTGGTTCTATTGGCAAGGAAAAATGTCAATTGGTGTGTACATCTTAGTTGGATTTATGGGGGCCGAATTGAATCAATTCAAAGAGGAAATTGAAGTCAATTTGGGGAAAATGTTCCAAAATTCGTAGCCCCCGTGGTGTGCAACTTTTGGACCACTTCATTGGCTTGCTAAGGAAGTTTGTGGGCTGCAAATTGGCTGAGGAAGACAACCAAGTGGTGGGGGACAAAGCAATGACAAAGAGAGATACTTTGGCCAAGAGGGACCCTTCAAGGCCTGCTTCCCTTCTTCTTCCTCATTTTAGCTACTTTCCCCATTGTTGGACCATTTGAAGCTCTAAAATTGTCGAGAAAACCGAGCAGCCCCTCCCTTAGCCGTCGCACAGCCGCTTGCCCGCCCCGCCGTCGCTCGCGAGCCCGTCGCTCGAGCGAGCCGCTCGCCTCCCTTGCCCCGTCCGTGCCGTTGTTCCCTCCACCCCAGGTCGTCCCCATGCCCTTGGTCAAGCTCTATCCGAAGCCCTAAGTCGTTGCCCCCGTCGCCGTCCACCGTCCGCCTGAGCCCGTCACCACCATCCCGCATCTCGCCTCCCGTCTCTCCGCTTTTTAAAACCAACCATCCTCCTCCTTGGCCCTCGAGCCAAGAACAAAACGGCAAGCAAGCCCCGTGGAGCTTCCGAGGCCCATTTTGGGCCTCTTCCGGGGGCCTTGTTGGTGTCATCGCTTCGGAGTTTGTCGCCCGTCTCCACGCTTGCCGTCGTCGTGGACTCATCGGATTTCAAAACCGGTGAGTTTACTCACTAAACTCTGCTTAGGGAGTTAATGATGCTTAAGGGTTGATTAGTTTAGGCTAAGTATGGTTTAGGTGGTTAGTTAGAACGGATTAGTGATTTAATTACTCGTTATTACATGTTAGGTGGTTAGACCAGTTTAATTAGCAACTAGATATGTTGTATTATTTATCTAGATAGGTTCAAAAAATTTTCGGGCCAGTTTCGGTATTTAATTATGTTTTTTCGGCCTAAGTTTCTATTTATGGTATTTAAATGTATTTATTTAATTAATTTTGGTATTTATTTAATTATTTATTATGTTTCGAAAATTATACCGAGATAGCCGTTGATTGGAATTTTGTGCTGATTGCAATGGTATGCTTGGTTTATTTAATTGAGTGCTGATTTGTGCAAATTGATTGGAAATTGTAATTTTGGGTATTTATCCAAAAATCGTGAAATTTCAGTAGTTAATTGGAAAATACTAGGTGTCAATTTTTAACACCGAAAATGTTCTTATAGACTATATAATTAGTAGCATTTTTGAAAAGAAAGATATTGCATTTTTAGCTCCTATCAGTGCTTGTCCACTTTGTAGAGCCGGTAACCTCGTGGCTTCAAACTTCAGGAGTTTCTTTAGCTTTGATCCATGGGTTTCCAAGATAGTGGCTAAGCCTTTCAACAGATCTCTTGGAAGAGTTTGGGCAAGAGCTAATGGTGATGGAGCGACTGTAACCAATGATGCCATAGGCCTGTATCATTTTCTACCGGCAGCTTGTCGACATTTGAGTTTTAGTTGACTTGTCAAAAAGGTAAAAAGATCGAGATTAGGGTTTCCAATTCCAACGGAACCGTTTCTCAACCAAAAAAGGTCTTTTTCACTCTTTTGATTTGTCATTTTTAAACGATTTCTTATTTATTTCTAATAAAAACTTGAAAAGTCAAATGATTAACTTTTGGGTTGACTTTTGGGTTAACCGTTTGACCAAAAGTCAATGTTAAGTTAAAAGTTGGCCTTTTGTCCAAAAAAAAAAAAAAAAAATCAAATGGCTTTAATTTCAATTTAGCCAAGTCAATTTTAAAAAATTCAAAGTTTTTACTCAAAAATCAACCTTTAAGGAAAAATCAACTAAAATGTTGACTTTTGGGCAAACCTTTAACCAAAAAAATTAAAATAATAAAAAAATCCACAAAACATTTTGTTTTAGTATCAATTTTATTTTAGCATAAAAAATGTTACAAAAATCGATTAAGAACCTTGTTTTCCGAATTTTTGGTTTTAGTTTCAAAAATCGACAAAAAATAAATAAATTTCATTTTAGTCATAATTAAGTCTATTTCATTTTATGAAATTTGATCTGAGGACTATTTCTAATACTTTTGTTCATTCAGTTTCGAGAATTTCCATATTAAAAGGTGAATTAGCATTTCAAGCCCTAATTAGGGGTGAATCGCAAATAGATGATTGTATTTCACTTATTTTCTTGAGATAAATCTGAATATGGGGTCCATTTTGAGAAATTCACATGAGAACTTCCCTTTTTGAGGGATTTTACTCTCTTGAACATAAGAAAATTGAGCTATCAAACTTTAATTGAAGAAATTCAAGTTGACCCATTCAAGATCAAGGTTTAATTTCTTGGAGCAAGGTCCACTTTTGATATTAGACCTCGATTCATTATTGGCCCAAGTCTTGTAACTTCAATTCAAGGTTAATTTGAATGCAATAGGCTATTCTAAGCATGAGCAATTAGTGGAATAGGTATATCACAATATTAATTCAATTCAATTTCAATTTATTTGTGATTTCAATCGAAGAATTGCAAAATTGCCCATTTTAGCCTATAATGTTCAATCACGAGTATCTATGTTTAGGTCTGCTATTTTTGACAATAATCATTCAATTAGGTCGATAAAAAAATCAATAAATCACATTCGAGTGGTTTAATTGGCTTAATTTGATTAGAATTGGACTATTTCTCCTCAAATTAGGTAAGATTTCTCTTCAATTTTGTCATTGAGGGACCAAATTCTAACCTCTAGGGATTGCTAGGATAGAGCCGGTCAAAATTAGTCAAGAACTGGTCAAACTAGTGTGAACCAGCCTAACTGGTCTAATCGGTTGTTGGTGAGGCAAGCTAGTTCGGGCCCTTATCGGTTGGTTCTAGATTGCTGATGATAGGCTTTGGGATCCTTGCTGTGCATTGTTTATCCCCGTGCCCTTACATTTTAAAGATTTTGCAAAATAACCTCTAAAATTTGTGAATTTACAATTTTGCCCCTAATTAAGCCCTAATCGTGATTCTCGTTTTAAATCTCAGTTTTTGCGAATCGAACCCATTCGATCGGTCATAAGACACATTGTAAGTGCAATTAGCCTTTAATGGACTTAATTTGGCCATTAAATCAAAATTTTGAACGTCGAATTGAATCATCGGTCAAGATTCGATGATTAGGTCTTAATATAAAAGGTTTTTTCCCTCCAAAATGCAAGAAGGGCTCATTTGTCATTTTTGAGATCAAAATCTAGAGCAAAACCTCTCCTCTTTCTCCAATTTCCTGCCCTTTCTCTCTCTTCTCTCCTCTCTCACCCATGACCGTCGTTCGCCAGCGTACGGCCCCACGCCAGCAGCCTCACCACCGTTACTTCATCCTCCGACCTTCCTCTTCCTTTGCTTGTGTTGATTAGCATTGGCATTCCCCTCAACAACCGTCTGGTTGACACACGCAAGCTAGTCTGCGAATGAAGCTCAAGCACTGGTGTAGACGCTGGTGGATCTTCCAACGGTTTCACCAGATCGAACCGGCAGTCCGGTGATCGTCTTTGGCAGTCTAGTCACTGCCAATCTCCTCATAAGTGAGTCCCCAACCTTGCTGTGGTTGGGAATTTGTTGGAGACCCATCAAAACTCCTTTGGTAGCCGGATCTCTCAAGGCGATCCAAAACCAATCCAGTTTGGACCGGTCTTCATCATTGAGTGAACCGGCAGTCCAACTTCCCTCAGCTGATCCTTAGGTGATCCGATCCAATCCCTCAGAGTTCTTATTACATTTCGGTGAAGTTCATTCATCTGATTGCACTTAAACATGATGAAAAAATGCAAAGATAAACCATCTCGATCTCGAATCCGATGCAATGAGAGCGGCTTAATTGATTGGGGCTAGGATTCAAGTTTAGATTTACATAGTATGCTTAGATTTGAGATTGATGATGTTATTGAATGATTCGCTGTGGATTGATGTTCATTGAAGATGAACTTGAGGTTGTTTGAACTTGATTTGTATTAGTCTGCAATTTCATATCTCTGTGATGGACTTAATGTTTTGGCTGAAACGAGGTAGTAGATGATATATTCTGACATAAAGCCCTTCTAGACAAAAAAAAAAAAAAGACTTCCGGGCTTCAATTTGATAGGTTACATGCCTCGAACGAATATTGTTTGGTTGCTGAAAAATACCTCCAAAATCTGTAAGTTCTGCGGAAGTTTTAGGTTGATTTTGTAGTTCTGACCTATTTCGACTTTCTGTCTTGTTATTTTTGTACTGATTTTTTTGATTGAATTTTGGAAAACCTTTCTCATGCAATTTACATGAAATTATCTTGTTTACAACATATATTTTTTCTAGATTTTTTTTTAAGGTGTTTTGGTTAGGCGAAATCAGTAAAAAACGACCCTTAGTCGGTCTGTCCTGCATGAGGTCCGAATTGCATTTGTGCATATTTGAGATTTTAGATGAATCCATTTGACTTCATGTCCTCTATACGACTTGTAATAAATATCTTAAGTGTTCTAAAGAGATGTGGTTCATGAGGATTGATCACCACTTGATATGCCAATTGCATGCATGGATGCGTTTAGGTACTGCTGCAATTAGTACCTTCCATAATACGCCTCTGTTTTACTATTTCCGTATAGGATTATGTGATCCAAGTCGAGCTTTGACGTTTGCATGAAAAATATTCTTCATGTGACATTCTACATAATTTTTCGTAGGACTTTTTTGCTCGTCATTAGATCGTTGAAATTAAGCATGTCCTGTGATGGTTGTGTTGGGTCAAGGGCTTATCACGAGCCTAATAAAATTCATTTGTTTGGGTCTCTTAAAAACCAAATCATGCATCGACATCTTCTCAGCATTTGAAGTACGTGTCATAAGATTTGCATCTATATATGGTATGTCATATTCGAACCTCATTTATTATGCAAACATCATACATCAATTAGGCCTATCGCAATTAAAATTTGTTAAGCATAAGACTCCTGAGTATGAGTCATCTTCCAATGTTAATGACTTGCATGACTTCCTTGCATCCCAACCTAGAGTTAAATGCTTTAAACCAAATCTTTGTCGCATTCAACCTTATGTCATGTGCAAGTTTCATGGTTTTCATGCATTGTTCAAGTGGTCTTACAGGTTACCAAACACAAATTACGTTCTATTTTGTAAATGGCTAACTCACGCAACTTCACGAACATCGATTTTTGACCATCAATTTGATCTTAATTGAACTCAGACCCTCTTAGGAAGTTTTAGGACTCGCCTAGACCTTTCAAATGCTGCTGAATGAATAAGTGATCTAATGTATATGGTTGAATGAATAAGCCTTCTTAAGAAGTTTACTTTCCTTAAATGCATGTCTTTGTGTTTGGCGCATAGTGAATGAATAAGTGATCTAATGTTGGTTCACTGAAATCATTTGTTTGTCTAAGAACCAAGGTTCGAGGGCCTACCTGCGTGTTTATTTCCTACAATGCATGTGTTTTTTTAGATGTATGCATAGCTACAATGCATGATTCCGGGATGACCTTGGGATTCACTTATAACATGTCTTAAGGTTTTATAAGTGATGGTTGCCATGTGAGAACACAAATTATGGCCAATGGCTATAAGTCTTAAAAATGAATTGAGATATGTGTCTAGAGGGGCCAATGCATGAATTGCAAAGGTTGACCCTGGGGCCCAACTTGTTCACTTTTACATATGATTTCAATTGTTTGATTGTCTTGTGCTTATGACTGTTTTTGCCGTGAATAATTGTTTCTTTTATTGTATGTACCTAGTTCTGGTTTTAGATTAGGATTCTAATAGTTCCTTGGAGATGGATGTCCTTCAATACTTGAAGACGATGGAAGGTCGATGTCCTATCTGACCATATCTTTTGCACCATTTGTCCCCAATACATGTTTCGGGTTATCTTGTGTTGTATAAACACCCAACAAATTGCGGGTTTATTTCGTTCATTTCATTTTTGTCCATTACTTAGGTTGCTTATTAGATTTACTACTTTTCCTAAGCTGCTTACTTGATTGTTTATTTAGCGCTTTGTCTTTAAATTTCAATTCTATGCTTTCTTTTCTCTTTCATAAAAACAAAATTGCAAGAAATGAACCATCCATGCATGATCACTTAGTCGGTACTATCGACCCGAAAAAGTAAGAAAGAAATGCATGAACACCTTAACAAACATGACATACGGTTAGGTATCGATATGGCGCTAATAGAAATATTAGCATAACCCAAGTCCCCGAATCTAGATTCTCTAGTTACATAAACGAAGCTAGTGGTGACTCATGTTTTTATTAGGTTGTTCTAAATAACTAGATAATAAAAAAAGCTCATCGTCAGGGGTATGGTCTTGATGAGACTCACCATAGTTTAGTATACCCACTTCAGAAAGTTCCTAATGGATAAAGTGACAACATCCATGAACAGTGAGTACTATTAGGAGGGCAACATGGTTAAAAATATCCTAAGATTTGATATTCACACCCTACCTCCTCCTTCGAGGTTTGTTGTCTGTACGGGTACAAATCACAACACCTTCTACTGTCACACAAGATATGAGCTTATGAGAGCTCACAACTGTGAACAAGGGAACTCATAAGGGTTCGTTCCAAAAGACGAGATGATGACATCTTTTGGAAAGCAAACTGTGAGGGAATTCTCATGGTCAAGTACGCCTAAATCCCTCATTCTCCTCTCCACCCTAAGGAACCCAAGGGGCTTGGGTCCTGACATCAACAACTTCTTTTTCCAGGGGGAAGAACAAGCACCGATTCCTCATCTTTTTAAATCACGCAACAAATTGATCAATTGTCGCATTGTTAAACTACTTGATGGTGGCTAAATCCGACAATGTCACTTCAGGAAATGGGCAATAAAACTAGGTATTGAATTTATTCTCGATTTCCTCCAATTTTGTACTGAATTCGTGGGAAGACCAGTATACCAGGTAAAAGCCATCTTCAATAATGACAAAGGGAACATACATAACTTCATTCTCCTATCATTATTAACATCACAATTGAGTCGTGAATCAACTAATATGGTCCACCATCGATTGATAATCTTTCCCAGTAAAAAGAATAAACTTAAGGACTTGTATCCCTTGGGATATGGGATATTATCAACCCAATCTCAATACGGTTTACAATACATACGCCTCGAGACACCTCCATCCAATCCCATTCATGACTAAGTAGGCAGCCTGTTTTATCATCCTCTAATCTCTTACAAGATCTGTCGCCCAATTCCCTTGATTAATCTATACCCTGGGTGGCGAAAGAGGTTGAATAGTGAAATCTCTTAATCCACCTACGGCTGATAAAGCTGATAAGCTATAATCGACACAAGAATTGATATGATATTCACTATCCCTACAGGCGGCACTGCATTACTACCCCCTGGATGATTTACATCGGGGAACACTGGCTGTGGGACACCCGTTTGGGCCTCATTTCCAAGGTTCGGGATATCTCCAATCATCCTTATTGGATTCATGCCATTAGAAATTTCTAGCACTAATCCAGACAAGGGTATGGCTTCGAGCACTCCAACCCAATCACCTTGATTACCCTGAATTTGGTTGTTCACACTGTTGGCCCTTTGCGAAATCCTAATCGGTGGCATGATATTGGTACCGCTAATAGTACGTTGGGTCGGAACTTGTATGAGTTGTGGAATTGTATTAGCGTGACCACTGAGTCACATTCACTTGATTCGGCACTCCCATTCTCAAAGGCGAATTAGTAGCCAAATTAATTAACAGAGGAGTTAAGATGCTAGACACATGATTAGCCAAATCAGTTTGCTGCTCTTCAAACATCCTTCTCATGGTGGTCATTACCGTTGGATTCAAGGCCAACTCTCTTCTCTGATCTTCGGACAATTCTCGTGGAATTCTCCAGAATGGTCACCCACATTAACGGCATCAATAGGGTTTGCATTCTGACTAGAGATCTCTTAACAAATGGTTCTTTCTCCAACGCACTGTAAGAACAAATTATCGATAGAGGAGCGACTCTCCTAGTTCCTTGTTTTTGCCATCAACACCTCCTAAGAACAGAACACAATGGTCCCATCGGGTATGCAGAAAAGACATTCATCGGGGAAAGTTCCCTTGACAAAATCTTTCATCGAAAGGGCAAAGCTCTGGTTTTATTGTTTGTAATAGTTTCTGTGTCGCTTCGGAAATAAATTAACTGATTTAGACTATTGGAAAAAAGTAAAATGTAGGAAAAACAGGAGAAACGTAAAAATGTGATCGAATGTAAAAGTGTGATAAAAGAAAGATGGCAACTAGAAACTAATGATTGATTGTCAATTTGGCAAAAGGTCCTTTATGTTGATGACTTTTCGGCTATTTATAGTGTTAACCCACATATAGCTACCTTTTAGCGATTACCATTTTGATATTTAAAAAGTCCTAGAAGCTTCGGCTCCTTATCAATAACCGCTCTGCCTTGCTAATATTTTCGCTGGTGCCGACTTCCGTAACTGCCTTCATTCTTATCTCGTCGACCCTGTCACATTGTTCAAGACCCCTATTGTCGACTATTGGTGTTCTAGCCCACTATCCATGAATTTCAGTGTACTGGGCCTACTGTACTCTCTTCAATTTTCAAAGCCCGATAAGCTCATTTGGGCACCAACATGATCGTATACTGACTTTATAACATTCAATTTATTTCTTCTAAACCCCAATAATTTGTAGCAATCATGTATTAATTATCAACGGATTCATAACGGTTTGCAAATGGTTTTTTTATATAACCTATAAATAATTACTTTGAACTTAATTGGAAAGTGATATCGACATATCAAAATCAAAATATCTTTGTTTCTTCTATTTTCGTTGCATATTTTTCTTTTTCATTGCTGGGTTATAAACATGACATTGTTCCGTTTCATTCTAATATTTCGTGCGGAGTATAGAAGAAGGTCTGTTATATTGAATAGCCACTATAGCCTTTTGTACTAAGTATCAAACTCCAAGGGGCGAATTATCCTCAAGGATAGTGTTTGCATGCCTCAAACAATTCATTTGACTTTCAAATCTTTTTCTATGTATTTCCAACAATTATTATTATTTTCATATTATCTAATAATTTTCTAACAAACTTTACTCACTGCTTAGAAACATATTCTCAAATACACGAGAAAGTTGGACCAGGAGGTATTGGTGCATCATCTTTTTGGTGCTCAGTTAGCACTCAATTAGCTAATCTCCGAGTTCAACCAATGTTGATCAACAGAAACGAGTCTAAGCAAAATGAAGATTCTCAGTTGAGGGAAAAAAGGGTGTAGAAACTAGGGGACAAGCAAATATCAGTATTTACGTAGATGGGTCTTTGAAGTTTTGTGGTCGGCTATGTGTTCTTCATGATCTAGAGTTGGAGATGTTGCAAGAAGCTCTTAGCTCCAGATTGTCATTTCATTCGAAAGGCTACTTAGGAATTCAAGGAGGAGGTAAATATCCTCATTTTTTCGAAATTGAGTTAAGTTTAAATTTTGAGAACAAAATTTATTTTAAGGAAGGTAGAATGTAATATTGGCTTCTTTGGCCAGGTCAAAAGTGGTGGGCCTAAAGAACAGGAAAAGAAAAGGAGAGTTATAAAAAAGGAACGGGACACACATAGATTAGAGAAAAGAAAGAACAAGAAAAAGGAAAGAAAGAAAGAAGAGAAAGACCCAAAAAAAAAAAGGGTTTCACGTGTACACGACTTAGAGATCTCGCCAAGCCAGATTAACTTTGTTTCATAATGCCGGATAACGATTCAAGATCTTTGTTGATTTAATCGAAGTAACTTTTAGAGTTGGGGCATAAATTCGGTGTTATGTGAATTCTGAATCGCAGGGTCCAATTTTAGAGTTATTGCCTAGTAAAATTACATGCAAATGGCAGTTTAGGACGTTGTGAAGCTTTGAGGTTTCACAGAAATCGATTTGGAGTTACAGTTTAGTCGGAACGAATTTTTGCAGTTTCGCCGCGTGAGTTTTGTGTTGTAGATAACTTTGAATATCTTTTTAAGGCAAGCATTTTGTTAGGGTGTGGAAGTCATTTCGGAGAAAGGGGCTTAGCGGGAAGAGGATTGTATCATGTCAGCAAATAAAATTAAATTAATCGATTCGTTGTTGAGATAGATTTTTACTTGGTTTTGACATTGATTCTCGCTTATATGATCAATTATTAGGATTCTGATTCTGTAACCAGCTCACTGATTTATTAGACATGTAGACAGATATATATTTTGATAATAAGTCAGGTTGGTTTGCATTTGAGATTGCGTTCTTGGAGAAGATGCATGGGTGTGTAATTACCCTAAATTTGTAGAAGTATGCGTGTGACTCGCAAGAAGCTTGCTTCACTTCTTCGATGAAGAGAGAGAGAGAGAGAGAGACTTGTGTCGTTTTTCTGGTCGGGGTTCGATGACGCTGGAAGTCGTATTGCAAGGGGAAGGGTCAATGTGTTGACGCCTAAATTTTGATTAGATTTTTTAAAATTAGTACTTAGTCTCTTTTAATCTTTGTTTTTTCCTTTTCAGATAATAAATAATAAATAACAAAAACAACAAAAGAAGAAGAAGAAGAAAAAACAGTAGCCATCAGGGCTGGGCCTCCGAGCCCAGCCCCTCCCCTCTTCTCTCTCGCATGGGCCCCCATGGCCCGGCCCACGCAAACCAGCCCAGTCCCTCTCTCTTCTTCTTCTTCTTCTTCCTTCTTCCCTTTTCTTCAGCTCTGCCTCTGCAACTCACGTGTGTAGAAGGTGCCAACGCGCGGAGGACAACCTACAGCCGAGGAGGGTAGGCCGATGTCGGGCGAGAGAGGACGACTGGCATGCGCCTTCAATGTGCGCCTTTAATGCTAAGATGAGACGCCGGTACGGCCGAGAGAGAGTCCGATCGGCATGCCAAAGACCGCCAGCCAAGGCCTCCGTCGACCAGACCCCTCGCCTATAAATAGCGGGGCACCACCTCCGTTAAAAGGACAAACACAAATGGCGAAGGATTGAGGGCTACAAATCTTCAAACCTCCCACTGAGAGACTTTAGAGGGGTCCCGAGGACGAATAGGCTGAGATCCAAGGATGGCCAAGATCGGAGGAAGATCGGAGGATCATGAGAAATGTGTGGGCTTCATCAGTGTAATTAGATAATTAGGAACTTAGCTTAATTAGATTGGGCCAAAAAGTGAACCCGATGGATCGTGAGAAATGTGTGGGCTTGAGAAGTAAATGGGCCACATGAATTGGACTTAAAAAGTCTGATGAGAGATTATGGGCTTGGACTTGGCTTGAAGCGGGCCAAGGTTCGGAATTATCAGATTTGTAAATTTAGTTTAGTGGGCCGGATTGTTATAGATTAAGCATGTTGGGCCAGAGATGAATATTTAGGCCCGAGTGATTTTATTTTATAGATTATAGTTATGGTAATTTAATTAATGATCGTAATGCTAATATCAACTTCTAACTTTAGCATTTTTGTGATGAATTCTTTATAGACTAACATTGACTAGTTGATATGTTATATATGTCATGACTTTGTATAATTATAAAAGGATTGAAAAACATTAGAAACTAATGAATCGACTAATGACACGGGTTAGAGACTAATTGATTTTGAGTGACAAATGGCAAAAGACATCAAACTTGGAGGCCACGACACATCTCTCTCTTGTTTCTCCTTGCACTCGACACCCAAGGTTTTCTTTTCTCTAGAAACCGAAAAACATCAATTCAAGAAGACATAATCATTAGAAAATCTCACCATTAGTCTAGCCTAGGGATTAGCCTTGTAGATCCATTTCCCTTATAAATTTCAGAACCCTCTCTCTCTCCTCAAGAACCGAGAAACCCATCTTCATCTTCTTCTTTCTGTTTTTCTCTCGGTCGAGTAGTGAAGAACCAGCAACAAACCAGTGATTTCTTCTTCTTGCATGCGAGATTTTGGTGTTGATCTTGAAGCATCTTTGTGTTGTCTAATAGTTGAACAAGGTAAGGAAAGATATAACTCTAAATTGAAAGTTATCCATTGTTCGTCAAGAAAGCTTGTGGATATAACCAAACAGTGAAAGATTTGATTTGTAGTTGCTGTTTTGTGGTTAATCTAAGCTTAGTAAGTGTTAGATTGAAGGTAGAAGCCATTGCATGTTGTGTTTGAGCCTTGCATGTTTTGCAATCCAAGTGTGAGTATGCTGTTTTGTTGAGTGAAGTGATGAAATGGTTGCCGAGTGAATGGATTTGGTATAAATCGTGGTGAGTGAACTCACGGATGCAACAACACTTCGAGCCGAGTTGTGGATTGATTATTTGTTAGAGAAAGACATGCCGAAGGTGCCTTAAGTTGCTGTGATTAAGCATTGAAGTATTGTAGAAGAAATTTATGGAAAGATAAGTGGTTTAGTCGGGTTAGAAGCGAAGGAAATCGTGTACCTATTCTGTTCTAGGTGAAAACGGTTATGGAGTCTTCTGTTTGTATTTATTTTCTTTATGTATGTTAATGGAAATAAGAAAGAAATCATTCTACATGATAGAACATCTATAAGATTGAGTTATTCACGTAGCTATAACCATATGAATATAAAAACATAGAGATAGAAGTGAAGTTAGTAAAATTAGTTTACTGTTTTTGTGAGAAACGGTTTGACCTTTACTGATTATACGAATTTTCTGTATTTACCTAGTTATATTTGGACTTCAAATACTTAATGAAAATTGTAGAAGACATCCTAAGGAATGACGTGTCAAAATTTGAGATTAAATGGATAAGAGTTGGCTAGTGAAACAATTTTCTTTGTAGATAAAGAATCTGGACGTCGATACGGGGTGCTAGTAAAGATTATGGCAATTGTTACTCTTAATACAGTGAGAATTAGACTTAAGTTTCTCCCGGGAATTGTTAGTCTATGTCTTAAATATAACATACTAAAATTTGGTAGTATTTCGACAAGAATTGATATACCTTTTGTGTTTGAAACCGAAACTGTACATTTAGTTAGTAAACTGTCTGGACCCGAGAACATATACTAGTTGTTGTGTCTTTTATATTAGACTTGTATGATACACGTAGAATCTAATAAACCTCATAATAGATGTTAGTCATATAAGAGTAAGTCTCACATCTTAATTGAGATATATAAGTACATATAGTATCATGCGTGTGCAATGAGTGCGGTGCATAGTGGTTGATTATGGGATAAATATCTGTTCGACATGGAATGGGACATGTCGTAATGGGTTTTATCTTATAACTTGGACACGCACGTGTGCTAGGTTCATGAGAGTTAGATATATAGTTAGATACTTTGAAGTCTTTTTCTTTTGCATACGATAAATGCATTAATCAAAGGTGTGGTGGTGTGAAACGAGTGCATAAGTGAGTGAATGAACCCATTAGTACAGAGATACCGGTGATGCCCTCGGAAGTTTGGGATGCCTTTGCTGAGTGGTCTTGGATGCCTCGGTAGAGAGATACCGGGATGCCTCGGAGTGAGATGCCCTTGTGTGTGATCAAGGATGCCTCAGTTGTGTGATACTGAGATGCCTCGGAGTGAGATGCCCCTTGCTAAGTGGTCTTGGGAGGACCTCGGTTATGTGATACCAGGATGCCTCGGAGTGAGATGCCCATAATAGAAATAGTGTGGAAGTCCGGATAAGGTAACTTCCGAAAGTGACTCGATCGGGCCGGTTGAGCTTCGGTTAGTGACTGATCGAGGGTGGATCATATGCACACTAAATATAATTCTATTTGGCGAGTGAGTTCATCATTGTTGCATTGTTTTATCTTGATATTGAGCTTGACAATGTGGTAGGTATATTTGATGTTTATTGGATATATTTAGTATGTCTCATATCAAGTGGTTACACATATGATGCATTGAAATTCATTAGATTATATTGGTGATGGTTCTACTTTAGTATCTTTAATTGTTTGGCCATGATTCCCTTGAAATATTGATGGCCGTGGATTGTTTAAGTTAGAGTTTTATCATTCTTTACTGGGCAAGGTTATTTGCTCATACCTTACATTTTCAGATTGATAGCATGGATTTACCGCCAGTAGCTCGATATGGGGCTATAGTACGCCTTGATGTTTCTCTACACGACGAGTATGATCCTGACATTGACATGACTTTCACCAAGTATGAGACTACTTTATGGATGGATGACGGTAGAGCTGAGTTGATACCGATGATGTTCGTTGCATGGTTTATCAACCATGAAGGGGATATGTTCAGACCTTTACCCTTTGGTGCAGGAGGACCTAGAGCTGGGACGAATGGCACCTAGACGCCTTTGATCATGTAGATGCTGATTGACTTTTGTTTTTTTGTTAGATGCGGGCTTGTGTGGGAACTCGTGGAGTAGACACCCTCACCCTTTATCCCTAGCTTTGATACGCCTTACTTTTGTTATGTATATGTTGTATATATGTATAGGCGATGAACATGGAAAGAGTCCAGGTTGATAAATTTTGTAAGCCCTGATGATGACAAGAAGAAATGAAGCTTCTCTTGATCTTGTTTATGTGCATGAATGATTCGGCCAATGCTTAAAATTGACGGTAGAGTGATTGCAGGACAACCTCATAATATAAACTTGAGATTATAAATATTTCATGTTATACATGCTAACCTTCAATGGTAAACACTATAGGTTAATTAAAGGAGTTTACAATTTAGGCAAGATAATAATGATAATTATAATTTCGCTTGCGCTTAGTACGTGACGCCCTGGGACGTCACGGCTCTTTTTTGGTATCAGAGCATAGGATTACCTGGAGTGATAACGTGCGGCAGGGACTATGCGTTAGGATAATGATATTTTCTTTGTAAGGAACAAGTAACTTATGTGACTCATAGGTTATCAGTAACAATTGTTGCAATTGTTACTTATTAGTTTTGTAAGGAGACTTGGTCGGCTAATGAGTAGTGACCGATGTGCAAAAACCAGGAACTGTTAGGATGAGTAGAAATGGACGAGGAGTGGCCATGGATCCCCGTGTGGAAGGAATCTTGGAAGCACTTACTAATGTAGGAGCCCTATTGGAAAGGCAAGCCCAACAATAGGTAGGAGGTGACCGTAGAATGCAAAGCTTAGTAGAACAATTTCTGAAACTAAAACCCTCTAGATTTGCTGGATTAGGAGATCTCATAGAAGCTGAATTGTGGATAGATGAGACGGAAAAGATATTTGCATTGCTGAATTGTACTGATGCAGAGAAAGTATCTTTAGTAGAGTATCAACTTCAAGGAAATGCTGATTATTGGTGGAAAGTGACGAAAGGAACAGTATTCCTGAAGGTGTAGATGTGACTTGGATTGGATTTGTAGGAGTTTTCTATAGTAAGTATTTTTCAGACTGTGCAAGGGATAAAAAGGTAATGGAATTTATGTAGTTGACCCAAAATAACTTGACTGTAGATCAGTATGAGGCGAGATTTGCTGAGCTCTCTAGATTTGCCCCTAGATTAATAGAATATCCAGAGGATAAGGCTAAGAGATTCTTGAATGGGTTAAGGCCTGATATAAGAGGACGATTGGTGCCTTTGAATTTGAAGGATTATGGTGAATTGTATGAAAGGGCACAGCTAGTGGAAAGAGATTTGATGTCAAGAGATCAGGCATCGGCATATCAGGTAAGACCACAATCTCGAGGAGACTCATCGAATTTTCATTATAATAAAAGATCTCATCAAGTTGGAAAGCGACCATTTATGCAAAACAAGAAGAATAAGATTGAGAATCCTAGAAAAGTGTGGAATAATCAACCAATGGAACGACCACAGTATGGTAACAATGAGTGTCGTCGGTGTGGTAGATCACATAGGTTTGGACCATGTTATGGAACAAATGCTTGTTTTAATTGCGGACAGTCAGGGCATTATATGAGAGATTGTCCTCAGAAAAGAATGCAGCAGCCACAACCACAACAGAATGCAGCTAGACCATTACCACCAAGAAATAACCATTGACACCCAACTCAAGGAAGAATTTATGCAATTACTCAGGACGAGGCTGAAGGGTCTCAAACAGTTATTACAGGTATCATTTCCCTATCCAATTAGAGTGCTTATGCTTTGTTCGACACGGGAGCAACTCATTCCTTTGTATCTGCTCAATTTGTGCGACTGAATAGGATGGAACTTGAATTGTTAGAAGTGCCTCTTAGTGTCTTTACTCCATTAAAGGATGTCATTTTATCTAATTCAATGTGTAGGGATTCCACTATCCTTATAGGTGGACAACACTTGTTAGCTGATCTGATGGTGTTAGTTATGTATGACTTTGATGTAATTCTGGGAATGGATTGGTTGCATAGACACCGAGCTAGTGTGGATTGTTATAGGAAGATGATTCGATTCGATCCACCAGATAGGCCAAGTTTTGAATTTTATGATGGAAAGACAACCCCCTCTATACCTCTTATTACTGCATTAGAAGCCCATAGACTTCTTAGAAATGGTTGTCAAGGGTACTTGGCATATGCAAGTGAACAAAATAAGAAGGAAGTTCAACTTGAGGATATCCCTGTAGTACAAGAATTTTCTGATGTATTTCCCGAGGAATTGATAGGATTACCCCCAGAGCGAGAGATTGAGTTTACTATTGAATTGGCACCTGGTACAGAACCCATATCAAAAGCTCCTTATAGGATGGCATTGACAGAATTAAAGGAATTGAAGATACAATTACAAGAATTACTTGACAAAGGATTTATTAGACCAAGCGTTTCTCCATGGGGCGCACCAGTGTTATTTGTGTGGCATCCCAAAAATTCAAGACAAGCTCTAAGGTGTATTAAAGTCCATAATTAGGTAATGAAATTACCTATGGTTTATGCTTTAGCCATTAGTTTTCTCTTAAGGCTAAGTGATATATGCTTGTGTTCATGAATTTTTGAAATTTGGACTATAGGATAAATTAATGGGAATAATCTATGCTTGGCTATGCACCTCATAGATTAGATTCCTATAAATAAAATGTTACAAGACTTTGGCCATGTGGAATTTAAAATTTAAAATTTATAGAAGAGAGAATAAAAAAAAAAAAATTAGATTTGGGCCTTAGACCCAAGGGGGGATTTTTGGTGGGCCGAATGGCCAGCCCAATAGAAGCCCACGGAGGGGCTGTCGCCGGCCCAAGTAAGGCCAAAAGGGAGTGGCCGGCCCATTGCATGGGCCTTGCCAAGTGGCAAAGAGGTCTTCATGCATTGGCCATCAAGGGAGGCATGTGATGATTGCTAATGATGGAGAATTGGGGGAATAAAAGGGAAGGAGAGAGAGTGGCCAGTTGGTTCCGTCCAAGCCAAAGAGAGAGAGAGAGAGAGAGAGAGGGTTGTGAGAGAGAGAGAAGGGCGCCGAGAGGAGAGGAACCGAGGAGGAGGAGTCGCCGTCGCCGCCCGTTCGCCACCGTGTGCTCGTTGCTAGCTTGGTTTAGAGGCAAGTTAGGATCCTCTTCCTACTCTTGCATGTGTGTCTTGCATGTATGTTTGGAGTGGTGTCGAATTTTGGGTGGTTAGGAGGGAGAAACCGAAGCTAGAATGACTTGTTCTTGAGTGATGTTGCTGTTTTCGCATGAACCGCCTGAACCAGAATCTTGTGGGAGCTTGCATGCGTACTTTGAGCTCGATTTTGACTTTGATTCCTTCATTAAAGTTTTAGCAAACATCTTAAAATACAACATACTAAAATTTGGTTCAAAATGGTGGAGATTTAAGGGGTCAAACCCTCATCCTACGGAGACACTAGATCTGGAACTGTTTTGTTGACCTTTTGGTAGATTTGTGGTTGCATGTTGATTTTTATCAAGAATCTCTCCTCGACTTCTGCATGAAACTTGTAGATAACACCTTAAATACTAACATAATCAAATTTGAAGTGAAATGAACAAGTGTAGCCTAGTAAATCGACTTACTCTTGAAGACGGTAAATCTGGAGACGCGGTACTGGACACCCGAGACTTCATGGACCTATATGGTGACTGTTCTTTAAAACTTTGACTTAGATACCTTAATAAAGTTGTAGGGGACCTCTTGAAGTAAAATATATCCAAATTTCAGAGGAAACGAAGAAGAATAAGTGGGTAAAAACTCGGTATTTCGGAGATGACTACACTGGACGTTTCGGTGCTAGAACCAGAAGTTTCGGATGACTATAGGAAATTATCTAAAACGAATCTGGCCTAGAAGTCTTCATGAAAAATCTACTTTAGTGTCTTAACTATAATCTGATAAAATTTCATAATTTTCTGAGGTCGTTCGGGTATTTTAATCGAATTATTTCTAAAACTGCACATTCTGTTTTTATCCGAAATTGTATGCTGTAATTGTGTGAATTATATTTTTTGTGTGGAACTCTATTGGCCATGTGTTTTTCATGAAATCATTATCTTATTATCTTGTTTATAACATACCTTGATTTCATGATTTTTGAGAATCATATGGATATTTAATTTAAATATTTTCAAAAATGGTACAAGCTGAAATTTAAATAAATTTCAAAAAGGCATGATAAATGGGCTATTCTAAATTGTACGAATTCCATAAATCTTATTTTTATGAATGATTGTGTCTTGCTGCATGTATGATGATGACTGATGATGCATGTATAAATCAAAGGATGAAAGTGATTTTTGTTTGCCATTACATTATGTGCCATGCTAAGTTGAGACCTAAATTGGTAAACATGAGCAATGATAAATGAGGAAACTGTTTGTGGCGGATGATAATGCCTTGGGAGTATCAGGATGCCCGGGATGAGGGGTGCCGGATGTGGCACCCCTTGAACGGTCCCCCGATCTGCTAGGGTCGCCACAGTTCGCTTACCTTTTTCTTTCCCAAATAACATGTCACTCTGATACCATTTTTAGTTGCAGCGGGTCCATACAACCATGGGGGTTTACATCTTTTATTAACGGTCCCTTGCGCAATTTACATAACGGAAGCATACCCAACAATTCCCTTCCCTACATTCAGAAATCGATGCACACCAACTAAACATTTATAGGTAAAAGCCGTACACTTTTGTTCACTTAAACCATATGGACATCATTCATCGGTACATCAAAATGCCATAGTTTTCTATACTAGGCTATACTTCAAAAGATGACCGACATCTCCTCTCCCAATCGTATGCTTAAGGTCCATCGACCAATGTCGGCATCCAAAAGTTCCCTCCTTTGTTATCCTTCTCCTCGCGGTCATATCCAACCACTCAATTCATCTACTAATCTGAAATGTTGGTCTCCAAAAGGGGTGAGTACAACCACTCAGCAGGTAAAGGAATCCAATAACCACTCAATGCATCATACAAGTCATACATGCATTGCAGGCATTACTTACCTTGAAGCCATGCATATACTATCATGCATCATCACCAAAATCATAACACATACATGTGTATCATCATGTCATGCTCATATCATCGTCATCATGACATTATTATATCACACATATGTCATCCTCATCATATACATGACACCATCATACCATACACATGTCATCATCATCATGGCATCATCATATCACACATGTCATCATCATCATGACATCGCCATATCACACATGTCATCATCATCACATTATACACATGTCATCATCATCATGGCATCATCATATCACAACATATATGCATGTCATCATGCCATATCATATATCATCATCATCATCATGCATATCATCATGCCGTGTCATATCATATCATGCATGTCTCAATTTCCACTTTTTAACATTCAATTTGATCACCACATCACCCTTCCTCGGGTCATCAATTTCATCTCATATTTTACACTCGCATCCCATGCGAGAAAACCTCCGGCATTCAGCCATTCCAGGCCAGCGGGCATCCGGCCCCCCACATTCCGAGCATCTCGCATCCCAACTGGCATCACGAGGCATTCCCCTCGGGCAAAGACCTCCGACAAGGCTTCCGGCATTTACACTCCCTGGCCGGGCATCCCGCACCCCAATCCCGGCATCGCGAGGCATTCCCCTCGGGCGAGACCTCCGACACGGGGCTTCCGGCCCCCACATTCCGGGCATCCTGAAACTCCCAGGGCCATCCGGCAATGTATCTCTATACATTCCGGGCATCATCATCCGCCACAACAATCTCCTCATTTAACATTATTCATGTTCACCAATTTCGGTCTCAATTTAGCATGGCATATGATGCAATGGCAATAAAAAATCATGTTCAACATTGAATTCACACATGCATCTCAATGCATACATCAAGACCTCACCACACATACTACATGGTGCAATTATTTATAAAATAAAATTCATGGAATTTATGCCAATTAAAATAATCCATTTATCATGCCCTTTTTACATTTATTTAAATTCCAGCTTGTGCTATTTTCAAAAATATTAAATTTAATTATTTATATAATCTCAAAAATCATAAAATTAAGGCAAGTAATAAATAAGACAATAGGATAATGGTTTCATGCAAAATACACGGCCAATGAGAATTCCACACAAATCCATAATTCACACAAAACAGCATGTAATTTTCGGATGAAACCAGAATGCACAGTCTCCGAAGAAATTCGATTAAAATATCCATACGACCTCCAAAAATTACGAAATTTTACCATATTATAGCCAAGACATTTTCGTACATCTTTCATGAAGACTTCCAAGCCATATTCTTTCTAGATTAGTTTTTACAGTCACACGAAGCTTCTGGATTCAACACCGAATCGTCCAGTACATGCTTCTCCGAAATACCGAGTTTTCAACTACCTATTCTTCTTCATTTCCTCTGAAATTTAGATATGTTTTACATCAAGATATTATATACAAGTTTCATGAAGAGATCTAAGTCAAATAACCAGAGTATAGTCGTCATTTAGGTCCATGACGTCTCGGGTGTCCTATAATACATCTCCAGAATTTCCGTCTTCAAGATCTAGTCGATTTACTAGGTTATACTTGTTCATTTTGCTTCAAATTTGATTATGTTGTAGTTTAAGGTGTCCCCTACAACTTTCATGAAGAAATTGAAGAGATATTCTTAGCACAAATCAACATGCAACCACAAATCCATCAAGATGTCAGTGAAATCGTTCCAGATCTGAGGTCTCCGTAGAATGAGAGTTTGACCCCTCAAATCTCCATCATTTTCCACCAAATTTTAGTATGTTGTAGTTTAAGATGTTAGCTACAATTTTCATGAAGAAATCGAAGCCAAAAGTGGACTCTAAACATGCATACAAGCTCTCACAACATTCTGACTCGGGCGGATTCAAACAAAACAGCAACCTTACTCAAGAACAAGCCATTCCAAGCTTCGGTTTTCCTCACCTAATCACCCAAAATTCGACATACATGTAACACACACACATGCAAGAGCAGCTAGAGGACTCCAACTTGCCTCTAGACCGGACGGACGATGGCACACGGCGGCGAGCACGGCGGACGGACGGCGACGACAGGCGAGCTCCTCCTCCTCGGCCTCCCTCTCTCTCGCATCTCACTCTCTCTCGGCAACTCTCTCCCTTTGGCCGAATTCTCCACCAGCCACTCTCTCTCTCTCTCTCTCTTTGGTTGTATATATATGCATGCATTCTTGGTTTGCATGAGGGACAAGTGTTCTCATGAGGAGGACAAGTGGCAAAAAGGAGAGAACAAGTGTTGGAGGACATGCAAGGTTAATGGGCTTCATTCTCGGCTGGGCTTTGGGCCAGCAAATGGGCTGGTCGACAGCCCCTCATTGGCTCCAATGGGCCGGCCATTTGGCCCTCCAAAATCCATACTCTTGGGCCTAAGGCCCAACCTAATTAAACCCACAATTTCACTTTCAATTATTCATCTTTAATTCTTTCTTTTAAGAATTTAATTACTAAATTCCACATGGCCAAAACCTTGTAACATTTTATTTATAGGAACTTAGTCTATAAAGTGCATAGCCAAGCATAGATTATTCTCATTAATTTATCTAATTTAAAATCTCATGAACACAAGCATATATCACTTAGTCTTAAGAGGAGACTAATGGCTAAAGCATAAACCATATGTAATTTCATTACCTAATTATGGGCTTTAATACACCTTAGAGCTTGTCTTGAATTTTTGGGATGCCACACCAGATGGCCGGAATGTATAGAGATACATGGCCGGATGTCCTCGGGAGTTTCGAGATGCCCGGAATGGTTGGGTGCCGGAAGCCTCGGAGGTGTTTGCCCGAGGGGATGCCTCGTGATGCCAATTGGGATGCGAGATGCCCGGAATGTGGGGGTGCCGGATGCCCGATGGCCTTAAATGGCTAAATGCCGGAGGTTTTTCTCGCGATGCCAGGATGGGGTGCGAGTGTAAAGTATGGGATGAAATTGATGATCCCGAAAAAAAGTGATGTGGTGATTGAATTGAAAGTTAAAAGTGGGAATTGAATCATGCACATATGATATGATATGATGATGATCACCTATGGCATGATGATATGCATGTATGATATGATATGATGATGATCACCTGTAGCATGATGATATGCACATATGATATGATATGATGATGATTACCTATGGCATGATGATATGCACATATGATATGATATGATAATGATCACCTATGGCATGATGACATGTATGTGATATGATTGTGATGAAGATGTATGATGATATATGCATGGCTTCAAGGTAAGTATGCTTGGATGCATGAATGGCATGTATAATGTTGTGATTGTATTGTATGATGCATTGAGTGGTTATTGGATCCTTTACCTGCTGAGTGGTTGTACTCACCCCTTCGGGGACCAACATTTCAGATTAGCAGCATGCCGCTCCCTGTTGTCACGCGGGGCGTATTTTACGGCCTACCTTCCGATGTAGAGGTCGAGTGCGAGGAGTTTGACTGTCCCTCCGTTCCTGGTCTTACGTATATTCGAGTGCGCGCCTTAGTTATGTATGATGTGGGCCTGGTTGGGGACCCTGTTATCCAGGAATTCGTATCCGTTCATGTTCGTCGGAACGGAGTGATGCGTGGGATGTTGCCGCCGCCACCGCCCAACGCACTTGGATGGGTGTGATGGTTGCGTGAAGGGTAGAGAGCTGCTGTTTCTTTTTGGGATTAGCCGCCGCTATTAGATGGAGGACGTCATGTGATTACTTGAGGGGTCAAGAGTTTCTTTTTGGGATGAAGCCAAGTGTAGCTAAAAACCTTGGCTTCCTTTTATTGTATCGATCCACGAAAATCCATCATGGAAATTATGTAAATAAAAGCGGCATGGCTTTATCTTATCTTATGATGATTAGTGGTGTGAAATTGTATCATGGTTGTTGGAGGAGAAGATGGCGATATTATATTTTGCTTCCGCTAATGAGTCGCGCTGGGACCGTTTGTTTGCTTTTCAAAAAAAGAAAAAAAAATGTCTATGATTTACGACGCTTCTTCTAAGACATGTAATTAGGTGTAACGTTTGGTGCCTGTGGCGACCTCAAGGGGGTTCGGGGTGCCACAATTTGTTAGAAAGAAAGATGGATCATTACGCCTTTGTATCGATTATAGACAATTGAATCAAGTGACAATTAAAAATAAGTACCCATTACCAAGGATTGATGACCTATTTGACCAATTGCAAGGAGCATCAGTTTTCTCAAAGATTGAATTAAGATCAGGATACCACCAATTACGGATAAGAAAGGAGGATATTCCTAAAACAACTTTTCGAACTAGATATGGACACTATGAATTTTTGGTTATGCCATTTGGACTAATGAATGCCCCAGTAGCTTTTATGGACCTTATGAACAGAGTATTTAAGCCTTTTTTGGACCAATTTGTGATAGTCTTTATAGATGATATTTTGGTGTATTCAAAGGGACAAGATGAGCATGAAGAACATTTAAGGATTGTGCTGCAAACTCTTAGAGAACACAAATTGTATGCCAAATTTAGTAAATGTGAATTTTGGTTGGATCAAGTGACATTTTTAGGACATGTGGTGACTGGTGAAGGACTATCGGTGGACCCAGTTAAAGTTGAGGCTGTGATTAATTGGCCTAGACCATCGACAGTGACAAAAATACGAAGTTTTCTAGGTTTACCTGGATATTACCGAAGATTTGTAGAAGGATTTTCTCGAATTGCAGGACCATTAACACAATTGACCTGGAAGAATTCAAAATTTGATTGGTCAAAGGAATGTGAGCAGAATTTCCAAGAACTTAAGAGGAGATTGACGATGGCACCGGTGTTAACAATACCCCTAGGATCTGGAGGTTTTGTGGTGTATAGTGATGCTTCTCATAAAGGATTAGGTTGTGCTCTTATGCAACTCGGGAAAGTTATAGCATATGCGTCGAGACAATTGAAACCACATGAATTGAATTACCCTACTCGTGACTTAGAGCTAGCTGCCATTGTTTTTGCTTTAAAGATTTGGAGGCACTATCTTTATGGAGTAAGATTTGAAATTTTTACGGATCACAAGCGTTTAAAGTACATATTCTCTCAGAAGGAATTGAACATGAGGCAAAGGAGATTGATAGAATTACTTAAGGACCATGACTGTGAAATTCTGGATCACCCAGGAAAAGCTAACAAAGTGGCAGATGCACTTAGTAGGAACTCGGCGATGAGAGTAGCCAATATGATGGTTAAAGAATGGAATCTATTGGAAGCAATTTCAAATTTTGAATTCAAGGTTGAGGTGAGTGAATCTATAGGTATGATAGCTGCACTGAGAGTTGAACCTAAGTTATACAGTGCATTAAGACCTTACAACAGTCAGATCCTGAAATATTGAAAATTCGAGATAAAGCTCTGAAGGGAAAAGAAGTTGGATTTTCAAATCTCGAATGATGGGATAGTTAAATTTCACGGATGTTTTTTGTGTGCCTAGTATTGACGAATTAAAGAGAGAAATTCTTACTGAAGCTCATCGTAATAGTTATAGTATTCACCCAGGAAGTACAAAGATGTATAGGAACCTTCGTCAATATTTTTGGTGGAATGGAATGAAGACTGATATTGCTAAGTATGTTGCAAGATGTCTCACATGTCAACAGGTGAAAGCTGAACATCGAAAGCCTGCAGGATTGCTAAAACCATTGGAAATTCCAGAATGGAAGTGGGAACATATAACCATGGACTTTGTACAAGGACTACCAAGGACTTCAAGTGGACATGACTCAATCTAGGTAATAGTAGACCGATTAACAAAGTCAACACACTTTTTAGCTATAAGAGTAGACTATTCCCTAGAGAAGTATGCCACATTGTATGTTAGACAAATAGTACGACTACATGGTGCTCCTGTGACCATAACATTAGATCGAGATCCACGTTTTACATCAAATTTTTGGAAAAGTTTTCAACTTGCCTTAGGAACCAAACTCCAATATAGTACTGCCTTTCATCCACAGATAAACGAACAATCAGAGAGAACTATACAAACATTGGAAGATATGCTGAGAGCCTGCGTCATTGATTTCAAAGGAAATTGGGATGAGAAATTACATTTAGTGGAATTTGCTTATAACAATAGTTTTCAGCAAAGCATTAGTATGGCTCCATTTGAAGCTCTATATGGTAGGAATTGTAGAACCCCTATTTGCTGGAATGAAGTTGGAGAGCAGAAGCGAACAAGACTAGAAATGGTTCAAATTACTTTGGAAGCAGTAAAGACTATACGAGAATGACTTAGGACAGCTCAAAGTAGACAAAAGAGTTATGCAGACAAACGTCGTAGACCTTTAGAACTCAATGTAGGAGATCATGTATTTTTGAAGGTATCACCTATAAAGAATGTGTCAAGATTTGGGAAGAAAGGGAAGTTGAGCCCAAGATTTATAGGACCTTTTGAAGTATTAGAAAGGATTGGAGAGTTAGCATATAGAATAGCATTACCACCAAAGCTATCCAGTATTCACGATGTTTTTCATGTATCTATGCTTAGGGAATATGATCCGGATCCAACTCATGTGTTAGAATTTGAAGTACAAGAAATAGATGAAAGAATTAGATATGTAGAAGAACCTGTGCAAATTTTGGATCGAAGAGAGCAAGAATTAAGGAATAAGACTATACCTTTAATCAAAATTTTATGGCGATACCATGATTCAGAGGAAGCAACTTGGGAAAGTGAGGAAGAGATCAGACATAAGTATCCTCAGCTTTTCAATGAGTGAGGTAAGACTTCAATTTCGAGGACGAAATTTTTCTAAGTAGGGGAGAGTTGTGACATCCCAAATTTCACCGACCTTCATTAGTGTAATTAGATCATTAGGAACTTAGATTAATTAGATTGGGCCAGAAAGTGAACCCGATGGATCGTGAGAAATGTGTGGGCTTGAGAAGTAAGTGGGCCACATGAATTGGACTTAAAAAGTCTAATGAGAGATTATGGGCTTGGACTTGGCTTGAAGCGGGCCAAGGTTCGGAATTATCAGATTTGTAAATTTAGTTTAGTGGGCCGGATTGTTATAGATTAAGCCTGTTGGGCCAGAGATGAATATTTAGGCCCGAGTGATTTTATTTTATAGATTATAGTTATCATAATTTGATTAATGATTGTAATGCTAATATCAACTTCTAACTTTAGCATTTTTGTAATGAATTCTTTATAGACTAACATTGACTAGTCGATATGTTATATATGTCATGACTTTGTATAATTATAAAAGGATTGAAAAACATTAGAAACTAACGAACCGACTAATGACACGTGTTAGAGACTAATTGATTTTGAGTGACAAATGGCAAAAGACATCAAACTTGGAGGCCACAACACATCTCACTCTCTCGTTTCACCTTGCACTCGACACCCACGGTTTTCTTTTCTCTAGAAATCGAAAACCATCAATTCAAGAAGACATAATCATTAGCAAATCTCATCATTAGTCTAGCCTAGGAATTAGCCTTGTAGATCCATTTCCCTTATAAATTTCAGAACCCTCTCTCTCTCCTCAAGAACCGAGAAACCCATCTTCATCTTCTTCATTCTGTTTTTCTCTCGGTCGAGCAGTGAAGAACCAGCAACAAACCAGTGATTTCTTCTTCTTGCATGCGAGATTTTGGTGTTGATCTTGAAGCATCTTTGTGTCGTCTAATAGCTGAACAAGGTAAGGAAAGATATAACTCTATATTGAAAGTTATCCATTGTTCGTCAAGAAAGCTTGCGGATATAACCAAACAGTGAAGGATTTGATTTGTAGTTGCTATTTTGCGGTTAATCTAAGCTTAGTAAGTGTTAGATTGAAGGTAGAAGCCATTGCATGTTCTTTTTGAGCCTTGCGTGTTTCAAAATCCAAGTGTGAGTATGCTGTTTTGTTGAGTGAAGTGATGAAATGGTTGCCGAGTGAATGGATTTGGTATAAATCATGGTGAGTGAACTCACGGATACAACAACACTTCGAGCCGAGCTGTGGATTGATTATTTGTTGGAGAAAGACATGCCAAAGGTGCCTTAAGTTGCAGTGATTAAGCATTGAAGTATTGTAGAAGAAATTTGTGGAAAGATAAGTGGTTTAGTCGGGTTAGAAGCGAAGGAAATTGTGTACCTATTCTGTTCTAGGTGAAAACGGTTATGGAATCTTATGTTTGTATTTATTTTCTTTATGTATGTTAATGGAAATAAGAGAGAAATCATTCTACATAATAGAACATCTATAAGATCGAGTTATTCACGTAGCTATAACCATATGAATATAAAAACATAGAGATAGAAGTGAATTTAGTAAAATTAGTATACTATTTTTGTGAGAAATGGTTTGACCTTTACTGATTATATGAAAATTTTAGACACATCTTAAGGAATGACGTGTCAAAATTTGAGATTAAATGGATAAGAGTTGGCTAGTGAAACAATTTTCTTTGTAGATAAAGAATCTGGACGTCGATACAGGGTGCTAGTAAAGATTATGGCAATTGTTACTCTTAATACAGTGAGAATTAGGCTTAATTTTCTTCGCAGGAATTGTTAGTCTATGTCTTAAATATAACATACTAAAATTTGGTAGTATTTTGACAAGAATTGATATACCTTTTGTGTCTGAAACCGAAACTGTACATTTAGTTAGTAAACTGTCTGGACCCGAGAACATATACTAGATGTTGTGTCTTTAATATTAGACTTGTATGATACACGTAGAATCTAATAAACCTCATAATAGATGTTAGTCATATAAGAGTAAGTCTCACATCTTAATTGAGATATATAAGTACATATAGTATCATGCATGTGCATAGTGCTTGATTATGGGATAAATATCTGTTCGACATGGAATGGGACATGTCGTAATGGGTTTTATCTTATAATTTGGACACGCACGTGTGCTAGGTTCATGAGAGTTAGATATATAGTTAGATACTTTGAAGTCTTTTTCTTTTACATACGATAAATGCATTAATCAAAGGTGTGGTGGTGTGAAACGTGTGCATAAGTGAGTGAATGAACCCATTAGTACAGAGATACCGATGATGCCCCCGGAAGTTTGGGATGCCTTTGTTGAGTGGTCTTGGATGCCTCGGTAGAGAGATACCGGGATGCCTCGAAGTGAGATGCCCTTGTGTGTGATCAAGGATGCCTCAGTTGTGTGATACTGAGATGCCTCGGAGTGAGATGCCCCTTGCTGAGTGGTCTTGGCAAGATCTCGGTTGTGTGATACCGGGATGTCTCAAAGTGAGATGCCCATAATAGAAATATTGTGAAAGTCCGGATAAGGTAACTTCCGGAAGTGACTCGATCGGGTTGGTTGAGTTCCGGTTAATGATTGATCGAGGGTGGATCATATGCACACTAAATATAATTCTATTTGGCGAGTGAGTTCATCATTGTTGCATTGTTTTATCTTGATATTGAGCTTGACAATGTGGTAGGTATATTTGATGTTTATTGGATATATTTAGTATGTCTCATATCAAGTGGTTACACATATGATGCATTGAAATTCATTAGATTATATTGGTGATGGTTCTACTTTAGTATCTTTAATTGTTTGGCCATGATTCCCTTGAAATATTGATGGCCGTGGATTGTTTAAGTTAGAGTTTTATCATTCTTTACTGGGCAAGGTTATTTGCTCATACCTTACATTTTCAAATTGATAGCATGGATGTACCGCCAGTAGCTCAATATGAGACTATAGTATGCCTCGATGTTTCTCTTCACAACGAGTATGATCCTAACATTGACATGACTTTCACCAAGTATGAGGCTACTTTATGGATGGATGATGGTAGAGCTGAGTTGATACCGATGATGTTCATTGCATGGTTTATGAACCATGAAGGGGATATGTTTGGACCTTTACCCTTTGGTGCAGGAGGACCTGGAGCTGGGATGAATGGCACCTAGACACCTTTGATCATGTAGGAGCTGATTGACTTTTGTTTTTTTGTTAGATGCGGGCTTGTGTGGGAACTCATGGAGTAGACACCCTCACCCTTTATCCCTGGCTTTTGATACGCCTTACTTTTGTTATGTATATGTTGTATATATATAGGCGATGAACATGGAAAGTCTAGGTTGATAAATTTTGTAAGCCCTGATGATGACAAGAAGAAATGAAGCTTCTCTTGATCTTGTTTATGTGCATGAATGATTCAGCCAATGCTTAAAATTGACGGTAGAGTGATTGCAAGACAACCTCATAATATAAACTTGAGATTATAAATATTCCATGTTATACATGCTAACCTCCAATGGTAAACACTATAGGTTAATTAAACGAGTTTACAATTTAGGCAAGATGATAATGATAATTATAATTTCGCTTGCGCTTAGTACGTGACGCCTTGGATGTCACAGCTATGCCGTGCCCTCTTTACAGATAGGTATCAGCTTTGCTTGCCGCGTCGCCGTCACCTTTTCCGCTTGAAACCCTAGCCGCCGCCGCTGTCTGTCGCCGTCGTCAACATAGCACCCCCCTTCCGTAAAGCCCCAATTCCTTTCTCGACAGGCTAAGTGGATCTGGTTGCCGTCACTGTGCGTCGTTCTCCGTTCCTATGGAACGACCAACCACTGCTGTCCACTGCGTCGCCGCCATCGTCAACGCCGACCCGCTGTCCTAGCCCCTCCATCAGCGCCGTGTTTAGGCAAAGAGAGGAGGAAGCATCGCATTAGGTCACGACTCGGGTCGAATCCGAGTAGGGTTTCATAGAACAAGCGCGTTGCCTTTTAATATTATATTAATAAAGTAATATTTTAATTAAAAAATAAAAAATAATTTATTTCTCAGAAAATAAAAAATAAAAAAATCTTATATTTAAAAAAAAAGCCAAAAAGTCATAAAAATGTCAAAAAATGATCTATAGTTTCAAAAAGAAAGTGCAAAAAAATAAATAATGTCTTTTATGTCCAAAAATAAGAAAATGACCCAAAAATGTTTTTCTTCCACAAATGCATGGAAAACCCCTCAAAAATCCAAAAAGCCTTAGGGTTTAAACAAGATTAGGTACCGAAAGGGCGTCAATGATTAACTAGTGTAATCAAGTCCTCGATCCTAATTTCTCTTGTTGCGCAGCAGCAAGTATTTCTCTCAATACTTCGCTTGGGTTTTTAATTGATCCACCCCAAACCGATTAGTAGCCACTCCGTTTTAATTAATTTACATGTTAAAAACTTGGACCATTAAGTCGTGATATGGTGGGCTTGGGAGAGTCCGGGCTACGCTTAATAGACATAGTCGAACCATTAACCATCGCAGGTGCCCGCCCTGATCAGGCGCCGAAAAAAAAGAGGTCACGACAGCTTGGCAACTCCGCTAGAGACATTTTGAGGACTTAGGCCATTTTATCTTGTTTAAGCACTTTACTGACTTGTTTTGTTTTTTTTTCTTTATGCAGGTTAGTAGCTTAAATGTTTATTTTAATTTTGGTTAAAATAGATTGTTTTGTGATTATATACTATTGTGCATGCTTTACTATTTTAGCAGTACACATGGCACACACATCCCGGCCGCCGGACCTGGGCCACCATAAGATATTTAGGATGGTGTTAAGAAAGATATGGCCTCAAACGCGAGACTACGATGTAGAGGTTGCCTTTCTTTTCCCCGAATTTCTTTAGCCGAGGTTAAGAGGTTATGCTGCCAATGCGAGACTGCGATAAGCGAACACCCTTTTAATCTCAACAAACCTTCTTAGTTAGAAATCAAGCCGCACATATCATGCACATGTCTATATGATTGTCATCAATTTTCTCACGTGGTGTAAGTTTTTTTTCATGTATTTTACAATTTCCTTACCTTCCTGCATATATTGAGTGGTCCATGATTAGTCTAGGATTTAATACCACAATCATTTAAATTTGGAAGTAATTGTCATAAAGTTTTTTTTAAAAAAAACTTTTATTACTTTCAGTTGATTTTTTTTCTATTTTTTGGTAAAGACTTTCAGTTGATGTTTTCATTCTCAAGCATGTTACAAAGTTCTTTTCCGCAAGAATTTTCATTTGCCTCAAAAAAGGGATAGAAATCTTTTTCAAAATTTGTTGCAACTCATGCTTTCTTCGCCTTTCAAATTGAATATCCTTTTAGCCCATGTTAACATGTCACATGCCATTTTTCAATCAATGCTTAGGAAATCCTCTACCTTTTCATGAATAAACAAAAAGAGTAAGATTAGGTCGTCATCATGGACTGACTCCCTATCTACGCCTTGTCTTCACACATGCTTGTTTATTCATGGCCAGGTAATCACAGAATGTCAACGTTCGCCGATCCAGACTCGTTCAAAAACAAGAGCAAGAATGGCTGAAGAGAATGTACCAAGCCGTGTTGCGGTCATGGAAAGTGAAATGGAGCAAGTCTTCAATGTGCTTCAACAACTCTCAAAGCAGATAGACTCCATCTAGGGCAAATTTACTCCCGCCCTGGCCTCAATCGAGGTATTTTTACCACAATCATCCACCAAAGGTGATCAAGATAAAGATACCGACGATAACTTGCTTGAATTGGAGGATGATCAGCACCAAATCACGATTGAGAAAGCTAAGCCAGACAGTTTGCCTAAAACTGAGCATGACAAATGCGTCGAAAAGCTTGAGGAAAGGTTGAAACAGCTGCAAGGCCTCCAAGATCCTACTTTGATGGACCTCTCCATTTATTCCAATGTCAAAATGCCGGAAAAATTCAAAATGCCTGAATTTGAGAAGTACAATGGCACGACTTGCCCGAGGGCTCATTTGCAAATGTACTTGGTTCGAATGACCCAATACGTTAATAATGCACCATTAATGATCCAGTTATTCCAATCAAGTCTAGTAAGCCTTGCCCTAAGGTGGTACATTACAAAAAACATGAACCTCCTTGAAACATGAAGCGAAGTGAGTGAGTCATTCCTCAAGCAGTATAAGTTCATAATGGACATTACCCCTTCTCATGAGGATCTTGAGCGTACCGACAAGAAAAAGCACGAATCGTTCAAAGAATATACTATTAGATGGAGGAATCTGGCCGCCCAAATCAATCCTGAACCAACCGATTTCGAGCTAAGAAAGATGTTTATCAAAACCCTCCCCTACTAGTACCGCAATCGAATGGTAACCATGATCACCAAATCGTTTAATCAACTCATTCCAGTAGGGGAGCAAATCAAGATAAGGTTGAGGGATGGTTGGTTCACTGAACCTGCACCCACGGGTAGGTTCAACATGAAGAAATATAAAGAACCCCTGGTAGATGTCAATACGACCTACAATCATTCTCCAATAATTCAAACAAGTGCAAGACAGCAACAGACCACCAGCCGTCAGCCCTCCCAGCGTTACAACAACAGGAGACAATTTACACCTCTTCTTGGATCTCCATCATAAGTACTGGCAATCCTCTGGAAGAAGAACCTCCTTTCGATTGAGCCAAAACAACCCAACGCTGAAAGTTTTTCCAATTATGACCTGTCAAAGATATGCGACTATCACATGGAAGAAGTTGGGCATTCGACTGATGAGTGCTTCGCCCTCAAGAGTCGAATCCAGAACCTATTAGACACTAAAGCTTTCTCATTCTAGAGCAATTCATTCTCTGATCACACCAACAAAGTAAACGCGGTATTCAGTTCTGAAGACAGTAAGAGCAGAAAATGTCGAAGCACATACCGCTGACATTTATCAAGGGCTGGTGGAGGCCAAGTATTATTCAGGTAATGTAGTACCACCCTTAACAACAAAGAAAGAAGGGCCAGATGACATGACCACCATGTTTGGAGACATTTTCATGGGTGCCATCAACGAAGGACCGTCAGAGGAAATGGGTGTAGGCCCGCTCAAGTAAAACCCTTTTTAATTTCCTTGCGTACTCCCCTACGTGGGAACTTGTACATATTTCTTAAGTCTGGCTTGTTTTATTTTCAACATCAGTTCCGCTTGAGGAACTAACTTTTGAAAATACTTTTCCAAAATGTAAATCCACCTATTAAATAAAGTTGAAAGTACTTTGAGAACATGAGGTGGTATCTCAAACCGGCCCGGTGATGCTATCCAACCATAAATAACGTCATCCAAGGAGAATACTAAGGACTCGGGCTTCCTCATGCTTTCTTCCTCCCAAAGATATATACTTTTGAAAATAAAAAATATTTTATCCCCAAAACCTTTTGTCAAAACAAGATGTTAAATTTAATCCTGTTTATTTTTCTGACTCATTCACTTCCTGTCTCAGAATATCATCCCCCTTGACTTAGTGTGACAGGGGGCATTTGAAGCTGGCGCATCATGTGAACTCACCGAATTCAAAGACACTCTTACAAGAAGGCAGCGGGGCAAACAGAAAAGATCATCCCACTTCAAAGAAGGTAAGTTTTATTCTCTGAATATAATTTCGGAAATGATGTCCTCTCTCTTCTATTTACAGGAAACGAAAGATAGGATGTAATAGGTACAGGCATACAGTTGAAATCAAGCTGTCCCCAGGAGCCTTGAGCAATCCACCTCACTCCTGCCCAACTCCTTCTCAAGCTAGAGCAATATCTTTTCCCCACAACATGCTTGAGCAACTAGATACTATTGTTTCATCAATGGGACTTCCGGCTTCGACAAGCCAAGAAGCACAGAAAAGAAATTTCTTCTCTTCCTTTGAATTGGCTACTGTTAACAGAGAGGAAATCAAAACAGCTGAGATGGTCTCCAGCCCCCTATTTCAAATGATGACGTTAGGGCCTAGAAACCTCACTTTTTGCTCCAGATGCATGCTGTCCCAAGAAGTGATTGCCATAAGGGAATTGGAGGTTTTGATTGTCCATCTCATATTCCATAGAAGCTTGAAGTACATGACTTTGCTCAATGCTGCTAATGGTCATATGGTCAAAGACAAAAGAAAAATTCCATAGAAGGAAGGCACTACAAATCATCAATCGTGTACACAGGGCCACAAATGAGGAGGGCCAATCAAAAGAGACATTGAACTATGTCAAAGAAAAAAGGCCGTCATCGACATTCAAATATCCCTAGGAGTCAGCAAATACAAACTCTGGGGAAAGGGTAATTTGGTATCGTCTCCAATGCTCCCACTCTTTGAACTCACTTTTGACATATTCCCCCCTATTGATAGAAAGCATTGGGATTCAAGAACCAAGCTTAATGGTTAATTTGGGCAAATCAAGTGACCCATATCGATTTACCTTACTTGGTATGAAGGGACGTGTCGTCCAGGAGCCGGTTTGGTTAAACGAAGAAAGAAACACCCCATAGACACCACCGGTGCCTTAGCCTAGTGGTACAGGGGATGAAGCGGTCCAGATTCGACCGGGGTTCGAGCCTCGGGAGCGGCAACTAGTTGCCATATGTAAAAACTAATAAAAAAATTTTTGCATCTTTTGCGCCTGCAAATTACGAGAGCAAGTGACCTAACAAAGTGAAAAGTACGGGATTCCATATCCTCCTCATACCTTAGGTCTATCCAATCATTTGCAAACCAATGGAGAGTAATGTTGTATCGTTCCCAGTTGTCCGACTCCTGAAAGAGTTCATGACTAACACATTCCCTCTTGTCTGTTGCAGGATAAACTGACCGTCAAACATGCGAAAACAAATCAATGAGAGACATGTCAGACCCTGATAAGCTCTCCCAAGGAAAATGACATCTCAAGGGCAAAAGCAGAAGCACTCATCAAATTGATGATCAGATCCCCAACCTCGGCCGATTCTTCTTATGTCGTTTCCCTACTTAATAGAGACCATCCATCGACACCCATTTATGAATAACCCCTTTGATGTTCAAAATTTAACAAAACTATTCAATTGACCCTTAAAGCTGCCAACAAGGTCATTTTGAGCCAAAAATCATTTTCTTTGAAAGTACAAGCACCATCATATGCTACATGTCATTTTCAAATGAATTTTGCATGATAATTTTTGTCTGTCTAAATCATTGATTCCATTAAAGATTATCAGAATAGACAGCTAAATGAAGAATACAAGATTAATTGAGCATGCTGGATGAGGCGCGTCAAAATGATGAAAGGCAAGCCATATCCTACACACTGTCCCCCATCTATACACTTGTGAGATGAGTGCAGAAGATTCCATGACTGTAGGATAAAGAGTTCTCTTGTGAATGGTACAATAACCAAGACAGTGAGAGGCATTTCATTGCTCACCCCTTTTGAGCCCTATACACTGGTGAAGTTTCTATCCTATCCCCCCCCCCCGGCCGTCAAGAACCACCCCACATTGAGGTAGATCGGAGGCGAAGCATCATCACAAGGTGAGAAAGGGGATAGAAATTTTCTTGCTTGCACTTGCATCAATCTTCGGGTGTCTTTATTACATATGAACACTCACGTTAATTTAAGTGCCATCGAATGACAAAGAGCAATTCTTTCTCTATTCATTTGTATTCATTGTACAGCCCAAGTGAGTGTAATTTTACCCTCACATTGAGACAAAGCAAAAGTCATTGCCTAGAGCGTCGGCTGAAGATGAAGACTCAAAAGTCTAATAACGATGCTTCGATTGAACTTGCCTAGGCCAGTTCTTCTAACGACAGTAAAAAGCAGGGGCATAAAAAAGCAATGTACTTGGTAAAAGCAAGGTCAATGCCCATAAATGAAGAACTGGAATAAAAAATAGGGGTATGAAAAAGCAGTGTGCCTCGTAAAAGTAAGGCCAATGCCCCCTAGTAAAAAATATAGCCAAGAAAAAGTTGCTGTTGTAAACCTCCATCCAATAGTAAGAAGAAAGACTAGTGACAAATGCCGAGACAATCACCAACTCTCACCCTCTTACATGTGAGCCAAGTTTACGTTACATTCCCATTGTAAAAGTCTCTTTAGACTAGGGCACTTCAATTAACATAGGATTTCATATGTACATAAGCATCGCTTGAAGAAGTACGAGCAAGATTACTGTATCTCTTTTCATAATGTTCTTGACTTGTAAACCCGGAGATGATCGTGCAACATTTTGTCCATCGACTTCAACCTTGATGGTCCCCTTTGATGAGCCGCTAACCAAGATTTCATCACAGTTTTGACAAAGACCTCTCACATTGGTAAAGTTGTACCGTTTGTGAGAATACTTGGACCCCTGCTGACATGATGATAGTGAGAAGTATGGTCCTTATAAATCCTGCATCAATGGTCAGGATAGCCTTTTCCATGAGAGTGAGCGGAAAGTCCTTTCAGATTAAAAGTTCCTCATCTAGCATGCTTAAGACATCTACATTCAAAATGAAGGTTGCCTTTCAAAATTTTCCCCAATGGAACTCAGATGATGCAAAACTAATAAAATTATCATGCATGAATCCCATTTAAACTCATGAATTTACAGCATATACAATCATGTGTGCATACTGTGCAAATACCAAACATACTCTCAAAGATCAAAGATATTGCCAAGTAAGCATATCCCTATCTCCATTTGTCTTAAAGTACCTACCACTGTCCAGGTACTTTCTTATTGACACTCGACTTATTCGAGTTGTCCCTTGAGTTTGGGTGCTTGCAACTGTCCAAGTATTCCATTGTCCTTGAGTACCCACCACTTGCTGGGTACTCCCTCTTATCGACACTCAACTTGTTCGAGCTATCTCTTGAGTTCTTATACTTGTGACTGTCCATGTATCCCCTTGTCTTTGAGTATCGGCCGCCGTTCGAATACTCCCTATTCTTGACACTCGATTTGTTCAAGTTGTCTTTGTAGCTGGGATGCCTGCAATTGACCAAGTATCCTGCTACCTTTAAGACCTTTCATTGTCTAGGTACTCCCTTTAAGTACCTTTCATTGTCTAGGTACTCCCTTTCCGTGACACTCAACCTATCCTAGGTGTCTTCAAAATTGTATCATTGAATACTAGTAGCCGTTCAAGTATTCCACTGCATTGTGCACCTGCGGTTACCCAGGTATGCTTTCTTACACTCGGACCTACCTGAGCGGTCCCAGGTCATATCATTAATTACTTATATTCATCCAAGTATTCCAGTACTTTGTACACCTGCGGCTACCCAGGTGTTGCAGCCCTTTTAAATGCCTGCGACCATCTAGGTAAGGCTCGTACCACATTCAAGTTTATAATACCAGGAGGTGGGAGACCTTCATGAATATCCAAGGTACATCTTCAATATTCACAATTACCAGGAGATGAGAGACCTTCACGAATATCACAGGTACATCCTTGATATTCCCCTTTACCAGGAGGTGAGAGACCTTCGCGAATATGCGGGGCACATCCTCGATATTCATCTTTACCAGGAGGTGAGAGACCTTTATGAATATCCAAGGTACATTTTCGATATTCCCAATTACCAGGAGGTGAGAGACCTTCATGAATATCCCAGGTACATCCTTGATATTCCCCTTTACCAGGAGGTGAGAGACCTTCACGAATATGCGAGGGACGCCCTCGATATTCCTAATTACCAAGAGGTGAGAGACCTTCATGAATATCTAAGATACGTCCTCGATATTCCCAATTACCAAGAGGTGAGAGACCTTCATGAATATGAGAGGCACGTCCTTGATAGCCCCAATTACCAGGAGCTGAGAGACCTTCACGAATATCCAAGTTACATCCACGATATTCCCTTTTACCAGGAGGTAAGAGACCTTCAAAAATATGCGAGGTACGTCCTCGATATTCCAACTACCAGGAGGTGGGAGACCTTCATGAATATGCGAGGCACGTCCTCGAAATTCCCAATTACCAAGAGGTGAGAGACCTTCATGAATATCCAAGGTACGTCATTGATATTCCTATTCCCAAGAGTTGTGAGACCTTCATGAATATCCAAGGTACGTCCTCGATATTCCCAATCCTAGGAGGTGAGAAACCTTCACGAATATCTCAGGTACATCCTCGATATTCCATCTACCAAGAGACCTTCGAAAATGACCAAGTATTCTCCAGGGTTTAGTACTTGTGATCATCCAAGTACCCCTTTAATACCTGTGAACGTCTAGGTATCCTCCAAGAGTTTGTACTTGTGATCATCCAAGTACCCATTCAATGCTTGCAAACAACCAGGTATCCTTCAGGTTAGTACTTGTGAATTTTCAAGTACTCTTCCAATGCCTGTGAATGTCCAGGTATCTTCCAAATCGATGCCTTGAGAAAGGTTGATGCATCCCCCAAGAAAGGTTGGGTACCAACTGGTGTCTTTGACAGAGGTCAGACACCCCACAAATCGATGCCCTGAGAAAGGTCAGTGCATTTCTCGAGAAAGGTTAGGTACCAACTAGTGTCCTTTATAAAGATCAGGCACCCACAAACAGATGTCTCAAGAGAGATCGACACATCCCCCGAGAAAGGTCGGGTAAATAACTTATTGCTCTAATAGGCGACCGAAGAAAGGTTCGGGTCTTAGACAAACCACTTATTGCTCTAACAGGCGATCGAAGAAAGGTTCGGGTCCTGGAAGAGTGATTCCCCGTCAATGCGACCGAAGAAAGGTTCGGATCCTGGAAAAGCGATTCCCCATCAAGGCGACCGAAGAAAGGTTTGGGTCCTAGACAAACCACTTATTGCTCTAACTGACAATCGAAGAAAGGTTTGGGTCTTGGAAAACCAATTCCCCGTCAAGGCGATCAAAGAAAGGTTCGAGTCCTAGAAAAACCACTTATTGCTCTAACCGGTGACCGAAAAAAGGTTTGGGTCAAGGAAAAGCACTTCCCTGTCAAGGAGACCGAAGAAAGGTTCGAGTCCTAGATAAACCACTTATTGCTCTAATAGGCGACCGAAAAATGGTTCGGGTCCTGGAGAAGCAACCTCCTCATGTCACCAGGTAAGATGATGCTTTGGTACTTGCAAAACTCGGGGTTCACACCCTATCTCACTCACTCTCGGTAAGTAACTACAGGTATCTTCTTATCTGTTTTTAGTATGTGTAATGTTATATTGCTCTTTTCACCGCATAGGACAATAGGTCCCAAATAAAATATAATATGCTTTACATGCATGAATAAAATTTAGGCATCGGTTTGTCTTTGAATGCAATATCTCGCGAACTCACCTTCAAAGAGGGGCATTTTGTTGACGCTTAAATTTTGATTAGTTTTTTTTTTTTTAAAAAAATTAGTACTTAGTCTCTTTTAATCTTTGTTTTTCCTTTTCACATAATAAATAATAAATAATAAAAACAGCAACAAAAAGAAAAAATAGTAGCCATCGGGTGGGCCTCCAAGCCCAGCCCCTCCCCTCTTTTCTCTCTCGCGCGGGTCCCCATGGCCCGACCTGCGCAAACCAGCCCGGCCCCTCTCTCTTCTTCTTCCTCTTTCTTCCCTTTTCTTCCCTTTGCCTCTGCAACTCATGTGCGCATAAGGTGCCAACGCACCGAGGACAACCTACGGCCGAGGAGGGTAGGCCGACATCGGTCAGGAAAGGATAACTTGCATGCACCTTCAATGCGTCCCTTTAATGCTAAGATGAGACGCCGATTCGGCCGAGAGAGAGGCCGGTCGGCGTGCTAAAGACCGCCAGCCAAGGCCTCTGTCGACCAGACCCCTCGCTTATAAATAGCGGGGCACCACTTTTGTTGAAGGACACACATAAACGGCGAAGGATTGAGGGCTGCAAATCTTTGAACCTCCCACTGAGAGACTTCAGAGGGGGCCGAGGACGAGTAGGCCGAGATCCAAGAATGGCCGAGATCGGAGGAAGACCGGTGGAGCTCGTCGATGAAGCCAGGGCCGAACAGCGAGCAAAACCCAGACAAAGAGACCGAAAAAGGCCAGATCTGGAAGATAGAGGACCAGATCTGAGAAGCCGAGGATCCGTCGTCACGATCGTCACTGCCCTGTCGCGTCTGTCACTCTAGGCAATCACCTCCACCACTAACGACGCTGTCTCGCCGACTAGCAATGCCACCGTGCCGTGCCCTCTTTACAGATAGTTATCAGCTCTACTTGACGCGTCGCCGTCACCTTTTCCGCCCGAAACCCTGGCTACTGCCGCTATTTGTCACCGTCGTCACCATAGCACCCCCTTCGTGAAGCCCGATTACGGTCCCAATAGGCCTGGTGGATCTATTGCCGTCATCATGCGTCGTTCTCTGATCTTATGGAACGACTAGCCACTGCTATCCTCCGTGTCGCCTTCGCCGTTGACACCGACCTGCCGTCCCAGCCCCTCCATTGACGCCGCGTTTAGACATAGAGAGGAGGAAGGTCATGACCCGGGTCGGATCCGGGTAGGGTTTTGTAGAACAAGTGGGTCCCCTTTTAATATTATATTAATAAAATAATATTTTAATTAAAAATAAAAAAATAATTTATTTCTCAGAAAATAAAAAAATCAAAAACATCTTATATTTTCAGAAAAAAACCAAAAATTCAGAAAAAAAGTCAAAAATGATTTATATTTTCAAAAAAAAAAAAAGAGCAAAAAATCAAAAAATATTTTTTATGTCCAAAAAATGAGAAAATGACCCAAAAAATGTTTTTCTTCTACAAATGCATGGAAAACCCCTCAAAAATCCAAAAAGCCTTAGGGTTTAAACAAGATTAGGTATCGAAAGGGTATGAGTGATTAATTAGTGTAATCAAGTCCCCGTTCCTAATTTCTCTGGTTGCACAGGAGCAAGTATTTCTTCCGATACTTTGCTTGGGTTTCTAATCGATCCACTCAAAACCGATTAGTAGCGACTCCGTTTTAAAATTAACTTACAGTTTAAAAACTTGGACCATTAAGTCGTGAATTGGTAGACTTGGGAGAGTCCGAGCTATGCCTAATAGACATAGCCGAACCATTAACCTCTCGCAGTGCCCGCCCGATCGATCATCGAAAAAAAAGAGGTCGCGACACAATGATATCTCAGTTTTCGGGTGATTTTTTGTTTTTTTCTTTTCGTTTCTCAAATTTATGATAATTAGCACATTTTAATAAAAATAGGTAAGTTCATTCGCTTTAAGTCACTTTAATAATACCACTCATTGATAGATTATCTTTATTTGTCATAACCCCAATCCAAAATTGTTTGTTCCTGGTTTTTTTTTTTTTTTTTTTTGGTTATATGAAATTATTATTTGGATCCCACCTTGATCATTCATTTAATATTGGAATCGTGACATCCGAAATTTTGCACATTAAAAAGTAATATTTATTTTATTACACTAATTACAAATTCACTTGAATTTTTGGAAGACATTTGTTAAAATTTCATTTATACTTTCTGCTTCCATGATTTCGTATTGCGATTTGATAAGGAAGAAAATTTGCGGTCGGGAGATTTTGAAAGTTATGAATGCTGCAAACTTTTGTTTGTGAATGACTGTGTTCATGAAAAAGAAGACAGTGGAGCTAGGATGTAAACAAGGAATCCAGGAATTGACCTCATTCCGATGAAATTGGTAATGAAAGAAGCCCATGCCGCTCATTGGGCTTGGCTTTCAGTGAGGTTATGCTTCCAAGCCTGGCTCACGCCACTATCAATCTTTCATAGTAATGATACAGAAATAATAATAAAAAATTGTGGAAAACCAAAGGCTGATCTTGACAGCTTACGGACTTGTTGGCTAATAAGTGCATCCAGGTTGTCTTTTTGACATGGGACAAAGGTGGCCTCGGTTATCTTTTGCCGATTTATCAAGTTAGTTTATTTTTTCACTTTTCATATTATTTTTAAGAAGTTGCTTCAACTCAAAGTAAAAGATTAAAAATTACGAAATTGTCTTGAAACACCTAATACTCCTTTATTTGGAGAATGACCGAATTTTTTGGTAGAAAATGTGATTACATAGATCAAATTATACTTAAAAGTAGATCGTTAAGAATTATTTATAACGGCGAATACAAATTCACGTTGATTGTATTGAGAATTTTTGTCACTATCATGAAATAAATTCAGAAGAATTATTCTGTTGCCCGCTAGGGGGCACGTGGGCCCAAGGTACTAGTCAATGAATTCCATGTCGCGGCTAGTCCAATTTGCCTTTAATCTTTTTGTTTGATCTAATATTCCAGACTGCCCTCATTAATGGTAATGGTACTTGTGTACCACTTTCTGGCAAAGAGAAAACGAAAATTAGTCACCAAGATTTGGCTTTAAAAAATAAAGAGAGGATTATTCTGATTCATATCGTGCCTCACCCGTCTAGATGAGGCTTGCCGCCATTTGCACTTTAACGTCATTGCACTTTAAGAATAAAGAGTGTTATTCTAACCGTGAGAATACCACAAAAATATAAAGTTGTGTCCATTGCATCACCCAAAAGATGTCGAGTTATTGATATCATAGTAGGCAGATGTCGAGTTATTGCTATCATAGTAGGTATAATTTAAGATCATTGGTGATACAAAGAAATTTGATATATTAATTTCACCGTTGATAATAATTTAATATTTTATGGTGTTACCCCTATTCTATTTCCACTAACGGTGATCTATTTCATCGCATGTACTACGTCTCCATGCACATTTTTCATCTTTGCCGCAAGATTGCTTCTAAAGGTGAAAGATGCCAAATCTTTTGCCTTCGTTAGAATGGAATTTGCCCTAGAATAGCATAAAGTTAAAATAAATTAGGCTATGCCTAATAGAATTATTCTGTTGCCCGCTAGGGGCACGTGGGCCCAAGGTACTAGTCAATATATTCCATGTCGTGGTTAGTCCAAATTGCCTTTAATCTTTTCGTCAGACTGCCTTCATTGATGGTAATGATACTTGTGTACCACTTTCTGGCAAAGAGAGAACGAAAATTAGTCACCAAGATTTGGCTTTAAAAAATAAAGAGATAATTATTCTAATTCATATCGTGCATCACACGTCTAGATGAGGTTTGACGCCATTTGCACTTCAAGAATAAAGAGGGTTATTCTAACCGTGAGAATACCGCAAAAATCTAAAGTTGTGTCTATTGCATCACCCAAAAGATGTCGAGTTATTGATAACATAGGCATAATTTAAGATCCTTGGTGACACAAAGAAGTTTGGTATATTAATTTCACTGTTGACATAATAATTTAATATTTTATGGTGTTACCCCTGTTCTATTTACACTAAGGGTGATCTATTTCATCACATATACTACGTCTCCGTGCACAATTTTCATCTTTGCCGCAAGATTGCTCCTAAAGGTGAAAGATGCCAAATATTTTGCCTTCTTTAGAATGGAATTTGCCCTAGAATAGCATAAAGTAAACAAATTAGGCGTTTTTTCTTTTTAAATGGAGGACAAGTGAGTAGAGTACTCTGTCAGCATGGGGTCACCAAAAGTGGTCCGTTGTGATGATGATTTGATTCTTGCTGTTCCTCTCCACCCAAAAAGTCCAAACTGGTTTATTTAATCTCAGGATAACATGGTTCTTTCCTGCATAAAAGTTTATAAGCCATATGACGGGTTTTTTATTTGATGGGCCAAGTTAAGCTCATCCGCCCATGTTGAGCCAAAACCCGCCCAGTAAGTGAATGGCCCATTAGAGTGTGCAGTTACTATTGTATAAATAAAATAAATAAAAAGAGAGAGAATGTGTGAACATACGGTGAAATATACATAACGTATTTCTCTCTCCCCGGACAACAGTGTTTTCTCTCTTGACAAATGGAATTCTAGGGCATCAATTCATTCTTCCGAGACTACAATGGTACTTAATATATGGCAAACAAGATATGTCCGTCTCCACAATATACCTTCGATCGATGTTACATGTTTCCCCAGCATATTTTTTGCGTTCGTTTCCGGTATTCGATCATTTGAGTATCGGCTCAATTTTTAGGAATCTGTTTTCGACATTGGTATAAGAGCGATGTTCATGTTTCCTGATCAGTGTTGATGTTTATAAATTGTTTTTGGCTGAAATTTTGAGAAACGTCACGGTTGGACGTTTAGGGACGGAAATCCTAACACGGCCGTATTGTTCGCCCCCCCCCCAACCTTTCTTGATTTTTGGTGAATCAAAACACGTTTCTGATAGTGCAGGGTGGTAGTTCTTATCGAGACGAGAAAAATGATAGGTCGCTTGCCGCTGGATGCATTGCCATGCGTAGCTAGAAAGAGAGGCCTTGACAATGCGTGCGCCACATGTGCCCGCTGACGTCATTGTGACGTCGGCCAGTAGTTGCCCGCGCACGCACGAGGCATGTGTTGGTGACATCACGATGACATCACCTTGTCGAGTCATTCAATTGACTTGTGTTTGACCCGACCCGACCCATCTAACCCGTCTTGGTCTCTGTTAACCATTGACTTTGTTGACCGTTGACCATTGACTCAAAAAAGAAAAATGGAGAATGTGTTTCCTTTTCAATTATGTCCCTATAAATTATAAATAATCCTTTTTTGTTCTACATTTATTGCGGTAATAATGCCTCCCCATGGATGTGTTCACCTATTTGTGCACAATCAAAAAGACGAAAGGCGAGCTTGCAAGGATAATAGCTGAGTTGGATATTATCGGTGGGAAAGTAATGACATTTCAAGAGGTCAATAGGAAGATACAAGAAGTCATTTGGAAGAGTTATCCTGTGCCATCTTTTTAGATGGTACAATTCTTCATCAACACTCTCGCATCTGAGTGGCAAGGAGTGTTGAATCACCTATGGGAGGTCAACGTGGTTCTTGATTATAAGAAGCTTGTAGTGGCTTTTTTGAAGTAATATTATAGGATTGAAGCTACAAAGAGTTCGACCCAAGGAATGAGTTCCACTTGACGGGGGATGAATGTGTGAGGAAGAAATCTTAAGGGATTTCTGTTTGTTTTTCTGTGGTTGCCGAATGTGCCTAAAGAATTTTCAAAGGAAATTTCTGAGATCTTAAAGAAGTCTTGCCCTATTCATAGGTTGACTTGGCGTTAGCTATTTCTAGTGGTGTTTACTTAGTATGCTCTATGGATATCTTATGTAGATAATTTCTATCATGTTCATGTCATTGTAGCAATTGATGTATTGGTTACATCATGTTCATGTCATTGCTTTTGTTATTATTAATTGTTGTGGGTAGTTCATAGAAATTTCTATAGCTTCGAAGAAATTATTTGTAGAGAAGATTATATTAATGATAATTTTCAGTTAGGATTTTTAGATGATGATTGGAAACATATTTACCTTTTGATTCCAAAACCTTATTTGAAATTATTCATTAATATGATGAATTTATGCAAAATGGATATATAAATGATAGGCATTAATAATTCATGCATATGTGTCTGATATGTTTAGATCCAATGGCTTCAGTAACTAAGAGCATAGTCGTTGAATTGAACAAATGTGAGAAGCTAGACAGTGATAATAATGAAATATGGTATATGAAAATCCAATATGTGTTGGAAGATCAAAAGGCACTAGGAGCTCTTAACCAGATTATAGAAGAACTTGAAGATGAGAACACCGCACAACATAAAAGAGATAAGGATGCATTTGCTACATGGAAGAGAAAGAACTTCCTTGCTCGCATTATTTTGCTGAGTAGCATGGAGAATGATGTTATGTGAGAGTTCATGCATTTTGAGAATGCCAAAGAAATGTGGGAAGCATTGGCAGAAAGATTTGGTTATACATCAGTGACCAAACTGAGGTAGCTCACTATAAGGTTTAACTCTTACAAGAGGCCTCATGGCCAGACCATGAGACAATGCCTTAGAAAGATGTCAAACATGATTAATGAGCTAAAGGATGCTAGCCATGTTGTCACGTCCCGATCCTCTGAGCCCGTGCCCATCCCTTACTGGTCGATTAAATAGCAACGTCCCAGAACACATCGCCGACCCATTCATTTTAATACGCATGCGGAAGCATATAAATAATTCACAGACAATAAAACAATGTGATAGGAAAGTAGGACCCTAAACTTTTGAACCTAAAACAACCACACATATATAGATTGCACACCATAATGTATACAGTACGATAAAAACTATCCAAATCAGGTCCTACTCAACACCAGCTCAGAAAACATAGTCTACAAACAGGGGTGGGGGTTTTCTCAAACTACGGCTACTTGTCTTCCTCAAACTCCTCTTGCTCCACATCCTCGTCCTCATTGGAGCCTTTTGCTGAGTACACCGGGGACTCTGGTTCCTCAAGCTTAGGATCCTTCGCATCCACCACCGATCCACCCTTAGGATCTGCCGTACCTTTCCCGAACGTAACCTTCAACACATACAAAGGCACCTCGCATTTCGGCACAGGACCCTCCCTCTACCCATTACGATACAGGTAATACCATGTCCTATATTGATGGGGCACCTTTTGTGATCCCAATTCGTATTGCAGTCCCTTGGGATGCCCATGGATCAAAATGTAGTTCATCTGTTTTATGATCTTCTTGGGTTGTCCAAAATGTTCGAGAGGAGCTGCCATATATGGACTTGAAAATGGTTATTACATAACGAGGTGAGACTATGTCTGAGTGAGTTCTACCCCCTAAGCCCTACTTAGGAAGAAAATACGCCATAAGGGCTACTTAAACACAATCACGAGGTATAGGACTTACCTAGGCCTCCACTTCTTCCTACAAATCAGTTTAATTCATAAACTCGCAATGATAACATCCAATCAATTTGGATCGACTCATCGATCAATCAACTCAGTCGATTACATGTCATCACGACCTTTTCTTAGTCGCTCATCTCATACTATCTATAAAGTCCGATCATATCAGAACTACTCACTGCTAAGCTAATAAATAGATAGTATAGCTCGCTTCTGAGATGATCAAGTATACTGCTTTCTATCTAAGCTACCATATCGCCCATAGGCTGATATAGTATACTACTCTCTCTCTAAGCTGATAAGGTATACTGCTCTCTGCTAAGTTGACATATCGCTTGTAGGCTGATATAGCATACCGATATACTACTCTCTGTCTAAAATGACATATCGCCCTAAAAGGATATAGTATAGTATCCCAATCATACAACCAATTCAACATTTTTATCATTCCCGATAAAAATAGCTATGTGTGGGTACATGATCGGCCTTAGCCAAAATATAGTAAGTTCACTTTTGAACATCCCACTAGTTTCAACAAAGTCCCAAAATAGATTTTTGCCGCTATAAACTGACGCCTAGTAATTTTCCAATTAATTACCAAAATTAAATAATTTTAGGAATAAATTCATAATTTCACAATTCACTCACAATCAGTACAAATTAGAGCTTAATTAAATAAACATAATGCACCACCGCAATCAGCCAGACTCGGTCACCGGTTATCCCGGTCTAATTTTCGAAAAATAAATAATTAATTAATTAATTACAAAAATTAATAAATAAATGCAATAAATACAACTTAGGCCCGTAAAGCCTAATTAAACGACAAGACAGACCTGAAAATTTCCAAATCACTCTAAATAAATACTAGAGCTTATCTAGGCCCTAATTGCACTAACTATTCACCTAACATGCATCGGCAATTAATTAAATTCACTAATCAAATCTAACTAACTACCTAATCCTAGCTTAGTCTAAACTAATTAACCCTTAAGCGTCATTAACCTATTAAGCGAGGATTAGTGAGTTAACTCATTTGATTAACGAACCGTTCGGTTCGAAACGATGGGGACACGATAAGGAATGATCTTCTCCAAAGTGGGCTTGGCTTTCGAGGCTAGGAAACGGGTCAAAACGGGCCACAAGCGCTATGGGAAACCCACTTTTTCAGCTTACGTTTGGCAACTGCAACGGCTGGATGGAGGCTCGGTTGGGGCGGAGATAGGCTGAGTTGAGCCGAGGGAACCAAACCGGGCTCAAGCGGGGCTCCACGGCGGCTCCGGCGGTGGTCTACAACTGTCGAAGCAAGTCGGACAGCCTTGGCAAGGCTGAGGCAGCTTGCTGGAATGGCGGAACAGGCGGGACGGGTGTCGGAGTCGCGCGGCGAGGTGGAGGCATGCGCGGGCAAGCTAGGGGCGGCGAATGGCGACGGCGGCATGCGGCGGGGACGGCTACTCAGTTGGTGTTCTCTGGCATTGCTAAAAATTCAAAGAGCACAATAAGGAAGGAGGAGTGGCGGTCGACCAGCAGGTGAGGGAGAGAGGGAGAGATGAGGGGACGAGGGAGCCACGTGGTCTCATTTTTCTCTCAATTTGTTCTCTTTGACCATCCTCCTCCATCAGTTGCCTTCCTAGGCTGAAAATTAGCCACCAAGGCTTCATTTAGAACACTAGAAATGGTGAAAAAACCATATGTGGTGGGGGGCTACGAATTTCATAAGATTTCCTCTCAAATGGACTTCAATCTCTCTTTAAATCAACCCAATTTGGCCCTAAAAAGTTCAACCAACCTACTATCGATCAAATTGGTATTTTTCCTCATTAATACAACCCACTTGCATCCCAACTATGCAATCAAAAATGCCCCTGACTTTTTCTAGACAACAATGGTCCTATGACGACTTTTTCCCAAAAAGTCTCGGTTTGCAGAAAAATCTTTGGAAGGCGAGTCGACGTTCCTAAAATGATTTGTGATATGACAGAACTTTCAATGTCTGAAATCGGATTCAAATTTACGGTAATTTCAATTCAGCGCGATTTTGGTGTGACTTAGGTTACCGGGTAGCTTTTAGAAATTTTTAGTGCAAATGACCTGTGGTCGATTTTCTTCAAGCCACAATGAACCCACTCGACACATTAGCGACTCTCAATTATCGTGAAAATTTCGAGGATTCAAATATGGACACAGGGTACCAAAACGATAGAAAAATTAGTCTAATGCCGGTTGACGAGAATTTTCTAATTTAGTGAAGTCACCCACGTTTAGCCACACATCTCGGTCGAACCAACTATCTTTGATCTCTAATCGATTTTAACTGTGACGTAATGGCTTCTAAAGATGAGCACAGTCGAATAGCCGATTCCTTGTCAAATTCTCAGGTCTATTGCGTTAAAATTCCTTAATAACTTCCCCAGATAGTCTAGTTATCTTGAGAGTGATCAGCTCTGTGAACAGCCCTACAGGCACGTCGATGAAATGCCCGATTAATTTAATTGAAAGCAGAAGTAAAAAATCCAAGATGTCACCTATGTCCTGACTGATGAGCAGCAAGTGCAAGCAATGATCCATTCTTTGCCTCAAAGTTGAGAACATATAAAAGTGCACCCGACACATGACAAGAACATTAAAACCTTTGAGAATGTAATGCACTATCTTGAGCTAGAAGAAGACCACCTCCTGGCGGTTAAGCCAGAAATTGATATTTATTATGTTGGTTTTAGCTCACAAGGGGTTTCGAGCTCCAAGTGCAAATGTCCTGATTCGTTTAAAAGGTGAAAATGCAAGGGAGTAAGTTCTTCGGGATCGAAACCAAAAGTTGACCAACATGAGAGAGGAAAGTTTTCTCAAATGAAGAAATTATCAAGGTGAAGTGTTATAACTATAACAAGAATGGTCACTATACTCGCGACTGTCGCGGGCAAAAGAAGGTAAACACTCATGGTATTCTTGAGAATTTTACTTATGTATCGAATTATGTATTTTTAATTAAATCTAATTCTTTGTGGATTGTAGATTTGAGAGCAACAGACCATATAACGAAGGATAGAGAAACCTTCATGGAAATCTAACGAGTACTGACTGGAGCTAAATGGATATATGTAAGAAACAAATCTAGAGTTGAAGTAAAAGGGATTAACACCTGCCAATTGAACATGTGTGGTGGATGTACTTTGTTCTTACATGATATATTATATGCTTTAGAGATTCGTTCAAATTTAATATCTGTTTTAGTGTTGGTAAAACTTGGTTTTTGTTTGAACTTCCATAATAATGGCGTGGATTTATATTTGAATACAAACTATTATGATTGTTGTTATTTTCTAGATGGTTTTATTGTATCAAATGTTGACTATGGTAATGCCAATGTTTGTTGTTCACGTCTTCTAATTCATATAATAATTATGCGAATGTGTGTCATACTAGACTTTATCATATTGGTCAACAACGTATGAATAGGCTAGCTAAAGAGGGCTTATTGGGCAAAATTAAAAAAATTCAATTTGCCCATATCTAAGCATTGCCTAGCAGAGAAAACAACAAGGAAACCATTTGGAAAAAAGGTAAAAGAGCTGAATTTCATTTGCAATTAATCCATTCTAACATCTATGATCCAATGAATGTGAGAATAAGGCACGGGGCTATTTGTTTCATCACATATAGATTATTATACTCGATTTAGACATATCTATTTGATTTTTCATAAATTTAAAGTATTAAGCCGTTTAAAAAAGTTTATGAACTTGGTAGAAAATTAATTAGATAAGAAAATAAAAGTATTGACATCCGATCGAGGTCGATAATATTTATCTGATGAGTTCATAAATTTATGCGATAAAAAAGAAATAAAAAGATAGTTGTCTATTCCCTATACTCCTCAATAAAATGGCGTTGCGGAAATGAGAAGCATAATCCTACTAGAAATGGTTAGGTCCATGATGACGAATGCTAACTTACCAATCACCTTTTGGGGTAATACTTTATTAACTGCTACCTATATACTTAACCATGTGTCTTCCAAATCAGTTACTTCTACATAGGTGGAATGACTGACTTAAGTTTTCTTAAACCGTGGGGTTGTACTGCCTATACTCATAAATCCTCTCACAAGTATAAAAAATTTGGTCATAAAGGCAAGAAGAGTATTTTCATAAGATACTTAGAACACTAAAAAATGTATGTATTTATAGGTAAGCAGGAAAGTGGGAGTATAACTGAATTTGAATCACATGATGTCACATTCTTAGAGAATGAATTTCCTAAAAAAGGCGAAATAGGTGAAGGCTACTCCCTATTTGAAACCTTAGATCAAGATAGTGAACATAATAGAGTTTGTCCAAGTGGGAGTAATATGAGAAGTGAGAAATTAAATTCGACTTATTCTCAACCACAACCACTTGATGAGACAATATCATCGTTATCTAATCTGAGTGATAGCATAATGGAGAATAATGTGCAAAGTGTACAATCTCCCGTACAGCAAACAAGTAGCAAAAGTATTCTTTGTCAAGATGAAGATGAGCCAAGAAATGTAAATAAGGCTCTAAATTGCCCTAGTAAGGAAAAATGGATGCATGCGATGGAAAAGGAAATTGAGTCAATGAAAGAAAACCATGTTTGGGAACTGGTTGACCTTCCAAAAGGACGTAAAGCCAATGGGAATAAGTGTGTTCTCAAAATAAATCGTAAAGTTGATGCCTCAATAGAAATATATAAGACTCGTCTCGTGGCGAAGGGGCATAATCAACAAGAAGCAACTGATTATGAGGAAAAAATTTCTCCTGTAGTGAGATTTACCTCAATTGCATTATTCTAGCAATAGTAGCTAGTATGAATCTTGAACTATATCAAATGGACGTAAAGATTGCTTTTCTCAATGGATAATTAAAAGAAAAAATATATATGAAACAATTTGTTCGTTTCATTTTGAAAAGCCAAAAACAAAATGTATGTCAATTTTTAAGATTAATATATGGTCTTAAGCAGTTATCGAGACAATGGTATATACGTTTTCATAATATCATAATGGTATATAATTTTACAACGATTGATGAGGATCATTGTGTGTATATCAAAAGATCCAAAGATCAATTTGTGATCATATTATTATATGTTAATGATATACCGATTGCCGGAAGCAATGTGAAGTTTGTTAATATTGTTAAGAGTTGGTTGTCTTCCAACTTTAAGATGAAAGACATGGGTGAGGCTGTATACATTAATGGAGTTAAGATTTCAAGGGATCGTTTGAAGAGATCATTATCTTTTTCGCAAGAAACGTATATAAGCAATGTTCTTGAATGATTTCATATGCAAGATGGTAAATCCATAGATACTCCTATTGCAAAAGGTGAATGATTAGGTTGTATAATGTATCCAAAGACTCCACAAGAGAATAAACAAATACAACATGTTCCTTATGCAAATGTTGTTGGAAGTTTAATGTACTCCATGATATATACAATACCTAACATATGTTTTGCAGTTGGAATGGTAAGTAGATACCAATCCAATCTAGGTCAAGAACATTGGAAAGCCGTCAAAAGAATACTGAGGTATCTAAATGGAACTATTGATTATACACTAAGTTATCAAGGAAATGATCTACGACTTGAAAGCTGTTTAGATGCTGATCGGGGAGAAGATTTAGATGAAATGAAATCTACTTTTGGATTTGTTTTCTTACTGGATAATGGCACCATATCATGGAGCAATAAGAAACTGTGGCACCCCGAAACACCTTAGGTCGCCACAGGTACTTATCGCTCCACTAGTTACATCTCTTAGTAGAAGCATCGCAGTTCATAGGCATTTTTTTTTTAAACAGTCCCAGCGCAACTTATTAGCGGAAGCATAATTGAGTCTCACAATCTGTCCCTCCAATAACCATAATGCAATGCACACCACTAAGCATCATAAGAAAAGATAAAGCCAAGACACTTTTATTTATATATTTTCATGATGGATTTTCTCGGGTCGGTATAACAAAAGAAAGCCAAGACTTTTAACTACACTTGGCCACATCCCAAAAGGATATCTCGACCCCTATAACGATCACGTGTCATCCTCCATCTATCAGTGTTGGCTACTCTAAAAAAACGTCAGCTCTCTACCTCTCACGCGGCCATCTTACCCATCCTGGCGCGTCGGGCGGTGGTGGCGGCAACATCCCCCTAATCACTCCATCTCGGCGAACGTGAACCGACAAAAACTCCTGAATGATCGGGCCCCCAGCCAAGCCCACATTGTACATGACCAGCACACGAACTCGCACAAATGTCAGACCAGGGATGGTAATGCAATCAATCTCCGAACACTCTACCTCCACGTCAGAGGGGAGGCCATAGAAGGTACCCCGCGTGACAGTAGGGAGCAGCATCTTTCTAATCTGAAATGTTGGTCCCCGAAGGGGTGAGTACAGCCACTCAGCAAGTAAAAGATCCAATAAACCACTCAATGCATCACATAATACAATCATAACAATCATAGCATAGTACATGTCATTCATGCATCCAAGCATAACTTACCTTGTAGCCATGCATATGTCATCATACCATACCTCCTCATGTACTCATCACCATCATGTCATACATCTACCATGCCATAGGTGCACATACAACCATGCACTCATCATCATCATGTCACACATATATCATCATGCCATAGGTGCACATACAACCTTGCACTCATCATCATCATGTCACACATATACCATCATGCCATAGGTGCACATACAACCATGCACTCATCATCATCATGTCACACACATACCATCATGTCATAGGTGCACATACAACCATGCACTCATCATCATCATGTCATACAGCCATGCGTATCGTATCATATGTGCATGATTCAATTTCTACTTTTATTTTATTTTTTTTAATTTGATCACCACATCTTTCTTTCCTGGGATCAGTAATTGCATCCCATATTATCACTCGCACCCCAATCCAAGCATCGCGAGAAAACCTCCGGCACACACCACCGGACATCCGGCACCCCTACATTCCGGGCATCTCGCATCCCAACTGGCATCACGAGGCATTCCCCGGGCACAAACCTCCGAGGCTTCTGGCACCCAACCATTCCGGGCATCTCGAAACTCCCGAGGACATCCGGGCATGTATCACAATACAACCGGGCATCTGGCACCCCCCATCCCGGGCATCTTGACACTCCCAGGTCATTATCGGCCCACCTCCAACAGTTTCCTCATTCATCATAATTTATATTCACCAATTTATGTCTCACAATCAACATGGCACATGATGTAATGGCAACAAAGTCAAATTCAGCATTTGATTCTATGTGCAATGCCAAATATCATCACATGCTCAGCAAGATTCAATCACCTCAATTCAATATAATTAATAGGGCTCATCCAAAACAGAATTAATCATAAATTTCAGCATTTAAAATTCGCACAATCCAGCTTGCACAGTTTTAGAAAATATTTCCATTAAATACCCAAATGACCTTTAAAAATTATGAAATTCGAAAATGTGATAGTCAAGATATAAAGGCATAAACTTCATGAAGAACACATACCCAAAAGAACCTCACACAAAAAAATATAGCTCACGCATTACAGCTTGCAAAATTCGGACACATCAGATTGCGCGGTCTTAGGAATATTCCAAATTAAATATCAGAATGACCTTCAAAATTTATGAAATTTTACCATGTGATATTCAAGACCCTAAGGTATATTTTTCATGAAGACATTAAGGGCTGATTCTTCCTATATAATTAACTATGGACGGTTTAAGCCCCTGTTCCTAGTACCTAACATTTCAGGTTTAGCCGTCTTAAAAAAATCACGATTTCACCTACTTATCTTCCTTCTTTTCCTCTGAATTTTTGATATGTTTTGCCTCAAGAGGTCTACTAACACTTTCATTAAGGGATCAAGGTGATATTTTCAAAGGAAAGTCACTTTATAGTCCACGAAGTCACTGGAGCTTAGTATATCATTTCCAGACCTAACGTCTTCAAAATAAAAATCGTTTCACTAGGCTATACTTGTTCATTTTATCTCAAATTTTAGTATGTTAGTCTTCAACATGTTCTCTACAACTTTCGTGAAGGAGTCGAAGTGAAATTATCAGTACAAAGTTACATGCAACACCCAAAATCACCAAGAGGTCAACAAAACAGCTTCAGATCTAACATTTTCGTAGAGGGAAGGTTTCACCCCTCAAAACTCAGCCATTTTACTTCAAATTTTAGTATGTTATACTTTAAGGTGTTATCTACAACTTTTATGAAGAAGTTAAATCCAAAATCCGACTCAAATATTTCATGCAATCCACTACAACATTCTGGGTCGGACTGTTTACTCGAGAACAGCTTTACTACTTCAAAACAACGCCCTTAAAACTTCGGTTTTTCACGCCCTAGACATCCGAAATTCATCACCATTCAATAACACATTCTAGACACAACATGCAAGAGCAGATCAAAGGATCTAACTTGCCTCTAAATCGAGCTACGACGAGCACGACGGCAGCGGGACACGGCGGCTACGAGCGACAGACAAGCGGCCTCCTTCTTCCTTGCGCGGCCTTCTCCTCCTCTCTCTCAGTTTCCCTCACTCTCTCGATAGCTTTCTCTCTCTCTCTCTCTCTCTCTCTCTCTCTCTCACGGTAGACACACCTCCTCCCTAAATCGGCCACCTTTTCTTTTCATTTCTCTCCTACTCATCATTAGCAATGATTGATTCTTGCATGGATGACACTTGGTCATCAACTTGGGACAAATGGGGGAGGACATGCAAAACCGGTCCCCCCCCCTTTCCTCATGGTCGACGGCCCCTCAAGGCTCTAATGGGCCGGCCAATTGGCCCATCTTAGGCCCATCCCTCTTGGGCCTAAGACTCAAGTTCAATTAGATCCAATTTTACTTTTAATAGTTCATCTTAATTCCCTCTTTTATGAATTCCAAATTTACAATTTCATATGGCCATAAAACTTGTATCCTTAAACTATAAGAATCAAATCTATGAGGTGCATAGCCAAGAACAAATTCTTCTTATCAAATTATCCCATGATATTAATTTTAATAACTCATGGACACAAGATTACATTTCCATCCACATAACACTCGGTCTTAAAAGAAAATTAATAGCTAAGGTATAAACCAAAGGCAATTTCATTACGTAATCATAGACTTTAATACATATAGAGGTTGCCTTGAATTTTGGGATGCCATAGAAACAAATGTGTATAGCCTTATCCATGATGGAAGTTGAGTTTGTGGCATTATCATCAGTGATACAAGAATGAGTTTGGCTTAAGAGATTTTTGGATCATTTAGGTGTTATTAAGAATGTTGCAAACTCATTGTGATAGCCAAGCAGCAATAGCATATACCAAAGATCCAAAATATCATGACAGACCAAATATATAGATACTTAGTATAATTTTGTCAAATATATATTTGCACGAAAAGATGTAAACTTACAATACATATCTACGCATAGAATGATAACAGATCCCATGATGAACCCAATACCTACAAATGTGTTATATGGTCATGTTAAATCTCTAAGACTATGTAGAGGCTGATGTACTGAATATTGTAATTTTCCTTAAGTGTTCACATTTAATGAATTTGTGTTTTCATCATTAATGCCTATGAGTCTTTGTTTGACATTATGCATCTTAATGCTTAATGCATCATATAAAATTGAGAAAGTACATCGAACAGATAAGAGATTAGCCCACTCACATGGGTAATCGTCTATATTCACTATGTGATAAATAGAGATGAGACGATTTTTAAGCTTATTATCTAGGTGATAATCAAGAGCTCAAGCTTAAAATATAAATGTCACCTTAACTGAGTGTTAAGATGATGATATAATATTTACTATGTCAGAAAATAAAATAACCTACATGTGTTACTTTATCTGTCTTTGATGCTAGATATGAGTTCTGATGAATTCTGTGAAGGAGTAGATACATAAACTCAAGTTAGACATTAGATATGTCTGAACTATCATCTATACGGTATTAAAAGTGTATACATATGCTCCATAGGAAATGAGTTAATACTATAATATGTATTTCATACTATGTATGCATGAGACGACCAACACGAGTGGCAAAAGTTTTTATCTCAACTTTTATGCCATGTGAGACTCTTGAAGAAAAGAGTTTCTCAATAAGTGCTCTCATAACTCTTACTTATTCTCAAGATTTCTATTCAATGTTTGCTATTTTAGAATGTTGCCAATGATCATGAATTGATTCGATCTAATAGGACATTTCTAAGAAAGTAAGTTAAACTGAAATTGAGAGTTTCAAGGAAATAGGAAGATCAAGTTTGGAGAATCACATTCTAGTTTTGTATTCATTGGTTGACAAATTATGATTGTTTTGAGATAATCATAATTATGAATACAATATATCATTATTAAAAAGAGATCAAGAGATATATAAATCTAATCGATCGATCTAGAGTACTGCATACTATATCTACTGAAAAATGTGATACCCATTATGAGCTGCTATATATTTCTAACAAATGTATAGCAACGAGCTCTCGAAATATACTGGTCACACAGATTATTTACTGGTATGAATGTTGCATAGAGGTGAAGAAAGAGTTATGTTTGGCCTAGCATGTACTAGTGGGAGATGATAGGTTTTTTATTTGATGGGCCAAGTTAAGCCCGTCCATACATGTTGGGCCAAATTCGGCCCGTAAGTGAAGGGCCCAAAAGAGAGTGCAGTTATTGTTGTATAAATAAAATAAATAAAAAGAGGGAGAATGTGTGAACATACAGTGAAAAATACAGAACGTATTTCCCTCTCTCCCTGGACAACATTGTTTTCTCTCTTGATGAATGGAATTCTAGGGCATCGATTCATTCTTCCAAAATTGTAATGGTACTTAATCTGTGGCAAACAAGGTATGTTGATCTCTGTGATATATTTTCAATCGGTGTTACGTGTTTCCCAGGCACGTTTTCCACGTTCGTTTTCAGTATTTGATCGTATAAGTACCGGTTCGATTTTTAGGAATTTGTTTCCGACACCATCCATTGTGAAAATGTCATTGTATGGAGAAATTTGTTGTCACCGATTTCTTATTTGGATTGTTAAAAAACTTACCTTTTTTGCATATTATATATGTGCCAAGTTACTACACACTTATACAAGCTCGAGCTATGCCGACTGCATTGTTAGCGACAGGGGCAAGTGGTGTGGGCAGGAGGCAGTCTATTTGGTGTCGCTATTGGCTGAAGAGAGATCAAATGAGTGATAAGATAAGAGTGGTTTGGATGTGGATGTGATTAAAGTAGTCTTTTTAATTTGTGTGTCTTGTATTTAGATATTGTACATCTTAGAAATTAAGCATTTCGCGAAAAACGACTTCCAAAAAAATGTTTTGCAGATTTTTCGATATTCGTTTAAAAAAAATGAACTGGTCGGAAAAAACATTTTCCATCAAACAAAAAAAATGTTTTAAAATAAGGGAAAATGTTTCTCACTTTTCAAAATGAGGAAGACATTTTCCTTACTCATTTCATCTTCTCTCACATCCATATTAATCTTTCCATTTTTCTTTTTAAAAATTGAATTTTTAATTATTTTGCTTTCTCTCTTACTTCTGTCTTGGCCGATTGCTGGCTAGGACAATAGCCAGTAACCGGGCACAAACGAGCCTCGAGTTCATCAGCCTCAAGCGAGTGATGAGCTTAACGCTCGTCGACCTCTAGTGATCTCGCTGCTTAGCTCAAGGCTCGCTTGATTGATGGCGTGAAATCCTGAAAATTTGACCCCGTCTCGAATATATGAAATGGTTACTTCGTCGACGCGCCTATGGTCATTTTACTCGGAATAGATCACTCACAAGTTAACTAATCTATTAAGTGACGCTGTTAAGGGATATAAATGTGGCAAACTATAGAATTTGATCGTAAATCGCCCATTCAACCGTGATAATCGGCAAGAGTCAATACGACACCATTATAATCGATTAGTGATCAAATATAGATCGATTCGACGGAAACACATAATTGAATTGTGGGTGATTCCGCATGATTGTGAAACTTGCGTCGAACGGCACTAACCCGATTTTCTATCAATAGTGCACTCGGGACACATAATTGAAACTTTGCAATTTTTACGACAACCGAATGTTGCCTACAAGTTAGAGATGCACAAACGTGGATCGAAAATTATCGACCACGAGTCAAACATGCTAAAATCCTTAAAAGCTACATGATAGGTTAGGTTGTACTAAAATCGTGTCCGATCAATTTATCCACAAAATTGAATTTAGTTTCGGGAATCGGATGTTCGAGCTTGTCACGATTCATTTTTAAGACATCGTCTCATCTTTCGAAGAAATTCCGTCAAGCCCGGAAATTTGCAGAAAAATCAATTTCGGCAAAAAGAAAATAGGGAAATTCATATGGGCTAATTTGGTGTGATTTTTGGCTGCCCAAATGACTCATTTGGTGAGAAAATGAAAGGAATTCAGCCATTGGAGGACCCTTTGACAAATATGGCTGAAGACTTTGGTGGCTTAGCACTTGAGTGCTTGATATTTTTTTTGCATGGCTTGCTATTGGCCATAGCCTTGACTTCCTTCCTCCCTCTCTTGCCCATCTCTTTCTCCTCTCTTCATGCGCACACCCACCCCTCTACAGAACAACCACCCACTTTCTTCTTCTTCTTCTTTTTCACTTCATTTTTCAAGTGCATTCTCCAATTTCCTTGTTGTTACCGACTAACAATAACTTCAGCAGCTCCGCCCAGCTCCATCCAACCGCAACCACCAACAACAGTGCCTATTCCAGCCACCATCCTTCCCCCACACCAGCAGCAACCACTGCCACCAGCCGCGCCAACAACTCCCTGACCAGCACCACCATCTGAGCCCGGCCATCCCCTGATTGTCCGCCTCAGCTCAGTCAAGCTACCACTAGCTCGTACCACCTCCATCCATAGCTCAGCTCGTGCCCAGCAAATGACCAGCCAGCCCACAGAATTGACCAACACCAAGCCGTGAGCCCTTGTTGTTTTTCCTCCATCGTTTAAGCTCCGTTGGAGACGCAGTAGTCTCAGGTCCTCACCATCCTTGCGTTGCCATCTCCGTGAGCCTGTCACCACCCTTATCCGGTGAATTAACTCCTTAATCCTTGATTAGATTGCTAATTGCGCTTATGAGGTTAAATTAGTGCTAATTAGCTTAGTTAAATTAGTATTAAGTGAGATTAGTCTTAAAATGGATTAGTGTTAATCTATTTTGGTTAGATTAGCTTTAAGATGGATTAGTATTGATCTAGTTGGTTGGATTAGTACTAATGAGGGTGATTTAGCTTGGTTTAGTGGATTTCTCCCGGATTAGTTTGTTGGATGCTCGCCACTTGCCATTTTTGTGGTGAAAAATGCTATGATTATGAGGTTTCTTCCTTCTTAAAAAATATTCTAAACATATTTAGCTATAACAAATATTTTACTCAAAATTTTAAAGATTTAAAAATATGAGATTCAGCTTTGTTATTTGCAAAACAGAATCTCCGATTATGCTAGAAATTGTGACCTTTTGGTGTTCAAAGGATTTTATCAACTCTTAGGGTTCTATTTGTGAAAGAGTTTCTTCACAAAAGTTGTTCATCACATCTTTTAGTTTAACATAGTCAAATTTCAGATCAAAGGGACAAGTTTTGGACCTTGAACTAAACTGATTTTGGAAAACATAATTTCTGAACACGGACATAGTTTTTGTAACGGTTTGGGCGATTTACTGCTCTCATTCTAGAAATATTTGGGTCAAGGTGTCTTTCATAAAAAATGTTTTCTTAAGTGTCCTTTATAACATATTCAAATGTGAGAATTTTTGAGCTCGTTTGATTATGGTTCTGGAATTAAACTTGGAGATGCGCAAGTGGCCCAATTTCTGCCGATAAGGATCGGTTGTGGTTTTGTTGTTGTTCTTGGTGTAGTACTTACCGGACAATGCATATTTGGTGATACTGTAGACTTTTGGCCTGCTTAGAACTTATGCGTGATGATATGTGAATGGTTATGCTATGGTAAGTATTTATTGGTAATGCAAAAGATGGTCTTATGGGCTTTTAATTAGAAAAATAATTAGGTGCTGGGTTGGACACCAAAACTTATTTGCCCAATAAAACAATGAGGTTTTAAACTAGGTGCATGCAAATTTGACAGATTAATTTTGAGTACATGAGCACCTATGAATTTATTTCTAAAAGTTTGGGACAAAAAAAAGGGAGTTACTAAAGATTATTTTCAAAAATGGGTGGTTGGAAAAGAAAATAGAAAATAAATGAGGTATTGGGTTTGGATGCCAAATTTTATGTGCTCAATAAAATGAGGAGGTTTTATAGTAGATGCAGGCAAAGTTTGGTGGGATTATTTCAAATACGTGACCCCGTACGAATTTATTTCCGAAAGCTTTGAAGAAAAAAAAAAGAGTTGCCAAGTTGATTGAAAAGGGATTTTGGTGTGCTTTGCTATATGATGGCATTATCCATGATATTGATGGTAGTTATTGAATTTTAGTGGAAAACTCAATTTTATGGGTTTTTAAATGGAGAAATGCTAAGTGTCGATTTTTGGACGCTAATTCTTATGTACTATATAAAACCATGGAATTTCAAAATAGGAGCATACCAGGTTTGACGATTTGCTTTTAATTACATGACCACACACGATTATTTTTATTGAGATTTTTAATACGAAGAAAAGTGGCCAAGTTGCGATTGCCCAAATTCTCAATCGTTTTAAATGGTGAACTTCACGGCTTCTTTCCAAGTGATCGTGGTCTTTGGCAAGGGGACCCTATATCTCCTTATCTTTTTACCTTGGTGATGGAGGTCTTCTTTGGGATGTTATACTTTCGGTTGAGGCAACCGCAGTTCAAATTCTTCTAGAAATGTAAAGGTTCATGTTTATCGCATCTTTTCTTTGCCGATGATGTTTTCCTTATTTGCGAAGCGGATATGGCGTCGGTCTCCCTCCTCAAGGAGGCCCTTGAAATCTTCTCGGATTGGAGTGGGCTAAGGCCAAACAAGGACAAAAGTGAGCTTTTCCTGGCTAGAGGGTCTGCCTTCTCTCGGAACCAAATTGTGCTTGCCCTGGGCTTCCACGTTAGGAGTTTGCTGGTTCGGTACTTAGGGGTTCCAATCATCTCCTCTCGGCATGGGAAAGCAGATTGTTGTTCCATCGTCAGTCGTATTACAACTAGGGTGCAATCATAGGCTCACCGCTTCTTATCCTTTTCCAGTAGGTTGCAGCTTATAAGGTCAGTCCTTCACTCTATTCAAGCCTATTAGGCTAGTGTTTTTATACTGCCTAGAGTAGTCTTGGACCGAATTGAGCAAATTTTAAGACAGTTCCCTTGGAAAGGCCTGGGCCTTGGAAGAGGCGATGCAAAAGTGTATTGGGAGGAGGTATGTCTTCCGAAAGAGGAAGGAGGAATTGGAATTCAAAGGTTGCGTGATTGTAATTCGGCAGCCATGCTTAAATATATTTGGATCTTCTTTACTGACAATGAATCCTTATGGTGTAAGTGGATCCATTCAAATTTTTTTAAAAGGAACAATTTCTAAATAGCCAAGAAACCAACTGTCTGCTCCTGGGCCTGGAAGAAGATTCTTTAGCTTAGGAGGGATTTTTGGTGCCTTTTCCGTTGGACGATTGGGGATGGCCTTTCGGTTTCGCTTTGGTTTGATCACTAGCACTCGAGATGTCCCATTAGCTTGTCATTTTCAGATGCACTTATCTATAGTTCTGGGCTGGCTAGGCATGCGATGGTAGCAGAACTCTTCTTGGCTATCGGCCAGGCGCTTAAGGCCTCGTTGGAGGCTTGGGACCATCCACTGCCGGTACCCTCTTTTAACCCAGACTGTTTCTGCTAGCTAGAGAACTCTTTAGGATGATTTTCAATTGCCTTTGCATGGGAGACTATTAGACAGAAGAAGGCCAAGGTGCCCTGGGTCGTGCTTATATGGAGCAACTCGATTATACCAAGCTATCAATTCAACCTTTGGCTTATGGTTAAGAACCGACTTCCCACTCAGGTTCTCCTACTATCCTATGGTGGAATTGACAACACGGTTTGTGCTTTTTGCAATACCAGACCCGACTCTATTGACCACTTATTTTTTAGGTGTTGCATCACCTCTAGTCTAGCTTCTTTTGGGTTGCGAGATGCAATCTTCCTTGGCAAAATAGATCTTGGTTGGAGAACCTCCTTTGGGCCTTAAAGTTCCTCTCGGGCAACGACTTTTATCATTGCATTGCTAGATTCTCCTTTGGAGCTCTATGCCACTCAATTTGGAAGAAGAGAACTAGTATTCTCTTTTGAGAGGAGACGGTGGCGGTCCCGACCTTGAAGACTTACCTCATCAAAGTCATCAAGGATAAAGCCTTGACCTTTAGTAATGTTGCTGACACTTATAGGAATAAGAGGATCCAGCACAGCTGCGATCTAGACTCGTCCATCTTCGCTCCAGCGACTGCCCTGTAGAATTAGGGGAAGTTCGACTTGTTTGTTGATTTCCTTCGGTGTTCCTAGTGGCTTCGATTGTTGTTCCTGTGACAATAGGCCTTTCCTGCTGACTTGTTGGCGGGCTACCTTGTCTGTTGGTTCGCCGTTGCTTTGGAGGTTGGTCGATGAAGGTGGAGCTACATCTAGTATGTAATTGACGACTTAAGGTGTTGCTTTCCTTTTTTGAAGCTGCTGGTTGGTTACTGCCTCTACGCGGTTGCTACTAGGCTATTGCGGTTCACCAAGATTAAGAGATCTCCTTTTCCTTTTGTTGGTGGATGCTGTATTTTTGGCCTTTGTGTTGCTGTTCTTTTAGTTGTGCTTTGCTGCTTCGCTACTTTGTTTCCTTTCTCGGCACCCTTCCACTCGAGCTAACATGTTGTCTTCTTGAGTGTATGTTTTGGTGTCGGGGCTTTACTATATAGCTGTATAGCTTTTGGTTAAAGTTTAATATATCTCTTACCTTTACCCAAAAAAAAAAAAAAGAAAGAAAAGAAAAGTGGTCAAGTTCATTATTTTAAAATAAGATATTTAAACGTAAAGCATGGTGCGCTTGGCCAAGTATGTGCTCGTGTGGTCACTAAATGGACTCGTCCTGATGCGTATGGATATGTTGGATGGTGCTCCTGTGTGGAATGCCGTCTAGGTTGGGGTTCTGGATGATGCTGCTCGTGGATGGATTTCAGAACGATGCTCCTGTGTGGAATGCCGTCTAGGTGGGGGTTATGGACGATGCCGTGCTCGATGGGGCGAGATGACGCTCGGTTATGCCGGATGATCGCCAACTGTTGAGTTGGCCGTGGTTGATGGGTCGTAATAACTGGAACACACCTGGATAGTTGTGATAGATGTGCTTGATTATGGGGCAAAGTTGTGTGGCACGGTATGGGACGTGTCATAACGGTTTTGACTTATAATCAAGACCCATGTGATGGATGAATTGATGTGTTCTGGTTATTAATTGTGCTTGCTGCATTGATGATAATATATGTGATGTACTAATGTGCAAGGACACACTGAGGCGAGGTGAGTTTTGTGTGGTGTGTGCTTAGGATTGCATTTGAGGCAAATTTGCGTCATAATCGGGATTTAGGGTTTTGACTCACTAAGATTTTATCTCACCCCGTCGTGGGCTAACCTTTTTCAGAGCCATAGCATGAAGATCTACTAAGTGCGGATGTGGTGGGCGCAAGATGCAACACCTTTTGGTTGGTCTTGCCATTAGCAAAGTTTATGGTGACCCTAATCTCTGAAGATTTTTTTAGAGGGTCGGTTGGGAGTTGCCAGTGTAAGGACTTGTATATCATTAAACTTCCTAGGGACAACAGTAGTTAAATAAATAAATTGTTTTCGGCAAGGTTTGCCATGTTTTACTATCCCTATGTTTGATTGTTGATCACGGTTTATTTAATTTGCTAAGGCATGTGCTTAATTGAAAGATAAAAAGAATGGGTCAGTGACGTGTTCTGGGACGTTGCAAATTTTCAATCGATCATTGAGGGATGTGCGCGTGCCCGGGATTCGGGGCGTGATAGATGGCGAGCCAAGCAAGCAGCGGGCTCGAGTTCACCAACGTTACCTGAGCTTTTGCTTGCCTTCAACCATTGCCATGGTTGACAACTAGCAAAAGAAGAAAAGATAAAAAGAAAGCAAAGAAAACAGAAAAATAAAAAAAAAAAAATTATAATCAAATATTAAAATATTAAAAAGTAGAGTTTAAAAATATAATAATAAAACCATTATTGAAAAATAGTACATGAAAGAAAATATATTTCTTACCAAATAGCCAAAAATATTTTCCGCTTCATTTTCAGGTTTCAGCCAAATATCGGAAAATAATCACATTTTCTAAAAAATGGCTTACGGGAAAACATTTTCTAGAAATGCCACATTCTTCACAAAACAAATGGAGCCAAAAAGTTGAGATAATTTCTAAAATTATTCCTAATAGATAACAAGTAAAAGTGAATTCAAACACACTTGATTCACCATTCATAGAGAAACTAATAGTTACTAAAGATAGGTTGTATATTTGCAGAGCATGAGTTTAAACTTATCTAGTTACGTGGATTGCCTTTAATATTAATAATTATATCAAATTTGCAATAAAATATCTAAACAAAAAAATATATATATCACATTGCGATTTAGTTAAAGAAAAATGGATCATTTATATTTGGTAAAAGCCACCAAAAGCCATAAACAGTATCTATTATGACACATTTACCCCAAACTTTTTCTGTGACAATAAAAACCTTAAACTTGTACCTATGTAACATTTTTACCCCAAACTGGTATAGTGTCACACATTTACCCCAAAAAAAAAATGGTGTCACAAAAAAGTTTGGGGTATTGTTGTCACAAAAATAAAGTTTATGGTAAATGTGTGATACAACTATAAGTTTAAGGTCTTTTGTGTTACAGAAAACCATTTGGGGGTAAATATATCATGTGGCACCCCTCGATGGCCCCCAAACCGTTAGGGTTGCCACAATTCGATTACCATTTTCTTGCTTAACTTGAAGGTCTATCAATCCTGTGGGTTTATATCATTTAGATCGATCCTTGTGCAATATATATGGCGAAAGCGTATCCAACAACTCCCTTCCCTATATTCAGAAAACAGTGCACACCAACTAAACATTTTATATAAGTTAAAGCCAAACACTTTTATTTGCATAACTTGATGGACATCATTAGTCGGTACATCAAAATGCCAAGGTTTTCTATACTCGGCTATATTTCAAAAGATGACCGACATCTCTTCCAACAGTCATATACTTAAAGTCTATCGATCAGTGTCAGCGTCCAAAAGTTTCTTCCTCTGCTATCCTCATCCTCGCTGCCATATCCAACCACTCGGTCCATCTGCTGGTGGCGGTGGCGGTGGCGGCAGAGGCATCTTGTCTAGTCTAAAATGTTAGTCCCCAAATGGGGTGAGTACAACCACTCAGCAGTAAAAGATTTATCAAGTTATATCAAGCATTACTATTTATATCTAGATTCAAGTATGGTAGACAAAATAGGCAATCCATGAACAAAACATATAACTCTTCAATGCAATGACCAGTGCATTTCCAACCAATAACATGCATCGTGTCTAGACACACAAGTCCCAATCATGGGGCCAAACTGTAATGACACGTCACATTCCATGTCATACAATTTAGTCCCATAACCAAACCACACTCACACTTAATATAATCGTCCATTTTATCATTCAAAAGGTTTCATCCCCTAGAGGACCAATGTTTCCATCCTTCTGGATTTCGCACCCAACCTGGCATCGCAGAAGCCTCCGGGCATCCAAATGGGCATCGACTCATTTGAACTTCTAGGCATCTCGCACCCCACCTGGCATTACGAGGAATCACTGGGGACCAAAGGCATGGTTACCCCTAACCTCCGGGCATGCATCATAATACAACCCCTCACCCTCTGGGCATATATCATAATACAACCGGGCATCCCGACACTCCCGGGGAAAACCTCTGGGCATGTATTCAAAATACAACCAGGCATCCAAAGGGCATCAACTCATTCGAACCTTTGGGCATCCCGACTCCCGGGGCATCGTTGACTCGACAATTAACATCTTAATTTCCAAAAATACTTTTCAATGCAATGACAAAATGTCTCTTGAGTCTCATCACATCTCAATATTGCATGATATGCCAATTCTAGTATCATCATATCACATAACCATTACAAAACATATTCACTTTTGGGACATTTTGTGAATATTCGAAAATAGAGCAACTCGATTTTACCATGCACAGTTCTGGTAAATAATTCGAAATACATACTAAATGAGCTCGAAATTTTTTTAAATTTTAACATGTTATCAATGAGACGTTAAGGAAAAGATTTTGTCAAGAACACCAAGTCAAATTCCTTACGTATCGAGAGTAAAAATTTCAGTATTGCTTGCTAAAGTTTCTGTAAAATTTCCAGATTTAGCATTTTCATAAAAAAAATCATTTCATCAATTAAATCTCGTCTATTTGCCCTAAATTTATGATATGTTGTACCTACAGATGTACTCTCCAACTTTCATTAAGAAATCAAAGTCAAATTGTGGCTGTAAAATTACAGAAAAATAAAAAACTCACCGAGGGTCACACCGTTCTTCACAAAACAGTCCATTAACCTAAGGAGAGTTTTCCCTACTCCTTGAATTTCGACCTCCAACATCCACAATCAAATAGATACAAGTATATTACACTATAACACAGCCTTATCGCTTCCAAAAATCCTCCATAGTCAGACTTTTAAATTCTTGTTCCATCTCAAATTCGAAATCCACAATGCATGCCCTGTTTTTCCTAGTTTTCTTGATCTAGCTTCATCTTACATGTCCAAAATCCAACATGCAGCTCTAAAATTTTACCTTTCTCACATCCACCAACTCTTAGCTAGATAAAACAGCAAGCAAAACATAGATTGAAGAACTTCTACTTGCCTTAAACCTCTCTACTCGATCGTTGGCCAAAAACAGGGGTTTGGGAGGGTCTCGGCTTGGCTCAACGGCGGCAGGGATCAGCGGCGTTAACGGTGGCAGCTAGGACACAGCGGAAGACAGCCTTCCTCTTCCCCCTCGCGGCTCACACCCGTACGCCCGCTCACCCTCTCTTTCAGTCTCTCACTCGACCCTCTCTCCCTCTCTCAATTGCTCGGTTCACTCCCTTTCTCTCTCTATCCTTCAATTCCGAAACCCCCTCCCTTTTTGTTCTTTGATTGATAGTTAATCACCTTTTTTTTTGCATGCAGGTGACAAGTGTTCTCATGGAAAGGACGAGTGGAAGATGCATGGACAAGTGGCTTCAAATAATGAACAAGCGGAGGCAATTCAAAGACAAGTGTTGAATGGCATCCCCTTCTCGTGAGCCCTCTCACTTTCTATTTTGTTTTGCTGGGCTATCTCTCTCTTCCCCCTCAAAACCGAGCATATCCTTCCCTCAAAAATCTATTAGGCTAATGATGGCTTGCATGTAAAATTTTCGGTGGCTACAAGGGAGTTTGCCAGCTGGAATGGACGTGTCCACCATGCTTCACCTCCTTCATGCGTTGGCCACCACTCCGGGAGCAACGCGGCCGTTACTGGCCATGTTTCGGTCAGCATTTCTCCTCAATTGTTGACTCAAGTGTCGACAATGTGGAGTGGCTTTGGGCCGGTGGTTTTGCCACTCATTACTCTAATTACACGGCCCAATATCTTCTCTAATTATTGGCCTTAGTCTTCGCTTATGCGTGAATTAAGTGTAGTCTACTTACATGGCCGTGTGATGTCGCAGCAATAATCAAGGGAGGTCCAATTCATAGGGTGCACAACTAGACAGCCAAATATCTTGTCTATTCTTCTCATGGAGCAAATCTCGGTCTCGCCAGTAATGGTACATAGGAAAGTTCTTGTCGAGACTATAATTGCATTCGACGATTAGATCATTCCCATATGTGATCCATTGGTCCAATGGTGATTATAAGGTAATGTCCGTACAGGACGCTATTGGCATCCTCCAGCGGTACTCCTATCTGTTAGTCACGGTCATCGCACGTTTGGGGTTATAATTCTTCACATCCGCCCACATGCTTTTGAACATTCCTCATGCATCATCGAATTTTCTTTTGTTAGCTACCTATAAGTAAATGGATAGCTTCCAATGGCCGATCCTCGGATGTTTCTTCATTAGCGTACCTAAGTTGGTAGGGCCAAAAATCATTTGGAATGAGTCTTGGTCTCACATGAAAGATCTCCAATGAGACTATAACTTATATGAAAATCGGATCATTGATAAACGTAATGCACTTGTCCAATGATGATACAAACTAATGTTCGTACATAACGCCAATATCATAATCCAGCAATACTCTCATCATTTAATCCTGGACCACCGTGTATCTAAGGATCATTATGAAATTTAGGATGCCACATATCACATGGGTACAGGTTTGGGATTTTTTGTATCACAAAAAAAAAAAAAAATTGGGCAAATGTGTCACAATGGGCATAGTTTAGGGTTTTTTGTGATTTTTTGCTATTAGATTTTATGGCATAGTTTAGGGTTTTTGTGATTTTTCACCATTAGATTTTATTTATTTTATTCTTTACTTTTAACAAACAAAGATATATTGCTAAATATAAGGTACCAAACTAAGAAATATTAACATCTAAATCTACAATCCCAACTTTATCACTAAGCAAAACATGAGATAACTCTCTAATAGGCTACTAGTACAATGTAATATCTAAACACTTCACTATGCCAACATTGGCAAGCATATAAGAAGGCCGATTGCCTTCCCAAAAATATGATGAATTTTGAACTCAAAATGAGAGCTTAATAGCCTCTACTTTCCTTAACAATTGCTGGTCCAGTGTTGTCTGCTATTCTTTTTTGGTTAACAAGTTCTATGATAATTGTGGAGTCCATCTAAATGATGAGTTAATGGAAACATCACTGCTTTGCGATGGTAAGCCCTAACCATAATGCCCGCAATTCTGCTTGTAAGGATGAACAGACTCCAATAAATGACATAAAACCGCCAAGCTAATCACCCCTTCCATTTCAGAATAATCCTCCTGCTATTATAGGTCCAGCATTACCTTTAGACGCTCGATTTGCAGTTGGTTTGATCCAACCCGAAGCTAGAGGATCCCAAGCAACCATGATAAGAGAAGTACGTGATTCACTTTTAGAAAGGTGATCATGGGCAAAGTTATAATCATAAACAAACATATTTTGAATATACCTTTCCTTATTGTATCCTAAAATATTGTTTGCATTTGGCTTTTGCATGCTCAAGAAATTTACTATGTGTTGGGAGCAACCCAACACGTTTGGGAGTCGATTTGGAATATCCCAAAGATTACTCATCAAGATTACATAATAGGAAGGGAGTCTTATTATTGTAGGACGCTGGAAAGGAATAAATTTAAATAAGAATTAGTCTTGTTTAGGAAGAATACCATGATATAATTCTGGTGATTGCCTAAACTAGAGGAATTCAATAAATTAGGAAAGTTTCTAATTGGGAGGTGATTACCAATTAGGCAGGATTCCTAATTTGGGTGGAGGTCTACCGCTATAAATAGAAGGATTGCATGGAGATTTAAAGAGCACTAGAAATTATTCTAGAGAGATCATAAAAGTCTTCAACAACGTGAGTAAACACAAGAGTTCTTGAGAGTTTTTCAAGAGATGATGTGATGATGTGTTTTATGACAATTGTGAGGATTTATTATGAAAGAAACATTGTTAGAGTATTAATTGTAGTCTGATTATAATGGAAAGTTCTTGGATTAGCGTTCAATGGTTTTTCCCATCTTGGGTTTTCCATGTAAAAATTTCTGGTGTGTCATTCTTTTTCTCTCATCTATTGTGTTATTTACATTATGTATATTTCGCAATTCTGATAATAAGAATTTTGCTGTGATCGATTGCAATTCGACTTAATTTACAACAAGTAAAATTAGAGCTAGGTTGTAAAAGATGTTAGAAAACAAGGTCAACATGATTATGCCCACGGCCACAAATTACACAGGAGGATCATCTCTACATCAAAGGCTTGCAAAGGCCAATGAAAACAAGAATGCCCCCAAAGGGCATGGTAAAGACTTTGGCATTAGCTTCTAAATCGTCAAAAGTTGGAGAGGAAGAAGATGACTCCTCAAAAGCCCCGATAATAGCAGTAGAAAAACAAGAGGAGAAGGAAGGGGATGAGTGGACTATCGTCAACAAAAGATGTGTTGGCACCATTAAAAGGTGGCTCGATCAAAGCATCTTTAAAAAATTCACTCAAGAAGACAACACTTATGACTTGTAGAGAAATCTGGAGCAAACATACATGAGAAATACCAAGCTTGATAAAGGTGTCGCATATGGAGTACAAAAATGGAATAAGTGTCTTTGAACATATATGAGAAGTTTGATGAATCAAATCAATGCAATGGAGAGAATGATCACTCCAAAATTGCATGTGCACTTCTTGACAAGTTCTATGCAAAAAAGTTAGTACACCTTAGTTGTGTTTATTCACAATTCCAAACTTGATGGAGCATTATTTGTGGAGTTAGTGAAGGACAGATTACTGAGTTAGGAGCAAAGGTGCAAGGATGAGGGATATTATAACCATGGTGAAAGGACTCTTGTTATCAATGAACAAGTAGATTGTGGGAGGAGCAAAAGCCGCGGACCTAAAGATCGTTCAACCTCAAGGCCAGGGGTTGAGAAGAGAGCTTGTTTTCATTGTGGAAAAATGAGACATCTCATTAGAGATTGTAGATTAAAGGCTACCAAAAAGCAAGTAGAAGCATCGACTACAAATGTCACCATAGGTTATGAAGACATGATGATTATCTGCACTGGTGAAAGCATCAACCTTACATGCTAAGACACCACTTAACTAGTTGATTTTGGAGCCTCCTTTCAAATAGTCCCCAAGAGAGATTTTTCTCTTCAGTTGGAGACTTCAATCTTGTGAAGATGGGTCATGATGGCTCATCAAAGATTGTTGGTATAGGAAACATTGAGATTTAGACCAACAACGGATGCAAGTTGATCTTGAAAGAGGTAAGGGATGTCCCTGATATTCGCCTTAACCTTATCTCCATAGGAAAGCTAGATGATGACGGTTATGTGAGTCACTCTGGTGAAGGGAAATGAAAGTTACCTATGGGCACCTTGGTGAAAGCAAGAGGAGTGAAAAACGTATCGCTTCACATTTTACAAGTGAACCTATGGGGCGGAGATGTTAATGCAGTGAGGGAGATATCTAATGAGCTTTGGCACAAAAGGCTTAAACATATGGGTGAGAATGGAATGAAGGTTCTCGCATCTAAGAATTTACTCTAAAAAATAAAAGATACCTCTATCAACCCTTGTGAAGACTGCATTGTAGAAAAAAATGATAGAGTTGTATTCAAATCTATTCTACCATTGAAAAAGACTAATCGATCTGATTTGTTATATATTGAAGTTTGTGCTATGACTTTGAGAAATATTGGTGGTGTTTCTTATTATGTTACCTTCATAGATAATTTCTCAAGGAAGGTGTGGGCTACCGCATTGAAGACGAAGGATCAAGTTCTTGATACATTCAAGGATTTACATGTGAAACTATTGAAGTGCGTGAGGGCTGACAATGGTGGGGAATACCGAGAACCACTTGAGGATTACTGTAGAGTTCATGGCATAAGGCTTGAGAAAATAGTGCTTAAGACATTGTGACACAATGGTGTTGCCGAGAGGATGAATCGAATAATATGCAAGGGGATAAGGTGTATGGTTTCCCATGCAAAGTTGCCAAACTTTTTTTGGGGGAGGCAGTAAGGATGGTGGTTGACTTGATAAATCTCATCACCTTCGATTCCACTCAAGGGCGAGACGCCACAAAGTGTATGGAACGATAAGAATTTATCTTATAGTCACTTGAGAGTGTTTGGTTGCAAGGCATTCACACACATACCGAGAGATGAATAAGCCAAGCTAGATGGAAAAGCCAAAGAGTGCATATTCTTGAAATATGCTCATGAGGATTTTGGCTATAGATTGTGGGATCTCAAAAGCACGAAGGTGTTTAGAAGCCGAGATATGGTGTTCATTGAGGATCAAACTATCAAAGACCTCAAGAACCATGGAGGACCTCAAAGTATGGAGGAAGAATTAGTAAACTTGGAGCCCTTAGGCTCATCAGAAAATTCTATTGGTGGAGGAGCACAAGAAGATGCCGAGAATGATTAAAGTGAGCAAGCATAAACCGAGATTGCAGCTAATGATAAGGCTGCTGAAAGAGTTGAGGCCAAGATTGATAATGAAGATGGTGGAGATAGAGTTGTCGATGATGAGGTTGAGAGAAAGGAAAAATGTTTTTTTTTTATTTTTCCAAAAATGTTCTCTTGTCCTCAATCGGTTATTTTCTGAAGTCATCCTATTTATACTTCCTCGAAAAGATAATTATTCATACCCCTTTCATAGAGTGCCTTCTTAATCACATTACATCAAGGCGAACCAATACCTTAATCGCACCTCATCATGGACGTACCAACGAATTATAATATCTCACACTCAGACATGATTGGCTTGATAGTGCTCTATCAAGAGAATATGGCATTCAACATTCATCTACTTTAAAAACAGTTCATATTGGCAAGAAAGCCGTGCGGCTCGTGAGTACACTTATACTTAGGAGCTCAAATTATGCTCCTGTTAGAGATGACATAATGGCTAAAGCCCAAAAAGAAATTAGCAATTAATGTCTCATAGTGCCCTAGACATATTTTGCTATATCAATCCAAGTATACCTATCTTTTAAAGGCTATACTTGACATTCTCATAACACCATGCAATTATAATTACATCCAAAATCATATAAGGGTGATATAATTAGTCGACTAGTAAATACATGTGACAGATATAAAACAACAATAGTTTTCTTTGGCACTCATGCCTCTCTTCATGTTTGAACAACTACTTTCCTAAAGACGTTTCATAAAGCCATATCTATTCATGATCGCCGATGATATACTAAAGTAGCAACATTGATCTTTCACTTTGAGAACATAGTCAAAAGTAACATATGGCTTGTTATGCTCCGAACCTCGAGCACGCGCACATCCGTCAGTGGCCGATCGAATCGCGATGCTCCCAGGACGCGTCGGCGATCCATTCATTTTATACACATGCAAAAGCGAATTAAACAATCTCCAGACAACAAACAAACACATGGGATAGGAAAGCAGGACAACCAATTCAAACCAAACACACTTTCTAAACACATCAGGTTTATATACATAAGTCTAAACCAAAAAGTGCTACTGAGCCACCTAGGCTTCAGACTCTCCAGTCTCAAGTTTCTGGTCCTCCATGACACCATCAAGGATGTCGATATCCATCGGATGCCATATTTCCCACTCCTCGGTCCTGGCGATAGGCTTGTCAAAACCTTGTAGGGGACCCTCCTGAGCCCTATTGGGATAGTTGACGAACCATGCTCTGAAGCGATGGGGTACCCAGTGGGGTAGGCCTTCATCGACCTAGACAGTGGACACAACTCACTCACAGGTCAAATTGGTCCTAGGAATTGGGTAATAGGAGTGCTTTAAGTCTACTTCCTGCAGAACCCCAACACGAACGTGTCGCACCTCCATCTAAGGACCTATAAAGTTGTAAACCACAATGAGGTGAGACAAAGTCTCAGCGAGTCCACAGCTTAAACCTTGATTAGGATGAGAATTCATCTAGAGGTAGCCTAAACACGCATCATATAAGACTTACCTCACCTTAGCACCTCCCTACACATTAGTACAACTCATATAACATATATAAACACAGTAAGCGTAAACCATTAATCAGAACACCTCATCATATATCGACCAATCACAGGGATCCCGATTATAAGGTCAAATCATTATGACATGTCCCATTTTGTGTCACATAATTTCGTGCCATAATCAGGCGTGGCTATCTCATATCGATGGTTCATTTCACGCACAATAATTAGACTTAAGGTTCTAGAGGTGGCTTCCACAAATTTACTTTATCACGTAGCACTTAGCCTTTGAGCACATAAAATAGTAGTACAGGGTTCTAGAGGTAGCTCCCATGAAATTGCGTTATCATGTAGCACTTAGTCCTTGACCTCAATAACAATAGTACAAGGTTCTAGAAGTGGCTCTCACGTGACTCAAGTCGTCATGTAGCACTTAGTCCTTGACTATAAGGCCCTTTACTCATTCACTACCCTGCGTAAACGCATCGTGATGGTTTCAAATAGTGAACACATGCACATCCAATCTCGGCTAAGGACATAGTGCCTTACACTCAAATGCCTCGATTTCAAATAATGTACTTGGCTTATTTTCTTCATATTAAAAACATTTGGTAAAATAATCATGCGTGGACACACGATTAGATTATACCATAAGACATGATATTCTCCCACTTTAAAATTTCATGATTTGATATAGTACTTAAAAAAAATTTTGGCGTCAAAACCTGAGACCCAGTATTTTTCTAATTAAATACCAAAATTTCCTATTTTTGAAATAATAATTCAAAATCATCAATCAGCATCCAATTGCACAATACAACCATGACGATCAACACAAAATTCTGATGACCGGCTATCCCGGTATAATTTACGCTAATTAATAAATAATTAAATAAATTACATTTAATTAAATAAATTATAAAATATTTAAATTAAATCACTCAATTAAATTATCATAAGCTAACCATGCTAATTTAATTGAACTAACTAATTAATCTAACCATTCTAACTAATTTAAACTAATTAACTAAACCTAACCATTCTAGCCACATAAACTAAGTCTACTAATCCTAATTAACTTAACTAATCCACTAATTAGATACTAATTTACCTTTAAATGTAATTAGCACCCTAATTAGAGATTATGAGGTAAACTCATCGGATTAGCGAACAAACAAGTTCACGGCAACGGCGACATGACGGCGACCATAACTCGGGTCTACGATGACACCCAAAGAGACTCAGAAAGGGCTGAAAAGTAGCCAATAAGTCTTAGCCCAAGCTGAGATTTGTTGTTGAGTTGAGTTGGACCGAGGGCTAGCGCGAGTAGGAAGAGGGTGGCGGACAGCCAGGCGGGCAACGGACAGCGACCTAGTCAGGTTGAGCTACTACTGGCAACTTGAACGGCTTGGGCAGATAGTAGGGGCGACTGGAGGCTGTGACGGGAGCTGGCGAGCTAGACGGCGAACGCCTGACTGGCAGACTGGACTCGCAGCAGCTTAGCTCAGACGGGGACAGACGGGCAAAGGGCGATGGCTCGGCTGGCTATGGTTGGCCTGGACATGCGGCTAAGGACTTGGATGGGGGTGAGTGGGCAATGAAGGAGGAAGCAGGTCACTTGGCTGCAGCAAACAAAAGGGAAAATGGAGAATGCGGAGGCTAAGATGGAGAAGAAGCTGAAGAAGAAGAAGCTGCTGCTGGTTGGGAGACAAGAGGCCACATAGTCAAGCTTAAATATCTCAAATACTCAAATGCAAGGCCCCGCAAGCTTTAGCCATATCCAACAGCCATTTTCCCTCCCAATCTTCTCAAACAAGCCAAGTTTGAAGGTCAAATAGCAGCTACCCCACCAGGTTACGAATTTGTACCCATTCACTTCAATTCCTCACCAAATCAACTCAATTTCACACCAACAACTTCAATTCAATAGCCACACATGCCACGGTAGCAACCACACAAATTTCTTGCATTCCCTTCACCAATTAGCTCACTTTGGAGGCCAAAAGTCTACTCAATTTTGCCCCTCCGAATTTCTTGATTTAAATTGTCCAATTTTGAAATTCTGCCAAAATTCTGGGCTCGCCGAAAATTCTTCAAATGATGAGACAATTTCCTAACAATAAATTGTGACACGCTAGAACTTTCAATTTCTAAAACCAGGTTCAATTTTGTGATTAATTTCGATCGGACGTAATTTTAGCGTGACCTAACCTCTTGGGTAGCTTTTAGGAAATTTCAGCGCATTTGACCCGTGGTCGATTATTTTTTATCCACATTGTGTATCTTCGACTCATAGGCGACTCTCGATTGTCGTAAAAATTTCAAGGTTTCAATTACGAGTACCGCGTAAAGAATCGATAGAAAATTAGGTTAGGGTCGTTCGATGCGAATTTTGCAATTAAGTAGAATCACCCACCATTAATTATGTTATTCTATCGAATCGACCTATACCCGATCTCTAATCGATTATAAGGGTGTCGTATTGACCATTGCCGATTAGCACGGTCCAGCAGTTGATTTCTAATCGAATTCTCAAGTTTGTCGTGTTTATATCCCTTAACGACTTCACTTGATAGGTCAGTTAACTCGTGAGGGGCCCATCTCAGAGTAAAACGACCATAGATGTGTTTACGAAATGCCCATTTCATATAATCGAAATAGGGTCGAAAATTAGGATATCACATGGCACAAAACATGGTAAATTTTAAATTACCTCAAGGACTCACACGATGAGTAAATATTGATAATTTCACTCACCATCCCTATCGGTCGTACAATGCACATGTAGTATGAATTGCATGCTATGATAAATTTCTATTTCTATAAGAGCATATATCATTTATTAAATACTTCCATTATACAAATCTTAGCCTAAATATAATCATGTGCTTCTCATATACTCATGTTTAGCTCGAGACTATATCAGCTCGCTTTCAACAGTGCCCTATTAAGTATTCACATTCGGCATCTTGTAGACATACATGATTATGGGACTATCATGTGCAATCTTATTATGTACAAATCATAGACCTTATCTTGATTCCGATCAAGTCAACATAAAATTATTTTATGTACTAGACTTGCTTTTCCAACATTTATAGTACATAACATCTCATCTCAACGTGTTAATTATAGCACTTAAGGAGATTACTTATGTGAGTGAGCCAATCATTGTCTGCCGACATGCCTTTCAACAATATATGTGTATTTGTACTAATCTCATAATGAATTTATACTTATTGATAAAACATCAAGTCACTAAAGATAAATAAGTATAGTACATATGTTCACATATACATAAACCAATTATTCTTAACAATATTACATATCATATTCTACATAACCCTCGAGACACCCTGCAAGTCAAGAACATGTTTTTAGGAACAACTTTCATAAATGGATTAGCAACCATTCTTTTAGTTGAGATGTATTATAAGATTATGTCTTTTTGCATTATTATATCTCTGATAAAATTATTATTTATGTCAATATATTTCGTCCTATCATGATATTTGGGATTCTTCACATAAACAATGGTTGCTTGACTATCATAACAAACTTTCACTGGTTTTGAAAGCTTAGTGATAATGGCTAAATTTTTCAAAAAACATTTTAGTCAAATTGCTTCTTGCATTGGGGTAGAGTATATAATGAATTATGTCTCCATGGTAGATGAGGCAGTGCATGTCTATTTCTTGCTATTCCAAGAAATTGCACCTTTATTGAGTAATAACACATATCCAAAAGTCAATTTATGCTCATCTAAGTCTTTTCCCCAATAAGCATTTGAGTAGCCTAATAAGCATAAATCATTCCTTTCAAGTATCTTAGAATTCTCTGCACTACTTTCTAATATGCTTGATTAGGATTTGATTAATATCGACTCACCAACCCTATGGCATGACATATGGCGCATCGAGTATACATCATAGCACACATCAAACTTCCGACCGCACTAGCCTAAGGAATAATTTCCATTCCTTTCTTTTCTTCTAGAGTTTTAGGGTACATCTTAGTACTTAGACTTTCATCTTGCATGACAGGGATATCAATGTGATTTCAATACTGTATATTGAAATACTCATGAATCTTCATTATATAGCACTCTTGTTACAAAGTAAGGAGTTTTCGTGATTGGTATCTTTCGTTCTTAACTCCTAATATATAAGCAGCTTCTCCCATGTTCTTTATTTCAAAATTGGAGGACAACCATTATTTTATGGTGATAACAAAACTAGTGTCATTCTTTTGTCGTACACATAAAGTGATAAAATTACAAATTTATCTTTGGATTGTTTGATATATACATAGTGATCTTCTTTGATCATCATGAACCCAAAAGACATTATAGCTCAATGAAAACAAAAATATCACTGTCTAGATGATTCCTTTAGGTCATATATTAAACGATTAAGCTTCCAAACTTTACGCTCCTAACCTTCAGCTAGAAAACCTATTAGTTGCTTCATATAAATTTCCATAGATGCGCGGATCCCTAGAGTGCATAACTTGGCACAAATGGACACTTAAGTGCCATAACTTACGAAAGTAATACTTAAGAAAGTAATACTTAAGTGCCAAAATCAGAGCAAAATGAATCACTTAAGTGCTAATCCGGCCAAAATCCGGTCAAAACGCTGACGTGTTAATTTTCCGGCGAAGTAAGTGCAAAATGACGTCATTTTGGTGCTAACGTGATAAAAGATTAATATAAAACCTAAGTAAACTAAATTTAAATTTAAATTTATTTAAAACATTTATAAAAAATACACAAATATTTAAAATATTTAAAAATTCAAAAATTTAAAAATTTAAAAATTCAATAAAATTTAATAAAATTTAAAAAAGGGAGGCGGCGAGGGTGAGCCCTCCCGCCGCTACCTCCCCACCATTGCCGCCGGCAAGGGCCGACGACGGAGGGGGCGGGGTCGGCCGAGGTTGCCGAGCCTTAGATAGGGGCCGGCAACCCCGGTCGACTAGCGGCGAGGGCCCGCAAGCCCTCGGCCCGATCTAGGGTGAAGGTCGCAGCCCTCACCTAGATCTAGCGAGGATCGACGGTCCTTAGCTCGGTCGGGTGAGGGGGAAGGAGGAGGAGGGGAGGCGAGTCGGTGGTCGAGGAGGAGGAAAAAAGGGGGGGAAGGAGGAGGAGGGAGGCAGCCGACGGCCGAGGTTTCAACCCTTGCTGCTGCCACCATCTCCCCTCTCGCCGCTAGGGAGGTGGGGGAGGGGCCGGGCCGGGGCCGTCGAGCCCCGGGCGAAGACCAACGACAGGGCTTGCGTGCCCTTGCCCCGGATCCGGGCAAGGGCACGCAGGCCTTGCCGCCGCTGGCTTGGGCCATCGGCCCCGGGCCGACCCTCCCCCACCTTTCGGCGACGGCGGGAGGCGGCGACGGTGAGAGTTCGTCCTCGGCCACCGCCGTCTTCCTCCTCCTCCTCCATTTTTTTTTTAAATATAAATTATTATTATTTTGTTTTAAATTTAATTTAATTAATTTTTATATTATATTAAAATTCAAATTATGCCAAAACGACGTTGTTTTGGCCGATTTAAGGACACTATTTTAGCCAAACTATAGAAACGACGTCGCTTTGGGTGAATTAGAGCTGAGTCAGCTCTCCGGTGAGCCACCTCGGTGATTGCCATGTATTATTTCCGACTGGCTTCGCCGAAGGTGGGCTTCACCGGAGGTGGCACTCAGGTGTCCCACTTTTCTTAAAATGTGGCACTTAAATGTCACTTTTGTAAGTTATAGCATTTAAGTGTCCCTTTGTGCCAAGTTATGGCACTTGAAGCAATGTTTTGCCGATTTTCTTATCTAGTTCTCCATTGAGAAATTCCGTCTTTACATCCATTTGATGTAATTCTAAATCCAAATATGCGACGATGACTAGGATAAGGCGTATAGAAGCAACTCTTGCAACTAGTGAAAATGTTTTCTTATAATCTATACCCCATTGTTGGGTATAGCCTTTCCTAAAAAGATGAGTCTTATACTCTTCCATGGATCCATCCGCCCTTCGCTTAATCTTGAAAATCCATTTGTTCCTAATAACCTTGCAGTTGGATGGAAAATCAACCAAGTCCTAGATGTGCTTTGCCCTCATTAACTCAATTTCATTTTCCAAAACTTTTCTCCATTCTTCCTTATCAGAGGATGAAAGAGCCTCTTGAACAGTCTTAAACTCGACATTGTCTTGTGGAACAATCATAAATGCTTCATCTTCATCTCAAAATGACAACAATGAATACTTTTACATAACTGGACTTCTTTTGAATTCAATTCGTCAGGTGATACAACACTCCCACTAGGTCTTGTATGTTGAAATAAATCTTCATTTCCCTTGATAATATTAGTGAGTGTGTTATTAGGATCTTAAAACATGTTACATAGAGTAGAGAACCCAAGCTTTGTGAACTAGCTTAGGACTCCCCCCTAAGAGATATGGGATAGGAAACATGTGCTTAGCTTATTGGGTTGCTCGCCAACGTAGCCTCCCTTGCAATCCTGGCCACGCCTTCAGGGTCACCACATTACCCACCTCCTTAGCTCTGCGCTTCTCATAGAAAATCTCACCCTTAACCTTTGCAGCCAGTCGCAGACCAGCACTCTTCTTTATGACATATGGTTTCAGCTTCTCAATGTTGTCATCATTCAATTTTTCGCCATCTTTCTCGACCTCGTCCTTGAATATACACCAGCAGCTCTCAAAATCCATGAGGGGTTGTAGTCAGTGCACATTGTCTCTTTCAACCATGGTGTTGGCCACTGTCTCTGACTTGCTTGTGATAATGACTAAACCACCATAACCTTTTGGCAACCCGTAAGCGAGCTGCTCATGCCATTCATCTTCGACCATTCAACTGGTGTGTAACTCATCATACCATGGGCTAGTCTTCCGCACGTCATCGCCGCACACATCTCCTTGCACTATCATGTACCTTTTTCCCAGTAGTTGCAGGTGGAGAGCTTAGAGTAGACTGCAGGAACATGGCTCTTGACCGAGCTGATTATGTCCAATTCTACTCCAAGATGGACCAGTAACTTCCTGACGATAGTCTCTCTCAGGTCCTCGTCTACGTTGGGTAGTGGGGATAATGATACTCAGATTCTTAGATGAAAGTGTGCCTTCACTTCTTGTTTGTTGTGTACCAATTGGGCTAATGTTGTTTTTCCGACACCGCTCACACCAATGATTGCAATTGCATTGAAAGAGTGGGACGGCTTTCCTTTTTGGAGAAGCATCCCCTCCAAAGTCACCACTTCATTCTCGAGCCCATGGATTCTTGACAAATCGACCTGTGAGGAGCTTCCTCGAGAGGTGACCACTTCATTTCTTGCCGGAATGACTTGTGAGGAGCTTCCTTGAGAAATTTCTAGCCTCTTTAGCAGAAGACCTTCTGTCGAGCAGAGATTTTAGTTCTCCAAAACGGCCATAGAATAGGACTTTTGGGCTGCTGCGGAAGTTCTTATTGAATTTTTTAGTCAGATATTTCTCAATGTTTTTCCCCATTCTGATACTCTGAGGGGCGAGCACTCCTCTCTTGAAAGCTCTCAGTGCTGCTGCTTGAAATGGCAGCCTCGATGCAGGGCATGAATAGTTTCCATGCTATAACCTTTGGAGGAGTCTCAGATGTGGGGTCACACCATGAACCCCTTAACAAATAAACTTGTGCGCATTGTTTGAGACTTTGAGTGTCTAATTAAACTAGCCACTACGGCGAGCCAACTCCAGGGTTTTGGCCGTTGGTTGCCGCGAGTATACAGTTGATGGTGTAACCCTTACGGGGACTCGGTCTGCGCAGACTGGTGCCCAGAAGCTGTAGAACTCATGGACCCCACACGGTCAAAACTTACGGATGTTAAACCTATGTGGGCCCGCTTTGAGGACGACTCTTTTGCACGACACATTTGAGAGAGAAATTCTTCATTGCTGAATTTGTTTTCCATTTGCTTTCCCACGACGGAGTTCAGTCCGCGGGTGTGTGCGAGAGAAAAAAGGGCCGGGGGGGGGAGAGAGACAGAGACAGAGACAGAGACAGAGAGCTGAATTATGGGTATAGCTTCATTCATCACTGACCATGTCCAGAAGATTTGGGATGCATGGAACCTGAGGGGAGTCATACTCCTGAGTCTCTCACTACAGGCCTTTCTGATATTGTTTGCCACCTTCAGGAAACGTGCCTCCAAGAATGTGGTCTTCATCCTAATCTGGATTACCTACTTGCTTGCCGATTGGGCTGCTAGTTTTGCAGTTGGTCTCATCTCCAAAAGTCAAGTCAACCATCCAGCCCCTGAATTCAACGGCGACCTTCTTGCGTTCTGGGCTCCCTTTCTTCTGCTTCACCTTGGCGGTCCAGGCACCATAACCTCTTTCTCTCTTGAGGACAATGAGTTGTGGCTCAGGCACCTCCTTGGGCTCATATTCCAGGTAACTGCTGTGGCTTACGTCTTCTATCAGTCACTGCCCAACAAGTTATGGATGCCAACTGCCCTGGTCTTCCTATCGGGAATCATCAAGTATGGCGAGAGGACTCGGGCGTTGTACCTTGCGAGCATAAACAGATTCAGAGATTCAATGCACACCAAGCCGGATTCTGGGCCGAACTACGCCAAGCTCATGGAGCAGTACTCCTCCAAGAAAGAGGCCAATCTTCCAGCCGAAATTATTATCATCTCAGAACCTAACAAAGAATCCAGGACCCAGGACACCACATTGAGCCAGGTTACAAATAATATCGAGGTGGTTCAGGAGGCTTACCGATTCTTCAAAACCTTTAGGGGACTAGTTGTGGACACTATCTTCAGCTTCCATGAGAGAAATGAAAGCCGGAAATTCTTCCATAGGATAAATGCGGAGGATACTCTCAGATTGTTGGAGGTAGAACTCAACTTCTTTTATGATGTTCTCTACACGAAGGTTATGGTAGTGCGGGATAAGTTTGGCTACTTTTGCTGCTTCATTTGTTTTAGTTCGGTGAAGATTGCTCTGGTGCTCTACTTTTTCATGGACAAGGATGACTTCGAGAGATTCAATGTTAAAGTTACCTATTCCTTGCTCCTTGGTGCTATAGCCTTGGATGCCGTAGCTCTCCTCCATCTCATCTTCTCCGACTGGACAGTTGCAGCATTGAAGAACCTCGAGGAAAACTCAGTTTTATTCGAAATCTTCACAATGTACCTTTCTCTCAAGGAGTCGACCTGTTTGGAGATCGGACTCTTGGCCTGGCTTAAGAGGCACCTGTTTAGCAGGTGGTCGGAATCTATCTCGACATACAACTTGATTGATTATTCTATTCTGGAACTCCCTCAGAATATTCAGACCAACTGTGCTTGTGTTGGACGCTTATTCAGCAAGATCATTGCTCTGTTGGGCCTAAAGGATCTTCTAGACCACATGAGGTACTCATCAAGGACCCGTTTTACTAGAGAACTTTGGTCATTTATCCATCAGGAGCTGCGAGATAAATCAGAGCTTGCTAGCGATCTGGGAATTGCAAAGAGGATATATTCAGCCAGAGGTGAATGGGTGCTTCAGGATGGTGATTGGAGTAAGCTATTGCCTTTCGTTAATGAAGTTGAGTACGATGAGAGCCTTATATTGTGGCATGTGGCTACTGATCTCTTGTATTCCACTACTACTGAGGAAAGCAATGATTGTCACAGAGGATTTTGTAAAGATCTCTCTGATTATATGCTCTATCTTCTTGTCGTGCGACCTAAGATGATGTCTTCCATTGTGGGCATTGGACGAATAAGATTCCAAGACACTTGTGCTGAGGCCAAGAAGTTTTTGGCCAGGAAGGAACTGTCACCTGGGGAAATACATAAAGAAGCCTCTGACAGCATTCTCAAGGTGAAAACAATGGTGAGACCTGTCGATGTGAAGGGAGACAGAAGCAAGTCGGTGCTGTTCGATGCGAGTAGGTTGGCTCAAGAGTTGAGGACATTCAAGGAGGAGAAATGGAAGATCATGAGTAAAGTATGGGTGGAGTTACTGTCATATGCCGGGAGTCATTGCAGCGCAGCTGCTCATGCTCATCGACTGAGCGAAGGTGGGGAGCTCGTGACTTTTGTGTGGTTGTTGATGGCTCATTTTGGGCTAGGGGAGCAATTTCAGATCAGTGAGGGTCATGCAAGAGCGAAGTTGATTGTGAAGAAATAGCTATATGCAATCTCATGTTCTTGGATTCTACCAATACAAGGATGACTTTAAATTGCAGTAGAAAACAGATGTTCTTAATCTTTTTGGGCTTATCTTGTTGCGAAATCTGCTTCATGTAATCCTATGACTGAATGTAGTGCTTTCTCGATTGGCCAAAGCCAAAAGGTAAAAGTCTGTTCTGTTTGGAGCTCGGTATATGACATATCACGAAAGTCAATTTGTTAACGATCACAAGGTTAACTTGGTACCGTGGGTCTATCAGTTTTCTTAAACATGTACCAATGCTTATCGCACCACCATGAAAAAGAGTCTTTACATGCAGTGCTAATACTTTCGTTCGTGGGAGCTGCTATTTCCATGCCTCCACTTGCTATCCACGCCCTCAAAACCTTAAAATGGCGAAACAACCCCGGTGGGTCCCTCAGTCCCCCCGTCGCCCCAGCCTTTCATGAAGCGCTCATCATCCTCCTTCATTTGCCTTCTTCAGCAACTTCTTCAGCTCTTGATCGGGAAAAAACCCCCCAAATCCCACAATTACCTCGTCTTCTTCCATCCATTTAAAGCTCATGCTCATCCACCGCCGAGCCATTGATGTCCCAAATGTAGGAGAATTTGGTCATGGCTTTCTTTTTCTTCTTCTGGGTTAGTGATGTTTCATGGTGATTTCTGATTTCACAGAGACTCTGTTTTTACTCTGTTACCGCGAGCAGTGGGGATAGAATTGTGCTCAACCGCAAGCTTACCATCGACTTCCTCAAAAAAAATGTGGATGCAAGGGATCATGGCTTAGCAGGCTTGGAGCTCAAAACTGTGCAGGGCGGCAGATGATGACAGGATCTTGCATCATCGTGTACGGTTGGGCAGAGCTTTAGTGTTTGCGAGTGTAGTGGGTGATGGAGTTCTTCCTGCAGCTCCGCCTATGATTTCAGGAGAAAAAATTGACATGAGACTCAGGATTGTGTTGTCCTCACATCATCTTTCGCAAGCTGTTTACCGGATTTCTTTGCCCTCATCAATCACCTCCATCAATATTAAGGGTTCACCATGGCTGAAATGCTCAACTGGTTCCTTGACCTCGGTATCATCGGTGGACATCTGAGCGCATAAAATATCAACATCAAGGTCGCGCATGTCACATCCAGAGGTGAAGCCATAGAATCTCTTCAGACAAGCATCAAAGTGAGACAAGATGCTCTTTCCTAACGAGGAATTCTACTTATGGAAGCCCAACTTCTATTGTATGGACAACAAAATCAAAACGAGATTCTAATCTCATAATTCGAATAGCAATTAGATCTTCTCATACCACTCAGGCCCAACAAGTTGATTGGATGAATGATCCTTAGAATGTGATATAATGTTTAGGATGACTTTTTGTAACGAAATCGCTAGGAGTCTGAGGTGTTAGAATTAAGTTGGTAGATTTTGATGTGTATGTTAGTGGTGTGAGATGATGATATTTAATTCGCCACCAAATTATTGGTAGAATAGGGTTGGTATCTTTCGAATTTCATAATTAAATATATTCGAGTTTTAAATTTATTGTCTCGAGATTATCCTAATTTTGATATCCTTTATTTATGATTTTAGTGGGTAATATTTTCAAACACATGAATGCTCAAAATAAGATATTCTGAATGAAAATATTTTCAGACTCACAAATGTTCAAAATCATATGCTTATGACAATATTTTCAAATGCATGAATTTTCGAAAGCAGATGTTGTTAACACTTGATTTTTTAGTCAACATGTCAAAAAAGTTAAAAATTCAAGATTTAGGATTTTGATCACGATAGAGCGGCTTCTAGGCCAAAAAGTATCGTTCTTCATTTGTTTTTATTGTATTGTTGCTTTTAAGCAATTTCCAGATCATTTTCGAGAAAAATCGAAAAGTCAAATGGTTGACTTTCGGGTTGACTTTTTGATCAATCTTGACCGAAAAACAACCCTAGGTCAAAAAGTAGCTTTTCGCCTAAAAGATGCCAATTGATTTTAATTTCACTTTTGTCAAATCAATTTTTCAAAAATTCAAGAATTTAACCAAGAAATCAATATTTTAGAAAAAGTCAACTAAAATGTTGACTTTTAGTGAAACTTTTGACAAAAAAATAGTAAAATAAAAAATCTTCAAAACATACTTTTTTGGTGTTAATTTGACTTTTGTATTGAAAATTTCACAATTTGATTAAGAACCTGATTTTCCAAATTTTTCGGTTTTAGGTTGTAAAGTGACAAAAAATAAAATTACTTTCATGTTAGTCACAATTAGGCGTAATTCCTTATTTGACATTTGGTTTAAGGACTATTTTAAATCCATTCATCCATTCGATTTTGTGAATTACTATGCTGAAAGGCAAATTGCCATTTTAAGCCCCAATTAGGAGATCAAAATCGATTCTTTATGATTTACAAACGGACGATCGGTTTCCACTCATTTACTTGAGATAAGTTCGAATCTAGGGACAATTTTGAGAAATTCACATTAAAACTTCTCGATTTGAGGAACTTTACTCTTTCAAGCATAAGAGAGTTAAGCAATTAAGTTTCATTTGATAAAATTCGAATTGATCTATTCAAGACTAAGGTCCAATTTTGTAGATCTAGGTCTAATCTTAATATTAAGCCTAGGTTTATTTTTGACCTAAGCCCGAGCACTTCAATTCAAGGCCAATTTGAATGCATTAAGTGATATTACAAATGAGTGATTAATTAGATAGGATAATTGCAACATTAATTGAATTTAATTTCAATCAATTTGCAAACTTACCTAGTGAATTGCAAAATTGTTCATTCTAGCCCTTTAAGCTCGATCTTAAGCATCCGTGGTTTTGGTTCGTTATCTTTTGTAACAATCGTTCAATTAAGTCAATAAAAGACCGCTTGATCACATTTATAATGTTTTGGCTTAATTGAGTCACAATCAAGCAATTTCCCCTCAAAACAGGTAAGTTTTCTTTTCGTGTAAATTTTGAACCCACAAGGACCACAAGCGAGTGAATTAGCTAGAATCGGACTAGACCGGTCAAGAATCGGTCAAACCGGCATGAACTAGTCTGACTGGTCAGATTGGTCGCCGGCAAAGTAGGCTGGTTCAGCTTCTTGCCGGTAGGTTTTGACCTCCGACAACCAATTCCAAGATCCTCTTTATGCCAATTTTATTTCTGCACCATCAATTTCTCATAAGTAGATTAGTTCTTGGATTTAGCAAAATTGCATTTTAAACCCTAAGATGTTTTGACGCAATTCTTAATTTGACTCGGGTTTTCGCGAGTCAAACCCATTAGATCGATCATCTGACACCTCTAGATCATAATTGAACATTTGAAACAAAATTTTCCCCGTTGGATTAAGATTTCAACCGTTGGATTGAACCGACGACTGAGATTGCTTAATTTTGAGATGGTATAAATACCTTTTTTCCCTCTAATTTTAAAGGAGGGCCTCATTTTGCAAATTTTTTCTCTCTCTACTTCCCACCTTCTCTCTCTCCATTCCTTTCTTGCTCGTGAATCGATTTCTACTGGTTGAGGTTCGCGAGCCTCATGCCGGCAGCCATACAATCATTGATCAACGCCTTTGGTGACTTCCTCCTTCTCTGTCCAGGCTACTCGTGATCGGCAAACATCTAGAGCTCAATCAGAACTTTTTCGATCAAGCTATCTCCTTCAGCATTCCCCTAAATTGATTCGAATCGGACCAGTTTCTTTGGTTGTTTGAATTGACGGTCAGCAGCTGCTCAACAGTCACCTGACCTTAACCGATCTCTCCATGAGATCACCTCTGACCAAGGCGTGGTTAGAACTTAACCGATCGACCACCGAAGGAGTGCCGATGCCCTCCTCGGCATTTGAAGGCCGGTCCAAACTCGGACCGATTTTGCCCGATCCTCAAATCGACGATCAGCTACCATTTGAAACCAGATCAACTGCTTCCGATCTATTCTTAGGCCAGTCCTCCACTAGATCATGGTGGAAACCCGGCCAATTGGCCATTGGAGGAGTGCCAATGGTCCGATCTTGCCTTGGTGATCTCAAAGCCGATCCAAGCTTAGACCGATCCTTGTTTCTTTTGTAGGTTGAACCAGCATCCCTAGGTGGTTTGATCTATTCCTCAATCCTCCAATCATGTTTCGACGTAGTCCGATTAGTCCGATCACGTATTGAAATCAACAAAAATCATGAAAAGGTAACTTTTCTAGTCTCGAATCTCGTGAAGTGAGACTAGATTAGCTAATCAGTGCTAGGATTCGCCTTTAAATCAACAAGATAGCATTAGATCTAAAGATTGTATGCTTATCAAGTTTGAGTTTGATTGATTGAAAGTTCATGGATGATTGAATGATTTTGACCTTCATCTGTGAATTTCGTACTTCTGGAACTAACTTACTGTCACGTCCCAAACCTTGAGCGCGCACACATCCCTCAATGGTCGATCAAATTGCGACATTCCCAAGACGCGTTGCCGACCTAAATCGATTCATGCACATGTGGAAGCGAAATAAACAATCTCCAGACAACAATCAACATGGGATAGAAAAACAGGACAACCAGTAACACAAAACACACTTATGAACCAACCGGGTCAGCTTGTAAAGTTATATACAAAAGTCAAGGCCCCAAAAAGGACTACCTAGCTAACCTTACCCCGGACCTTATCTACTTGGGATCCGGGTCTATCACGACACCGTCAGGGATGTCGATGTCTAATGGGTCAACTATCTCCTCAACTTCAAGCTCTTGCTCATCCTCAAGCAACTGGTTCGCCTCGATATTTGCGATAATATCGGAGTCCGTGACAAGGTCGAGATGCTCCACATACTCATCATTGATGGCAGGTTCGTCGAAGCCATCCAAGGGGCACTCCTGAACACCATTGGACCTGTGACAGAACCACGCTTTGAATCGATGAGGTACCAACTAAGGTAGGCCCTCATCGATGTAAATAGTAGTCTTGACGAGCTCATGGGTCCAATCGAGGTTCCCGTGGATAGGGAGTATAGTACGTTGAGTCTCGGCCTCTCGCGGCCACCCAAAACGTACGTGGCGCACCGCCATATAGGGACCTGTAAAAGTTCAAACCACGACAAGGTGAGACGATGTCTCAGCGAGTTCACGCTCTAAACCTCGGTTAGGAAGGTAATACACCTAGAGGCAGTCTAATCACACATCATAGAAGACTTACCTCGCCTCAGCACCTTCCTGTACGTTAGTCCAGCTCATATAACACATATATATGCAGTAGATGCGATCAACAATCGGAATGCCTCACTTTCAAATCAATCAATCATAGGGGTCCCGATTATAAGGTCAAATCGTTATGACACGTCACATTCCGTGCCACACAATTTTTGTCCCATAATTAGGCGCGGTTATATCTCACTTGGACAAGCGTTCTAATTAATTACTACCCAACGGCCACGGCTAACTCAATAGTCAACAGTCATCCCGCATAGCCGGGCGTCGTCTCGCCTCATCGAGCATGGCAATGTCTAACTCTAGACGGCAATCCTGAAGGAGCATCGGTCCGGCCTCTATCGCGATCTGGCATCCGTTGATGTAGGGCATTCCATATAGGAGCATCGTCCACTCGACGCACATTGGGTGATGGGCTCTCATAATGATCACACGCACATCTAATCCCGGTTAAGGACATCGTGCTTTGCACTCAAATATCTTAATTTAAATAATGTGCTTGGCCAATTTTTTTCATATTAAAAACACCCGGTAAAATAGGTGTGCATGGACACACGGTCAAATTGAACCATAAAATGCGATATCTTCTCTTTTAAAAATCTCACGACTTTATATAGTACTTAAAAGCATTTTTGGCGTAAAAAATCGACACCTGGTATTTTTCTAATTAAATACCAAAAATCCATAATTTTGGAATAATAACTCAAAATCACCAATCAACATCCAATTACACAATTTAACAATCAATTGCACAAACTAATTACACCACAACAATCAGCGTGAAATTCTAATGACTAGCTATCCCAGTGTAATTTTCGGAAAATATTAAATAATTAAATAAATTATAAAATAATTAAATAAATGAAAAATAATTAAATAAATCACTAATCAAACTATATACACTAATCTAATCACCTAATTGGACTTAATTAAATAATGTACTAAACTAACTAAATCATATAATCTAATTAACCCCTAACTAAACTAATCTAACCACCTAATTGATCTAATTAACTAATTAAATAACTAAATACTCCAACTAATCCTCCTAACCCAATCTTAGTCTAAACTAATCCTCCTCTAAGCATAATTAACCTCCTAATTAAGGTTTAGGAAGTAAACTCATCGGTTTAATGAGCCGATGAGTTCACGGCGACGGTGATGCGGAGGCGAGCGAAACAGGGGCCTACAGCAATGCCAAGGGAGGTTGAGAAAGGGCCGAAAAAGGCCCATGAAGCTCTCAGTCCAAAGCTGAGAGTCGATTCTGAGCTACGTCGGAGTAGCTGGTCGAGGGGCTAGGATGACGTGGAAATGGGCCAAGCGGCAATGGCGGGGCCAGGCGGAGGTGGGCTGGCAGCTTGGGGACCAGCAACGGTGGCCTAGTTGATGGCTTGGATGGCAAAGGTGGATGATGGCTTGGGACGCGGCAGGCGCGTGGGCTGGAGGCGCGGTCAAGCGAGCTCGAGGTTGGCCTCGCGGGTAACCTGTGGGCAGCAGCTGCTGCGGCTTCGACAGGCAGCAGCTGTTGACTGGCTGATCTTGGCTGGTTTTCTGCTTCTACTTTAGCAACAATGGAGGATAGAGAAGCAAGGAAGAAGAAGATGGGCTGTTGTAGCTGGAGGGGGACAAAGAGGCCACAAAGTCAAGCCAAAATATCTTAAAACTCAAGTGCAAGGCCCCACCAGCCTTCAGCCGCAACCCAGCAGCCATTTCCCTACTCAAGCTTCCCCAACAAGCCAAGATTGAAGCTGAGATGTGGCATCCCAAAAAAATCTCATGGCAATTTCCAGAGACATTACGACCTATGGAAAAAGGAACAGTTGTGTCATTGAAGCATGTTGTGGCCGCTAGATCAAAGAAATGTAATAGAATTAATGGCCGAGCACCTAATGGGCTAATATTTTGTTAGAAACATGTTCCATGCCCATGTAAGATCCCGATTTATTTGATGAGGAAATTACGCTTTTGGCCATAAATTTTATAAGTTGGATTTTTTTTAGTCTATGTTACAAAAGTATTATAGCCATTTAAATTTGTAATTTAGTACTTTGATTTAATAGGGATATAATTAGTTTTAAAAAGGGGTTAAAATTGGATTTAATTAAGCTTGGGTCTTAGGCCCAAGAATATTGGGCCTAAGATGGGCCAATTGGCTGGCCCATTAGAACCATGAGGGGCCGTCGACCATGAGGAGGGGGGGGGGGAACTAGTTTTGCATGTCCTCCCCCATTTGTCCCAAGTTGATGACCAAGTGTCATCCATGCGAGAATCAATCATTGCTAATGATGAGTAGGAGAGAAATAAAAAGAAAAGGTGGCCGGTTTAGGGAGGAGGTGTGTCGACCGTGAGAGAGAGAGAGGAGAGGAAGAGAGAAAGGAAAGGAAAGGAAAGGAAGAAGAGAAGGAGAAGGAGGAGGAGCCGTGACCATCGCCGCCGTGTCCGCCCGCCGTTGTGCTCGCCGTTGCTCAATTTAGAAGCAAGTGAGATCCTTGATCTACTCTTGCATGTTGTGTTTAATATGTGTGGTTGATTGATGAAGAATCTCGGAGGTCTAGAATGTGCAAAAAACCGAAGTTACAAGGGTGGTGTCCTAAGCTAGTGAACTGTTTTTGAGAAAACAGCTTGACCCAGAATGTTGTAGGGGCTTGCATGCAATGTTTGAGTCGGATTTTGGCTTCGACTTCTTAATAAAAGTTGTAGATAACATCTTAAAGTATAACATAATAAAATTTGAGGCAAAATGAATGAGTTTTGTTGGGTGAAACCCTCCCTCTACGGAAATGTTAAATCTGAAGCTGTTTTGTTGACCTCTTGGTGATTTTATGTGTTGCATGTAACTTTTTACTGAGAATTTTACTTCAATTCCTTCATGAAAATTTTAGGGGACATCTTGAATACTAAAATACTCAAATTTGAGATAAAATGAACAAGTATAGCCTAGTGAAACGATTTTTTTTTTTTTTTGAAGACGTTAGATTTGGAAATGATGTACTGAGCTCCAATGACTTCGTGGACTATAAAGTGACTTTTCTTTGAAAATATCACCTGGATCCCTTAATAAAAGCTGTAGTAGACCTCTTGAGGCAAAACATATAAAAAATTCAGAGGAAATGAAGGAAGATAAGTAGGTGAAATCTTGATTTTTCGGAGACGGCTAAACCTGAAATGTTCGGTACTAGGAAACAGGGGCTTCAACCGTCCATAGTCAATTATCTAGGACGAATATGGTCTTGATGTATTCATGAAAAATCTACCTTAGGGTCTTGAATATCACATGGTAAAATTTCATAATTTTTTAAGGTCATTAGGGTATTTAATTTGGAATATTTCTAAAACCGCGCAATCTGATGTGTCCGAATTTTGCGAGCTGTAATGCGTGAGATATATCTTTTTGTGTGAGGTTCTTTTGGGTATGTGTTCTTCATGAAGATTCTGCCTTTATGTCTTGACTATCACATGTTCAAATTTCATAATTTTTAAAGGTCATGTGGGTATTTAATTAATATGTTTTCTAAAAGTGTGCAAGCTGGATTTTGTAAATTTCAAAAGCCGTGATGTATGGATTATTCTAAGTTGTATGAACCCCATGGATTATGTTGTTTTAAGTGGTTGAATCTTGCTGCATATGTGATGATATTTGGCACTACATATAAGAATCAAAATGCCGAAAATGACCTTGTTGCCATCATATCATATGCCATGTTGATATTGAGCCATAAATGTGAATGTGAATTATGATAAATGTGGATGCCGTCGGAGGTGTGAGTCGATGATGCCCCGGGAGTGTCGGGATGCCCGGCTAGGGAATGTATATGCCGGATGCCCGGAGGGTGTGTACCGGATGTCCTTGGAAGTTTCGAGATGCCCGGAATGTAGGGGTGCCAGAAGCCTGGAGGTGTGAGCCGGGGGATGCCCGAAGTGTGTGTGCCGGATGCCCGGAGGTGTGTGTCGGAGGTTCCTCGCGATGCCAGGTTAGGTGCGAGCGATAAATGTGGGATGCAAATACTGGTCCCGGGAAAGAAAAATGTGGCGGCCCAATTGAAAGGATAAAAATTGAGAAATTGAAATTGAATCATGCATGGTATGGTGACATGTATGCATGAATGCTTGATGATGAGTGCATGGATGTATATGCATGAATGCTTGATGATGAGTGCATGGATGTATATGCACCTATGGCATGATGGTATATGCATGAATGCTTGGTGATGAGTGCATGATGGTGTATACATATATGGTATGATGACATATGCATGGTTGCAAGGTAAGTAATGCTTGGATGCATGAATAATATGAACTATACCATGATGTCTTGATTGTTCTGTGTGATGCATTGAGTAGTTTAATGGATCCTCTACCTGCTGAATGGTTGTACTCACCCCTTTTGGGGACTAATATTTCAGATTAGAAAGATGCCACTCCTTACTGTCACGCGGGGCACCTTTTACGGCCTTCCATCTGACGTGGAGGTCGAGTGTATAGAGATCGACTGTCCCACCATCCCTGGTCTGACGTTCATTCGGGTTCGTGCACTGGTGATGTATGACGTGGGCCTGGTTGAGGGCCCAATCATTCAGGAGTTCATATCTATCCACGTCCGTCATGATGGAGTGATGCGGGGGATGTTGCCGCCGCCACCGCCTGACGCACCGGGATGGGTGTGACGGCCCGCGTGAGGAGTGAGAGCTGACACTTTTTGGACATAGCCGACACTTGTAGATGGAGTATTATACATGATCGACATAGAGGGTCGAGTTGTCTCTTTTTGAGTTGTGGCCAAGTCTGGCCAAGAGTCTTGGCTTTCCTTTTGGTTGTACCGATCCGTGAAATCCATCTTGAAAAAAAAATATATAAATAAAGAGTGGCTCGGCTTTATTTTCTTATGGTGCTTACTGGTGTGCATTGTATCATGATTGTTGGAGGGAGAACTGGTAAGACTTGATTATGCTTCCGCAAATAAGATGCGCTGGGACCGTTATAAAAAAAAAAAAATGCCTATGAATTACGGTTCTTCTTTTGGTATCTGTGGCGACCTTAGATGTTTCGGGGTGCCACATGAGATGTTACAGCCCCCCATGGCATACGAATTTCATGTGTTCCTCTTCAATTTCACTTCAATTTCACACAAATTGACCTCAATTCAATGGCCAAAATGCCAAGGAGGAAGCCCACACTCAATTCTACAATTTCCCTCACCAATTGATCCATCTTGAATGCCAAAAAATTCACACAAAAATGGCCCTCCGAATTTTCCGGTCCAAAATCGCCCAACTTTGATTTTTTGCTGAAAATTCGGGCTTGCCGAAAATTCTTCGAAGAATGAGTTGACGTTCCTAAAATAAATCGTGACATGCCAGAACTTTTGATTCCTTAAACCGGGTTCAATTTCGTGGTTAATTTCAACCGGACGCGATTTTAGCGTGACCTAACCTACCGGGTAGCTTTTAGAAATTTTTAGCGCATTTGACCCGTGGTTGATTATTTTCGATCCACATTGTGCATCTTCGACTCATAGACGACTCTTGGATGTCATAAAAATCTCAAGGTTTCAATTACGGGCACAGGATACAGAAATGACAGAAAAATTGGTTTAGTGCCATTCAACGCGAATTTTGCAATTAGGTGGAATCACCCACACTTTAATTACATGCCTCTGTTGAATCGACCTATCTTCGGTCTCTAGTCGATTCTAACGGTGCCGTATTGACCCTTGTAGATTTGCACGGTCGAGCAGTCGATTTTTGATCAAATTCCCAAGTCGATCGCATTTAGATTCCTTAACGGCTTTACCTGATAGACTAATTATCTCGTGAGTGATTAACTCAGAGAAAAAGACTACAGGCGTGTCGATGAAAAGCCCATTAATTTAGTCAAAAGCAGGGTTGAAAATCAGGATGTCACACTTATTGTTTTGGTGAAAACGAGATCTTAAATGACCTTATTTTGGCTTGAGTCCTTCCAGATTCTGAAAATATATGTCACAAGCTTTGAATCGATTGGTTGCACTAGCTGATTTGACAACGTTTGGCCCTCAAAAAAACAGCTTCGAATCTACTCGATTCGTGTAGGTTTTTGGTGCTCCTAGGGTTTTGACCTTAGTCTGCCTCTGAGTTTTGTCATTTTTACTCTGATTTCTAGACAAACTTGTCTTCATGAAAGTGGTTTGTCATTGTGTTGAAAATGTTACGCATTTTTTTTTTGTTTGGGATTTCTGGACATGTTTGGCTAGGTTAGCTGATTCACTGGGGTTTGGTCGATGCGTCGATGGTGTGCATAGAGGTGCACAGGTGCTGCTGTAATAAAAGATTAACAATGCATGTCTATTTTGCCATTTTCGTCACAACTCACGTGATCACAATTTGGTTTCGAGTCCTTAATGAAAAATGTTCATCATCATTCATTCTAGATAACATCTTTTTGGTAGAATTTATGCACATTCTTAAGTGATCAAAACTTGGCATGTTCTCAGCCCTCATTATAGGCTTACAACCTTACCATGTGCATATGTTCGTGTGCATGTTTGGGCCGTTGAAAGGTCAAATTTCACATTAACACCTTCTTGACATTGGAACTACATGTTACAAACTTTGTGTTCATGTATAGTTCATTATATTTGAATGTCATTTCAATTGTTAAACTCGAGCCACAATAATGCTTGTTGCCAGAAACATTTGAGTATGCCATTATAAGAGCTTAATCATCTTGTAGTGATATTGAATCGCATGACATTTTTGCATATTAACTTAGGGTTAGATGATTCCACTATCCATTTGTCACATCCGATTCTAAGTTGTGTGTGATTTTTCATGCCTTTTGAGCATTACTTGAGTGATCTTGAGGCTTATTAATGCATGCTTAAGCTTGGTTTTTGATGGCTTATATGCACACTTTTAGAAATCTCAGTCTTAGAGCACCAAGTTGACCTCAATTAGACTCAGACCCCTCTAGGAAGTTGTAAAGCACACCTAGAATTTTTGAATGCCATTGATTTCGTGCGATTTACTTATCATTAGGTCCATCTTTAATTTTTCATAAACTAGACTAGAATTCGGACTTAGGATCAAATTCGGATCCCTGCTTTTACCCCTGTTTAGATGGACATTTGCCATCTTTGTATCATTTTTTCTATAAGGATTCTTGACTTGTCCCTTAATAAAGTTTATTTGTTACCATGTTGGCTATGTCGTGGCAAAGTTTTACGATTTTTAGACTTCATTTGGTAGGGTAAACCTTGGTTGCAATGATGTGATGTCCTGTTGTCTTGGTGATTTCTTGATGCGTAGTTGCTTGTTTTCTAATTTTTATAAAATCGTGCTTAGCTCTTTTAAGAAAACTTTCTTCATGAAAGTTGTTCCATATCATGTTATGTATGTTATGGAATTTTCTTATAGTTAAATCATTAATGAGTATTACCCAATTTTTCTTAGATGTTGTGTTTTGTCTGAGATTTTTTTATATAAATTTCTTGTTGTGATTGCTTAGTTAGGCCTTTTAGGTTAGTTTGTCCTTGGTATTGGGACATGCCACCTTCATGAAAATTGCTTCAAATCTTTGTTGTCAAATGATTTTCAATGAATGGATATTTCAAATTATATCTCAAAATTGCCTTGGTACATTTGATATTTCCAAAAGCAAATTTTTTTACACATTCTTCTCAATAATTTGTTTGACATCGTGAAAGTCATAGTTTAGACTGTATTCAAAATGTCTACAATGATTGTGAGTACATTTATCTGAGCCTCGGGCTTGTCTTACCAATTGAATGCGTTCCATAGCCGAGACATCACTTTCTTTCCAAAAACCTTCTTGATGATTTTAAAGCATATTGTTGAAACATCACATGTACTCCTCATGCATAGTCATGTCATTCATTAGCAATGTTTGTGTTTGTGATTGGTGCATGCTTTGTAATAAGTGACCCACCAACGGTTCACTCACTTGATTGATTGTTTGGGAAACAAGGTCTCAAAGGCCTACTTGTACGTTTAATTCATGCTTGTGCATGTGATTGTTAGATGTATGTTAAGAGCAATGCATGATACCAAGGGAAAACCATGGGGAATCACCTAGAACATCTCTAGGGACTTATGGGCATTATTGACCATGCGAGAACACAAGTGGTTAATAATGACTATAAGTCATAAAATGAATTTGGTAGAAATCTAGAGGGACCCACACATGAGTTGCAAAGGCCGATCCCAAGATACAGATTTGGTTGATCTTGAATTCTGTTTCAATTGATTGATCGTTTTTTATTTCTTGTTGTGCTTTGGATTGTTTTGATGTACATGATTGTCTCTTTCATTTGTATGTACCTATCTTAGATTTAGGTTAGAAATGGATTAGGTTTCAAAGGTGGCGAATCATCAAGACTCGAAGATGGTGGAAGTTCGTTGTCCGTTCCAACCATGCTGTTGTACTATTCATCCCCAACATATGTCTCGGGTTTCCTTTATCTATGTAAAAACCCGATGAGTTATGGGTTCCTTTCTTTCCTATCCTTTCATTTCATTTCTCTTTTTATATTTCTTAGGATTGCATGATAGATTTAATGCTTTCCTTGGTTGTTCACTTATTGTTTTGCACTTTCAAAACAATTGATTGCCTTATTTTTATCTTTCTTAGAAATAGAATAGCACGAAAATGACCAAACACGCATGATCATTTAGTTTAGGTTAAATGACCCCAAAAAATAAAATAAAAAGATATGCATGATCACCTTAGGTAACACGACATACTATTAGGTATCGAAATGGCGCTAATAGAAATATTAGCATAACCAAAGTCCCTGAACCTAAACATGTGGTTATGTAGAAATCGAGGATTAACTCCCCACTCTCGATTTGGTTTTCTAGCCAACCCTTAAAAATGAGGCTAACGGTGACTCCCGTCTTATTTTAGGTTGTCTTAAACAACTAGATCTTATAAATGAATCCATTGCAAGGGGTACAAGTCTTGTTAAAGCTCACCGCGGTTTAGCATACTCAATATTGGTAGTACCCCAAAAGGATGAAGTGATGACATCCTTATGAACGAAAATCACATCGAGAGGGCTATCGTGATAAAGGTATCCTTAAATCTAATTTCCTCACCCGACCTCCTCTCTCGACATGTGTCGCCCATGTCACGACCCCAACTCCGATGGCAGATCAATAGCAAACTTGTTGCTATCCTTGACTACATGCAAATTTCCATTGTAACATGCTTTAATGCATACTTACCTTTAGCTTATCAATAAATAAATCAACATATCATACTTATGCATATATCGATACTCATGCAAATTTATTTAGCGTCGTCTTGGCTTGACTAGGCCCTCCTGGCTCGACCGGGGTTTCCAACTTCTTGCTTCTTACTGGGCTTCCTAGCTCGACCAAGGCATCTCGGCTCGACCGAGGTTTCTTGGGGCTAGCTTCTCGAGGCTTTCGGGTTCAAAACCCAAACTATAGAAATTAGCATGATTGGTGCCTCAGCAAGACCATGTGGATTTGGGCAATCCCAAACCGATCAAGACAAAATATCGACACGCTTCAATGTTAACCTAGGACCTTGCGGTCTTGGGCAATTCCTACACCAAGCGAGGCTTAGACCCGGCATCCTATTTATGCCGAAACAAAAGCTTTATGGCTTGGGCGACTTTGTCTTGCGATGAACTCAATTCGAACAAAGCTCAGCTCCATTTTGGACATAAACAACTCAAGCATATGTTCAAGCACAAACATGAGCAAAACCATACAAAAGATCCAACATCCTATCCATGGCTTAACAAGTGAGCACCTAACTAGACTCAACAATGGAAACTACCACCCTAGAGGAGACATAGGGATCTTACTTACCTTTTTTTTTTTTTTTTTTTGGTAAGTGGATCTTACTTACCTTGGCAAACTCAAGAACTAACTTGAATGACTTGAAAGATTGGTGGTGCCCGGCTGAGAGAAAGGAGAAGAAGGAGGAGGATAGGCGTGAATGGCAAAGTGGGTTAAAGTGGTGTAAATGAATGGGAGCTCCTCCTATTTATAGGCACCAAGCTAATCATTACTCATTTAAGCGGTCCAATCACATTTCTTAGAGTGGCGCGGCTATGATATCAAGGTGGTAAGCCTATTTTGCAAGGTGGCATGCCTAGGGTTCTAAGAAAACACTTGCCATCTTTTTATTGGACCACCTATTGGCTTGCTCTCCAACTCCCAAATTAGGCTCATGATGTGCCTATGGTCCTAAGGGACACATAAGCCCCTTTGATGCCTAATGTCCTCTTCTAATTGGTTGGCCTTTGCTTTGTTCACCAATGCTATCTTCTAGGCTCATCATAACCTAAGATTCTAGAGGACACCTAAGCTTATGAATCACCAACTTCTTCTCCAAGGCAAATCTCAAGCCATTATTACCAAACGAAATGGTCCACTCTAATTTTTCCAAGTGTCCCGCCTAAATTCCTTGGGTGGCAAGTCTACTTTGCCTCATAATTACACCTTGAAGATGAGTTGGCAAGCTAAAAGATCTTAGTTGGCATTCTTAGCCTCTAGGTGTCATTGATGATGGCCGCTTTTCTCTCTCCCATTGGTCCATCTATATGCCGCGTTTAATGAACATTTAATGAAGTTTGATAATAATTTTACCATAGTCGTCAACTAACAATTTTAGAACCTTCGGTTATTAATGAGGGCTCGTGTATCACTCTCTAATTTGTCCACTTATGTGCTGCCTTTTTCTAGAATCTCCAAAAATATTTTGGCTGCCATCATGACTTTTGACTATTCAAAAAACAACTCATCCCTTCATTTAATGAGGGTGTTCTAGAAATTTCTTTACTTTTGTATTTTTCTTGATTAATAAGGCGATCTAGAAAATTCTATCATCCAAATTGGTTCTGGGGCTAGAGAAGGGATCATTAGATACACCTCAAAAAATTGAATCACGTACACCCAAGGTTCAGCCGTCATGCCCCATATTTGCCTAAACTGTTCCTTTAAACGGTCAGTCAGTCAACAGGGTCGGTTGTCCTTCGATTGGTTCGAGATCAATCCCAAGGCTACTCATGGCCTAGCAGTAAACCAAGGCACTAATGGACCTTAGAATTAGTGACGGAATAGTCGGGTCTATCCTTGGGCTCATTTTGGTCAACACCCGATCCACCAATAGGGTTCATGGTTAGTGTGTTACCGATCCATGATCGGACATCACCAATTTGAGATTCCATTCCGATCACTAAGAATTAAATAGGGAATGATACATTTTTGGTTAGAATATGGTCGCATTTGACCAATTCGGATCGTCCGTGTATCAGTGCACAACCGGGCAGAATCACCGGCAGCTAGAAACTGCAATCGATCAGATCGACCTATGACCATCCGCTGATCCAAAATCATCCTATGATCAATTCTCATGATCAAAAAGTCATCTTATGAGCTGGTGATCCTATCCTATTAGTATGATCAATAGAAAATTTGAGGCCAACACCTCGACCGATTTGTGACTGGTCGGTCAGTTGGTCGGTGAACCATGACCGATCCACAATTCCTAGCCAATCGAACTGATTGATCCATGGCCAATGGCCCATGATCGATCCTTCTAGGACCTTATGGCCAATCCTCATGGGGTCATAATCGAGGATGTTACTGCCCATGTGGATACGGATTGCAACACTCCGCGGTCACGTGGGGTACAAGTTTAGGAGAACTTGCGACCTTGTAAAGGGAACTCACAAGAGTTTCGATCCGAAAGGCAAGGTGATGACATATTTTGGAACACGAACCGTGAGGGAATTCTCATGGTCAAGTACCCCTAAACCTAACCTTTCGACTTCTCTCGTGGGATGGTGACGAGATCAGGTCACGACAAGCTTGACGACTCCACTAAGGACTGGTTACTAGATTATGAAGACTTGAAGCTGTTAAAATTGGTTGTCATGTTAACTAACGTGTTTTACATAGGATCGCTTGCATGTCAAAGTCGCATGGAAAATGAGGTTAGCCGCTAACTAGGTGTTAAATGGTTTTGCAAGTGGGAGTTATAAGGGGTGGCATGTTTGTAAACCCTTTGTTTTGTAGGTGGAGTAAGGATGTATAAATGTATGGGGGTTTATAATGAAGTGCTGGATGTTTAATTTTAAATTCTTGTTTACAAGCTTTAGCACGACACCGCACACACAACCGCTGTCTAAAACCTCGATCGACCAACTTAGCCTTAAGAGAGTTTATAGGTGAAATCTACGAGTGAATACTCACGGTAATTTATTACTTCCATAAACTAGCTTGTCCTAACTGATGAAAATAGCATTGATCGACGATAGTAGTGGTGGATAAACTATTTTTATCCTTTAGGATGAGGACCTTGAGCCTTTAGTATCCTCACTTTAGGCGTCAAAACCTCACAAGTCTCACACAATGTGTGATTTGTGCTTGCCATGAGTTTCGATTGGTAAGACGTTCCTATTTTATCGTTGTTATTTTTCTTAAAATTCTAGATTTCAATTCAGCAATTTATATTTTCAACGATGGCACACTTTAACCACAAATGTCGCTTTGGTTTTAGGCTTAGATGGGTAAGCCCAAGATTGATGTGATTCCCGTGTGAAAAGCCTTAAGATCAAATGGGATAATCTCGATTGGAAGCACCAAGATTATGTGGAGAAACACATCGGTTTTCTCTCAACCTTGCTAAAGGTCAAGCCTCGAATCTCGATGGTGATGCCATTGGTTCATAATTAGAACCCATTGACCTCCATCTTCATGTTTAACCAATATGAGTTGACGCCTACAATTGAGGAGTTTGAAATAGCTGTTGGATTAAACAAGGCTTCCTTAGGATTCGTTACTTCTCCTATTGGTTAAAACCCAATCTCACTTCTAAGTCAATTCTTGAACATCACCACCAACAAAATTAGAACCATTCTTAAAAGAAATTCAAAGTCCATGCCTTATACTTTTCTTGAACAACTCCTTAGTCTTGAACCCAAGTTTGGAAGTCAAATTCCTAGTGTTTTTCTCCTTATTTTCTTTCGTTTCAACATCTTCCCACATACTTGAAAAACAATGGATCCTTTAGATACTCACATTATTAATCAAGTATGTGCCTTTAGTTGCTTTATATATATATGATCCTTGCCGAAACCTTCATGTCTCTTAATTGATTCAAAACAACTGGACGAGGAACTCTTCAAGCCCCATTAGAACTTCTCCAAATTTGGTTTCTTTCTTATATCAAAGAATTCGCACTTCATATGAGAATCATTGATGTCATGAAACATCATCATCTTATTCTTAGATTTTACCAAAGAAATGAATTTTTTACATCATGATCTTCTTCTGTATGATTTCATTTCCTCAAAAATCTCACCCCGAACTTAATCCAATTGCATGATCGATGGCTTGGGAATCCCGAGGTGTGCCTTGTTAGTGGAGTAGACAACCCACTCCCCCTCGTGGGGATAACGGGTTTAACGTCATATTACCCTTTAAGGGTGCTCCGCTAATATCGCGTGCTTCAAACGATCCCGCCAATCCTCAAGTTGGGGTTGTGTTGTATTGATTATCACGATGAGGTCATTGAGAAAAACGAAATTGGCCATGTCAAAGCCGTGATTGGAGATGCTATTGAGATTTGGTATTCCCACTCCTCACATCATGTTGTCGCCATTGTCAAAGCCGAATTGGAGGGAGAGATAAGGACTCATCATGCTACCATTGATTATATCTACCGTTAAGTGGAACCTAAACTTAAAGTTCAATTTCCTGACTTTCTTGAACCTCAAGGTTTTCAACAAGCTCATGTTAAAGAGCATGAAGACAAAACCTTGATCGATGAGGAACGCTTGGCCTATAATAACAAGTATCTCTGCACGATCATGCTCAGTCCTAAGGATTTTTATTTGATATTCTTTTCTTGTAAAGGGATTCCCTAGTACTTGCCTCATTTCCATTGAGATTTCATTGTATTCGTATTACATGTAAAATCGAACTACTTCGTAAGCTTCAAATGTGCAAGGTCCTATGTAATCATTCGATGCAATCAATAAAAATTCATTCTCATGTAATTTTTTTTTGAAAATGGGCCTCCAGATTAAATATTTTTCGTCGTCTTTTGTAATTGTATAATTTCTTTTGAAGAAATTTTGATAAGGGGATTTTATATGCTTCTTGTCACTATTTCGTCCCAAGAAAAATATGAAATTGACAAAGTTTCGTATATTCTTGATTTTTCTTGACTTATGTACTAATTTAAGATCCTTTCTTTCACAAAGGTACTGAAAAATGGTTGAGAAATGTTCAATCATACATACTCGCCACCAACCTAGGATGGAGAACGAAGATACTCGCACTCGTGTTCATTAACATGGAGAACCAAATGGCACAAATGATTGCATTATTAGCTAACCTCTCCAATCAAGTCAAGAACTTGACATCCGTAGCTCCTGTTGCGATTGCTACAAATTCTCCTACCACTCTTGCTGATGTGCCACTAACTAAAATTGTGGGGAAATGGCCTGCTGAGGAGGCTTCTACTGCTACCCTTATAGTTATTAATCTAGAGGCTCCATTAAAGGAGATCCCAAGTCCTTACTTTGATGAAGAAGGTTCAAGACATCTCGCAAAGATTGAGGAATGCCTTTGTATGCTGCAAGGTTACCAATTTCAAGGGTTCGACAAGCTGTCATCCTTTACCAAAGTAAAGGTCCCCAAATTTTACAAGGAGCTTGAGTTCACAAGGAAATATGATGGCATTGGGTGCCCGAACACACATTTGAAGTATTACTTGGGCAAGATGGACCTTTATTCCCATAACCCGCCGCTCCTTATCAATTCATTCCAAGATAGCTTGATTGGTCCTATGTTGACATGGTTCATCGAGTTGGATTTAGAGAAGATCTATACTTAGGAGGATCTCATGGATGAATGCTCACAACAATACAAGTTCAACACCGAAATCGCCCAAACACGAGAGGAGCTAGTGCAGGTTGAGAAGAGAAAGATCGAAACATTCATGGCTTATGCTCAAAGGTGGAGAGCCACCGCCTCTCAAGTAAAACTACCATTGTCTAAGAAGGAGGCTATGAAATTATTACTTCAAGCCATGCCTCGGGACTTCTTTGAAAAAATGTATAACCACACCTATATCAACTTCGCCACATTAGTGGGTGAACGCATTAAGGGAATCATGCGAGAAGGAAGGTTGACTGAGACCACAAATCACAAGATGCCCCAAAAAAGGACAAGGAGTCAACTGTGGAGATTACTTATATACACGACTCCTCCTTTAGAAATGTACAATCCTCTTGCTCATAAACCTATTGTTCTTCATGCCCTAAAATGGAAAGCCCTGATGTACCAAGACTCTAACATCGAAAGCGAGGATGAGCATCAAGCTTCCAGCATGGACTGTGAGTTCATTAAAAAGGCTCATAAAAGTGATGAAGTAGTTCATATCCTTGGCCAACCAAGTGGTAAATATGACTTCAAGGTGAAGTTCACACCATCGCCAAGCTTCTTCGTGAATGTGAAGGACATTGTCTCGACTGGCTAGGATGATGAAGAAAGTCCCACTCAACCCTTGATGAAGGATGAGGAAATCTCCTCCGATGATGACGAGTCCAAATACAAGACTTCTCATTGGGATCGTGAATTCATAAGGAAAGCCCATGAGAAAGTGAAATAGTTGATGTCCCTGGGTAACTGATGGGAAATATGACTTTATGGTCAAGTATACTCCTCATTTTAGTTACTTTCAAGACCCCAAGGACATTGCTCCTACTAGATGGGGGGATCAATTTGAGGATGACTTCGTGGCTATGATCGAGCCCGTTGTAATTGATCTGACCAAGGAAAGTATCCCCCGTGGAGCTAGTGCAATTGATGGAAATGCCATCGAAGTTGGCTTATTGATTGATAATTTCAAGGTCATGAAGATCTCAAGTGCAGGTTTTGAACTCATTGTCATCAAATTATCACCATAAGTTGGTGAAGACCAAGGTGCCTCTTACTTATAGCACCAAGGTAGTCTTGTGGAATTACGATGCAAATGAGATCGACATTGTCACCGGATCAGGTCGAGCCTATCCATCGGTGAGGGCTTTGAGAAGATGGTCGTGATTGATGAGAAGGCCGAATAATTCCTAAAGACACTCAAGACGAGCGAGGCGGAAGTAATAGAGCAATTGCGTAAGATGCCCGCTCGGATTTTCTTGTTGGAACTTTTCAAGTCTTCGAAAAAGCACAAGAATGCTCTCCTCAAAATCTTGAATGAAGTCCATGTGCTTGAAACTATTGGAGAAATACAATTGGAGAAGTTCGTGGGTGCCATGCTCCTTAAGGATCTTTCTCTTAAAGCCAAGCGTGCACTAAGGCGTTATATGTGTCTACCCAACATTTCGATACCATAATCTCGAGGGTACTGGTCGATAATGGTTCTGCATTGAACATTTACCCCAAATCCACCATCTGTCAATTGGGGATAAGCATGGAAAGCATCTGTCCTCCAAAAACTCCCGTCTGAGCTTTCGATGTAATGGGGACTGAGGCATTAGAGGAGATCGACCTACCATTGACCATTGGTCCCATCACCATTACTCAAATTTTCCAAATGCTTGATATCTTGAGCAACTTTAGCCTACTATTGGGATGTCCTTGGATCCACGCCGTGGGGATCATTTCCTCAAGCCTCCATGAAATGATGCACTTCACTATTGATGTGAAGATTGTAACCATTCGATACAAGAGAGATGTAGAGACTTTCCACAATACAACCACTCCTTACATCGAGCTTGAAGTCAAAGGAGAGTTGAGCTACTACTCATTTGAGCTTGTGTCTGTCACCCATGTGCCTATTGGATCAATCATCAAGGAGCCTTAATTCTTTAAGGCATCCCTAATGTCAAGCAAAGAATTGCTTAAGAATGGATTTACTATTGGTAAGGGTTTGGACAATCTTGCCCAAGGAGTTTTAAGCCCTATCGAAGCTATCTAGAGGAAGAAGCATGAAGGCTTGGGTTACCAAGGCGACCGAAAGGGTCAAGGTAATCAAAAGGGCTTGAACATTAAGGGCAAGGGTTACGAACGCCTTTTACCTCCACCTTTGAAGGATTTCTTCCCTAGCCCACCAAAGCTTCTGCAAGAAGAGGAAACCGTCTTCATCACTTAATCGATCTGTTTGAATATGGCATGATTGGAGCCATTGGTGAAGATAAAGAGCCTACTGATCCCGCTATGTAAGGGATGTTTTCATCTTTTTCATTTCAGTTGTATTCCATTCATTTCTCCCTTGTGAGGGAATTCCATTTATTTCATTCATTTATATCTTGTAATAGTCTTGATCACAAACTTTATTGATCCAAGACAATATGCATTGTAGTACAATTTTTGCATATCAATAAAATTCACTTTTTGTTAATAGATGTGTGAGGTATCCCAAACCAGTCCTATGATGATACTTTGATGCTTGGACCTTCACACGATCTATAGTTTCAAAATGATTTAATGGAATAAGGATGCTCAATGATATGAGGGTGAGTTCTATCATGACCTACCCTCCGGGGGAGGGAATAGGTTTAGGGGTATTGCCTAAAGAACGGGCCTATGGCCCTTGATTAGGCACGGGCTCTCCCCAGCCTATACCCTACGTGACATTGGGATATTCTTTTGAATTTTGCACAAAAGGAGTCGCCACTAGTCTATTGGGGTCGGCTAGAAACCAAGTGAGGCATGGGTGTATACCTCACTTCCTACGCAACCAGAGAATCTAAAGTCGGGGACTTGATTACACTAAAATTGACCAATTAGTGCCCTTTCGGTACATAATCTTGTTCATTTTAACAAAATGATCTTTGGCAGGCAGTTTGGATTGATTTTTATACCTATCCACTAATATGTGAGGTGATCATATAGGTGCGCAGTCATTATAATAACAATCATAGCTACCGAAATCCGAATTGTGATAAAATTAAACACGTGCAATTAAATATAACAAGCTATGCAAACTAAACATGCGATATAATCAATATATAAGCAAATAAATTCCAAATTATACTAAAATGACAATACATAGTAATTCCTAACCAAACTCTACAATTTTTAGATTTTTGAAATTTTTATTTTTATTTTTTAAATTTTTAAATAATTTTAATTTAAAAAAGGAAAAGGGTGGAATTTATAATTTTTCTGAGTTTTTGGATTTTCGGAAAACTCTTTGAAATTTTATTATTTTTCGAAATTTTTATTTTTTAAAAATTATTTTAAAATAATATTTAATATTTAATATTATTATATTCAGGAAAACGGGCTCGGATCGAGTAAACCTAATCCGGCCCATGGACCCAACCCTAACCCAGGTCTAACACTTTTGGATTTAAAAAAAAAAAAAATCATTTTCAATTTTTTTTATTTTTTAAAAAAAATTTTAATTTAATTTTTTTCTTTCTTTTGTCTTTTCTCACTGCGTCCTTTTCCTGCACCACTCCCCCTTTTTCAGCGACTCCTATTCCCGAAGCCACTTTCTCTCTTTTTTTCTTTTTTTTTTCTTTTCTTTTCCTTTTATTTTTCATTTGCCTTTTGGTATTCTTCTTCTTCGTGCATTCTCTGCATGCCCAATGCCACCTTCTCTCCTACGCTCTTTTTTTACCGAAGCTCATCGACTAAACAAATGCCCTTTTAAACAAGCCTCACTACCCATCCTCACCGGCGCCGACATCGCTCGCACTCGGGCCACCGTCGAGCCGACACCCACTCTCTCACCTATACAGACAAGGAGGAAGACGAGATCCAACTTGTATGAAAATAAGCCCAAATCACAACATATGGCTATGTAAACTCGAAATGGACGAAATAAAAACGTGCGGAACAGCAACAAAATGCATTTATCAACGGCGGACGCGTATAATAGACAAAGGTTCAAGAATAGTAATGCGAGCTTCACTCAGGCATTTATACAAACAGTTCGTGATTTACGGGTGACCATTACCAAATGTTTGGATTTCGACTCAACCGAGACTCAAAATGGGACCGGGGTTCTCGAAAAACAACCAAAAGCACACAAAGGCTTTGCTAAGGATTTACGGGCGCCGGAGGAACCAAAGCTCATGCGAACGGGTCATCCACGAGCTCCGGTCCGACGCCCTACAAAAACGGAGCATACATGAGTAGTGAAGACCTACTTGGTTCAACGAGAAGAGCTGCGGCGGACAGCAACTCACGAACGGACGACCGATAGCAGCCGAAACACCCCTTCGACTTCACTCTCTCAGATATCTCTCCCTTCCCGGTTCCCTCTGTCTCTCCTTCGCTCTGTTTTGTGCTGGTGTTTTCTGTGTTTCTCCCCCCCGGCCACTCTCTCTCTTCTCCCTATAAATCTGCCGTAGGTTCCCCCCTTTTGGCATCCCTCCAAAGTGGCTCCGGATGGCCAGCAAAGCTAGCTGCCTTTCCCCTCTATCTCTACCTCAAAATTGCCATTAATCAGCCTCCTCTCCCTGCCCGTGTATGCACCTGCAGCTATTTCGGTTCTTGGGGCAAGTTAGCAGCATTTTCAGCTAAGATAATAGCAGGTTCTCTTGGGTTTTGACAACCACAGGTGTTGCCACACTTCTGTCATGTGTCATCGCTTCCCTTGGCTCCTCTATCGCTACTCCTTCTACTACTTTGTCTTTTGCAGGTCCTGCGTGAAGACCAACCGAAGGGAGAAGACCCTCGTTCGTGGGCTGGGCTAAAAGGGAAAAAGGGTTGGGCCGAGCCAAGTGCGGGGCGGGGGGGGAAGAGAAAAGAAAGGGGCGAGTCGAGCTAAGGTCGGATCCGGCCCAACCCCGACCGTTTTCATTTTTTCGTTATATATATATATATATATATATATATATGTATATGTTAATTTTTAATTATTTTTTAAATTTGTTGTTTTTTTGTGACTAATTCCTAACATGTAATGCTATTTTTAATTTATTAATTAAGGCAAAATTTAGGTGTCAATAGCTGCCCCTCTTTGAATGGGAGCTCAAAGAGGTTCCTTTTAAAGACAAGAGACGCCTAAATCTTGCCCCTAGGCGATGACAATTGGGGTTGCGAACGGGAAAATGATATGAAGGGATGACCAAACTTTGTATAAGGTGTCCCTCGACTGAGATGGGAAAATCTTGCTGTATGATAACTAGTTCCGACTAGTAGAGAGGTCTTATTGTGTAAGAACGAGTTTCGACTTGAAAATGATAGTCTCACCGTGTACAAACGGGTTTCGACCAGGTATGATAGTCTCACCGTGTACAAACGGATTTCAACTGGGAGAAAGGCCTCACCGTGTACAAATGGGTTTCAATCGGATATGATAGTCTCACCGTGTACAAACGGGTTTCGACCGAGTATGATAGTCTCATTGTGTACAAACGGGTTTTGACTTGGAGCAAGGTCTCATCATGTATAAACGGGTTTCGACTGGGTATAATAGTCTCACCGTGTACAAATGGGTTTCAACTGAATGCGAACAAGCGTGATTTACGAATGAACCCACAAGCCGTGTGGTTTAAAAAAAGCCACCAACCCCGTAATTTTAAGAATAGACCCACCAACCTTGTGGTTTAAGGATGACCCACGAATCGTGTGTTTTAGGAAAAGCCACCAACCTCATGGTTTAAGAATAAACCCACCAACCTTGGGAATGGCATGTTTTACGGCTGACCATGAACCTTGTAGATGATATGGTTTGAGGCTGACCATGAACCTTTGGAGATGGCATGGTTTAAAGCTGACCATGGACCTTTGGTTTTTAGGGAAGCACCCGTTAACCCCTTGAAAATTGCATGGTTTTACTAAGGAATCCTGTCAAAGTTAACTTGAGCAAATGTCATTAGAGACATCATTAAGAGACGTATTGGCAACATCACGGCATTAATTGAACAAGCTAATCAAACTAAGTTTGACTACTTTAGAAAAACATTTGATGTCAATCAGCATCATGTAGTGCAAAACTATCATCTTGCTCGAGGATATATCTTTAATCATCAAGTTCTCCGAGAGTCAAGTTCTTGTCCGAACGGTTACAACTCGAGAAAAAGGCTCATTAAGCATGTCAAACTAGAGCTTCTTAGTCAGAAAGGGTTTCTTACACACTCTTGATAAAATGACTGCTTGATCCCATCCATTCACGTGGGAAGTAACTAATTGTTGAGGGTATTTCACATAACCCATGTCAAAGGCTTTTAGAAACATTCACGATAAGCACAATCTGATCGATCAAAAGGGTCTTTTGAAAGGACCACAATATAGGCTTGGTTATGGGCTTACACAAAGGGATTATTGCTTTGAGGCCAATAAAGGAACATTCGTCAATATCTTCGTCGGGTATACAAATCAAGAACTTGGAAGATAAGATGAGATAGAATTACCTTCACTCCTTCAAGCAGTAGCTTCTTTGTGGCATTCTTATTTTCACTCAAATCATCCCAATCAGAAGAGACTTTTGAAGAAGGTTGTAATGTTGGCTTGGGAGAGGCTTGAAAGGCTTAAAATTTTCAAGAGGGTTTTCAAGAGTCAGTGATCATCATGGCATCATGACCAGGTCGCTCGATCTTTCGAAATCATTTGGCTTTTGAAACATAGCGCATCTCGAAAGTCCCTTGACTAATCATTTCTGCATGGGAGCTTTGCTCTTTTTTTTTTCTAATTTCCTTTGCACTTGCAATGATTTTTTATGTAGGCACTTAGATTTTGACAATTTTTTTTTTCATAAGATGTAGCTTTTCTGCTATTTTCTTGATGGGCATTGGCCTTGCTTTTACCAGGCACACTGCTTTTTCATGCCCCCTAGTTTGTCGAACTTTTTGCTCTTTGAACTTTTGTAGCTCTTATGACTTTCGAGATGCTTTTTACATTTTCTCGTAACTGTCAATTATATTTGGTCAATTCTTATGCCTTGCTCCAGTGAAGGGAGATGATCACCGCTCGAGGTTTAGAAATGAATAATCAAGCCCAAACTGGTTAAAACAATGGGTATCAGTGTTTGGGTAGAGAAGGAAATGCTCTTCTTCATCTTGGGACGAGTCAAGCTCTAATGAGAATTCCTCTTAAGCTATCACCAGAAGATTGATGCAAGTGAAGGTAATAGAATCGTTCTCAATCCTTCACTCTACAACACGACTGTAACCTCCCATGCTGCCCCAACATAGAGTTATTCTCGACAAGGGCACTTGGAAGGATCGTCTTTATCTAGCCCAAAGGGCTAATAAGGGATTAGTACGGTGCTTGGGATGGATGAAAGAAATGCCTTTATCATTTCGATCTTTGCGCTCAATGCGAATGAATCCTTCGTCCTAAGAAAAGGTCGTCTTCCACTCAATTCTCAAAAGTGTTTGAATGACGTGTTTGGAAATGGCTTACCTTTCTTCATCCTAGGCACTTCTTGTTTGGCATGATTAACATTCCCTTTTAGCTTTGTCAAAATCACTCAAATGAAATTCCCCTTAAGGAGACACAATTAACAACAGCTAAATCGACAACATGCAAGACCCTAGGAGCTTTGCTTTTCATTCATTCATCTTTTTCATCATTTTCGATTTTTTTTTTAAATAATAACATCTTTTATCCTGTTGTAACTTCATCAAGTTAGTTGGATACCTAAAACACAAACAAGTATGCATGCATGCGATGTATGAATGATATGCATGATGCTATGTGTCTCGGATTACGCACGCAATGGCTCTATGGCCTTGATTTCATTCATGGGAAATATCTCTTGACATCATCAGTATTTACACGCTTAGACAGTTCACGGCCGTCCATTTCAAGTAAAACCATAGCACCACCCGGGAGGATCTTCTTAACGACATAAGGTCCTTCATAGTTCGGGAAACTTACCACGAGGATCAGAGATGATTAGCAGCACTTTCCTTAACACCAAGTCATTGACCTCAAAGTGCCTAGGACAAACCTTCCGATTAAAGGCCTTCACGACCCGTTTCTGATAGCATTGACCATGACATATAGCTTTCGGCCTCTTCCCATCAATCATGTTTAGTTGCTCATGCCTCTGCTGTATCCATTCGATTTCATCAAGCTTCGACTGAGAAAGGACCCTTAACGAGGGAATCTCAACTTCTACAGGCAGCACAGCCTCCATTCCACAACTAACGAAAAAGGAGTTGCCCTTGTGGAGGTGCAAATAGACGTTCGGTATGCCATTAGTGGTATGGGAGCCTTTTCGTGCCAATCACGATAATTTTCAGCTGTCTTTGCTAGGATCTTCTTTATGTTCTTATTTGCTGCTTCAACTGCCCCATTCATTTGAGGACGGTATGGTGATGAGTTCAAATGTTGGACTCGAAACTCATCAAGCAAGTCATCTATGACTTTGTTGTTTAAGTTGGATCCATTGTCAATGATGATCGCCTCTGGCACACCATAACAAGCAATAATATCGCGATGAACGAAGTTGGCCACATTCTTGGTAGTGACATTGGCGTATGAGTTGGATTCAATCCACTTCATAAAGTAGTCGATTGCCACCAAGATGAATTGATGTCCATTTGACACCTTGGGATTGATAGGCCCAATCACGTCGATTCCCCACATAGAGAAGGGCCAAGATTGGGACATTTGGTGAAGCTCATTTGGTGGAGCGTTTATCTTATCCCCATAAATTTAGTATTGGTGACAATATCGCACGTGTTGAATGCAGTCAGATTCCATGGTCAGCCAGTAGTAGCCGAGTCGCATGATCTTTCTCGCCAAGAGGTGACCATTCATGTGGAGGCCACACTCCCCTTCGTGTATTTCCTTCATCAAGCGATTGGCTTCCTTGGCATTGACGCATCTTAGTAACGTCGAATCAAAGGATCTTTTGTAAAGCGCACCTCCATTGATGAAAAATTTCGATGCCAACTTTGTTAGATATTTTCTGTCCAACGTGTCGCTCTCTTGGGGAAATTCACCATTTTGAAGATAATCTAAGATGTCACGATACCATGGCACTCCATCAGGCTCCTCCTCAATTATCATACAATAAGCTAGGCATCTAAGAATTTCAATTCTCAAAGGTTCAATGTCCATGCCTCCAGCTACTCGCAACATTGAAGACAAGGTAGCCAGGGCATCAGCGAACTGATTTTGGGACCTTGGTAAGTATTCAAAAGATATTTCTTGGAATTCCTCCGTCAAATCCCCCAAGAACTCATGATACGGAATCAATTTAGAATCTCATGTTTGCCATTTACCTTCGGTCTATAAGATGATAAGGGTCAAATCACCATAAACTTATAGCTTCTGGATCTTCATATCGATGGCAGCATGGAGGTCGAGAATGCATGTTTCGTATTCAGTGATGTTATTCGTACAAGGGAACGTCAATTTAGCAGTGATGGGGTAGTGTTGTCCATCTGGGGAAATAAAGACTGCCCCAGTACCGGACCCAACTAAGTTAACTGCACCATCGAAGTACATTGTCCATTTGTCACTTGATATAAGTAAAATTTGCTCCTCCACATCACTATCCTCATCAGATGCTTCGAACCCCTTGGAACTTTCTGCTAATGTCACATCCCGATCCTCGGGCATGCACACATCCTTCTACTTGGTCGATTTTAGAATACGATATCCCAGGACTATGTTAAAAATCCACAATTAAATTAATTCAGCACAACATAGAGTTCAATTAAATAAATGGATTGCACCACAACAATCAGCACAAAATTTCGGTCGTCGACTATCCCTGCCTAATTTCTAAAAAATAAATAAATAATTAATTAATTTCGAAAATTAATAAATAAATATTTTTAAGAAAATCCAATTTAGGCCCGTAATGCCTAATTGAAGCCCATTGAGGGTCAGAAAAAATCCTGAGATGCAATCAATAAATAGTATAGGCTATCCTTGAGCTAATTACACTAACCACCTAACTAATATGCAATGCAATTAACTAATAATCACTAATCCATTCTAATCTAACCACATAATCCTACTTAATTAGCACTATGCAACACTTAAACATAATTAGTCCACCAAGAAAGGATTAGTGAGATTACTCATCGGAATTTCGCGCAAATCGATTCAACCCGACGGGGACAATGCGAGGGTCGTTTCTTCCCAAAGTGAGTCTCGGGTTTGGGGCCCAGAAATGCCCCAAAACAACCCATGAACTTGCTGGAAACCCACTCACTGGGCTACTAACTTTGATGCAAAATAGGGAGAAAAAGGGTTAGTTGGGGGCAGTAAGGGGTCGGGAGAAGCAAACGGTGGTCCGACGAGGTTGAGCAGCAGTTCCCAATGGTTCACGGTGGCTGAACTGCGGTCTGTGGTGGCCAAACAAGGCTGGACAGAAGGTGACTAGAGGCTAGGGTCGCATGGTGAGGACGGCAGGCGCGAGTGAGACGGACGGCAGCAAGCGGCGTGTGCATGAGGTGGTCCCAGCTCCAGTGCGATGGCATCCAAGCGGCTAGCTACGGCTCCAGGTGATGATGGTCGTTGCTTCTTCTTATGCTTCTGCCGGATGGCATCGCACGAACAGGAGGAAGGAGAGAGAGAGAGGTCGATTGCGTGAGAGAGAGGTAGATATAAGAGAGAAAGAGTTGAAAAGTCATAAAAGTGGGTGAAGTAAAGTGAGAAAAAGGCAGAAGTCAGTCGGTGGGGGGTTCGGACGAAGGAAGAGAGAGAGAGAGAGAGAGAGAGAGAGAGAGAGAGAGAAAGGGGGAAGGAAACTTGCGGCCAAAGGGGAAAGTGTTTGGCCAAAAAGGGAAAAAGAAATGGGAAGAAACAAAAGAAAAGAATTTCCCATAATAAAAAATTCCTATCCCATTTGCTTTTGAATAAGCTAATTGATTTCCAAAAGAAATTCCAAACTAGAGCACTTGGTCCCCGCTTGCGTTCCTGCATCCAATTTCCTTCTTGATTTTCTCTCATTTGACTCTCACAACATCAATTGATGTCTCACTTATCAAATTGATTATTTTCCTCATCCAAGAATCCCTAACGCTTCTCAATTTTACAACTAGAATTAATCCCCGACTTCAACTGAACGAAAACAGCCTTAAACTGAGTTTTTCCCAAAAAGTGTCGGGCGTCACAAAAACAGCCTTAAACTGAGTTCTTCTAAGACTAAGTCATGGGTCCTAGAATTTATTGTGATATGACAAAATCTTCAATTTTTAAAATCTAACTTGAATTGGTGGTTAATTTCCATTTGGCGCGTTTTTAGCGTGACCTAGACTACTGGGTAGTTTTCAGAACTTTTTAAGGCAAATGACCCGTGGTCGATTTTCTTCGAACCACTCTGAACCCAGTCAACACATTGGCGACTCTCGATTATCGTGAAAATCTTGAGGATTCAAATACAGACACAGGATGCCAAAACGACAGTAAAATCAAATTAGTGTCGTTCGATGAAAATTTTCCAATTTAGTGGAGTCACCCACGATCGACAATACAGCTCAGTCGAACATAGCTTTTTCTGATCTTAAATCGATTTTTAACTGCGCCATAATAGCCTCTAAAGATAACCATGGTCGAGAAGCCAATTCCTAGTCGAATTCTCGAGTCTATTTGCTTTAAAGTCCTTAATAGCTTCTCTAGCTAGTCTAGTTATCTTGAGAGTGATCGGCTCTGAGAATAGCCCTATAGACGCGTCAATGAAATGCCTGATTAATTCAGTAGAAAACAAGTTGAGAAATTCAGGATGTCACAACTCTTTCCCTCTTAAACTTTCTTAAAAAGGTGGGGGTACAATTCTCTCATTGACTCCTTAGTCTCCCACATCGCTCATTTAGTATCATGGTGTTGCTAGACCACTTTGACCAACGGGATGGTCTTTGTACGCAGAACTTACTCTTTGCAATCGACAATCTGAACCGGGCTTTCAACGTATGATACACGGTCATTCACGTCCAATTTCTCGAAATTGAGTACGTGGGTCGGGTCAGGCTTGTACTTCCTTAAGATTAACACGTGAAAGACGTCGTGCACTTATGCCAGTCTTGGCAGCATTGCAAGACGATACGCTAGGTTCTCGATTCTTTCAAGAATCTCAAACGAACCCATGTACTTCGGACTTAATTTGCCTTTCTTACCAAAGCACGAAGTTCCCCTTGTTGGTGACACGTTTATCTGCATAACTTTTCTACCTGCTCTGTGTTGTTTTTAATCTATCTCTGGTCACTGCCACGGCATCTATTGACTGCTGAACCAACTCTGGGCCTGTGATTTTTCTTTCCCCGACTTCGTTCCAACACACTGGAGTTCTGCATGCTCTATCATACAACGCTTCAAATGAAGCCATCTTGATGCTCTGCTGGTAATTGTTGTTGTAGGCAAATTCCACCAGGTGAAGCTGGTCTTCCCAACTTCCTTTAAAGTCTACTACATAAGCTCTCAGCATGTCCTCGAGGGTCTGAATCGTCCTCTTAGACTAGCCATCCGTCTGAGGATGATACGCCGTATTGTACTGAAGCTTTGTACCAAGAGCACTTTGCAAGCTTTTCCATAAAGCAACAGTAAACCTCGGGTCTCTATCTGACGTTATCGTAATCGGCATTCCATGCATATGAATCACCTAACGCACATACAGGTCTGCGTGTCTATCCAGATTCAGGTCCTTTCGTACTGCAATGAAATGAGCCGTCTTTATCAGTCTGTCGACCACTACCCAAATTGAATCACTTCCTCTTTGACTCATTGGTAGTCCAGTCACGAAGTCCATCGTGATATTCTCCCATTTCCATTCTGGGATCGTGAGAGGTTGCAGAAATCCTCCCAACTTGCAATGCTGGGCCTTTACTTGTTGACAAGTCAAACACTTGGCGACATGCTTGCCGATATCCGCCTTCATACCTGACCACTAATAGTATTGACGCAGGTTCTGATACATCTTGGTACTTCCAAGATGAACATTGTAATTGCTACGATGTGCTTCAGATAAAATATCCTCTCTAAGCTCTACATCGTCAGGTACAACCAAACGTCCACGAAACTTCAATACCCCATCATCAGAAACCTGAAAATCAGCCTTTCTTTTATCGGTGTCCTCCTGAAGTATCTTCTGTATATCTGGATCTGTTAGTTGGAGTAGCTTGATTCTGACCTGGACATCCGATTGAATTATGAGGGTGGTCATAAGACTCGAGAAGTGGCCTACCTCAAACTTGAATATCGAATCTCGAGCTCTCTCGATTAAGTTCCACTCCTTAATCAGTACATGAGCAACTGAAGACTCTCGACTCAAAGCATCGGTAACCTTGTTTGCCTTTCCTGGGTGATATAGAATATCACAGTCATAGTCCTTCAGCAATTCCATCCATCAACGCTGTTTCATGTTCAACTCCTTTTGAGAGAACAAATACTTGAGACTCCAATGGTTCGTGAAGATCTGAAACTTTTCCCCGCACAAGTAGTGCCTCCAAATCTTCAACGCAAATATGATGGCCGCGAGTTCTAGGTCATGCGTCGAATAGTTCAATTCATGAGGTCTCAACTAACGGGACGCGTATGCCACAACTCTGTCATATTGCATCAACACGCAACCCAATCCCCTGAATGACGCATCACTGTAGATCTCGAATCCTCCAGGATAAGATGGAATTGTCAGCACAGGCACAGTAGTCAGCTTTTCTTTTAGCTCTTGGAAACTACGCTCGCACTTGTCTGTCCATACAAACTTCTCGTCTTTCTTCATGAGCTTTGTTAGAGGCGATGCTAACGCTGAGAAACCTTCCACAAACCGTCTGTAATAACCTGCTAATCCCAGAAAACTTATGATCTCTGTCATTGTTGTCGGTCTCGGCCACTTGATCATGGCTTCTATCTTGCTCGAGTCGACAGAGATTCCTTCTCTGGAAATCACATGACCTAAGAACGCAACACGAGTCAACCAAAACTCGCATTTGCTAAACTTAGCATATAGTTGGTGAGTTCTTAAGGTTTGGAGCACTAATCTCAGATGATTCTCATGCTCTTCATCACTTCTCGAATAGACCAAGATATCATCAATGAACACGATCACAAACTGATCCAGGTATTCCTTGAACACTCTGTTCATCAAATCCATAAATGTAGCTGGGGCATTCGTCAACCCGAATGGCATCACTGTGAACTCATAGTGACCATACTGAGTACGAAATGCTAACTTAGGAATGTTCTCATTCCTAATTCTCAGCTAATGATATCTGTCCTTAAATCAATCTTCGAGAATATTGATGCTCCTTGCAATTGATCGAACAAGTCATCAATCCTTGGCAATGGATACCTGTTCTTGATTGTTACCCGATTGAGTTGTCGATAGTCAATGCACAGACGCAATGAACCATATCTCTTCTTTACAAATAGAACTGGTGCTCCCCAAGGTGATGCACTAGGACGAATAAATCCCTTATCTAGTAACTCTTGCATCTGCATCTTCAGTTCCTTCAACTCAGATAACGCCATCCGATATGGTGCCTTTGAGATCGGTTCTATCCCCGGTGCTAATTTAATTACAAATTCAATTTCTCTTTCTGGCGGTAACCCTGGCAATTCCTTTGGAAAGACATCTGGAAACTCATGTACCACTGAAATGTCTTCCAATTTTAGTTCCTCAACTGTTGTATCTACGACAGTTGCTAAGTACCCTCGACAACCCTCGTCTAACAAACGAGCTGCTTTTGGCGATGAGATTAAGGAAATTGAGGGTCCTCCTTGATTCCCGACAAACTCAAAGCTCTTACCCCCTAACGGGTCAAACTGAATCGTTTTACAATAGCAGTCCATTTTAGCCCATTGCTTGGTGAGCCAGTCCATGCCAATTATCACATGGAAATCATACATGGCTAGGACTAACAAATCAATTTTCCCCACTTGCTCACCAATTTCTAACTTGCACCCCGAACATCCCAAAGTAGCAATAACTTTATCTTTCAAGGGTGCAGATATGCAAACTGTCGACTCTAATAACACAGGACTCAACCCTGGCATCCTAACATACTGCACGGCAATGAAGGAATGGGTTGCTCCCAAATCAAACAAAGCATAAGCAGGTTGGTTGTTAAGCGAGACCGTACCTGTGATCACATCAGGCATAGCTTCTGCCTGACCTTGCGTAATTGTGTACATCGTGCCTTGGACTGGAGGTCTCTGCTGTCCTCCTTGCGGCATGTTCTGAGGGGCGTACCCTCTAATCTGTCCTCTTTGCGGCAGCGGTAGTAGTTGCATTTGTCCTCTTTGCTTTCTTGGACAATTTCTGGCTATGTGGCCTTGCTGGCCACATTCACAGGGCTGCCTCATGTTGCCTTCCATAAAAGCGACATGGATCATTCCTACTGGGCATGGACCTATTGAATCCACTTTTCTTGCTGGGCGAGCCTTGGAATCTATTTCCAGGCATAGGCCTTTTTCCCCGACGAATACTTTCTCGATGAGAGCTAAACCTCGATCCAGATGAGGCAGCTCTTTCATTATGATCCTTCTCAATTTTTTGGGCTCTCCGATATAGATCATTGTAAGTCTTCAGATCCAGAAGGACTAGGGCGCTTCTCATGTCTGGTCTGAAACCATCTTTAAACCTTCTTGCTCAGTTTATAGGGTTCTCAATTAACTCAAGGGCATATCGCGAAAGTTCAGCGAACTTTGCCTCATATTCATCTATAGTTAGGGAACCCTGGCGAAGACGTTGAAATTCGGCCATCTTCACCTCCCTTACGGTTTCTAAGAAGTACTTGTTATCGAAGGCTTCATGGAAAGTATTCCACTCTTAGACAGCGCCTTCTAGGAAGATCGTTTCACAGGTAGTCATCCACTAAGTGTTTGCAACTCCTTCCAACTAGTAAGGGGTGCATGAAAACCATTCTGTTCTAGAAAAAGTTATGGAACAAAAATAGATTTTTCTATTTCTATTTCTAGAAGAGTTTCTAAGCAAAAATAATCGTTTGATAACGACACAAAATTTCTTCCTTTTGGACAACGGCAGACCGGCGGATGGCAGCCGGCAGCCGACGGCGGCGGCCGGCGGGCGACTGATGGACGGTGGTCGGCGGCGGCGGCGGCCGGCGATCAGCAGTGGTGGCGGTGGCCGGCAACCAGCGGCGGCTGGCGGGCGACTGATGGACGGTGGTCGGCGCCAACGGATGAAGGACCAATTGACGAACGATGAGAAAAAATTTTATTTCTGATTTCTGTTTCAAAAATAGAGAAGTAGATTTTTTCTACTTTTGATTTCTCTTCCAAACCTATTTCTAGAATAGAAATCTATTCCAAAAATAGAAAAATGGAGACAGTTCATCAAATGGATTTCTCTTCCAGAAACAAGTCTGGAACAGAAATTTTGGGTTATCATGCACCCCCTAAGTTGCTAAGACTACTTTCTCAGTCTCATTGCACATTAGCAGTTTAAACGCTTTCTCAAGCTTCTAAACCCATGAAGAAGCGGCTTCGGGATCTCCTGTCCCAATGAACAACGGTGGATTCAATTTCAAAAATTGCTCCAACAGTTTATGGATTGGTCTTGCAACGACCACTATCCCCGGTGGACCTTCAACATTCACAGCGGATGGAGAAACGGTAGGTGCGACAGCAGGGGCGGCCTCAGCGGCGGTAACAACATCGGCGGTAGTGGCGACCTGTGCGACGGCTTCAACTATAACAGCTTGTTGTTATAATCTTGTACCCATCGCTTCAAGTACACGCATGATCCCATCGAACTTGGGATCATCAGGGGCTATTACTCTAGCACCAACAGGAGGTGGTGCTTCATCACTAGCGCTAGTCATAGCTGGCGCTTTACCACGGGCACCTTGGGCACTACCTCTAGTCGGCGTTCTAGCCTGAGTCACTGAGGATAAGGTCCTCTGCCTAGGAGTTCTCGGCTCCTGATCGCTCATGGTGTCGCTTTAATCTACTGACTCCTGCTCCCAATTCAACACCAAATTAGAAATGGAGCGATTCAAACAACAAGCGATTCTAGCATTCAGTTAACACAAATATGCACCAGCATGAATTTAAAGGCCTTTTTTTATTACTATCCCAAGACCCATCGCTCCTTATCACTTCAATCTTGAACTTCGCTCTGATACCACAAAAAAGGGATGTCACGCCCCGATCCTCGGGCAAGCAAACATCCTTCTACTTGGTCGATTTTATAATGCAATATCCCAGGATTATGTACCGCCAAACCTTTCATTTTTAATAGCACATGTGGAAGCAGTTCTAAATCCCCAAACAATAAAACAATGGGATAGAAAAGCAAGGCCATATTTTTCATAATGATACTCATAACCAAACTTTTATACATAACACAAACCAAAGTACTTCACAAACTATTCACAACTTCAAAGTCTCACTCTATCTACACATGGACAGGGTTCACAAAAGAGGATGTCATCTCAATCCTCATCGGGGTCATACTCAGGATCATCAGAATCCTCTTCTGACTCTTCAAACTCACTTTCCTCCTCCTCAGGCTCCTCATCTACTTCAGGCTCTTCTTCAACCGGCTCCTCCTCGCCTATTCCCCGCTCCTCGTCCTCCTCTGGGCCTTCCACTTCTTGTTCCATGATCTCACCTTCCTCAAAATTTTCATCATCTTCAGTGTATACAGGTGAAGTTGGCTCATTACCGAGTGCAGGATCTCTGACATCATCTACGCCTCCATCTTTGGGGTTTGCAGTCCCCTCACCAAAAGCTTTCTCCAAGACATAGAAAGGTATATCTTCCTCAGGGATGGGACCTATCCTTCGTCCATCGAAATAGTAATGATACCAAGACCGATACTCATGGGGCCTTAGGTCATCCTAGCCAACTTCAACCCACACCATCGACTCGATCAAAACGTATTCTAATCCTTCGAGATGAGGATGAACATGGAAGTGAGTTTCTTTCTCTGTGATGTCAACTGGAATGCCAAACTGCTATGGAGAAGGGGGAGGTACCGGTGCTGCCATATAGGAGCTTGAAATGGTTATACAATAACCATTGAGACTTCGTCTCAGCAAGCTCTACTCCACTAAGACTCGATTAGGAAACAAATACGCCACAAGGTTGCCTAAGCACAGCACAAATCAGAGGACTTACCTTAGCCTCAGCCCAACATGCAATTCAAGGTTATACACAGATACTTTATATAATACATCAAACAATCAATCAATTCACAACGATCAGATCAAAGCATTGATCCATCAACCTAGTCGATTACATGACACTCTGACCATTTCCCGGGTCATTCTAGTCATTGCTATCCAGTCTCAACCGATAAAACCAATCACCGAGCCACGTGCATTCTCCGAGGCGATATTCCTTATCACCAAGCCATGTGCATTCTTCGAGGTGATGGAACCGATCACCAAACCACGTGCATTCTCCAAGGCAATATATCAATTTACCAAGCCCACGTGCCTTCTCCGAGGTGATGTAGAACTTACATTGATCCACTATACAAAATGCCCATTCTCCCAGATGATGTACTTAATCATCGAGCCGGCATACATCTCACATATTCACTTTCATTTCCACAATTTGTACTACAATTGGTAGCCTACCACAATACTTTTGACACTAACAACCAACACCCAATTGTTCATCAGTCAATTACTCAAATCAATTCAATTTAGGAATAGTCCCCTAAAAATCCACAATTAAATTAATTCAGCACAATGTAGAGTTCAATTAAATTAATGGACTGCACCACGACAATTAGCACAAAATTTTAGTCGTCGACTATCCCTGCCTAATTTACGAAAAATAAATAAATAAATAATTAATTTCAAAATTTAATAAATAAATATTTTAAAAAATCCAATTTAGGCCCGTAATGCCTAATTGAAGCCCGCTAAGGGTCGGGAAAAATCCTGAAATGCAAATAAATAGTATAGGCTATCCTTGAGCTAATTACACTAACCACTTAACTAATATGCAATGCAATTAACTAATAATCACTAATCCATTCTAATCTAACCACCTAATCCTATTTAATTAACACCAAGCAACCCTTAAACATAATTAGTCCACTAAAAAAGGATTAGTGAGATTATTCACTGGAATTTCGCACAAATCAGTTCAAACCGATGGGGACGATGCGAGGGTCGTTTCTTACCAAAGCGAGTCTCGGGTTCGGGGCCTAGAAACGCCCCAAAACAGCCCACGAACTTGCTGGAAACCCACTCGCTGGGTTACTGACCTTGCTACAAAACAGGGAGAAAAAAGGTTGGTTGGGGGCGGAAAGGGGTCAGGAGAGGCAAACGGTGGTCCAGCGAGGCAAAGCAGCGGTTCACGGTGGCTGAACTGCGGTCTGTGGTGGCCGAACAAGGCTAGACAGAGGCGACTAGAGGCTGGGGTCGCACGGCGGGGACGGCAGGCGCGGGTGAGATGGAAGGCAGCAAGCAGCGTGCGCGTGAGGTGGTCCCGACTCCGGTGCGACGACGTCCAGGCGGCTGGCTGCGGTTCCAGGCGACGATGGTCGCTACTTCTGCTGGATGGCATCGCACGAATGGGAGGAAGGAAGGAGAGAGAGAGAGAGAGAGAGAGAGAGAGAGAGAGAGAGAGAGAGGTCGGTTGCGTGAAGAGAGAGGTAGAGAGAAGAGAGAAAGAGTTGAAAAGTCAAAAAGGTGGGTGAAGCAAAGTGAGAAAAAAGGCAAAAGTCAGTCGGTGGGGCAGGTTTCGCACGAAGGAAAAGAGAAAGAGAGAGAAGAGAGAGAGAGAAAGAGAAAGGGGGAAGGAAACTTGCAGCCAAAGGGGAAAGTGTTTGGCCAAAAAGGGAAAAAGAAATGGGAAGAAACAAAAGAAAAGAATTTCCCATAATAGAAAATTCCTATCCCATTTATTTTTGAATAAGCTAATTGATTCCCAAAAGAAATTCCAAACTAGAGCACTTGGTCCCCCCTTGCATTTCTGCATCCAATTTCCTTCTTGATTTTCTCTCATTTGACTCTCACAACATCAATTGATGTCTCACTTATCAAATTGATTATTTTCCTTATCCAAGAATCCCTCACACTTCTCAATTTTACAACCAGAATTAATCCCCGGCTTCAACTGAACAAAAACGGCCCTAAACTAACTTTTTCCCAAACAGTGTCGGACGACAGAAAAATCTTCTGAGACTGAGTCGTGGGTCCTAGAATTTGTTGTGAATGACAGAATCTTCAATTTTTAAAATTAGACTTGAATCGGCGATTAATTTCTATTTGGCGCGTTTTTAGCGTGACCTAGACTACCGGGTAATTTTTAGAACTTTTTAAGACAAATGACTTGTGGTTGATTTTCTTCAAATCGCTCTGAACCCACTCGACATATTAGCGACTCTCGATTGTCATGAAAATCTCGAAGATTCAAATACGAACACAAGGTACCAAAACGACAGTAAAATCAAATTAGTGTCGGTCGACGAGAATTTTCCAATTTAGTGGAGTCACCCATGATCGGCCACACATCTTAGTCAAACAAACCTATTTCTGATCTTAAATCGATTTTTAACTGTGTCGTAATGGCCTCTAAAGATAAGCACGATCGAAAAGCTTAAAATTTCTTAATATTCCCGGTCTAGTTATCTCGAGAGTGATCGGCTCGAGAATAGCCCTATAGACACGTCAATGAAATGCCCGATTAATTCTCATGTCTATTTGCTTTAAAGTCCCGGGTTAATCGAAGAAATTAAGATTTGACATTTAGCCAACTTGCCGACCAATGCTGGCTTCTCTAAGAGATACTTGATGGGATCATTTTCATGTATGGTTAAGTACAAAATCAGGGGAATTTTTAGGACTAGTGAGTGAGATAGTGTTTTATCTTATTGAAGGCGCCCTAGCACTCAGCATCCTACTCAATCTTTACATTCTTTTTCAGGAACTTGAAGAATGGCTTCGTTGTTTCAAACACTTGACAGATGAATCTCGCCACATAATTGAGTCATCCCATCAGGCTGCGGACTTCCCTAGTAGTAGTTGGGGGTCGTAAATCACATATAGCCTTAACCTTTGATGGATCAATCTCTATGTCCTTGCTACTGACCATGAACCCTAACAGCTTCCCAAATCTCACTCTAAAACTGCATTTTGCGAGATTGAAGCGTAGTTTGAATTTCCGAAGATGTTCGAATAGTTTTCACAGGACCTCAACATGGTCCTCGCCTCGTCTTGATTTTGTGATCATATCATCCATGTATACTTCGATCTCCTTGTGCATCATGTCATGAAACAATGTGACCATGGCCCTTTGATACGTTGCCCCAGCATTCTTTAGACCGAAAGACATCACTTTGTAGTAGAAAGTTCCCCAATGAGTTATGAACGATGTTTTGCTCCTATCTTCCTCCTTCATACAGATTTGGTTATATCCAGAAAAACCGTTCATGAAGGAGAATAACTCAAATCCCGTCGTACTATCAACTAAGACATCAATATGCGGGAGTGGGAAGTCATCTTTCGGACTAGCTCAGTTTAGGTCATGATAATCTATGCACACCCTGACCCGCCCATCCTTTTTCATGACAGGTACAATGTTTGCTATCCAATTAGAGTAGTGTGACACTTCAATGAAATTCACTTTTAACAACTTCATGACTTCCTCCTCGATTTTCTTGGACAACTCTGGCTTCATTCTTCTGAGCCTATGCTTTTAAGGTGGCACATTAGGATCGATCGGGAGGGCATGCTCTACAATAGCAGGATCTAACCCCAGCATGTTAGTATAAGTCCAGGCAAATATATCCTGATATTCTTTCAGGAGATTAATCATTTGTTTCGCTTATCACTTCGAGAGACATGCCCCGATCTTTATTTCCTTGACATTATGTGTATTGTCTAGATTTATGGTGATTGTTTGCTCTTCTGTTAGCGGTTTTGATCCCTCATGTTGATTCCAATCACGCTCGATCCCTTTTAGATCATCATCGACATCAGATTCTAAAAGATCTCCCTCACATGAATTCGAGTCACATGAATACTTGTCATGACTATGTATAATGTAATGCCTGAGATGCGATGAGATGAGTTAGTGTGCATTAATAATAAACAAAACGTGTGTCATTTGTGAATGATTTTTTCAAATAATTTTTTGGAAAATCGTTTCGAGAGCTCATCCTCGTATCCTCAGATTTGCTTGCTCTTGCGAAATTATGAAACTAGGGAACATGTAGAAGCCCAGGCCTCAGTGACCACCATAGAACCAGTTTGGTGTGCTTCCACACGTCCTTAATAAAACATGCATCTATTTCATTGAAAGGGAAATGATAAGGCCGTATTACAACACACACCACCCCAGACCAATGGCTCAAGGTCAAGGGCTTAACAGAGTTTGCATCATAAACAACTCAAACAAGCAAATTGAAATAACAATGAGTTCCCAAGCAGGGGAAGAAAACATAAAGTAAAAAGCTACGCTGGGCTAGAACCGTCCTACTCTGAAGGGTTGGTGATGCTCCCAGAAGATTCAGCCTCCTCGCAAACTAGGACGGTGCATACAATATTCTCTTCAAACATCTCGGCTATGTCGTCAATAGCTCCATCTTCTTCCATCAACATTTTCGGGGGTCCTGGCAATGTTTCTTTCAATGGAGGAGGAAGAACACTTTGGCAACTTCTATCTTTTATGATTCGACCTCCGTGGTCACCTCGACCTCCTCAAGTGCCTCAACCTCCGCATTCACTGTGGCCTCCTTTACTGCCACGGCCTCCACGCTCTACGACAAACCCTAAGCCTTTTCTCTTTAGAACTCTTAGAGCCTCGATAGGCTTTCGAATCCCTTGTCCATGCAACCCTAGACCACCTCCATGGCTGTACCCATTCGCTAACATAATCTTTCCTACCGCTAGAGCCGGCTTGGATAATTCAGGAATGCCCACACAAGAGCCCATAGGAATGTGGATCATAGACACCAACTCGAGAGTTTGAAAGCTTGATTTTTCTTTGCACTCGGGCTCCACGTATGGGATGGCCATTTCATGGTACACCTTGAAATCTGTTTCTCCATTCACAGTGATGAGCCTATTGCCGACCACAAACCATACCTTTTGGTAGAGGCTAGAAGGAACAGCGCCCGCCATGTGGATCCATGGTCTTCCTAACAGAAAGTTGAAAGCAGTTGGTATATCTAAGACTTGCAATGGTACTAAGAAAAGCACAAGACCAATGAGTAATTCCAACTCGATTTCTCCTAACACCTTTTTCCTCATTCCATCAAACGCACACACAACGGACTTAGTTGGACGTAGCATTTCCATCTCGACACCCAAGCGGTGGAGTGTAACTAATGGACATATATTCAGTGCAGAGCCATTGTCAATCAACACCCTAGCGACAACAGTGCTATCATGCTTCATTGAAATGTGCAGTGCCTTTGTGTGATCACCGCCATTAGTAGGGAGGTCTCCATCAGTGAAGGAGATCTGATCCTTCAGTAGGATAGTCCCCATGAATTCTTGTAGCTGGTTGTCATCGATTGTTTCAGGGACATGTACCTCGTTAAGGATCTTCAACAAAGCGTTTCTATGCTTTTCAGATGATTGAATTAGCTCCAGGATGGAGATTTGGGTCAGCATTTTCCGTAGTTGATTTACTACGTTGAATTCGCTTGTTTTCACCATAAGTAGGAATTGCCTCGCACCCTCCTCCATTATGGCTTTCTTTTTTATTCCTCTGGTAGGTGCATAGCAACGACCTGATCGAGTGATGGCATCTACTTCTTTTGTCTCGTAATCCTAGGGTACCGCCTTGGTGTTGAATTCCACAGGAGGTTCTAGCATTATCACCTCGTCCTTTCCTTGAGGTGGTAGTTCGATCACGACTGATGTCAAGCTTTCCTCTAGGATTTCAATCGCCGATAATTCTTCGACCATAAGGTCAATCATCATTGGCTCCGTGGTTTTCATCTTGACATCACTAGTGCGATCCTCATCAGGCAATTCTATCACCACCGAGGTAATCATAGCGACTGTCCCCTCCTCTCGTGGAATTGGATCATCCATGCCCCCCCAATCTATCAGGGACGATGTCCTTAGGATCATCAAAGAAACTCAAGGCAGGCGAATATTTCACGTAGTAGTCATACTTTTCGCTTGGTTGACCCAACGTATCGAACACTTCACCTTTGTCACGTATCTTCTCTAGGAGATCACGGCTCCAAAAGGTTCTCTCAGAATCCGTTCTCGAGGCATTTTCTATTTCCACTTGTTTATCCTCCTCTGGGAAAGGAGGCTTAGTTTTCTCCACTTCAAAGTCGCAAGTAGTATTGTGAGATGATAAGCTAATCACGGACGGTGCCATCACGGGTAGTGGCCCTTGTTCTCCATTGATATTGCGGATTACCCCTATGCCTATCATTTTGCAAATACGTTCTAATTTTTCCTCCATGGTTATGTCCTTCCCTCTTTCATAGTGCCCAGCTAGCTCAAGGGCCTCATACATTTTAGGGACATCCACCACAAGGGATCGCTCATTCGCTTGCACTTCCTCATGAATCATATTCACTCCTTCGGCATGATCGAGCAAAGGGTTTTGCTGCACATTGGGTGTAGCTTCTTTAAAGGTCAACTTTCCTTTATTCAATAGGTTCTAAACTCTCCATTTTAGTGCGAGGCAATCATCAACGTCATGCCCCCTTCCCCCATGTGATATTCACATGCCTTGGTCACATCAAACCCCGAGAATCTTGGGGGATTGTCTCTAGGCATCTCCTTGGCTGCAAATTTCTTTTCGAGGAGGATAGATTACAATTTCGATAGAGGCCGAGGTAGAGGTGTGAATTCCCTTCAAGGGAACTTCTTGCTTCCATCAAATCCCCGTAACATGTTTCCTTGCATGGCTTTAGGCTTTTGTGAAGGCGTCGACACTGATTTAGGTGCATATGGCTCTTGGATAAATGCCATTTTGGCTGCCGTCTCCCTATCCTTCCTTGTTGAGAACTTTTTGCTATTCCCCGTAGATATTCTTCCATCAACCATCGTCCATTCAACCCCTTCACCAACCTCCACCAACTATGAAAATGTTTGGCACCCAGAGTACACTAATCCCTAGAAATAGTCAAATGGCAAAGTTTTCAAGAAAAGTTGTCTCATTTCTTTCTCACTTCGTGGAGGCTTCACTTGTGATGCCATTGTTCTCCACCTCCGGGCGAACACTTTAAATGGTTCATTCCTCCTCCTTTCCATCCGAACAAGCTCTTCTCTTGTAAGGACAATCTTAGAGTTGAATTTATATTGCTGTAAAAACTCGTCAACGAGGTTCTCCCATCCAGTGAGCTCTTCAATATCCAGTCCAATAAACCACGAAAAGGCAGGCCGTCTAAGCTATCTTGAAATGTGTGTATGAGGAGCGGGACATTGTCGGAGTAGCGAGCCATCCTCCTCAAGTAAGATTTGAGGTGAGTTTTAGGATAGCTAGTGCCATCATATTTTCTCATGAATTTTGGCTCCTTGAAAGTCTTGGGTGCTTTCACTTTAGCATATGGGGTTAGCTTATCCACTCCTTTTATCTCATATCCTTGAAGGACACAAAGTCGCTCCTCCATTTTGGCTAAGCGTCATGCACTTTCTTTATTGAAGCGGATGGCAGATCCCTCATTTGGAAAAGGATCGAGATTGACGATTACAGGCGTAACAAAAGGGGCTTCCTCAGAAGCACCTTTTTCAGCAGGATCGGTGACATGTGGCTCTCCAATTGAGGGTGGAGTGTGTCCCGAAAAAATGGGAGTAGAGGTTCCAACTATGGCCGTGACCGAAGGTTCACTGATTTTTCGACTTATCTCGGCCATCAAGGTAGTAAGTTGAGCCAGCTGGTTCTCCATGTTGGCCACACGTATGCTGACATCCTCATTCTCCATCATGGCCTTTGCGCGAGTACGAATTGGAGATCTCCTCTTAGCCGTGTTAATAGTTGGACGAAAGTAGACAACCTGTTAGTACTTGAACAAGGATAGATAAGCATATATAAGCATCGAATAATGATTAGCCAGTCGGTCCATGACAGAGATCTAATCGCTCTAATTTGTTCGTTTCATTGAAAGTAAGGTTGCTACATAACATAGGAAAAGACATGAGGGAGAACCCATAAACAACGAAGCTATTCATGACTCTTTGTGGCATCCCAAAATTCAAAGCCAAATTATAAGGTGTGTTAGAGTCTCTAATTAGGTGATAAATTTCCCATGGCTTATGCTTTAGCCATTAGTCTTTTTATTTAGTCAAATTATGCATATGATTGTGAGAATTTAAATTTGATGGATTAATAATTTATGCTTGGCCATGTACTTTATAAATTAAATTCCAATAAACAAGATGTCCCAAGACTTTGGCCAAGATGAAAATTAAAGTTTAAAAATATTTATAGAAGAATTTCAAAAAAAAAAAAAAAAAAAAGGGAAAAGAGGGTAAAAATTCGATTGGGCCTTAAGCCCAAGAGTGGAACTTTAATGGGCCAAGTTGGCCGGCCCATTGAAGCCCACAAGTGGGCTGTCGAGCAACCCAAGAAGAGTGGCCAGATGGCCCAAGCCCAAGAAGCCCAAACCCAATTCAAAATTCAATAGGACAAGTGGCAAAGGAGAAGGCCATGCATTGGCTAGTTTAAAGGCAAGTAATGATGAGGATTAGGGGAGTATAAAAAGGGAAGAGAGAGAGAGGGTGGCCGGTTTACCCATTCGCCCAAAGAGAGAGAGAGAGAGAGAGAGAGAGAGAGAGAGAGAGAGGGTTTGTGCGAGAGAGAGAGGGAGCGGCCGAGAGGGAGAGGAGGAGGAACCGCCGTCCGTCCGCCGTGTGCCGCCGTGTTCGCCGCCCTACGCCGTCGTCCGTCCGGTCTAGAGGCAAGTGGGAGTCCTCTAGCTTCTCTTGCATGCTTGTATGTTGTTTGCATGTCGAATTCTTGGGTGTTAGATGAGAAAAACCGAAGCATGGATGAGTTGTGTGTGAATGGTGTGACTGTTCTTGCTCGGATCATCTGAGTCAGAAACTTGTTTGAGCTTGCATGTGTGTTTAGATTCCGATTTTGGCTTCGATTTCTTCATGAAAGTTGTAGATAACATCTTGTACTAAAACATATTAAAATTTCGTGGAAAATGATGGATATTTGAGGGGTTAAAGTCTCATCCTACGGAGACCTCAGATCTGGAAAGTTTTTACTGACCTCTTGCTGGATTCGTGGTTACATGTTGGTTTGTGTTGAAAATCTATCTTCGATTTCTTCATGAAAGTTGTAAGGGATATCTTAAAATACAACATACTCAAATTTGAAGTGAAATGAACAAGTATAGCCTAGTAAATCAACTAGATCTTGAAGACGATGATTCTGGTGTTGTATTCCGAGACACCCGAGACTTCAAGGACCTAAATTATGACTATACTCTGGTTATTTGACTTAGATCTCTTAAAGAAACTTGTAGAGGATATCTTGATGTATAACATATCCAAATTTCAGAGAAAAAAAAAGAGCATAGGTAGGTGAAATCTCAATATTTCGGAGGTGTGTACACTGGACGTTTTCGGTAATGGATCCAGAAGCTTCGTGAGACAGTATAAAATAATATAAAAAGAATTTGGCTTGGAGTTCTGCATGAAAGTTGTACGAAAATGTCTTGGCTATAATCCAGTAAAATTTCGTAATTTTTGGAGACCGTATGGATATTTTAATCGAATTTCTTCGGAAACTGTGCATTCTGGTTTTATCCGAATATTATGTGCTGTTTTGTGGAAATTGTGAAATTGTGTGAAATTCAATTTGGTCATGAATTTTGCATGTAATCCTATTGGTTTGTAATTGCTTGAATTTTTATAATTTTGGGAATTTATAGATATTAAATAAAAAAATAAAATAAAATAAAATAGATTATTTTATTGGCCATAAATTCCATTTAATTTATCTATGTGGCATGTGTGATAAAGTCTTGGTACATATACATATATGACATTGAATTGAGATGCATGTGTGAATTTCATGCCAAGTATGACTTGTTTGATGCCACGTCATATGCCATGTTAAATTGAGATCAAATAATGGTAAATGTGGATAATGATAAGTGAGGAAGTGGTTGTGGCGGAGGATAATGGCTGGAATGTATAGAGATGCATTGCCGGATTTGCCCTGGGAGATTCAGGATGCCCGGAATGTGGGGGGCCGGAAGCCCTGTCAGAGGTTTCTGCCCGAAGGGAATACCTCGCGATGCCAGGATTGGGGTGCGGGATGCCCGGTCAGGGAGTGTAAATGCCGGAAGCCCTGTCGGAGGTTTCTGCCCGAAGGGAATGCCTCGTGATGCTAGTTGAGATGCGAGATGCCCAGAATGTGGGGGGCCGGAAGCCCTGTCGGAGGTCTTTGCTCGAGGGGAATGCCTCGTGATGCCGGTTGGGATGCGAGATGCCGGAATGTGGGGGCCGGATGCCGGTGGCTGGGGATGGTGAATGCCGGAAGCCTCGAGGTCTTTGCCCAGGGGATGATGAAATTGATGATTTGAGAAATGGGTGATGTGGTGATCAAATTTAAAGATAAAGATGAAAATTAACCCATGGTATGATATGCATGATGATATGCATGATGATGATGATGATATGTGATGTGATATGATGATCACCCATGGTATGATATGCATGATGACATGCATGATGATGATGATGATGATATGTGATGTGATATGATGATTACCCATGGTATGATATGCATGATGATATGCACGATGATGATGATGATATGTGATGTGATATGATGATTACCCATGGCATGATATGCATGATGATATGCATGATAGTGATGATGATATGTGATGTGATATGATGATCACCCATGGTATGATATGCATGATGATATGCATGATGATGATGATGATGATATGTGATGTGATATGATGATCACCCATGGTATGATATGCATGATGATATGCATGATGATGATGATGATATGTGATGTGATATGATGATCACCCATGGTATGATATGCATGATGACATGCATGATGATGATGATGATATGTGATGTGAGATGATGATCACCCATGGTATGATATGCATGATGACATGCATGATGATGATGATGATATGTGATGTGATATGATGATCACCCATGGTATGATATGCATGATGACATGCATGATGATGATGATGATATGTGATGTGATATGATGATTACCCATGGTATGATATGCATGATGATATGCATAATGATATGCATGATGATGATGATATATGATATGGTATGATATGCATGATGATATGCATGATGATGATAGTGATGATGATGATATGTGGTTAGACATGAACGATATGACGATGCCATGATGATGATGACATGTATGATACCATGATATGATGACGCATGATAGTATGCGCATGGCTTCAAGGTAAGTAACGCCTGCAATGCATGTATGATTTGTATGATGCATTGAGTTGTTATTGGAGCACCGTACACCCATTAACTCGGGCATGAAAGACGATGAACCCCATAAGTACGGGGGCCCGTGATGAGACTAGCATCCACAGTGAGGATCACCATGATCCGAATGAATGTGACCCTTGGAAATTCAGGTCGGCTTGCTCCACCTAGTCCCATGTAAGATCGATGGGAATGCCATAGAACATGCTGGAAGATGCAGTCTGCAACGGCATGATCACGTCTCTGAAATATAATAGTCCCACAAGGGGTGAGTACGACTACTCAGTAGTAATAGCCTGTCAAACTATATTACACAAGTCTACCGTTACTCAACCTATAACATTCTAAACATGCAATATGTAGAACGAAATGACTTGGGATACCAAAACTCTAAAAGAACAACATAAATGAGACACTAGGAAGGCAAATAAACAATCAGAACAATTCAGTAATCGATTTGACTTTAATTCTAACTGCTGCCATCTTCTAGAGGGACCCGTGTTTGCATCCCTCTAGACATCTCACATCCCACCTAGCATCACGAGGACCTCCGAGTTCATATTTCAGTCCCTGGGCATCCAAAGCATGTTACATCACACCTCCAGGCATCTCGCATCCTACCTGGGATCACGAGAACCTCTAAGGCTCATCACTATCCCCAAGCATCCATAACGTGTTATGTCACACTTCCAGGCATCTCGACACCCGAGGCATCTCCGGGGCTCATTGTGGCATCCGGAAATTTTGACGACCCTCGAATATGCGACGGTCCGTGATAAACCGATGAAAGTGCCGTCGGGCTACGTCGTTGGCACCACTTTCGGTCACCTTTTATCACGTTACGCGATGATCCTAGGATATACCTTCATAGTCACGCCTTGGTCGCATCAAGACAATTTGATCATTGCATGACCTATCGTTTTGTCGAAAATTTCTTTTACATAATGCCACGGTTGAGACCCTCTTCTACCTGCATGTGTACCCTACGAACTGAACTTTCCATGTACATTATTGCAACCCCGTGCAGCCACGTAAGTAATTATAATTCAACCCACGCATGTGCTGAAATTAAGAGTTTAATTTTGGAGAAGTTGGACCGTGCATGTGGATCGTGCACATCTCTTCATTGTGCGAAATCAGCAAGTGAAGCAACAAATTTTAATCAGCATGCAGCCCCTTCTTTCCGCACATGAAGAATCGTGCAACCGGTCAACCATTGAAGGAATTGTTGACCAAAAGGCCACGTAACTTCCCCATTTGATTGCCAGTGAAGAAGAAGCCCACGGAGAAGTTGTGTTGGCTCAGCAAGTGGGGAGATCCGCATGCAGGAGGCCACGTCTTCAACAGCTGTCCCTTGCGCGTGTAGCCACCGAAAGACCTGCATGCATAGTCAATTAATTGAGGAGCAAAAAGGGCGGATTAGTCGAGAGAGTGAGAGAGAGCTTCGTACGAAACTAGTGAGAGGGAGAGACAGCAATGAGCGGGTGAGTGCAGAGAAGTGGGCACGAGAGTGTGAGCAGCGAGGAAGGAAGAGAGGGAGGGACCACCCTCTGTCAGTGCTCGTGCGCTGCCACCGTCGATGCCGCTCGCCGCCGTTGAGCCGCACCACCGCATCGAACCCCTAGCTGTTGAACCGTAGGACTTGAGGCAAGTAAAAGTTCACTAACCTATATAATGCAATGCTGTTATGGTCTGATGTAGTGCAATAGACTTGGAAATGTTTGGGTTTTGGATGGTGGATGCTGAATTTTGGGTGATTGGAGTAGAAATAGATTGAGGAATTGAGGAAACGCTTTGGTTTTCTATGTGTGCTTTTAAATTTCTTTGAACTGAATTATGAAGTATAGATTTGGATGGACTTTTGGAAGTAAAATTAGCCAAGGTATAGGCATCGGATTCCATTGAATCCATGTGGTCCGAAATTACTCATGTGTAGCCTAGTAATTTTGTCGATTTTCTATAGAAATTTCTAGTATGATTTTAGTCTTGATTTCTGCATGAAAGCTGTAAGGAATTGTTTAAACTATAACATATATTTTGGTCAGATTTTTTTCGAAATTCATATAGTGGCATAAATTTAATTTAATGTGAGGTATTTTTCTGTTGGAGTGTAAATTCTGGAATAAATTTGGGGCTGAGTCGTGCGATCTGTTGCAATTCATACATAACTATTTTGGCTTAGTGTTCTTCATGAAAATTTTTTCTTTAGGCCTTATTTGTAACATATCAAAAGTTTCTGAGTTCATTTAGGGGTTATTCCGAAATTTTTACTAAAACTGTGCATTCTGATGTTTGAGCTGTTTTATTTCGAGTTTGCTCAATTTCCCTCAAGGGTGAATGCATCTTGATTTATCATTTGATACGATGGTGCTGGTATTCAGCATATATCCAACATTGAGATTTGATGAAAACTCATGGGACATCTGATGTCATTGCATTGAAAGTGTTTTTATTGAAATAATATGAGATGATAATGCTGCCGTTGGACCCTTGGGTCAACGATGCCCCGGGAGTGTCGGGATGCCTGGTGGTATGTCGATACATAATTCCGGAGGATTAGGGTAACAATTTTCATGGCGAGCCCCTGAGGTTTCCTCGGGAGTGTCGGGATGCCTGGTGATATATCGGTACGTAATTCCGGGGGAGGCTCGGTGGTATATCGGTACGTAATTCATGGCGAGCCCCGGAGATTTCTTGTGATGCTAGGTGAGATGCGAGATGCCCGGAGGTGTGACATAACATGCTCTGGATGCCCGGTGGCCTAGTGGCGTAATGCCGGAGGACTTCGCGACGCCAAGATTGGTTGCGAAAGCCCAGAAGGACGCAAACATTGGTCCTCTGGGGGGTGAAATGTGGCACCCCGAACCACCTAGGGTCACCACAGGCACCTAATGCTACTCCTAATTACATCCCTTAGAAGAAGCGTCATAGATCATAGACACATTTTTTTTTTTGAAAACGGTCCTAGCGCGACTCATTTAGCGGAAGCAAAATATAACATCACCATCTCTCCCTCCATCAACCATGATACAATTGCACACCACTAAACATCATAAGAAAGATAAAGTCACGACACTTTATTTACATATTTTTCCATGATGGGTTTCCTTGGGTCGGTACATCAAAGGTAAGACCAAGACTTATAGCCACACTCGGCCAAAAACCCCAAAAAGAAACGCTCGACCCACAATGTCTATCGTGCAAGATCCCCCACCAACTAGTGTCGGCTAACCATCCCAAAAAGATTCAGCTCCTACTTCTCACGCACGGGCCCTCACACCCATCCCGGTGCATCAGGCGGTGGCGACGGCAACATCCCACGCATCACTCCGTTCCGACGAACATGAACGGATATGAACTCCTGGATGACAGGACCCTCAGCCAGGCCCACATCGTACATCACTAAGGCGTGAACTCGAATAAATGTCAGTCCAGGAATGGCGGGACAGTCGATCTCAACACACTCGACCTCTACATCCAAAGGAAGACCGTAAAAGACGCCCCGCGTGACTACAGGGAGCGGCATCCTGCTAATCTGAAATGTTGGTTCCCGAAGGGATGAGTACAACCACTCGGCAGGTAAAGGATCAATAAGCCACTCAATGCATCATGCCACACAATCATCACAATCATAGCATCACATGTCATTAGAGCATCCATGCACAACTTACCTTGGTATCATGCACATGTCATCATGCCTCATGTACATACATCATCATTGCCATGCATCCATGCATGTAACATCATCATCATATCACATGTACCATCATCATTGCCATGCATCCATGCATGTAACATCATCATCATATCACATGTACCATCATCATTGCCATGCATCCATGCATGTAACGTCATCATCATATCATGCATATATCCTCATCATCATGTCATGCATATATCATCATGCATAATTCAATTTCAGTTTCATTTTGGACCGCCACATTTCTCTTTCCCGGGACCAATGTTTGCATCCCACATGTATCCAAGATACAATCAGACCATCCGGCTCCCCCACTCTCCGGGCATCTCGTACCCCAACTGGCATCACGAGGACCCTCCGGCATTCAGCCATTTCAGGCCACCGGGCAACCGGCCGTACCCTTCTAGCCAGGCATCTTGCACCCTAACTAGCATCGCGAGGCATCCCTCGGCACAAGACCCGCCGAGCTTCCGGCTCCCCCACTCTCCGGGCATCTCGATACCACTCGATACTCCCGAGGACCCTCCGGTATCCGGCCATTCAAGACCACCGGGCAACCGGCCGTACCCTTCTAGCCAGGCATCCCGACACTCCCGGGGCATCGTCGGCTCACCTCCGACGGCTTCCTCATTTATCTCAATTCACATCTTCAATTATAATTCAATTTAACATGGCATGTGATGGCAATCAATGTCATATTCATCCTTGAGTTCATACATGCATCTCAAATCATCATCATACATGCAGCAAGACACAATCATCCATAGCAATACAATTCATGGAATCCATACAACTTAAAATAGTCCATCTTTCATGCCTTTTTACAAAATTCCAGCTTGTACCATTTTAGAAAATCTTTAAATTAAATATCCATATGATTCTCAAAAATCATGAAATTAAGACATGTGATAGACAAGTCAATAAGATAGCAATTTCATGTAAAACACATGTCCAATAGAGTTCCACGCAAGAAGATATAATTCACACAAATACAGCATGGAATTTCGGATAGAAACAGAATGCGCAGTTTTTGAAATAATTTGATTAAAATACCCGAACGACCTCCGAAAATTATGAAATTTTACCAGGTTATAGCTAAGACACAAAAGAAGATTTTTAATGCAGACATCTAGGCCAGATTCGTTCTAGATAATTTTCTATAATCATCCGAAGCTTCTGATTCTAGCACCGACACGTCCAGTATAGCCATCTCCGAAATATCAAGTTTTCACCCACTTATTCTTCTTCATTTTCTCTGAAATTTGGATATGTTTTCCTTAAAGAGGTCCCCTACAACTTTCTTTAAGGGATCTAAGTCAAATTTGCAAATAATAGTCACCATATGAGTCCAAGAAGTCTCGGGTGTACAGTACCGTGTTTCCAGATTTACCGTCTTCAAGAGTAAGTCGATTCACTAGGCTACACTTGCTCATTTTATTTAAAATTTGAGTATGTTAGTGTTTAGGATGTTCTCTACAAGTTTTATGAAGAAGTCGAAGAGAGATTCTTGGTAAAAATCGACATGCAACCACAAAACTACCAAAAGGTCAGTAAAACTGTTCCAGATCTAGTGTCTTCGTAGGATGAGGGTTTGACCCCTTAGATATCCACCATTTTGTCCTAAATTTTATTATGTTGTAGTTTAAGATGTTTTCTACAACTTTCATGAAGGAATAAAAGTCAAAAGCCAACTCGAAACATGCATGCAATCCTTCACAAGATTCTGGGTCAGGCGGTTCACACGAAATCAGCAATCATTCTCAAGAACAAGTCACATTCTTGCTTCGGTTTTGCCTACCCTAGCATCCGAAATCTACCACCAACAAATCACATACAAGACACACATGCACGAGTGGAAATCAATCCCAACTTGCCTCAAAGACCAAGCGGACAGCGGCACACGAACGGCACACCGGCGATGGACGGACGGCGTGCGGGCGGCGATGGGTGAGCTCCTCCTCCTCCTCGGTTCCTCTCCCTCCCTCGGCGATTCTCTCTCTCTCTCTCTCTCTCTCTCTCTCTCTCTCTCTCTTGGCTTGGCCGAATCCTACTAACCGGCCACCCCTCTCTCTCTTTCCCCTTTTATTTCCCCAAATCTCCATCATTGGCAATGATTATTTGCCTCTCTCAATGGCCAATGCATGCAAGCCTCTTTTTGCCACTTGGCCAAGCTCATGCAAGATGGGCTTGGGCTTGGATTGGGCTTGGATTGGGCCGGCCACTCTTCTCCCCCCCTCATGGTCGACGGTTACTCTTCATGGGCCTCAATTGGGCTGGCCATTCGGCCCACCAAAAAATTCATGCTCTTGGGCCTAAGGCCCAACCTAATTCAATTCAATTTTAATCTCTTTTTTAAATACTAATTAAATCTTATTAAACTAAAATACCATAGGGTAAAAATTAAATAACTAAACACTTAGAATTACAAACCTATGGATTCTAATTCACGATGCACATAGCCAGAGATAAGTCATTCTTTTCCAAGATCTATCCTTTTAAACTCGGCCATAGATTTCAATACAAGATATTAACTGAAGCACCCCTAATTGGCTAGCAAAGAATTTCAGGATGCCACATGAAACCTTTTGAATATTAAAACAGATGGTACTACTAAGTGTGTGTGTGGTCTGGTTATAGGATTAAATTGTATGACATGGAATGGGACGTGTCATAACAGTTTGGTTCTATAATCGGGACTCGTGTGACTAAAAATGGTGCATCTTTGTTTTTGAAACTGCACGGGTCATTGCATTAAAAAGTTTTATGGATTCGATGCATACTCATTCCTTTGGATATATGTTTTGTCTATCTTGCATGAAATTTGATTATGATGGTTACACATGATATAGTTTAGTGAATCTTTTATTGCTGAGTGGTTGTACTCACCCCTTTTGAGGACTAACATTTTAGACTAGACAAGATACCTCTGCTGCCACCACCACCAGCAGATGGACCGAGTGGTTTGATATGACCGCGAGGAGGAGGACAACAGAGGAAGGAACTTTTGGACACCGACACTGATCGATGGACTTTAAATATACAACTATTGAAAAAGATGTTGGTCATCTTTTTAAGTATAGCCGAGTATAGAAGACTACGGCATTTTGGTGTACTGACTAAAGATGTCCATCTAATTTTATGTAAATAAAAGTGTTCGGCTTATTACCTATGAATATGTTTAGTTGGTGTGCATCATTTTAAATACAGGAAGGGAAGTTGATGGATGCGCTTCCATTATATAAACTGCGCAGGGACCAACTTAAAAGATATAAACCCCAAGGATTTATGAATTATAATGAAATCCCTTGGTATCAGAGTATTATATTATTAGGGTAAAGCAAGTGAAAGGTATCTGTGGCGACCCTAACTGATCGGGGGCCGTTCAGGGGGTGCCACACTCATCACTATCCCCAGGCATCCAGAGGCATCGTCTTTAAGGCCCTCTAGGAAACCTGACACTCGGGGCATCGTCGCCACAGGGGCCCAACAGCATCAATATCAGTTCAACCATGATGCAACACCTAACGGGTTTTATTAAAGCCATCATGCACGTTTAACCCAAACTACTATCAACGCTTAATTCAAAATCGACCATCTAACCGAGATTCGTACCAATTTACGTTTGAATCAATTCTTGAAGACTTGCCTAAGAAATTCTAGCCTACAAACCTAATTCAAACCTGTCGATTTGTCAAAACATTACGATACTCGCTTATTTGATTTCAAACCCGAACAGCACCATGACCGAATCAGGACCGACCAACATCAATTCGGCTTTGCCAAAGGTCGGTACCAGTGTCCTATGCTCACTACGACTCCTGATTTCACGCCCAACTAGGGCCGGCCATGCCGATAGTCATTACACACATAACAAGGCGGTCCAACAGTAATTCCAGCCCAACAATTGCCGAACCTCGGCTCGCCTAACGGACTTTAACCTACCAAGTACACACCACCTAATCCAACGATCAGCACGCCCATCACTTACCCAACAGACCCACGCATGCATGTCATTCAATCCAGCTTCGATCGACACACAAATGGACCAAATTCTGGTTGATCCTATGGGACAATACATGAGCAGAGCGTCAATATGCAATATAGTGCGACAGAACCGCCACTTGCCTCGGGTACTTGGGACGTGAGCGGTGGGCGTGGCTGTTGGTGAAGAAACGGGGCAGCGGTGCACGGGAAAGTTGCTGGCAGCAAACGACGCGGCTGATGGCGAGCTGCGAGACGACACAGTGGCAGTGCGACGGAGTGGTGCGGGTGGCCGTCCGTGAGTAGCAGGGAGGGAATGAGATCGTGAGGAATTGTCCGTTGAAGATTTGCTGAGGAATGATGGACCAATGAAACTGAAATGGGCGAATGAACTATGACGATGGAAAAGAAAAAAGAGGCCGTCTCTCTCCCGTTTGCTCTCGGTTGACTTTGTTAGTCAATAACCCAAATTTCGTGGCAGCAGGGGACGAGACAACTCCATGACTCCATGTCTTTGTGTGGGGAGTCTTCCCTTCGCCCATGACACTTGCAACTCCATGCACGTACGTGGCTACAGCATAATCCAAGGTCTCCCTTTGCTGGCCACTGAAGAAGGGTAACGTGGCTGCTTGGTCAAGATCTTCACTCTGGTTGACCGGCTGAAAGGAGAGGGAAACGTGGCTGTGGGTTTGATGGCCAGATGTCTTCGTTTGCATGCAGCATGAGCAGCTTGACGTGGCTGCAAATTTCGGGAGTCAACCTTTCTCTTTGGTTGACTGCCAAGAATGAAATGGTTGACGCGGGGCGGCGGAATTCTCGGCTCTCCAAATGTGCGTATGCATGGTGGTCGAAGCAACTCGCAATAGGAGCTAGCTCGGTGACATATTAAGGAGATAAACATCGGTCTAGTTCACAGCCTTTCCCGAAGAGAACTTTACATGAGATGATAGGCTAAACGGCGATCGGATCGTCATGATGCAGCGAAGGTATGATGATGATGGGTATGCCGTAAAGGCATGACGAAACGTGACGTCTCGATCCGGTGATGGTAATGATGAAACGGCGGCCATACATGGAGCCATCAACAAAATCCGACGACAACTTGTCGACGCATCAAGAACCGTTACGTAAGCGAGGCATGGCGAAATCCGGATATCACAATTCTCCCCTCCTTAGAGAATTTCGTCCTCAAAATTGAACGTCTCTTATGTCTCATCGAAAAGATGAGGGTACTTTTGCCTCATTTCCTTTTCGCTTTCCCACGTGGCCTCTTCCACATCATGGTGTCGCCACAAGACTTTAACTAACGGGATCACCTTCGTTTGGAGGACTTGTTCTTTCCGATCCAGTATCTGCATTGGCTCCTCCACGTATCACACTTTTTCATCTACTCTGTCGCGACCAATATTTTTCGGGGTGAACCACCTAGGGTTTGGCTAATGGATTGTTAAGCCTAGACTTAACTCGGGCTCTCCCAAGCCCATACCAATTCGCAACTTTAGGTTCAAGTTCTTAACATGCAATTGATTTTTAACTAGGAGTCGCCACTAATCTATTTTTGGTGGGTCGATTTACTTTACTCCTACGAACCAGAGAATTGGGTATCGGGACTTGGTTACGCTAGATTTCTCTAACGCCCTTTCGGTACCATTTCTTTTTATTTTGACAAAAAGGTTTTGCAGGCAGTTTGAATTGATTTTAAACTATCTCCCTAACATGTAAGGTGATCATACGGGTGCGCAGACCACCAATTTAACACCCAGATAAACAATAAATAAATTGCAAAAACTTACCTCCGAGCAACGAAAGCATCTGCAATGTTAAATTAAAATCCACATCAACAACCCTAGATATGGTTTCTAATTAACACGTAATTTCTTTTTTTGTTTTCACTTAATTAATGAAAATCATGCAATATGCAATACAATATTAACTAAATGACCTAATTCTAATGATGGACAATCTCTAATTAAATGAACCTAACAAAAATCACTAAATGACGTGCATTGTATGAACTTAATTCTATATGACGTGCACATGGTTTTTATTTCCCTAATAAGCATGCGATCTATCCTAATATGCAATGGCGTGCAAAGAATGCCCTAATTCTAATTTTTTTTCTTTTTCTTGTATGAAATTCGAAATTAAAATCGCCAAATAATTAAACGTGCAATTCAAATTTAAAACTAACATCCTAAATGAATGCATTTTTTTTTTTTTTTCTTATTTAAGGAATTCGAAGTAAATAAATTTCTTATTCTAAACATGCAAAATAACCCTAAAAACAAGTAATATCCTAACATGCATTTAACCTAAATATTTATATTTTTTGGGGTTTTCTTTTAATGGAGCAATCAAATAAAGGCATCAAGAACATCACGGCAACAAATCAAGCAAGATACCATCCATGTCCATTTAATTTTGGGAAATAAATTGACGAATCGTATCTCGTGCATGAGATCAGATTGGCCAAATTTAAAATAAAATCATGAATCATATCTCGAGCGTGAGATCGGATTGGCGATTTTTCCGTACGATGGCGGGTCATATTTCGAGCGTGAAATCGGACCGTCAATCATATGTACGTTGCGAAATTAGGAAGATTTCCCAATTTGAAAGACTATTCGGGAAACATGGGACAAGATAACATCATTCGGGGGTTTAATCAAGAATGCAATACCTCAATTGAGCAAACGAAATATTCAAGAATTAATTTAGATGGGAATTTTACCTACCTTGATTGTTGTTTCCTAGTTTGGACGGGTATTAGATCGTAGGAGTCACGATCAACTTTGCTTCACGGTAGCTGGCTCACGATAACGTTTTGGGAATCGCTCGCGGCACTCGACAGTGGAGAGGGCTCTCGGCTCAATAAGGGTTGCGTCAATATCATCGGACACAACCAAAAGTGGGCTTTCTTATTTGCCGATCGTCTCCTCTTAGGAGCCTTTCTATATTTTAATGTAACCCCCCAATACAGTTCCTTTGACCGCTGTTTGAAGCTCTCCTCTTAACCTGCAAAGGCCAAAAAATATTTAATGCGAGGAGCGCCCAAGAGGCTTTTGATGTGGCACGAGCCCAGCAGCGCCACCGATGGTAGGATGAAGCAGGGGCGGCGCGTCGAGATGGGGAGCAGCAGCTTCGTTGTCCACACGGCGAGACCAGAAAAGCAGCCCCGTCGCGTGGCAAGGCCACAACAACAGCGGAGTCGCCCGGTGCAAGGGACTTGCGATGACCGAATTTGGCGAGGAAAGCAGCCTTCTCTCTCACTCTTTCGTGGCCTTGTATTCCATTGTGTAGCCTCCAAAACTTCGTGGTTGTTGATCAAGGCTTGACTGGAAGTTAACGCTGTTGCTCTATCATCGGGGAGGTTCACTGGAAGGCTGGTCGTTGTCAATGCAACAGACGATCGGCAGCAAGATCGATGTCAAGGTGCGGCCACGAACTCAGCAAAGTCACGGCCGTGAAGAGCTTCTGGCGGAGCTCCCTCTCCGCTCTCGATTCTCGCGTGTTTTCCCTCTCGTATGAAGAATGCCCCCCTTTTGTCCTGTAATGAGTCAATTTATATTGAAAGGGCGTAAACCAATGAGGAAAGAAAGCATATTCTGTTTCCTTCTGTGCATGCGTTGAAATATATTTTCTTTCCTTTCCTCTTCATTGATCGAATGCCGATATACATTTTTTTTTTTTTGCAAATCCATGCCCGCAATGCAGAACGTGCCCAACATTCCCCTCTCATGCTGATCTTCCGAATTTCCTTTGTGTATATGCTCGTATCTTTCCTCTTAAAATAATGCTGGTCAATTTCTTGCTCCCCACATTGACCGAATTATGGGAAAGCGCATAATTTTCCTTCACGTGGATGGGCTTCTCTATGTTCGAATCGGTGGCCGCTTACACGCTGTCCTTCCTTTGCATTCGTTCCCTTAAATGCACAAATATGTCGGTGCCAATATGCTGGAAATTTCTTAATTGACTTTTAACAATTTAGGACACCCATGTAATATCAATCACCATGGAGGAATTATCGACTTATCCAAAGTTTAATGCTCTTGTGGGCTTCAATATTCAAAGCCATTCACCAAAATCCATTCACCGCCGGCCCATCAAATATGCAATTAAATGAAATATGCTCCTAATGACCATATGTTATGCAATTAAATTATATTTTTTCAGGGATAAAATTAACCCCTAATTTTTAATGTGATAAATGACTAAACGGGTCGCCAAAATTTAGGTGTCAACATACTCCGATAATCTCATGATCGAGTACGTGAGCAGGATCGAGTTGATACTTCCTTAGCATCGACACATGGAAGACATCATGTAGATTCGATAATTTAGGGGCAATGCCAATCGATAGGCTATATCCCCTATCCTTTTGAGGATCTCAAAAGGTCCACCAAATCTTGGGCTCTACTTGCCCTTCTTTCCGAATCGCGATATACCATTCATCGGGGATACCTTTAGAAATATGTGATCTCCTATGTCAAATTCTAATGGTCTTCTATGCTTATCCACATAACTCTTCTGTCGACTTTGGGCCGTCTTGAATCTATTCTTGATAATTTCTACCGCCTACGTAGTAACTTGTACTAATTTGGGTCCTATCAGTCTTCTCTCACTTACCTCATTCCAGCAGATAGGAGTCCTACAGCTTCTCCCATATAGCGCCTCATAGGGAGCCGTACCGATACTTTGCTAGAAACTATTATTATACGCGAACTCCACCAGATGTAGCTTCTCATCCCAACTTCTTTTAAAATCAATTACACAAGCTCTCAACATGTCTTCCAATATTTGGATCAATCTTTTGGTTTGTCCATCCATCTGCGGATGAAAAGCAATACTAAACTGAAGCTTGGTCCGTAACGCGATTTGGAGACCTCGCCAAAAATTCGAGGTAAATCTTGAATCTCGATTAGACGTGATGGTTACAGGAACACCATGTAAGCGCACTACTTGGCTTACATATATTTTGGCATATTTATCCATCGGATAATCCATCCGTACCGCTAGGAAATGGGTAGATTTAGTCAGGTGATCCACTATTACCCAAATGGAATCGTGGCCACTTGACGTCCTTGGTAATCTTTGTACGAAATCCATCGTTACGTGCTCCCATTTCCACTCTGGTATATCCAGTGGTCTTAGCAGTCCCACGGGTTTGCGATGTTCCCCTTTCATTTGTTGGCATGTCAAACACTGAGAAACGTGTTAAGTAATATATGCTTTCATACCATTCCACCGATACTGTTGACATAAGTTTTGATACATCTTTGTATTTCCAGGGTGAATACTATAATTACTCCTATGTGCTTCCGATAGAATTTCCTTCCTTATCTCTTCATTATTGGGAACACATAGTCTTCCTGGGTATCTCACTGTTCCATTCTCAGAACTTACAACTATGGTCTATTTACAATTTCATTATTTTCGGGTCAGACTGTTGTAACGTCCTAATTTTCCAAATAGTTTCCGGTTCAATCCTTAGTGTGGTTAATACACCCGGGAGATGGTCTATTTCTAATTTGAACTCCAAATTTGCTACTATCTTTAACAGGTTCCATTTTGTTACCCTTATACTTGCCATATCTACCGCTGACTTACGACTGAGAGCATCTGCCACCTTATGCGCCTTTCCTGGATGATACAGTGTCTCATAGTCGTAATCCTTTGGCAGTTCCATCCGTCTCCTCTACCTCATATTTAATTCATTTTGAGAAAATAAATACTTCAAACTTTTGTGATCTGTATAGATTTCAAATTTTTCCCCATACAGATAATGTCTCCATATTTTCAATGCGAAAATTATTGCCGTCAATTCTAAATCATGAATTGGGTAGTTCAATTCGTAGGGTTTCAGTTGTCTCAATGCATAGGCTATGACCTTACCATACTACATCGGGACACATCCCAATCCTTTATGGGAAGCATCACTACCCGTGAATCCACCAAATGCAAACGACATAGTCAATATTGGAGCTGTGCTCAATCTTCTCTTGAGTTCTTGGAAACTCCTTTCACGTTCACCACTCCATTCGAACTTCATGTTTTTCCTGGTCAATTGAGTCAACGGGCCCACAAGTCGTGAGAACCCTTCTATAAACCTCCTATAGTAACCTGCAAGTCCCAAGAAACTCCGTATTTTTGTTGGCATTATTGGTCTTGGCCAATTTACTACAATCTCAACCTTTGTTGGGTCCATTGAGATTCCTTTTCCTAACACCACATGGCCTAGAAATATTATCCAGTCCAACCAAAATTCACACTTATTGCATTTGGCGTACAATTTATGGTCTTTAAGGGTTTACAATATTATGCTCAGATGTTGTGCATGTTCCTCTAGTCCCTGGGAGTAAATCAGAATATCATCAATGAAGACGATTACGAACTAATCTAAATAGGGTTTGAATACCCTATTCATTAGGTCCATAAACATAGCTGGGGCATTTGCCAATCCAAAGGGCATAACTAGGAACTCATATTGTCCATAACAAGTCCTAAAGGCAGTCTTAGGAATGTCTTCCTTCTTGATTCTTAACTGATGATATCCTGACCTTAGGTCTATTTTCGAAAAGACTGAACTCCCTTGCAACTAGTCAAATAGATCATCGATTCTAGGTAACAAATACTTATTCTTGATGGTTACCTGATTCAATTGCCTATAGTCGATGCACAAATGCATCGACCCATCTTTCTTATTTTCAAACAAGACCGGTGCACCCCACGAGGACACACTTGGCCTTTTGAATCCCCTATCGAGTAATTCCTGCAGCTGTACTTTCAACTCTTTTAGTTCTGCCAAAGCCATCCTATACGGGGCTTTGGATATAGGTTCAGTTCCAGGCATCAGTTCGATTACTAACTCAATTTCCCGTTTCGGTGGTAATCCGGGTAATTCTTCAGGAAATACATCTGGAAACTCTTGAACCACTCAAATTTCATCAAGTTTGGCTTCTTCTTTAGTATGGTCTTGTACTACCGCCAGGTATCCGTGACATCCTTCGTCAAGAAGTACATGTGCCTCTATTATCGAAATAAGAGCCATTGACGGGTTTGTCCGATCTCCGTAAAATTCAAAACTAGGCTGATCAGTGGGCTAAACTGAATCACCTTTCTATAACAATCCACCCCTAGCCCATTGTTTACGGAGCCAATCCATTCCTATGATGACGTCAAAGTCATACATGACCATCACTACTTGGTCTATTTCCTAATCTCGTCCACCTATAGAAATCTTACATTTCTCGCATACTAATGTAGATAACACTACATCTTTCAACGACGTAGAAATATAAAGAGGCATATCAAGAGATGTGGTTCCTACTTCACCCAATTGTCTATATCTCTTAGACACAAAAGAATGCGTAGCACCCGTGTCAAATAATGCATATGCCTTCTTGTTATTTATAGAAATCGTACTTGAGATAACATTTTTGGAAGCTTCCGCTTCCTCTTGGGTGATTGCGTACACCCTTCCTTGTGCTAGCGACCTTTGCGGGTTTCTTCGTGGAGGTGGCTCACCTACACGTTCTTGCATCTGTCGCGCCGGATCAACGTTTGACTGCGATCCTCCTTGTGGACAGTCTCTCCTAAAGTGGCCTCCCTGCCCACACCCGAAACACCTCTGGTGATCTAAACAGGATCATGGCCCATGTTGTCTACCACACATTTGACAAGAATTATTTTGATATGGCACTTTTCATGGAGTATGACTACTCTTGATCTTCCCGAAATTTCTGAAATTTCGCTTCTTCTTAGAATCCCAAGGCAACTCTCGGGTTGGATAAGGTCTCTTGCCCAGTCGGGCATCACTCAATGTCATTTGCCGCCCTGATTCCATTTGCTCCCTTATTACTTCCTGCTCCACAAGCTGGGCCCTTTCATAAATTTCATTATAATCTCTAATATTCAGAGGCACCAGTTGCCTCCTGATGTATTCTCTCGGGCCCTTTAGAAATCTCTTGGCTTTCTCCTCTCGGTCTTCTACCCATCTAGGAGCATACCTATACAGTTCAGAAAATTTCGCTTCATATTAGTCTACCGTCAGCTCCTTTTATTCTAGTTAAAAAAAATTCAGTTATTTTCTTATCCCTAGCACAGTCAGAAAAATGCTTTCTATTAAAAGCCCTGACAAACTCATCCCAAGTTATGGCAGTACCAGGCAGAAAGATTGTGTCTCTAGAAGCTCTCCACCAATATTTGGCATTACCCTCCAATTGGTACTCCGCCAGGGTTATCTTCTCGGTGTCGTTGCAGTTCAACAACCGGAAAATTCTTTCATCCCATCGATCCATTGCTCTGCCTCTTCGTGACTTCCCATTCCGGTAAACTTGGGTGGCTTCAGCTTCAGGAATTGTTTCACCAATCCTTGAGTATGACGTTCTACTCCCAGTTATTGCTAGGCTTGTCTTTCCATCAAATTCCCTATGTTGGCTAGCGCCTATAGGATATTTCCATTCAGGGTTTTGCCTTCAAAGCAGTAGTTTTAGCCCGTGATAGGGGAGAACTCCCTGTTTGTACCATGACTTCCTGCAGGTTATCAAGCATTTACCTCAAGGACAATTAGTGACCATATGTCACTAATCGACTAAAAAGAAAAGTAACGTTCACACGTTACTGAGGTTATATAAGTAACATACAAATGTTACTGGCATGCAACAGTAACTCACAATCATTACTGAAATTTTACGAGTGAAATCAATCACCCGTTATTCAATTCAAATCAACTGTATACACCTAGTGCCTTATCGTGTGCGTTCATCATAACCTCCTTTTTTCGACTAGTGCACCTTATCACTCCAGATAGACCTAAGCTCTTATACCAATCCTATAAGGACCGGCCGGTGACGACCCTCGACCCTTAGGGTCCACCACTCCCTTTTCCAGGTCCTTGCGCTTATTTCATTACGGAAGCGAGTATCTAACTCCATCTTAATTTAAAATGATGCACACGATATATAAACTAGGCACTTTATTTATTTATAATTTTTCATATGACATTAGTCGATACATCTAGGCCAAAAGTTCCTATTTTTGGCTAAATCAAAATTTGACCGACTATCCTGCAGTTTATCTACACCGTCGTCTTGGCATCACGTCCTGGCATCCAAAAATGCTGCCATCCTCCTGGGTCCTCCACCTACTCGACCCCACTCGAGTCATCATCATCATCCTCCATAAGCAGTAGCGGCCCCACCGTACACTGGTTGACTCGAGCATACAAGACGATGACTCCCATAAATATGGGGCCCGTGGTGAGACCGACATCCATGGTGAGGATCACCGTGATCCGAATAAATGTGATGCTCGGAAAGTTAGGGTCGGCATGCTCCACCTAGTGCCATGTAAGGTCGATAGGAATGCCATAGAACATGTCGGAAGACGCGTGCGGCAGCAGCATGATCACGTCTCTAAAATATTATAGTCCCACAAGGGATGAGTACGACTACTCAGCAGTAATAGCCTGTCAAACCATATTACACAAGTCTACCGCTACACAACCTATAACATTCTAAACATGCAATATGTAGAACAAAACGACTTAGGATACCAAAAATCTGAAAGAACAACATAAATGGGACACTAGGAAGGCAAATAAATAGTCAGAAGAATTCAGTAATCGATTCAACTTTAATTCTAACTGTCACCATCTTCCAGAGGGACCCGTGTTTGCACCCTTCCAGGCATATTGCATCCTACCTGGCATCACAAGGACCTCCAGGTTCATATTTCAGTCCTCGGGCATCCAGAGCATGTTACATCACACCTCAAGACATCTTACACCCTACCTGGCATCACGAGGACCTCCGGGGCTCATCACTGTCCCCAGGCATCTAGAACGTGTTACGTCACACTTCCAGGCATCCCGACACCTGGGGCACCTCTGAGGCTCATCACTGTCCCTAGGCATCCAGAGGCATCATCTTCACGACCCTCCAGGCAACCCGACATCTGGGGCATCATCGCCACAAGGGCCCGACGACATCAATATCATGCATGTCTAACCCAAACTACTATGAACTCTTAATTCAAAATCGACTATCTAACCGAGATTCGTACCAAATTACGTTCGACTTGATTCCCGACCACTTGCCTAAGAAATTCTAGCCTACAAAACTAATTCAAACCTGTTGATTTGTCAAAACATCACGATACTCGTCTATTTAATTTCAAACTTGAACAACACCATGACCGAATTAGGATCGACCAACATCAATTCGGCTTTACCAAAGGTTGGTACCACTGTCCTATGCTCACTAGGACTCCGGGTTTCACGCCCAACTACAGCCGGTCGTGCCGATAGTCATTACACACGTAACAAGGCGGTCCAACAGTAATTCCAGCCCAACAATTGTCAAACCTCGGCTCGCCTAACGGACTTTAACCTACCAAGTCCACACCACCTAATCCGACGATCAGCACGCCCATCACCTACCCAACAGACCCACGCATGCATGTCATTCAATCCAGCTTCAATCGACACACACACGGACCAAATTATGGTTGATCCTAGGGAGAATACACGAGCAGGGCGTCTATATGCAATATAGTGCGACAGAACTGCCACTTGCCTCAGGTTCTTGGGACGTGAGAGGCGGGCACGGCTGTTGGCGAAGCGACAGGGCAGCGGTGCACGGGGAAGTTGCTGGCAGCAAACGATGCGGCTGATGGCAAGCTGCGAGACGACGCAGTGGCAGTGTGACGAAGTGGTGCGGGTGGCCGTCGGTGAGTAGCAGGGAGGGAATGAGATCATGAGGAATTGTCTGTTGAAGATTTGCTGAGGAATGATGGCCAATGAAACTGAAATGGGCGAATGAACTATGACGATGGAAAAGAAAAAGAGGCCGTCTCTCTCCCGCTTCCTCTCGGTTGACTTTGTTAGTCAATAAGCCAAATTTCGTGGCAGCAGGGAACGGAGACAACTCCATGACTCCGTGTCTTTGTGTGGGGGAGTCTTCCCTTCGCCCATGACACTTGCAACTCCATGCACGTACGTGGCTGCAGCATAATCCAAGGTCTCCCTTTGCTGGCCACCGAAGAAGGGTAACGTGGCTGCTTGGTCAAGGTCTTCACTTTGGTTGACCGGCTGAAACGTGGCTGTGGGTTTGATGGCCAGAAGTCTTCGTTTACATGCAGCATGAGCAGCTTGACGTGGCTGCAAATTTCGGGAGTCAACCTTTCTCTTTGGTTGACTGCCAAGAATGAAATGGTTGACGCGGGGCGGCGGAATTCTCGGCTCTCCAAATGTACGTATGCATGGTGGTCGAAGCAACTCGCAATAGGAGCTAGCTCGGTGACGTATTAAGGAGGTAAACATCGGTCTCGTTCACAGCCTTTCCCGAAGAGAACTTCACATGAGATGATAGGCTAAACGGCGATCCGATCGTCATGATGCAGCGAAGGTATGACGATGATGGGTCTGTGGCACCCCTCGACGGCCCCCGATCCGATAGGGTCGCCACAATTTGCTTACCTTTCACTTTTCCTAATCACATGTCACTCTGATACCATTTCAATTGCAGCGAGTCCATACAACCTGGGGGTTTACATTTTTTTTTTGATCGGTCCCTTGCGCAATTCATATAGCGGAAGCACATCCATCAACTCCCTTCCCTATATTCAAAAAACGATGCACACCAACTAAACATTTATAGGTAAAAGCCGCACACTTTTATTTACTTAAACCAGATGGACATCATTCATCGGTACATCAAAATGCCGCAGTCTTCTATAATCGGCTATACTTCAAAAGATGACCGACATCTCCTCCCACAATCGTATGCTTAAGGTCCATCAACCAGTGTCGGCGTCCAAAAGTTCCCTCCTTTGCTATCCTCCTCCTCGCGGTCATATCCAACTGCTCAATCCATCTACTAATCTAAAATGTTGGTCCCCGAAGGGGTGAGTACAGCCACTCAGCAGGTAAAGGACCCAATAAACCACTCAATGCATCACACAATACAATCATAACAATCATAGCATACGACATGTCATTCAAGCATCCATGCATAATTTACCTTAGAGCCATGCATATGTCATCATACCCCATGTACATACATCCTCATATAATCATCATCGTCATATCATACAATTACCATCATCATGTCAAAGTTACACATACATCCATGCACTCGTCATCATCATATCACATGTACCATCATGCCATAGGTACACATACATCCATGCACTTACCATCATCATGTCACATGTACCATCATGCCATAGGTGCACATACATCCATGCACTAACCATCATCATATCATACATGTACCATCATGCCATAAGTGCACATACATCCATGCACTAACCATCATCATATCATACATGTACCATCATGCCATAAGTGCACATACATCCATGCACTCATCATCATCATGTCACACACCATGCATAATTCAATTTCAATTTCCCAATTTTATTCTTTCATTTTGGGCCGCCACATTTCTCTTTCCCGGGACCAGTATTTGCGTCTCACATTTATCGCTCACGCCAAACTGGCATCACGAGGAACCTCCGGGCATGTATCCAAGATACAACAGGGCATCCGGCACCCCCACATTCCAGGCATCTCGCACCCCAACTGGCATCACGAGGACCCTCCGGGCATGTATCCAAGATACAACCGGGCATCCGGCCTTTACCCTTCTAGCCAGGCATCTCGCATCCCATCTAGCATCGTGAGGTATCCCCCGGCACAATACCTGCCAGGCTTCCGGAATTACGTACCGACAAACCACCGGGCCTCCCCTAGAATTACGTACCGTATACCAACGGGCATCCCGACACTCCCGGGGAATCTCCGGGGCTCGCCATGAAAATGGTTTCCCCTGCCCTCCGGAATTACGTACAGACATACCACCAGGCCTCCCCTGGAATTACGTACCGTATACCACCGGGCATCTCGACACTCCCGGAGCATCGTCGGCTCACACCTCCGACGGCCTTCTCACTTATCTCAATTCACATCTTCAATTATAGTTCAATTTTAACATGGCATGTGATGTGATGGCAAATCAAGATCATTTTCATCCTTTGATTCACACATGCATCTCCAGTCATCATCATACATGCAGCAAGACACAATCATTCATAACAATACAATTCATGGAGTCCATACAATTTAGAATAGTCCATTTATCATGCCTTTTTGAAGTTTACTAGATTCCAGCTTGTACCATTTTAGAAAATATTTGAATTAAATATCCATATGATTCTAAAAAATCAGGAAATCAGGACATGAGATAGACAAGACAATAAGATAACAATTTCCTGAAGAACACATGCCCTAAAGAGTTTCACACAAGAAGATATAATCCCCACAAATACAGCATGCAATTTCGGATAGAAACAGACTGCGCAGTTTTTGAAATAATTCGATTAAAATACCCGAATGACCTCCAAAAATTATGAAATTTTACCAGGTTATATTTAAGACACTAAAATATATTTTTCATGAAGACATCAAGGCCAGATTCGTTCTAGATAATTCTCTATAGACGTCCGAAGCTCCTGATTCTAGCACCGAAACGTCCAGTATAGCTATCCCCGAAATATCGAGTTTTCACCCACTTATTCTTCTTCGTTTCCTCTGAAATTTGGATATGTTTTGTTTAAAGAGGTCCCCTACAACTCAGTAAGGGATCTAAGTGAAATTTCCAGAGAATAGTCACCATATGGGTCCTAGAAGTCTCGGGTGTCCAGTACCGTGTTTCCAGATTTACCGTCTTCAACAGAAAGTTGATTCACTAGGCTACACTTGCTCATTTTACCTCAAATTTGAGTATGTTAGTATTTAGGATGTTCTCTACAAGTTTCATGAAGAAGTCGAAGAGAAATTCTCGGTAAAAAGCAACATGCAACCCACAAAACCACCAAGAGGTCAACAAATCAGTTTCAGATCTGGCGTTTTCGTAGAGGAAGGGTTTCACCCCTTAACACTCAACCATTTTATCTCAAATTTTAGTATGTTATACTTTGAGATGTTTTCTACAACTTTCATGAAGAAGTCTAAGCCAAAATCCGACTCAAAATATGCATGCAAGCCTCCACAAGTTTCTGGATCAGGCGGTATACGCGAAATCAGCAAGCTTTTCCAAGAACAAACCACACTAACTTCGGTTCCTTACCTCTAAACATCCAAGATTCAACACCATATCAACCGCACATGCAAGACACACATGCAAGATAGAAAATTGGATCCTAACTTGCCTCCAAAATCGAGCAAACAACGGCACACGGATGGCGACGAATGAGCGGATGGACGGCGACGGACGAGCGGACCTCCCCCTTGCTTGGCTTCTCCCTCTCTCTCTCGGCTCCTCACTCTCTCGCAACTCTCTCTTTCTCTCACTCTCTCAAAACCAGCCACTCCCTCTCTCTCTCTCTTTTTGGTTGTATATATATATGCATGCATTCTTATTTTGCATGGGGGACACTTGTCCCCAAGGAGGAGACAAGTGTCTCCCTTGCCGAAGACACTTGGAGGAAGCCATGCGGCTCCTCCTCCCCCCTCCATGCGTCGACATGGGCCGGGCTTATGGCCCACTTTAGGCCCATCTCACTTGGGCCTAAAGTCCAAACTTAAATGGCCCAAGTTTATTTTTATTTTTATTTTTTATTTTTTTAATAAAACATCTTAATCCTCATTTAAATAAATACCTAATTGCATAATAAAATGACAAAAAGACTTTGTGATATTAATCCATCAAATCTATAAAGTGCATAGTCAAGAACAAAGTCTTCTTTATCAAATCGTCCTATGTCCAACTTAAATAGCCCATAGAAAAATATCGATAAAAGCCCATAATTCCTTCACCACTTTAGGGCATTTGATTTTTGTTTTTTATTTATAGAAATCAATTAACATTCTCATAATCAATTAACATTTTCATAAGGGGTTCGGTCCAAGAGATAAAATATCGTGGCCGATGATGTAATTGTCCCTATGACCATTCAAAGACAAATATCGTTTCCCTCAAAATCAATATTTCGGGTTGAAATTCCCGGATGCCACATGGGTATGCCGCAAAGGCATGATGAAACGTGACGTCTCAGTCTGGTGATGGTAATGATGAAACGGCGGCCGTACATGGAGCCATCAACGAAATCCGACAACTTGTCGACGCATCACGGACCGTTATGTAAGTGAGGTCCAGTGAAATCTGGATATCACATACATTTACCCCAAACATTTTTTGTGACACTAAAAACCTTAAACTTGTACCTATGTGACATATTTACCCCAAACTCATACAGTGTAACACATTTAATCATTTTTTTTATGACACTAAAAATCCTAAATTGGTATATACATGACACATTTACCCCAAAAAAATGGTGTCACAACAAAGTTTGGGGTCTTGGTGTCACAAAAATAAAGTTTATAGTAGATGTGTGATACAACTATAAGTTTAAGGTTTTTTGTGTCATAGAAAAACGTTTGGGGTAAGTGTATCACATAGGTACAAGTTTGGGATTTTTTGTATCACAAAAAAGTTTTGAGCAAATGTGTCACAATGAGCATAGTTTGGGGTTTTTTTCTGATTTTCACCATTAGATTTTATATATTCGATTCTTTACTTTTTAACAAACAAATATATAGTGGTAAATATACGGTACCAAACTAAGAAATATTAACGTCTAAATCTGCAATCCCAACTTTATCATTAAGCAAAACATGAGATAATTCTCTAATAGGCTACAAGTACAACATAATGGCTAAATGCTTCACTATGCCAACATTGGCAAGCATATAAGAAGGCCGATTGCCTTCCCAAAAATATGATGAATTTTGAACTCAAAGTGAGAGCTTAATAATCTCCTACTTTCCTTACGAATTGGTGGTCCTGTGTTGTCTGCTATTCTCTTTGGTTAACTAGTTTTGTGATAATTGTGGAGTCCATCTCAATGATGAGTTAATGGAAACCTCGTTGCTTTGCGATGGTAAGCCCCAACCGTAATGCCCGTAGTTTTGCTTGTAAGGATGAACAGATTCTAATAAATGATGTAAAACCACCAAGCTAGTCACCCCTTCCATTTCAAAATAATCCTCCTACTCTTGCAGGTCCAACATTACCTTTAGACGCTCCATTCGCATTCGGTTTGATTTGTCCTGGAGGCGGAGGATCCCAAGCAACCATGATAAGAGAAGTACGTGATTCACTTTTAGACAAATTGATCATGGGCAAAACTATTATCATAAACAAACATATTTTGAATATGCCTTTCCTTATTGTATCCTAAAATATTAGTTGCATTTGTAATTTGCATGCTCAAGAAATTTAATATGTGTTGGGAGCAACCCAACATGTTCGAGAGTTGATTTGGAATATCATAAAGATTACTCATCAAGATTACATAATAGGAAGGGAGTCTTATTATTGTAGGATGCTGAAAAGGAAGAAATTTAAATAAGAATTGGTATTGTTTAGGAAGAATACCATGATATAATTCTGGTGATTGCCTAAATTAGAGGAATTCAATAAATCAGGAAAGTTGCTAATTGGGAGGTGATTACCAATTAGGCAAGATTCCTAATTTGGGTGGAGGTCTACCACTATAAATAGAAGGATTAGATGGAGATTTAAAGAGCACTAGAAAATATTCTAGAGATATCATAAAAGTCTTCAACAACGTGAGTAAACATGAGAGTTCTTGAGAGTTTTTCAAGAGATGATGTGTTTTATGACAATTGTGAGGATTTATTATGAAAGAAACACTGTTAGAGTATTAATTGTAATCTTTTGATTATAGTGGAAAGTTTATGGATTGGCGTCTTGTGGTTTTTCCCATCTTGGGTTTTCCACATAAAAGTTTATGGTGTGTCGTTCTTCTTCTCTCATCTATTGTGTTATTTATATTTTGTATATTTCACAATTCTAATAATTAGAATTTCACTGCGATCAATTGCGATTCGACTTAATTTACAACAAGTGGTATTAGAGCCAGGTTGTAAAAGATGTTAGAAAACAAGGTCAACATGATTATGCTCACGGCTACAAATTACGCAATATGGAGGCGCAAGATGGAGGATCATATCTACATCAACACCAATCAAGACAAGAATGCCCCTAAAGGGCATGGTAAAGACTGTAGCATCAGCTTCTAAATTGGCAAAAGCTGGAGAGGAAGAAGATGACTCCTCAAAAGCCCTGATAATAGCAGTAGAAAAACAAGAGGAGAAGGAGGAAAATGAGTGGACTATCATCAACAAAAGATGTCTTGGCATCATTAGAAGGTGACTCGATCAAAGCATCTTTAAAAACTTCACTTAAGAAGACAACGGTTATGACTTGTAGAGAAATCTAGAGCGAACATACGTGAGAAATACATCTCAAAATATAGCAAGCCTGATAAAGAATGTGTCTCATAAAGAGTACAAAGATGGAATAAGTGTCTCTGAACACATATGAGAAGTCTAATGAATCAAATCAATGCAATGGAGAGGATGATCACTCCAAAATTGCATGTGTGACAGCCTGAATTTTCAATTCTTTTTCCATTTAATAAATCGGGCCTTTCATTGGCGTGCCTATAGTGCTATTTTAGGAGCCGATCACTCTTGGGATAACTAGACTATCTGGGAAAGCCATTAATGGATTTTATTGTGATAACTTGAGAATTCGACTAGGAAACAACTACTCGACCGTGCTCATCTGTAGAGGTCATTACGGCACAGTTAAAAATTGATCAGAGATCATAGATAGGTCGGTTTAATAGAGATGTGTGGCTAAACATGTGTGATTCTACCAAATTACAAAATTCTCGTCAACCAGCACTAGACTAATTTTTTTGTCATTTTGGTACCCCGTGTCTGTATTTGAAACCTTGAGATTTTCATAACCACCGAGAGTTGTCAATGTGTCAAAGAAGTTCATTGTGGCTCGAAGAAAATCGACCACGGGTCATTTGCACTAAAAATTTGTGAAAGTTACCCGATATGCTAGGTCATGCTAAAATCGCGTCAGATTGAAATTAACTGTGAATTTGAATCCGATTTCAGAAATTGAAAGTTCTGTCATGTCACGAGTCATTTTAGGAACGTCGACTCACCCTCCGAAGATTTTTCTGCAAACTGAGATTTTGGTAGAAAAAGTCGAGTAGGGCCGTTTTCGACTGGAAAATTCAGAAGACCATTTTTTATTGCAAAATTGGGATGCAAGTAAGCTTTAATGGCAAGGAAAAATACCAATTTGATTGAGGACTCGACGGTTGAATTTTTAGAAGCCAAATTGAGTTGATTCAAGAGGAAATGGAAGTGGAATTGGGAGAGATTGTGCAAAATTCGTAGCCCCCCTTGGTCCATGATTTTTGGACCATCTCAAGAGCTTCTAGAGGAAGCTTTCAGGCTGGAAATTGCAGAGGAAACAAGCTAGCATTGTGGGACCAAGCCAAGGGAGACAAAGAAGATAGAAGAAGACCAAAGGTGGCCCCCTCAAGCCAAAGCTGTCCCCCCCTTCTCCTTCCCACCATCGAGCCCTCCATTCCAGCACCCCGAAGCTCTAAAAAGTCCAAAGAAGCCGTAGCTCCTTTCCCCCTAGCCCATTGACACCCGCCAAGGCCACCGAAGCCACTCCACCGTCGTCGCTCGCCCATCACATCCGCACGAGCCCTCTTGCTTGTGTCCCACTATTTCGCGCTCCCTCTCGTGTCCAACAGCGTTCCTTGAAGCCCCTAGTCGTTGTGGTGGTCGCCTGAGCCGCCATGAGCCACTACCTGCCTCCGCCTGGTCCCCACTGTAGCCCGCAGTCCCGTTCTCGCCGTTTCCAGCTCAACCGACCGTTGAGGGAGCTCTCTTGGCCAAGAACAGAATCTGAAGCTCCTGGGTCTGCAGCCTACTACTTGGCCCATTTTGGTACCCTACTGGACCCCGAAAGGCATCCTCGCTTTGGAGTTTTTAGCCCGTCTCCTCTTTGCCGTCGTTGTGGTTCAAGCGGATCGTTAATCAAGTGAGTTTACTCACTAATCCTCACTTAGGGAGCTAATGATGCTTAGGGGTTGATTAGTTTAAGTTAAGCATGGATTATGTGATTAGTTAGATTGGATTAGCAATTTAATTAACCGTTATTGCATGTTAGGTGGCTAGAATAGTGTAATTAGCAAGTAGATAAGTCGTAGTATTTGTCTAACGAGTCTCGGAATTTTTTCAGCCCCGTTTCGGTGTTTAATTAGGCCTTTCCGGCCTAAGTGTGTATTTTTGCTATTTATGGGTATTTATTAATTAATTTTTGAAATTATTTAATTAATTAATTATTTTTTGGAAATCAGACCAAGGGATAGCCGATGACCAAAATTTTATGTTTATTACAATGGTGTGATTTCTTTAATTAATTGAGTGTCAGTTTGTGCAAATTAAGTGTGATTTGCAATTTTGGGTATTTATCCAAAATTTTAATAATTTTAGTATTTGATTAGAAAATCAACGGGCGTTGGTTTACAGCGCCAAAAATGTTTTTATCGAATATATAAATGGTAGGAGTTTTGAAAGTAAAGATATTATATTTTTGGCTGAGGCTGACCATGTACCCACACACGATTATTTTTATCGGATATGATAAAAGTGGTACAATGATTGGTTGAGTAGAATGGTATACTGTGTCAACTTGTGGGCTCGATATATCAGCTTAGAGTGAGCAGTATACCTTAAGTATCGCACAACTTTGGTGGGCAATTAAGTATCGCACAACTTTAGTGAGCAATTAAGTACTGCACAGCTTTGGTGAGCACTAGCCATGTACTATATCAGCCTAAGGGCTTTGATATATTAGTTTAGAGTGAGTAGTATACGTTGTTATCAGCTTCTGGTGAGCATTTTCTATCTATCTTCAACTTAGAGTGAGCAGTCCTTAATGTGATCGGACTTGACAGATAATGTTGATTTAATTGACCGAGAGATGGTCTTGATGACTTGGAATCGACTGGTTCGATTGATCGATGGCTCGATTTGCTTTGATGAGTAGATTGGTTGCAATGATTGATTAAGTGGTTGAATTGTTCTGACTTGTAGGAAGGGACTCAGGCAAAGGTAAGTCCTCTGACTCGTGCTTGTACTTAGGCAGCCCTTAGGGTGTATTTTCTTCCTAGTCGGGTCTTAGGGGGTGAACTTGTTGAGACGTCGTCTCACCCCGTTGTGGGATAACATTTTGAGGTCTTTAGATCGCAGCTCCTCCCGAGCATTTTGGTCAACCCAAGAAGGTGACGGAGCAGAAGTGTTTTATCCCACTTCATGGGAACCCAAGGGGATGGATCTATGAGCTAGTGAGGGCCGTGGTCTGGGTTGATGAGGCCTTACCCCATAAGGTACCCCATCAATACAAATCATGGTATCGTCAGGCTTGAGATGGGCAGAGAGAGGGTCCTATACCTGAGTATGAGGTTCCTATGTATGTGCTAGAAGTAGCCTTTAGGAAAGGCACGACAGATCCTCTAGAAGGTTCATTAGTAGACGTGGAACCGGACCTGTCAAACCTAGAGTCTCCGGTGTATTCTGAGGAGGACTCAAATGTTTGAGGACTTGTAGCCTATACCCCCCCCCTTTTTGTTGTAGACCTTGTTTATAGATCGGCTAGTATTGTAAATGACTTGTTATGATATGTATATAAGTGTGGTTTGGTTTTCAAAAATTTGTGGCCCTACTTTTCTATGCCATTAGATTGTTGTTTGGGGATTAATTATTCGCTTCTGTATGCACATTAAAATGAATGGATTGGCAACACGTCATGGGATGTCGCTTTAATCGACCGCAAAGAGGGATGGGCACGTGCTTGGAGAATCGGGGCATGACATCCCCATTTAGTGGTATCATAGCAAGGTTAGACATTGGAGTGATAAGGTGCGATGGTTTACGGGATAGTTAGTAGGAATATCATTTAATTCATGCTGGTACATGTCTATGATAGTTGATTGGTTGAATCATTTGTTTGTGTGGATCGCTTAACTTCTAATTCTGTGTGGAATTGGAAGGTAGGTTTCTGTAAAAACCCTGCCAGATGAGTGATCAGGAGCAGATGACTCCTAGAAAGAGGACCATGGGTCTAGTGACTCGGGGTAGAATGTCAACAAGGGTCGGTACCCGAGGAGGCTGTGGTAGAGCGCTAGCTCAGGCTAGCGCAAGTGGAGTAGCACCGCCTCCTTTTGTTGCTGGGGTAGTAACCCCTGAGGATCCAAGGTTCGCAGGGATCATGTAAGCGCTCGAGATGCTGGGGAACTGAATGGACCAGCAAGCTCAGATCCAAGTTGCCAGTGCCACCACTTCAGCCGTCGCTACCACAGCTGCCGTAAATATCGCCACAGATGCTGCTGCTGCCGCTGCCGTTGCTGCTACCGCACCTGTCGCCGTACTTGCTAAGGTTCCACCGGGGAACGTAGTCACTGGAGGACCGATGCATAAGTTGGTGGAACAATTTTTGAAATTGAACCAGCCGAAGTTTTCTGGGGCAGGAGACCCCAAAGCCGCAGCCCTATGGATTCAAGGCTTGGAGAAGGCCTTTGCACTTGCTAATGTGCACAGAGACGGAGAAAGTAGCCCTTGCAACCTACCAACTGCAAGGTAATGCTAACACGTGGTGGAAAGCCATCAAAGGTACGGTATTCCGCGAAGGTGTAGCCCCGGAGTGGGATGCCTTTATTGAGGTCTTCAACAGCAAATATTTTTTTGAGACTGCTAGAGAACTGAAGATGGCAGAATTTCAGCGCCTTCGCCAAGGCTCAATGACGGTAGATCAATATAAGGCGAAGTTCGCTGAACTATCGCAATACGCTCTTGAACTGGTCAAGAATCCAGCAAATTGAGTTAGGAGATTTAGAGATGGACTCAGGCTGGAATTGAGGAGTCTGCTGATACTACTCAATCTGAGGAATTATAATGACTTATATGAGCGAGTCTAGATGAAAGAGAGAGATCAAAACGAAAGAGCCGCCGCTTCTGGGTCACAGTTTGGGTCAAGTCGAGATGGGAATTGGTATGGAAAGAAGCCCATAACTGGAGGAAGATTTTAGGTCCCGCCCAATTGGAAGGGTGGAGTTGGCAAGGCAGGGCCAAGCCAGAATGGGATATGTCGCTTTTGTGGAAGGCGACATGGTTCAACCCCGTGCCCCCGAAGGATGGGTGCTTGTTTCGAATGTGGCCAGTAGGGTCACATAGCCAGAGATCGTCCTAGAAGACAAAGAGGACAACATCAGTTACCGACACCACCGCCAATGGGTCAGATTAGAGGATTTGCGCCGCAGAATACATCGCAGGGTGGACAGGTCAAACCCCCGGCTCAAGGAACAGTTTATGCCATCACCAGAGGTCAGGCTGAGGATGCGCCTGATGTGATTATAAGTATGGTCTCGTTGAATGACCATGCTGCTTATGCTTTTTTGATCCAGGAACAACTCATTCTTTTATTATGGAGCAATATGTTAAGTTGATAGGAATAAGTCCTAAGTTGCTGGAGTCAGTGGTTAGCATGTCTACACTATTAAAGGATAAGATGTTACTTGCATTGGGTTGTTCTGGTTGCAAGTTAGTGATTGGTGAGCAAGAGGGGAAAATAGATTTCTTAGTCCTAGCCATGTATGACTTTGACTTGATAATTGGCATGGACTGGCTCACCAAGCAACGAGCTAAAATAGACTATATCGTAAAGCGATTCAGTTTGACCCGCTAGAGGGTGAGAGTTTCGAGTTTGTCGGGAATCGAGGAGGACCCTCGATTGCTTTGATCTCGTCGCTTGAAGCAACTTGTTTGTTAGACGAGGGTTGTTGAGGTTACCTAGCAACTCTCGTGAATACGATAGTTGAGGAGCTGAAGATTAAAGATATTTTGGTAGTGTAAGAATTTTCAGATGTATTCCCGAAAGAATTGCCAGGCCTACCGCCAAAGAGAGAGATTGAGTTTGTGATTGAACTAGCACTTGGGACAGAGCCAATCTCTAAGGCTCCTTACCGGATGGCGTTATATGAATTGAAAGAATTGAAGGTGCATATGCAGGAGTTGTTAAATAAGGGATTCATACGTCCCAATGCATCACCTTGGGGAGCACCAATTTTGTTCGTAAAGAAGAAAGATGGTTCGTTGTGTCTGTGAATCGACTATCATCCACTCAATCAGGTGACTATCAAGAACAAGTATCCACTGCCAAGAATTGACGACTTGTTTGATCAGTTGCAAGGAGCGTCGATATTTTCAAAGATCGACTTGATGACAGAATACCATCAGCTAAGGATTAGGAAGGACATTCCAAAGTTAGCGTTTCGTACTCGGTACAACCATTATGAGTTCACTATAATGCCGTTCGGTTTGACGAACGCTCCTGCTAACTTTATGGATCTGTTGAACCGAGTGTTTAAGGAATATCTAGATCAATTCGTGATCGTGTTCATCGATGACATTCTGGTGTATTCGAGAAGTGCCGAGGAGAACAAGAATCATCTGCGAGTGGTACTTTAGACCCTAAGGATTCATCAGTCGTATGTGTTGACACCTAGTTTAGGATCAAGCTTATCCTTTAAACTTATCTTTTAGAAATAGAAGATAATCTTTGATTAGAGGGAAATTTTTGAATTTAAAAACTCAACCGTGGGATTTTGGAGCCACTTTGTTGTTGAGAGGTTGAGCGAAAATCTCCACTTGCGGAAACGAATTCGAGTTTTCACTTTATAAATAGGGGATGCGAGATGTGAAAAACAGGGGGGCTTCTCTTCGTCTTTCGTCGAAGGAAAAAAATAGAAAAACTGAAGAGAAAAGAGAGAAAAGCTTTGGGTTGTCCTTTTTGCTAAAAAGAAGTGTGCAGAGAGAGACAGAGGGAGGAGATGCGAAAGCGACGTGAGAGAGAGGGAGAGAGAGAGAGGTGAGAGTGACCGGTCAACAAGCAAAAAAACAGAGGGGCATCGTCTTCCTCCCTTGCATTTACCGCCTGCATCGGTTTTCTGCAACTCACAGTAGCTTCCTCGCCGTGTCATCGCACCACTCCGCTACTTTCGCTCGTCGTCGCCGGCATGCCAGCAACTCGCCGCACTGCCACAGCGACCTTGTCCGCCTAGCCGCCGTTGCAACCTATTGCTGAGCCTTCCTCGCTGCTCTGCCCACCAGATCTGCTTGAGCACCGACGCCCGCACCCTCAACACCTCTGCTGACGCCAACTTGCAGTGCCAGAAGTCCCGACGCCCTCGCTCCGCTGGTCCCTGCTGCTCAAACGTTGCCTCTGTTTCACTAGACGAAGCTGCTGCTGTGCCGATCCAAGTCTGACTCGAGCGACCACCCGAGCTGCTTCAACCACTCCAGATTCGGTCACCGGTAGCCCGACACCACCGGAGTCCATACCGCCGGTCTGCTCCTCTTTTACGCCGCCTCCGCCTCGACTCTCAGATTTGACGCTGCCCCGAAGCAAGCCGCGACCGCGGCGCAGCCCTCGCTCTGCCTTCGACGCATCCACCCGACGACCCGCGAGCATACCTCCACGGCCCGACGCCATCTTAGCCGCGAAGCCGTCGCTTTGCTCGCGATCCGGAGCCCATGTCCCTGCCGTCGTCGATCAGCAACCCGCAACCTTAGCAGACTTTCCTTGACGCCATCAAATCCGGCAGCTTGCACAGCCTTGCCGCCCCCAGCAGCTCGGGCAGCGCATCTCACGCCGTTGCAACGCCCGTGCCCACGACCCACCCGCTGCCTTCCCTTGTTTTTGTTGCGGTGTCCGGTTGCTACCCGAGCCTCACCGGAGTTTCGACGACCGCCTTACTCCAGCTACCACTACCCATCACCGAACCACCGTCTCGTGCTCTCATTTTCCAAGCCTTAGGTAGTTTATTTTATTTATTTATTTTTTACTTATTTCATGTTATGTTAGCTTATGTTTAAGTTTAATTGTAGTATTATATGTCAATATTTGTAGACCTTGTAGACATTAGGAGTTTTATCCCAAATTAAGGTAATTATTAATTTGACCCGTAAGACGTCGGGTCATTTTTTTTGATTACTTTAATTTTTAGGAATTTTGATAGTATTTCAATCGTTAAATCATTATAGAGTTAAAATAATTGTTAATTTAATCCGTGAGAGAACGGATTATTTTTTGATTATTTTAATTCTTATCTTCATTCTTTTAAATAATTACTTGTTTGGAAAGATTAAAAAAAAAATCAAAAAAATCAAAAAGTAAATAAAAATCTAAATATTGCATTAGAGCATTTAGGTTTAGTAAATTAAAACTGTATTTTTAGGGTTAGTAAATTAGAATTGCATTTATAGGATTATAATTTTTAGATTATATTCTTAGATGGGTGATTTTCGTTAAGGCTATTTTAAAATAATGTTGGCATGTCTTGATTTTTTTTTTTTTTTTTATATATAGCTTTTAAGATAAGATATAGTTTAAGTTAAATTGATTCCTAAAGTAAATTAGAATATCATTCACTTTAGTTAGTGTAATTATTTTTTTATTAATTCGGAATTTCAATAAAAAGAATCCAAAAAATATTAGGTACATATTAATTAATTTGCATAATAGGTTTAATTAGAATTTGTTTATTAGTAAAATATTGTCATATCTAGAACTTAGGTACTTAGGTCCATACACATTTCATATACTTAGGTACATATTAATTAATTTGCATGGAAACAAGGTACGCTCCTAACATGAAGTGTGAAATGTTTTTATAGAAAGGAGGTATAAGGGGAGTAGTGCTTACTGACTCTTTGTTTTGTAGGAAGGTGTTGAGATCGAATGCTTTTCTTATCATTGAAGTGTTGCTTGTATTATAAATTGTTGTGCATGATTTTCAAATTGTTTTAGCACTACACTATTGCACACACAACCCGCCGGACTGGGCTGCGATAGGATTCTTAGGATGGTGTTGAGAAGGATACTTCCTCTAAAGCGAGACTGCTATATAGAGGTTGACCTTCTCTTCCTCGAAAGTTCTTCATGGTGTCGAATGTGTTTGCATATCCGCGAGACTGCGTGATTATTAGGCATTCCATTCGATTGAGCCGGGGTTAGGAGGACCTGACACGTTAATGCGAGACTGCAACGGTCAAATCATCCTCTTAGCTCCATTTTGTTAAGCCATCTAGATAGAAATCGAGCCCCACATTTCATGCGTGTGTCTATGTGATAGTCATCCCTTCCTAGTGAAAGTAAGTTGTTAAAATTCTCACTACTGCAATTTACTTACTTGCAATTTCGTTGGTCCATGACATTAGGTTTCATCGTCGGTCTTATTTTATATGCAATGGGGAGATCCGATGTTCAATTCATTCCAACTCCCAAGATTGAGCTCAAAGGGTGGTGGAGCAAATTAAGTAAAGAATGTCAAGATTATGTGGAGTCGATACTGGGACGGCTCATCCCCCTTTTGGATATCGGAGTCCATAGTGGTGTTTTGCAAGCTATATTGCACTTTTGGTGTCCCGAGACAGCTACATTTATTTTTGGTAAGAATGAGCTAACTCCAACACTGGAAGAGTATAGTGTCATCATAGGAATGCCCCTTGAGACTGAACTTGTTAGGCCACCTCTTAGTATGGAACCCACATCAATTTTATCTCAATTTCTAAGAATTAAAACTGATGAGGTTAAGAAAGTTTTGAAAGCTAATTGTAATGCATGCCCTTTCTCCTTTTTGGCTAATCATTTTTTAAATCAATCTTCAATGCGCCAAAAGGGTAGGATATTCATCTTAGCATTCTTTGGACTTATAATATTTCCTCATCGAAGAAATGCTATTGATCCTTCGATTGCATTGGTGGTCAGACAAGCATGTGCTAGCATGAATTTTATAAACATGATCTTAGCTGAGACATTTTTATCCCTCAACCGTTTTAAACAAAATGGAGAAAAAATCATGAATGCCTCTCCTGAACTTTTACAAATTTGGTTTCTTTCTCACATGAAGGAGTTTGGTCATTTCATGCGTCGAGGTGAAATTGATAATTCTAGTTACTCAATAAAGAGATTTTCAATCTTAGAGAAAAAGTATATCGGAAAATCATTTTCCAATTGGGTGACTTTTCTTAAAGATCCAGATCTCAAGGGCTTCCTATGGTATGCTAAATGGTTCCATGTTAGCGAGGCTCGTTTCTCTCACAAGACAAATAATCCAATTCCACTGATGGGAATTACTGGTGCAACATCTTACTATCCTTATAGAGTGGCCCGCCAGTATCAAGTGCTCCAAGATATCCCACCTCCTCTCTGAGTGGATCTATTTCAAGCCCGCTTTGTGCACAAGGATCACAAATACCTCGATGAGATCGAGCGTCTTGAAAATGAATGGAAGGAATGCCATTCGGAAAAGATTGTGGTGCCTAGAAGATTGAAAGGAAATGAGAGGATTTTTCATGCCTCGGATTATTATATCCACCATCACGAGATCCCTCAAGCTCTACTTCCCGTGATACCTGAAGTGACCATGAAGCCCATTCATAAAGCACAAATTGAAAATCTTGAAGAAACGGTGGAAAAGAAATAAACTCGTATTTCTGAGTTGGTTCGACAAAACAAGAAACTTCAAAAGACTGTGATCTCCCAATTGTATATAGAAAAGAGTCGCTAGATTTAGGAGTTTAATTTTGGCTTTATGATGTTATTTCAATTTTTAGATTGATGTTTTAGGAATTTAATTTCCTAGGGAGTTATTTTAATGTTTTAAGTTGATGTCTTTGGAATTTGATTTCACTTAATAAAATAAGCGATTGACCGTTGTCATGGACCAATCTCATTTGTTATGATACTTATTGTATTATTTTACTTTATTAGGTGACAACATGGCTCACCCAAGATCGCCAATCCGTACCTGTTCTAGAGCAACAATGTCTGATAACACCGAACAAACGCATGTTGCTGAACAAGCTCGCATTGCTGCCCTCGAATCGGAGATGAAGCAAGTCCTGAATGTTCTTGAGCAGCTCTCTAAGCAAATCAACTCTCTCCAAGCAAACACTACCCCACAAGCTCCGCAAGTTGAAGTGGTGTTACCACAACATGCTCCTGTGGCCGATTCAAGAGATAAAGAAGTGATGGACACCCTGGGGCAACCAAGTGGCAAATTCGATTACTATGTAAAGTATTCGGCTCCTCCCAGCTCCTACTTCGACCCACGGGATATCATCCCAGATGGATGGGGTGGCATAGATGATCCCGCACCTCCAAAGATTGAGAGCTCTGATGACGCACTCGAATGAATGACTGAATTGTTTGAAGATAATTTAGTGTCTGCCATTGACAAAGCTCGAGAGTAGGAAAATTTTAATTATTTGCACACTCCTCTGCGCAGGAGTCTTTATTGCTTTCCATATTTGCATATTTGCATTTTCAATTCTAGGATTTCCCTCATTTCAATAATGTAATTTGCTTTTCATCCAATAAAATACATGGAGATTTTTGTGTTTTAAGGGCATGTTGAAGTACACCAAACCAGCCCTGTGATGAAATCCTACCCAAAAGAAAACGGCAAGGAGCTAATTCTGAAGGCTGGGCTTCTTCATGTTCCCTTGAAAATTTTTTCAAAATAAAATAATTTTCCAGCATGCATCTAATTTACCCTGTTTGTTTCTTTTAATTATTTGCTTTATGTTTCAGGTGCAGCTCTGTGCACATTTAAGGAATCTCTATGAGCTCCCTTTGCAAAGAGTGGCAAGACATAGACACTTAACAGCTTTGACTTTATAATTTGATGTGCAAGAATAGAGAATGGCCTTTTTGTCATTATAGAATGCTTTCACATGATATTATGCAATTTGTCAATTCCACTTGAAATTTATCAAAATGGATAATTCAGTGAAAGATGTCGAGTTACTTGAACATGCTAAATGAGGCATGAAAGGCAAGCCTTATCCCATACACAGTCCCTTGTCTATACATTGTGAGATGAGTATGGAAACATTTTGTGTTTCAAGGTGAAGAGTTTTCTTGCAAGAAGTACGACAACTAAAATGACGAGGGGCAGTTCTTTTCACTACCGGTGAACCCTTGTTTAACCCTTCTTTGAGCAAAATACTTGAAGAATTTCTTTCATACTACCCTTGTCAAGGACTACCCCACATCAGGGCAAATGGAGGTAAGTTGACATTGAAGGAGAGTGAAATGGATATAAATTTTCTTGCTCTCATTTGCATCAATCTTCAAGTTATGCTTTTACATTAAATTCATGTGGTAATTTAAGTGCCTTAGGATGATGAAGAGCGTTTCTTTCACTATCCTACACACTTATATCATTTGCATAGCCCACTTGAGCCTGTGATTTCGTTTCTTTTAAACCCAGTTGATGATCATCCCCCACACTGGGGCAAGGCAAGAGATAGATGAAGACCCTTGAAGGTTCGAGTGTCATTTAAAGTATACATGACACATGCATTGTGCGTAAGAACTGAAATCAAAATAGAACTAAGGGGCATGAAAAAGCAGTGTGCCTGGTAAAAGCAAGGCCAATGCCCGTGAAAAGAAGAGAGAAATGACTGATGAATTGGGGGGCATAAAAAAAAAGCGGTGTGCTTGATCGATGCCCATCATCAAAGAAAATGATTTTAAAAGAAAAAATGTTGAGAAAAAGATCTCTAGTTGAATAATCATTGGTATCAGGTGATAAACTCTTGAGCCAATAAAGAAATCTGTCAAGAAGACAATCTGTGGCAAAGAAAATTGGTGGTAAGGTCAAGATGATTACCAACTCTTACCCATTACACACATCTTTGAGCCTAACGATCCTTTCGTTTCTCAGCCCATGAACCCAGCCTATGTTACGTCCCTTACAAAGTCTCTTCAGATTAGGGCACTTAAATTAACGTGGAAATTCACATGTTTTAAGCATTGCTTGAAGAAGTGCGAGCAAGATTATTTCTTTCTCATTTTGCAGGGTTCTTGACTTGTAAACCCGGAGATGATTACAGAATTGTTCTTTCAATTGCTTTGACTCAAAGAGTCCCTTTTGCTAAGCCATTGACCAAACCCACATTACAATCCTTGTCCTTGTCGACAAGATGATGATAAGATTGAGTGATATATTCCCGCATCAATGGTCGGGACAAATAACCCCTCCTAAATGAGAGCGAGTGAAAAAGCCTTTTCACACCAAAAGTGTCTCATTTAGCATGTTCAAGAGATTATGCTATAACTGAAAATTGTCCTTGTGATAATTTTTCCGGTAGAAGCTTGATAAAGCCATCATGCATGGACCTTCATTGAATTTTTCCTCAAAGACCAAAAAATTGTCTTTGAAACCCTGAGTTTCTTCAGTCATCTTGGTGCTTGATGAGAATTCCAAGTACCCATTTATAAAATGTTTTCAAATGTCTAGTGTGAATTCCAGATATTTGAACATTGAAACGCTTGATGTGACTTCCAAGTGTTTGTCTTTTTAAACATCTGATGTGATTTCCAAATGTTTAGTAAAATATTTTCAAATGTCTAGTGTGAACTCCAGATATTTGAATCCTTGAAACGCTTGATGTGACTTCCAAGTGTTTGTCTTCCCAAACGTCTAATGTGATTTCCAGATGTTTAGTAAATGTTTTCAAATGTTTAGTGTGAATTCCAGATATTTGAACCCTTAAATGCTTGATGTGACTTCCAAGTGTTTGTCTTTCCGAACGTCTGATGTGATTTCCAGATGTTTAGTAAATGTTTTCAAATGTTTAGTGTGAATTCCAGATATTTGAACCCTTAAATGCTTGATGTGACTTCCAAGTGTTTGTCTTTTCAAACATCTGATGTGATTTCCAGATGTTTAGTAAATGCTTTCAAATGTCTAACATAAGAATCAGATTTTTGAAATTTTAAGTACTTGATTCAATTTCCAGGTGCTTGGGATCTGATGAGAGTTCCAGATCTCTAAAGACTTTGAGCCTTTCAATTATCTGAAGAGATTTCCAGATGTTTGTCAAGTCTCATAGGAATCATTTCACACCTAATAATACTTTTTTGAATCTCCAGATAAGTATGATAGGTACGTGTTCTTCTTTGCATTTGCATTTCATTGGGCGTGGACACATTGAGATCTACATTCTTGACCAAATCATTGCATTTACATGGCATTCTTTATTGCATGACCTTGCATTTATTTGAGTCCATTTCTTAAAAAAAAAAAAGTCATTACAATTAGCATTTGCATATTTATTGCATATTCATTTTGCATGGTTTAAATTTAAGTGTCATTTATCTTTGAAGGAAACCTCTATGAGCTTCCCTTCAAAGAGGGGCAGCTGTTGACACCTAGTTTAGGATCAAGCTTATCCTTTAAACTTATCTTTTAGAAATAGAAGATAATCTTTTATTAGAGGGAAATTTTTGAATTCAAAAACTCAACCGTGGGATTTTGGAGCCACTTTGTTGTTGAGAGGTTGAGCGAAAATCTCCACCTGCGGAAACGAATTCGAGTTTTCACTTTATAAATAGGGGGTACGAGACGTGAAAAACAGGGGGGCTTCTCTTCGTCTTTCGTCGAAGGAAAAAATAGAAAAACTGAAGAGAAAAGAGAGAAAAGCTTTGGGTTGTCCTTTTTGCTGAAAAGAAGTGTGCAGAGAGAGAGAGAGGGAGGAGACGCGAAAGCGACGTGAGAGAGAGGGAGAGAGAGAGAGGTGAGAGTGACCGGTCAACAAGCAAAAAAACAGAGGGGCATCGTCTTCCTCCCCTGCATTTACCGCATGCACTAGTTTTCTGCAACTCACAACAGCTTCCTTGTCGTGTCATCGCACCACTCTGCTGCTTTCACTCGTCATCGTCGGCGCGCCAGCAACTCGCCGCACTGCCACAGCGACCTCATCTTCCTAGTCGCCATTGCAGCCTGTTGCTGAGCCTTCCTCGCTGCTCGCCCACCAAATCTGCTTGAGCACCGACGCCCGCACCCCCAACACCTCTCGGCGACGCCGACTTGCGGTGCCGAAGTCCCGACGCCCTCGCTCCGCCGGTCCCGCCGCTAGAACGTTGCCCCTGTTTTGCTCGACGAAGCTGCTGCTGTGCCGATCCACGTCTCACCCGAGCGACCACCCGAGCTGCTTCAACCGCCCCAGATTCGGTCATCGGTAGCCCAACACCACCGGAGTCCATACCGCCGGTCTGCTCCGCTTCTGTGCCGCCTCCGCCTCGACTCCCAGATTTGACGCTGCCCCGAAGCCAGCCGCGACCACCGTGCAGCCCTCGCTCTGCCTCCGACGCATCCACCTGACGACCCGCGAGCATACCTCCACGGCCCGACGCCGTCTTAGCCGCAAAGCCGTCGCTTCGCTCGCGATCCGGAGCCCAGGTCCCTGCCGTCATCGATCAGCAGCCCGCAACCTCAGCGGACTTTCCTTGACGCCATCAAATCCGACGGCCTGCACAGCCTCGCCGCCCCCCAGCAGCTCGAGCAGCGCATCTCACGCCGTTGCAACGCCTTGTGCCCACGACCCACCTGCTACCTTCCTTTGTTTTTGTTGCAGGTCTGGTTGCTACCCGAGCCTCGCCGGAGTTTCGACGACCGCCTTACTCTAGCTACCACTACCCATCACTGAACCACCGTCTGTGCTCTCATTTTCCAAGCCTTAGGTAGTTTATTTATTTTTTATTTATTTTTTACTTATTTCATGTTATGTTAGCTTATGTTTAAGTTTAATTGTAGTATTATATGTCAATATTTGTAGACCTTGTAGACATTAGGAGTTTTATCCCAAATTAAGGTAATTATTAATTTGACCCGTAAGATGTCGGGTCATTTTTTTAATTACTTTAATTTTTAGGAATTTTGATAGTATTTCAATCGTTAAATCATTATAGAGTTAAAATAATTGTTAATTTAATTCGTGAGACAACGGATTATTTTTTCGGTTATTTTAATTCTTATCTTCATTCTTTTAAAATAATTACTTGTTTGGAAAGATTAAAAAAATCAAAAAAATCAAAAAGTACATAAAAATCTAAATATTGCATTAGAGCATTTAGGTTTAGTAAATTAAGACTGTATTTTTAGGGTTAGTAAATTAGAATTGCATTTATAGGATTATAATTTTTAGATTATATTCTTAGATGGGTGATTTTCGTTAAGGCTATTTTTAAATAATGTTGGCATGTCTTGATTTTTTTTTTATATATAGCTTTTAGGATAACATATAGTTTAAGTTAAATTGATTCCTAAAGTAAATTAGAATATCATTCACTTTAGTTAGTCTAATTAGTTTTTTTTATTAATTCCGAATTTCAATAAAAAGAATCCAAAAAATATTAGGTACATATTAATTAATTTGCATAATAGGTTTAATTAGAATTTTTTTATTAGTAAAATATTGTCATATCTAGAACTTAGGTACTTAGGTCCATACACATTTCATATTAAAGCAACACACCTAGATATCTTTAGATTAAGTCAATTTTCATTTAGTAAAACAAAAGAGGGACAAAAAAATGTTATGCATGCCATATGAGTTATAGTTTAATTGTTTTTTTTAATAAAAAGGAAAATGCTAAAAGATGATCATTGCACCATTAAGTTACTTTCTTTCAATAAAAAAGATTATGTCATTAAAAAAAAAAAAAAAAAGATCATTTCCTTGGTTAGTTGATAGGTTAATTCATAATTAATCTCATATCATCATTATTTAGCATAGGTTGCATATATGCATTAAAAAATGAATCATCATTAAAATAAAATCATAAAAGAGCATGCATGTAGAAATACCATGTCATTCATCCCATATCACGTAGCATATGCATATTTAGGATTATATAAATTAGATTGCATACATATAGTGATAAGTTTAAGTCATACCATATGAATTGCATCTCGCATGTCATTAAAATAAATTCATGTATATTAAGTTAGATTAAGATTGCATAATAATAAAAATTAGGTGTCATGTCATTTAGAAATCATGTTTAGGGCATGCATTTTTATTAGCATTTTTAATTGGATGTTACTTTATTGATTGTACACCCGCATGACCATCATTTGCATGTTAGTAGCTTAAGTTAAAATTAATCAACATTGCCTGCAAAATATTTTTTGAAATTAAAATTAAAATGTACCGAAATAGCGTTAGACTAATCTAGCGTAACCATGTCTCCAGACCTACTGAATCTCTGGTTCGCAAAAGTAAAGTATTCTCCCATACTTTACCTGGGTTTCTAACCAACCCTAATTGGTTAGTGGTGGCTCCAAATTGAATATAATTGCATGTTTAAATTAGTTAATTTCTATCAAGTCGCGATTGGTAGGACTTAGGAGGGTCCGTGCCAAGTCTTCGGACTTAGTAATCCATTAGCCTTATTTAGGTAATTCACCCTCGAGAGGGTCGCGACAGTATGCCAAGTTTAACAAGTGCAAGTTTTGATTGACTCGTGTTGTGTTCTTAGGTGACGTGATTTTAGGTGAAGGAATCTCCGTGGACCCATCCAAGATAGAAGCAATGATCAACTGGCCAAGACCGACAATAGTGACAGAGATCAGAAGTTTTATGGGTTTGGCAGGTTATTACAGAAGGTTCGTGGAAGGATTTTCGGCTTTGGCGTCGCCGTTGACTCGGCTCTTGAAGAAAGAAGAGAAATTTGTGTGGACAGACAAGTGCGAGAGTAGTTTCCAATAGCTTAAGCAGAAATTGACTACCTCACATATGCTGACCATTCCAATTAGTCTTGGAGGTTACGAGATCTACAGTGATGCAACGTTCAAAAGACTGAGTTGTGTGCTGATGCAACATGGTAGGGTGATTGCATACGCCTCCCGCCAGTTGACACCTCATGAGTAGATTTACCCGACGTATGACTTAGAACTCGCAGCAATCATTTTTGCTCTAAAGATCTGGAGGCATTATTTGTGTGGAGAGAGATTCCAGATTTTCACTAACCATCAAAGTCTCAAGTATCTATTCTATCAGAGTGAGTTGAATATGAGACAGCACCGCTGGATGGAACTTCTGAAGGACTATAATTGTGATATTATATATCACCCGGGAAAAGCGAATAGGGTCGCCGACGCTTTGAGTCAAAAGTCTTTAGTCGCACATATGCTGGTCAAGGAGTGGAATATGCTTGAAAGAGCTCGAGATTCGATTTTCTAATTTGAGGTAGGCCACCTTTTGAATCTTATGGCCACCCTCAGAATTGAGCCGGATGTTCAGATCAGGATCAAGGCACTGCAACTGATAGACCCAAATGTGCAGAAGATTTTGCAAGAGGATACCGATAAGAGAAAAGCTGATTTTCAGATTTGTGAGGATGGAACACTGAGGTTCCGAGGACGATTGTGTGTGCCTGACAATGTAGAGCTTAGAGATGAGATCTTGTCAGAAGCTCATCGTAGTAGTTACAGCATTCATCCTGGCAATACGAAGATATATTAAAATATGCGTTAACACTATTGGTGGTTGGGTATGAAGGCGAACATTGCCAAGCATATCACCAAGTGTTTGACATGTCAGCAAGTGAAAGTTCAACATTGTAAGCCGGGAGGACTTTTGCAACCTCTCGAGATTCCAGAGTGGAACTGGGAGCACATCACAATGGACTTTGTGACAGGATTACCGAGGAGTCAGAGAGGCAATGATTCCATTTGAGTAGTGGTCGATAGACTAACAAAGTTAACTCACTTCATCGCAATACAAAAGGACCTTGATTTGGACAAGCAAATAGAATTGTACATGCGTCAAATAGTTCGACTGCATGGGGTGTCGATTACGTTTACTTCAGACCGAGACCCGAGATTCACAGCTGCATTTTGGAAGAGCTTACAGAGTGCTTTAGGTACGAAGCTGCAGTACAGTACGGCATATCATCCTTAGACGGATGGCTAGTTTGAGAGGACGATTCAAACCCTCGAGGACATGCTGTGAGCTTGCGTACTGGATTTCAAAGGAAGTTGGGAGGAACAACTTAATCTGGTTGAGTTTGCCTACAACAACAGAGCAGAGCATTCAGATGGTTCCTTTGAAGCGTTGTATGGTAGAACGTGCAGAACGCCAGTGTGTTGGGATGAAGTCGGGGAGAGGATGATAATAGGCCCAGAGTTGGTTCAGTGGTCAGTGGATGCAGTTGCAGCCATTAGAGGCAGACTAAAGACCGCTTAAAGCTAGCAGAAAAGCTACGCAGATAAGCATCGGAGACCGTTGGAATTCCAAGTTGGTAATCACGTTTTTCTGAAAGTGTCACCAATGAGGGGCACTTCGCGATTTGGCAAGAAGGGAAAATTGAGTCTGAGGTACATAAGTCCCTTTGAGATTCTTGAGAGAATTAGGAATCCTAGCTTATCATCTTGCATTGCCACCGAGACTGGCGCAAGTGCATGACGTCTTTCACGTGTCGATATTAGGGAAGTATGAGCTTGACCCGACCCATGTGCTTAATTTTGAGGAATTGGACGTGGATGACAGAGTGTCGTATGTTGAAAGACCGGTTCAGATTATGGATCAAAAAGAGCAGATTCTGCATACAAAGACCATTCCATTGGTTAAAGTGGTCTAGTAACACCATGGCACTGAATGAGCAACTTGGGAAAGTGAAGAGTCGATGAGACGATTGTACTCCCACTTTTTTGCTTAAAGTATTATAATGTTTTAAATTTCGAGGACAAAATTTTCATAAGAGGGGAAGAGTTGTGACAGTCTGAATTTTCAATTTTGTTTTCCATTGAATAAATCGGGCCTTTCATCAATGTGCCTATAATGCTATTCTCAAAGCTGATCACTCTTGGGATAACTAGACTATCTGGAGAAGCCATTAAGGGATTTTATTGCAATAGACTTGAGAATTCGACCAAGAAACTACTACTCGACCGTGCGCATAGGTCATTACGACACAATTAAAAATCAATCAGAGACCAAAGATAGGTCAGTTGGACAGAAATGTGTGGCTAAACGTGGGTGATTCCACCAAATTACAAAATTCTCGTCGACCGGCACTAGACTGATTTTTCTGTCGTTTTGGTACCCTGTGTCCATATTTGAAACCTTGAGATTTTCATGACCACCGAGAGTCGTCAATGTGTCGAAGAGGTTCATCCTGACTCGAAGAAAATCAACCATGAGTCATTTGCACTAAAAATTTCTGAAAGCTATCCGGTAGGTTAGATCACGCTAAAATCGCACCAGATTGAAATTAGCCATGAATTTGAATCTGATTTCAGAAATTGAAAGTTCTGTCATGTTATGAATCATTTTAGGAACATCGACTCACCCTCCGAAGATTTTTCTGCAAATCGAGATTTTGGCAGAAAATGTCGAGATAGGGCCATTTTCGACCATAAAATTCAGAGGACTGTTTTTTATCGCAAAATTGGGATGCAAGTAGGTTCTAATGGTAAGGAAAAATACCAATTTGATTGAGGACTCAACGGTTAAATTTTTAGAAGCCAAATTGAGTTGATTCAAGAGGAAATGGAAGTGGAATTGGGAGAGATTATGCAAAATTCGTAGCCCCCCTTGGTCCATGACTTCTAGACCATCTCAAGAGCTTCTAGAGGAAGCTTTGAGGCTGGAAATTGCAGAGGAGACTGGCTAACATGGTGGGACCAAGCCAAGGGAGACAAATAAGATAGAAGAAGACCAAAGGTGGCCCCTCAAGCCAAAGCTATTCCCCCCTTCTCCTCCCCACCATCGAGCCCTCCATTCCAACACCCCTGAAGCTCTGAAAATTCTAGAGAAGCCGCAGCTCCCTTCCCCTTAGCTCGTCGACGCCCTTCAAGGCCACTGGAGCTGCTCCATTGTCGTCGCTCGCTCGTCGCATCCCTGCGAGCCCTCCTGCTCGCATGCAGCTGTTCCACGCTCCCTCTCATGTCCAGTAGTGTTCCCTGAAGCCCCTGGTCACTATGGTGGTCGCCTAAGCCGCCGTGAGCCACCACCAGCCTCCGCTTGGTCCCCGTTGTAACCCGTTGTCCTGTTCTCACCATTTCCAACTCAACCGATCATTGAGGGAGCTCTCTCGGCCAAGAATAGAATTCGAAGCTCCTGGGTCTGTAGCCTACTGTTTGGCCCGTTTTGGTACCCTACCGGACCCCAAAAGGCATCCCTGCTTTGGAGTTTTTGGCCCGTCTCCTCCTCGCCGTTGTTGTGGTTCAAGCGGATCATTAATCAAGTGAGTTTACTCACTAATCCTTGCTTAGGGAGCTAATGATGCTTAAGGATTGATTAGTTTAAGTTAAGCATGGATTATGTGGTTAGTTAGATTGGATTAGCAATTTAATTAACCGTTATTGCATGTTAGGTGGCTAGAATAGTGTAATTAGCAAGTAGATAAGTCGTAGTATTTGTCTAACAAGTCTCGAAATTTTTCCAGGCCCGTTTCGGTGTTTAATTTGGCTTTTCCGTCCTAAGTGTGCATTTTTGCTATTTATCGGTATTTATTAATTAATTTTCAAAATTATTTATTTATTTATTTATTTTTCAGAAATTAGATCGGGATAGCCAGTGATTGGAATTTTATGCTGATTGTAATGGTGTGATTTGTTTAATTAATTGAGTGTCAATTTGTGCAAATTGAGTGTGATTTGATTAGAAAATCATGGGGAATCAGTTTATAGTGCTAAATATATAAATGGTGGGAGTTTTGAAAGTAAAGATATTATATTTTTGGCTGAGGCCGACCATATACCCACACACGATTATTTTTATTGGGTATGATTAAAGTGGTACAATGATTGGTTGAGTAGAATGGTATACTGTATCAGCCTGCGGACTCGATACATCAATTTAGAGTGATCAGTATACCTTAAGTATCGCACAGCTTTGGTAAGCAATTAAGTATTGCACAGCTTTGGTGAGCAATTAAGTACCGCACAGCTTTGGTGAGCATTAGTCGTATACTATATCAGCTTGAGAGCTTTAATATATCAGCTTAGAGTGAGTAGTATACGTTGTTATAAGCTTCTAGCGAGTATTTTCTATCTTTCTTCAGCTTAAAGTGAGCAGTCATTGATATGATCGGACTTGATAGATAATGTTGATTTGATTGACAAAGAGATGGTCTTGATGACATGGAATTGACTGGTTCGATTGATCAATGGCTCGATTTGCTTTGATGAGTCGATTGGTTGCAATGATTGATTGAGTGGTTGAATTGTTCTGACTTGCAGGAAGGGACTTGGGCAAAGGTAAGTGCTTTGACTCGTGCTTGTGCTTAGGCAGCCCTTGGGGTGTATTTTCTTCCTAGTCGGGTCTTAGGGGGTGAACTTGCTAAGACGTCGTCTCACCCCGTTGTGGGATAACATTCTCCTATCTGTTGGGATGAAGTTAGAGAGCGTAAGATTATGGGCCCTGAATTAGTCCAGCAGTCAGTCGACGTCGTCAAGGTCATTTGAGAAAGACTAAAGATCGCTCAGAGTCGTCAAAAGAGTTATGCAGATAAGTGATGAAGATCATTTGAGTTCCAAGTTGGTGAACACGTATTCCTCAAAGAGTCACTGATGAGGGGTACTTCGCATTTTGGCAAGAAATGGAAGTTAAGTCCGAGGCACGTCGGTCACTTTGAAATTTTGGAACGAATTGGGACTTTAGCGTATCGTCTCGCGTTGCCACCAAGACTTGCTCAAGTGCTTGACATCTTCCACATGTCGATGTTGAGGAAGTATGAATCTAACCCGACCCACGTGCTGAATTTTGAAGAATTAGACGTGGACAAGAGAGTGTCGTACGTGGAGAGACCGGTTCGGATAGTGGATCGAAAGGAGCAAGTGTTGCACAACAAGACGATTCCCCTAGTCAAAGTGGTCCGGTAACACCACGTACGAAAGCCAATAATCAATGAGACGTCAATACCCCCACCTTTTTGTGGAAGAATTGTAATGGTTTAAATTTTGAGAATGAAATTTTTATAAGAGAGGAAGAGTTGTGACATCCTGGATTTCAACCCTATCTCGTAATATGAAATGGTTGTTTCATCGAAGCGCCTATGGACATTTTACTCTAAGTTGGCCACTCACGAGTTAACTAATCTATTAGGTAAAGCCGTTAAGGGATATAAACGTAACAGACTAGAGAATTCAATCGGAAATCAATTGCTCGACCATAATAATAGGCAAGGGTCAATACAGTATAATCGAATTGCGATCGGAGATAAGTCGATTCGACAAAAACACGTAATTGAATTGCGGGTGATTCCGCGTGATTGTGAAATTCACGTCGAACGGCACTAACCCGATTTTCTATCGAAATTATACTCGATGACACATAATTGAAACCTTGCGTTTTTTACGACAACCAAGAGTCATCTACGAATCATAGATGCACAGACGTGGATCAAAAATTATCGACCATGGGTCAAACGTGCTAAAATCCCTAAAAGCTACCCGATATGTTAGGTTGTACTAAAATCATGTTCGGTTGATTTTAACCACGAAATTGAATTCGATTTTGAGAATCGGACGTTCGAGCGTGTCATGATTCATTTTTAGGACGTTGTCTCATCTTTCGGAGAATTTTCATCGAGCCCGGAATTTTGCAGAAAATCAATTTCGGACAAAAGAAACAAAATGGAAATTCGGATGGGCTGCTCTATTAGGCTATTTGGTTGCCAAAATGAGTTCTTTTGTGAGGAATTGGAGGAAAAATAGCCATTAGAAGGGTGCTTGACTTTGAAGGGCTGAAGACTTTGAGGCATATCACTTGAGTGCTTAGATATTTTGGGCTTGGCTCCCATTGGTCGTTGCACGGACTTGTTATTCCCTCATTCTCCTCTCTTCCTCCTAGCGTGCGCCAACCTGCTCAGCTGACTGAATCCCCTTCTGCTTTACTTCTTCTTCCTCATTTGTTCTTCTTCTTCACTTCTTCCAACTACTGCTACCGACCAGCTGAGCCCAACATCCACTTTGCCGCCGCACCACCGACCGCCTATCCGCACCACCTCTGTCGTCCAACAACCGTCCCACGTTCGCCTCACCGGTAGCTCGCCCGTCCAACCACAGCCGAGCTTAACCAACCGAGCTCCACAGAACCGCCCAGCAACCCCTGGCCGTGAGACCCCTTGCTATTTTCAGCTACCGCTTGAATTCCATTGGAGACGCGATAGTCTTGGGTCTTCACCACCTTCACGTCGCCGTCACCGTGAACCCGCCGCTGCCCCAATCTGGTGAGTTAACTCCCTAATCCTTGATTAGGTAGTTAATTGCACTTAGGGGTTAGATTAGTGTTAATTAGGATTAAGGGTTAATCCTAGTTAGTGTAACTAGCTAGTTAGGATCAGTTAGTTTAGTTAGGTTAGTTGGGTTAGGTGGTTAGTTTAGTTAGTTAGCCTACCTTAGGTTAGATTAGTTAACTTGGGTTAGATGAGCTAACCATGGTTAGGTTAGTTAACCATGGTTAGGTTAATTAACTATGGTTAGATTAATTAAGTTGGATTAATTTAATTAATCACAATTGATTTAATTAATCATAATTAGTGTAAATTGTGACAGACTAGCCGTGTTTCAGAATTTTACGCTCGTTCTCATGGTTGAATTTATATGTGAATTTGATTGCTTATTTATGCAATTGAGCACGTGGTGGTCGTTATGGATTATTATTGCAAAATTTGATTTTATGGTATTTAAATTGAAATATACCGAGTGTCGATTTTTGACGCCATTTCTTTTATGTACTATATAAGATCGTGGGATTTTGAAATGGGAGCGTACTATGTTTATTGTTTCGATTTAAATACGTGACCACGTACTATTATTTTACTGAGATTTTTAATACGAAGAAAATGGGCCAAGCTCATTATTTAAATACAAGGTATTTGGATGCAAAGCACGGTGTTCTTGGCCAAGTATGGCTGTGCATGTGGTCACTATCGGAACTTGTCACCCGATGAGAGTCGGGGAGGCGATGCCTGATTAAGTTTGGATGCCCCACGTCAACGGATGCCGGTCGCGGTGGAGGCCGAGCCGATGCTCCTTTATGGAATGCCGTCTAGGCGTAGACGTTGTCATGCCCGATGGAGCAGGATGACGCCCGGTTATGAAGGATGACCGCCAACTGTTGAGTTGGCCATGACCGATAGGTCATAATAACTAGAACATGCCTAAGTGGTTGTGATAGCTGCGCTTGATTATGGGACAAAATTTTGTGGCACGGAATGAGACGTGTCATAATGGTTTTACCTTATAATCGGGATCCCCGTGATTGTTTGCGAGATGAAATGAGGTTTTCCGGTTATTAAATACGTTTGTTGTATTCATATGATATATGTGGCGCACTAATATGCAGGGACGTGCTGAGGCGAGGTAAGTTGTGTGTGACATCCATTTAGGCTGCCTTTGAGTGAATTTGCATCCTAATCGGGGTTTAGGGTTTTGACTCATTGAGATTAATCTCACCCCGTCATGATTAAATATTTTCAGGTCCTTAGTATGGAGAGACGTCCCGTTCATTTTGGGGTACGGAAGGAAATAGACTATGAGCCTTTCTACTTCCTTATTCCCGAGACCACCCAAACCCATGAGTTAGTTGTGACAACTATTTGGGTTGATGAGGGTCTCCGTCACTAGGTACCTCATCGCTTCAAAGCGTGGTTCATCAACTATCCTAACAGGGCTCGGGAGAGTCCATTGCAAGGTTTTGACGGACCTACCGTCAAAATCGAGGATGGAGAGGTAGCTCATCCCATGGACATCGACATCCCAAATGGTGTCATGCAGAATCCGAGCTTGAGGCGGAAGGGTCTGGAGCGTAGGTGGTCTAGTAGTTTCTTTTTGAGACAGACATTTGTTTATAGACTTGTAGGACTAACTTGGCTAGAAACCCAATCAAGGGTAAGGAGTGTTTCCTCGATTCCTACGTAATCAGATATCTAGGTCCTAGGACTTGGGTTATGCCAATATTTCTATTACTGCCCTTTCGGTACCTAAGCATTATGCTGTGTTTACTTAACGTGTCCATGCTTTTCTTCTTACATTTTCGGGATCGTTAGTCCCAAACTAAGCGATCATGCGTGGTTGGTCATTTTCATGCTATTCTATTTCTAAAGAAAATGAAAAGGAAACACCCAATTGAATTGAAAATTACGAAGTAGTAAGTAAACAACCAAGGAAAGTAGTATATCTATGATTCAATCCTAAAAAAAGCAAAGAGAGAAATAGAACAAAAGAACAAGAAAGAAAAGCACCCACAACTCGTTGGGCTTTTATACAGACAATGAAAACCCGAGACATATGTCGAGGATGAATGGTGCAGAATAATGGTTGGAATGGACATCAACCTTTATCGTCTTCATGTCCTCTCCATCTTCCGGGTCTTAATCTAGATCTAGTCTAGGAAATCTATAACTAGATACATATAATGGAAAGAAACAGCCATACATGTCAAAACAAACAAAAGTACAACATCATACTAAAATCAATCTCTTAAAGGGAGTTCAATTTGAAAAGAATATTTGAGCCTTGGGGTCGGCCTTAATAGTTCATGCGCAGGTCCCTCCAAGACACCTACCCAATCCATTTTTGTGACTTATAGCCATTATTGACCAACTGTGTTCTCGCATGACCAATAACACTTGCAAGTCCCCATTGAGGCGCTTTATGTGATCCCATGATTTCCCTCGATATCATGCATCAACCCTACCATTCATCTAGAATCGCATACATTTACGAGAATTAAACATCCATACAAGCCTTTCAGACCTTATTTCTCAATCAATCAAATAAATGAGTGAGTCGTCAGTGGATCACTTATTACCAAAAAGCATGCACCAATCGCAAACACAAGCACTTCTAACTAAATGACGTGATTGTATGCATGATAGTACATGTGATGTTTCAAAGAGATCTTTTGAAAATCATCCATAAAAAGTTTTGAGACAAAGTGAATGTCTAGGCTATAAAAGGCATTCAATTGCTAAGGCTCGACTGGGGCTTGCATAAATGCACTCACAAGTGTCGCAGGTGTTTTGAATACAATTCAAATCGTGACTTTTCGTAATGTCAAGTAGAGTTATGAAGGAGGTTTGAAAATATTTGGGATTAAGGGATATCTAGGCTATGGAGCATATTGAATCGCCAAGGCTAGCTCGAGGTTCGCATAAATGAACTCACAAGTGTCGCAAGCATTTTGAATATGATCCAAACTATGACTCTTCCATAAGCCAAATCGAACTTTGGAAAATAATTTTTAAACAAATTGTTTATGGGAAACATCACATGTAACAAAGCATTTTAAAATTTGATTTGAAAAGAAGACTCGTTGAAAATCATTTAACAATGAAAATCGAGGCATTTAAAGCAACTTTCGAGAAGATGAAATGACCTAGTTCATGCACAAAATAACCTAGGAAGTTTATCTAAACAATTACAATTAAGTTCATGTTAGGAAATTTCAGAACAAACATGTAAAGATAGCAAAATTGGACAATGCCTAATGACAACTTGGCAATGAAAAAAATTCTCTAACATGGTCAACATGATAACGAACAACTTTTGTGAAGAAAATTTTCCTAAATGAGCTACAAGTGATTTTACAAAAATTAGAAAACAAGTAACAGCATGTCAGAAAATTGACAAAACAGTAGGACATTCAGCCAATATTGCAAGAATTTTTCCTATCAAAAGACGTATTAAAATCATCAAATTTTCACACAACATAGCCAAAATGGTGAAAAATAAGTTTCATTAAGGGATCAAGTGCAGAATCCTTATAGAAAAAATGGAACAAAAATATCAAAGGTCTGTCCAAACAGGGGTCAGAATGGGGGTCAGAATTTGATCCCAAGTCCAAATTCTAGTGTAGCTTTGAAAAAATGGAAGGTGCCCCTAACGATGAGTGATCTACATGAAGTCAGCGGTATTGGAAACCTTTAAGTTTGCCTTACAACTTCCTAGAAGGGTTCGAGTCCAAACTAGGTCGATTTAGTACTCTAAGACCGAGATCTCTAGAGGTGTGCATGTTAGTAACTAAGAAAAATAGAACACAAGTATGTATTAGATAGGCTCAAAGTCAATCAAGTAATGCATAAACAGCATGAAGAAATTACATAGGACTTAGTATCGGATGCAACGAACAACTTGGGCAATTATCTAAACCTAAGTCGGCATGCAAAATGTCATACAATTTAATAACATTACCAGTTGATTCAAGATTCCTAAAGACATACTTGGGAATCTTAAGTGCTATGAGCACTTTTGTGACACAAGTTTAATATACGGAATGATGCTTAATGAAATGACCTAAATATATGAACAAACCTTGTAATATGCAGTTCAGTTGTGAAGAAGGCATAATAGCAATGTTTGGTCTTTGGATGACTCAAACAAGCATGGCAAGATGCATACATGGTAAGATTCCATTCTAATCTCAATATCAAAGAGCGAGTATGATTTCAGTTACCTAAAGACTTACAAAAATCTAACGAAAAATCTGACATATAAAACATGCAATGATGAATATTTTTCATTAAGAGTCCAAGACCTAGATAAAATCACATGAGTCATGGACAAAATGACAAAACAGACATGCGTATCTAAGTTATATGTTACTGCAGCACCTTTTCTCATTAGCTTATGCAATCGACACACTAGACAACATCAATTGAACACATACAGCATGTATTTCATCCTCCATGAAGGAATTGAGACTAAACAAACTCATTTATAGACTCAATTTTACCAAAGTGCAATTCGGATCACTGCGGAGCATATCGTCCTAAGCTCATATCTAGGTGATTTTGACCTAGTTAAACACATCCAAAAATTTCAAAAAAAATTACAAGGTCTTCTCCACATAATTATGAGAAACTTTGATGATGAAAGTTTCTCCACAAATTAACACAAATATTAGTACAAAAAATAATAAAATTAGAAATCAACATAGAGCAAACTATTATAGGCTCAAATTTGAGTGGTTTTGACCTGGCTATTCAAGTCCAAATATGCTGAAAGAAATACAAAACATACACCACACTATAACAAAACAACTTTCATGAAGGAAAGTTTCTCCAGAAACCAAGACGAAAAGTTGCACAAAAATAGAAAAGACAAAAGGCAGAATAGGAACATAATTGAAAACTAACATAAACTACTACAGAATCGCTCATCTTTAGAGGTGCTTTTCGAATGTCAAACAATGCTCGATTGAGGCATGCGACCTATCGATTCGAAGCTAGTGATGTCTATTTTAAAAGTCTAAAAGGATCTCGACAAAGTGAAAAGTGGAATCGATTCGATCATTCAAGTCGGAAAGCATTTATCGACGCTAGGATCCGACCTACGTTAAAAGCTTTCTTTTCTAAACAATGTTTTGAAGAAGGGCAATATTCGATAGGGAAGACCGTGATGTTCTTGCATCAATAGTGCCCGGGGAGTTGAAGTGAGATCATTTTGGACCTCATTTTGGCCAAATCGTCATATCAGTCTTATAGCTACAAAAATTACAGATTCAAACCAAATCAACCACAGTCATTCATAATCATTCAAGAACATTCAACCTTAGCAAATCAACATCCTAATCCATCATTCTAACATCTAAACATCACATATTTTCCTAAAATTGAACCCTAGCCCTAGCTAGTTAATCCAGCCTCGCTTCACGAGGTTCAAGATTGAGATCATTACCTTTGTTTCAATTTTGTCGATTGTAATCGTAATCAGACCAAACTCAAGTCACCATAATATGATCGAGGCTTCGAGAGACCTCAGATGGACCTAGTGGATCATCGAAAAGTTGGATCGGAGACCGGTTGAACCAGATCGATACTAGTTCTTATGGTCAAAGGCAACCGGTTTGGCTTGGATTGATTTGGATCACTGGTGGAAGATTGGGCTGCCAGGAAGTCTTTGGTGGCTAATCTACCCAATCTCAACTAGCATCTGGTCGAGGATAGGTTCAGCAACGGATCGGAGCTAACCAACCTTCCTCTATTTAGCAGTTTGCCGTCGGTCTGATCAACATTATAATTAGTCTAAGAGTTGGACCGGCCTCAAGCTTTGGTGAGAAGAAAGGTTGCCGCAGAAGGATCGGTGATGGACACGCCTATTCCTGACCACAGCCAGGTCGGGATCTTGCCAACAGTTAATTGGTAGTGACCGAAGGCTTAGTCGATCACCGGATGGCGCTGCTCAACTGGCCAAAGTCCAAGCCGATGTTTAAATTATGGGCTTTGAAACCGCAGCAAGGAGGATCGAGACAGGAAAGTCTAACTTTGATGCTCCGACGAGAAAGCATAGAGGCTGGGGATTGCTAGTACAAGTGGATGGCCGGCGGCAGGGGCATTGGCCGGCGGCGATTGGTGCAATGGCAAAGGACCTAGGCGAGCAAAAGAGACAGAAAGAGAAAGAGAAAGAGAGAGAAGGACGGTGGAAAGAAAGAGAGAGAGAGAGAGAGAGAGGTTGAAGCTAAGGAGAGAGAATTTCGTGCCAAATGAAGCCCCCTCCCAAAAATGGCGGGAAAATGGGTATATATACCCTTTTCCAAATCGAGCAATTTTGGCCATCGATTCGATCTGATGGTTAAAATTTGATTCGAAGGTTGGATCATGAACTCGAGGTGTTAGGTAATCTATCCAATGGGTTGGATTTGTGAAAACTCAAGCCAAAATCGATAATTGCGCCAAAATATCCAAGTATGGGTTAAATTGCAATTTGATGAAATTCGAGAATTAATCTATAAAATTTTGAGAAACTGAAAGTACAAAAGTGAAATTGACAACGAAAGGACCCTGAAACCAATTGCCAGAGGTTAGGAACCTACCGGAAAAGGGCTAAACTGGCCAATCTTGCCGGCAGCCAGTTAGATCGATCATACCAGTTTGCTTCGATTTGACCGGTTTTTGACCAGTTTGGTTCGATTTTGGCTATTTTGCCCACTTGGGACCCTTGTGGGTCCAAAATTTATGCACCCAATTGAAAAAGGAAATTTATCTTACTTAAGAAGAAATTAGCCGATTAAGATTCAATTAAGCTAATCAAACCTTATGAACATGATATAGGGTCTTTTATTGACTTTATTGAATGAATATCGTGAAAGACAATGGGCCAAAACTATGGGTGCTTTGAATTGAATCTAAATGGCTAAAATGATAAAATTTGCAATTCAATGGGCAAAATTACAAATTATATAAAATTTAATTATAATTAATGCCACAATTGCCCTATCTAATGAACTACCCACGTGTAAGATTACTTATCACATTCAAATTGACCTTGAATTGATGTGCTCGAGCTTATGTAAAAAATGAATCTAGGAATAATATCAAAATTGGACCTTTAATTATGAAATTAAACATAACTACGAATGGGTCAATTCGAATTTTGTTCATTGAAACTTAATTGCTTGACTTTCTTATGCACATGAGGATAAAATTCTTAAAATTGATAAGTTCCGATGTGAATTATCATAAGGAAATGTGAGAAACAATTATCCGTTCACAAGTTATGAAGAATCGATTTTGGTCTCATAATTAGGGCTCAAAATAGTAACTTGTATTTTGTCTCAGTAATTCGCGAAATTGAATGCATAAGCGGATTTGAAATAATCCATAAACCAAATGTCGAAGAAGGAACTGCATCTAATTCTCATAGAATAAAAGTAATTTTATTTTAGGTTGATTTAGAACCTAAAATCGAAAAATTCGGAAAACAAAGTTCTTAATCAATTTTTGTGAAATTTTCGACACAAACGCCAAATTGACATTAAAAGAAATGTATTTGTGCATTTTTGTATCTTTTTCAATTTCGTTTGGGTTAAAGGTTTGACCAAAAGTCAACCCTTTAGTTGACTTTCCCTACAATGGTGATTTATTTCTTAGTCAAATCTTTGAATTTTCAAGAAATTGGCTTGATAAAAGTGAAATTAAAACTAAATAAAATCTTTTTGGGTAAAAGTCAAATTTTGACCCGGGGTCATCTCTTGGTCAAAGGGTTGATCAAAAGTTGACCCAAAAGTTAACCATTTGACTTTTTGAGTTTTTTTTTTTTTAATAAAAAATGACTCAAAAATCACTTAATAGTGATAATGTAATAGAAAGAAATGAAAAACAATATTTTTAGCCGAGAAACAAATTCTGTCGCAATCGAAATCCAAATCTCGATTTTTTACTATTTTCAACGCGTCAACTAAAAATCAAGTGTCAACAAGTTCGTTTCGATGTGTTTGGTTGATCGTTCTCTATGATGTTTGTTGCATTTGAAAGTCCATGTTACCTATTTTCATTTGGATTGAGTGATGATTCCCATGGATCTCACTTGTGATGAGTGTCGAGGCTTGAATATGGGCATACATGTCTGTTTCTTTTTTTTTTTTTTGGTAAGGGGCATACATGTCTGTTTGATCTTGATTCAAACCGAGATTTGCAAAAACAGCTCAAACTTGCATATTTGAGACCAATTTCAATTTGGTTCTTGTGTGTTTTAGGTTGTGATTTTGTTCTTTGCATGTAGTAGTATAACCTTGATACTTTAGCTCCATATAAAATTGCTCATGGGTTGAGATTGAAGGCTACAAACATGGCCTCGAGGAAGCTGCTTGAGGCGGGTTGATGCACACCAATTGTTCGACGAAATACCCAAAGCAAGCTTCGATCTTGAAATGTCAATGTGAGCTCGGTTCTTGTGATATTCATGTACTGGGCTATTCCATATTACTGTGAATCAAGCATATATCAATTTAGGAAATTATTTTTAAATGAAAATAAAAAACGAAAAAACTTGAAAATTTCAAAAAATATATATATATAAATGATGGATGGTATCAAATTAGGGCAGAAAAAACATCTGTGAAATTTTCCTAATTTAATGCTATTTTTGTATTTTATAATCGATTTTGTAAATAATCCATTTTACATAGATTAAAATTATTTAGAGTAGTTTCTTGCATCTAGAGTAATTTCATGCATATTTAAATTCTCATTTCACTCATAGGGGTCCTATCTTGGGGTGTGATAACAAGGCCATGTAATAATATTTGCCCGACTTGTATCGGGCTTTCCTTTTTCACATTTATTTCCAAGTCATTTCAATTTCTTGGATGTTTACTTACTGCACCATTTTCCAATAATTTGAGTGTAAATTTCTTTTCTAAATTAGGTTAAGATTAGTCTAGACATTAAGGAAAACAAACCTAAAAAAGAAAAAAAAATGCATGGACACTTAGTGGTTTCATAAGGATTGTAATCGATAATCAAGATTGCATGGTCATTTAGATAAACAACCTTTCAATTTAGTGGTACCACAAGGGCGCTAATAACAACATTGGCATAAATAAGTCCCCGTTCCTAGAAATCTCTAGTTGCGTAAGAATCAAGACAACACTCGCATGTCTCAATTTGTTTCCAGCTGACCCTAATATGCTAGTAACGACTTCTAGAAATATTTAAGTTGTTAAAAACTGAAATACGAAATCAAACATCACACGAGGTATGAGCTTGGGAGAGTCCGCGCCTAATCCAAAGCCATTGGTTTGCCTCTTTAGGCAATACCCCTAAACCTCTTCCATTTCCGCCGACGGAAAAAGAGAGGTTGCGACAAAATCCGAGCCATGTATATGACTATCATGATTATGCAAAGTGTCACGCTTGAGATGCAACCAAAAATGGTTCGTAAGATAACAAATGCAATGCATGCAAACATCATGAAGAAATCTTTTCAAATCTTAGCTTTTTGAAACATATTCATGGGGAACTTGTCCTCATATCACTAGACATCCTTGTTCCAATAAACTCTTTTGAAATCATAAATCATGGAGAAGTCCAGGCCTCAAAGCATCATCATAGGACTAGTTTGGGATACCCCCACACGTCTATTAACAAGATACGTGGATAATTTATTGAAATGCAGAAATTGCTTTACAATGTATAATGTCTTGGACCTTGAAAGTTCATGATTCGGATTATTACAATACATGAATGAAATGAACAACGTCCCTGATGTGAGCTACTCCCGAGCCCCTCGTTACACTGTCCATGACCCCGCCACAACTCGTTGTTGTGCCGCATCAAGACACCCACCATCGTTGGGCTAGGAGGCGATGCAACAATGGTCTCGGCTCTCGAGAAGTGGTGATTGTTAGCTAGGCAAAAAGTTCAGTCATGGAGGAGCAGCAGCAATGCCGAGGCTTCGTAGGGTAGCTCAGCAATATCGATATGTAATTTGGTTACTAATGTGGTACCTGAGGCCTGTGTGGTTAAATTCATGATGATGGCTTGGAATGGATGTCGAGTGGGATTTCTAGCATGTTATGTGTTCCCTAGATGCCCCGGAATAGGATACCTAGGGTTTAACTAGGGTCCCTAGGAGTTCGGCAAAGTGGTTAGGTCGGAGATGTCTTGCACAATATCGACTTGCCATCGGTTGAAACCGTGAGATGGGGGTGGATCAAATGATATGGCATGTGTGAAATGGAACATGTATTAAGTGCAGTTGTATTTTGTGTATTGCACATGCTTGCGAGTACATTAAGGGTACTGAATACTTCATCATTTGCATTATATGTTCACTGTAGATAGGTCCTAAGGATCACGAGTACATTAGATAAATTGATTTATGAATTTGTTTTATCTTTTGCTACACCAAGGCTTACTCCATTGTATTATAATTTTTTAGATAATTAGAAAAATGAATGTACCACCGCTAGCTCGCTACGATTTGCTATACTATCTTTTATGTACTTTAGAGGATTTTACGTCTCATAAGACTGAGCAAGTGTACGTACGTCATGACTCTACGGTTTGGATAGACATTTGGTGTATTAAAATGATCCTGATGCGCTTTGTGGCCTGGTTTATCAAGGAAGGTGATAAGCTGAAAGGACCCCTTCACTTTTAGGATGATAACAACAGCAACCCTTCCAACGATAGCAGCAATAGTGAACCTGAGGAGTACAATGACCTTGAGAAGGAATGGGACAATGATGGTTGGGAGTGACGTGGGACAATATACTTATAGGTAGGTTGGTTTACGTGGTGATGCATTCCGCGACAAGTAACTTTTTGGTATAGGTCGCGATGTTAGGCGTGCAAAAGGAGTGGCATGGACGTGTCACTAGTGGGGAAGTAAAATTCTTTTTGGATTACCCCAGGATTAGTCCTTTTTGGTGGTGTTCATCCATGTAATAAAATAAAGTAAAGCTAATGAAATAGAAACCAACCTTGACCCGTTATGTCCTGATAGCACCTATCCTACATAATTTATGTTATACATGCTTTCGTGCGTAAGAACAAGACTATTAAGATCTCGTTAGTAAGGGGCGTGCCTGGGGCTCCACAGCTTTGTTTGGTATCAGAGCCTAGGTTTCACCTTGGAGTGATAAGGTGCATTAGCAGTTAGAGTGTCACGCCCCGATCCTTGGGCACGCACCCATCCCGGCTTGGTCGATTAAATAGCGATGTCCCAGGACGCATCGCCGATCCATTCATTTTAATACACAAGTAGAAGCAGCCAATTAATCCCCAAACAGTAATACAATGGGATAAGAAAGTAGAGCCACAAATTTCGAACCTTAAAACAACAACCACACTTATACACATCGCAAACCAGAATGTATATATTACAATACAAACTATAGAAGTTAGGTTCTACACAAGCCAATCAGAAAACAAGGTCTGCAAACAGGGGTGGGGGTTTTCAATCCACTACGGGTCATCATCCTCGATTTCTCCTTCTTCCACACTCCAGCTAGAGCCTACTGCTGAGTACACCAGAGAATCTGGATCATCAAGCTTAGGGTCCTTCACGTCCACCACTGATCAACCCTTAGGGCCTGCCATACCTTTCCCAAACGCAACCTCCAACACATGCAGAGGTACTTCTGATTCTGGTATGGGGCCCTCCCTCAGTCCATTACAATCCTAGCCATACCACGATCTGTATTGATGGGGCACCTTCTTGGGTAGTCCCTCATCAACCCAAAGTATGGACTGCACCAGTTCGTACTCTAACCCGTTAGGGTGCCCATGAATCGGAATGTAATGCCTCTGCTCAGTCATCTTCTTGGGTTGCCCAAAACATTCGGGAGGAGCATCCATCTATGACCTTGAAATGTTATCCCACCACGGGGTGAGACGACGTCTCATCAAGTTCAACCCCTTAAGACCCGACTAAGAAGAAAATACGCTTTAAGGGCTGCCTATGCACAAACACGAGTCAAAGGACTTATCTTGGCATCAATTCCTTCTTGTCAGTCAATATAACTTAAACAATTAATCAATCATTTCAACCAATCAGATCGAATCATCGATCAATCGACTCAGTTGATTCCATGTTATTATGACCATTCAATACTATCTATAATGTCCTTTCAAACCAAGACCGCTCACCCTAAGCTGAAGATAGATAGTATAGTTCACCCAAAGCTGATAATATAGTATACTGCTCACCCAAAGTTGATAAATTATTGTTCGCCCAAAGCTGATAAATTATTGCTCGCCCAAAGCTCATAGATTATACTTATTGCCCCCAATTAAGAATGTCACAATTTTTATCCTTCATGATAAAAATACGCGTGCATGGGTACACGGCCGACCTTAGCAAAAATATAATAATTTCACTTTTCATAAATCCCACCATTTTATATGGTCCACCAAAATACTTTTGGCATTGTAAACCGACGCCCGGTAATTTTCTGATTAATTACCAAAATTAAGTAATTTTAGGATAAAACCCAAAATCACAAATCACTCACAATCAGCACAAATTATAACTCAATTAAATAAACAGATCACACCACTGTAATTAGCATAAAATGCTAGTCACCAACTATCCTGGTCTAATTTCCATAAAATAAATAATTAATTAAATAATTACAGAAATTAATTAAATAATGCCAATAAATAGCAAAAATGCCAACTTAGGCCCGTAATGCCTAATTAAAAGCCAAGATGGGCTCGGAAAATTTCCGAACCACTCTAGATAAATACTAGAGCTTGTTTAGGACCTAATTACACTAAACTATACACCTAACATGCATCAATAATTAATCAATTCACTAATCAATTTTAACTAACCACCTAATCCTAGCTTAGTATAAACTAATGAACCCTTAAATGTCATTAACTTACTAACCGAGGATTAGTTAGTTAAACTCACTTGTTCGACGATCCACTCGGATCAAACTGACGAGGATGTGGAGGAGCTTGATAAACTCCAAAGCAGGACCAACTTTCGGGGTCGAGAAACGGGCCAAAACGAACCTAAACAGTGCCGAAAACCCACTAAACTCAGCTTCTGTTCGGGGCTGAGAGATGGCTGATCCGGGGCCAGTTGAGCGAGCAAAGACCGGCAGCGCACAGGCAGCAGCTTCAGCGATTCGGACGGGTAGCTTCGGGCTTCGACGGCGCACGGCGGCCTGAGCAAGGCGGGGGACAATGGTGCGGCAAGGCGAGGCGACCAAGCGCACACATGGGGTGGGGACGGCGAGGCAGTGGTGCGAACGGCGGTCCGGCAGGTTGGCTGGCTTCGGTGACTCCTTCTGGCTTGCTAGGGCATCGAACAACAAAGAAAGGAGGGGGGAAGTAGGCTGTCGACCGGTTGCTAGGGAAGGAGGAGATGAGGGAGCAATGGGAGCCTACTTGGTTTTATATCTCATGTTTTTATCTCCCATGGAGGTCCCTACCAACCCAGCTAGCTTGCACAACCATTTCTTCAGCCCTTTGGCTTCCTCTAGAAGCCTTGAAGAGGTCCAAAAATTGGGTCCAATGGGGGCATACGAATTTGTATATGATTTTGCTTCAATTGGACCCAAATGCTTCTCAATTCAATTCAATTTGGCCTCTATAAATTCCAATATCAAGTCCTCGATGAAATTGGTACTTTTCCTCACCAATATAACCCACTTGCATCCCAGTTGCGCGATCGAAAATGGTCTCGACATTTTTGAACAAAAACGGCCCTACCTCGACTTTTTCCCAAAAGTCTCGATTTGCAGAAAAATCTTGACTAAGTCGATCTTCCTAAAATGACTCATGACATGACAGGACTTTCAATTTCTAAAATCGGATTCAAATTCGCGGTCAATTTCAATATGGTACAATTTTAGCGTGACCTAGGCTACCTGGTATCTTTCATAAATTTTTAGTGGAATTGACCAGTGGTCGATTTTCTTCAAGCCACAATGAACCCATTTGAAAGATTGATGACTCTCGCTGGTCATGAAAATCTCGAGATTTCAATTACGGACACAAGGTACCAAAATGATAAAAAAATCAGTCCAGTGCCAGTTGACGAGAATTTTGTAATTTAATGGAATCACCCACGTTTAGCCACATATCTCAATCGAACCAACCTATCTACGATCTCTTATCGATTTTTCACTGTGTCGTAATGACCTCTAAAGATGAGCACGGTCGAGTAGCCGATTCCTGGTCGAATTTTGAAGTCTATTACATTAAAATTCCTTAATGGTTTTCACAGATAGTCTAGTTATCTTGAGAGTGATTAGCTCTGAGAATAGTCCTATAGGCGCGTCGATGAAAGGCCCGATTAATTTAATTGAAAGCATAACTGAAAAATCCAAGATGTCACAACTATTCCCCTCTTATAAAAATTTCGTCCTCGAAATTTAAACCATTACAATACTTTAAGCAAAAAGGTGGGGGTACAACTGTCTTATCGACTCTTCAGTCTCCTAGGTTGCTCCTTCAGTGCCGTGGTGTTGCCAGACCACTTCGACCAATTGGATGGTCTTTGAACGTAGAACTTGCTCTTTTTTGTCCACGATCTAAATCGGACTTTCAACGTATGACACTCGGTCATCCACATCCAATTCTTCAAAATTAAGCACGTGGGTTGGGTCAGGCACATATTTCCTCAACATCGAGACGTGAAAAGATGTCATGCACTTGCCCCAAACTTGGCGACAACGTAAGATGATACGCTAGGGTCCCAATTCTCTCTAGAATTTCAAATGGACCTACGTACCTCGGACTCAGTTTTCCTTTCTTACCAAAACGCGAAGTTCCCCTCATTGGTGACACTTTCAGAAAAACATAATCACCAACTTGGAATTCCAATGGTCTTCGGCACTTATCTGCGTAACTTTTCTGTCTGCTCTAAGCGGTCTTTAGTGTGTTCCTGATCACTACAACTACATCCATTAACATCTAAACCAACTCTGGGCCTGTGATCTTTCTCTCCCCAACTTCATCCCAACACACTGGTGTCCTGCACACTCTGCCATACAACGCTTCAAAAGAAACCATCTGGATGCTCTACTGATAACCGTTGTTGTAGGCAAACTCCACCAGATGAAGTTGTTCTTCCCAACTTCCCTTAAAATCTAGCACGCAAGCTCGCAGCATGTCCTCAAGGGTTTGAATTGTCCTCTCGGGTGACCATCCATCTGAATATGAAGTAATCGTAATCGGAACTCCATGCAGTTGAAACACCTGACATACGTACAACTCTGCGTGCCTATCCAAACTAAGGTCCTTTCGCACTGCAATGAAGTGAACCGACTTTGTCAGTCTGTCAACCACTACCCAAATGGAATCATTACCTCTTTGACTCCTCGGTAGGCTAGTCACAAAATCCATCGTGATGTGCTCCCATTTCCACTCTGGGATCTCGAGAGGTTGCAGAAGTCCTCCCAGTTTGCAATGCCGTGTTTTGACCTGCTGACACGTCAAACACTTGGCGACATACTTTGCGATGTCCGACTTCATACCTGACCACCAATAGTGTTGATGCAGATGCTGATACATTTTTGTACTACCAAGATGAATGATGTAACTACTACGATATGCTTCTGACAAGATATCCTCTCTAAGCTCTACATCGTCAGGTACAACTAAAGGTCCTCAGAACATCAATTTTCCGTCATCAGAAATCTAGAAGTCAACTTTTCTTTTATCAGTATCTTCTCGTAGAATTTTTTGAACATCTGGGTCCTGTTAAATTTGGAGTAGCTTGATCCTAATTTGAACACCTGGTTCAATTCTGAGGGTAGCCATAAGACTCGAAATGTGGCCTAGCTCAAACTTGAACGCCAAATCTCAAGCTCTCTCGATTAGATTCCACTCCTTAATCAGTAGATAAGCAACTGAAGACTTCCGACTTAAAGCGTCGGTGACCTTATTCGCCTTTCCTGGGTGATATAAGATATCACAGTCGTAGTCCTTTGGAAGTTCTATCCAACGACGCTATCTCATATTCAACTCCTTCAGAGAGAATAGGTACTTGAGACTTTGATGATTCGTGAAGATCTGGATATTTTCTCCGCACAAATAATATCTTCAACTCTTCAGGTCGAAAATAATTGCCGTGAGTTCTAAGTCATGTGTCGGGTAATTCTGTTCATGAGATCTCAACTGACGGGAGGTGTATGCAACAACTTGGCCATGTTGCATCAGCATGCAACCCAATCTTTGAACGATGCATCATTATAGATCTCGAATCCTCCAAGACCAAATGGAATGATCAGCACAGGTGCGGTAGTCGGCTTTTGCTTCAGCTCTTGGAAACTGCGCTCGCAGTTGTCTGTCCACACAAATTTTTCTTCTTTCTTCAGGAGTCTTGTCAACGGTGACGTTAAGGCTAAGAACCCTCTACAAACCTTCAGTAGTAACCTACCAAACCTAGAAAACTTCTTATCTATGTCACGGTTGTCGATCTTGGTCAGTTAATCACTGCTTCAATCTTGCTCGGGTCCACGGAGATTCCTTCGCCCGAAATCATGTGACTTAAGAAAGCAACACGAGTCAACCAAAACTCGCACTTGCTGAACTTAGCGTACAATTGATGGACTCTTAGAGCTTGCAACATCAATCTTAGATGACTCTCATGCTCTTCATCGCTTCTCGAATACACCAGAATATCATCGATGAACACGATCACGAACTAATCTAGATATTCCTTGAACACTCAGTTCATCAAATCCATGAAGGCAGTTGGAGCATTCGTCAACCCAAACGGCATCACTGTGAACTCATAATGACCACATCGAGTACGAAATGCTAACTTTGGAACATCCTCCTTCCTGATCCTCAGCTGATGATATCATGTCCTCAAGTCGATCTTTGAGAATATCAACACTCTTTGTAACTGATCAAACAAGTCATCGATCCTCGGAAGTGAATACTTGTTCTTAATCGTTACATGATTGAGTTGTCGATAGTCGATGCACAGGCGTAACAAACCATCTTTCTTCTTTACGAACAACACCGGTGCTCCCCAAGGTGATGAACTAGGACGTATGAATCCCTTATCCAACAATTCCTGCATCTACACCTTCAGTTCCATCAACTCTGATAACGCCATCCGGTAAGGAGCTTTAGAAATTGGCTCTGTCCCGGGTACTAGTTCGATCACGAACTCAATTTCCCTCTTTGGCAGTAGACCTGGCAATTCCTTCGGAAAAACATATGGAAATTCTTGTACAATGTCTTCCATCTTCAGCTCTTCAACGGTCATATCCACGATAGTTGCTAAGTAACCTTGACAAGTCTAACAAACAGGTTGCCTCTGGCGACGAGATCAAGGTAATTGAGGCTCCTCAATTCCCAACTAACTCGAAACTCCCACCCTTTAATGGGTTAAACTGAATCGCTTTACGATAATAGTCCATTTTAGCTCGTTGCTTGGTGAGCCAGTCCGTGCCAATTATCAAATCAAAATCATACATGGCTAGGACTAACAAGTCTATTTTCCCCTCTTGCTCGCTAATCGCTAACTTGCAACCAAAACAACCCAAAGCAGCTATCACCTAATCCTTCAATAGTGTAGATATCCTAACTGCCGACTCCAATAATACAAGACTTAATCCGATCAGCTTAACATACTGCTCGGCAATAAAAGAATGAGTTGCTCCCGGGTCGAATAAAGCGTAAGCAGGATGGTCATTCAACGAAACCATACCTGTGATCACGTTAGGCGTAGCCTCTGCTTGACCTTAAGTGATGGCATACACCATTCTTTGAACTAGGGATCTAAGCTATCCTCTTTACGGTGCATTCTGAGGTGCATACCCTCTAATCTGTCCCAACTGTGGCGGCGGCAACTGCGGTTGTCCTCCTGTTCTGCTAGGACAATCTCTAATCATGTGACCCTGTTGGCTACATCCAAAACAAACACCCGGTCTTCGAGGACACGGAGCTGTACCATGTCGCCTTCCACAAAAGCAACACATACCATTCTGACTTGGCCCTGATTTTCCAATTCCATCATTCCTGTTGGGCGAAACCTGAAATCTTCCTCCAGTCATGGGCCTCTTCCCATGGTGGATCCCTTCTCGGTGTGAATTAAACCTCGACCCAGACGAGGTGACTTGCTCGTTCAGACTTCTTTCAAGCAGTTGTGCTCGACGATAAACTTCTCAATAATCAATTAGATCCAATGGCACCAACGGTTGTTTCAGCTCTAGTCGAATGCCATTCCTAAACCTTCAAGCCTTTTCTTCAGGGTCCTCTATCAGCCTCGAAGCATATTGAGAAAGCTATGCGAATTTGACCCCGTACTGGTCAACAGTCATCATCCCCTGACGGAGACGCTGAAACTCTTCCAATTTCTGCTCTCTGGCACTCCTCGAGAAATACTGCTCATTGAACGCCCTGAGGAAGGCATCCCACAGCGAGACTACTCCTCCCAGAAATATAGTCTCTCTAGCGGCTCTCCACCAGGTATTGGCGTTACCCTGCAGTTGATAGACTGCCAGGGTTACTTTCTCTGCCTCGGTGCACATCAAAAGTGCAAAGACCTTCTCCAGATCTTGGATCCAAAGAGACGCAGCCTCGGGTTCTCCAGTACTTGTGAACCTTGGTGGGTTCAACTTCAAAAATTGCCCCACCAACTTGTGAATTGGTCTCTCTCTCTCTCTCTCTCTCTCTCTCTCTCTCTCTCTCTCTCTCTCTCTCTCTCTCTCTCTGTGTGTACTACCACATTCACAGGCTGAACTTCGGCGGGTGCAGCAACAAGTGCGGCAGCGGGTGCGGCCTCAGTGACGCCGGCAACGGCAGCAGTGGTAGCGACTGCAGCAACAGCCACTTGATTCTAAGCCTGCTGCCCTATCAAGTCTCTCATAGCCTTAAGCGCCTGCATGATCCCTTCCATTCTTGGATCACCAAGGGCTGCTACCTCAGCACCAACTGGACGTGGTGCTACTCCACTCACGCTAGCTTCAATTGGCGCTTTACCTCGGCCTCTTCGGGTACCGACCTCCATCGATGTTCTACCCCGAGCTATAGGCCTAACCGATCTCTTACTAGGACTCCTTTGCTCCTGATCGCTCATGGCTCAGTTTTCTACTAAACCTATCTTCTAATTCAACACTGAATTAGAAGCCGAGCGATAACAACAAACATATTTATCAATCAGCTAACACAAACATGCACCAGCATGAATTTAAAGGCCTTTCCTACTAACTATTCCATAGACCATCAAACCTTATCACTCCAATCTCTAACAACCATGCTGTGATACCGCTAAACAGGGATGTCACACCTCGATCCTTGGGCACACGCCCATCCTGGCTTGGTTGATTAAATAGCAACGTTCCAGGACACATCGCTGACCCATTCATTTTAATACGCAGGCGGAAGTAGATAATTAATCCCCAAATAGTAATATAATGGGATAGGAAAGTAGAGCCACAAATTTCGAACCTTAAAATAACAACCACACTTATATACATCGCAAACCAGAATGTATATATTACAATACAAACTATAGAAGTTAGGTTCTACACAAGCCAATCAGAAAACAAGGTCTGCAAACAGGGGTGGGGGTTTCCAATCCACAATGGGTCATCATCCTCGATTTCTCCTTCTTCCACACTCCAGTTGGAGCCTACTGCTGAGTATACCGGAGAATCTTGATCATCAAGCTTAGGGTACTCGCGTCCACCACCGAACCACCCTTAGGGTCTGCCGTACCTTTCCCAAACGCAACCTCCAGCAAGTACAGAGGTACTTCTAATTCCGATATGGGGCCCTCCCTCAGTCCGTTACTATCTTGGTGGTACCACGATCTCTATTGATGGGGCACCTTCTTGGGTAGTCCCTCATCAACCCAAAGTATGGACTGCACTAGTTCGTACTCTAACCCATTAGGGTGCCCATGAATCATAATATAGTGCCTCTGCTCGGTCATCTTCTTGGGTTGCCCAAAATGTTCGGGAGGAGCAACCATTTATGGACCTGAAATGTTTTCCCACCATGAGGTGAGATGTTGTCTCAGCAAGTTTAACCCTCTAAGACCCGACTAGGAAGAAAATACGCCCTGAGGGCTTCCTATGCACAAACATGAGTTAGAGGACTTACCTTGACTTCAGTTCCTTCCTGTCAGTCAATATAATTTAAACAATCAATCAATCAATCATTTCAACCAATCATATTGAATCATCTCAATCGACTCAGTCGATTTCATGTCATTATGACCATTCAATACTATCTATAATGTCCTATCAAACCAGGACCGCTCACCCTAAGCTGAAGATAGATAGTATAGCTCACCTAAAGCTAATAATATAATATATTGCTCGCCTAAAGTTGATATATTAGGGCCCCCAGGCCGATATAGTATACTAATAATGCTCGCCTAAAGCTGATAAGTTATTGCTCGCCCAAAGCTGATAAATTATTCTTATTCTCTCCAATTGAGAATGTCACCATTTTTATCCTTCATGATCAAAATACACGTGCGTTGGTACACGGCCGGCCTTAGCCAAAATATAATAATTTCACTTTCCATAAATCCCACCATTTTATATGGTCCACCAAAATATTTTTGGTGTTGTAAACTGATGCCTGATAATTTTCTGATTAATTACCAAAATTAACTAATTTTTGGATAAAACCCAAAATCACAAATCACTCATAATTAGCACAAATTAGAACTTAATTAAATAAACATATCATGCCATTGTAATCAGCATAAAATTCTAGTCACCGACTATCCCGATCTAATATCCAGAAAATAAATAAATAAATATGGAAATTAATTAAATAATGCCAATAAATAGCAAAAATACCAACTTAGTCCCGTAATACCTAATTAAAAGCTGAGACGAGCCCAAAAAATTTCCGAACCACTCTAAATAAATACTAGAACTTCTTTAAGCTCTAATTGCACTAAACTATCCACCAAACATGCATCAATAATTAATCAATTCACTAATCAATTGTAACTAACCACCTAATCATAGCTTAGTCTAAACTAATTAACCCTTAAACGTCATTAACTTACTAAGTGAGGATTAGTGAGTTAAATTCACTTGTTCGACGATCCGCTCAAATCAAACTGACGAGGATGCGAAGGAGCTCGACAAACTCCAAAGCTGGACCAATTTTCAAGGTTGAGAAGTGGGCCAAAACGGACCTAAACAGTGCTGGAAACCCACTGAACTCAGCTTCTATGCGGGGCTGAGAGATGGATGATCCGGGGCCGGTTGAGCAAGCAAAGATCGGCAACGAATAAGCAGCGGCTTCAGCAGTTCAGACGAGTAGCTTTAGGCTTCAATGGTAGTCGGAGGCAATGCACGGCGGCCTGAGCTAGTCAGAGCAGCTCCTAGGCTCATGGCTGAGGCCAAAAGGAGGTCTGGACTGGCAAGGGACAACGGTGCGGCAAGGCGAGGTGGCCAGGCGCACACGTGGGGCGGGGACGGCGAGGTGGTGGCGCGAACGGTGGTCCTGCGGGCTGGCTGGCTTCGATGACTCCTTCTGGCTTGCTGGGGCGTCGAACAGCCAAGAAAGGAGGGGGAAGGGGGCTATCGACCGGTTGGTAGGGGGAAGGAGGAGATGAGGGAGCAAGGGGGCCTACTTGATCTTCTATCTCATCTCTTTGTCTCCCATGGAAGTCCCCACCAACCCAGCGTGCTTGCACAGCCATTTCCTCAGCCCTTTGGCTTCCTTTAGAAGCCTTGAAGAGGTCCAATGGGTCCAATGGGGGCATACGAATTTGTATATGATTTTTCTTCAATTTGACCCAAATGCTTCTCAATTCAATTTAATTTGGCCTCTATAAATTTCAATATCAAGTCCTCGATCAAATTGGTATTTTTCCTCACCAATATCACCCACGTTTAGCCACACATCCCAGTCAAACCAACCTATCTTTGATCTCTTATCAATTTTTAACTGTGTCGTAATGACCTCTAAAGATGAGCACGGTCGGGTAGCCAATTCCTAGTCGAATTCTCAAGTCTATTGCATTAAAATTCCTTAATGGCTTTCCCAGATAGTCTAATTATCTCGAAAGTGATCAGTTATGAGAACAGCCCTATAGGCGCGTTGATGAAAGGCCCGATTAATTTAATTGAAAGCATAACTAAAAAATCCATGATGTAACATAGAGTGTGTAGAACAAATGCACACACTAAAATGTTGACCGAATGTTTGCTTTTGCTATTTTGTAAGAAAGAAGTAACTTTTGTTATTCATAGAATATCGATAATGTTTGTTACTTATTAGTTACATGGGGATGTTTAGTCACCTACTGATTAGTGGCCAATATGCAAAAGTCTGGTGCTATAAGGATGAGAGAAACTGGAAGGAGGACAACCACGAATGGATTTCCTTCAAGGATAGATGCTCGAATGGAAGAAATTTTGCAAGTGCTTACCAATGTGGAAGCCTTGATGGAAAGACAAGCCCAATAGTCAGAGGCAAGTGGCAAATGCCGAATACAAGGACTGAATGATGAGATGGAGGAAATACTTACTAATGCACCTTATCAATTCCTTAAATTGAAGCCACCAAAATTTGCTAGGCTAGGAGATCCCTCAGAGGTAGAAATAGGGATAGATGAGATGGAGAAAATACTTACTTTGTTGAATTGTACGGACATTGAAAAGGTACCGTTACCGGAGTACCAACTTCAAAGGAATGCTGGACATTAGTGGAGGACATAGAAGGAAACGATATTCCTAGAAGGCATAGAAGTGACTTGGGTTGGCTTTATTCAGTTGTTCTTTGAAAACTATTTCTTTTATTGTGCTCAAGACAAGAAGATAATGGAATTTATACAATTAAATCATGCGGATCAATACAAAGCAAAATTTGCATAACCCTCCAAATTCTCCCCTAGGTTAGTTGAGAATAGGGATGACAAAGCCAAAAGATTCCTAAATGGTCTAGGGGCTGACATTGGAGATAAGTTGGTACCTTTGTGCCTAAAGGACTACCGGGAGGTGTATAAGCATGCTCAACTAGTGGAATAAGAGTAGACAATCCGGAGGATGGCGACAGCATATGGAGCAAGACCAAATCACCAAATGAACCAAAATAGCTACCGTCAAGATAAGAGACTTCATCAAATAGAGAGACAACTATTTGCACCAAATAAGAGAGACAAGGCAAGAGGTCTTGGAAAGACATGGAATAACCGAGCAACCAGACGACCGTACTATGAAAACAATGATTATAGTAAGTGTGGTCAATCACATGGGAATGTACTATGCTAGGCAATGAGGACCTACTATGGTTGCGGCAACCAAGGCATTTAGTTAGGGAATGTCCTCAGAGGCAGACACAGTAACAATAACCACTTTTATCAACGAGCGGATTGGTGTAAAAAGGAAATAGCTAAAGACCATTAGTTCAAGGGAGACTTCATTCAATTACGAATGATGAGGTTGAAGCCTCTAACAAGGTCCTTATAGGTATCATCTCCTTGTCTAACCAAAGCGCTTATGGTTTATTTGATACGGGAGCCACACATTCATTTGTGTCCACACAATTTGTGCAATTGAGTGGAATGAAACCTAGGTAGTTAGAAATGCCATTTAATGTTTCCATGCCTCTAAGAGATGTGATTTTATCTACTTTGGTGTGTAAAAAGTTCAAGATAGTTTAAGAAGGACAAAGTCTACAATCAAACTTAGTGGTACTGACTATGTATGACTTTGATGTAAATTTGGGGATGGATTGGCTTCACAAGTATCGAGCCAATATGGATTGCTATCAGAAAATAATCCAATTTAACCCACCAAACCATCCTAGCTTCAAATTCTATGGAGATAAGACAAGCCCTTCTTGTTGACACCTAAATTTTGGCGATTTGTTTAAGTGTTTATTAATTGCATTGGAAAATTAGGGATTAATTTCTAACCCCTTAACAAAAAGTTCTCATTAAAATTACATCATATATAGACATTAAGAGCATTTGCGTCACTAGTTTTAAAATTTATCCCAAAAAAATTACAAAAAATTTTAAATAAAAAAATCGAAATTAAAAAAAAACCATCAGGTCGGGCCGGAGCCGGCCTTGGCCCAGCTCGCCCCCCTTCCTTTTCCTTTTCCCTCGAGCTGGGCCGGGCCCAGCCTCCTTTCTTCTTTGGCCCAGCCCGCGCCCATTCTTCCTCCCTCAGGCTGGTCTTCACTGCTAGGAGTCTTCGAGCAACGACCTGCAAAAGAAAAAGAGGACAAAAGGGAAAGAAAACGAGGGGAACAAAGAGGGGGCCCAAAGGAGAGAACACCAGCATGAGAGAGAGAAACACAGAGAGCGACACAAGGAGCATGAAGCCGAGAGAGATGGAGAGAAGACTGGAGAAAGAAGCCAAGGAGTCGAGAGTCGCCCCCCAATGAGTCGCCGACCACCACCAACTCCTCAGAATTCATGTTGGTATTTTAACAAACATTTGGTGTGCATGTCTTGATTAAGCCAGCCGAAGCTCATCCCAATCAGTTCGAGCAGGCTCCGGCCACCTTTCATCCTTGCCGCACCTTCCGTTGTCCTGGCATGTCCTAGTAGCCCCCCTAGGTTCGCATTTGAGCCTTGGCTGAGCTCGAGGCCTCCGTTTCCCATGTCGCCCGCCAACCGTTTGACAAAATGCCCGACCGGAAGCCGCCCCTGTTTTCATTTGTTTAGGGCCCTCTCGCACCCCTCTCTCTCTCTCTATCTCACATCCCTCTCCCTTTTACACGCCTACTGGTTTGTCTTCTTGGAGCTGCGTCGCCAGAGCCGAAGAGGAAAGGGAGCTGCAGGTCCTTGTGTACACACCGTCGCTGTAGTCCGCCCAAGACAATCCTCGCTGCAACCGCCTAACCCAGCCAACCTCCGACGTCGAGGACAATCGCCGCCTGTTTAGCCGAGGCAAAGACTCGCGGTCCTCGCCTGGAGGAGCCGTCTGTGCCGTGCACCATCACCGTTCCCCCCCCTCAGTTGCGGAACAGGGGCCAATGGCCCAAGCTAGGCCAGATTGCAGATCTAGCCCGTTCAACCCCCTTCATGGGCCTGTGAGCTTCATCAAGGAGGGTTGGGCCCGACTTGGGCTCGCTAGTCGGGCCCAACCCTAAATCAGGCGAGGGCTCGACCAGAATTAGTTAGGCCTAACCCAATCGGGCCGAGCCCGAGTCTGATCGAAGACTGGACTCGAGCCGATCCGGCCCCAAAAAAACAAAAAACAAAACATTTATTATTATTATTATTATTATTATTATTATTATTATTATTATAAAAAAATTATTATTTTTTAAATCGAAAATTCAAAAATTGTAGGGTTTGTTTAGGAATTGCTATGTATTGCCACTTTAGTGTAATTAGGCATTTATTTGCTTGTATGTTGATTATATCGCATGTTTAATTTGCATATGTTATTATGTTTAATTGCATGTGCTTAATTTTAGGGCAATTAGGATCTTGGTAATTATAATTAGTATGTTAATGATTGCGCACTCACATGATCACCTCACATGTTAGTGGATAGGTATAAAATCAACCCAAACTGCCTAACAAAAATCCTTTTTAAAATGAACAAGATTAGGTATCGAAAGAGCACTAATTGGTCAATTAGTGTAATCAAGTTCCCGACCCTAGATTCTCTAGTTGCGTAGGAAGCGAGGCATACTCCCATGCCCTGCTTGGTTTCTAGCCAACCCCAATAGGCTAGTGGCGACTCTTTATTGCAAAAATCTTTTAGAATCCCCCAATGTCATGAGAGGTATGGGCTTAGGAGAGCCCACGTCTAATCATGAGCCTTAGGTCCGTCCTTTAGGCAATACCCCTAAACCCATTCCCTCCCCTTGAGGGTAGGTCGCGACACTTCTATACTGTTCATTACCATACTTGAGGCTCATATACTTCTTGAGAATGTTTGTCAAGGTTATCTTGAAAGTGTACCACTCAAGCCGAAAGAGAAGTAAGGCTTGAGGAAATTCCTACAATTCGGGAACTTTTCAATGTATTCCCTAAGGAATTGCTAAGACTACCCCCAGAACGACAAATGGGGTTCGTCATTGAACTAGCTTCTGGTGTGGAACCCATATTGAAAGCCCCATATCAAATGGCAATAGCATAACTAAAGGAATTAAAGGTGCAACTGCAACAGTTGCTTGATAAAAGATTCATTAGACCTAGTGCTTCACCTTAAGGGCACTAGTGCTATTCATAAAGAAGAAAGATCATTACGCCTCTGCATGGATTACAGACAACTGAATCAAGTGACAATTAAGAATAAGTACCCATTGCCAAGGATCGATGATCTATTCGATCAATTGTAGGAGCGTCGATGTCTTCTAACATTGATTTGAGATCATGATACCATCAACTAAGGATTAGAAAGAGGATGTGCCTGAGACAAGCTTTCGAACTCGGTATGGACATTACTAGTTCTTAGTTATGCCCTTTAGATTGACTAATGCACCTGCAGCCTTTATGAATTTAATGAATGGGGTGTTCAAACCAATCTTGGACCAATTCATGATAGTCTTTATAGACAACATCCTGGTATACTCAAAAGGACAAGACGATCACGGGAAGTGCTTGAGGCTTGTGTTATAGACACTTAGGGAACACAAGCTATATGCCAAGTTCAACGAGTGTGAATTTTGGTTGGACAAGGTAATATTCCTAGGTCACATAGTGACAGGTAAAGGAATATTGGTAGACCAATCAAAGTTGAGGTAGTGATAAATTAGCCTAGATCCTCAATAGTAATACAAGTTTGAAGTTTCTTAGGTCTATTCAGGTACTACTAAAGGTTTGTGGAAGGATCCTCACAAATTGTAGGACCATTGACTTAGCTACCTTGGAAAAACTCAAGGTTTGAACAATTGGAAGAATGCGAGTAGAGCTCTCAAGAACGTAAGAAGAAATTGACTACGGCACCAATCCTAATGATACCTTTAGGATTTGGAGGTTTTATAGTCTACAGTGATACATCCCATAAAGGGTTGGGTTGCATATTGATGCAACATGGAAAAGTCGTTGCATATGCATCAAGACAATTAAAACCATATGAAATGAACTACCGCACCCATGACTTAGAACTCGCTACAATCATCTTTGCCTTGAAGATATGGAGGCATCATCTATATGGAGAAAAGTTTAAAATCTACACGGACCACACGAGCTTAAAATATTTGTTCTCCTAAAAGGAACTGAACATGAGGAAAAAACGGTGGATAGAATTATTGAAGGACTACGACTACAAGATCTTATATCATCCTAAGAAAGCAAACAAGATTGCGGATGATCTCAGTCGAAAATCAACAATGACGATAGCAAGTATGATGGTCAGGGAATAGAACTTACCAAAGGACATTTCCAATTCTAAGTTCAAAGTCGAGATGGGTGGCTCTACATGTGTAATGGCCACCCTTAGAGTTGAGCCTAAAATTATACAACGAAGAGAGAACTTACAACAATCAGATGTGGAAATTTCAAAAATCTAGGATAAGGCCTTAAAAGGAAAGAGGCCAGATTTTCAAGTTTCAGATTAAGGAATTGTGAAGTTTCATGCACACCTTCGCATGCCCGACAATGATGAAATAAAGAGAGATATCTTATCAGAAGCACATTGGAGTAGCTATAGTATCCATTTGGGAAGTACACAGATGTATAGAAATTTTCGCTAACACTATTGGTGGAATGGAATGAAGACAAACATCGCCAGACATGTCTCAATGTGTTTGACGTGCCAATAATTGAAACCAGAGCATGGTAAGTTTGCAAGGATAGTAAAACTATTGGAGATACTGGAACGAAAATGGGAACATGTGATGATGGATTTTGTGCAAGGATTGCCAAGGACTTCAAGTGAACACAGATTGATCTACTTGATAGTAGATCGATTGACTAAGTTGGCTCATTTTCTGGCAATACAGGTAGACTACTCCCTAGAGAAGTATGCCATGTTGTGCGTTAAACAAATAGTACGATTGTATGGAGTCCCTGTAACTATAATATTGGATCGAGACCCACAGTTCATATTGAACTTTTGGTAGAGTCTCTAAGTTGCTTTAGGGACCAAACTCCAATATAGTATGGCTTTCCATCCGCAGATGGATGAGTCGTCAGAAAGGACTATATAGACATTGGAGGATGTGTTGCGAGTCTACGTCATTGACTTTAAGGGCAACTGGTATAAGAGGTTGCACCTAGTAGAGTTCACATATAATAATAGCTTCCAATAAAGCATCGGCATGGCCCCGTTCGAAGCATTATATAATAGGAGCTGCAGAACCCCTATTTGTTGGAACAAAGTAGGGGAAGGAAATTAAGAGGACCATAATTAGTTCAAATAACATCGGACGTAGCAAAGACAATTCAAGATTGACTTTGAGCTACACAAAGCCAACAAAAGAGTTACACAAATAAACGTCATAGGCCCTAGAAATTCAACATAGGTGATCATGTATTTTTGGAAGTATCGCCCTTGAAGAACTTGTCAAGGTTCGTGAAGAAAGGAAAATTGAGTCTGCAATTTATAGGGCCTTTTGAAATTATTGAAAGAATTAGAGAGTTGGCATATCGATTAGCTCTACCGCCAAAACTGACCAACATACACGATGTTTTCCATGTGTCTATGTTAAGTAAATATTAACTAGATCCTGCACACGTATCAAATTTTGAAGTGCTTGAGGTAGATGAAAAAGTGAGGTACGTGGAAGAGCCTGTGCTAGTTCTAGATCAAAGGGAGCAAATTTTTAGAAACAAAAGCATACCATTAGCTATGGTCTTATGGCAATATCATGGAGGAGGCAACATGGGAATCTGAGGACAGCATGAGAAGTCAATACCCTTAGCTCTTCAAAGAATCAAGTAAGTTTTAAATTTCAAGGGATAAATTTTTTAAGGAGGGAAGAATTGTGACACGCTAAATTTTCGCCCACTTATTTAGCGAAAATTAAGTAAAGATTAAGGTCTATAATGGTGGAGGTGGAAACATAAATTTCTCGAGATGCCTTTGAAAAATCATTCGACGTATTTGGGTCCGAGAACATTGGGAAAATTCATTGGACAATTGTAGAATATAGTTTTGACTATATTCTTGTGATAAATAGAAATGCTATGGCCAATTGAATTAATATGGCCATTATACCCTAAAGTATACCTTACATTATATTATATATGATTAAATTAAGATAAGATAAGCTGCCATTAATCCTTAGTTGCCCCATGGCCAGCCCCCCTAATTTTCAAATTCCCTATTTGCCTTCACTTATTATTCATGAGAAGTAATCATGGGTGAATAGTGCTTAGACCACTAAATTTTTATGCGAACAAGAGTGTTAAACAAGCTAAAATGATTTCCCCTTCCGCTCTTAAAGCACTTGGTCGAACCCCTTGTCTCTTTCTTCCTCATTTTTTCACTTTAACTCAAGAACTCTCTCATTTCCTCTCCTCTCCCTCTCTCAACTGTGCCTCCCCCGAACCACCTCTGTCATGCCCCAAACCTCAAGCGCACGCACATTCCTCGTTGGTCGATAAAATTGTGACGTTCCTAGGATGCATCGCTGACCCAAATCGATTATGCACGTGCGGAAGTGAAATAAAACAATCCCCAGACAAGACAAACTTGGGATAGAAAAGTAGGACAACAAATTTCACAAACACACTTTTATAAACAACTAAGGTTAGCCTACAGAGTTATATACACAAAAGCTGAGGTCTCCAAAAAGGACTACCTAGCCAACCCTACCCTGGACCTTATCTACTTAGGATCCGAGTCTACCACGACACCGTCAGGAATGTCACCGTCAAGTGGGTCAGCCATCTCCTCACCCTCAACAGCGGGTGCGTCAAAACCATCCAGGGGACCCTCCCATTCCTCGTTTGACCCATTACGAAACCACACCTTGAATCTATGAGGTACCAACTGAGATAAGCCCTCATCGACCATGATCATGGTCACGATGAGCTCACTGAGCCAAGGAGTCCCGGGGACAGGGAAGAAGGTACTCTACTCGCTAAACCCCTGCAACTGTCCAAAATGAACTGGCCTCGCCTCCATCTAAGGACTTGTAAATAGTTAAACCATAATGGGGTGAGACAATATCTCAGTGAGTTCATGCCCTAAATCCTGATTATGAAGGAAATACGCCAGAGGCAGTCTAACTACACAACCAATGAGACTCACCTCGCCTCAGTTCCTTCTTGCATGTTAGTACAGTTCATATAACAGATATATACAATAATAACACTCAACAATTGGAACGCCTTAACTTTTATCTCAATCGACCACAGGAGTCCCGATTATAGGGCAAAATCGTCATGACATGTCCCATTCCGCACCACAACTTTGTCCCATAATCAGGGCCAATTGATTACGACCCAACGATCACGGCCGACTCAATAGTCAGTGGTCTTCCGGCATAGCCAGGCGTCATCTCGCACCATCGAGCACGACAACGTCTACATCTAAACGGCATTCCATATAGAAGCATCGGTCCAGCCTCCACTGTGACCGACATCCGTTGACTTAAGGCATTCCCGAAGGAGCAACGTCCTGTGTAAACGCGTCAAGAAGGTTTCACTACCCCGCGTAAACACATCAAGGTACTAAGTGATCATACACACATCCAATCCCGGCCAATGACATTATGCTTTGCATTTAAATGTCTGAATTAAGATAATGTGCTCAGCCTATTTTCTTCATATTAAAAACACTCGGTAAAATAATCGTATGTGGGTACGCGGTCAGATTGAACCATAAAAATTGATATCCTTCCTTTTAAAATCCCACTATTTGATATAGTACTAAAAAAAAATTATTTTTAGTGTCAAAACCCGACACCCGGCATTTTTTAATTAAATACCAAAATTTCATAATTTTGAAATAATAACTCAAAATTAACAATCATCACTCAATTGCACAAATTGGCACTCAATTGCATAAAATGATTACACTACGACAATTAGCACGAAATTCGCGACCGGCTATCCCGGTATAATTTCTGAAAAATATGAAATAATTAAATAAATAAATGCAAATTAATTACAAAAATGCCTAATTAAGCTAAATTTGCTAATCTAACCACCTAAACGAACCTAATTAAATAATGCAACTAACCTAGCCACATCTACACTAGTTAAACTACCTAATTGAACTAACTAACCACCTAATCAACCTATCTAATTAATCTAATTAACTAAACAAGCTAAATCAATACACTAATCACACTTAAGCTAATCTAAACCTCTCCTAAGCATAATTAACCCCCTAAGCAAGGTTTAGCAAGTAAACTCACCGGATTAGCGAGCCGGTGAGTTCACGGTGACTACGGCGCGACGGCAAGCGAGACTCGGGTCAACGGCGACGCCAAGGGAGGTCCAGACGGGGCCCGAAACAGCCCACGAAGTCTCAGCACCTAGCTGGGATTTTTGATTTTGTTGAGGGTGGGAAAGGGTCAATTGAAGGCTCGGCTTGGCTGGAAACGGGCCGCGTAGGAGGCAGACAGCAGCAACAGGTCTCGGCAGGAGTGACGGTGGCTTGGACAGATGGCAGAGGTGGCTTGAGGACCTAGGATAGCAACCAGGTCATGGACGGGGACGACGAGCAGGCGCAAGATGGCAGGGACGTGCGAATGGGCTCGCGGACACAAGGGACAGTGCGACGGCGCTCAGGTGGTAGCAACTGCTCGGATGGCGGTGAGGGGCGGTCGACGGTGGCTCGCCGGCTTCTCTGCTGGTTTTCTTATTCAAAGATAGCAACAATGGAGATGGAACAACAAGGAGGAAGAAGAGCTGTTGTACCAAGGGGAACAAGGCCTTCAATGCACTCTAAAATGTCAAAAACACTCAAGTGGCTGCCCCCAAAGTCTTCAACCTCATCCTCAGCCAATTTCCCTCACCAATCATCCTCCACAAGCCACTCTAGGTGGTCCAAAATGTTGCAGCCCCATGGCATACGAATTTTGAACATTTCCCTTCCAAATCCAATCCAATTTCACTCCAATTCCATCCAATTAAGTAGCCAACTTGCCAAGGTAAGTGCCCACCTCAAATTCCACAATTTTTCTTGCCCAATGGTCCAACTTGACTGCCAAAAGTACGCTAAAAAACAGGCCTCCGAATTTCCCAGTTCAAAATCATCCAATTTCGATTTTTCGCCGAAAATTCGAACTCGCCGAAAATTCTTCAGAGGGTGAGTCAACGTTCCTAAAATAAATCGTGACATTACAGAACTTTCAATTTATGAAATCAGGTTCAATTTCGTGATTAATTTCAACCGAACACGATTTTAGCGTGACCTAACCTACTAGATAGCTTTTAGGAATTTTTTGCGCAATTGACCCGTGGTCGTTTATTTTCGAGCCACATTGTGTATCTTCAACTCATAGGTGACTCTCGGTTGTCATGAAAATCTCAAGGTTTCAAATATGGGCACAGGGTACAGAAACAACAGAAAAATCAATTTAATGCCGTTCGACAAAGATTTTGCATTTAGGTGGAATCACCCACACTTTAATCACATGCTCCTGTCAAATCGACCTATCTCCAGTCTCTGATCATTTTTGGCGATGCCGTATTGACCCTTGTAGATTAGCACGGTCGAGCAATCGATTTCTGATTGAATTCTCAAGTCTATTGCGTTTAGATTCCTTAATGGCTTCACCGGACAGATTAGTTATCTCGTGAGTGATCAACTCAGAGAAATAGACTATAGACGCATCAATGAAAAGCCTAATTCATTCAATCAAAAACAAAATAAAAAATCAGGCTGTCATAACTCTTCCCCTCCTATAAAAATTTCATCCTCAAAATTTAAACCATTACAATTCTTAAACAAAAAGATGAGAGTATTGTCGTCTCATCGATCTTCACTTTCCTAGGTTGCTCCTTTTGTTCCATGGTATTGTCAGACCACTTTGACAAACGAGATCGTCTTGGTGCATAGAACCTGCCAATTCCGATCCACAATCTGAATTGGTTTTTCCACGTACGACACTCTATCGTCCACGTCTAACTCTTTAAAATTCAGCACGTGGGTCGGGTCGGGCTCATACTTTCCCAACATCGACACATGGAATACATCATGCACTTGTGCCAGTCTCGGTGGTAGCGCAAGACGATATGCTAAAGTCCCTATTGTGGCATCCCAAAATTCGAGGCAACCTCTAGATGTATTAAAGTCTATGATTAGGTAATGAAATTTGCCTTTGGTTTATGCCTTAGCGACTGACTTACTTTTAAGACCGAGTGTTATGTATCTTGTGTTCATGGGTTATTAAAATTAGTATTATAGGATAAGTTGATAAGAAGAATTTGTTCTTGGCTATGCACCTCATAGATTTGATCCCTATAGTTTAAATGTTACAAGTTTTATGGCCATATGAAATTGTGAATTTGAAATTTATAAAAGAGGGATTAAAATGAATTATTAAAAGTGAAATTGGAATTAATTAAGATTGAACTTTAGGCCCAAGGGTATTGGACCTAAAGTGGGCCAAATTGGCTTGGCCCATGAAGCCCAAGAAGGGGGCTGCCGTCGACCAAGGAGGGGGGAAGAGCCGGCCCATCTTCAAGTCCATCATGCATGGGGTTTGCCAAGTGGCAAAAAGAGAGCTTCACCCATTGGTCACTTTGGGTGGCTCCTAATGATGACTAATGATTGATTTAAAGGGAAATAAAAAGAAGGGGTGGCCGGTTTAGGAGAGCTTTCGACCATAAGAGAGAGAGAGAGAGCTGTCGAGAGAGTGAGAGAAGCCGAGAGAGAAGAGGAAGAGGGCGCGCGAAGGAGGAAGCCCGTTCGTCCGTCGCCCGCAGCTGTCCGTGCGTCCATCGTCCGCCGTGTGCTTGTGCTTGCTCGGTTTGGAGGCAAGTTGGGATCCATATTCTGCTCTTGCATGTTGTATCTAGCATATGTGTTTGAATGGTGATGAATCTCGGATGTCTAGGGTGTGAAAAACCGAAGTTTTGAGTGTGTTGTTTTGAAATAGCAATCTGTTTTCGAGTAAACAGCCTGACCCAGAATGTTGTAGAGGCTTGCATGCGGGGTTTGAGTCGGATTTTGGTTTCAACTTCTGCATGAAAGTTGTAGAAAACATCTTAAAGTATAACATACTAAAATTTGAGACAAAATGTCTGAGTTTTGAGGGGTGAAACTCTCCGTCTACGAAAATGTTAGATCTGAAACTGTTTTGTTGACCTCTTGGTGATTTTGTGTGTTGTATGTAACTTTTTACTGATAATTTCACTTTGACCACTTCAAGAAAGTTGTAGAGAACATCTTGAAGACTAACATACTCAAATTTTAGGTAAAACGAACAAGGATAGCCTAGTGAAACGATCTTTCCTTTAAAGACGATAGATCTGGAAATGTTGTACTGAACTCCAGCGACTTCATGGACTATAAAGTGACTTTCCTTTGAGAATCTCACCTGGATCCCTAAACAAAAGTTGTAGTGGACCTCTTGAGGCAAAACATATCAAAAATTCAGAGGAAATGAAGGAAGATAAGTAGGTGAAACCTGGAATGTTCGGTGCTAGGAACAGGGGCTTCGTCCGCCCATAGTTAATTATCTAGGACGAATCTGGCCTTGATGTCTTCATAAAAAATCTACCTTAGGGTCTTGACTAACACCTGGTAAAATTTCATAATTTTTTAAGGTCATTCGAGTATGTAAATTGAAATATTTCAAGAACCGCACAATCTGATGTGTCCGAATTTTGCAAGCTGTAATGCGTGAGCTATGTCTTTTTGTGTGAGGTTTTCTTGGTCATGTGTTCTTCATGGAGGTACTACCTTTATGTCTTGACTATCACATGTTCAGATTTCATAATTTTTTAAGATCATATGGATATTTAATTAATATGTTTTCAGAAATTGTGCTAGCTGGATTTTGTAGATTTCAAAAAGTCATGATGCACGGATTATTCTAAGTTGGATGAACCCCATGAATTATGTGTCTTATGTGATTGAATCTTGCTGCACATGTGATGATATTTGGCACTATATATAAGAGTTAAAATGCTGAGAATGATCTCGTTGCCATCATATCATATGCCATGTTGAAATTGAGCCATAATTGTGAACGTGAACTATGATAAATGAGAATGCCGTCGGAGGTGTGAGCTGACGATGCCCCGGGAGTGTCGGGATGCCCGGCTAGGGAGTGTAAATGCCGGATGCCCGGAGGGTGTGTGCCGGATGTCCTCGGGAGTTTCGAGATGCCCAGGATGTGGGGGTGCCGGAAGCCCGGAGGTGTGAGCAGGGGGATACCTCGTGATGCCAGTTGGGGTACGAGATGCCCGGAGTGTGTGTGCCGGATGCCCGGAGGTGTGTGCCGGAAGTTCCTCGCGATGCCAGGTTGGGTGCGAGCGATAAATGTGGGATGCAAATACTGGTCCCGGGAAAGAGAAATGTGGCGGTCCAATTGGAAGAATAAAAAAATTGAGAAATTGAAATTGAGTCATGCATGGTATGGTGACATGTATGCATGTATGCTTAATAATGAGTGCATGGATGTATATGCACCTATGGCATGATGGTATATGCATGAATGCTTGACGATGAGTGCATGGTTGTGTGTGCACCTATGGCATGGTGGTACATGAATGGTATGATGATGGTGAGTGCATGGTTGTGTGTGCACCTATGGCATGATGGTACTTGTATGACATGATGGTGAGCACATGGATGTATGTGCACCTACGGCATGATGGTATATGTATGACATGATGGTGATGATTACATGAGGATGTATGTACATGTGGTATGATGACATATGCATGGCTTCAAGGTAAGTTATGCTTTGATACATGAATGACATGTACTATGCTATGATTGTTATGATTGTATTGTGTGATGCATTGAGTGGTTTATTGGATCTTTTACCTGCTAAGTGGCTGTACTCACCCCTTCGGGGACCAACATTTCATATTAGAAAGATGCCGCTCCTACTGTCACGCGGGGTACCTTCTATGGCCTCCCATCTGACGTGGAGGTAGAGTGTATGGAGATCGACTGTCCCACCATCCCTGGTCTGATGTTCATTTGGGTTCGTGCACTAGTGATGTATGACGTGGGCCTAGCTGGGGGCCCGGTCATTCGGGAGTTCATATCTGTTCACGTTCGTCGTGACGGAGTGATGCGGGGGATGTTGCCGCTGCCACCGCCTGACGCACCGGGATGGGTGTGACGGCCTGCGTGAGGAGTAGGAGCTGCTACTTTTTGGACATAGCCGACACTTGTAGATGGAGGATTTTGCATGATCAACATAGAGGGTCGAGTTGTGTCTTTTTGAGTTGTGGCCAAGTCTAGCCAAGAGTCTTGGTTTTCCTTTTGATTGTACCGACCCGTGAAACCCATCTTGAAAATATGTTAATAAAGAGTGGCTCGGCTTTATTTTCTTATGGTGCTTAGTGGTGTGCATTGTATCACGATTGTTGGAGGGAGAATTGGTAAGACTTGATTATACTTCCGCAAATAAGATGCGCCAGGACCGTTATAAAAAAAAAAAAAAAAAAAAAAAAAGCCTAGGAACTAAGGTTCCTCTTTGGTATCTATGGCGACCTTAGGTGTTTCGGGGTGCCACACCTATTCTTTCTAGAATCTTAAAGGGACCTACGTACCTCGGACTCAACTTCCCTTTCTTGTCGAAGTGCGAAGTACCCCTTATTGGTGACACCTTCAAAAAGACGTGCTCACCAACTTGGAATTCCAAAGGTCTTCGATGCTTATCTGCGTAGCTTTTCTGGCAACTCTGAACGGTCTTTAATTTGTCCCTAAAAACTGCAACTGCATCCACTGACTGTTGAACTAACTTTGGGCTTGTAATCTTCCGCTCTCCGACTTCATCCCAACAAACTAGAGTTCAGCACGTTCTGCCATATAACGCTTCAAACAGTGCCATCATAATACTCTACTAATAACCGTTGTTGTAGGCGAACTCAACAAGATGAAGCTATTCCTCCCAACTTCCTTTGAAGTCTAGTACACAAGCTCTCAGCATGTCCTTAAGGGTTTGAATCATCCTCTCAGACTAGCCATCTGTTTGCAAATGATAGGCCGTATTGTACTGCAACTTTGTTCCCAAGGCAGTCTGTAAACTCTTCCAAAAGGCTGCTGTAAACTTCGGGTCTCAATCAGATGTAATCGTCACTGGTACTCCATGCAGACAAACTATCCAACGCACGTACAACTCTGCATATCTGTCCAACGCATAGTCCTTTCATACGGCAATGAAGTGAGCCGACTTTGTCAATCTGTCGACCACAACCCATATGGAATCATTACCCCTCTGACTCCTTGGTAAGCCCATCATAAAGTCCATTGTGATGTGCTCCCATTTCTACTTGGGAATTTCGAGAGGTTGCAGAAGTCCTCCCAGCTTACAGTATTGTGCCTTCACTTGCTAACACGTCAGACATCTGGCGACATGCTTGGCAATATCTGCCTTCATACCGGTCCACCAAAAGTGTTAACGCAGATTCTGATACATCTTCGTACTGCCTGGATGAATGCTGTAACCGTTACAATGAGCTCCTGACAAAATCTCCTCCTTAAGCTTTGCATTATCAAGTACACACAATCGTCCTCAGAACCTTAGTGTTCTTTGAAAATCAGCCTTCCTCTTTTCTGCATCTTCTTGTAGGGTCATCTGGATGTCTGGATCTGTCAACTCTATCGTCTTGATTTTGACCTGCACTTCCGGTTCAATTCTGAGGGTGGCCATAAGATTCGAAAGGTGGCCTACCTTAAATTTGAAAATCGAATCTCGAACTCCTTTGAGTAAGATCCACTCCTTAATCAACATCTAAGTAATCGAAGACTTCCGACTCAACACATTTGCAACCTTGTTAGCCTTTCTAGGATGATACAGGATGTTGCAATCATAATCCTTGAGAAGTTCCATCCAACGATGCTGTCTCATATTCAACTCCTTCTGAGAAAATAAATACTCGAGACTTTGATGATCTGTAAAGATCTGGGACCTTTCTCCGCACAAGTAATGTCTCTAAATCTTCAGTGCAAAGATAATTGATACGAGTTCTAAGTCATGCGTCGGGTAGTTCAGCTCATGAGGTCTCAATTGACGGGACGTGTATGCAACGACTCTGTCATGTTGCATTAACACGCAACCCAGTCCTCTAAATGACGCATCACTATAGATCTCGTATCCTCTAGGACCATATGGTATGGTCATCACTAGTGCGGTAGTTAGCTTCTGCTTAAGTTCTTGGAAATTACGCTCGCACCTATCCGTCCGTACAAACTTCTCTTCTTTCTTCAGCAGTCAAGTCAAAGGTGATGCTAACGCTGAGAATCCTTCCACGAACCTTCTATAATACCCTGCCAAACCTAAGAAACTTCTAATCTTTGTCATTGTCGTCAGTCTTGGTCAGTTGATAATTGCTTCAATCTTGGTCGGGTCCACGGAGATTCCTTCACTTGAAATTATGTGACCTAGGAAAGCCACACGAGTCAACCAAAACTCACACTTACTAAACTTAGCGTACAATCCATGATCTCACAGAGCCCGAAGCACTATCCTCAACTGTCTTTTGTGCTCCTCAAGACTTCTCGAGTACACCAGGATATCGTCAATGAAAACTATCACAAACTGATCCAAGTACTCCTTGAATACATGATTCATTAGATCCATGAAAGCGGCGGGGGCATTCGTCAAACCAAACGGCATTACAGTGAACTCATAATGACCATATTGAGTGTGAAACGCTGTCTTCGGTATGTCTTCCTTTTGATCCTCAACTAATGATATCCTGTCCTTAGGTCGATCTTAGAAAATATCGACACTCCCTGCAACTGGTCAAACAAGTCGTCGATCCTCGACAGTGGATACTTGTTCTTGATCGTCACATGATTGAGTTGTCGATAGTCGATGCAAAGACACAACGAACCATCTTTCTTCTTCATGAACAGAACTGGTGCTCCCTAAGGTGATGCACTAGGACGTATGAATCCCTTATCCAACAACTCTTACATTTGCACCTTCAGTTATTTCAACTCTGGCAGCGCCATCCGATAAGGAGCCTTAGAGGTTGGCTTTGTCCCGGGGGCCAACTCAATCATGAACTCTATCTCCCTTTTTGGTGGCAAACCCGGCAATTCTTTTGGAAACACGTCTGGAAACTATTAGGGAAATCCCTTATGATGTTTTGAAGACGACAAAATAAATCAAAGGCTACTAATGTGTTTAATGGTTAAGTAATAGACTATGCAAACAATAAAATGTGTAAAGGATATTATCAAAGTCTATACTTGGAAGAACCAGAAGACAGACTCTATGCTGGAGCTGAACTTATTTAGACTATGTCCAGACCTTAAGGGTAAATTTGTTCAGAAGCATAAAATGTTCAGACTTACGTCCAGATTGTAAAGTCTATTTCAGACAGAAGACACTCAAACTTTACTTCTGATAAAACATTCTCAGACTTTACATCCATAACGAGACAGAAGTACAAAACGTGACAAGGTCCAGAACGAGACACAAGTTCGAAACGCAACAGATTCAGAACGAAGCATGTTCAGAATGAGACAACTTGACAAAATGTAACACAAGCCCCAAACATATAATGGGTAGTGATCTAGTTTGGATTCTACATCAAGATTGATTTGATTGACTCAATCTAATTGATTGACAATTGGATCTTGAAGACAAGAACTTTCTAAACGAAGAAGCTCTACTAATGGAAATCAAGATTCTGTTCCTATAGGCGATCGGAATCAATTTGGGATTCTACTTCTGTCACTCAACGGCTACTAAATCTTCTAGATATAGATCTGTCCAATGAGTAGATTGGAAAACGATCCTCTAAGATACTTTCCAATGGCTAGTTTGGAAGTAGAGGAGTATTTAAGGAGATCAATGACTGATGAGCAAGAAAGAGACAATGTGTAGAATTTATAATTCCAAAGTCTGAGCGAACTTTGATCATACACTTATCTTTGGTGAGCTTAAACATTTGTGATCATGAGAGAAATACCAAAAGAGTGACTTAGTGAGATAGTATGATCTATCACTAACTGTTTGCACTCAAAGTTGTAATCTCTTGTTGATTGCATAGTGGAATCCAGCTAGAAGGCTGTTAGCGTAGAAGAGTGGACGTAGGCTTGATCTAAGCGGAACCATTATAAATTTTGTGTGCAACATTCTCTTTCCTTAACTCTTCATATTTAAGTCCGTTGCATACTTACAGGTTATTTCAGAAGTCTGTTCCATCCCATAACAAATTCTGAACATCTACCAAAAGTCTAGTGGCTCGCTTATCAGACTTTGATCCTTATTCATACTTTGCTCACAACTTATTTTATTCCGCAATTATTTGTCAAGATTTCTTTTAAACATCTATTCACCCCTCTCTAGGTGTTCGTACTAGCACTTTTAGAAACTCTTGAACTACTGCAATATCCTCGATCTTCAGCTCCTCAACTGTCGTATCCACAATAGTCACCAAGTAACCTTGGTAACCCTCGTTTAACAAACGGGTTGCCTCAAGCGACGAGATTAAGGAAATCGAGGGTCCTCCTCGACTCCCAATAAACTCGAAACTTTCGCCCGCTAATAGGTTAAACTGAATCGTTTTACGATAGCAGTCCATCTTAGCTCATTGCTTGGTGAGCCAGTCCATGCCTATTATCACATCAAAATCATACATGGCTAGGACTATCAAATTTATCTTTCCCTCTTGCTCACCAATAACCAACTTGCAACTAGGACGGCCTACTGTAGACAACACCTTATCCTTTAACGGTGTAGATATACTAACCACTGACTCCAACAATTCAAGACTCAACCCTACCAACTTAACGAACTGCTCAGCTATAAATGAATGAGTAGCACTTGGGTCAAATAAAGCATAAGCAGCATGGTCGTTCAGTGAAACCGTACATGTGACCACATCAGGCGAGTCCTCTGCTTGTCGCCTGGTGACAATGTATACTCTGTCTTGAGCTGGAGGTCTATTCAATCCACTCTGAGGTGCATTCTGCGGTGCGTATCCCCTGTTCTGACCCATCATTGACGGTGGCGGCAGCTGGTGTGATTCCATTGGTTTGTAGAGACAATCTCTAACCTGGTGGCCTTGCTGGCCACACCCATAGCAAGCACCCGTCGCAAAACGGCATGGGGCTGATCCATGTCGCCTTCCATAAAAATGACATACTCTATTATGGCTTAGCGCTAACTTCCCTATCCCACCCTTCTTATTGGGCAGAATAGGGTACCTTCCTCCAGTCACCGGCTTCTTCCCAAACCAATTTCCATCCCTATTTGAACTAAACCTTGACCTAAACGCGGTGGCTTGTTCACTCAGATTCCTCTTTATCAACTGGGCCCACTCATACAAGTTGTTGTAGTCCTTTAGGTTGAATGATACCGGTGGATTCTTCAGTTCCGGTCTGAGGTCATTCCTAAACCTCCTAGCTCTATCCTCGGGATCTTCTACCAGCCTCGGGGCATACTGCAACAACTCGGCAAACTTGGTCTCGTACTGGTCTACTGTCATCAGACCTTAACGAAGGCATTGAAATTCTTCCATCCTTTGTTCCCTTACACTGTTAGAAAAGTATTTGCTATTAAAGGCTCCAAGGAAGGCGTTCCACATCGGAACCATGCCTTCTGGAAATACTCTACCTCTGGTGGCCCTCTACCAGGTACTTGCATTTCCTTGCAATTGATATATTGTAAGGACAACCTTCTCTTCCTCAATGTACATCAGCAGTGCAAAGGCCTTCTCCAAGTCCTAGACCCAAAGTGTTGCAGCCCTGGGGTCTCCGGCTCCTTTGAAACTCGGCAAGTTCAACTTCAGGAACTGCTTTACGAGCTTATGCATTGGTCTCTCAGCAACCACGTTCCCAGGTGAAACTTCGGCAGGTGCGGCAACAATAGCAACGACAGCACTAGCAGCCGTAGTAGCAGCGACTGTAGCGGCGACGATAGTGGTAGCGGCTTAATTCTCGGCCTGTTGTCCCATCAAATTCCCAAGAGTCTCAAGCGCTTGAATGATCCCATCGATTCTAACATTGCCAGGGGCTGATACACCAGCACCGACCGGCGGCGGCGCTATCCCACTTGCACTGGCTTGAGCCTGCGCTCTACCTCGGCCACCTCGGGTACACCTTTGTCAGCGTCCTACCCCAAGTCACAGAGCCTACTGCCCTCTTCCTAGGAGTTCTCTGCTCCTAGTCACTCATCAAGCAAGATCCTTACAGAACCTGCTTTCCAATTCCACATAGAATTAGAAACTGAGTGACCACACAAAACAAGCTACCAATCAGCTATCAATTACATGCATCAGTATAAGAAAAAGGCCTTTCATACTAACTATCCTAAGACCCATCGTACCTTATCACTCCAAACACTGACCAGCTTTGATACCACTCCGAGCGGGGATGTCACGCCCCGAACCTCGAGCGCGCACACATCTCTCGACGGTCGATAAAATTGCAACATTCTCAGGACACATCACTGATCCAAATCAATTATGCACATGCGAAAGCGAAATAAAACAATTCCCAGACAACACAAACTTGGGATAGAAAAGCAGGACAACAAATTTCACACACTTTTATAAACAACTAAGGTTAGCCTACAGAGTTATATACATAAAAGCTGAGGTCTCCAAAAAGGACTACCTAGCCAACCCTACCCCAGACCCTATCTACTTGGGATCCGGGTCTACCACGACACCGTTAGGAATGTCATTGTCAAGTGGGTTAGCCATCTCCTCACCCTCAACAGCGGGTGCGTCGAAACCATCCAAGGGACCCTCCCATTCCTCGTTTGGCCCATTACGAAACCACACATTGAATCTATGAGGTACCAACTGAGATAAGCCCTCATCGACCAAGATCGTGGTCACGATGAGCTCACGGAGGCAAGGAGTCCCGGGGATAGGGAAGAAGGTACTCTGCTCACTAAACCCCCGCGGCTGTCCAAAAGTACCAGCCTCGCCTCCATCTAAGGACCTGTAAATAGTTAAACCACGACGGAGTGAGACGATATCTCAGCAAGTTCATGCCCTAAACCCCAATTAGGAAGGAAAAATGCATAGAGGCAGTCTAACCACACAACCAATGAGACTCACCTTGCCTCAGTTCCTTCCTACACGTCAATACAGTTCATATAACATATATATACAGTAATAACACTCATCAATTGGAATGCCTTAACTTTGATCTCAATCAACCACAGGAGTCCCGATTATATGGCCAAATCGTTATGACATGTCCCATTCCGTGCCACACAATTTTGTCCAATAATCAGGCGCTTCAATTTCAACCATCCATGCGTCCTAATTGATTATGACCCAATGGCGACGACCGATTCAACAGTCGGTGGTCTTCCGGCATAGCTAGGCATCATCTCGCATCATCGAGCATGGCAACGTCTACATCTAGACAGCATTCATAGGAGCATCGGTCCAGCCTCCACTGTGACCGGCATCCGTTGACTTGGGGCGTTCTCGAAGGAGTAACGTCCCGCGTAAACGTGTCAGGACGGGTTCACTACCCCGCGTAAACGCGTCAAGGTACTAAGTGATTACGCACACATCCAATCCCGGCCAAGGACATCATGCTTTGTAGTCAAATATCTCAATTAAGATAATGTACTTGGCCTATTTTCTTCATATTAAAAACACTCTGTAAAATTATCGTGTGTGGGTACGTGGTCAGATTGAACTATAAAAATTGATATCCTTCCTTTTAAAATCCCACTATTTGATATAGTACTAAAAAAAAATTATTTTTGGTGTCAAAACCCGACACCCGGTATTTTCTAATTAAATACCAAAATTTCATAATTTTGAAATAATAACTCAAAATTAACAATCATCACTCAATTTTACAAATTAACACTCAATTGCATAAATTGATTACACTACGACAATCAGCACGAAATTCTGGCAACCGGCTATCCCGGTATAATTTTCAAAAAACATTAAATAATTAAATAAATTACAAAATTAATTAAATAAATACAACTTAATTAAAAAAATTCCTAATTAAGCTAAATATACTAATCTAACTACCTAAATGAACCTAATTAAATAATGCAACTAACCTAGCCACATCTACAATAGTTAAACCACCTAATTGAACTAACTAACCAACTAATCAACCTATCTAATTAATCTAATTAACTAAACAAGCTAAATCAATACAATAATCACACTTAAGCTAATCTAAACCTCTCATAAGTATAATTAACCCCTTAAGCAAGGTTTAGCAAGTAAACTCATCGGATTAGTGAGCTGGTGAGTTCATGGTGATGGCGGCGAAATGGCGAGCGAGACTCGGGTCAACAGCGACACCAAGGGAGGTCGGAAGGGGCCGGAAACAGTCCATGAAGTCTCAGCACCTATCTCGGGGGACTTTCGGCATCGTTGAGGGTTGGAAAGGGTCAGTTGAAGGCTCGGCTTGGCTAAAAATAGGCCACGCGGGAGGCGGACGGCAGCGGTGAGTCTCCATGAGAGCAACGACGGCTTAGACGGATGGCAGAGGTGGCTAGGGGACCTGTGACGGCAACTGGGGCATGGACAGGGATGGCGAGTAGGTGTGGGATAGTGGGGGCACGCGGACAGGCTCACGGGTGCAAGGGACGGCACGACAGCGCTCGGGCGGTAGCGGCTGCTTGAACGGCAGTGAGGGGCGGTCAACGGTGGCTTGCTAGCTTCTCTACTTTTTTTTTCTTCAAAGACAGCAACAATGGGGATAGAACAGCAAGGAAGAAGAAGTGCTACTGTCTCAAGGGGAACAAGGCCTTTAATGCACTCCAAAATGTAAAGAACACTCAAGTGGCTGCCCCCAAAGTCTTCAGCCTCATCCTCAACCATTTTCCCTCACCAATCATCCTCCACAAGCCACTCTAGGTGGTCCAAAATGTTGCAGCCCCATGGCATACGAATTTTGAACATTTCCCGTCCGAATCCAATCCAATTTCTCTCCAATTCCATCCAATTAAGTGGCCAACTTGCCAAGGTAAGTGCCCACCTCAAATTCCACAATTCTCCTTGCCCAATGATCCAACTTGACGGCCAAAAGTGCGCTAAAACACGAGCCTCCAAATTTCTCGGTCCAACTCTAATTTTGATTTTTCGCCGAAAATTCTTCAGAGGATGAGTCGATGTTCCTAAAATAAATCGTGACATGACAGACCTTTCAATTTCTAAAATCGGGTTCAATTTAGTGGTTAATTTCAACCGGACGTGATTTTAGCATAACCTAATCTACCGAGTAGCTTTTAGGAATTTTTAGCGCAATTGACCTGTAGTCGATTATTTTCAAGCCACATTGTGCATCTTCAACTCATAGGCGACTCTCAGTTGTCATGGAAATGTCGAGGTTTCAAATACAGGCATAGGGTACAGAAACGACAGAAAAATCAGTTTAGTGCCATTCGACAAGGATTTTGTAATTAGGTAGAATCACCAACACTTTAATCACATGCCTCTATCGAATCGACCTATCTCTAGTCTCTGATCGATTTTGGTAGTGCCGTATTGACCCTTGCATATTAGCACAGTTGAGCAGTCGATTTTTAATCGAATTCTTAAGTCTGTCTCGTTTAGATTCCTTAATGGCTTCACTAGATAGATTAGTTATCTTGTGAGTGATCATCTCAGAGAAATAGACTATAAGCGTGTCGATGAAAAGCCCAATTCATTCAATTGAAAACAGAATAAAAAATTAGGCTGTCACAACCTCCCTTCCATCTATTCTCTTTTTGTCACACCCCGATCCGCCGTGACCGCACAACAACTCGCACTCAACATATTCTTTCCTTTTTAGTCATTTACTAGTGACGTCCTAAGAGGCGTCACTAACACATTCGTAATAATGGTATAATGCACAAAAGCACAAAAGGAAGCATAATTAACTCGTCCAACCAACAAACAGGGATAGTCAAAGCATACTCATATATATATATATATATATATATATGTATATATATGCATCATAAAAACAACATCAAATACAAGCCATATACACGAGGTCAATCACACTAACTTATATATATATATATATATATATATATATATGTATATATAATGCTTCGCCAGATATGATTAGCCCACAAGCATAGCCACGACCTTCACTAAAAATGGGTTTGGGGGTAAACCTAGCACCTCCAGTACCATGATGGTAGTTTCAAAAAGTGATACTAACCCCGCTATCTCATAACTCGTTAAGGGCTCCATAATTTAGGGCTCCAGCTCGATGATCATCTTTAGGTCGAGTTCAGGGTTGGACACCTCCCCATCAAGAACATCCACGTCCACAGCATCCCAGCTGATGCCTCCCCCTAAACCCCTAGCCCCTGGTGGACTATCAAACCTACGGATGGGACCATAGCTCTCATCTCCTATCCAGAAGTACCATGCCACAAAACGGTGAGCCACCAGATTAAGTAGTCCTCCGTAGACCTAGATGGTCGTGACATAATGCGTGTAACGTGCATTGGTCTCCCTATCAAGTAGTCGGTCATCTCCTAGCTATGCTCTACAGGGAGTCCGAATCGAATCTAATGAAAAGGCTCAGCCATTCTTATGACCTGTAAACATTCAACAAACAGCAGTGAGATGAACTCAATGAGTGAACTTCCTAGATCTTGCATAGGGAAGCCATTCACCTTGGAAATGCCCTAAACATACAATTATCTAACAATGGCAAAAACATAACAAGCTTCCCTCACTTTACTCTATCTATCCACATGAAAGCGAATATACTTAGTCAAGGCCATCCATATAACACATATGCAAATCTCATAACACTTTCCACACTCTTGAGTCAATCATCTGAATGGGCAATATAGTTAAAATCATGCGCCCATGCCATGCAATAATTTAGATCTAATCACATACAAATCTCATCTACTTTCCACATGAATATGTTCAAATTATTATGGCCACTCAAGCCCCAAGACTAACTCGAAGGTTCATAGTCATCTGGCGTAATCGGGCATCGTCTCGCTCTATTGAGCACACCATTGTCCTGCGTAAATGCATTAAGACAGCATTCGTGTAAGGAGTTTCGTTCTGAAATCCATCCGCGAACGACATCCAGTTGACTTGGGGGCATCCGAACTGAATTGGGCATCGTCCCACATAAGACGCATCAAGACTGGTTCACACCCCTCATAAAATGCATCAGGGTCTTTAGGTGATCACACGGGCATACCATGACACAATTCATTTCATATCTTTATCGTTAATCAATGTGATGACCATGTGATATACAATGACCTTATCATATGCCATCATGTTATACGTGTGCCTCATATTATTTCACATAAATGTACCATCCAATTCACAAGTCCAATGTCATATAAGTCATTCATCAACATAGAATAGATCATTGTACTTGAACATAAGTCCTGAAAATCACCTATCACATGCCATCATAACTATCCAATAACTCACCTTATAATTAATATCACATATCACTATTCCATAACAAATTTTAGTAACATGCCTTATCACAAGATTACTTCATGTAACACATTTCACCACACACATACATTATCCTATCACGGCATAGTATAACAACATATCATAATTCCTTCAACATAACCCGATAACTTATTACCCTAAACATGATAACTTATCGGTAAAAACTTGATAACCTATCATAACTTATCATCCAAACTTGATAGTTTATCATCCAAAGCTCAATAACATATCATCCTAAACATGATAAACTATCGGCAAAAAACTTGATAACCTATCATCCTAAACATGATAACCTATCGGTTAAAACTCGATATCCTATTATCCTAAACATGATAACCTATCGGCAAAAACTCATAACCTATCGCTCAAACCTCGATAACTTATCAAGACCACTTATTAGAACCCAATGATCACTTATCACATAACACTCACTTATTACATCAATAGAACACCATTTAACCATATTCAAGCCCTAAACTACTTCCTAAGTGCAACAACAACCCTAATAAAGGGATAGAAAGCCATTCACGCCCAAGTCCTAACTTCAACAAGCGTCGAGGGAGGAGCGGCTAAGCCGAACAATAGCTAGGGCTGCTAGTCACTCACCCACAACACATGTAGGAGGGTCAAATGGTGGCTGGGCGGAGATACTGTGACGGCATAGCCTTCGAGCTTTGCGAGGACCAAGCCAAGAGAGAGAAAAGAGGTCCAAGGAGCTGTGGCAAGGCTGGATAGCACCGAGTGACTCACAAGGAAGGCTGGTCAGTCGGCTTAGGCGGTGGCAATGGTGGTGCAAAGGGTGGTTCGATGATGGGGGCATGACGAACGGTCACTAGTGAGGGAAAACAAGATGAAAATGAGGAGGAAAGCTTCCAAAAGAGAGCAATGGAGGTAGGGGTTTCGGTGGTGGTATGGGGAGAGAGAGAATGAGCTTGAGAGTCAAAAGTGAGAAAAGTAAGATTGAGGGAGAAGGAGCAAAGTGGTCGACGGTTTGGGGGGAAGGAAGAGAGGAGAGAGACAATGGGAGATCTTTTCCCATTAATGCACATCCCATGCCGAACCCCACGAATGCCTCTCATCCATTCGAAAGAAGGCTTCTCGAAGAAGAAAAATCTATGCATTAATGGAGGATATTTGCACTTGAGTGGATAGGTCTAGGGTAGGCTAGCTAGGCTAAGCTAGATTGGCTTCAAGCTTCTCCATTTGCCGCCCCCATGCTTGTGCCGCCCCCTCCCTTGGCCAATTCCAATTTTGCCCTTTTGTCTTCAGTTGAATGGAATGGCATTTTGGTCATTTTACCAAGATTGTGCACTATTCATGCACTATTCGTGTACTTGGAAGCAATTAATGCCAAGATTGTGTAATGATGGCTTGATAGACTTGGAGAGCCCATGGCCCTCCCACTGGGCCACCCACCACTTGGGCATGGACCCATTTGGGCCTAGCTTCGTGGGCTTGGGCCCATTGGGCTACTCAACAAGGGCTTGGGCCCACTTGGGTCCTTGCTTGTGGCCCACTCCTAACTTTCCGAGTTTCCACAATCTGTCGATGAGAAGTTGAATTTCTGTCCCAAAGTGGTTTTTCGAATGCGTTTTTGGTTTATCAATTATCATGGTGATCCCATCCGAAGATTGGTTGCCGATCTAATTCCATTCTGAAAATCGGGGTCGGAACAAGGATGTCACACTTTTTTTGCCATTTCTTGCTCACAATCTCAGAAGCAAAAACTTCAAGGCAAGGAGATGAGACTCATTCCTAAGTCTTTTCATCTCTCATTCTCTTGGTTTTACCTTGTTAAGCCACGGTGGACGTTTGATGTTTTGCATGCCTTGTGTTGTGTTTTCTTCATGTTTCAAGCGAGCAAGATGATGATCCGACGATGAATGACTCTGTTCGAGGCATGAAAGAGAGGCTTGAGTCCATTTAACGTGGTGCATGTCGATTCTCTAATAGTTTATGGCCTTGTATGTGGGTACTATATTTATGGATGAACTTGCATGTGAGTTTTCGCCAATATCGTGCCTTGCATGTGTTATCAATGGCTTCTGGATGTGAGATGAAGTTGAAATGATGTCTTGCATGGCTGTTCTAGCTTATGGGGTGGTGCTTTGATGTGTGGAAGTTCGTGAAATTACAATAGGACTTGATTTCTTGTACTTGGTTCAAACCTAGAAAACTCGTGCATGACGAGCCCTTCTATTTTTCCATTTTTGCTGCTATTTTTCTAGACCATCTTGGGAAACTTCCTTCTTCAAAGTTTCCCCTAACATCTTGAAGATAACATAATTAATTTCAGATTCTTCTATGTTGATTTGGGTGGCCTAATGGTCGCGTTTCTCTTCGCTTTTCACTGCCTAGAACTGCTGCGAGTGCAACCTTCTCTGTTTTTCGATTTTTCACAGATTTTTCTAGCCAGAATCTGGATGAGATTTCTTCACAAAAGTTGTTTAGAACTCTTTTTTCTACAACATATAAAAATTTGGGAATTCTTAAAGGTGGTTTGAGTTCTGTGGAAACTGATTTCTTAGGGGTTACCTAATCTATTTTGAGGTTCTGTTTTACTCCAAAGTTCAGTTCTTCAATAAATTTAAGAATAATTATATCGCACTCTTGACAATGCAAAAGCGCAAGTAAAATTTCTTGCTTTTGACGGCAATCCCAGGGAGGACAATAACAAGAGAACCACTCCTTTGTCCCAAAAGCTATAAATATCACATTTCACAAACATCCCAAACTTAATCCAGTCCTTGGACAAGTTGAACAGCAAATTGATTTAGCATTGTCCAAAAAAACACAGGCTTTCTAGCCAAGACCACAAAGAGACGGAAGGAAATAAAGCAAACAATCAACATTTTTATCTCGAAAGCAAACAATGAATCTTTGCACAACTAAGGTCAACCTGCCCAAAGGAAATGAAGTAGAAAACAACCACTAGATGGCTAATACATAATATGAAGAAGTAAATTCACAATAACAATAAAAACTGGTGTAAGAAGTATCAATCTCCAACTTCATCAATCATCAAGAGAAATCAATATCGAATTTGGCTTTATGGTTGCAGTTGGCAATTCTGCATTAAATTCATGATGAAAATGAGAACTAAAGTATCTGTTGAATAGAAGGATATAAATATCCTACAACAATATTTTTCACTCGACTCAAAAATTTTGAGCTCTTCTAAGTTGTCCTAAAAATTTTCCTTTTTATGGAGCAACACAATTCACACAGTGTCGGGCATGAGCAAATTGTAGCTCAATTCAGGCGAATCAACAAACTGTTTAATTAACAACAGAGATGGGCTTCCAGTAGATTACTACCACAGGAAAAACAATCCTCTCTTCTGTTAACTGCCATCACCGTACATGCAGATTGATTTGACGATTAAAAAGAAACAACGAAAAGCATTAAATGACTTACCTCCTACTTAAATTGCTTTAATTAATTGGATGATATTAAATAGAGCAAAAAGGAGATAATTCAATAAAGACTTACTCGGATTGTTCGATCTCTCAAATGAGAAATCAAAGTCTCGCCTTTTTTAAGCCTCAACCAGCGCCCAATGCTTCCTTCAAGTCTCAATCACTTCAAGGGTAATTCTGACCTTACCTTCAAAGAAACACAGTAAAAAAAAAAAGGTGGAAAAAAGAAAAAAAGAGAGAGGTACACTCCAAATTCTGCGGAAAGTTCGGGCTTAAACCTTTTCCACATAATCCATATAAGATGTGCTTATTGTGCATGTTGGGTTTATCGGATTCCCAAAAACCGGATTCGACACTAAATCGAACCCTAAAACGAATGCGGAAGATAAGCCCGGGAAAAACATGTATCACCGATCCTAAAGCACACCACGGAATCGAGCGTACCTTGTTAGCCACAGATTAAACACCAATGCCGATAAGAGGAAGAGAAAAAACGATCATGTTCGATCCGATGACGTCGATTGGCCTTGAAGGGAAGATGGCGTCGCCGTTTGCGCTTGTTTTTCTTTTGGAGGGAGAGAGGGAGAGTAACATACGTCAAAATGCCAAAGGGTGTCTTCATCTCTCTCTTTCCTCCCTTATATACGTTCCCTCAAAAATAGAAACATACCCCTTCATCGTATCCCTCCATCCATAGGCCCTAATATTGTGGGCCGGGCTTTTAGGCCCAACATGGGCGGACGGGCCTTAAGCCCATCACATAAAACCATCATCTCCCACTCGCACATGGTGGGCCGAACAGGATTCTCTTTTACCTCTCTTCAACATTCATACCGGTGAATAATCCGTGCGACCAGCATACTTTGAGAGCTCGTTGCCATACATCTGTTAGGAATATATAGCAGCTCATAATGGGCATCACACTCTGAGTAGATTTAGTATGCAGTACCCTAGATAGATCGATCACATTTGTATCTCTCTTGATCTCTTTCAAACACTGATATATATATATATTGTATTCACAATTATGATTATCCCAAAGACAGTCATAATTGGTTAACCAGTGAATACAAACTACAATGTGATTCTCCAAATTCGATCTTCCTCTTTCCTTCAAACTCTCAATTTTCAGTTCAGCTTGCTTTTTTAGAAATGTCCCATTAGATCGAATCAACTCATGACCATTGGTAACATCCTAAGATAGCAAACACTAAATAGAAATCTTGAGAATAAGTAAGAGTCATGAGGGCACTCAAACTGAGGAACTCTTTTCCTCAAGAGTCTCACACGACATAAAAGTTGAGATCAAACTTTTGCCACTCTTATTGGTCGTCTCATGCATACGTAGTATGAAATACGTATTATGGTATTAACTCCTTTCCCATGGAGCATATGTCTACACCTTTAATACCGTACAGATGATAGTTCAGACATACCCAATGTCTAACTTGAGTTCACGTATCTACTCATTCACAAAATTCATCAGAACTCACATCTGGCATCATGACAGATAAAGTAAAATATGTGGGTTATTTTACTTTCGGACACAGTAAGTATTATGTCCTCATCTTAACACTTAGTTAAGGCGACATACGTATTTTAAGCTTGAGCTCTCGATTATCACCTAGAAAATAAGCTTAAAAACAGTCTCATCTCTATTTATCACACAGTAAATAGAGGCGATTACCCGTGTGAGTGGGTTAATCTTATATCTGTCCGACATACTTTCTCAACTTAATGTAATGCACTGAGCATTAAGATGCATAAAGATCAAACAAAGATTCATAGGCATTAATGATGAAAACACAAATTCATCAAATGTGAACACATAGGGAAATTACAATCCAGTACATCAGACTCTACGCAATCCTAGAGATTTCATATGGCCACAAAAACACATCTCTAGGTACTGGCTTTATCATAGGATCTGCTACCATTCTATGCGTAGATATGTACTATAAGTTCACATCCTTTCGTGCAACCATATCTTTGACAAAGTTATACTTGGTATCTATGTGTTTGGTCTTGCCATGATATTTTGGATCTTTGGTGTACGCTTTTGCTGCTTGGCTATCACAGTTAACCAACAATAAATCTGCAGCACTTCCAATAACACCTAAATGATCCAATAATCTCTTAAGCCAAACATCTTCTTATACTACTGCTGATAATGCCACGAACTCAGTTTTCATCGTGGACAAGGCTATACACTTTTGTTTCTTACTGCTCCAACATATGGTGCCATTATTCGGTAAGAAAATAAACCCAGAGGTAGATTTTCTTTCATCTAAATCTCCTCCCCAATCAGCATCAGAATAGCCTTAGAGTCGCAGATCCTTTCCTTAATAACTCAGCGTATAATCAGCAGTTCCCTTTAGATACCTCAGTATTCTCTTAACGGCTTTCCAATGTGCTGGACCTGGATTGGATTGGTATCTACTCATCATTCCAACTGCAAAACATATGTCAGGTCTTGTACACATCATAGTGTACATCAAGCTTCCAACAGCACTAGTATAAGGAACACGCTTCATTTGTTCCTTCTCTTGTGGAGTCCTTGGACACAGTCTATGGCTTAATCATTCACCTTTTGCAATAGGAGTGTCTATGGGTTTATAATCTTGCATACGAAATCGTTCAAGAACCTTATTTATATATGTTTCTTGCGAAAGAGACAACGATCTCTTCGAACGATCTCTTGAAATCTTAACTCCAAGAATGTATGTAGCCTCACCCATATTCTTCATTTCAAAGTTGGAAGACAACCAACTCTTGACAGTATTAACAAACTCCATATTGCTTCTGGCAATCAGTATATCATCAACATATAATGATATTATCATAAATTGATCCTTGGATCTTTTGATATATACACAATGATCCTCATTTATCATTGTAAAGTTATATGACATTATGGCATTATGAAAACGTATATACCATTGTCTCGATGACTACTTGAGGCCATATATTGATCTCAAAAATCGACATACCTTTTCTTCTTGGCCTTTCACTATGAAACCAGCAGGTTGTTTCATATATATTTCTTCCTCTAATTCTCCATTGAGGAAAGCAGTCTTCACATCTATTTGATGTAACTCAAGATCCATACTAGCCACTTTTGCCAGAACAATGCGAATCGAGGTAAATCTCACTACAGGAGAAAATGTATCTTCATAATCAATTCATTCCTGTTGATTATACCCCTTCGCCACAAGGCGAGCCTTATGCCTTTCTATCGAGCCATCAGCCTTTCGCTTTATTTTGAGAACCCACTTGTTCCCAATAGCTTTGCGTCCTTTTGGAAGATCAACCAGTTCCCAAACATGGTTTGACTTCATTGACTCCATCTCCTCTTTCATTGTATAAATCCATTTTTTCCTTACTAGGGCAATTCAGAGCCTCATTAATATTTCTTGGCTCATCCTCATCTTGTGGAGCAACCATAAAATTTTCCCCTTCAATGTCAAAACGTCGACGGGGAATACTTTGGCGACTTGTTCACCATATGGAAGATTGTACACTTAGCACATCATTCCCAATTATGCTCCCACTAGGATTAGATAATGATGACGTCGTCTCATCATGTGGTTGCAATTGAGAATGAGTTGAATTCAATTCATCACTTCTCATATTACTCCCACTTGAACGAACTCCACTAATATCATTATCTTGATCCAAGATTACAAATAGGGAGTAATCTTCCCCTATTTCGCCCTTCTTAGGAAATTCATCCACTAAGAATGTGACATCCCGTGATTCAAATTCAGTTATACTCCCACTTTCCTGCTCACCTATGAACACATACCCTTTCGAGTGTTCGGAGTATCTCATTAAAATACTCTTCTTTCCTTTGGGACCCAATTTCCCAAACTTGTGAGAGGACTCATGAGTATAGGCAGCACAACCCCATGGCTTAAGAAAATTTAAGTCCGGTTTTCTACCTATCCATAACTCATATGGAGTGGAAGTAACTGATTTGGAAGGCACCCGGTTAAGTATATAGGCAGCAGTTAACAACGCATCACTCCAAAAAGTGATAGGTAAGTTAGCATGTGCCATCATGGACCTAACCATTTCCAGTAGGGTTTTGTTTCTTCTCTCCGCAACACCATTTTGTTGAGGAGTATATGGAATAGACAACTGTCTTTCTATTCCTTTTTCATCACATAATTTTCTGAACTCATCAGATAAATATTCTCGACCTCGATCGGATCTCAATGCTTTTATTTTCTTGTTTAATTGATTTTCTACCAGGTTCATAAACCTTTTGAAACAACTTAATGCTTCAGATTTATGAGAAATCAAATAGACATATCCGAATCGAGTATAATCATCTATAAAAGTGATGAAATAAACAGCCCCATGCCTTCTTCTCACATTCATTGGACCACGACATCGAATGGATTAAATGCAGAGGAAATTCAGCTCTTTTACCTTTTCCAAATGGTTTCCTTGTCGTTTTCCCTTCTAGGCAATGCTTACATATGGGCAAATAGACTTTTTCAATGTTGCCCAACAAGCCCTCTTTGGCTAGTCCATTCATACGTTGTTGGCCAATATGACCAAGTCTAGCATGCCACACATTCACATCATTATCACATGAAGTGGAAGACGTGAAAAAAGGGAATAACAAACATTTACATTAATATAGTCAATATCTAATACAATGAAACCATCCAGAAAATAACCACAACCATAGTAGTTTGTATCCAAATACAAATCTACACCTCTATTATGGAAGTTCATATAAAAACCAAGCTTAACCAACACCAAAACAGACACTAAATTTCGACGAATCTCCGGAGCATATAAAATATCATGTGGGAACAAGGTGCGTCCACCACGCATGTTCAATTGGCAGGTGCCAATTGTGGCATCCCAAAATTCATAGTGACCTCTAGTTACATTAAAGTCTATGAATAGGTGATGGAAGTACCATTAAGTTATGGCCATTTAATCCATAATTTGCAATAAGATTTATGGCCAAGCTTTTAATGGATAATTATGTGATAGGAAAGAAAATTCTATCATTGGCCATGTGCATCATAAATTGGAATTTATGGATTTGTGACTATAAGTTTAATGGCCTTATTATTTTTGCAAGTTAGGTATTTATTTGAGTAGAAAATGTTAATGGATGATCAAGGTTGGTGCTATAGGACAATTTGATAAAGAAGACTTTGTTCTTGACTATGCACTTTATAGATTTGATGGATTGATGTCACAAAGTCTTTTGGCCATTTTATTATGCAATTAGATATTTATTTAAATGATGATTAAGATGTATTATAAAAATAAAATAAAATAAACTTGGGCCATTTAAGTTTGGACCTTAGGCCCAAGTGAGATGGGCCTAAAGTGGGCCATAAGCCCGGCCCATGTCAGCGCATGGGGGAGGAGTGAGGAGCCGCATGGCCTCCAAGTGTCTTCGGCAAAGGAGACACTTGTCTCCTTCTTAGGGACAAGTGTCCCCCATGCAAAAGGAGGGTGCATGCAAATATTTAAGCAACCAAAAAGAGAGAGGGAGAGAGAGAGAGTGGCTGGTGGAGAATTCGGCCAAAGGGAGAGAGAGGAGGTTGCGAGAGAGAAGGGGAAGCCGAGAGAAGGAGCTGTCCGCCCATCGCCGCCCATTTGCCGCCCGTGTGCTGTCGTTCTCTTGATCTTAGAGGCAAGTTGGGATCCATTTTCTACTCTTGCATGTGTGTGTTGCATGTATGTTTGGAGTAGTGTCGAATTTTGGGTGATTAGAAGGGAGAAACCGAAGCTAGAATGACTTGTTCTTGAGTGATGTTGCTGTTTTCGTGAGATCCGCCTGACCCAGAATCTTGTGAGAGCTTGCATGCATGTTTTGAGTTCGATTATGACTTTTATTTCTTCATAAAAGTTGTAGCCAACATCTTAAACTACAACATACTAAAATTTGGTACAAAATTATGGAGATTTGAGGGGTAAAACTCTCATCCTACGGAGACACCAGATCTGGAACGATTTCACTGACCTTTCGGTGGATTCGTGCTTGCATGTTGATTTTTACTAAGAATATCTTTTCGACTTCTTCATGAAACTTGTAGAGAACATCTTGAAGTTTAACATACTCAAATTTTAAGTAAAATGAACAAGTGTAGCCTAGTGAATCAACTTACTCTTGAAAACCGTAGATCTGGAGACGCGGTACAGGATACCCGAGACTTCATGGACCCGTATGATGACTATACTCTGGAATTTTGACTTAGATCCCTTCATTAAAGTTGTAGGGGACCTTTTGAAGTAAAACATATCCAAATTTCAGAGGAAACGAAGAAGAATAGGTAGGTGAAAACTCAGTATTTCGGAGAAACATACACTGGACGTTTCGGTGCTAGATCCAGAAGCTTCGTGTGACTGTATAAAATATTCTAAAACGAATTTGGCTTAGAAGTCTTCATAAAAAATATACTTTAGTGTCTTGGCTATAACCTGGTAAAATTTCATAATTTTCGGAGGTCGTTTGGATATTTTAATCAAATTATTTCGGAAACTGTGCGTTCTGTTTTTATCCGAAATTATATGCTGTATTTGTGTAAATCATATCTTTTGTGTGGAACTCTATTGGGCATGTGTTTTTCATGAAATTATTATCTTATTGACTTGTCTATCACATGCTCTGACTTTTATGATTTTTGAAGATCATATGGATATTTAATTTACATGTTTCCCGAAATTGTGCCAGCTGGAATTTGGTAAATTTCAAAAAGGTTATGATGTATGGATTATCATATGTTGCATGGACCCCATGGATTGTGTTATTATAAGTGATTGTATCTTGCTGCATGTATAATGATGATAGGAAATGCATATATGAACCAAATGATGAAAGTGATCTTGTTTGCCATCACATTATATGCCATGTTGAAATTGAGCCATGAATGTGAATATAAATTATGATGATGATGATGCCGTCGGAGGTATGAGCCGACGATGCCCCGGGAGTCGGGATGCCCAGAGGTTCGAATGAGTCGATGCCCTTTAAATGCCTAGTTGTATTATGAATACATGCCCAGAGGTTTTCACCGGGAGTGTCGGGATGCTCGGTTGTATTATGATACATGTTCGGAGGGTGAGGGGTTGTATCATGATGCATGCTCGGAGGGTAGGGGTAACCATTTTCATGGCGAGCCCCGGAGATTCCTCGTGATGCCAGGTGGGATGCGAGATGCCCAGAGGTTCGAATGAGTCGATGTCCTTTGGATGCCCGGTTGTATTTTGACTACATGCCCGGAGGTTCCTCGTGATGCCAGTTGGGATATGAGATACCCGGAATGTGGGGGTGCCGAATGCCCGGTTGTATCTTGGATACATGCACGGAGGTTCCTCGCAATGCCCAGGATTGGGCACGAGTGATGAATGTGGGATGCAAACATTGGTCCCGGGAAAGAGAAATGTGGCGGTCCAAAATGAAATTGAAATTGAATTATGCATGATGATATATGCATGATGAGATGTGCATGGATACACGGTAATGATGATGGTACATGTGATATGATAATATGATGATGATGTTACATGCATGAATGCATGGTAATGATGATGGTACATGTGATATGATGATATGATGATGATGTTACATGCATGGATGCATGGTAATGATGATGATACATGTGATATGATGATATGATGATGATGTTACATGCATGAATGCATGGTAATGATGATGGTACATGTGATATGGTGATATGATGATGATGTTATACGCATGGATGCATGGTAAGGATGATGCCATATGTGACATGATGATGGTAAGTATATGACATGATGGTAATGACTATATGATGATGTATGTACATGAGGTATGATGACATGTGCATGATATCAAGGTAAATTGTGCATGGATGCTTTAATGACATGTAATGCTATGATTGTGATGATTGTGTGGCATGATGCATTGAGTGGTTTATTGATCCTTTACCTGCTGAGTGGTTGTACTCACCCCTTCGGGGACCAACATTTCAGATTAGTAGATGGATTGAGCGGTTGGATATGACCGCGAGGAGAAGGACAGCAAAGGAGGGAACTTTTGGACGCCGACACTGGTTGATGGACCTTAAGCATACGATTATGGGAAGAGATGTCGGTCATCTTTTAAAGTATAGCCGAGTATAGAAGACTGCGGCATTTTGATGTACCGATGAATGATGTCCATCTGGTTTAAGTAAATAAAAGTGTTTAGCTTTAACTTTTATAAGATGTTTAGTTGGTGTGCATCATTTTCTGAATATAGGGAAGTGAGTTGTTGGATGTGCTTCCGTATATAAATTGCGCAAGGGACCGATCTAAAAGATGTAAACCCCCAGGTTGTATGGACCCGCTGCAATTGAAATGGTATCAGAGTGACATGTTAATAAGGAAAGTGAAAGGTAAGCGAACTGTGGCGACCCTAACGGATCGGGGGCCGTCGAGGGGTGCCACACCAATTGCTTTAACTTCAGTTCTGGAGTTATTTCCCACATAGATCCACTTAGTTCCAGTTGGTATTCGTCGGAATTCCACGAAGGATCCTCTATCCTTCGCTACATGGTCTGTTGCTCCTGAATCTACAGTCCACAAAGGATTGGATTCAGCCAATAATACAGAACTTGACACATAAGCAAAGTTCTTAAATGTACAAGAGGCGTTTACCTTTTTCGGCTCACAACAGTTACGAGCATAGTGACCTTTCTTGTCACAATTATAACAACTCACCCTTGACATTTTCTTCACTTGAGGATGTTTTCCTCTCTTGTGTTGGTTAACTCTTGATTTCTTGCAATAAGGACTTGATCCTTTGCATTCCCACATATTGAATAAATCAATACGCTTGCGCTTAGAGCTCAAAGCCCTTTTTGAGCTAGAACCAGCATTGTGAATGTCCATTTTCGGCTCAAATGCCGTTAGGCAGTCCTCTGCTAGCTCAAGGTGGCGCACGGCATCCTTAAGATCTTCCATAACATGGTCAAGAGTTTCTAGTGCTTCTTGCTTTTCCAGCACATATTGAATCTTCATATTCAATATTTCACAATTGTTGCCGTTCATATCAGCAATTACGTTCTTAGTTGCTGAAAATCGATCTGAACACATCAGACATATATGCACGAATAATTAATGCCTATCATTTATGCATCCACTTTGCATAGACCCATCATATCAATGAATAATTTCAAGTAAGGTTTCATAATCAAAAGGTCACTATGTTTCCAATCATCCTCCAAAAATCCTAACTTAAAACTATCATTAATATGATTGTCTTATGCAAAATAAATTCTATGAAGTTACAAAAACTTCTATGAACTACCCATAGTAGTCAACAATAACAGAAAGCAAATAATATTTGACATCCAATAGAATAACAATGCTTTCACATAATCCAACTATCCATTACACTAAGCGATATATACAGAGGAAAAATATCAACATAGAAAGAGATATTCACACTCAAAAACATCTCAAACTAATCTAAGAAATAAATAGGGAATGTCCCTTCTAATCTATCGGTCAAAATATCTGAGAAATTTGAAGGCACATTTGACAATCATGGAAAAACTTTTGGAGAGCTTTAATGTTGCCTCCAAGGCGCATTCACTTTGCGCCATGTGGCGCTCAATCTAAGGGTTGAAGTTTTGGTTAACTCAATCCTATAGTACTCTCTAACAAAAGCTACCACTAGCCTCCTATAACCCGGAACCACGTTAACCTCCCATAGCCGATCTAACATTGCTTGCCATTCAGGTGGAAGAGTGTTCATCAAAGCCGGCACCTTCTCAAAATCCAGCATAAGATAACCATTCCAGATGATTTCCTGTATCATCTGATTGACCCTGACCACATGTGATACTAAATCACCGTTATGCCACCGATAATTAGCTAACTCTGTCATCAGCCTTTTAAGTCTTGCACTTCCCTTGTCCGTTCTCGGGATTGCGGTGTATCCGTGCATAACGCATCATAGTTCCCGCAACAAATGCGTAACTAAAAATGGATCACTTATAATCCATAATGAACATAAGGGAAAATACATAATTTTCCATGATTCATGCAACAAATGCAAAATAAAAAATGGATTACTTATAACCCACATACACATAATCGAAAAAGAAACAAATTCTTTTTCCATTTTTTTTTGGGGTCACCGGTCAAAGTCAACGGTCGTCGGTCGCCGGTCGCCGCTTCGCTCCGGCTGCGCATGGGGGCGCGTCCGACAGCCGTTGGCGGCGTTCCGCCACTCGTCGCGATCGTCTCGACGAGACCTTCCATCCTACGCCATCCAAAATCGATTTCGACTTACAGAAACTCGAAAAAATGGGTGAACAATGCTCGGGTGTCAGGATTTTTCGCCCCGATCGGTGTCGGCCGATTAATTTCGCGAAAATTCAATCAAAAATCATTCATAAACATCAAAGGGATCGGGAAAACATGAACTAGGGCTTTGATACCAATGTTGGGTTTATCGGATTCCCAAAAACTGGATTCAACACTAAATTGAACCCCTAAAACGAATGCGGAAGATAAGCCCGGGAAAAACATGTATCACCGATCCTAAAGCACACCACGGAATCGAGCGTACCTTATTAGCCACAGATTAAACACCAATGCCAATGAGAGGAAGAGAAAAAATGATCCTGTTCGATCCGATGACATCGATTAGCCTTGAAGGGAAGATGGCGTCGCCGTTTGTGCTCGTTTTTCTTTTGGAGGCAGAGAGGGAGAGTAACGTACGTCAAAATGCCAAAGGGTGTCTTCGTCTCTCTCTTTCCTCCCTTATATACGTTCCCTCAAAAATAGAAACATACCCCTTCATCGTATCCCTCCATCCATGGGCCCTAATATTGTGGGCCGGGCTTTCGAGCCCAACATGGGCGAGACGGGCCTTAAGCCCATCACATAAAACCATCAGTGCACTTGAACAATTGAAGATTCTAACCTTAACGAAGTTGGTGAACTTGGGATCTCTATTGACCACCAATGGATGAACCTAGAAATCCATCAACCACACAAAAGATAAAAGATTAACCAGCAAACACAAATTCAGCCCAGAAATGAGAAACAACCAAAGTTAAGCAAATCTATCTTACCGGATTTATATGGATAAAGATTGAAATGACTATAGATGCCATGATTATACTATTCTTGCCAAATCAAATATAGGCAATTCGACTCAATTGACAATTTCTAACATCATCTATTGTTGACACCGAATTTTAACTCGACGCATGAGAAAGGTAAAAAAAAAAAATCAAGTTTTGGACTTCTAATCGCGACGAGCCCATTTCTCGATTAGAAAATATTGTTTTTCATTTCTTCTATTTTCATTGTCATTTTTAAGTAATCTTTTAATCATTTTCAAGAAAAGCCTGAAAAATCAAATTGTTGACTTCCGGGTTGACTTTTTTATTAACCCTCGATCAAAAGTCAACTTCAAGTCAAAAATTGGATCTTCACCCAAAAAGATGTCAATTAACTTTAATTTCATTTTTCTTGAATCAATTTTTCAAAAATCTAAAGATTTGACCAAAGAAACGACTTTTTAGAAAAAAAAATCAAATAAATGATTGGCTTTTGATCAAACCTTTGACCAAAAAATTGGGAACATAAAAAATCCTCAAAACATTTTATTCTAGTGTCAATTTGATTTGCGTGGCCAAAATTTTGCAAAATTCAATTAAAAACCTTATTTTCCGAACTTTTTCATTTTAGGTTATAAATTGACCAAAAATAAAATTACTTTTGTTTTAGCCATAGTTACGTGTAGTTCATTTTACTACATTTGGTCTACGGGCTATTTTTAATACACTTGTTCATTCGATTTTGCGAATTACCATGTTGAAAGGCAAATCGCCATTTTAAGCCCTAATTAGGGAGTCAAAATCGATTTTTCATGATTTTCGAACGAATGATCATTTTCTACTCATTTTCTCAATATAAGTCCAAATCCGGGGTCAATTTTGGAAAATTCACATGAAAACATCCCGATTTGAGGGATTTCAGTACCTTAAAGGTAAGAAAACTGAGTCATCAAGCTTTAATTGGCAAAATTTAGGTTGAGCCATTCAAGATTATGGCTCAATTTCATGAATCTAGGTTCAATTTTAATATTAGACCTCGTTTCATTTTTTACCTAAGTTTTGGCACTTCAATCCAAGGTCAATTTGAATGTATTATATGATCCTAACATGGGTAATTAATCAAATAGATTTATTGCAATATTAATTGAATTTTATTTCAATTCATTTGCAATTTTTGGCCAACAATTGCGAAATTGCTCATCCTTAAGGCTCGATCTCAAGTACCCATGGTTTTGAGCTGTTGTTTTTCATAATAATCGCTTAATTAGGTCAGTAGAGAGTCCATAAATTGCATTAATGGAGTTTAATTAGCTTAATTAAATCAAAATCGGACAATTTTTCCTCAAATCATGTAAGTTTTCTCTTCAATTTGGTTCTCGAAGGACCAAATTGCATAATTTTTGAACCCACAAGGACCAAATAGGCATAAACTAGCAAGAACCTACTAGAACCGGTCAAGAACCGATCAAATTGACGTGAACCTGTTTGACCAATCCAATTGGTCCGTTTTGGACCTTCGATGACCAATTCTAGGCTCCTCACCTCGTCAAATTTACCCCTGTGCCCTTACACTTTCACGATTTTGTGAATTGACTCTAGAATTTTTGAAATTTGTGATTTACCCTCTAATTAGGCCCTTAAGTGCAATTCTCATTTTAAATCTAAATTTTCACAAAGCGGACCCATCCGATCGGTCTCCCGACATTTCTGAATGATGTTTAACCCTTTAAAACTTTAATTAGGTCATTATATCAAGATTTTGACCGTCAGATCGAACCGATAGCCAAGATCGGCTAATTTGGAACTAGTATAAATAGGATTTTCCCTCCAAGTTTTGGGGGGCTTATTTGTGCAGAAAATACAATTATGTTAGGAATATCGGATTCCCAAAAACCGGATTCGACACTAAATCGAACCCCTAAAACGAACGCGTAAAACGAGCCCGGGAAAATCACATGTATCACCGATCCTAAGGCACATCACATAATCGAACGTACCTTGTTAGGCACAGATTAAACACAGACGCCGATATGAGGAAGAAAAACTGATCCCGTTCGATCCAATGACGTGAATTTGCCTTGAAGGGAAGAGAGTGTCGCCTTCTTTTTCTTACCATTCTTTTTAGAGTGTTTCAAGGGAGAGAGGGAGGAGGAACGTACGTAAATCCAAAAAAGTGTGTTCCTCTCTCTCTTTTCCCCCTTAAATACGTCCTCTCCAAAGGACGTGTCCCTTCGGCAAAAGACGTCCCCCAAAAGTTACAACTCTTCAACGTATTCCTTCATTCATAGGCCCTAATCTTGTGGGCCAGGCTTTTAGGCCCAACATGGGTGGACGGGCCAACTTAGGCCCATCACAATAATTAATAAAACCATCATCTCCCACTCACACATGGTGGGCCGAACAGGATCCTCTTTACCTCTCTTCAACATTCATACCGATGAATAATCCGTGCGACTAGCATACTTTGAGAGCTCATTGCCATACATTTTGTGGCATCCCAGAAATTCGAAGCCAAGCCATAAGGTGTGTTAAAGTCTTTAATTAGGTGGTAGAATTTTCATGGCTTATGTTTTAGCCATTAGTCTTTTAATTTGATGAATTGTGCTTGTGATTGTGGAAATTTAAATTTAATAGATTAATGCTTCGCCATATGATTTAAATTTCGATAATCAAAAATTAAAAATATCCCAAGACTTTGGCCAAGATGAAAATTGGAATTCAAGAATATTTATAAAAGAATTTCAAAAAAAAAAAAGGAAAAAGGGGTTGAATTTTCGAAATGGGCCTTGGGCCCATTGGCCTAAAGCTTGGTGGGCCAAGCTAGTCGGCCCATTAGAGCCCAAGAAGGCTGTCGACCAGCCCAAGAGGAGTGGCCGGATGGCCCAACTCCAAAAGCCCAAGCCCAATCAAATTCAAAAATAAAAATGACAAGTGGCAAGGGGCAAGAGCATGCATTGGTGGGTTTGTAGGCAATCTCATGATTGCAAATGATGAGCTTTAGGGAGTATAAGAGGGAAGGAGAGAGAGAAGGTGGCCGGTTCTTTGTCCATTCGGCCGAGAGGGAGAGAAAGGGTGAGAGAGAGAGAGAGTTCGAGAGAAAGGGAGGAGGAGCCGAGAGGAAGGAGTTGCCGCCGCTCGCCGTCCGTCCGCCCGTGTGCCGCCCGATTCGCCGCCGTGTGCTCGTCACTAGTTCAGTTTAGAGGCAAGTGGAGTCCTTTAACTTCTCTTGCATGTGTGTATATGGTTTGCATGTTCGGTTTTGAGTGTGTTTGTGAGAGAAACCGAGGTAAGGGTTGGTTGTTTTCAAAACCGTGTGACTGTTCTTGCTCGGTTTGTGGAAGTCAGTAGCTTGTTTGAGCTTGCATGTGTGTTTGGAGTCCGATTTTGGCTTCGTTGTCTTCATTAAAGTTGAAGCTAACATCTTGTAGTATGACATACTAAAATTTCGTAGAAAACAATGGAGATTTGAGGGGTCAAAAGTTCTATCATACGGAGACCCTAGATCTGCGAAATCTTCACTGACCTCTTGTTGATTTCTTGATTGTATGTTGATTTCTGTTGGAGATCTCACTTCGTTGTCTTCATGAAAGTTTTAGGTAACATCTTAAACTACAACATACTCAAATTTGAAGAGAAATGAACGAGTATAGCCTAGTAAATCGGCTAGATCTTGGAGATGATTGATTCTGGTGGTGTGTTCCGAGACACCCGAGACTTCAAGGACTTAAAAGACGACTATACTTTGGTTATTTGACCTAGATCTCTTCATGAAACTTGTAAAGGACACCTTGATACATAACATATCCAAATTTCAGAGGAAATGAAAGAGAATAGATGGGTGAAATCTTAATATTTCGGAGATGTGTATTCTGGATGATGCGGTAGAGATTCCAGAAGCTTCGTGAGGATGTATAAATTAATCTAAAAAGAATCTGACTTGGAGTTATTCATGAAAGTTGCACGAAAATGTCTTGGCTATCACCCTGTAAAATTTCGTAATTTTTGAAAGCCATATGAGTATTTTAATCGAATTTATTTGGAAACTGTGCAATCTGGCCATTATCCGAATGTCATGTGCTATTTTGTGGAAATTGTGAAATTATGTGAAATTCAATTTGGCCATGAATTTTGTATGGAATTGTCATCCTATTGGTTGTTTAATAATTGTTTGAATATTATGATTTTGGGAAAATCATAAATATTAAATGAAATATTTATTTATGAAAATAAATAAATATAATAATAAAATAATAATAAAATAAAAAAAAAAAAATAAAAATGGATTATTTTATTGGCCATGAATTCTATTGAATTTATTATGTATTGTTATATGACATTGGTGTATGTATGATCATGAATTGTGATGCATGTGTGAATCATATGCCATGTAATAATGAGATTAAAAGGATGATGAATATGGAAAAGTGATATGTGAGTAAGAGGTTGTGGTGGAGGATGAGGCCGGAATGTACAGAGATGCATTGCCGGAATTCCCTGGGAGTTTCAGGATGCCCGGAATGTGGGGGGCCGGATGTCCGGTTGTATCTTGGATACATGCCCGGAGATGCCTCGCGACACCAGGATTGGGGTGCGGGATGCCTGGCTAGAAGGGTAAAGGCCGGAAGCCCTGTCGGAGGTTTCTGCCCGAAGGGAATGCCTCGTGATGCTAGTTGAGATGCGAGATGCCCGGAATGTGGGGGCCTGGAAGCCCGGTGGCCTGGGAGGCTGAATGCTGGGAACCCTGTCGGAGGTCTTTGCCCGAAGGGATGATGAAATTGATAATTGAGAATGGGTGATGTGGTGATCAAATTTAAAGATAAAGATGAAAATTAAAATGATGTGATATGATGATCACCTATGATGATATATGCATGATGATGCATGATGACGATGATATGTGATGTGATATGATGATCACCTATGATGACATATGCATGATGATGCATGATGATGATGAGATGTGATGTGATATGATGATCACCCATGATGTGATATGCATGATGATAATGATATATGATGTGATATGATGATCACCTATGATGATATATGCATAATGATGCATGATGACAATGATATGTGATGTGATATGATGATCACATATGATGACATATGCATGATGATGCATGATGATGATGAGATGTGATGTGATATGATGATCACCCATGATGTGATATGCATGATGATAATGATATATGATGTGATATGATCACCCATGATGTGATGTGCATGATGACATGTGATGTGATATGATGATCACCTATGATGTGGTATGCATGATGATATGCATGGTGATGATAATGATATGATATGCATGATGTTATGCATGATGTTATGCACGGTGATGATGATGATGTTGATGATACGTGATGTGATATGATGATCATCCATGGTATGACATGCATGATGAAATGCATACTGATGATAATGATATATGAGATGCCATGATGATGATATGTATGCTATGATGATGCATGAATAAGTATGACATCAAAAAGGTAAGCAATGCCTGCATCGTATGATGGTATGCATGGTGCATTGAGTTGTTATTGGATTTCCCTATCTCTTTGAGTGGTTGTACTCACCCCTTTTTGGGGAATAACATTTCAGATTAGCAGTATGCCGCTTCCTGCCATCTCGCGGGGGGTATTCTATGGTCTACCGTCTGATGTAGAGGTTGAGTGTGCGGAGATAGATTGTCCCTCTGTTCCCGGATTGACTTTTATCCGAGTGCGATGTCTAGTGATGTATGATATCGGCCTGGCTGGGGGCCCTGTCATACAAGAGTTCATTTATGTGCACGTTCGACGGGATGGAGCTATGCGAGGGATGTTGCCGCCGCCACCACCTGATGCACCGGGTTGGGTGTGAGACCTGCGCGCGATGAGTAGGAGCTGGATCTCTTTTTGATGTAGATAGTCGACGCTTCGATGGGAGGGTTTTGTGCTCGTATGATGTTAGGGGTCGAGGTTTCTTTTTGAGATTTTAGGTAGGACATGGCAGAGTCCTAGCCTTTCTTGTTTTGTACCGACCCGAAGAGAACCCCATCTTGATATATATATATATGCATGTAAGCAAAGCGTCGAAGTTGTTTATAAACTTCTGATGTTTAGTTGGTGTGTATTTGTATCATGGATCGGTAGGGAGATAGATGGCGATGTTTGATTTGCTTCCGCTATGAGTCGCGCTGGGACCGCTTTTTAAAAAAAAAATGCCTATGATTTGGCGACGCTTGTTTTAAGTACGAGATAGAAATGGTAATAAGATGTAACATCGGCGCTGGTAACGACTTGCGAAGGGTTCGGGGTGTTACACATTTGCTAGGAATATATAGTAGCTCATAATGGGCATCACACTCTGAGTAAATTTAGTATGCAGTACCCTAGATCAATCGATCACATTTATATCTCTCTTGACCTCTTTTAAACAATGATATATATATATATATATATATATATATATATATATATTGTATTCACAATTATGATTATCTCAAAGACAGTCATAATTGGTCGACCAGTGAATACAAAACTACAATGTGATTCTGCAAATTCGATCTTCCTCTTTCCTTCAAACTTCCAATTTCAGTTCAGCTTGCTTTTCTAGAAATGTCATATTAGATCGACTCAACTCATGACCATTGGCAACATCCTAAGATAGCAAACACTAAATAGAAATCTTGAGAATAAGTAAAAGTCATGAGGGCACTAAAATTGAGGAATTCTTTTCCTCAAGAGTCTCACACGGCATAACAGTTGAGATCAAACTTTTGCCACTCTTATTGGTCGTCTCATGCATACGTAGTATGAAATACGTATTACGGTATTAACTCCTTTCCCATGGAGCGTATGTCTACACCTTCAATACCGTACAGATGATAGTTCAGACATACCTAATGTCTAACTTCAGTTCACATATCTACTCATTCACAAAATTAATCAGAACTCACATCTGGCATCTTAAACAGATAAAGTAAAATATGTGGGGTATTTTACTTTCGGACATAGTACATATCATGTCCTCATCTTAACACTTAGTTAAGACGACATATATATTTTAAGCTTGAGCTCTCGATTATCACCTAGATAATAAGCTTAAAAACTGTCTCATATATATTTATCACATAGTAAATAGAGGTGTTTACCCGTGTGAGTGGGTCAATTTTATATCTGTCCGACATACTTTCTCAACTTAAAGTAATGCACTGAGCATTAAGATGCATAAAGATCAAACAAAGATTCATAGGCATTAATAATGAAAAAAGACAAGTTCATAAATGTGAACAACTCAGGGAAATTACAATATTCAGTACATCAAACTCTACGCAATCCTAGAGATTTTGTATGACCACACAACACATCTCTAGGTATTGACTTTGTCATAGGATCTGCTGCCATTCTATGCGTAGATATGTACTGTAAGTTCACATCCTTTCGTGCAACCATATCTTTGACAAAGTTATACTTGGTATCTATATGTTTGGTCTTGCCATGATATTTTGAATCTTTGGTGTACGCTATAGTTGCTTGGCTATCACAATTAACCAATAATGGATTTGCAGCTTTCTCAATAACACCTAAATGATCCAAAAATCTCTTAAGCCAAACTCCTTCTTGTACCGCTGCTGATAATGCCACGAACTCAACTTCCATCGTAGACAAGGCTATACACGTTTGGTTCTTACTGCTCCATGATATGGCGCCATTGTTCAGTAAGAAAGCAAATCCAGAGGTAGATTTCCTTTCAACTAAATCTCCTCCCCAATCAGCATCTGAATAGCCTTCAAGTCGCAGATCATTTCCTTGGTAATTCAGCTTGTATTCAGTAGTTCCCTTTAGATACCTCAGTATTCTTTTAAAGGCCTTCCAATGTGCTTGACCTGGGTTGGATTGGTATTTACTCACTATTCCAACTGTAAAACATATGTCAGGTCTTGTACACATCATAGCGTACATCGAACACCCAACAACACTATCATAAGGAATATGTTTCATTTGTAAGTTCTCTTGTGGAGTCCTTGGACACAGTCTATGGCTCAATCCTTCACCTTTTGCAATAAGAGTGTCTATGGGTTTACAATCTTGCATACGAAATCGTTCAAGAACCTTATTTATATATGTTTCTTGCGAAAGAGATAACGACCTCTTCGAACTATCTCTCGAAATCTTAACTCCAAGAATGTATGCAGCCTCATCTATATCTTTCATCTCAAAGTTGGAAGATAACCAACTCTTCACAGCATTTACAAACTCCATATTGCTTCCGACAATTAGTATATCATCAACATATAATGATATGATCACAAATTGATCTTTGAATCTTTTGATATATACACAATGATCCTCATCTATCATTATAAAATCATATGCCATTATACCATTGTCTTGATGACTGCTTAAGGCCGTATATCGATCTCAAAAGTCGACATACTTTTCCTTCTTGACATTCTTTAATGAAACCAGCAGGTTATTCCATATATATTTCTTCCTCTAATTCTCCATTGATGAAAGCAGTCTTTACATCCATTTAATGTAACTCAAGATCCATACTAGCCACTATTGCCAGACTAATGTGAATCGAGGTAAATCTCACTACGGGAGAAAATGTATCTTCATAATCAATTCATTCATGTTGGTTATACCCCTTTGCCACAAAGCGAGCCTTATGCCTTTCTATCGAGCCATCAGCTTTTCGCTTTATTTTGAGAACCCACTTGTTCCCAATAGCTTTGCGTCCTTTTGGAAGATCAACTAGTTCCCAAACTTGGTTTGACTTCATTAACTCAATCTCCTCTTCCATTGCATGAATCTATTTTTCCTTACTAGGGTAATTTAGAGCCTCATTAATATTTCTTGGCTCATTCTCATCTTGCGGAGCAATCATAAAAGTTTCCCCTCCAATGTCAAAACGTCGACAGGGAATACTTTTGCGACTTGTTTGTTGTATGGGAGATTATACACTTTGCACATCATTCCCCATTATGCTCTCACTAGGATTAGATAATGATAATGTCGTCTCATCATGTGGTTGTAATTGAGAATGAGTTGAATTTAATTCATCACTTCTCATATTACTCCCACTTGGACGAACTCTAGTAATATCATTATCTTGATCCAAGATTTCAAATAGAAAGTAATCTTCACCTATTTCGCCCTTCTTAGGAAATTCATTCTCTAAGAATGTGACATCCCGTGATTCAAATTCAGTTATACTCTCACTTTCCTGCTCACCTATGAACACATACCCTTTCGAGTGTTTAGAGTATCTTATGAAAATACTCTTCTTTCCTCTGGGACCCAATTTCCCAAACTTGTGAGAGGGCTCATGAGTATAGGCAGCACAATTCCATGACTTAAGAAAACTTAAGTCCGGTTTTCTACCTGTCCATAACTCATATGGAGTGGAAGTAACTGATTTGGAAGACACCCGGTTAAATATATAGGCAGCAGTTAACAACGCATCACTCCAAAAAGTGATAGGTAAGTTAGCATGCACCATCATGGACCTAACCATTTCTAGTAGGGTTCTGTTTCTTCTCTCCGCAACACCATTTTGTTGAGAAGTATATGGAATAGACAACTGTCTTTCTATTCCTTTTTCATCACATAATTTTCTGAACTCATCAAATAAATATTCTCGACCTCGATCGGATCTCAATGCTTTTATTTTCTTGTCTAATTGATTTTCTACCAAGTTTATAAACCTTTTGTAACAACTTAATGCTTCAGATTTATAAGAAATCAAATAGACATATCTGAATCGAGTATAATCATCTATAAAAGTGATGAAATAAACAGCCCCATGCCTTCCTCTCACATTCATTAGACCACAGACGTCAGAATGGATTAAATGCAGAGGAAATTCAGCTCTTTTACCTTTTCCAAATGGTTTCCTTGTCGTTTTCCCTACTAGGCAATGTTCACATATGGGCAAATCGACTTTTTCAATGTTGCCCAACAAGCCCTCTTTGGCTAGTCTATTTATACATTGTTGGCCAATATGACCAAGTCTAGCATGCCACACATTCACATCATTATCATATGAATTAGGAGACGTGAGAAGGGGATAACAAACATTTGCATTAACATAGTCAATATCTAATACAATGAAATCATCCAGAAAATAACCACAACCATAGAAATTTGTATCCAAAAACAAATCCACACCTCTATTATGGAAGTTCATATTAAAACCTAGCTTGACCAACACTAAAACAGACACTAAATTCCGACGAATCTCCGGAGCATACAATACATCATGTAGGAACAAAGTGCGTCCACCACGCATGTTCAATTGGCAAGTGCCAATTCCTTTTACTTCAGCTCTGGAGTTGTTTCCCACATAGATCCACTTAGTTCCAGTTGGCACTCGTCGGAATTCCACAAAGGATTCTCTATCCTTCGCTACATGGTCTGTAGCTCCTGAATCCACAGTCCACAAAGGATTAGACTCAGTTAAGAATACTGAACTCGACACATGAGCAAAGTTCTGAAAAGTACAAGGAGTGTATACCTTCTTTGGCTCACGACAGTCGCGAGCATAGTGACCATTTTTTGTCACAATTGTAATACTTCACCCTTGTAAGCTTCTTTATTCGAGGACGCTTTCCTCTTTCATGTTGGTTAAGCTTAGGTTTCTTCCCTGAAGGACCTACTTCATTGTCTTTCCCTTTATCGAACCAGTTAGGACGTTTGCACTTAGAGCTCGAAGCTCCATGTGAGCTAGAACCAGCATGATAGATTTCAGCTTCCGGTTTAGCCGCCAAGAGGCGGTCCTCATCCAGCTCAAGATGACGCACTACTGTAGCACCCCGAACCCTTCGGCGGTTGCCACAAGCACCAATGTTACACCTTATTACCCTCTTTTACTTGCACTTAGAACAAAAGCGTCGTTATTCACATTTTTTTTTTTTTTTAAAAGCGGTCCCGGCGTGACTCATTAGCGGAAGCAAAATATCACCATCTCTCCCCTACCAATCATGATTTACAAATACACACCACTAATCACCATAATTTTATAGACAAGCCACGACATTTTATTTACATATACTTTCAAGATGGGACTTCTTTTGGGTCGATACATCAAAAGGAAAAGCTAGGACTCAGCCATGTCCAGCCTAAAACCTCAAAAAGAACCCTCGACCCTCTACATCACCTGTGCACAACCCCCATCATAAGTGTCGGCTAACTATCCAAAAAGAAACAGCCCCTACTCGTCATGCACGGCCTCACACCCAGTCCGGTGTGTCAAGCGGTGGCGGTGGCAGCATCCCTCTCATCACCCCATCGCGGCGAACGTGGACGGAGACAAACTCCTGGACGACTGGGCCCCCAGCCAGGCCTATGTCGTACATGACAAAACAGCGCAAGCGTATGTATGCCAGTCCAGGCACAGAAGGACAGCTAAACTCCTCACACTCTACCTCGACGTCAGACGGTAACCCGTAAAATGCACCCTGCGCGATGGCAGGAAGCGGCATACTGCTAATCTGAAATGTTGGTCCCCAAAGGGATGAGTACAACCACTCAGCAGATAAGGAATCCAATAACCACTCAATGCATCATACAAGTCGTACATGCATTGCAGGCGTTACTTACCTTGAAGCCATGCGCATACTATCATGCATCATCATCACAAATTATAACACACACATGTGTATCATCATCATATCATACATGTCATCATCATTATGACATCATCACATCACACATGTCATCATCATCATCGCATCAACATATCATACATGTCATCATCATCATCATCATGGCATCATCACATTACACATGTCGTCATGCCATATCATATATCATCATCATCATCGTCATCATGCATATCATCATGCATATCATCATGCCATATCATATATCATCATCATCATCATCGTCATGCATATCATCATGCATATCATCATGCCATATCATATATCATCATCATCATCATCATCGTCATGCATATCATCATGCATATCATCATGCCTTATCATATATCATCATCATCATCATTGTCATGCATATCATCATGCATATCATCATGCCTTATCATATATCATCATCATCATCATCATCGTCATGCATATCATCATGCATATCATCATGCCTTATCATATATCATCATCATCATCATCCATTTCTCAAATCATCATTTTATCATCCCCTCGGGCAAAGACCTCCGAGGCTTCCGGCATTCAGCCATCCTAGGCCACCGGGCATCCGGCCCCCCACATTCCGGGCATCTCGCATCCCAACTGGCATCACGAGGCATTCCCTTCGGGCAGAAATCTCCGACAGGGCTTCCGGCATTTACACTCCCTGGCCGGGCATCCCGCACCCCAAATCCTGGCATCGCGAGGTATTCCCTTCGGGCAGAAACCTCCGACAGGGCTTCCGGCACCCCCACGTTCCGGGCATCCTGAATCTCCCAAGGCCATCCGGCAATGCATCTCTATACATTCCGGGCATCATCCTCCACCACAACCATCTCCTCATTTACCATTATCCATGTTTACCGATTTCAATCTTAATTTAGCATGGCATATGATTGTGACATCAAACAAGTCATACTTGACATGGAGTTTACACATACATCTCAATTAAATGTCATGCATACACCAAGGCAACATGATATAATTATTTATTAATAAATTTAATGGAATTTATGGCCAATAAAATAATCCGTTTTTCATTTATTTAAAATTCCAACTTTTGTCATTTTCAAAAATATTAGATTTAATATCTATAAATTCCCAAAAATTATAAAAATTAAAGCAAGTATTAAACTAGTCAATAGGATGATAATTACATGCAAAATACATGGCCACATAGAATTTCACACAATTTCACAATTTTCACAAAACATCATATAATTTTCGGATGAAACCAGAATGCACGGTTTCCGAAGAAATTCGATTAAAATATCCATACGGCCTCCAAAAATTACGAAATTCTACTGGGTTATAGCCAAGACATTTTCGTACAACTTTCATGAAGACTTCCAAACCAGATTCTTTTTAGATTATTTTATACAGTCTCACGAAGCTTCTGGATCCATTACCACATCGTCCAGTGTATGCTTCTCCGAAATATTGAGATTTCACCTACCTATTCTCTTTCGTTTCCTCTGAAATTTGGATATGTTATACACCAAGATGTCCTCTACACGTTTTATGAAGAGATATAAGTCAAATAACCAGAGTATAGTCGTCATTTAGGTCCATGAAGTCTCGGGTGTCTCGAAATACATCACCAGAATCACCGTCTTCAAGATCTAGTCGATTTACTAGGCTATACTTGTTAATTTCACTTCAAATTTGAGTATGTTGTATTTTAAGATGTCCCCTACAACTTTCATGAAGAAATCGAAGAGAGATTCTCAACACAAACCAACATACAACCACAAACCCAACAAAAGGTCAGTAAAATCTTTCCAGATCTGAGGTCTCCGTAGGATGAGACTTTGACCCCTCAAATCTCCATCATTTCCCACGAAATTTTAGTATGTTGTATTACATGATGTTAGATACAAGTCTCATGAAGAAATCGAAGCCAAAATCGGACTCTAAACACACATGCAAGCTCAAACAATATTCTGACTCACACGGTTCGAGCAAGAACAGCCATGCCATTCAAACATAAATCATCCATGCTTCGGTTTTCTCACCTAAACACCCAAAGATTCAACATGCAAGCAACATACAAACATGCAAGAGCAGCTAGAGGACTCCCACTGCCTTTAGACCGGTCGGTTGACGGCGTAAGGCGGCGAGCACGGCGGCACACGGCGGACGGACGGCGGTTCCTCCTCCTCTCTCTCTGTCGGCCACTCTCCCTCTCTCTCGAAACCTCTCTCTCTCACTCTCACTCTCTCTCTCGGCCGAATGGGTAACCGGCCACCCCTCTCTCTCTCTTCCCTTTTATCCCCCTAATTCCCATCATTGATAATCATTGCTTGCTTTATCTATGGCCAATGCATGGCCTTCTTCTCTAAGCCAATACATGAAGATCTATTGCCACTTGTCTTATGGGCTTTTGAATTTGGGCTTGGGCTTGGGCCGGCCACTCTTGGGCCTCCCCTTGGTCGACGGCAGCCCACTTGTGGGCTTCAATGGGCCGGCCAACTTGGCCCATTAAAGATCCACTCTTGGGCTTAAGGCCCAATCAAATTTTTACCCTCTTTTCCTTTTTTTTTTTTTTTTTTGAAATTCTTCTATAAATATTTTTAAATTTTAATTTTCAACATGGCCAAAGTCTTGTGACATTTTTTTTATTGAAATTTAATTTATAAAGTACATGGCCAAGCATAGATTATTAATCTATCAAATTTAAATTCTCACAAGCACATGCACAAATCATCTATTTAAAAGACTAATGGCTAAAGCATAAGCCATGGGAAATTTTATCACCTAATTAGAGACTTTAACACACCTTATGGCTTGTCATTGAATTTTGGGATGCCACAACTACATCCTCAAAGGTTTTGATATTCTCATTATGGGTCAGGTGCACCTTCATATGCTCCCAACTCTGAGGCAAGGAACGAATCACTGCTTGCACTTGCTACTCATCAGTCATGACATGGCCAGCATCTTTCAACTCATTAATCATGTTTGACATCTTTCTAAGATGTTGCTTCATGGTCTGACCATGAGGCTTTTTATAAGAGTCAAACCTAATAGTGAGTTGCCTCAGTCCAGTCACCGAAGTATGACCAAATCTTACTGCCAATGCTTCCCACATTTCCTTGGCATTCTCAAAACGCCTAAACTCTCGCATGACGTCATTTTCCATGCTACTCAACAACGTAATGCGAGCAAGAGAGTTCTTTCTTTTCCATGCAACAAATGCTTCTTTATCTCTCTTGTGCTGTGCAATGTTTCCTTTTTCAGGTTCTACCATGGTCAGGTTAAGAGCTTCTAGTGCCTCTTACTCTTCCAGCACATATTGGATTTTCATGTGCCATATTTCATAGTTATCGCCATTGAGCTTCTCACCTTTGTTCAGCTCAGTAACTATACTCTTTATGGCTGAAGCCATTGATCTAAACATATCAGACATATTTGCACGAATTATTAATGCCTATCATTTATACATCCATTTTGTACAGACCCATCATATTAATGAACAATTTCAAGTAAGGTTTGAATCAAAAGGTCACTATGTTTCCAATCATCCTCCAAAATCCTAACTTAAAACTATCATTAATATAATTGTCTTATGCAAAATAAATTCTATGAAGCTACAAAAACTTATATGAACTACCCACATCGATCAACAATGATAGAAAGCAAATAATATTTGACATACAATAGAATAATAATGCTTTCACATAATACAACTTACATATCAGTTGCTACATCAACAACAATCAGATAGTAAACATTACATAAGATGTCCACAAAGCACAATAAATAAAGACCAGCAAAAACATCTAGCACCAAGTCAATATATGAACTGGGAAAGATCCTCTTTTGTTCAATTTCTTGATCTTTTCCCTTGTAACAATCCAGTAATAATCATCTATAAAATCCATCACAATTTTCCTATACGAAGCAGCTCTGTTGACTTCCCATACGCGATTCAACACTCCTTGCCATTCTTGTGGAAGAGTGTTCTTGAAAAATCGCACCATCTCAGACTATGGCATGGGATGACCATTCCATATGACCTTTTGTATTTTCCCGTTGACTTCAAGAACGTGATCAATTAAGTCGCCACTCTCCCATCGATGATCGTCGCTCGCCTATCAACTTAGAAAGCCTTTCCTTTTGTTCATCGGTAATTGCGCGAATAGGTGTGCGCAACTTAAGGGGAGGCATTGTCCCTGCAACAAATGCAGAACAAATAAGGGATTACATATAATCCACATAGACTTAATTGGAAAAAGAAACGCATTCTTTTTTTTTTACTTTTTTTTTGTCAACGGTCAAGTCAACGGTCAACGATCAACCAGGTCGGAGTCAACGAGCGGCGGGACAGAACGGTCGGACCGGACGGGCCGGTCGGGCCGGTCGGGCAAAATGACCGGCGCGTGCCGCGCGCGTGCGCGGGTTGACATCACGCAGACGTCAGCTAGTGCGTGCGCGGCACCCACCAGGCTTCCGCACGTGCGTCGCACGCGCCTGGGCCGAAACGGCGCGTGCGATGCACACACCTATGGGGAAACCGAGTCGGCGCATGCAACCCCGTTCGTTCCGGCCGCACGTGGCGGCGCGTCCGACGGCCTCCAGTGGCGATCTGCCACTCGTTTTTCTCGTCTCGACAAGGGCTTCAATCCTACGCTTTTAGAAAAAAATTTCGACTTATAGAAAACCAAAAAGCGGGGCGAACAAAATAGGGTGTCGGGATTTTTCCGCCCCTTATCGGTGTCGGCCGATTTTTCACGAAAATTCAATCAAAAAATCATTCATAAACATGAAAGGGGTCGAGAAAACATGAACTAGGGCTCTGATACCAATGTTAGGAATATCGAATTCCCAAAAATCGTATTCGACACTAAATCGAACCCCTAAAACGAACGCGGAAGTTGAGCCCGGGAAAATCACATGTATCACTGATCCTAAGGCACATCACATAATCGAACGTACCTTGTTAGGTATAGATTAAACACTGACGCCGATATGAGGAAGAGAAACTGATCCCGTTCGATCCGATGACGTAAATTTGCCTTGAAGGGAAGAGTGTGTCACCTTCTTTTTCTTACTGTTCTTTTTGCAGTGTTTCAAGGGAGAGAGGGAGGAGGAACATACGTAAACCCAAAAAAGTGCGTTCCTCCCTCTCTTTTCCCCCTTAAATACGTCCTCTCCAAAGGACGTGTCCCTTTGGCAAAAGACGTCCCCCAAAAGTTACAACTCTTCTACGTATTCCTTCATTCATGGGCCCTAATCTTATGGGCTAGGCTTTTAGGCCCAACATGGGCGGACGGGCCAACTTAGGCCTATCACAATAATTAATAAAACCATCAAGATCAAAACTCACCAAATTCTCTCTCTCTCTCTCTCTCTCTCTCACAAAAGATCATTCCCTCCATTTCCCTCCATTTGCCGATCATCACCAGTCACTAGTTCGGCCCCTCACCAGATGGCCATTTGATCAGCATCGCTGTCCGAGATCTTCCTTGGCCTCTCTCCTTCAGTCGCAAGTTTAAGCTGTCAGAGAAGCTGCCAGAATATTCTACACGATCCTCCTTTTCTTCTTGCAGATTGGACATTCATGTTCACGTTTGTGTCGTAGCCGACACTTGCTTCTCTATCGATCGGTCATTGACAGCCTCTCGTTGCCCGTCGACCATTCCAGTTAGCTTTGTACAAGACTTCCTGAGGTGTTGGTGGTCAATGTCTCACCGATCAATCATCAATAGTGCTCCAATCAGCTAATCTTCAACCAGAGCTCAAAACTAATCCATTCCAAGATAGGTTCTACTAAAGATCAAACCAGTAGACAGCTGTTGTCTGGAGGTGTATCGGCTACTTTTGATCTATCCTCAAACCTATCCTTGACCTAGTCTTGCTTGAGATTGGCTAGATTGGTCACTGGAGTAACTCCGGTGACTCCTTTTGATCGATGCTCAAAGACCAGTCGGATTGGACCAAATCTAATTCAACACTAAACCGACGGTCCAATCCTTCCGTAGGCAATCCACGGCGGTCCATTCATGATCCTTGGAGTGCCAATTGAACTATGGCGAGAAAGTTTTCATCCAATCGCATAAAAAATCAACAAAATCATGAAAATGTTAGTTCCTTAAACTTGAATCCGATGAAGCGAGGTTGGAGTATCCAACCCGGGCTAGGATTCTCGATTAGATCTGTGACATAGGTTTAGATTTAAAGATTATATGATTGTTCAATGATTGTTGAGTTTGAAGATTGATTGAAGATGATTTGTGGTTGATTGAACATAATAGATGCTAATCTACATTTTTTGTGCATCTGTGACATAGGTTGCTGTTTGGACTAAAATGAGGTATTGGATGACCTTATTCGATCTAGACACCTTTTAAATTTTAAAAGTATGTTCCGAGACCTTCAATTTGATAGGTCGCACACCCTGAACGAGCGACATTTGTCCCTTGAAAAATGCCTCGCAATCTGCTGATTCTTCAGTTTTTGTGGTTGAATTTCGGTTCCGTTTTGATTTCGATTTTGAATTTTGCTGTTTTCGTGCTGATTTTTATGATTGATTTTTGAAAATTTTTCTGCACAAGGTTTGTTCCAAATTGTCTCAAGAATGTCTTGTATTTTTTCTAGATTTTTCGTATAAGTTTTGGTTGGTCAAAATTGCTTCAAACTGAGCATAGGTCAATCTGCCCTGCACCAATTCAAGATGCATTTTGGTGAAATTGAGCATATAGATGAGTTTATTTAGCCTTAGGATCTTCATGAAGGTTGAAATACATATTGTGTGCGTTCTAACAATGCATGACTTGCGTGATTTTATTGCCATTTGATATGTCAATTGCATATTTAACCACATGTAGGTTCTGCTGCAATTAAGATGTTTGGTAACATATACCTACTTTGCCATTTTCATCGCAATTCATGTGATCATAACTAGGCTTTCATTTCTCAATGGAAAATGATTCTCATTATTCATTCTATATGTCAAATTTTTCATTAGATTTTTGCACGTGCTTAGGTGACCAAAATCAAGCATGTTCGACAATTTTAAGGTTAGATTAATGCCTTATCATGCATGCACTTTATCATGCTTGTTTGGGTCTCTTAGAGACCAAATCTCATGTTGATGCTTTCTTGATTATTAAATTGTGCATTGCAAGCTTCGTGTTCATACATGATTCGTTATAATTGAGTGTCATTTGGCATGTGAATATTATGCCGTGATTAGACTAGTTGCACTTTGAAATCATCAAGCATGTCATTTTAGTCTTAAATTATTTGGCATTGTCAATGACTTGTATAATACTTTCGTGTGTTGACTTAAGGTTAGATATTTACCCTAATCATTTGTTGCATCTAATTCTTTATTGCGTGCGAATTTCGTGCTGTTTGTGCATTGCACAAGTCATATTAAGGCTTAATAATGCATATTTGAGTTCTGGTTTGTTAATGATTAATGCACATACTTTCACAAACTTCAACTTTAGAGTACTGAGCTGACTTTGATTAAACACGAACTCTTCTAGGAAGCCATAAGCCACACTTAGACCTTTCAAGTGTCACTGGTTTCATGCAATTTGCTCATCCTTAGACCCATTTTCTGTGGCATCCCAAAATTCAAAGTCAAGTTATAAGGTGTGTTAAAGCCTCTAATTAGGTAATGAAATTACCTATGGTTTAATGCTTTAGTCATTAGTCTTTTTTTAAGATTAGGTGATTTGTGCTTGTGTTTATGAGATTTTAAATTAGATAGATTAATGATGATAATCTGTGCTTGGCCATGCACTTTATAGACTAAATTTCTATAAATAAAATGTCACGAGACTTTGGCCATGTAAATTTAGTAATTTAATTCTTAAAATAAAGGATAAGAAAAGGGGATAAAATTGATTTTTATTAGGATGGGCCTTAGGCCCATTGGCCGAAGCCTTGATGGGCCAAGCTAGTCGGCCCAATTAGGCCCACTAAAGGGGGCTGTCGACCAACCCATTTGCTGGCCCAAAGCCCAGCCGAGAATGAAGCCCATTAACCTTGCATGTCCTCCAACACTTGTTCTCTCCTTTTTGCCACTTGTCCTCCTCATGAGAACACTTGTCCCTCATGCAAACTAAGAATGCATGCATATATATACAACCAAAGAGAGAGAGAGAGAGAGAGAGAGAGAGAGTGGCTGGTGGAGAATTCGGCCAAAGGGAGAGAGTTGCCGAGAGAGAGTGAGATGCGAGAGAGAGGGAGGCCGAGGAGGAGGAGCTCGCCCGTCGCCGCCCGCACGCCGTTCGTCCATCGCCGGTGTGCCGCCATTCGTGTGGTCTAGAGGCAAGTTGGGGTCCTTTGCTGCTCTTGCATGTGTGTGAGTTACATGTATGTCGAATTTTGGGTGATCAGGGGAGGAAAACCGAAGCTTGGATGACTTGTTTTTGAGTAAGGTTGCTGTTTTCGTTTGAATCCGCTTGAGTCAGAATGTTGTGTGAGCTTGCATGCGTATTTAGAGTTCCATTTTGGCTTCGATCTCTTCATGAAAGTTGTAGCTAACATCTTAAACTACAACATACTAAAATTTGGTGTAAAATGATGGAGATTTAAGGGGTCAAACTCTCATCCTACGGAGATGCTAGATCTGGGATGTTTTCGCTCGAATCCGTATGAGTCAGAATGTTGTGTGAGCTTGCATGCGTGTTTAAAGTTCGATATTTTGGCTTTGATTTCTTCATGAAAATTGTAGCTAACATCGTAAACTACAACATACTAAAATTTCGTGGAAAATGATGGAGATTTGAGGGGTTAAACTCTCATCCTACGGAGACCTCAGATCTGGAACGATTTTACTGACCTCTTGTTGGATTTGTGGTTGTATGTTGATTTGTGCTAAGAATATTTCTTCGATCTCTTCATGAAAGTTGTATGGGACATCTTAAAATACAACATACTCAAATTTGAAGTGAAATGAACAAGTATAGCCTAGGAAATCGACTAGATCTTGAAGACGGTAATTCTGGAGATGTATTTCGGGACACCCGAGACTTCATGGACTTAAATGACGACTATAATCTGGTTATTTGACTTAGATCTCTTCATAAAACTTGTATGGGACATCTTTATGTAGAACATATCCAAATTTCAGAGAAAAATAAAGAGAATAGGTAGGTGAAAACTCAGTATTTCGGAGAAGCATGTACTGGACGATGCGGTAATGGATCCAGAAGTTTCGTGAGACTGTAGAAAATAATCTAGAAATAATCTGGCTTGGAAGTCTTCATGAAAGATGTACGAAAATGTCTTGGCTATAACTCGGTAAAATTTCGTAAATTTTGGAGGTCGTATGGATATTTTAATCGGATTTCTTCGGAAACTGTGCATTCTGATTTCATCCGAAAATTACATGCTGTTTGTGTGAATTATGGAATTGTGTGAAATTCTAATTGGCCATGTATTTTGCATGTAATTATTATCCTATTGTCTTGTTTATCACTTGCCTTAATTTTTATAATTTTTGGGAATTTATAGATATTAAATTTAATATTTTGAAAATGACAAAAGCTGGAATTTAAATAAATGAAAAGGGCATGAAAAATGGATTATTTTATTGACCATAAATTCCATTAAATTTTATTTCATAAATAATTATATCATGTAGCATGTATGATGAGGTCTTGATGTATGCATGACATTGAATTGAGATGCATGTATGAATACCATGCCGAATATGACTTGTTTGACATCACATCATATGCCATGCTAAATTAAGACCAAAATTGGTGAACATGAATAATGTTAAATGAGGAGATTGTTGTGGCGGATGATAATGCCCCGGGAGTGTCGGGATGCCCGATGGTATACGGTACGTAATTCCAGGGGAGGCCTGGTGGTATGTCGGTACGTAATTCCGGAAGCCCTGTCGGAGGTCTTTGCCCGAGGGGAATGCCTCGTGATGCCAGTTGGGATGCGAGATGCCCAGAATGTGGGGGGCCGGATGCCTGGTGGCCTGGAATGGCTGAATGCCGAAGGTTTTCTCGCATGGGATGCGAGTGTAATATATGAGATGAAATTGATGATCCGAGGTAGGGTGATGTGGTGATCAGATTGAAAGTTAAAAGTGGAAATTGAGACATGCATGATATGATATGACATGGCATGATGATATGCATGATGGTGATGATGTATGATGTGATATGATGATGATCATCCATGGCATGATAATATGCATGATATGATGATGATATATGATATGGCATGATGACATGCATATATGTTGTGATATGATGATGTCATGATGATGATGACATGTGTATAATATCATGATGATGACATGTGTGATATGATGATGTCATGATGATGATGACATGTGTGATATGATGATGTCATGATGATGATGACATGTGTATGGTATGATGGTGTCATGTATATGATGATGATGACATGTGTGTGATATAATAATGTCATGATGACGATGATATGAGTATGACATGATGATACACATGTATGTGTTATGATTGTGGTGATGATGCATGATAGTATATGCATGGCTTTAAGGTAAGTAATGCCTGCAATACATGTATGACTTGTATGATGCATTGAGTGGTTATTGGATTCCTTTACCTTTGCCGAGTGGTTGTACTCACCCCTTTTGGGGAATAACATTTCGACTAGATAAGATACCTCTCGTCGCTTTGCTACCGGTAGATGAATCAAGTGGTTGGTTATGATTGCAAGGAGGAGGATAGCAAAGGGAGGAACTTTTGGACGCCGACACTGATCGATGGACTTTAAGTATTCGACTGTTGGAGAAGATGTCGGTCATCCTTTGAAGTGTAGCCGAGTATAGAAAACTACGGCATTTTGATGTACCGACTAAAGATGTCCATCTGCTCTATGTAAATAAACGTTTTCGGTTTTAACTTATATAAGATGTTTAGTAGGTGTGCATCGATTTCTGAATGTAGGGAAGGGAATTGTTGGATATGCTTCCGTTATGTAAATTGCGCAAGGGACTGTTAATAAAAGATGTAAACCCCAATGGTTGTATGGACCTGCTGCAACTAAAAATGGTATCAGAGTGACATGTTATTTGGGAAAGAAAAAGGTAAACGAACTGTGGCGACCCTAGCGGATCGGGGGCCGTTCGAGGGGTGCCACATTTTCCATTTGTCCTCAGTTATATTAGAATTCTGACGTAGGAATAAATTTGGAACCTCATTTTTACCCCTATCTAGGCAGATTTTTTCTATTTTTGTACAAATTTTTTAGTAGAGATTCTTGAGTCAAACTCTTAAGAAAGTTTATTTGTTACCCTTTTATCTTCATTGTGGTGAAATTTCATTATTTTTAGACTTCATTTGATAGGGTAAATCTTAGTTGCAATGACTTGATGTTATGCTGATTTGGCAATTTCCTAATGCAATGATGTGCATTGTTAGATTTTATAAAATTATGCTTAGTTTTAAGGAAAATTTTTTCATGAAAGTTGTTCCATATCATGTTATGCACGTTGTGTAATTTTTTCAAAGGTAAATCATCAATAGATGCCATACAATTTTGCCGATTTGATGTGCTCTGTTCGAAATGTCCTGTTGTGGGTCTTTGGTTACGACTGTGTGACATCATGGATTTTTCAGTTCTGCTTTCAATTAAATTAATCGGGCCTTTCATCGATGCGCCTATAGTGCTATTCTCAAAGTTGATCACTCGTGAGATAACTAGACTATATGGGAAGTCACTAAGGGATTTTAATGCATTAGACTTGAGAATTCAACCAGGACTCGACTACTCGACCATGCTCATCTTTAGAGGCCATTACGACACAGTTAAAAATCTATTAGAGATCAGAGATAGGTCGGTTCAACTGAGATGTATGGCTAAACGTAGGTGATTCTACTAAATTACAAAATTCTCGTCGGCCGGCGCTAGACTGATTTTTCTGTCGTTTTGGTACCCTGTGTCCGTAATCGAAACCTCGAGATTTTCACGACAACCGAGAGTCGCCAATGTGACGAATGGGTTCATTGTGGCTCGAAGAAAATTGACCACGGGTTATTTGCACTAAAAATTTCTGAAAGCTATTCGATAGCCTAGGTTACGCTAAAATCGCGCTAGCTTGAATTAACTACGAATTTGAATCCAATTTTAGAAATTGAAAGTTCTGTCATGTTACAAATCATTTTAAGAACGTCGAATCAGCCTCCGAGGATTTTTCTGTAAACCGAGACTTTTGGGAAAAAAATCGAGGTAGGGTCGTTTTTGTCCAGAAAATGTCGGGGACCATTTTTGATCGCGTAATTAGGATACAAGTGGGGTCCATTGGTGAGAAAAAATACCAATTTGATCGAGGACTCAGAATTGGAATTTATGGGAGCTGATTTGAGTTGATTCGAGAAGGATTAAAGTCCAATTGGGGGGAAATCAATGCAAATTCGTTTGCCCCCATGAGCAAACTTATGGACCATTTCAAAAGACTTCTAGAAGGGTTCTGTGGTTGGATAAACACTAGCTTTGGGGTGGGGGATTGGTCAAGGGGACAAGAAGGGATTAGTGAAGTCCAAACTGGCCCCACCAGCCCAAGCTTATTCCCCTCTCCCCCTCAACTCGTCAAAGACTCCCCCTCCTCCTCTCTTCTTGTTGTTTGAATGCCCAGCAATCCAGAAGAAGCGGTGGAGCAGCCCTCGCCATCGCAACCAGTCGCCAGACCACCTTTGCACGCTTCTCACTGCCCCGTGTGCTCGCCCGATCGTGTGCTAGCCTTGTGCCTTCCAGCCCTCCATTCTGCCTTTGCCGTGGCCCCAAGGTGTCCCTAGAGCCAGTTGTAGCCCTCCCGCCATCACTGGAGTTGCCGGACAACTCGTGTGCAACCGTGAAGCCCAGCCAGAACTCCGCCTGCCCGCTGCCGACCTTGTCTCGCCCAATCAACCACCGAAGCAGCTCCGATCACCACCAACACAGAACCGATTCAAGTGGGTATTCCAACCGCTATCGGGCCCGTTTTCAAGGCTTTCCGACCCCAAAAGGTATTCTCGCTTTGGAGTGTCTTGAGCATTTTGTCGTCCCCATCGCTTTGATCCGAGCGGATCATTAAACAAGTGAGTTCAACTCACTAATCCTTGCTTAGTAAGTTAATGACGTTGAAGGGCTAATTAATTTAGACTAAGCTAGGTTAGGTGGTTAGTCAGAATGGATTAGTAAATTAGTTAATTATCTACGTATGTTAGGTGGATAGTATAGTGCAATTAGGGCCTAGACAAGCTCTAGTATATATCTAGAGTGGTTCAAAAATTTTCCGAGCCCGTCTCGGCTTTTAATGAGGCTTTTCGGGCTTAAGTTCTATTTTTCTACATTTATTAATTATTTTTTCGTAATTAATTAATTAATTAATTATTTTCGAAAATTAGACCGGGATAGCCGGTGACTAGAATTTTATGCTGATTACAATGGTGTAATTTTTTTATTTAATTGACTGTTATTTTGTGTGAATTGAGTGTCATTGGTGATTGTGGGTAATTATCCCCAAAATTAATAATTTTAGTAATTAATTGGAAAATTATCGAGCGTCGGTCTACAGCGCCAAAAATATATTTTTGGACTGTTGAAATTAGTGGGATGTTTAAAAGTAAAAATATTGTATTTTGGTTAAGGCCAACCGTGTATCCACACACAAGTATTTTTATCAAGTATGAAAAAAATGATGAATTGATTAAATGGTTGGGGTGATATACTATATCAACCTATGGGCTCTTATATATCAGCTTAGTAAGAGAGCAGTATACTATTTATCAGCTTAGAGCGAGCTATATTATTATCAGCTTAGAGTGAGCATAGTTAATATACTATATCAGCTTGTGGGTGATATGTCAGCTTAATAAGAGAGCAGTATATTATTTATCAGCTTAGCGCAAGCTATACTATCTATTATCAACTTAGAGGGAGTAGTCCTAATATGAATGGACTCATTAGATAGTATTGAATAGGCCGACCAAGGGAAGGTCGTGATAACATGGAATTGATTGAGTTGATTGATCGATGATTCGATCTGAATGCTGGATTTGATGTGATCCGATGATTGTATGAATTCAATTGACTTGCAGGAAGAAGCTGAGGCAAAGGTAAATCCTCCTATCTACGTTTGTGCTTAGACAGCCCTTGAGGGCGTATTTTCTTCCTAGTCGGGTCTTAAAGGGTTGAACTTGCTGAGACGTCGTCTCACCCCGTTGTAGGATAACATTTTAGGTCCCTAGATGGCAGCCCCTCCAAACCCTCCCGAATATTTTGGTCAACCGAAGAAGTTCACAGAACAAAGTTACCATATTCCGATACACGGACATCCCGATGGGTTAGAGTACATGCTAGTGAAGTCCATAGTCTGGGTTGATGCAGGTTTACCCAAAAAGGTGCCCCATAAATACAGGGCATGGTATTGCCAGTATTGTAATGGACAAAAAGAGGGCGCCATACCGGAATATGAGGTATCTCTGTATGCGCTAGAGATTGCGTTCAGGAAAGGTACAATAGACCCTAAGGGTGGTTCGGTGGTGGACTCGGTGGACCCTAAGCTTGAAGATCCAGATTCTCCGATGTACTCAGCAGTAGGCTCCAGTTGGAGTGTGGAAGAAGGAGAAATTGAGGATGATGACCCGTACCTGACTTTGTAGTTCATATTGTAATATATACAACTTAGTTCGTTATGTATATATAAAAGTGTGGTTGGGTTTTTTATTTGAAAATTATTGCCCTACTTTCCTATCACATTGTGTTATTGTCTAGGGATTATATAATTGCTTCCGCATGTGCATTTAAAATGAATAGATCAGCGATGCATCCTGGGACGTCACTATTCTATCGACCAGTGAGGGATGGACGCACGCTCGAGGATCGAGGCGTGATAGATTGCTTATCTAAATTTTATAGGCTAGTTTGTGCATGGAATTAGGCCATATCATCTTCAGGAAATTTGTTTCAAATCCTTGATCTTCATTGTCAAAAGCTTTTCAATAAATGAATTGATCTTTCGATCACATTTTTCCCAAATCTCGATTAGGATTGCCTATTTTTGCACTTCAAATTGTCTTTGGTACATGTGATGTTTATGATATCAAATGTTTAGAATCTCTTAAACACTTGGTTTGACTTTGGAAGGGTCAAGGTTTGTGAGTGCATTTAAGCGAATCCCCGATTAGCCTTTGCAATTAAATGCATTCCATAGCCAAGATATTCCTTTATCTAAATGTCTTCAAATCTTATTGAACTTTTCATTCGGCATTGTGGTTGTCATGATTTGGATCATATTTATAAATGCCTATGACATCTGTGAGTGCATTTATATGAGCCTTAGACTAGCCTTGGCAATTAAATGCGTTCCATAACCGAGATGATCATTTGTCTAAAAACTTTGTTTCCTTTTTCTCAACATTTCAAACTCATCTTTAAAGCATCACATGTACTACTCATGCATGAAATCCTGTCATTCATTAGAAATGCTTATGTTTGTGATTGGCGCATGTCTTTGGAATAAATGACTTGCCAAAAATTCACTTAGTTGATTGATTGGTTCAGAAATAAGGCTTAAAGGCATGCCTGCGTGTTTAACCCCTCAAATCGTTCCAGATCTGAGGTGAGTAAAATCGTTCCAGATCTGAGGTCTCCGTAGGATGAGAGTTTAACCCCTCAAATCTCCATCATTTTCCACGAAATTTTAGTATGTCGTAGTTTAAGATGTTAGCTACAATTTTCATGAAGAAATCAAAGCCAAAATCGAACTCTAAACACGCATGCAAGCTCACACAACATTCTGACTCATACGGATTCGAGCGAAAACATCCCAGATCTAGCATCTCCGTAGGATGAGAGTTTGACCCCTTAAATCTCCATCATTTTACACCAAATTTTAGTATGTTGTAATTTAAGATGTTAGCTACAACTTTCATGAAGAGATCGAAGCCAAAATCGAACTCTAAACACGCATGCAAGCTCACACAACATTCTGACTCAAGCGGATTCAAACGAAAACAGCAACCTTACTCAAAAACAAGTCATCCAAGCTTCGGTTTTCCTCCCCTAATCACCCAAAATTCGACATACATGTAACTCACACACATGCAAGAGCAGCAAAGGACCCCAACTTGCCTCTAGACCACACGAACGGCGGCACACCGGCGACGGACGAACGGCGTGCGGGCGGCGACGGGCGAGCTCCTCCTCCTTGGCCTCCCTCTCTCTCTCGCATCTCACTCTCTCTCGGCAACTCTCTCCCTTTGGCCGAATTCTCCACCAGCCACTCTCCCTCTCTCTCTCTCTCTCTCTTTGGTTGTATATATATGCATGCATTCTTAGTTTGCATGAGGGACAAGTGTTCTCATGAGGAGGACAAGTGGCAAAAAGGAGAGAACAAGTGTTGGAGGACATGCAAGGTTAATGGGCTTCATTCTCGGCTGGGCTTTGGGCCAGCAAATGGGCTGGTCGACAGCCCCTTTAGTGGGCCTAATTGGGCCGACTAGCTTGGCCCATCAAGGCTTCGGCCAATGGGCCTAAGGCCCATCCTAATAAAAATCAATTTTATCCCCTTTTCTTATCCTTTATTTTAAGAATTAAATTACTAAATTTACATGGCCAAAGTCTCGTGACATTTTATTTATAGAAATTTAGTCTATAAAGTGCATGGCCAAGCATAGATTATCATCATTAATCTATCTAATTTAAAATCTCATAAACACAAGCACAAATCACCTAATCTTAAAAAAAGACTAATGACTAAAGCATTAAACCATAGGTAATTTCATTACCTAATTAGAGGCTTTAACACACCTTATAACTTGACTTTGAATTTTGGGATGCCACAATTCTCCCCTCCTTAGAGAATTTCGTCCTCGAAATTAGACATTTCCTATGTCTCTTGAAATAAGTGAGAGTACATTTTCCTCATCTCATTTTCACTTTCTCATGTGGCTTCCTCCACACCATGATATCGCCATAATATCTTAACCAATGGAATTCTCTTGGTCCTGAGAATTTGTTCCTTTCGATCCAATACTTGCACAGGCTCCTTAATGTACCTCACTTTCTCATCCATTTTGATGGCTTTATGATCGAGTATGTGTCCTGGATCGGGCTGATACTTCCTCTAAAGTTAAGGATGCAAGCTCTTAACATATCAAACAATACAAACTGAGGTTTTCAAAAGCATTCAACAACAATAGCAAGCTTTGAAATCATATGTCATTTCCATGTCAAAACGTTTTCAAATCACCAATGTGGAAAATCCTTTGAGTTCTCGAAAATCCCACTTCATGATATCAAATAATGCAAAATAAGGATTTCAAAGACACAACAATATAACAATAATAGTCTTTGAAAATAGGAAAATCTCATATTGTTGAAACCAATTCATAAAATCAAAGCATGATACCAAATCCATAAAATCCATGTTCACGTTTAAATTCCAAATGTTTTTTTTTTTTTTTGAAATCCACATGTAAAGCCTCGAGTCGCACTTGTATCGCGGCGCGAAATAAAATACTTTATCAAAACCCTTAGTAAATTTAAATCGATACGTTGGCAAAATTCCAATCTCAATCCCAACTCCAATGGGTTGGAATGTTTTCTATAAAAAGTTCAGAAATCTTTGAAATAGAAAACATTTCTTAAAACATTTGGGCACGGTGTCACAGTACTCATAAATTTTGATGAAATTCAAGAGATTTTCTAAAACAGTTCACAATCAAAATCTGCTTTTCGATTGAAGTTCAAAACTTGGGATGTACAAGTGATAATTTTCTCCAAGAACCATAAGCATTTCTTGAAGTATTGAAAATCATAGTTCGGCGAGTCAATAATATTGGTCCCATCGTAAAGATTTTTGAAACTAAAAACTTTGAGATACCAAAATCCTAAGCCTTTCTTGAAATACCAAATTCAACACATCGGCGAGTCATCAAACTCGGTCCCGACCTTAAGATTTTCAAAGTAGTTTGCATGTAAAATCTTAGAGCTTTGAAAACATCTAAACTCAAGTATTTCCAATCTAACTGCACTACATCAGACAACAACGGCAATGCATTATCTAGGTTAGTAGACTTTCACTTGCTGGCATGTTAAAAACTAGGAAACGTGTTTAGCTACATCCACCTTCATGCCATTCCACCAAAACTGTTGGTGTAATTTCTGTACATCTTTGTACTACCCGGATGAATACCATAATTACACTTATGTGCTTCCGACAGGATTTCCCTTGTTTACTTCTTCATTGTCGGGATCATAGAGTCGTCCTTGACATCTTACTACTCCATCTTCAGAGACTTAGAACTCTGGTATTTTCCCTAAAGACATAGCATTTCGTATCTTCACAATTTCCGAATCAGATTCTTGCAGAATCTTAACTTTCTGAATAATTTCCGGTTCAATCCTTAATGCACTAAGCATACCAGTAAGGCAATCTACTTTCAATTTAAATTTTGAGTCTGTAACGGACTTTAACGGATTCCATTCTGTTATCCTCAGATTAACCATGTTCGTAGCTGACTTTCGACTAAGAGCGTCTGCCACCTTATTCACATTTCATGAGGGGTATCGTAACAGTCAAAATCTTTTAATAATTCCATCCACCTCCTCTGTCTCATATTCAATTCCTTTTGTGAAAACATCTATTTCAAGCTCTATCCTAAGTGCAACTATCAATGAGATTCAAATTTAAAGAATTCCACCTTCTCGACTCAATCGAACACACTATTTAGCCGAATTATTCCTATACCTTTGTCACCACCAATTCAAGCCTATAACCATCAAAATCGACACCACCACTAACTCATTTGGTTCAGTCCAACAAAGACATTCACTATGCATTCACCGCAACATAGATTCAAGCCTAAAATATAATACCATTCATTTGGTTCAAATATCGATAGTCCACCAAGACTTATTCAATTCAAAGATCGACAATCCACCAAAATAAAAGTAACCAACTCACTGATTTAGTATATTCGTAGGTTAGATGGAGTTTTTCTTGATTTTGATATTGATTCTTGCTTATATGATAGATTATTAAAAGTAACCAACTCACTGATTTATCAAATATATAGATGGATATATATTTCGATAATAAGTTAGGTTAGTTTGTGTTCTTCATGAAAAAGGATGTGCACGTTATTACCCTATATATGTAGGAGTTAGGGCGTGACGCAATCAGCTTGCTTTGCTTCTTCATCGATGAAGAGAGGGAGGGTTGTGTCGTTTTGCTGGCCGGGGTTTTGATGATACGGTCAGTCATATTGCAACTAGCATGTATTAATAAAATAGGTAAGTTCAGTCGCTTTAAGTCACTTTAATAATATCACTCATTGATCGATAATCTTTATTTGTTATAACCAACATCCAAAATTTGCTTGTTCATGTTGTTTTTCTTTTTGTCATAAGAAATTATTATTTGGATCCCACTTTGATCATTAATTTAATATTGCAATTGTCACATCGAAATTTTTTACATTAATTGATAAAAATTATTATATAACAATAATTACTAATTCACTAGGATTTTGGATGCCCTTTGTGAAAAATTCAATTTGATCACTAATTATGTGAGATATTTTCCGCTTTTGTGGTCTCTCAAATGCGATTAGTTGAGGAATAAAATTTTGTGGTCGAAAGCTTTTGAAAGCTATGAATGCTGCAAACTTGTGTACAAGTGATGGACAGTGGAACTAGAATGTAAAAAAGGCCCGTGCCACTTATTGGGCTTAGCTTCCGGTGAGGATATGCTTACAAGCCTAGCTCCAACCTAATAAGTATCCATACTCTCCAAGAGCCTTCATGTCTTGTCTGACACTCTACCACGTGTTTGACACACTCCAACAGGTTCTAACATGCTTCAACATGTGGTCAACAAGTGTCAAAAAATCCAACACGTCGTTAACTCTACCCAACATGCTTCGACACGCAAGTCCGGAATTCAAACACGCGATTCTGACACGCATGGGGTCATTCTAGGAATTTTGACGGGTTTTGCCATGGATTGCCGTAGAGGTGGCGAGGGTTGGTGTTCTCGAGGAAGGCGGAGAAGCAGGAGGTGGAGGACTCGCGGGACCATCGTGCCCAGCAGTGAGTCCCAACCAATGCCTTTACCACTACAAATCCGATCTGGCCGGCTAGATCTGTAGCAGCCATGGCAACGATAGGGGAAGATTAATCCTAATCACAACCGATATCTGGATCTCGCCTATTTGGGCCATGGACAAGCCAGCCGTGGCCAAGAGCCTTTAGATCTGGAAGTCCGCCGTCAGAATCTCAACCTCGCCCATCGCAGCCATGGCAAGCTTCATGAATAGCATCCCAGGCTTTCACTTGGGTAAAGTCCACGACTATTGGTTCGGGGCGAGTGTAACAACCCCAACCTCATCTCCAGTGTCACAAGCGATAAGGATTATTTTCACGACGTCCCAAGCTTGTCACCATCTCGATTCTTTTTATCTTGTTATCATGCACTTGCGAAAACATAAATAAACAACTTCCCAACCAAATAACAGCTGGAAGACTGGGACATACATCACATAGAACACACTAATTAATATTATAATAAGACTTTTACAAGCCATTTCTCTACGGGCCCTCTTTTCTTTTTACATCACAGTACACGCTTTCCACGTAGGCCAAGGGAAATCTTATCTCCTCTAGCGTGACTACAGCTCCTAAAACTGGCATGAAACTTCCATGGCTACAAGACTGAAAGATGAGGGATGAGTTTTGGGGAAACTCAGTAAGTAAAATTTTGAATTCTCTACTAAGAAAGCATCTCATGATCAAAACCTATCAAGTACAGCACTCGCAAATAGTGTCCATGGCAGATCAATCGCAAGTCTATTGCCACCTTTCGACTATCTGTATGTGATCCACTTTCAACTTACGAAATAAGTCATTTCACCAAACAAGTTTATCAGCGGCACATAGTAACATGTTCAATAAGTTCATTAACCATATCAATGGTTCTTCCCACACTTTCGGGGGCTTCCAACCGCAAGTTGGGCATCCAGTCTCAGGCTAGGCATCCCATACTCTCAGGGGCTTCCCATACTTTCAAGGGCTTCCTAGCTCAACCAGGGCATACCGTTCAATGAACAAGGCATCATCGCCAATGCTATGTGACGATCGGTGCTTTTTCCTCTTTAAGTGCACACACACAAGTGCATCATCACACAGGTTGGTTCTTATCTTTTCCTTTAGCCGACACATGCATGGCCTGAAAGCATGCTCATTCATTCGTGTGTGTCATGAGTTTCTTATACTTTACTAGCAAATATGTTGAGAATGATTTTTGGTCCGTAACTTGAATCAATCACTTTGCACCAATCCCCGCACTAGACAAGGCTCGGAAACGGTACACCTCAATACTGATCCAAGGCCTCGAGGCTTAGGTACACCTCGCTTTAGTGACGATCCCAAGCTTGAGGGACCTAAGCTTCGACCTGATGTGAATACACATGTATCAAGAATGACCTCGGCTTGTGGTTTCATTCAACGCCAAGCACAAAGTCCCCACGTCTAGTTGGACTATCGAAATCGGCATGTTTGGTGCCTTACCAAGACCTCGTGGATTTGGGCGATCCCCGTACTGATCAAAGCATAAGATCAACACGCCTCAATGTTGATTTAGGACCTTGCAGCCTCAGGCGATTCCCGCACCAAGCAAGACTTAGACCTAGCATCTTATTTATGTCGCAACCAAGGCTTCATGGTTAGGGCGACTTTGTCTTGTGATGAAATCAATTAGAATGAACCTTGATTCCATTCCGAACATACACGACTCAAGCACACAACCATGTTCCATAACAAATATGATCAAACAAAAGACATTGCAAACTACCCATGGCTTGACGGGTGAGCACCTAACTAGTCTCAACAATGAGATCTACTTTCTTAGAGGAAGAAGAGGAATCTTACTTACCTCGGCAAACCTCAAGAACTAGCTTGGATAACTTGATAGGGTGATGGTGCAAGGCCAAGAGAAAGGAGAGAAAGGGGAGAATGGTGTGTGAATGGCAAAGGGGTTCCAATGATGGAAATGAATGGGGCCTCCATTTATTTATAGGCACTAACCTCATCATTACTCATCCAAGCGATCCAATCACGTTTCTTAGAGTGGCATGGCTATGGCATCGAGGTGGCAAGCCTATTTTGCAAGGTGGCACACCTAGGATCCTAAGAGAACACTGTCATCTTCTTATTAGACCACCTATTGGCTTTCTCTCTAAGGCTCAATTTAGGCACATGATGTGCCTATGGTCCTAAGGGACACATAAGCCCATTTGATGCATAATGTTCTCTCTTGATTAGTTGGTCTTTGCCCTGTTCATGAAGGCTATCTTCTAGGCTCATCATAACCTAAGATTCTAGAGGACACCTAAGCTTATGAGTCACCAACTTCTTCTCCAAGGCAAATCTCAAGCCATCATTACCAAGCCAAATAGTCCACTCTAATTTTTTCAAGTGTCCCGCTTAAAGTCCTTAGTTGGCAAGCCTATTTGTCCAATAATTGCGCCTAAGAAATGAGTTGGACAGCTAAAAGGTCACACTTGGCAAATCTAGCTTGTAGACACCATCGATGGTGGCTCGCTCTTCACTCGTCCATTGGTCCACCTATACCCCACATCTAATGAGCATTTAATGAAGTTTAATAATGATGGCATCTAGGTTGCCGACTCGACATCTAGATTCGTAGGGCATTAATTGACGGGTTTGGGTTTCGCTCTCCAATCGGTCCATGTGTACGCCACCTTTTTCTTGCCCATCAAGAACATCTACAACTCCATCATTACTTTTGAAAAGTCAAAAGACACATCACCCCCTTCATTAATGAGGGTGTTCTAGAGTTTTTTTCTATTTTCTCCTTTTTTTCATCGAAAAGATGGTCTAGAGAATTTTACCGCCCAAGTTGGTTCTAGGGTTGAAGAAGGGATCATTAGTTACATCTCGAAAAACCAAATCACGTACACCCAAGGTTCGACTGTCACGCCTCATGCTCGCCCGAACCGTTCCTTTAGACGGTCGGTCGACCTAAAGGGTCGGTTGTCCTTCGGTTGGTTCAAGACCAATCCTTAGGCTACCCATGGCCTAGCACTAAGCCAAGACACTCATGGACCTTAAAATTAGTGACGGAAATAGTCGAGTGTATCCCTAAGCTCATTCTGGTCAGCACCTGGTCCATCCGTATGGCTCATGGTCGGTGCATTACCAATCCATGATCGAATATCACCAATTCAAGATTCATTTCTAATCACTAAGAATTAAATAGGGAATGGTGCATTTTTTATCGGAAGACGATCGCATTTGATTGAGTCGGATCGTTCGTGTATTGGTGCATAGCTGGGCGGAATCACCCGCGGCCGGGCACTATGACTAATCATGACCATCCGTCGATCCAAAATCATCTCATGACCAATCCTTGTGACCAAAAAGTCATCTTTTGAGCTGGTGATCCTACACTGTGACATCCTGAATTTCAGGCTCTATTTTCAATTGAATGAGTTGGGCTTTTCATCGATACACGTATAGCCTTTTTTTTTTCTAAGTTGGCCACTCACGAGTTAACTAATCTAGCAAATGAAGCCGTTAAGGAATTTTAATGCAACAGACTTGAGAATTCGACCAGAAACCGACTGCTGGACTGTGCTAATCTGCAAGGGTCAATACGGCACTATCAAAATCGATCAGAGATCAGAGATAGGTCGATTCGACTAAAATATGTTATCAGTGTGTGGGTGATTCCACCTGATTGCAAAATTCTTGTCAAACAACACTAGACTGATTATTCTGTCTTTTCTGTACCATGTGTCTGTATTTGAAATCTTGAGATTTTCACGACAACCGAAAGTTGCCAATATGTCAAAGATGTACATTGTGGCTCGAAAATAATCGACCACAAGTCAATTGCACCAAAAATTCCTAGAAGCTACCCGGTAGGCTAGGACACACTAAAATCATGCCAGATTGAAATTAATCGCAAATTTAAACCCAATTTCAGAAATTGAAAGTTATGTCATGTCACAAGTCATTTTAGAAACGTTGACTCATCCTCAAAAGATTTTTCTGCAAACCAAGATTTTTGGGAAAAATCAAAGTAAGGTTATTTTGGTCCGGGATATTTGTAAGCCCGCTTTTGGTCACACTTTTGGTCATCAAGTGGAATCTATGGACAAGGAAAAATATGGAATTAAGTGTCAACACCTTGGTTGGAATTATGGGCTTCAATTTGAGTTGATTTGAAGAGGATTTGAATGAAATTGAAGAGGGAAATGTGCAAATTCGTATGCCATGGGGGGAGCAACATTTGGACTACTTCAATGGCTTCCTAAGGAAGATTGAGAAGAGAGAAATGGCTGGAGACAAGGGCTGAGCAAGTGGGGGCATGTGAGGTAAGAGGAAGACAAGTGTTGAAGGCTTAAGAGGCCACTTTGGGGTCCCCCTCTTCAGTAGACCCTTCTTCCTCCTTGAAGCCCCCCTTTCTCCATTGTTGAGGTTTAGGAAAGCTCAAGAAAACCAGAGGAGACTAGCAGCAAGCCGCCGGAGTAGCCCTACCGCCTGTCTGAGCACCGCACGCCGTCCACAGGCCATCCGACCGCCACTGCTCATCCTGCTGGTATCCAGCCGTCCGCACGCCAGCTCGCTTGTTTCGAGCCTCCCTAGTCGCTATCCCTGGTCGTCCAGCACCGTGAGTCGCCACCCAAGCCACCGTAGCCCCACCTAGTCCCCGCTGTAGCCCACCGTCACCGCCTGACCTGTTTTGGCCCCAACTAGCTGCCAATTCTGCCCCCTCGACCAGCAAGCAACAGCGAAGCTTCTAGCAAGATCTGGAACTTCGTGGCCCGTTTTAGGTCACTTTCGGGCCTTGTCGGGTGTTGCCACTAGGAGGTTTATCGCCTGCCTTCGCGTCCTCGTCGTGGTGAACTCATCGGATCGCAAAACCGATGAGTTTACTTGCTAAACCTTACTTAAGAGGTTAATTATACTTAAAGGGTGTTTAGATTAGGCTCATCATGTTTAGGTGGTTAGATTAGATTAGTTAAAGGTTAATTAGATTAAGTGATTTGATTAGTTTAGTTGGTGGATTAATTAGCCTAATTAGGAGGTTAAATTAGTGTAATCTTAATTAGGTATTTTATTAATTATTTTTCATTTATTTAATTATTGGGTAAATATTTATTTATTTATTCATTTTTTTTATTTTACGAAATTAAATTAATTATTTAATAATTCTAGAAATTATGCCGAGATGGCCAACTGTTAGAATTTCGTGCTGATTTTAATGGTATTGTTAGTTTATACAAATTGATTGTTAATTGTACAATTGAGTGATGATTGTGAAATGTCAATATTTGATTAGAAAATCCCGGGTGTCGGGTTTTAACACCGAAAGTGGTTTTAAATACTATATCAAACTGTGGGATTTTAAAATGAAGGATACCAATTTTTAAGGTTCGATCTGACCATGTAGTCACACACGATTATTTTCACAAAGTGTTTTTAATACGAAGAAAACAAGCCAAGGTTATTATCTTAATTGAGGCATGTGAGTGCAAAGCACAATGTCCTTGGCCAGAATTGAATGGTTGTGTGCTGGTTAAGAGAACCCGTCCCCGATATGTGTTGATGGACGTTACCCTTATATGGGACGCCATAATCAATACCGATGTATGTCGGTTAAAACTGCCTGTGCAAGTAGTAATTATCAATACCGATGTGTGTCGAGTAAAACTGCATGTGTGGGTAGTAATAATCAATACCGATGTGTGTTGGGTAAAACTGCCTGTGTGGGTAGTATTAATCAATACCGATGTGTGTTGAGTAAAACTGCATGTGTGGGTAATAATAATCAATTGGAACGCATGTTAGTGAAATTGATGCACCAGATTATGGGACAAAATTGTGTGGCATAGAACGGTACATTTTATAACGATTTAGTCCTATAATCAGGACCCTTGTGGTTGTTTGAGAAATGAATTATGGTGTTCCAATTGGTTAAGTATGAATCCTGCTTATGGTTGTGATATGAATTGTGCTGACGTGCAAGAAGGAACTGAGGCGAGGTAAGTCCTTTATTCTAATTGTATGACTGTGTGGCTAGGACGCCCTTAGGCATATTTTCTTCCTAATAATGGTTTAAGGGGTGAATTTGCTGAAACATTGTCTCACCCCATCGTGGGCTCTTTTTTTCAAGTCTGTTGACACCTAATTTTCAAGTGCATATAAAAAGAAAGATTTTAAAAAATTTTAAAAAATAGTTAATTAAAATTAAAATGAAAAACGAGAAAAAAAAGCAAAAGAAAAACACAAAAGAGGACGCGAGAGGGGTCGGGTCGGGCCGAATTTGGCCTGGGCCCAACCTGACCCCCCGTTTTTCCCCTTTCTCGCGCGCCCGGCTCGTTTCTCTTTTGACTCGACCCGCACTTGCCTCTTCTTCTCCTTCAACTGTCAAGACTCCAAAACCCTAGCACAGAGAATGGGAGGGGAAAAAGCTGGAGAGAGAGGAGCTCGAGACGACAACAAAAAAAAAAAAAAAAAGAAAAACCAAAGAGAGAAATAGAGAGAGCTTGAGGAGAGAGAGGACAGCTTGAAGAGAAACGGCGGCAGTGCCGCCGCTGCCATCGCGGCCGCTGCCGTCACCGCTGGGAGCGGTGCTCAATCGCCGCCACCGTTCCACCGCATCTGCGCTGCTCCTCCATCGTCCGTGAGTGTCGACGCTACTGCTTCTACTCCGTCGGTCCGCACCTCCTCCATTGCTCGTACCGCAACAGCACCGCTGTCCTAATCTTCTCGCTCGAGTGCCCCGATGATGGCAAATCTGAGCCGGTTGTCGCTCCACCATCGAGCGAGCCCCACACCAACTCGTGCCTCCTCTGCTGCTCGTGCCTGCCACCACCGGGATTCCCCTCGCCTGCGAGCTCATACCGTCCCCTGATGCTAGTAGATCTGAGCCGATCACGACACCGCTGCCTCCTTGCAACCGTCCGAAGCTTCGCCTTGTCTCCGCCAACCTCTGTCGCTCCTGCAGCTAGATTCGACGCCTGCGGTGCCCCCACCCGCCGCTACCCTACTCGGCCTTCGTCTTTGCTGCTCCAATGCCTCTGACCTGCGTCCCCTGTCCTCACGACCTGCTGCCGCTCGACGTCAGCACCGCACCTCCGCCCATCCCCGCAGCAACACCGCCACCGCCGCCACTGTCTCTGCTCAATGCCAGCAACTCGTGCCAACCACCGCACCTCAGCCGCTCTGCTGCCCTGCCGTGACCGACCTCCGACATTTGCGTCACCGTGCCTCACCGCGCCACCGCCGCCAATAAACCCTAGGTTTCGGCCAAAAATCAAATCGAACGCGGGTCGTGAACCGGGTAGGGTTTTTGAGCTATTTGGGCTGTTTTTGGGCTTTTGGGCTTTTAGGGACTTATGGACTTGTGGGCTTAGGGACTTGTGGGCTTGTTGTGGGCTTCATTTTTAAAATAAAAAGATCAGAGCAGATTGGGCCCGCTGGTTGGGGCCCAATTCGAACCAAGGAAAGGCCCACCCAGTCGAGCCTTGTCCTTCGGCCCATTTTCTTAATATTATTTTAAAAAATATAAATATTAAAAATATTAAAAATATTATTTAAAAAAATTAAAAATTTTCGAAAATTATAAAGTGTGGGGTTTGTTTAGGAATTGTCATGTCTTGCCTTTTTAGTATAATTAAGCCTTTATTTGCTCATATTGCACGTGTTTAATTTTACTGTAATTAGGATCTTGGTAGCTATGATTGTTACTTTAATGATTGTGCACCCGCATGATCACCTCACATATTAGTGGATAAGTATAAAATCAATCCAAACTGCCTAACAAAAATATTTTCTTTTAAAATAAACAAGATTAGGTACTGAAAGGGCACTAATTTGTCAATTAGTGTAATCAAGTCCCCCACCCTAGATTCTCTAGTTGTGTAGGAAGCGAGGTATACTCCCATGCCTCGCTTGGTTTCTAGCCGATCCCAATAGGCTAGTGGCGACTCCTTTTTGCAAAATTTTTAAGAATATCCAAACATCACACGAGGTATGGGCTTGGGAGAGCACGCGCCTAATCATAGGCCTTAGGCCCGTCCTTTAGGCAATACCCCTAAACCTATTCCCTGCCCCTCGAGGGTAGGTAGCGACAGCTTGGCGACTCCACTGGGGACTTGGTTTTAAACCTTAGAGGACTTAGGCCAAAATTATTCTTGTTTAAAAATATTTTTGTTTGGCAGCGAGGATTTCGGGTACGCCCCTAACATTAAAGGTGTTAAATGTTTTTACAGAATGGGAGGTATAAGGGGAAGTGTTTGCTCACTTTTGTCTTGTAGGGAGGTGTAAGAATGTATGGTTTATTTTTTATGTACGGAGTGTTGTTTGTCTATAAATTGTTGTGCATGTATCTTTTGCATTGCACTACACCCTAGCACACACAACTTGCCGCCGAACCTGGGCCACATAGGATCACTTAGGATGGTGTTGAGGTGGATACCACTCTGACTACAACCATGTAGTACAAGTTGTCCATCTCAACCCCAAAATTTCTTTCTTAATGTCAGAGATCCCTACCCTGGTCTGCGAGCATGTGACACGGGTCGGTTCTTTGATGAAGCCTGAGTCATGGGTAACCCGACCTAGCCGCGACCTTGCTAGTTCGGTCCGGTGATCCCATGGCTCCATTTTAAGCCAGATAGAGTAGAAATCGAACCACATCCCATGTGCATGTCTATGTAATAAAAAAAAAAAAAACAGAGACAAAGGTCAGCACCCATTGTAAGTATCACTTTCATTTTTATTTGCTCATTTTGTATTGAACTTCCATCTTGAAATTCGCGAACATCAATCGATTGCCCTTGGTGCTGTTGGCATTCACTTTTGACAAGTGAACATTTGAATGCAAGTTCTAAACATTTTGATTTGGTCCTGTTGAACACATGATTTTATTTAAATTCCTAGTTATGGTTTCAAAATCACATTTTAAAAAAAAAAATGCCAAAATACAAAAACTTTCAAGTTGTGATTTTATATTGGGGCACAAAAATTGAAATTGCAATTTTTATCAAATTCCCTCATTCTCACATTTGGGACTAAAATACAGATCATTTTGTGTACAAATTTATCAAAATAGAAGTCACTTCATTTTTCTAGGAGTAAAATCACAAATCAATCTTTCAAAAATCAATGACATTTTTGCATACAAAACTTTTGGAATAAAAGTGGACATTCGATTAATGGTCGTGGATTGATTATTTTAATGATGTCTTCCCTTATGATAAAATCTTAGTGAAATACTAAAACCCCGTAATAAGGACTATGGGGGCATGTACCGTCGCATCGATTTTATTGTGAGAAGCAACCTCATTGAGATATCATTTTCTCTCATTCACGTACTGACATTGTCGTCTTTTTGCAGGTTATGCACGATGCTCCTTGACATTCTTGTGGTAACCACACAAAGGAGTGAATTCTAGAGCTAGGACAAGAGTGATTTTTACTTTCATCTGTGCAAGAGTTTCTTGAATTTTGTCATTATTTTTATTCTTGTTAAGAAACATGTTTTCCATTTCAGGTTGTGATTGTAAATCCAATTGTCGCTTTTGTAAATCATGCGACTTGCTTTTTTTCAATGATGGAATTCATTTTTGTGAAAATCATCCTAAAAAAAAAAGAAGAAAAAGAAAAAGAAAAAACAAATTCAGTAGTGTTTCAAGCGAACTTATACATCTACCTTCCAAAATGATTTTTCAAGAAAGCTTTGTTCGGGGCCCTCTCTTCATGTGGTCACTTTTTTGGGAAGGATGAGGTGTTTAATTGAAATCCGCATCTGCCCCTTTTAAAAGATAAAAATGTAGTATCATGGAACCCGAGAAACAAGTAGGCGTCGAGGCTTCGTCAACGCCAATCTTCCAATAGAGGCGGAATGAAGTTGAATTCCATTCTAGGAAGTTTCGTTATTCGCAAATGCCTTAGGTGCCAAAATAATCCATCGATCTCAATCACTTTGCATGATGAGACAAATGAGACAAATGAAGGGAGTTGCCAAGTATCCAAGAGGGTGAATTCGAAGGAAGAGTAAACTGTATCGATTCCAGTTATTCATTTCTGATACCATTTCTGACATGACTTTCTTTTCATTGTCAAGGAGACATCAAGAGTGCCAAGTTTTGTAACGTTCCCAACAAACGCGATGGAGCATTTTTAAGCCTTGTTCATCTTAAACAAAGAAAGATTCAAATGAAACAAATGGGCAATATTACCGAGTGCCAAGTTTTGTAACGTTCCCAACAAGAAAAAAAGGGAGAATTTCCATTACAAAAAAGAACCTTTGGCGCTTTCCTAGAGATAGGCACAAAAATGAATAATAGAGAAAAAAAAAAAAAACTTTCTACAAACTTTTTGAGCATCATTTTTATCTCAAAATTGTTTTCTCGTTTTGTGGGTTATTCATTTTGAGTCAAATTTCCCAATGGAGATTAATTTACTCAAATGATCTCGGCAGAGTGAAATGGAAATGTTAACCATGCCAAACAGGAAGTGCTTAGGATGAAAAAAGGTAAGCCATTTCCAGACACGTCATTCAAACACTTTTGAGAGTTGAGTGAAAAGCGAACTTCTCTTAGGAAAAATGATTCATTCGCATTGAGTGAAAAGATCAAAATGATAAAGGCATTTCCTTCATCAATCCCAAGCATTGCACCAATCTCTTGCTACCCCTTTGAGCTGAAAAAATGATGATCCTTCAAAGTACCATTGTTGAGAACGACCCTACATTGGGGCAGCATAAGGGGTTATGATCGTGTTGTAGAGCAAAGATTGAGAAAGATTCTATTACTTTCACTTGCATGAATCTTCTAGTGATAACTTCATAGGAATTCTTATTAGAGCTTGACTCATCCCCAGGTGAAGAAGAGCATTTCCTTCTCTACCCAAATGCTGATACCCATTGCTTTAACCAATTTGGGCCTGATTATTCATTTCTGAACCCCGAGCGGTGATCATCTCCCTTCATTGGGGCAAAGCATAAGAATTGACCAAATACAATTGACAATTACAAGAAAATGTGAAAAGTATCTCAAAAGTCATAAGAGCTACAAAAATTCAAAGAATAAGAAGTTCGACAAAGTAGGGGGCATGAAAAAGCAGTGTGCCTAGTAAAAGTAAGGTCAATGCTCGTCAAGAAAAAGAGCCAAAAGGATGCATCTTATGAAAAAAAAAAAAATTATCAAAGTCCAAGTGCCTGCGTAAAAAATCGTCGCAAGTGCAAAGGGAATTAGAAAAGGAGCAAAGCTCCCGTGCAAAAATGATTAGTCAATGGACTTTCAAGATGCGTTGTATTTCAAAAGCCAAGTGATTTCAAAAGATCGAGTGACATGGTCACAGCGCCATGATGATCACCAGCTCTTTTTTAAAAAAAAAGAAAAAACACCCCTTGAAAAGTTTAAGCCTTTTGAGCCTCTCCCGAGCCAACATTACAACCCTCTTCCAAAGTCTCTTCTGATTGGGATGGTTTGAGTGAAAATAAGAATGCCACAAGGAAGCTACTGCTTGAAGGAGTGGAGGTAATTCTATCTTGTCTTATCTTCCAAGTTCTCGACTTGTAAACTCGATGAAGATAGCGACAAATGTTCCTTTATTGGCCTCAAAGCAATAATTCCTTTATGTAAGTCCTAACCGAGCCTATATTACGGTCATTTCAAAAGACCTTTTTGATCGATCAGATGTGCTTATCGCAAATGTTTCTGAAAGCCTTTGACATGGGTTATGTGTGAGATACCCTCAACAATCAATTACTTCCCACACGAATGGATGGGATCAAACAGCCATTTTATCGAGAGTATGTGAGAAACCATTTCTGACTAAGAAACTCTAGTTTGGCATGCTTAATGAGCCTTTTTCACTGGTCATAGCCATTCTGATAAGAACTTGACTCTCAAAGAATTTGACAATTAAAGAAATATCCCTGAACAAGACGACAACTTTGCACCACATGATGCTATTGACATCGAATGTTTTTTTAAGCAGTCAGACTTAGCTTGATTAACTTGTTCAGTTAATACTGCAATATTACCAATACATTTCTTGATGCCATCCCTAATGACATTTGCTCAAGTTGAGTTTGACAAGATTCCTCAGTGAAGCCATGCAGTTTTCAAGGGGTTAGCGAGTGCTTCCCTAAAAACCAAAGGTTCATGGTCAGCCCCAAACCATGTCATCTACAAGGTTCGTGGGTCTATCCTTAAACCACAAGATTCATGAGTCTATCCTTAAACCACAAGGTTCATGGGTCTATCCTTAAACCACAAGGTTCGTGCGTCTATCCTTAAACCACACGGTTCGTGGGTCATCCTTAAACCACATGGTTCGTGGGCCAATCCTTAAACCACACGGTTCGTGGGTCATCCTTAAACCACACGGTTCGTGGGCCAATCCTTAAACCACATGGTTCTTGGGTCAATCCTTAAACCACGCTTTTAAAATGTTCATGAGTCTATCTTTAAACCGCGATTTTTCAAAAAGTTCATGGTCAACCTCAAACCATATCATCTACAAAGGTTCATTGGTTTTCCTCAAATCATGCATTTTCAACCCGGTCGAAACCCGTTGTTACATGGTGAGACCTTATTTCCCTTCTTCTTCCTATGACACAGAAAGCTTTGTAGCCTGGAGAGTTTTTGTAGCCCGAAGAGCTTTGTAGCCCGGAGTCCTTCTTCCTATGACAAGGTGAGCTTTGTAGCCCGGAGAGCTTTGTAACCTGGAGTCCTTCTTCTTATGACACGGTGTGCTTTGTAGCCCGGAGAGCTTTTGTAGCCCGGAGAGCTTTGTAACCCGGAGTCCTTATTCCTATGACACGGTGAGCTTTGTAGCCTGGAAAGCTTTTGTAGCCCGGAGAGCTTTGTAGCCCGGAGTCCTTCTTCTTACGACACGGTGTGCTTTGTAGCCCGGAGAGCTTTGTAGCCTGGAGTCCTTCTTCCCATGATACGACGTGCTTCTGTAACCCAAGGTCTTTCTTCCTCATATTGACAAAACGCGCTTCCATAGTTATGAGTCTTTTTCGTCGACCTAATACGTGCCTATGCACCTAGGGTCTCTACGTCGCCAAAATAATTTAAGTGTCTTCTGTCTTTGAATACAACCTCTTTGAAGCTACATTCAAAGAGGGGCAGCTATTGACACCTAATTTTCAAGTGCATATAAAAAGAAAGATTTTAAAAATAAAAAAAATAATAATTAATTAAAATTAAAAAAAAAAAAGAGAAAAAAAGCAAAAGAAAAACACAAAAAGAGGACGCAAAAGGGGCCGGGTTGGGCCGAGTCGGCCTAGGCCCAACTTGGCCCCCCGTTTTTCCCCTTTCTCACGCACCCAGCCCGTTTCTCTTTTGGCTCGGCCCACGCTCGGCTCTTCTTCTCCTTCAACTGTCAAGACTCCAAAACCCTAGCGCAGAGAACGGTAGGGGAAAATGCTGGAGAGAGAGGACCTCGAGACAACAGCAAAAAAAAAATAAAAAAACCAGAGAGAGAAATAGAGAGAGCTTAAGAAGAGAGAGGAGAGCTCGAAGAGAAGCGGCGGCACCGCGCCGCGCCGCCGGCAACGGCACTCAATCACCACCGCCGTTTTGCCGCATCCGCACTGCACCTCCATTGTCTGCGAGTGTCGACACCACTGCTTCTGCTCTGCTAGTCCGCGCCTCCTCTGTTGCTTGTGCCACGACAGCACCGCTGTCCTGATCTTCCCGCTCGAGCACCCCGATGATGGCAAATCTGAGCTGGTCATCGCTCCACTGCTAAGCAAGCCCCGCATCGGCTCGCGCCTCCTCTGCTGCTCATGTCGCGCCACCACCGGGATTCCCCTCGCCCACGAGCTCATACCATCCCCGACACCAGCAAATCGAGCTACTTGCGACGCCCGCTGCCGCCCTGTCTTCGCCGACCTCTGCTGCTCTTGTGACTAGATTCGACGCTTGCAACGCCCCCGACCCGCTACTGCCCTACTCGGCCTCCACCTTTGCTGCTCTCGTACCTTCAACCCGCATCCCCTGACCTCATGACCCGCTGCTGCCCGACGCTAGCACCGCACCTCTGCCCGTCCCCGTAGCGACGCCGCGCCGCCGCCATAGTCTTTGCTCAACGCCAGCAACCTACACTACCCACCGACCCTCAATCGCCCTGCCGAGAACGACCTTCAGCACCACGTCTCCATGCCTTGCAACGCCATCGCCGCCAATAAACCCTAGGGTTTCGGCCAAAAATCGGGTTGGACACGGGTCGCGAACCTGGTAGGGTTTTTCAATTATTTGGGCCATTTTTGGGCTTTTGGGCTTTTAGGGACTTATGGACTTGTGGGCTTAGGGACTTGTGGGCTTGTTGTGGGCTTCATTTTTAAAATAAAAAAGATTAGAGCAGATTGGGCCTGCTGGTTGGGGCCCAATTCGAACCAAGGAAAGGCCCGACCATTGGTCGGGCCTTGTCCTTCGGACAGGCCGATTCGGCCCAGCCCTTATCCGGGCTGAAGCTGGGTAGGTCTGACCGACTCGACCCGACCCGGTTAGACCCGAGTCCAATCAAACCGGACCCGACCCGGTCTGGCCCATTTTTTTAATATTATTTAAAAAATAAAAAAAAAAAAAAAAAATATATATTGTTTTTAAAAATAAAAAATTTCAAAAATTATAAATTGTGGGGTTTGGTTAGGAATTGTCATGTCTTGCCTTTTTAGTGTAATTAGGTCTTTATTTGCTCATATAGTGATTATATAGCATGTTTAATTTGCATATTTAATTATGTTTGTGGATGTTTAATTGCATGTGTTTAATTTTATTGTAATTAGGATCTTGGTAGCTATGATTGTTACTTTAATGATTGTGCACCCGCATGATCACCTCACATGTTAGTGGATAGGTATAAAATCAATCCAAACTGCCTGACAAAAATATTTTCTTTTAAAATGAACAAGGTTAGGTACCGAAAGGGCACTAATTTGTCAATTAATGTAATCAAGTCCCCGACCCTAGATTCTCTGGTTGCGTAGGAAGCGAGGTATACTCCAATGTCGACTGCTTTTTGCAAATTTTTTAAAATATCCCAATGTCACGCAGGGTATGGGCTTGGGAGAGCACGTGCCTAATCATGGGCCTTAAACCCGTCCTTTAGGCAATACCCCTAAACCTGTTTCCTCCCCCCGAGGGTAGGTCGCGACAAGGTCCTTATAGGACGGAGCTGTCAGTTCGTTTTGGAAAGGCCTTAAGGAGTTGCAGAGGTGAAGTCCGAAGGATCGATGAATGTGTCCAACTAGTAGGTCGTAGGACAGTTTCTTTTGAAAGTCGATATTTTGTAGACCTCTATTTGTAAACTCAGTTGGTTTATAAAAGTGTTTTTGTTTGATGTGTTGCCCTGCTTTCTATTCCATGCTGTTGATTGTCAGGGGTATTAATTATTCGCTTCCACATGCATATTAAAATGAATGGGTCGGCAATGCATCCTAAGACGTTGAAAATTTTATCGACCACCGAGGGATGGGCACATGCTCGAGGATCGGAGCGTGACATATCCCATTGGTATGGTTGGTAGAAATGCATGGCCAACACCTCAACCAATTCGTGATGGGTTGGTCGCTTGGTTGTTCGATCGATCGGTCAGCCGGTCAGACCATGACCGATCCGCAATTCCTTACCAATTGAGCCGATCGATCCATGGTCAATGGCCATGATCGATCCTTTTAGGACCTTATGGCCGATCCTTATGGGGTCGGAAATGAGGATGTTACAATGAGCTTCTTGGTCTAGAAGACAAAGCCACCGACAACTAAGAGGGCAAGAGAGATGGTGGTCAAAGTAGATTTTTAACTTTTTCTTTTTTTATTAATCATTAGATTAACATATTATTATATCAATTCTTTTCAGAAGAAAATGTAAAACAATTCCTGTCTTCCTCAGCATATGAGAACGTTTGTTTGTTTGAATGAATTGCCGCACGGCAGCCACGACGACGTGGAGGGCGCCCAAATTCATTTTACGCTTATTTATTTATTTATAAATTAAAATTAATTTAATTTAAATAATAATTTATCATGTATCTCTAAAAACATTCATTTAATATACAACGTGTCGGAATTCTTTGTTTTTTAAAAAACATGTCGGCATGTCGTGCCATATTATATCGGATGTCGCGTGTTAGTGTTGATGTTACTTAGGCTTCCACCACTTCCAATCTTTCATAGTAAGGATACAAAAAAAAAAAAAAAAAGTTGCAGAAAACCAAAGGGTAATCTTGATAGCTTAGAGACTTGTTGGCTAATGACTGCATCCTGGTTGTCTTCTTGATATAAGACAAAGGTGACCTCTGTTATTTTTTGCCGATTTGTTAAGTTATTCCACTTTTTCACTTTTTATCTTTAAGAAATTGCTTCAACTCAAAGTAAAAGACTAAAATTTTAAAAAAAAAAAAATCTCAAAACACCTAATACTCCGTTTTAATGGAGGATGATTGAATTTTGGCAAAAAATGTGATTTCATAAATTATATTACACTCAAGAAGTGTGATCGTTATGAAAGTTTATAACCACGAATGCAAATCCATGTTGACCGGGATTCGAATTCTTCTCACTATCGTGAAATAAATTCAGCTTTAGTTAAATGGACTAATGGACTAATCACAAATACTTAATGCTAATCCTGTGACCCGATGGAGCACCAGATAATATTGTGGGCCCGGAGTACTAGTCAATGAATTTAATGATGTGACTAGTCCAAATTGCTTTTTATCTTTTTGTTTGATCTAATATTCCAGACAGCCTTCATTGATAGTAACGGTGCTCGTGTAAAACCTTCTGGCAAAGAGAAAAAGAAAATTCTTTACTTGGATTGGCTTTAAAAAACAAAGAAACGATTATTCTGATGCATATCGTGCGTCACACGTTTAAGAGGGGTAGGCTTGACGCCATATGCACTTTAAGAATAAAGAGAGTTATCCTAACCGTGAGAATACAGCAAAAAATTTAAAAAAATCATAAATTGTGTTTATTGTATCATTAATATCTAATACTTTTTTTGTGTCACCAACAATTTTCAAACTTATATCAATATAACAAAAATACATTTCGTTTTCCATGAAAAAACTCTTTAATTTTATGATCTGTGATTTGAATATCCCAATTTTTTTTTTTTGTCACTAATACCCCAAACTTCCATCATTATAACACAAATACCCTCCGTCTAACGCCGAAAGCTGTAAATTTTGCTCACTGGATGTCTATACCACAAACATTTTTATCACCAATCAATAAGCCCAAAACTCCATCACAATTCCGCATAAGACGACCATTGAAAGTCTGACATGACTGCTTGCGTAGACAACTGGGGGCAAACCAAGCAAATGTGAATTTGACTTGGTTTTTGGTCTAGTCAAATTGACCCAAAATCGTTTATCCATCCGAAGGTTTGAAAAAGATGTGGTAGCATATATCAAATCCACTGGGAACTCATATTTCAGGGTAACAACTTGTCAAAGTTTGCTTTTTATTCAAAAACTGGATCTCCGTGATGACAAGTTCTTTCTTTGGCAATTTTTATTATCAAAGTGACATAATATATGAATTTGGACTAGACTAAAGCCCAGTCAGCTTGATTTGCCTATCGTTGTCCACTCAACTTGCCGTACCTTGGACGGAATTGTGAGGGAGGATATTTTTGTTACTGTGGTAAAAATTTGGATGTTTTGATAACACAAAAATATTTAGGGTATTGATGTCACAATATGCATAATTCAGTGATTAGTGACACAAAATAAAGTGAATAGTTTTGAGATCTTTTGTGACATAAAGAAGTTTGGTGTATTAATATCATCGTATACATAATTTAAGATATTTTTATGGTGTTATCCCTATTCTATTTCCACTAATGGTGATCTATTTTATCACATCTAACTTCTCCGTACACAATTTTCATCTTTGCCGCCGGATTGCTCCTATAGGTGAGAGATGCCAAAAAATTTTCCTTCTTTAGAATGGAATTTGCCCTAGAATAGCGTAAAGGTATTAAAACAAATCGGGCCTTTTTCTTTTAAAAAAGGACAATTGAGTAGAGTACTCTCTCAGCATGGGGTCATAAAAAATGGTCCGTTGTGATGATGATTTGATTCTCGCTGTTCCTCTTTACCCAATAAGTTCAAACTGATTGATAGATTAATTTATTCTCGGGAGAACATGGTTCTTTCATGCAGAAAAGTTTATAAGCCATCCACTGTGAAAATATCATTGTACGGAAAAATAGTTGTCACCGGTTTCTTATTTGGATTGTTAAAAAACTTACTTCTTTCCGTATTAATTATATATACCAAGTTACTGCACACTTATACAAGCTCGAGCTATGCCCGCTCCGTGTCAGCGCCAGGGGCAACTGGTGTGGGTCGGAGGCAGTGGATCTGGTGCCGCTGTTGGCCAAAGAGAGATCAAACGAGAGAGTGATAAGAGTGGTTTGGATTTGGAAGTGATTAAGGGCATTTTAGTCTTTTTTAATTTGCATATTTCGAATATTCCTTATCGCATACTAAAATTTTAGTTCCACTTGTCCTCTGCGTGCTCAAGAAACTTAATATGATAATGTTTTTTTTCTCTACATATTAATCTTAGGCTTCTATAATATATCTTCTCCAAAATTATAAATAAACTACATGAATCACGTCATCTTCTCTTACATCACATCTCATCTTCAAAGATTACTGATATATCGAAGAAACGCACAAAGTTGTGCCCGCACAAAGCGCAGGCAGGGTAACTAGTGTATAGAAACTTTATGTTGCTAGTACTTTTTTTTTTCCCGTGAAAAAGTAAATTGCACTATATTAAAATGTCAAGATTTCCACCTTTGTAATTTTTTTTTCCGATAACAAAAGTAAGCTCTACTTTTATCCTTCCTTTCATTGCTTAGTAACCTTTGTTTAGATTATGAGTTAGCTAAGCGTATAGTTTTCATTAAATAAGTGGCTAGTAAGTTTTTCTTAGAAGTTACTCATTCTTATTCTATGACATACCTGGATTAACTCACTCGAGATATTATCCACTTTAGCCCGTCCTGTCACACCCTAAAACCAACAAGGCGAAGGACACAACCGTCCTTTCACACAAAGGACGCAACTTCAAACACCACTAAAGAACCAACAACCTATTATTTACACATATATTTACACATATGTCTGTATATACACATTCATATATATATATATATATATATATATATATATATTATAAACCAATAGGTTGGTTACAACATCATATTTCTATAATCCACCAAAAAGAATATATATAATTAGAGCTCAACCAACCCAAAAAACTATGAGCAACTATATTGACAACTTCTTTAAGTCATACCCAAAATACAACTCCCAATAGTTCTCCACTGATAGTGCCCTCATGCTATATGCCGCTAATCAAGGAATCTGAAAATAGGAAAGGCGGGTAGAATGAGCAACCACAACCTAGTGAGTATCATATTTCTCCAAACCGATCAAGCCTTCACTTTACATATCTGAAAACTGAAAGGCATGACTCATTTATGCCAATCTAAAAATATAGCAACTTACAAGAATAAGATGAGTTATTTATTGCTTCAACCTGCAGAATTTCCCATTGATCCATAATATCAAAACAAGTATCACTAGTTTAGTTCAGTGATCGAACTCATCATATCTCATGTTAATGGTTCATTCCATTCCTAATGTCTAATCAAGGCTCTAGATGTGACTCCCACGAATTGCACTACCCAACGTATATTAATAATACAAAGCCCTAGAGGTGGCCCTCACAAAATTATGCTATCGTGTATCACTTAGCCTTTTAATACACATATTAATAGTATAATGCCATAAAGGTGGATCCCACGTGACTGAAGTTATCATATAGCACTTAGCCCTTGACTACAAGGCTCTTGAGGTGGCTCTCACAAATTTATGTTATTATGTAACACTTAGTCCTTTACTAGTTTATATCACAATTGGTTTCTCAACCAAATACATATAATCTTTCAAGAGTTATCTCATAAGTCAAATGCACAAAGTAGTATGCATAACCTTTCAGGAAAGGTTTATCAAATAATCCCATAATAACCCAAAAGTATTAAATACTCTATTCAACTTTATACAATAAATGTATTCTCACTTATATACATATGGATATGTATGTATTGAGTTACTATTACACCAACACATGGGTTTTACAAAACCAAAGACGATATTAGTGACACTCATCTCGGAATGCCCCAAACTAAATAACAAACATTACTCAAACCGTCGATCTCACAATCCTATTAAATGAGCAAGAAACAACGTCAAAATCAAGTAAAACATTAAATCAACTACGAAATGGTATACTAAGCTTAAACGTTAGCAAAATGACTCCTACGTGCTAACAAATCTTACAACTAAAACGGATATTCAAAGTTATCTACAATGCAGATCTTGAGGAAGAAATGCAGTCACACCATAACTCTCTCAACCCTCATTTCAAATGTATTTATAGTCAATTAAAAACACTTTCAACATACTACAAGAACACCAACTTTGCCTACCTAAAATTGAGTCGAAAACCTTCAAAATTCGGCTTGAAAGCCATTGGTCATGCATTGTTCACCACTTGCTGCCAACTTTAAAATTTTATTTCAAGCAAATTGTAAGTCCAAATCGAGTTTCGTAAAATCTCACAACTCCACAACACCCTAAACTATCATTTATCTTTAATCAAATCCCATTGCTCAAAATCCTAAATCGATGCCCTATCCCTAAATATTACTTAGGTTAGATGAATGGAGGACGCAAGCACTTACCGAGTGTTGTTATAGTATATCCAACTTAATGAGTTGTTTGTGGCATGTACTATCTACTCTCTCTTTCTCTCTCTCTCTCGAGCCCCTTTTTCTTTTCCCTATTTCTATACATGATCTTGGTTAAGTGAGCCACAACTGTCAATCAAGTATACCTCTCTCTCTCTCTCTCTCTCTCTCTCTCTCTCTCTTTAAGGTGGGTTCCACCACCTTTCTAACATGGTAAAAAAAATTTTCAAATATTACACGTCCCATATAAAGCTTGGTTTTGCCCTTTCACATATGGGCAGGCACTTTCCCAAGATGTTCCAAAGCAAAACTTGTCATTATATCAAAAAGTGTCTCCATGAGTTAATTTTTGTTTCTACATATATATATAGCGGAATTGTTCTCCCCTTGTTCAGTGCATATTTCGGTTCGTTCCTGCCCCACTTCCTGCCCTCACTGAACTGTGTTATTACAAGCCCACTAGCTTCCGCCTAGTTCATACTTGAATTACACACTTATTGGAAGGGGTCCCACTTACTCGAAGTATTGTCCGCTTTCCACCGAGCCTCATGGTTTTGCCCTTTAACATAAATGTTGGAACTTTCCTAGGAGGTCACCCATCCCGGTAATGCTCTAGCCTAAACTCGCTTAATTTTGGAGTTCCAAAGCAAAATCTCAAAAAGCGTAAGTTAATTCCAGTTTTCATATATATATATGTATATATGTATATACATATGTATATAATATATATATATATATATATATATATATATATATATATATATATATCTTATAATCACCCTCCCTATTCGGTGCATATTTTAGTTAATTCATGTCCCTTTTGCTATCCTAGAAGCTTGTTAGTAGCCATTCCTAATCTAGGCCCTTTGGCCCTAGTGACCATTGCTGGCTTTCGTCGGACCGGGTCATTACATGTTCTAGTTATCAGTAGAGACAAGATCTAATTTGCCAAGCAACATGGGTATAACAATTCTTGTCAATCCAGTGTCATCATCTATCAGACCATGCTTGAATTTACAAGAAAGTCATACTGTCATCAAGAACAAGAGCTCTCGACATGGTTACCACTATCAATCTTGAACAAGATTTTGACATGAAAATGGAAACGCTAAATCCAATCCCAGAAGCAGATGGAACGCCAGAAATGAAAAAACCAGAAACTTTTGCAGATTTTCTATGGTAGTTGACTAGGACTCTTGAGGATAAATCTCATCATGCTCACCCACCTACTTAGCTTTGCGCTTCTCATGGACAATCTCCCCCATAACTTTTGCAGCTAGTGGCAGACCAGCACTCTTCTTTGTGACATCTGGTTTCAGCTTCTTGATGTCGTCATCATTCAATCTTTCACCATCTTTCTCGACCTCGTCCTTGAATATACTCCAGCAGCTCTCATCATCTGCGAAGGGTTGCAGTCGGAGCACATTGTCTCTTTCAACCATAGTGTTGGCCACTGCCTCTGACCTGCTTGTGATAATGACTGAACCACCATAACCTTTTGGTAACCCATAAGCGAGCTGCTCGCGCCATTCACCTTTGACAATTGGGCCGGTGTATAACTTGTCGTACCATGGACTAGTCTTCCACGCGTCATTGTTGCTCAATTTGTTAGTGTCCCACACGTCATCGAGCACTATCAAGTACCTTTTGCCCAGTAGTTGCAGGTGGAGAGCATAGAGTAGGCCACGGAGGCCGTGGCTCGCGATCGAGCTGATTATGTCCCTTTCAACTCCTAGACGGGCCAGTAACGTCTTGACGGTAGCCTCTCTCGGGTCTTCGGTTACGTAGGGTTGTCGGGATAATGATACCCAGATTCTTGGAAGGAAGTGTTCCTTCACTTCTCGTTTGTTGTATACCAATTGGGCTACTGTCGTTTTTCCTACGCCCCTCATGCCGATGATTGCAATTGCATTGAAAGGGTGTGACGGTTTTCCTTTTTGGAGAAGCATCCTTTCCAAAGTCACCACTTCATTCTCAAGCCCATGGATTCTTGATGAATCGACCAGTGAGGAGCTTCCCAGAGAGGTCACCATTTCATTGCTTGCTGGAATGACTCGTGAGGAGCTTCCTCGAGAAGTTTCTAGCCTTTCTGGCGGAAGACCTTGTGTCTTATTCGGATTTGCTACGCATTTAAGTTTCCCTTCGATCTTGTCCAAGGTTCTGTGGATCTGAAAAATCGAGGGACTGAGAATTGTTGGAAGAGAGGTAAGGCCATGCTTCCTTGATAGCATCTGGCACTCTTCTACGACATTGTTGAGGCTGTAGAGCTCCTCTTTGATCGATCTCTCTGCATGGGACTGAGAGTCTGGGATTTTGTCGAGCAGAGATTGCACTCTTCCAAAACGGCCATAGAATAGGACTTTCGGGGTGCTGTGGAAGTTCTTTTTGAATTTTTCAGTCAGATATTTCTCGATGTTTTCTCCCATTCTGATACACTTGAGTGGTGAGCACTCTTCTTTCCTGAAAACTCTCAGTGCTATGTTGTTGGAAATGGCAGCCTCAATGCAGGGCATGAATAGTTTCCATGCTCCATAACCTTGGGAGGAGTCTCAGATGTGGATGGGTCTCATTGTTTGAGACTTGGGTGTCTAATTGAGTTGGCCACTAACACGAGCCGACTCCGAGCTTTTTACTGTTGCTTGCCGCGATCGTACGGATGATGGCGTAACCATTATGGAGACTTAGCCTACGGAGACTGGTGCCCGTATGCTGTAGAGCTATTGGACCCCACACGAGCAAAACTTACAGAAGTTCAACCCATGTGGGCCCGGCAAGGGGACGACTCTTTTGCACGACACATTTAAGAAAGTAATTCTTCATCGCTGGTTTTGTTTTCTAATTTGCATGCCCACCAGGGAGTTCAGTCCATGGGTTTTGGAATGGGGAGAGAGGGTGTCAGGAAATTTGATTGCTGATGAAGATAGAGAAGTAATAGTAGATCCTTAATACTTTGATGCGTGATGACGATAACTGTTCTTAAGATATTATTTACCCCCACTATTGTTGCTGCCGATTTTATAACAAATATACCTTCAAAATATATACTAAATCCACAGATAAATGAGTTCAACAATTACTCAATTTCTCTCTTGAAATTTTACTTCGAATGGGTTAAGATTGCATGTATGAAAAGAGAAGAAGAAAAGATCGAAGAAAAAAAAACATTTAAAAATAGTTGTGGTTATTATAAAAAAAATATATGAATTGGTTTCTTTTAATAAACAACCAATTAACACATATCTTGGAAATAGGTACTTTATCTTTGACCATCACTAGTCTTCATGTCAAGAATAATTTTTCATTACTATCGATAATATTCTTTTATGACAAAAAAGTCACATCTTTTCATAAGAATTACATAATTTTTTTTATCAAGAGTCACGTCTATTAACTAAGAGGCACATTTTTCATGATAACAAACTATTTCAACAATTTCTCACTTAGTTTGTTATCCACGCTAATTTACATAAATTCATACATACAATAAGGTATTTATTAAGATTTCAACATTCAATTAGTGAAAGTAATTCCATTAACGAAATCAGTGGTAGATAAAACTTTGAACTATGATTCCACTTGTAAATCAAATTATCACAAGTATGAATTTATAAATATTTGGTTAGAAATTTCTTGTACCTTATCGCTTTTATGGCCTTGTGTTCCTCCTGCATTCATAAACATTTACAAAAGTTCATCTAACTTTTGTTAGAAGCGACACCACTTCTTATGTTCATATAGGTGGAGTTCCTAAAGTTGTTGCCTTAGCATTGCCTTGCTAAAACTTTGAACTTCATTAAGAGTGTTTTCTCATGCTCATCATCCTAACTTTCCATGAGTACTAACCTTGTGCCCCAGTATCTGATCACCGTCAAGTTACAATAGCCTACTGTTACCCATTTAACTTTTAATAGTTTCATTGGAAATTATAAAGTTGAGTTTCCACTATGCTTGACTATTATCAATATTCCCCTGGCAATACTGCTTATTAAACCTCTCAAGAGTCTCTTAGTGAATGGATTAGCCAAGTCATTATTTGTCCGAACGTAAATTATTGAAATAAGTCTATCAATAATTAATTGTCGAATCTACTCATGTCGCAAACTAATATGTTTAGATTTTCCTTTGTATATTTTATTATATGCCCTAGACATAGTTGCCTCACTATTTGTCATGCTTCTGACCTTGCCCTCTCCGCAGGAACACAACATCCACCATATTGGGATTAATTTTTGATATCCCAAGATGTATTGCCGTCCCATTGATTTTTATCTTTGCGTTAAACACATGTGGAAGCATGCAATCTCCAATACCCCAAACATCAACAACATGGATGGTAAGGAAAAACACACATACATATCACATAACACCTATGCTTTATTTATTTATTCATAACATTTTGAATTTATGAGCCCAACTTTAGGGCCATTCCGAACTGGTCATCCCTACGCACGAAAAAGATATCAAAGGGTTTAGTCTTAAGTCCTTCTACAAGGACAGCTACCAAAAATGGTCCCATCAAATGCCGTTGTCCTCATGGCAATGACTAAGGCTCCGGGTCGTAGTCGAAGTTGGACTCGAGGTCATCCACAGTACCATCAGGAGGGGGCAGCACCGACTGTCGGCATCTTTAAGTGGACTATCGAACCCACATAGAGGACCGTAGAGTCCTCGTTGACCCAAGCGAACTAGGCCACAAATAAATGAGGAACCAAGTACCCTCAACCCTCATCCATCCACATAGCCGTGGTATGGCACTAGAAGAGGATATCCACAATAGCATGCTCGAACTCTAGCACCATAACTTCCATATGTACAGGAAGACCGAAAAGCGAGGGCAGTAGACTCATATCTCAGGTCCTAAAAAAGGTTAAATAATAGCGAATGAGTTGAAAACTCAATAAGCTCATATAGGCAGATGCCTCGCGTCAGAGCCTTACGATTACTTGACTCAAGCATGTCGATGGCGAATTAATATCAAAGCCTAAGCTTTACTTTAACTATATACATGATGGAACCTATCATCAACCTAAGTCCCTCAAGTCATAAACAAACGCATAAAAATCCACACGTACCATAAATACTGCAAATAATAGCCAGTGATATTCACACGTGTCGGATATTAGCATATAAAATATTATCAAAGCCTTCGAGACTCAAACAACGGCCTTTAGAACATCCACACGCCTCTCACTTTATAAATAACAACATTTATAGCATGCATGTGCCTTCTAAGTCACTAATAATGACAATTAAATCCTGCACGTGTCTCATACATCTCATATAAGGCCTTGTTAAACATGCATGAGTCATAAAAGAACTTCCAAAATATGCATATAACAATCAAATGCTTCGCACACATTGGGAGCCACGAAAATCACATGGCATCTTATGCTACCATACTATCTCAGTCCAATTATTAACAACACATAGTCGAAACCTTCTGGCTCTTTTGGAAACCTCTGGGACGTCATCTAGTTTCATCAAGCACGGCATTCGAATCTCTATCGGGCATCCTTTCGAGCATTGTTCAGATATAACACTCTCACGAACGGCATCCCATTGACATGGGGGCATCTCGTTCTCATTAACGAGGCATCCTATTGACGTGAGGCCATTGTCCACCGAAACCTCAGTGATGGAATCCCTCGTGTGACTATACTAATCAAGCATACAAGCAACTAGTTTTATCTTTCATATTAGTCTAATTATGGTGTAAGTACACTATCAGTGCCATAAGTTGTGTACAGCGCTCACTTTGGTGCCAAAAGTTTCTGTCGGATCACTTAAGTGCTGAAAAGTTTGAAAAACGCTCACTTTGGTGCCAACTCCGATCTTATTGGCCGGAAATCCGACGTGGCACTTTTTTATTAATATTTGAAGCTGATGTGGCTAGCCGAAGAGTACAATCAGCATTTAAACAACAAAACGACGTCGTTTGGTGTCTCTCCCCCAATTCAAAACCCTAAATCCCCAAATTGAGAGAGAGAGAGAGAGAGAGAGAGAGAGAGAGAGGGAGAGAGAGAGAAGATAAGCCACTGGCGATGGGCTAGTCGTCGTCCTCAATGGCCCCCGCGCTCAACCGCCGCAGCTCCGACCCCAACCCCGACCCCGACGACGGCCACTCGGCGGCCAAGTCGAAGGTCGTGATATGGCTGGTGCTCGAGGAGGCCGCCAACGAGTGCGCCACCCCCGATCTCTCCCTCTCCATCTCTGATCTCCCTGACAAGTGCCTGGCCTGCGTCTTCCAGTACCTAGGCTCCGGCGATCGGGGCCGATACTCCCTTGGCCGGAATCTATCGCGGGTGGCACCAAAGTGATAGTTTTTCCTCCAATTTGCACTTAAGTGATCCGACGGAAACTTTTGGCACCAAAGTGAGTGTCGTACACAACTTATGGCACTAATAGTGTACTTCTCCCCTAATTATGAATGTCCTAAGGGCGTACCAAGCAATGTGTAACTCATGGCCTATTGTAAAAGCGTCAATAGAGTATGTCGAGCACGAAACTAGAATTGTGGCTTGACCTATGATGTTCGAGTACCAGCCTAAGCCAAACCCAGATCATATGATATGCTTCAATATCGCCGAACCAAGAGAGTGACTCAACCTGACGTACTTCCATGCACTTCTAAGAGCCAACGCCATTCTAGATTCGGAAGCTTGATGTGAATTCAAGCAACAACCATGACCTATGGACTTCTATATGTGAAGACGGCATCACATAATAATACTCATGCAACCATCTATAACAACCAATATGAAGATTAAACTTAAGTAACAATAGCAAACAATCCACAAACAACAATTATGACAATATTTCTAACCCACGGTATAACCTAAGCCTAAACGAACCATCTTCACAAATCATGCCAACTTGAGCAACCTCGACAATCACGTACTCATTCATCGCTTCCAAGCCTTGTAGTCCAAGCATATCATGAGCAAACTATACCAAATTAATCACATGAGCTCCTCAACCAAGGATAGTCCCACGACACTAGAAACAAACTTAAATCTGAGTTACGTAATGCAGTGACCTAGCCGACATTTAGGAAATCTACTTACTACAGCTGGGATGAGATGAGGGGTAGTTGGTGGTTGCTAGAGAATGGCGAGCCAATAGCAGCTCGGCAGCACGAGGTAAGGATGGTGATGTCTATAGCTGGTGAACGACAAGCAAGCGTGCAATAGCAGCAATCGGCGTATAAGTGGATAACAGTGACTAGGTGAGCGAACGACCAGTGAGGGAAAAGAGAAGAAAAGGGAGAGCAAAAAAAAGAGAGGAGAGTAGGGGGTCTCGGCTAAATAAGGAGGAAAAGAGAGATGGAGAAGGAAAGAGAGAGAGAGAGAGAGAGAGCTTAAAGAGGAAGGAGAAGCATTGAAGAAGAAGGGGTCAATCACATTAAATGCCCATTGCATTATTGTCTTAAGTTATGATGGCTTCAAGCTTTAAGGACAAGATGCAATCCTAGCCCTCCATCTTGCCAAGATCATCATCTAAAATCAAAGGCCAAGATTGCTTCTGCACTTTTCAATTATTGGTTAGACTCAAGAAGGATAAAATGGTCCATTCCCCTTGTCTACCCAAAAGTGGCACCTACACCCTTTGAATGGCCTCCCAAAATTTGCCTCGTCTCATTTTAGATCTTAATAAACTAAATTGATCTTACCTCTAGGTTCGTGAAAATCTATATCCTCAAATTATCGTATTTCTCTAATTAATGCATTAACAGGTTCACAAAAATCATTTTGATTGGAAAGGAATGCCTTGATAACATCTATAGTCGATACCCATAATCAGACTGCTATTTGTGGCTAAGTTTCAATTGGAACCGACTTTAACGCGACTTGCGCGAATTTAGGCGACATTGGCATAACTTATGCAACTAAACTTGAACTAAGTTCAATGCCTGTCCAAGGTTTTACGTGTAACTTTTAGTTGAGATTGGTCGATCCATGAATAATCCTCGATTGTCATGTAATCGAGTAGGATCAATTAGCCTGCCTTAATTCATGGTCATTTGAGATCGGATTAGGGTCATTCACGAGCAGTACATTGATCGTGTGGCGTCACCCGTGACTAGTATATACTCAAGCTAAATTGATCTATACCTATCCATTGACTAACTTGCGATGGCACATGATTGCCCACGGCGATCCTTATGGTCAAACGGTCCCTTCATGGTCGAATGCTCTAGTCTATTGAAACCTTGATTCCGAATCGCCTTGCCCTTAATTAGTTAGTCGGCTCATGAACAATCCCTAGGATTAAGTCATAGCCTAGGATTGAGTCACAACCTATCCTCATAATAGACGTGTTGATCCTTAGTCAATTCCTCAAGGTCTAAATAGGGGTTTGAATTGAGGATATCAACTCTTCCATTCTAAAATAAATTTCATCCTCAAAATTTAAAGGCATACTTGATTCCTCAAATAAGTGTGGATATCGGTGTTGTTGGAGAAATTTTCCTGGAGTGTTTTGAAGCTGACAAAACGTTTCCTTCAATCTAGTCTGAAGATTTGCAGACTCTACTATTTAAAGTCTGAAGACCTCCGGACTACCAGACTCAAGACTCAAAGTCTATCCTCATTGACAGTTTCGAGTTTGTCGAAGGTCTATCCAGGACTGGATGTTTCGTTAAGGATTTGATCTTATCGACTGACGAAGATCTCTTGGCTGGATATGACATAACGGAATCCTTTATTCGAATCAAGATTGATTAAGGATCCGATGATTGGCGAAGCATACTTGGAAGGTTCTACTTATGGAAACCGAGATCCTAATTGTATGGGCGAACATGATTGATGGGCTATCGACATGTTCCTTAAATAGCTCGAATGATCTTCCTAATTGATTCCGTCCAACGGGTAGATTGGAGGAATTCCTTTGGTAAGTGCCAACGGGTATGATGGCATAAAGAGTATAAAAGGAAGACGTTCAGTGTTTGAGTGTGTGCACGATAGAAGAATTCAAAGTCGAAGCTCCTTGTTCTTAGTCAATTCATTTTTTGAGCGAAAATCTTGTACGCAAAAGAGAGTCTATATTCGTAGAGAAACCTTGAGGAAGTGTGGTAGAATATCTACTTTGTGGAATCAAGGGAGAACATTGCTGTAAAATCTCTTTTGTTCATAGTGAAATCCAGCCGGTGGGCTGTCAGTGCGGAAGAGTGGACGTAGGATTGGAAGAAGCCGAACCACTATAAACCTTGTGTTCATTTCTCTTCCCTACTCTCTGTTTTACTTTGATTATAATTACTTGTGATAACAAAAAGGCGAGCTTCATTGTTATTGTCTAATATTGCTCACATATCACGAGAAATTGTTTTTGCACCTATTCATCCCCCTCTAGGTGCTTATTCTAGCTATCTCAATTAGTATCAGAGTCTATGTACTCACTTTGTTTGAAGTGTTTTACTTCAGAGTTAAAGATCCATGGCTAGTATGTTAGCTCCAGGGCTGGTAGAAGGGCAAAGCAATACCAGACCGCCTTACTTTGATGGAAAGGAATACAACATATGGAAAAACAAAATGAAGGCGTTCCTAAGATCAAAGGATCCTTTGGAATGGGAGTTGTAGAAAAGGGAATCATTCCTAAAGCTGCACCTGTCTCAGAGAGAGGAAAAGAAGCTGTTGAGTCTAGTGAAATGACTCAGGAAGAGATAATCAAGAGACAAGCTCTTGATGCAAAAGCAATTTATTCTTTATATTGTGCTTTGTCACCTACTGAATATAACAGAATATCTTCTTGTGTTACAGCGAAAGAAGTCTGGGATAGATTACATATTACCTATGAAGGAACAAATCGAGTGAAAGAGACCAGAATCAACATTCTCCTCGGTCAATACGAAGCCTTCAAAATGAAATTGGGAGAATCTATAACTGACATGTTTAGTCGTTTTACAGAAATCGTGAATGGTCTTGAAAATCAAGGTCAACCAATTTCTGATCCCATGAAGGTAAACAAGCTGCTGCGTGGACTCTCCAAGGATTGGAATCACATAAAGACCTCAATAAGAGAGACACAAAGAATCATGCCACTATCTGTCGATGAGTTGGTTGAGACTCTTCAGTCTTATGAAGTAGAGCGAATCAATGAAGACGAAGATCCTAAAGGTAAGAAATCCATTGCATTAAAATCCAATGATGATTTTGATGTTACAGATTCTGAAGACGATATGGATGATGAGGAGCTTGCTCTCATGATAAGAAGATTCAGAAAGCTAAATAGAAAAGGAAGAAGATTCAATCCAAAGAAACGAGTTTTCAAAAGCAACGAGACTAAGTCTGTTGAGGATGATGAATCAAACAAAGATGTAATCTGCTTTGAATGTAAGAAAAGGGACACATCGACCCAATTGTCCTCTTCGAGGAAGAAGAAAGGAAAAGCTGAAAAGTATCGAAAGGCTCTTAAAGCGAAACCTGGATTGATACGAGTGTGAAGAAAGTGATGATGATTATGCCAATATATGTTTGATGGCACAATCATATTCAGATTCAAACTCCGAGACAAACTCGGATTCAGACAGTGAATTTGAGGTGAGTAACTTCAAAATTCCTATTAAAGTTTCTAAATACATTGATGAGTTGTGTTTTAGTCTTAAGACTTCTCTTAAAAGGATTTCCGAACTCAAAAAGGAAAATTCTGCACTGAAACAACATGAAAGTGTTTTGAAAGAAAATGTTAAATGTTTAGACATAAATGTTTCTTCTCTTAAAGAAAGTGAAGATAATCTTTTAAAAGAAAATTTATTTTTAAAAAAGGACATATCAGATATTTCAAAAAGATTTTCAATAGGATCTGAGAAACTTGAGAAAATTCTTTCAGTACAAAGACCTTATTTCAATAAATCTGGTTTGGGAATGACAGCAGAAACCATTCCTTTAATTGATTTTCCTAAAGTGAAGGAAAGAATTAAGCAAAGACCCTCAAGAGATGCTTACAAAAATCATTTCAAAAAGTTTTTGTAAAACCAAGAGGTCGTAATGCTCTAGATGTTCTAAGTGCAATAGTTTAGATCATTTTGAGAAAGAATGTCCTATGGTTTGGAAACATGTTAAGAAAGTATGGGCAAAAACCGCATATCATACTAACACCAATGGACCCAAGAAAATATGGGTACCAAAGAAAGCTTGAGTCTCTTTTTTAAATGCGAGGTCACTATCAAGAAAAGGTAAAATGGTATCTGGATAGTGGATGCTCAAGACATATGACAGGAAATTCAAATTGCTTCATAAAGCTTGTTCAAGTAAATGGTGGAAAAGTCTCATTTGGAGGAAACAGCAAAGGAAGAATTATGAGATTTGGAACTGTAAAGATTTGGAAACCTCACAATCAGCAATGTTTCCTTAGTGGAAGGACTTAACTACAATTTGCTCAGTATCAGTCAGCTATGTGATACCGGTTTCAAAATCAGCTTTCAAAAGGGAATATGTTCAGGAACCAGTAAAGATTCTACTCAGTCATTCATGGGTCGAAGACATGGAAATATCTACCTCTTGGATGTCAAACCAGATGAATCGCAATGTCTGATCTCAATTCAAGATGAAGCGAACTTATGGCACAGAAAACTTGGGCACATCAATATGAAGCAGATAGCGAAAATTTCAACAAAGAAGCTTGTTCGTGGTTTACCCAATCTGTCATACCAAAAGTCTGATCTATGTACACCATGCATATTGGGAAAATAGGTAAGAAATTCATTTAAATCAATAAATCAAGTTTCCACTAATCGTGTACTGCAGCTTTTGCATATGGATCTCTTTGGACCAACCAGAACTCAGAGTATTGGAGGTAAGAAATATTGCCTAGTAATTGTGGATGACTACTCACGATTTACTTGGGTATATTTCCTGGCAAGTAAGTCTGAAACCTTTTCTTACTTTGAAAAGTTTGCTAAAAAGGTTCAAAATGAAAAATGGTATGTTATTTCAAGCATAAGAACAGAGACCATGGAGGCGAATTTGAAAATCAAGATTTTACAAAATTCGTGATGAATCTGGTTTTCAGCATGTGTTCTCCTCTCCATATACTCCAGAGCAAAATGGAGTTGTGGAAAGAAAGAATAGGTCGCTTTAAGAAATGGCTAGAACTCTTTTAATTGAAAGTAATATATCTTCGCGTTTTTGGGCTGAAGTAGTTTCTACAGCATGTTACATTATTAATAGAGTTTTTCTAAGGCCTATTCTAGAAAAAACCCCCTATGAGTTATTCAAAGAAAAGAAGCCTATTGTTTCATATTTTCATGTGTTTGGATGTAAATGCTTTATATTGAAAAATGCAAATGATCGAGTTGGCAAGTTTGAAGAAAAGTCAAATGAAGGCATCTTCCTTGGATATTCAACCTCAAGCAAAGCCTACAAAGTCTACAACAAGAAGACTCAATCTGTGGAGGAATCAATGAATGTCAAATTTCAAGATTCTATGCAAAATGAATCTATTCAGACTCATCTTGAAGAATCTGAACCTGCTCCAGATTCTACAAAGTCTAAATCTCAAGAAGCAGCTCAGACTTCTAAAGACCAAAGCAACAAATGATTGTTGAAGATTCAAATGAAGGAAGTGATCATCAATCGACAAATCAACCAGCAAGCGGAAGCATAAGTCCAGTCATCCCAAAGATCTCATTATTGGCGACATTAATGAAGGAATTCGCACAAGATCCAAAAGGCGCGAAGAGTCTAGTGTCTTTGTGGCTCTTGTTCGAAATAGAACCCAAAAGCATAGAAGAAGCTTTATCGATGAAAGCTGGATTGAAGCTATGCAAGAAGAGCTCAGGCAATTCAGTATTAATGATGTATGGGAATTGACTCCTAAACCGAAAGGTAAATCTATTATTGGAGCTAAATGGGTTTTCAGGAACAAGATGGATGAGAAAGGAAAGGTCATAAGAAATAAAGCAAGACTCGTGGCCAAGGGATATACGCAAGAAGAAGGGATAGACTATGACGAGACTTACGCACCAGTAACATGGTTAGAAGCAATTCGATTATTACTTGCTTTTGCTTGTTATAAGAATTTCAGGTTATTCCAAATGGACGTCAAAAGCGCTTTCCTAAATGGATTCATTCATGAGGAAGTCTATGTGGAACAACCACCTGGGTTTGAAGACCCAAGGAAACCGGACTCAGTATTCAGATTGAAAAAGGCCTTATATGGTTTAAAACAAGCACCTTGAGCTTGGGACGACAGGCTGAGTAAGTTTTTAATTCAAAACGGCTTTGTTAAAGGTAAAGTAGACACTACTCTATTTATCAAAAGAGAAAACAAAAGTTTTCTGCTTGTTCAAATATATGTTGATGATATTATTTTTGGATCCTCTAATGAAAGTTTGTGCAAGAAATTCTCTAAGTCTATGCGGGATGAATTTGAAATGAGCATGATGGGTGAGCTAACCTTCTTTCTTGGACTTCAAGTGAAACAATTGAAGGAAGGGACTTTTATTCATCAAGAAAAATATGCTAATGATCTTGTCAAAAAGTTTGGACTGGAAAATTGCAAAAAGACGACATACCAATGTCAAGTTCCTTGAAGATAGACAAAGATGAAGGAGGAAAGAAAGTTGACCGAAGCTATACGGGAGTATCATTGGTTCACTTCTTTATCTTACCGCTTCTAGACTTGACATTTTGTTTAGTGTTTGCATTTGTGCTAGATTTCAAGCAGACCCTAAAGAATCTCATCTAAGTGCTGCAAAGCGTATTATCAAATACATTGCTTCAACTTCAAGTCTTGGTCTTTGGTATCCTAAAAAGGGAGACTTTACTCTTCATGGATATTCAGACGCAGACCTAGCCGGATGCAGAATTGATAGAAAGAGCACCTCGGGTACCTATCAACTACTTGGAAGCAGGACAGTGTCTTGGTTTTCAAGAAAGCAAAATACAGTAGCTCTTTCTACCGCGAAGCGAGTATGTAGCTCTTGGAAGTTGTTGTTCACAAATTCGTGGATAAAACAACAAGCTAAGAGACTTTGGAATTGAAGATTCATGCACGGAGATTAAGTGTGACAACACCAGCGCAATCAATCTGACCAAGAATCCAATTCTTCACTCAAGAGCAAAGCATATAGAGATTCGACATCACTTCATTAGAGATCATGTTCAGAATGGAGAAGTTTCGATTCAGTTTGTTGACTCAAAAAACCAACTGGCGGATATATTTACAAAGCCTTTGGAGAAAAATCAATTTGAAGTTATTCGTTCCAGACTCAACATCTTGAAGTCTGAAGAGGTTAAAGTCTAGAGACTCTCAGACTCAGTCAATCGAGTTTTCTTTATTGTAAGTTATTTTATTCTTTCTCTCAGATTAAATTTCGAAAAGGTACGATTATCTGTCCATAATTGATTTTTGCTATTTCCGTGATTATCACAATCTTTCTTTTTCGAAAATGAAGTTAATCTTGAATTGCAGTTATCTAATTTTTGAAAAAGGCAGTTATTTTTTAAAAAGGCATCATTTTACTTTCTTTATGATGTTCCGAATGCCTCTCTTCGACTGTCCTATATACAAACGGTTCTTCTTCATTTTACTCCAAAAAAACCCTAAAAAGCATCGATCTTCCACTTGTGTCTTCTTCTCTTGTTTAATCTTCAAAAAGTTGTCATCTTTCTTGGGAAAAACAAGTTTGGAATCTTCCGAAGACTGTGAAAGATGTCGTCTCAAAGGAAGTCTTCGAGAATCGCAAGCAAGGGACCGCAGAAAATGCGTGAGGGGCCTACTCACTTTGATCTCACCGAGGAAGAAGAGACCCTAGTCAGGCAGAGCCCACAACATTCTCAGCAGCGTCCATCTCCTCCATCTAGTCCACAGGATGTTGGTCATCGAGAAGAGGAAGAAATTGTCGAAGGCGCGAGATCTATAAGAATTCAAAAGCCCTCTTTTATTTATAAGCTTTACCGTGCTTTAAAAGAGGACCGGTACTCCATTGAACTACATTGATGAGTTTCTCAAGGATAAAGGGTATGGTAATGAGTACATCTTTTTACGAAATATGGAGCGTTTGGGAATTGCCCCTAAGGGGTTGGCAGAAGAAACCCTTGCAAATATCCCAAGTGATCCGCGTGTTGGAGGAGTGAATTAGCCTGTTGGAAATGATGATGACAAGTTGTATAGTCAATTTCAACCGAGAATGGGTGTTGCAGCAAGCATTCGGAGCAAAAGGACAGAGTTGTTTCGTTCGGAGGAACACAAGCATCTTTACACTAAGTTGTTGAAGCGTGGGGTGATAAACCCTAGAAGTGTAGATTTTGATTTCCTTGACTCTGTGAACGTCAATTTGAGGGAAAAATTCAGTCTTCTTCAACTTGAGCAGTTTTGTTCTGAACCTACAGAAGCCTATGTTGAACTCACTGCATACTTCTATTCGAATCTCAGTTTCCTGGATGCGAATAGATTTTCTTTTAGTGTCCGAGATCAAGATTATGTGGTGGATGTAGATATGTTGGCTGATGTGATTGGGGTTGAAAGAGGGAGATATCAACCTATCAATGTGTCTGTTGCTCGTGCCACATTGGAACTTGTTAAGGATAGAAGGACGAGAGGGAAGGATTTCCTACTCAAGGATGCGTGTGTTCAACATTCTACTTCACAAGATTGTGATTAATTGCCTCGGACCGAAATCTACTTCAAAGACTCGATGTTTCAAACTCGGAGGCAAAGCGATGTACGCCATCAATCTTTGGGAAAAAGTTTTCTCTTCCTCACACTATTTTGTTCCACATGTATAGAGCAGTGGTGAAAGACAAGGGTCAACTTCCTTATCCAGCTCTTGTGACAAAGTTATTCAGACATTTGAATGTTCAGCCTCCACGAATTCTCTGTGTTCGATCTTGTGATCACATGGTGGTAGGATTGAAAATGGTGTCTAAAATGCGTCTGAAGGAACTTAACAAGGCGTTGGAGAAATTCAAGGAGACAACCCCTGCCAAGCCTCATCAAATCTCTTTAGCAGCAAAAAGAAAAGGAAAGGAGCCCATGGTTGCTTCATCCAAGAAAAGAAGAGCTCTCATCGTTGAGGATGAAGATGATGAGGATGACATCACCATTTTCGCTATGGCATTGAAGAACCCGAGTCGTTTTTGCTCTAGAATCAACGCAACATCAAGAGAAAGACTCAGAACAGAGGACTGGAGAACGAGAAGAAGCAGAGGAGAAAGAAACAGAGGAGAGAGAAGCAGAAGAAAGAGATGCTAAGGAGGAAAGAATTGAAGCAGAAGAAGAAGCGGAGAAAGGAGAGAAAGGAGATCAAGAGGAAGGAGAGCATGAGGAACACTCTTCTCCACCTGAAGGCATGGAAACAAGGGGAGATCGTGAGAAAAGAGGAATGTCCTCATATCTTGCTACCAGTTAAGGAGTCAGTCGCTCTCCAGCAGATCCAGAGGACATTTATGCCTCTCAATTTCCTGAGGAGGGACATGGTGTTTCATCGCCCAATCTACGTAACTATGCTGATTTGCCATCGTCTGCCTTTACTCCATCTGATCGAGCAAAAGCCAGTACGCAAACTGATAATTCAGCAGATTTTCGCAGAATTCTCGATGTTCTCTTAGAGTTGCGGGGTCAGATATATGCCTTGGGATACGAAGTATAGAATTTGCAGATTGCAAGCCAAGCTTCTTCAGTTTCTTTGAATGATCAGATCCAAGCCCTTGCTCTTCAGATTCAAGCAAATGCTAAGGGTGAAGATGTAGCTCAACCGAAGGAAGAATTGAAAAAGCTGGAAGGCATCGTTCAGTCAATGGGAGATTTCCAGCTTGTTCGTGTTCCCAAGCAATCTTGACTCTACTCTATTTCCATCTCAACCTTTTTTATGATGACAAAAAGGGGGAGAGATGCGAGATTTGAAAACTTTGAACTTAAACTTGTTGAACTTTTAGTTTGTTTTGATGTTTGACTTGACTTGACTTGTGTCTGGATGTGGACTGAATTTGGGATTTGGATTTGACTGCTTATATTTAGTACTATTGATATCTTATGAATGGCTTTACTCTCATGAAAGACTAACCTATTTTCTGTGGTTGCAGATTCTAGTGTTATCATTAAGCCATTTATCTTTATAAGATATCCATATTTGTTTGAGTAATGTTTTGCAGGTCAAAGTTATTCAAATCTGCAGGAAAGTTTTGTTACCATCAAAAATGGGGAGATTGTTGGAGAAATCTTCGGAGTGTTTTGAAGCGACAAAACGTTTCCTTCGTCTAGTCTAAAGATTTGCGAGACTCTACTATTTAAAGTCCGAAGACCTCCGGACTGCCGGACTCAAGACTCAAAGTCTATCCTCATTGACAGTTTCGAGTTTGTCGAAGGTCTATCCAAGATTGGATGTTTCGTTAAGGATTTGATCTTATCGGCGACGAAGATCTCTTGGCTGGATATGACATAACGGAATCCTTTATTCGAATCAAGATTGATTAAGGATCCGATGATTGGCGAAAGTATACTTGGAAGGTTCTACTTATGGAAACCGAGATCCCGATTGTATGGGGGCGAAAGATTGATGGGCTATCGACATGTTCCTTAAATAGCTCGAATGATCTTCCTAATTGATTCCGTCCAACGGGTAGATTGGAGGAATTCCTTTGGTAAGTGCCAACGGGTATGATGGCATAAAGGAGTATAAAAGGAAGACGTTCAGTTGTTTGAGTGTGTGCACGATAGAAGAATTCCAAAGTACGAAGCTCCTTGTTCTTAGTCAATTCATTTCTTTGAGCAAAAATCTTGTACGCAAAAGAGAGTCTATATTCGTGAGAAACCTTGAGGAAGTGTGGTAGAATATCTACTTTGTGGAATCAAGGGAGAACATTGCTGTAAAATCTCTTTTGTTCATAGTGAAATCCAGCCGGTGGGCTGTCAGTGCGGAAGAGTGGACGTAGGCTTGGAAGAAGCCGAACCACTATAAACCTTGTGTTCATTTCTCTTCCCTACTCTCTGTTTTACTTTGATCATAATTACTTGTGATAGCAAAAGGGCGAGCTTCATTGTTATTGTCTAATATTGCTCACATATCACGAGAAATTGTTTTTGCACCTATTCCCTCCCCTATCTAGGTGCTTATTCTTACTTTCCCAGCTTTTATCTGCCAAAACTAAAGGAATGGTTTTATTCTGCAGCACTTGCTCTTTTCAATCCTATCACGTCCTGATCTCCTTGAGGCCCAATGAAAGGGGGAAAAGTCTGGTTTATGGGTACTTGACCATGAAAGTTCCCAGTTTGCAAAAAGACGTCATCACCTTGCCTTTCGGGACGAACCATAGTGAGTTCACTCATACATGATTGCGAGATCTCCCAAGCTTATACCTCACATGATAGCGGAAGGTGTCATGATTCATACCTATATGGGCGACACATTTCGAAAAAGGAGGTTGGGTGTGGATATTAAATTTTGGGGTACCTTTACCACAATAGCCTCCCAATAGTTATCACTCACCATGGATGGCATCACTTCATTTATTCCATAATTGGTATGCTAAACTATGATGAGCCTCGTCGAGACCCATACCACTCACGATGGATTTATTCATTAACTAGTTATTTAAACAACCTAAAAAGATGGGAGTCACCACTAGCTTCATTTTTTGGGTCGGCTAGAAAACCCAATCGAGGGTTAGGAGTGGTCCTTCAATTTTTACGTAACTATATATCTAGGTTTATGAACTTGGGTTATGCTAATAGAATATTAGTGTCCTTTCGGTACTAACGGTTTGTCGTGTTTCCTAAGATGATCATGTGTGTCTTTTTACTCTTTCGGGCCAATGGGTTTAAACTAAGTGATCATGCATAGAATTTTATTTTTTTTTTCCGTGCAATTCTATTTTCTAAGAAAAACAAAAGAAAACAAACAATTGAAACTTAAATGCGAAGTGGTAAGTAAAGATTCAAGTGAACAATTTAAGGAAAATAGTAAATCTAACATGCAACCCTAAATGATAGATAAAAATGAGACAGAAGAAAAAAAACCTGCACCTCGTCAGGTGTTTATGCAAATAAGGCAACCTGAAACATATATCAGGAAAATAGTACAAGAATACAGTCAAAATGAACATCGACCTTCCATCATCTTCATATCTTGAGGGTCTCCATCTTCAAAGTCCTAATCTAATCCTAACCTAAATCTAGTCTAGGTACATACAACAAGAAAGAAACAATCGTTCACAGCAAAACAAACAAAAGCACGAGAAATAATCAAGAACAATCAAACAAAGGAAACCATATGCACGAGTGAACAAATAAGGCCTCGGGGTCAACCTTTGCAACTCATGTATTAGTCCTTCTAGTCATCTACCCCCAATTTATTTTTATGACTTACAGCCATTAGTGACCATTTGTATTCTCACATAGTTACTAATGCTTATAAGTTCCTAGAACACATTCTAGGTGAATCCTAAGGTGTCACACTCCGAACCTCTATGGCTGCGCAACAACCCGCACTCATCGAATCTTTACTTACTCTTTGGTTATTCGATTGAGACGTCCCAAGAGGCCTTGCCGACCCAATTCATGATAATATCAAAATGCACAAGCAGAAACATAAACAAATCTCCAACCATCAATCAATAGGGATAGTTAAAAATATAATCATATATATATATATATAAGCGTCATGAGTCAACGTCTCATACGCCACAAGTTCAAGGGTTAAACAACTAGTTTCATCACCTCCGACATGCATAATCGCTTCGCCACGGCCTCCTACAAAAAGGGCTTGGTGTATACCTATGCCTCTAATACTACGAGGGTGGTCCAAAAAGTGCTAACAACCCCACTACCACTTAAGCCTCAATGACCTCCGGGATCCATGCCTCCGACTCGGTGATTAGTGTGGGGTCGATCTCGGGGTCAGACACCTCCCCATCGATAACATTCCCATCTTTGGAATCCCAACTGATGCTACCCTCAAAGCCTCCGACACCCGACGGACCATCAAAGCCTCGGATGGGACTGTGGCTCTCACCACCTACCGAAAAGTACTAAGCCACAAATCTATGTGGGACGAGGCTAAGCATGCCCTCATTGACCCAAATGGTGGTGACGTAATGCGTGTAGTGTGCGTCAGCCCCTCCCACTACCAAGTACTTCGTCACCTCCTAGCTGTGCTTGACGAGGAGACCAAAACGAATCTGTCGAAACGGCTCAGCCATTCTTAGGGCCTATAAACATTTCAACAAACAAATATGAGATAAACTCAATGAGTGAACTTTCTAGACCTCACGTAGGGAAGTCGTTCACCTTGGAAGCATCCTGAACAAGCAATTATCTACCGATGACGAAACATGGCAATGCTCTTTTTGCATTTCTCTCGCTATCCTCATAACAACAAATCTACTATTCAAGGCCATCAATATAGACACATAGGCAATTCCATAATATATATTTCATTCTCTTGAACCAAACATACGAATGCGCATTATGGTCTAAGTCATGCACTCATGCCATGCAATAATCCGAACCTAAACACACACAAATCTCATGCACTTCCCATATACATTTGTGGCATCTTGAAATTCTTTACTAGCCAATTAGGGGTACTTCAGTTAATATCTTGTATTGAAATCTATGGCCGAGTTTAAAAGGATAGATCTTGGAAAAGAATGACTTATCTCTGGCCATGTGCATCGTGAATTAGAATCCATAGGTTTGTAATTCTAAGTGTTTAGTTATTTAATTTTACCCTATGGTATTTTAGTTTAATAAGATTTAATTAGTATTTAAAAAAGGAAATTAAAATTGATTTGAATTAGGTTGGGCCTTAGGCCCAAGAGCATGAATTTTTGGTGGGCCGAATGGCCGGCCCAATTGAGGCCCATGAAGAGTGACCGTCGACCATGAGGGGGGGAGAAGAGTGGCCGGCCCAATCCAAGCCCAATCCAAGCCCAAGCCCATCTTGCATGAGCTTGGCCAAGTGGCAAAAAGAGGCTTGCATGCATTGGCCATTGAGAGAGGCAAATAATCATTGCCAATGATGGAGATTTGGGGAAATAAAAGGGGAAAGAGAGAGAGAGGGTGGCCGGTTAGTGGGATTCGGCCAAGCCGAGAGAGAGAGAGAGAGAGAGAGAGAGAGAGAGAGAGAGAATAGCCGAGAGAGGGAGAGGAACCGAGGAGGAGGAGGAGCTCGCCCGTCGCCGCCCACACGCCGTCCGTCCGTCGCCGGTGTGCCGTTCGTGTGCCGCTGTCTGCTTGGTCTTTGAGGAAAGTTGGGATTGATTTCCACTCTTGCATGTGTGTCTTGTATGTGTGATTTTTTGGTGGTAGATTTCGGATGCTAGGGTAGGCAAAACCGAAGCAAGAATGTGACTTGTTCTTGAGAATGCTTGCTGATTTCGTGTGAACCGCCTGACCCAGAATCTTGTGAAGGATTGCATGCATGTTTCGAGTTGGATTTTGACTTTGATTCCTTCATGAAAGTTGTAGCCAACATCTTAAACTACAACATAATAAAATTTGGGACAAAATGGTGGAGATCTAAGGGATCAAACCCTCATCCTACGAAGACACTAGATCTGGAACAGTTTTACTGACCTTTTGGTAGTTTTGTGGTTGCATGTCGATTTTTACCAAGAATCTCTCTTCGACTTCTTCATGAAACTTGTAGAGAACATCCTAAACACTAACATACTCAAATTTGAAGTAAAATTAGAAAGTGTAGCCTAGTGAATCGACTTACTCTTGAAGACGGTAAATCTGGAAACACGGTACTGTACACCCGAGACTTCTTGGACCCATATGGTGACTATTCCTTGGAAATTTGACTTAGATCCCATAATTAAAGTTGTAGGGGACCTCTTGATGTAAAACATATCCAAATTTCAGAGAAAACGAAGAAGAATAAGTGGGTGAAAACTCGATATTTCGGAGATGGCTATACTGGACGTTTCGGTGCGAGAACCAGAAGCTTCGGATGACTATAGAAAATTATCTAGAACGAATATGGCATATAATTCTTCATGAAAAATCTAATTTAGTGTCTTAACTATAACCTGGTAAAATTTCATAATTTCCGGAGATCGTTCGGGTATTTTAATCGAATTATTTCAAAACTGCGCATTCTGTTTCTATCCGAAATTCCATGCTGTAATTGTGTGATTTATATCTTCTTGCGTGGAACTCTATTGGACATGTGTTTTTCATGAAATTACTATCTTATTGACTTGTCTATCACATGTCTTGATTTCATGATTTTTGAGAATCATATGGATGTTTAATTTAAATATTTTCTAAAATGGTACAAGCTGGAATTTTGTAAAAAGGCATGAAAAGTGGACTATTTTAAGTTGTATGGATTCCATGAATTGTATTGCTATGGATGATTGTGTCTTGCTGCATGTATGATGATGATTTGAGATGCATGTATGAACTCAAGGATGAATATGATATTGATTGCCATCACATCACATGCCATGTTAAATTGAATTATAATTGAAGATGTGAATTGAGATAAATAAGGAAGCCGTCGGAGGTGAGCCGACAATGCCCCGGGAGTGTCGGGATGCCTGGCTAGAAGGGTACGGCCGGTTGCCCGGTGGTCTTGAATGGCTGGATACCAGAGGGTCCTCGGGAGTACTGAGTGGTATCGAGATGCCCGGAGAGTGGGGGAGCCGGAAGCTCGGCAGGTAATGTGCCGAGGGATACCTCGCGATGCCAGTTTGGGTGCGAGATGCCTGGCTAGAAGGGTACGGCCGGTTGCCCGGTGGCCTAAAATGGCTGAATGCCGAAGGGTCCTCGTGATGCCAGTTGGGGTACGAGATGCCCGGAGAGTGGGGAGCCGGATGGTCGATTGTATCTTGGATACATGTGGGATGCAAACATTGGTCCCGGGAAAGAGAAATGTGGCGGTCCAAAATGAAACTGAAATTGAATTATGCATGATGATATATGCATGACATGATGATGAGGATATATGCATGATATGATGATGACGTTATATGCATGGATGCATGGCAATGATGATGGTACATGTGATATGATGATGATGTTACATGCATGGATGCATGGCAATGATGATGGTACATGTGATATGATGATGATGTTGCATGCATGGATGCATGGCAATGATGATGGTACATGTGATATGATGATGATGTTACATGCATGGATGCATGGCAATGATGATGTATGTACATGAGGCATGATGACATGTGCATGATACCAAGGTAAGTTGTGCATAGATGCTCTAATGACATGTGATGCTATGATTGTGATGATTGTGTGGCATGATGCAATGAGTGGCTTATTGATCCTTTACCTGCTGAGTGGTTGTACTCACCCCTTCGGGGACCAACATTTCATATTAGCAAGATGCCGCTCCCTGTTGTCACGCGGGGCATCTTTTACGGTCTTCCTTCGGATGTAGAGGTCGAGTGTGTGGAGATCGACTGTCCCACCATTCCTGGACTGACATTTATTCCAGTTCGCGCCTTAGTGATGTACGACGTGGGCCTAGCTGAGGGTCCTGTCATCCAGGAGTTCATATCCGTTCATGTTTGTCGGAACGGAGTGATGCGTGGGATGTTGCCGCCGCCACCGCCTGATGCACCGGGATGGGTGTGAGGGTCCGTGCGTGAGAAGTAGGAGCTGAATCTTTTGGGATGGTTAGCCGACACTAGTTGATGGGGGATCTTGCACGATAGACATTGTGGGTCGAGCGTTTCTTTTTGGGGTTTTTGGCCGAGTGTGGCTATAAGTCGTGGTCTTACCTTTGATGTACCGACCCAAGGAAACCCATCATGGAAAAATATGTAAATAAAGTGTCGTGGCTTTATCTTTCTTATGATGTTTAGTGGTGTGCAATTGTGTTATGGTTGATGGAGGGAGAGATGGTGATGTTATATTTTGCTTCCGCTAAATGAGTCGTGCTGGGACCGTTTTCAAAAAAAAAAAGAAATGTGTCTATGATCTATGACGCTTCTTCTAAGGGATGTAATTAGGGGTAGCATTAGGTGCCTGTGGCGACCCTAGGTGGTTCAAGGTGCCACAACATTTGTCCAAATTATTACGGCCACTCAAGACCCAAGTCCAACCCAAAGGTTTGCAATCATTCTGCGTAACTGGGCATCGTCTCATCCTATCTAGCACGACATCTGGCTAACTTGGAGGCATTCTTGTAAGGAGCTTCGTTCCGAAATCCATCATTGAATGGCATCTCGTTGACTTGGGGGCTACCAAAAATGCCTCAGGATGAGTTCACACCCTGTGTAAAACGCATCAGGGTCTTAGGTGATTACATGGGTATAACATCACACAATCCTCACATGGGCATAACATCACACAATCCATTTCTTATCTTTCTCATTTAACCCGTGTGATATTCATGCAACATGCAAATTCATTTACCATATGTCATCATATCATATAAAGCATAACCCGAAGGTCACATCTAACCACTAACTCTCATGGCATATAACCTAAATATCATATTTAACCACTAATCCTCATGGCACATAACAACATATTATCATATTACAGCATAATGGAACACAAATCAACTTTATTCATAATAACCCATTAACGTATTGCCCTAAACAAGATAACCTATCGTTTTGACACTCGATAGCCTATCTAAGTTCAACAATAGCTTATCACATCAACAAATCATCATATAACCACTCATAAGTTCGAAACTACTCTTTAAATGCAACAAAAGCCCTGATCAACTCGAGCTTCGAAATGTGTTGGGGGAAGGGACAACAAGACCGAATAGCAGCAGGGGGCTGCTGGTTGCGTGTCCACTATGAGGGAGCTGGATGGTGGCTAGTCGCATGGTGGTAGCTTAGCGGCGGTCTGGTGGCAATTCGGCGTTGGCACGGCCTCTAAGCTTCGCGAGGGACTAGATTGGCGAAGAAATGAGTGAGAGAGAGCTTTGGTGAGGACCGAACCAAAAAGCCCTTAAGGAGGCCGATCAGTCGGCTTGGATGGTGGTTCAGCATAACAAGGTGCAGTCCGACGTCAGGGGTTTAACGAACGATCACCGGCGAGTAAAACCATTATAACACATCCCGTTATGTGCCACATAATTTTTCCCCATAATCAAGCACGGCTATCACAACTACTCAGGCGTGTTCCAGTTATTACGACCCCTCAGCCACGGCCAACTCAATAGTTGATGGTCATCCGACATAATCGGGCGTCGTCCTGCTCCGTCGGGCACAGCAACATCTACGACTAGATGGCATTCCATAAAGGAGCATCGACCCAGCCTCCACTATGACCGATATCCATTGACGTGAGGCATCTGAACTTAATCAGGTATCTTCTCCCTGACTCTCATCGTGTGACAGGTTCAGATAGTGACCACACACGCACCTATACTTGGCCAAGAATACGGTGCTTTGCATTCAAATACCTTGTATTTAAATAATGAACTTGGCCACTTTTCTTCGTTTTAAAAATCTCGGTAAAATAATCGTGCGTGGTCACATATTTAAATCGAACCAATAAACGTGGTACATTCCCATTTCAAAATCCCACGATTTCATATAGTACATAATATTTTGACATCAAAAATCAACACCCGGTATTTTTCTATTTAAATGCCATAAAATCAAATTTTGTAATAATAATCAATAATCACCACCAAGCACTCAATTGCACATATAAGCAATCAATTTCACATATAAATTCAACCACGAGAATTAGCGTAAAATTTCACTAAATTGCTAATCTGTCACAATTTACGCTAATTATAATTAATTAAATAAATTGTAATTAAATTAAATTAATCTAATTTAATTAAACTAACCATGATTAATTAACCTAACCATGATTAATTTATCTAACCATAGTTAACTAATCTAACCCAAGTTAACTAATCTAACTTAGGTTAGGCTAACTAACTTAACTAACCACCTAACCAAACTAACCTAACTAACTAACCAATCTAATTAATCTAGTTACTCTAACTAGATTAACCACTAATCCTTAATTAACACTAAACTAACCCCGAAGTGTAATTAACTACCTAATTCAGGATTAGGGAGCTAACTCACCAGATTAGGATGGTGGCGGGTTCACGACGACGGCGGCGCGACGGTGACCAAGACTCGAGGCTACCGAGTCTTCAACGGAGGCTCAATCGAGACTAAAAACAGCAAGGGGGCTCACGGCTTGGAGCTACTGGGTTTGGTTCTGGAGCTGCTGGTCAGGGCTACAGCTTGCGGAGGTGGCAATTCCGCTGGTGGGCGGGCGGTTACTAGCTGACTGGCGAACATTGGATGAGGAGGCGGGGACTAGCAGTGAGGACGTGAGGTGGTGCGGGCTGGCTCGGAATGAGCTGGAGGCGGATGAAGCGGCGGTTGGAACGGGCAACTAAGGGCATAAGGGCAGCTGCTCGGTGCTAGTGGACGGAGCTTAGGGTGGCCTTGCAAGGGCGGGCGGCTGGTGGTAGTAATGGATGAGGTAGCGGTGATGTGTGGGTGATGGTGAGTGAGCATAAGGAAGAGAATGGAGAAGGAAGAACAGAAGGAAAAGAAAGGAGGCCGATCGGTTCAACAGGGGCTCACGCAAGGTAGGAAGAGGGAGAATGGAAGAGGAGTGGGAAGTCAAGAGGCTAGCCAATGGCAAGCCATGCAAAATATCAAGCCCACTCAAGTGTTATGTCACAAAAGTCTTCAACCCTTAAGGTCAAGGCTTCCTCCAATAGCCATTTTCCATTTTAATTCTTCACCAAATATGTGGCACCCCTCAACGGTCCCCGATCCGTTAGGGTCACCACAGGTACTTGTCACTTATCCTACTGCATACCAATCATAACTTTTTAATTAAAGTAAAACCATAGTTCATAAGGGTTGATCAATAAAATTCTTCTCCCCTTTTTCTCGTTTTTTTTTAAAGGTCCCAGCGCAGCTCATTAGCGGAAGCATAAACGAGTCTCAACATCCCTTACTCCAATAACAATAATGCAATGCACACCACCTATGCTCCAAATGAAAAGACGAAGCCGAGTCACTTTTATTTATATTTTTACGATGGACATCTCGGGTCGGTACAGCAAAAGGCCAAGATTTTAACTATACTTGGCTATAACTCAAAAGAGAACTCGACCCTACATCAAATATGTACATCCCTCCATCATCAAGCGTCAGCTATCCCCAAAAAAGTGTCAACTCCCACCAGTCATATGTGCCATCACACCCAACCCGGTGCATCGGGCGGCGGCAGCGGTAGCATCCCTAGCATCACCCCATTGCGTCGAATGTGAACGGACAAAAACTCTTGGATAATATGGCCATCAGCAGAACCCACGTCATACATCACCAAGACACGGACTCGGACATACACCAGACCAGGTACACTAATACAGGATTGCTCTGTGCACTCCACCTCAACATCAATAGGTATGCCATAGAAGGTACCACGCACAACTGGTGAAAGAGGCATCTTTCTAATCTGAAATGTTAATTCCCAAAAGGGGTGAGTACAACCACTCAACAATAAAGATCCACCAAACTACACAATGCATCAAACAGAACAATCAAGGTATCATGAATAAAACACATATCATCCATGCATTCAAGCATACCTCACCTTGCAGCCATGCATATATCACCATACGACGTACATATATCACCATGCACTTGTACATATATCATCAAGCAACCATGCATATATCATCATGCAACGTGCACATACCACCATGCACTCTAGGCTTGCATTCCCATGAGGTTCATCCCATGCCATAAGCACACACCCATGCGCATGATTCAATTCTCGATCTTTATCTTTCAATTAGATCACATCATTTTTTTTTCTTTCCAAGGATCAATGTTTGCATCCCTCAATTTATCGCTCGCATCCAACCTAGCATCGCGAGGAGCCTCCGGCACACTTCCGGGCATCTGGCACACACACTCCGGGCATCTCGTAGCCTAACTAGCATCACGACGTATCCCCCCGGCACACACCTCCAGGGCTTCCGGCACACACCTTCGGGCATCTCGAAACTCTCGAGGACATTTGGCACACACCCTCCGAACATCCCAACACTCCTGGGGCATCGTCGGCTCACACCTTCGACAGTCTTGTTATTATCTCAATTTATATTCACACATTTATCTCAATTTCAATGGCATTTAATGCAACAATATCAAAGGTCTTAGCCAACTTTTGATGTCATATAACATGCCATATGTCACTACATATGCAGCATAATCAACCACTCAATACATTATATCACATGTAGCAATTTCATTTATTTTTGAAAATGCAGCAAATTTCCGGATAAAAACAGATTGCACTCCTTTGGTCATAATTCTTGAAAAATTAGTAAACAGCCTTAATAAATTCTAAAAATTCTACATGTTATGTACAAGATCTAGGGGAAAATATTCCATGAAGGACACCATATCAAAAGAACATCATACAATTCGGTACAGTCCACGTATCACAGTTTTTATAATTTCAGAATATTGCCATACACAGTTTCATTCACGAATTCGGTAAAAATCCTAAATCAGCTCCAAAAATTCTGAAATTTTTTTATGTTATAGAAGAAATCCATAAGTAAATGTTTCATGAAGAACTTGAAACCAGATTTGTGATAGATTAAAAACTATAATAACCATAACCGTCCATAACCCTCGGCACCGAATTCCAGTTCTAACCGTTTTGAATAAAGATTGTTTCACCAACCTAAACTAATCCATTTCCTCTAAATTTTTAGTATGTTACTCCTTAATATTTCATCTTCAACTTTCATTCAGAACACGAGATCTAATTTCAACCGGAGAATTTTATAAAATTTACAGAATCATACTAGGTCAGCATTACGATTTCCAGATCTGACTTCTTCAAAGAAAATAGTTTCACCGGTCTATACTCGTTCATTTCTTCTGAAATTTTGATACGTTACTCTCCAAGAAGTTCTCTACAACTTTCATCAAGAAGTCGAAATGAAATTCAAACTAAAAAGTCGCATGCAGCTCACGAATTCATCAAAGGTCGGACTGCCTTTCTAGAAAACAGAATGCAAGGCTACCATATTTTTCCCTAGAGCTTCGAATTTCTTCACTTCTACCACAACCAAAGTTTATCATCCCTTACAACACATATCACAGCAAGCAAAGGGTAGGTTTATGGACTCTACTTGCCTCTAATCCGAGCACAACACAGCAAGCCAAGATGGCGGGGCAAGGCGGGACTCGGTGGCTCGACGGCGGCAACGAACGGCAGCGAACGGCCTCCCTCTTCCCCTTCTTCTCTTGCTCGCTCGCTCTCTCCCTTTCTCTCTTCCTCTCTTTCTCTCAGACGGTCACTCTCTCTCTCTTTCTCTTTCTCTCATGCGATGCCCCCCCTCTTTGCTCAATCCGCCCCTTCTTCTTTTCTTCCCCCTCATGATTAGCATGTAATCATTACTTTGCATGCAAGATGACACTTGGTAAGTCCCCTAAGCCACTTGTTAATTGCCATGCAAGAGGATGGGCTGGTTGGGCTAGCCTTTCCCCTTTGGTCGACAACCCATTGGACTCCTTGGGCCGGTTGGACGGCAGCCCTTTCCTTTGGGCTTCGCGGGCTAGGCCAAAAGGGCCGAATGGTGGGGCTATGGGCTGGTTTGGTCCTTAATTATCCAGCCCACCATCATTCCTAATAATCCCACCTTAATTTCCTACTTATATAAATACTTAATTACACTTATTCACTTGGCCATAAAGCTTGCAACATAAATCCAATAATCAAATCCATAAGGTGCATAGCCAAGAACAAAATTCTCATTATCAAATTATCCTATAGTACCAACTTTGATAACCCAAGAACATAAGATATATTTCCATTAAAGTGTTCGGCCTTAATCTATTACAATTTTTCGGTCTAGAGGCCACAACATACTTCAACGACACAACCATTCACTTTTCCATAGGTCGTAATGCCTCTAGAAATTGCCATGAAATTTTGGGATGCCACAAAATAAGTCATTTGGGCAGCCAAAAATCCCACTAAATCAGCCCATACGAATTTCCTTTATTTTTCTTTTTGTCCAAAATTGATTTTTCTGCAAAATTCCGAACTCGACGAAATTTCTCTGAAAGATGAGACGATGTTCTAAAAATGAATCGTGACATGCTCGAACGTCCGATTCCCGAAACCAAATTCAATTTCGTGGTTAAAATTGACCGAACGCGATTTTAGTACAACATAACCTATTTTGTAGCTTTTAGGGATTTTAGCACATTTGAATCGTGGTCGATAATTTTTTATCAACATTTGTGCATCTCCGACTTGTAGGCAACTCTCGGTTTTCGTAAAAATCACAAGGTTTCAATTACGTATACCAAGTATAATATCGATAGAAAATCGGGTTAGTGCCGTTCGACGTGAATTTCGCAATCACGCGGAATCACCCGCAATCTAATTATGTGATTCCGTCGAATCGACCTATATCCGATCACAATTCAATTATAACGGTGTCGTATTGACCCTTGCCGATTATTATGGTCGAGCAATCGATTTCTGATCGAATTCTCTAGTCCGTCACGTTTATATCTCTTAACGGCTTCACCTAATAAGTTAGTTAACTTATGATGGGTCATCTCAGAGAAAAAGGACCATAGGCGCGTCAACGAAATGCTCATTTCATATTATCGAAACGGGGTCGAATGTCATGATATCACATTTATGATCTTGTGCGTGACCTCCAGAAAACGAGCCTCCAAGGCCGTGGTCATCATGTTAATCTGGATCACCTAATTGCTTGCAGTGGTCTCATCACCAAAAGTCAAGTCGACCATCTGGGACCCGGTCACAAGGGTGAGCTTCTTGCGTTCTGGGCCCCATTTCTTCTGCTTCATCTCGGCGGTCCGGACACTATAACCGCCTTCTCTCTTGAGGACAATGAGTTGTTGCTCAGGCACCTCCTCGGGCTCATATTCCAGGTGATTGCCATATCTTATGCCATCTATCAGTCGCTGCCTAACAAGTTGTGGATGCCGATTGCCCTGGTCTTCCTATCGGGAATCGTCAAGTATGGCGAGAGGACTCAGGCGTTGTACCTTGCGAGCATAAACAGATTCAGAGATTCAATGCACACGAAACCGGACCCTGTACCGAACTACGCCGAGCTCATGGAAGAGTACTCCTCCAAGAAAGAGGCCTATCTTCCGGCCAAAATTGTTATGATCCCAGAACCTAACAAAGATTCCAGGTCCCCAGACACAGCGGATAGCCCTGATATGGATGATATCAAGGTGGTTCAGGAGGCTTACCGCTTCTTCGAAACCTTTAAGGGACTATTTGTTGACATTATCTTCAGCTTCCGCGAGAGAAACGAAAGCCGGGAATTCTTCATAGGAGAAATGCGAAGGATACTCTCGGATTGCTGGACGTAGAACTCAACTTTTTTTATGATGTCCTCTACACGAAGGTCGTGGCAGTGCGGGATAAGTTCGGATACTTTTGGCGCTCTACTTTTTCATGGACAAGGATGGCTTCGGGAGATTCGATGTTAAAGTTACCTATACCTTGCTCCTTGGTGCTATAGCCTTGGATGTCGTTGCTCTCCTCCAACTCATCTTCTCCAACTGGATAGTTTCAGCATTGAAGGGCCCCGAGAAACCCTGGGTTTTAGCCGCAATCTTCAGAAGTTACCTTTCTCTCAAGAAATCGACCTGGTCTGACGATGAAGAGGAGTCGAAGGTCAGATTCTTGGCCTGGCTTAAGGGGCACCTGTTTCGCAGGTGGTCGCAATCCATCTCCACATACAACTTGATTGATTATTCTATCCGGGAGCGCCCTCAGAAAATTCAGACCATCTGTGATTGTGTTGGACACTTGTTCAGCAAGATCATTGTTCTGATGGGCCTAAAGGATTTTCTAGACCACATTCGGTACTCATCGAGGACTTCTTTCATTAAAGAATTATGGTCATTCATCCATCAGGAGCTGCGAGAAAAATCAGTGCTTGCTAACGATCTGGGATTTGCGAAAAGGATATATTCAGCCAGAGGTGACTGGGTGCTTCACATCTTCATTGGAGTAAGCTGTTGCATTTCATTACTGAAGTTGAGTACGACGAGAGCCTTATATTGTGGCATGTGGCTACGGATCTCTTGTATTCCACTAAACCTGAGAGCAAAGATGATCACATATAAGCTTTGTCGCGACCTTTTTTTTTCAGCGCCCGATTAGGGACATCTATAGAGGTTAATGGTTTGGCTACATCTATTAGGCTCAACTCGGGTTCTCCCAAACCCACCAATTCACAACTTAATGGTTTGATTTTTTTTTAACCTATAAATTAATTTTAAAAATGAGCCACCACTAATCAATATGAGGTGGGTCGATTAGAAATCCAAGCGAAATATCGGGAGAAATATTCACTCCTGCACAACCAAAGAAACTATTAAACTAGTTAATCACTAATTTCCATACCTAATCTTGTTTAAACCTAAGACTTTTGGATTTTTTCCGTCCATTTTGTGGAGGAAAGACACATTTTTTGGTCTTTTTCTCTTCTTTTTTTCTTTTTTTTTTGACATGAAAAGTATTTTTGGATTTTTTTATCTTTTTTAAAATATAAATTATTTTTTGGCTTATTTTTTTGGGAAATTGCAAGATATTTTGATTTTTTTTTGGAAGATAACTTTTTATTTTTATTTTTTATTAAAAACGACCCAAGTCGGATCCTAGATTGGGTCGACCCGGTTCACCGACCTCGGCCCGAATGGCCGATCGCCGGCCTAGATGGGCATGAGGCGTGGGCCCGGCCCAGAATTTTTAATTAGAGTCCAATAAAACAAAAGGGGCCACGCATCCCCAAGACCGCGCGAGACCGGCCCACATGCGACTAGGCCCACTTGGCCCAAACCGGCCAAAACCCTAACCGGTTAAGACCCATGCACCCCGTTCGAATGGGAAAAACCTACCTAGCCGAGGTCCGCATCGACCCGGTTTGTGAGCTGAACAAATGAAGCCCTAGCCGGAGCGACCCGCCGGATCCGGCTCTCGCAAACGCCGCGCGCCCCTTCAAGAAGCAACGAAGCGGCGTCCGCCCGCCCTTAGTGGCGCGATCCCTCCGGTGCCGCCGCGGCTAGCCCAGCCGAGGACCAGCCCTCCGCTGGGCTAGCTGCCGTCGATCAAGACCCCGCTCGGCCTCCCAAATTCCTCTCGCTCACCGCTCCTTTGTCCATCGTACCCGGTCGCCTCACCACGATAGAGACTAAGGCGAGCAATGCCTTGGCGCGGCCGAGGGCAGGCACGATGCTGCCCCAGCCGCTTTGAGCGCAAGGCTCAGCCTCCGCTTGGCACTTGGCCTCAGCAGCTTCTAAAGACCCCTTCCTACAGCAGTCAAGAACAAGGCAAGGGCGTCGCCATGGTTTACCTGCTCAGCCCAAGGGTGTCGCCGAGAGACCGACCGACGGGTGCATGCACGGCCGAGACCATTCTCCACCCCATGCTCCCCCAGATCTAACCTACTCCCTCTCGCTTAGGTTCGCTCGCTGTCGGTCCCTTCCGCCCTCAAATCTGGGCTTGCGGGCATTCGGGCCTCCCTTGAAGTCTCTCGAGGGAAGCTTCCGGCGCTCGCAAGCTTTCAATCTCTCTCCACTCCTGTCTTTTGGCCTTCCCCCAGTGCCCTATTTATAGGCGATGGGGGCCGGCCGAGATTGGGCCAGCGGTCCTTGGTGCGCCGACCAGCCTCCCTTCGTCGGCCGAACTGGCATCAGTTCCTATCCCTTCCCGGAGGCCTGCTCGGCATTAATGGCGCGTCCCCTTAGCCACCAGCCTATTCTCCTCTCTCTACCCTAGCTCGTCCTTTGCGCGAGTTGCCGGCCACTGCGCGTGAGGCACAGAGGCGTAGGGAAGAAGATGGAAAAAGAAGGAAGGAGGGGGAAAGGGGCCGGGCTAGGAAAGGAAAAGCTGGGCCCTGGGTGGGAAGAGGCTGGAGAAAGGGGGCTGCTGCTGTGACATCCCAAATTTCATTGACCGTCATTAGCATAACTAGATCATTAGGAACTTAGATTAATTAGATTGGGCCAGAAAGTGAACCCGATGGATCGCGAGAAACGTGTGGGCTTGAGAAGTGAGTGGGCCACACGAATTGGACTTGAGAATCTAATGAGTGATTATGGGCTTGGACTTGGCTTGAAGCGGGCCAAGGTTCGGAATTATTAGATTTATAAGTTTAGTGGGCCGGATCGTTGTAGATTGAGCCTGTTGGGCCAGGAATGGATAATTAGGCCCGAGTGATTTTATTTTCAATTAAGATTATTAGATTATAGTTAAGGTGATTTGATTAGTGAATTACTTATAACTTTAGCATTCTTTTTGTGATGAATTCTTTATAGATTAACATTGACTAGTCGATATGTTATGTCATTCGATATGTTATATATATGTTATGACTTTGTATAATTGGGATTAAGTAGAAACAAAAGGCAATTAGATGAAAATGTTAGAAGCTAATGAACTAACGAATGATATCGATAAACTGTTAATTAACGACGATCGACAGATGGCGAAAATCTTCATGCATGAAAGCCACGACATCTTTCTCTCTCTCGTTTCTCCATGCACTTGACACCCACGGTTTTCTATTCCCTAGAAACCGAAACCATCAGCCCAAGGAAAACAATCATTAGCAAACTTCATCATTACACTAGCCTAGGGATTAGTTTGTAGACCTATTTTCCCCCTTAAGCTTCGTACCCTCTCTCTCTCTCTCTCCATATAAAACTGAGAAACCCTCATCTTCATCTTCTTCTTTCTTTTCTCTCGGCTGAGCGGTAGAACCAGAAGCAAACCAGAAGCAAACCTGTGATTTCTTCTTCTTGCATGCTGATTTTGAGTGTTGATCTTGAAGCATCCTTGTGTTGTCTAACTGCTGAACAAGGTAAGGAAAGATCTAACTCTAAATTGAAAGTTATCCATTGTTTCATCAAGGGAGCTTGAGGATCTAACCAAACAGTGATGGATATAGTTTGTAGTTGCTGTTTTGTGATTGATCTAAGCTGAGAAAGTGTTAGATTAGAGTTAGAAGCCATTGCATGTTGTTTTTGAGGACTACATGTTTCAAAATCCTTGTGTGAGTATGCTGTTTTGTTGAGCGAAGTGATGAAATGGATGCCGAGTGTGTTGTTTTGGTAGAAATCGTGATAAGTGGCTTACGGATGCAACGACACTTCGAGCCGAGCTGTGGAATTGATCATTTGTTAGAGAAAGATATGCTAAAGTTGCTTTGAGTTGCTGTGAGTAAGCATTGGAGTATTTTAGAAGAGATTTGTGGATAGACAAGTTGTTTCGTTGGGTTAGAAGTAAAGGAAATTTGTGTATCTATTCTGTTCTAAGTGAAAACAGTTATGGAGTCTTCTGTTTGTGTTTAGTTTTCTTCATGTATGTTAATAGAAATAAGAAAGAAACTATTCTACATGATAGAACATCTATAAGATCAAGTTATACACGTAGCTATAACCATATCACTATAAAAACATAGAGGCAGAAGTGTACTTAGTAAAACCAGTAAACTGTTCTTGTGAGAAACGGTTTGACCTTTACTGATTACACGAATTTTCTGTATTTACCTAGTTAGATTTGGACTTCAAATCCTTAATAAAAATTGTAGAACACATCTTAAGGAATGATGTGTCAAAATTGATATTAAATCGATAAGATTTGGTTAGTGAAACAATTTTCTTTGTAAATACGAAATCTGGACGTCGGTACAGGGTACTAGTAAAGATTATGGCGATTGTTACTCTTAATAAAGTGAGAATCAGACTTAAGTTTCTTCACGGGAAATGTCAGTCTATGTCTCAAATATAACATACTAAAATTTGGTAATATTTCGATAAGAATTGATATACCTTTTGTATCCGAAACCGAAATTGTACATTTAGTTAGTAAACTGTCTAGACTCGAGAACATATATTAAATGAAGTGTCTTTTATATTAGGTCTTCGTGATGTACATAGAGCCTAATGAACCTCATAATAGATGTTAGTCATATAAGAGTAAGTCTCATATATCATTTGAGATGTAAGTGCATATAGAATCATGTGTGTGCAATGAGTGCGGTGCATAGTGCTTGATTATGGGATAAATATCTGTTCGCCATGGAATGGGACATGACGTAATGGGTTTTATCTTATAATCCGGACACGCACGTGTGCTAGGTTCATGAGAGTTAGATAGATACTTTAGAGTCTTTTTCTTTTGCATACGATAAATGCATTAATCAAAGGTGTGGTGGTGTGAACGTGTGCTTAAGATGAATGAACCCATCGGTACCGAGATACCGATGATGCCCCCGGAAGTTTGAGATGCCCTTGTGTGTGATCAAGGATGCCTCGATTGTGTGATACTGAGATGCCTCAGAGCGAGATGCCCCTTGCTGAGTGGTCTTGGGAGGACCTCGGTTGTGTGATGCCGGGATGCCTCGGAGTGAGATGCCCACAATTAGAGGTATTGTGGAAGTCCGGATAACATACTTTCCGGAAGTGACTCGATCAGGCTGGTAGAGTCCCGGTTGTGACTGATTCGAGGGTGGATTTTATGCACACTAAATATAATTATTTGGCGAGTGAGTTCATCTATTATTGTTGCATTATATTTTGATGTGAGATTGAGTTTGTGAAGGGTAAGTACAGAAGTGGATGCATATAAGGTGATTTCTTACATGAAGTAATAGTATTGTTTATGCTTGTGATATATTCTCTTAGTATCCTAAATTGTTTGATGGTTCACTTGTAACTTTGATGGCTATGGATTGTTTAAGTTAGAGTTTTATCATTCTTTACTGGGCAAGGTTGTTTGCTCATACCTTACATTTTCAGATTGATAGCATGGATGTACCGCCGGTAGCTCGATACGGGGCGGTAGTGCGTCTTGATGTTTCTTTTCATGACGAGTATGATCCCGACATTGACATGGTTTTCTCCAAGTATGAGGCGACTTTATGGCTGGATGACGGTAGAGCTGAGTTATTACCGATGACGTTCGTTGCATGGTTTATCAACCATGAAGGAGAGATGTTCGGACCTTTACCCTTTGGAGCAGGAGGACCTGGAGCGGGGATGGACGGCGCCTAGACGCCTTTGATCTTGTAGAGGCTGACTAACTTTTGTTTTTTGTTAGACGTGGGCTTGTGTGGGAACTCGTGGAGTAGATACCCTCACCCCTTATCCCTGGCTTGTGTTACGCCTTACTTTTGTTATGTATATGTCGTATATATATAGGCGATGAACATGGAAAGAGTCCAGGTTGATAAATTTTGTAAGCCCTGATGATGATAAGTAGAAATGCAGCTTCTTGTGTCCTTGTTTATGTGCATGAATGTTTGGCCAATACTTGAATTGAAGATAGAGTGATTGCAGGATAACCTCATAATATAAACTTGAGATTTTAAATAATCCATGTTATACACGCTAACCTTCAATGGTAAACACTATGGGTTATCAAAAGGAGATTACAAGCTAGACAAGAAGATAATAATAATTATAATTCCGCTTGCGCTTAGTATGTGACGCTCGGGGACGTCACAGCTGCTTCCCCTTTTTTTTGTTATTATTATTATAAATTATCCAAAAAAAAAAAAGTAGAAAAAAGGAAAATAAAGATTAATGGACGCAAATAAAAACTAAGCCCCTAATTTAAAAAATCTAGCCAAAATTTAGGTTTTAACTTTCTGTCCATGCTTTGGGAAACTATGAATTACATGTACTCATCTCATTTGTAAAGCTGCGGAAGTTATTGAGCTTTTCCTTCTTTTCTTATGCAATCACATTTATGTGTACTCATAAGGAATTCGAGGACAAGGGCAGGCTTAATGTTACACTAGTGGCGCACCAGGTTCAGCTTGGTAAAATGGTGGAGCGCAGATAATCTCTTTGTTTGGCCACCGTTTGGACTTCATTTAATCCACCATCACAAATCAAACATCAATGGTCAAATACATTAATCAATCTCTATCAAATTACATGCCAATACTCCATTTCATTGACCAATTTATTACTCAATGTCCAACAGGTCACAACATAACGCCTAATAACAAGGCGATCAAAATTCCCCTTAGCGAGTCCCGACCTATAATTAGCAGGTGGCTCAACCCAAAAAACATCATGAAGTCAATATGCACACCTAGAAACCCCTAAGTAGGTCCACAGCAATAATGAGCATTAAACTGGCATCCTTAAATACATTTCACAAATCAAATCATACAAATCATTTCAAGATTCATTTCATACACCGGATTCGCAAAGCAATACATATTACTTTTCACAATACCATTCATAAAACATTTCTCAAACTATTCACAACTAAATAAAGAGTGGTAAATGTCTAATCCAAATTTTATGCAATAAAAAATTCATTTTGTAACTCATATTATAAATCCATATCACTTTCGAAGTATGAGTTTACAAACTCAAAGAAAAAATAAGCACCACTCATTTAGAAAAGCTTGAAAGCAAACAACAAAGGATACTCAAGTTGATATACTTGCAATTTTATCAAATAAGCGAGAACAATAAAATCAAGTGAAATGCTATCTCAATTGCAAACCAATTAAACTAAGTTTGATCGCTAACGAAAAGACTCCTACGCACTAACGAAATACTTGCACTCAAAATTTTAAAAGTTCATTCCCATCAAACTGTAACTCCAAATTGATTTTCATCAATTCTCATAGCTCCATTATGATCTAAACTATCATTTCCATATAATTCCACAACTTAACAAATTTTGAATCAAATCCTGGTGTTCAGAATTCACATAACTTCGAATTTATGTCTTAACTCCGAATATTACTCTGATTAAATGAACAAAGAACTTGAATCCTTATCAGGTGTAGCATCACAAAGTTAATCTGCCTTGACGAAGTTTTTGAGTCATGTACTCCTTACCCTTTGCTTTTCCCTTTCTTCTTTCCCTTTCTTCTTTCCCTTTATTTCTTTTCTTTTTTCTTCTTTTTTCCATCCTATGTGACCCTCCCTTTTTTTTTTCTTCTTTTGGCCTTTAATTCCGCTCATTCCCTCCACCGTTGCCTCAGTCAACAGCTCCTCCATTAAGCTTGATTATGCTTCAAGACACTGCCCGCGTATGGGTCAGTTCTGCCACTTTTGCTGTCCGTTTCTCCAAGGATGCATGACATGCTTGGATTTGACCATCCAACTCCTAGCTTTTTAGTCTGAACTTCTTCTGCTGGAGAGCAAAGTGTGGTTTGTAAAAATCCATCCTTTGCCTCCACTTTGCTTCGTCACTCATCAGTCCCGGCGGGTCATGGGGTACGAGCACTTCAGCCACGGGCATCACGACCTGGTGATCTGCAGCAGGGCCGACTTTCAGCAAGCCCCGTGCGCCGTCTGCAACGACGAGTGCACCGGCATGACGTATGGCTGCAAGGAGTGCCGCTTCTACATCCACTACTCGTGCCGCCTCCTCTCTGAAGAAATCCCCCACCACCCCGCTCACCCTCACCACCCTCTCGTCGCCCGCCCCGTCCCTGCTGACTTCACCTGCTCCTCCTGCCACCGCTCACAGAGCAAGGGCTTCTACTTCGTCTGCCAGGAGCCCCGCTGCGGGTTCGCCATAGATGTCAAGTGCGCCTTCCCTCTCCCCACCATCACCTACCACGGCCATCGCCTCTACTTCTTCGATGAGGTACGACGATTCAGAAACCTTATCATGTCGTCTTGTCGTGTTCGAATCTTACAGTGCAAATTCATTCCCTCTTCTTCTTTTTTCCCCCTCTCTGTTATTTCCCTAATCAGTTGCCGGAAGATGCCGAGCATCGTCAGTGCGAGGTTTGTCACGGACCTTGCAGATCGTCGGTCCTGTGCTGCTTGGACGTGGACTGCAAATTCGGAGTGCATTTGGTGTGCGAACGCCCCTTGTGCTTGTTCGAGCACCAAGTTTTCCAACTACTACCATGGCTTCTCTGCCGCAACAAAAAATTCCTCGAGCTCAAGGCTTCCATCCATGAGGTGGACATCCGCCACCGTCACCGCCGTCACCGCCGTCACTGCCGTTACTGTTTGAAGGAGATGGGGCCCCAGACTCCGCTTTACTATTGTGACTATTGCAAGTTGATTGCTCATGTTAAGTGTATATTCTCAAGGGTAAGTCATGTGTGAGATCTCTCGGAATTGGATCCCTCTTTGGTTTGAGCAAAAATTTTGGCCTTTTCAACTGGAAGTTAGCTATAAACAGAAACCCTGATTCAATCCTCATCGGATTAGTTCAATTTTTCTCCGATGGAATCGGTGGTGGATATAATACTAAGAATAAACTGTGACAGATCAATCCTCTTTTTCTATGTTTCTGATTTGACAAATTTAAGCTGGTCTATTTAGCGCATTCTCGGCAAGTGCAAAGCGCAAATGCCAACTCCAGATCAGTGTCCTACATTGGATTCTTTGAAGTGGATCATAATGTATTTTTCCTATTTTTGAAGGCGGATCGAGACGAGGATCTGAAGATGATTCGCACGGAAACAAAGCAAGATGGTGGAAAAGAACGAAATTTGGAAGCCAATGAGGCGGCTATGCAGCATGTCGAGACCTTTGGAAAAATGGTCAATTCTCTTAACCATAAAGAGGAGGCAGAGCTAGAGGACGTGTATAAGAGGCGGGTGGTGGAAATCATAAGGGTGCTAGCCTGGCGAAACAACACCGGGGGTAGCTCCTCCGACAAAGTCCTGAAGTGGCCGTTCCTGGATGAGGCGTTCCTGGAGTTCAGCAAGAGGCTTCCCCGCGACATCCGGCGGATCAATTCTCTCGCAGTGGCATCCGAAGATGAAAGGGTTGTCCAGGTGGCTGAGTACAAGATGACCAAGAAATTAGCCCCCGTCCTAAAAAAACTGTTTGCGATTCACGGAGACCTGAGCGAGGAATCCAACTTAACCCTGAAACCAAAGATCTTGGTCTTTGTAATGCTGTGCGGTACTATCTACAGCATGGATAACACGAAGGTTGCCGACGTCACCGAAGAGTTGTTGTACAACTGGTGGAAGTACCTGATGTTCGTATACCTCGCGAGGTTCAAAATCCAGTTCGCAATCGACCGACTGAAAGTCGTAATGCGCGCTCACTACACCGATCTCCACGACAATAACAACTCCCACTTAAGAATGGCTGTAGAGATCAAGGAGCTGAACGAAGAGATCGAGATAGCCCGGAGTAAATTAAATATATTGACGGAAGAATGCAAATCGATGCCAGGCGAGACGGATGAAAACTTAGTAGAAGCATGTTCAAAGAACGCGGGAGCTTGGAAGTACTGAAACGTAGAGCCATCGCTAACCAGAGGAGTGGAGTTAATGTTTCTGTGCACTATTGTTCGATCACGAAGTCCAGGCGATGCCGGCGTCTGTTGATACGCAGGAAACAATGTTAGTCTACATAATTGCTAGACAATGTGCAAGCTTGAGGATTGTCATTTTCCAAAAAATATATGGCTTCAAATAATTAGATAATAAAAATATTTTCATTATCAACAACAATTTATTTGTAAAAAATTTTGTGGATAGAAAAATTCATTCATTTATTTTTATAAACAATGCAAACAATCATTTTTAGGAAAATATTTTTCAAATCATTTATCTTTTGCGAAATAAATGAAGTGTAAGTGTTTAAAGAAGCCAAAGCTAAGTGGTACTTGGTTATATTTTTATTCTTAAGTTGAAATCATGTTCACAGTACGAGTTTCAAAATAGATAATTTAGTTGGATGGTATAGTATTGAAAAATTATGGAAGTTGTAGAAGATTCTATATTCTACACAAATGAAAGTATATTCATTAGCCAAACAACGAAAAAACTTTGGTAACGTGTCTCCAAATAGCTTAAAATAAGATTAGTGTTTATAAATTTGAGTTTTTTCTTTTTGTAAGGGACATAAATAGAAGTATCGCAACATTGCAATTTGTTTAATTTAACTTTCCGGTATAATTGAGTGTTGGAAATCAATGAGGTTTTGTGTTTATTTTGACACCACAATATTGAAGGTAGGGCTGCTCGAAAGTAATGTCATTTAATTACTAATAAGATTGATGAGGAATTTCATTTGTAAAACTTTTTCTCTAGAGTATTTGGATAAACATGATCTTCATTATCTAAGATTTCTAGTTTTCCGCTGTTTATGATCTTAGTTAGTCATCTTATAATTAGTTATTAATTATAAGATTTTCTGATATCGCATGGATCAAACATATTTCTGCGTAGGGGTGTAAAAGAAACTCTGTAACGAAAGATACAAATACTTTTTGCATTTAATCTCACTGGCTTATGGTTTTTAAATTTGTAACCTCTTTCCATCATGCTTCATTTTATCATATAATACGTTTTAACAATTAAGTATATATTTACGAATGCTTTACATGTCAAATGGATCAATCATTCATGCTTGTTCAAATAAAATATGTTAACAAGATTATGACACCTAGCTTTCGACTTATATAAAGAGAATGCATCAATGGAGTTTATCGTGAACTGTTGTAAAATCGTTGCACACCAACCCTAGCTTAAAAATTCACGGAGAACATAGCCTATCCCTTCAAATATCTCATTACGCATTGGATCTCTGAATCCCAATCCTGCACGGGTCTATGAGTGATTGGACGCTCATAAACGGGCGATTCCTTGATTCAGAAAATAGGCCATGTCAGAAGACCAAGAAGAATATCGAGAGGAGAAACTTCTGTATATTCAGTATATTTTGTGTTCTGTACAATCTGTATTTAATTACACAGCAAGAAATTAATAAAGGAAAAAAAGTATTCCTCTATCTTTCTAATCCTAAAATAAACATGTTTTTATGTCTATCGATAATTGTACATGATTTCAGGAATCATATCTTCCAACACTCCCCCTCAAGCTGGTGGCTTGTAAATGTCCAAAACACCAAGCTTGCTTAGAAGATATGCATGTTGTCTTTGGCAAAGTAGCTTAGTAAACATGTCTGCTGGTTGCTCTGAAGTCCTGATTCCTTTTGTCTCGATCACTCCTTCTTGGATTTTCTCTCGAGTAAAGTGACAATCAACTTCTATGTGTTTTGTCCTCTCATGCAATACAGGATTTGCTGCAAGTTTGAGTGTCGAGTCATTGTCAGAAAAGAGTGTAGTTGGTCCTTCGACTCGTGCCCCGAGGTCCTGAAGTAAACCCCTTAGCCAAACTATTTCACAAACAGTCTTGGCCATGGATCTATACTCCGCTTCGGCTGAAGATAAAGATACAGTAGATTGCTTCTTCGTCTTCCATGAGAGTAATGATTCCCCAAATTTGATGCAGAATCCGGTAATTGATCTTCTACTCATAGGGCATGTGGCATAATCTGCATCACAATAAGCCGTCATCTTCATGTTGCATTTCCGAGAAAGGAGTATCCCCAACCCTGGACATGTCTTCAAATATCTCACAATTTTCAAGGCTGCATTCATGTGAGATTGCTTTGGACTATGCGTAAATTGGCTGAGAGTCTGCACTGCATAGCAAATATCTGGCCTAGTCATAGTGAGATATATGAGTTTCCCTACCAGTCTGATATCCCGACGGATCTCTTAACAATGGATCATTAGAAGAGGTGGATATGCCAGTATCATATTCGACAGATGTCAGCTTGGCATTTTGCTCAATGGGAATAATGGTTGGTCTACAACCTGATAATCCTGTTTCTGATATGATCTCCATTATGAATTTCCTCTGACTGAGAGAGATTCCCTGATCTGAACAAGCTATCTCAATTCCAAGAAAATACTTAGGTGGCCCTAAATCTTTGATGTGAAAGGTGGAATGCAGATACTCTTTAAGCTTCTTCACAGCAGAATTATCATTTCCCATGATAAGTATGTCATCAACATAAATCATCAAGTAAATAGATGACATGCCTTTTGTCCAGGTGAATAGGGCATAGTCATATTTGGACTATTTGAATCCAGCAGCCATAAGTGCATTAGTGAACTTGGCGTACCATTGTCTAGAGGCTTGCTTCAATCCATAAAGAGATTTACGGAGACGACACACCTTAGACTCCCCCTGTCTCCGTAATCCTAGTGGAAGATCCATGTAGATTTCTTCATCCAGATCACCATGTAAAAAGGCGTTATGTACATCCATCTAGTGTAGTGGCCAGTCACGAAAAGCAGCAACAGATAGAAAGGATCGAACAGTGACATCCTTTGCAACGGGCGAAAAGGTTTCATGATAGTCAAAACCTTCTCGCTGTGTGAAGCTTTTGGCCACCAACCTAGCCTTATATCTCTCCACAGAACCATCTGCCCTATATTTGATCTTGTAAACCCACTTACAGCCTATGGGTTTGCGATGAGCTGGCAATGTCACAACATCCCAAGTATGATTTTCGGTTAGAGCATGTAGCTCAACCTCCATGGCCTTTTGCCAACGAGGATCATCTTTGGCCTCATTATAATTAGACGGCTCTCTTTCTTGAGAAATGCGGCTCATGCAACATAAGTGTTCTGGTGATAGCCTATCAAATGAGATGTAAGACGATATGGGATAGCTAGTACCTGACAACTTCGAAGAACCACATATGTAATCCTTTGTCCAAGTTGGTGGATGAGCTGCTCATCTAGAACGCCGTAGAGGTTCTCGTGGTATTAAGGAAGACTCTTCTGCAACAGGGCTTGGTTCTGGGAGTTCAATTAACTGTGATGATTCTTCTTCATGGGACTCTTCAGTGGAGTGATTTGTAGACATCTCAACAGGTAATGCAGATGATTCACCAGTTGGTCTTGGTAGAGGAGTAGCAATAAATGTGTCTCCCGAAATCACATCTTCTTCCAATAGGAAAGCCGAATTCCTTGTCTTTTCATCTTCCGGTGAAGAAGTAAGAGCTTGGAAAGGAAAAATATTCTCATGAAAGACAACGTCTCTGCTGACAAAGAATTCTGCTGTGGATGGTGCATAAATCTAATACCCCTTTTTTAAGGTGGGATATCCCATGAATATGCATTCACTAGCACGTGGTGCCATCTTATCCCTGTGTCCGACTGTAGTGACATAACATAAACATCCAAAAACCCTGAGATGGCTCAGATTCGGTTTCTTGCCATATAACATTTCAAATGGCGTCTTTCCTTTCAGGATCCGTGATGGCATTCGATTAATCAAATATGCTGCAGCAACCACACAATCTCCCCAAAATTTTTCAGGAATAGACGCTTGAAACTTGAGGGCACGTGCTACTTCCAAGAGGTGACGATGTTTCCTTTCAACAACACCATTTTGCTGTGGTGTATAAGTGCAAGAACTCTCATGCAAGATTCCATTTAGTGAAAATAAGGAAGCACACTCACCATTGAAAAACTCTCTTCCATTATCAGTTCTAATGCGACGGACTGTCTTTCCAAATTGAGTTTTGGATAAGCTAAGAAATGTTCTTAGGTGAGAAAAAAACCTAATTCTTGGACTGCATGAGAAATATCCATGTCGCACGAGAGAAATCATCAACAATTGTGAGGAAAAATCGTGCCCCATCGTGATGCTCTGTATGATAGGGACCCCAAACATCTGCATGGATTAATGAAAAAATACTATCTGCTTGGGAATTACTATTTGGGAAAGGAACACGTGTTTGTTTTGCCAAAGGGCAGATAGGACAGTGTGGACAAGGGAATGAGGCACTATGTCCCAATCTTTTATGACAAAGGGAATTTTTATCATTGATAACATAGTTACACAATCCTTACCCAAAAAACATAGTTACACAATGATTTATTGAATTCAACAGATGATAATTTAAAACTGCTGGGGAAATCCATCCAGAAATAGAGTTCTTGATAAGCTTTACCCAAGCCCATCAGTTTCCCAGTCGAAAGGGCCTGAAAGAAACAATTATCTGGAGTAAACAGGACATGACATGAATTTTCTTCAGTAGCTCGATTAACTAATATGAGGTTGAACTGGAAGTCAAGCACATAAAGAAAATTTTGAAGTGTGATTAGGGGACTAAGAGTCACAGTGCCGATCATGACAACTTGTGTGGAGTTTCCATTTGGAAGCTGTACTGATATAGGGAAAGACAATTTTTTTTATCTTTGAAAAGAATCCCTTATCATAGGCTATGTGATCACTGGCACCTGAATCTATAGTCCATGCATTCTTTGAGATTGAATTCAAGCAATAAGATGTACCTGCGAAGCTCCCAGCCTTATCAGATGCATCTAGCCTTTTCAAAGCCTCCATCAATTCCTGATACTGCTCATGTGAAATTGATTTTTCTGTCGGCTGACCCAGTACCTGAAAAGACTGTGAAGATTTCCCTTTCTCTTTTTCTCCAGGTCTCCCATGTAATTTCCAACAATTCTCAATTGTATGGTTCGGACGTTTACAAAATTCGCAGTACAATTTACCTTTTCCTTTTTGGCTATTTTTGGCAGTTGAAGGAAATTTATTGTTGGGCTGGAAGATTTGGGCCGAAGTAGGCCCATATGGTTCTGGTTCAGAGGGCTGAAAAGCTCGCGGCCCACTGACTTCTCGCTGTTGGACTCTTCCTCGCGGCCCGTCTGCTCCAGCGAATCTGTTCCGTGGGCTTGCTGAGAAGGGCCCAGTCGCCAAATAATAGGGGCCGTCGGATTGTTCGACCAAATCAAGGCCGTCCATTTGCTCTCCAAAAATAGGGTTAGGGTTTCGTAACCCTGCATTCGCCCCCTTTCGTTCTCCGATTCCAGGTTTTCTCTGTGGGGGGCTGTCGCGACCTACCCTCGGGGGGAGGGAACAGATTTAGGGGTATGGCCTGAAGGACGGGCCTAAGGCCCATGATCAGGCGCGGGCTCTCCCAAGCCCATACCCCACGTGACATTGGGATATTCTTTAGAATTTTGCACAAAAGGAGTCGCCACTAGCCTATTGGAGTCGGCTAGAAACCAAGTGAGGTATGGGAGTGTACCTCACTTCCTACGCAACTAGAGAATCTAGGGTTGGGGACTTGATTACATTAATTGATCAATTAATGCCCTTTCGGTACCTAATCTTGTTCATTTTAACAAAATGATTTTTGGCAAGCAGTTTGGATTGATTTTATACATATCCACTAACATATAAGGTGATCATGCAGATGCACAAACATTGAAATAACAATCATAGCTATCAAGATCCTAATTGCAATAAAATTAAATACGTGCAATTAAACATAATTAGATATGCAAATTAAACATGCAATATATAATCAAAGCACAAGCAACTAAAGGCCTAATTACACTAAAAATGCAAAGCATAGCAATTCCTAAACAAACCCCATCATTTTTTAATTTTCGAAAAAGTTTTTTTAATTATAAAATTTTTTAAAATTTTAAAATTTTTTAATTAATTATTTTTTTAATTAATTATAATTTTTATAATTTTAAAAAAAAAAAAAAAATTTTTTAATTTTTTTAATACATATTTTTTTCGAAATTGTTTTCTTTTTTTTAAGTTTTTTTGGGACTGGTAGGGTCGGGTCCGACCCGACCGGGCTCGGCTCGAGCAAGACGGGTCGGGTCCGCCCGACTGTGCCCGCTTGAGAGCGAGCCCGGACTTGTGCCCGATCCGGAGGGCCCAAGTCTTTTTTTTTTTTTTAAATTACTCGCAGGCCCACGGCCCGGGTTGATTTCGAGCGGTGGGCCTATAGGCCGGAGAGATCGAGTGGGCCGGGTCGGCCGCGCTCCCAGTCGCCGGCGCTCGTCGTGACCCGGGGAGCTACAACGGCGGGGAAGACAGGGGGAGGGGCACCAGCGATCCGGTTGGGGTCGCGACGGTGCCGCCTTGGTTCAGAGGGACGCAATCCAGCTTTTCAGTAGACGGCGGCAGAATTCCGGTGACTAAGAGGCTAGCCGGACTCTACACAAAGGAACCGGGGAGGGAGAGCCCGCTTGGGCATTACGGCCAACGGGTAGAGGGCATGGGCAAACCAGGGGGCTTCCAACCTAAACCGGACCCGAGGCGGCAACGGCGATGACCAGCAAGCAAAACAACAATAGACAAGAACCTAAGGGGGACCTACAGAGGCCGGAGCTCGCCCGAAACAGACGGAACGAACTCTGGCTAACTTGAGCTCAAGATGCACACCAGGTATTCGATGAAATGCCGACCTGAGTTCCGATGGGAATGGCTGCTTGGAAGACGCGTATGCGGCGGTGGCGGCGGCGATGGCGGTCCGGAGATGCGTCGACGGCGGTGGCAGCGATCGGGAGATGCGTCGATGGCGGTGGCCTCGGTGAGTTCCTCCTCCTTTTGCTCCCTGTTTCCCTCACCCTCCCCTGTTCTCTCTCTGTCTCCCTGTGTTTTTCTATCGTTCTCTGTTTTTCTTCCTCCTTTTCTCGATCTGTTTTCTTCTTTTTCTTTCCCCCGAGATCTCTCCCTGCTTCCCTTCGTTTGGCTCGCGTGCGCGTGCCCTCGGCTTCCCCCAACCCGCCGACCTGCTAGCCAGCTCTGACCTCTCTCCCCCTCCCCACGCTCGCCTACCCTGCGAGATGTGTTGTCACCTCTGTCCTAGCTGCCCCTGCTTTCGGCTTCACCATTTCCCCAAGCGAACGGCTGCTTTCTGCTTTCGTCTTCGCTAGTTCCCCGTGCATAAAGCGGCTGAGGGAGAAGACAACGGGGCTGGCCAGGCCGGAGGGAAGAAGAGGGCTGGGCTGCGCGAAGGGGAAAAGAAAGAAAAAAGAAAAGTAAAGGGGAGGGTTGGGCCTGGCCACGCAGGAGAAAATAAAAGGAAAAAGGGGCCGGGTCGGGCCAAGGCCGGATCCGGCCCGACCCGGACCCTCACAACTCTTTTTTTTTTTTAAAGGAAATTAATAATTAAAATTTTTTTGATTTTGATTTTTTATTTTTGATTTGATTTTGATTTTGATTTTTTTATACTATTTGAAAGATAAAAAATAGGTGTCAACTTGCTGCCCCTCTTTGAATGTAGCCTCGAAGAGGTTGCAATCAAAGACAAACGACACCTAAATTATTTTTGGCGATAGAAAGACCCTAGGTGCATATGCACGTATTAGGTCGACGAAAAGGACTCATAACTATGGAAACGCGTCTTGTCAATAAGGTGAAGAAAGATTTCGGGCTGCAAAAGCCCACCGAGTCATAAAAAGTGAGGAAGACTCCAGGATACAAGGCTCTCCGGGTCATAAGAAGGGTGGAAGACTCCAGGATACAAAGCTCTCCGGGTCATAAGAAGGATGGAAGACTCTAGGATACAAAGCTCTGGGTCATAAGAAGGGTGGAAGACTCCAGGATACAAGGCTCTCGGGTCATAAGAAGTGAGGAAGACTCCGGGATACAAAGCTCTCGGGTCATAAGAAGGGTGGAAGACTCCGGGATACAAAGCTCTCCGGGTCATAAGAAGGGTGGAAGACTCCAGGCTACAAAGCTCTCCGGGTCATAAGAGGTGAGGAAGACTCCAGGATACAAGGCTCTTCGGGTCATAAGAGGTAAGGAAAGACTCCAGGATACAAAGCTCTCCGGGTCATAAGAAGGGTGGAAGACTCCAGGATACAAAGCTCTCCGGGTCATAAGAGGTGAGGAAGACTCCAGGATACAAGGCTCTTCGGGTCATAAAAGGTAAGGAAAGACTCCATGATACAAAGCTCTCCGGGTCATAAGAAAGGTGAAAGACTCCAGGATACAAGGCTCTCCGGGTCATAAGAAGGGTGGAAGACTCCAGGATACAAGGCTCTCCGGGTCATAAGAAGGGTGAAAGACTCCAGGATACAAAGCTCTCCGAGTCATAAGAAATGATATGACTGAGGTCTCATCGTGTAAAAAGAGTTTTGACCGAGTATGATAGTCTCACCGTGTACGAACGGGTTTCGACTGGGAGGCAGACAATCGTGGTTTACGGATGAACCCACCAATCTTGGAAATGATATGGTTTAAGGTTAACCATAAACCTTTGGAGATGACATGGTTTAAGGCTGACCATAAACCTTTGTTTTTTTTTTTAGGGAAGCACCTGCTAACCCCTTAGAAAACTGCAAGGCTTCACTGATGAATCCTGTCAAACTCAACTTGAGCAAATGTCATTAGAGACGTCATCAAGAGATGTATTGGCAATATTGTAACATTAATTGAACAAAATAATCAAGCTAAGTCCGATTGCTTTAGAAAAACATTCGATGTCCATCAGCATTATGTGGCACAAAACTGTCATCTTGCTCGTGGATATATCATTAACCACCAAATTTTCTAGGAGACAAGCTCTCATCAGAATGGCTATGACTCGAGAAAAAGGCTCCTTAAGCATGCCAAACTAGAGCTTCTTAGTTAGAAAAGATTTCTCACGTACTCTTAATAAAATGGCTATTTGATCCCATCCATTCGTGTGGGAGATAATTGGTTACTGAAGGTATCTCACATAACCTACGTCGAAGGCTTCTAGAAACATTCGCAATGAGCACAATCTGATCGATCAAAAAGGACTTTTGAAAGGACCGCAATATAGGCTCGGTCAGGGCTCACACAAATGAATTGTTGCTTTGAGACCAATAAATGAACATTCGTCATTGTCTTCATTGGATTTACAAGTCGAGAGCTTGGAAGATAAGACAAGATAGAATTACTTCCACTCCTTCAAGCAGTAGCTTCTTTGTGGTATTCTCAATTTCACTCAAATTATCCCAATCCTTCGGAAAAGGGTTATAATGTTGGCTCGGGAAAGGCTCGAAAGGCTTAAAACTTTCAATAGGGTCTTTAAGAGTCGGTGATCATCATGGCATCATGACCAGGTCACTTGATCTTTCCAAATCATTTGGCTTTTGAAATACAACGCATCTCGAAAGTCCCTTGATTAATCATATCTGCATGGGAGCTTTGCTTCTTTCTCTAATTTCCTTTGCACTCGCGATGATTTTTTACGCAGGCACTTGGACTTTGATAATAACCTTTTTGTTTTTTTTGGCATTGGCCTTGCTTTTACCAGGCACACTGCTTTTTCATGCCCCCTAGTTTGTCGAACTTTTTTCGCTTTTTGAACTTTTGGAGCTCTTATGACTTTCGAGATGCTTTTCACATTGTTCTCGTAATTGTCAATTGTTTTTGATCAATTCTTATGCTTTGCCCCAGTGAAGGGAGATGATCACCGCTCGGGGTTTAGAAATGAATAATCAGGCCCAAATTGGTTAAAGCAATGGGTATCAGTGTTTGGGTGGAGAATGAAATGCTCTTCTTCACATTGGGATGAGTCAAGATCTAATGAGAATTCCTTTGAAGCTATCACCAGAAGATTGATGCAAGTGAAAGTACTAGGATCTTTCCCAATCATTCACTTTACAACACGACTGTAACCTCCTATGCTGCCCCAATGTTGGGTCGTCCTCGACAGGGGTATTTTGGAGGATCATCTCTATTTGGCCCGAAGGGCTAGCAATATGTCAACTTGGCGCTTGGGATTGATGAAGGAAATGCCTTTATCATTTCGATCTTCACGCTCAATGCGAATGGATCCTCCGTCCTAAGAGAATGTTGTTTTTTACTCAACTCTTTAAAGTGTTCGAAGGATGTGTTTAGAAATGACTTACCTTTCTTCATCCTAAGCACTCCTTGTTTGGCATGATTAATGTTTCACCTTTTTATCCGAATAAAATCATTCTTACGAGCTCCCCTCTTCGAGGATTACCGACATGAAGCACGTATAGTGGCACCAAAAAATAGGTTGTACGAATGACGCTATGCCCCACCTGTTTTTTTTTTTTTTTTTTTTTTTTTGTTACCTCTCATTTAAGAAAAAGAGATTTCAACCATTTGTGCGGAGACTTGATGGGTCTTTTGAATCGACTTTTCCCTCCGCCATTTCCTCATCGAACGGTAAGGTGCCTGAAACACAAATAGATATGCGTGTATGCGATATGTGTATGATATCTATGATGCTATGCATGATGCCATTTGACTCAGATTGCGCATGAAGTGGTTCTTCGACCTTGATTTCAATCATGGAAAGTATTTCTTGACTGCATCTGAGTTTACAGGTCTAGGCAATTCACTGCCATCCATTTCAACTAAAATCATAGCACCACCAGGCAGAATCTTCTTAATGACATACGGCCCTTCATAGTTCGGGGTGAATTTGCCACGAGGGTCTAGTATAATCGGAAGCACTTTCCTCAGCACCAGGTCATTGACTTCAAAGTATCTAGGACGCACCCTTCGATTGAAGGCTTTTGCAACTCGTCTCTGATATCATTGGCCATGACACACAGCTTGCGATCTCTTCTCATCAATCAAGTTTAACTGCTCATGCCTCTGTTGCATCCACTCAGTCTCATCGAGCATAGATTGGGAAAGGACCCTTAGAGAAGGGACCTCAACTTCAACAGGTAAGATTGCCTCCATCCCATACATGAGTGAAAAAGGAGTTGCCCCTGTGGAGGTGCGGATAGAAGTTCGATACGCCATTAGTGCGTAAGGGAGTCTATCGTGCCAATCACGATAATTTTCGACAGTCTTCGATAGGATTTTCTTTATGTTCTTGTTCGTCGTCTCCACTGCTCCATTCATCTAAGGACGATACGGTGACGAGTTCAAATGCTTAATTTGAAACTCACTAAACAATCCATCTACGACTTTGTTGTTCAAATTAGTGCCATTGTCGGTAATGATCGCCTCCGGCACCCCGTAGCGAGTGACAATGTCACGACGAATGAACTTCGCCACATTCTTGGCAGTAACATTAACATATGAATTGGCTTCGATCCACTTGGTAAAATAGTCTATCGCAACCAGGATAAATCGATGCCCATTTGAAGCTTTGGGGTTAATGGGCCCAATCACGTCAATTCCCCACATTGAAAAGGGCCAGGGTTGAGACATTTGGTGAAGTTCATTTGGAGGGGCATTTATCCTATCTCCATAAATCTGGCACTGGTGACACCGTCGTACGTGTTGAATGCAGTCGGACTCTATAGTCAGCCAATAATAACCGAGTCGAATGATCTTTCTCACCAAGAAGTTTTTATTCATATGGGAGCCGCACTCTCCTTCATGTATTTCCTTCATCAAATGGTTGGCTTTTTTAGCGTCAACACACCTTAGCAATGTCGAGTCGAAGGACCTTTTGTAGATGACATCTCCACTGGCGAAGAATTTCGATGCTAACTTTATTAAATGCTTTCTATCTGCTGCTTCACTTCCTTTGGGAAATTCACCATTCTGCAGATACTTCAAGATGTCGTGACACCAAGGCTGTCCGTCTGGTTCTTCTTTAATCGTCATGCAATAAGCTGGGCGCCTAAAGATTTCAATTCTTAATGGTTCAATGTCCAAGCCTCCAGCTACTTGTAACATTGAAGACAAGGTAGCTAGGGCATCAGCAAACTGATTTTGAGACCTTGGCAAGTATTCAAATTCTATTTCTTGGAATTCTTCCGTCAACTCCCTTAGGAACTCATGATACGGAATCAATTTAGAATCCTGTGTTCACCATTCGCCTTTAGTCTGTAAGATGATAAGGGCTGAATCACCATAAATTTGCATCTTTCGGATCTTCATGTCAATAGCAGCTTGGAGGCCGAGAATGCACGCTTCATATTCGGCAATATTATTCATGCAAGGGAACGTCAATTTAGCGGCAACGGGGGTAGTGCGGCCGTGCTGGGAGATAAGAACGCCCGGTGCCGACCCAGCTAAATTAACCGCACCATCGAAGTACATCGTCCATTTGTCACTTGATACAAGTAAAATTTGCTCCTCGCATCACTATCCTCATCAGATGTCCTGGACCTCTCGGGACTTTCTGCCAACACGTCTGCTATGGCGCGACCTTTAACGGACTTCTGCCCCAGACTCTGAACATCAAACTCTGAAATTAAGATTTGCTACTTGGCCAACTTGCCAACCAGTGCCAGCTTCTCCAGGAGGTACCTAATGGGATCATTTTCGGTCACCAACAAGATTCGGTGATGGAGTGTGTATTGCCGCAGCCTATGCAAGACCCAAATCAAGGCCACACAAATTCTCTCAACTTCTGTGTAGTTCATCTCGAAAACAGTAAACTTCTTGCTCAAGTAATATATCGCGCATTCTCTCCCGTCATTTGGTCTTTTCTGTGCTAACATGGCTCCTAATGATTCGTCATGTATGGTCAAGTACAAAATTAGGGAATTTTAAGGAGAGGGGGTACTAAGGCGGTGCGTGAGTGAGATAGTGTTTTATCTTCTCAAAGGCACCCCGACACTCGATATCCCACTCAATCTTTGCATTCTTTTCGGGAGCTTGAAGAATGGCTTCGTTGTTTGGACAATTGAGATGAACCTCGCCACATAATTGAGCCGCCCATCAGCCGCGGACTTCCCGGTGGTGGTCGGGGATCGTAAATCACGAGATAGCCTTAACCTTTGACGGATCAATCTCTATGCCCTTGTTACTAACCATGAACCCTAACAGCTTCCCCGATCTTGTCCCAAAAACGCATTTTGTGGGATTGAGACGTAAGTTGAATTTCCGAAGACATTTGAACAATTTTTGCAAGACTCCAACATGGTCCTCACCTTGTCTTGACTTTGCAATCATATCATCCACGTATACCTCAATCTCCTTGTGCATCATGTCATGAAACAACGTGACCATGGCTCTTTGATACGTTGCCCCAGCATTCTTTAGACCAAAAGGCATCACTTTGTAGCAGAAATTTCCCCAAGGAGTTATAAATGATGTTTTGCTCCTATCCTCCTTCTTCATACGGATTTGATTATATCCGGAAAAACCGTCCATGAAGGAGAATAACTCAAATCCGAGTCTTTGTCAACCAAGACATCGATATGCGGGAGTGGAAAATCGTCTTTGGGGCTTGCTCGATTTAGGTCACGATAGTCAACACATACCCTGATTCGCCCATCTTTCTTCATTACTGGCACGATATTTGCTACCCAATCAGGATAACGTGTCACTTCAATAAAATCTACTTTCAGCAGCTTCATTACTTCTTCTTCGATCTTCTTGGACAACTCTGGTTTAGTTCTCCTGAGTCTTTGCTTCTTGGGTGGCATATCAGGATCTGTTGGCAGAGCATGCTCCACAATTTCGAGGTCCAATTCCGGCATGTCGGCATATGTCCAAGCGAACACATCTTGATATTCTTTCAAAAGATTAGTCATCTTTTTCGCCTCAGACTCTAAGAGACATGCCCCGATCCTTACTTCCCTGACATTCTCTGCATCACCTAAATTTATGGTGATTGCTCATTCTTCTGTCAACGGCTTCGATCCTTCATGTCGATTCCATTCGCGTTCAATCCCCTTTTGATCGTCATCGTCGGTGTCATCGGAACCTGAGAGACTTTCTTCATGCACGTCCGAGTCATATGCGTCCTTATTATGATTATGCATAATGTAATGCCTGAGATGCGATAAAATGAGTTAGAGCAATGTCGACAATAAAAATGATGCATGTCATTTTTCGAAGAATTTTTGAAGTATTTTTGTAAAAGTTTCAAGAACTCATCCTCATATCCTCGGATTTCCTCGTCCTTGCAAGGCGGTCAAATAAGGGAGCATGTGGAGACCTAGGCCTCAGTGACCATCATAGGACTAGTTTGATGTGCCTCCACATGTCCTTAATAAAACATGTGTCTATTTTATTGAATGAGGAAAGATAAGGCCGTATTTTAACACACGCCACCCACGACCAACGGCTCAAGATCGGGGTTGACCATAGTTCACATTGCAAATGACATAAATGGGAAATAAAGAAAGAAAAACTACGAGATCCCACGCAGCGGAGAAGACATAAAACAAAAGACTAGGCTAGACGAGAACCGCCCTACTTTGAAGGGACAACCATGACTTCAGAGGACTCAGCTTCCTCGCATGCCAGGATGGTGCATATGATGTCTTCCTCGAATAGCTCAGTCACACCATAGATGTCCCCCTCTTCCTCGAATAACATCCTTGGAGGTCCTGGAAACGTTTCTTCCAACAACGGGTGAAACGGGCCTTGATCGCCCTCACCCTCCTCAGTTTGGGCAATATGTTCACTCCAATCTCTATACCCACCTCGGCCTCCTCGGGCATTTCGGCCTCTCTGCCTTCCACGGCCCCTTCGGTTGCCACGACCACCTTGCTCGCTATGACCTTCTTGCCTCTCAACATATCCTACGCCTCTCCTCTTCGAGTTTTTATGAGCTTCAATGGGCTTTCGCACACCCTGACTATGTGATCCAAGGCCCTCTCCAGGATTATACCCGCTTGCCAGCATAATCTTTCCCGTAGCTATGGCGGCTTAGACAATTTAGGAGCCTTTGTGAAGGACCCTACAGGCACATGGACCATGGATACCAGCTCAAGGGTTTGAAAGCTGGATTCCTCGGTACACTCTGGCTCCACATAGGGGATGGCTGTCTCATGGTAGATCTTGAAGTCAGATTCTCCATGGACCGTGATAAGCCTGTTGTCCACCACAAATCGTACCTTCTAATGGAGGCTGGAGGCAACAGCACTCACTGTGTGGATCCATGGCCTCCCTAGCAGAAAATTAAAAGCGCTTGGTATATTTAACACCTGGAACATGGCTTGGAAAAGTACAAGGCCAATCAGCAGCTCAAGTTCAATTTCCCCTATCACCTCCTTCTTCATCCCATCAAAAGCCCGCACGGTCAACTTGCCAGTACGGATTCTCCCAAGATCAATGCCAAGACGGTGGAGAGTAGCCAACGGGCATATATTGAGCGTTGAACCGTTATCGATCAATACTCTGCAAACAAAAGTGCTTTCATGCTTCACCGAGATGTGTAGTGCTTTGGTATGATCAGGACCATCGGGGGGAAGATCTTCATCAGTAAAGGAAATTTGGTCTTTCAATAGAACGGCCCCAATGAACTCCTCCAATTGGACTTCATCAATTGACTCTGGCACATGCACCTCGTTAAGGACTTTTAGCAAGATGTCCCTATGCTTCTCGGAAGATTTGAATAATTCCAGGAAGGAGATTTGAGCCGGCAACTTCCGCAGTTGATCCACCACGTTGAACTCACTGGACTTTACTACAGCCAAAAATTGCTTTGCCTCCTCCTCGGTCACGGCCTTCTTTTCTATTCCCTTATCAGGTGCGTAACAGCGGCCTGATCGCGTGACAGCATCTACCTCATTTGTTCCGTAACCCCAAGGTACAGCTTTGGGATCGAATTTAGGAGGATACTCCAGCATTATCATTCCATCTTCCTCCTAGGGAGGCAATTCAATCGTGACCGGCATTGTGTTTCCTCCCGTGACTTCGATTGTCGACATCTCTTCGACCATAAGGTCCATCACTGTGGGTTCAGCAATTTCCAGCTCGATATCACCGGCGAGCTCCTCATCGAACAGTTCAATCACCATCGGGGTTATCATAGCTACCACCCCTTCCTCGTACAAAGCTGGTGTCTTCGAAATTCCACGCATAACCTTCCTCGCCCGAGACATACTAGCAAAGTTGCAGAAATATGAGCGGAATGACGATGGCATTGTCACGGATACGACCCTCTCTTCCTCTTCTCTGCGTCTGATTACTCCCATGGTTACCATCCTACGGACGCGGTTCAATTTCTCTTCTAGGGTCACATCCTCCTGGCCTTCATAGTATCCCGCTAGCACTAGGGATTCATACAACTCGGAAACATCCAATACTAGAGGTTGCTGACTAGCTCGCGTGTCCTCGGAAATTGAGTTCACTCCCCCTACATGATTTGGTAGAGGGTTCTATTGCACGTTGGCTGAGCCTCCCTGAAAGTCAAAATGTTCTTTTCTAGAAGCTGTTGAACTTTGTATCTCAGCATGTGATAATTATCTACATCATGCCCCCTTTTCTCCCATGTGGTATTCACAGGTCTTGGTTATATCGAACCCTGCGGACCTCGGGAGGTTATCTCTAGGCACCTCCTTTGCGACCATCCTCTTTTCAAGAAGCATGGGCAATAACTTTGACAACGGGCGTGGTAGTGGAGAAAACCCCTTTCGAAAGGGCCTCTTGCCATTATCGTATGCTTGTGATGAACTACCTAGAACCATCATAGGCTTGTGCGTGGGTGTTGTGGCTGGCCGAGAGAAATGTGGCTCTTGCACAAGCGCTACTTCAATTGCGGCCTCCTTATCTTTTCTTACTGGGAATTTCTTCGTGCCTCCGATTGAAATCTTTCCCTCAACCATTACCCATTCAACTCCTTCACCTACCTCAACTAGCTGTGAAAATGTTTGGCAACCCAAGAACACTAACCCTTGGAAGTATTCGAGGAGGGCAATGTTTTGAGGCATGTTTGCTTCATCTCCCTCTCATTCAAAGCCGGCTTCACTTGTGAGGCCATGGTCCTCCACCTTTGCGCGAAGGCCTTGAATGACTCATTCATCTTCTTTTCAACACGAGTTAACTCTTCCCTCGTGGGGGCAAGCTCGGTGTTAAACCGGTATTGCTGCAAGAACTCATTGGTTAAGTCGTCCCAACTAGTGAATTCTTCAATGTCCAGCGCAATGAACCACGTCAGGGCAATGCCTTCCAAACTATCTTGGAATGTGTGTATGAGGAATGGCACGTTGTCAGCGTAGCAAGCCATTTTTCTTATGTAATACCTAAGGTGGGTCCTTGGGCATCCCGTTCCGTCATACTTTCTTGTGAACTCAGGCTCCTGGAAATTCTCAGGAAAGCTCGTCTTGGTGTATGGAGATAGCCTATCAGCTCCTTTCAACCCGTAACCTTGCAAGACACATAGTCGCTCTTCCATTTTTGCCAAACGTTTTTCACTCTCGTCACTTAGGCGGGGTGTTGGGTTTTCCTTCGGAGGAGGATCCAAATTAACGATGATTGGCGTGACAGAAGGAGCTTCTCCGGCAATTTCTTTCCCAGGGAGATCAGCAACGTGTGTGCCTCCCATCGACAGGGAAGCATGTCCTGATAACGTAGGAGTGGATGTTCCAGTGACGGCTACGGCGGGGGGCTCCTTAAGCTTATGGCTTATTTCAAGCATCATTGCGGTGAGTTGGGCCAGCTGGTCCTCCATCTTGGCCATGCGCACGTTGGTGTCATCGTTCTCCATTCTAACTTTTGCGCGCGTGGGAATCGGGGATCTCCGCTTGGCCGTGTCGACGATCAGTAGAAGACAATCGATCTGTTAGTACCTGAAATAAAGGTAGATAAACATATATAAATACAAGTAATAATTAGGCGGTCGGCCCACAACAAAGATCTAATCGCCCCAATTTGCCCGTTTCATTGAAAGCCAGGTTGCTACATAATACAAAAAAATGCAAAAGAAAACCCTTAAACAACGAAGCTATTTCAAAGGCGGAAAGACATTCTCCTAACTCCCAATTTTCAACATCGAGACTCGAGACAAACTCCTTAATATTGCAACGTATGCGAATAAGGTCCTGCTACATATTGCGCTCAACTCAATCTAACTTATGAGGACGGCTTCCACTTGTGGCAGCTCCACTAACTCGGGTTAACTTCAAAGAACACTCCTCGGCTTCCTCGAGCTCCCTCTTGAGGCGCTTGATCTCGGCTCGATGGGTGATCTTCAATGGCACTTTAGGAATCTTCGGACGGAGGCTCTCTGGAATCTTGTGTCTAAGGATGTACTCCTTCGAGACATAATAGGTCTTCTCTTGCCCCTCCAACTCTTCTTCAGGCCATATCAACTTCCGGGGGTGGCACATATCCCACATCGATTTGACCAACGTGACGGAGTCTTCGTGGTCTTGGCATCTGTCAGGGAAGTCTATCTTGAGCGGGTCCTCCTGGATCGCCGGCGGAAGCTATTGAATCTCTTGAAACTAACGGGTGACTCGAGTCAGGTAATATTCGGTGACTCCAGTGATTCCCAACAAAGGAATAGGTCCAGTAAGCCCACACACAAACCGCGCTTCTCGAACTCGAAGTCATTTGGCATGCCATTGGAAATCCTCAGGCCCGGGGTTGGTCATGAAAAATAGCCACTCATAATAATGATAATCAGGGGCGAACTTTTTCCTATCTCTAAACTTTAGGATAGGGTGACTAGAGTCAGAAATGTCGCTCACAGTCATCAAGCTATCGAACCCCTTAATGTGAGAGAAAAACCAAATTTGCAAGAGTGTAGGAGGAGCATGAAAAACTTTGTCTTTATTTTCTTTAAAACGAGTAAGGGAAAGAAAAGTTTCAGTCAAGATAGCATTAACAAAACCCTTTCCCATACATACTTCACGAACTACCCACGCTACGGAAGGGGTAATAGCATTTCTACAATGTGGGAATATCACAAACCCGAAGAAAGCTAGTAGGAATATCTTATTCTTTTGGAAAGATGGGGCATTTTGAAAAAGCTCCTTTAGAAATGAAAATGGGCAGGTTTTGCGATTGGCTTTCAAAACTTTTCTCACATCATCTTCTTTAATTTTAAGGAAATCAGATAAAGTCGATGCATATTCAATTCCTACAGGTGGGCTAACCAACTCCGACACTAAGGGCTTTCCAATGGCAATATTGTATTCCTCCAAGGTTGGAGTGAGCTTGTGATCACCGAGTACGAATGTGCAAGTTGCGGGGCACCAAAAATGCGCTAACGCTTGCACAACACCAGAATGAGTTTCTATCTCCAATAAGGGAAGTAAACGTCCAACATATGATCGCACCCAATCATGGCCAGTTGGATCTAATCTCTCCCACCACGCGCGAATCTCGGCTTTCGGGACGGAGATGATGCAAAGGTCGGATACCCCCATCGTGTGATCAACCTAATTTGTCGTGGACCGGCCAAAATGAAAGCAAATAAGTAAATTGCGATGAAAAGAATTCAAGAAGAACTTACCCTACTCATTGAGCAGCGATGTAAGGGTCATAGACATGCGCATGGACAGTGGTTCAATTTCTACTCTAGATGGCCCAAAATGAAGCCATGGGATCACAGGACCGAACCAACAAGCTCGTGGCTAGGTCGTGTTACCCATGACTCCGGCTTCGTCAAAGGACCGACCCGTGTCACATGCTCGCAGACCAGGGTGGGGACCTTTGACATCAAGAAAGAAATTTCGGGGTTGAGATGGGCGACTCGTACTACATGCTTGTAGTCGGAGTGGTATCCACTTCAACACCATCCTAAGTAATCCTATGCGGCCCAGGTCAGGCGGCAGGTTGTGTGTGCTAAAGTGTAGTGCAATGTAGGAAATGCAGGCATGACAATTCATAAGCAAACAACACTTCATACATGAATAATAAACCATACATTCCTTCACCTCCCTACAAGACAAAGGTGAGCAAACACTTCCCCTTATACCTCCCATTCTACAAAAACATTTAACACCTTTAATGTTAGGGACGTACCTGAAATCCTCGCTACCAAACAAAAATATTTTTGAACAAAATCGATTTTGGCCTAAGTCCTCTAAGGTTTAAAACCAACTCCCCAACGAAGTCGCCAAGCTGTCGCGACCTACCCTCGGGGGGAGGGAACAAGTTTAGGGGTATGGCCTGAAAGACGAGCCTAAGGCCCATGATCAGGCGCGGGCTCTCCCAAGCCCATACCCCGTGTGACATTGGGATATTCTTCATAATTTTGCACAAAAGGAGTCGCCACTAGCCTATTGGGGTCGGCTAGAAACCAAGTGAGGTATGGGAGTGTACCTCACTTCCTACGCAACCAGAGAATCTAGGGTCGGGGACTTGATTACATTAATTGATCAATTAATGCCCTTTCGGTACCTAATCTTGTTCATTTTAACAAAATAATTTTTGGCAAGCAGTTTGGATTGATTTTATACCTATCTACTAACATATAAGATGATCATGCAGGTGCACAAACATTGAAATAACAATCATAGCTATCAAGATCCTAATTGCAGTAAAATTAAATACGTGCAATTAAACATAATTATATATGCAAATTAAACATGCAATATATAATCAAAACACAAGCAACTAAAGGCCTAATTACACTAAAAATGCAAAGCATAGCAATTCCTAAACAAACCCCATCATTTTTTAATTTTCGAAAAAAATTTAATTAATTATTTTTTTAATTAATTAAATTTTAAAAAAATTATTTTTTAAAAAAAAATTTAACACCGTTAATGTTAGGGACGTACCTGAAATCCTCACTGCCAAACAAAAATATTTTTGAACAAAATCAATTTTGGCCTAAGTCCTCTAAGGTTTAAAACCAACTCTCCAGTGGAGTCGCCAAGCTGTCGCGACCTACCCACCGGAGGAGGGAATAGGTTTAGGGGTATGGCCTGAAGGACGGGCCTAAGGCCCATGATCAGGCGCGGGCTCTCCCAAGCCCATACCCCGCGGGACATTGGGATATTCTTTAGAATTTTGCACAAAAGGAGTCGCCACTAGCCTATTGGGGTCGGCTAGAAACCAAGTGAGGTATGGGAGTGTACCTCACTTCCTACACAACCAAAGAATCTGGGGTCGAGGACTTGATTACATTAATTGATCAATTAATGCCCTTTCGGTACCTAATCTTGTTCATTTTAACAAAATGATTTTTGGCAAGCAGTTTGGATTGATTTCATACCTATCCACTAACATATAAGGTGATCATGCAGGTGCACAAACAATGAAATAACAATCATAGCTATCAAGATCCTAATTGCAATAAAATTAAATACGTGCAATTAAACATAATTAGATATGCAAATTAAACACGCAATATATAATCAAAACACAAGCAACTAAAGGCCTAATTACACTAAAAATGCAAAGCATAGCAATTCCTAAACAAACCCCATCATTTTTCAATTTTCGAAATTTTTTTAATTAATTATTTTTTTAATTAATTAAATTTTAAAATTTTAAAAATTTTTAAAAATTTTTTAAAAATTATTTTTAAAATTTTTTAAAATTTTTTAAAGTTTTTTAAATTTTTTAATACATATTTTTTTCAAAATTGTTTTCTTTTTTTTTTTTTTTAAGTTTTTTTTTGGGGACAGGACCGGGTCGGGTCCGACCCGACCCGGGCTCGGCCCGAGCAAGACGGGTCGGGTCCGCCCGACCGTGCTGCTTGAGAGCGGGACCGGACTTGTGCCCGATCCAGGAGGGCCCAAGTCTTTTTTTTTTTTTTTAAATTACTCGCAGGCCCACGGCCCGGGTTGATTCGGGCAATGGGCCTACAAGCGAGAGACCGAGCGGGCGGGTCCTCGGCCGCGCTCCCTAGTCGGCGATCGCTCGGTCGTGACCGAGGAGCTACAACGGCGGGAAGACGGGGGAGGGGCACCGGCGATCCGGTTGGGGTTGCGACGGTGCCGCCTGGTTCGAAGGGGACGCAATCCGGCTTTTCGGAGACGGCGGGAATTCCGGTGACTAAGAGGCTAGCCGGACTCTACACGGAAGGAACCAGGGAGGAGAGCCCGCTTGGGCATTACGGCGAACGGGTAGAGGGCATGGGCAAACCAGGGGGCTTCCGACCTAAACCGGACCCGAGGGGGCAACGGCGGTGACTAGCAAGCAAAACAACAACAGACAAGAACCTAAGGGGGACCTACGGAGGCTGGAGCTCGCCCGAAACAGACGGAACGAACTCCGACTAACTCGAGCTCAAGATGGACACCAGGTATTCGATGAAATGCCGACCTGAGTTCCGACGGGAATGGCTGCTTGGAAGACGCGTCTGCGGCGGTGGCGGCGGCGATGGCGGTCCGGAGATGCGTTGGTGGCGGTGGCGGCAATCGGGAGACGCGTCGACAGTGGTGGCCTCGGTGAGTTCCTCCTCCTTTTGCTCCCCGTTTCCCTCACCCTCCCTGTTCTCTCTCTGTCTCCTTGTGTTTTTCTATCGTTCTCTGTTTTTCTTCCTCCTTTTCTCGATCCGTTTTCTTCTTTTTCTTTCCCCCGAGATCTCTCCCTGCTTCCCTTCATTTGGCTCGCGTGCGCGTGCCCTCGCCTTCCCTAACCCGCCGACACCGCCAGACCCGGCTCTAACCTCTCTCCCCCTCCCCACGCTCGCCTACCCTGCGAGATGATCGTCTCCTCCGTCCTAGCTGCCCGCTTTCGGCTTCGCCATTTCCCCAGCGGACGGCTGCTTTACGCTTTCGTCTTCGCTGGTTCCCGTGCGAAAGCGGCGAGGGAGAAGACAACGGGGGCGGGCCGGGCTGGGCGGAGGAAGAAGAGGGCTGGGCTGCGCGAAGGGGAAAAGAAAGAAAAAAGAAAAAGTAAAGGGGAGGGTTGGGCCTGTGCCCACGCAAGGAGAAAATAAAAGGAAAAAGGGGCCGGGTCGAGGCCAAGGCCGGATCTCGGCCCGACCCGCACCCTCACAACTCTTTTTTTTTTCTTTCTTTAAAAAGGAAATTAATAATTAAAAAAAATTATTTTGATTTTTTTTATTTTTGATTTGCTTTTTATTTTTATTTTTTATACTATTTTAAAGATAAAAAAAATTGGTGTCAACAGGGGCGAAAATGGCCTCTAGCGGCTAGAGCCATCGCCTCGCTTCCTCTTCCGTAAGCCGCCGTCCTCTGTTGGCTTTCTTCTTGGACGGCGAGCTAATAGATCCGGCCAAGATTTGGCATGGGATCCATCGTTAGAATCTAAGATCGAAACGAAAGGTACGTTTCGTTTAAGATTAGGAGAAACCTAATCGCCTTTTCTCTCTCGCGCATGTTCTTCTACTGCTGCAAAATGGGTTCGGGCCAGTCAAATTTCTCTTCGGCAGACTCCAATTCGTTCCACAGCGCTGACAGTTTATTGTAAACTGTCGCGATACTCATATTCCCATGTTTCAGATCTGAAATTTGCTGTGTTATGGAGAAAATCTTGACCTGATCTAGTTTTCCATACCTTTCTTTAATATTGTCCCACATCTCTTTCGCATCTTCCGTCGGAGGGAGTCCTGCTGCGACTTCGGATGTGATGCATTTTCCGATCCAGGTTCTGACGAGCTGGTTGCATTTTTTCCAAAAACGGGCCATTCACTCATCAGTTGGGATCGGAATGGTTCCGTCGAGAAACCCTTCCTTATCTTTTGTTACCAGGGCACGCCGGAGCTCCCGCGACCAGGTCGAGTAGTTATCTGGGCCCGTCAATTGCTGACTAATAAGCTTGAGCTCTGGTCCGTCGGCATTTGACGTGTAAAGAGGGTCGCCGGGCTCCAGCCGTCCTCCGGCAGCAAGGATCTGGTAAGGAAAAAAACCATGTCAAAAAGTCGGGTAGGTATTCGCCCCTACATTCGACCCGCTTTCTTGACCCGCTTTGAAAAAATTTGGGTAGGGATTCATTCCTCTCGATTCGCCTGATCCGCCCGTCTGCTCCAGGCTGAAGGTAGAGCCTGCCCCACTATTGGTTGGTGTGCCTCCATCGGTCTGCACATTGCCTTGGTAGCCTAGCTGTGATGTGTGTGGGTTTATCCCATGGATCCATGGATATGGCATCCACTGGTATGGATGGCCCGAGAAGGGCTGCCCTAGATTGAACTGAGCCGGAAAGTTCTGCCAAGGCATGTGTGGGGGCTGGATCTGGCTTTGGCTGAGTTGTTGCTCCGCCACAGTCGACACAACAGTTGAATATTGATCGCGTGTACTCTGTGGCATCGCATCCCTTGCTGGCTGGTCATCTATTCTAATGGTAAGGGCTGCTGATGTACTCATTGTAGAAAAGAGAAAGAATTTCTTCCAAGAGAGACTGACTCCTTTCGGTAACTGTTTCGCAGGTTACAGTTTCTCAAGGCAATCGGATTGAATAGATGCAGAAGTTATTCCAGAATCGCAGGTTGGTTACAAAGGGTAAAAAAAGAGAATTCTTGCTGAATGTTGTTTTCGTTTTGCGATGTGGCAACAACAAGTAACAGACGAAGAAATGCAGGCAATTCGAAGAGATGGAAGCTACGCCAGGATCGGCATAAGCTCTGATACCATGTCAGAAGACCAAGAAGAATATCGAGAGGAAGAAACTTTCTGTATATTCAGTATATTTTGTGTTCTGTACAATCTGTATTTAATTATAGAGCAAGAAATTAATAAAGGAAAAAAACTATTCCTCTATCTTTCTAATCCTAAAATAAACATGATTTTCTGTCTATCGATAATTGTACATGATTTCAGGAATCATTTCTTCCAACAGGCCACACGATACACATTACTCGTCCAATGACTGGGATCATCCGCATGTTTTGTCTTGCATTGTCGATCTACTTTAGTATTTGGAAGGATAAAATGACACAAGAAAGCTTGGATGGATGCCAAATCACCTCGTCTCGCAAGAGACCAATGCCAAGCAACCAAATGGCCAAATCACCTTATCATCTCGTGGCAGGGCCAATATGCCAAGCACGATTTTATATCACATCAGAGAGGCACTAGCATATAGTAGATTTCTTGTAATAAAGAGGAAAATTACCAAAAAGTCATAAATCTTTTGTAATTGTGCCATTTCAATTCTAAACTTATTTTTTTGATCAAACGAGTTCTAAACATTTTACAATTTTGCTGGTTCAATCCTTCCGGCCAAAATTGGCTAACAAAGGCGGCACCGACGACAATTTTTTAATAATATTTTTTTTTTTCGAATTGTTTTATTAATTTTTCAATCTCTCTCTCTCTCTCTCTCTCTCTCTCTCTCTCTCTCTCTCTCTCTCTCTCCTTCTTTCGGGGTCGCCCCGCCAATGGTTGGGCGAGCTCACCCTCACCTCAGTCGGCGATTGGCCAGCCCTCTCCTCTAGCCAATCGCCAAAGCCAAAGGAAGAAGGAGGGAGGAGGAAAAAGATAAGAAAATTAATAAAATAATTCAAAAATAAAAATTTATTAAAAAATTATCGCCAACACCGATCGGCGGCCATGTCAGGGCCAACCGGCCAATTTTGGTTGGAATAACTAAACTGGCACAAAACAAATGGTTTAGGGCTCAATTGGCCAAAAAAATAAGTTTATGATTGAATTGGCACAATTACGAAATGTTTAAGAATTTTTTGGTAATTTTTCCTATGATAAAACGATGAAAAATAGCAATCTAGCAATGTGGTTCTCCATATACTGTTGCGAACGTTGAGATATTTGACCTTATCGGTTATAGACACTAGAACATTCAACCTCTTGATAATCTGCGCATATTTAACCTCATGAGATCTCGAGGCCACTTTTGAAGGACGGTTACTAATAGTTTATAGCAAAATCAGCATTATTCAGGGTAATTGCTAGGTATAAATGACTTCACTTATGGCCACACAGTATCTGCTAATGGATACTAGGTCGACGAGTCAGTTATTAGAGGAAAAAGTACAATAAAAAGTCTTAAACTTATTGTATTAATACCAATTCAGTCTTAAATATTTTAATTAGACCAATCTAATCCTAAACATTTTTACATTTGTACCAGTAAAGTCAATCTGGCTAATTTATGCCAAAAATTATTGACATAGACGTCAGTTATCTTACGTGACATGCCTAGCGTTAACGTAGATTATTGACATAGACGCCGGTCATCTTACGTGACATGACTAACGTTAACATAGACATTTTTATAAAATATTTAATTTTTTTAAATTTTAAATTTTTTTCTTTTTGTTCTTCTTTTCTTTTTTTTTTTCCTTTTTTTCCTTCGCCAACCTCCATGACGGCCAATGGAGGTCACCAATTTTCGGCAAACTAGGGTGTCAAAAACCAAACCGAATTGAACTTAACCAAACCAAAAAGTTTGGTTTTTCGGTTTGGTTTTATTCGATTTGGATAATATTAAAAACCAAAAAAAAAATTAACCGGTTCAATTTTTACTGGTTCGGTTAACCGAACCAAACCAATGAAATCTAATTTTTTCCTTTTATTTTTAAATTTTTAAATTTTTTTTTCCTTTTCTTTCTTTTTTAGAGGTGAGCGGGAGCCTTGCCATAGGCCAAGGCCGAGCTCGCCCGACACCGACAAAGCCTCCCCCAAGTGGCCGAATCTAGCAAGGCTCGAGCTCGTCGACGTCGGGCTAGCTTAGCCTTTGTCGTCGGAATCTAGCAAGCTCAAGTCTCGCTAGCCCGTAGCAAGGCTCCAACTCACCTCTGGCCGCCAACGTGGCTGGCGACTGGCCAATGAAGAAGAAAAATAAAAAGAAAGAAAAGGAAAGGAATAAAAAATTATTAAAATTTATTTTTTTTAAAATTTAAAAAAAAAATTATTGAAAGGGGTGCATGTAGGAAAAGATTTTCCTTATCAAACAGTGAAAAATATTTTCTAGTTTATTTTCAAATTTCAACCAAACAACGGAAAATATGGTTATTTACTTGGAAAGTGACTTTATAAAAAAATATTTTCTAAAAAGTCATATTTTCTACGAATAGAGCTTTAATGAAACATTAATTTGCTTGGGCTTTAACAATTGTTTCACTAATTTTGGACTACTCCACCATTTAATAATTTATCCAGTTTACTATTACTAAATTAAGATAATATAAAATTCATTCATCCTTTTTGTAATTAAAATTCATTTATTAGTACCATTGATATTTCTAATTATATCCGTGGAGATATACAAGATCAATTCTTCTCCAAGCCTATTATACAAATTCATAATACAAAGTATGCAACCATGGATTGGGTCCTCAAGCTTTCATTATCTATTATACACTTAATATGTTACATTAGATTTCATAAAAAAATAATAATAATAAAGATTTCTATGTCTTTTAAAGTGCTAAAAATTAAGTAAAATGCTAGTATTAAGGTAACTGAATTGCCACGGAATTTAATATTGTATTTTATTTATTTCCACGTGGTAGCATTCACAAAATTATTTTCATTTGGAAAAGCAATAGTGGTATATTGAATTTATTTCAAAAAATGAAAATTCTTATGAATACCAATGAAGTTTTTATCTTGCGGGCAAAAGACAATTTGATTGGAAAATTAATCTTACAATATATAATAACGGAAAAAAATTAAAAACTAAAAAACCAAACCGAATCGAACCGGAATCTCGGTTTGGTTTGATTTTGGTTCGAATCCAATTTCAGTCCAATTTAGTGAATTTCCTTATTTTCATTTGGAAAAGCAATAGTGGCATATTGAATTTATTTCAAAAAATGAAAATTCTTATGAATACCAATGAAGTTTTTATCTTGCGGGCAAAAGACAATTTGATTGGAAAATTAATCTTACAATATATAATAACAGAAAAAAAAACAAAAGTAAAAACTAAAAAACCAAACCGAATCGAACTGGAATTTCGGTTTGGTTTGATTTTGGTTCGGATCAATTTCAGTCCAATTTAGTGAATTTCCTTATCACTTCAATTTGGTTTAATTTCCAAAAAAACTGAATTGAACCACTTACACCTCTACTAGTGAGGGCTAGGCAAGGTTGCTCCTTGCTAGATTTGGTGAGGGGACCCTTGCCCAACTGTCGCCACTGGCCGGCGAGCATTGGGAAGCCCTCATCGGCCTTTGGTGGGGACTAGTCTCACCTAGATGAGGCCTTGCAAGGGGACCTTACAGCAAGGACGACCTCGCGCAGACGGCAAAAGGCCTCATCTAGGCGAGGCTAGCCCTCACTAAACGCTAGCAAGGCTAGGCTAATAGAGGAAAATAAGGGGAAAAAAAAGAAAAGAAGGAAAAGAAGGAAAAGAGAAGGAAAAAAATAATAAATTTAAAAATCAAAAAATAATTAAACATTATATAAAAAATATCGATGTTAGCGCCAGCCGTCAATCATGTCTCGTAGGATAATCAGCATCTATGCCCGCAATTTTCGGCATAAATTTGCAGGATAGACTCAATTGGTACTAATATAAAAAAGCTTAGAATTAAATTGATCTAATTAAAAGATTTATAACTGAATTTGTACTAATACAATAGATTTATAACTTTTTTTGTAATTTTTTGTATGAAGCACAGGTCGACCTAGTAGAGTTCTGAAGAACCCGACGGGGACCTCCAACAATAATCCAATAAACCAGCGCTCAGCCTAAATGCATTCCTTATCTTAACGTATCGAGGTATGTCATAGCTTTTCCTCACAACTGAGAGGCAATATGAGATGTGGAAGTCCCACCTCCAAAGGATTCTTTCCTTGTTTCTTCTCCCTTAAGCCTTTTAAAGACTTGCCCAAGTTCAAAATTTGCACATATTTAACCTCACGAGATCTTGAGGCCACTTTTGAAGAACAGCTATTGATCATTTATGGCAAAATCAGGATTATTGAGGGTAATTGCTGGTATAAATAACTTCACTTATGGCAATTTGGGGTAATTATTTTGCTATTGATCTATTAGTGAGTGCCGGCGTTTAGTCATGTTGCATATAGAAAGTAAATGGAATTTCAACTTAATGGTTACTAATGGATAATGTGTTTAGACTATTTAAATATTAAATCACATATTCATATAATAGTTTAACATTTTAGAACAATTGGCATTGGTTATATCAAAATCCCACATGGTATTAGAGTAAGAGGTCTTGAGTTTAAATCTTTTCAAAACCCTTATTTATCTTCCCAATTATATATTTCTACACATGAGGGATGGGGGAATTCCAAGTAAAAGCATGAAGTGTTATCATTTTCTCAATAAATGGCCTAAAGTGACAATATCAATTTCAAATAAGGGCCATGGTAGTTTTAAATAAGGGTCTAACCTCAATGATTGCCGACCAACTAAATATTCCAACCCGTCAAGGGTGTTTTTGTCCAATTACAATTACAATTTTAATTTTAATTTATTTTTATTTTTATTTTTATTTTTTTCTTTTCCTTTTCTCTTTTCATTTTCTTCTTTTTTGGCAAGGACCAATAGCCATTGGCAAGGGTTGGCAAAGACTCGGAGACCCTCACTAGCCACGAGCAAGGCCCGGCGACCCTCGCTAGCCCTTTTAGGTGACAAGGTTGACCACCCTTGCCCATAGTTTCAATTTTTTTCTTTTTCTTTTTTTTTTGAAATAATTTTGTATTTTATTTAATTAATATTTTGATTAAATAAATAAGAATTTAAGCCACATAATCGCTAGTATAAGAGCAAAAATACTAAAAAAAGTCACGTCAGTATTTTTGTTAGTCTAAATGGACATAGTTAACAGAAAAACTCAATTGTACCAATTTGATTAGTTTTAAGAGTTTTAGGACTTGATTGTACTTTTTATAAGAGAAAAATACTAAAAAAAGCCATGTTAGCATTTTATTATTTTTTTTGTGATAAATTTTAGGACTTCTAGTGTACATATCCTTAATATTTAAACATCAGATCACGCCAATAGTCTAAGCACATGATTCGCACTCCATGGTCGAGTATAGTAATAATTGCAAAATGAAGAAAGCAAATGTGAAAGAGACGTGGGGATTTATGGACTTCCCAGCTAGAGGTAGATATTTTTTGTCACACCCCAAAACCATCATAAATGAGGGATGACACGGTCGTCCTTCCACTCGAAGGACGCAGCTCTAAGCCCCCAAAATCCAACTCCTAAAAATCCCATTGTCGATATTGCTCTTATACTACTCATCGTTAGCTGAGGAACCTTTTAAAGATTGGCAAATAGAGGAGTGAGCAACCACAGCTCAGTAAGTAGTGCATCTCTTCTAAATGGATCAAGCACCCACTATGCATATTTATAAATCAAACCACAACTCTTTTAACTCAAATCCAGAATATAACAAACATACAGTAAAAGAATAATTTAAATATGCTTCAACATAGCTATATTTATAGCAGAAATAATCATTTCACAATAATATCAAAATAAATATCAATGGTCTAATCCATTGATCAATCTCATTAACTCACATGCCAATGGTCAATTCCATTGATTAATCTCATGCCACATATCAATGGTCTAGTGAAATTACACGTTGATGGTCCATTCCAACGACTAATCTCAAATTACACAACGATAGTCCATTCCATCAACTAAACTCATATCACATGTCGATGGTCCACTCCATTGACCAGTCAATTACTCAATATCAAACTATGGTTACAATACAACGCCTGGTGACAAGACGACCAAGATTCCCCACTTGGCAAAGTCTCCATCTATTATTAGCTAGTAGCTCGGCTCACAAGGATATCCTAGAATAATATGCGCATATCTATAAGCCCCTCGCTGGGCTTACAGTGATATTGAGCATCAATATCAATTCATAACAACACTATACATAATTCTCAAACCAAATCTATAAAGCATTTCATATATCACGAAAAGATTTCGCAACTCAACTTATTCGCCATAAATACTTTCCATAAAACATTCTCAAATAATTTCAAGACTTGTCTAATAAATCAATTTCAAATCGAATGCATTTCAAAAAAGCTTATCACAAATCGATATCTATATAACATTCCATAAATCATCTCAAAATCGAGCTTTTTGTAAAAAAGTTTCACAAACTCAAAACATATAATATTTCTCAACTTCGTTTATCAAACAGAATATATATTCATCAAAAAGTTCTCACACTATTTTTTTTTAATGACCTAGGGAAACCCGTAAGTCGACAGCCGGCGGACAAACCCTAGGGCTCACGGAGGAACCCACCAACCCCGTGAAGCGGGTAAGTCCACCTATAACGTGCTGGGGATTCAAACTTCTCCCGTTCGTTAGGGGGAGAAAGCCCAAAGCCAGCAGTGCCACTCCATGCGGTGGTGGTTCTCACACTATTTTCATATATCAAAACGTAGTAAATGCCCGATCCAACTTTATGCAATAAACATGCTTATTCATAACTCATAAAATATTAAATTTTTATCATTTTGAAGACATGAGCTTTGAAGAGATAGCACCACTTACCTTGGAATACTTAGGACCAAATAACAAGTTTTACTCGAATTGTCAAACTCGCGATTCTATCAAATAAGCGAAGAGCAACATTACAATCGAGTAAAACGCTACCTCAACTATGACTTGATTAAACTAAGCATGACCACTTAGAAAACGACCCCCATGCGCCAATAAATCGCTAAAACAAAGCAATTACTCAAAGCTGTCCATAGCGCGAAGCTTGAGCTTTAAACTTTATCATGCTACAATTTTCTCCACCGAACTCCGTTTAAAGCGTACTTATAATCAATGGAAAGCCCATCCAACATACTACAAGAACCCCAGTTTAGCCAACTTGAAATCAAGCCAAAAATCAACAAAATATGGCCCCAAAGTCCCGGTCGCGCACTGTTCATCATGCACGATAAACTTCAAAATTTTGTTTCGGGTAAATCGTAAGCTCAAATCACGATCCGTAAAATCCTACAGCTCCACAACATCCTAGACTATAATTTTTACAAAAATACGTGACTCAACGACTCAAAAATCATACTTCGCCACTTGATTTTGCCAAAGTTCCGAATTTCAACCCTTTAAGTCCGAAACTATTCCGATTGAATGAAGGGGGAGCACGAGTGCTTACCGAGCGTTGCGTTACGTAGTTAAGATAGTTTGGCAAGGCTCCCATGGCTAGAACATGTGAAGCCCCTTTTCTTCTTTTCTTCTCTTCTTCTTTCTTTCTTTTTCTTTGTGCTCGAGCTCTTTGCATCCCTCTCTCTCCCCTTCTTTCCTTCTCTCTTTCTCTTTTATCTCCTCCTTTTTCTTTTCTTTTTCTTTTTTCTTTCTTTCTTTCTTTTCTTCCTTTCTCTCTCTCTCTTCTCTTTTTCCTCTCTCCCAAAAACTCTCGATTCCTCTCTTTCTCCTGAAGCTTCTGCCTTTTTCCTCTTACCTTTGACTTTTCAACCCCTTATTTTACATTTTTCGTAGACATTTGCTGAAAATTAGCAAAATGTTGTACCATGAAAAGAAGGCAATAATAAATTCCCAGTGCACTGTGTTGATACTAGACTTGCGTTCTCAGTATTTTGACTGATCTCCCGCATGGAAAGACCGGCCTGGAATCGCAGTCCTGCCGCCATGCGAAACTTGTATAGACGCTGCCCATTTGAAATGAGAAGGTACTCATCCGTTAACGTTACTGCTTTAGACATGTCGGCGAAAGGTCACAGAGCAGGTGGACTGCTTTCTTTAGCAGGCATGAATCAATTATGAGCGAGCAAGCGTGAGGCCAGAGCACCTTGAGCTTGAGGCATCATTAACAGGTAAAAGTTGATCCTCTTCATTTGAATGCGCTATTTTTACACTTGAAAAATCAATTTTATGTTAAAGAATTCCGAGAGTTTCATTCTTTTCTTTTTTAGGTCAACAAGAGTTTGATTTGTTTAGCTGGTGCTTTCTCAGCCCATTTCTGGTGTACCGAGAATTCAAAAACACCAAGAAAAATCCAAAAAAACACTCAGCAAGTTGGGATTGAGATAGAATTAGAAGAAAAAGGGGAGGTTGAGCGGAGGCCGGGTTATGAAGCCCTGTGAACTTGGGGTTTTACATGACTTCGCTCTTTTTGAGTGAGATTAAACTATCCTTTATGAATCTGCAGTTGCTTGCTCTCTTCGTGAGAATAATAGTGTCCTGCAGTGGAAGATGTGGAATTCAATTTTATTTTTTACTTTTTTTTTTTCTTGAAGTTTGATCTTAATGGGTGTCGCTTTAGCAGAATCTGCACGATCAGGTCGCAGAACATCTTTTTAATTGGCACATGAACTCATCAATCACAAGCAATATATGGTGTGATTGATTACTTTTGTGGACAAGCAAGTTTCTTCGTGAGTGTATTATTTATGGTGGTGGAATTGCTTTTTGCAATTCAATTTGGTGCGCTGCAGACAAGCCGGGACTGCTTCATATGCTTAATGCAGGAGGGGTGAGAGAGGAATTATGAGGGTCTGAAACCGAAAAAGGCCCGCGTTGTCCTTCATTCGCAGAAGTTCTTTTACATATTTTGAATGCACTGATTGGGAGATTACACAGACCTCAATTTTAGCCTTAATCAAAGATGGAGTCGATTGAACATTTCAACCACCCACACCGGTTGACAAGACGAATGGTCAAGGATAATGATGAAGTTAAATGCTTTGCTTGCACGAAACCCTGCTTGAATCAATACTATAGCTGTGACGGATGCCAATTTTTTCTCGACGAGGAGTGTGCTAAGTTGCGTACAGAGATCCCCGGACATCCCCTGCATCCTGCCCATCCTTTGATCCTTGGGCCGACGGCATATTACATGGGAATTGTCTACTGCGATGCCTGTGACAAAAGATGCCGTGGTTTCACATTCCGGTGTGCGGAGTGTAACTTTGATCTCGACATTGACTGTGCTACAAAACCCATCAGTACCGGAGCTGAGGAGCCAATCCCATTTAAGCACTTCAGCCATGAACATTACTTGGTATTGAAGGAGGTGATTGATAAGAATACAGACGCTTGGTGTGAAGCTTGCGATAAGCGCTGTTCGAGCAACGCATACACTTGTACCTTGTGTAAATTCTTCCTCCATAAGTCATGTGTGGAGTTGAAGAGGAAGCTCCGACACTGGCTGCACGAGGAGCACGATCTGGAGCTGTGCACTAGCAGTAGTGTGTATGATGATGGAGGAGTATGGTGTGATCTCTGTGGGAAAAGGATACGTGGCTTTGTGTACCATTGTGAGATTTGTAAATTTGACCTGGATGTAGTCTGTTTGCTGCAATTGCCTCACACCTCCAAACCCGGCGATCAGAAGCAGGAGATAAAACATTTTAGCCACGAGCACCCACTGATCCTCGGAGAGGAGGAGAAAGATGTCATTATCTCATGTGCAGCTTGTGGGGACGATTGCAGCTTGAGTCGGATCTATGGCTGTGAGGAATGTGAATATTTTCTCCACGAATCATGTGTGAATTTACCTCAATATATGGAACACCTCTATCATGCAGAACATCCGTTGGAACTCCAGGTCGCAATATACAACTACTGCGATTTTTGCGAAAGATTAATTGAGGGTTTCACGTATCGCTGTGACAAATGTGATTTTGATCTGGACATTGGATGTGCACGGATGCCTTCCATCAGACCTGGAACGACAAAGCAAGTTGAAGACGTGAAAAAGAAATTTTTTGGTCATGACCACGCATTAACAAGAAGGGCCAAGAAGGAAGAGGAAAAGGTCTTTTGCAGTGCATGTGAGAAACGATGTACTGGTCTGATATATACTTGCGATGATTGTGAATTTTTTTCTACATAAAGGTTGCGCTGAATTGCCACAAGAGCATCGACACTTCTTTCATCCGCGCCACAAGCTCACTCTCCAGCACAGTGATTCGGAGGTTTGCTGTAATGCTTGTGAAAAGAAGTGCCGTGGCTTCACCTTCTCGTGCAGGGAATGCAACTTCCATTTGGATGTTGGCTGTGCTATGAGGGTTGGAAAAATACATCATTTCAGCCATGTACATCCTCTGAAGCCCCCTAAAATGGAGTTGGAAGGTAAGTGTTTAGCTTGCAACCAATCATTATCAGACTCGAGCCAGATATATGGCTGCGAGGATTGCAAGTATTTTCTCCATGAATCATGTGCCAAGTTACCGCTGGAGAGGACACATCCGTATCACGAAAGTCATCCCCTGAAACTCCAAGTCGCATCATACAACTACTGTGATTTTTGTGGAGAAAAAATCGAGGGCTTCGTGTACCGCTGTGATCAGTGTGATTATAACCTGGACATGGAATGTGCAGAGAAGCCTAAGATCAGCTCTGAAATAATCAAGAAAGTCCAAGAATTGAAAATAAAAAATTTTGCACATGACCATGAGTTGACGGGAAGCATGAAGAGGCAAGAGGATAAAGTTGTTTGCAGCGCATGCGAGAAAAAATGCACCGGTCTGACATTTGCCTGCGACTGTGATGGTTGCAGCTTTTATCTCCACAAGGGGTGTGCTAAATTGCCTCAAAAGTATAAACACTTCTTTCATCCACTTCCATGCCAAGAGCTCAACCTCCAGCGGAGTGATTCAGAGGTTTTCTGCAGCGCCTGTGAAAAAAAGTGTCATGGCTTCATTTTCTCTTGCACAAAATGCAAGTTCCATTTGGATGTTATATGTGCCATGATGGCTGAAAAGATAAATCATGGTGACTATATACACCATCTTAGTCATGGACATCCCTTGAGGGGCACCAGAAAGGAGTTGAACGGTCGGTGTTTAGCTTGCTATCAATTGCGTTCAGGCTCAGGGAAGATATACGGTTGTGACAACTGCAGTGTGTGGCTCCATATTCCGTGCATTAATTTGCCTCAGAATATCGAACACTTCTTTCATAAGTGCGACTTTAAACTCACCTTAGAAGCTCGAACTGACTTAGAAGGTAGGCAAGGGAAGTTAAAGTGTGAGGCCTGTCACAAAGTATGCCGGGGCTTTGTATTGTTCCACTGTAAAAATTGTAGTCTCAACTTGGATGTTGAATGTGCTTTAATGCCCTCTAAGATCCCCAAAGGTGCACAGACAAAATTTTTTCCTGCTGGCCACGGGCATCCATTGCAGCTGTCTAAAGAAGACACTAGCCTTGCCAAATGCTTTGTATGTGACAAATTTTGCAATGATTGTACCTACCAGTGCACTAAGTGTGAGGAGTTTGTCCACGAATCATGTATTGAATTGCCGCTGAGTATCTGGGAACCTTCTCATCATGATCACCTTATGAAGCTGCTCAATAAAAGCAGATATACATGTGCAGCCTGTCGCAAATCAAGTTCTGGCTTTATATATGACTGCAACACATGCCCGTCATTCTCCCTCCACATTGGCTGCATGAATGTCAAGCCCCTCATAAAATATGGTGACCACCGTCATAATCTAGGCTTCTTCGAGAATATACACGAGAGAGTTACTTGCTGGACCTGTCAAGAAGGAATATTCCCCTGTTCCAGCAAGGAAATGGAAATGGAAACTGAAAACAAGCAGGGACTTTTTCGTTGTGTGAGGTGTGATTACAATCTACATTTATTATGTGGTCCCTTACCTTGTCTAATCGAGTCTGACAACCACAAGCACATTCTACAACTTGAGGACAACTTTGTTGAGGACAATTCAGGTGAGTATTATTGCGACGCTTGTGAGAAGAAAAGGGACCCGGAGAAGTGCGTCTATAAATGTTCTCAAGAGAATTGCCCATATGTTGCTCACTTTGAATGTATGAAACCTGAGGTATGTCTAGTTTCTTTTGTACCTCGATATTTCTGTCACTTGCTGAAAAAGTTTATACTTCTCTGCAATGTTTAAGTGAGAAGGATGGAATCACAGAATCAGATGCTTCTGAAGTTTTCCTTCCGAACTGTAACTATGTTCGTGTATTGCAATTTTAGGGCAAATTTAGCATATAGGACATAGATATCCTGTAGAAAGACTAATTTATGTGCATTGCCTTCCATGTTTTCTTTAGTCATGCAGTCAGATGTCCTTCTCATTTAGGACAAAACAACTGTCCCGCCTTTTATTCTAAGTCTTCTGCCAATAATGCTGATGTTCCCTAATGGCCAGTGTTCGACTCTATCAATGAGACGCACTTGGTTCTCTTAATCCCAGAAAAAGAAGTGCAGAATTTGAAAAATTGAGTCCATGAAGCATTTACCAGATAAGAGAGAACTTTCTAGTGAGGCTAGACCGGCTGACTTGATTAGAAGAAAATTGACCTCGTCTTCATCCTCAGACTTCTCTTTAATACTTCATTTACTTTTGCTGCCACAGTATCCTCCTGATTATTCTTCAAAGTGTTATCTCAATTTATGTCTATTGTCAGGTCATACGATTGCTGAAAGGTGAGCAAGAAGAAGTGGAATTAAGAACCCTTGGTGCTAAACGCATTTATGGCAAAGTAATGAAGGAAGGCCAGCACACAATGGGGAAGGAACCAGAACACGATAATTCAAGTGAACTACATAGCCAAGCTAGAGGGACCTTGGATAATTTACTAGATGCTTTCATTGAAGACGAGCAAACCAAACTCCCGGGTGCTTTTCAGATTTTAAAGAAGGAAATGATAGGGACTGGGTATGCATCTTTTTGGGAGCAACTGGAAGGTAGTGGCAGCATTGAAAAAGTTTCCCCATACTTACAGCAATCTTTCACTCAGTTCATGGACCGGAGAGAACCCTGCAAAGAGAACTTAGAGTTCTCTACAATATTCTTTGAAAACGAAGAACTTGTCGAAGTTGAGAGATACACGGTCATCCGGAGCCTAGCCCCTATCCTAAAGCAGCTGCTCGAGAAGCGCAGAGACATAAGCACTGACTCGAAGTTGAACTTAAAGTCAAAGAGCCTGATCTTCAACTTGCTATGTGGGGCAATACATAGCATGTCCACCACACAGGTCAACGAGCTCTCGGAGACCTTGCTTCATGATTGGTGGAGTCAGGTTATGATGGCCAAGCAGGCGGGGTTCGAGATCCAATTTGCTTTGGATCATTTGGAGGAAATTTTTCGGGCTTACTTTGCTCTGCAAGCAGAAGAAATTCAGAACCACAGGCTGAAAGAGTTGGAAGATCAAATCACGGCATGCAACGTGTCCTTGAAGAATCAGGCGGCAAAAGCAGAAGAACTTACCCAAATAAGCAGGCAGTATGAGGAATCTGCAGAAGCAAGTTTGAGGCAGGAGCTGTTAGGCAAGGTGAAGGCCTTAGAGGGTAAAACAGTCGGCAGCGGGTTGCTCTGATGCTCATGCTCTCAGGGGCATGCAACAAATCTTGTTTCCTATGTTGTTAGAGACAATGTAAGATAAGAGGTAGCACAATTGGGTTGTGATACGGTATTGTGGATCTACAACATTTTAATTCGTCCCTCATGTGTACAGCTCGTCTACTCTGCGTTCATCATTTGGCCTTCTTATAATATAGTTGTCGATTTCTAATAGATCTAAATGCTATAAAACAGCTTTGGCAGCAGTACTGCGACACACCCAAATTTAGCTGTCAAAGATGTGTGGCTGTCTGAAGGATCTGCTCCATAACTGCTTCTATTTAAATGAATCTTTCATCTTCTGGTTTGCCTATGAATCACAAAAGCTTGGTCGTAAGAGAACTTCTGTCGGTGTCCGCGTCCATGGGGAGTGTTCAGGAACATGTTACCTAAACAGTAAGCGCAAAGAAGCCGGGAACCATCGGTACATTAACAGAGATGTAGGCATTATTCCCAAAAAGAAAAAGAAGGGGAAGTGTTGTTGTCACAGGGGGAACAATACCAGCATTTTCTGTCCTAGAGCTCTCCACTGCATTAAGATTGCAGCGAATCGTCCCAGACCGCTGGTTGCCGCAAGTTTCCTCATTGCCGGTAACCATTGGTAAATAATCTTCCCAACTAGGTAATCGGTACATCTGTGCCATATTTATCCCAAATTATGGTAAATCTGAGATTTTTTTTGGGATAAATATAACACAAATATATCAGTCGGGATAAATGTAACAAAATGTACCAGTTTGCGATATGACTGAACCAACAAAGCGAGACTAAGCAATATGAAATTAGCAGTGAAGCATAGGTTTAAGGTGGAACGGGAACCAAACCGAACCGACCACAAAAATCAGTCCAATTCCAAATCCCAGCAATTATGGATTCGATTCATGATTCCTAGGTAAGAACCGAATTGGGAATTGGAAATGGATGAATCATGGTTACGTGTTTGGAACTTTTTATTGTTTATTTTATTTTACACGTTCTCTTTTATGTTCCAAGTTTCAAAAACTAGGGAATTAATCCCAATATGATAAGTTCCAAGTGAAACCAAGACCGTCCCTAGAACCCCTCGCATCTATATGGAATTAGTGTAAAATTATGAGGTGCAAAACTGAAAAGAACGCCAACTGCCAAGGCAATCTACCCGGTTATTAACTGTAATGACAGGAGTAAAGTTATACACTTACGTACAATAAATCTACATCTATCAACTAGTATTGGGTACTCCTACGTGGACAGTAGCGATGATGTTACAACAGATTGGATCGGGAAATCATTTGCCGTTCACCAATGGCTACTTCAAATGCCAGTGCAAGGGATTTTTAGAATTTAAAGGAGATCCTTGGCCAGTCTCACTGGTTTTTCCTTCAGAAATGCAAAATCTCCATTGGGCAAGGTCAGCAAGTGATGATCTAGCTCATCCTCGTCACTGTCCGCTGTCACACACGAATCAGGCGATTGGAAGGCTTCATCTGCAAAAGCACAATACAGAACTGTCAGACGAAGGGGAAAGGAACTGAATAGCAGAACGACCAAAACAGCAGCTTATTCCTCACATGATGGGAAATGTTCAGCAATCGGTGAGGACGCTTGTAGAAGTACCGGGAAGTTAGTCCACTATCGCCTACATCCCTTTCTTGGAGAACCTTTCCATTTTTTTTTTTCAGCCCTCAATGATTATGCTCGAATAGGGCTATCAATTCGTGTTCACACGTCAAATTCCGGTTATATATTTGATTTTTGGGCACATGCTAAAGAACTAACTTATTTAAAGTTCGTGTTAATTCGTGTCTTTTTCGAGTTTATAAATATTTGTTTGTATAAACGAGTCAAGTCTTGTCAACTCGTATGCAAATTGTTAGCCCTATGTTTGAAGGATAGTTGAAGATTAAAATCTTCTAAAATTTTCAAAAGAAAATAATTAGATTATCAGTGCCAATTATGCTTGGTGACATCTGTACGTACTACGTCATACATGAGTCCATTGTTTTGATGAAGTAAAGACAAAACTTATCTACTACTCATTTGAACTATAAATCATGTACACTTGTTAATTGTGAACATTAATTGATCTACACAAATTCTCTAAAGTCCATTAATGAGAGGGGACTTTATAAGTGTTGACACCTAAATGTTGACGACCCGTTTATTCATTTATCGCATTAAAAAATTAGGGATTAATTTTAACCCCTAAAAAAATATTAGTTAATTAATTAATTGCATAGCATATAGATTTAGGTGCATTTGCATTTTTTGCATTTATTGGATCGGTGGCGGATGGATTTGAATTAGTGATTTTGAGCTTTAAATTGACAGATCGGACTAAGCACACGAAACGAGCAAATTAGCCCAAGGCCGTTTTTTAAAATCTCGTGAAAAATAAGAATTTGAAATTTTTCCAAAATGAATTTTTTGGATAGGGCAGATGTGAAAAGCAAATATTGCGTTTTGAAAAAGAATCTTTGTGGATATGAATTTGGAAAAATTAAAACCCTAATCCTCGCCCTATAAATAAGTTGTTTGCGTAGGGTTTCGAAGGAGGCCACACACATTGAATACACGGCCACCATTGATTGAGAGACACAACCATACGAGAGAGAGAGAGAGTGCCCTAGGCCAGCTTTTTCGTGAGACACCCCACGATGCTGCCGTCACAGTCACGCCCTCATCGTCCATGACACCGTTCCTTTTGCTGTTTCTTTCGACGAGAACAGCTTGCGGCAGTTCCTTCCATCGCATACCCCCCGGATAGCCACATTGGCGTGACCTGTGAAGAACTTGCACTTACTGATTTGAGTTAAAGGCTTTCATCCACTTTGGTGATCTAGCAGACTTCGCAATTATCAAGTAGTCCAAGGGTTCAGCGATTACATCAGTAGACCCATGTGGTCTTTTGGTCAACCTTTTGCAATCAAGCATTCCCGATCCTCATATACTAGGAGATCCAACGAGGTTTCTGCAGCCCTGGTGTCTTGTCCAGGTCACTAGAGATTCCAACTGCTATTCCAAGCCAACGCCCGACGTCAATCGTCGCCATAAACCTTTTTCTCTGTTTTTCCAGGTCCCCCGTGATTTCTTGCTGTTCCGAGAAGCTCACCTAGCCGACCGTCACTCTGGGCACACTACCAGGGCCACCACCCTAGCCTTTCCTTGGTCGATCGCTACACGTCGATCCATTGGTCGGGAATCCTTATTGACCGAGGAACCATCGAGCCATCACGTAAGTCCAAGAGGCGAATTTAGTTCCATCATCACAACCTGTCGGCCAAAATAAGGAGCATCAATTGAAATTCATGGCCACGTGATCCAGAGCAGTGATCCAAAGAAAAAGACAGCATCAAGGAAGGTGGAAATTGGAGATCTCAGTTGCATTAAGCAACGTGACGTCTGCAAATCAAGAGCACGTCCGTCGCCAAATCAATTACCAGGTTTCATTCACAAGTCCAGATCCCACGTTGGCGGTTCTCTCTCTTCGACGATAATGAAGCAAAACCTACCTCACACCCGATCTCCGCCATGACGTCCCCGATGTGAGCAGTTTCGCTCACTGCTGGTCATGCCGCATCGTGGAGCTGGTTTCGATCCCAATCACCCCCCTGCGAACCTTCCGTCATTCAAATTTGGAAACGGTATCCCAGCGATATTGCAATTTAGGTAATAATTTTCATCAGATTGATTTTCATATATTTTTATTGCCTAATTTGTGAAATCGCTATCTTGTATGAATCTTTAAACGATGCTATCGTATCCACAAAATATTGAGTATTTGTTTAAATTAGGGATCAATCCCTAATTTCACAACGTGCGTACGATTGACAATCCGATTTCATGCTCGAAATACGACTCGCAATCGCACGGAAAAATCACCAATCCGATTTCACGCTCGAGATACGATTCGTGATTTTGTCTAAAATTGGTCAATCCGATCTCATGTGCGAGATACAATTCGTCAATTTATTTCCAAAATTAAATGGGCATGGCTGGTATTTTGCTGGATTTGTTGCCGTGTTATTCTTGATGCCTTTATTTGTTTGCTCCCGTAAAAGGAAAAAAAAAACATTAAAAAAAAAACATTTGAGTTAGATTAGATGCATCTTAGGATATTACTTGTTTTAGGATTATTTTGCATGTCTAGAATAGGAAATTTATTTATTTCGAATTTCTTAAATAAAAATACCAAAAACATAAATTTAGGATGTTAGATTTTTGTTTCACTGATTTAAATTGCATGTTAATTATTTGCCAATCTTAATTTCGAATTTTTATTAAAAAAAAAAAAAAAAAAAAAAAACAAAAATGATCATGCATATGTCATATAGAATTAAGGCATTCTTTGCACCTCATTGCATATTAGGATAAAATTTCATGTTTCATTTTAAGTTTAGATTGATTTTCAGATAGATTGCATTTTAGGTTAGAGACGCTAAATTAAGATAATTCTTAGTTTAAATTAGGGTTTAGCCTGATCTAATCCTTAATATAAGTTAGATAAAATCTTAATCTAGCTAGTTAATCTTTGCAATTTTTCTAATTTCGAATCTCATGAAAAATACAAATAAAATTTCTTGGAATAAATCAATTTCATTCTTTAGGATAGACTGCATGCTTATTTATGTCATATAGTTTAGATCATATTGCCATGTCATATCATTTCATGTTAGATTAGTAGCATGCATTGCATGATTCTCATTAATTAAGTGAGAACAAAAAAGAAAAAAGGAAAGTGCGTGTTAATTAGAAATCATATCTAGGGTTATTGATGTAAATTCCGATCTAACAACGCAGATGCTTTCGTTGCTACGAGGTAAGTCCTTGCATTTTTTTATTTGCTTTCTTGGGTGTTAAATTGGTGGATTGCGCACCCGCATGATCGCCCCTCATGTTAGGAAAATAGATTTAAAATTAATCCAAGCTGCTTGCAAAAACATTTTTTCAAAATAAAAGAAATGGTACCGAAAGGGCGTTAGAGAAATCTAGCATAACCAAGTTCCCGAATTCACAATCTCTTGGTTCGTAGGAGTAAAATAATTCTCCCATTATTTTACTTAGGTGTCTAATCAACCTACCATAAACTGATTAGTGGCGACTTCTAATTAAGAATCAATTGCATGTTAAGAACGTGAAACCAAGTCGCGAATTGGTATGGGCTTGGGAGAACCCGAGCTAAGTTTAGACTTAACAATCCATTAGCCAAACCCTAGGTGATTCAGCCCGAAAATTTGGTCACGACAATAAGACATCTATAGCTTAAAAAAACAAGTACAACAAGACATAATAATGAAGTCTAGTACAGAGCGAAAATGTGGAGGACACAACAGGAGCATCAAACTTACCCGGATATGTTGAATGGTCAGGCAGATGTATAGCTGCTGTAACCTGCATGCTTTGAGGAAGTAGGCAGTTGAAGAAAGAACCTGAAACGTTGGAAGACTCTTCAATCATACTAATTAAAGACTAGAGACAACCAACAACTAGAGCAAATTGCCAAAGCTACACACCTTGCATCTATCAGAACTGCCCTTCTTGAAGAGCATAGGGGTCAGTAGCGCATCTCCGGGAACATATGGAGTTCTTGAATGCCCACATCCGAAGAATCTGCTCATAGATTTCTGCCCCATGATTGTGAGTGTTTCTTCTTCATCCCAACCTCCGAATAATTCTGAGGTCATCCAGGTACAACATTGTGACAAATTGGAGAGTCTGTTTGAGGACATAACATCTGCAGAGTCGCGTTGCCAAAGTTACACACCTTTCATCTATTGGAACTGCCCAGGTTGAAGAGCATAGGGGTCAGTGGAGCTGGATCATCTCTGGAACCATATATAAGAAAACAAAATATGCATGTTCCTAGAACAACCTATTTCTTGATGTGTATGGACAATAACATATGCATGTTCCCACATTGTCCAGCGTAAGCTCTTCTGTTTTCACGAAATAAAGCATATTTTACAGTTCTGCCAAGGATTATCGACTTCAAAGTCCATAAGATCTCTTGCTAGCTGTGGTTTTCATTGAAACTCTTGATACAAGAAAGGGGAAGAAAAGAATAAAGAAAAAATGCCACACCAATCCTCTCGGCAGATTCAATGAGACCAATGTACAGTATCAATAGGTGTAAGCGAGAGAACAGAAGAGATTGATAGAAATGGTAAACCTCAAGATACATCTAATTTTATGAAGACGAGAAAAGGTCACATATCTTTATCCAACCTACGACCACTAAATGTCTAGTTACAGGCATAACACTGAGCGGGGTCGCCGTCATTTATGTAAGCTGAGAGCTACATTGAAGATTTAAAACCAGCGCAACTCGTGAAGAAATTCTAAATTCCTCCTCCCACATGTTATGCTCAGCATTTATCGCTTCAGATGGGGGGAAATGTTGAAATGACAATAAAATTGATTTTCGTTAACAACGCTTTAGATCAATCAATGACAGAGGACAAAAAGAAATCAAGAAAGCTATGATTTAGGGTTGGCTGCATGTTCTCGACGGAGTTCAAGAATGAAAGTTACTCAATACTTCTGTTACTTTATTTATTGTGTGTTTTACTTTGTGCTTATGATAACTGTGTATGGGGCTATTTTGTTTTCTTAATTAGATCCCCATCATTGACATTTGTGAATTGTTATGTCTTTTTTTAATTAAATTTTATCATTGATGTTGGTAAACTTCAATTCCTATGTAAAGGGATGAAGTCATGAGTTGTATATCAAGCCATAAGCACAAAGCCACGAGATTCGGACATCTGAAGTGCCAAAACTTGACACAAGGATACTTAAATGCTCAAAGTTAGGAAATGTACACTTAAGTACCAAAATCAAAGCAAAATGGATCGGTTAAGTACCAACGGAGAGAAAATCTAGCCAAAATGCTAATTGGCATTTTTCCAATCTAACAAGTACAAAACGACGTCATTTTGTACGCCGACATAACTAGATAAGCCAAAAACAATGTCATTTTGCATGCTGACATGGAAAGAAAAACAAAATATGACGTCTTTTTGCCTCATATTTGAATTTGATATATTAATTATTAAATAAATAAATAAATAAAAATAAATAAAAAAAAGGGAAGAAGGAGAAGATTGCAAAAGGAAAGGACTATGCAAGCCCTCACCACTTTGCCTCTCCACCATTGTCGAGAAGGGCCGGCAACCGACTGCGAGAGCCTACGAGCCCTCACCCAGATTTGGGCTGAGGGTCGTGGCCCTCCCCCAAATCTAGCAAGGGTCATTGGCCCTCGCCCAATCAGGCCAAGGGCTGTCACTCGCGCGAGGGAGGCAACAGCAAGGGTTGTTCTACAATCAAACCCTTTTTTTAGTTTTAAATTTCATTTAATAAATATTTATATTAAAATTCAAATAAGAGGTAAATTGACGTCGTTTTGACTCTTTTTGCTAACTCAACTGTCCGGCAAGGCACAGTTATATCAATAAAAAATCGTCATGTAGGATTTTCAATTAGGATCGTTGGATTTGGCACTTAGATGTCCCATTTTTTAAAAAATGTAAACTTATGTATACATTTTGTAACTTTTAGCATTTAAGTGTTCCATGTGCCAAGTTTTGTCACTTGCACTGTACTTTTGTCCAAAGCCACAAAGAAGAGAAAACACTCCCAATAAGAAGTTCTCCCCTAAATTTCTAGTGCTTTTATTCCAAGTTTCCAAAGTTTATTATTACTCTTTTAGTTCCAACATTTGGTATCAGATTTAAAAATAACATTCACCAATTCTATTCAATTTCAATTTCCAAAGTTGAATAGGAGGAATTTAAATAACTAATCCGTCAAGATGAAGGTTCCTTTCAAATCACAAGATTTGTACTAGTGGAGAACGGCTACACCGAATTGGCTAATGTTGAAGTATTCAATGCTTTATGAAAGGGAGAGAATGATTCTTCAGTGGAATCTAGGAAGAAAGATCAAAAAGTATTATTTGCGATCTTCCAAGCCGTAAAGAAAATGATATTTGCAAAACCTTTGAGCGTCAAGACCGTGAAAGCAACGTGTGATATTTTTCAACAATCCTACTAAGGCGATGATCGTGTCTAACGGACCATTGTTAACCAATTGAGAGTTACTAGTGAAGAACTCCAAGATGTGCAAGTCATAGAAAACTTTTTGAGGTCTTTGACCAAAAAATTTGACTATATTGTTGCGACGATCGAAGAAGGTCGAGATGTGTCAACCATGACATTGGAACGGTTGATGGGTTCATTGTGCTTGCATGAGCAAAGAATGAATCAAAAGTCTTTCGGTTTGAATCCCGTGCAAGCATTGTAGAGTCGAATTGCTTAATCAAATCAAGGAGGCTATCAAGGTGGCCAAGATCGTGGATGTAATGTTTGACTCGGTAGGCCCCACAAAAAATAAAAAGAAAAGCAAATCAAAGGAAGGTTGAAATGTCAAAGAAGAGAGAAGAAAAGGGCGGCTCGGCTATTAGAAGGTAGAGAGCGCACTAGGAAGAAAGAAAAGAAAGAAGGAGAAAGAAAAAAAAGAAGAAGAAGAAGGAAAAGAGAAAAGGGCTTTGCAGGTACACGCTACAGGGACCTCATCAAGTTGAATCAACTATGTATCCAAACGCCTGGTAAGTAATTGCGCCCCTCATTCGTTCAATCGGAGTAGTTTCGGATTTAAGGCTTGAAATTAGGAATTGTTGGAGATTTAGGTGGAGAAGTCTGATTTTTGGGTTGTTGAGCTACGTACTTATATAGAAATGATAGTTTAGAGTATCATGGAGCCGTAAGATTTTACACAATTTGATTTGAGCTTATGGTTTACCCAAGACAAAATTTCGAAATTTCCCGTGCGTGATGAACAATGCGTGTCTAGCAACTTCCGGGCCATATTTCATTGGTTTCGGCTTTATTATGGCTCATCCAAGTTGTGGGTCTTCTAGTGCTTGGAAAGATCTTCATTTTGATTGTAAGATTGCTTGGAATGGAGTGAGACATTTATGGCACAATCAAGTTTCGCGCTCAAGTCCTACATTGCAAACAACTTTGAATAATTATATCGGGTAAGAGATTCGCGAGCGCATAGAAGTCCTTTTGTTAGTGTTTAGGCGTAGTTAAGCCCTTTTGTAATTGAGGCAGCATTTTCCTTGGTTTTAACATCAATTCTCATTTAATCGCTAATATTACAAGATTGGCGATTTGTTTAGCTTCACGTTCTTTGGTTTTGGACTTTCCAGGTGAGTGGTGCTATCTCTTTTTTGCAAATGAAAACTACAATGTATATTATGTGCAAATCATGATTTGGCTAAAAGACAAAAGTAATGGATCGAGCATTTACTAGTTTTAATTCATTTGAGAATGGTTTGAGAAACATGTTATGGAAGATATCGTGAAAATTTAAATGTGTGTATTACGATGAGAACTGATTTTATGGAATGGGTACTTTGACGATTTGGGAAACATTTAATGAGAAAGAAGTTTTGAAATTTCACTAATTTATGAAATGAATTAGGTAATGTTGTGAGAAATATATTATGAAATATATATATTTTGATGAATAGAGTCGTGAAAGAGGGTATATTTTGGGTTTGGGAAACTTTTTTTCTGAAAAAACTATGTTGACTTTGAGTATGGTTTAAGAAAGGTGATTAGGTTCGTTGTATGAAACCGATTTATATATGGATTCTGAATTTGTATTGTGGAAAGAATTGATTTGTGAAAATCTATGTTATGATTTGTGAAACCAATTGTGATATAGACTAATAAAGAATTAAGTGCTACACGATAACGTGACTTCATGAAAGCTACATCTAGAGCGTTGTATTATTCATATGTGTTTGTTAAGGACCAAGTACCACATAAAAATGTAATTTCGTGAAACCCACTCCAGAGCCTTGTAATCAAGGGCTAAGTGCTATACGATAACATAATTTTGTGGGAGTCACATCTAGGACATTGTACTACTCAAAGGCCAAATGTTACATGATAACATGGTCTCATGAGAGTCATCTCTAGGGTATTGAGATGTGATGTGCTATGAAATTGATCAATAGAATAGACCATTGACGTATGATACGAGTTTGATTAATAGAATGAACCATTGATATGAGATATAATGAGTTCAATTATTAAACCCAACCAATGATACTTGTTTTGATATTAGGGATGAATAGGAGATTATGCTATATGATATAGCTAGGTTGAAGTAATATCTAACTCATTTTATTCTTGTAAATTGTTATATTTTAGATTGGCATTAGTGAGTCATGTCTTTGAGTTTTAAATGTGTAATGTGGAGGCTCGATCTGCTTATAGGATATATACTACTTATTGAGCTGTGGTTACTCAGCCTTCTCATTCACAATATTTTCATATCTCTCAGTTAGTGGCTGTTAGAGCAAAAGCATAATCGCAGGAACTTTTGGGAGTTGGATTTTGATAGTTTGAGACCGCGTCCTTTGGGTAGAAGGACGGCCGTGTCATTCCATTTTTTGCTAGGATTCAAAGTGTGACAATGGAGGTGGTCGAAGACATAGAGGTGGAAATTTGAATTTTATCGGAAAATATAGAATACGTGACAAATCAAAGGTCAAGTGTTTAAAGTGTAACAAATTCAGACATCACAAATCTAAATGACAAGCAAAGGTGACATATGAGTAGGCAGAACAAGCGCATGCCATTGATATTGACGAAAAGATGGTGCTGGTGTCCAAGAAGGATGACTCAAGCACCATGAACACCACCGTCTAGCATTTGATATTGGGTGCAATAATGATATGACTGGCCGAAATGAGTTCTTCTCACAATTGGATGAGACAATTTATGGTGAAGTTGATTTTGGGAATAAATCCAAAGTTTTCGTAATGCGTAAAGGTAACATTAATATCAAGTCAAGAAATAGTACTACTATTACCGTTGCAAACATATACTTTATACTGGGATTCTTTTTGGAACATGTTAAGCGTTGGGTATCTTTCCGAAAGAGGCCATAAAGTCCACATTGAAAATGGAGTTTGCACCATCACAGGTGTTAACAATAAGTTCATCATGACAGTGCATACGATGAAGAACCGGATGCTCCCTGACTGTTCGGACAAAGAATTTTTTGATCTTTCAACTTTACCTCCCGATGCCTCAAAGGTGTTTGTCCGCGTTTTGAGTTTGCTTTGAGTCACCGTGAATCATGAAGAGCCGGAAATGAAGTCGACAGTGAATAAGAACTCATTCTCTGTCGACGTCGAGTGCTGCACCTTTTCTTCTGTCACTTTCGTTTTGAATCACCCAGATGAATTACTGTACGAACCACCAGGGGGTTAACAGTAGTTTGATTGATGAGTATTTGTTTAAAAAACCATTCTATGCTTTCGCTTCCTTCATTGCTCATCAGTCCCGGCCGCTCATGGGGGTCAGGCACTTCAGCCACCCGATGCACGACCTGGTGATCTGCAGCAAGGCTGACTACGAGCAAGTGCCGTGCGCGGCCTGCACTGACATGTGCAGCGGCATGACGTATGCGTGCAAGCCATGCTGCTTTTACATCCACTACTGGTGCCTGCTCCCTGAAGATATCTCCCACCCCGCCCACCCTCCCCACCGTCTCCACCTTGACCTTCACCCTGTCCCTGCCGACTTCACCTGCTCTGCCTGCTTCCGCTCCCTACACAACGGCTTCCGCTTCCTCTGTCGGGAGCCCTGCTGCAGCTTCACCATCGATGTCAAGTGCGCCTGCCCTCCCCCTGCCATCACCTACCCTAATCACCGCCATTACCTTAACTTCTTCCATGAGGTACTACGATTTAGAGCCTATCATGTCTTGTCATATTCAAATTTTCAGAGTGCAAGTTCAATTTTTTCCCTTTTCTATTGCTTTTTCCGTAATCAGTTGCCGGAAGATGTCGAGTTATCTCGGTGCGATGCTTGTCGTAAACCTTGCAAATCATCGGTCCTGTACTGCTTGGGATGCAAATTTGGAGTGCATTTGTTGTGTGAGCGCCCCATGTGCATGTTCGAGCACAGGCACGGGGCGTTGCGGCTTCCACAGTCCCGCTGCCCCAGCAAAGATTGCCTCGAGCTCAAGGCTTCCATTGATGAGGAGTTCCCCGCCATCTCCTTCGTCTCTGCTTTTACTGTCGGAAGGAGATAGGGCCCCAGACTCCGCTTTACTACTGTAAAGATTGCAAGATGATTGCTCATGTTAAGTGTATATTCTCAAAGGTAGGTCATGTCTGAGATCTCTCGGAATTGGATCACTCTCTTGTTTGAGCAAAATTTTTCGCTTTTCATTGGGAGCTAGATATGAACAGAAATCCAGATCCAATCCATCATATCAGTTCAATTTTTCTCCAATGGAATCGTGACGGATCAATCCTCTTTTTCTGCGTTTCTGATCTGACAAAGTTAAGCTGGTCTCTTTAGTGCATTCTCGGCAACTGCAACTACCAACTCCAGTTCTCTGTCCTATCTTGGATACTATGAAGTGGCTCATGTTGTACTTTACCTATTTATGAAGGCAAAGGGTCGAGGCGAAGTTTTGGAGATGATTCGTGCAGAAGCGAAGCAAGATGGTGAAAAACAAGGAGCCAAAGAGGCGGCAACGCAGCATGTTGAGACATTCGGGAGTATGGTCAATTCTTTGAACGACAAAGAGAAGGCAGAGTTGGAGGGTGTGCACAAGAGGCGGGTGGTGGAAATCATAAAGGTACTAGCCTGGCGAAACAGCACCGCAGGCAGCTCTGACGGCGTCCCGAATTCGCCCTTCCTGGATGTGGCGTTCTCGGAGTTCAGGAAGAAGCTTCCCCACGACATCCCACGGACTAATTCTCTCACAGTGGCATCTGAGGATGAAAGGCTCTTTAAGGTGGCGGAGTACAAGATGACTCAGAAATTGGCTCCTGTCCTAAGAGAACTGTTTGTAACTCACGGAGATGTGAGCGAGGAATCCAGATTAACCCAGAATCCGAGAATCATGGTCTTTGTAATGCTGTGCGGTACTATCTACAGCATGGCTAACACAAAAGTCTCCGAAGTCACTGAAGAGCTGTTGTACAACTGGTGGAAGTACCTGATGTTCATACACCTCTCGGGGTTCAAAATCCAATTTGCAATTGACCGACTAAAAGTCGTCATGCGCGCTCACTACACCGATCTCCAGGATGATAACAACTCCGTCTTGAGAATGGATAAAGAGATCAGGGAGCTCTCCGAAGAGATCGAGGAATCCAAGAGGGAATTACAGAGATTGAAGGACGAACGAGAACCAACGTCGAGTGTCACAGATGAAAGCTTAGTAGAAGCATGTTTGAAGAACGCGAGAGCTTGGAAGTACTAAAACATGGAGCCAACGCTATAAGAGTTTATGTTTCCGTGAGCAAGAATTCGATTGGTACATCCAGGCGATGCCGGTGTCTGCGGATACGCCGGACACGATGATAGCCTAAATAACTGCTAGACAACGCGCAAGATTGAGGATTGTGGGGGGTATGGAATGCATTGCGGTATAAAAAATAAGCAAAAAGTGAATGTGTAATTGACCACTCTATAGCACAGAAGGTCCAACCAATAATCACAGTCTTATCACCATGCAAAACTTGTATAAAACACCTATGTTACTTGTGATTTTTTTTTTCAGTCATACTGTGTTACTTGTAATTAATTAATGGGCTTTGCTAGCATAATAATTTTTGGGTTACAATGAAAATAACATCTTATTATGAATGACAAATTCTTGAATGAGTAGACTCCATAACAATTTATAATTATTTATTGTTAGATTTTATGTTGTCCAGAATAGACTATTATCCTCATTATATATTAAAAATTATCACCCAATCGTTTCTCTTAATTTATTATAATTTGATTCCCATTGGGTGGAAGTGGGAGTCACTAATTGCCAACTAACAAAACCACTACCCATTAAAATGAGAGGGTACATTTTCCAGCAATTATTGTAAATAACTAGTCTTGAAGCACAAGCTACATGCTAAATAAAAATATTTTAAAAAAGAAAAAAGAAACATAATATTAAATTGAGAATTACATTTATAAATTTAAAAAAAAAGTCATTTTTTGAGTATAGAAAGTTGAGTGCTTGCACTAAGGGTGGAATTTATTCGTTAATTTTAGTAAACTTGACATAGATATAGATAAGAACATTTTAGTAGATTTGAAAGTAGACACCACTACTAAAAAGTTCCCTTTATAAATAGCATAATTATAGATAAGCACATTATCAAAATTATTCACATTCCCCACTTTAAAAGACAAATACTTAATCGCTCGGTTTACCCTAGTGACCATCATTCCCATATGAAAAGAGGGAGATTGGAAGTTTAATTCCTCACCTTCCCAGGGAGCTAGGGTGAGTGTTAGGATAATTCAATAGTAAATCATACATTCATCTAACAATTTCCAAAAATGTTAAAAAGAAAAAGAATATTAAATTGAGAATTACATTTTTTTTTTTTTTAACAAAGGAAGAGGATAATTATTTTTTGAGTAGAGAAAGTCCACTGCTTGCATTAAGGGTGGAATTTATTCATTAATTCTAGTGAATTTGACATAGATATAGATAAGAACATTTTAGTAGATTTGAAAGTAGACACCATTACTAAAAGTTATTGCCACATCATTAAAGTTATTCACATTCTCCACTTCAAAAGAAAATACTTAATCACTCGGATTGCCCGATGGCCACCATTCCTACATGAGAAGGGGAAGATGAGGAGTTTGATTCCTCACCTTCTCAAGAGGGCTTGAAGTGGGTGTTAGAATAATTCAATAGTAAATCACACCTTCATCTATAGTTTAAAAAAAAAAATTAAAGAAAGAGAATATTAAATTGAGAATTACATTAGAGACAAGGATAGTTATTTTTTTAGTAGAGAATGTCATGCCTGCATTAAGGGTGGAATTTATTCATTAATTTTAGTATACTTGACATAGAAATAGATGAGAACATTTTAGTAGATTTGAAAGTAGACACCATTACTAAAAGTTTGCTTTATGAATAGCATAAATATAGATAAGCACATCATTAAAGTTATTCACATTCCCCAATGTAAATGACAAATACTTAATCACCAGGGTTGTCCTAGTAGCTATCCTTCCCACATGGAAAGGGGGAGGTTGGAAGTTTGATTCCCAACCTTCTCAGGGGCTGGGGTGAATGTTAGAATAATTAAATAGTAAACCACGCATTTATCTAATAGTTTAAAATTATTTAAAAAATAAATATTAAATTGAGAATTACATTAAAAAAAAAAAGAGGATAGTTATTTGAGTAGAGAAGGTTGAGTGCTTGCATTAAGGGTGGAGTTTATTCATTAATTTTAGTAAATTTGACATAGATATAGATAAGAACATTTTAGTAAATTTGAAAATAGACACCATTCTCGAAAGTTTTCTTTATAAATAGCATAAATATAGATTAGCACATTGTTAAAGTTATTCACATTCCCCTTTTAAAAGATAAATACTTAATCTCCAGAGTTGCTTGAGTGGCCACATTTCCTACATGTGAAGGGGAAGGTGGAGAGTTTGATTCATCACCTTCTCAAGGGGGATGGGGGCGGATGTTAGAATAATGCAATAATAAACCACATATTCATCTACAGTTTAAAAATGTTAAAAGAAAAAAAGAGAATATTAAGTTGAGAATTACATAAAAAAAAAAGGATAATTATTTTTTTAGTAGAGAAGGTTGAGTGCTTGCATTAAGGATGGAACTTATTCACTAATTTTAGTCAATTTGGCATAGATATAGATAAGAACATTTTAGTAGATTTGAAAGTAGACACCACTACCGAAAGTTCTCTTTATATAGCATAAAAATAGATAGGCACACCTTTAAAGTTATTCACATTCCCCTCTTTAAAAGACAAATGCTTAATCATAGGAGAGTTACCCTTCCCAGATAGGAAGGAAGAGGGATGAGTTTGATTCCCCATTTTCTTTGGGAGGTTGGAGGTGGTTGTTAGAATAATTTAATGATAAACTATACGTTCATCTGACAGTTGAAAAATGTTTTTTAAAAAAAAGAATATTTAATTGAGAATTACTTTTTTAAAAAAATATGGTAGTTATTTTTTTAGTAGAGAGTTGAGTGCTTGCATAAATGGTGGAATTTTTTTGTTAATTTTAGTAAATTTGACACAAATATAGATAAGAACATTTTAGTAGATTTGAAAGTATACACCACTACTTGAATAGCATAAATATAGATAAGCAAGTTGTTAAAGTTATTTACAATCCTCACTCTAAAAGACAAACACTTAATTATTGGGGTTGCTCTAGTGGCCACGCTTCCCACATGGAAAGAGAAGGCAAGGAGTTTGATTGCCCATCTTCTAGGGAGCCTGCAATTAGGTGTTAGAATAATCCAATAGTAAACTACACATTCATTTAATAGTTTAAACTTTTAAAATAGTTTAAAGCGGTCTCATGAAATTTCATATGGTATCAAAGTTGAAGGTCTTGAGTTAAAGTCTTTCTAGACCCCATTTGCCTCCCCAACTAAATATATCCACACTTAGTACTAGACAAAAAGATTAGGCTAAGCATTAGGGAGAGTGTTAAAATAATTAAATATTAAATCATGCATTCATCTAACAGTTTAAATTCTTAAAGCAATTGATAGTGGTCTCAAGAAATTTCGCAGTGGGGATATTTAATTTTAGATGTGAAATTTAACTCTCACATTCTACAAAGAGGCAAAGTAAAGATTGAGAGTGATTTGAGAGTTAGAGTAGGACAAGCAAAAAGAAAAGAAGACAAATACTCATTTCTCTAATAACATTGCGCACATGCATTGCAACACGTAGTTCAACAAAAATGAATTTTTAAGGTGAAAATAAGTGTGAGTTTATGGTCATTAGGTGCCTCTTGGAATTTTTACTATAAGGTAAAAAAGTGAAAAACCACAAATCGTTGAAACTGAGATATGTTGAACGGTTGAAATCTATTGCATTTCAATTTTAATGATGAAAACCTACAAGGGCACGATGGCCTCGTTTGGTTCAGCTTTCCCAAGGGGCTTTGAGCCTCCAAAGCCCCTTTGGGAAAATATTTTGTGTTTAGCAACCATGTTCGAAAGCTACTTGGCCAAATATCAGCATTCCCAATGCTAAAACCCAATGCAAGTCCAGACCAGCTTTGAGCATTGGGCATTTCGAAAATGCAAGTTCATTGTTCATCACCGTTACTATTCATCTTCTTCCCCCTTCTTCCCCGTTCGTCTTCATCTTTCCCACCCCCTAAGAGTTTGGCTTCTCTAGCAGCCGCCACCGTCGCGTGGGGGTCGCACGCCCCCGGTGACCACCCCCCGAGGTGGCACGACCCACGACCCAAGCGACGCCACTGGCGCATGCAAGCCAGGTGACGCCACCTGAGGTCGAGACCCGAGGCCGCCAGATCTGCCCGTGGCCGTCCGATGGCCAAATCTGGCCTCCGTGACCTCAGGCCGCCAGATCTGGCCGTCCGGCGGTTGGCCAGCCGCTAGATTTGATTTTCAGACTTAAAAAAAAATAAAATAGCAAAAGCCAATTACAAATGTGAATTTTGCCAAATGGTGTTTATGCTAAGTTACATTTCAATACTACAATTTACCAAACGGTGTAACATTTCCGAAAACCCATTTACGTCAAAGGTATTTGCATTCTCCCAATGGCATTTCCCCAAAACCGAACCAAACGGGCCCGATGTCTTCCAGAAACAATTGCCTGAGAAAACATGCTGTGAACTTGATTCCCCACTCTCTCTCTCTCTCTCGTTTTACCTTTTTTCCCCACTTCTTTTCTCCTTTTTTCATGATTCACATTGTCGGCCAAAAATCACTAAGGACCTATTTAATTTTGCATCAATGGATCAATTAAGAAAGAGGGGGGGGGCGCGGCGGAAGCACCTTGAGCTCGAGGCATCATTAATAGGTAAAAGTTCTTCCTTGCATCACTATTTTTACAATTGAAATTTTAATTTTATGTTAAAGAATTACAAGAGTTTGATTTGTATAGCTGGTGCAATCTTAGCCCATTTATGGCTTATTGTGAACCATGTGAACTTTGGGTTTTACTCGACTTTGCTATTCTTGAATGAGATTGAACGTTATATATAGATCTGCAGCTGCAAACTCTTTTCATGATAATAATAGTGTCCTGCAGTAGAATACATGGAATTCGAAGTTTTTGTTTGAAGTTTGATATGTCGTTTCAGCAGAATCTGCATGATCAGGTCAAAGAACATCTTTTTATTTGGCATATGAACTAATGAATCACAAGGAGGTTTGAGTGGGGGAGTTGCTATGACCTGTAGACTATGTGAACTTGGGGTTCTAATTGACTTTGCTCTTCTTGAATGAGATTGAACTTCATTTTATTATTATGCAGTGCAAACTCTCACCATGAGAACAATAGTGTCTCTGCATTAGAAGATGGGATTCAAAGCTTTTTATTTTTTCATAATTTGATCTTCATGGGTGCCGTTTTAGCAGAATCCGCATGATCCGATCACTGAACTTCTTTTTGTTCGGCATATGAAATTATGTATCGCAAGCAATATATGGTTTAAGAGATTGTTTTTGTCGAGTTTTGACTTTCAAATTGGTGACAAGGGCAATTTAGACCATGCATATTTTTTAAGGTTTTTTAAAGGGGCATTATAAAAGGTATGTGTTGCACGACACATTTCTAAATCTAGCCTCCACATTCTCCCTTCTCTTTGTTCTTCCTATCTTCGTGTTAGATCTTTAGATCTTGTGGCTCACCAAGTGATTTTTATGACATTTTTGGATTGCACTCTTGTACTTGTTGTAGAAGAAGCGAAAGCCTTGGTTTTTTCAGTCTTTGATTTTCACATATATTTTGTGTCTTGTGTTATTTTGATTTTCTTTTATCTCTTCCTATTTGTGCTTCGATTTTGTGCATCTTTTTGAGTTGTTCCATAACAAATCGGTATCAGAGCGAAGGAATTTTGCTCTTTTGTTCAAGAGGGCATCTATCAAGTTCAAAGTGGCACCCTTCAATATCCAAAACAATTTCGGCTATAAAGGATCAAGATGAAAGCCTTGTTGTGTCAAGAAGGTTCAATTAGAGCCTGGGACAATAAGTACCTCAACAATATGACTTTGGTTGAGATCAAGGAGATAGAAGAGAGGTTGCATGGTATTATCCAGTTGTTGTCATCCAACAAGGTGCTTCATGAGGTTGCCGATGAAGAAACAGTTTTGGGAGCTTGGAAGAAGCTCTAAAGCCTCTACATAAAGAAATCTTTTGTGACGAGATTATTCTTGAAGCAACGTCTTTACATGCTAAAGATGCAAAAAGGTACTCATATCCAAGAACATCTAGATGAATTTAATAAGATCATTATGGTTATAAAAAATCTAGGTTTGGAGTTAGATGATGAAGACCAAGCCCAAGCCCTAATAGTGTTATGCTTACTATCGAGCTTGTATAAGAATTTTGTGAATTTTAGGTTGTATAAAAGGAAATCCATAACTCTTGAGGATGTGAATGCCTCATTGAATTTTATCAAGATGCGTAAAAAGTTGAGTGTGAGTGATAGTGATGATAAAGCCAATGGTTTAGCTGTTAAGGGAAGGTTGATCCACCATGATAGACGCAATAGTAGTAAAGGATATTTGAAGTTTAGGTTAGGCCAATGTAAGAACAAGATGGAGTGTTACTATTGTCATAAATTCGGACACTATAAAAATGAGTGTTCTTTGCTTAAGGCTAATGGAAGAAGTCAATGGATAGCTCCGATTCAGTTAGTCTGGTGAAGGATAACAAGTGAACTAATGCAAACTTCTTTGGATTTTCTTGTTGACGACAAATGGATTTTGGATTTGGCATATTCATACCACATTTATTAAAAATAGAGATTGGTCCACACATATGAGAAACTCAAAGATGGTTCAGTTTTGATGGACAACAATGTGATTTGTATGATTGCGGGTACTGATACCATGTGGATCAAATGTCATGACAAGATAGTAAGAAATTTGACACACATTAGATATATTTCAGATTTGAAGAAGTGCCTTATTTCGTTGAGCAATTTGGATTAGATGCATGTACAAGGGTAGAGGTTGAGTTTTAAAAATTTCAAAAGGCTCATTTATTGTGATGAGAGGTAACAAGAAGAATTCTATAAGCAAATGCTGTTGTGGGTTTGTCAAATATATTATCCTCTTTAGATTCTAAGATATGCAGTTGGTCATATGAGCAAAAGATGAATGAATACCTTTAGTAAACGTGGTTTTCTTTGTGGAAAGCATATGGTTTCACTTGACCTTTGCAAGTATTGTGTTTTCAAGAAATAGCACAAAGTTTGTTTCAACATTGGGGTGCACTCGATGAAGGGCACAATTAACAACATTCACTCCGATTTGTAGGGACTTACATAGGTTACATTTAAGAGTGGTGCAGTTTATCTTCTTACATTTATTAATGACTTTTCTAAGAAAGTCTAGGTTTATTTCTTGAAGTGTAAGAGTGACGTTTTTTATACATTCAAGAAGTTGAAGATGTTCATTGAAAATAAAATCAAGATGAAGATAAAATTTCTCAAAACAGACAATGGTCTTGACTTTTATGGAGGTGATTTCAAGGAATATTATGAAGATTCAAGGACTGTTTGACATCAAATAGCAAGCACAAACTTCAACAAAATGGGGTGGCGAAGCACATAAATCAAACACTTCTAGAGAGAGCTAAGTATATGTTCTCTAATGTTGGACTTGAAAAATATATCTAGGCTAAAGTCGTGAACACAGACATGTTATTTGATGAATCATTCTTTGACCGCAATTGAATGTAAGACTCCAAATGAGGTATGGTCAGATGAACCTTCATATTATTCTGGTTTGAAAATATTTGGATGTTTGCTTATTATTATGTAAAAGATGGTAAGCTTGAACTTAGGGCCAAGAAATGTATTTTGTTGGTTATGCAAATGAGATTAAGACTATGAGTTGTGATGTTCTAACCTACAATCACCAAAGTTTATAATCAATAAGGATGTTACTTTTAATGAAAAATTCCATACTTGATCAAAGAAAGGTTGTTGTTGATTCTACAAGTATTCAAGAGAAGAATGTTGGGAAAGAAGTTGAGTTTCATGTGGAGAATCCATGGAGGACATTTGAAGATGTTTCTATTTAAGCTAGAAAGTGATAGTGAGTAACAAGACTTAGATTTAATCAAAGATGATGCAAAAGAAGTTGAGCTACCTCAAACATTGGCTAAGGAAGATCAAATCCATAGGTTGAAACTCTCTTTTTATGTTCTCAAGTAATCTCCAGGGCAATGGTACAAAAGGTTGATGGCTTTATGTTGAGTTGTGGCCACTTGTGGAGTGCACATGACATGAAAATTGTGTGTGTGTGTTTATTTGTTGTTATATGTGAATGACATGCTCATTGCAACGAAGCACATATTAGATATACAATGGTTGGAGAGGCGTATTCGCAAGAAGTTTCAGATGAATGATCTTAGAGTTGCCAAAAGATTTTAGGTATGGAAATTCATAAAGACAAACGGGTTAGGAAGTTATACCATTCACAAAAGAGCCTTATTAAGAAAGTGCTTAAGCATTTTGAAGAATGTCAAACCATTAAGCACTCTTTTGGCATCCCATTTTAGACTTTCTGCTTCTTTGCTGCCTAAAACCAAAGAAGATGAAAATGAGATGTCTTAAGTTTCATATTATAATGTTGTGGATAATCTTATGTATGCTATAATTTGCACTTGTCCAGTCATTTCCTAAGTAGTTAGTATTGTGAGTAGGCATATGGCACATCCAAGTAAAGCTCATGGCAAGCCATGGAATGAATTCTTTAGCACATCCAAGGTACCTCAAATGCAAGTTTGGTCTCTCACAGGGGTTGTGATATAGGATATTCAGTTGTTGACTTCATTAATTCTAACTATACAGAATTCTTAATGAAAGGAAGTCTTTATTGAGTTATGTTTTACACTTGGTGATTCTGTGGTTAATTAGAAAACAATCTTATAGGACATTGCTCCATTGTCTACCACTAAAGTAGAGTACATGGTTGTAACCAAAGAAGTGTTTGGTTACAAAACTTGGCATGAAGTAGGAAGGAGGCTTTGTTATATTTTGCAATAACTAAAGTGTGACCCAAATGACCAATAACACAACGTATCACAAGAGAACAAAGCATATCAATATCCGATATCACTTTGTGTGTGATGAGATTGCCAAGGGTACGGTCACGATGAAGAAAGAACCAATAGCAAATAACTCGACGGATGTGTTAACCACACCAATTGCTTGAACTTAATTGGCCTTCCATGATTTGAGTTGCCTAGGCAAAGTTGATGGTGTTTCATCCCTTCTTTTCTACACCAAGTACATTCACGTAGCCTTAAAGGTGTGTGTCATCAATTTCCGGCATTTTAGAAGTGGCCTTGTGTGGAAGGCAAGAGGTCTTTGGTATAACGCTCTTCTAAAGATTTGAAGTCAATGCAAAAATTTGTTGAGTTTTAACTTTCAAATTGGTGAAGAAGGCATTTTGGACCATGCAAATATGTTTTAGAGTTTCTTGACCATTTTGAATTGTACTATTGTACTTGTTGTTGAAGAAAATAGTAAAATCCCTTTTCCTCCTTGTGATTTTTTCCTATTTTGGGTTTCCATGCATATGTTGTATCCTGTGTGGTTTTAATTTTGCTTTCATCCATTGTTATTTGTGCTTCAATTTATGCATCTTTTGAAATAAAAGAACATCTCAACTACTAGAACTTGGCATGGGGATACTTAAGTGCCAAAAATTAAGAAAGTGATCCTTAAATGTCATTTTTTTTTAAAAAAAAAATGGGACACCCGAGTGTCAAGTCTAGCAAACTCTACCGGAAATCTTACATGGTAATTTTTTATTAATATTACTCACCTAGGTAGCTCTTCGGAGAGCTAACTCAACAAAGAAGCCAAAACGACATCATTTTGACACAAATTTAAATTTCAATATAAATATTAATTAAATTAGATTAAATTTAAAAAAAAAAAAAACAGTTGTAGAATTGCGAGGGCTGAACCCTCGCCACCACCTCCCCACGTCGCTAGTGACCCTGACCAACCCAACAAGGGACTATGAGCCCTAGCCCAAATCTAGGGCGAGGGTCACAGCCTAAGGGGGGGGTGGCCCTTCGCCGGCCGGGCGAGGGCTTATAGGCCCTCACCGTCGATCAACTAGGGTCGCCGGCCCCTAGCCAAGACTCGGCAACCCCGATTGACCCTCCCCCATCGTCGCCGGCCCTTCTTGGCGACGGTAGGGAGGCAGCGAATAGAGAGGGCAAGAGTTGAGCCCACAACCGCTTGCAATCTTCATCTTCTTCCTCTTTTTTTCAAAAATAAATAAATTTAGTTTTAAATTTAATTTAATTAATATTTATATTAATTATCTAGCCATGTCAACAAAACAATGCCGTGTTTACACTTATCTAGCTATGTCAGCATGCAAAACAATGTTATTTTGCACTCATCTCACCAAAAAAACACCATGTCTGCATTTTGCTGGATTTTCTCGCCGTTGACACTAAATTAATCCATTTGCTCCAATTTTGCCACTTGAGTGTCATTTTCTAATTTTTGACACTTAAATGTGACACTTAAATGTCCTTCATACCAAGTTTTAACACTCCAGGGTCCGGATGTCCATCTTTTAGTATTGTTCCACAACAGTTTTCATGGTGAAGCACAGTTTTCTTTCATAATCCATTGTTTGTGGTGATGGAGTTGCTTTTTGCACTTGAGTTCCATGCACACTGATGAGCCGGGACTGCCTCACGTTCTCAATGCTGGAGTTAAGAGAGGAACTGTGAGGGTCTGAAACCGAAAAAGCCCAGCATTGTTCTTCGTTGGCAGAAGTTCTTTTAAATATTTGGAATGAACTGACTGTGAGATTACATTCTTCTTAATATTAGGCTAATTTGAAGATGGAGAGGATTGAACATTTCAGCCACCCACACTGGTTGACAAAATGCACGATCAGGGCTTATGATGAAGAAGTTAAATGCTTTGCGTGCATGAAGTCCTGCTTGAATCAATACTACAGCTGCAACCTGTGCGGATTTTTTCTCCATGAGGAATGCGCTAACTTGCAGACAGAGTTCCCTGCACATCCCTTGCATCCTGTCCACTCTTTGACCCTCGGGCCAACAGCATATTACATCGGAAGCGTCTACTGTCATGCCTGTGACAAAAGATGCCATGGTTTCACATTTCGGTGTGAGCAGTGTGACTTTGATCTCGACATTGACTGCGCTCTAAAATCCAGCAATTCTAGAGTCAAGGACCAATTTCAGCACTTCAGCCATGACCATCCCTTGGTATTGGAGGAGGTGATCGCTCATGACGAGGAAGCTTGGTGCCAAGCTTGCAATAAGTGCTGCTCGAGCAACACGTACACTTGCAGCTTGTGCGAATTCTTCCTCCATAAGTCATGTGCAGAGTTGAAGAGGGAGCTCCGCACTGGCGGCACAAGGAGCATGATCTGGAGCTGCGCACTAGTAGTAGTGTGTACGACGGAACAGCGTGGTGTAATCTCTGCTGGAAAAGGGTTCGTGGCTTTGTGTACCACTGTGAGATTTGTGGATTTGACCTGGATTTAGAATGTTCGCTCCAATTGCCTCCCACCTTGGAAACCGGAGTTCGGAGACAGGAGATAGATCATTTTAGCCACAAGCACCCGCTGACCCTCGGAGAGAAGAGGCAAGATGATGTAGTCACGTGTGCAGCTTGTGGTGACGATTGTAGCTCATGTCAGATCTATGGCTGTGAGGAATGTGGGTATTTTCTCCATGAATCATGTACAAAGTTACCACAAGAGATGAAACACCTCGATCACAAAGAACATCCATTGAAACTCCAGGTTGCCTTATACAGCAACTGTGATATTTGCAAAGAAGGAATTAAGGGCTTCACATACCGCTGTGAACAATGTGATTTTAATCTGGACATTGGATGTGCTCAGATGCTTTCCATCGGACCTGGAATGGCAAATCAAGTCGAAGACATGAAAATGAAAATTTCTGGTCATGACCACGTGTTGACAAGGTGCACAAAGAGGGAAGAGGAAGGAGTTGTTTGCAGTGCATGCGAGAAACCATGCTGTGGTCTCGTATACGCCTGTGAGGGTTGTGGATTTATTCTAGATGAAGGTTGCGCAAAGTGTCGACATTTCTTTCATCCGCTCCATGAGCTCACCCTCCAGCACATTGATTCAGTGGTTTGCTGTAGTGCCTGTGAAAAGAAGTGCCGTGGCTTCACCTTCTCGTGCAGGGAATGCACGTTCCATTTGGATGTTGCCTGTGCTTTGATTACTGAAAAAATACATAATTTCAGTCATGGACATTCTTTGAAGCTAACTAAAATGGAATTGAACTGTAAGTGTTTAGCTTGCAACCGATCATTCTCAAACTCAAGCCAGATATATGGCTGTGAGGATTGCAATTATTTTCTCCATGAATCATGTGCCAAGTTACCGTTAGAGAGGAGACACCCCTATCACGGAAGTCATCCCTTGAAACTCCAAGTTGCATCATACAATTACTGTGATTTTTGTGGAGAAAGAATTCAGGGATTCACATACTGCTGTTATCAATGTGAGTTCAACCTGGATATGAAATGTGCGGAAATTCCTTCAATCAGCTCCGACATGATGAAGAAAGTCAAAGGAATGAAAATCAGAAATTTTGCACATCACCATGAGTTGACAGGAAGCATGAAGAGGAAAGGGGATAAAGTTGTTTGCAGTGCATGCAAGAAAAAATGTACCGGCCTGACATATGCCTGCGACTGCAAGGATTGCGGCTTTTTTCTCCACAAGGGTTGCGCTGAATTGCCTCAAGAGTATGCACACTTCTTTCATCCAGGCCACAAACTCAACCTCCAGAGCAGTCATTCAAAGGTTTTCTGCAGCGCATGTAAAGAGAACTTTCATGGCTTCACCTTCTCTTGCAAGGAATGCAAGTTCCATTTGGATGTGGCATGTGCTATGATGGCTGAAAAATTAAATCATGGTGAATATATTCACCATCTTTGTCACGGACATCCCTTGAGACGCACTAAAAAGGAGTTCGAAGGTCAGTGTTTAGCGTGCTATCGATCACGCTCGGACTTTGGGGAGGTATATAGTTGTGACCACTGCAATCGGTGGGTCCACATTTCATGCACTGAACTACCGCAGAATGTCAGACATTTTCGTCATGATTTTTAAGTGTGACGGTAAACTAACCTTGGAAGCTAAACGTGTCTTAAAGGATGGGCAAGGGAAAAAGTGCGATGCCTGTCACTGGGTATGCCGGGGGTCTGTATTATACCATTGTAAACGCTGTAATTGCGCCTTTGATGTTGAATGCGCTTTAATGCCCTCTGAGACCCCCGAAGGTGCACAGACCAAATTTTTTCCTGCTGGCCATGGGCACCCGCTGCAGCTGTGTAGTATTAAAGAAGAAACTAAATTTCACTCATGCTCCGTGTGCGAAAATCCTTGCAACAATCCTCACAATGATCCTGCCTATAAATGCACCAAGTGTGAGGTGTTCATTGTCCACAAATCATGTATTGAATTGCCGCAGAGTATCCTGAGACCTTCCCATCATGAACACTCTATGAAGCTGATCAAGAAAAGCAGATTTACGTGTGCAGCCTGTCGCAAATCAAGTTCAGGCTTCAGTTATGACTGCAACACATGCCTTCATTTTCCCTCCACATTGGCTGCATGAATCTCAAGCCCATCATAAAATATGGTGACCACCGTCATTATCTTGGCTTCTTCGAGAATATACACGAGAAAGTTACGTGCAGGTCCTGTCATAGAGGAATATTGCCTTGTTCCAGCAAGGAAATGGAAATGGAAACTGAAAACCAGCAGGGACTTTTTCGTTGTGTGAGGTGTGATTACAATCTACATTTATTATGTGGTCCATTACCTTGTTTAATCGAATCTGACAACCACAAGCACGTTCTACAACTTGAGGACAAGTTTGTTGAGGATGATTCAGGCGAGTATTATTGCGACGCTTGTGAGAAGAAAAGGGACCAAGAGAAGTGCGTCTATAAATGTTCTCAAAAGAATTGCCCATATGTTGCTCACTTTGAATGTATGAAACCTGAGGTATGTCTAGTTTCTTTTATACCTCAATATTTCTGTCACTTGCCGAAAAAGTTCATGTTACTCTGCAATTTCGAAGCAAGAAGCATGGAGTCACAGAGTCAGATGCTTCTAAAGTTTTCCTTCCGAACTATGTTCTTGTAATGCAATTTCAGTGAAAATGCGGAATATAGGACATGGATATGCTGTAGGAAAACTATTTTCCTGTATACAGCCTTGCCTTTTTCTTTTTTTTTTTCAAGTCACGCAGTATGTTGTCTTTCTCATCCGGGATAAAACAACTGTCCATGTTTCATAGCTGGTAATGCTAGTGTTCACTAATGGCCAATGTTCGCTGCTATCTATGAGAGTTAATTGGTTCACTTAATCCTAGAAAAAGAAGTGCAGAATCTGAAAAATCGAGTCCACGAAGTAAGAATATAATGCAAATTACCCAACCATTTTTCCAGATAAGAGAACTTTTTGGTCAGGCTACACAACTTGATCAGAAGAAAAACGACCTCGTCTTCATCCTCAGACTACTCTTTTAACATACTTCATCTGTCCTTCGTTCACTTCTGCTGCAGCCATGACGTCCTGATTATGCTTCAAAATGTCATCTCAATTTATGTACGATTGTCAGGTGCTACGTTTACTAAAGGGTGAGCAAAAAGAAGTGGAATTAAGAACCCTTGGTAATAAACGCATTTACTGTAAAGTAATGATTGAAGTCCAGGACCCAACCGAGATGGCTCTGAAGAACGAGGAACAGGCATCCGATGAATCAAGAGAACAAGACATATGGACCTTAGAGAATTTACTGGATGCTTTCATTCAAGACGAGCAAGCCAAACTTCCGGGCACTTTTCAGATTTTAAAGAAGGAAATGATAGTGACAGGGCATGCATCTTTTTGGGGGCGGCTGGAATGTAGTGGTAGCATTGCATCAGTTTCCCCATACTCACAGCAAACTTCCACTCAGTTCATGGACTGGAGAGAACCTGGCAAAGAGAACTTAGAGTTCTCTACGATATTCTTTGAAAAGGAAGAACTTGTCAAAGTTGACAGATACACAGTCATCCGGAGCCTAGCCCCTATCCTGAAGCAGCTGCTCGAGAAGCGCAGAGACATAAGCACTGAGTCTGAGTTGAACTCGGAGTCGAAGAGCCTTATCTTTAACTTGCTATGCGGGGCAATAAGGAGCATGTCCACCACACAGGTCAACGAGCTCTCGGAGACCTTACTCCATGATTGGTGGAACCAGTTTATGATAGCCAAGAATGCAGGGTTCAAGATCCAATTTGCTTTGGATCATTTGGACGAATTTGTTCAAGCTTACTTTGCTCTCCAAGCAGAAGAAATTCAGAACCACAGGCTGAAAGAGTTGGAAGATCAAATCGGAGGTTGCCAGATTTCCTTGAAGGAAGTGACCCATATAAGCAGGCAGTATAAGGAATCTGCAGAAGCAAGTTTGAGGCAGGAGCTGTTGGGCAAGGTGAAGGCGTTAGAGGGTAAAACAGTCGGCAGTGGGTTGCTGTGATGCTCATGCACGCACGGGCATGCAACAGCTCTTGTTTGATGTGTTGTAAGAGAATATAAGATAGGAGATTGTACAATTGGTTTTGATGCGGTATTGTGGATCTGCAACATTTTAATTCGTCACTCATGTGTGCAGCTCGTCTAGCCTGCGTTCATTATTTGCCCTTCTCATAATATTTTAGTCGATTTCTAATAGAATCTGACTGCTATAAAAAAGCTTTGAAAGCAGTACTGCGACACCACAAATTTAGCAGTCAAAGACGTTCGGCTGTTGGAAGGATCTGCTCCATAGCTAATTCTATTGAGTTGAATCTTTCACCTTTGGCTATCCTACTAATCTGGAAGAGAAATAAACCAAAGTTTGGTTGATATAAAATTTCTACTCTAAAAATAAGACGACATAAAATTCTCAGTGTCCCGTCCGTGTAGAGTGTTCGGGAACATGTTACCTAAAAACAGCAAAACTAAAACAAAAAAAGAAAAGCCGGGAACTAAAGTCTAAAATAGGTACATTTAAGTTGAGATTCAGACATTATTGACGTTACCTAAAAGCAACCACAAAGAAGCCGGGAAAAACATTGAAAGGGCAGACATTATTGACTGTTGTTACAAGGGGAACAATACCAGCATTTTCTGTGTCCTAGAGCCCTCCATTGCAGTAAGATTGCAGCAATCGTCCCAGACCGCCGGTTGACGCAAGTTTCCTCATTGCCGGTAATCATTGGTAAACAATCTTCTAATCTAGGTAACCAGTATATCCGTGCCAAAATGATATGTTTTTGGATAAACGTGGCATGAATGAATGTACTAATTTGGAATAAATGGAGCATAAATATTAAAACTAAACCAACAGAGTAAGAGTAAGCAATATGAAATTAGGAGTGAGGCATAGGTCTAAGGTAGAACAGGGAACAGACCAACCCAACCATAGGAACTAGTCCATTTCCAAGTCCTAGCAATTACCAATCCAATTCCATCCTAGGTAAGAACCGAATCAGGAAGTGGGAATCAATGAATCTTGATTACGTGTTTTGAACTTTTTATTATTTATTTTATTTTACATGTTCATATTTTATAAATCGTTACTATTGACAAATGGGAAATTTTTTTTTTTTTTTTTTTTTAGTAGTGCTTCAGTTTTATGTTGCTTAACTAAAAAGAAACAAAGAAAAAGAAGAATAAAATGAAACAAAAAAAGAAAGAAATTGGTCAGTTCTCAAGTTGACCCCAAGTTCTAGATTCCATATTACGCAGGCTAAGTTTCAAGTTTCAAAAACTAGGGAACCAGCCCCAATAAGATAAGTTCCAAGTGAAACTGAAACCATCCCTAGAACCGCTTATCCTCATATGGAATTAGTGTAAATTCAAGGTGCTAAACTGAAAAGAACGCCAACTGCCAAGGCACTCTACCAGGTTATTACCTGTAATAACAGGAGTAAAGTTATACACTTACGTACAATGAATCTACATCTATCAACTAGTATTGGGTACTCCTACGTGGACACAGGCGATTTACAACAGATTGGGTCAGGAAATCATTTGCCGTTCACCAATGGCTACAATCAAATGCCAGTGCAATGGATTTTTAGAATTTAAAGGAGATCCTTGGCCAGTCTCACTGGTTTTTCCTTCAGAAATGCAAAATCTCCATCGGGCAAGGTCAGCAAGCGATGATCTAGCTCATCCTCTTCACTGTTCGCTGTTACAGACGAAGGAGGCGAGTCCAAGGCATCATCTTCAATAGCACAATACAGAACTGTCAGACAAAGGGGAAAAACTGAACAGAAAAACAACTAAAAACAGCAGCTTATTCCTCGCATTGATGGGAAATGTTCAGCAGTCGCTGAGGACACTTGTGGAAGTACCAGGAAGTCAGTCCACTATGACCTACATCCCCATTTTGGAAACTTGGAACTTTTTATTTTTTTTTTTCATATCTCAATGATTATGTTCAAATAGGGATATCAATTTGTGTTCAAACATCATATTCCGGTTATACATTTGATTTTGGGGCATGTGCTAAAGAACTAACTTATTTAAAGTTTGTGTTAATTCGTGTCTTTTTCAAGTTTATTGATATTTGTTAGTATAAATGAGTCAAATCTTGTCAATTCATATGAAAATTATTAGCCCTATGGTTGAAGGATAGTTGAAGATTGAAATATTCTAAAATCTTCAAAAGAAAATAATTAGATTATCAGTGCCAATTATGCTTTTGGTGACATCTATACGTACTACAAACATACATGAGTCTATAATTTGATGGACTAAGGAGGAAAATTATCTACTACTTATTTGAACTATGAATCATGCACTTTTACTATTTATTATAAATGTTAATTGTGACCATTAATTGATCTATATAAATTCTCTAAAGTCCATTAATGAGAGGGGACTTTGTAAGACAACTATAGCTAAAAAAAAAACAAGTACAAGTACAACAAATTATAAGGATGAAGTCTAGTACAGGGTGAAAATGTGGAGGACACAACAGGTGCATCAAACTTACCAGAATATGTTGAATGGTCAGGCAGATGTCGAACTGCTGCAACCTGTATGCTTTGTGGAAGTAGGCAGTTGAAGAAAGAACCTGAAACGTCAGAAGATTCTTCAATCATATAAACAACTAGGGACAACCAACAACTAGAGCATGAATTTCTGAAGCCAGAAAGAGCAAGTAGGCATAACCCAATTATGGGAAAAGCAATCTTTTTCTCAGTATGATCCAGTACGACATCTTTTTTTTTCCCCAGTCTCCACCATTTTCTTGACAAATCGTCTTTCTGACATCCAAGATGCAGATGACAAGATTAATCTTAAATCACAGGCACTGGAGAGTCAATTTCTATGTAATGTTCTAGCAGATACACACCTATGTAACCATTCCAGAAGCTACATTTGCAATCTTGGGAAGGAGCTACAACTTTGTCAGATGGTAAATAAGCACACAAGAAACGAATTTTGGATTTCAACTCACCTAACCGGGCCAGTCTATTTACCCATCCAGGAATTGACTTTCCAGTCAATTCTTTGCACACTTCATCAGTGAAATGATTGCAATTCTTTGCAATCAAATGATAAGTGTCTCCATGATATTTTTTGCAGAGGTGCTCCATAAATGATTGAAATTCTGACCGAGACATGTTGGTACTGCCCAATAGCACTGATCTTCTGAAGATAAACCAGGGCAACTTCTTGGTTCCACCTCGAAAACCCCACTTGTAGGATATTCATGAGCTCCAAACGCGTATTCAAGCCATGGGCTAACCAAACAAAACCAAGAAAATGTGTCAGCATGTTCACTTAGAGAATGCTAAAGAAAAAGAATGGATAAATGGCCATCATAATTGAGCTAAACTGAGCACACTAACGATGTTAGTCAAATGCTTCCATTGAATTTCCTTTTTTATATAAAAAAATATACAACATCCACAAAAGGAGACTTAAAATGAAGGATTTTTAACAATTTAACCTAGCTCCAACCATAAAGAGACATCTTGATGTAATCCAATGGAGCAAATTGCAAACCAAACAACTCACGGCAACATGATGAAAGCACCAGTCATGTAGTCCTAACGACTTGCAAAGCTTTACAAGTTTCAGCTGCAATCTCCAAGTTTCCAGAACAATAAACCAAATACTGACTAAATCTGAGATATTCAGATTTCTGTCTATTCTTCTAAAGCAAAATATGTTCCAGACTATCTCAGCCCAGCTCCACAGATAGTAAAAATGCATCTTAGACACTTAGACAAGGGAAAACATGGATATAGTAAAAATGCATCCTTAGACACATGGATATAGTTATGTAAATTGTAACAAGGGAAAATGCAGGAGGAGGAGGTCAAAATAACATGCCAATATACACCAGTTCTACCTAGCATTGCATCTTCCTATGACAGTCAAAACACAACAAATGTAAGTGAACATGTTATCCCTAACGTAGACATTGATCTCTCCAGCATAGTAACTAGTACACTCACATTTTCGTATGATGCAACTAAAAAAGAAAAAAAGAAAAGAAAAGAAAAGAACATCCCCACAGAATCTGATTGATTTGGTTGATTATTTCTAAGATCTTCAGTGAATGGTTATGCCTAATGTAGACATTAATCTCTTCCACTCCAATGTTCTTTATGCCTCTTTTTGTACTTTTTATCTTCAGATACTAAACTTCTGGCAACCATTGCAACCCAATCCTTAACATATCACCCTTGATATGGTCGATAATGCCCAATGCAGCAAGATACAGACAAAACAGCTTTCACTTAAGAACAATCAGTCACTGAACTCTTAAGTCCATAAAAGTATTTCCAATGCTCTTTAAGACAGACTGCATATCTGGACTAATGCTGGTGTGTAAAACTCAATGAAAATAAAGAGCTTTAAGCAGACAGCAAGTTGCAAGAAACATATTAGGACACCATATTAACAATCAGAGGGAAAAAAAGATTCAAAGCAAAGCCATCCCAAATAAATCAATAGACAGATTTACTCATCAGTCAAGCCAAGCGTCTGTACATCAGGAAGAAAAATTTCTTGGCTCCACTAAAGATATATTTCCATCAAGGGAAATCACTGTGATTCAACTAAGCATCAGAAGTTAAAAAGCAGCATGATAACCAACAATCCCTGCAATAGCCTCAGCCAAACTACAATCATCATTCATAGAACTATAAAGTGCAAGCATTAGTTCATTCTTTTTAGTTCCAACCAAATGCCACAGCTTCAACCAAAGAAAATGGCATATCTAGCTTGAACAATAAAAAGAACTCACCTTCAATACCCGAATGGAAAATCCCGAGCCCAAACCAGTAAAGATAGTTGTTAATTGGAGTGAGATCATAGACATTGAGATACAAATGAGAACGATCGCGTCCTTCCTCCTTCACCAGGCTCGAGCCGGAGCTCGAGCTCGAGCCCGATCGAACCAACCTCATTATATTCTATCCTTCCACTCTAATTCTCCAATTAGAGTCACGCTACCACCAGCTCCACATCTCACAAGCCAAAGTAGAAACCTCTCAAAAGAGACTGGAACACATGGAAAACGAAAAGTAAGCACATTGCATCAAACCCCATTTCCAACATCAAGCCCATATAGAGAAATCCACATAAAAAATGTCAAGTTGATGATTCAAGAAAACCCATGTTCTGATTTCAGCTTTCTCTCATAGTGAAGCAGTTTTCTCAAGAACCGAAGGGAATTCAGCGAAAGCAACCGATACCCAGAATCGAAAAGAACATCTTCTTGGTCTCACCTCGCTAAATTTGAAACCTTGGCACCCGGAGAGAGAGAGAGAGAGAGAGGCTTTGCAACTCACAAAAGGAGAACTAGAGAGCGTAAAGTTGAAGATGATAAATATCCAAACAAGGGGAAAAAGGGGAAGATGATATTGGTCGAATTGGCGATTAATTTGGGAGGAAATCAGGAATTTGTGAGATCAAGAGGGTGAGGAGGAGATCGGAGGCGGCCGAGAAGGGAATTCAAAGGCATTCACTACTCCTCTGTTTCTTCTGCGCTTGTGCACCTTAAAAGTGCCATTTCGGGTTTACTTGATGTTTTCACTTGTTTATCGATTTTGGATTTTCAAATTTAAAGCAAAAGAAAATCACAAAAAAAACATCTCAAATTATATTTACTTTAACATATTTATTCTTTTTTTATACTAAAGGTCCCAAATTTGCACTTATTTTATCCTTCGTCAACATTCCATTAATGAACTAAAAATTCATACATAAACTGGAAAGCAAGCAATGTTAACATAGCACCCACATTGCTTGAATGAAATTAAAACAACATTTTTTTACTGAAAAACTATTGACAAAATCTTAACGAATGGTAAATATGTTACATAAGTATAAGTTTGGAAAGTTTAAAATAAATGTGCCATGGTGAATATAATTTAAATTTTTGATGTCATAAATGAAAATTCTAGATAAATATAAGTTTGAAACTTTTTGTGACTTTTTTTTCTTGACATCCATTATTTTGCACTCAAACTAAATTATTTGAGGCCGTAAAGAATTTAAAATTTTAGATTAAATTTTGCTTTAAAAATATTTATTAAATATGTTAATTAGCATATTTTCCTTCGCTTTCTATATCATTTTCAAAATGGGGTACATAAAATATAGTGAATTACCACTGCTATATGAACTGCTTAAGGCGCTATAATTATCTTGGTCTCCATTTATCACACATTATGCTAACCTAGTTAATTAATTCTTATTTGTTCAGCAAAAATAGGGCACCCATATTGCTTATGGATTATATTAGATCGACTTCCAACAATAAGTTCCGTCACATGATATGCACCGAATAAATTTAAATTTTCTTATGTTCGTTGTGAAATCGACCTATGCCGACAGCAGTTCTGAATTAAGTGTAAAAAACTGAAAAGCCTTTTTGCCGACGGCAATTGTGAATCCGTAGTAATGGCTGATCCTTTTCAGGAAATGTGGACCAACCCAATATACGGAACATACACTTGTCCATTCATTCATTAAATAATATGTAAGATCATTTGCAGTTTGTGCCTTGGTGTCAAGCACTGTCACTGGTTACTGTGTTTTGTTTTGTATTTTCATTGTATTTTGTAAACAGGAAGAACGTGATAGCTTTTAAACTTCAAACCTATCATGTATACCTCGAACCGATTCAAGGATAAGCGATTTCAAAATCTACCAAACAATGGTCAATTCCTCATATTAATTTCAATTTTTATTAATTTTTTATTTCATTTTTAAATTAAGTAAAACGAAAGTTAAAGTAACGATAAATATCTCATCCATTAAAAGATATACACATAAAATAAAATATACAACAAAAATTTTAAAATATGCAATATAAAAAGTTAGGCTCTTTTATTCCCGATTCAGGTCTTAGAAGTTTCAATTATGAGTAGGAAACAAATCGCGTTTCAAAAAATTTGGAACCGGGAATCCAAGCTCATCCCTTGTAAGATCAACATTGTATGGATATTGCAGATCAAAATACATATTACAAGAAAGCATTAAAAGGACAGTTGGGTTGTGGATGCGTTTCACGTTCCCTCTACTGCATTTGTGAAAAGGACAGTTTCGAGAAGAAGCAAAGCCAAGCTTTACAGAAATATCAGATTCATTTCATTCATATTTTACTGTATTGAGACCAAGATATACATACTCCTAAATACTCTACCACAAGTCTACAACTAAGTGGAATATACACCGATCACCCTCTATATACAATGCCCATCAATTTCTCCGCTTTATGAGAATGTGATGGACATTAACACTATTTTGAAGTCCAACTGCAGTTTGCTTGATAAACAGATTTTTGAATATATACTGTTCTGTCACATTATATGCATCGAATAAATGTAAATTTTCTTACATTCTTCGTGAAATTGATAGTGGCGATGGGAAAAAAAAAAGGAAATTTGTTCATTCTCAACATTGACAATGTTGGCCTGCCTGCTATGGAATTCAACATTTCAAATGCGCCAGCGAAAGGCAAGAGTCTTGTAAAAGATTCTCAAATACGTGATATATAGTCCTGCCAAAGCTGTTCTAATTTGCTCATTTTGAGGAGATACACTTGTAACTGTAAAAACTGACAAACCTTGCCGACAGCAATTTTTGAACCGTAGAATGGCTGGTCCTCTTCAGGAAATGTGGGCCGTCCCAATATCTGGAACATGAACTTGTCCGTTCATTTTTATATAATATCTACACATCATGCCAGTTTGTGAATAAGGACAATTGGATGAGCTGCGGATGCGTTTTGCGCCCCTCTTCAAGAAGAAGCAAAGCAAAAGCTTGACAGAGAAATCACCTTTATTCATCTTTTAGCGTATTCACTGGAGTACAACTAAGTGGATATACAACAGTCACCTTGTATATACAATACCCGTCAAATTCTCTGCTTTACAATAACTATGTGCATTGAGGAAGACCTCTGTAATTACATGTTCATTTTGCCTGTTGCTGCGACATTCGGTAATATAACTGCTGGAGATGGCAATGAATGAACTAAGCTCATATTCAAAAACCCAGAGGCTTCAGCTTGCTTGGCAGTTTGAATCTCGAGGGTCAACGACGTTATAGTACAGGGATGATTGCTTGCCGTCAAACTTGGAAATCACTTGATGAGTCGATAAACCGCAGTAACGTTGCCCAAGCCGAGCAACGCAGATGTCGATGATTTTCTTGAACATTGAATCGCCTTGGATGAGTGGCTGCTCCACAAACTCTTCTAGTGGCATCCACTGAGTCACAATATCAATATAAATTCTCCGATAAGGCATTAACACTATTTTGAAGTCGCATAACAGTTTGCTTGATAAACAAATTTTCGAGAAACATAGTGAAAAACCCTGGTTCTTTGTTCCACGGTCAAGTAGGTACCCACCTTGGCTGCTTCAATCTCAAAATCATCAACAACAATCCGGGTCGATAGGGGTTTTAGCATGCAGATAAAGAACAAGTCTGACTTTTGAAAGGCCACATTGTGAACATGCCTGAAAATAGGATCAATTTAGAAAGAATGTCAGGAGTCTTGCTTGACGAGACGAAGCGGAAATGAGATATCCATTCAGCTTCGAGATTTAATTTCAAGAGGACAATTTCTTTTTGTCATGGCGTTATGCATTCTTATAAGAAAGGCTGACAGATCATAGCCTGGTACAATCCTGATTTGAAATTTCTCGTTTGGTTTAATATCAACTTTGACCAGTGAAACACAACCATACTTGATTATCGTTTGAAGTAATCTTAATGAAAATAAATCCATAACTCATTCCTTCCATATGAACATAGTCCAGTGCCACATGATATAAATTGAAAGTTTCACCGAGACAGTTTTTTAGCATAATATTCAGACCAGAAGCAAACAGGCAAGGCACCAATACTGTTACCTGAATGCTATCACTTCCATAAACTCTGTATCAATCTGCAGAGAGAAAGAACTTAAGAATGATTAAACTAGAACTGATTTATTCAGAACTCTTTTGTACAGATTTTTTTTTCTTGTAGACTACATGGATTTTAGACAAGAATACTTTTGCCAAGACAAGTCTTACCCCTGTTTCCTCCTTGACTTCTCTGACAGCACCAGCAAAAATCTCCTCCGACTGATCGGAAAAGATAAAATATACAGAATGAATAAGAAAAGCACGTTCTTACAATCATCTGCTAACTTTAATTTCACCATTACACGTGACACTCTTCAAATTAAAAGCTCTACCTCAAGAATAAATCCAGTCGGTAACTTCCACAGGCCGTGGCATGTTGGAGGACAGTACTTCTCTTGCACTACGAGAACCTACAGCAAGTTTGTCTCTCTCTGTTATTGATCACGATAGTAAAATTAGATATTGACAAGTCTAGCTGATATAAGAACTATTAAAAGCTCCCACAATATTCATAAACTAAATCAAACTCTTTGATGCCATCACAACTTATCAGTACTCAACAAAACAATTTTCGCATTGTGGCAACTTATTTTTGGCTCTGTAACTTCAAATCTCCAATTACTTTTCTAAGACATGAGCTAATTCTCTAGGATTAGTGAGACACCTAAGTAGATAAGGTATAAAAGCCACTGGAGAAGGTGTTTACCAATTTCAAGCGAAAAAGACGAGCAGGTCACTTTGCACTTACAGCGAATTACTGTGATAATCCAACTCACCTCATTTTTGTCATTGACAACAAAACCTCCAACTCCTACTTGATGAGAAGCATTAGCAGGAAGCATGCAAGGCCCGTCGGGAATCCAGTATGTCAGCATGACATATCCTCTTTCAGCATGATGATATTGAAAACCTTCCTACATTATTGAAGTAAATTGACTAAATTAATAATCGGCTCACTCTGTGAGTTTCTTTTATGGTGGAGAATTCTATATTTTTGTCTCAACCACCAACCATGAAAATAGCATAGGTAACTCGTCACTTCATTGTTTTGTCATCAGATACTTAAGGACAAGAGGAGTACCTTAACAGCTATGGGAACAAACTCAGACAACTCCGATGGTAACTTAAGCCAAATTCCCTTCTTTCCCTGTAATTAATACAAAGTAAGGAATATAAGTGCTATTATTAAAAAGGAGATATAGGTCAGAACAGAGAAATCCGAATGCCACTTGAAAGGAAATGACATGGAATTTACTCACATGGAATTACTAACATATTTCAAAATTTACCATCACCAAGAAACAATTAGCAATCATAAATATTCATGAATTCGGTTTGCGGATCAGTACAACTTGCCTCCATTTGAGGTCATTATTAGCCGAAAAAGTTGAATCTAGCTAGTAAAGTTTTTAAGATTATAGCTTGTCCTATCCTTCTTTTAAACTAACACAGCTCAAGCACATTTCAATCACCTCGCTCCTAATCTGCATGTAAAGTGTCATTTTCTTCTGTATAACTCAGACTCCCTCAATGAAGCATCAAATGTGTCTAGCAGCCATTCGAGCAAGTTAAAAACATACCTCTATTTTCCATTGACGAAGGGATAAACGAAGCATTGAGGCAAATAGATTTGCTTCAGCTGGTAATTTATCTGGATCAACGACAACTCCATCATACTCATCACCATAGGCATCAAGTACTCTCAACTCACAGGAATGAGGACTAGAAGCAGGCTTTAGTCCGTTGATGTGAATTGAATAAGTTTCTGTGGAAAGTTTATCCTGAGCAATTGAACCTACAGCTCTGACTGACAGATGCATATCCCTTGACGTCCTTGAATAAGAAGCCATAGCTAAAGCACCTGAAAATGAACATTGCAAAGAAAATATGACAAGCCACAATCTTGGCCAAGCCAAGTCCTTTGTTAGGAAAAAATAGTGTGACTGAATTTCAAACTTCAAAAAAGAAGACTCTTAAGAAAGAATGGTGATCGGTAGTTCCTTGTATGGCCGAGGGTACTAAGACAAAATGCATAGTACTTCATTTAACATTTATCACAAATATTCAACTAAACAAGCACAGATATGAAATCTATTCCCGCTCTTAGGTTCAAAAAGGGCGGATTCATACCCACAAAGGATTTGTATATCCCATTTTTGCATCCCTTCATCATCTCCATTCATGTCGGATAAGAAAAGATTGCTAACTCATCATGAACTTCTAAATTTTCAAATACCCATGATTCCAGAAACTACCAATGTAACCCCAAGTACATCCAGCAAAAGAAACATTCAATTCTTGAGGCAACATGGAGAGCAAATGAGACAAGTTTCCAATCATATACTGAAAGAGCACCATTTTATAAAAAAGCTTCCCATGGGCAAGAAAAGCATTACCTCCACAGCAAGAGGCCTGTAAGTTTGAGAACGAGCGCGACAATAATCTTTTTCCCATGTGGTTTGCCTCTGAAGCAAACAGAGACTTTGCCTCCAACAGATTCAGCTCCATAATAACCAGCTCGCAAATGTCACCCCCACACACCTCACTCTTTTGCTAATTACCACCCCCCCCCCCCTCAAACACCTATCTCACCTTAAATCTCCTCTTATATACTACCTCATTTCAAAGAAACAATGGAGCTGTCCGAAAAATCTAGAGATTCCGGAACAAGGTTGACAAGCAGGACCAAAACAAGGGAGCCTTGGAAGCGACGCCAATCGGCATAAACTAAGAGAAAACCGGGTAACGCATCACCCAGTGAAAGAAAGACTGCCAATCAAGAGAAACCGCAGAGGACTCTCACAAAATGGGCAAGCGCGTTAAGGAACTCTGAAAAATCTGGGTGGTGCAAACTATCACTATCCCCAAGCAAAGATTCACGTCTGTCGTTCGTGGCCATTTGGACCAACATGTGGTGGTGGACAATCGGTGGCGTCCGACGAGGACAAGGAATGGTGGGAACCAACGTGTTTTCCGCGCGGGGAAAAAAATGCAAAGAGGGAGCAAAAAGATAGGGGAGGGAGGGTAAACAATCCAAAACATAGAAGTGAAAGACCCAAGGGGTAGTCAAAGAGCAATGATTAGGAACGTAATTTTCACCCCGCCTTTCAGTGATACCTAGAATTTGGACCACATTCTATAGCTTGAAGTGACTATATTGAGATTTTGCATAAAAATTAAAATTTAATTGACAAAATTAAAAAGTCATTCAGTAAGCTAATGATTAATTGAATAATTTTTCTCACATAAAATGCAATATAATTTTTTTATAATTTTCCAATAGATTAAGAAATCTTGAGAAAATAAAAGTCTTATCATTTTCTTCAATGCCCCTAATTGGTGAGGGGTTTTTCCAATCATATTTTTAATTAGCAAGTTAAAAATATTTTGATATCGCCCATATATAAATTAAGAATGAGCGATGTTCATATCCAAAATATCTGCATTTTTATTATTATTATTATGGAATATATGGCTTGAAAATGAATTATCTGGCCTTTCTAAATTCTCAACAATCTAGAAATTTCTAATAATAATAAAATTCTCATGCCATGACATCATCATCATCATCATCGTTATTATTATTATTATTATTATTATTATTATTATGGGATTATAAAATAGTGGTTTAGGACTCTAGATGAGAGAGTTGTCATTTCCTCAAAATATCAAATAATCAATCAAATCCTCTGGACAAGCTCCTCCTCCGGCGCGTGCGCGGGGGGCGATCGCTGCCACTTGACTTTTCCGTGGACAGCAATTAAAGCACGTGACTAGTAGGAAGGGAACACGTGGACCAACGAAAAGGGGCGGGACACGAGCCGGGGTTCTAAGACTAGGGCTATGATCATCCAACGGTGGTCCCCCATCGGGACTTGAAGTTCCGCTGGATCTTAGGCGGATGGAAAGTTAGGTTCACCTGGAGCCGGTGCGCCTAATCTTTTTGTCTCTCTTTTTGCCTTGTGCGTGCTTGAAGTTCCAGCGTTCCCGGGAATGGATAGTCCTATGCGACCGGACAAGCCCCCGGCTCGAGACCAAGAAGGCGATGGTTGGTAATACGGTTGAAGACGGACCCGATTCAATTAAAGTCGATTCAATTCGATTTGAGTAGCTTGAAATTAATAATGATCGACCTTTTTTTTAATGAAAATTGGCTTTTAAACTCGAAGATCACAAGTGAGCTAAATCTCATTACAAGTTCAATAAAAAATTATTACAGTCTAGAGTTACAAATGTATATTAATTACGACTTCATCAAATGCCATCTTCGATGGTAATTTTTAAGAATCACTCCAACATAGCTAGAGACTTCTAATCACCAACCATCTCTCAAGCTTTGTCTTGAGCAATTACACTCAAAAGAAAGGATGATCTTGAGTTTTGTGTTTTAATTTACACGAAAAAGATCGTAAGGATCAATTTGTGAAAAGCGAGCAATCTATCGAAAGTTATCATCCAAGCTGTGAAACTGAGTTTTGGCAACTTCGGAGCAAACCAAAACCAATCGATTCCAATCTACCTTACGCCTCTTTTAAATACCCAAAAGTGGACTCCTCAAAAATGGAAACCCCAAGACTTCGGGATAATGAAGATCAACATTGATGGCTCTTTTGTAGCCAATTCGACGAGAAGAGCCATAGCATGTGTCTATCGAGACTCATACAGATGATTGGTAGATAGCTTTGCAAAGTTGGTGGAAGTGAACTTAGCTCCTTCCCAAAAAAAAAAAACTTAGCTGAACAAGCGGAAGCGATGGCGCTGGTGGAATCCTTACTTTTTCTCTCTCCTGATCTGAACTGAAGCTTTGCATGGAGTCTAATTGTGATGTACTGGTGAGAAGTGTTCTGAAGCTTTGCATGGAGTCTAATTGTGATGTACTGGTGAGAAGTGTTCTTGCTTCTATTTCATTAAGTTGGCACTTGTTAGGGTGCGTTTGGTTCAAAGATTTAGAAAGTTTCGTTGGGAAATCGAAACGCAGTTTAGCAAAAGGGCTTTGGAGGAAATGCAAAGACTGTTTGCAGTAAATTCCGCTTTGAAATGCAACTTTGAGAGAAATCTTTGTTTGGTAGAAAACACATTTGCAAAGCCCATTTGGTGATTAATCTAAATATTTTAATTTTTATTTGTTTAAAATTAAAAAAATAATGTTTGCGATTTTTTTAATTTATGTTAAAGATATTATGTAAACAATTTTATTAAAATTGAAATTTCTTTTTTGCTAAAAAAATCAAATGGAAAAAATTTACGTGATCTCTTTCTCAATTATAAGAAGAATACTTTCATTACAATAAAAACATGATAAGATATGCTTTGAAAATTACAAATATCCTTAACTATTTCCTAAATTCATAGCCAACAAGGTCTCTCTCTATCTCTCTCTCCAACATTCAAATTAACTACAATTTCCAGGGCGGTCAAAACCAGATTTACGAGTTAGGATATCATCAAAGAAAATAATCTGATGATTTAACAATGCCCTCCACAATACTGAGCTACAACATTGTCAGTTGTTCAAAGAATCTTCCCTTCAAAGGTTTTATTACATTAAATAGCTGATATACAAACACACAGCTAAATACACAACACAGGCAATAAAAGCCAGAACTAAGAAAAATATGCCCCAGTGCTTGATCCACCATGACGCCTCTTGAGGGAACAAACAAAATCTCAAAGGAAATAGAGAAATGGTCATAAAAGTAGCCAATCTCACAGAACCTCGCACCTAAACGCCAGAAGTAGGACAGACTCCTCATACGATGGTGGGCAACAATCAAGTAATGCAGCTTTATCAATCGGACGATCAAAATCAACAGACTTTGCTTGAAGCCTGCCACAGATTCACCTTATATCCTGAATGGCAAACTCCTAGAGCTAGCCTTATCAAGTTTTGTCTTCTTCAGATTTATTTTCTCCAGTGCGATTTTCTGGAAATAATTTGGGCCACCAAAATCAATCTTAGCTTGCTTCACCTTTTTCCTCTTTCCCCGATCATATTCTTCATCCCTGCAATACGAACATATAATATTGTAAATTTTAAGATATATGTGCTTAAAAATAAAAACATCAAGTGCTACCTATCAATGTTAGAGAAACAGATCATTACCAACTATGTAAGCCAACATAGTACATGATATACCGCTCTTTTGCTGCCTTTCCCTGACTATCCAAAGAAACGCCCATGCTCATCTTTTCCTATTAAGCTATTTATTTTGTTCTTACCCTCATATCTCAACAGGCTTTAATCGTCAAAGTATTAACAAGAAATGGGATTTCCTAATCAGTCCACAATTACATTCACAGCAGGTAAGATACCTAAAAATGAACCATATTATTCATGTCTACAAGCATCAACTATAGTACCGTCAGAAAAGTCTATTGATTAGAAAAGGAGAGAACCGAGATGCAAATCTTTCATGATTTTCCATGTCAACGCTAACCCTCAACCATCAAACCATACAATACATTTACCTATTCAGCTTCCTTCACCAATGATATCTTTGATTGAAGTTCATAACAGCTAGTATATGATTATGCAGAAGTATGACTAACAATACTTCAACTTCAGCTTACCATTCATCCAGCACATAACCAATGTTGGTGTTCTCTGCACCATTTGATTCCGCTGTTGGAGAGGGAGAAAACTCTATCCCAATGCGCAACTGCAATCAAAAGGAAAGAAAAGGTAAACGGAGAGCACCAATTCAACAGATTACTTGGGAAGCACCACTACAAGTAAAATTCACAACCAGTAGATCGAAGTAGGATGATTACGCAAAAAGAAGCCCACTTTATCGTCCTCATATCACAAGACCGAAGGGGTTCGGGAACCCAAAACAGAAAAGTAGGAGAAAACGAAAGCTTTCTTGATTAGTGCAGAGAAATTTATCAGCCCACATTGTCCTCACACATCACAAGACCGAAGGGGTTGAGAAACCCAAAACAGAAAAGCATGAGAAAGCGAAAGGATTCTTGATTAGTGCAGAGAAATCGATTGACTAACAGAGAAACATTCAGACATCAAACGGGTAACTGTACTGGAGAGAAGAGAGTTCAAACGCCGAGCGAGCTCTCAAGGAGACTCCTCAGCTCCTTCCCACGAAACCCACCGTTCAAGAGCCAATATGACCCGACACCCAAAAAAGAAGAGCAAGGAAGAGAAAGAGTAAAGCCTGCCACACAAGGAGAAGAGCGAAAGCTCACCAAAGCCACAAAAGATTCTAATCCAAGAGCGCAGTCGAGCAGCGAAAAGCGTCGACGAGCAGCGAAGAGCGCAGTCGAGCTTGCAGTCTTCACAGGAGAGAGCGATGGGGAAGGGCGTAGTCGAGCTCGCAGTCGTCACGAGGGAGAGAGCGATGGGGAAGGGTGGGGAAGGGTGCAATCGAGCAGCGAAGAGCGCAATCGAGCTCGCAGTCGTCACAAGGGAGAGAGCGACGGGAAGGGTGCAGAGCGATGGGAATGGTGAAGAGAGAATGCCATCGAGGGTTTTAGTTTTACAAATGGGTAAAATTGGCTTTCCAGTAAAGTTTTGAGGGTAAAATAGGCAACTTACTAATTTTCATTAAGTGAGCCCTCAGCATTCTGAAAATGCTGAAAGCTCAAGGCTGGCCCTCCACTACCCGAGCCTTTCAAAGATTCCCATGATCCACTTTCACTGAAAGCCTCTGAAGAACGCTTCGCCAAACACCCTAATTTAGAGTGAAGGGGCCAGGCTTGCGGCAGAACTTTGCCCATCCAAACGCACCCTTAAACAAGCCAATGCACTATTGGGAACTTTGCAAGCCTCAGTTTAGCCCACGGAAACTAATAAAATTGTGGATTTGTTTGCCAAGGCCAAACAAACAAATTGCCTACCTTGTAATTAGGTTATGGATCTCCCGCTTGCCTTATTTGATTTGTTGTGCTCTAAAACTTTAGACCCGTATTCACTAAATCGTTTTAAGTAAACGATATCGATCTTTTTCCAAACAAAAAAAAAAAAATCCCCAAATGTGTTCCAAGCATTGACAATAGCAAGAGCCATTCTGAGATACCAGTAGAAGTCCCGTATTTTTAGCCAGAGGATTAGGAAGAATAGAACCGTCACATAAGGCCACCTGAACAAATCTCTAATCATAGAGAAATAGGGAAAATTCCAAATAAGAATATGAAGTACCATTATTTTCTCAAATAATGATTCGAAGTGAATTTTGTATCAAATAAGGGCATTAAGTGATAATGGTTGTTTAAAATAAGAACCTAAAGTGGTTATGACAATTTCGAATAAGAGTCTAACGTCACCAATCACCGGCTAACTAAATATTCCAACTAGCTAGGGGACGTTTTCGTCCAATTACAATTTTAATCTTAATTATTTCTTATTCTTTTCTTTTCTTTCCTTTTTTCACTTTTTTTTTTTTTTTTTTTTTTTGGGATAAGGACCAACAGCCACCAACAAGAGCTTTGCCAACCTTTGCCAGGTAAGGGTTGCCTCGCCCAGGCGAGGCCATCCCTCGCTTGGCATTAGCGAGGGCCGACCTCGCCTATGGCCGCAAGGGCAACCTCCCCTAGGGTGAGGGTTGACTCACTAGTGATCGGCGCCAAGGTCAACTTGCCAACAGCCAGGGCCAAGCCCTCGTTGGCCCCAAACGAGGCCGACCCTCAACTGATCTAGTGAGGGTAGCCTCACTTGTGGCCAGCGAGGGTTGGCAAGCCCTAGTCTACCCTTACCAGCGATCGACGAGAGTGGCCTTTGCCAAATCATGTGAGGACAATCCTCGCCCAAACCTTTCCGACCACTGGTGAAAGAGAAAGCAAAACTAGAAAAAGGAAAAAAAATGAAAGAAAAAAGGAAAAAAATTCAAAGCAATATAAATGACTAAAATGCTCTTAATTAGCCAAAAAGTCAAACCCTTTTTTGAAACAAACAAACATAGTTATTTGAAACCCTTATTTGAAACAAAATTTACTTCAAACTCTTATTTGAGAAATTATGATACTTTAGACTCTTGTTTGAAATAAAGTCCACTTTAGGTTCTTATTTGAAAAAATAAATGTATTTTAGGCCCTTATTTAGAATTTTCCGTAGAGAAATATAAGCAATCCTCTTGCTAGTATTTTTCTTCTATACATATCCGCAGTTGCTGGCTAGCAGCAGTAGCGAAGCAGGCTATATCCATGGATCAAGACGATTGTGGTCTCATTGAGTGAAAAATTGGGCCTTAAGGCAGTTTCAAGGCCCTCGAAATTGGATTGGGGCCTATACTAGCCACCTCCCTCCAACCCCACTTTTCCAAATTTTGCATTGGCGCCGTAGCATTTGACTTCCAACTGCAACATATATTTGTTGGACCCGCTTCTCTGTGGCCAATCAATTGTTCATTTTCTTTTGATGGCGACCATTCAACGGGATTGAGATGACCCTCGACTTGCTTTGTCGTTACCTATCCAATGAGCTAAATCGCATGGTAAAATGATATACACACATCTCACGTAAAAGTTTAATTTTACTGCACAGAAAAAAAAAAGTTTATCCGTTATTTAAGATGGTTTGTTGAGGAGGAAAAGGAAATGAATAGTACAAGCCTGTTACAAAGTGGTCAACTGTATGAAACCCAGTATATATTGATTTAGCGCACTAATTAAAAATCCACAATCTCATAATGAATTTTCAATTCAATATTTTCTTTAATCAATCCTTTTTCATCAATCAAAGTTGATCATCCATCTTAATAAATCGCTTCACGGTATATCTCAAACTTTGTCAATTTCAAATTTAATTAAGTAGAAATGACCCATAACATGACCATCCTACCTTTCAGGGAGATATTATACTCTACTGTATATTGCGTACTTATAATTACTACATGAACATTTCTTTTCTTTTTCCTTTTTTTTTAGCTATAAGCTACTACATGAACATTGTGAATGGTCATTTGATCTCTCTATCCATCGACAACCATGAGTTGGGTCTTTGTGTTAAAGCAGTAGTCAATGGTCATACAGTAACACATGGCAGCCATGTTATGGGATTTGTGTATGACTTTCAGCGGCTAAATGGTCAGACACTCGTGCTTAAAACAAGCCAAAAACGACGTCCATCTCAAGGTATATAATAACATTATCTGTGCGGTCCAATAACGATATTCGGACGATAATTTGAACCGGTGATACACGAGAAAAGACCGGAAAAAACAACGTTATCGCCGGCGTACGTCATCCCATGCAGAACGAGAACGACAATTTGACTTTGACTGGTTATAGTGATCAATGTCTCAGAGCCCGAAAATGAATAAACTACTTCATCGAGAGCCCATATTTCCAAACTATCAATGCTGATATCGCGTAGCACCTGGAATTTGATAGCTGGAGGCGGTATCGGAGTAGGTTTTGTACTCTTTACGTCGTTTCTATTTTCAACAGTGATGGGAAGATCGTTTCAGACATGTTCACACTTTTTTAACTTTGGTTTTTGAAGAGATCGAAGCGGCCAAGAGGTCATCTGAAATCTTCAACAGATGTAAATAGCGGTAACATATTATATTCTGCAGGCATATTATAAGGTAAAGGTCGAGGGCCCTTGGCTAAAGAAAGGGCTCCAGTTTGAAAAAAAATACAGAAAGAACCCAAAAAGACATGATTATCTTTTGTCAGCCAGACAGAAGACCCAAGGATAAACATTTGTGGTCCGAAAGTCATACATTGCTGCTCATAAATAATTCATGTATGCCCACTTAGAGTGAGGTAAGGACACGATTCTGTGGCTTTCGCGTGGAATAAGTCAGTTAAAGATAAAGCTCGCGAAGACTAGCTCCTGTTCCAAAAAAAAAAAAAAAAAAAGACTAGATCTACCATTTCTTTTGACTATCTCTCCCAGATAGGACACACAATTAATGCCTCCCTTGCACATGCGACTTTGACCTAGCTCAGTTCGTTGAAGAAACTTTCTTTGCATTCTTTATCCATTGGCAAAGCCTAGAACAAGTAAATAAAAGAACAATTTAAAAATAAAAAAAAAGCATTAATATCACAAAAAATCTCAAACTGGTATGACAAATTTACTTTTCGTCAGTTTCCATTAAATTATACCAGCAAATTGTTAAATTGGATGACATGTAAGAATTGATGATTTTGGGTTTTATCTTTTGTTTGTCATAGACATTAATCCAATTTAAAGAAAACTAATAGATGATAAAGTTGTTATAAATATATCAGTTTTTGGTTATTAGTGAGGTTTTTTATGGTTAAAAAATTAATTTTGAATAAATTTATCACAAAAGTACCAATTTGGAGTTTTTCATAGTATTAACCCTAACAAAATTCACTCCTTCAGCTGGTTTTTACATCATTGCTTACAATCTCATCTCGGTGGCTACGACGACTGGAGTCAATTATACCAAGCAAATTGACAGGAAATCACTTCATCATGTGCGCCTTCGATAGGGTAGATGGGGGTCTTCAATGTTGTAGTAGGAGGGGTGGCCATGCACGGTGACCTCGATGGCCAATGCCAAGAAGTGACCTCTTGGCCATGATGATGAGCCGCTATATGTTGTTCGGCCAACCCACCATGATGAAGATTGTTATCACTTAAAGAGATAGTCATCTTGAGCGCAATGCAAAACTTGCATTGAAAAGACAATAGATGTATGGTAGATCTATACGATACGAGTCCAAGCATTCTTGTAGGTAAGATTGTAAAAAATAACATAAACGTCTTTATCTAAAGAAAGAAAATATATGTATAAACTATAAATCCCTATTTTTAAATGAGTTGTCAGACAGTATGACCATGACTTTGGAGGCTTCAAAGATTGATTAGTTTGCATGTGCAATTTCTTATGACCTCTGTATAAAATAAGGGGGAGAAAAAAGAACCTTCACAAAGTAGATAAGAGTGTCAGAAATGAACTTCTTTAGATTTGAGGAATGGTAAAAACCCAACAAATCAAACCCCCAAACCCTATTCATCTTTTAGAATTGTAGATCTAGTATTGCAGGAGTTTTACTTCACGAAGCGAGGTAAACCAAGTCGGAAGGAGACTGACTTTGAATTTTCTCACATGCCTGCCAACGAAAATAATGGGCCATCCATGTGGTAATAAAAGTGTCAACCCTTTGATTTATGGAGCACGACGACGTTCAAACCATAGATGTGTCTTTCCAATCAACGTAATCATTAGGGTGAAGAAGCAAGTGCGCATCGTTTTTCACGCTACTTTTTAAGTTTCTCCGAAGAATCATTAAGAGGAGCATGAGTATATTTATGCATTCATTAAACAGTATATAAAATATTACAAAATTTATGGATTTCATATCCAACTTATCCAGTCTAGAAATTTAAATAAATAAACGCAATCCGAGTAATTATTTATTGTGTTCTTATGTGCATCCCATATATGCCTAGATTTGTTCCATGGAAGGGACTCATGGAGCAAACCTTCCTTATTTCCTTCATCTTTTATCTTTCTTTACATCAACGATGCATTGATTTATGTCGGGAAGTGTTAAGTTTAGACGTTTCAACTTTAGTGACAATGATATGTCGAGGTGTATTATTGAGAATGATGCAAGGAGTAAGGATGTATTCACAAAAGGTTGTAAAATATAAGTTAATCTATACAAGGGATAGGGATGCCTTTTTCTTTTCTTTTTTTGGGTCAGAAAGATGTTTCAACTTTAGTAACACCTAATAGTGTTAGCCCTACTTTATTGATAATAGAGGCTGCTCTTATATAATTTGGTATCATTGGATCTAAAGAGATTTTCAGACAAATCGGATATCGATTTGATCAAGACTTTAAACTAAACCTAACAGGATAAACCCCCCAATTTGTTTGATTCCGATTACATTTGATATTGCAATTATTTGATCAAAAGTTGAGGCTTCTTTTACGAAGCCAAATTATTGATAAAACCAGGATTTGGCATTTGGTTCAATTCGGTTCAATCCAGATAATCGGTCTTTCCATATTTCCCGAACGTTTCAATCAATCATTCATCTTCATTTTGGCCAAAAGATTGTCATTTGCTACGCAAAACATTCACCTCGAAGTGATCATTCATCTCAATAATCAACTTCTCAACTCCTAATCCTAACATCACCGAACTATGCACATCGTTTCTCCAAGAAAGAAAGCGAAAAAGAAAGACTCTTCTCAGACGACCATGAGCTGAGGAAACCCTAATGCCGGAATCGGAGATAACGGCGACAGCAGTGGAACGTTGAAGATCCCCATCGCGTCATCACAGTCCCAAGTCCCCGTCCAACTAGACGGCGTCAAAGGACCGTCCCTACACTTGCCTGCATCGGACTCCACCACCTTCTCCTTCTTCACGATGACCTCGCTCTCCTCCTCCTCCTCCTCACGGAGTCGTTTCTTATCATCGGCCGGGGCCGCCGCCGGCTTAAGCTTGCCGGCTTCGAGAGGGAAGTTGAGGACCGCCTTTGATCCACGGAGATCGAAGGCGGCTCGGTCGTAGGCCCTCGCAGCTTCGATCGCGGTGTCAAAAGTTCCGAGCCAGACGCGCGAGCCCTTCCGGTTCGGGTCTCGGATCTCTGCCGCGAACTTCCCCCACGGCCTCCGCCGGACTCCTCTATAGTGCCTCTGTTCGTCGTGTGCTTGATTCGACCCCTTTTGAACCGTCTGATTCTCCCTGGAGAATTGCAGCAACTCGACTTTGCTCGGCAGAGCGATCTTCAGCGATGGCTTCTTGCTTGATTGCGAGGTTTTGGAAGCCGTTTTACTGATAATCACCGGCTTCGCTTCAAACTCGAAGAAAGGTTCCGTTTCGGAGCTCACCGATGAGCTCCAGTTCGCTGCCATCGGAGGAATTGGGCCGAGCTTTTGAGGTTTCGCTTCGAAACTGAAGCTCTCGCTCTGGTTTTGCTCGAAAGCGATCGAGCTGACGTCGAACTCGAAGAGATCTTCAGGTGGGAGGCAATCGAAGTGGGAGAAGGAGACGGAGGAGTGAGATTCGGAGCGAGAGGGTTCGATTTCGGGTTCGAAAGCGATGGAGTCGGAGGATGAGGTGGTGGTGGTGGTGGTGGTGGTCGCGAGATCAGCCATGAAGGCAGCTCCGATCGGGGAGGACTCGCCGAGGAGGTGTTGCTCGATGAGCTGAAGCCTCGAGGACAATTGAGGGCTCGATGATGTCGCCATTTCTGAAGGAGCTTGGGGCAGAATGAGCTTTGAGAGAATAGGCTAGAGAGAGAGTAGGCTAGAGAGAGAGATAGCAGAGCAGAGAAGAGGGATGGTGGATGGTGGATGAGAGTGGAGGAAAGAGTGGAGATGAGTATTTATGGTAGGGAGAAAATAGAGGTGGGGAGGGTTGAATTCAAACTTTGGAGGAGCTTTCGTGTAGTGGTTCCTACGATTCTCCTCCTTCTTCCTCTCTCCTTCTTATCCTCTCTCTCTCTCTCTCTCTCTCTCCGTTGGATCAACTTCGTTGTTTGAAAGTCAAAGCGTCCCTCAACGGCGACGATCGTTTTTGCAGCTGACGTTCGCCCAGGTTTCTGTGACATTTATAGAAAGAACGATCTGCGGTCACTTTCTTTTTTCTTCCTCAAGGGGATGTAATCAGGAGCTCTCCGTTGGATCAACTTCGTTGTTTGAAAGTCAAAGCGTCCCTCAACGGCGACGATCGTTTTTGCAGCCGACGTTCGCCCAGGTTTCCGTTACATTTATAGAAAGAACGATCTGCGGTCGCTTTCTTTTTTCTTCCTCAAGTGGATGTAATCAGGAGCCCTAGAACGGTTTACGATCACATATTATTTTTCATTTATCCTGGAAGGAAAAGAAATGAAGAATTTATGGCTCGTTTTTATAACCAGCGAATGGGGAAAAAGAAGAAGAAAAAAGCACTTCATCATGCCCCAAAACGCTGTAGATGAGTGTCTGCCATGTCGTGGTAAGAGAAGTGACCATGCATGGTGGCCTCGGCAACGAATGCAAAGAAGTGACCTCCCGGCCATAAGGATGCACCGCCACTGATCGTTCGGCGGCGTGGTGACAATTGCTATGACCCAAGAGATCATCATTTCGAGCATCCCTCAAAATTCCACTGAAAAAATAATGGATATGGGTTAAGTTTGTTTCACCAAAAATTTCATTGTAAATGAATATATTTTTCATGTAATTAATTTTCAAGGAAATTTATTAGTTTTCATTTATTTTATAGTTTAGGAAAATTTCCCCTTTCATTTCATCAAAAACGTTTTCCATAAATCAATTAGTTTTCCGTCGTCCAAATATTAGAAAGTCTAAAAATAATTATTTAGAAGTAGTTTTCTTCAAACAAACAGGCCAATAGTAGATCAATGCAATACGACTTCAAGCATTTTCAAAGTCAAAGTTGGGGAAAAAAAAAGTAGCATATATGCATGTATCTAAGAAAGGGAAATATTTGTTTAAATTATAAATTTCTATTTGTATATGAGCCGTCAAACTATATGACCACGAGTTTGGTGGTTTCAAAGGTTACAGGTTGTCATCATATGCTGACAACATAACAATCATGGGCCTCCTTATAATGAGAAGGCTGAATCTACTTTGACTTAGTATTACACGTGTTTCCCATACTGCATAGGGTAAAATAAAAAAATTAATAAAAGTCACGAAAGAGATGTTTGGAGCATGTAGCAAAAATTTGATATCTTCGTTTAGGGAGATCATAAAGAGAAAGCCCGAGCCGGAACACTTATTCAATTGAACTCACATTTACTTAAAAACTTAAATTGATAAGTTATAAGTCAATTATTATACATTAACTGCTACACCATGCTAACTCTTCGATGTGAAACTTGTTTATCATAGTTCACACATGCAACTCAACAATCACCCTTGCATGTATGAGCTTAGTGTAAAGTATGTTCTCCCTTATCCGAGTATCCTTCTACATTAAGACATCTTAACTTGATTCTCTCATCGACACCCAACTTTTTCTCTGTTCTCTTTCTCTAAACTAAACCATCAAGTATGCTATCGGGTCCACGTTGCTACACCACAATTTCTACTGCTCGAAAATCGCATTTGTCACCAAATTCCTTCTTTGAGATATTCACCAAACACTGGAAAAGATTAGGGCCTCACTAATTTATCATCAACTCTTATACCATTTGTTGGGAGCATACAGTAAAAACCTAATATCTTCATCCAATAAGATCGTCAAAAGAATACTCAATTCTGAACCCATTAATACATCTAATTCAACCCACCTTTACTTAATAACTTATGCTAGCAAGTTTTGGATCAATTAAAATATATTTACTACTCCACACCGCATCAATTATCTGATATGAGACTTCTCTAACACAACTCATATGTGCAACTTAACAAGTATAGCTTGGGCATCCAGTCCCTCCATGAAACATAAAGAACACTTTAGTGTAACAAGTGGTTTCGACTTGTCGTGACCTTATAGGAGAATGGCATCAACTCTGGACTAGCTTATGCCTGAGAGGCAATTCCTGCATTAAAAAATCCTCTAAAATGGTGCTTACTCCACTCCAAGACTCCTAAAACAAACACCCTAACGCCACTCTTATGAACAAGTTATATCATCCTTTTGCATTACACACTCTCTACCTCAATGATACAAAACTTCACTTTTCAGTTGACAAGGATATGGAGAATTCGCTATGACATTTTTTCCCACCCAACCTCACAATGCCCTTATTACAGGCTACTCTGTCACTTCCTTGTGTTTTACAACCATCAATACCACTCTCTCAAGACTTACATGAATAGCAACGCTTGCCAAACAGAACAATATGTGCCACTATACTAGTAGCTTACCTCAATCAAAGTTATTTACGAACCTCAAGTCACTTGTACTCTCCCTGACAAGTGTAGCATCCTTAGCCAACTATGCTCCCTCGGTAGCTTGCCCACTAGGCTTCTCATGATCTCAGCAGACTTGTTGAAAACCTTCTCTTGAGATTCACCCATGATCTAGGAGCGTTTTCCCAATTTGGTAAGCAATTTGGTTCATTTCTTCCCCTCTTCCTTGCCATCCTTGAAGCTAGAAAAGAGCCGCACCTTGTCTAAGCCCTCTTAACCACGACGATCACTTCCCTCCCCCAAAGGACCGAGTGGACCACAAGCTTTCCCCAAATCACCCATTTGCTGAAGGGATCTTGCTTTGATACAATTTGTCACGAGCCGACAAATTTTTGGCTGTGGAGTAGCCTATTCGGCACCTGGTGAGCCGAGAACACCGGGCCAACTTTCCTTCTAAAGATTATACCTAAGTTCAGTATGACGAATCGCATCCTCATATTGGATTGTTCCACATCTAGTTTAGCTTAGGCATCCAGTCTCTCAAGCAAGACATACATTATATTTCAGTACTAACAATTTTCATATGAAACATTCAACAATTTTTATTTGTTGAGAACATATAGGTTTATTTTTTATAATCTACGGTATAGGTACTACACGTGCTTTTGATTATCATAAATGAAGCTTTTGATTATCATAAATGAACTTATTAAATTAGATAGTATATCAGAAATGAACTTCTTCAATACCCTAGTGCTGGAGTCATACTCCATAAAGCAATACTCATGTATGGATGCCCAAGCGAAGTAAACCAAGTTGAGAAGAGACCGATTTGAGTCCGGACCGTTTGCAAGGACCTTCGTGGCTGTCATTGAATTTTCACATGCGTGAAACACCGACATGGTAACAAGAAAGTCAATGTTTTGATTATCAAGTTATAATGACATTCAAACCATAAGTACATCTTTCGAGTCAAGATAATCATTTGGGTAAAGATCAAGTAAGCATAGCTTTCAAGTCATCATAAGTTCTTGAGACGGTTATTAAGGTTCATTTGTTTAATGAAAAATCCATATTTTGGAGAACATTCTTTTTCAGAAAAGAATGCTAGTATTGCTTACAAAAATGAATGAACGAAAAATATTTTCATCATCCATGAAAATGTTTAGGTATAAATCGTTGTTGATGATGAAAACATTTTTTTGTTGGCTAATTATTCTCAACAATATAACCAATTATTTTTTAGAAAATAATTTTCAAATCATTTATTTGTCATGAAATAAACACATAGCAAGAATTGCTTGGTTAGTAAATCCCATATGTCATAAAAGTGGTATAGTCCTTTGTGCATCCTCTATACGACTAGATTTGCTCCACGGAAGGGATTGACCAAGCAAGTCTTTTTTCACTTCCTTTACCTTTTCTCTTTCTTTGGCTAGACAATGCATTTATTTATGTCGGGAATTATTAAGTTGGCATGTTTCGACTTTATTAATTATATGCATGAGGAAAGCCTTTATGTATGATATAATTAGTGACTCATATTATGAAGAGAAATACGAGGGGTAAAGAAATATTTACAGAAGCTTTGTGTGAATTTGTCGCTGAGATACGCGGTCGCCATGGCCTTTTCATAATGCGAAGACTACAATATTTGGTTGGATTTAGTTTAATCCCGATAATCAATTTTCCAATTTTAACGAGTATTTCGATGGATCCTTAATTTTAGCCAAAAGATTGTCATTCGCCATGCCATACAATGCACCTCAAAGTGATCATTCATCTCAAAAACCATCTTCTGAGCACCTAGTCCTAACATCACCAAACTATGCACACCGTTGCTCCAAAACAAAGAAGACACTTCTCATTTGACCATGAGCTGCGGAAACCCTAACGTCGGAATCGGAGATAACGGCGGCAGCAGAGGAACGTCAAAGATCCCCATCGTGTCATCACAGTCCCAGGTCCCCTTCCAACAAGACGGCGTCAAGGGAGCGTCCCTCCACATGCCGACGTCTGACTCCGCCACCTTCTCCTTCTTCACGATGACCTCGTTCTCCTCCTCCTTCTCCTCGCGGGGTCGTTTCTTGCCATCGGCCGGGGCCACCAGCGGCCTGAGCTTGCCGGCCTCGAGAGGGAAGTTGAGGATCGCCTTTGACCCGCGGAGCTTGAAGGCAGCTTGGTCGTAGGCCCTCGCAGCTTCGATCGCGGTGTCAAAAGTTCCTAGCCAGACGCGCGAGCCCTTCCGGTTGGGGTCTCGGATTTCCGCCGCGAACTTCCCCCAAGGCCTCCGCCGGACTCCTCTATAGTGCCTCTGTTCGTCGCGTGCTTGATTCGAACCTCCTTGAACCATCGGATTCGCCTTGGAGAATTGCAGCAACTCGACTTTTCTCGGCACCGCGATCTTCAGCGATGGCTTCTTGCTTGATTGCGAGGTTTCCGAGGCCGTTTCACCGATAATTACTGGCTTCGCTTCAAACCCGAAGAACGATTCCGTTTCGGAGCTCATCGATGAGCTCGAACTCGTCCCCACAGAAGGGATAAGGTCGAGCTTTTGAGGTTTCGCTTCGAAACTGAAGCTCTCGCTCTGGTTTTGCTCGAAGGCAAACGAGCTGACATCGAACTCGAAGAGATGTTCATTTGGGAGGCAATCGAAGTCGGAGAAGGAGACGGAGGAGAGAGATTCAGAGCGAGTAGGTTCGACTGCGGGTTCGAAAGGGATGGAGTAGGAGGATGGGGCGGCGGCGAGATGAGCCGGGAAGGCGGCGTCGATCGGGGAGAATTCGCCGAGGAGGTGTTGCTCGATGAGCTGAAGTTTCGTCGACACTTCGGTGCTCGACGAGGTCGCCATTTCTGAAGGAGCTCGGGGCAGATTGAGCTTTTGAGTGAGTGGGCTAGAGAGAAAAGAGAGAGAGAGAGAGAGAGAGAGAGAGATGGAGAGAGGAGAGGAATGGTGGATGCCGGATGAGAGTGTAAGAGAGAGTAGAAATGAGTATTTATAGGGGGGGAGGGGTTGAATTCAGACGGGGGAGGAGCCTTCCTTGAGTGGTTCCTGCCCTTCTCCATCTTCTTCCTCTCTCCTTCTTATCCCCTCTCTCTCTCTCTCTCTATCTCGCCCTTTGATGTATCCTTGCCGTTGGATCAACTCGTTTGTTTGAAAGTCAAAGGGACCCTCAACGGCGAGGATCGCTATTGCAGTAAATGCCCGGCCCAGGTCTTTTTGTCGTGTACTGTGCATCTTTTGTGAAAGAGCGCAATTGCGGTCGTCTTTTCTTCCTTCGCGGAGTTGACAATTTAGGAGCCCTTTTTTTTTTTTTTTTTGTCCACTCATTTCTACGGTGGTAATGCGTTCGACAATTTAAAGCAATGCAAGTTGCATCGCCTGAGGGTTCTGACTTCTGATCTGGAGCAAAATGATTAACGATTAGAAATCACTTGACCTATTATCGAAAATCATCTTTGAAAAATGCCAAATGACAATATATCACCGCAAATTTCAACTGTCCATTTAATGTTAGAGTCGGTTAAGTCATCAGACAAGTGTCGCTCTTATTTGACATTTGAAAAATACATGTACCAATGGGACCTCTAGTGTGTGGTACGCAGTTTGACAAGTATCTAGTTGCCAACGTCTTTTCAAGTCTACAAAAGCTGGGGTGACAAACTTTGATTATTTTAAATATCAAGATGGCTCAATTTGCACGAATCCAGTTAATTAGTTATGGATTATGGTCGTATAGCTAAGTTAATATATGAACGCGTGTAATATAAAGATTATCAGCAGATTTATTGTCAGCGTAGGAAAAATCTTTATACGTTCATTATTGGACAAATGACAAGTATTTTTGGACGGATACAAACCATTCAATGGTGAACGTGTAGCTTGTTCATTACATAAAACATCTGATAAGAAAAAAATATATCTCGGAAAACGACGAAAAACTATCGAGGTTCTAGAAATACTTGGTTATGAAAAAGTAAGATATTCACATGTGTGTGCCCGTATGCGTACGTCAACGGTGGATAAAAGAAAGACAAGTCCATGATGAAAGGGGCAAAAACGAGAAAAGAAAAAGGGATGCAAATGCCTGCATTATTGATGGGGAGAGAGGTCCATGTGCGCGTGAACGAGAGATAAGGTAAAGGGGCACAGAATCGAATCCATGATTTGGTCACGGATCCAAAGTGGTTTCGACTCACAAGGCACGTTATCTCCATCTCTTGCAAGACTTTCTATATTTCTTCTAGAAACACTCTCTATCTAAGCAAGTTTCTAGACAATGCGTGGTTTAATACAATACCCTCCTCCCAGATGTACGAGATTCAGGAATTCGACATAAGGTACAGGGAATTATAGCGCATCATCTATTCACTAAAATTGTACCAAGCATCGATCTGTAGTGCCATCTATCTATTGGAAATCGATGTGTTTTACTAGAGTCAATATAACTACCCGGGACTTTAGGTGGATGGCCGAACAAATGGTCATCTATGGGAATTAGTTTATTGACTTCCCAAACAGTAGTACAAGAATTGTGATAAACTCCATCTCTTGCAAGACTTTCTATATCTTCCTCTATTTCTTCTAGAAACACTTCCTATCTAAGCAACTTTCTAGACAATACGTGTTTTCTTACAATATCCACCCACGGAAGTCCGAGATTTAGGAATTTGATGTAAGATACGAGGAATTATAGTGCATCATATGTTCGCTAAAATCACACTGAGAATTAATTTGCACTGCCATATGTCTGTCAAAAATCGATGTGTTTAACCAGAGTCAACAAAACTGCCTTGAGTTTCAAGTGGACGGCCCAACGAATGACCATCTATAGGAATTAGTTTATCGACTTCCCGAACAGTAGTACAAGAACCGTACTAAACAACCCCCCAACCCCTAATTGTACTTGCTCTCCCATGACAATTACACGTTTTGGTTCGGGCATTAGCTCATATGATCTCACTGATATCTCAACCGTGTGAGCGGACTTCGCGTGCCGAAGAAGAAGTACCATAATAGTCAACTTCCCTTCGAGCAAAAGCAATAGAAAGCTCAACTCTAGGGTTTCTAGCAAGGTGGACATTTTGTTGGCAACAGAGAGGGAATGCGAGAACCCCTTTTGTCAAAATGGAATATTTCAAGAGCCTCTCTCTCAATGTGAAGCCTGTAGTATTCTACTGTTCATCGCTTTTGACCTGAGATGTCACGAAAGGGTCTTCGGTTGAATAACGGGAACAGAACAAGAACAAGCTGCGGTCTATTCCTGCTGTCCTATATTTTAATGATTGTTTCGGTCCACGGTCTCCGACGCCGACAGCTCTCTTTTCCTTCCTCCAATGGTCGATTAATAAAATGGCGTCGGAGGTGAGTGCATGATTTGGTAAGCTGTCCGAAAGCATCTCGCCATCTAATCTTTTGTCCCGTTATTGAATTTGACCATGTCCCGCAAAAGCAATTGAAGCGAAGGAAGTAACGTTCGAGGAACGTATGATTAGGGGATTGCGATATTTGTTGGAGTCTTCTTTTGTATGATGGTTATGACTTATATCTCCAAAAGGGTAAGTTTCCCGAATTCGGCACGGACCCTTTTAGTCCAGTCCTTACTCATCACCCCGAAAAAGCTCGAACGAATTGCCTTTGATCAAACGAGAAAGGTGAACTTAGCGGGGTACAAGTAAAACGGCTCGGAACACCCGTTTGACCACAGCTAGACTCATCGAAATGGGTCGTTCATCTATTTCTTAACTTATATGAGTGTTAAATAAATCACAAATGAGTTAATTATATTAAATAAATGGATCATAAATGGGTTTAAACATGATATGATTAGTAAATGGGTTATAAATGAGTTATAAACGGGTTTACAACTTATTTAAACCAAATCTACCTCTGTTACTCTCTCTTCGTGCTTTATTGCCCTTACTCAATATCGTGTTACTCCGTACTCTCATCTTAGTTTGGATATGATTTTTTTTATAAATTATGTTAAATATGAAGGTGTTTTAATAATACAGGTAGTCGAGTATAAATCATTATATTTGTATTGCATGGAAATTGGTCAAAACGGATTAAATGGATTTATTTGAATCAATCCAATCCAGACCCAACCCGACTCGGCCCCACCCGATTGACAAGTCTAGCGGAAGATCAAAGAGAATGATGGTCAACCATTCCATTTTAATTTGTCAAAGCCCGACGTGTGACCTAGCTCTCTCACCTAAATTAGCTAGGGCGAAAAGGTAAGAAACGACCAATGAAAGTTGCGATTGCGGCGTCAAAATTTTCAGCATCTCCTCCATTGTGAAACATTTTGCAGTTGAAATCTATCCGCTCAAATTACCGAAACAAGCGTGTGTTGCGATGATCTTAAAGCATCATCAAAGATTTGATTTGTTGACTGCGTAAAATTATGCAGGAGGAAAAGCTCAAAGAAACCCATATTTACTGGCACGTCCTAACTAAAGTTTGACACAGCCCGAGCATCTCATATACACTAGTAGCCTCTTAATATGCGCCCGATTAGAAGTCCCTCTCGCGCCACTGCCGCCGGCGGTTCCAACACTATACTTGATAAGTGTCGACACCGGGCACAAAAATTGGGCCCGAGCATAAAAGAAGCTGATAGACCAAAACAGACCATGCACTTAATCCGCAAGGTCCACTAGATAGAATGTCCAACTGGCTCATTCATAGGTCATAATTATATGATAAACTCAGATAGCTCATCAATGGAATGTCTGAAGAGCTGATCGATCATGAGTTTCCATTGGACAAAGTCTAAGCGAAGGTCATGACACGTGGCAATGATTGTTCGAGAGATTAAAAGAAGTGCAAGCTAGAGTCCAAAAGGTTCTGTCGATCCAAGGGTAACTATAGTAAAAGATCGGAAACAATTACAGATTATCTCTAGAGTAGCACACAAGTCGAGAGACAGTTGGAGATTCTTGCGGAGGAAAATTAAAAGGAATATCCCATTAAAGATACATGAGAATCAAGGTAAAGTATATGTGATACGTATCTTAGCACACTCTCAACAAAGAAAAGATACTAAAAACAAGAATCAATAGACAAAAAAATCGCGAGAAGCCCATTGGATTTAGATGAAAATCGTTTAGATTAGAGTTTGCCCAAGTTTCAAATTCAAATTCAAATTCGACTAAGATTTGGGTTTCCTAATTCCAGCACTTGTCCTTGATTGTAAAAACTTTCGAGTCCTACCTTGTAAGTTTTTCAACTTCCCTAGGCACTTCATCAATTTCCTTTAAAGGGTTTGTGTCCAATTTGGATCATTGAGCAAATATGACATCCAAGAATGTAGATCATATGTTATGATTCAATAAAATTCCTTGCAATTTTCTTATTTGTTTTCAATTTATTGTCTGCTCCTTGTATTTGGTAATATGAATTTTATAAAGTCGTTCAGGTTTCAAGGCATATTAAATACTATTTACTTTTGATCTGAAGTCAAATTCTTTGTACTTAAAATGATGACAAACAGTGCAGAAAGGCCTAAAATTAGCATACACCCATTCTGTCAAAAAAAATTATTAATACCATGAAAAATCTTAAATCGGGATATCAATGACAAATTTACTTCAAACTAATTTTTTAATCATAAAAAACTCTAAATTGATACACCTATAATCAATTTACTTTCAATGATTTTCATTAAATAATTAATACCATAAAAAATCACAAAATGATACCACACACCTTTCAAGCCCATGAACTGAAGATGGATTTCGAGTCTGAAAGGTGCAAACGACTTTTGGTATTACAGGTCTAGGAATTCCTCCTGTTCTAGAAATTCACTAGCAATAATGATGAGAAGGGAAAGAAAATGTCAAATTTCAACAGTCCCTTTCAATCCCCTGTCCATTTTCGACCATAAAAAAATTCAAGAGAAAGTATTATAGATATATCTCGACTAACCAAGTGTATATCTCTACTTTTTTATATATCATATAAATATTTGAACACCCTTCAAGCCCATGAACAAAAGATGGATTTCGAGTCTGAAAGGTGCAAACGACTTTTGGTATTACGGGTCTGGGAATTCCTCCTGTTCAAGAAATTCGCTAGCATTATTGATGAGAAAGGGAAGAAAATGTCAAATTTCAACAGTCCCTTTCAATGGCCTGTCCATTTTCGACCATAAAAAAAATTCAAGAGAAAGTATTATAGATATATCTCGACTAACCAAGTGTATATCTCTACTTTTTTATATATCAAATAAATATTTGAATTTTACTTTTGGAGACTAATTTACACCTTTACGTCAATTATCTTTGTACTCTTTCCGATGATGCCCTCCCCAAGTTCTAAATTCTCACATCCACCGCAAACACCCAAAATCAACTATAGTCCAAACCACCTAAAGTCTAAGCAAGATGCCAAAATAACTTTAATTTGATCTTTTCAATGTTCGGGTTTGTTTAGACGTATCTATATGGCACTTGCAAAATTAGAGTTTAAGAATATGTGTGTGGTTATTGGGTCGAAAGTGACCGTATATTTTTGTTACTTTTCCATGAATCATCAACTATAGATTAGAAGTATATTTAACCCCCAAAATTGTCGATATCACAGGTCTCGTGACCCTTCTCGGATCAAAAGTACGGCTCATTAATTGACAAGTGCGCCAGTTCCTACTCTTGGCTCATCTTTTTGATTTCCAGTTACTTGGACTTTTTAAAAATTATTTAGCAACAATGAAGCATGTTCAATTTTAAGAGTTCCTTTCACAAATTCTATGCCATCAAAAAATCGATAATAAGTAGGCATGAAAGAAAAGCGTTTCCTATGAACTTGCCCATCTCAAAGAATTGGAACTTCCAATGGAATTAGGAAAAAAAAAAAGTGCCATCGCAACTCAACAAGTTTTCTCTAATTCCACTTTTACGGCGCAAAATAAATCAACGCCAACCACATTTATTTTAGCTTAAATATATGTTGACAAATCAAGTCATGGGGGGATCAATAAGGAGAAAAATAATTTAGGAAATTCTTCCACATGTGATTATGAATGCACAAAGATATCGCTTTATTTATATAAAGAGGATTAAATAAAAATAATGCATGTTGCATTAATTTAACGGATCAAAGATCCAAATTGAACACTTGTGATCAACCAAAATCCCCTAGTTAAATAATATATAATGGATATAATATATATTTCATTATTTTGGTTTCAGATAGAGGACCGGCAAGGGGGGATTTATCCTAATTTTTCCTTTTCTTTTTAGCCGCCAAAAAAAAAAAAAAGAATTTTCGCACGTGGGTGTCCGCACACGTGCGGCGACTTGTTCCCAAGGGATACCCCTAGTGTTGAAACCGAGACCAATCAAAGTCAAAGTCAGGTTTGACCGGAGGCTGGTCAGCTTCAAAGGTTTTACTCGGCCGACGTGGCGCTTCCCTCGTCGTCCTCGAGAGATGTGCGTTCTAGATCGGACGGCACTAAATGCGCTTTGAATACTTTTCATCTTCACACAATCCGATGCATATTGTCGCTCTCCTTATCCTTTCCAAGTTGACTATTATGTACATTATGAATTTTCTAAACGGCATCACCCAACTTGCTCAAAAAAAAAAAAAAACGGCATCACCCAAAAGAAAATGAAGAAGAATTTAGACATTTCCATTGAACATATACTTAAATCAGCCGATCGGATCGGCTATCTATACAAATCAAACTATGTAAATATTGATTATTCTAATTCTATCAGTCAAATCTTTTATTTTTTTTCTATCAACAAAATATTTGTCAAATCCATAAATCGAATTTGAATGGACGATTCATTAAACATCTCATTACTAATTATCTCATTTTTTTTCTTTTTAGTACCTGAAGAAAGCATCACAGCACATATTTTTCACGCATTAATCACCGTATATTTTTTTTTTTAACTATTCCTTTTGTCATGTTGTCTCAATTATATCAACTAAACATTCCGCCATGTCGTCTCAACTAAACTATGTTGACCCACCAGGTGCTTGGTGGAGGGCAATATAGCTCACCATCAATGAGATTTAAAGGCGAAACTTTTGTAACTAATCAAACTTTTTCTTTTTTCCTAAATGCAAAATACCCAATCTGAATTTTACACATGGGTTCATGGCTAAAACGACAAAAACAATCACAGCGTTCTTGCTCAGTGATCAAGTTTACTATGAAACTCGTGGGCACTTCATAGAAAGGTCGTGTTAAAACTATTGGAGAAAAAGCGGGCGGATCCACTCCCGTGCCCGAAAATCGACAATCTGATCACATCTTTTTTTATTGGGGGGCAGATAGATACAGACGGTGCTAATGAGATCTCCATGAAAACGAAATGGATTGGATCGGAGCTCTCTCCATCTCCTCTTTCTCCTCTTCAAAGCACAAAATAAGGTTGAAAGGCCACACGAAAGGGAGGGGGCCTCCTCTTCAAAAGGTGGATCTTAAGAAAACGATTCGCGTCGCTAGTGGCCGCCACCAAATCCCCACCAACCCAATCAAAAAGCAACCTTTCATTTCGATCGAAGAAAAGCAAATCCCCACCGCCACTCGAACCATGACACCGATTATGACACTAATACCAATCTAATGCTTGGAAAAGAGGCCAAAATTAATGGCCCTCTCCTTCCTAGAAAGGGCTAAAAAAAAAAGGTAGGAAGCTCGCAATTTGATGGGGGTGGCCCGCCACCGCATATATCTTAATGGGGCAATTCGCTTCGTCCGAAGAGTTATCCGCAAGAGAAATCATAGAGAATGCTGTTTAACGCACATGTGTCCATTAGAGATTTTAAAAAAAAGGGGTTAAAATACATTATCTTGTGCGAACGATGTGATTGACGACTGAACTCAGCTTATCAAATGACTTCATGAATGTCTATTGTATAAGATGGCTTTGCCATGATTTAACAACCATTTAAATGATGCGACATAATTTCCTCGTACCATTTGATATACTTAATATAGAATATTTCCTTGTATGTCAAATCTAAACCTATCAAAATGAGTGATGGGTTCATTTTTTTATTCATATTCAATGAGTTGAGTTATTATATGAGTTGATCATATCTAGTAAATGAGTTAAAAATAGATTGAGAATATGAATGTTAAATGGGTTCAATTTACTTAATCCTGGCTCAATTCTATAATTCTCTCTTCACTCTTTATTACCCTCAATCAATCCCATACTTGGTCACTCTATGCTTTAATCTCAATTTAGTCATGAGTTTTTCTACATTGAGTTATATAACTAAGTCCTTTAGCAATATGGTCGGGTCGGTCGGGTATGAGTTGATTAAGGGTTGTGCGGGTACAAGCTACTAGACTTGCAATGGAATGGAAATGCATCTATTCGAATTGTACCAAGAGATAGAGAGATTTTTCCTGAAATCCTGAATGTTCTTCACGAGTATGAATACAGAGGCAAGTTGTTCCATGTGAATCCTCTGAATTTTCTAATGACCTCGAATTTCTTTATCGCAAGTGGACGTGCAGATGGTGACAAACTAGAGAAAATTAATCCGATCGCAGCATTAAACAAAGAGCAAATTGAACAAGAAGCGATTGACCGACGACGAGCATTGAGGGGCAAGTGGACAAAAAAAGAGATGCCAAGATTTGATAACGTTAGTTTAATGGCGACTAGAGCACGTTTCTATATTCCCACCCGAAAGCCACTATCCGCGCACGCACGGAACCTTCATGGAAACCCGAGGGGGTCCCCTAGAAAATCGAAATCGAAATGACGGAATATGGCAAAACATGATGTTGAAAAGTAGGTGCAAAGCTTCCGAGACAGGAGTCGTCAGGACAATCCTCCAGGTACATGAATCTCTCCCCTTCTGTTGGGCGACCCTACCCACGTCGGCTTTAAGCCCCCCCTCGGGCCTCACCCGTCAGCTCGATCTCCCCCTGTATATATACCTACCATCTTCTTCAAACTCTTGACAATTCCCTTGCAAATTTACAACGTCCCGTTTCTCTCTCTCTCTCTTTCTCAAGATATCAAGTGAGTTGGCCTAAGATATTGACCTACCCAAGATTGGATTTTGAGCATTTTCAGCATCGAGAAATCCTGGGCCGGAAACATGTATGCACAGAGTTTCCAGGAGCCCGACCTGGCGCTTCTTGAATCCATCACCAGGCACTTGTTGCTCGACGACTCGGAGAGCCGGCTCCTCTCGAGTTGTCCGAACGGAGCTCAGTCGTGGACCGCGGGCCTCGGCGGTGACCCGTGCCCGTACGTGGCCGAGAACTGGGGAGGGCTCCCTCTCAGGGAAGACGACCCGGACGACGTGGTCCTTTACAGGCTCCTGAACGAGCCTGCCTCCTTCGGCTCGGCCCCGTCGGGCTCCCAGGAGGCCCGCCTGCCCGGCTTCGCCGCGCAGGTTTCCGTGAAGCCAGAGCCAGAGTCCTTCCCGACTTGGTCGCCGGAGTGCGTCGCGACTCGACCGCCACCTGTTGCGGTCCAGGCGACGGGGAGGCACTACAGAGGAGTGAGGCGGCGGCCGTGGGGGAAGTTCGCGGCGGAGATCCGCGACCCGGCGAAGAACGGGGCCCGGGTGTGGCTCGGGACTTACGAGACCGCGGAGGATGCGGCGCTGGCCTACGACCGAGCTGCCTACAGGATGCGCGGCTCGCGGGCCTTGCTCAATTTCCCGCTCCGGATCAACTCGGGCGAGCCCGAGCCGGTCAGGGTGACGGTGAAGAGATCGTCGCCGAAACGGCCGTCGCCGGAGTCGTCGGCTTCGTCATCGTCATCACTGGACAACGACGCTGGGAAGAGGAGGAAGAAGGCGGCGGGCTCGTCGGTGGCTCCCGCGGGGGCACGCGTGGCCACGCCAGAGAATGAGACGAAGGGATTCCAAGTTGGACGACAAGTGGGAACGTCCACAAATGGCGAACAGCTGTTGGTTAGCTTATGATTTACATCTTTCCCTGTAACGCAATGTGGGTCAGGACAGAGAGGGAACCTTTGTGAAAATTCTTTTGTTTTTTTTTTGTTTTTTGTTTCTTTTCGGGTTGTGTTTTTTTTTGCTGTGGATGTTTTGTGACAATGGGAAGCGAAATAAGACACAAGACGGAAAGGGGCTTTTCCTGGAAATTCTTGGGCTGGTCGTTTCTGCTCTTTTTTGGCAAGTAGGGACTTAGCATACATACCGACCGATGCATTGTCGTTTCATTGAAAGGAATGACCGAGAAAATTCTATTCCATGATCATGAGGCCGAACGTGCGTTGCGCAGTGGAAGAAAGTGATCGACAACTTAAGAGATGTGTGCATTCACGACATCAAAGGATTCGAGATTTGGCGTTGCTCGAGCGGGACTCTGCATTGCCTCGACACTCATTCACTTCTAATAACAGGAAAATGAATATACAGTCTCAAAATGTGTTTGTCTCCAAATGTATTCCGTCGCTCAACGATGGCATAGACACATGTGAGAAAAGGAGGGAATACTTTTAGAGTACGTATTGATTTCTCCGATCAATACGAATGTGTTATGGCCACCATTGACAAGACGATGAATTAAAGTATGACTTCTATTTGATCAAAATCAATCGAGGGTCCTTCACTCAAACTTTGGTATTGTTTAAGGGCATTCGCCCTACCCATTAACAATTTAATCCTAGCCCTATGACAATTTGCCAATGCAGTTCACTGACGTGGAGGACGACCGTCCTACGTGAACAATATTTGCAATTTTTTCTGAATTTTTGTCTAAATTTTGTATTCTTTTTTTTTTTTCACCTTGGACCTAGGGCACAAAAGACAATAAAAGAAAAGAAAAATTTATAAAAAAAAAATCACAAAAATGTCCACGTCAATTCCAGTTATACCATGCAAGATGATTATTATCCACGTTAATAATATCTAGCTAAAATTAGTTTGAAAAATTATATTGGCAAATCGTCAAAATATTTGAACTAAATCAATCAAATTTAAAAAATTTAGAATCGATTTGACATTCATACAAAAAAATTTACTGATTTAGAACTTTTTTTCGAATTTTTCCCATCAACAGTGTTAGACCGATCCGTTCATAAACGAGTTCCTTTCTTATATGCGTCAAGCAGATGAAAGAAGCGACTGCTCCACAGTCGCTCCACGACTATTATTTACATATGCAAGCCGACCATGAGGTTCACGATGGCCGATGGCCAAAAGCTCCGACGAGACAGCACGTTGTCTCGTTCCCCCGGCGGCTCCATACGAATTCTTCGAACCATTATGGGCTTACTGCTCTCAAATCGCATAGAAAAGTCCAAGGTAAAACTCTGCACCACCCACTCCCTCTGTCCTCTCTGTCCCCGGAAGTTTTGACTCGACTTTCTTCCGGCTTTTGGTCCTGTCAACGCGTGATTTTCATTTCCCAAGCTTCATTTCAAAAGCGACGACCCTCCTCTCACATTCGCATGTCTTTTGCAAAGTTCTCAGGGAAGCCAAGCATGGAAAGAAACTCTCTCTAGAAATGTAATTTAACCTTGACGTTCAACTTCCTCGTGATCACGCATGTCGTCGTTTTTCTCCCTTCCCTTTCCATATCATCTCATGAACTAGTACCGGGTACGTCACACAAACACCAAAAGCATATAGCCGAATCATTTTATGCGCTGTGTAAAGTAAAGATGTCATTCAAAATGGAGAAATTCATGATGCATACTTTCCACATAAAATGAAATGAACTCATCAAAGCCATGATGAAGCATCAAAAGGAGGCTGTCTCCTACGCAAAGCAATAAACTTACAAGTTTCAGCTGCATAACATCCATTCCACCACTTTTGGACACAGCAGGAACATCTAAACCCAAAGATTCGTTCATAGGCCTAAAAGTGAACGATCCACAAGTGACGGATTACAGGCCCTCTGGTGAGCAGCAAGTTATTCTTAAAGATGCTTAACATGATACTATGAAAGAACTGACATCCTTCTGGGAAAGCGACAATCAGTACGTCCACAGCAGGGGTAACTTGACGAGCTCCATTATAGACATTATATGCCTCAAACCTTCTTAGAAAGGGCTATGACGTTGAAATTGAGTGAATCTGGATTTTTCTGGATCATTTCTTGGATGACTTTAGCTGCATCCTGTCATGCAAAAAATTGGCTAGATAAAACTCCAGTAGCATGGGTGATGATAGTAGATAACCGGTACCAACCCAAAAAAGGAACAATAATAGACGTTGACCAAATTGCTAGATCATATGAGTTAAAGAACATGAAACATCCCTATGAAGCAAGTTTCTCACACCGTAAAACCCATTCCTTTCCCAAAACCCCTGCCCTTCCTCCCCCAGCACCACAATTACGTCAGTATAGTTTCCAAAGAACCAAACAAATCCGAGTTAACAGCTAAGGAAGCAAATTAGAAGACAGAGTCCAGAAAAAATGACAGCAATAATGACCTGCAATAAGCTGCTTGGTGAGGATGGACCATGTGATATAGGACTGGACTTTCTTCCATCCAGCTCAAACAGTTCACCTACATATTTGTGGAGGCAACTGATCCCATTAGATCATCAGACTTTAGTCAAGTGGCTGGTCAGAAAAAGAAAGTTTTTTCTTGCAGAATAAAAAAGGGCGCAGAGAGAGAGAGAGAGAGAGAGCACAGGAAGAGAAAAGAGGAAGGGGGAGGACTGCTCACCATCTACACAAGCAAAGCAGATAAAATGTGTATCAACAATCTCTGATGCCTGTCAAGAATAATTAGTGGGACAGGATGAACAGTCAGTGCTCAAATTGAAAGTTAACAAGGAGAATTTAGCGCATAGCTCCAGAACAATCCTATTACCATGGATTAGTGTAAAAGTGATCCATGACAATCTATATCTAAACTTCATGAGGATAATAAAACCTTACCTCTGTTTCACCCGCTGTAGCAGCTACTGAGTGGGCGACTTCCATGTCTCTATCATTCTCCAGAAATACAGCACGCTAAGGATGTAGACCGAGAAGGATGCAAAGACTATGAGTTAACCAGAGGAAACCATTGCTAAACAAATTGATGAAACTCAGTGAGCACTTTGTGCTTATTCATTTGTGCGCACATGAGAGAGAGAGAGAGAGAGAGAGAGAGAGGGGGGGGCGCAGAGAGAGAGATATTACCTGATAAGGATCCATATTTGCAGTGGACTTGAAATACTTATCAAAATAGGATCCCTCCACTGAAGGAGAAGAAAAGGAAAAATATATGTCAAAAGGAGTTTAAATGGAGGCAGTCATCTAATTTAGAAATGTCTAATTAAAATGAATATTTATCCTCTACATAAAAAAATCTATGAATGGCAAAATTCCCGGCGAAGAGCATAGCCATCATTGCAGATATGAGATTGTATAATCCACAACATAATTCAAAATTTTGCCTCCTAGTCATGAAAAAGTTAGTATGAGTTCGTAAATATGATAGCTCTAATCCATGTAAAGAAGATGTTCAAGTCCTGTCCTTTTCTTCAAAGAGCTCTGGATGACAGTAACAGTTTTACTTTCTTTTCTTTTCCCTTCTTTTATCGTTTGTACCTGTTTTGTTCTTTTAACATTGCTAAGGCCATCTCCTAAGGTTTAAATGTATCTTAGACTGGATGATTCCAACACTTAAGGGTCCTAACAGCATCATCATTCCTCCAAATTCTTAATAATTCTTCCCTAGGTCAGTGTGATTGGGGTGTGAAGTGAAAACGTAACACCAGTCAATCGTCCTACAGAAAGGACTCATGATTCCAATGTTTACCTTCTACAGCTCTTTTAACAAGAACTTCTGAGGTTTTGGAGGATGTATGCTTCTTCACAAGCTTATCATGCACTTACAAAGAGCAGAGACAGTCCAAATAAAGGAAACTAGTGGAAACTTACCAAGCTTGATCTCTGAAGTGATGTTCCCAACAGCATGCAGAAGTCCAACTGTTCCACAAGCATTGCCCACAGTTTGTTTCATGAAATAAACTTTACTGCTACACTCCTAACATCAGGATGATAAGCAGAAGTCATGACCAAAGTTTACCAAAATTTTTAGAAAGAGAGCTGAATAAATATTGTAAAATAGCTACTGAAAGCCATGGGTACTTGAAGCATTATTGCACACCATCATAGATTAGTAATTGGCAACAGAATAAATAGAAGTAAAACACAGTGGGTTTCATCCATTATTAATTTGAAAGGCATCATTGAAAGTATGTTCGAAATAAACATTCTTCACTCTTCACCTATCAATACATTTATGACATATACATAAAAGGATGAAGAAACCCTACCTTCTTCAAACTTTCTTGCTGTTTTCTCTCTTCTTCCGACTAAAACAGAGAAAGCATCATGTGAGTCAGCATTAAGTATCTTGTCTCCCTTTATCCACAAGAAATTGACAGACATACTAAGAAGGATGGAAGCACAACGAAATCTAGGCACCTGCGCCGTGATGGGATAGAGGAACAAAACAGCGAGTACAGGCTTTGGGACCATCTCCAAGAGTTCGTCATCTAACCCAAAGACATCAACGCACTCGACCTCGTCCTCCCGAAGACCAAGGCCCCACAAGAACTGAAAAGCAAAACAACCCAGATAGCCATCCGCATAAGAAAATTTTCTAAATAAATTAATCTGCCCGCAATACCGACCAACCCAAAGACATCCATGTATGTCATTCTACATATGCACAGTGGGTGAAGACTGACTAAAGGTCTTTTTTTTTCTTTTTTTTTTTCAGCCAATTGGCTAGAGGTAATCATAAAAAAACTACCGATTTTCCACACTTCACTAGTTTCACACAGGGACCAGAGCAACATAGCCAAAATCGTACAATCTGGACAGAACCCGCTTCTAGAATGGTGTCATTCTTGTATTACACGCAAAATCATCAACGAGTTTATTTATGGACCCAATAATCGGAACCAACTTCACTATTAAGCGCAATCACCTTAAACATTCACCTAAGCAATTAGGATCAGGACTGCCCCAGTCACTTCAGCAACAACAAAACTAGCCAGTCGCCCAGATCAATCCACACTCATCTCCACGAACAAACGATCAGTCGCTTCGCCCAGTCGACACAATCCCCAACTAACGACCGTCGCCGCGTTCGTTTCGCACGATTCATCCGCCATCGAACGCCCGATCGCGAATTCACACCTTCCTCCCACCGACGCAATCGAACTCCTCCACCGAGGTCGAAATCGAAGCGCCGCTCGACGCCGCCGAATCGGGCGTCGCCGATTCCCGTTCCCGTCGATCCGAACTCGCGCCGGCACCGAAAAAGACACCAAAAAAAAAAAAAAAGGGAGGAGCAGCAGCAGACGCAACTTACCTGGTTCATGACATCGGGGTTGGCTTCGAGGGGAAGCCACCGCTTGCCGCCGGATGGGCTCTCGTCTACCGTCGCCATCGAAAGTGACCACCTGCTTCGGGCTTCTGCAACCGAGAAAGTGAAAAGGAGGTGTGAGAATCTCTCGATGGAGAAGGAAGTGCGCAGGGGGTTTTCGATTTCGGTTTCGATTTCTATTGCGATGGCAAATGCGAAGTGACGCGACGGGCTTTCTTTTATAAATATGTTTCGGTTCGAGTTGACACGTCGCCGAGTCCCGACTCGCTCGAGGCTCCTCTATCGAAATGAAGATGGATATGGATTAATTAATTATATCTAATTCATTTTTTTCCAACTTTAATTAAACCCATTTGCTTCACGAAAAATAAAATGATTTGAGAAATATTTTTTTTAAAAGTGATCGCTCTTATTATTTTTAAAATAATGGGCCATGAAAGCGTTTTCATCATCTACAATAATTAATATCTAAGTATATTTGCGGATAATAAAAATATTTTTCGTACTAATATACAATATAAATAATTTTTTTTAGAAAAATATTTTTTTCAATAATTCATTTTATACAAAACAAACGAATCATCAATGTGACAAAATCGAGCTCGAGATTAGGCGGATTCATAATTAATTGCTTCATGGTTGCGTGACTAACATCGAATAAAATTCATATTAAGTATATTGAGAGTGACCTATGAACTTCATCTATTGAATGACATCACTTGAAGGATGTATTTAAATGTTGGAAAAATAAATGACTTGAAAAGTATTTTTTCTAAAAATAGTCGCTCTTATTTTTAAATTAATTAGCCAATAAAAAAAACTTTCATTATAGGCAATAATTTGTATTTATCTCGTTCAATTTTATAAGCGACATAAATAATTAGTTTTTAAAAAACAAATTCTCGACCATTCATTTTTTATTAAACAAACAAAGCGTGAGTGTGACGAATCGAGCTCGAGATGAAGCGGATTCAAAATTAATTGCTTCGTGGTTGCTTGATCATATTAGATATACTGAGAGTGAATTATGAACTTCGTATATTGAGCGACACCATTTCAAGGAGGCATTTAGATAAAAAGTCCTTTAACATGTTCTTGAAAAGGATAATTTCTCGTATAGATTCATCATCATCTGAATTCACTAGGCCAATGTGGAGAATTAAAGTTTTTAAGATTGCCCAAGGAGTAGGATCAGTCGAGGCCCAAGAAAGCCGACCTAGACACCGCCCAACCGCTTAAGAAGGAGCTTTTCTTTCTCTCAAACCCTTGATTAATAAGTACAATCGCTAATTATTATATTATAATTGCATAATTAGTGTTGAATTTGTGGCACTGTCTTATAATACATTATTTTGACCAGTAATTAAGTAATCAACAGGAACATAGCCATATTAGGCCTAACGCAAGTGTGCATATTGCAAATTAAATAATTAATGACCATTGAAAATAAAAAAATTAATTCCATGATGCATGATATTCAATCTTCGTCGCACTTGGGACGTTCGACTTGTTTGTCAATGAATCTCGACAGTGATTCAAGCTCAGTCGTCACCTCTTTGTTGTCAACAAATTGGATTCGTCCATCATCACGTATTGTCATGAAAAATGGCGACTTGAAAATCACGAGTTTACTTCGCTCTTCGCAACTGTGTTTGAAGAGCATTTCAAGCAAACGATGCGCGTGCATTGCAATCTAGTCTATGCAATCTCAAGGGTTCAGTCTAAAATCAGCAATGAGGCAGAAACATCATCATATATTATCAAGAAGCTAGTCGAATACCGAGATCTTGAATTCTTCGGACCCTCTCGGCTAGAAACAGGGTAAAATCATTAGCTGGCAGCGGGTCGCAGGGGGTCGTGGAAAACTACGGTAAGCAACATAGGAAACAAGAAGCAACAGAGCAGCAACGTCACACTCGTGCAGCGACAGAGCAGCAAAATCATCGCCAATGGAGCCCGTCACTTGTGCTTCCCATGGCCAACCGCAGTGACAGCGACAAGTTGAGGAGCGTCGGCTCGTGATTCGTGATCTGGAGTCGTGATAAAAAATTTCGAGGCGGAAGAAAGCCAAAGAAACAAATGAAATCGCTCGAGAAAGAGAGCCAAAATCGACGAGGTAAGAATATAAGGAAAAGAATGAAGTCCCTGATCTGGAGACTGGACCCTAGAGAAGACAAATTAGGGTTTTAATTATCCCAGCCCGGTTCCCCGATTTTCGGATTCCTGATTTTATCCTGAAATCATTCTCATCCCTATTCAGGAGTAATACTTGTTCATACAAATAAGCTTGTTTGGGTAAAAAAAATCGAGTCATACTCGCGAATCTTTTACATACCCTAATGATGCGACTATAATTAGTCGGATACCTGAAGAGAAACTAATATGAGAATCCACTGTAATGACAAAATCTAAGCGCCTCTGTCCGGGAACCGAACCCACGACCATCGATTTTCATAGCCAAATCCATAATTATAGACTATTGTTATTCCCCAAAAGGTGATTAATCCTGGCAAGCGAAACCTAAATTCCACAATGACACTAACCGAAAGCCTTAAAGTTCAAATGCTACTATGGTTAAATATAGAATTGGACAGTGTTCTTAGTCTTGATTTATGCACTAATGTCGACTCGATTACCATCAACTCGAAGGGGACACTGATCTTCTGTCAAGCTAATAAAGGCGTCAAAATGTAAAAACGCATGAACAGGTCCCCCTCGAATCTCGCCACATTAACTGTACATAACATGATGTTATCCATGAAAGATGCAATCAGAGGCAGCGCAAGAGGCTTACTCGAGAGAGCCATCTAGACTCGTTTCCTGAGGTTTACGACACTCAGATCCCAGAAGACTACCACAATTTCCACTCCGGTTCTATATGAACAACATTGATTCTTCCCTAGGTGGATCATTAGAATGAAACTAAATTAGATGATTGAATTTGGGTTACCTATAGTCAACTGTTGAATGCTAAGTTAATTCGCAGGATCAGTCTTTCACTTTACATCGGGTCCTCCATTCCGATAGCTCTCGAGGATCACATTACAGTTGTTCATTGTGGATGCGTCAAGAAGGCCATGATTCCACAGTTTGATCATAAATAATCTCCAGCACCTGAAAAGCAAGAACCAGCAAAATTTGACCAAGCTTGCATCTCGTGCAGTGGCAGAACTACAGCACTTGGCAAACTCGAATAACATTTGATTTGGAGGATTAAGGGGCGAACAGGTTCTCATTCAGTGTAACAAGCATTAGAGCCAAAGCACACGAGACACTACCAAAAGAGAGGTGGAGATTCGACAAGCTTCTTGCTGTTATGTTTTGAGAACGCTTCGCATGCCCATGGTACATGACCATCTGCCAGAACCCTGTGCCAATCGAGAATGACTTACACGGGATACATTAACTGATAAAAGAGAGTTGGAAAAAAAAAAGGCGCCTATTAGCAGCATTTACTGATGAGAACAATCTGAAAAAGTAAATTTCACATAATTTCCGTTTTTCTCTATATGACTGATAAAACATGAGAGAGACTTGATGATTACCTCTGTTTTCTGACAAACGAGTTCCAGAGATGCATGAGATCTTTTTCGTCCTTGGTGACATCCACAAAATCATCCAGCATCTGCAAACAAAAGATTTAACTAGTGATCGATACTTCCAATTAAGAGGTTGAGAAAAGATTGTTCCACAGGGTGCTACCAAGAACTGTTGATGGTCTTAATAGACAGGTGATAGTTTGAGCAAACACTTATCAATTTTCGCTTCTCCACTGAGCAAATCATGTATGAAAGTACCCAAATATCTCGTGTGACACATCCCTAAATTGTTGAGTTAAAGGGTATCTAAAACAAAAGTATTCTTTAAATCACCCAGTTTGGCAGTTTGGAATTCCTGAGAGAAATTTTTGAACAGGGAAAATCACAAATTCTCGCTCTTCTATGTACATATGGCCCATCCCATTAAATTGCAGAAGCAGATACTAGAAAGGAAGCAGCAGATCCCATCCATTAAATCTTAAGTGCCGTGAGTAGATCCTGTTGCTGAATCATATATTTTTTTTGAGCCGTGAATGAACTAGGAGAAAGCTATTTCCAGAAAGCAGCTTCAGTTAATCCATTTCTGCTCTAAGATGAAGAATCAAATTAAAAGCTCTTTTTATGTTTAAGGTCTGTTGGCTACAATACAAGATCATCCACTGTTAGCTGTAGAACCAATTCTGAAAAGGGGAAAACACCAGGCAGACAGAGAAGCTACAAAGCTGCTACTGATTTATTTTAGAACATACAAAGTCAAACTGATTAGCCCAAAAATCACCACAATGCTTCCAGCTATATGTCACCTTCTGTATCTAACATCAGACAGAGATTCTACTTCCAATCTTTAGAAAATTCCAGTTTTTCAATTAAATCAGATCTGAGTATGTCAATACTCTTTCATATCATTAATTAGAAAAAGTACATACCCTTCGATCCTCAAAATCTGCAATGTCATCATCTACTTCATCCTCACTGTCCCGCTCTGATAACACTTGATCCACTGCCATAGGCTTCAAGAAAAGACGCAAGTTCATTGAAATCATGTCAGGCACATTATTTTGGCGATGTATTAGGATGGCATGAACATTTTAGTGAAAAGATTTCCAGACCTTGAAGAGAGATTATTTTTTATTAAGCAGAATATACTCTTCAAGGAGGGAGATGTTTTTGCCGAGAAAAGAGGAGCCAAACATGATAATTACCAACCCTTAAGGGAACAACAACAGTAACAACATCCTAACTGAGGATATTCCCACATCGTTATGGTTTAAGGAGGGTTATACTCGCATGGAACTCATAAGTGTGGTTGCAAGAAGGCAGTTTCCATGACTTCAAATTTATGACATCCAGGTTATCATGGAACAATCTCAACTAGAAACAGCACGCCTGGTGAAAAACAACAAAAAAAGGAAGGAAATAAACAACATATCCTGCCAATCATTATGCCACACCTAATCCTATAGATTCAAAGACTTGATCATGATTTTCACTTGTATTCAAATTAACAAATTCCAATCCGGAAATCTAGGAAGACTTTCACAGAGATAAGAACATGATCATGTGGACATAATTGCTAGACAACTAAACTATTCATTGCCAAAACTGTGAATGCAAAGGCTAACGGCTGGGTGAGTTAGTTCCATTAGGCATTACAAAAAAGGTCACAACTTTCATTACATAGAATTGCTAAAATAAATAACAAAATGCTTCTGCCTGACAGATTTTTCTCAGCATTAATTGTTTGCAAGATCCACAAGTTGAAGAGCAAAAATTGAATATATGGAATGGCAAACCATAGAGGGATCCAACTGATAAAGATAGTCTAATTCAAAGATGGATCTGAGTTTAGCAATCACCTGAACTCTGTGAGAGTGATAGAACTGGCGTCTCAGCAATTGCCCACGGCTGAAATAAATATGTTACAATAACAGTGAGCCATTAGTAGACATAATATGCACTCCAACTAATCTGTTCAGGCAGAAGTTAACAGCCCACTGAATGTGCTTCAAATGGATTACTTGTCAAAGAATTGGGCATACGTACTTTCTAGATTCTGAACGTTCCACAACAATTTTTTTTGTTTTTGAAATTTGAAGAATAGCCGGATCACTTCCAGCTGATGATTTTATGCATTCATGGTCTATAGAAGATTGAGCCATTGAAGTTGGAGTCCCTGAAACATTGAAACTGGATGCAACATGCTCTAAACACTCAGCTGTATTAGGATCATCAGGATAGAAATTTTCTGCTTCATGCACTCCATTCTGCATAGCTGTGACAGATAAAATAGGTCAGTAGATTTTCCAACCATCGAGAGAAGTCATCCTAATCACATTATACATTGAACCTTCAAGGCCGCATGCTTGCAGGAAGAAATTGTATGATGAAAATTTGACTTTGATTAGGCAAGATATTGTCAGTAACATTTGATGACTGGTGATTGCTAAGCGAATAATCTCTGCCATATTGCCCCATCAAAATAATGGCTCTTTCTCCTTTCCCACATCTTTTTGATGATTTACGAGTTCATTTCTTAGCTGTGAATTTGATATGCATACTCTCCGATATGTTCATTCCATTTTCAAACAAAGTTAATGGGAGAAACTTCGCTATAAATGCTGCATGAATTAGCAACTATCATATACCCATCGGTACGCTTTACCAACTTTTCTAAGAGCAATTCATGATGATGTGAAATTAGTCAGAATGATAACAACCAAAATAACAATTTAACTATCAGCATAGAATTTGATCAACATGAGGGATACATATCCTTTTAAGTCAAAAAGATAAGAGCAAAAAAATGTTTTTCACTGAGTATGTGAAATTGACCATTCTAGCAAAGTAAAATCTCAAACCTCAAACCAGGGTAAAAGGATACAAATAATCTTCATCGAACAGCTAAAAATGAGCAACAACTCATCGGCACACCAAGCATGAGAGGCATTGTAAATCACTGTTCACACATCAGCCGGTACCTTTCAAACTAAGGAAATGAGGATAACAAAAATATGTTAGCAGAATTGTGTTTCTTCATCAAGAGTGATTTGTGGCAATAGCAACCAATCCTTCAAAGGATACTACTAAAGTATGCTAATACTCTAAAGACACTAGGTATATAAATTCAAATTTTCATATTTCAATTTTGATGTCCTTATATGAAGAATTAAACAGGAAACTTCTCACTTCTTTTCCGATCCCAAATTTCTTTAACAAACTGAGACAACAAAGAAAATTTCATTATGCATCAAGTCTACGAGAAATTAAAATATCGACCATATATAAGTGTTATTGAAATGAAACATGATCATGCAGGTGGCTGTTTACTAGTTGTTATGCTTTAAGAATTAATAGCGAAATTATCACCATTTTCAACTTCCTGAAGTCCTTTCTGCAACCCCTCACTGGCCAATTGGGATGGATCAAATTCCAAGAACTCAACTTGGACATGCTTCCTATTTTGAGCAGAATATTTTGGCTGACGCCTTCGTGGTTTTGGGCTGAAGATATAGTTTGCATTAACCTTTAATTCTGGTATTATTCAAAGATGAGGAATACAAAGGATAGTGAAAAGAGTGGAATTGAAAGAATGAAAGACTAACCAGAAGAAGAATGTCCACAATCTAGGGTCTGTTTCTTCAGTCATAACCTGCACAAACATTGAATGCAACAAATTGTATGGGCATTCAATTATCTAACAAAGAGTCCTTTTCAAGTAAGATACTTCACAAAAATGATTTCCTGTTAGACACTAGTAAAGACTGCATCATGTTCTAAAGTCATACAAACAAGTTTTTGTTCAAGTTTCCTTCATGTCAACTTCCGATTAAAGGATAGCCAAAAACACCTTTTCACTTAAAGCTATAGTTGGGAATTGAACAAGTGGCTGGGTTTCAGGGGTCTAGGGGCCCTGCAGAGGGGTTGAAAGACCTATAACTTAAGAAGAGAAAAGATGAGACATTGCTTTTCGTCAAATACATGCTTATCCCATAAGACATTGCATTTCCTCAAAACCCATCACCACAATGAGGAAGTGCCACATTTCCCAGCCACTCCTCTTCATCATTCAGATAAGGCAAAAGGACCGGCAAAATGATTCAGTTGATTTACTCCTCATCTACGACAATACAGCACTAACAAGTTACAATCTGGCACTTATTCTATCTTAATGTATTGAAATAGTCACAGACAATTCAAATAATCTCTGCTCACTTCTGATAAATTTTGGAAAATGAGGGGCAAAAATTTAATAGTAAGGTACCCAAGTGAAGCCCACAAACATAACATCCCATTCATTACAATGGAACCAATCAATGCATAAAGGTTATGAGCTAAGAATTAAACATCCAATAATCAAAGCAATTGACTGTAAAAAAGTTATTTTGAGCGGAAATATATTACCTCGGATCTCAGCATATCAACTTTAACAGAGACGTTCACTGCCTGATACTCTTCATAAACCTAAAAAACCACTTTCAGTTTAACAGCAGGTGCTGGAGGAAAAAGTAGCATTTTATTTATCAACCAGGCAACTGGTTACCAACCCAAAACTCGAAGTTGAACAAGTCATGCGATGAGCATAAATGCAACCTTAGACCCTGAAAACAAAGATATCAAGGAACAGTTATCTTGCTTAATATATCATGCAAAAAAGTTGTCAGGTGAAAATTTCTCAAGAATCGTGCTGTTGAGAAGTATTTTTCTGAAGGGTGAATAAAAGAGTACATTAGGTGTTGCTCAATTGAGAAGTACACAATAAGTTGGCATCAATAGCTGGGTGCAGTTGCATCATAGAGAGAACCCTTATTTCGTATGTGCCCAGAACAACTCAAGATATGGCCGAAGTTCCAAAAGAATTGGAAAGCAAAGTGAACTCTAAAATGAGGCAATTTAGATAGTTGAAATGCCAGCTGGATTTAAGAGCCTAAAGTACAAAGAAGCCCTTGTCATGTGAAACCCAAGTTTTCTGTGCATAAGACGTACGTCATATCAAATGAAACTTCGCCAAGATGCCAAATTCTAGTTAGTTCAGAAACTTTATGGAGTGATGGAAAGTATGCAAAATGCCTAAAAAAAGAGCAGTATTTCTTTCTTATTCAAACAAATAAAAGCTCAAGTTTTTTCATCAAAATTATGCAAACATGTATGAGTTGAAAACAGAGATAAAAAGGTGAGAGCATGATACTAGAGAAACCAATGATGTAAAACCTTACCTTAAAGCTTGCACATTGCATTAAGCAAAATGGGCAAGAGAAATCTTCAGTTACTGCATTTTTAAAACAAAGGCACCAATTAAAAGTTTTTACTACCAAAGCTTGGCCCATCCTTGTACAAATACAGCAAATTTCGACAGGAAGAAGAAAAAAACAGTAGCTTCAAAGAGGCACTGCCATTCATTAATGTCCCTACTGTGCTTTGGGAGGCAGACACATGTGAACTTCAGTCTAAAGCTCTGAAGCAAAGAATATTTTTCAAGACATGTCATGTAAATTTGCTCATTCTACACCCACTCCAAATCCTTTCCTCTTAAAAATATTGATACTTTAGAAGCAGGCTGCAAGGATAGAAAGGTTATTTTGAGACAAAAGTAGCAGTGCTGCAACACAGCAACTCAGCGAGTTTGTCATTAACTTGTAGTATCTTATAGTCAGAGAGATACGATCAACTACCAAAGTTAGTAAAGATAATGGGGGGAGAGAGAGAGAGAGCAAAAGTTCCAAGGTCTATTTCTACTTCTGCATTTCCACACTTACTATGTTCGCATTGCATGTGTTTTACCTTCTTCTTATAAGAAGAGTAAACCGATATCTAGCCCTAGCATATGTGGTGTAGTCGCTTTATGTTGCATCATAGAAAATTAATCACAACAAAATGTTGAGACGGAGAAGATGCAAAATTCAAACTATTAATGAATCCATGTACCTTCAACCTTTTGATGCACGTTGTTGCGGTCCCTATAGTTGAAAATGACTATTCCAGCCCTCAACCTAGACAATTAGCACAAAAATGGTAAATGTTACAAGAACCCCAAAATAGAAGAAGAATCACACGAAGGACAATAATAAAGTGGATAGACATTTTCGATAAAGAAAAGAAAAGAAAAGAGAGAGGATGGCTAGAATGAGAAAATAAACTTATTAGGATAAGAAAAGAGAGAACATGGCTAGACATGTGTCATCTTGGCCCCAAAAAAGGAAAAGGGGAAATGGCTGCTGTTCTCTAGCAGTTTAGTCAACTAAATGAGAAAATGAGAACAAAAATGTTGCATGCCCTGCTACTTGTGCATCAAAATAAGGAACCAACAACAGCAACAACATAAAAACTGCCACCTTAAGAGGTCTTTAGAAGCCATTCGATCACAAACGAGCTTGATTTACCATTCTTTTTTAGAAATAGCCACAAATACAAGGACTTTGTACATTTTGTTTCTCTTGTGTCAAAAGCCCATATATGCAATAACATTTTCCTATATGAATACAAAGGCCCATGAAATATTCCTATAAATTACGGAATAGTAAATACACACAAACTCCTTTTCAGGGTATCAAAGTTACATAGAAGAGCATGAGCTTGGACAGAAGCACTGAGGGAATAGCCACTAGAAGCACTAAAGTACTGTAATTTCAAAGAATATAACTGGAAAATAAAATAAAAATCAACACAAAGATTCCTTATCGATGATTGAGGAATAGTAGCCTAGTATGTAGTTGGATGAAAATTCTCACCTCTTATTACGCTTACGCCTTGCTTGTATTTTGAAACGCAAACATCTCCGGAGGAAAGAAGGCTAGAGCACAAACAGATGCTTGATCAGCATGTTAGGATGGACGGACCCAAAAAATCAGAACAAGGAACGTATCTTAGAATTATGAAAGCCATGAAAACCCGAGGGACTTTATATCTTAGCCCTATGATGATAGCATTCAGATATCATCTGTTCAACAGGATCAGGATAAGGTAAGGAGTTACCAACACCTAAAAATTATCTTTTGGCTAGCCCAACTTTTGAAGAGACCAGATGTTAATTGTTTTTTTTTTCCCTTTTGAGAGTACCGCCCAAGAGTAGAGTTTAAGATATGTTATAAAATGATTTACACTACATAAATATCTACAACAAAAGACTATATCTCAGGTATTCCCTCCCTCAATATACCCATCTACAGCCAAAGCTGATCATCCCAATTGGTGTTTCCAGGGAAGTATATATATTAAGGAAAAGCCAAAACATAGAGTTTGCAAAAGAGAGCATTATGAAACAATTACATTATGTATGGCACGGCGGTGTAGAATATTGTATAGCTCAACAGGCTTGCAATACACCAGGAGATTCTCTTCTGCTGCAGTTGCATCTTCATCAGAAAAATGTTCACAAGAACTTTGATGGCACATTGTAACCCAAAGTAAGCAACGGCAACCGAATCTGTTTCGTGAATATAGACATTTGTGAGAAGCAGGTAATCTTACTAGTGAAAAGCCAGTGCACATATAATTTCCTCAACAGATGAAAACTCCAACACGGCATTTGACTTCCTTAAAAGGAGAAATCTTTAAACTACCCATCTATAGGAAAACCTTATAAAAGGACCGTCAATCAATATCTCTCGAATTTATTTCTGAGAAAACACTAACCAACCGTCCGATTTTTTTCGGCCACAGCAGAAGACAATGTTAGCAATGCATTTAGTAAAAGGATTGCAGTGTAAAAACAGGAAAAAAAAAAAAATCTCGTCCCCCTCAACGAATCGACATTGTAGCAGCAACAGCCAACAGATACCGAAATTCGGGCCCCGCGTCACCAGATTTGCACGCAATTCTGATGACGAGAAGCGCCTCGAGCTACAATCGTGCCACCGATTCTCCTCCCTTCTTTCGTTACCGTCGCGACCGCCGACGCCGCGACGAAACGGCATCGTTGGCGTCGCCTTCGCGCAGCGCATCGACCGACGATGACGAAGCAACTCGAAGCCTTACTCGAATGGAAAATTACGGTTCGAGGAGGAGAGGAGAGGAGATTCGAGGTGAACTCACCGGTCGCGGCGATCGGGGGAGGCGGCGATTGATGAGGTTTTCTTCGGAGCTCCGGCGAACAAGCTGCGGGTGAATGGTCGTCGCCGTCAGGTCAACCAACGGAATTTCGATTGATTTCGCTTGCCTTCTGCTTTTGGTGTCTTAAAATTGATAGATTGATAGGGAACGGGAGCTGACGTGGCTTTAATTTTTTACTGATCCCGCGGTGGACGCGTTGGTTCGGGCTCTCAACCCTCGTCCGGAAGAGAAAGGCTTCAAAACTCCGTGTCCCTATTGCATGACTTAAATGGGATGCCGTGGGAGGTGGGTCACCGCGCGCCACCGACTGTCAGTTGTACAGCGATTCTCGAGTTATAAAAAAAATGATAATTATTTTGATTAGAAATTAATTTTTGAAAAGAAAATAATTTTTTTATTTATATTTTTAGATAATATTCTAAGTAAAAATTCGTGTTTAATAACGAATCAAAATTTCTATTTTCGAAATAATTTCAAACCACAACATTTTGTTATCGCTTAGAATAAGTGCTCACCCTTATTTAAATTTCAAATTCTCAATGAACTAACGAAACCTCGTCGTCCCCTTCCACCTCCTCCTTCTTCACGATGACCTCGTTGTCCCCTTCCCACCTCCTCCTTCTTCACAATGACCTCGTTGTCTCCTCCTCCTCCTCCTCGTGGCGTCGTTTCTTGGCGTCGTTTCTTGCCATCGGCCCGGGCCGCCGTCGTTTCTTGGTGTCGTTTCTTGCCATCGGGAGGGAAGTTGAGGATCGCCTTTGATCCGCGGAACTTCAAGGCGGTTTCGTCGTAGGCCCTCGCAGCATCGATTTTGGTGTTCAAAAGTTCCGAGCCAGACTTGCTTGCCGTTCCGGTTCGGGTCTTGGATCTTTGCTCCGAACTTCCCCCCCGCGGCCTCTTCTGGACTCCTCTATAGTGCCTCCGTTCGTCGCGTGCTTGATTCGAACCTTTTTGAACCGTCTGATTCGGCTCGGCGGATTGCGGCAACACGACTTTTCTCGGCACCGCGACCTTCGGCGATTGCAAGGTTTTCGAGGCCATCTCCATTTCCGAAGGAGCTCGGGGCAGATTGAGCAGAGAGAGGGTGGATGCTGAATGGGAGTGGCAGAGAGAGTCGACAGTATCTATTTATAGAGGAAGGGAGATAAAGCGAGAGGTTGCACGCAAGCGCGGACGAGCTCGAAATTTGGCTGGGGGGGGCCTAGATCTTCTAGATCTTTGAGGTATTTATGCCGTTGGGTCAACTCGTTTACCTGGAAGTCAAAGGGGCCCTCAGCGTCAGCCCTGTAGGAGCACCCTTTTGGTCCCCACTCCCTCCTGGCTCTGGTGACGTGTTCAACAATTCAAAGCATTGCGAGTTGCAATGCCGGAGGATTCTAACTTCCAATCTGGATAAACAAGATCGCCAATTAGAAACCTTGATGTTGATTATCAAGAAGAAATCAGAGATATTTTTGAACACGCGCAAATTTGGGACTAGAGTGCTGGACGCACGTGCAAATTTAGGATTAGAGTGAAAATTTTTAAGAATTTTTTTTTAGACACAAAAAACTGGGGACAAAATTGAGACTGGACATAGAGTTCGGGAATTTATAGGGAACTAGTCCAGTACTAATGAAACCACACGATATGTGTCAATCCAAATATTGGACTTGTGAATACGAATTGTGCGGATCTAATCGTAGGCCCAATGGCTTACTGGCATCGAGCCCGAAGACAAATTCGGGCGGGCTTAGAAAATGGTAGAGTCGGCCAACTGGGCCCCAGCCGGGTCCGTTCAACAAAAAGCACCATCCAATTTTCATTGATGGGAGAGTTTGGCAACTCGTTCGGCCCGAATTGAGGGCTTATCCTACTTATTTTCTGGTCGACTTTTTTGTCCTTTTTTCTTGAAAAAAAATGCGAGTTACATGAAGCGTGGCCCCGCTTGATTGGGCCACTCGTCATGTGTGCTTTTTCATGTCTTGGAAGAAGGTTAGGTTGGGTTTAAAAAGTAATTGGGATGATTTATGTTTTTTCTTCTTTCTGTTTTATATTCCGTTTGTTTTGTAAAAAATAAATATTTAAAAAAAAATTCCCCTAAGAATAATCATTTATGTTGTTTGAAATAATTAATCAATAAAAAATGTTTTCAATCTTGGGCTGGCTATGGAAATATTTTCTGTTCCTGCATTTTTTGTAAGCGATACAAGCTATTATTCTTAAGAAAATATTCTTCACATAATTTATTTTTCATGAAACAAAAGCATCTAATCCGAGTCGATTACTCTTGTGTAATAAGAAAAAATTTAACAACGAACCCCGGTTACTAGAGCCTTATAGGGGTTACAAACAAATCAAGCTCAAAAACATAAGCAAAAAACTAAGATCCATATAAAAAGAAAAAAAGAAAAAAAGAAACGGAGAAACAAAATGAAACCGACCTTTTGAAAATCACTCAGTGGAGCTGAAAATTGAAATTTATCTCTAAAAATCAAATTGGCCTGCTCCATCCGGCTCGAACATTTCGATGCACATTTTAGGTTACAACAAGATTGGGCAACAATCGAAATGGAAACATGTTTTTCGCAGGACGTGGGAGGGCGATTCCAATCATTTTCAAGCGATTTCCCCATCCGCATGGGGAGTCAAATTTCAAGAATTCATGTGACCGAAAGAGCAGTGAATTTGAGGTCAAGAACCCCAGCGCCAATACAAAATCTAAATTGAAGTCTTAACTAAGCTCTAAAAGCATTTCCACACTAACTATGTTCGCATTGCATGTGTTTTACCTTCTTTTTATAAGAAGAGTAAACCGAAATCTAGCCCTAGCATATGTGGTGCAGTCGCTTCATCATAGAAAATTAATCACAACAAAATGTTGAGACGGAGAAGATGCAAAATTCAAACTATTAATGAATCCACGTACCTTCAATCTTTTGATGCACGTTGTTAAGGTCCCTATAGTTGAAAATGACTATTCCAGCCCTCAACCTAGACAATTAGCACAAAAATGGTAAATGTTACAGGAACCCCAAAATAGAAGAAGAATCACACGAAGGACAATAATAAAGTGGACAGACATTTTCGATAAAGAAAAGAAAAGAGAGAACGTGGCTAGAATGAGAAAAGACATGATGTCATCATGTGTCATCACCCCCCCCCAAAAAAACAAGGGGAAACGGCTGCTGTTCTCTAGCAGTTTAGTCAACTAAACGAGAAAATGAGAACAAAATTGTTGCATGCCCCGCTACTTGTGCATCAAAAAAAGGAACCAACGGGCTTAAGTTACCATTCTCTTTTTGAAATAGCCACGAATACAAGGACTTTGTACATTTTGTTTCTACTGTGTCAAAAGCCCATATATGCAATAACATTTCCCTATATGAAACCAATGCCCCAAGAAATATTCCTATAAATTACGGAATAGTAAATACACACAAACTCCTTTTAGCATATCAAAGTCACATAGAAGAGCATGAGCTTGGACAGAAGCACTGAGGGAATAGCCACTTAGAAACACTAAAGCCAGATCCAAGACAACATCTTTGTAGTGCAAGAGGTGGTTTACCAACTAAGGGTGAGAAGGAGGAAGCGCAAATTTCCAACCATTTTAAAACTTGATATGCAAAAAGCGTATAATAGAGTTGAATGAGATTTTCTATGTGATTATATGCTGAGGCTGGAATTCCATGAAAAATGGGTTAATTGGATAAAGCAATGCATCTCATCGGTATCTTTTAGCATCCTAGTTAATGATGAGCCTTCAGTTGTCTTTAGGCCAACTAGAGGTATTCGGCAAGGGGACCTCTATCCCTTTACCTATTTATTGTCATGGCCAATGCCCTCTCAACCCTTATGAGTAAAGCTTTCCAAGATGGGAGTATAAAGGGGATTCACCTAAACCCAACATGCCCAACACTATCGCATCTCCTCTTTGCTGATGATGCCATCTTTTTCTTAGATGGAACGATAAGAAAAGCTCAGAATGTAGCTAATGTATTGAACCAATATTGTTATGTGTCGAGTCAAGCTATCAACCTCAATAAATCAAACCTATTCTTTAGGAGAGATTGCCCACAGATTTTGAAACAAAATGTAGCAACTGAGTTGAGAGTTCCTATCTCAGAAAACATAGGAAAATATCTTGGAATCCCATCAGAGTGGGCTCGTACAAAAAAGCAAATGTTTGCATGGATTATAGCTAAAGTTGAGAGGAAACTTGAAGGATGGAAAGAGAGGTTCATATCGAAGGCGGGAAAAGAAGGTCTCATTAAAACACTTATCCAAGCCCTACCCCAAAATGCTATGTCCATTTTTAAAATTCCAACTTCCATTTGCCATGCTATTGAGAAGCGAATAGCCTCTTTTTAGTGGAAACAGAATGCTGTTCGAAGAGGTATTCATTGGAAAAACTGGGAAAATCTGAAAACTAGGAAGGATTGTGGAGGCCAAGGTTTTAAGGATTTAGTGAATTTCAACAAAGTGATGTTGGGGAAGCAGACTTGGAGAATTGCCCAACAACCGAACGCCCTACAGTGTCAAGTTCTTAAAAGTATTTATTTTCCTCAAGGTGACTTCTAGGTGGCAAACAAAGGATCTCGGCCTTCGTGGAGATGGCAAAGTTTATTGGTGGGGAGAGATGCAATCGAACATGCCACTAGATGGAAGGTTGGAGATGGACAAAGAATCCGCATTAGAGAAAATGTATGGCTTCCTTCCGATAGACTTATTGGCCCAGCAAATCGGAATGAGCCAAGATTGGTGGCTGAATTAATTGACAATGAAGCCAACGAATGGGATATTAGAAGAGTTAATGAATTTTTTGAGGAAAGAGTAGCTCAAGAGATATTAGCTAACCCACTTAGCCTAAATCTCCATTCTGATAAGCTTGTGTGGACAGCCAATAGCTCGGGATCCTATACTGTTAAAAGCGGCTACAACCAAATACATAACAGAGCAGCATTCCTTACCAAACCTAACCCATCTTCCTCCTACCAAGTTCCAAAATCCCTATGGCATGAGATATGGAAACTCCCTACCTTCCCCCAAAATTCGATTCCTACTATGGAATATCTGCAACAATGCTCTTCCAACAAAGGAAAACCTCTACAAAAGACACATGATATTTGATCCAACTTGTCAAATTTGTGGCGATGCACTAGAGATGGTAGAGCATCTCTTTCTCCTATGCAACTGGACAAAAACCCTATGGTCAAACCCTGATTTTCAAGCTGACACATCTCCAGCAAGTATTACTCGAATCGACAAATGGATCTTTGAGAATCTTACCTCAAGAGCAAGCCTTGAACCGAAAGCCCTCTTCGCAGGCCTGCTGTGGCAGATCTGGAAGACCCGCAACTCAGCGGTTTTCCAAGGATCTTTGCCTGATACGACAACTACTCAAGAAGAAGCCCGAACTGCTGCTGCTCTTTACACGAAATGGTGCACCAAAGGGATGAGCAACAGTAAAGGATCATCACAAAGCCTCAATAACACACTGAGATGGAACCCACCTAGTAGCTTGGACATGCTTGGACACGCGGTTAACGCGTGTCGAAAAATCCGATATGCGATCAACTTTTTCGACACGCGTGTCGGATGGAAGGAAGGGCGAGGGAGCAGAGACAAGGCCGTGAGTGACGATGAGCCCGCAATGGCAAGAAACCGCTAGAGAAAGAGTAGAGATTGAGGCAAGGGCGGCCATTGATCCTGCGAAGGATCAGCGACGAGGCTACAATTGCAAGTGAGGAAGGGCCGAAGGTGAGGTGGAGGAGGAGGAGAAGGATCGAGAGGAAGAAGAGAGGAAGGGGATCGTGCGGCAAGAGAAGGAGAAGAAGGGGTGCTAGTCAGGGTTTTACTATTTTGGAAGCTCAAAAAGAATAAAAAAAAAAAAAAAAAAGAGGCTAATGGGGTGAAGTGATAGCCTGTCACGTGGGTGGGAGAGGGTAAAAAAAAGTGAAATAAACTTGGGGTGGGGGAAATAGTTTGACGTGGGGAAGGGAAGGAAAAAAATTGAAATAAATTTGGGGGCGGGGAAAATATACGAGGGAAAGAAGGGAGTGGGGGTTGGCGGTGGATCCTTCAATGAGATTTTTTTTTTTAATTGAAAAAAGGGAAAATCTCAAATAAGGGCTTGAAGTGGGTTTGTTTTCTCAAAAAATGACCCAAAGTAGACACTGTATTAAATAAGGTCCCAAAGTGGCTAATTTTGCCTCAAATAAGGATCCAATTCTTTCAATCTTATTTTTGTCCAAGAACATTTTTTCTTTAATTTTTTTTTCTTTCTTCATCTTCCTCACACCTCCTCCTTCAATCTACATTGCCTCCTTCTTCAACACCATAATCAGGTCCCTACTAGCGACCTCGTGAGCTTCATGTCATCACATAGTTGGTCCTCATGACAAGAAGTTGGATTGGAGTTATTTGCTATTGGCCACCTTCTGGATGCTAAAATCCTCAATTCCTCAAGATGCATCAAATCTCGGCTCGCTTGTGCTCAGCCTAAAGGTCGGATTGACCTCCATCTGACAACGACGATGTTGGATTTTCTATCAGGGGCAACGGTCGATGAGGTCAAGAGCTCGAATAGGACTTGTCAATGGCGGCAATGGGGCAACGAAGTACAACAATTTCTATAGTTAATGATTTCATATACGACTAATGATCAATCTCAAGATGGGGTATCGATTGAGGAGAAGAGCTGTGTCGATGAGAATGGCAAGAGTGTGAGTGGGTGTCTCTAGACTAGGGATTACTGAAAGAAGCCATTGGCATTGCAAAGGGGAAGGGGATCTTTGAAAGATTGAATTTACGCAAGAGAGGCAAACCCAAATTTGAAATTGATGAGGCAAACTCTTGCCGAGATTGAAATAGTTGCCAGCTGCAACAAAATTGTTCTTTGGTGTGAAATTGTTGATCACCAAGTGTTAATTGAATAGAGGCATAAATTAGTCAAACAAGACGATCCGGCGATGCTTGGATATTGTTACTCTGTTGTTGGCAAGCAGGATTGAAAACAGTACAAAAAATTGGTTACCGGAAGGCCTAGAATAAGTGGAGTTTGATGCACTCTCGAGGCAAGAGAAAAACATCGCCAAAGGGATTAGTTGCATAGCTTGGGAGTTGGACAAGAAGTTGAGTCTCAACAAAAGCAGATTCATATTATGGCTTTGAAATCAAAATTTGCGATGAATGTTAGAATAAAAAGAACTTATTTTTGAAGGCTCATTTCGCCTTCATGGAATTGTCTATAAACCATTTTGAGAAGCAAAATTTAAAATTTTCAACAAGTTAGACTACATTGTAATGGCTCGTGTTAAAGAAAACCCAATCTTGGTCATACAATGAGATGACACAAAGAGCGATGGAGGTGACGTAGAGAGTGAGAAAGATGAAGAAAGAAAAAAGAAGAAAGAGAGAGACAAAAAATAAACAACAATCTTTCTTAGACAAAAAATAATAATAAACAACAATGTTCTTAGACAAAAGAGTTAGCCACTCCGGGTCTTTATTTGAGATAATGTCCAATTTATGTCATTTTTTAATGGCTCCACTTTAGGTCTTTATTTGAGATTTTCCCTTGAAAAAATAAATAAATGAGATTAAAAAATAAAAATACTGAATTTTAAATGATGATAAATTTTGATCATTATAAAAGATCATGGTTTTATTTAAATAAGTTGATTCTAATTTCTTGTTAGTCATCGATTTTATCAATAACTTTTGTTAAAGTTAAAAACATATTTCCAAACATGGATACATATTAATTATGAATATATCTTTTGAATTTCCAATAAATTGATTTATTAATATTATTAGTGTAAATTCATTGTAGGCTATTTATTTATTTATTTATTTATGAATTTAAATCAAATTAATTAAAAATAAAAATATTAGTTTAATATACAACGTGTCCCAACAACGTGTCGGAATTCTCTATTTTTTAGATGATATTCTAAGTAAAAATACGTGTTTAATAACAAAGCAAAATTTCTATTTTTGGATTTGAATTTCGAACCAGAACATTTTGTTACCACTTAGAATGAGTGCTCAAAGCTGTTACAGCAAGTCCTTATTTAAATTTCAAATTCCTAGTTGACTAACGAAACTTTTTATGTCAACAAACAAGCTGAGCAAAATTGAGAAAATATGTGACCAATAATCAATTACCCGCCCCTTAACCTTTTCCTTGAAGATGATAAATTCTCATTACCCTCTCAAAATTCACAAAATTTATCCTTTTTGGAGGCGGCAAATGGCAACCAACAATCGGCAGCAACTAGTAGGTTACTAACTAGTAGAGAGGACAAGCAATAAGAAAAGTTTTTATTTCTCATTTTTTGTTCTGGAAATGGAGAAGCAAACAAATTTTACTTTTCAATTATGTTCCTAACATATTTCTAATTTGAAAATTTTGTCTAGAAATTAAAAAATAAAATTAGGTCACCAAACGAATTTTTGTTAGAGAAACAATTCTAGAACAAAAATATTATTTTTGAACAAAAATATAATAGTTGTCATGCGCATCCTAAAACTTATCACTAACTTGCAATTGAGTCCTAAAATTTTAAAAGTTGCAAGACCAAAAATTTGTCAAATTAGTGCAATAAAATTATTCGATTAACTCCGTCTAATTTAGTTAATAGATAACACTAATTTTTTTAAATTATTTCTCTCTCCTTTGTGATGCTAACATGGCTAAAATATGAAGGATAAAGCCAAAATGACGCCATTTTTGTCCAAATCTATTTTTTTAATCTTAATATATTCAAATTAGAGGTCTCACTTGTGGTTAGCTAGGGCCGTCGCCCATTGGATGAGGTCCGACAACCTCAGCTGACCCTCACCTCGTTGACACTTTTCGACGATGGTTCAGCCCTAGCTAGTTTAGTGCTCCTTCCACATTTTCTTTTTTTAATCTAATTTAAATTTAAAAATCATATTTACACCAAAATGGCATCGTTTTGGCCATATTTTTTATATTTTAACCACATCAACGCTACATAGAAAAATAAAATAATTAAAAATCTATGTTAGTATTTTATGTTAGTCAAATTGGACAAAGCTAACCGAATGACTTAGTTGGACAAATTTGACAAATTTTGGAGCTTGATAATAATTTTTTAAAATATTAGGACTTTTGATACACTTACCCATTCTTTTTACTGCCACACTTTACTTTTTTTCATATGATACAAATTCCATAGTTCACATAGTAGTATTTTTCTATCTAAGAAAAAAAAAATAGGAATAAATTTCATAATTTTCTTAATTTTTTAACCATATAGAGTGATGTAATTTTTGTATTGATGGAAGGATTTCTACACTTTCTTCTTACATGGGCTACAAGGCCTCTCTTCAAAAAATTCTCAACTTTAGATTCAATCAAATTTTGCTCCAAACTTTTTTTTGTTTTAAAAAAATCTCAAACTTTCACTCTAGTTCCAAATTTGCCCACCCACCCAAAAATCATTATCAGTTTCCTTAAAATTATCAACATTAAGGTTAGTTAAACGATAATTATCATAAACTCGACGTTTGATTATGAAGAAATCAGAGATATTTATGGACACATGTGCAAATTTGGAACTAGAGTGAAAATTTGAGAATTTTATTTTAGACACAAAAAATTCAGGATAAAATCGAGATTGGACATAAAGTTTGGGAATTTATAGGGAATCAGTCCGATACTGCGATGAAACGACGCGGTACGTGTTAATCCAAATATTGGACTTGTGAATACGAATTATTCGGATCTAATTGTAGGCCCAATGGCTTACTAGTATCAAGCCCAAAGACAAATTCAGGCGGGCCTGGAAAATGGCGGCGTCGTCCAACTGGGCCCGAGCCGGGCCCGTTCAACAAAAAGCCAGTATGCAACTTTTATTGATGGGAGGGATATTGGCAACTCGTTCGGCCCAAATCGAGGGCTTATCCTGCTTAATTTCTGGTCGATTTTTTTCTTTTTTTCTTGAAAAAATGCGAGGAGTTATATGTAGCGTGGGCCGGCTTGATTGGCCCACTCATCATGTGTGCTTTTTCATGTTTCGGAAGGAGGTTGGGTTGGGTTTAAAAAATTCGTGGGATAATTAATGTTTTTTCTTCTTTCTTTTTTTTTTTTTTTATCTTATATTCCGTTTGTTTCACTGAAAATAAATGAAAAATTTTAATAAAATTATTGCTTGGAATAATTAATCAATAAAAAATGCTTTAAGTCTTGACATTTTCGTTGGCGATAGAAATATTTTCCATTCTTGAATTTTTGTATTCAATATAAGTTATTATTCTTAGGAAAATATTTTATAAATAATTTATTCTTCGCACAACGAACGCACCTAGTCTGAGTCAATTACTCTCGTTTAATAAGAAAAGATTTAATAACGAGCCCTAGTTATTAGAGCCTTGTAGGGGTTACAAACAAATCAAGCTAAAAAAACGTAAGTAAAAAGCTAAGGTCTGTCAAAAAAATAAATTACAAGAAACGGAGAAACAAAATGAAACCTACCTTTCGAAAATTACTCGGTGGAGATGAAAATTGAAATTTATCTCTAAAAATTAAATTGGCCCGCTCCATTTGGCCCGAGAATTTTGATGCACATTTTAGGTTACAGCGAGATTGGGCAACAATCGGGCCTGACTTTTGAACTTAATTCGAGCCCGTCTAATGATCACTAACTAGTCGAAATAGAAATATGTTTTTCATAGGACGTGAGATGGTGATTCTGATCATTTTCAAGCGATTTCCCCATCCGCATGGGGAGTCAAATTTCAAGACTTCATGTGGCCGAAAGAACAGTAAATTTGAGGCCAAGAACCGCCGCGCCAATACAAAGTCTAAATTGAAGTCTTAACTAAGCTCTAAAAGCTCTTCAACATTTAAGTGCAGGTCCAAGTGCAGGTCCGAATTGAAATCTATTTAGTCCAAGGGTGGATATGAAAGTGGAAAAAGGGAGGGAGAAAAAAAGAGAGGAAAGAAGCTGGACTTTAGAAAATATTGATGTGAGAGTGAGACCCTTCAGGAGTCGGAGACGTGCTAATTATTATTTATCTTTTTTTTAGATGAAAAGAAAGTAGAAAGAAAGGAGGGAAATCGATTAGTCAATGGTTTTGGATGTTGATTTCAAGGTCCGCATGGACGAGATATTTGTTTTGCAAAAAACGAAAAATTTGAAAGAATATTTTCAGATAGACGATTGTTTGTTTTTTAATTAATTAATTAATGAAAAATATTTATATTATGATGATAATTTATATTTAAATATTTTCATGTGTGATGAAAATATTTTTTGTTTATTTATTTTTAAGCGATATAAATAATTATATTTAAAAAAATTCTCCCAATCATTGTGAAATGATTACTACTTAATTGTCAAAACTTATTTATTGGTGAGTTCAAGAGAAGGGTTGAGCCGGAAACCATGACAACCTTAAGGGATCTCCCCTAAATTATGAAAAATACACAAATTAATGCATAGTAATTAAATAATTAGGGTTCATCCTTATGTTGTAAAGAAAAGTACATAAAGCATTTTGAACGTATTTTAGTTTTTTTACCATTTGGTTTCGATAGAGCCAATTTTCACAATATTTTTGTGAAATTTTCTACAACCATCTCAATACTTTTCATTGGTAAAATGGCAATGCCATTTAATCATTTGCTTAGCAATTTACTTATAACCCTACGTGGTCCCGAAACTAGTCAAGTTCACATCAAGCATTTTGACCCTCAATGTCTGTTAGCAGGCATTAACGTGATTAAAAAAAAAAAAGAGTGCAAAAAAAATTTTTGCTTTTTTTTTAATAAGTAAAAAGTTCATTCTGAAAAACAAAGAAATTGAACGGTAATTTCCTGAGTCTACCTAAGTCAAATCTCTTGAAATGTGCCTCACATTTCAGGGATAGACCTCTTCGTGGACCATGGAGTGCAAAAAATTTTCGCTTTTTTTTTTTTAATAAGTAAAAAGTTCATTCTGAGAAACAAATAAATTGAACAGTAATTTCCTGAGTCTACCTAAGTCAAATCTCTTGAAATGTGCCTCACATTTTAGGGGACCCCCCCCCGGGGCCGGGCCCAACCGATTCCAACGATTTCATGTATATTTAGATAAGAGATGGGGTCATTTGTCATAAAAAAATTATTTGTCAGACTGCATTAATTCCTACCTACTATGAAGTACAAATTGCACATATATCAATAGAAATTTGCAGATTATAAAACATGTAGATGATAAGATCTACTAAAAACAATTTATGATAAGGTAGAAATAAAAGTCGACCAGATTTGTCGAATCATATAAAACAGTTGACTGTAACTTAAAAAAAAAAATAATAATTAGGCAGAGATAATTTATGCATAAGAACTGGGAGTTTGGTAAGCTATAACTCCTGTGCCTTGTCCTGTGCTCTGTTAAAAATTGGGACTTCATCCATTTAAAAAAGCAAAAGGATAGGACGATTTGCCATTTAGTTGACAAAATGCGCCTTTTAAAAGAAAGGTTTCAGATGGAAAGAAAGAATCGATTAGCCTATTCCCTTCAGTCGAGTAATTTCAAGGAAGAAATCTGCAGTTTGAACTCGAGAAATCCAGGCAAATTAAAGGGGGACAAAAGAAGACTTTACATCATATCAATGTCTTTTCGTTCAATGTAAAACACACTTTTAATAATAAAAAACGTACCGAAAGGGTCTAAATTCAATTCAAAAGCACCAACATCTGTAGCCATAGAATCGTGTTTCTCAATGTCGACAGTGTAAGATAATTATCAACCGATCTAAAAGAATTTAAGCTGTTAGATAAATATATAGTTTAATATATTTAATGCTTTAACATGTTGAAGTCTAGATTTCTCGGACTTTTCCTGACACTTGTGCAATATGCAGGAAATTTATATGGTAATTTGTGATTTTTAAGACTATTTTTTGAGACGAGAGGTATGTAATTTTCTCGTTTATATACCATTCAATCATTATTAATTAACGAGTAGTTGTAAATGGGAATGCCCCATCAGCAGCCAATACAGATAAAATTCAGCAGATCATCTTAAACAGGATTTAAAAAAATATGATAAAAGAGTTAGTCATTCAATAGCTTAAATCCTGTTTAAGTCATCCGTTTTGTGGGTTTTTCCATATTTTGGGCGCACGAGTCGGAGTCGTTCTTCTCCACCTAATGCTAGCGTGACCTATGTGGCAAGACCGTTGACTAATCCAATTGGGGTCAACATAATATGTGGTCGAGCGGTTAGATTTCACTAGAAGAAGAAATGTCAAGTCAATTTCATGGAATTTTTTTTTGAAGTGGGTGCCGACAGATCTATAAAGAAGTGGGTAAGCGTGAAAAGAAATTATGTCGGCGTAACTTACTGATGATTACTCTAATTTTTTATAAAGTTACCAACTCTTATTGACAGTTTACAAATTTATATCTTTTTTTCTCTTCTTTTTTATTTTTTTGCTAACACTTTTATTTATCCCTCTTACCAACAACACTGTGTTTATCACAAACACTCATCGAAATAAATTTGCGATTGACACATGACTAATTTCTATTTCGCCAAATCACTTGATTAACAAATCTTGATGACCATCATGAGCATTTTTTATAATCATTAGTTGAGCAATCTTAGATGCCAAATCAATCTCCTTTGGTCATTATAACTTTATACTAACCCTTCATCAACATACCCTCAATACTAGGAAAATTGTCCCAAAAATCTTAAATCTATTATATTTTTGTTAATTCTTCCATAAATCTTTTGATTTTGTCAATTGGGTCCTAAACATTTTTTACACTTTACCAATTTAGTCAATTTGGCCAATTTTGACCGAAAATTGTTGACGTCAATGTTGGCCTTCCAACATGGCACGGTTGGTGCCAATAAACCCCTTGTGGCACAAAAAATAAAAAATGAAAAAATGAAAGAAAAAAGGAAATTCAAAAAAAAAAAAAAAAAAATTTGTCTAGATTAGCATCAGCTATGTCACGTAAAACAACCGGCATCCATGTAAGTGATTTCCAAACAAAATTAGCTGAATGAAATTAATTCGTAAAGGTCGACAAAAAAAAAAAAATAATTGGTTAAGTATAAAAAGGTTCAGGATTTAATTAATAAAATTGAAAATTTTAAGATTAAGTTGGCAAAAGTGCATAAAAACTTATGATTTCTTGGAATATTTTTCCTTCAATACTACAGTAGAAGTCTAATTATATGGTTTTGAGATTTTTCTAAGAAGACTAGCTTTCTAAAAAGGAACAAATGGGAACATATCTTTACGTCCTTTTTTTCCTCTTCTTTTTGAATGTTCATCGGTCAACATTGAGGAACCCTACTTCAGTTTGGCATCGTGAACTCATCCGGGATTCGCTGGCATGCGAAGCCGATCGTATCCCGCTACAATGGATTATTCAAAGATGTTGCCTTTAACAAAAACAAAACGCCACCTTCGCGCTTTATTTTAATCAAATCTCATGCATGTACGAATGTCAAACTTTTGCAAGCACATGCTCGGGCGCCTTGTCCCGCTCGAGATATTCCGTCCAGAGTCAACCTGGGGATGCCCATCTCGTCCTCGGTCCGTCGTATTAGGCAGGCGAGTTCAAGAAGGGGGAAAGTTGAAAAGAACAGAGAGAGAGTGGCCGGAAAGGAGGAAAAAAAATGTGAAAAGAGCCTTTTTAGAGAGCCTTTTTCAGCAATTTCATGCAGTTTCCTGGAAGGGGAGGGAGAGAGAGAGAGAGAGATGCCAAAGTTCATTTGAAATGCTTCTTCTTCTTCATCTTCATCTTCTTGGGCTTCCAAGTTTCACACCGTGACGAGTTAAACTTTCTTCTTGGCTAGCTATGGATGACTGAAATCTTAAGTCAACTGTCAAACATTCGATAACTTCAGTTTGGTTTCTATATTCAAAGCATGTCACTCACGGTCCCTCTTTAATGTTCGTGGAAAAAGCCTTATATCTATCCATTGCGTGAGTCTCGATCGGCATGAAGACAAACAAAAGTTTAGTTTCACGAGCTTGAAGAGAAGGTGAGCATGCATGGCATGCATTGCGAACGCCTCTTTGTGTTGTGTATGTATTCCCAAAAATAGTGTCTATTTGGTCCTTTGCACACGCCATTCATTTGTATAGACGGTGACTGAATGCGTAAATTGAGAGCATTTATTGGAGTAACATGCGGTCATCCACACGGTCAATGTGGTGTCGCAAGTCCTATTTTATGGAAGAGTAAGTTTGGTACAAGGAACATAACATGTTCGTTACAACACCAAAATTGGTGTAGTTGCTGGGGACCATTTGAAAATTCTCAGCTAAGAATAGGAGGTCACATGTTAGGACTTGGGTCAAAGTGACATGTATAGGTTGAAAGGTTTGAACTCAATCGATTCATAAGACAATGGTGACTGAATGTGTAAATTGAGAGCATTTATTGGAGTACTATGCAGTCATCTACCGATCAATGACCACGGTGTTGCAAGTCCTATCTTATGGAAGAGTATTTTTGGTACAAGGAACATAAGATGTTCATTACAACGCCGAAATTGATGCAATTGGCGGGGGACCATTTGAGGATTCTCAACTAAGAATATGAGATCACATGTTAAGATTTGAGTCATAATAATCTGTATAAGTCAAAAGATTTGAAGTTAATCGGTTCACATGGCAACGGTGTTTCATGAGCCTTCACATAGCGTGATTTGATATGCTTCTAGTCAATCAAAGATGAGTAACTCAATAGAGAAGTTTGGATCCAAAAAAAAATAAAGTCAATAAATAAAGAGTTGATTGAAAAATAGTTAATAATTTAATTGGATAAAAGTTGGTATATTGCTATAGATGAGGTAGGAAATTTTGTAGTATAACCGTTTTAAAATTCAAAAATTTGCTAAGTTATGCAAATAAAGACCGGTAAGTTAGTGAAAGAAACAATCATTATGCATTATATAAAAAGAAGTTGAGAATTTTTTGAAAGTGTAGGTAAGTTACTAGAAAGTTACTTGGCAAAAAAGTAATCAATCATCTTTTTTACCAATGACAATTTTTTGACACTTATGAACATTTATTTTAAATTATCCGTACAGAAAAACAAAATTGTAATTTTTTAGCATGGAATCTTAGAATTTTGTTAGTTCCTAAAACTGTGAATGAATGTAGCTAACAAAGCCGCTATTGTCACATACGTCCATTTCCTCGAAACAAGAAAACAAACTTTTCCACAAGCTAATGTCAATCGAGGTCCCGCAAGCTGCGCAAGTTTCATCCGTGCAAGACGGGAAAAGCATCATCAAATCAAGTGTCGGCCTCGTGCAACAGCAGGCGAAGTAATGAATGTTAATGCCAGCTCTTTTCATCGAGCGACAATTGACTTCTGTAGAACACTTAAAGACTTCGCGAATCCATCCCCTTCGATATATGGATTTCATCCGTTGGGAACGCCGTCACGTCACTCATTAAAGAGTTCCAAATTTCCCGGTAGACCTACCAAAGAAATTAAGTTTTCCGGTGACGCGTAGAACCATAATTATGTCTTCAAAACAATCTTGTCACTCTCTCTCTCTGACCAACCAAAGTGCGACTTGAAGAAGAAGAAGCTGCAACGAGCGGATGACTTGGAAAAAGGCATTCCACATCGCACGGCCACGGGAAGGCGTTTACTCCTGGCGTCCCCTGCATCGTGAGTTTTCACATTGCGAAAGTCAACTTCCTTACTCCGGCCAGTGGGAAACGACCCCCGATCGTCAACGATCCCACTTCGTGTACGATCCAATGAGGTCTGCCCGTACGCTCAGCGACACAATCAGACTGTATCCGAATGGTGGACTTGGGACTCGCCCACTTGGACTAGAGTGATGATGTCCTTCGACGTGTAATCACCGAACTTTTGAATCGAAATCACTCGTTAACACCGACAGTTCTCTTGTTTCATTATTAGAAATATGAATATATTCCTTTGTGTCAAAAGAACCATTTGAAGATAAACTTGCCGTGAAACTTAATCGAAGAAGTTGGTGGGTCACTCTCATTGAGGTTGATAATTTCTGAAAGAGTTGGTGATCTAATTTAGAATATTATGAAAAAATAGAAATTAAAGTGTATAAACGATGAAAAAAGAAAAACGTCGGCAAATTAAGAAAACAAACTTAAACAAACTTGGGTGAGTAACTTAAACGAGGGTCGGCAACCCAATACCAAGTGGGTTTTTTATTCAGAAAAAAGTTGAGGGATCGCGTTAATTTGAAATGGAGTTCTTTAAAAAGAATTAGCAGAAGTAAGGTATTTTTTATCAAGATAAATAAAAGTTGCTTACTTATTATGAAAATTTGAAAATTTGAAAACACTATGAGTTGATAAGTAACGTAAGTTAGAGTTGGCAACCGACAATCCGTTGGTACATTAACCTAACAAAAGTTGGTAAGTAACTTTAACTTAGGATAACAATTTCGTATTGAAACTTAATAAATTCGAAACGCCAGCAAGACGTGCAAATAAAAGTGTGTAATTTGGTACAAAAAATCAACCATTTACAGACCACTAAAAATTGTTTAAAACAATACCCTTTGCTTTTTACCAATATTTATTATAATTTACCGGTACGGAAAAGAAAAAAGTACGCGCTTTATGAACGAAATTTTATGGTCCTTCGTGTGTACGGGTAATGGGAAAGGATAAAACATGAAAAGGTCTTTTCCAGTGGATCAAAATCGCACTCCTTGTGGTCAGATATCGACAGTAGAAGTCGAGAAGATTGCGGGAGCGACGCCCTCGTTGCCCTCGTGGGGCGGTGCGACCAAAACATTCTTCAATCCTCGTCGCTTTCTGTACGACCAGTTCTCTGATTGATGAAATGCCCGCATCGACATCATCTCGATCTGTAGCCGAGGTAACACGTAGGGCGACGAGGTATGGATCCCATGCTTCTGATTAAGAAAAGTCGTGCACGAGGGTGAGGTTCACATCGATTCTCTTGACATGTTCGGGTCGTGTGCTGTGTATATAGCCGAGGCGATGTTGCGTCGTACTTTTGTCATGACTCGAGGGTTTTCAGCGAAACGCGATTTGACCTTATGATTCTTGGAAAGCATCCGTCTGTAAGTTATAGTCGAGTGAAGTGATTGCCAAATTACCTTATAGGAGCCAAAAAAACCGATATTTTCATAGCTATAACAGATGGGACGTCTGTTTAAAAAGTGGGTGTGCCCTTTGTCGCGCCAAAATAGTCTTGACATGCCATCATTTCTATACATACATAAGGGCGCAATAATTTGCAGCACGTGCCGACTTTAATAGGGTGAAGTAGACACACTTGTAACTTTGATAGAGAAGATAAGATCCGCCCATTACCATACTTTCCAAAATGTACCATCTTATGTAACCTACGCGAGATGACGTCGTGGTTTTTGCACGTGGGCCGCCATGCCCGCATCGTCCGAGCTACCTTACGTGATCATGACTGAAGGGTAAATTTCCCTATCATCAAACCTACTCCGCAAAGAGCTTCTTCTCCCTCCTCCCTTTGCCTCTTCTTTCTCCCATCCCATCCCCTGCCCCGCTCCGTCCATGACCATCTCAGTAGTCCTACCTTGTGGGGCACATGGTCGGCGTTGGTCTGCTTTCGCCGAAGGCGACAGACACGAGGAGTCCATCACACGTAAAAACTCCCTTCCAAAAGACGACCAGACCATCATGCCATCGCGTCTTGTCGCGTGCATGTCGCCCGAACCCCTTCACTAATAGAAAACCTATCACGCCCCCTTGTCTCGTAGCGTTCGCACGCGTTTGCATTTGCACCTCGTGCATCACATTCTGCCCACTTATATTCTCTTTTTTCTTCACTCCTTTTTGCAGAAGTATAGTGGACTGCTCTCTCCACTGCTCAAGCATGCCCCACGTTTTCCATAAATAAGTCGAGATAACTCGCTTTTCATGCCTTTGATTATTGGCGGATCGGCCTAATGATGCACTGCACTGTGCCCCCCCTCCACTCGCTTTCAGCTTAAACGAGGATTTCAAAGGATATAATCATGTGCTAAATGGGAGATTATTGCATCACATTTTGGGCTTTTGCTTTTCCCGAGTGATCTCGACCCTAATCTCTCCACTTTTCCCGCCGCATTGCCTGGTTCGGCATTGGAATATTCTGCTCCCATGACTCAAAGACGAAGTACGCGTGGAATATAGCATGTGGCCTTTGCCGTCACCGCGTGAAGCAATACACTATAGCTAGTAACTAAGAGCTTATTTGATAACCATGCTATTCACATTTTCAATACTCGATTATTTTTTATCTTATATGACCTAAATCGCCCCAAGTACCCATATCTACTACAATACCTACAATCTCGCATACAAGATCATACCTAATAGTACATGGTGTTAAGGAAAAGCGAATCCACGATTGCATCAAAGGCTCGATTTGAATATGGGCATGTGGTATAAGTTGGAGCTTTTTTAACCTATAGCATGTGGCCTTGCTATCGCGTAGAGTAGTGCACTATAGCTAGTAAGCTAAAGGCTCGTTCAATAATCACTCTACGTCGCACTTTCATCGCTCAATTATTTTCCATTTTATATGACCTAAACCGCCCCTAAGTATCTATACCTACTACAGTACGTACGGTCTCGCATACAAGATCATACCTAATAATACATGGCATTAAGGAGAAGCAAATACATGATTGCTTCAAAAGCCCGATTTGAATATGAGCATGTGGTACAAGTTGGAGCTTTTTTAACCTATAGCATGTGGCCTTGCTATCATATAGAGTAATGCACTATAGCTACTAAACTAAAGGCTTGTTTGATAATCACACTATTTCGCACTTCCATTGCTCAATTATTTTCCATTTCATATGACTTAAACTGCCCCTAAGTATCCATATCTACTACAGTACATACAGTCTTGCATACAAAATCATACCTAATAATGCATGTCGTAAGGAAAAGCAAATACAGACGATTGCGTTGAAGACTCGATTTGAATACGTGCATGTGGTACGAGTTGGAGCTTTATTAACTTGTAGCATGTGGCCTTGTCGTCATGTATAGTAGTACAGTATAGCTATTAGACTAAGGGCTTGTCTAATAATCATGCTATTCGCACTTCCGTTGCTCGATTATTTTCAATAAATACGACCTAGATTGCCCGTAAGTATCTGTACCTACTATGGTTCGTACAGTCTCGCACACAAGATCATACCTGATGATACATGGCATTAACGAAAAGTGAATACATGATGGCGTTGAAGACTCGATTTGAATATGTAAATGTGGTACGAGTGGGAGCTTTTTTTAACCTATTTATATGACTTTTAGAGACTTAATCAATTCTCACATGGCCCACGTTTGCTCTTTATTTTTTCCATCTCTGCATAATTTTTTTTCTTGCTTTTTGAAGAGATTTTAAGCAAAAGGAACAAAAGATTAGTTAATCTAAACTCAAGAGCACACTCTTTTCTTATTCCTTTTTCTTGGTAAACAAGAGCACGCCCTCTTGGCATTATTTTCAGGAAGTGACCTAGGATGGGTCATACCTTGTTGCTTTAGTCATAAGCCAACAAAAAGAATGGCAAAAGTCAGCTATCATATGATGCGCATGGTAGATGATGGTGTTGGATATGCTCACATTTGGACACACATCGTCAGAAAGCAAAATCATTGCTATACAAAGAGATCCCAATGTATTCATTTTGGATGACGACGCAAGATTTCATGATTGGTTGTTGATTCTTTTATTTTGATACAGTCACGAATCTGTTCCTGAGGGGTGAGCGTGTGTTGAACCCTATCGACCATGCTCCAATGATCCACCTTGATTTCTAGAATTTGGTTTGCTTTGTAGTTTTGAGGGAAAATTGTTCACTTATTGCACTTTTGTCAGTTCACTTTTAAATAATATCATATTTTGTCAATTAAGTCCAAAATATTTTCATATTTTACCAATTAAGTCCATCCAATCAATTTTAATTAAAAGCTACTAACATGGACACTAAACATCCTACTCTGTTAATGCTAACATGGACAAATAATAATTTTTTTATATGTTTTTTGAATTTTTATTAATTTTTTTCTCTAACCTCAGGCTGGTGAGGTCACCAGCCAACCCTCGCTTGCCATGAGCAAGGGTCAGTGACCCTTGCCTGGTCTCGACAAGGGCATTAACACCCTCGCTAACCAGAGGCAATGTCTTTGACCGGTAAGGGTCATTGGTGACTTTTCTAGCCTAGGATTACGGAAAAAAAAGGGGAAAACGAAAAAAATTAATAGAAATTATAAAAATATATAATTAAAAATTATCAACATCAATATCAATGGTGCCATGTAAAATGATTGGCATTATTAGTGATTTTCAACTAGAATTGTGAAGATTGATTTAATTGGTAAAATGTGAAAAAAACTTAAAATTCAATTAGTAAAATTGAAAAATTTAAAGCTAGATTGTCAATAAGATTTTTTTGACAATTTTCTCTTTGTTTTACTGGCAACGAACTCTGAGATTTGCCATCATGTATTATGTTGAATCCGAAAGAAATTTTCTTTTGACAAAAAATAAAAAGTCAGAATACGTGGACGAATCTCAGGTGCAAGGAGGAAAATATGCGCGGGGAGGTAGGGCGAAAGTAAAATTAAATGAAATTGAAATTATGTGATCCCAGAGTCTCTAGATTTCTGTGTCCCCTTTGAGGACCCATCATGAAAAAGGAAGGCTGATTTTGCATGTTAAAATTGCTTTTGTCGCGCCTTTCATGTGCTGTGACCTTTTATTGCGCACAATCATTTTTATTCTTTTTTTGGTTCGGAAAGTCGTATTATTTTAATTTATTCAAGAGTAGCTTAGCCATTAATTTGATGACTAAGAATTTTCGGAAACGCGATTTCAACCGTGATGCGACACCACGAGACACGGTTGCTTTAGTGAACCGTCCGCAATTCTCACATTTATTTAATTTTTTATATTTTATAATAAAGTTTAGATAAGAACGAGGTCCATGAATAATGTACATATCAACCCGATGAGCTCGCATTTAACTGCTAAACTAACTCCACTAGGAACGACTTTAATTTTTTTTTTTAGAAAAAGAGAATTTTTTTCTTTCCTTGCTGGTGGATTGTTGAAAATGTCGCAAGTGATGAAAACAATTGATAGAAATGATTATTAGAAAAATTATCTAAAAGGTCCTAAATTTATTATATTTGTGTGTCTTACTTTTTCTTTTAACTAATTTAGTCTTAAATTTTTTGATAATTTGTCATTTCAATTCATTTATCAATTTTAGCTGGAACTCGTTGGCGTGAACACCGATCATCTTACCTTGCGTTGCCAACACTAATGTAAACAATTTTTAACAATATTTTTTTGATTTCCTTTATCAATTTTTTCTATTTTTTCTTTATGGAGGCTTGAACTCTTCGTCTCTACCCAAGGTTGAGCTCGCTAGCAACTGGGTTGGCGAGGCTCGCCCTTACCGGATACAACGAGGCTTAGCAAGGATCAAGCCTTACAACTCGACCTAACCGTTGGCAAGGTCAACCTCACCTCAGCGATAGCAAGGTCAAGCTTCGCCTGGCTTGCAACCTCACCGACCCCCTAGATCTAGCAAGGCTTAGATGACATAAGAATTTTTAGTTTAAACTTTTTGACAATTTGCCAATTCAGTTTATCTAGTCAATTTCAGCTGAAAAATGTTGACGTTTATGTTGACCATCCTATATAGTGTTGACATGGACAATTTTGATGATGTTTTAATATTTTTCATAAATTTCATCTCATTGTACTCTTGACAATAAATTTTCAATAGAAAGCATCATTTTTTTTTTGTCTAGTCCTATCTTATATTTGTTTTATAAGTAATTGTGTGTGCTATGTGCTCTACACAGAGTGTGAAACCTTGTTTCCTCACTCACGCGTTTCCACCCAAGCCTCCGAGAAAGTGAGGAATCGAATTCTCACTTCTTTCTTCTGAAGTGAGAAGCGTGGCTACTGGATCAACATCAAGTGATTATATAATCCATACATTACATCTCTTGAACTACATGTAATCTTTTGGCTCAAGAAAGAACCAAAAGACAAGAAAAGAAAAAGGATAAACCTACCCATGACTTAACTTATCGTGTTGAACGACAATTGTAGACAAACTTTTCCGAAAAGCGCCGATGAACTTCCCTAGTCTTGATCACTTTCAGGCATGTCTTTGCCTAGTTGTAACCCAGCACAAGAAACCTTGTCCTAGTGAAACTCGAATCGGTCAAGATTCCCCTTCGTGAAGTTTCGTGCTTGCTTCCTCCTTTTGACGCTTCTCGTTTCTTGTCTCCAGTTTTCCAATGACAAGACCTATTTTAAGCGCTTTGGTAGTATAAAGTTAACCCTACTGTCTAGATCTTTCGTTATTCTATCTCTCTGTCTCTCTATTTCTAAATTCTAGGATTTTGTCGTCTTGACTTTAACTTGTCTGGCGTCAATACATTTTACGTATGGGAGTATGTGGTCGGAGATAGAGAGAGGTGTTCGGTGAAGTTAGGAGTTCTGTGCGTTCGCTTTTGTAAACTTGGCAACGTCGCCAAAGCCCTGGACAACCTCCGTTTTCTCCAAGTAATTTGACTTCGAATGTTTTCTTTGACTTTGACTTGGGGTACTCTCCCTTTTCTTTTGTTTTTTTGTTCTTTAAGTTTGACTTGGAAGCCCGCCACCCTTATCCCCTTTCCCGACTCCCCCAAAAAAAAAAAAAATCCTCATCTTTCGATTATCTCTAATGTATGATATGTTATAATTATGGTTAATGGATCAATGAAAGTCAATAAATTAATATACGTCTTTTTTGTTCACAAATGTCTCTTGGATTCATGAATTTTCTAAACTTTTATGTTCATATATCTATTAAATTCATGAATTTCCTAGATTTATGTATCTTTTAGTTCATGTATTTATTGAGTTCACAAATTTCTTGAATTCACGTGCTTCTGGATTCACAAATCTCTTGGATTGACTTATTTCTTGATTCATGAATTTCATGGATACATGCGTCTATTTAATTCGTGTATCTCTTCTCTACATGCAATAAAAATTTCTATAAATAGATGGGAGCATAGAGCTTCAAAAGAGTTTTTTTTTTTTTTTTTTGGGTTTTTGGTTTTCCTGATTCGATTCCAAAAGAGCTTTGATATCCTTTTCTACTCTTCTGATTTTTTTAGGTGTGCCGATTCAATTGAACGGTTCGACTGAGCTCTGTTTGCACAGTGCTAATGCAAATAGGTTCGAGGTGTTGTATCTTAGGAGACTTAGTTCGTGGAGCACCATCGGATATCCGTACCTCATCTCCAATTTTATGTTATTTTTCTAGTGATATATTATTTTCTTCCTCTTCAAGATTTGTAAGAAGGATATTATAAAGTTGTTATCATCTTTTTTACATTGATGATTTGATTACGACAAACAGTTTGTTTTCTCTGGATTAATATCCAACATGGTATCTTACCCCCAAGACTCCTTCTACATAGATATGAACTTTCATGTACACACCCGTACATGCAATGCTCCTCGCATGACATTTATTTAATCAGGTGAATAGACATGCCCTTTTACTTTGGTATTACGAAATCGATGCATGACCTATTTTCAGAATTTAAGGAGATCCTATACGAACGATTGTGCGGGATTTGAAAGATTCAGTGTGATCACATGGTGTGATCACATGGTATATGGTCGCATTAGAAAAATGTTTGGCGTGCTCAGTTCACTGTGGTATTGCTGCAACTCTCACGTACACTCAACTTAATTAATTATAAATTAGCCAAGACAAAAACCAGAATTAATTACTTGTGATACCCAATGGGAGCAACACGAGCAGTGTGGATAGATTGCCATGTGCCGACCAAAATGAACTTCCGTTTTCCTCAATTCTCGGAAATAGTATGTCAATATATGGGGCAACCTAAGCATCAAGTTTTCCCCCTTTTTGGGTCTTAACCTACATATCCAATTGACTTCATTGAAATCAAAGGTGTTTTCTCGTGCAAGGAAGCGAGTTGACTTTTAGCATAGTGGGGTTAAATTAGAAAATAGGAGGTCGCAGTCAAATCAATTTTTCAGCTTTAGGTAGGTTCGCATTGTAGCTCTCTTTCTGCTGATAAAATAACTTTTTTGAGGTGGCTAATGAAAGGATAGTCGAACAATCAATCTATCCTATCATTTATAATAATAAAAATGTACATAATATTTACTACTTAATGAAAGCCCAAAGAGGGACACAGAACTAAAGTACAAAGGGGTCATTATTGATTTCGCGTCATCCCGTGTTATGCAAAATTTATGTCCAAATCGAATCGTGTTGTAACTTTGAAGTGGGAACACAAAATTTCTGTTTATCTATTATTATACAACATGAAACATTGAACGTATTAAAAAAAAAAAAAAAAAAAAACATGCCATTGATTCACGTTTGCCTGGCGGCGATGGCAAGTGGGTGGCCAACTAGTGGCAACAACGAGTAATAAGAAGAGTTTTTATTTTTCATTTTTTTTTCCAAAAATTACAAAGTAGAAAATTTTTACTTCTCATTTCTGTTTCAAATAGATTTCTAGACTAAGAATTGGTATAAGAAATAGAAAAATGAAATTACATAACTAAAATAAATTTTTGTTCCCAAACATGATCCAAGAAACAGAAAAATAGAGAAATGGAATAATTATTACGCATGCCCTAAATGTATAGGATCTATAAAAAGCCACATGATTATATTTATAATACGTGTCAAAACATTTTATAAGTGATATGGATCCGATCATGTACCTTCGCTAGGACATGCTTAACTCATCTATTGTTTGATTGGCTTATAAATTAGGTACACAGTGAAGGGAAAAAGAGAAAAAATATACTAAAACATCATTATCCACATAGTACATATCGGAAAAATTCGATTAAATTACCATAATTATTGGTGAAAATTACCAAAATAAGTGTCAGTGTTATTATATGGATACTAATTTAATTATGAACATTTCAATCTAACTAATTTGGTCCTAAGCTTTATTGACAAATTTATCAATGTGGTCATTCCGACTAATTTTGACCAGAAATCACTTGTATTGATGCAAGTTATTCTATGTGACACAAGCAACGCTGACATGGACAATTTGTACAATTTTTAAAATTTGCATTTATTATGACCGACCACTAGGTGAGGTCTTGCAAGCCATTGCCCTTACCTTTGGTCAACAACCCTCTACCACCAAGGCCCACGATCGGCAGAGGAAGATAGGAAAAAGGAAATAAAGTCAAATAAATTACAAAAAAAAAAAAATTTGCAAAAATCGTTGACATTTCCAAACAAAATTATTAAGAATGACTAAATTGATAAAACGCCAAAATATTAATGACTAAATTGGCACACTTGAAATATTTATCACCGAATTGGCTTGCTCAAGCAAACAACGACTCTTAAGGACCAATCCCATGTTTTTCCAAAAAAGAACCGGCTTGTCGTGACCAACACCAAGCGAAACTCGATCTGTCAAGGCAACTAGTCAGCCACATATAAATTAAGGCCCATGCTGACGGGGGACCTGAGCTCACGCTGATTATGCCATCGCAACATTTGCGTATTCCGCAGGAGCAGCAGTTGAGGAAAGAGCGCGTCCATTCAATTCATCCTCCGTCGGGTCCAAGAAAGGAGCAGTTTACTCCCTTCGTTTTTTTTTTTCGGTACCGTCTCTGCCTTTTTGCTTTACCAATAAACTTGATTCCGAGTCAATTCGATCGCAGCACCCAAGGAATTCTCAGAGAAGAGACCCACCATCTTCGACGTGGACTTTTCCGGATGCTCTTGCTCTCCTTCTCCTCCTTCTTTTCCCATAATCTTCGCGGCAGAAAAAAAAACCAAAAATTAGGGCGTGATCTACAAGATCGAGTCACGGGGGATGGCCACCTCCTTCTCGGATGGTCGGGGGCCCCCCGATCGAACGCGTCCCTTTGCGAGTTTGCGAGTTGATTTTGTGAGTCGCACGGATACATGTGGTCCGGACCTTACCTCAATCATTCAAACGGGAGAGAGAGATGGGAAAAAAAATAGTCAAAATGCCAGGTAGCTTCGAGGACATTCCCCTCCTCCAAGCTTGGCCGCGTTCCAACATTCCATAAAATTAAACATCAAACCATACTTTTCAGCACATAAAGTAATAAAGTCCCCACGTAAATTACATAAATAAAGACGAAGCCGGATGCAGATTGCATATGGGGTAGAGGCTGATCCGGAAAGAATAGCTCTATAAATACCGCCTTTCGCACTTTCCATCACACTTGGTTTCTGTCTCTCTCTCTCTCTCTCGCTCTCGTCTGAACATGGCGGTCAGTCCGGCTCTTCCTGCTCACAACCTCAACGTCTTCCAGGCGAAACTTTCGAGCTACAGAAGCCGAATATCCCCATTGAACCCGGTCACGAAGCCGAGGAGGATATCGGTGAGCACCGAGTCGACCAGATTGCACCTCGCGAACCTCGATAGGCTCCTGCAGAAGCCGAGCACCCTCGACCCCCAACCGCCGCCTCTTCAGTGGGATATTGGGGATGTCTCGCCTCCTCCGCCGAAGGAGGATGAGGAGGAGAGAGCCGGGATGGGCCTGCTGGAGGGCCTCAACCTGGGCAGGATCTGGCCCGGGGCGAAGGCGGCGGAGGAGGTGTCGCCGCGGCACCTCCACCGCCTCCAGCGGCTCCTCTCTATGACGCCGGAGTATTCCCCTCGGAATAGCCTCGCCGCCCGGTGGCGGGAATACCACGGCTGCAATGACTGGGACGGGATGCTCGACCCGCTGGACGAGAACCTCCGGAGGGAGGTGGTGCGGTACGGGGAGTTCGTGCAGGCGGCCTACCAGGCCTTCCACACGGACCCCGCCACGTCGGCCCAGGTTGCCCCGCCGCCGCGCCATGTGGGGCTCCCGGACCGGTCCTATAAGGTGACCAAGAGCCTGTACGCCACGTCATCGATCGCCCTGCCCAAGTGGGTGGACGAAGTGGCGCCGGACCTGGACTGGATGACGCAGCGGTCGAGCTGGATCGGGTACGTCGCGGTGTGTGAGGACCGGAGGGAGATCCAGCGGATGGGGAGGAGGGACATCGTGATCGCCCTGCGCGGGACCTCCACCTGCCTCGAGTGGGTCGAGAACATGAGGGCGAATCTCGTCGACATGCCTCACGTCGGCGGCCCGTCGCCGGGAGCGCAAGGGCAATCCAAGGTGGAATGCGGGTTCCAGAGCCTGTACCGGACGGGCGGGGCTCACGTCCCGAGCCTGGCCGAGTCCGTGGTCGAGGAGGTGAAGAGGCTCAGAAACTATACGAGGGCGAGACCCTCAGCATCACCGTCACGGGGCACAGCCTCGGCGCGGCCCTGGCGCTCCTGGTGGCCGACGAGCTGAGCACGTGCACAGCCGAATCATCGTCCTCCTCCTCGCCCCCGCACGTGGCAGTGTTCTCCTTCGGTGGGCCTAGGGTAGGTAACAAAGCGTTTGCGAACAGGATCAATGCCAAAAACGTGAAGGTCCTGAGAATAGTGAACAACCAGGACATAATCACGAGGGTCCCTGGTACGTTTCTGAGCGAGGACCTGGAGCAGAAATTGAGGGACACAAAGCTGCAGGGCGTGCTCGACGACAACATGCCGTGGGACTACTCCCACGTCGGCACCGAGCTGAGGGTGGACACGAGGATGTCGCCGTTCCTGAAGCCGGACGCGGATGTGGCGTGCTGCCACGACCTGGAGGCTTACTTGCACTTGGTCGATGGGTTCTCGTCATCGAGCTGCCCGTTCCGGGCCAACGCCAAGAGAAGCCTGGGGAGATTGCTCAAGGAGCAGGCGTCCAATGTGAAGAGATTGTACACGAGCAAGGCCAAGGCCTTGACCTTGAATATTGAGAGCAGAAGGGATCATCAGGGCATACCCTTGTCAAATTGCTTGCCAAGTCCATCTTAACCCACCAAAATGTAAAGAGAAAATACACCCAAAAGAAAAAATCAATCTTGATTTAGGTACATATCTCTGTACACACAAAATCTGGAAAAGGGTAAATTATAAAGAAGCCCATCAGATTTCGATCTTTAGCTGTTCTGTTCTCACTTCTTCCTCAAAAATGAATGGAAGGCTGCTCCCTCTTGATAGTCTCCTAAGAAGCAAATCTCATCCATTCCCTAGTTTTTTCAATGCTCACCAGAAAAAAACATTCCATTTTCTATCTATGGATGATCAACACCCAACTCGTGTCATCGAGGCGAGTCTACGTTTCACGTCCGACGAGCTTGTGATGGCTAGAACTAAACCATTGACGTCGTGACGCCTCTTCCGACTCACAAGTGTACCCGCGATTTCTCCATTTTCTCGATTGTTAATTGGATTCCTATCTAATCTGGAGCGTAGTTCAAAAGGTCGGAATATTCATAGACTTCAGTGCGAAGATTTTGAACGAGATTAGGTGAGTTCAAAAGAGTATTCTAAAGCGCACCAACCGGTGGAAAAGAAGACACTGCTCTTATCTCAGTATTTTCCACTGCGAGGAGGGCACTAAAGTCAAGAAGCAAATACACTAAAGTTCACTAATTACCCCTTCTCTTCAATTTGATGGTTTTCCATGTCCCCCACCGACAGCAAAAATGGTCGTGACTTATGCGGCCAGTGAAAGGTGAAAAGAAGAACATCAAAATCTTCTTTTGACCTTCGGATGTTGCAGACACGTACTTGGAAATTTGGGAAAGTGGCCGACGACCGCATTAGCCAACAACCCGCGCCATAATATCTTAGGACGGCAAGATATCGGCCGAAGAAGAAAAAAAGAAGAAAAATTTGAATTCGGACAGGAACCAGCTACTGTATGGTTCTTGATGAAATGGTTGAAAGGGTAGATGTACCATGCAGTAAATTGCGCGGAAGCGATAAAGGTCGTTGGATCGTGGGAACCCTGCCTTTTTTGGGGGGGCCAGCACCTTTGTTGTCGGGCTTTTCATTGGCTGCATGTCGAGCTGCGAATTTGTGGTGGGGTCGTATCTTCAGCAACGAAATCTCCTCCGTCCCCGCCATGGCGCTTGCAGTGCGGGGCGGGGACGAGTATCCGACGTCCCTAGATTACGAATAGGTACGAAAACGGGGTTGTTTGGATGCTGTAAAATGCGCAAATTCGATGAAAAAGCATGCTGGGGACGTCCCTTTTGCTTTGTAAAACAACGACGCGAGGAAAGATGTGCGTCCCACGCCAGAGGGACTACTATCGATCATGTCTTTTTCGGCTTCTCCTTTCTTTCACCCTTTGATTCCCAACTGGGTCACGATCTCTCTCTCTCTCTCTCTCTCTCTCTCTCTCCCCTCTAGCTTGCCATCCAACTCGGTGGCTCCATCGAGCTCCTCTCATTCTCTCGCTCCCTTGCTCATGCCGTTGTCTCCGTCGAACTTCGCTCGGTCTTCTCCCTGCCCGTGTCGCTCTCCCGTGCTCGAGCTCCGGGTCTTCACCAGCTAATCGCTGAAGAACCAGTACGAGTGACAGGGCAGTTAGTGTTAAGTCGTGTAACCATGTGATTATTTTTTGTTGTAGTTGAGCATGAGCTCAAGCTCTAGCTTCATGTGGTAATGGATGTGAAAGGGTCTTCTTTCTTACAATTGTTTAAATATATGAGAGCCTAGTCTAGTTATGCTCCTACGCTCGTGTGGACTGCTCGATTGAGTGCAATAAAGTGGCGATGTGCTGTGCGTTTGTTAGTTGGGGTATTACAAGAATTGTATGTATTTGTTGAGCTGGCTCGAGGTTAGAATGTTCATAATTTAGGAAAGAGTTTGCAGCTTCGATGCTGGAAGTGTTTCTGTTCGCTTGAGTTAGCGTCTTTTCATATTTCCATCTTTATTGATCTCGAGTTGGTCACTCGTCGGTGCGTAAAAATCAAAGCCCAGTGTCTAGGATACTGAGAAGTTCTGATTTTCTGTCTTCTTTCCAGTCGAGAAAGGATGTCTCTTTTGATGCAGTTTTTGATTGCTTCATTGGAGTAACTGGGGATAATGAATAATGTCCTGTCATGCTCCTGTCAAATCGGAGCTTGAAAATTAACCATATAGTATAGTTTTCGAGTCTCGAATTTTCAAGGTGCGGACATCTGTTGCTTTACGTTTCTTTCTACTGGGCAATCGTCGAGTGGGACTGAAGCAAATCAGTGGACTGACCACGCAACCAGTATTAAACCTGATCACTGTTAGATACTCCACTGCTCTTCCAATTTGAAGATTGCTGCATAATAGCATGGTCAGATATGATATGGGTTTTGGCTGGGCAAGTCTTGTCTCTGTTGACGAATTGTAGTTCTTACTGCGGTCTGTTAGGATAAGTTAGTCCTGAAGATCGTTGAAGGTTCTTTCCATCTTCTTAACTTTCAAGATGATGATATGATGTGTCCTGATTAGTTGGTCCTATGAATGATATAGGCTCTCGTGCTGCAACGAAAATTTCTTGCCCCGAGCCCTGAGATTGAGCTACATATGAGGCTTGTGTAGATTATATGGTGGCTTACCCACCAAAAAGGAGCTGTGTTTTTAATTTGTATTTCTGAAGGAGAGGGGTAACAAAAGAAAGTTCCACAAATGGTTAACTTTCACAATGGGAAACTTCCCTTTTTAATGTTTTGCCACTCCCGGTACAAAGTTGGTAATTGGACGGACAAAAGACCTGAGGATCTCCTTTCGAAATACTTGAAAATTCTTTTGGGACTTTTCGAGCTTCCTAAATGCGCAGTTTGGTCGGCTTGAGCCTACATTATTGTTTCCGGTACCTTTTTCTAGTTCTATATTTTGAGAGCGTCCTTTGGTCTAAAATTCCTCGACTATCAGCCCGGCGGAAAAAAAGACTCTTTTCTTAAATTCAACCTTTCAAGTTGTCAAGCTATGAAGGCTTTCAATTTGATTGGTTCCCCAACAGCATTATCTTTTTGTCGAACATGCTACAAAGACGACACATCACTAAGTCTTGGTTGATTTTGAATTTAGTTAGACTTATTTGAGCATATCATTTTGTTAGCCAACCTTAGAAATTGCGGGATGAGGACTATAATTGTCATTACTTTTGTACGTAACTTATTTGAATGCTATAATTTTTTGTGATAACTTATAACTTTTAATTGATTATTTCTATATTAAATTCACCCAAGTGCTAGAAATCTGATGAGGCAGAGCATTCGTGGGAAACGATTATGAAAATTCATAATGCGGGAGCATCCAACGTAACTCCATTGATCAACGAATCACTTACCCCGTCACACATTAGTTCATCACACTCAAGATTGAATGAAAAATTAGGTGCACATCCCATGGGAGTGCTGGAAAAGTCTGAATATAACTACTTGTCATGATCCTTGTATGCGACCAAGGTAAATCTCTGCAGCTCTACATTTCAGTCAAATCTTTCTCGTGGAGCAGACCCGCGTCGCAACAAATGTTATCATGCAATACACAGAACAATTTCCAAGAAAAATGAGTGATGAATCTATCTAGCCGCACCAGAAAACGTCACCTCCCAGGCTCCTTCAAGTCAAAGATCCGATCTTTGATCACCCTCAGAGCCGCTCCTTTCTCTTCCTTAGCAGCCGAAGACCCACGTACGGATTCGAACGATGAATACAATTCAGCGAGTTTTGGCTATTCCCATGTCCCCAGAACCCCCCAGTTGGTATCCTCCGGTGACGGGAGTGATCGGCGTGAATTCGATGAGGTGGTCGAGTCGAATAAGGCGATCGCTCGGTGCCTTAGAGCCAATGACTTGGATTCTGCTCTCAGAGTGTTCGACGGCATGAGGGTCAAGACGCTTGTCACTTGGAATTCGATTCTTGCCGGGTATGCCAAGAGGCCGGAGAAATTTCAGGAAGCCCGCAGGATGTTTGATAAAATTCCCGAACGGGATGCTGTTTCGTATAACATCATGTTGGCTTGTTACTTGAGGACTTTTGGCGTGAACACGGCTCGGGCTTACTTCGATAAAATGCCCGTGAAGGATGTCGCCTCTTGGAACACGTTGATATCGGGGTATGTTCGGAAGGGAGAGATGGGTCGGGCGTGTGAGTTGTTTTCTGCAATGCCTGAGAAGAACAGTGTCTCATGGAGTGCGATGATATCTGGGTATGTGGAGTGTGGTGACCTGGAGTCAGCGGTGAGATTCTTTGAGGCTGCACCGATTAAGAGTGTTGTGGCTTGGACAGCGATGATTAATGGATATATGAAATCTGGAAAAGTCAAAGCTGCGGAAAAGCTATTTCAAGAGATGCCTGGCAGGAATTTGGTGACATGGAATGCAGTTATTGCAGGTTATGTTGAGAATAGTCGTGCCGAGGAGGGTTTGAAGCTATTTAAGAACATGATGGGATATGGAATAAGACCCAATCCTTCAACTTTGAGTAGTGTTCTACTGGGCTGTAGCAATTTGTCTGCCTTGCAGTTGGGCAAGCAAGTTCATCAATTTACCATTAAAAGCCCATTAAGTAGCGACACAACCGTGGGCACTTCATTGATCAGCATGTATTGGAAGTGTGGAGATTTGAGGGATGCTAGAAAGTTGTTTCTTGAGATGCCTCATAGGGACATTGTCTCTTGGAATGCGATGATATCAGGGTATGCTCAGCATGGTTTAGGACAAGTAGCTCTTACTTTCTTTGATGAGATGAGAAATGAGGGAATTAAACCAGATTGGATCACTTTTGTCGCTGTATTAGTGGCTTGCAACCATGCCGGGCTGGTTGATCAAGGAGTAAAGTTTTTAATTCTATAATGAAAGATTATAGAGTTGAAGTGAAACCGGATCACTACTCCTGCATGGTGGACCTCCTGTGTAGAGCTGGAAAATTAGATGAAGCTGTAGATTTGATAAAGAGAATGCCTTTGAGACCCCATTCAGCTATATTTGGAACACTTTTGGGTGCATGCAGGATCCACAAGAACTTGGAGTTGGCTGAATTCGCTGCCAAGAGTTTGCTCAATCTTGATCCTACAAATGTGACTGGTTACGTTCAATTGGCCAATGTTTATGCAGCAATGAACAGATGGGAAGGAGTCAGTGAGATTAGGAAATCGATGAAACAAAATAAGGTGGTCAAAACACCAGGCTATAGTTGGATCGAGGTAAAAAGTGTTGTTCATGAGTTCAGATCAGGAGACCAGATTCACCGTGAACTACCTTTAATACACTCAAAACTGGATGCCTTGGTGAAGAAAATGAGACTAGCAGGATATGTGCCAGATCTTGAATGTGCATTGCATGATGTGGAAAAAGAGCAGAAAGAGCAGCTTCTCCTTGGACACAGTGAAAAGTTGGCTATTGCTTTTGGGCTCATAAAGCTTCCACCAGGAATACCGATCCGGGTTTTCAAGAACTTGAGGATTTGTGGGGATTGCCACAGTGCTGCAAAATACGTATCGGCAATCGAATGTAGAGAGATTATTGTCAGAGATACCTCGAGATTTCATCACTTCAAGGATGGAATTTGCTCCTGTGGAGACTACTGGTAGGGACGTATGCAGATTATCCGCTAATGGTCATCCGACCGGCATAAATGTCTTTTGTCAGTAGTGATGATTACGAGATAGTGCATCTTCTGAGGACTCACTCTTGCTATGATGGTTGCGAGTTTTCAAATTCTGACATTTTAAGACTGTATCTCCCTTATCACACCTTCCAGTTGGAACTTTTCTAGAGAAATCACATTGGTATGAGGAGAAGATTGAACCAAGTACGGCGAAGCTTGGGAGCTAGGGGCATGAAATGGCATATTCTTCACAAGGATTGATCTGAGGACTAACTATTGCTTTTGGAAGTATGTGAAGGTTTGCACATGTCCGACCGAAAAAAAAAAAAGTTTTGCACAGGGGAGATGCCGCTAGGAAGTGAAGGTGAATGTTTGCACATGGAAGGTGCTGCGAGGAACCGAAGGTAATTGATTCAAAGTTCCTAGAAGCCACTATTTATTCTTCAGGTTTGAGACCAGCGCGTTTTTGCCTGCTGGACATAGGAGTCTGAGTTCATGTTTAGTGCTCGGCCTGTTTTAACTTCTAGATCAATGAGTTTTATGCATCTTTTCTGGGGTATGCACCTGATCCATAAAGTTACAGTGCAGAGTTGAGACGAAAGGCGACAGGATCATTGGACGGTTACCTAGACAGTTACCTAGACATCAGTTTCATGTGCTCGAGGGGTCAAAAGATGACGCAATGAAGTGGCCCCGGCTTGCATTCTGATCAAGAGATTCATCATGCCTCCGTACTTATAACTCTGGTTTAGAGAGAATCATGGACCACTCAACCCCTATTTCAATAATTGTTCCTTGTTCACCGTCGCAACTATGCTGATCGTGAAATTTTTAATTCCAATTCAAAAATTTCAATGAGCGTTGCTCATGTTATTTGCATGAAGCCGCAGTTATACTTTCATCATCCCGCATGCGGTACAAAGGATCATAATTTAGACCATAGCATGCCTAGGGAGTGCTGTAATGACTCAACTGCACATCTACAGACGGAGGATTCAAAACTTTCCTTTGAGCTTCAAAAGGCAAAAGAAAACAACGTCACGAGTTCACCCAAACCCCAAATAATTCAAGAATTGGTCTAAGCGACGAAATGACTATTGTTGCGTGAGCGCATGAAGATAATTTTTACACGTGTGCAGAATCGGATACACAGGAAAGAATGGGAAATTTCCACAAATAACTGAAATAACGGGAGAAGTATTCCATAGCCAACAGTTTTCATATCCAACCAAGCATTCTGACAGACTGAAACTAGTTTTACATTTCACGGTCACAGAACAGAGATAAACATTGCATTCCCCCAGGATGAATTTTCAGCTTCAAGATGAGCAGCAACCAGCCTTTTGGTTGACGGGCTGTCCCCTGATGTTCACAGTCGGAGGTCGAGCATTGTTCATGGCTGGTTGGCTCGCCATCCTGCCAGCGATCAACAATCAATTAGGTGAGGATAGTGTGAGCTCCGTTTCTACTTTTAGCAACGGGAGAAATCAAAGTATTATCCACTTCAACAGGCATCATCGTAATTAGTTACACAGCCATTGAGTTCTCATTTCGTTTTATCAGACAAACTAGAAATACACTATACCTGTTCTTGATGGCTGCAGCCATGGCCATGAAAGCCTGTTCCACATTGGTGGCGTTCTTTGCACTAGTCTCCATGAATGGAATCCCAATCTCATCCGCAAAAGCCTAAACAAGCGAAATAAATTACAATGCATTCAAATAAAAAAGTCATAATCAACATCAGCAGAGCAGCAAATGTCAATCTTTACCTTTGCCGTCTCATAAGAAACAACCTTCTGGGCCGTTAGGTCACATTTGTTCCCAACAAGTAGCTTGTTAACGTTTTCACTTGCATAGCGGTCAATCTCACTTAACCACTGCTTAACATTATTGAAGCTCTCTTGATCTGTGACATCATAAACGACCTACCCTCAAAGGGCCACCAGTAGAAGGGTGAATTTTCACATAGAGAGCAAACATGGGAAGGCCACCTCTACACCAGCAGAGAAGAAAAATTGACACTTACAATGATCCCATGAGCCCCACGGTAGTAACTGCTTGTGATAGTTCTAAAACGTTCCTGGCCTGCAGTATCCCACTGCATGACAAGAGCCGGAAAGGATATGAACACCATACTTCTATATGACACTTAAGTAGAAAGAAGTTGTGACAAATGAATGTAGAAAGTATATCTTAGGGAATTAAATTTCTCAGATTGTGCACTGAAAGCAACCTGCAGAAGTATTAAAATCATAGACCCTCCAAAAAGTTGGAAAATATCTCAAGTCTATACAATTACACTTTAAATATGTGACATCGTAGTTTCCTGGGTATAAATCCTTCCAAAAGCGGCCACTGTAAAGAGAACAAACAGCAGTACCAAACAGAAGATAGCTGAAATAAAAAGGAAAAATAAATAATAGAAAACATACTATCTGCAGTTTGATTGTTTTGCCATCCTGTTCGACCGTGCGGATTTTCTGTATGACATATGTGATATAAAAGTTAGCCACCGGAAGTAGTTACTATATTACGTCAGAAGGACCAAAATGAAAAGTAAAATTGCTTACAAAGTCAACTCCAATGGTGCTGATGTAGCTCTCTAAATATGAATCATCCTGGTCCAAGAAATAAAGAAAGAGGTTTACTTGGGTAATGGCAACAAGTCTTAGTTTTCAGCAAAAATTGCAATGAGTCTTAGTTCACAAGCAAGATTAACACAATCATAGTCATATGCATATCAAGGGAAAAGAAACAGAAAGCTGCCATCAGCAAGGGACACTGAAATGTAGATCAGTAGTATAAAGCAGACAGCATAAGAAAGCTCATGATTCTGATGAATAAAAATACTTCAATATCTCCCGTCCATTGAATTTGAATTTATACTCATGGAAAGGAACCACAGGTAAACTAAAACCAAAAATTAAAAAGGATAACCACAACCAACTTACAGCAAACCTAAGGAGCAGACAGGATTTGCCAACACCAGAATCTCCAATGAGTAAAAGCTTAAACAAATAGTCACTGCATGAAAACAAGGACGAGAATAAGCACATAAATAAGGTTCAAGATAGAGATCAGTCCGTTTCACATGAGCATATATCGTGCGCGATTCCAAGGCAACTGATGATAACTGTGCATGTGCAGAACTCTAAATCAAAGAATGTTATCAACTCCCAATCTAGCGTGATGATAAACTACAAAAACAAAGGTCAATCCAAGTGCTCAGCACAATGAAGAATGATGTAACGAATCAGATAAGCATCAAGGGTGACAAAACTGGAAGAAACCAATCATAATCATGGACAAATATCTGGTCTATCAAAGCATCAGCATCGTGGACTAATTTGCCAAGAATGCCCAAATGCATGTCCATAAATCCTGAGCTCTCAGCCACCGGCCACTTCTACGCGCAGATTAGCCGCATGTTCTAGTTCAGCAAAGCTTATCAATATAATAGCAAGTACTTCAGCAGCTCGGCAGCCGGCAAAAACCAAATCGGGAATCTCAATTCCGCTCTTCTAAGGATCGTCACCAAGAGCCAATCGCAATCACAGCTGCACGCAGCTGGAATCCTTCTAATCACAAACCGCGTCCCCCGCAATTTCACAGAATTCAATCAATCGCCGCATGATCTCACGCAACCTAGACGATCGAAGCAAAACATCCTCATCCCCGCACGATTCTATCAACCTAGGATCGACCGATCAGGTCAACGGATCTGAAACCCGAAGCGTCCCGATCTCCGCACCGGCACTAAACCGCCGTCGCCGATCAACCGTCGGCCAAAAATCGCATCACCGGCATCACCGACAACGCGCGACCGGAAAATCCAGCTCGCGAAGACGATCTAAGCTATCGCCGATCTAATCTAGTACCGAATTGCGCGGGACCGAGCAAGAAGGGGCCTAGATAATCGGCCAACCGACGACCGACCGTCGTCGAGGGTTCGATTTGGAAGGGGGGGTGGAGGATAACCGAAAGGGCTTACTATTCCGGATTCATGGCGGCGAGATCGAATCGAATCGCGGGAAATTCAAACTGCGCGGCGGAGAGCGGCGGAGATTGATTCCGATTCCAGCGAGAGCGCCACCGATTCTGCTGGGATTTTGGCCGGAGAGAGAGAGTTGAACGAACAATGAAGAGGAAAAACCAAAGTAGTAGAGAGAGAGAGAGAGAGAGAGAGACGTGTTATAAAGAAACCAAATTTTGTTTTAACCGTATTCTTTAAAAAAAAAAAAAGAATTGTAATTTTTTTTTAATTTTTTTCCTTCGAATTTTTTTTTTTTTTTTTTTTTGTTTTAGTCAATGAGTGTCGAGTGCCAGGTCATCGTTTTGTAGTGGAATATAACTTTCGAAATTTAATTAAATGCGCAGAAAAAAATTAATTTGTTAAAAATTATGTTTAGATCGAGAATATTTTTGTTGAGAAGAATAGCTTTCCCTTTAGATGTGGTTAATTGATTAATTAATGCGTCGTGGGGAGGAAAGGACGCAAAAGACTAAGTGAGGGCGACGTGTGAACGGTGCAACTCCTACGTACCTTCCACTTCAATTTATTTGGAAATTTTGTTTAAATAATGGTCAAACTTTTTTATTTTGCGGACATAATTCCATGTTATCACGTAGAGAACACGATGTTTAATTTAAGGGCTAGTACCAACAAGAATACTAAACTCTCACAAAAAAATCCAAATCGATGCACCCATTTCACATTTATCCTCAAGATTAATTTTTGTATCATAAAAAATTATGTATTTTGGCCTTTTTTCGAAACTCAATTTTCCAAATTAATATTTTTGGGATTTGAGATTTTTTTTTTTGTGATACAAAAATTAGATGGGATAAATATGAAACTAGTGTATTAGTTTGAAGTTTTCAATGACACTAAAAATAATTTTGAATAAATGTGACATTAATATACTCATTTCAGATTTTTTTATAAAAGAAAATCAAAATAGGATAAATATAATACATGGATATCAATTTGGAAATTTTTTTGGTATTAGTCCAACTATGACAAGTCATGTGCATGTCATCCATGACCATTGAACACTTGATTTGTCATTTTTTTTTTGTAATTTTAATAATTTAAAATCAAAATTCTATCTTATGTTGAACAAATCGCATCTTCAATTCAAACGGAAAAATGCCTTCTTGGACTTTTAAAGGTTATATGTCGTTGACCAGCTCACGACATCTCAAATGTCATATTAAGCTAGAATTATACCTAGATGTTTCTACCTCATAATTGGTCATATTCCCATATGATCATCTATGTGCTATTTTCCACAAGCAAATGTGAATACATTATTAAGACAAAAATGCTACAGATTTATCATAACCCTAAATACTTTTTTCACTCGTGATAATGTTTATTTCTATGTCATCAGTAATCTCCAATTATTTAGGAAAATTTTTAAAATGGTCAAATTGAGTTACACCTATTTGATTCTATTAGGGAGATTTTTGTTTTGATTCGGATTCCAATAGACACAAAATACACCAAAATCATGATTAGGCGTGTTATCACAAGATCAACCACATGACCAATAATTGAATTTATTCCGTTCTCTTAATCCGGACCTACATGAGTAATATATGTTTAAGTATAACTAAATTTGCGATTAGTAATCAATAATAAGTTACTGATTCCTCGATCAAATGATACAGAATAGGAAATCAGTTTGGCTTGGTTAGGTTAGATCTGGACTGGATTTGAACTGATCATGCCAACTCTAATCAATCTAAAGTTATTTTCTTTTCCTTTTTAAATCGAAATAATTCGATTAAAATTCCAAGCGCACGCGGAATCGAATTGACCCGAACTCGCGAAAGCGACCGGTCGAGCCGGTCGACCCCGGAGGACGGTCAAAGAAAAGCAGCGCCCCAAAGCTTCGTCCCTCGTTCATTCTCGCCTCCCGTCGGCCATCCGCTCGCGCCGTCGCAGCCGGAGCGAAGGAGAAGACCGAGCAGACTCTCCGGCCCGGCGGCGATCGCCGGCGCGTTCCGGTCGAGGAGGGGAGGATCATGCGGCGGTCGTCGAGCGCTCCGCTAGTCTCCGACGAGGCTCCCTCGCCGCCGCCGCCGCCGCCGCCGCCGCCGCCGACGACGACTTCGCAGTCGCGATGCTCGAGGACCGGGGAGCCAGACGACGACCGGCGGGAGCAGCAGCTGCCGACGTGCGATCCGCTGTCGCACGCGGCGAAGAAGGAGCGGTCGCGCCTCAGGTCGGCGGAGAACGCCGTCCACGCGATCCCTGTGTTGCTGGTCCTCTGCGCGTTCCTCCTCTGGTTCTTCTCCGCTCCAGGTATTTCCTCATCTCTCTGTGGCTCTGTGACCTTACGTGAAGTCGTGATTTGATGCTTTTGTCGACTGTGTCCATCTTAAATTCTCGATTGGCCTTACGTTGATTGATTAGTTGCTCTTGTACTCTGTCTTTTTCAATCAATCTGATAGTAAGTTGAATCTCGATCGATTGAACTAAGTATTCGAGGATGAACATCTGAGGCTTGTTCACTTAGAATCTGGATTGAGCTCGGCGAAATGGAAAAGCAAATCGGTATCATCGGATGCAGATTATTCCGATTTGAACACTTCTTGAACCAAACGAAGTGCTTGAGCTTGTGCATTCGACCGACGTGTTAAAAAACATGCATGTCTTCAATTGTAAGCGCGTCTCAGGAAATCCGCTCGATTTCGAATTCGTCTCTGATAGCTTCTCTCGACTAATGCAGGATCCGAGTTCTGAGAATCACCAGAAGGCAGGCACGTCCGTCGGATCTTCGCCGGAGTTCTTCTGAATTCGTCTTAGTTTCTTGCTGAGGATGGAAATCTGGCTTTCGAATTCTTTTGGCCCATGTCGATACGTGAAATTCAATTACTTGCTTTGGATTGACAATGTAATGCCATTTCTGATCAACAGAGGTAAAGAGCTGTTCTTCGTTTCTTAGCGCGCCAGCGTGTTCTCGGTGCATCTTCCTTATGACCCTCGTGTTGGAAGTTCCCGATTTTCGATCTCGCTCGCTGCAAATGGCAAATTAGCCGAAATCAGGTGAACATCGATTCGAATTATGATGAGGCAAAGACCGGACAATAAAACAGAGCACCCCACAGAAAAAGTACAGATTCCGATCAGATAAACAGGGACCGAAACGAATGGGGAGGGTAAGGAAAACGTCTACTTCTGCTATCATTAGCTACTTGGTCGTGCATGGCGAGTTCAGCTAAGATCAGCAGGTCTATAGTTAGTTCGAGTTGCGAAAATTATGCCCAAGTATTAGAAACCCGAAAAACCTTTCGGGGAAGGTTAACCAAGATGCAATGACATTGCTCAAAGCCGAATCGAGATCTCGAGGTGCTATATATCTGGCTCTGCACCTCTGCCGGCCGAGCTATGGACGGGGCAATACATGGTGGATGACCTATTTCTTTAGGACCGAAGACTCGATACTTGCATCGAATGCCGGCATTCCATGAGAACCCGGGTACTGAGCAAATGGTACGGACTAAGCATAATCACTAAGTAGACATAGAGTCTATCAGATAACAGGAAGTAAAGCATTGACGTATGAGTGGGAATCGTTCACATTTCATTTCCCTTTATACTAACCCAAAAATCTATCTATGGCACATCATCTTACACTTATTACACACAGAATTGCTATGAAGCTGGCTAGTGCGAGCCACATCCAAAGTTAGCCAGACCTCTAGAAGCAAGATGCATCATACTTGTAGTGACCGATCAGCATTTTCTCAGCTTTGCGTCGAGCTTGCCTATAGATTTCCCTGGTCTGTGTACTGTCGCGTGCAGCCATGTCGGCATTCATTTTTTGTTGATGAGGAGAGGCTGAGTTGCTGGATCTGATAAAGGCGGCATTAGCAGATGAGTACATAGCCATGAACTATAAATCAAGACCGTGAATGAGGAGAGAAAAAGAGAAGTAGACATTACCTCCATGACCTTGCTGTGCGTCAGACAATGGGATTCGTTTTGCCGCTTTCTCTGAAATCTCGTCGATGACCAACCTTGACAAGAGCAATCCGGCGATAAGAGCACCAGCCATTAGCATCAAGAAAACCATGTCCCACCCCTTTGTCGAAATGAACCCAGTAAGAAGAGGGCCAAGAGCTGCACCAGCAGATCCGGTTCCATCAATAATAGCAGTTACGGTGGCAAGTGCCCTTGAATTCCCTTTGAGAGAACTGTGCGTGCCAAGGTCTGCCGAAACTGCTGTGGTGATCAGCGCATACGGCCCGCTTACGAACAATCCCACTAACATCATGAGCATGATGTTGACGGTCTGTGACATGCTCCCGTATGAGCGGTAAGCCAGCATGGATGGTATCGCAGCATACATGAAACTGGCCGCCGTGATAGCCCGAGCATTGAGCTTGTCTGATATGTAACCAGCAAGAATTCCCCCAACAATTCCGCCCACGTCAAAAAGGGTTGACAGGTTTCCAGCTGATTTCACAGAGACATACTCACCTCCGATTTCTGCCATATTTGAGAAACAAAGTGAGTCAGAAACCACAAATGTTGGATCTTCAGTACTTGTTGAATTCAGAGTAAAAGGAAAACTTCCCTACCATGCTTTTGGACAGGCCAGGGGAAAACCATGACCTATTCCAGACAACAATAAGCATCATACGGCAAGTATGTCATTAACTAGTCTCTGTCCTAGAAATTAGAATGGTTTCTTTGCCAGCGAAAACATGTAATGCTAACACTGAAACAGCACCATAAAGAAGACATTGCTCATTAGCCATTTCTCAGTGCTTTCTCCCAGACATTCCAAATTTCGAGGAACTTCAGAAAAGCAAAGAAAGATCTGATTCGAAGATAAGAAGACAACCACTCGACATAGAACCTGAAGAAAGATTCGATATGGAGACACGTTTTTCCCGACACGACTCTCTCTTTCAGGACAAGCAATTGAATGGAGCAGGAGATAAGAAGATACCTGTTTGACTTAAATAAAATGGTAACCAATAGAGGAAGGTATAAGCCACCAGCTTTGAGAAGAATAAGCACAACGCGAATGGAATCACTCCCGGGATCAAACAGGCTTGAACAAGCCCAACACTCCTCTTAGTCCCCGAACTGACTGAGGAACTTCGCGATTGGGATTCTACGTCATTGGGAGGAACCGTCTCTATGGCCCTGGATGGATCATCCGGAAAAGGAAATCCAACATCCTCTGGATATGCAGCCAAGAACAGGAAAACCAGTACCCCTCCAAGAAAGATCAAGCCGCCAGGAACAATGAACGACCAGCCCCACCCATAATCCAAGACACTAGCCGCGAGAAGGGAACCGCTAATATTCCCCACCGAAGTATGCGCATTCCACACGCCCATTATCAAGCCCCTCTTCCTCTTCCCGAACCAATTGCCAATAACAGCCACCACCGACGGCCACCCGGTCGCTTGGAACAACCCGGCAACCATTTGCATGGCCAAATAGAATCCGAAAACGTGCACATTCCAAAAATATCCCATCCCAAAGAGCCCCACAAAAATGCCACTGCCGATCATTCCAGTCGTCAAGAACAACCGCAAGTCCAACGTATCTCCCAAATGCCCCGCGACGTACATCCCCATTGAATAACAGGCCAAAAACGCGACGTCGATTTCGCCCAATTTCGACGTCCCATCGGGTCCATTGAAGGGAGCCCAACCCCCGTACTTGAATCTACCAGTCACGTTCCCTCCATTCCCTAGCTCTTCCCTCACAAAGACTTCGCCCAACGGCCACGACCGCCGCGCATGGACGGTCGCGGTCTCGGGATAAAGGACACTCTTTACAATGCTACTGGGCTTCCGCGAAGCATGATAACAAGCGTACGCAATGAAGGTAATGAGCAAGACGACGTATCTGTAAGTCTTGAAGCTCCAATTCCTGCCCCTAATTCTCCTCACGAGCAAAATCCCAGGTGGGGTTCCTCTCGTAGCATCAAGACCGCGAGACATTTCCTTTCGAACCGACCAAAAAGTTCGAAACTTACAACCCCCTTTGGGAAGAAAAAAACTGCCCACGAAAGAAGCCTGGCCGAGGTTCCTCTAATCGCTCCTGCAGATTAAATTCAAGCGAAACGATCGTCAAGAATATTCGCACCCGACATTCCATATTCCCCGGACCCAAGAACACCCAAGAATCAACAAGAGTGATGTCGTTACCGATCACGAGACGTCGAGCAGATTTAGAAACGGATCGAGGTAGAGACCCATGATTGGATTCGTGCGACGAACACTCCGTCGAGAGGAGGAAGAAGAGAGAGAAGGTATGAAAGGGAGTCCGAGGTTGGCGGAGAGAGAGAGAGGTGTTTGTGCGGAGACGAAGCTCGCAAGCGGAGGGCGGACACGTGGCAACCTCGGAGGAAGAGAGGAATTGCTTGAGTGCCACGCAGGACTCGACGACGATCCTCGTGTGCGAGCTCCTGGTCGGCCGCTGTGGAGCTTCGGGGCCGGGCCGGGCAAGGACTGGACTGGGTTGGGCTTGGTATTGGGCCTGGTGATCCGGGCCGGGCCCACTGAGTGCGAGGGCCCGGAACCACTGGTGGATTGACACTGGAGAAGAGAGCCCGGGTCCAAGCGCGTCCAGCGGGATTAAAAAATGCATTACATTAGTCTTGCTAATGCTTGCTTAAGAGAGGTAAATGCTTCTGTTTTGTCGTGATTAGGACGGAACGACTCTACCGATGGATGTGTAGTATTGGTAGCGTACGGGCAACCATAATGATGATTAGAATTTAATTCATGATTTAGTGCTGGATTAGCGATAATTTCCTAGGTTGCTAATTTGTCGGTTGTACTACTAAGCAAGAACTGAATGCAACTAGACGTATGGAAATACCCATTTTCATGAGATTGCGAGGGGCTGTTTTCATGACAATGTTACCTTCCTAATAAGCTAACCATGTATCAATTAATTTAGAGGACAAGTATAAAAGTGTTTCGAAAGTAAAGATTGACTTCTTTTTTCTTTTGTATGATTTAGGACAACAAGTACATAAGTGTTTGGAAAGTAAAGATTCATTCTTTTTTTTTTTTGTAAGAATGCCATTTTAGAATATTTAACAATCAAATTACGCATTTATCTAAAAATTTTGAGATTAAGAAGACAGATAAGGACTTGAAAAATTCAAATTCAAGACCCTCTAATTCTAATATTATATGAAATTGTGTGAGATCATCACCGATTATTTTAAAAATTAAAATTATTAAATAAAAGGGTAGCTTAATATTTAAATAGTCTAACAGCCCAATACAATTTTTTCAGCTAATTTAGAAAAATTAGCTTGCAATTTAATCTGAATCACGCAATAAAGCTATCGTTATCACATACATATTCATGCACACGACATCCACAAGAAGTCATCCTCCTCTCGAGAGCATTCCGTTTTGCGTCTAAGCAACCTCGTAAGATTATAGTCAGCTTCGGCAATCATTCCATACCTCCTCTCGAATTTCTCTACCCGCCATTAGAACTTGGCTTCCACGAGAATCAAGAAGGGGGCCGATCCGATACGCCCGTGCTTCGTTTGATCTTAACTTGCCAACCCCTTTTGGGGGGTTTTCCGTTGCCGCTTTTCCAACCTCCGATGCTGTCTGGTCGGAGTCGATTCTTGGTCCGCTGACGTCGATCACCCCGCGACGTTTGCAGATCACGCTTGCTGGATGACGCCTTGCGCGAGCTCTTGCCGTGTTTGACTAAAACTTAAGTCGAGTTCTGCTGTGCGGAATTGGCGGTGCTTTATCTTATTTGGGCCTATAAAGATTCAAGATTACGGCTAGCGGACAACGAGGTAACAGTCTCTCTGTCTCTCTCTCTCTGTGACGGAGGTTTTGGAGTTCGTGGGTTCTTTTGTCTATGGCGGTGAATGAATGAGGTGGGGCTGATCAATCACTAAAAAGGGGTTCGCGGGGTCGCTGCAGGAAAAGGGTTGATCTCTCCGGCGACAGTAGGGGGACCGAAATGGCCGGCGCCGGTCGTCCTCTGATCTCTGTTCATCCCGACGAGCTCAAATTCACTTGTACCTCTCTCTCTCTCTCTCTTTCTCTGTGGGTTATCAGTTTCATCTCTAATTAGCAGATTTCTGGGTAGATGACATGCGAGTGAATTCATCTTCTCCTGGGTTTTTGCTCGGTTTAGAGAATAGAGTGGCACTGAAGTTACGAAAGGAATCGTTGGTAAAGATGAAAAGGGTCATCGCGTTTTCTGCCGATATGTAGTGCTCTGCTATTAGAATTCTCTGTAGACCAGCAAAAGTTTGGATTTTGTTCGGAGAAAGCCCTTCGCAGCCATTCTGGATCCTGTCGCCTTACTCCTAGGACAATCTTGGACGGATGGAGAAAAGGTCTCATTAGGTCGGTTGTCTTATTTCAGGCCAGATATGTATGCAAAATCGGCTTTAATATGCTAAAGCTGGTGGGTTTTGACAGGGTTGAATCAGTGAGAAGATCTTCCCAAGTGCTTTTTTTAGGCCTGACCTCCTTTGAGGAGATTAGAAGATGACAATGTGTAGAAACTTGAGAAAAGGCTGCGTGGATGATTATAATATGCGAAAATCATTCCCATGAGATTGTAATGTTGTTCTGGCTACTGCAGCAAGGGGGGCTGTGAAAGAATGTAGACATAAATATTGAAGTCAGGGCAATGTGTGAAAAGGATATGGGGGAGGGGGGAGTATTTATCTGAAGCTAGCTGGTGCTTATTTCTAATTTATTTCAACCATTGGCATGCAGTTTTGAAAATCTCAGGAGAGAGTTGGCTTATTAATTTGGAAAAAAAAAAATATATGCATCATAAGGTGAAATGTTTCTTGTGAAGGAATAAAATGAATGCACAATGGAGCAGTTGCCAGGTGAATTGTGCTACCAGTATTTGCTATTCAGTAGAATTGTAGGCTTCTCCAAACTGTAAGTTTCAAATCTTTAAAATCATGGGAGGGTGGTGATCTTGAACAGTTAATGATCAACTTATCAGCAACAAATGAGAGTAAGTCCTGTTCAGTTGCAGTTAGCTCAATGGGTTTTTGGGTGCTTTTTGAAATGTTCTAAACTCAACCCTGACTACTGGAAACAGAGTTTAGCATTCTTGTGATGAATGGCGCGCTCAATTTCTACTTGAGCAAGATCTTCCAGCCTTAATATCACTTCAGGGTAGTAAGGGTATCTCTTGTTCCGAATGGACATGATTCTGGGCCGGTTGTTAAGGAGGCCAAGGACTGTGAGGTTTTTATTTGATTGAGAGCCAAATACTTGTTTAACATTCCTTTTGCTAGTTGAAAGTGAACTTGGACTCTTTATTTGCAGGGGAAGGCATGTTGTCATGTCATTTCTGCATTTAGTAATGCTCATGTACTTGTGTTGCACCCTTGTTTTCCTTTCATAATTTGTTTATTCATGCTTATGGACATAAACTGCATAATGGTGTCTCTTTCGTCCTTAATAATGGAATAAATTGTTCATTCTTCTCCGTGATAAGGGGAAGATTCAAATTTGATCTTGTTTGCATTTTGACTGGTAAAATCAGGTTAGACATCCAGAAGCATGATCTTTTAATGTCTGCTTGCAAACAATGTGTCAAAGAATTGCTATTTTTATAGAGGAAGAGACTGGAAAGCGGGATATACTGCATTGCATGATTATATGGAGACTTTGATATATGAAAAATGTCTGTTTATGTCAGCTTTTTCTTACTTTGTGACCTAGGAGAGCCTTCCTTTCTAGCTCTCTCACGTTAATGGATGGACTTCTGATGTTCAAATTTATGTAAACAGTTGAGCTGGAAAAGCAGAGTCATTGCGATCTTGAAGTTGTGAACAACACAGAAGACCATGTCGCATTTAAGGTACACTTTGGTCGATGTGTAGGCTTGTGCACATTTGTGCATAAATATATCCCTTTTTTGAGTTCTACATCTGCCTTCCTAAATTAAATTAAACTTCTAAAGCCTCATTTAGATTTAAATTCTTCCTATTATGCTTTTCTTGGTACACTGCAGTCTCAATCTGTTCTCAAGTCTTTCCTTCTGCTAGGTTAAAACAACTTCACCTAAAAAGTACTTTGTACGACCAAACTCTTGTACGATACCACCTCAAGGTTCCTGTCAAGTAAAAGGTACTGCTTATTATGTCAACCTGACTATCTTCTCATGATGGCTTCTGTTCACTCAGATAGATGTGTTTTTTTCACAAATGCTTCTTTCAGCACTTTGCCTATTGATATTTATCTGGGACTTCCTCGCTGTTTTTATTTTTGATGTGCCTTTTTTATGTTGATGTGAAGTTACTCTCCAAGCCCAACAAGAATACCCACCTGATATGCAATGCAAGGACAAATTTCTTCTTCAAAGCACCATTGTGCCCTCTAATACTGATGGCAAAGAACTTCCGCCTGATACTGTGAGGATCAATTCTCTGACAATTGACCTTGGTTATTAACTCTGGAAACTGGATAATGGCATTCTTTCTCTGTGCTGACTTGATATTTATGTCATATCCAGTTCAGGAAGGGTGGTGGAAGATTAGTAGAGGAATGCAGACTTGGAGTTGTCTATATTTTTCCCAGCTCACCTCAAGAAAAGTCCGGAGAGGAAGCCTTTAGGAGCTCGATACAAAGTTCTGATGATGATACAGTGAGCTCATTTTGCTCCTTGTGTAGTTAGATTTTTAAGGTTCTAAAGGTTTAAAATTTTTTGGTCAATTTGCTGGTCACGTCCTGAAAGATTGCTACCTCCAAACCGAGAACAGCCTTGATCTAATAGAACATTGAAGTATGCACTCTCATGGTTAATTTGCATAGACATATGTCTGAAGTGTAATTAGATGGTGAAATTAGCTGCTGATAGATGTGTAGTGGCATGAGGTACAATGAAAAAGTTATAGAAAATGTTTTCTCTCCAGGTGGATAGTTCATCCCAGGAGAGTTTTTCTTTCCTAACTAAGAATTCAAGAGGTATCGAACTGATCCAGTGAGAATTAGATATTTTGATAATTATCTAAAAGAAGAACGAGTGTTCTAATTTTCAAGAAGAGAACATGGGATGATCTTTGTATGCTGTCCTACTGCCAGCAGGCATGCATATCTGGCAACTGGCATTGCCTGTCCTAGTTTTTTGTCCCTCTGTATCTGCCATGGCTGTTGTGAAACTTGTTCTGAGTAGAGACTTCTTTCGTTGTTCATTTTCTCCTCTCTGTCAGTGTTTCATTAAGTCTTTTGCCAAAAAATCCGAGGCAGTCATGTACCTATATCTTCAGGAATACTTTTGAATGGAAGTGGTTTTTTTTCATCCAAATTGCGATGATAAGTGCTCTTTATGGTGATTAACAATACACTTATTATTTCCCTCCCTTTTCAGAGTCTGGCTTTGCAGCGGATGAAGAATGAGCGAGACGCAGCTGTTCGGCAAGCACAGTTGTTTCAGAAAGATATTGTGAGTCCCATCTGTTATTTTATAAGCTTTAGTCCACTAGCATATCAATTAACAATGGGTGACTCAACATCATCTTTCTTGATTAATTATAGTTTCCCTTCCCCGATCTTTGCAGGACATGATGAAAACACAAATACAACGGAGAAGCGGCCGAGGGTTCTCCTTCATGTGGGCACTTGCCGTGGCTTTCGTTGGTGTAATGATCGGATTCATGTTAGCCTTCTTGTACCCGTCCCCATCTGCAGAATGAGTAGCTAATGGTCAGAGCTGCAAGAGGCAGGTGGTTGATTTAGTTCCTTGTAAAAAAAAGTTTAAGCTTGGTCGGAATGTTCGCTCGTTTGCTTTATTCTTTCTGTAGATCTTCTCCCTCGCATGTCTGCAGAGTCTATTGCATGGTAGAAAGTCTCTTCTTCAAAATTTGCAAAAATTGCGAAGCTGCTAGGGAAGTCTTTCCTATTCTAAACTCCAGACTGAACATGGGAGTCAGGATAATAATCACAATGTATCCATAGAACATGAATCTAGCCAGAACTGTCTTGTTTCATTCCTGAGCTAGGATGTGCACTTTTTTTATGTGGTCTTACATTCGCAGAATTATTTAGAAAATCCCGCATTTAAAAATTCGAAGTGCCGAGGATTGGATTCAAAATTGTGAAAGATGTTTGGAAAGGAGCCGAGTGCATGGCGTGATTGCTGCAAGATCTGGTCTATTTTTATAGCACCGTGATGCTTGTTATTGTCCAGCTGCAAAGGTTCTCTTATCGTTCCATAAACATCATTAGATTCACTTGAAAAAAGTTGGGATTAATATCATGAAAAATCCAAAATTGATACACGTGTCACGGCTAAGAGGTTTTATAGCTAAAGAGCTGTGCCTTTTCGAGGAGGACCTCCTGCGATCTCAAGGATTCTCGACAAGACTTCCAAAACTTTCCAAGGGCGGGCGATATGATCATTACGCCAAATTCTAGAATTCTCTTGTCATCAATGTCGATAGTTGGTAGGTTTGGCGGTACGATCTCGTCCGCCGGATGAAAAGCCGATTAATGGATGTAATTAGGGAATTTTGGTCGGATCAATGGATGTATAAGTAAAGGGATATCTTCTCCCTCATTTGTATCCATCCAAACATTTAAGCAATACAAACATGATACATGCATAATAGACTTACTTAAAATAAAATTTTTTGACCACCAAAACCCTAAATTGGTGCATATTTTGTGACAAAGTTATTCTTCATTAGTTTTCATTAAATGTGATTAATATTACAATAAATCACAAATTGGTACATTTGTGATTGTGATAAATCAACGATAAAATCCGAAATTGGTATGCCAATTAACTATCATATGTTATTTAACTTAACATTTAATGAAAATTAATGAATAGTAAATTTGTTAAGTTTGGGGTTTTTCATGATATCAATCTCGTTTTTCACAGTAACCACTTTTAGTGAGAAAGTTGCTATCCTTTAAGAATTCAAATTTATTTTGCTTCATTGCTGATTTAATCCGATTATGTTTGAAATTTTATCTTTAGTTGACTAAAAACCCTTGATTTAACGGTTCTCGGTTTCCCGATTAAAGCAGGAACTCATCTTATTCGATCAAATTTCTGTTTTTCTCTGGACAAGTCCTACTTGAATTAGTAAGAACTCACTCATATGTAGACCCAATCCCCATGATTTTTTACTATGAACTTCAAAGTCCTCAAATTGCTTCACTTCAACCAGCGATGTCGATTTCTACGTGACCAACTCTTTGGATTTATGGCTACTTACCTACAACTACTATGAATCTAGGGCTGTGAGCGCGCAAAGGATGCATGTCACGAGCGACTCGATTACCGGCGACAGTCATCGAATCTTGTTCAAGTTGAATATCCTCCTTAAATACATCCTCCGGTGCGGGCATCGAGAAGGAGTCCAGTACGCGATCCCGTCCCTATGACTACTCTGGTTTGGTCTGACAAGATCCTCCAGAACAATGGCCAGGTTAGAATCTTTTGACAACGTTGCAAATTCACGAAATCTTTGAAAAGGAAAACCAGATTCTATGATGTTCTAATGAATGGAACGTGTAGAGTAGCGTTGACTTTTGGAAGTCTTAGTCAAACTGCTGGTTGACTTTGAAGCTTATATCAGGAGAATCTTAAAAATCAGATTCGAATTGTAAACACAAAGCATGATTGTTGACACCTAAATTTTGGCGATTCGTTTAGTTATTTATTGCTGAAAAATAGTTAATTGCATAGCATATAGCTTTAGGTGTATTTATTTTTAATTTGCATTTACACGTTGGGAAATTTAGTGACGGATGGATTCGAATCGATCTTGAAACTTTAATTTGATGAGTTGAGTAGCGCTGCCTCACGAAAAGAAAGAAATGGCCCAAGTCCGTATCCTGGGAGATTTTACGGATTTATCTTTGTGATATTTCAATTCAAAAGCAAATATTGCGTTTGAAAAAAAAAATTTGTGAATATGATTTTGGAAAATTTAAAATCCTAATTTGTGGCCTATAAATAGATTAATACGTGTAAGATTTTGAGGGGGCCACCAACAATTGATACACACGGTCGGCTCTTGAGGATATATACGGCCATAACACATTGAGAGACGATAGCCAAGAAAAGGATACGGCCACAACACATTGAGAGACGATAGCCAAGAGGAGAATAAGAAAAGGAGAGAGCGGCCATAATTCAGAGCTTCACTTGGAGAGAGTGTGTGTTCAGAGCAGAGCGAAGGAGAGTGCTGCCGCAGCTCTTACGGGAGAGAGAGCAATAGAGAGAAGGTTCACACCAATTCTTCCTGGACACCTCATCCGTTGTTGCACCCTCTGCAAGCTGTCACACACGGTCCGCTCAATCCCCGTGACACCTCAACATCCAGAGAACTCCGGAGCCCTTCTCGACGTCGAGCGAAGAAACCCGCGAGCTCCTCAGCAAAAACCACGTAGCAAATCGCATTGAAGTCAACAACTAGAGACGTCCAGCTCATCCACCAGTCGCCTCACCCGCGTTACGAGTCCTCCTTGGCCGTGAGCAGCCAACGCCGGTTTTGTATTCTTGGTTGAATTTTCGCAGGTTTTTCCGATGAACACAGCAAAGCGTCACAGCAGTCCTCGCTTGTTGTTGTGCTCGATACCACGAACCAGCACATTCTAGGGACGCTTGAACCATTGCTACCTAATTCAGACTTTGGCCGCTTCGTTTGTACTTATTCTTCGCAGGTTTCGCGGGCGTCCAACAAGGCTACCATCTCCCGTTCAGCATGAATACCACGTCATGTATTTGCGGCCATCGTTTGCAAGCATAAAGTCCACCAACGAAGAGAAAGTGGGGGCACATAAAGAGCAAATAAAAAAAATAAAAAGATCACTTTCTTTTTCACTGGAGACCATTCACGTTGACTAGTGAAGTCCAAGCAAACCAATTCCCACGAAGCCCACATCTCTCGTTTTTGTGACGCGAGTCTAGCAAGCGTGCAAATAACGGCCGCCATTCGTATCTTGCAGTCGGCGACATCCTAGCTACTGTCCAGAGGCAATCACCGTCGGATTTGGAAGTATATTCGGCAATTAGGTAAAAAAATCTCATCTTAATTTGATTTAAACATCACATTGCCTAGATTGATGAGATTGATATCTAACTTAAACCTTTTGAGTGAGAGGTATAACATTCATTAGGATATATTTCCTAATTCGCAACCGCACACTAGTTTTTTATTCCATCTATAAGGTTTTTGATGGAATAATTAATCACGCAGGAATAAAATTGATATCTCGATCTTAAGATCAATTTATCGATTTTATTAGCGAAATAATCAAGTTGATTTGGATATTGTTCCCTGATTTGAACGATGTATGATATATTTGATGATTTTGAATGATTTGGTGTTTATCTTTTAATTGCTTTATTTATACCAAAAATGCAAAAAAGATTGCATTTGCATATCATGTAGATTACAATAAATTTCCTAGATAGAATTGCATGATAGAATAGTTAGATTCTTTTCTGATTATATTAGAATGCATGTTCAGATGGTATCTAGGTTAGATAATATCTTTGAATTAAATTGCATGTCGAGATAAATTTCTGAGTTAAAATAGGATTTAGATTAGTCTATTTACTAACTTAAGATAGATAATATCTCACTTTAGTTATATTTTTAATTATGAAATTTTTATAAAAAACACAAAAAAAAAAAAATGTCATTGCATGTCATATGGAATTAGATTCATGAAATGCATGTTATTTAGTGATTGTTGCTAGGTCCATTTAATTAGAAACTGCCCGTCATTAGAATTATGTTATTTAGTTATATTGCATTACATAAAGCATAATTCTCATTAATTAAATAAAAACAAAAAGAAATTGCGTGTTAATTAGAAATCATATCTAGGGTTGATTATGTGAATTTCGATCTAATGACGAGATGCTTTCGTTGCTACAAGGTAAGTCTCGTAATTTATTCATTGCTTTTTGGGTGTTAAATTGGTGGTTTGCGCACGCATGATCACCTCACATGTTAGGGAATAGATTTAAAATCAATCCAAGCTACCTACAAAAATATTTTTGAAAATAAAAAGAAATGGTATCGAAAGGGCATTAGAGAAGTCTAGTGTAATCAAATCCCGTATTCAAAATCTCTTGTTCGTAGGAGTAAAATAATTCTCCCATAATTTTACTTGGGTTTCTAATCGATCCACTAAAAATAGATTAGTGGCAACTTCTAGATAAAATTTATTTGCATGTTAAAAAATTTGAACATAAATCGCGAATTGGTATGTGCTTGGGAGAGCCCGAGTTAAATTTAGGCTTAACAATCCATTAGCCAAACCCTAAGTGGTTCACACCTGAAAATTTGGTCGCAACAATGATCCATATGCACTAACCCAATGCCTTCTGATGGAATGCACTAGTTTTTATTCGGATTTCTATCCAAAATTGGAGTTCCGGGGATATCAGCTGCCGATCATCCAACAGATGTGCGACAAGCGGCTCGGATGGTGGTGGCCTCCACCGGTGACCACGCTAATCTCGTCCATATGGAAGTAATCATCTCCGCCGTGACTCATGTAATCTCGGAAGATGATGATTCGTTGGCACCGCTCAGGATACGGCCTTGGAATTTCGAGCCGGGCGGGAGACAACCTTCGAGTTTTGAGCCTTGGAATTTCGAGCCGGGTGGGAGATAACCTTCGAGTTTTGAGCCGGTGACAAGATTGTCTATCGAGAATTTGGAGAGTGACCAATGGCAATCCGACCAGGGAGTGCATCATCTGCATGGAGGAGCTCGCGGGCGGGAGATTACATCAGGCCATTGTTGCCCCTTGTGTTAGCACGCGATGCCGACGCAACTACTGACGGTTGGACAATGACGTTGATCGAGCAAATTGGATTCGATCTTGGATTCAATTACTTCCTTCAATTACTTCCTTTCCTCTTCTTGAATTCGAATATATGTATGAGTTGCGGTTCAAACCGATTTTCTTTACTATAATTATGGTATACAGCGATGGGTTATTGTTGCTTGTACATCCTAGATTTCTTTAAAAAATAATGCATGCAAGGTTTAGCAATTCAAGCTCTTTCTCGACTAAGTCTATAAGCAGTGTTCAGAGACATGGTGATGAGAATCACCATCTCTCTATTCCTCTCATCCAGAGGGTTCGGAACTCCACCCGTGAGCGCCCCGCACTTGCTTCCATGTGCCTGCGGCGGGCCTCTCAAGCCCGCGACGAGGGCCGAATAGTTCTTCTCGCTGAGTGCTCTGAGCCCGTCCTGGAACGGTCCCAAGATCTCCAAGTACCCGTATATGCAGTTCTTGATGTAGTCCAGAAGATCCTCGTCGGTCACTTGCCCCGCGAGCCGCCTTGCGAAGACCAGGGTGTCGGTGTCGTTCTCCAGGCCTTGCTCTAGGGCTATCTGCGCGAGGCCTCGCATGTCCGTCTCTTGGCCAGGGATGTGCGGTTTGAAGGTCTTGTCGCAGAACCCGTAGTCCTCGGTCTGGTGACAGATCCGGTCGATCAGCTGCTGCGTCTGCGGGCTGATGGCGAGGGCGTTCGAGAAGAGGAGGAAGGTGAAGAAGAGAAGAGCAGCAGCGGCGGTGGGGCGGCGGCGGAACGTTCCATATTTGTTTTGGTTTATCTACGTAGTGTGCCTTGCGGATACTAGGAAGAAATTAGTTATTTTATAGTAAGGTTTTCGTTCCCCTTCAAGTCTTCCGTGCTCAACTTTTTTCTAAGGCAATTTCCTATTTATAGTAAGAAATTTATAATAGCAGATAATTCTTAAAAAGAATGTACCTAAACGGGGAGAGGGATTAAACGCGTTTGGTAACGTTTCTGTCAAAAAATTGTTGAGGAATAGAAATTAAAAAAAAAAAAAAAATGTTTATATTCCGGGGAACAATTTTTTACCGAAACACGCGTTTGGTAAACTTGTTCGGGAATAAAAAATGAATAGAAACACGTTTGGTAGATTTATATTCTTTTTTGTTTCTTTTAATTTTTTAATATTTTTATTTTATTTTTCCTTTTTTTCCTTTCTTTTTTTTTTTTTCTTTTTTCGGCGGCAACCGGCCGACGGGGTCGACAGCCTCGCCGGTGGCTGGGCGAGCTCGGCCTCGCCCAGATCCGGTGAGGCCGAGCGTCGGCCCCGGTGAGGCTCGGCCTCACCGGATCCGGGAAAGCTCGAGCTCGCCAGCCAAGGCGAGGCCGAGCCTCGCCGGCGCGGTGAGGCCGAGCCTTGCCTTGGCTGGGCGAGCTTGGCCTTGCCTAGATCCGGCGACGCTCGGCCTCGTCGGGGCCGGCGAGGCTCCGGCGAGGTCGCCTGGCCAAAGAAAAAAGAAAGAAAAAAGAAGAAGAAAAGAAGAAAAAAAAGAAAAGAAAATGAAAAGTGTTTAAATTTTGTTAGAAATAAGAAACAACTTTTTTTTTTTTTTATTGTCAAAAAAATAATTTTAACAAAACGCAAGATGTGTTTTGTTCTTTTGTTCTCAAGAACAAAAAAACGAAAAAGTTGTTTAAAAACAGAAAATAATTGGCCACTGCACCTTGTTGAGTATCCGTAAAAACTCAGCCATTGTATCTCACCAAAAATCTCCCTGAAAACGATAACTTTAATAAAGTTAAAAGAAATCACGTCTTCAGAATAAAATCCTTATAATAATAATATTAACTTGGGTTTTACTAGCATAATAATCTTTATATCACTACAACAAAATCAAAACTTAAAAATCTCCCCAAAAACGACAACTTTAATAAAGTTAAAAGAAATCATGTCTTCGGATTAAAATCCTTATAATAGTAATATTGACTTGGGTTTTACTAGTATAATAGTCTTTGTACCACTTCGACGAAATCAAAACTTAAGATAGATCCTCTATACTTCATTAATTGATCGGTAAAAATGTAAAAAATAAATAAAAAGTTGAAGTACTTTTACACAAGGATAATACATCATGTGGACGACGTGTTTTAGTCCAAAAGACCGGGTATTTTTCTGTAAGGTTTTAGTTCCCCTTCAAATCTTCCGTGCTCAACTTTTTTCTAGGGGAATTTCCTATTTATAGCAAGAAATTTATAATCGCAGATAATTTTTAAAAAGAATATACTCAGTGATTTTCTTTCCTAAACTGGGAAGAGGGACTAATGAGCCACTGCACCTTGTTTAGCATCCATAAAAACTCACCCATTGTATCTCATCAAAAATCTCCCAAAAAACGACAATTTTAATAAAGTTAAAAGAAATCACGTCTTCAAAGTAAAATCCTTATAATAATAATATTAACTTGGATTTTACTAGTATAATAGTCTTTGTACCGCTGCCATAAAATCAAAACTTAACATAGATCCTCTATACGTCATTAATTGATCGGTAAAACGTAGAAAATAAATAAAAAGTTGAAGTACTTTTATACGAGGATAATACATCATGTGTACGACGTGTTTTAGACCAAAAGGCCAGGTATTCTTCTGTAAGTCGATACATACGTATGTGTATTTTAGTAGTGAGGGTAAGATTTCAAATCTCAGAAATATTTTTCTCTATCCTTGCATATTTATTTTAATGTTAGTATAGTGCATTTTAGTCGATAATTTCTCGTGATTATTTAATAATTCAAGTATTTCATAATAAAGTCTTAATGCTTGATCTTTCAAACGTCAATGTCTTTCTGTGTGTACACATTTACTACAAATGAATTTTGCCTCTAATAATGATATGTTGTTGCTATATCTTGTGCAATAAAAGTCACAGGATAATTATCCAAAAAATCCTAAACTTATTGTATGATGGCCTATTCAATTATAAACATTTTAATTTTGTCAATTTAGTTCTAAATCTTTTAACAACGTACCAATGTAACCTTTATAACTAATTTTAGTTAGAAATCGTTGACGTAGATCTAAGATAGCTAACACTGACGTGGAAGAATTTTGCAAAACTTTCTAAATTTTATAATTTTTTTTTTTTTTTCCTATTTCCTCCACTAGCCATCCCTGAGGCCTTGCGATTGTTTGGAGAGAAATGGGAAAAATAGAAAAAAAGAAGAAAGAAAGGAAAAAGGAAAAGGAAAACTTAAAAAAAAAAAAAAAAAAAAATTGCAAAAATCATCCATGTCGATGCCGGTTGTACCATGTAAGATGGCCTAATGTTGATTAGATTGTCACGCCAACCATTTCTAGCCAAAATTTGCAAGAATATCTAAATTGGCAAATAGTCTCAAATTGGCTGAATGAAATGGGATGTTTAGGAGAAAAAAAAAGAATTGGTCAAATTGAAAAATTTATAATTAAATTGACTTTTTACAAGTATTATAAAAATCACACTCTGAATATGTTCATTATCTAGCATGTGCATTGATTTTACACCATGACTATAGAATTAAAGTCGTTCATATCAAGTCAAACTTGTATAGAGTGAATTTGTCGTACTGTCGATTCTCAGCTGGAATATCCAATCTCTCTCTCTCTCTTCTCTTCTTTTCACGAAGTAAAAAACTGTAATACGTTAACTGCGAAAGCGAGCCCTCTTAGACAAACTTCACCACTTCATTTGCAATTTTGCATGCGTGATTTCCTCATTTGAACAACACCAGACATTAATAAAAAGGAGAAAAGAACAACAGAAAATCACTTTGAAACACTGAAACTAAAGCAGATGTCACGCTCTTCTTCCACGGAGAAGACTGTCTGCAGTCGCAACACCCATGGTGATGAGAATCCTCTCCTCCCTGTTATACTCGTAGAGAGGATTCTGGATACCGTGTTTGTTGCTATACTGCCCGCACTGAATCGCTTGCACCTTCGCCGAATTCAGGAAGTTAATCAACACGGTCCTGTAGTTCCTGCTCCCGAACACCCTGTCCGCGTTCTCTATCAAATCCAGCGTTTGCAGGTACCCGTCGATACAGGCCTTGAGATAATCCACCAGTTCTTGGTCGGTCGCGTCGCGCCACGCTTTCTTGGCGAGAATCAGCGTGTTGGACGCATTGGCCAGGCTCTGCTCGATGGCTATTTGGGCCAGGGCAGTCATGTCGGCATCCGGGGTGAAGATATGCTCGGAGAAGCACTTGTTGCAGAACCCGTAGTCCTCCATCTGGCGGCAGATGGTGTCGATCTGCTCCTGCGTCCGGGGTCCATACGCCAAGGTGCAAGCGATCGACGAGGCGATAATGACAATGTTGTCTCATCATGTAGTTGCAATTGAGAATGAGTCGAATTCAATTCATCACTTCTCATATTACTCCCACTTGGATGAAAACCACTAATATCATTATCTTAATCCAAGATTTCAAATAGGAAGTAATCTTCCCTTATTTCGCCCTTCTTAGGAAATTCATCCACTAAGGATGTGACATCCCGTGATTGATTCAGTTATACTCCCACTTTCCCGCTCACCTATGAACACATACCCTATTGAGTGTTCGGAGTATCTCATGAAAATACTCTTATTTCCTTTGGGACCCAATTTCCCAAACTTGTGAGAGGACTCATGAATTTAGGCAGCACAACTCCATGGCTTAAGAAAACTTAAGTCCGGTTTTCTACCTTTCCATAACTCCGATTTTGGAAGGCACCCGGTTAAGTACATAGGCAACTTGATTAACAACGCATCACTCCAACAAGTGATAGGTAAGTTAGCATACGCCATCATGGACCTAACCATTTCCAGTAGGGTTCTTGTTTCTTCTCTTGCAACACCATTTTGTTGAGGAGTATATGGAATAGACAACTGTCTTTCTATTCCTTTTTCATCACTTAATTTTCGAACTCATCGATAAATATTCTCGACCTCGATCGGATCTCAATACTTTTATTTTCTTGTCTAATTGATTTTAGTCGATTCATAAACCTTTTGAAACAACTTATGCTTCAGATTTATGAGAAATCAAATAGACATATCCGAATCGAGTAGAATCATCTATAAAAGTGATGAAATAAACAGCCCATTGCCTTCCTCTCACATTCATTGAACCACGGACACGCGAGAATAGATTAAATGAGAGGAAATTCACTCTTTTACCTTTTCCAAATGGTTTCTTGTCATTTTCCTACTAGGCAATGCTCACATCGGGCAAATCGACTTTTTCAATGTTGCCCAATAAGCCCTCCTTGGCTAGTCTTTTCATATGTTGTTGGCCCATATGACCAAGTCTAGCATGCCACCATATTCACATCATTATCATATAAAGTAGAAGACGTGAAACAAGGGAATAACATATTGACATCACTATAGTCAACATATAGTACAATGAAACCATCTAGAAAGTGACCACTACCATAGTAGTTTGTATCCAAATACAAATCTACATCTCTATTACGGAAGTTCACACTAAAACCAAGCTTAACCAACATCAAAGCAGACATTAAATTTCGACGAATCCTGGAGCATATGGAACATCATGTAGGAACAAGTTGCGTCCACCACGCATGTTCAATTGGCCGGTGCCAATCCATTTAACTTCATCTCTCGGGAGTTATTTCCTACATAGATTCACTTAGTTCCAGATTGGTATTCGTCGGAATTCCACAAAGAGATCCTCTATCCTTCGCTACATGAGTCACTCCCGAATCTACAGAGTCCACAAAGTTGGATTCAGCCAATAATTCAGAACTTAACACATAAGCAAAGTTCTCAAATGTACAAGAGGTGTATACATTCTTTGGCTCACGACAGTCGCGAGCATAGTGACCTTTCTTGTCACAATTGTAACATCTCACTCTTGACATTTTCTTTACTTGAAGACGTTTTCCTCTCTTTTTGTTGGTTAACTCTTGATTTCTTGCAATAAGGACTTGATCCTTTGCATTCCCACATATTGAACGAATCAATACGCTTGCGCTTAGAGCACAAAGCCCTTTCTTAGCTAGAACCAGCATTGAAAATATCTATTTTCAGCTCAAATACCGTTAGGCGGTCCTCACCCGCCGGCAAAGGTGGCGCACAACATTTATAAGATCTTCCATAATATGGTCAAGAGCTTCTAGTGCTTCTTGCTTTTCCAGCACATATTGAATCTTCATATTCAATATTTCACAATTTGTTGCCATTCATATCGCAATCACATTCTTAGTTCTGAAACCATTCCAACACATCGACATACATGCACGAATAATTAATGCCTATCATTTATGCATCCCTATTTCTGCAGACCCATCATATTAATGAACGACGGACAGGAGAAAAATGGGGTGTTTGTGAGGAGTTCGACCCATCTTTTGTTGGCTACGTAGGTTGGAGGATACGTGCATGAGCGGGGGAGAACAGGAGAATTTATGGTGGGAGCGTGTAGTTGATGACCAGTGAGGCGTAGTACACAATTTAGCTCAGGATTTGGCACAGGTTAATGCTATTTTAAGTACTTAATTAAACACAAATCAAGTATGGAAACAAAAATTATCTGTCAAGTTCTTAATTAAACACGAATCATGTATGGGAAAATTGTATGTTCTTGTCCATCTTCTAGTCATGCAAAGTTTGAAATTAGTGGATTTTCTTCACGTCTCTTTGGTTAAAAAGCTATTACGGAATATTTACTGTCGCTCTTGTACATTTATGGTAAAATGCAACATTACTTAGGTTTTCTTCCCTATACAAGTCGATATGACAGTACTAGGTGGCTGCAAACTGACTGCCTTCACAGCTACGATCGATGTATTTTTCTCCTTTTGTAACTTTCCCAATATAATTACTAAGGAAAAGAGTTCAAAAATCTCACTGGCAAATAACCTCTCATTTCGACTAAAAAGGAAATGTATTAACCCATAATTAAACAGCTCTTTAGTGAGGAGTTCAACTAATTTTACATTGTTCTTTAATAACTTAGATTTTTAATGTCTTTTACAAGTCAATAGTAAAAATTTATGAAGTAGGAAAATGTTTTTTTGAGGAGAGTTATCACGGCGTCCAAAAGGGCATAAACAACTCCTTACAGCATGCTTTTATAGTACTCGTTCTCTTCTGCCTTTTTTGTCATCTTAGTCTTCAATTTGCCAAAATCGAAAGAAATAGCTTCTCCGCTTGCCGCTCGACACTCGCCTTGCTTGCTTTGGGTCACTTGTGCCACTCATCGCTTGATGCTCGCTTGGCTTGTTGCTCCTTGCTCGACACTCGATGCTCACTCTCCCCGCTTGACACTCGATTCTCACTCTGTTTGACACTTACCTCACTCTTTACCGCTTTCCTTTCTTAGCTAACCTCGCTCGTCATTAAATTCATTGGGTCGATCCAATTCTCAATTGCCCTTTTAAGGAGTACAAAAAGTGAAATAAAAAATTATTTATTGGTCCCGGATTGACTTGGAACTAGACTAAACTCATTGAGTCAGTTTAGCCCTCAATCATTTTTTCAATGAGTACAAAAAATGAAATAAAAAATTATCGGTTGGTCCCGGGTTGACCCTGGAACCGAACCGAACCCACTGGGTTGGTCCGTCTTCGGTCCCAAGCTCAATAAGGTCGATTATCGATCTCAAAAATTGAGGATAAGCACTGTGCGGGTTGGTCCTATGATTAGGGGTGGACTGGCCCAACTTGGACCATGGTCACCCCTAGTCATAATGGGTTTTAAAATAAAAAGGCCAAAACAAATGGATTTCCATAAATTTAGTATGAACCTATTTACAACTCACTTAACTCATTTCCAATGAAAACCCCATCTAGGGAACCCAAATATGAATTTCCATAATCGTCGTCGCTCACGAATGAAGTAGAGACCACGAATCAATTGATTGAATGCTGCAGTTTGCATCAAAATAAAAAGGCCAAAACAGATGAGTTTTGATAGATTTGTTATGAATCTATTCACAACTCATTTAACTCATTTCTAATGAAACAACCTAACTAGGGAACCCAAATATGAATTTCCATGATCGTTGTTGCTCACGAATGAAGTAGAGACCACGAATCAATTGATTGAATGCCGTAGTTTGCATCGCTAAAGGAGCATGGTGACACATCACCTCGTGATGTAGAACCTTATTCTCTGCTTGCTTACCTCCTTTGCGATAACGATGAAGCCACCCTCCTCAACATCTTTCCATTGTGATCAAAATAGATTTTTCATCGGGGCACATGATTGCTAGTCATGTGAAGATTTTGCTTTTTCCAACCACCTTACAGCCATGTGAACCCGTTTCAAGATTTATACGTGGTCAGGTCTGGATTTCACCACTACCTTCTCACTCTCCTCTATCACTCGCCCCCAAGCTCCCTCACTAACTCAACGAATGAAGTGGCTTCTTCTTCAAAGATAACAATTTAAGGAGAAAAATTAGAAAAAATAGATCTCAGATTGAGTTTGGTACAAGTCAGGTTGATTACGTTGCTAAATCTATATTGCATAAAAAATAGTTGAAATAGGTTACATGGGCTAATTTGGGTTGAATCATTTTTAACGCGATCCAATCCACCTATTCGATAGGTTTATTGGTAATTTAGTTGCTTCAAACAGATAAAGCAAAAAAGAATGATGTGGCCCAATATTCCTCTTTTCCTTTGGAAAAAGAATAATTGGGAAAAGAAAAAAACAAAGTAGCCGGCAAAAAAGGATGTGGTTCAACGGATTCTTTTCCCTTTTTGCACGGAAGTAATGAGAGATAACATAGACAAAGCGAATATATAAAAAATATTATATTGGATTATAACTTGCATTAACAATCGATCTATGAGTTAAAAAAAAAAAAGTTGTCAGATATTTTTATTTATGGCCCAAGAATCTAACACATCTGGTTCTAGGATACCGCCATGATATTATGCTATGAAGGAACTTTTGCCCCTCGAGATTGTGCATTTTTACAACCCCATTCAACGAGTTCCACAGCATCACTCGTTAAGAATATTAGATAAGAAATAATTTAATTTCCAGATATAATATTTAAAAAATCTGATTGCGAATATATTCCATCAGAACTTCAGAGATTACGGGTAAAATTTATCCCTTGGTAGTTACATTATATATTGTGTTATGGTAGGTTTTCGAATTGACGAATGATATTCCAATCCAACCAATAATTTATCGACTTAGCTTTAGGTAACTTTCTCATCAAATTTTCGGATTCCTACCCAGAAGCCAACGGGTATAAAACTAAAAAGGTTTCGATCGTGAAGTTCAATCAAAATGAGAATCAAGTCAAACGTGCCAAACCTCTACTGATAAGCAGCTTCCTAGCAAAGTTTTCGAAAATTAAGAGGGTTTTTGGCCGTTCCATCCGACGAAACCGAGAGGAAATGAGGTGGCGACTTTTTATTGGAGACCTTGACGTGGCAAATTTCCACGTGACCGGGCCCCACAGCTCCGTCGTATTACTTAGCGAGAAAGCGATTTGGATGCGGGATACGATGGTGACGCGATGTTTCGTTTCATGTGATACTTTTACTTTCCTGTCGCCATCAAAGAAAGTCGTCGGCGATTTTTGCGAGCTACTCTCTCATTACCACGAAATTTCTAGGTACCTCCCCCAACTTTCTTGTTCCCTTTATGCCCCTGAATTTCGGAGATTTTACGTTGGGTCATGCTTGACCCGGGTTGTGCTAATCGGGTTCCCCCAATTCGAACCAAAAAATGAAAAATGAAAGAACTGTACCAAAGAAAGATTGAATATATAAGAAAGCTTGAAATTGCCATCCTAGAATAATCAATGTACTTAAATTGGAACATATTTACCTCAAGTGAGAAATTGTTTATCACTATACTATATATTATCACTTTTTTCGCTGCATCATAATTTTTTTTGATTATTGATACTCTATATATTAATGTACAAAATAAAGAGTACATCCTACTTTTAGAGAATATAGATCGTTCTTCTTTTCCTCAAATATCCTCATTTCACTTGTTTATTTATAGATTTATACGTAAATTTATAATTTTATGTTATCTATTGCATATTTCAACTTTTGACTTTTCAAACTTCTTCTATATCACAACAACCTTCTAGAAAAAAATTCAAATCATAAAACGATTTGAATATGTATACTTTTTCTACTTTTCATTATTTATTTCAATTAATTTCTTCGATTGGAAATACTTATTAGTGAGAAGATTTTACTTGAAACTTTGAAATGCCACTTTCTTATATGTATGTAACGCAGCGTGCACATTGGCTAGTGTTTATATAAAATAAATCGAATGTGTGTGTCTAAATAGACTTTCACTTTTTTATGTAATTTAAATTTTGCAATAGATTAATTTTGATTTAAAAAAATATGTTTCAAATTATTATTACATTTGAATTTTCAGAAGAAGCCGATCTTTTATCAACTGAAACTCAATGACTAACCAAAGCAATGCAGCTAAAAAAAAAAAAAAAAAAAAAACCAAAGCAATGCAAAACACCAAATTAATCTCTCCATCCGGCTCCACCACCATTTTACTTTACGCGGCCAATCGGATCCGGGTCAAACCTCGGACGCTCCAAAGGGCACGGCGTAATTGACCCGAAGGTTCCCGAACGCTCTAGCGGGCTCCCTAAAAGCAAACGAAATCCCCAGTATAAATAACAAAACCGTGAGCCCCAAAATATCCAACGATTCTCTCCGATTTCGAAGAACGAGTTTGGTCGACGATTTCGCGATCCGCCTGCCTGCAAAAAAAGTTCATCTTCTCCCAATCGATCGTTTCTCGCCGAGCATCGAATCGACATGGACGCGTTCGCTTCCCTGTTCCAGTCGAGCGGCAAGGGGTGGAGCCACGATTCCCTCAAGAACTTCCGCCAGATATCTCCCGCCGTCCAATCCCACCTCAAGAATGTGAGAAATTTCCTGCCTTTAAATCTCCGTCCAAGTTCCCGTTTTGGGACGAGATTTTCCGGTCTTAATCGCTTGTCTGCGGTGGGTTTTGCTCCGAGGGACGCGGCGTCCGTCGCCGTCGGCCTCCGGAGAAATCTAGGGTTTCGGTCGGTGTTTTGAGTTCCCCCTGTGCTTCGGCTTGCTATTGATCAGATTGTCAGAGATAATTAGTTGTTTTAGATGATCAATTGTTGGTTTCTGATCATTTTACTTCGAGGGATTCTGCTGTACCCTTTTGACCTGTCGAATTCTCGAGCGAAAACCCATCTATGACGGCATGCTTCCTTCGGTTGGTTTTATCTGGTGACGTGACGATGACGTTTGTTTCATATGCGTTGCTAAATCTCAGGTTTATCTGTCCTTATGCTGTGCCTTGATGGCTTCGGCCGGTGGTGCTTACCTGCATCTGATGCTGAACATCGGCGGGCTCCTCACGACAATTGCTTGCGTTGGAAGCATCGTATGGCTGCTTTCGATTCCTCCACACGAAGAGGTACGCTCTGAAGTGATATGTAATGTCTAATTACTTCTTTGGACCACTTGTCACGGCGGGAGTGGCGATTTTTGAGAATTGAATCGTCTCTGTGTCGTCTGGTATGCAGCAAAAGAGGTTTGGTCTGCTCATGGCAGCGGCTCTCTTTGAAGGAGCGTGTATCGGTCCTCTCATTGAAATGGCCATTAAGGTCGACCCAAGGTATATATCTCATCTCTTTTCTTCCTTGTAATTGCCGACTCTTCTTTGTGCTGATGTGTTGAGCGCCGCCTGTATAAAGTAGTTTTGTATGTGCCCTGACTGGAATTCTGTGTCTTGGTGCAGCATTGTGATAACCGCATTTGTGGGATCTGCGCTGGCCTTCGCCTGTTTCTCGGGCGCAGCCATGTTGGCTAGGCGGAGGGAGTACCTATATCTTGGTGGCTTGCTTTCTTCTGGGCTCTCCATGCTCATGTGGCTGCACTTCGCCTCGGCTGTCTTTGGTGGATCCGCAGCCATCTTTAAGTTTGAGGTGAGCAACGGCGTGGTCCTGGTCTCCATTTTCTGAACCGTGCATGGACGACTAACTGATCTGTTCGATTTTGCAGATATACTTTGGGCTTTTAGTGTTCATCGGCTATGTGGTTGTGGACACTCAAGAGATAATCGAGCTAGCACACCAGGGTGATATGGACTATGTGAAGCATTCGTTGAACCTCTTCACTGATTTCGTGGCTATTTTTGTCCGAATCCTCATCATCATGGTAAGTGTACTGAAAATGAATGCTTGCTTAGGATTACTCGATCGATCGATCGCATAATGTGCCGTTCTTCCGAGTCCTTTCAAGTGTTAATTCTTGGCTCATGGAAATTTGGTTTGTGCAGCTAAAAAACTCTGCCGAGAAGGAGAAGAACGAGAAGAAGAAGAAAAGAAGAGATTGAAATGGTCGTGGGTCAATCGTGGCGAGGATTCATCTCGTACTTAAGTACCTTCTTCTATGCAAAGTTTGATGGAACACAGTCCTCGATAGTTCCCGTGTCGGTGTGGTGTTTTCCCGCTTTTGTGTATAGAATTACTATCTGACCTTGTTTTTTAGCGTAGTTTCCCTCTTAAGTGCTTTTCTTAAATCTGTTTTGGCATGTCGTCGCACATTATCTACGGCTTACTGATAAAAGTCCTAGGTGAATGAATAAACATGCGCGTATAACTTCTAATGAAAAGGAGGTGCGCGACCTTCCTGCGCTGAGACTCTGCCTACCCAAGTGCACTTTTCTTGGCCTATCCTTTGCATATGAAATAGTGCTTCTGGCTCTTACCCTTTCATTGCAGGGGTACTTCTAATCTTCTACTCGCCGCAGGTGTGTGTTTTTGGGTTTTATCCAAGTAAATTTCATAATTCTGGTTTTGTCCAGGCAACTTTCAATTGATAATTGTCGTATTTTTTACGAGCCATCTATCTATAGTAATCCTATGTCGCCGATTGTTCAGTTGGCCAGAAAAGCGTGCGACTGGTTCTATTCGATTGTATACGTTAGAATGGGCTGAGCGTATCTCTTATGTCTATTTCATTATGGGGATAATCGGCGCAAGCAAGCAGAATACGAAACAAGAATTCTTGATCACAAGATTTAAGCAGAACTGTAAAAAAAAAAGGGGGACCTCCACCTCAGGAAATGTCGATGGGGAGGTTTAAGTGAAATTCAAATGTATATTGTTTAATTGTGCATGCAGCGTGACGTCGGCACTTATGTAATACCGAGACGTTGGCACTTATGTAATACCGAGATGGAGACGGACATATCGAGACGACGACGTGACCCGTTGATCCGACATATTATATGTTAAATATATATTTTTATATATAATGCAAAAAATATATAAATAATAAAAGGAGTATATAATTAAATTATCTTAAAAATATTATTTCAATATTTGTTAATATTATTTATTATCTTAATTTGACAGAGATTGAATGAGAAATTGAAAAATTACAAATACAAAAGAGTAAATTTGAAGCAATATATCTTCTTTTCTGTTTTTTTTTGGAGATTAATGTGATTTCTTACGGTGTTAGACGGAGTTCCTAATAAAGGCGGGCTTGAAGCTTCTCAACAAAATAAGGTTGGAGAAAAATGAAAATTTAAGATAAGAACTCTCAAAGTACAACTAAAAGAAAAGGAAGGTACTACATTTGTCATAAAAAAATGTGAGAGATAACTCACAAGTCAATAATATAGGCTAAAAGAGATAATTCGTAGGCGTCGGCGAAAAGAAGCAACCAAAAAAAAAATATCACAGTTTTAAGTTTGCTTTCATGAATTTATGAATCATATAGATACCGGGTTTCTTATGCTTCATCCTTATCAATCTTTTTGACCATGAGTCAACTATCCACAATTGGATCACGAAATCACTAATCCAAACCAGTAAAAAGATGAAATTTCTTAATCAGATCTCATTTCGAAAGTAATAAAAATACTCAAATTCCAAGTTCTGATTGAATCTGACTCCTTTCAGCAAACGTCGACCCTGTCTGACGTTTTTTCCCGGATGCAACCACACAACGACATGGGATCTCCCAGAAATGGTCGCTAGACAACATAGACCCTCTGAGAAATTTCCAAACCCCAATCGATCAAATTAAGCTGTGAAAAGGGTATGAAAACACACTTGGTGTAGGTGAGGTCGGGGTGAGTTGGTGTGGGGCGGAGGTGACTGGTGGCAGATTGCGGGAGAGGTGTCGACAAGAGGCGCGACGCCAGCAATAACAGGGGCATTCGATCATCACTCATGGGAAAGTTAGAACTCAAAAGTTAGAAACTTGGGAGAGAATTTTCTTCTTTCTCTTTTATTTTTGTTATTTTCATTATTTTTTCCATGTATTTACATTTTGACTCTCTAAGTATTGAAATTTTTTTAAAATTAACCCTATGTGTATTGGAATCGCGTGTCAGAATTTTAGACTCGCGTGTCGGGAAGAGTTGACACATGTTGGATTTTCCAACACTTGTTGATTGCGTGTCGGAATGTATCGAAACGTGTCGAATACGTGTCTGAGTGTCGAATATGAAATGAAAGTACTCGGAAAGTGTTAGTACTTTTTAGATCGGCATGATGGGCAACTGTGACTCTAGTCTAGCCACTCTCTGATGCATCCATTATGATAGATGTGTGAGCAAGGCATCCTGTTGGCTTCTGTCCCTCGCAGAATCTCCTCCAACTAGATAGTAGATTGGCACGTAGATCCTCCTAAATCTATCATGACCCTCTCTAGTGCTTCTATCGATGATTTCGCCAACATGTGAAGTGGTTGATCTCTGAAAGATTTCGTCGCTGCTGTGTCGATTCATTCAATTTTAATGTCTAGGAGTGGGGTAGTTAGGACTGATAGGTTCCCAGTCCGGTCCGGTTCCAAGGCGGAACCGGGAATTGGTCCAAGAGGACCGGCTCCCAGATGCTTGGATTGGGAACTGGACCGACCAATTTTGGAAATTGGACTAGCCGGCCACCGGTTCCAAAAATGGAAATTGGGAATAGGACCGCACTCTTTGGGAACCGCCCAGAACCGGTCAGTCCATTCCAGTCTAGGCGGTTCTTGGTTCGGGTTGTTCCCGTTGTAAACTCCTACAGGTAGTTCTCTTGAAAAAGGGGGTTTGTATAGATCACTTCCATGTGTAGAAGTTAATGCACGGCATTGATAGGATCCTTGGACATGAGATTAGCCTTATCGTATGTCCTGTTGACGATAGGCTCTTGGCGGTCGATACAATGAAGCAAAGCCATATTACCAGCGCGTGCGTGGTACCAGAACTCATGCGGGTCCAAGAGTCGCTGTTACAAACGTTTGAACTCATGCGAAAAATACGATGGTCGTTTGCGTTCAGACTGTCTTGGTGATTGCACGAGTGGTTTCCAATCTCGGGAATTTTAACAATCGAAACATGAGTTACTAAAGAAGATGGAATCTCAAACTGGCGAATATGCTGTGTATGGTCGAGTCTTAACTAGATTGAATTAGCGCGCTCCTACCTCAGAATACCCATCTAGAAGCTCGGAGCCGAGGAGTCGGTTGTCTAGAGGGTATGGCAATCGTACTCATCGCAAAAATTTGTTGGAGACTGAAGTGCAGCAAGAACCAGACGCGATCGCCAGGACCATTGGAGCTGCTGCTGCGACTGTCTTGTGCGGTTCTCCGTTGACACACTGCATAGTCATAGATCCTGTTCCTGTCCCTGTCCCTGTCCCTCCTGTGCCTTTCGCAGCACGAGAGAGCCTTTTTTCTGATTTGGAGAGGGATGATCTCAAGGGAAGTGCCGGCGGTTTTAGGAAGTTAGAGAACGATTAACTTGATGAGTATTTGCAAATATACTTTTCTCATATCTATCTAAATGTAGGTATGTATTTAGGGAGACTGTCTTGTTTACATAGGAGTGCTAGTTTCAATTATCATCACCGAATCGGTTGTGGATTATTTAAAAATTATCTGTTTGAGATTCATGAAACTTGTTAGCGTATAAATGCAAACAAAACACCAAGGATTCCTTTTGGTCATCTGAATTTCTAGTATTAAATAGAATAGGTTCTATCTACTGTTTTGCATAAAGCCGAATATTTTCATATCCTATTATATCCATTATTTTTCCTCTCTTTTTATTCCCTTCCATCATTACCTCTTAATAAAAATTTTATTAAATAATGAATTATACTAATATGCCTAAAACATGCAATAAACATAGGTACTAACAATACACACGCACACACACAAAAGATATATAATTGAACAACAATAAATTTAAATATATATAACGAAAATTGTCCATCATCTTTTTTTTTTTTGAATTTTCTTTCTTATATTAGAATCCAAATATTATTTTGTATTAATTATTATTTTAATTTTTAAAGTTAAAAAGTTTGTTATTCAAGAAAAATAACTTTTATACCATGGAAATGAGAAATCATATTTGTATTCCACCTCTCAAAGATATTAAATTAATAAATCATTAAAATGTTTATAACTAAAATTGCACAATTGAAAGATTTAAGATTGGATTGGTCACTGTTAGACATGTCAAAATAGGTCATTGAACACATATTTGGTGGACCAAGTCATTATATCAATTAGCTACATTTAATAAATGGTTTATAAATGATTTTAAAATGGCAAAACCTAAAAATATATGGGTGATAATGGGTTTATGATTTACTCAAATCTAACCCACTTCTGTGACTCTCTATTCACTTTTGATGAGAAAATAATAAATTCTTTGAATTGTTTCAAGTTCAAATAAGTCTTGGTGGGCTCACAAGATGGGCTTCACTTCACCCTTATTAAAAATATGAGATAAGTGCACCATAAGTTCTAAAACTCATGATGAAAGTGTAATTAAATCTTAAAATTTGTTAACATTTTCTATTTGTCAAGTTGGATAGAGTTTATGGAGGATTTGATTGCATCAACTTGATTGCACTTTTTGAACATTTTAGGGCTTAATTGCATATTTGAGACAAGTTTTAGGACTTTTAATATACTTATCTAAAAAATTATCAAGATGGTTTATTCTTTCCCCATTAATTTTTATTTTTATTAATCGTGTAAGTTTTGTTTGTAAGTTATTGGAGTATATCTTTTCTTGATTGCATTCGAAATTGTTTCTTTTTATGTAAGATTCTAATCTTAGTATTTGTCATTACCTTTTGTGGTATGCATAACTTATCTTCTTTTATATCTTACAATCCATTTTTAATTAAAATTTCAATTCCTCCATGTTATTTGTTGTTGCAATTTTATAAATTCACTACCAAGTATTAATTTCTCTTATTCTTTGTTATAAATCAATGCAAAAAATGAAATTCTATTTATTGTTGAAGGCCAATTTCTTAGCATCTTATAATTGAAATAATGATGTTACTCACATAACGTGCACACATGAAGAGCTTAAAGTGAATTAACTAGATAGATATGGATTTTCATTGGTCAGACTAAATATGAAAGTATTTTAGTAAACGGGTTGGTTCAGATACGGATTAGGTCAAGTATAGGTCATTAAATTTGTATTACATTAATGATTCAATTTGGGTCAGACTACTTTTGACTCAACCCAAATTGACTTGATCACCCATTTGATGTCTCTAATCACTGTTATATATGTTTAGGACCTTTTAGATAGTTTTCCATTCTTCAATTGGACTTGAAAAGAATGGAGATTGACGCACTTAGATCGGTTTAGACAGGAACAATAAGAGAACTCGAACATGGGCTGGGTTGGAATTCGAAGTGACTAGATAAGTTGTTAAGAGAATAGAATATATAATAAACCAAAAGTGCAAAGAGAGGTCATAATGGTATGGTCAGTGCGTTGCTCATGATTCCATATTTAAACGTCTATAAACTGGATCCGGGATCTACTTAAGTTCTCCCAATTATTAAATATATATCTATATGATATATATACATATACAAATATGGGAATACGGTATTTTCGCAGTATTTCTAATTGCTTTGTTCAATGTTTCTATTTGAAATAATTTTTTAGGGAAATCATATCGTTTACACCGAGTTGAAATATATTATATGTCAATGTCTCTAGTAAAATAAACTATAAGCAATCCCCTTTATATGAAAAAAAAATGTTCTAGAGAGGTACTCCGAAAATAAAAATTAAAAGGCAGAAGAACCTCTTTTCCCAGCCTAACTTGGCAGATCAGTAACTAATCGGACCAATTTTTGTTTCAAATCATAAATTAAAAGATCTTTTTGGTGATTCATTTTCACTATTCACGAACTTACTTTGAGTATATGTTTGTAAAAGTATCGACTTGACTTATACACTCTATTTTATTTCAACCATATAGGACAATTGCAAAGTTCAACTTTACTTGCAATTCTCTCATTTGAACATTACTTTGACCTCCCACTGCCAAGAACTTTCATGAGTTAACGCCATAACAAGTTTCGGTCATGCCCAATTGATGTTCATGTTATTTTAATAAGCTTTAATCTAATTGACACGTTCAAAGAAATAGAATGATGGGGATGCATTTTCTTTCTCCACAAAAATATTTAAATGTTTTATATATTAATTATTTTAAGTGATAAAATCGATTATTATTAAAAAAAACATATTTTTGGTTACAGAGTTTAGGCGGCGGCTTATTAATCTTTATAGTATATTTTATTTTATTTTTTTAGTGACCGGGGCTTCAAGTTCAAGGGGTGTGAACTTCTCATGTCGTTGCGTGCCTCAGATCTTGACATTGATGTGGTTTAGTGCCGTACATGAAGACGCGGGAGAATGACGCAATGAGGGAGAGATCTCGACCCGGCCTGGCCCCGACTCAGTTTTGGTCAAACGTGCCAACCCCTTTGCGCACGGCATTGGACCTTAAGAAAGCAAATTTCATCCTCACCGTCTAAAATACTTCCTTTCTTCATTTCATTGAGATGTGTGTCGAGGGGCAAACGATAGGTTCTTACATAACTTGGAGACAACCATCTTCTCATCATCATGAGAAAATGATATAAATGGTTACTTAATTTCGACTTAACGTGTAGTGTGAATTTTGAATTTTGAATTTATTTGTTGTGGTTCTTGACTTTAATCTAACATGTAATGTCATCTTCAAATTAAATTTTGGTTCCTAAACTTGATAATTTATGAACCAAATTGAACTAACGGTTTAATAATTTAAGAATTGGATTGAACATTTACTAAAAGTATCAGGATCATATTACACAAATTAAAGATTCTAGAGTCACATTACATATTAGATTAAAATTAAGGGACACGTTGCATATCAAGTCAAAGTTCATAAACCGTTCATGTAATTATGCCCTCCATCTTCTTGACAAATCGAAAAGTTGGGAATGGGCCTAGCATGGCTATCCTTTTTAAACCTTATTATCATGGTGGTGACCAAAACTTCGTCTTTTTAAGATTGTGAAAAAAATCGCAATCAACCGGTCTTTATCGAGGTGTAAGAAATTCACAATTCATTTATTGAAACGACATCTTGAACTGTCATCTTAAGCAAATTAGAATTCGTGAATTCCCCATTGGTTTACATTTTTCCCCTTTCTTTAAGTTATTTGACATATCTTGTGAAACCTAAGGAAGCCTTCAACGTGCCACGTGGCGTGTATTGGTCAAACCAATGAGATAACCCACTTTATGTATAACTGGTCTTGCTTGCTTGTCCTATCTTCCCCCTTTCGTGCCCTTTCAATGTTCTTCGGTATGCCATTGTTGAGAAAGTCATACATAGGAGGTCTAAGACACCTAGAAGATAGTTGGTCGCCTTTGTCCTTCGCAAGATCATGGGTTCAATTTACATTTCGCACCACGGCATACCTCACTGGAAGAGATTTTGCAACTTGCTGACATCCTAATTACCATGATGGGCTCAACAATCTCAATCTTTCGAATTGCAAGGTGGTTTGGAGCAAGTATGGCTCAGACTGAACATTCAACAATGGTCGTTGAGAAATGGTAACATGTAGAGAAGTTGCTAGTATCGATTGCTCGTTCTTGTATTGCATTGGTAGAAGGAATATTATACATAAAGTACAGAAAAATCCATGATGACGAAATCAACCCAAGTTGCCATATTCAATTTTCTTTCATCGTGATTGTATCTTTTATCATTTGTTGTCTTTTTTCGAAAGCAAATTCTTGAAAAATAGCTATAAGGTGGTGATTTTATTCAAGATAAAGAAAACACAAAATAAGAATTGTTCTTGCTGTAAATATCTCTTTAGATTAAACAATTTTTTTATTTTGTAAAATGCGTTCAGATTAATCCTTAGCAAAAGGAGAAAAGTAGATGATAAATAATAGTCCAAACCTGCGTTCTTTTCTTTAGTATATTTTTCTTTTACTGAATCACCCTTTGACCCGTTACCATACTTAGGCGCTAAGGTTCTTAAGCTTCGATGAGAGCATGGCCCATAAAAGACACTAAAAAAAGGGCTAAAACAAAACCCACGATCCAATTGTTCTTTTTGTTTTTTTTTGTTTTTTACTTAGTCGATTTTATCAAGCGATTTGATTTAATATATATTAAGATTGCGTCCCATCATACAAATTAAAAAAGTCACCCGCTTTTCTCTTAAAGAGAAATTTAAGACACGAAAGAGCCAATTAATTTATGCCCTTTCCTTTTTTTTGTAACTTTCCCATCGTCATCTAACAATGGCCTGTCCCTTGCTTCACCATCGAATTTCACCCACATCTATTATTTGTGATTACTTGGAATCACATTTATATGATAGACACGAAAATTATAATCCATACCTAACAAAAATCAATCGAATTATCTCGGGATTAGATTCCAATGGATTAAGTGGTTAATTTAATCAATCCCTATCTCCACTGGTATGAGAAATCAAGGATCTAAAAAGGCAAAAGAACAAGCTGATTAACCAAAAAAAAGAAAAAGAAAAAAGAGTTCATCTTCATCATGTGTCATATTTTTAAAAGAGTGAAAAGGGAAGGAGGAGAAGAAGAGAAGGTGGTCATTAGTCATGTACACATAGAAACGCCCACTCTCTCTCTCTACCTTCACCTATTTCACCTCTCTTTTTCCACACCCATTAATTAGATTCCTTCACCCATTGAACTTATACGGGGGGATTCCCAGCTCTCTCTCCATACCCAATACCCATCTCAAATCTCCTCACTCGCCCTTGACTTTCCTCCATTTTTTTTTTCTTTATTTTTTTTCCTGTGTGGAGGGTTGCTTTTGGGTTTGATTTATAATCTTGACACCCACCCAATACATAAAAAGAACTTTCAGGACTCTTTCTCCATCTCTCTCGGGTTCTTCAGTCCTCTGCAAATTTTTCTTGTTTTTGTGTATGTTCTTGGTTTGTCCCCCCTTGAATTGCTCGAGTTGTATATGCGTTACAGGGCCTGGGGGAGGATTGATCAGTTTTTTTCTTTGTTCTTTTTTTGGTTTTTAATTTGGCTTTGTGGGTCGTTTCGGATTTTTCTGTCAATAAATTTGGGCTTGCTACTGTTTTTCTCTGGGTTTTCTTTGGAATTTCTGATTTTCTTCTCGATTAAGATAGAGAGAGAAAGAGAGAGATGGTTAAGCAGGGGCCTTGCTGTCACTGTGGAGTTACAAGTGAGTTCTTGTTCCTCCCATTTTTGGCGTTTTTGAATTATAGTCTTGGGGGAAAAAGAAAGTGAGGTGCTCTTGTCTTGATCCTGCATATGCAGAAAGTATGATTATATAGATGTATCGGCTGAACAGTTGAGAAGAAAAAGAGCATACCCATGTTCAGACATTATAAGATTGATATTTGGTGTTGTTTGTGTGGTTCTGTTTGAATATAATTTGGGAAAATGAGGGGAAAAAACACTGGTGTTATTGTTAAAGTTTGATGATTACATTAATTTGAGTTTGACTATCCCAATTCATTGATCTAAATCTGTGTGTCTGTTGAAACTTCTGTGATTTTATTCGGGTCTCTTGAATGGTACGAGTAGTTTTCAATTGTGTAATCAATTAATTAGTGATGCAATACCCACCCCAAAGCTGTTGAGGATCTGCAGAAGTCTCAGTACACTAATATATAACTGAAATAAATTGATTCCTAATGAGTTTACCTGCAAACAAAATTTTCTGCTAAAATCACATTAGACTTTATAGTGATGTTTGATCTGGGCCTTCCAGATTAAACTCATTCTCTCCATGACTTATCCAAGATGTCTTGCCCAAGGGCCAGTTGCTCTGTACCGTTCTGCTCGTGCAAGTTGTCACTAACTTCACTCTTAGCCTCATCAAGATGTAATTATAGTGTCCTGATTTAATTGGTTAGAATTTGTGACAAGTAATGAGGTGATCTCCATATTATTGGAAGTTATCTGACAATGTAATACTGATTCCTCATTAATCTCTACTTGGGAAACCATCACGAACATATCCATCGTGGATCATACTAATAGGTGCCTCTGAAACAGCCTATTCCTGGAGTTTGTACAGATCTTCTCTCTTAATACCTTGTTGGGTGCAGTTGTCATAGCTCCATTTAAAAACAAGCTTGAAGTGTCAATGCAGATTCACCCTTTTCAGCATACTGGGAACATGTTTGTTTCATTCAGCTAATTTATGGTTTTCTTGAGCTGTGACAATTTGCTGGGACAAGTCCTTGGAGTTCAAGTTGGGGGCATCTTGAGTTGCTCTTTTGTTGTATCCAATATTAATCTCTATAATGGTCTGTGAGGGTGATTTCTGCGTGCTCTTCTGCTTGCCTGTGTGTTTAATCACACTATAAGAGTATTTTACTGGGGCATTCATCATGTTTTAGGGTACTGCATGCCACATTGAATTACATCTCTTGCTTTGCCTAGCAAATGTTAAATGTTGCTGTGCTTTTAAAGTGATCTGGAGTGGACTGGACATTAGAGTAATGATTGTAGAATAGACAAATACTTTTGCCCTTTCGACTTTCCACTTTTACACTTTCCTTATGGTTATTGATATGAAAAGTCTCATTTGGTTCAATTTGAATAGTTGGGCACTTCTTGTCATCTTGTATGCACAGAAGCATTTCTAGTCCTCAAACAACAGTCCTCCAAGTACACTGGCACTATTTGCTTGTTCTTTGCGGGGACATATACTTCTTTGGAGTTCTCATGATATCTAAATGTTGCTATAGGCACACCTCTTTGGCGAAATGGACCTCCAGAGAAGCCAGTACTGTGTAATGCATGTGGTTCTCGATGGAGGACAAAAGGGACGCTGGCCAATTATACCCCTCTCCATTCTCGAGCCGATCCTGAAAACTATGAAGACCACAGAGTTGCCAGAACAAAAAGCATGTCTGTGAACAAAAAGAAGGAAGTGAAGGTGCTTAAGCGAAAGTATGATAGTGAAAATACTACTGTAAGAGGAAATTCACATGAATATAGTCAGAGTTTCCATAAGTTTGCAGATGATGATACTAGTAACTGGTCTAGTTCTGGATCGGCTCTTTCCAACTCTGAAAGCTGCGCACAGTTTGGTAGTGCAGATGCCAGTGATTTGACAGGTTGAACTTTCAAACAAAAGCTAGTCTTCTCCTTTTCTTGTGCTCAATTCGTTACCATTCAAACTCAATTCGACCAAGTTCCCTTTTATTCTCAGTGAAGGGATTGACAAAGCGAATAGATGTCTTTATTCTGCATAATGCAAATAATTGGCAGTAACGAGAATGAACATTGACCCCTCTCTTCAGTTAGCTGAGTAATGCTAATCATATGTGCCACTCGATTTGTTAGGTCCAGCTCAATCGGTTGTATGGGATTCATTGGTGCCTTCCAGGAAGAGGACATGTGTGAATCGTCCAAAGCCATCTGCAGTTGAGAAGCTTGCCAGAGATCTGCACACTATATTACATGAACAACAGTCTTCTTGTTTATCTGGATCCTCTCAAGAGGATTTGCTTTTAGAGAGTGAAACTCCGATGGTTTCTGTTGAGATTGGACATGGATCGGTCCTCATCAGACATCCGAGTTCAATAGCTCGAGAAGAAGAATCTGAAGCTAGCTCTCTTTCAGTTGATAACAAGCAGTTGAAAATAAATGATGTACATTCTCATCCTCTGACCATTCCTGTACATAACAACAAATGTGTAAATCTTCCAAGTTCAAAAGCACAGACTTTAGAGAGTCCTTTTGGGCAAGGGAAGGAACAAGGGCAGCTTAAGAGGTAACTTAACTCATTTTTAATTATAAAATTGGAAGAACTAATGATGATTTCATGGCATCCTTTATTAAACTCACATTTAGAAATTTTAAAGTCTTCAAGTGCAAGGAGCAGTTTCTCTCTCTGGAATTAATAAAAGAGTGTAGGGGTCTTTAAATTTTGCATTCTGCTTCTTTCATACAAGTAATGTAATAATGCATGCTCCGTACTGGAAAATTGTCTTTTAGGCGAAAGATGGTCTAGAAGGGGGACAAAATAAGTAACGATCCATTCTTAACATTTAATTTATTGTTGCATTGCAGGGACAAGTCCCAGCATGAAAAGCTGCGCATGTTAGGAACTCAAAGTTTACTAGTTTCTATTGAGCTTAGAGTAAGTGACGTGATCCTGCTTTCTCATAGTAACACTATGGAAATTTTTGCACACTTTTGTAGCTCTTTCTTATATCCATCAGATTATTTTATCCAACCCATTAGTAAGTTACTACTCGTCTTTGGGTCATGATGCAATACCTCACAATTGTTCCAGAGGTTTGTAAGAATGAGATCTTCTCCATTGTGATGAACTACCATGGCATGTTACTGAATAGATAGCGAATAGCCTAAACTTTAGGTTGCTACATGTCCATTGTGGCTTGGTGGTGAATTGATGATGAACCTAATCTTGGTCCATTGTGCAGATTGGTTGACTCTATTTGAAGAAACTTCACATTCATTGAATGCTCATCCTGTCTTCTTATGATTGGTGTAGGATGTCTTAAACTTTGATCACTTTTTCAAATATTTGACCTATGAAGAGCAACAGCAGCTATTGAAGTATCTGCCTCAGGTTGATAGAGCAAACTTTCCAGATAGGTTAGCATTCTTTTTACAGTTTCCGGTTAATTTTTTGTGTGCTAAGGTATCACGATGATCTCTGGCCAAAAACATAAGAGAAAGAAACACAAACAATGTACGGTGTCGAATTGTGATTGCTAAAGGGCAGTCAAGGACTTCTGGCTTTCATTCTTTCTTGCTGGTGCTCTTATTAACATGTCTTTGCTTGCACGTGCAGTCTCAGAAGCATGTTTGATGGTGCTGCATTCCTTGAGAACTTATCTTCTTTTCAGCATCTGCTTGCTGAAGGGTTGTTTGATGCCTCATTGTCTGTGGCAAAAGAGGAAGACTACAAGACTCTAAGGAGGCTTGTGCTGTCCGACTCGATCAAGTGCAAATGGGTTGAACATTTCCACCAAGTCAAGGTACAATGAAACTTATGTTTTGCCATCCATAAATGTGGAGATTGTGCATGATAATGGCATTCTAACGATGATCTTGCTGCAGAAATGTAAGGGTGGTTCTGTAAAGCCCAGCTCTCGAGGAGGTCGTGAAACTGTATCTAGTAATTTAATCAAAGGAAATGGATTACATGACATTCAGAAACAGAAGTATACAGGTTGTCCTCATCTTCTGGCACTTGTGTGCTTTAATTAGATAGAGGGAATTTTGTAGTTCTTCCAAATTCCATCACAGAACTGGAAAGCTTTGGTTTGCCGAAGTATTGTTGTGCTGCAAGAAGAAAGACTCAACTGAAGCTAATGGAAAAATTACTATCGTATGGCAGTAGAATGATAAGCTAACAGAAGCTCAAGGACATAAAGTTTATCCAGAAGTAGCTTTGACAGTGGCATCTGAATCATATCCCATTAGTTAGTCCTTGTGCAGCAATTTCTATAATTATTTGCCCAATGATATACACGTGTCAACCATGAAAACTTATAATCTTATGTAGGTGACTATCCTGTTATACCTCAGAGAAAACTGATCAGCTTTGCTTCTCGAATTACTTAATTGATATATGATGTTTGGCATTCTCATGAGATTTTCTGTATTTCAGATGTAAATGTAAAAATGAAGAGCCCCAGAAGAATAATCATGGGTGGAAACTCCAAAAACAAGGAAATCGCAGAGAGTGATGGATCTTGCTTCAGTCCAAGAAGCCTATTTGCAGTGCCTCCTGATGGTGGTGCTCTTTTGCTAGATTCTTTACATGTCACTGATGATAACTCTGAGCAGGATCTGCTGCTCGATGTGCCATCAAACAGCTCATTCCCACAAGCAGAGCTCCTCCGTCCGGTTATGAGCTTTGTCTCCCAGCAGGCAAGCACTAGCAGTAGCTCACTGTACCCACAGCTTGTTTATCCCTGATAATGAGGCATCACCGAAGCATTCGGGCCTTATATATATATACACCCTTTTGGGTAGAGTGGCTTCTTCGGTCGTGCTTGTTGAACAGGAGGTTAAATCTTTCATGGGGTTTTATGGTTGTTTTTCATCACCGTCTCCTTTCAACTTGGTATATTAATGGGATGAACAGAGGTGCTCTTTCGTATAGGTCAGATGATAGGTGGCAGCGTATACCTCAGGATGCAAATGGTGATGACTTATAATTCCCGGATATCTTTTATCAACCTCAGTCACTTTATTGCACAATCTTTCAGTTATTAGCCTTACGTATCATGCTAATTGAAGAAAACCGAGCAGCAGAATGGTCATTGGCTTTAGTCGAGGATATCTTTACAGAAGTTGGGAATTTGCAGGTTCTTGGATAGCTGATTGCAAAATCAACATAAGTATCTTCATCTCCATCTTGTTGGAGTTTTCTCATTACTGTTCTTTTAGCACGCGAGAAATTTGCTGCCAGGACGATTTGCAGTATTAGATAGCGAAACATCTATGGAAATTAGAGGAATTTAGCGAGCCTGATGGCTAAGCGAGGTTCGCACTTTTATAAAATATGTATCCACGATTAATCAAAAGTACCAAGCCAAGGTCTCAACCCGTTATGATGGAACAAATACCGGCTGCAGACGTGTCATGATCTTGAACAAGACTATCAAGTTCTCTGTGACAAGCATGCATGTCAAGGTCGTGGACATGAAATGTCAGCAATTTATCTTAGATGCTAATTGTGTTGCTTGAAGCACCCTAAAGGAGGCAACGATTGTCACATTATGGTCAAGCTCAAAGCACGATAATCTCAATAATCTAAACTTTCTGTATTCATAAAGCCGCTGTACATTCTGCATTCATTTACGAGAACAGAACAAGATAAACATACAAAAGCTGTCTATACATAGCCTTGCAGTCCTCTTGTAGAGAAGTTCCTCTGAGCAGCATCTAGTTCACTGGATTTAATTGTATTAGATTTCCAGGTCTAGCAATCTGTATCTTCATCTTTTCCAGGTTCAAACGGTTTATTTCTGTTCCCGAAAGAGTACCTCCAACGTCAAATCAATTATTTGCCAGAAGAAAGTCAAAGTCATTGGATTGAATCTACTGCATTGGACCAGTGTCCGCTAAACGGTCAAATCACCATGGAACAGCAGTGCAAAAATCCCAAAAGCCCCATCCAAACTACTCATCCTCCACCTTTTTCTTCTGCTCTGTACTCCCTGTCCCGTGACCATACCGGCACGGGAAAAGTCAGGCCACGACTCTTCACAATATGCATAATATTGGTATTTTCAAGGGTACGATCTCCATGAGTCCCCACGATCATATTCAAAACATCCAAGAGGTTCACTTCCTTCTCTATCAAAGGGAAACAAGCAGGCAGCCGTAGCTGCGATTCCACATCCTTTTCTTTCCCTTGCCCCTGAATCGACGATGGCAATTTCCTCACTCCTCGAGCATCCTGAGGAGAACCGGCGGCATTATTATTTACACCAACACCCTGAAATCTTTCGACATCCACACTCGTATTTCTATTTATCTGCCCTTCACAATTGTTGCATCCTTCAGTTTCATGCCTTTCCACATTCCTCATTCTATTCCTTTCAATTTCTGCAATTTTCCTGCCCTTGTTACGCAAATTAGAAGTCTTACCTGTGTATCTGAAACTTTCAATGTCCTCTATGCTCTTCCAACCCGATTCTTTGCAAGCAACTCTTTGTCCATTATCAGTAGCAGGAACTTCTCTACCAATCACTGTGCCCTCGCAACCTCTATCAACTTCATTTATCGTAGAATTATCCTGGACCGTGTACTCTCTGGACAGTGAAGCACCGTCTCTTTCTTTGCACTTCAGACCCGTTTCTTCAACGGTTGCAGGAACTTCTCTACCAATCACTGAGCCCTCAGTACCTCTATCAACTTTATCAACTGCTAAATTATCCTTGACTGAGGCTACTCTGGACAATAAACTTTCCATGCTCTTCTGCCCCAATTCCTCGCAAGCAACTCTTTGTCCATTATCAGTCGGGGGAACTTCGCTCCCAAGCACTGTACCCTCAGTAACTCTAGTGACTTCATTTACTGCTGAACTATCCTTCGTTGTGTGCTCTCTGGCCAATAAACCGCCGTCTTCTTCTATTCTCTTCTGTCCCGATTCTTTACAAGCTATTCTTTGTCCGTTATCCATTGGAGGAATTTCTTTATCGGTCACTGTGCCCTCAGGACCTCTATCAATTTCATTAACTGCCGAATCATCCTTCACCGTGTGCTCTCTGGACAGTATCCCGCCGTCTCTTTCTTCAACCTCCAAATCCATGATCCTTATGTCATTAGTACACTCGACCCTCAAATTCAACTTCCTTTTCCGCGAACTCCCTTCACAAACTTCAGCATCTCGCTGCAAATCAGACCCGTAATTCTTCAAATTTTCCACAGATTTCATCAGGCTCTCCCTGATTTTCTCTGTAACTACCCCTAAAGGCGCATTGGGAGCCTCCAAACGCAACTTTATCTCTAAAATTCTCAAACTTTCGGCAGGATTAGCAGCCGAGCGATCTTTTGAAGCTGATGATACCCCCAAAGTTTCTCTACTCCTAACTTTCACCACCGTGGGACTCCCCGAATATCTCATCCTCTTCGCCGGAGACTCCTGCAAACGCTCACCGGAAGCAGGTGTTCTCACCTTTTCTGCTTCTCCGCTCGAAACGAAGAGGTGAGACTCGGTATCCACTCTCTGCGTCATTTCCAGCTCCACCGAGAAACCCAAATCCGTGTCCCTACCCAGATCGACGGCCCTACCGCTGTCCAAGCCACCCCAATCGACGGCCGCCGCGTCGCCTTCGTTCGCGGAATGCTCGGGCGGCGTGTGGTAGACGTCCTCCTGAGGGGCGGTGCTGCCGTCGTTCCGCGCGCTCTCCGGCAGCGAGACAATGAAAACCCCCGTGGGATCGACGGATGGCTCGCCGGCCTCCTGGGTCCCCACATCCCCGTCGCCTCCGCCGGCGGCGCCCGCCGGTTCCGGCTCGCCGGCGAAGCGGCAGCTCCGGAGGAGCCGTTCTTGCGAGGGCGGGACGAGGCAGTGCTCGACGATGGAAGCGAACGGATCGATTTGCATGGCTGGAGGGAACCGATTCGATTCGATTTCGCTGCGAATCGAAGAATGGCCGGCGATTTCAGGGAGGACGCATGGAGGATTTGGATTTCTAGGGTTTCTGCGTCGTCGACGGAAGTTGCAGTTCGCCGGGGCAGAAGAAAGTTCCCGCTCTTTCTTTTCCTGTATTGAGGTCGGACATAATTGTTTTTCGCGTTTTTAGTTTTTGGGACAAAATGTAGAAATAGAAAAAGAAGAAGAAGAAGAAGAAGAAGAAAATATTATAATTTAAAGACATCGCCTGTACAGAAAATAAAGAGAGCTGGCATGGACTTATCTTTTTGAAACATACCAAATATCAGAATTTTGAGAGGGGAAAAAAAAACCTTTTCACCGTAATAAACAGAGCCCAAAATTTATATTTTCGAAAGGATTCACCTAGTGAGCTTTTTATTCAACTAATTTATTGGGGCCTAGAATGGTACTTAACTTTGTTTTGGACTGTTTTTATAAATTGGACGAGAGTTTAGTTAAATAATGACAATTTATTAATGCATAATGCTCAATTACCAGCATTTGGCTTTCTAAGGCGTATTGGCTACAGTTTTTAGGTGTGTAGTGCTTTTGATTTCAAATTTAGTTTTCATATGTATTAAACGTGAAAGCTTTATAAGAAAATGACTTCTTTTTTTTTGAGCGAGTATAAGAAAATGACTTAAGAAAAGAACTTTTTTTACATCATTTCGTGCATCTAATGATAGCATTGTGTGATAAATAACACGGCAAAAATAAATAAAATTAATTAGGGACTAGCAAATTTTTTAAAATTCAAATAAAAAAAATCAATTGAGATGCGTATACTATATAATTATAATACCTGACGCATTATTAGTATATTACTTTGGCTCCCTGAAACTAACTTCTAACTGATCTCATTTTGCCCCGAAACTCAACCCGCTAAAGCTCTCTGTCTCTGTCTCTGCCTCTGCCTCTGTCTCTGTCTCTGTCTCTGTCTTTCTCTCGCATGCATGAACAGTCTTCACTCTCCGTCTCCGATCACCATCGACATCCCTCGCATTCGACTCCATGATTCCTCTCAACAAGACGGCAATCGCTTCCTTTCGTCCACTCTCAGGCGTGCACATTCGTTCTCCTACTCTGTTCATACTTCTTTCCCCTGTTCCGATGTTTTCTTTGATCGATTCGATGACGTGCCAGTACCTTCCGATTGAATTTTCATTTTGAAAGTTTTCGTGGGTTTATGTACGTCGGGGTGAAGTAACGCCATCGAACTTTACGCCCAAAGCGCATGGATCGATTCGAACTTTACGCCCAAAGCGCATGGATCGATTGGAGATTTTTTAGGGATGAATGGAAACTTGACATATGTCGGACAGGGCTTAAGAAATCAGGAGGAGCGGGGCTTGGCAAATGGCTTTGTTCGGGGTCTGATTCGCTGATTCGCTGATTCGCGCTGCAAATGCCGATGTGATCCCCATTCGTTTGGGGGATCATGACGTATTTTTTTGGCAATCTGCATCTTGTTATGTGCTGTATGTGTGCCAATGGAGTCTGGCTTTGTACTGTGAATTTTGCTCCAGTCAAGAAAGTTCGATTTCAGACTTCATATTGGGTTTCATCAATTGAAAAGCGAGGGAAAGCTAGCCATAAAGGGCAGCATGCTATCGCCTTTGTGATTTTCTTTTAACTAGATCAAGGATAGGATGATGGCAAGTTATCTTTCAATCTTGCAATCTGAAATGTAATTTGTTCGGAGGGAATAATTGCTAAATATGTCATCTCCGGTTTTCAATCTTTTTATCAGTCACACGGTTGTTCTGTGCTTTTCCTGTTAATATTCTCTTTCTTTTTCCTCTGTTGCATAGTTTTGAATGCGGCACTGAATTTTACGTTGAAGGAGAAAGCCGGAACTAGTTAACTGTTGCATCGGTTGATGGGGATATCCCAAAAGGGAAAACGGGATCATTAGCTATGGAAATGGTGAAGGGAGGCTGATACAATGGAGCTTGAGTGGCGGAAAGTTTCTGCTGTTCGTGATTGTCCACCAGGATGTGGACCTTTTGCTCTGCAAATTTCTTTTTGGAACCAGCGGCTGATGCAAGTGACGTCAACAGCATTCGGGAAGGAGGAGAATACAGCATAGACTGTTCATATGTTCATGGGAGGTTCTGAAGTTGGAACTGAGCCTCAACCTCTCAAGGCGTCTAATGTCTCTCCTTGCACGAGTAAATGCTTTAGAATCTCAGGCGGGAAAAGTGGGAGATGGGCTAATGCAGTTGACAGTTTACACTTGGTCAGTGAGGACGAAGCAGCAATTACATCTCTGCGGGCCTGGAATAGTAATGGGACGAGTTGAATTTGCAGAAGCTACAAAGTTTGAGTGCTCTGCTATTGATGCTAGAAGGAGGAGAACCAAAGTGGAGATATTAGGCACGCTCCATACTTGGTACAGGAAGCTCTCGTATGAAAGAGAAGCTAAGTCCATAGAATAGAGATGGCTTGACCTTCAAGCACAGAAAGATTCATAAGGCGTGTTTATCCACCCTGCAAAGCAAATACTGGGTCCTGTGGAGCACACAATGATGATCTAGATGGCTGGATGCGCAGGGAGGCAGAAGGCCAGAAACTCAAGCAAGGTAACCTTGCTCTGAAGAACAGCATATCTGCAAAGAATCTGTGAGGGTGTTCTGGGAGATGAGAGACAGAACAGAATCTGACTCTGCCGGTGCAAGAACATAGATGGGGGTTATATATATATGACTATATCTGGCGGAAAAGTTTTGGCAGGAAAAGAGCCCACACGGCGTCCTCATACTCAAGTTCGTTTGGATCGGATTCCTGGCCAACTAGACCTTGTTAGCAAAGTAGTGGAACAAGTGTGGCGTGCAGGTGCACCTCTGTTCAGAAGATATTTCGCAAGGGAAAGATTTAATTCCTAATCGGCTGTAGACACCATCAACGATGAGAAGCCCGTCATTTAACTACATGACACGGGCGGTATCTATCCTGAATGGTTCCGACCCACCCTGGTGATGATTGTGATTGCTCTGGAGGTTGCTCGGATTCAGGAAATGTCCTTGTATCATCAAGAAAGGGGGGACATCCCAAATGACCACAATGGAGCTTGCGTAGAAGTCGGAGTAATTTAACCTGTGTTATACGAATGGGGGATTTTGATTTCGACATCTACGGGACTCTGATGCGATTCTCCACCCACAGCTGCTCTCCCGACCTTCGCCACAAACCCCTCCATTACGATCACGGGAACAAGAGACTGCCACAGTTGGTGTTCTTTAGCTGCTGAAAACATTCCACCTCTGCAGGAGTCGAAAATCTCGTACCATAGCATCAAGACAACCCGATCAGGTTCGTGATTACGATGGAAATGCTGAGAATGAAAGTTGGTCCTATTTTGGTTCCCCAGAGCGTGGCGGGTGAATGCGAGAAAAACTGATGGAAGAAGAAACTTTTCACGTCATGGAGAACCTATCTTTGTGTCGGCCTAGGATGGTTCCCGTCCAAGCTCTGGAAAGCTTTCCAGGTGCGTGCGCACGCGATTCACATTTCGCGCATGATCCTCGCATATTGCTTTAGAAAGTCAGTATGATTCCCCAGTTGTTTTACCGTTGTCGTGTTGGATGCACGCGAAAAGGCGACAAGGCATGCGTGATTGCCTTGTGATCACTCTCAAATGACAATCAGTTCGATATCATTTGCTGCGGCACGAATTTGTTATTATCATTTTCCCATCTGATGGAGCCTTGAGTTGTGATTTAATTTTCTCTGGACTTCTTTTTTTCTCAATTGATGATTGACCCTCATCTGCATGTAACCAAGTCAACCAACTACTTAACCGAATCATAAAATCATAATCACATGATAAATAATGATCATAAATATTCTCGAAAGAAAACTCTTTTGGAAATGGAGTCAAATAGAAGGCTTATGACTCGATTTCAACACAAATAAGAATCATGACCAAATCACATAATATATAAAAGAATCATGAAGGAAAAAATATCGATTACAAATTTAACCATAAGAAAATTTGAATAGCTCACTGGCATTGCATAAAACGAAAATGGCTAGGTACATGGAGTAGAGGATGAAATAGCAAGTTCGTAACGTGTGAATCAATAATTTCTGCTTTGGAAACTTTGGCCTCTTATACTTTAATAATGTAGGGTAACTTCTTCTTCTTCTTCTTTTTTTTTTTTTTTTTGGTAAAAAAATTGCGGGGGTAATTGAAAAAGGTTTTAAAAGGGATATAAATCTCACCATTCTATTTGTAGCGTTAAATAAATTAATTAGCAGCACTATTTTTCCAAAAGACACAAGGATCTCATTTCTTAAGCTTAGCAAAAAGAGGAAAAAAAATAAATCACGGCATAACAAAAGCACTGTGCAATCCTCGTCACTTTACTGATTTTTTCCATGTTTTCCACAAAAAAAACATTTTAAATTTATAAAAACCATCGCCCTGCTATATAGTCATTTTCCTCTGTAATATAATTTTTAATTTCTCTCTCCATGCTCGCGAGTCCCCAGGCAAAGAAAGCCTCCGCTCCCGTGTCCGCTCGCCTTCGCTGTCGCCGTCGCCGTCGCAATCGCCGTCGCGCCCGTGAACCTGCCTGGCTTCGCCGCCGCCGCCGCCGCCGAATCCTCTCTCGCCGGGACGCGCTCCGGCGTTTCTCCTCCACCCTCCCCGCGCCCCGCGGGCTCCCTCCCCGTGTTCCGTCTCGTCATCTCTCGTCGCGGTCCCTCGGTCTGGATGGCTATCGTCCTCCGATGTACGTGTTCTCATCTTCGGTTGATTTCGGTTCTCTTCTCCGATTCGTTGTTTAGTTGTCTTGACCGGAGCTTTGTTTTCCCTCTCGTTTTGATTGTGGGGGGCGCAGAGGGTTTGAACCGGTGCGGCTCGGTTCGAATCTCTGCTGTTCTGAGCGCGTCGGAACGGAATTGGAGACGGATCGGTAGCTGTTGGAGCATCGGCAGATTGGGCATGCGTGGTGCGGGAAAATTGGGATTTTGATTCGGCTCGACTGGCTCTGTAAATTTTGCGGTGAGTGGGGGAAAACGAGGTCGGTCCGTGTTAATGCTCTGTGGGTGGCCATGCGATTATCGTTCGTTTGGAATATAGTTTCGGCTCATGTTTGTCTATTCGTAGCGGTTCGCATGGGTTGAGGTTCTAAGAAGTGTCTATTAGGCACAAGCGATGTGCGCTTGTGTGCGGAGAGGGTTTTTCGAGGTGCTCCCGGAGCATGACCGACCTTCTCGTACGCCCCATGTCCATCTACCCGTGTGTTGTCATTCTTGGATGAAAATAAAGAAATTCATAATGTTCTGCTTAGGCGGATGTGGATCACGTGTTCCAGGAGTACTTGGAGATTTTTTGTAAGTGGGGCAATGATTTTTATGAATTGGTGGATGGTCATCTGCCGTTTGTGTTGTGCTTGTGTGGCCCATAGAGGTTTTACTGTATTGGTGTATGGTTAATTTCCTAAACACGTTGATGATTGTGGTTGATGATCTCAGATTATATTTTGGTCTTCCTGTGTAGCGTGATTTGTCTAACGTGGATAATATAGATCTGTTCTAGCTTTGTCCCATTCTGTCTTGGCCAAAATAGATGGTTCACTAATACTCTTGTTGATGGTTGTTTAATCTTTTACGCAATTTTGAGTGTCTTACTGCTTTTTTATTCAGAATTCAATGGCTGTCCTAAATAATACGCTTCGACATGAGCCGTCAAGAGCTGTAACTTCTGTTTATGGCTGTAGTTCTGTGTGGAGATCTGGATTACCTGTGATGGCTAATGGCAATTGCTACTCTCGTAATGGCGCACCTAAGTACAGGCGAAGGACGGTTTCTGCTATTCGTGATTTTCCTCGAGGATGTGGACGAGTTGCTCCAAGAATCAATGTGGAACCAACAAAGAGTCCAGTTCACATTGCCAGCTCTCAGAATAAGGGGACTGCAGCTGAGGCTGTTGATGCATCATGGGGAGGTCGTGTTGATTTCAGAGTTGGAGATTCTACAGCTATCCTCACACAAACAGGTGTTGTAGAATCTAATTTGAAAAAGTTGGGGCAGGTGGCTGATGTAGTTGATGGTCTAAGCTCAGTGAGTGAGAACCAACCGACAGGAATGTCTCTGGGGACTTTAGAGTGCACAGGAATTGTAGAACCTAGAAAAACTTCGGAATCTGAATTGTTTGAGAGAGATGGTGGGGTTGCTGCTACTCCTCAAAATAAAGATACAACTGAATCGGGTTATGGTAAAATTTGTGCTGGGCATCCTTCATTAATTACTGGTTCCACCGGCAAGTCTCTTGAGAAACCTAAAGCTAGAAGCTATCCTCCTAGGAGAAGGGTTTCAGCAATTAGAGAATTCCCACCTTATTGTGGAGGGAATGCTCCTCTACTCGATAAGGAAGTGTGCTTGGATGTGGTCGGTCATTTGAAGGAAATAAAGGTCAGTGAGGAAAGCCACTTGAAGAATGAGAAAACTCTAAGGGGGACAGAAGTGGCTGGCGCAAATTTGATTAAAGAAAGTTTACAAGATTTGGATTCTCAGGAGTGCAAATCTTTAAATGAGTTAACTGAAGCAACTAAAGCTGAAGTTCAGGCTGAACATGAGGAGAATGGTGTTGAAGGCAAGAGAGAGCCAGATAAGATAGAACTAGAGGTTGCCAATGATGGTTGGGGTGGATCTCCGTGTGGAAGTAATCCAGATCTTTCCGTCTGTCAGTCTGAGGCATATATTGATAAAAGCATCAGGCACAAGAGAAAGCGGGCAAAGAAAATGGTTGTGTACAACAAGGAGGAAAGTCTCAAGAGAAAGCATGCAGACGTACTAGGAATTCAGACATCAGAAGACAATGCTGGTCCATCGCAAGTTTCATCTGGAAGGGTCCTTGTGCAAGGTCTGATGGCTGCATCGTTTTGTCCTTGGCAGCAGAGCAGAGAGGGAAGCAAAATGTCTTCTCCTAATAATATGACTGCAAGGATAGGGAAGAAAGAAGATCCTGTAGGCCCTGAGAAATCAAAATCAACACCGAAGAAAAAAGACCCTGTGGTCCCTGAGAAATTAAAATTAACTCCAAGGGTAAAGCTTATAGAGGCAAAAACCTCTGTGGGAAAGACTCCGCAGAAGAGCCAACCTTTTAAAGAAGAGTCTGCTCGTGAAAGCACTAGCGAACTGGTGGTCTGGGGAAATCAGGATGTTGTGGACATTAACGAGCACCATGAAGATCTTCAGGTGTTTTTGCATCCTAGAGCATTTACTGTGAACCCACCTCCTTTTGGTGATGGTCTTTTAGAAAGAAAACACAGTGATGATGTTACTCGACACAAAGTCAGGGAGACACTGCGTCTGTTCCAAGCTGTCTGCCGGAAGCTCTTGCAGGAAGAAGAAGCCAAGACCAAAGGTGAAAACAAGCATAAAAGGGTTGATCAACAAGCGGCAAAAATCTTGAAGGACAAGGGAAGATATGTTAACACAGGAAAACAAATCATAGGTCCTGTACCTGGAGTTGAAGTTGGGGATGAGTTTCAGTATAGAGTAGAGCTGAACATTATTGGCCTTCATCGCCAGACTCAGAGAGGTATCGATTATTTCAAGAAAGGTGGAAATGTCCTGGCGACGAGTATCGTGTCATCGGGTTCATATTGTGATGATCTGGATAACTCAGATTTTGTGATATACACTGGCTCGGGAGGGAATGTGATTGGCAAGGACAAGGAGCCTGAAGATCAGAAACTTGAAAAAGGTAACCTTGCTCTGAGTAACAGCATATCTGAAAGGAATCCTGTGAGGGTGATTCGGGGATTGAAAGAAACAAGGCCATCTGATTCCGCCGAAGCAAAACCTAGACTGGTTACTACCTATACTTATGATGGGCTGTATGTGGTGGAAGAACGTTGGCAGGAACTGGGTCCACATGGCAAACTGGTCTTTAAGTTCCGTCTTAACCGGATTCCTGGTCAGCCCGAGCTCGCCTGGAAAGTGGTAAAGAAGTCGAAAAAGTTTGAAGCACGGGAGGGTCTCTGCGTGCGTGATATTTCACAAGGGAAAGAGTCCATTCCAATATGTGTTGTCAACACCATCGATAATGAAAAGCCCCTGCCATTTGAGTACATTACTTGCATGATATATCCTTACTGGCTCTGCCCTATGCCCTGTAGGGGTTGTGATTGTTCTAGGGGTTGCTCAGATACGGAGAGGTGCATCTGTACTATCAAGAATGGAGGAGAAATTCCGTACAATTATAATGGGGCTATTGTCGAAGTAAAGCCCCTGGTTTATGAGTGTGGACCTTCTTGCAAGTGCCCTACCTCTTGCCACAATAGGGTCACACAGCGTGGTCTCAAGTTTCAGCTAGAAATTTTCAAGACTGAATCAAGAGGTTGGGGTGTGAGATCCCTTAATTCTATACCCTCTGGAAGTTTTATATGCGAGTATATAGGAGAGCTCCTTTCAGACAAGGAAGCAGAAGAACGGACCAATGATGAGTACTTATTTGACATTGGCACTAACTACAACGACAGTAATCTTTGGGACGGGCTCTCAACCCTTATGCCTGATGTGCACACAGATTCTCGCGAAACTGTGGAGCACGTTGGTTTTACCATTGATGCAGCCAAGTGTGGGAATGTTGGGAGGTTCATTAACCACAGCTGTTCTCCCAATTTGTATGCCCAAAATGTCCTCTATGATCATGAGGACAAGCAAGTTCCTCACATAATGTTCTTTGCCGCTGAAAATATTCCTCCTTTGCAGGAATTAACTTACCATTACAATTATAAGATAGGTCAGGTTCATGACTCTAGTGGCAATATTAAGAAAAAAGATTGCTACTGTGGTTCTGTGGAGTGCACGGGAAGGATGTATTAAGGAGAAATGACTGAAGTATGTTTTTGGGTTTTTGAGAAGGAAGGTGTGCTGTTGGCCAAAAAGAAGAGAAGGAACTTGTGCTTTCTCAGGTAAGCTCCCTACCGAACGCAGGCACTCATAGCATGTTACTGGTGATATGCATGTACCTGACATGACATTAGAAATTACCCAAGCTTCTTGCTTCACTTCTCTTATTTGTTTGTTAATTAAGCAAAGAGGATAGTTGGTGTCGTCGCACTTGCACACGACAAGAAAATGTGCAGAATCAGAGCCGTTGTTAGTTTGAATTTAGCTTTTTTGTAAATACCGTACTGCGTTGTATTTCGGGTGAAATTTTATACGACGGGAGCTGAATTCTGAATTTTTCAGCATACTCTGTTTTCGGTCTGAGTTGATATAAATTTTTCTTAAGCTCCATTAATTTCACGAAAAATAAAAGATTTGGAAATATTTTCTAAATAATACTCACTTATATTGCTTACAAAAAACAGATATTGAAAAAATATTTTCATTGTTTGCGGAAATGTTTGCATATAAATCGTTATTGATAATGAAAATATTTATTGACTAATAATATCAAGCGATACAAATAATTATTTTTGGGAAAATGTTTTTGAATTTTACACTTTCCGCAAAACATACGGAGCTTTAATATACGTATCAAATTTTTAACAAAGTCTTCGAATAAAATAATCAAGCTAGTTTTCAATTGCAATGTGCAAATTTGGATGGCTACAAAAGATTCCAGCTGGCAAAAACAAGAGAAATAAGGCAATATTTAGAAGTCTCGAGTGTTTTTTCCGTTATAAGCTTGTAACACCGATTGGAGTACTTTTAGCAAGAGAAGTTAGAAGACATTTGTTTAGGTAAAAGATAAAGTGCATGATTGGTCTTTTGAAAACACTATACAGATGTGGTTTATTAGTGTGAAAGTGTGTTCTATTATCTTGTGTGCATGTGGTGTGAGAATAGCTATTGGAGGGTTTCAATGTTGACTAGATCTATTGGGGATTGTCATAGGAGCCTGGCGTTATGTGGCAGAAGGTGTTACAGAGCGCACCACAGAAGCTCTTTTTCTTCACCTGGGAAGATTATCAAGAGAGGGCCCATGTTTGACTCCATCAAAATAGTTAATTGGACCATCTTCACATAAAAGTATAAGCCGAGTTAGTGCGACCCTTGCTTGGGGTTGTTGGGGTTAGTGCGAGGTGAGAGCATTTCCGAAATTATGAACGTTTAGTGATCTCCTTTTTTACTCCTTATCATTGAATGTTTAGTGATCTCCTTTTATACTCCTTATCATTGAATCTTCCCGTTGGATAATTTTCAAAAAGATCAATCTCCATAATTGTTGAAGTCGATCAACTGGAATTCTCATAAATTTTGTCTTCCATGCAATCGAATCCTTGATTTCTAAAAATAGGGTAGCTCCAATTATGGAAAATACGTTGCTTTCGGAATGATTGTTAATCAATTCAAGATATCTCGCTTGAATATTTTTTGTACATAACATTTAAGATTGATAGTTAATCAAATTCTTCTAAGTTAGGAATCCATATCAAATTGCAAGCTGTTAAGTGGTGAGAAATCTTGAAGTCTGTGATAAGGTTGACTACAAGTGCCACATTTTTCGTATCTTCTTTCCTTCAGATATTTAGACTTCATTCGTAAAATGTGGCATTTATGTAAAATGTTTTCCAAGAAATCATTTTTTAAGAAAATAACAATATTTCTTAATATTTGGTTGAAATCTAAAAATGAATTAGAAAATATTTTTGTCATTTGAGAAGAAGAATCTTTTCCTCTGTACATGCCTTTCGTTAAATTTTTTATTTTATTTTTTTAAAATCGATTTTTAATTTTTTTTCTTCTTCTTCATTAGCCATTTGCTAGCTACAAAACTCGAGCTTTACTAGATCCGACAATTTGGGTGGGGCTCAAGCCTCCCCCAAAGTCACCAGAGCCTTAACAATGTTTGGCTGGCGAGCCTCGCCCAACTTGTCGTATTAGGTGAGGTGGAGCCTTGCCTTAGGCCGGCGAGACTCAAGCTTACCTGTGGTTGCTGACTGGCCAAGAGAAAGGAAAAGAAAGAAAAGGAAAACGAAAAGAATTCACAACTTGATTTTTTAAAAATATAAAATTAGAATAAAAATGGTGAAAAAAAGGGAGGTGAAAGGAGATGAAAATGTTATCACTAATTGAAAAGTAGAAAATTTCTATTTTAATTTTTTTTTTTATTGACAGAGAATGTACTCTTCGATCGATTTAATTTTTGTAAATCAAATTTCATAGAAGTTATTTTTTGCGAAAAGAAGGCAATAGACTTTGTTCCTTTTGCGGATAATGACTTTTAGAAAAACGTTTTCCATATTTTTTTTTGTATTCGTTTCATGGGAAATGAAATGATTAGTGAAAGCATTTTTCATTAGCGGAAAAAGTTTTCTAAAATAAGGAAAATGTTTTTCACTTTTCAAGATGAGGAAAACATTTTCCTCTCTTTTTCTTACCTTACACCCATGTTAATCTTTCCATATTTCCTTTCCTTTTCCTTTTTCATTTAAAAAACGAATTTTTAATTAATTTTATTTTTATATTCTCTCTCTTTTTCTTATACTTCTATCTTGGCCGGTCATTGGTAACAACAATGGTCGACGGTCGGATATAAACAAGCCTCAAGCTCGCCGACCTCTAGGGATCTCACCATCACTAGATCGGCAAGCTTGAGGCTTGCTCAATTAGTGGCTAGTTCGAGCCTTGTCAGACCTGTTGGGAGTTTGTTTGTAAAAACAGACTAAGTGCATGTTTCCTTGTCCCACATAAGAAAAGTGGGAGAAAGTGGACCAATTAATAAATGTGGGGTTTTTTCAATGTACCTAAAGAAATGATTAGCTGTGGGCTAGATTTTACCATACCCACGTGCGGGTGCTTGATTATTAGGCGCACGCTTGTGCGCTCGCGGTTTAATTAGCACCAACCCTTTTGTTATTTTTTATTTTTTCTTATTTTTTTAATTATTTCGAATTTTTTTTTTTGTTTTTTCAAGACAACCTTTGGAAAAGATACTTGTTCAGTTTGCAACCTTTCTCGAGGGTTGAATTTGTTCATTTTTTTAACTTCTTTCGAATGGACGCCTTTGTTCATCTGGGCAATTTTAGAAAGGATACGTTTGTTCATTTTTACAATTTTTCACGAAGAGTTGCCTATGTTTTTAAGACTGTTTTATATATACATGTCAGTTTTCAGAAAAAGAGTGTGTGGGATCATTTTATCATTTCGAGCATTCTTTCTGAAAAAAGTACAGCTATCATTTCAATGGTTTCATAGAGAAAAAAGTACAGCCATCATTTCAATTGTTTCATAGAAAGATCCTAGAGAAAGATTAGAATTGCTACCTAGTATTCTCATTTTGAAATTTTGTTGTATCCTCGAGAAAATTTGCCGGTGACCATTAGCGATGTTGTGGGGTAAATAAATCTTTAAAAAAAGTGACATCTCGCTTCGAAGTCCGATTTGATTACTCTAAAGATCTGACTTCATTGTTCTACTCAATTTAAAGTCATATTTTCCCAACAAGATCAATGAGAGCGGCGAGCTCGAGCTCACTTTCAACAAGTCACTATGGTCGGCAACTGGCCAAAGAAGAATATGATAAAAAGAAAGAAAAGTAAAAGAAAAATAGAAAAAAAAATAAAAGTAATTTAAAAATAGATTTTTAAAAAATAAAAGTAATTAAAAAATTGATTTTATAAATAAAATAATAAAAAATTATTGAAAAATATTGCATGAAGGAAAAGATTTTCTTTACCCAATAGTGAAAAATATTTTCCGTTTCATTTTCGATTTCAGTGGAACACCGTAAAATAATTACATTTTTCTGGAAAATGATTGGAAAATATTTTAGCGAAACGGTTCGTTTCACGAAAAATAATTTCTAGGAAAACGTATTCTAAATTTTCTAGTGTTTATTTCACGGAAAATGAATATGTCAAGGAAAACATTTTCCGTTAATGGAAAAATGCCTTCTAAAATAGGGGAATATTTTTTTTTATTAAAAAGAGGAAAACATTTTTTATCTTCTTTCACGTCACTTTTTTCATCAAATACCATTTCCTTTATTTTTATTTTCTTTCTTTGTATAAAAAATTGATTTTTAAATTATTTTTATTTTCTTTTTTCTATTCTTTTTTTTTTATTTTCCTTTTTTTCTTATTAGCCATGGTGACGGTTGGTGATTGGAGTCGAGCAAGCTCAAGCCTCGCCAACTCGCCATATTCTAGCGAGGTTCAACCTTACCAGCCTATGGCGAGACTCCGCCTCGTCTCACCTCACTTTACCTCACCCAAGCTCGCTTAAGGCCTAGAGGTGTTAAAATGGATCTTAGACCCATATATAAATATGGGTCACTTGTTTTTGACAAAAAAAGTAGTTAAATGGATTTAATAATTAAAGACTTTGATAAATGAGTCTTAAATTAGAACTCGTTTTCAACCAAAATCTCACAATCTCTCTCTTCCCTCTTTAACTTTATAATTTTTTTTTATAAAAATCGAAATTATAATTATTTTTTATTTTAATGCTCTTATTTTTTTCTTTTTCTTTCCTTTTTTTTTTTCTTCTTCCTTCGGTGGCCGCATGGCAATGGCCGGTGACCGGCCAAGTGAGCCTGGAGTTCGCCGGATCTGGCGAGGTGGAGGCCTCGTTGATGCCCGGCGAGGCTCTGGTGAGACTCGAACTCGCCAGCGTCGGGCGAGGCTTGAGCCTTGCCAGATCCGGCGAGGGGCAAGCTTGAGCTCGCCCGACGTCGGCAAGCCTCGAGCACCCTAGATTTGGTGAGTCGGAGGCCTCGGCGTCCGACGAGGGGTGAGATCGAGCTCGCCCGACGCCGGCGAGCCTCAAGCCTCGCCGATCCGGGCGAGGCTCGAGCTTGCCGGCATCGAGCGAGGCTCAAGGCTTGACTGTGGCCAACCGTGGGCCATCGTCATAGCCGCCAATGGCCGGTGGTTGGCCAAAGAAGAAGAAGCACAGAAAAGAAAATTATATTTTAAAAATAAAAATAATTAAAATTTTGATTTTAAAAAATAGAAAAATAATTAAAATTCGATTTTTTAAAATTTATAAAAATTGTCCATTAATTTTGTGTTGTATAAACTATTTTAGCAATACCATATATATATATATATATATGTATATATATAAGCTTGGAGGTATTTTAGTAATATAATCTTTAAAAAAAAAAAACATATGAATAAGTTTTTTTAAATTTAGTTAAATATGAAAATATTTTATTAATATGGGTCGGGTCGGGTATGAGTTGAAAAATTTACATTAGGCATAAATATGTCATAAATGGATTAATGGGCTAATTTGGGTTAAATCATTAATGACCCAACCAAAATCTGATTCGATCCACCTATTTAACAACTCTATCAAGGCCATTAGGTGAGCTAGGCCTTACTAGATCCGATGAGTTGGGTGGGGCTCAAGTCTCACCTAGCTTGTGGACCTTGCCATAGTCAAGAGAGGCTTCACCTTGTCGGTATTTTTTTTAAAATGAAAAATAATTAAAAAATCGATCTAAAAAATAAAATAATTAAAATGTTTATTTAAAAAGAGTGTATAGGGGAGAAGATTTTCTTCACCGAACAGCAAAAATGTTTTCCATTTATTTTTAGAGAAAAATAATTACAATTTCCTAAAATATGATCTCGTGGAAACACGGCATTTCGGGTCGAACTCCAATGCGTCCTTCGTCTTCATCCATCATCGGGGAGCGTCGATCTCTCGAGCCGATCGCCGATCGCCGGTCGCGGTCCTCGTCGGTGCGCATTCCGGCTCGCGGATTCTGAATGCGATTCCGCAGCTGCGAACGCCCCGCGCGATGGAAGCCTAGGGTTTCTTTCTGTTAGGGCGTCGATCGCACATCGCCGAGGGTCGGAGATGCCTGCCGGCTCGACATTTTTGGGTTAGTTTCGTGAATGAATCATGGATAGGTTTCAGGTCGTTCTGCTGATCGACGAAATTTAGTAATCCGCGTGGAGATTTTTACTTTCTTCGGTGATTACTTGACGTAGACGGAATGGTGGCTGGCCATGTGGTCTTGCCTTTGTGCTCGCTTGTCCTCGTTTCTGTGCGTGTTGTTCTGTCATGAAGTCGGTTTGGTCCCATTACGAAGCGACCGTGAGGAACCTGAGGCGTTTGCGTAACTCGCGTGCGTATGGATTTGTTCTCGGTAATCGAGGGACCGACTGAAATGCATTGAGCAGCTGGTGATTGGTTTTTATTAGAACACATTGAGGAAGTAGGCACTGCTTGTCCACTGAAGACGTAGTCTTTCCACTTTGGTTTCATTAGATTTTTAATTTTGATGTTGTCGAACTTTGGCAGACCTACAGCAGATGCTGCAAGAAGCACGGCACAGTTGGCCTCATCCAACAGAAACTTGTGAAATACTTTGGAAGACCCGAACATTTAATTTGACACCAGAGCCACACCTTCCCGGCCTCTAGGTTGCTGTAACTTCTGATTTTAATTTTGGTAATCGTTTGATTAGCTTCGATGAGGGGGCTCATTATAGTAGCTCTATTGTAGTTCCACTTGGTGTGAACGAATAAGCAATTAATGTTTCTTCTCTCTTGTTGCTTTTTGTTCCCTTTGTGCAACTTCATGTATTCCATAGGTGAAAGACATGCATAAACAATTGTATCGGCTTGGTCCTTTTCTGTAGTCTTGTGTAGTTTACGGTGACATATCATGTGAAATCTCTGTTCTGGGTTCACTTCCATCAAATCGAATTGAAGTCCCATGGTGCTTTTATCACCTTCCTTCCGTGTTTTTTTGGCTGAGTGTGATTGTCGTATAGGTTGGCTTGGCTTGAATCAAGTAGAACCCAATAGGATCTATCAGAATGGTCCGGATAGAATACTGGTTGTAAGTTAGTATCACAATTGACAATGTTGATGCATGAGATTCAGCTTCTGATGAATTATGTACTTCTAGTAGTTTCTATTATCTGATTTTTTTTCGCACTGCTTTGTCAGGGTCCTATTCTTAAATAATACCATACTTAAATGATACTATAACCTTTGAATCTTGGATTGTTTAACTGTGTGCCAATCTTAGTACTGGATGTATTAGCTAAGTCATATACACGCTGGCTGTTTCCATAAATGACTTGTATTGGCATATCAGTTTTTTCATATGCTAATTTAAGCCAACTCATGAATTTTAATCTTTTTTTTTTTTTTTTTTTTTTGAATTATTCATACTCTTCTTTTATGCCTTTATTATATGCACTGCAATTTTAGGTATAATTTCTGGTCTGCAGTTTAAGGATTGACAGAGGCTTGATTGCAGAATAATCTTGATGGTTATGATCTGTCTGGATTGAATTGCCATGCACCGTGAGAATTGATTCCTTAGGTCGGCTTTCTATCATAATAGTTGGATTGCTCTGGATTATGCTGATTTTAACTTGTTGACTTATCTCTAGCTTTTGTAGTAACTCTACATGTCAACCTTTTTATTTAGCTCAATTTGTCCTAGTCTATCAGTCTTTGAGCTTCCCCTCGATTTACTCTATGAGATTTTAATTGATCTTGCAGACAGGTAGCGTGGATGTTTTGCACTGCTACCATGTCTATGGGCAGGACAATGAGAACTCTCAATGTAGAAGCCACTGGATGCTCGATAGGTGAGGTGCTGTTCTTCCTCTGAATGAATATGTTCTATGTATCGGAACTTGAAGGAGTTTTGGAAATACTCAATAGTTTGCAGTCATTATTTTTCATTTGGAAAGAGTATTCAATAGCCTAGCAAAGTGTTCCATGCAGAGTTTTCTATATGATGTGTCAAACTGCTTTATTTCTTCGAACTCACAATAATCACCTTGGATTCGAACATATTTACTCTCCATTCATGTTGGAAAGGTTATTTGGTCTATCTGTCAGTCTTGCTGGTCCCACTGTTTTGCGATTTTAATGACTAGAAGCTATCATGTTGCGACAATGCTTCGGTTAAATTTATTTTTGTCCTTCTCATAAAATCATCTTTATGCTTCACTCAATAGCTATTTGTGACATGTCCGCCAAAAATGGTTCATTGATTAGATATCCACGAAAAATTGTGATGCATGCATGTGGTATTGTGTTGCCATGGATTTAAATAATGTGTGCATTCATTATCTTGGTGCAAAGCTTTGTTAAATTAGTTCTTCTCATCAGAATCATTTTTTGCTTAACTATGGAGCTAGTCATGGCATGTCATTGCAAAAAAGTGCAGCTGAAAAGATTTGATGCATATATATTGTGTTCCATTTAAAAGTGTGTGTAGATTAAGCTTCCTTCTTGGCATCCTTACTTTTATATTCTTGAAGTTTATAGAAAGGCAAATTCAAAACATAAAACACTATAGTTCTAGGAGTGAATCCACGTAGATGGTATTGTTATGATTATGATTAGCTTGTGTGATGATCTTCTCAGTCAGTTTAACCTCACCTGTCTCAAAATAGGTGAAAAGCAGCAAAGGTCTGGAATTCTTCACATATGACATGAGAAGTTTGTTGTCTTTCAAGATTTTGGCACCGCATTATGGAAATATGAGTTATTATTGAGTATACGCTACATTATGCGACTTGCTCTTTTGCTTATCTTCAGGCAGCTTGAGCACTTTGTTGTTGTTCACCATAGGGAACTGAAAGAGGTAGTGTGTAGAACCTGGCTTTACAGTTTAACTGCATATATCCATTTTTTGGTTTTCTTTGTTTTTTCATATGGAGATGATCTTTTTCCAATGGGTAGCAAGAAACTTTTTGCTGAACCAAACGGGGTTGCATGTTTGGTGAAATTGAGGTTTCTGCTGAAAATTTAACTAATACATCAATGCAATGTGCGACTCCTGCTCGCACTCCTGCAAATGTTCCATATTCATTGCTTGCAGCAATAGATTAGCATGCAGTGAGGCAAGAGAATGTGAGTGTTGTAAAATGCCATCTATGGCTTCTTATATTGGACCAGAATATGAAGCAGGGTCTTTAATCACATCTGCCAAAATTGTTATATATAGATCCAGTTAGATTCCTTTGTTGGTGGATGTGACAAGTGCAAGTCGAAGAATGTCACAAGTTCAAACGAATACAACTGTTGACTTTGATACTGGAAGACTGAAAGAGGCTTCTAAATTCACAATGTTTGATTACCCATATGTTTGAGGTGCAGCACTTCAATACTTGCTAAAGGACAAGGTCTCATGGTGGCTGGTTTGCAAACTTCATGAAGCAGGCAGAGGGCCAAATAATATGGATGCACAAGGTGAAGGAGTTATTCATTTGGCTGCAGGCTTCAGTTGTGAATGGGCGAGGGGCTCTATAATAGCTGCAGGTGTTAATCCCCAACTTTTGTGATGCCTGCAGAAGAACAGCTCTGCATTGGGCATCAAATTTTGGAAGATAAGACTGTCAAGATCTCGGAAATTATTTATGTACACCAGCACATATTAAACCTTGTTATATTTTTGCCCTGAAGCTGGCCAGATCATGGGGCTTGTTCTGGTCAGGACTCACTGAATGGTGACAGCTATAGGTGTTTGGCGAATCATGCGATCTCTGTGTATGCGATACCCACTCCAGAACCAGTTGCACTTTACAGTCACTGCTTTTCACAACTCTCTGTCCCGTTCAACAACACTGCTGATAATCTGTTTGTTCATCAGTTTGAATATACGTGGCTGACTATGAGGAGCATGCTTTGTCGAAATTGCCTTAAGCTTATAAAATACTGGAAATACAAGCTTTTTATAGTAGTCTTGACTAATCAAATTAAAAATAGGAAAATTGCTGGATGAATTGATGGTGATGCCTTTGGTTTTCTCTCCAGATTGAAAACTCTCTCTAATAATGTCCTTTTACAGGGAGGAGACTGATTGAATTCGTTGGACGTGGAGCAGCTCCAGGAGCTGTTGATGATCCAAGGCCCCAGCATGTCTCGGGAGGTCGAACAGCGCTCATTCGGCTTCAAGCATGAGGCATTACGGAATTGCTCCATATGTGGCTGAAGCAACTTTTTATTGTATTTCTTAATATTGGACTCTTTTCTGGACCATACTCGTAATTTGAGCTTATTGACTCAGAGATGTTTCTGGCCCATGATTAACTTTTTCATTGGATTTCTCAATATTCTGGAAGTTGGCTCGGGTGAGGCTCAAGGGGCCCTGGTCGATGGCCGTGCTAAAAAAAGGGCCTATGGCGAGGCTCAATCAAAAGGGCCTATAGGGCCAACAGCCGGGGCCCGCTGGCTAAATATTGGGTCTGAATGGAGATTCTATCGGGCCCATATTTGGTCTGAGCTGGTTCGGGTCTTTAAAGAGTAAGTGAATATTGGGCCTGTTGAGCTCCAAGAGGTCAGTAGTCGGGCCCAAATTAGGTCTAACATACTGGGCCTTATGGCCCAAAGAAATGGCCATCATTTTAAAGGGCAGGCCCATTAGAGATTTGGTCTGTCTGTCAGTCTGATATGTAATGATGGTGCTTAGACAAAACACAAGGAACTAACCATTACGACTTCCTCGCGAAAATTGGAAAATATCCACACGACGTTTCAACCGCTTCGACTCGATTACGTTTTCCACTCGTGATTGAGAATCCCATACCAGTTAGTGCAACGAAGCTAATACGTCCACGAATCAGGGAATACGACAAAGGGGAACGCGCTGACGTCGCGGGAGGGCTAGGGTTCTGCTGCAACTCCATCGAACTCCATTGATGACTCCACAGAAAATACGGAGAGAGAGAGTCGGAGCAAAGAGAATGAAGCGAAAACCGGAGCTTCTACACGGGAAATTGCGCAAAGTAGGACTTTGACCCGACCCGACCCGACCCGATCCGACCTAACTTGACAATTCGAGTATTTTATAATGAAAAGTGCCATGATAAATTATTTGATATTGATATTAAATACGACCCACTTATCAAAACATTTCTCCACATGTCATAATATTTAGTAGGTAGATTTTGTAAATCGATTTTAATTTATATAATATAGCTCAATTACTGAATCCTTCTTCCGATTCATTTTAACTGTCGAAAGTAATACTTTTGCTTTATAAGATTTTTTTTTTTTTTCACATGCCATAACATTAGTTGCACCTCTAATCAGTTATTTATTGTTATGGGAAATAATTTTTCCAAAGATTTTACAATATGAGAAAGACACCCGCTAATTTAACTTCATATAATCGGAACCATTCTTAAAGGTAATAATTTTGCCATGAGTTCTAAATTGTGGCTAGTAACTGGACTTGTGGTGGAATTCGTTTTCCTCAAAGTAGTAATTCACTTGATATGAAGTAATTTACCTAGAAAGTATGTTTTGCTTCATGGGTAATTAATTTACTTGACTGGTCATAATATACCTGAATTTTCCATAATTTCAAGAAATCGTTAACATATTTGGCCATAAAAATTTGTACCAAAAAAATGCTACGACCTTGAAATTAATCACAAGTTCTTGTAATTATTATCAACAATTGCAATGGTGATTTCGCCGCAGGTTCTTGAAAAAACAATAGGTGACATTTCTTCTGAGATAGATAATTTATCTAAAAGTGTAGTAATTTACCTAATTTGAAAGTAAGTTGCTTTGAAAGCAGTATGTTTTGCTTATTGGATTGGTAAGCTTTCTTTGCTGGCCGTAATTTTCTTGAATTCATCCTAATTTGAGTGTACCTATAGTTGGTAATTGGATAAGGACAATTATTCTGAAAAGTATAGTGGGCTTCTTCTGGATAGCCTCAGTGCTGGGTGGAACTTTTATAGCAGGCGAAAGTGCAATTTTATCCTCCTAAGGCAACACCAATCTCATTTATTATAGCCAATCATACCAACAGAAAGAGAAGATTACAATCACACATCCCACTGATAAAATGGTACAGAGACCACCTTTATTTAGCCAAAGGCAGGCAGAAAGCCTGCCCTTTTCTAGCTTATTAGCTAAGCCTGTTTCTATTAGCAACACTAATGCCCCATGCCATTGGCCATATCTGAGCTATTCCTATCTTATCTAGCTATAATGAAAAAGGCAAGCACGGACTTTCCCAATCAATATAAAGAAAGGGACTGGTTTTTGGCTTTTCTAGTCCAGCTGCACCTGGGAATCATAAACAGCACCAGCTTTCCAGTCAGCAGGGAGGGCGTACTTTGGCTGCACCCAAGACCTACCCACTTGGAACCTCAGGTACAAATCGCCTATTGGCGGAGTTTGCGTGTCGAACACTGCTCCGTACACTCGGCGCATCGGCTTCCACTCTTGACAGTCATCCTGAATCGAAATTACGAGAAAGCAAGGTCATTGTCTTGTCGACTAGTGGTCTCTAGAACGTGTTTATGTCGATTTATGGTTCAATTTGATTCTACTTGAAACCAAATTGTAGCAAACTCATGGGATAATGGATGACTGAATACCTGCCAATACTCCGCAGCTATGACGTCATCTTTGCCGGCGACGTATAAAAGGATGATAGCTAAGTAAGAAGGGTTTCTGCTGTGTTCACTGACGCTGACAAGGAGGTTTTGGCCGGGGTATCGGCACGGAACCCTTTTGAATTCGACCTCGACCACGCCGTAGGCAAACAGCTGCTTGGTTTGGTAGTCATCCGGTTGAGCCATTTTCGCATAAGCTCGGGTGCTCAGGATGAAGTCCGTCCTGTCTCCTTCGCCATAGTCCGTCACCACCACGTACGCTCCTTCGCCCGTGCACTGCGGTTTCGTGCACCTCACCTATACTTAAAGTAAAATTAGACTGATGAAAAAGTTAAAAAGAGTCATCATCTATTTATGTGTAGTCTATATGGAGTTAAACCTGATAGCAAGCACCACATCCAGATCCATTTCTGTATAGCCTCGAAACTCCAGTCACATAGCCATCGTAGATGGTCCTGCCATACTCACCGTACCCACAAGCTCCAGCTGCCATAAACATTGCACTTATTAGATCTTCTCTAGCAAAAAATGTTTGGTTTGGGCATAATGAAATGGAGCGGTTCAAAAAGTGCACGTGAACAACCAAGCCTTAAGTACCGAGCGAGACATGCTACTACACAGGTCTTCTCATGTTATATTGCGCTCTGCCGAGTATCAAGGGAAAGAGCACATGCCCACGAAAAGTTATTCATGATGTAACGGAGCATGCCACATGACCATAAACGAAGTTAAAAAAGTTACTTAAAAGACAAGAAATGTTGTTTTGTGTACTTTTCATGACACGATACTATTTTAGCGACTAGTGCTCTACTAGCTTCACACTAATGTGTGAACATAATTTATGTGCGGCGCTTGTGTGGTGCGGTGGCTGATGCAAGCTTGGTTTCTATCACAGGAGACGGAGCGTGCACATACTTGGAGTCCCATAGCAGTCAGGGCTGCCATAGTAAGTGGCTCTCGAGGGTGTAAATGAATTGTCACAGTGACAAAGTGCTGGCAAGAGCACCAAGATACAAAGAAGACAACTATAGTTCATTGCAGATTTCATGTCTCACTCAATGTACTGATCCTAATGCAAGACAAGTAAACTCAAGCCTAGAGGACTCGACTAGAGAGAGAGGGAAATGGACAAGAAGGTTTTGGGATGAGAAACATTCATAACCAAGATCCCATATTTATAGCTGAGATCCTGAGGGTCAGGTTCTTGAGGACCACCCACTATTTTTCCCTCCACTTGTGAGCAGATAGTACAGAAGCCAAGGGAGACTTGAGCTTGTAGAATTAGAATACTTTGGATAAGTACGTGTGGACCTTCCGTGGACCCTTTCACTAAGATATTTCATCATTAGATAAACTACAATTGGAAGGCTTATTATATTAATAACCTTTTGCTTCTCTTTTCTCATTTGGTCAGCTCACTGCATCTGCAATTAGTCTGGCGTGCTATGACTCACAACGCATTGCGCTTCAACATTCACAGAAAATTGACCTTCTAGTTAAACGAAGAAATCCTAAACTTATGCACAGTACTAGCATTTCGCAATCTCTTCATCTCATGATAGATTTTGATCTCTTTTCATTCGCTTCCCGTGTGAGTATGAAGCTATTCTCAGAATGCGGCGTTCATTTATAATTATTCGATCTTGTAATATTATATATTGAGTAGTAAGTTTACAATTGTCTTTATGGTGACAAATGTTTATTGGGGGCCAAATTCCTATTGGAAGTATCCAAGAAATTCAGTTGAGTTGACTGCAAACAGTAACACCATTGAGAAACGAGGGTTTTGATCTCAGGAAAGATTTTCATCTCTTTTCATTAGCTTGAAATAATTCTCTTTGTCATGCATTGATTTCGCTTCCCCTTTAAGTATGAAGCTATTATCAAAACGGGGCATTCATTTATAATTCTTTGATTTCGTAATATTACATATTGAGTAGTGAGTTGTTTACGATCATCTTTGTAGTGACAAATGTTTTTCGGGCGCCAAATTGCTATTGGAAGTATCCAAGAAATTCAGTCGAGTTCATTGCAAATAGTAATGCTATTGAGACATGAGGATCATGCAACTACAAAACAGCTTTCTAGATATCTAATTTAAATTAAAACCTAATAGCTAGAAGCACTCACAACAGTAAAAACCCACTTAGTTGCTTAGCAAGACTCTCTTGCTACTTAAATCTGAATTGAATTGATTTGCTGAAGTCAAAGCAAAACTATGAACTATCAACAACTGGACATTGCCGACAAGTCATCATTTGGTTGAGTCATCGTTTGGTTGCAGCGCACTTAAGAACTCTAGAATACTAGGTAACCCCCGGTTCCTTTTTTCCCTGTCGAAATTCAGTAAAAAACAAATGGCAAATTAGGCTTAAAAGCACCCGAATGATTGTCACTACGGATCGATAAAGCAAATTGGTTTTTGACACCTCAACGACCTTTCCCTATTTTGGGCAGCATTCCGAGTGACGCAATACGCACGGAAAAAAGGTAGAAATTTTAGAGGAGCATGAGAGGAGCATGATGTGGAGACACGATTGAGGTACAGAGTGGGGTAGGTGACTCCGGATTATTGCCGCCCATGTGGCAACCTCACTTCAAATACGAGTACGCCGCTCGAGGTTGAATCCGCTCCTGCGCGCGTGCGAGAGAGAAAGAGGGGAGAAAGAGGGAGGGAGAGAGAGAGAGAGAGACACCATTAGGGAATCGCTGATAGTTCCTAGCCATAATAAGTTCAGGCATGATCTAGCACTGGAAACGAAATTTCGAAGGCCAGGCACGGAAAAAGGGAAAAAGTGCCAAAAAAATCATAAATCTTTTGCGCTTTGTGCCGATTTAGTCTTAAACCTTTTTTTTTTGGTGTTGATTCGGTCCTAAACCTTTTTAAGTTGTGCCAATTCAGTCCTTTCCGGCCAATTTTGACCGGATTTTGCTGACTGGGCCGGCTGACGTGGCTTGATCGGCGGCGCGTGGACAACTTTTAATAATATTTTAATATTTTTATTTTTAAATTTTTTTTTTTTTTTTTTTTTCCTCCGGCCCGGTTGCCGAGGTCCGGCGACCGGCCAAAGGTGACCTTCGGCGAGGGCGAGGCCGACCTCGCCGGAGGTCACCTCCCGCGCCGCCGGCCGGACCTCGGCGACCGGCTGGAGGAAAAGGACAAAAATAAAAAATAAAAAAAAATTTTAAAATATATATTTTTAAATTAAAAAATTAAATTATTATTAAAAGTTGTCCACTTCGGTGCCGATCAGGCCACGTTAGTCGGCCGGCGTCCAGTTAGCAAAGTCCGGCCAAATGACTGAATTGGCACAACTTAAAAAGGTTTAGGACTGAATCGGCACCAAAAAAAAGGTTTAGGACTAAATCGGCACAAATGCAAAAGGCTTAGGACTTTTTTGGCACTTTTCCCCGGAAAAAGTGACATTAACAAAACCGGAGAAAATGTAGAACTACTTACGTGTTCAGCTCCCATGTTCAGGCATATATAAGATTAGATGCATCTTCCTCCTTCCATAAAGTTGTTGAGAGAGAGAGAGTATTGAACATCTCTTCCGTTTCATTTTCGTCATATATGCGGTGTTTATTATAGGAGGCATAAAACTAATTCACGCTACAATGTGAAACACACTGAGATTCAGCGGTTGATGATTTATGGTAGACAAAACCATGTAAAGAATCACGCTAAGTGTAGGCTAACTTTTTATATTGGAACTGAGTCACCATGCAACCTGTAAATTCGGATTTGCTAATTGGAAACGTGGCTTGATTCCTATATAGACATGAACGGAAGCATCAACCGACTAAAAAACCACATCATTATTCAAATAGTACATTAACAAGCTCTTCCTACTTATTGTTTCAACTGTTGATAAATTAAATTAAAAAGAGGCAATGATGCTGCCTATGCAACTACACGAGATAGACCTTACAGATGTGAAAATACATGTATAATGGCATCTAGCAATAAATCCAATACTGTGAGCTTTAGAAGTCTCATTCCCACTTCATAGCTAACACCTAGGCTTTCTGATGTTGATGGGAATTGATCGCCAGAACCGTTATTGACAATGCATGTTTTCAAACGAACAGCTCAGCGGATTTTGTAGGTGACCTCTGAGCTAAAAAGCCAATTCTTTTGAGTCATTTCATTTCAATCATATATTTACTTGCTAATGCAAATATCTACTGAAAAGCAATGGATGCATTATGCCGACTATCTGTAATATCCCAAATGATACCACTCTTAGATGGGTGGGTCCTCAGCACTTCAAAATGCAACAGGGGACACATGGCTAATTTCCCATCAGCCTAGATGCAAGATCTACCAACCAGCAAGGCCTCTCCCCAGCCTCTCTAATTTCAGGAAGAATAATCATGACAACAAAATCAGATGAGGGAAAATAATGTCATTGTCGAACCAGAAGGTTGTGCCACCACTCTTTCCAGATGTCAAGTCACTAGAGTTTTGCAAAAGCAAGAGAGCAAAAATGGGGCAACACTAAGGTGGGATGTCCATGAAAAGGATTAGCATATCCTTCTCCCTTGCTAGAACCTCCTTGACACTGAACTAAGAGGAACGACCCATTGACAAAATTTGGATAACAGAAGAAGACTTAAGAGAAAATGTTCAACAGGAGCATATGATCCCAAAGTTGAAGCTTTGCTCACACCCAATTCTCGTTAGCTGCTGTCTTCATTTTGTATTGCACATTTTCTTTTCATTCCTATTATAACAAGCATACTCTCTAACAACAAATTAGTTGTGCACTCTGCTGAATATACAAAGTGGGTATACGTAAAATTTTTGACAGAAAAATTTACATGTTGAAGATTATCTTGCTCTTTCTTTACCTGAATCCCCTGTATAAATAGCAATTTCATTTTCCAGCATCATTATCATATAAGTTGCGCTTTTTTCAGGTCAGATACAACTCCATGATCTTCACTGCTCCTCTCATTGTATAGCACCTGTGAGGTAACCATACTAAGCACACCATGAAATCAAGCAAAATCAAGTAGACAACACAGTGGGCATACCTTGTCTATGATACCATACTCAACCGCTTCGCTAGGACTAAAATATTTAGGTCGTCAGATGTCAGCTTTGATTTCCTCTGGTGTTTTTCCAATATGCTTCGCATAGAGTTTAACCTTCACAAATTGTTAGCGGGAAGTTGTTCCCACTTCAGTGTCTCGAAGAAGCATCACAAGACTCCAAAAATAAATTCTTTCGTTTGCTCCATTCACTTTGTTCATTCATTTATATGTACATAGTTGCCAGTTTCTACAAGATAGGCCCCCACCCTCTAGATGGTAATTAAAACAGGCTCTTCTATCTGTATTGGAATTGGAACTTATTGAGAACATCATTCCAACACAATGATCTAATGAGAACAACACTAAACACACATTCGTAGAACCCTGCAAAGAACCGACCCTCTACTAGTACCACATTTCAGTTAACATGATGAAGCAAAGAGGCAAACCAAAAAGAGCCAGGATGACAAAGAAACGAATAACAATATTCTCTTGATCTGTAAAGTTTTCAATTTGTTAAACAAACACTGGAAGACTTTCTCTGAAGCTTTGCAGATCATTTTCAATTTAGTGGAGTAGCTTTGGACCTAACTTGGACTTTTAGAATGCGGCACGAAGTAGGTGGTCTATGATGTTCTATAAGTAGAAGAAGCTCAGACAGATGTAATATGACCTCTACTTATCCACATAATAAAGCAAAAGATCATCACTTTCCGGTTATAAATAGGCCTTATTATTTAAAATGAGTAAGCTATCTGCTTCAGTTGTGGGCTAACATAGAGGGCAGAGCTTGTTAGCAAGCATTAATCAACTACAATTAAGCAGCAAGCCAGTTCAACCAATTTAAGCATTCCTTTAATTTATTTGTAGTAGTAGTGTTGACTTTAAAGGACATCGCTCAAGGTAGAAAGGGTGAATCCAATCCGAAGGACCTCTTGCTTTGATTAACTTAAAACTGACGGACATGAAAGCTTCAAAGAGCAAATGGCCATGATTTGCTGCGCTTATGCGAGCTCAGCTTACTCTGATTTTGAATTAAAGTGCATTGATTAGATCATGTCATCCACCAGAATAGAAATCTCATGCCTATAGAAGACAAATCTCACAGATATCTCAAACCAACAAAGTGATTTATCTTACCAACTCTGCCTTGACATTCTTCACTTCTTTCCTGGCAAGATTGATATCTGTTGCTTGACCTTGAAATCTTGCAATTGGCTAGCAATTCACAGACAGAAGATGCACAAGAATTATTAGAATTCAAGCAGGCTGCCTAAGTTGATCCCTGACAGAATGTAGACTCTGAAAAGGCCACGAAATAAAAGGTATAAATAACTTAGGAACTTCAAAGGTGCAGGAAAAACCTGCTTCATCATGATTGTCGAAGATGGCAAAGCAGAACGGTTCCCCCTTGCACCAGAGCTAAAAGTAAGGCAGCTTCTCCCCATGCATTACCAACACAGAGAGTAAAAATCGGTGGCTTGACATACCTGCATTGGATAACCACTATGTCATGAAAGAAAAACACAACGATAACATTTGGAGAGCAGATTGTGGAACATAGAGAGCTGCGAGCTTAAGCTAATAAGATACATGCATAAATAAGAAGCAATTCCCATCCAATGCCTACATTCATTCCTCTGAATGAATATGTTCTATATATGGGAACTTGCTGGAGTTTTGAAAATACTCATAGTTTGCAGTCATCATTGTTAACTGGGAAAGATCAGATAGCCTAGGGAAGTGTTCCATGCAGATTTTTCTACATGACATGTCAAACTGCTTTATGTCTTTAAACTTACAATAATCACGTTGCATCCGAACATATTTACGCTCCATTCATGTTGGAAAGGTTTTTTTGTCTATTTTCCGGTGTTGCTGGTCCCTCTGTTTTGCAATTTTCAATGACTAGAAGCTATCATGTCGTGACAATGCTTTGATTAAATTTATTTTTGTCCTTTTCATGATAATCATCTTTATGCTTCACTCAGTAGCTATTTGTGATGTGTCAGAGCCAAAAAAGGTTCATTGATTAGATATCCACGAAAATTCTGATATGTGTTTGTGGTATTGTGTTGCCATGGATTTAAATAATGCGTGCATTCATCATCTTGGTGCAAAGCCTTTGTTAAATTAGTTCTTCTCATCAGAATCATTTTTTGCTTAATTATGGAGCTAGTCGCGGCATGTCATTGCAAAAAAGTGCAGCTGAAAAGATTTGATGCATATATATTGTGTTCCATTTAAAAGTGTGTGTAGATTAAGCTTCCTTCTTGGCATCCTTACTTTATATTCTTGAAGTTTATAGAAAGGCAAATTCAAAACATAAAACACTATAGTTCTAGAAGTGAATCCACGTAGATGGTATTGTTATGATTATGATTAGCTTGTATGATGATCTTCTCAGTCAGTTTAACCTCACCAGTCTCAAAATAGGTGAAGCAGCAAAGGTCTGGAATTCTTCACATCTGACAACGAGAAGTTTGTTGTCTTTCAAGATTTTAGCACCGCATTATGGGAATATGAGTTATTATTGAGTATACACTACATTGTGCGACTTGCTCTTTTGCTTATCTTCAGGCAGCTTGAGCACTTTGTTGTTGTTTACTGTAGAGAACTGAAAGAGGTAGTGTATGGAACCTGGCTTTACAGTTAACTGCATATATCCATTTTTTTGGTTTTCTTTGTTTTTTCATATGGAGATGATCTTTTTCCAATGGGTAGCAAGAAAATTTTTGCTGAACCAAACGGGGTTGCATGTTTGGTGAAATTGAGGTTTCTGCTGAAACTTTAACTAATACATCAATGCAATGTGCGACTCCTGCTCACACTCCTGCAAATGTTCCATTTTCATTGCTTGCAGCAATAGGTTAGCATGCAGTGAGGCAAGAGAATGTGAGTGTCGTAAAATGCCATCTACGGCTTCTAACATTGGACCAGAATATGAAGCGGGGTCTTTAATCACATCTGCCAAAATTGTTATATATAGATCCAGTTAGATTCCTTTGTTGGTGGATGTGATGAGCGCAAGTCGAAGAATGTCACAAGTTCAAACGAACACAACTGCTGACTTTAATATTGGAAGACTAAAAGAGGCTTCTAAATTCACAATGTTCGATTACCCATATGTTTGAGGTGCAGCACTTCAATACTTGCTAAAGGACAGGGTCTCATGGTGGCTGGTTTGCAAACTTCATGAAGCAGGCAGAGGGCCAAGTAATTGGATACACAAGGTCAAGGAGTTATTCATTTGGCTGCAGGCTTCAGTTGTGAATGGGCGAGGGGCTCTATAATAACTGCACGTGTTAATCCCCAACTTTTGTGATGCCTGCAGAAGAACAGCTATGCATTGGGCATCAAATTTTGGAAGATAAGACCGTCAAGATCTCAGAAATTATTTATATACACCAGCACATATTAAACCTTGTTATACTTTTGCCCTGAATCTGGCCAGATCATGGGGCTTGTTCTGGTCAGGACTAACTGAATGGTGACAGCTATCAGTGTTCGGTGAATCATGCGATCTCTGTTTGTGCGATATCACTCCATAACCAGTTGCACTTTACAGTCTCTGCTTTTCACAGCTCTCAGTCCTGTTCAACAACACTGCTGATAATCTGTTTGTTCATCAGTTTGAATATACACTGCTGATAATCTGTTTGTTCATCAGTTTGAATATACATGGCTGACTTTGAGGAACATGCTTTGTCGAAATTGCCTTAAGCTTATAAAATACTGGAAATACAAGCTTTTTTAGTAGTCTTGACTGTTCAAATTAAAAGTAGGATAATTGCTGGATGAATTGATCGTGATGCCTTCAGTTTTCTCTCTCCAGATTGAAAACTCTCTCTAATAATTTGTCCTTTTACAGGGAGGAGACTGATTGAATTCGTTGGACTTGGAGCAGCTCCAGGAGCTGTTGATAATCCAAGGCCCCAGCATGTCTCGGAGGTCAAACAGCGCTCATTCGGCTTCAAGCATGGGGCATTATGGAATTGCTGCATATGTGGTTGAAGCAACTTTTTATTGTATTTCTTAATATTGGACTCTTTTCTGGACCATACTCGTAATTTGAGCTTATCGACTCGAGATGTTTCTGGCCCGTTATTTACTTTTTCATTGGATTTCTCGATATTCTGGAAGTTGGCTCGGGTGAGGCTTAAGGGGCCCTGGCCGACGGCCGTGCTCAAAAAAGGGCCTATGGTGAGGCTCAATCTATTGGGCCTATAGGACCAACAGCCGGGGCTCGCAGTTGGGTCCCATACCACTGGCTAAAATATTGGGTGTGAATTGAGATTCTACCAGCTCCATATTAGGTCTGAGCTGGTTAGGGTCTTTAAAGATTAAGTGAATATTGGGCCTATTGAGCTCCAAGAGGTCAGTAGTCGGGCCCAAATTAGGTCCAACATACTGGCCCTTGTGGCCCAAAGAAATGGCCATTATTTTGAGTGCAAGCTCTTGAGACATTGGGCCTAAAGGGCTTAATGAGGCCAATTACTTTTACGGGCTGGGCCCACCAGGCTATTATAATTTTATTGGGCCGAGTTTAATGGGCCCAGGTGAGGCCCATCACGCATTGGGATTTAGACCCACGGTCAGGCCCAATTATTTCAATAGGCCGAGCCCAATGGGATTCGCGTAGGCCCATTGTACGCTTATTGGGCCAAGCCCCAATGGGCTTCAAGCAATTAATTATTATAGGCCCATTGGGCCAATGTGTTTGGCCTATATTAACAGGCCCAGTGGGCATACCCAAGGCCTCTTTTTGGGCCGGCGTGCACTTTTTATGAGTACTGGGCCGAGACTGAATGGGCCAGTGTTGTCCGCAGTCTACCTATTGTCGGGCCGGGGCCGAATGGGTTTTGACACATGAGATCAGTATTGGGCCTTCAATGGGCAGACAAGGCCCATTAGTGGGCCCACTAGAGGGGCTTTGAAACCAAGTACTGGACCCAGTTTGAGACCAATGTATTATGCTTTAAGGGCCCAGAATTAGGCCCATTACATTTCTTCCGTCCACCCTGGTTAGGCCTAACATTCATCTCCTTTCGTGGCCCAACGGGCTCGTGGTTGGGCCATCAAGCCCAATATTGGGCCGTAAAGATTTCGTTACGTTATTCAGTTTTGGGATATGTTTAACTAATCTATTTCATCATTTTCATAGTCTTTTCTTCCCAGAAGCAAGAGAGGAATTGTTACGGTGCCCACAAGCAGGTTAAAGACCAAGAAATGGGCTCGACGATTCTCATTAAAATAGTTATCTACCCAGCCATAGCTTTCATTCTCAAAATAATGAAGCAGCCCCTTTACCAGCTTTAGCAACCCTCTTCTTACACGACAGCATAGTTACTAGACATGCAGCAGTTATACTAACCCAAACCTTAATAAGCAGTTATGCGTCCATAATCTTATCAATTTGACATCTCCGCAAGTTCGGTCCCCGGAGTACACAATAGGAAAGAAAAAAGGAAGAGGATAGAGATCAGTGGAGGTCCTATTTTCACGTGCCTACCATCCTGTGCATGTCGCGAAAGCTTTCTGAATACTACTGAAAGACACTCAGGTGATCCCTCTTTTCATGCTCCCCCTTCCAAGGAAAACATGGACTGGCTCTGTTGGGTGATCCATGGCGGTAAACTCATGAGAGGTTGGCCACGGACTAGCCGTTCTGTCAAAGAGGTCTTACCATTCTCAATGTCCAGCGCAGCTTGTCACTCAATACTGTTGCTGTGGTAGTCCATTGTTATGGTCTACAAATGCTCCAATATTTTGCCAGATACCAAAAAATCAGTGAAGACTGAAAATGCATGAAAATAACTGGAGCTTCTAATAAAACTGATGCCGATTAAATATTACATCCATGTTGCGATGAAAAGTTCCAGAATAGAACCAACATTTGACAAAATAAATCAAATATATAAGCAAAAAAATACCATAGTTCTACGGGGGTCCTTCCACCGAAAATTGTGTCTTCAAATCATCTTGAACTAAAAGTGGGTAGCATAAGTGACTCTAATCTTGAATCAACAAATGCAACTGGCAAATGATTATCATTGTCTTGAAAGCTCATTCACAACTATGTTTTACAGAATTACCCAACTTAGAGGCAAAACTCATCAAATCTAGAAAAGCTATTAACTTTCTCGATCTTACCGCTGGTTAGTTCTTTTTGTGGGTAACAAAAGTTCTGCTAAGTCACAAATCTATGAAAGCCAACACAAAACATGGACACACGCTTCTAGGTAAAGTGAGCTGACATATGCATAAAAATAAGTACAACGATTGAGTTTGTGCATGGATGAATGATAATAGGACTAGGAACTGACAAGGATTTCATGATCAGGATTTTCACCAAAAATGGCGTGAAGAGCATTTCAAATGCTGTCCACAATGGCTAATGGATGCAATTGCATCAAGATAGGTAACTTCATTTCTGAAAATTATTCTTGCATGTGATACAATCGGCCTTGAAACATTTTTTAGCGGCACAAAATAGTATATACTCTAAGAACATGGCCATATATTGATGGTATCATACTTTCAGCCAGGTGAATCAAACTTTCCAAAATGCGCACAGTTGTCCTTGCTGCATTGTCATGAAATGCACAACAATCAACGAACAAAAGAAAAGGTAGACCTAGACAAGTAGAAGAGATAAAAGAAAAAATTAAGCAAGGGATTTTATATAACCTGCATTCTGAGTAGCAAAAGTACACTGAGGTTGACAATAGCTTGATGAATTTTTTCAGCCTCCTTATTAAGGACCATTCTAAGACATCCTTTACAAAGAGAATGTACCTACAGGAAATGCACAGATCCAATGCATCAATATTTTTCCAAGGAAAAGTTGTGTCGATGAGAATGAATTACATGTAAAAACCACATGCGTTAATAGAATTATAGGAGAAGAGAAAGATCAGTAGTCACGTTCTAGCTGATTTCACAACGCACATAATAGATGGCTGAAGTATAAAGTAGAATCTTCTCAAATTTCAGAAGCCTCTCCAGGACCTCAGACGTAAGTTATATCTATGACAATACAAATCATGGTTTACTGATGATCTAGATAGACCCAGATGCCAGAACTCAGTCAGCTCACCTAGAGCAACTTGAAAGACTGGCTATTTGCCCCAGTAACTTCTAGTGCCTCAATCCTGGAGTATGGTGACCAGAATGTCTAAGTTAAGAAGTGGAACAGGGCATTTTGAATTTCAGAAGCCTCTCCAGGACCTTGGATGTAAGTTATATCTATGACAATATGAGTCATGGTTTACCAATAATCAAAATAGACCCAGAAGCCAGAACTCAGGCAGTTCCCCTAGAGCAACTTGAAAGACTGGGATACTTGCCTCAGTATGAAATAGATGCCTACGAAGCTCATATAAAAATGCGTCCAATTTCAAGCTTTGTCATCAATGTTAGCCTTTCTACAGCACAAATAGGCAAATATCATGCTTCAACCAATTATTCCAGAAAGGATGTTGCTAATGTTCTTCTACTTTGAACTAACCATGAACCATTTAATGAGAAAATTAAATGCGCCATGCTACCCATTTTGGAATGGTAAGAGAAGAATGCTAAAGAAACCCATCTGAACACAGATATTGACCTCCGCCACTGTTTTTTTTTTTTTTTTTTGATCTGAAGCCACTGTCCTGAGTTGGCTCAAATATTTCTCAGTGACCCAGAAATTACACTGGGCTACTTAAACTTCCTGAACAAGATTGTTGACCAGGTTCTGGAGTTGTATTGAAACAAACCTTCTTATTGTTAGCCATAATTTTAAGATTATGTATAGATCTACGTCCAATCCAAAATAATTTACTACCTCGACGTTTCATATGGCTAAATATTTGCTAGATTTTCATCACAACCAATTTTAGTTGACTCTCCCTATTTATTAGCTACACAAAAAATTTCTGTCAGTTCAATTACACTGAAAAAAAAGAATAAATTAGTTAATTTGATGACTCATCTCACCAAGAATGCGACAAGAAACAACTATATTCCATTCGGGATAATTTGTATCAAAGCACTAGAACTACGTCAAATCTGAAATAAGGCACTGGCGAGTGTCGTACTCACAGATAGAGCTAAACTAATCATTACAACAGCTATAGCAATTCCAGCATTGGAATTACTGTCTCAGTTGGCAAACCTGTCTTAGTTGGCAAACCTTTAAAAGTGCCGTTTATTGGTAAAGTCAGATCTAATTCTTTCTCTGATGTAGAGAGATTGTGTGATTAGCTTGTGCAATCTTATGTGAAACAGAATTTTGCATTTTTCATCTTGTGACCGCAACTTGCAGTCTAAGACCGTGATGCAGAAAAACGGAATATAGGGAAACACAATTCAAGTAAGGCTTCATCTAACCAAAAAAATAAAGGAAAAAGAAAAAAAGTAAGGCTTGGATTTGTTTCACCAAATATGATTGTTTTTATGCTAAGAGTAGTTACAAGACCAGCCTAAAAAAGAATGAAAGTTCATTTTAGTAGTGATTTCTTGCAGTGCACCATGATTTAGAAATTACAGAAAAAAGAATCGATTGCCCCGCTTTTACAATAAAATGAAAATACGGTGACATAAGCATACTAAAATCCGTCAGTAAACTAGCTGAGAGAAGATTAAAATGGCTATTTCAGCATTTCAATGTGAGGACTCCGCAAACAAGCCTTTTAAACTCCTAATTCGATGTCATGGGAAATTTCCTTTTTTTTTTTTTTAACACAATAGACATAACTCAATATATTCCCAAATTGCTCCATTACAAAGGGTCATTAACATCTTCTGATAAATTAGCAGGATCAAGTTTCGATTATTTGTTAGTTCTTCGTGGTATGGCTGGTCCAATGTTCAATTCCAAGTATAGCTTTTGAAATAATATAAGAAAGTGATAACAAGGAGAAAATTCACCTTAGCAACCCCATCATCTGCTAATCCCTGGCCTCCTGTTTGGTAGCGCCGTCATTTTTTTTTTTTTTTTTTTTGATAAGGTAAGTAGTTAATATAAGGGAAAAGGTCAAACTGTACAACCAAACGACTCCAAAAACTAATACTCGGAATGAACATGCTCATTTTGAGTGTAAGGGAGCCGAGGAAAAAACCAAAGGGTATCAACCAAAAGGAGAGCCAGAGCTAGGAGCCAAACGGCAAACGCCAGGCAAAACGACCTAGAAGCCAACGAGACACCTAGCCAAGTGGTCTAGGATTAGGGGAGGAGAAAATAATAGGATCCAAATCCCACGAACGCTGCATCCGCCTGTTTTTAGTGGAGTCCTCAACATTCTTGTAGGTAATAGCCTTATCCTTCACGACCCTGATGAGATGATTCTTCATGGCCGGAACAGAAATCGGCTCTCCCCTAAACAGAATATTGTTCATGTTCTTCCAAATGATGTGGCAGAGAACACCAAAGGAATAACAAGCCAGGCATTTAGAAAACTCCCTTCCCGAAAGAGCGGTACTAGCCCAGCTGAGGGTTTCCTCCCAAGTTCTATTGATCCAAGGAAGATTGCACCTGGAAGCCCAAAAAAAAAGCAATACTCGAAGTAACTCGACAACCAAAAAAGAGATGCTCGATAGAGTCAGGCACCTCGTTGCAAAAGGGGCAGGTTGCAGCATCAATTCTGCCATGAGACATAAGTACAGCCTGAGTCGGCAGCCTCCGCTTGATAATGATCCACAGGTTCAGTTGGTATCGAGGCAGGGAGGCACTACTCCAGATGAGTCGATGCCAAATGACTCTCTCCTTCTTCCGTCTTATGGTCTCCCAAGCTGAAGCCACTGAAAACATGCCCAACGACTCCTCCCTCCAACAAAACCGATCCCGCATGTCAGTCAAGGTGGGAAGAGGCGAACCCCAAGACTCTATCTCTGATCTGATAGCTCGTCCATCCTCAGAGAAGAGGTCAGCAACCACAGCCTGTCTAGGGAGGCCTGAGCTATAGATGAGAGAATCCGTATAGAATAAATTCAACGGACCCCTTGGGTGCCAATTATCGAACCAGAGTGATGTTGTTAAGCCATCACCTATCCAGTAGCGCCGTCATGTTTCCTCATGCTGTTTGCAAAAAAGTTTAGTCGTCAGCAAGGAAACCTCCTCACCAGCAAAAGCCTTATAAATGCAGCTAAAAGTTGATCAACTCATAAATAGCATATCCAAATGTGCTGTAAAAATTTGAAGCTTATTACGTCATAGCATTAACAACCTGTTTCCTAAGAGCGACAGACTACACTATGCTTTGCATGTTCCAGAGGAAAGTTCCCATGACTATGACATTAAGCCCTTAGATAAGATACAAGAACACATTTAGTAGATCGCCTCCAAGCGAGAAAACTGAAGAGCTTTGAACTAGTTATTGTTGCAGTGATGGCAGTGACATGAAAGAACTGCAATTAAAGCTCCGTTAAGCCTCTCTGCAGGTAGAGGTGGCAAAATGACCCATTTTTGAACTCATATTTTTCATTAATTGGTCGTATATGGGTTATGAAGATGTAATGACCCAACTAAAATGGGTCAAAGTGTTTTAAGTTCAATTATATATGGGTCAAAAATGGGTCACACGTTCCGACCCATTTTCGACCCATTTTCAAAACCTAAAAAACATAGAATTTCCTTAGTGACAGCTGCCCTTTGTCACCCACCTCCACCACTTGCTGCCGTGGCTTGCCTCCGAGTCGCCTCCACCGCCTGCCTCTAAGGCTCGCCTCCGCCGCTCCCTCGAAGGTTGACGAACTTCGTAACCCACCTCCACCGCTCGCCTCCGCGGCTCGCCTCCGAGTCGCCTTTGCCACTCGCCGTTGCTGCTCCCCTCCGAGTTGCCTCCACCGCCCGCCTCTGAGGCTCGCCTCCGCCGTTCCCTCGAAGGTCGACGAGCTTCAGCCTCACGCCATGAAAGTGGACAGTCTTGTTTGAATTACAAATGTAGCTATAAAATTATTTTCTTTGAACGAGCAAATGAGATTCTTATTAAGAGAAGCGTTTACTTTCAATTCCAGATTTGATAAAGCTCGCGTAAATCCGACTTGCAAAAGACCATTTTCATTCTTGCATTCACGGATGTTTCGTTAGATAGTGTTCAAATAGCTAATACTTAGTTTCAATTTCAAGTTGCAGTTTTCAATTGCTCGATAGTATGCTCACTTTAAATAAGAGAAGCATGTGCATAGTCTAATTCTTCATAAATATTTCAATTTATAGGTTTTTTTAACAAATTTTATTTTATTTACTATTTTTTTAATTTAATTTGAGGTTTTTATCCAATTAAAGTGAGCGTGGGTTTTTCTAGAATATTAGTGGGTTTTAGCAATACGGGTCAGGTCGGATATGGGTCGAGTTGGGTATTTTTTTTTTTTTTTTTTTTTGGTCGGTCCTACTTTAATCCTACTCTAACACTCACTCTCAGACTTTTACCCTACCTCCTTGCGGGCGTGGGAGTCGAAACCCACTCATGAAATAAAATATGCCCCACCCCAATTCTCTCTGAGAATGTGGGAATTTAAACCCCTCACCTCCCCCTTCCAAGTTGGAAGGGTGGCCACTGGGGCGAACCCCCAATGATTAGGTCGAGTTGGGTATGGGTCACTAAATTTACATTACAAAAATATGAGTCAAAACGGATTAAATAGGTCAAATATAGATCGACCCATTTTCGATCTGACCCATACCTAACTTGATCCACCCATTTGCCACCACTATTTGCAGGAAAAGTAACCGGTCTAATATGTAACGATGGTACTTAGACAAAACGCAAGGAACTTACCATTACGACTTCCTCGCGAACATCAGAAAATATCCACACCACGTTTCAACCCTTCGACTCGATTACGTTTTCCACTCGTGATTGAGAATACCATACCAGTTAGTGCAACGAAGCTAATCCATCCACAATCAGGGAACACGACAAAGGGGAACGCGCCACGTACTTGAGCCCTAGCGGCCGCGTCTTCGAAATGAGCTTCGAGCGCTGAGTCGGCCGAGAGAAGACGAGGTCCTCCGCGAGAGGAGGATCGCCAGTCCACGAGCTCTGCAAATCCGGAAGAGAGAGAGAGGGAATGAGAAGAGGAAAGATTCGAGAGTTCCTCAGCATCGACGATCGAAGCAAAAAGAGAAGGGCAATTGCTCGATGGAGAGAGAGAGATAGAGAGAGAGAGAGAGAGAGAGGGGACCGAGAGATGGAATGAAGATGATCCGAGGAGAAGCGCATGAAAGATGCCGCCATTGACGTCGCAGGAGGGCTAGGGTTCTGATGCAACTGCATCGAACTCCATTGGTGACTCCACAGAAAATACCAACAGAGAGGGGGAGAGAGAGAGAGAGAGAGAGAGTCGGAGCGGAGAGAATGAAGCGAAGCACCGTAGCTTCTACGCGGGAAATTGCGCAAAGTAGGACTTTGACCCGACCTAACCTAACAACTCGAGTATTTTATAATGAAAAGTGCCATGATAAATTATTTGATATTGTTATTAAATACGCCCCACTTATCAAAACATCTGTCCACATGTCATAATATTTAGTATGTTGATTTTAATTTTAGTTTATTCAGTATAGGTCAATTATTGAATCATTCTTTCGATGCATTTCAACTGTTAAAAGTAATAATTGTCCAAAAAAAAAAAAAAAAAAAAAAAACTGTTAAAAGTAATACTTTTGCATTAAAAAATTGTCTTTATCAGTACATCGTAACATTAGTTGCATCCGTAATCAATAATTTATTGTTATGGACAATAATTTGTCCAAAGATTTCGTGATATGAGAATGCCAACCGGTAGTTTAACTTCATATTATCGGAACTATCCTCAAAGGTAATAATTTTGCTGTGAGTTCTTCTAAATTGCAACTAGTAGCCCTACTTGTGGAATTCTTTTTGCTCAAAATAGTAATTCCCTTGATATGAAGTAATGTACCTTCAAAGTATGTTTTGCTACATGGGTAATTAATTTACCTTGACTAGTCATAATATACCTGAATTTTCTGTAATTTCAAGAAGTCTTTAACATTTTTGGCCATAAATTTTGGTAACCTAAAAAATGCTACGACCTAGTAATTAATCGCAAATTATTGTAATTAGTATCAACAATTGCAATAGTGATTTGCCCGCAGGTTCTTGAAAATGACAATTGGTAACATGTCTTTTGAGGCAAATAATTTTTCTAAAGTGTAGTTATTTACCTAATTTGAAAGTAGTATAGTTTGCTTATTGTGGACTCCTTCTGGACAGCCTGAATGCTGGATGGACCTTTTACAGCAGGCAAAAGTGCAACTTTATCCGCCTAAGGGAACACCAATCTCATTTATTATAGCCAGTCACACCAACAGAAAGAGAAGACTACAATCCCACATCCCATTGATAAAATGGTACAGAGACCACCTTTATTTAGCCAAGGGAGGCAGAAAGCCTGCCCTTACCTAGCTTATTAGCTAAGCCTGTTTCTATCAGCAACACTAATGCCGCCATGGCTTTGGCCATATCTGAGCTATTCCTATCTAGCTGTAATGAAAAAGGCAAGCAAGCACTTTCCCAATCAACAGAAAGAAAGGGACTGGTTTTTGGCTTTTCTAGTTCAGCTGCACTTGGGTATCATAAACAGCACCAGCTTTCCAGTCAGCAGGGAGGGCGCGCTTTGGCTGCACCCAAGACCCACCCACTTGGAACCTCAGGTACAAATCGCCTCTTGGCGGAGTTTGCGTGTCGAACACTGCTCCGTACACTCGGCGCATACGCTTCCACCCTTGATAGTCATCCTGAATCGAAATTACGAGAAAGCAAGGTCATTGTCTTGTCGACTAGTGGTCTCTTGTTCGTGTTTATGTCGATTTATGGTTTAATTTGATTCTACTTGAAACCAAATTGTAGCAAACTCATGGGATAATGGATGACCGAATACCTGCAAATACTCCGCAGCTGTGACGTCATTTGTGCCGCCGACGTATAAAAGGATGATAGCTAAGTAAGAAGGGTTTCTGCTGTGTTCATTGACGCTGACAAGGAGGTTTTGGCCGGGGTATCGGCACGGAACCCTTCTGAATTCGACCTCAACCACGCCGTAGGCAAACAGCTGCTTGGTTTGGTAGTCGTCCGTTTTTGCCATCTTCGCATAAGATCTGGTGCTCAGGATGAAGTCCGTCCTGTCTCCTTCTCCATAGTCCGTCACCACCACGTACGCTCCTTCGCCCGTGCACTGCGGTTTCGTGCACCTCACCTATACTTAAAACAAATAAAATTAGACTGATGAAAATGTAAAAAAGAGTCATCATCTATATATGTGCAGTCTATATGAAGTTAAAACCTGATAGCAAGCACCGCATCCAGATCCATTTCTGTATAGCCTCGAAACTCCAGTCACATAGCCATCGATGGTCCTGCCATACTCACCGTACCCACAAGCTCCAGCTGCCATGAACATTGCACTCATTAGATCTTCTCTAGCAAAAATTGTTCTGTTTCAAGTGTTTGGTTTGGGCGTAATGAAATGGAGCGGTTAAAGAGTGCATGTGAACAACCAAGCCTTCAAGTACCGAGTGAGATATGCTACTACACAGATCTTCTCATGTTATATTGCGCTCTGCCGAGTATCAAGGGAAAGAGTGCATACCCGCGAAAAGTTATTCATGATGTAATGGAGCATGCCACATGACCATAAACATAGTTAAAGAAGTTACTTGAAAGACAAGAAACGTTGTTTTGTGTACTTTTCATGACACGATACTATTTTAGCAACTAGTGCTCTACTAGCTTCACACTAATGTGTGAACATAATTTATGTGCGGAGCTTGTGTGGTGCGGTGGCTGATGCAAGTTTTGTTTCTATCACAAGAGACGGAGCGTGCACATACTTGGAGTCCCATAGCAGTAAGGGCTGCCATAGTAAGTAGCTCTCGAGGGTGTAAATGGATCTTGACAGTGACAAAGTGCTGGCAAGAGCACCAGGATACAAAGAAGACAACTACAGTTCATTGCAGATTTCATGTCTCACTCAATGTACTGATCCTAATGCTAGACAAGTAAACTCAAGCCTAGAGGACTCGACTAGAGAGAGAGGGAAATGGACAAGGTGGTTTTGAGATGAGAAACATTCATAGCCAAGATCCCATATTTATAGCTGAGATCCTGAGGGTCAGGTTCTTGAGGAACCCCCCACCATTTTTCCCTCCACTTGTGAGCAGATAGTACAGAACCCAAGGGAGACTTGAGCTTGTAGAATTAGAATACATTGGATAAGTACGTTGTCGACCTTCCGTGGACCCATTTTCACTAAGATATTTCATCATTACATAAGCTATAATCGCAAGGCTTATTAATTTTTTTTTTTGGTGAAAGTAAAAAAAAATTTGGACCATTTCTCGATTTGTGCGTGTCATCCTTGCGCAGGGGCCATGATAATTTTCTCTATATCGTTCCAATTTTATCGGAATTAGTCTAGCATGCTATGAGTCACAACGCATTGTGCTTTGACATTCACAGAAAATTGACCTTCTAGTTAAACGAAGAAATCCTGAACTTATCCGCAATACTAGTATTTCGCAATCTCTTCATCTCAGGATAGATTTTGATCTCTTTTCATTCGCTTCTCGTGTGAGTATGAAGCTATTCTCAAAATGGGGCATTCATTTATAATTCTTCGATCTCGTAATATTACATATTGAGTAGTAAGTTTGTAATCGTCTTTATGATGACATATGTTTATCGAGGGCCAAATTCCTATTGGAAGTATCCAAGAAATTCAATTGAGTTCATTGCAAACAGTAACTCCATTGAGACATGAGGGTTTTGATCTCAGGAAAGATTTACATCTCTTTTCATTAGCTTGAAATACTTCTCTTTGTCATGCATTGATTTCGCTTCCCCCGTAAGTATGAAGCTATTATCAAAACAGGGCATTCATTTATAATTCTTTGATCTCGTAATATTACATATTGAGTAGTAAGTTGTTTACAATCGTCTTTGCAGTGACAAATGTTTATCGGATGCCAAATTGCTATTGGAAGTATCCAAGAAATTCAGTCGAGTTCATCGCAAATAGTAACGCTATTGAGACATGAGGATCATGCAACTACAAAACAGCTTTCTAGATATCTAATTTAAATTAAAACCTAATAGCTAGAAGCACTCACAACAGTAAAAACCCACTTAGTTGCTGAGGAAGACTCTCTTGCTACTTAAATCTGAATTGATTTGCCGAAGTGGAAGCAAAACTATGAAATATCAACGACTGGGCATTGCCGACAGGTCATCACTTGGTTGAGCCATCGTTTGGTTGCAGCGCACTTAAAAAGTCTAGAATACTAGGTAACCTCCGGTTGCCTTTTCACTACGGATCAATAAAGCAAATCGTTTGGTTGCAGCGCACTTAAAAAGTCTAGAATACTAGGTAACCTCCGGTTCCCTTTTCACTACGGATCAATAAAGCAAATTGGTTTTTTTGACACCTCAACGACGTTTCCCTATTTTGAGCAGCATTCCGAGTGACGCAATATGCACGGAAAACAGGTAGGACCATTTACGTCTTCAGCTCCCATGTTCAGGCATATAAAAGATTATATGCTTCTCCTCCTTCCACAAAGTTCGATCGAGAGAGAGAGAGATTGAGAGAGTATTGAACATCTGTTCCGTTTCATTTTCCTCAGATTTGCGGTGTTTATTATAGGAAGCATAAAATTAATTCACGCTACAAATGTGGAACACACTGAGATTCAGTAGTTGATGATTTATGGTAGAAAAAACCATGCGAAGAATCACGCTAAGTGAAGGCTAACTATTTACATTGGAACTGAGTCACTGTGCAACCTGTAAAATCGGATTTGCTAATTGGAAACATGGCTTGATTCCTATATAGTCATGAACGGAAGCATCAACCGACTAAAAAACCACATCATTATTCAAATAGTACATTAACAAGCTCTTCCTACTTATTGTTTCAACTGTTGATCAATCAAATTAAAAAAGAGACAATGATGCTTCTGCCCATGCAACTACACGAGATAGACCTTACAGATGTGAAAATACATGTATAATGGCATTCCAGCAATAAATCCAATACTGTGAGCTCTAGAGTCTCATTCCCACTTCATAGCTGACACCTAGGCTTTCTGATGTTGATGGGAATTGCGCGTCAGAACCTTTATTGACAGTGTCACCTGCATTTTTTAAACGAACAGCTCAGTGGATTTTGTAAGTGACCGACCTCTTGAGCTAAAAAGCCAATTCTTTTGAGTCATTTCATTTCAATCGTATAATTACTTGCTAATGCAAATATCTACTGAAAAGCATTGGATGCATTATACCGACTATCTGTAATATCCCAAAAGATACCACTCTTAGATGGGTGGGTCCTCAGCACTTCAAAATGCAACAGGGGACACACTGCTAATTTCAGGAAGAACAATCATGACAACAAAATCAGATGAGGGAAGCAATGTCAATGTCGAACCAGAAGGTGGTGCCACCACTCTCTCCAGATGTCAAGTCACTGGAGTTTTGCAAAAGTAAAAGAGCAACAATGGGGCAACACTAAGGTGGTATGTCCATGAAAAGGATTAGCATATCCTTCTCCCTTGCTAGAACCTCCTGGACACTGAACTAAGAGGAACAACCCATTGACAAAATTTGGATAACAGAATAAGACTTAAGAGAAAATGTTCAATAGGAGCATATGATCCCAAAGTTGAAGCTTTGCTCACACCCAATTCTCGCCAGTTGCTGTCTTCATTTTGTATTGCACATTTTCTTTTCATTCTTATTATAACAAGCATACTCTCTAACAACAAATTAGTTGTGCACTCTGCTGAATATACAAAGTGGGTATATGTAAAATTTTTGACAGAAAAATTTACATGTTGAAGAATATCTTACTCATTCTTTACCTGAATCCCCTGTATAAATAGCAATTTAATTTTCCAGCATCATTATCATATAAGTTGCGCTTTTTTCAGGTCAGATACAACTCCATGATCTTCACTGCTCCTCTCATTGTATAGCACCTGTGAGGTAACCATACTAAGCACACCATGAAATCAAGCAAAAACAAGTAGACAACACAGTGGGCATACCTTGTCTATGATACCATACTCAACCGCTTCACTAGGACTAAAATATTTAGGTCGTCGGATGTCAGCTTCGATTTCCTCTGGTGTTTTCCCAATATGCTTCGCATAGAGTTTAACCTTCACAAATTGTTAGCAGGAAGTTGTTCCCACTTCAGTGTCTCGAAGAAGCATCACAAGACTCAAAAAGTAAATTCTTTTGTTTGCTCAATTCACTTTGTTCATTCCTTTATATGTACATAGTTGCCAGTTTCTACAAGATAGGCCCCTACCCTGTGGATGGTAATTAAAACAGGCTCTTCTATCTGTATTGGAATTGGAACTCATTGAGAACATCATTCCAACACAATGATCTAATGAGAACAACACTAAACACACACTCGTAGAACCCTGCAAAGATCGAACCTCTACTAGTACCACATTTCAGCTAACATGATGAAGCAAAGAGGCAAACCAGAAAGAGCCAGGATGACAAAGAAACGAGTAAAAATAATCTCTTCAATCTGTAAAGTTTTCAATTTGTTAAACAAACACTGGAAGACTTTCTCTGAAGCTTTGCAGATCATTTTCAATTTAGGGTGAATCCAATCCGAAGGACCTCTTGCTTTGATTAACTTAAAAAAGATGGACATGAAAGCTTCAAAGAGCAAATGGCCATGATTTGCTGCGCTTATGCAAGCTCAGCTTACTCTGATTTTGAATTCAAGTGCATAGATTAGATCATGTCATCCACCAGAATAGTAATCTCATGCCTATAGAAGACAAATCTCACAAATATCTCAAACCAACAAAGTGATTTATCTTACCAACTCTGCCTTGACATTCTTCACTTCTTTCCTGGCAAGATCGATATCTGTTGCTTGACCTTGAAATCTTGCAATAGGCTAGCAATTCACAGACAGAAGATACACAAGAATTATTAGAATTCAAGCAGGCTGCCTAAGTTGATCCCTGACAGAATGTAGACTCAGAAAAGGCCACGAAATAAAAGGTATAAATAACTTAGGAACTTCAAAGGTGCAGAAAAAACCTGCTTCATCATGATTGTCGAAGATGGCAAAGCAGAACGGTTCCCCCTTGCACCAGCTGCTAAAAGTAAGGCAGCTTCTCCCCATGCATTACCAACACACAGAGTAAAAATCGGTGGCTTGACATACCTGCATTGGATAACCACTATGTCATGAAAGAAAAACACAATAACAACATTTGGAGAGCAGATTGAGGAACATAGAGAGCTGCGAGCTTAAGCTAATAAGATACACGCATATATAAGAAGCAATTCCCATCAAATGCCTACATTCATAAGATTATAGAAATTTATTTTGCATCAAACAATTAAGATGATGAGAATAATTTATAACTATAAAAGTGTTTTTTGATCTAATAGGCTTCCACATAGATGAAAAGTTCAAAGCAGCGCCACTAAGATTTTTATAAATGACGGTGGTTGATTAAATTTACGTCGAGAAAACTAACAAAAGCCTAATAAGTTATCCTTGTTAACAATATCAGAAACTTAGAAATTCAAAAAAAAAAAAAAAAAAAGCCGAAATTGGACAGATTGAAACCTCATGACATCATAAATAGCAAAAGCCTCAGTCTCATAACCCAGCTTCTCACCACCCTGGAAAAGGCAATAAGTTTCATTAGGTGCAGAATAATCATAAAGAAAGGAAAAGAAGTATAGACATATATTTGCATTCTAAACAAAAAGGGATGGCACAAGATCGAAGACCTTCTAATAACTGGGGCATATAGAAAGAAATCCACAAAAAACGCGATTCCTTGAGAAGGGAGAAATCTAGTAGTCGCAAAAGTCATGCATTGCTTATTTTTGTGATACTAGTACATTAATAATGGTGAGTACAAGCATGGCGGACATATTCCCCTCTTGTTCACATGAAGAGCTATTGCTTGATATAAAATATTTAGGTTAACTCCTTAAGACTCCAGGAGAAGATTTCAGGATTAAAATATATATACATCAAGCATCTAATCATTTGAGAGAAGATACAACCCGTACAAACTTAACAAGATAAAGTATATTTGACCTTTGTCGTGCCAGTGGAATTTATGTACAGGTAGATAGGCTTTTCGGCATCTTCATATTGTAGATAAAGAAATTCTGCAAGTATCAACTCTGTCACAGAGGGAACAAGAGACATGCCCAAGTAAACTATACGGTTCTTGTAAAGGTAAGATGCCAAGTCTGGAGGAGGCTGCTCCCACGCACTTCCCCGGGAGAAAGGAATAACCTGCATGCAAATGAGGAATTAACAACTGAAAAGTCCATCATGGAGTAAGAGATAGCAATGAAAGAACAAGTATCCAAAGTGAAACACCAACAATCCATCAGCAAGCCCCTATCACACTAAATGGGATATATAGAGATAAACACCGAAATCTGAAATTACACCAAACATGTGGAAAATGGTCAGCCTCTTTATATGAAATCTTTCATCCAATTGAATACTCCTTCCAAAGACAAAAAGCAAAAGATCTCACATCCAATATCATATACGTTGGAGGAATTTTTTTACATAACCTTGTGTACACTGATAACTCAGGGAACACTTTCTTAACCTCAAAGGCAACAGTTAATGCAAGCAACTTACCTCATCCCACCCAAAGATTAAATAGAGAAAACTTCACTATCAGAAGCCAGTGACTCTCAAGAGCGGAATTAAGACGTCTATGTACGAATATTCGGGAGTTCTTGAATCTAACCCTAGCCCACATTCAGAGCCTAAGAGGCGGCAATGATCGATTTCCAATGACGGCAGTTATTGTATAATCTTTAACCATATTATCGCTGCAGGAACTATTTTTCGAGTCCGCAGAAGCTATTTTAACCAAAATTAACCTTAAAAATATCATCTTTCACTTCACCAAAGAAGTTCCCATAGCGCGTCGGAAGATGGTCTCATCAGCAAAACTCACACTTCACAACCACGCTCATCAACCAAGCTTTTCATCTCCTACATTATCTCAATCGAGCCGAAACAGAAACGTCAAACAAGCATCTAAACGAATCTCGCGCCCACCGTCGAGCACAATCATCCAATTGAAGACGGCGAAGGCGGCGGGTCGGAGGGAGTACCATGGTGACGACGCCCCGTTTGCCTCTGGACCTGGGATTGGAAGCCGGAGAGAGGGACTTGGGCCGGAGTTTGGCGCCGGAGAACTCGCCGGAGACGCTGCCGGAGGCGGCGGCGGCGGCGTAGGAGGAGGGGAGGAAGCCGGTGGAGAGAGAAACTCTGGCGGCGGGAGAAACCGAGGTCTTGCGAGTCCTTGACGAAGTGGAAGAAGCCGCCGGCGATAACATGCGCCGGCGGAGCGCGAAGCTCGAAGACGCGGTGGCTACTTCCATTGCAGACAGCGCTTTCCCTCGAAGTGGCGGAGGGAGAGAAGGAGGGAGAGAGAGGATACACCCCCGATATCGGCGATTCGGAGCCCCGAAGTTCGCTATTCGGGGTCATGATCCGACCCCGGAGAGGTTGTGTTTTGGGCCGGGTAAGGCCTTTTAGTGGGAGATAGCGAGGCAAGAGGAGGCCCAACATTTTTCTTGTTATGGACCAAGACTTTGGTTATATTGGCGACTGGAATCAAATGGGCTCACTGCAACCAAATCTTCTTAATACAGTTTCGTTCATCAATCAAAATGGAAGAGAGAGTATCCAATTACGAATTTGGAAGTGGATGAGTATATAAGGAGACCAAAGTGCCGAGAAGCAAGCAAACGACAAGGTGTAGAATTTAAAATTTCAAAATTTGAGTGTACTTTGATCATATACTTGTTTTTTGAAAATTAAACTTTTGCAATCGTGAGGAAAACACAAAAAAAGTGATTTAGTGAAATAATGTGATCTATCATTGAATGTTTGCACTCAAAGTTGTAATTTCTTATTCATCATTTAGTGGAATTCAGCTAGTAAGCTATCAGTGCGAAAAAATAAACGTAAGCTTGACCTAAACCAAACCATCATAAACCTTGTGTGCAACTTCTTTTTGCCCTAATATCTCATTATCTATTGTTATAATTTATTGCGCACTCATGTTTTCTCTTAAGATATGTTCTATTACTTAACAAATTTTGATACCTAATCGGACTTTTATCTTGACCTGTTCTATACCGCATTAATTTATCAAGATTTTATATTATCACTCAATCACTTTCTCTAGGTGATTGGTGCTAACTGCATCAAGAAGCACGCAAAATCGACAAAGTTAACAAGTAAAAAGGACAAGTACATTGCACCGGAATTGAAAATTGAAAAAAGACCACAAATCAGTTTACAAGAGTTTTTTTGAGTAATAATATGATTACAGATCCTCTCACAACTTGAGCCCGCTACCTTCCAAGCTAGAGGACAAAGTACAAACTGCAGAGAAGAAGCACTGTCCTATGAGAGGCTGAGGATTGCTGTCAGCTCAAAACTCATCGCACTTTCCCATGCCATGTCCTCTCGCTCTTCCCTTTCCTCCTCCTCTTCTTCTTAGTTCTCTTTCTGTCTCCTTGTTCCTGAGACTGTAAGGAAAACAGCAGCCACCAGAAGAAGAGCAGCACCGCCCAAGATGTCCATTTCCATGGCCTTGTTCTCCCCTCCCGCGCCCAACCTCAGGACCCTCCTCTCCTCCCCTCGCTCCCTCCCCAAACCCCGCCTCACCCACAAGACCTCCCCCTCCCTCATGCCCAAAGGCCCCGCCTTTTTCACCGTCAACGCTTCCTCCGACAATGGGGCCGGGGTCGTCCCGTCGTCGGCCTTGGCCGTGGAGGAGGAGGGGGAGCCCAAGGTGGCCGTGGAGCCGGCAAAGGAGCCGGAGAGAGAAAATGGGTCTGTGGCCTCTGCTTCTGAGGAGGGAGCTGTGGCGGTCGCCAAGTTTAATGACTCGAGATGGGTTGGTGGGACTTGGAATTTGAAGCAGTTTCAGAAGGATGGCTCGACTGATTGGGATGCTGTCATCGATGCTGGTGGGTTGATCGGTCCTTTCCTTTTGGCTGTATTTCCTTAAATTTGTCTGATTTGATATGATTATGCCGAGTCTGTCAGGCTGATGTCTGGAGTATGTTGAGCGAGTGACCGACTAGTTCGATTTGCTCGAAAGGTTTGTGTTACTTGGAGGGAGTGAGGATGTGGTTAAGTTGAATTAGTGATTGAGCAAGTAGGTTGGTTTTTCAGGTTAATGCTTAGTCTCAAGAAGTGAGTAATAACTCAGACATGCATGGTGCATCTCTGTGAATTGGAATGTTTGCTTTGTTACTCTATTTCATGAGCTTGAGATTTCAGGGGAGAAAATAGCTTTGCCATATAAGTTGCAGCTGTAGGAAATGGCGTAGTCTTGAAATTCAGTGGTGCTAGACTTTATTCTTCAAATTTATGACTGTTAAATAACGGCTACCACATGTTATCTTGAAGTTTGTCAAATTGCAAAGCAGGCTAAAGTTGAAGGCTTCAAATTTGCTAATCTCCTAATAAGTGGCAGAAAATGTGAACTTTGCATATTCTGATGGGTGCTTTTTTTTCCCCCACTCTTGTTAACGTGGCCCATGGAAACATCTGCTACATCATATTTCTTGCTAGAGCCCCTATTTTAACAGAGTAACAGCATGGACAATGCTCAGCATCTTTATCTTACTTTGAGATTGTAGAAACTTTCTTATTTGCTGATGGTGCACTTAGATATGGGTTGAGGAACTAATAAATACTCATATCAAAGAGGGAACAAACTTGTGCCTACTTCAGTTCACTATGAAAAACCAGCCAACATGTTTTATTCAGTATTATGAACGAAGATTACTGGCAAGGACACAAACCTGTGGTATCCATGAGGATTATCTTCCGAAAAATAGTCTTATACCACAAAACTTTGTTCCTCAGCAATTAATGCAGTAGCTCTTTTGTAATCCCTCAGGTTAAGATGTAGGCTAAAGGAGACCATCGTCTGCACTGTTTTTTGTGGTAACTGGTCATATATTTTGACCTAACACTTCAGTACTCCATGGAGATGAAGCTGTATCATGCATCGTACTTGTCATTTCTATTCGCTAGGACTCTGTGATGTTTGGTGACCATCTGAACAAGCTTTGTAGAATATATCACTTAATCCAGTTGTTCGTAGTTATTATATTGTATCAAATCTCTCATTTTTCTGAATGGTTGTTGTGTATACTTTCAGAGGTTAGGAGGAGAAAATGGCTTGAAGACAACCCCGAGTCATCCAGTAATGATGACCCTGTAGTTTTCGACACCTCCATCGTTCCATGGTGGGCTTGGATGAAGAGGTTCCATCTCCCCGAGGCTGAACTACTCAATGGCATGTTCCTGATCTTTTAAGAAATGCACTATATGGACCCCATCTGCTTATGTTAAACAAGCTCATTCTTTCATTTCTAATCCTTTTTACAGGTCGGGCAGCAATGATAGGATTCTTCATGGCTTATTTGGTGGATAGCTTGACCGGAGTTGGCCTGGTTGACCAAATGGGAAACTTCTTTTGTAAGACTCTCTTATTCATAGCTGTAGTAGGAGTTCTGGTAATAAGAAAGAACGAGGACATCGAGACCATAAAGAAGCTTATTGAGGAAACGACCTTCTACGACAAGCAATGGCAAGCTACATGGCAGGATGATAATTCTGGCAGTTCAAAGAATGGCTAGTGAAAAATCCATGGTTGTTACCAGAAGAGAGCGTCTCATGATGACTTGGCATTTTTGCGGTAGAATGTTTTTACCATCTATTGTGTGTTTGAATATGTTGCAGTATAACATTCAGAATCGATGTATCTTTTTTGGGGAAGAAGGCGTTATAAGCAATTTAGTGGCGATTTCTAGTTCCTGTTTACAGCTAATTTTAAATCACAAACACCGTGACTAAGTAGCACATCCTCTTTCTTGTGGTGAAAACTGTCTTTGGTGGAGATTACTCAGTCTTGCATCTCTTGATCAGCAACTGCATTTACAATTGGAAGAGTTTGATCCTCTGCAGAAGGCATCAAACATCTAAGGCAGGTAGCACTACTATGAATCTGAGTGGAAGAATGACAACCCGTAAAGTGAAGTGAGGATTATTTGAAAGAACCGATGACCTTGGATAAGCCTATTAAAGACGTCTGAGCATGTGATTGTCTTGTGACCACAAAGGTACCCTACGCAATGCAGTTTCCGGGAACAGGGATACTGTGGTTGGTTGTGAAAATTACTTGGGTTGTGATGATCAAGTTTGGTAGTGCAACATGGGGAAAAAGAGAACCAAAAAGGACAAAGTAGAATGCTGAAACAAACAGGAGATTAATACTATCAAAAGAACTAGTGCATAAACTTAAATAGTTATGTTAAACATAAGATACCTGACAAGGAACGGAACTATTCCGAATCAAAGACACAAGCCCTACCAAAAACAATCCAAGTGAATCTCTCTCTCTCTCTCTCTCTCCTGAATAAGCATGCACAGATGATTGAAGGGGAAGGAAATAGAAAATTTATTCCTATTAAAATCTGCATTACTGTCTTAAACACAGAAGAAAACGACCAGGCTTAAATAAGTTGTTATTACATAAAAAAATGTTGGCCTTTTGGCCTTTTCTTCCATCCTTTACATTGCCAATGTTCCTGAAATGGTGTACATGACTCAACTCTCCTTCTCTTTTAACCCAAAGTACACGGGATATCAAATTGAATTACAACAAAATCTTAAAGCGAATTTGGGTTGTCTAATTTGCAAAACTCCATGCTTTACATTGAATTAGAGCTGGCACCAGTCCAGAACCTTTGTGCACTTGTGGGACATATCACACACATACAGAGGAGCTATTTGGATCTCTGCTGTCTAGTGTACTCCCAAAGGGCAATGGCGCCACTAACGTGAACATTAAGTGATCTAACAACTCCCAACTGGGGAATTTCAATGCAAGCGTCCAGAATATGAATAATATCCACTGGTATGCCCTCTTTTTCACGGCCTAGGACAAGGACCTGGAAATAATCAAATAAGCATTGTGAAACTGAAAATCTCTTTACAGAACATAAACTGGCTTGATAGTGCAAAAGCAAAAAAAAAAAAAAAAAAAGATATCTTCATTTTGTTGAGAAAAAAAATACTTCGTCTATCTTCTACAAGTGACAATATCCAGCCTTTGTTCCCTTCATTTCATATTCTTTTTCCCTTCCTGAGAAGTTTCTTCAGTATTCAATGTGACAGGATCTAAAGAAAGATACAATTTCATGACTTTTAATAAAAAGATTCAATGGCTTTCTCCTTCCTTTGTACAGTGTCCTAGTTTTCTTGAAAATTTTAAGTGAATCCCTCAGTTTCAACTTACCGTGTTTGCGGGGAAAGCATACTGATCGAGAGGGACACTATTTGCTGTTTGTTCTAGTCCCAAGATGGAGAAGCCTTCTCGCTTTTTCTTGTCCAAGAAACCTTTCAAACTTCTTACGGGGACTTCTATGATAGGTACCCACTTCTCTGCAGTGACACTGAAAAGAAAAGACAATGGTCACATAGTGAAATGATTTACAGGAAACATTTTACAGATGCTCAATAAGCATGTACATCAAGCTTATATATAATTGTGTCATGCACCATGATCCAAATCACAATTCACACCACGGCCACATGAGTCTCTTGGACTCTTATCTAAGGACTACCTTCCATGGATGCAAAAAAGGACAGGTTCATTTAATCTTTCATGGCATGGTGACATTCTAATTTTGATATGACTATTGAGGCTTCCTATGCATGGTGAACCCTTTTTCTTATGCTCTATAGGCACATAAAGGGGAAGGTAGCACTGCACTAGGACTAGTGATGTACACAAGACTTAAGTCAGAACTAGATACGCTGGGGAGCACAGAGTATAGAGCATTATGTAATAGTATCATTTGGGAAATATACAATCAGGAACCCATTTCTGAATGCAGAGCTTTTTTTTTTTTTTTTTTTTTCTGCCAAAAGTTTTATCAATTTGACTAGCATAAGATGTACTAAAAGATGGAGGTGGAGGACAATAAGAAGATCAACACTGATCAAAAGCCACGTTGCAAACTGAGCTTATTAAAGGACCAGTAAAACGTGCTATAGCTTGGAGATTCTAGAGGTCTGACAATGTACAAGCACTTTGAGCAAATACTCTCAGTGTAAAGCTTAACAATGAAAATAAAACGAGACATTTGATTTTATTTAGTGGACATAAAGTTATAATGCTCTTTTATCCATGGGGCATGTACAAACTTGGAATAGCAGTCTTCCATAATGCATTGTGAGTGTTTATCCAGGTGAAATGTCACTAGTTTTCTCTCTACTGTGATGTGCTCAGGTGACTCCATCACTGTGATGGAGAAAACAGAGGGCAAAGCTTAAAATCTGGCATCACCACTCTGATGTGCTCAGGTGACTCCATCATGGTGGTGGCAGGAGATGCCAACAGCAGTGGCACTGTTAGTGCTGCCAAGGACATGCAGCTCCCATTCCTTAATTTTTTCGCAGGCAAGGTTAGAGATAGTGAGAGGGATAATTTTGCAAAATGCAAAAATATTAGAAAAGTACAAAAGAGTCCACAAAAACCTGGTCAGCTTTTTTTTCTCCCCAATAAAAAGTCTATGTTAGCAATTTTAAGGGCGTCAAGGCATATCAGCAAAATCTGCGATCGGAAAGGCACAAGGACAAACAGTAGAATTCTAGAATATACAGAGACCATTTTGGAACAAAAAAAGTAGATGGATCGTTTTGAATTTTGGGCAAAAGTAGAGGGATGACTAATGCCATTTCACTTTTATCTGACAATCAAAAGATGTTAGTAAACAATCAAACGTGACTTAAAATACTGTCCTACTTAAAATACTGCCCTCACAGAATTGTGAAATAGATAGTAGCAAACTACAGTCAAAACCTGATGAGTTGGAACTGCTTATCACGTATGATATTAGTATCTGCAATGGCCAATCCAGAAGCCTTAAACACCTGAACAAAAAATTTATCAGTTAAGGAAACGTGGACTTCTGGAAAACAGCCCTCTGTAATCAACATAATGAAGATATTATATCACTGACATATCACTGACATGTATAACTAACCTCACATGTCCGTGCCAACCCAGCAAGATTTGGTATGCGATCAAGCAAAGATGCTACAAGTATGATATTTTGTCTGCTAGCTCTGCTTTTGTCCATGGTCTCAATGCGTGTGCGGAACATATGATTGACAAGGTGATCCTCTTGCTCCATTTCTGCTGGATACGGAACAAGTTACTGAAGTTCCAATAATCAATAGATGAAATGGAATTATACAATCCAAAGCCAAAGTTGACATGTGTTGTCAGCACGTAAACTAAGGATCTCGCATAATAATGATGCCGGTTAGAAGAAAAGTACCAAATAAGTGTCACCTTCAAGTGGAAGTACCTGAAGGCACCGCAATTTTCCAATCCGTACACTTTTCATCACGTTCTTTTTGGGATGGTCCATTGGGAAGAGGAATTATAGTATGGAAACTCAGGTTCAAAGGAACAGGCAAACCAAGAAGACAGTGTGGGACAATAAAAAAGATTTGAAGTTCTTGGCTCGTTTAGAAGACTAGATACATATTAAGTGTAATAATTTTGTCTGAAAATCAAACCCAAAAGTTTAACCTATATGGTGAAGGGCAATGATATGAATATAAGACGCAAAAAATTATGTCAGTAAGTGACATGGGATACTTTGGGTGTGCATGATAACCATTCTATTTTTCTATTTTTCTGTTCCAGGAATAGGTTTAGAACAGAAATCCGTTTGCTAACACAATTTCCTTTTTCTATTTCTAGAACAATTTTTACTCCAAAAATAAGTTTGGAACATAAATTAGAAGTTAAAATTTCTAACTTTTCTATTTTTGGAACAAAAGTAAGAAATAAAAACTCTTCTTATCATTCACTTTCATCACCACCCGCCACCCACCCGCCGTCCGACAATCGCCCACTACCCACTCGCCGGCCATCGGTGGCTAGAAGCCAGCCACTGGCTACCGGAAGCTTGTCTCCGGACACCGGCTGCTGGATCCTCATCGCCACACGCCCGTCAGTCCCTGTCCGCTTGCCGTCGGCTGCCTCCCACCGCCACTCGGGAGGGAGAAATTTTGTCGTTATTAAAAGAATTTCTATTTGAGGAACATAAATTTTATATCATTATCAAACGCGTATTTTTGCTCAGAAATTCATCTAAGGAATAGAATTAGAAAAGTCAATTTCTAACTAGAAATTGATTTTTGGAATAGAATGGTTATCATTCGCGCCCTTTTAACACCTTTTCTCATGTGCAAATGAGCTAAGAAACTTTAGGACTCTGTATTCAAAATGTAGGAGAACTTGCCAAAGAGTAATATCTTAAATAATACCGACATTTTGATACTGTTGCATTATGAGAAGAGTTTAAGTATCAGCCTTTTATATTTGGACTTTACCTGAAAGAAGTTTGTTCATCTCATCAAGGCCCAAGAACGAGCTCAACAAAGAGTCTTGTTTCTCATGTTTGGCAAGTGTAAATTTTTTCTGGAAGTTCGTTAAAGCATCTCCAGGTGGCTGGCCAAGAAAAGGTTCGTTGTTGGTGCTAGATGATACTTCCTGATGGTTGCTATCTTCATCAATACGTAAGCTCTCGTTTTTTATGGCAACCAAATCTTTTGCCATGGAACATCTCAGATCTCCCCGGACATCCTGCATATTTTCATGACTATAGTCACTGGACGGGACACAAGTATAGCAATATCCTGATTTTCCTTTTAGAAAAGCTAAAATAGGCACGTACATTCAAAAAGCCAAGCACTTGCTCCATGAGGGACGTAGGAACACATTCAAATTCAAGTTCCTGAAACAATCACAACTATATCAACAAACAAAGAAAGATACCTTAACTCTTAGTAAAATCACTTATGACTTACAATTAAACACATGAATGAAGTTTTACTCATTTATCATACATTTCAATCAGTTAATTATGCAAGAAACCCTGTGAAAGATTCTATCAATGAACTTCAAGAAAGAGAGACTCACCTCAACCCGATTGACGAAAATTCCAGAAGGAGCGGCTGAAACTTTGGGATCATAGGCATCAAGATATCCTTCCATTGATGATCGTAAACTGAAGAAGCAACAAAACAATATTACATTGAGCAGCTTTTCACAACATATATTACACATCCTTCTGAACATATTATATGACTGAGTTCATCATAGCATGAAATCCATGTAATCATAATGACAGATTTTTGTGTCAACTTCGGAAACATCACAAATAGAAATCCATAGCCGAATTTTCAAAAGAAAAAAATACACTAGTACAAAGCAATGTCATACCGTGCACAATCTTGATTCTTGGTCAGGTACTCTTGCAAATCCATAAAGCATTTTTTCTCTAGAGGGACGTACTCAGAGACTCCATGACCAGCAGGAGGAAACAACTTTTGTAGAACTTTATACACCAACAACTGCGAGATTTCCAACAAGTCAATCATGCACTTTATGTAAATAGTGGTAAGGTTAACATAAAAGACAACTTCATCTGCTTCACCTGAGTAAATCCGCGTAAACTGTGATGATGTGAGGTCAACAATGGAATTATAGGAGGAAGTAAATCTTCCAAATGCCTGAGTCGAACATCGTTAGATGTGTGTAGAAGGATATTAGCTGCTATAAATACATACGAAGAAAGTGCCTGCGATAGATGAGATGGCATTAATTGACTAATGTATGCTTGGACTTATTTATATCCAAACAGAATTGCAGCAAGGAATACCCAAAAACACATCCCATCTGATATATAGAGCTGTTAAAAAGGTTCATAAACTTAATGCGCTTGTTTCGCGCAAAATCACCACTTTGTAAAACATTTTCCTAAAAACGATCGCTTGTATTACTTACAAAAATGAATGAATGCAAAATATTTCATCATCAATGAAAATGTTTAGGCATAGATTGTGTTGATAATGAAAACATTTTCCTTGACTAATTTTTCTAAGCATTGGCAGATGCTTTTCAAATCATTCATTTTCCACGAAACAGATGAACCCAAGCCTTTTTCCGGGAAAAAGAAAAGAATTATTTTCATGTTGTTATGGCAATGAAAGTATTAAAAACCTACTTTTGACTACTAAAATCAAACATGTGCCATCTTTCACCCTATGCATCTATTGCCCCATGGAAAGCCTACACAGAGTCATCCTAGTATTTCTCCCATCTTCTCCCCTTTTTGTTATCCTTGGGGAGATATCCACAAAGATTTTCTGTTTAATGGGACAATTGTCCTTAGAAGTCGAGGTTCTAGTTGATAATATGGTTCTATTTGATAGTTTCAGACAAAAGGAGGTTATGGTAAAGAATTTGATTTCACATATTAAGATTTTTACTAACAAAGAAAACAACAGCTCCAATGCATCCTTTGATATGCATATGAAAGAGGGACACATTGGTCAAATATGAGTGATTTGACAAAAGGAAATCCTGATCCAGATAATGAATGGATGCTTTGCTTATGTCAGTAATTTTCATTGCGCTGACAAATAAGCCAGTTGGTGTTGTATCAAAGCACTAATGCCTTGCTGCTTGGACTTAATTTGATCTTCCACTCCAAGATTGAATAATCTAATTCCACGGGCAAAAGCTAATTTCCTCAAAAGAACTGTATCAGCATTTGCTTTGCCCGCTGTAGCATAATCTTCTATCAAGTGCTCAACTTCTGCATATGTTTAAAAGTAATCTTCATCCTTTGCTAGCTTTATGGAAATCAACAAGCAATTTCCTCAACCTTCTGTCAGTAATATTATCTAAATATCCCATCTCATTAAAATTTTCACTGCAAGTGGCAGTGATTTCTTCAGATTATGAGGTTAACAAAAAAGGGATATTATTAGATGAAAGATGTACCACAGAACATGCGTTGCTCTTTTTATACAAACAATGAAGGGAGCAAAAGGAAATACAAAAGTGCAGCACTTCTAAGAAGGGTGGATCACTTTCAGACATATAGATGAGCAAATATAATACAAACTACTAGAACGCAACCTTAATAAAACCACAATACACTAAGAGAAGAAAGTTCTAAAGAAACTATTTCAGCTGACTTTATTTAATATGATGCCACCAAAGGTTAAAGATAAGTGAGTTGCTTCTGTGACATTGAAGGTGTATTGTCAATCAGTGTTACCATATTCTCACTATAAAACATCATATCACATAATTTACCTGAGGCCTTGCATTGTGGTCTCGTAAAATAGGAACCAATTGCTCCCTCACCTGTAATTAGGTACAAGTACCAATTTTAAGGATAGCTCTGTGTACATAGAACTGACTTGTATGTGCAAAAACAAAGAAGATTGTAGCCACCAGAGGCTCTTAAACTAAAATGCAAGAGAAAAGTTGTGACAATACAAAGTGTTGCAAAATGGACTTTGTACTAGGCTTCGATGATAAATTTAAAGTAATGCTCCCTGTCAACTTATCAATAGCCACATCAATCTTTCACTTCTGACATAAAATTTAAACTCAGTCTCCAATGCACCTCCAAAACACAAAGTAATGGTTCATTTAATTGACTTCCGGTGCCACTATCAATAGAGGTTTCTTTAATCTTTGGCCTAAAAGCAAGCCCACAGAAAGAAAAGAACCCTAGAGGATCAAATGTACATAGACTTTCCAAGATATTTATCTTCAACCCATGCATATCTCCTTTCTCAATGGAATGCAGTTGAATGTTCACGGAGCATGTAATTTTTCTATTACTTATTTTATGCGCAAGTTGGTATACACAAGGCCAGTACCACAAAGCCACATCTTTGGAAATTTGATATAAATGTGTAATCCTATTAACAAGTGGCCATTGGTTCACATTTTGGTAATAAATTGGAAAGACACATGGAGCTAGAAAGAGTAAGAGGCCAACAAGCAACATCAAAATAGCATTACAAGGTGGTCATGTTAGTAGAAGATATTTCTCCTAACAATAAAGTCGAGGTCGTCTTCAAATTCAAACACCCCCCTCCTTTCCTCTGGTGAAATTATATTATTAAAGACATTCGATCGGGAAGAAAATTTCAGTATCTGAGCTGAAGTATATAGCAAACAATATCCAATATCACTATCATGAAAAAAAAATGATTTTCACTCAGCCAAAAGAAAAAAAAAACTTACATGTGAAATTCGTAAAAAAATTTAATTAAGACCAGTAAAAGGTCCTCACCAGGGATGGGAACTTCAGGTAAACATTAATAGCAAATGTCTCTAGGTACTGGCGAACCGCAGGTAGATTGTTACACTGCAAGAAATAAGAACAGATCACTCTTGAACTCTGGAACAACAAGAATAAGTGTAAGAGGCACAGTACAGATGCAGATGCAAGAGGACTTGATCTCTGACGGACAGGTTGAAGAAGTGGGAAACCAAAATTCTCTGATCATTGGTTGCTGCTTATTTCTCCTCCCAGGAGTTAAGAAATCTATTTCTAATGGGTAAATGACTGCTGAAGAATACGGAGACAAGCCGCAGTACTTGGCTCAGGTAGTAGGCAGGCAGGTTGACCTATTCATGGTCTAGCCAACAGATAATTTGCAGAGAGTTCAGCAAAGAGGATTCATTAAAATTTAGAGACTTTTGTACTAAAACATATTCTTTTTAATGAATATTATCTTAGGTGCGAAAATAGAACAAAGCGAACTCTTTAAGGATAGTTTCCAATTGTACAGAAGAAAATGAAGCAGTTTTGCATGTTCAATTGGCACTTGAACAGAGAAGCATGCGTTTTACTTTTAAAAAAAAAAAAAAACACCTAAACAATGCATTTAGTGGAAGAAGACTTGGTTGCCATAGTTCAGGAGTTGTCAAGTGATTCATCAACTAGTACCCAAGTACCGATATAACTCATACACCAAACTTGTGTGGACGAGTTGAGCAGGGAAATGAGCATAAAAAATGTGTTGTTGTAAAGCACAGGCTTGAATCAAACCAATGTAGAGATTGAGTATAGTAGTATGGGTTGCTTCTATTTAGCTGGCCACTACTAGCTGGCAACAACACATAGGATGGGAATAATGATAAAAGGGTTTTAAGTCAACACAATTGGCCAAGTGCTATGAGACATGCGTATCAGACTTTCTAACATTACCACTACACGGACATGTACTTACATATAGGCATATGTGCAAACTTCCTGTAACTTGCCCCACTATATCTTGACTGACAAATCTAGTCAAGGCACATATCATCTGCCAAGCACGTATTTTGCGTCTATGAATCTGCTCAGAAAAACCAAGGGTCAAAATAAGAGGAAAAATCCAAATTAATCAACATGATCCAGGGCAGAAAAAAGGATGAAAAGTCGGCCCCATTGAATATTCAATTATCAACACATATTAGATCACATGGAATGCAAGTCTTTCGTTCACCACTAGATGCAAAAGGAGAATAACTATTCAACAGTACTTCTCAACAACTATGAAAAGGTTGTTGAGCACAATTATAAAGAAACCTTTTAAATATGTTTCTGACTTGCAACATAAGTACCTCCTCGAATGAAAGCAGCAATAGTAATGCCAGTAGTAAAACTCAAATTTTCTTATCAAAATTTTTTAGATGGCTATTAGCTTAAGATTCTTAAATCAGCAGATTTCCACAGCTAATGTTTTTCTGAAACAAGAGAAAGGGATAGCAAAGCACACCGCACTATACTTCTTATACAGCTCCTTTGCAAGATCCTTCTCGTTCACCTATGACAGAAAGCAGCAAAATGAATGCGAGGTTTTGGAAAGTATAATATAAGCAAAAGAATGTCCGAATTGAATGAGGAAAAAAAGACTATTGTCAATAGTCACTAATAAAAGACCATAATAATACATAAGTTATACTTAGTTAATACTCCTTCCCAAAGCAGGCATTCATGAATGGTATGAAATTCGAAGTCTACAAATACTTGTGGAGAACAAACCAAAGAGAATTTCCCACAATTACTATGATTCCATAGTTGCAGCTACCATATAAATCCTGAATGGGAAGAACAGTATACTGATCTGAGAATTCAATTGCTATGAGATTCGAAAGTGATCTCTGCATTAATAAGCACCAAACCAAGGCACTAGCCGAATTCTCGCATGTACATGGACGTGTTTTATTTTATATGTGTTTGTATTTCCATCTATCCATCTAACAAACTGTCTATCTCTATAGAGACTCTGCACATTAGTGATATTTACGTCTCAATCTATCTAAATTTAAATTTATCAATCTAGAGCAAATTTCTACACCACACGAGCATAATAGTAGAGAACTGTATATAGAGACCTGTGGGGATCTATATCTAGACGCTCATGAACACACATCTACAAGTTTGTGCACTAGGTGTGCACTCACCCATGTGGGAGCACGCACCAAGTACCAGGAGGCACTAGATGTACACACTACCGTGACAAGTTTAAAGAGAAAGGGAACACCAGCATTACCGTCTGATAGAGATAAGAAGTATCATAACTTGGTAAAGAAAAAAACTACTAAAAAAGCTTACATGAGCTAGACATTTTCTACCAATGGAACCAAAGTAAATGAACAGAGATCCATGAGCTGTAACCTACTGGCAGTATATAGCAGAATTAAGAAAGAACAATTGATTGCTTGAATGAAGTCTGATATATGGCGTTGTCAAGTTGAACAGTCATTGTGAAATTATGAATCCACTAGCCAGTGGAATTAAAAACTGATGGGGAAAAAATGGTTGAAAAAGTCACAGTTCCAACTTTATTGAGAACCAATCAGGGCAAATGCTGTCCATTAAAAAGTAGCGAAGGCAAAGCAACAACTTAGGAGGCTTAAAAAGTAATTAATACCACTGCATCAAGGAGCTCTAGCAGAAATAATTTGCCAGCATCAAGAGCAGCATGACAATTGGTATTCTCCTCAGTAGATCCAATCTTTTCGGCCATGTCAGCGAGTTTGCAGAAGAGGACAGCAACAGAAACACGAGCATACAATTCTGTATTTATAAAAGCCTAAAAGGACAACAAAATTTGCCAGATAAGTGTTCATACCTGGCATTGCAAGGCAAACAAATGACGCCTTCACCATCCATTCCATCATAATTTTCAGAGTTTGATTTGCTGATTTTATGCAATTCGACCACTTAAAGCACAACCAGATATGAAGTAAAAAGTAATTTCTTTTGATAAATCTTCATGTTAGCAGCCAGCTAGCCAGCCAAATCCTAGTTTCTTTCAAAAAAAAAAAAAAAAAAAAACATATATATATATATAAATGCTGCAGCCAGCCAGCCACTTCAGTGTATTAACAGCATCGGTGTGGAAGGACTTTATTGTAAAAACCCTGCAAATTAAGGGCTTTATTGCAAAAGGAGAGGTTGTAGGACCAAAAAAAAAAAAACAACACCTAAGTTAGAGGACCAAAAGTCGGCTCGTCCCTTTCCTAGACTTTTTAATGAAATGAAAGAAACAGTGATCTAACTCCTCTCTTCATCCGCACCAAAAAGTGTACAACTTACTTCAGTCAACTCAGCATCAGGACTCTTTGCCAATAAGGACACTTCAAGCTTGGCATCATTATTCTCAGTCATTTCAGATTCAAAATCCTCGTCAAATGCAACTGGGGAAAAAGAAAACGAACCATATGTCAAGAAGGATATCTGGCCCCACATACAAATAAACAAAGGACTATTTTGAACAGATTCACGGTTCATGAATGTGTCCCAAGAAAAAAAAGACTTAGACTTCATGAGAGAGTGACAAACCAGAACCATGGAGCGTGAGAAGTTTCAGTTCCTTAATGTAATACTTTAAGGTTGTAGGATTTGAAAGCCAAACTCCTGTTAAATGCAATGCTGCCAGACGAATTGTCCGTGGACTTTTCGTGCCTTCCTCGAGAACCATTTCCACAAACTGGTAAAATGCAAGGACCGTAGCAAAACCATTAATCAGCAGCAAGAAGCACACCGTGCAGTGGAGGAAAAGCGGGGGGGGAAAGAGAGAGAGAGAGAGAGAACAGACCCATTTGAGAGGCCCACATCCACTCTCTGTCACATGCATTCTCTCGTCCTTGAACAAAGAAGGATGCAGAACAGATGATAAAAGTGCAGAAATAGCTGCAACCCTCCTCTTGTTGCAGTTGACATGCAACAACCATGAAGATCGAACCAACTGCCACATCATCTGCACAATAAGAGAAAATCATGAAAGAATGAATAAATCAAGGAAATTCATTTGATGCTTGATCGCCCTTCCCCCCCTTTTTTTTTTTCTTTCCTTCTCTTCTTTCCTTCCTCTCTCCAATACACATGCACCTGCTGTGGCAGAAGAAAAGGAAAAGGGAGGGTGGGGGTGGGGAGACCGCACTCAGGCAAACCTAAAGTATGGTGGTAGGCTAGGAGCTGCCCAGCTTAATCTGCCCATCAGCATGAACAGTAAACCCCTAGCAAACGAAAAGGTCTCTGGATAGAATAGATTTCAGATTAATCTTCTCTTATTCTTTCTAGAACTCACAAGGCATTACTATCTATTGCGATTTGACCATTAACTTCAATTACTTACACTTAGCAATCATCAAAATAAATCAATAGTAATACCAGAAAAGTTGCTCATAAGAGTTTGTGTTTTTCCAGTATTGATTTAATAGAAAGGCATTGTTAAGTTATTTTAATTAAGTTATTCTTTTATTTTCAGAGTTTTATTTCTTTTTACTTACATAAGGGTATTATGGTCATATACAATTTATATTTAATATAAACACAATGGGTATAGGGTTTCTGTTACTATAGAAATCTACAGCCCCTCTTTGTTTCTTTCTTTTACATTCTCCTTCTTCTCCTCTTCTCTATTCCTTCTCTCTTCTTTCTCTCTTACTATTTGCTGCGGGTTCTCTAATCAACTTTGTGACATGCTATCAGAGCAGATCTAACTACCTGATTACTTGATCCTCTTGCTGATTTGAGAGTCCTCTAGTAACCCTACTTCTTCTCTGGTGTGCAGCCACCTAAAGCTGCAATTTTTATCTATTTTCTCTTCAAGTCTTGATACATGTGAGATCAAAAGATATCAAATTCATCAAGTTCAGTTTGTGAACATGGATTACAACACTTACTGATCAACGGATTCAAGAATCGGAGTACTCTATTGATTATGGTTGACTGGTCTTGCTGGTTTTCCGTCAAACATATAATTATTTGAATCGAGATTTATGGTCAGATATTTTCTTCTATACAGCAGTCTCTATTTATGAGTATTCAGCATCCCTTTGGTTAATTGATGGAGCCAATTACATCTGATTATACATTAGTGTCGCTGTTTTGTTTCTTGCACTAAGTTTCAGCCTTCTTGATTAGTGGTAGATATATTTATATTGAGATTATCATCATGAGTGATACTAAAGCTCCTACAAATAGTGTCAATGTTCAAATTACCATTATTAAATTAAATGGATCCTCCAATTACTTGTTATGGGCCCAAGCTGTGAAGGTCTATATTAATGCCAAAGGGAAACTTCATTATCTTATCACAGACCCTCCTGCTGAAAATTCTAGAGACTATAGTGATTGGATGAGAGAGAATGATACACTTTTGGTGTGGTTATGGAATAGCATGGAACCATCCATCGCTGCTAATGTCATGTTCCGAACAAATGCTAAGGGAGTATGAGATGATCTTATGGAAAATTACTCGCAAGACAAAAATATGTCTAGAGTTTATGAACTATATGAGAAGATCTTTAATTTTAAACAAGGAGACAAGTCTCTTGGAGAGTATTATAGTGCTTTGAAACGTATGTGGGAAGAACCCAATCTTTATCAGCCCATCACTACTGATCTTGAGAGACTTAAGACACAACGAGCTGAATTTCAAGTAGCCAAGTTTTTATCTGGCTTGAATGCTGACTTACAGCCTGTGAAGAGTCAACTTCTTGCTGGAGAGAAAGTTCCTTCTATGAATGAAGCATTTTGTCAAATTCAGCGCATTGTCCCTCCGTCTTCTACATCATCTAAAGACAATTCAGCATTTGTGGCTGGTAGTGGTGGCCGTGGTCGTGGTGGATTTTCCAATAGAGGTCGTGGTTTCGGGAGGACAAAGTTCTAATCGAGATAGCCGTCAATGTATATACTGCAGCAAATCCGATCATATTGTTGACACTTGTTGGGCCAAGCATGGCAAGCCTGAGTGAGCTCAACGATTAATTACTGAAAATATTGCTGTGTCTAAAGGGAGTGCTCGAAATTATGTCTCACAGTGACATGAACCCATCTATCCCACCTAGGGGTAGTTCTTCTGAGTCTATGGCTCGAGATAATATGGTTGCACAACTCATCAAGCATGTCTAACAACTAGAGGCTTCCAATTTCTCATCCACTGCCACTCTTGCACGTACAAGTAACATGGCCTCTTTCTGTACTTTGTCTCCTAACACCTCTTGGGTCATTGACTCGGGAGCTTCTAGTCATATGACGGGTAAGTAAGAACTATTTTCTTCCCACACTAACTCTAGTCCTTCATCCAAAGTTATTTTAGCTAATGGTTCCTTGACTCAAGTGGTTGGATTAGGGACTGTTTCACTTACATCTTCCATATCTTTGTCCTCTGTTTTACATGTTCCCCAACTTCTTTTAAATTGTTATCTGTTACTCAGTTAACTAAAGCTCTTAGTTGTTCAGTTACATTTTACCCATCTCATTGTGTTTTTCAGGACCTTCAGACAAAGAAGATAATTGGTGGAGGGCATGAACGTGATGGACTTTACTATCTAAATGGTGTCTCCACTGCCGACGCCAATGGTCTAGCTGCTAGTTCTATTACCCCCCTATTATGGCATTCTCGTTTAGGACATTTATCTTTATTTAAGTTACAACAAATAATTCCCGAGTGTAAATCAATTTCTACTCTTGAGTGTGAGGCTTGTGAACTTAAGAAACATCATTGTAGTTCTTTTCCTAGTCGTAATGATTCTCATGCATCTACTTTACTTGAACTTGTTTATTCGGACAGCTGGGGACCTTCCCGTATTGCTAGTAGAAATGGTTTTAAGTACTTTGTTACTTTTGTGGATGATTATTCTCGTTTAACATGACTCTATATGCTTCATGACCGCTCTGAATTTTTACATGTTTTTCAATTATTTCATCGTGAGGTTACTAATCAATTTAATACATTCCTTAAAATTTTGTGAATAGATAATGCTCTATAATATACACAGAAATCAATTTCTTTGTTTTGTTCTAATCTTGACATTATACATCAAACAAGTTGTACTTATACTCCTCAGCAGAATGGTGTGGCCGAGAGAAAGTACCGTCACCTTCTAAAAGTTGCTCGTTCACTCTTATTTCATATGAATGTGCCAAAAATCATTTTGGAGTGATGTTGTCCTTACCACATGTTACCTCATAAATCGTATGCCTTCCACTGTCCTCAATCATCAGTCACCAATCAATGTTGTATTTCCTGACAAGCCATTATTCTCTCTTACCTCACCCGTCTTTGGGTGTGTTTGTTTTGTTCATAACCGATGTTCCGGTTCTGATAAACTATCTCTTCGTGCTACTAAATGTATTTTTCTCGGGTATTCACGTACACAGAAGGGATATCGGTGTTATGATCCTACAACTTATACCCAATATGTTAGTGCTAATGTTACTTTTTTCTAGGGCACACCATACTATTTTATTGAGGGTAAAGAGTTTTCAACTGACATTGTCGCTGATCCTCCTATTCCACAACATATCCCCCTAGATTCTGTTAGTCCTTCTCCAGTATCTCCTCCCTTACAAGTGTATCAGTGGCGAAAGCAATCTACGACACCACCAATCTCCAGCTCTTCAATGCCCTCCAATCAATCCTCCTCCTTGTCTCCTGGTCCGGATGATCTTCCGATTGCCCTTCGCAAAGGTACTCGGTCTTGCACACAAAAATCCTCTTTGGCTTACCCTATTGAGCATTATGTGTCTCTCTCACATCTTCCTTCTCCATTACATGACTTTGCTCTATCATTACAAACTCACGCAATTCCTACTTCTACCACTGAGGCTTTGTCTCGCCTTGAGTGGAAGAAAGCTATGGATGCGGAAATGGAAGCTCTGGTGTCTCGACAAACGTGGTCATTGGTTGATCTTTCCCTTGGGAAAGATGTGGTGAAGTGTCGTTGGTGTACACTATCAAGTACAATCCAGATGGCTCAATCGAGCGTCTTAAAGCTCGGCTCGTTGCTAAAGGTTTTACTCAAACTTATGGAGTGGATTATTTTTAGACTTTTTCCCCTATGGCACATCTCAATTATGTTCGTGTTATTATTTCTCTTGCTGTGAATTTCGATTGGCCATTATATCAATTGGATGTCAAGAATGATTTTCTTTATGGTGATTTGTTTGAAGAAGTATATATGGAGCAACCTCCTGAGTATGTTGCTCAAGGGGAGAATCGTAGTAAAGTATGTCGGCTAAATAAGGCCATTTATGGGTTGAAACAGTTTCCAAGAGCATGGTTTGAAAAATTTAGTTAAATGATTTCCAGATGTGGTTTCCACCAATGTTATTCTAATTATTCTGTTTTTGTTCGCAAGAAGGAATCAAGGGTGGTCATTCATGTGGTATATGTGGATGATATAATTGTCTCTGGTAGTGATGTGACCGGCATTTCTGAGGTTAAGTCCTTTCTTCAGCAGCAATTTCAGATTAAAGACTTGGGAACTCTAAGGTATTTTCTCGGTATTGAAGTTTTACGAAGTTAAAAAGGTATTAATCTGTCTTAGCCAAAGTATGTTCTTGATCTTTTATCTGAGACAGGTACACTAGCTTCCAAGCCAGTTGATACTCCTATGGATCCAAATCAAAAGTTTGGTGTTGATGATGAAAATGAAATTGAAGACAAGCATCAATATCGACGTCTAGTTGGGAAACTAATTTATCTTACCGTTACATGTCCCGATATTTCTTTTGCTGTTGGTGTGGTGAGTCAATTTATGGAGTCACCTAAAGAAGGCTCATTGGCATGCTGTATGTCGCATTTTTCGATATCTTAAAAGCTCTTCTGGTAAGGGACTAATTTATAAATCTAATGGTTCTTCCACTCTAGTTAGCTATTCTGATGCTGATTGGGCTAGATCAACATATGATCGACGGTCTACAACTGAGTATTACAGCTTTATTGATGGTAATTTGGTTACTTGGAGAAGCAAGAAACAGACTACCATTGTCAGGTCTAGTACAAAGGCTGAATATCGTGCTATGGCACATACTATGGCCGAATTGTTGTGGTTATAATCTTTTCTCCAGGAGCTCGGATTTTCTATTAATCAACCTATTGATATGATGTGTGATAATCAAGCAGCTATTTATATTGCTGGAAATCCTGTTTTTCAAGAGCGAACTAAGCATATAGAATTGACTGTCACTTTGTTCATGATGCCGTGAAGCAAAAGCTGGTTGCTACTCCTTATGTTGCCTCTAGAGATCAGTTTGCTGATATGTTTACCAAAGCATTATTTCGTCCTACTTTTGTTGCTAGTTGTTCCAAGCTGGGCATGGGTGACCTATATGCTCCAGCTTGAGGGGAAGTGTTAAGTTATTTTAATTAAGTTATTCTTTTATTTTCAGAGTTTTGTTTCTTTTTACTTACATAAGGGTATTATGGTCATATACAATTTATATTTAATATAAACACAATGGGTGTAGGGTTTCTATTACTACAGAAATCTACAGCCCCTCTTTGTTTCTTTCTTTTACATTCTCCTTTTCTCCTTTTCTCTATTCCTTCTCTCTTCTTCTTTCTCTCTCACTATTTGCTGCGGGTTCTCTACTCAGCTTTGTGACGGGCATAACAGCGGGTAATGTCTTTTTCGGTGGAAAAAAAATGGCCAAAAGTACTTATATTTCAGCAAACACAATAGGACCTAGAAAAAGCTTTCGAATTAAACAGCAAACTAACTCTAAATCACCGAACACGATAATTTAAACCAAAATTATAACAACTATAGCTAACTTGCTGCAAAAGTTAAAGAACTAGAACCTGGGTATCCACACCAACAGATGGGGAAACAGCTGAATCCAATCTACTGGAAGCAAACAACCCCAAAACCAGTCTGAGTGACCTTAGCATAGGTAGAACAGAATCTTCAGCAGCATTTTCAAGACTGCAAGATCATTTAGAGGGTTCAATAAATGAAAAGGAAAAATAAAGTTCAGAAAAGATTCATCATATAAACTTCTATCCCGGGAGTTACAAACAACGGAAAAGGGACATAACCATCTCATTTTGAGTTTGCAATTGCCAGTAACCACAGGTTCATGTCAATTAATTTAAAAGGTCTAACCGGTGAGAAGCTGTGGATGACACTCCACTATAACGAAATTCTCAATCAACAACTAGCTTTGGAATTAACATGTGTGTATATTATTTGTTAATAGTGGGATAATAGAAAGAAAAACACGAAATTTTAGATAAAGAAATGTCAGTCATAAGACTTTCCAAGCCTGCTTAGTTCAAGACCAGGATGGCTGGAAAAAACATAGGAAGAGAATGAGAAGAAGCGATTAAACCAACTGAAAATTTTTGTTTCCTTTTCCCTTTCTCAATTTACCATATCAGAATTAGCTTCAGATATGCCCAGTGTACTTCAATTTTCCTATGCTTAAAGCTCATTATTGCAATAGCCAAGAAACTCTAGATAATTACCTTTCAACAAGGTCAACAAGTATCTGTCTGAGCGCATCATCTGAGAAGAAACATTCCTGTCCTTTTACTTGAACTCCATCCTTACAAGCATTACAAGGCATTGACAACAGAGATTCTAGGCACCGCCACTAAATCAGTAAGAAATCCATCAGTATTAAACTTTTTTTCGATAGACTTATTAAACTTTCACTTTGAAATTGTCAGCAATTATAGAACATCAAATGTTAAACCCTTGGCAGCATGTAGAATCCTAAAAATGTAGCAGTAGAACCAAACTTAAGGAATGCACCAGCGAAGAGCTGTCTGACTACATAGACATATAAGGCGAGAAATAAATATTAAAATGTTTCACTGCTTATCACTACTTTCACTTCGATGTAATATTGATGTCCAAATCTGCAAAAGCAAAAAAGCAAAAAAGAAAAAAAGAAAAAGCCATGGCGTGGTCATTTTAAGCTACTCTTATGTGTGATCTACATCCTTTTGTCCACTTTTATCAATAAACTCTAAGTACTTATAAGAAAATGTCACTTCATTGATGAAAAAACTTCACCTTCCAATTTATCAAAACTGCCCGCCGTGTTCGTGTCAGAAATCCCACAGCAAGAATTGTATTTATCTTGTGTAGAAAAGTAATAACCAAGGAATCTAAAAGCTGTTCCTCTTCAGAAAGCTGTACATGAGTCAAATCCTTTCTCCAGATTATATTTAGAATATGGGGAGAGAAAGCTGACACCAATGTTCTGAGGGCAGAAGCTAAGGCTTCATAAGCTGCAATAGAGAGTTCTGCCCCAGTCTATACTGGGGATTTTGTATCAGTAATGTTGAAGCGGGTACAGACAGATACAGAGGTAGAATATTGTGGATATCACGCTTTAAAAGCAGAAAAGATCAAATAATTTAATTAATACCATTGAATTACAAGCTGAAGCTGATAAAGTTCTCCGCAAAAAATCCCACAGAAAGTCAAGACAAATATTTAGTGAAGCCTCAGTCTTCATCTGTGCACACCACAAAGAAATAGAAGCAACAGCCTTGACAGATGTTATCTGTTAAACAAGAAAAGATACAAAACAGAAAATGTGAGAAAGGTACCTCCATAAAAACTCTCACAACTATTAGGACAGAGAGTGCTTCTTTAGTAAAAGGTACACCGGTTTTTAAGTTAAAACTTTGAAAATATCCTCATGTACTCTAGCACAGTCATAGTTAGATTGCATTGAAGAGTTAATTCTCCACGTATATAAGTAATAATGCATGGATTACTAGAGTTAGTTAGGCTGTAAAACAAATGTTACTCAAGAGAGCAAAGGATTATACAGCCTGCAGCACTGCAGTAGTGATGGAAGACGACAAGCGGCGTTGACTAGGACCTCCAAGCTTTCCCCGCACAGAACCAGGCAGGTCCTTGTCCGCTACCTCACAGCTAGACCAGAATATTGAACAAGACACCTTAGCATATGCAACCAAATCCTCCTGCGTGACAAGAAGAAAATGTCTCAGTTGTAGCACCATCATTTATGAATCTATCACAAAGGCGAAGAAACTAAAAGAGTATTGTGCCATTACTTCATAATACAAGATCAGAGAGGAGGATACATGTTACAACACGTTTATGAATCAGAATAGAAATCTCAAGAAATGACTAATCGATTCACTCTATCAATAAGTAAGCCAAATCTGGTGTATCATAAGGGATTTTCCATTTCTATGGATTCTGATGTATTGGGTCAAAAAAAGTTCTTGAATAAGATATTTAACTCCAGGAGTGAATCGAAAAAGAAATCTTTATTGGTTCTACCTCCTCTTTTTTTATTAAGAGAATGAATCTTTTTATCGATGGATCACACCAAAATGGCCAAATCTCCAATAAGAATGATTTGAAAGATCCAAAACCCAATATAGTGGTATTTGCCAGCAACAACATAATGGACGCAGTTAATCAATTTAGATGAATCCAAAATCTTATTCTAATCCAATATAGCAACTATGCATACATAAGATATGTATGGAATCGATTCTTTTTAATAAAAAATCCCATCATAACTTCAAATATGGAATTTAAAGGGATTGAGTAGAAAATGATACTTTGAATCATAGAACCATAATGACTTATTTAATCAAAAAATATCTATCTAATTTTAATCAGAAATAGTACCAGAATAGAAAGGAAAAAGCAGAGAAACTTTTTATATTCCTCCAAAGTCTCTCTATTATTCAATGGACCCACTGTATCAAGAGGGACAGGAGTAGATTTTACTCCAAAATTGCTGCTGAATTCAGCAGTTTTTCCCTGCAACTCCTGAAGCTCCAGAACCAAGCTTAATAGAAGGATGAGATACTTCAGAGCCAGCCAATTGGAATTATTGCTTTGGTTACGTATGTCAATACCATGAGTTTTGATGAACTGCAAAACCCAAAAAAAGTAAATATTAGGAACTGGTTTTGCAAAACGGTCAAAAACAGTAACTGACTGGCAGTAGAATAGTCTATGATATATATCAAAACTACAATATCATTACGTATAAATGCAAAGCCTCGTCAGAATATTGCCTGTGAGTATATCATCAAAATAAGTTAAACAATCAGCGCAAAAGCTGAGCAACATGACAATGCAAAAGCACATCTATTCTGCAGAAGATAATGTATGGCATAAATCATTCAACCAGGAAGTAAGTCAATAAGAAAGTGATAGCAGCTAGCAAAAGTAACATATGGCAATTACACGAGTACTGATAAAAATTACCAAAAAGAAAATTAGAATCCAATAGCAGCAGCAATATATGGCATACCATCAATACTGACTCCAACTGATTTTCATCATTTGCAATGAGAAAAAGCACCATAGCCCACCGTCTTGCTTCATATTCCCAGGCAGCAAGTTCCTCATCATCACAAGTAAACGCGGTACCAAGAGAATGACAAGAATTTATGAATCTTCTAGGGAAGTCTAGAAGACTATCTAAAATCTTTGTCTTAGGAGAACCCAATAGCCATTCTTTTATTTTCATGTGCAATGGACCTGTGAGAGAGAGAGAGAGAGAGAGAGAGTTTTATGTACATCTATGGTTGGCATTAAAAATTGAATTTTAAGGAAAAAACTACTTAAGAGTACTCCCTGCATAATTTGAATGGGTATTTAGACAATATATGCATCTACATGTATGCATCACACACAAATAACTTGTATCTCTACTTCTTTTTCTTAGACAATTAACTTACAGAATAAAATAACTGTTAATTCCACATGGATCATCAACTAACTACTTAATATTTCTTTCTTAGAAGGCCATGTCTTATTGTCTCAATATGGTCTCTAAAGCTACTAGATTATCCACACTAAAAATAATTACTATTGTTTCAATGTTCACCACCCCAGAGCCATTTACTGTTTATTTATATCCCAGTTATTGTCTGGAGAGGCATTTGCTATTGATTTATATCCAACTCATTGGATAAGGCAACTTGATGACGACAAAGTAACTAACACCACCTGTATATGTATATACTATTTTCAGATTGAACCGAACATGGATGTGTTCAGCCATTAGTGGAAACCCCAGACTAAAGCAACATGTAGCAAGGGAAAGAACACAGCCTCTGCAATACAACTTACCACCAATATCAATGAACTCCCGAGGAAACGTAGAAATAAAGTGTAGAAGCATCTCAAGAGGCACAGCACCGGAACACACCACTGAGGCAGCAGCTTCAAGTATCTTCCCACAAACTGAGTTAACAGAACTTACTTCGTTAGATTCCTAGAGTCGAACAAACTGTTCAACATACTATTACTAATTTGAACAATTGTGGACCTTGAAGACGATAATTCGGATTAAAATGTTGTTTGCAGCTTTCAACAACATATCTCAGAACATCCAGAATGTCTGCTCCATCAGAGTGAGGCAAATCCTCTTCAGAGTGTTCCACTTGATCCTTGTCAAGGAAACCACTTTCACCCACTACAATTCTACGAGCGGCTGAAGCAATGCATTCAGATAGGGCCATCAATCCAGCTCTACTAAAAGATTGTTGCTTAGCAAGAGAAGATATATTCCTCAGAAATTCCATCCGTGTCCTGCAACCACCTTATGAATGAGTTAAGCATTTGAACTATTTCTAGTTCCCAAATTGTAACAGAAAAATAACAACTAAGTTCAGAAGCTTTCTTGAAAATAGAGGTAGAAGTCAAACCATGCTTTTCTTTTTCCTTTCTCGTAGAAGTTTGAAAGGAAGAAATAGCAAACTCACAATCATCTGGCGGTGCAGTTTCAATGCTATTTTTTGTTTGTGTAAGTGAGTACATAAATGCATGAGCACATGAAAAACAATCATTTAGCAAAACTGCTAAAATTTATAGAGCTATTTTTAGGGTTAACAGCAAAATACAACATGCTCAATTCAAATGTCCTATCCCTACAAGGAAAACGCCTTGAACTTACATCACACTAACCCAAAATACAATGTATGCCAAAAAGCTACAGAAAAAACCTTGGACATCATTCTGTCCAAATTCATTTGTTAGTATCCTGTGTGGTGTCCTACCAAAAGGTGTGCTGTTAGGAAATGTTACACATAACAAGGCAAACATGGTGAAAGTTATGTTCAAATGTCCCACATCGCTTGTTCACAAGTTTATATAAGTCTTCTATGCATATCATCTTCCACCAAATTGCTCGAGCTTTTGGATCAGAGTTATGTTCCACCCCAAATTTATTCAGGAGTGAGACACCTATTCCACATGCCATATCCAGTTCAATTTGCACATGAGAGAGTCTTTAAGTATCCCACATCGCTTGCTTACAAAGTTCACATTGGCCTGATATTCGTTCCCTCTAGCTAACTACTTAAGCTTTTAGGCTGGACCTTCTAACAAGTTGCAAGGTTGGGGTTGCACATTAACTAAATACTACATATGTTGATGAACTTTTGAGGAAACCCTATACTTCATTATTCCCAATTTTTTTTACCTAATATAGAGTCAGTGTCCTGCCATATGTATATCATCAGAACCTTATCATGCCTAAAGTTAAAACGTGGTTAAAGTTGAGAGGTTTAAATAACTCCCAAACAACTGTTGTTACTCATTTCCAGATAAAGTAACTTCTAGCTGGCCAAAATAAAATAAAATAAAATATCTTCCGGAAAAAGCACTTTCCCCATAAAACATACCTTGCATTCAGGTGACCAGTATATTGGTATAGAAACTTTGTAGCACCTTCAATTGCAGCTGAAGAATAAGCTCCTTTTAAGCCTATAATTAGGGAGAAGGAAAAACGTTTCACTTAGCTTGAACAATGTACTGTCACATGTAAGGTTGCTCACAAAATGAGCAAATATGCATGCATAAACACATGGGAACCAACTCACACGTGACAACAGGCATATCCCACGCACACAAACAATGGTGCCCCAATCACAACCCCCCTTTTCTCTTTTTCCCTTCTCTTCCCAATGAATTAATAAGTGATATAAATGTGTTTTCCCAAAGGGAAATCCCTCAAGTGCACTAAAAATGAAAAAACGCTAACCAAAATTCTTGTGGTGCACAGGGTCATTCAACCCTTGTATGAATGGACCAAGAACAAAAGATTCAGGTAGAGCTTTAGCACAGCTTCTGTAGTTCTCCCATTCGATGCCCAGAAATGACTCCATTATCAGGCATCTAACTGTCAAATCATCAAAGACGAGGGGAATAGAGATAAGCCACTGCACACTAATTATTAATAAGCTGTATACTAACTGGAAATGAAAACAATCTACTTCATTAGATGAATCATCACTATACATGATATTCTGACAGATAATTAGCAAACAACTTCATCTATCACATAACAAAGCTTGCATATCACATAACCATAAAAGCAAGCTAGTACCTTGAGGATTATCATGGGAGAAACCCCTTTCCCACAAGACTGACAGCCAGTTAGGGAATTCACCGGTGACAACGTTACATCCAGAAGCTTCGTCATCAGAGTTTCCAGAATTATAATGTGAGCCACAAAAATGAAGCAACAAGGATACCTGCAAAAAATCTAAAAATCAGCACTGATTATCAAACAGTGAACTAGTCTGACGAAAACCAAAAGTGATAGAAAACAGTTTCCGAGTACCAACAAAGGTATATAATTAGCATAGACACAGTCAAGCTAAATGCAGCCATGAAAGAGAAACTTCACTGGAAATTCAATCACCAGATCACCAGAAGAAAACAAATTTACTGGGATAGATATATTAAGGAAACCAGGAGAGCAGGTAACAGCATAAAGGATGATGAATGTCAATGGCTTCGCTTGTTAGGTCAATTATGTGCAAAATTCTTGAGAATTTTTAATTCAAAGTGGTGTCACCCAATAAATGCAGGTTACACCAGAGGCAGACAGAGATTCTTGATAGAAGGTGCAGAGAAATAAAACACCAATTATAGAACTGTATCAAAGTTGAAAGCATTAAGAACCAACTGACCTGGTGATTCCAAGCGGCTTCAACCAAGTGAGTACCATATTCTTCGAGCATCTCATAAAGCAGCAAGAATGCTTCCCATTTCCACCTACTGTCAGGCAGGGATTCAGATAGATTGCACTCTTTCCCTACGCCTAGTGACCTAGCTTCCTCAACAGCCCATTGCTCCCGCTTTGTCAGCAATCGTGTATTGGACTGCTTATCACATGATTTTTTATCTAAACCACCAAAACTTTTCTGGTCTTCCTTATTTGTGCCTACAGCGATCTTCAATATATGTAATGACTGTTTCCTCAGAAAACCTTCCTTATCAACCTAACAAGAACCGAAGTAAATGAGAATGATAGGGAAAAGACTGATGCTACTGTACCATAAAAACGTTCAGATATGGAACAACTGTATAGCTCTAGTACCAAGCCTCTTTTCATTTCATCCCAAAATTCTTTTTCACCCCTGATATCAAATTCTTTGTCTCCACCATCGGTGTCACCATGACCACTTTTCTCTGTACAGGCAGAAAAAGACAAATAAAGAGAGAGAACACGGTAGGCATCTCTTCTCTCTAAATTTCCAAGAAAAAACAGCGTTCTGCAACACTTCCAAATTTTTTCAGAGAAAAGCCTCCTGGATGACGAACAACCAAAATGTTAAAACTGGAAATGAAAAACAAGTGAAGAAAAATCATTCCACAAACATCACGCAATAAGATAAAGCAGTAAGACATCAGCACCTGGAAAGTACATTTGTCTCCCCATGAACTGAGATCTTCAAGCAGCTGTAAGTCAAAAATGCTTTGAAAATGATGGGAAGCAAGAGTAGAATCACACAAGACCGATGTTCTGAGCTTAGCAGAAGCAATTGCTCAGCCACATTGCATAGATTGTAAAGCAAAGCACTGGTGAACTTCTCTTCATGACACTCGTTTTCCAACTTCATTTCTGACTTTTTAGATGCTTGTGCATTATGTAGAGCAGCATTCAATAGTTGAGCAAGAATGTGACATGATAAGGGTAACGTAAGAGACCCAGAGCATGAAAGCTTCTTTTCATCCTCAATTACTGAGTTTGTTACATTGTAATCATCAGGGATTGAGCAGGTTCTCCATTCAACACCATGTGACCCGGGTTTCTGAGACATCCCTATGGAGAGGCTGATGGATCTTAGCAGAAAAGGTACCAACGTGACCTCAACAACTCTCCAGGCGTTGGCCTCAGTCACAACCTCAAAGAATGAATCCCCAATCTTTATAACAGTATGCAAAGAAAACAAATAGAACCACTCAGTCAAATGAAGAAATACGCTGAAGGAAAGAGTAAAATCAAGACTAGTATGTTCTGTTCCTACCTGATTCTGAATTTCACAGTCGAAAGCATGCACCATCTTCATTAGAGGAATGAAAACTCTCCATACATAAGACCGCAGTACATCATGAGTAACCCCTGTAGAACATATAAAGTCAGCAAGCCGATCTCACACTTTCTTCCTATATATTGCCTTCACCTGACTTTTATAAAGGAGGAAGAACAAGTGGCATTCTCAGCCATCCATTCTTTTCCTTCACTCAGTGCAAAGTTTTAAATTAATTTAATGCCTTCCATTCTTTGCTCAAAATGTACTTTTTCAATCGCTTGACATCACTTCAATGTTAACCCAAAGTTAAAGGCCAAATCATGTTGTAACATTGTTTTCAAAGGATACAAACCAAAAATATTAAGATTTTGGATTTGAAATTGTTGACATTACATCAAAGGTAACATTCAATTTGATAGACTCAATTTATTTTTAATTCTATGAGCAGATTCTTGTTTATGTTACCCAATTCTTCAAATCTGCATGCCTTTCATCATCAAAATTGCATGGGACAGAGAGTTAAAGTTATCCCCTATATTTTGCTTATGAGATTATCTTGACCTTATATTTTACTTATACAGATTGTAACCGCACCTTGCCAACATTATAAGAGTGCATATCCAGGTTACTTTGCAAATTCATCAGAATTTCAAGAATCCAACATAATTATGGCGCACGAAACCCAGAAGACTGACAGAAGAGCAAGTCTAGCCCCACTACATTTCCAACTGAATGAATATGAGTAAGGTTACCAGTAGCGGCCCCATCAATAAGATTTATGCAAATACAGATGCTAATAGGTAGTGAATATCATTTGGCTTGCGCTGACAGCTGTTATGATAAATTCAAGAACACTTGACAAAGTAAAAATGACTCACATGGTGTTGAAGGATCAAAAGAGCCAACAACAAAGTTAGAGCATCACGCAATGTTCCTTTCATCCGACAAATATATAGAACATCCGAAAATTCAAGTCAGGACCAAACTCACCGTGCTTCTTCAGGAGATGACACAGCGCGCACACCAGTGACGCAACATAATTCCGGCCCTCGGAGTCCAGATTTTCGCCATCCTTGATAACATCCTAACAAAAGCAATCACAGAAAACAAAATCAACCAGCTACCCCAATGGCATTTCGCCAAGACACAAGCTAGACGGACCGACACGAAGCTCTCGCGAGACGGCTACCGACCATGTCAAAGCTCAAGCCTTTAAGCAAATGCGTACACAGAAGACAGTTGAAGTCAGCAACCAAACAGTTCCCAGCTACTCCGCCGCCGGATGAAGCGGAAATTTCCAACTCCGTTAACAAAGACACATTCAAAGTTCACACCCTGGCCCCCCGAAATCTCGCAAATCTCGCTAACACTGACAGGTCGATTTCCAGATAGGGGAATCTGATGATACCTTGGTGAAATCATCGAACGAATCGAAGAGCGAGTTGAGCAGCGCCGAAGGGGGCGTCCCGGTCGACGCCAGGATGCAATCGAGCAGCGGCGGGATGGCCGCCGGAGGCACCCGCCTGAAGCTGTCGGACAGCAAGTCGACGACGGCCGCTGCCGCCGCAGGGCCGGCGCTCTCCGCCGCGTCCATTTCTCGGCTGAGCTGAGCGCGCGCGGTCGAGAACGGGTTCCGGGTTCAAGCCGGTGGAGGTTTTTACGGCGTGCCGCCAAAGGCTTTTGATTAAACCCTTCAAACGTCCGGCGAAAGAAAATGCTTGAGCCCCTACCAAAAGATGCTGACGTGGCGGTGACGCGATGATTTTAAATTGGTAAACTTGACATGAATTTACTCCAAATTAATATGTTAATTTTCGTTAGATTTTGTTATTAAATTACTGAGTTAGATGATATGTAATAATTGACTAATATACTAATTAAATTTTACTCCCCATTTGTAATGTATATAGCAATTTGTGATTTTTCAAGATATTAATTAAATTACTAAAGACAGATAAATTTAACTCAACCATGAGCAATGCGCTGGTATTAATTCTCTCATTCAATGCTGAGGTTGAGAGTTTAAATCATTGCGTTGCTAAAATGTCTTAAGTGGAAGCCATGATATTAAGGTCCTGTGTATATAAAAAAAAGTGAACATAGGTGTGTAAATTTAAAAAAAAAAAAAAAAATGTATCAATTTGTAGTTTTTGATAGTTAAAAAATAATTTTGGATAAATTTTTACTTGTATACCAATTTAAAGTTTTTCCATAATAAAAAATAATATTTTAAATAAATTTGTCACAAATATATAAATTGAAGTTTTTCATGATTTTAACCCATAAAATAAGAGATGAATTCCGTCACTCTTGTGAGACTAATGGAGCCATCATCTAATCTTTTTCCTATAAATAATTAGTAACAATATAGCATCGTCATCAATTCAAGAAAAGTGAGATTTAGGTCATATTGCATAAATTGCAAATAAATAAAAGATTCAAGGATTATATGTGAAAATTACATTATAACAACTCTATCGGTATAAACCAAGTACAAATATTAAATTATTGTATTATCTCGTCGTAATATCTCAATCTTCAAGTGGGCGACGCAACACTAATGAATCACAATTCAACGTAGCAACCAACGTTGAACATTTATTTCATGCATGCATTATTCTATCCAATACAAAAAGCTCCATCCATCCTTCCTTCAGCTTTGCCAACCCATTTCCATGTCGAGCAACTTGTGATCGACGCGCCGATTCACTTTGTGCCTCGCCGAGCCGCCGTCGACGACGTTGCTCTGGCAACCCACGCTTCGAGGGTTTGAACGGGCAACGCGGCGGTCGTGGGATTGCGTCCTGGATTTCCTGGAATCGTCACCGCCTCCTTTCTTGTCGACGAGGGCCGGACCTCCTCCCGATCGAAGAGATTTCGCCCAGTCGAACTTCTTCCCTCTTGGAACACTCGTTCTGCTCTTACTGTTAGGGATACGACAGTTTGAATTTGGCGTCGCCGGGCGAGGCCGAGGTTTATCTCTTGCAGCCTCTCTCTTCGTTTCTGTAATCTCGACCTTAGTCCCTCCTTCCATTTTGATGCTTATATTCACCTCCGAGACCGGTTTCTCCTCGACCCCCGTCGCTCTGTCCCCGCGCAATGCGCGGACTGCGACGCTCTCGAAAGTCTCTCCTTCTTGTGCCGGTAAAGCCGGTGGAGTTGCAGAGCTAAGCGATATATCCCATCCTTGATTTCCTCCTCCAAATCTCGCTCCACGTCGAGCTCAAGTTCGCCGCGGATCCTGGATTCCTTGTCTGATAACAATAATCCTGCTCCTGGAGAGGCTTTCGTCGGGCCTTCGTCAAGATCGACCTGAAGAAAAACAAACTGCAGCTCAATGTGCAAACATATACTTAATGAACACGCATGCTCGGAGACCCTTCACATGTTTCTGAGAATCGTTTTGCAAGATTATGAAGTTCTCATAAAAATGCGATGTGGTATCATGCGAATGCCGGTTTTCCTAGCGAAAACCACGGGCGAGTTTGATGTCTGCACGGCATTTGCAAACAATGAATCGATGATACAAAACGAGAAGGGAAAGATGGGTCCATATTCACCGTCAAGCCGCACGGCGCATTGGCTCCCGGAGACCGATTCACGAGCTCCATCGGGATGCTGCCGAATAGAGAAGAAGAATCTGAAAACGCGCAGACAACTCGACGCAATAATCAACGGACAGGTACAACATATGACTATACAATTCAGCCCAAATCGAAGAACTGCAGATACATTAAACTCGCGGAGGAGCACTCCTGGTCGAAGCCTGTCTGCGACTTCTTGCACCGCCGCTCTTGCATGTTTATATACAGCGACGAGAAGTGAAGCGGACTGCTCGGGGATGGGGCATACAGTCCAGTTGTACTGAAGAGGACGTGAGAGTGACATGACGAAAGAAAACCGTTAAGAGGCGTTATTTCGGTTGGCTGAGCCAGATTAGGGGGACAAATGTTTCCTAGTGTTGATGCGAAATTAGAGGGTCATACTGCACCATAACTCTACAAAGTGATGAAGCTGGTGCTTTCCGTGAAAGGCCATCAAGAGCTTTGGTTGGCCTTCAAGCACAATCAAAATAGGGGGACAATCCTCACGTGTATGATGTTGCTCCAGGTTCTTGCAATCGACAGCAACGTTTCTGCAGATGTCCCTAATGGTGTCTGCTTTACAACCCAATTTGCGGCATTCTTCCAGGAGCAGTATGGGCTAATGACGACGCGTCGGGTTGGATCGGAATCGAGATCCCAAGGGGAACTTGGGTTGCCTGTGTCGGTTCCCGGTACTAATACCCTTTTTCGCAGGGGATTCTAACTGTGATGCAAGTCCGATATGATTATGATCCATGTTCTTGCCCAAGCTGAGGTGAGGAAAGAAGATGGAGAGCATCTCAGTTTAGTTCCTTTTTGCCCTCGTCGGATCCTGTTCAATATCTCATTCTAGATCAACGCATGAAGTGAAACACTTTATAAACGTGTTCTCATACAGTATCTACAATGTTTGAAGATTTCAAGGGACAGTTTACTTGAAATAAGTCTCTTGAGAAATGGGCGATTCAGAGACCCTCCTGCCATTAGTCTAATTCTTCTAATTTTCTGTAGTTGATTGCATTTGCAAGACCTAGCCAACGCTGTTATTTATTTTTTGTGTTCTTATATTTTGGGGAGGAGGACTAGTTAACTCTGTTGCGTAAGGGGAAAAGATCAATAGAACATGTCCACGGCACTTGAGAAAAGGAAAGACTACCCACAACTTGACGAACATGTTGGGCCGAGAAAAAGAAGACAGCTTCTACTGGGCCGATTCGAAAAGCCCATGTTTCGCATTTTCCACCTCAGCACGAAAATTTGGAAAAGAAAATTGCTAAAATGAAAAAATAAAATAAATTAAAAAAAGAATGATCCGCTGCTTGGGTAGCAGAATTTTCGGGGGATTTGAACCCGACGTGAATCGAACACGCAGCTTCTACTGGGCCGATTCGAAAAGCCCATGTTTCGCATTTTCCACCTCAGCACGAAAATTTGGAAAAGAAAATTGCTAAAATGAAAAAATAAAATAAATTAAAAAAAGAATGATCCGCTGCTTGGGTAGCAGAATTTTCGGGGGATTTGAACCCGACGTGAATCGAACACGCAACCTTCTGATCTGGAGTCAGACGCGCTACCATTGCGCCACGGATCCACTTTGTTAACCTCGATTCCCTCGTATAATATATAAATAAACTTTCATGAACTTGGTCGTCCCCTTCTACACGGCAAAATAGTGACATCTGTATGGTCTTGATGATTGCTATTTTCGCATATGGTTCATCTAAATTATGGAAAAAGTGGAGAGAGGCTGTTCGATTTAGACGAACTACATGGATTTTAATTATTATTCTATGCTTTTGAGTGCATGGACGATGCTATTAGTCTATAGCATGCCCTAATATATTATGATGTTTAACCCTATCAAGGTGATTGGCTTAGCGATAAAATGCATTGTTTGTCTCTTCATGCATTCCGTTCTCTGTCGCAAGAGATCCTCTAAAAGGCTAGAGTCGCATTACCTAGATGCGGCATACTTTGAGTGGAGAGATTTTGGACCTTGCCCAGAGGGACTCGCCAGTCCTGATTGTCCTTCCTCGTCATTCTACCGATATAAGAAGGAATATCAAGCGGTGTATATCATGTCCCTCTAGCTGATGTTGTTGCTGGTCTTTTTAATGGTTCTTTTGTGTGCTTATTCGGATGTACTAAGGTATACAAAACAGAAAAACCGATAGCTGTCCAAATGTAGCACCAGAACTGCTCCCAAAGCTCTACTCATACTGCCGTCGGAATACCATCATTGATGAATATCTTATTAGTTGGACTTACTTCATTGCTTATGTGAACGATCCAATTGTACAAGAACAAACCGTTTCCGGGTATATTGACAATGCCATCCACTTCGACGAGAGCAACTGACCCTTTTCAAAACATACGTTAAAACTCCATGTAAGATCAACCACGGTTCGATTCTTTGCCCAGCCAGTTGTTTCTGATATTTTGTTCATTAGCAAAGTGAAAGGGCTATTCTACCAGCAGCAACCTCCATCTTCACTGATGAACACTGAGAACAGGCTTTTGAGATGATAAGACTGTAAAAGAAGGCAAGAATGACTGAGCACCTAACTTCCAAACTTCCAGCTCGGATATGCTCTGCAGAAGCATTCTCATCCCAACTTTGGTTTCTACACAGCCAGCTAATGAGAACCCATTAACATTGTTCTTTGGTTTTTAACTTATACTTGTCTGTTGAGATTGGAACGTACTGCACTTATCCTAGCGGTTGCACTTAAGGCTTGAGGCTAATTGACATCGCCTTTGAACTGAAAAACCCTTATTCATGTCACATCCCTGCACTTAGGATTTGCCTGATATTTGAGCTGTTTTCAGTAGAAATAATGAACCATTTTCTTCATTCTCCATTCATCAAAATAATTATACAACTTTAAGCTTTGTACAAGAATGCTGCCTTAATGATTATCGAAATAATGTGTCAGCTGAAACTCATGGAAGTTGCCATATCTCAATGGAAATCAGAAGTCTAAGCACTTTGAGATTGCTGTTCTGGTCTATGCCATCTCTCGCAGTCGCAGACATCAACATCGACATTGCTGGCATAGGATGCATCAGCCCCTTGAGCTTAGCTAGGGACAACTATAAGAGGACAGGATTTGAGAATTTTGAGGTGGAGAGCCTCTCGTCCAAAAGAATAGGACAGTAAAACTTCCTGAGCATAGGCAAAACTGACTACGCTCCTTTCTTGTTTCCATATTTCAAATTTTCAAGCACGTTTTGCAGGCAGAAGCATACATAGCGCAGCTATTGAATCAAGATGAGGAGAAGTTGAGTCTTTTAAGATTTACCCAATCATATTATTTGCCCTTGTTTCAGCAATAAACCAACCATTAAAATCCAGTCAGTTCTCATCAGGAACATCGCTCAACAATGAGCCAATATAATGAGCATTGGATCTTAACAATGCGACTACAGACCGCTCTTCAACCCTATAAAAGCAGCAAGAACCAAAATTCACAACACCCACCGACACACACACTCACTCACTCACCCAGTACTTAACATGGAGAAATTGTCTAGCCTAATAGCATGTGCCTTGATCTTGGCTATTGTGAATAACCCAATCTTTGCGAATGCAGGAGATCCCGACATTCTGAAGGATTTTCTCATCCCTCCAGGCCTCAACGAGAGCACAATCACTAGGCAATACTTCACATTCACCAATTTCAGGTATTTCGAGACAAAGACCAATCTGACGGGACAAACCACAGCCGTTATAGCCAAAGCAACAAAGAAAGAATTCCCGGCCCTCGAGGGGCAGAGTGTCTCCGTGGCAAAAATCATCTACCCGCCTTCAGGGATCAACCCGCCACACACGCACCCGCGGTCAGCCGAGCTCCTGATCGTCCTGGAAGGCATCCTGGAAGTTGGGTTTGTTGACACGGAAAACCGGCTCTTCCTGCAGACCCTCCAGGCCAACGACCTGTTCATCTTCCCAAAAGGGCTGGTCCACTTCCAGGTCAACACACAGCCTGACTGCAAGGCAGTGGCGCTCGGGGTGTTTGGGAGTGCAAGCGCAGGGACGGTCTCGATTCCAGCTAGCGTGTTTGGGAGTGGGATCGACGTGGAAATCCTGGCAAAGGCTTTCCACACAGATAATCAGACCATATCCGAGCTAGTGCAGGCCAACAAGTAACGCATTGTAGATGAGGTTCGTAAACTGCAGTCTGTTCCTTTATGAAGATCTCATTCCTACGGTCCTACCCGAAACGCAGGTGTTCAATAAGTTCAATAACATGCCGATTGGAATAAAAAGAAGATGTGTAATTGTGTCGGTCTAATGATTTTTATATTCGATAAGTAAATGTCCTTGGATTCTCATGACACAATCAACAGTGAATGGGCAAAATCCACGACAAGTCCTCATCATACCCCCAGATGTTCCTTAAAAAATGTCCCCAGTGGCATGTATAATGTCCCCAGTGCCCAACAAAAGGTCCCAAGAATCCCAGGACTGCCTACCAAAAATCATGATCTTGAACTGCCAATTATCAGAAACAACAAAATCCAAAGGAGCAGCACAGCAACGTCACAACAGACTTCAAACTCTCGAAAGACAGCGACACCTATTGCTTGTGGCGTCTTCCGGAACAACCCACGTTTACGTTTCCAGCAATATACTTGTGGCGTCTTCCGGAACTGTTTCTCGCAACCCATCATGGAAGATCCAAATGCCACTTGAGCTGGAAACCAATAAATCTCTTTCGAATTCCTTGCGCAATGATAGATAATGGCATTCCATGCAACTTTCAGAAAGGTTATTTTCAAGCTCCTGCTTGTGCAGCCCTAGAAAGAACAGACATGGCATTGGAACTTTAAGGTCCTCATCTTGCATGTAAGCATCTTTTAATCTGCAAAAGCAAAGCAAGAAAGGATAGACTTATCGGGCAACGAAGTCGTCGGTCCTTCAACTTCAAATTGACTACTAAATCGCTCATCTTGATTATACAGAAGCACGAATGATGAATCCAGCAAGCAGCAGAATATAATGTAAAGAAATGGGAAAAAGCGTTGTTATAATTTGGAAAAAAGAAAATATAAAAAGAATTGATCCGCTGCTGGGGTAGCAGAATTTTCGGGGGATTTGAACCCGACGTGAATCGAACACGCAACCTTCTGATCTGGAGTCAGACGCGCTACCATTGCGCCACGGATCCGGTTGGTGAGTTTTGATGCCTTCAAAAAATATATAATGTTGTCTATTTGGTACGTGGACTTAGTGGAATCTGCTTGAAATTTCTTTAAAGGCTGACTGCTATTTGAGTATGTGATTCGTCAAATATAGGAATATTTTTTTGAGCTGTGGAATGACCTATATTGATTGGTCTAAAGCATGCCAAAATATTCGGTGTAGTTTAACACCACTAAGATAATTGCTTAGCGATAGGCTTTACTTATTTTTCACGAGTTTGATTCACGTCTTGAGAGAGTTTCTGAACAACTGGTATTGCTTGATCTAATTGCTCCATATGTCGTATAAAGAGATTTCAAGGTTGTCCACGTCATATTGAAACTGGGAGACGAGCTCGTTGACTTGGGACCTTGCAGAGAGGGGTTGCTAATGCTAGCCATCTTTCCTCACCATTTTACCAATAATAAAAAAATGCGATGGATATTCTGTCCCCCTAACTGATGTTGTTGCTGGTCTTTTTGCTGTTTCTTTTGTGTGCTTATTGGGATGACCCCGTTATGTAAGGTACTGATGAATACAAACCGGAAACTAATAGCTGTACATATGTAGCAGCTTTATCCGGGATCAATCAAAATGCTGTGTTCGATCCGATCAGATCAATCCAACTCTATAAGACCAACATTTTGACAATGCCATCCACTTTGGTAATTCAGTGAATGCGATTGACCCTTTTCGCGCCATAGCTTGATCTCCATATAAGATCAACTGTGGCCCTATTCTTTTGCCCAGCAAATTGTTCAGTAGCCAAGTCAAACGACTATTCTACAAGCATAACCTCCATTTCCACTGATGAACCCTGAGAATAGGCTTTTGAGATGATAAGATTGTAAAGGAAGAGCTTCAGGCAAAGTCGAGTGAGCACATCACTTCCAAATTCCAGCTAATATTTGCTCTGCAGAAGCATTCTCATTGCAACTTTGGATTCTACACAAGCCAGCAACTGAGAACCCATGGAGATTTTTCTTTGATTTTAACTATCTTTAGCCTTTTGAGATCAGAACAAACTGCACAATTTTACTGATTGCGCTTAAGGTCTTAGGTTGATCAACATCACCGTTTGAACTGAGGAACTCTTATTCGTGTCGCATCCCTGCACTTGGGATTTTCCTGATATTTGAACCATCATAAGTCGAAATAATAAACCATTTTCTTCATTCTCCATTCATCAAAATAATCATACAAGTTTAAGCTTTGTACCAGTTTGTCACCTAAGTGATTATCGAAATAATATGTCAGCTGAATTTATTGAAGGTACCATTTATTCAATGAAAATCAGAAGTCTAAACACTCTGAGATTGCTGTTCTGGTCAGCGCCGTCTCTCGCAGAATCCAACCAGTTCTCGTCAGGAACATTGCTTGACAATGAGCTAATATAACATTGACTTGTAATGTTCTCAACATCTCAAAGCGAAACTAAATGATGAAGAGCCTTGGATCTTGAACACTGCAAAGACTTCACCGCTTTTCAACCCTATAAAAACTGCAAGAACTGAATTCACCACATACACCACTTCAAATATGGAGAAATTGTCTAGCCTAATAGCATGTGCCTTGATCTTGGCTATCGCGAAGAACCCAATCTTCATGAATGTGGGAGATCCCGACATTCTGAAGGATTTCCCGGTCCCTCCAAGCCTCAACGAGAGCACAATCACTAGGCAATACTTCACATTCACCAATTTCAGGTATTTCGAGGCAAGAGCCAATCTGACGGGATGAACCACGGCCCTCATAGCCTAAGTGACACAGCAAGAATTCCTGGCTCTCGAGGGCGGAGCATCTCTGTGGCCAAAATCATCTGACCGCCTTCAGGGATCAACCCACTGCACACGCACCCTGCAGTCAGCCGAGCTCCTGATCATCCTGGAAGGCATCCTCGAGGTCGGTTTTGTCAACACAGAAAATTGGCTCTTCCTGCTGACCTCCAGGCCCACGACCTGTTCATCTTCCCGAAAGGGCTGGTCCACTTCCAGGTCAACACAAAGCCTGACTGCAAGGCTGCGGCATTCGGAGTGTTCGGGGCAGTCTCGATCCCAGCTGCCATGTTTGGGAGTGGGATCGATGTGGAAATCCTGGCAAAGGCTTTCCATACGGATGATCAGATCATATTCAAGCTAGTGCAGGCCAACAAGTAACATATTGTAGATGAGATTGATAATCTGCAATCTGTTCCTTTATGAAGATCTCATTCCTACCTTCAAACGCAGGTGTTCAATAAGTTAAATGACATGCTGATTGGAATAAAAATATGTCTAATTGTGTTGATTTAATAATTTTTATATCTGACAAGTAAATGTCTTGTATTCTCATGACTTAATAAACTCTGAACGGACAAAATCCACGACAAGTCCTCATTCTGCAGAGAAACCAACTGTACAAAACCCCCCAGATGTTCCTTAAAAATGTCCCAAGCGGCGTACATAGTGTCGCAAATGCCTAACAAAAAGTCCTAAGAATCCCAGCACTACCTACCACAAGTCATGATCTTAAACTACCAATAATCTTAGCAACAACTAAGTCGTAAGTGGCAGCACAGCAACATCACAACAGAGTTCAAACTCTCCGAATACAACGACACCTATCGCTATTGGCATGCTTGAAAGAAGCTGCATCTCCATTTCCCGCAATTTACTTTTAGCCTCCGTTTGAACCCGTCTCCTGTAATCCAGCACCGAAGATCCAAATGCCAACTCGAGCTGAAAACTCGATGGCTGACAAATCCCTTCCGAATTCCTGATCTCCACATGATGGTAGATAGCAGCATTCCACGCAAGTTTTGGAAAGGTTCTTCCCAAGCTCCCACTTGTGGAGTCCAAGAAAGAACAGACATGGCATGGGCACTTCAAGGCCCTCATCTTGCATGTAAGCACGCATGATGACTTCTTTCAATCCGCAAAAGCAAGAAACGATTGACGTATCGGGCAAAAGATTTCTATCCTCCAACTTCGATTTGACCACTAAATCACTCATCATGATCATACAGAAGGATGACTCCAGCAAGCAGCAAAATATAATGTAAAGAAATGGGAAAAAGCGTTATTGGAGAGAGAAAGAAAAAGGAAAAATGATCCGCTGCTTGGATAGCAGAATTTTCGGGGAATTTGAACCCGACGTGAATCGAACACGCAACCTTCTGATCTGGAGTCAGACGCGCTACCATTGCGCCACGGATCCAGTGGATATATGCTTTCCGCTCTCTTTATTGTAAATACAGTAGCAGTCTAATTGGACCATCACCCATGCCAAGGTCCAAAGACCATGTTGAATGATGGACTGATTCGGAAGGCTTATGGAACTAGCAAAGCCAGGCCCAGGCCCATGTTGTGAATGGTCCCTTGCCCACCGCGCTGGACGAGAGCATGTTCGGTGAGGTTTTTGAACTCGTGACAAGACTTCTCCCTTTCCCATGTGGATGATCACAAGGGATTTTTTTTTTTTTTTCAGTTTGAAAACAAAGTCTTTCATTCATTCACGAGTACCAGGGAGCAAAACATAAGGCACTATTTGGTAACCATTCAAACAGTGCCTAAATTTGATTTTTTGTTTTTAAAATCAGTTTGGAATGAGAATCGCATTTAATAAAATTTTTGTTTTTCCTAAGATTGGAAAAGAGAATTGAGAATAAAAAAAAATGCGATTTCCGTCTAAGAATTAAAAAAAGAATCAAAATAATGAAAGTCTCATTCTTTCCTTCCGTCATCTCGTGATTGCCGTCCACCACCGCCCGCCACCGTCCGCCACCGCCCGCCGCCACCGTCCACCGGTTCGGCGAGCTTGCCAAAGGCAAGCCCAGCCACCGTGAGGCCGAGCCTCGCCGATGGCCAAGCCAGCCTCGCCCAGCCCCAACGAGGCTGGCCTGGCCACCGGCAGGGCTGGGCGAGCCTCGCCGATGGCTAGGTGAGCTTTCGTAGCCGGGTAGGCTTGGGCGGGCCGGGCGAGCCTCGCCCGGCTACTAGCGAGGCTCAACCAACGAGGGTCAATCCTCGTCGGCCCGATCCTCAATCCGGCGACCGGCCACATGAAGAAGAAGAAAGGAAGAAAAGAAGAAGAAGAAGAATAGGAGAAAAGGGTAAAAAAAATTATTTAAAAATTAAAAGAAATTGATTTGAACAGTAATCAATGAAGACGGTATCAAATGTAATTCTATTCCGAAAAAAATTTTGGATAGTTACCAAACGCGTTTTTTACTCGTAATCGGTTAAGGGAACATAATAAAAAATAATCATTTTCGTCGAATCGGTCCCAAAACAATCGTTACTAAACGCGCCCTAAATATTTCTAAAAGAGATTCTTCATAACAGAGCAGGAGATGTGAGATCTTCATATTTATAACAGTAAACTCCATATAAACGGTGTTGAGCATGTCCAATAAACTTTACATAATCTCATTTGTATTTCAGAACTTTTAGTTTAGCACTTGATTTTCTTTTTGGCGTTCAAAAACACACGAAATCCCCCGACCATTATCGGAGCAGAGGTGGGCTTCTCTTCCCAAATTCCCCCCTCCTCCGCGTCCTTTCATTCGACCATTTCGGTGGGCGTACTGTGGAAGCGAGTTATCATTTTAAATTGATTGTTAAGTGGAAATTGGCAAAACGGGTTTCATGGTGTAGTGGTTAGCACTCTGGACTTTGAATCCAGCGACCTGGGTTCGAATCCCGGTGAGACCTTTTGCTCCTTTTCATTGCAAATGTTTCATTGTTTTTCTCCTCGACCGCTTTTGCATATGTCAATTGAATTTTTCAGCTCTAGCTAGTAGCTCTAAGGCTTTGGGTCTTTGATCATATGGTCAAAGCATCTGTGGAGCCCACTTAATTTTTCCAAGTATGCTTTTCTTATGATAGGAGATCACCATATGGATCACATCACAATTTTCCTTTTACAGCTCATGGCAATTAATCAATATGGAGATCACTACCTATTGATAGATCTTGTGGCTGAATCTTCTACATCATGTTAGGACTTTTGGTACATCTATTTATATTAAAATAACTGCTATCATATGAGACAAATAAATAACACGGCTAAATCTAAGGATATAGTTTAAATACAAACTGCTCTATATGAAATTATCTATCACAATTTAAAGTAAGTTAGGAATGTTTGGAATGCTTCTTCTTTTTAGACTTTTGAGGTTACTGGTGCCTTGAGAGTAAGATGAGGTGGAATGCTTGGCAAAAGTTGGTTATGGTTCACCCTAACATTTCAAAACATAGAGTTTTATTTGTTGGCTTGCCATCAAAACATCTCGAACAGGTTGCTTTCTAAACTAGGGATGGGATTAAGAAGTGGAATCCTTCTTGAAAAGATATAAGCTCACCGTGGGGTTCTTTCCCTGAGTCTAGGAATCACTTTTTTGCTGAAGTTTCTTGAGCCATGCAAGGTTGGGATTCTGATATTCAATGGGCTTAGCTCATCTTGGAAAGGGAAAGCTACCTCAATTTTGACCTTGCTTTGCAACCAAACCATGTATGACATTCAGTCACCAAGAAATAGTAAACTTCACGAGGCTGATTTCATAATTTCCAGTGCTATTTTCTCTGGCATTAAAGGTAAGGTTTTGTACAGAGTTGGTAATATGCAGGCTGGTAATAGTGTAATCCAAATTCAGTGGTGGGAGATGGGTAGAAGCCGGAGAATTCACTAGATTAGCCATCTTTTGATCTCTAGTAGTCTTGCTTGTAGTACTCGTCACAACTATTCTTGTTTCTACTAAATGAATTCACGTTCTTACCGTGCAAAAGACAAAGGGAATGTTTTGCCAATAAAATCAATGTTCAAAATCCGTTTTCCATTTAACAAATTTTGAAGGAAAGCATTATTCTCGCAAACGTTCTAATTACAAAGATATACAATGGCTCCCCCAAAAAGTATTGCCTGAATGGAACGCCAGAAGAAAAATTAAATATACAATCAAGAATACAATTCATCAATCGTTAATCGTACAACAACAGAACGCAAATCTAATGGTACAAAGACAATTAAATAACGGAGTGCGCATTTTTATTGTCGCTTGAGTAGATAGCTCGATGTCAGTAAAGCCTCTACAATAAGGTTGGATACTTGGCATCTAGGAATTCTCTAAGAGTCCGAGCAACTTTCTGCCCACCCATCAGTTCAGCTAAGCGATCTACTGGAAGAAGGGCGAGTTCTGCCAAGCTTTTACACCCATCCATTATCGCCCTATAATTTGAATCTGTCACACCTGGTAGACGTCTCAAGAATTCCACAGCAGATGTATTGTAGTTTTCAGCTCTGCATACAAGAGGAGGACGGTAGTTTCACCAGCTGATCCAGCTTTATTTTAAAAAAAGTGGACAGAGAAACACAAATCTCGTGGTCGGAAACCTAATACTTCTTGGAGCTTAGCAATTAGAAATGCATACCTCACATCATTTTCCACAATACCCTCTTCCGAGGGGACACCAACTCTAATTGCCTTGGTCTCATCAGGTTCATCTTGATTTGCTTTAAAAGAGAAGAAAATTTCGGCAGTAGCATAAAGACTACGGGACCAGATTATTCGCAAGCGTGGGAAATGCAAAGCAAGCAAGGATAGCTTGGATATTATGCTATTGGGAGTTACGTCATCACCAATGTCACTTGCAGACTGCAAAACAATCAGAATGAGTCAAAACAGCCAAATATCAAAAACCACTCTTCCAATAGTTTTAGTAAAGTTACCTGAAAAGAGAAGCTCTTGTCTTGTGAAAATTCAATGAGAAGAACAGGTATTCTATAATAGCGCACCATTGTTTCCACCTGGTGGAAGAGGCGACCCGACTGGAAGCTTGAAAAGAGATCTTGGATACTCTTTCTTTCTACACAAATCAAAGGTGAGAGTATATAATCTCCAACCTCCAAAGTAACAGGTATTATACGCATGCCTTTCTGGTGAAGGACATTTGGCAGGCTGCTCATGAACTCCCTCATATCCACGATAACCTGAAATATTCCCAGTTCAATTTCAATCAACCATCAGGGAGTAACGGCCAGTGATGCTAGAAGAGGAAGAATGGAACCTGCATCTCTCTCTCAGCATCTTTTCTCCCACCAGCCTTTCTCGTTATAGAATTTTGGGAAGATGAAGCTTGTTGCTCCATGGAAGCATTCAGTACAAGGCCGTGACCATCCTGAGGGAACCCACAATTAAAACAAAAGACATAATGTCCTTATACTAAGAAAACATGTATACATCAGGTTCAAAACAGCATAGAATTAGTGACAATAAAATCATTTTTGGAATCATCACAAAAATGCAAATCAACTACTAAACTTAAAAATTCATAAATATTGAGGATCAGAGAGAACATTTAATATGGATCAAGGAAGTGAGAAATGAAAATTATGGAACCTGATCAACTGGTATCATCATCATCGATTTCTGCCTGATCAAAGATTCAAATGCTCCATTTTCTCTACGGATACTAGCCTCAAATTTCTGAACTTCCGTAGACTCCTCATAGAAAAGAAAGTATATTTTTAAACTTCTGGAGGGATTCTCAGCTTTGTAGACTTCAATCTCCCTGACAAAAGTCATGTCTGGGTGGTACGCAATTATCACAGACGGCTTCAAGATATCCAATATTGGCTGACCACTTTCTAAAGCGTGAAAATGCAGAGGAGGCAGTGCCTTCACACTTCTGGATTCTGACTGGTCAGACTCCTCTTGGAGAACCGCTCTGTCTACAGAATGACCAGAAATGTTACCTTCACAATCACCAGCAGATACTAATCCATCCGTTAAATGTTCATCTTCAGAAGCAGGGACTGCTTGATTACCATCTGTCACAACTCTCTTCCTACCACTGCTGTTTCTATGCTGAGCGCTCTTAGCACGTGCTCTTCCTTTCTTATTTTTATCTTTTGTTCCATTGCTAAATCCTTCATCACCAACATGAGGCTGGATAGAGTCCCCAGGCTTTTCCAGCTTAGCTCTATTTTTTATTTCTGATACTGCAGCCAAAAGTGCATCGTGTTCCTGCTTGCTTGTACTGCTAGCTTCTGCAGTAGGTGTAGTCGTTACATGAAGAGTTCCATCAAGAATGCCAAAACCTTTAGGATCTTTAGGTTTCTTCTTGTAACGTGTTCGTGCATCACACAGTTCAACTTTGCTAAGCAAGTACTTCTCCCACTCTTCTCGCATCACCTTCGTATGTGATAAAAAATATCAGTTACGAACATACAAGTGATGAATGCTTATTCACAATGAATGTGAGATAATAACAGGTTCAAAAATCAGTTCCCTCCAGTCACACGAATGCAGCAATCTCTTCCAAGCATTTCTACAATTAACTATCTTCCTCCACCTTCCGAAATTCCATCCACCATTTGCATGAACAAGTATATGTATACCATCATGAATTTGGTCAACTAAAATTTTTTTCTTTTTTTTTTTTTTTTAATCACAATTGCATGAACATGTGTCCATAAAATGTGCCCTTTGGTGCCAGTATGATGCTTTCCAACTGTGGTAGAAAAATACCCAGTTTCAATTTCTTCAAGGTCAATTGCAACTACTCAGTGGGTTCGAGAGGATAAAGCAGTCACACAGATAGCACCAACCAGAAGTGCTACTTAGATGCATCTGGTGCTATATAACTAATAACAACTTTTTGGCTCATTGTGGGATGCAACTAGTCAGACAAAAAACCTTCAAAAATAAAATGGGGAAAAAGCTGAGGTGGGCACTAAAAATCACTAAACCTTCTGTGGGTTGTTCGTGATGATATCTTCTAGCTGCATACATGAACGTTCATCTTTGCAGGTGATCAACACAATGCCGTTATCACTTTCCTCACCCTCGACAAGACATTCCTCACCGGTCAAAGTTGCCTTTTGTCTTTCCTGTTCTATCTCCTCAAGAACCTCCTGCCACAAAAACCACACCTCAGTTTTAACTCCATATTAGCATAAATTCATCTGGTTGTTTTCTTATTAAAATAATTCAAAAACTGAAGCAGAAGAGAAAGAAGATGAAGCCATGAAAGAAACATATTAACCACATGTAATATTGGCATACCAGTATTTAAAATATATATGTATGAATGTATGTATGTATGTATGTATGTATGTATGTATGTACATGTGTGTGTGAGTGTGCACGTATGTAGAAGAACTGCACAGAAAGTGGAACTTCCTCACTCACACGTAAAACCTTCCATTTTGGTGCCTCCTCCAACACTTCCTCCAAAACTATAACACCTGTTGATGAAGAACCACCAGAGGCTACACATATGAAGGGGACAAAGGAATTTCAGAAATAGCACCCAATCATCTGAACTTGCTAATGCTTTCAAAAGCTTGCTACTATTTTGTGGTTAGAGTCTATGTATTAATGCAGTATTCCTTACCCTAAAGGGATGGCCAATGAAACAGACAAAAAAAAGAAAGCTCTGTAAGAACAATACATCTCCTTCTTAAGCAGGATCAAAAGGCAGCAATAGAGTTGGCCTGAGTAAAGCTGTACCTGTTTCTTCACGATTGTCTTCCTCTCTAAGTTTCCTTTTTTTGCTGGTTGTGCTCTTACCAGGCCCATCAAATTTAGTTCCATCTGACCTCACAAATCGATAGACACGCTTCTTTGCAAGCTCAAATATCTTATAGCTGGACTCTGCAAATATCCAAACAGACCGAAAACTCTCTGACACTCGCAGTGTATCCAAATACTTCAAATAACTGACTGCATCATACCTATGCAGATTAATTACTAGATCTAATCAATAACCAATCCTTGGAACAATAAGGCTGTATATATAAAATTTCCTCTATTATTTGAGTCCTACTTCTCAATGCCGACAAATGAAAGATCACAATCACAGTAATCCATCAACTCGCTTAGCATTGAGTCCATGTGTATCAACACTTATCAGGGAAATCCTTCCAATAACAAGTAATGGAAAACAGTTACTGCACATGCTACAACTACAAGCAGAAAAAGTCAAAACTGCACATCTCCTTATATCCGGGAGATCAACTAATTATGGACACAGAAAATCCAACTGAAGGTGCAGAGTTTCAATACCTAACGAGATAATCCAGCAACTTCCTTAAAGTCTTCAAATCTGAAACTAGCTGCTTTGTCTTCTTCCCCAATGTATGCCAAATAGGATCCAATTGCCTCCGCACAATCTCATCAAAAGACTTGAACAACCCATTCTCCACAGTCAAATCCTCGACGTCCACCTTATTTGTCTTCCTCATCTCCTTCAAACACGCGTCCATTACCTCAATGATCGCTTTCTGAATCCCCACCATGTTCTTCGACATTGCAACCCTTATATCCACGACCACAGGCGGATCCTTCTCCAATTCTTGTGATACATACACCTTCAAATAAGACACACACACACATACACTTTCAAATAAGTGAAATTGTGCAGATTCAAAAGTAATGTCCAGTATTACTTTTCTCAAAACTAGTAAAAATCCACAAAATAGCGCATATCGAAGTGAATGCTGATTTCTCTTCCACTCTGGAGTACCTGAAACCTCGGCCAGAGGTGCAACTTCCTAATGAACAAGCACTTCATGATCCGCTCCGCCTTGGCGAACCCCGCGACCATCGCGTGCGGCTTATCCGAGAACGCCCGCACGTATACATTCTTATTCAGCGACTTCAAAATCCTCACGATGAACGCCTCCGTGGAGGTCTCCGCGATGGCGTGGGCGTTGGGGATCACGATCCCGGCCACGACCGAGGCCGGGACCCGGCTCGAGAGCAGGTCGACGATGAGGATCCTGGGGGTGATGAAGAAGGCGCCGCCGGAGGCGTAGAGGGAGTGGCGGTGGGGGCGGGGAGGTCGGCGGTGATCTCGGCGGGGGTCTGGAGGGGGCGGCGGAGCGGGAGCGGAGGCGGCGGAGGAGGCGCTGCTTGAGGGGAGGGGGAGGGGAGAGGAGGAGGAGGGAGCCCTGGGGAGGGGAGTGGAGGAGGAGGAGGGAGGCGAGGAGAGAGGAGAGGGAGAGGCCGGAGGAGAGGATCACGAGGCCGCCGTTGGGGTCGTCGAGGAGGTCGCCGAGGACGTGCTCGTGGAACTGGACCATGTTGTCATGTGCATGGAGGTGGCGGCGGCCGTAGCGGCGGCGGCGGTTGGCGGCGGCGCTAGGTTTTTTTTCTGGGGGAGAATGGCGGGAAGATAGAGAGGGAGAGGGAGGGAAATCGGCGGTTGACGGAGGAGGGAATGGGTTTTCATCGGGAGCGATTCGGAAGTGCAAAGCAAACCGGCGGAGGCCTTCAGTGGGTCCCACAAGTCGTTATTTTTTAAAATAATAATGCAAACTTATGTGAAAAGTTTAATTCAATATGTATTTCTTAATTTCATCGATATGATCTCTAAACTTTAACTTATTTTTAAACTTCTAATTTATTCAATTTGGTTATCAATTTTCTTTTTATAAATGCTTAATTTGATTTCTAAACTATATGAAAATATTCAATATTAAATATTTTCATATAAACAATGACTAATTTGAATGTGTATAAAAATTTAAGAATCACATTTTACATATACATTTTATATATTAAGTTAAAATTTAAAGATTATATTAAATAAATTAAAAGTGTATGTATGACAATGCAAGAATTTTTTGTGTCTTTTCCCTTTATTTTCTGGACTTATTATTTGGCTTTCCATGCGCCAATCGTCCTTATCAATAGATTATTCATATTGGGTTCTGTCAAATCAGGTAAGGCAAGCAAAGTAAAACCCAGATTTTGCCTGTGTAAATTTCTACTTTGTGATGATTATAATCACTTTTTACAAGAGATCTGCCAATGTAATGGTAAGTTCTTTGGCCAAACATGATAGATGATCGATGATTAGAATAAGCCGATTTGGTGACTACAAGCAAGATTGGTAGAAATTTCATGATGTATATACATCGTAAAACTTTACGGAGAATAAGCGGAATTAGATACTGGCAAAACTGCCGTGGGGTTCTAAGAGAGAAAGAGCACAAGGCTTCGTTATTTCTCCAACCAGGACATCAAAAATTGAGTACAATTCCACACTGTAAGAAGGAACCTGTCGACCCCCAAAGGTGGCAACCACCGGAGATACACGGTCGTTTCTACCGTGTCCGACTTCAACTCGATTCAACTTTCCCCTTTGGCGTCGCCGTTGCTCGTCTTGATCCTTTGCAGGACCAGAGGGACCGGTTTCTCCAGCACGGACACATTGACGTTGTTCCAAACCTCCAATTTAGTTGGAAGCTGAGCGATTCTCTCTGCGATGCTCATGTCTTCAGGTAGGACAGAGCCGAAAGCTGTGTAATCCCTTCGCCACTCTTCGTGATTCGCCAAGCTTATAAAGAACTCGGGTCCCGACCCAACCCATGCGATGGTTCCCCTCTTTATGGTCGGACATGCTTCCTTCGGGGCCTTCCGAAATGGAGTTCCTTGAGCTTCTAGGGTTCCTTGAATCAGTGCAAATGGAGGGCCAAACGGGGCCTGCAGAGAAATGCTTCATATCAGAAAACCGTGTCCCCTAAGGCAAAGTGTCCAGATCGGTGTTAAAAGCTGCTAAGAACAAGCTGTTTCTAAGGTAACCTTTCCATCCACGGAACTTATTTACTGATAAACGACCAATGCCCCCAAGGTAGAAACTACGAAATTCCGTAAACTGGAGAAGAATGATGGACCATAGACACTGAATTAACATTGCAAGTTTTGATCACGAAACCAGTCATTGCCAATGTCGCCAATCTAAAATCAACAGTTCATAATCAAACTTGCAATATGACACAGATAGCAGAGGGAACCATAACAATTTAGAACCTGCAACCACCATCGTGAATATCAAGAAGCGAAGATGGGGATCCTAATTCAGGATGATACACAAGGAAAAAGACTGCAAAATATATGTAATAGACATGCACAGACCTAATAGAATCCACAGAAGTATTATGCTTCAGCCTACTGCATTAAAGTTTACAAGGACTGAAGAGGAGAAAGTAAACGAGCCTTACATTTGGGACGTGACTGCCTTGCGAATCCCAGAACTGCCCTCTACCTTCCGCGCGATGGAATTGGCAACCGGCACAGTGCCGCAATGCCAGCAACTCAAGGATATAAGAAACTGAGTACGGGGCACAATCAGGATAAAGCTGCAGGAATTCTAAAACTGTTAGAAAGCTCAGCTTGGTGTTATCCATAAAGCTTCATCCGGAGGAACAATCCTCATCATCTATACCATGTTAAAAAGAAATAGCAAGTAGAGGAGTGGCCAAAAAGAAAATATATTAAGGCTTACCTTAATATGCATGGTACCGTATTCTGTTTCCAAGCCAATTATACCCTGAGAAAGGAGAAAAGGAGATATAGAAATCAACGCAGAGAAAAAGTCTAGATCTGAATAATCTCAAGACAATAACATCTAAGACAATGAAGGACACTCCAAGGTTGACAAATCTCAAGCACATCGACCAATTATAGACGCCAAATTCAAGGGTCGCTGTAAGGGCCATACTCTTCATCTTAAAGCGCATTGACAAATCATATGCTGCAGTACAATTGTCACACAAATATGCTTTTTTTTTTTTTTTTTAGGAGAATGGATGAGACAATTACAGACGGGTGCCAGGGAAGAGCCCTAACTTGCTAATCTAAGCCAAGTTCAGAACAACTTAAATCTTATGCAGATGAATGACAGAGTGTATTCCAAGACAAGAGCATCCTGTAGATGGGCCATTCACCTCTCCTTTCCCATATACAAGGCCAGAGGTCCAGATAACTGTTTGACCCGCCTCCTGACGATCAGGAGCCAAGGAATCCTTCTGTTTCTTCAACCAGCACTGCAGAGCCAAAAAAGCATGTTCAAGTAAAACCTGACATATAATTTGCACTGGAAACGAGGAAAAGAAAATGCCTATAGTGGAACTTAAGTAAGCGATAATAACTGCAATACATGGATGAATTGGGAATGGCACCTAATTATAGAGCTTGAGAATGACAGCAAAGTGAGACAGCCAGACGTTAAACTCTGCCATGTAACTGGGTATTAAATGTGCGAAAGTAATCGCAAGAACTGCTTTAGTCCTAGAGAAAGTCCAAGATCTAATAGTAGCCTCAGCAGAACCAACTAATCAAGATAAACGTTTGGCTATCTAGACACGTCTCATGCATCATATACAGCACATGAGCTCTGCTTCACAGAATTAACCACCATCTGGTTCATCCATCTAACACTATATTCCAGACTTTTCAAACATGCGACAGGTTACTTTTCTGCTTTTCGAGCATCAGTCTACAGGCCAGACCACCAACATTATGTAACACGCAAAACGATACATTGATGGATGAGGTTTTACTAGTCGTCAGCACAAATGAACACTCCTCTGCCTTTCAACCACTTTCAGACTTCAATCAACCATTCCTGGTCTTTTCAGAAATCTGATATCTTCATCATACATGTCGGATCGTATGCACATAACAAAGCATCAATCCAATTGACTGGCCATTTTGCGTCACCTTGCACAGGCACCCGATCGATTCGACTACTCTGCCTCTCAATTACAAACCCCCACCGTAATGCATTCCTCAAATAAAGCATAGCTTCTGAACGAGCATCAAAATCCAGTAAATTACCAGCACAAGCTAGAACACAAGATTCAAGAAAACAAACAAGAATGAAACCAGCTAACCTCACCGAATTTCGACCCGCACGCCTCCTTGTTACCGCAATACACCCACGTATCGCACAAGCACGGCCCGTCGTTCCCGCCGCACATCGCCTTGCAAGCCCTGCAACACCCCACCGAAGAATTGAACTTGAAATCGGTGCCCCACTTCACCGCCGGCCCCCAGAGCTCCAAATTATCGACCCCCCTGCAACATTCTCCGCTCTCGACCCCAAATTCCCCCTCCGCATTGTCGCCCGACCCGACCCCGTCGATCAGCTTCAGAGAACCGAACCCCAAATTGCCCCCGCCGGACCCAAACGCGACGGTCGCCAGAGTGTAGACCAGGGTGCAGGAGATGACCCCGATCAGGAGCAGGATCAGGGTGGCGTATCGGCCGGGCTCCGCGTCGTTCTGCTTGCGACCCATTTGAAGTTAGGAGCTGCGGAGCGGAACCCTGATCCCAAGATTCAGACTTGAGCGGGCGTTGACCGGATGAGATGGGATCTTGAGGAAGTGGAGGTGGCGGGTCGTTTCTTTACTGCGGGAATGGTGAAATTGAGGAGGATAAGTCATCGATGGAAAAGTCAACGGCCGACGTCATGAAGGAACAGAGAGTCTGTATGATTCTACGAGAAGAAGACGACGAAGTTAGGCTTTGGTAGGGTCCAGATGGCATGTCTGTCATCAGCCATCAGGCAAAGCTGGGGGCTTTAAACAAGTACGGAGTTTCATTTAGGATCTTTCTCTTTTGTCAGTATTGCTTTAAGGCTTCCTTGCGCAGGAGACAAGGGAGAATGCTTTTTGTCACAGGATATGAGGGATTTGCGAGCTTTCCGACAGCGAAATCTAACTGCTTTCGTATGGAATATGGAAAAGATAGATCATGGTCCGACAGATTACAACGTAAATGAACCAGCTTTATTTATATGCTCCAAATGGAGTACAGAAACTAAGGTTGTTCCACAGATATTTCTGCTTTTCTTTTATGGCTGCTATACTCTCTCTCTCTCTCTCTCTCTCTCTCTCTATGCTCCACTGTAGCCTTTATGCCAAACCAAGCTGATGCAGAGTGGAGGGTATTCGCTCATCTTTCATGGAATAGTAATGCCTGCAAGGGAGCAATCAGATGATGCACCAGGAAAATACAAAGGGAGATACAATCAACAAGAGAAGAGGACACTGATTTTACACAGTTGAAATTGGATTATTTGTAAAGTGACTCCTTGTATTCTAACTTTCTTCTTCTTCTTCTTCTTTTTTGTTTGGGTTCAATCAAAGTCCTTGTATTGTACACGTTCATAAAATTAGCTGGTTCATCCAATTTTCTTATGGCTCCTATTGGGGCCTACCTATGCAGCATCCTTAATTCCCGGACGTAATTTCGTTGGGAATCCTAAGAGAAGTTGGGGCGAATTAGGAATGACTTTGTCGTAATGAGAATTTTGGGTACTTCAGTTGATAAAAAACGGTTTAGAAGATAATATTTTGGAAATGATTAGGACGTACTTTACTAGATATATAACTTCCATGGAGAATAAAAAGAAGTTACGGTTAGATTGGGGGGTCAAGATAGAACTCATTACTTCCACACTTGAAGTGGGGAGGAATATTCCTCCCGCAGCCCTCGGCAAGCTTCTTGACCCGATCGACGTCAATCATCGCAGCAACCTCCGGCGTAACCAACGGGCAAACACACTCAGCGTGGGTGGCCTGGACGCGGGCGCAGCATGCGGCCGAGGGCAGCTGGCCCATCACGACGGCCATGCATACGCCGATCCCTCGTCGTATCTCATCTTGGCACTGGCTTGGACTCACCTCCTGACCCCAAGCCCCACTGATTGAAACCAACCAAAGCAAGAGCACCAAGGCCCATGAGGCATTACTAGTACCCTTCATGTTTCAGCACACACCTCTCTCTGACTTTACCTTCTGTTTGAGGCCCTATGTCCTTATGGAACAACTCTATACATCTGGCCCCATGTATTTATAATGCTCCAAAGAGAATGTGCTCAGGCGAAAGGGAAGTGAGGTTTCATTAGTGGAATGGCCACTAAGCATTTTGTATTTTAAAGTCGGGAAGAAGATAAAAGAGAGGCTTCACCAACTTTCCAGGACTCGTGTAAACAGGCAATTGAAACTACCCCATAAAGAGGCTCAAGTGGAGTGACCAAACTTGTATAAGGAAGCCAGATTCTTCATTCTTGGGAGCTGCATGTGTCAACCTCGAATCCTCTATGTTGGTGACTATCCAGTGTTGAAATGAATTGGAACTTTTGCACAATGGCTATGAAGTGCCCGGCACTCGACGACGCACTCGCTTAAGTTGCTAATGTCTAGCATGCAATCTAAAATTTCACCTAACGCGGAACCTCTGCGAGATTACTGTACTATGACTGTTCAAGACACTCTTTTGACCTTTCGAATGATGGTGCCGAACCGACGTTCTTGGAGAGCTTTCTGTGTCTCTCCCTGATTGAATTTTCCCCCGTTAAATCTCACGTATTCCTGTCTTGCATTGCCTGATTTATTATAGTGCTTTTCGAGTCCATCTAATTACACTAAGAGGCGAAAGTACATCTAATTACACCACGGTCTTTAACCAAAAGTTTTCGCAGTACGCTAAAAATAGCCCCACAACAAAGTAATTTAAGAAGGCAGGAACAGCAACAACTCCACATTTAGTACTGTGTTTTATCATAATCTGGGAATGCACAAGCCATGAACGATCACCGGAAGCAACTGCTCCGGAATTCAGAGGAAGCGATGACCTATTTACTTATTATTCAAATCGATGTGCGAAATTAGCAACTGCAGTGTGGACAATCAGACAAACCGATCAAGGTATTGATCCACAGTGGTGTATTTGACATCTGGGTACAGTTCAGAAGCCTCGACCCCAAATGACGGCTCGATCTCATGGTTGGTCTGATCTCCTCTCACCATAGCAGAGTGATGCAATGACAATGAAAAATTGCACCGCCGTGTCGCCTCTGAAATGAGAAGAGACAATTAGACCAATTATATTTGAAGCTCCAAATCAGAAAGAAAAGGCCACGCCTCGACTAACAAGAACTTCCTATGAAAGTTTCATCATACATGTGTTTGGAGATATCCTAGAGCTATCTGACCTTGCAGAACCTGGTCCCCAGGAATGTAAGTCCTCACCAGGGTCTTGCCGATCTTTCTCTCCCACAAAGACACAAGATCATTCATCGAGTAGGTATTTGCAGGAGGCCTGACGTACAGAATTTTGTTTAAGGTTCTCGGATCAGCTACAGCTTTGATAGTGTAGGTGCCGATGTCCTCCTCCATATTAAATACCACTGCATGGGAAGCATTTTCAAATCAGGCCAACAAATTTGTCGAGGAATCTGGAATTGATAGTGTAGTTGCCTCTAATTGTAGTTCAAGCCTATTCTGGAATTGATCCTCCATATCCCACGGATGCAAATGAATTGAAGGTAACACATAGAAAAATCTCAACCAATTGAAATCTGCATTCCGAAGAACTGCTCTTACTTTTTGCATTTCCATCCCCTAAGATGACAACTTTATTTCGAGGGGGAGCTGCGGCGCCTGACTGACACAAATCTGTGAGGTAGTAACCTGCAAAATAGTTATTGCACACATAGGTATAGGGGATTCCCTCAGCCTCGACGATTCGGCGGATTTTGGCCTTTATAGCATATGCACTCTTTGCTGGCTCCACAACAACTGCGCGATCCACATCATTTCCAAACTCAGACGGAAAGAATCTCTGCAAGGTACAAATTCAGAAGAAGCCTTTAAGAGCACATTGAAGAGCCAGAGCAAATTCCTAGCCGAAGAATTTAATCCACTGGACTCCTAAGAGACTAAACTTGGTAGAATCCTCGATATGCCATCACAACCGATTAAAGAATATCTGTAAGTGAATCGGTAGATTGAGCAGCATGGCAAAAATCAGGTAGATGCGTCGTTGAAGTAGAAGAAAAGTTCACAAATTTTCCATTCGACAGGGTGCAGGTAATGCCAGCTCAAGAGGATGAGAACCACCTTAATATTCCCAGCTTCTTTAATGGCAGCAATGATCCTGGTCTGGGCCTCGATCGATGCCGTGCCGACGACTGAGATCACAACATCAACCTGCTTTATCGCCTTCAATAGACTCTCCTGATTAGACAGGTCACCCTATGGAACAAAACCATCAAGCGCACAGGTCGAAACACGATCGTTAACATTCCCCACTAACATCAAGAGACTCTATTTTGCCAACCTGAGGATTTATGGAGAAGGATAAACAGACATCTCGCAGATTCTGAAACTCCAATTCCTTGACACACGGGCTATGGAGTGAAATACACACAACCAGATTGTGATTGTGAAGTATGAAAACAAATCGCACGGCAAAACGGGTCACTCACGTGGACTAGATTGACGCCGGAGCTCTTGAACCCGTCGAGGATCCTGGCTTTGCGAGGGTCGGAGGAGGAGGACTCTCTCACGAGAGCAAAGGTAAGGTGACCGGACTTGGCACTCGCCTCCACGACGAACTTTCCAAGGTATCCAGTGCCTCCTATGATCAGTATCCTGGTCTTTTCGGCCATCGGAGAGGTTCTCCCGGCGACTATCGATTCCGGTGAAGGTTAGAGCGAGCGAGAGAGAGAGGGAGCGCGAGGCGGACGGGAGATTTCCACTTTCTGTTATAGTAAGTGCAAGCAACGTTAAAATCGAAGGCCAGACTCCGAGTGTTTAGGCTGACCGAGTGTTGTTATAAAGCTTTCCACGTCAGCATGCCACGTAGGCAGCCGCGGCAAATCGACTTTAAAGGTGCCCATGGTAACGCGTTTGGGCCGGAACAGTTTTTTTTCAAAAATAGTTTTTTTCTATTTTTATTCGGAGGAATAATTTTGAGTAAAATAAGGTGTTTGGTAAGATACAAAATTTCTATTCTTGAAATAGAAAAAGAATATAAATGTGATTTTTATTTTTTGTATTTATTTATTTTTTATTTTTGCTCACGGACCGCCGACCGTCACTCGCCGCTACCCTCGCCCGTTGCCCGTCGCCGCCGCCTATCGCACGATCACCGCCCATAGCCCATCGGCCACCGCCGATTGCCAAAGGCGGATGGCGGCCGTGGGAGGCGATGGCCGATGGGCGTGGGCGGCGATCGTGCGACGGCGGCGATGGTCGATGGCGGCGGTCCCTGCGGTGGCGGCGCGGCGGCCGCCGCAATAGGGGTCGGGGCCGGCTGCAATAGGGGTCGGGGCGGCTGCGACGGCGATTAGGGGTGGTGACGACGGGCGATAGGCGGTCCTGCGGTGGCAGTCGACGATCGGTGGCAACAACGGCGATCAGTGGAGGTCATCGGAGGTCGGGGTGGCCGGTGCGTTGTGGGTGGCAGCAACAACAATCAAATGGCAATGGCGACAGTTGGAGATGGCCGGCAGTTGGCTGGAGGTGGCCGGCAGTTGGCAAGAGGCCACCCAAGGCCGCAACAAGCAAGAAAAACAAAGAAAGAAAAGTATTTTTAGAAATTGTTCCCGAGAACAAGAAATTACTTTTTTTGGTTTCTTATTTCTGTTTCAAATTGTTAGGAACAAAAATTTTATCAAATAGATTTATTTTTTTTTTTTTTAGGGAACAAAAGAACCGAAATTGGAAAAAACAGAAATGTTATCGTGCAAGCCTAACTATCTGAAAAACAAAGCAATCGATGAGGACGTTATGGTAATTTGGACATGGATTTAGGATGTACGAACGATTTATAACAGGAGGATGCTCGACCAAAGTAGACTTTCACAGGCTTCTGCGTCGAACCCAGATTCTTGATTTTCTCTGTCAAGGTTTTGGAGAATTCCATCCGAAACTCAACGCACTTTGCTTCAGCTAGTAATGTCCAGCGTGCCCGACGCGAACTAGCACTCCGATGCATGACGTGATTCATCGCTGCTGGAGACATTCTTTTTACCTATCGACCGATGAGCACCAAACCGATTCCTAAGAGAGATTCAGGAGATTGTAAAGGGATAACGCGCTATTGCTGATCCGATGCAAAGATTCGAGATGGAGTCGAGAGCAATGCATTTCACAAAACGGGAAAAGCAAGTCAAATTGGATAAGAGTTCTTGCCGGTACAATCAGCAGAGGATTGGAGATTCACTCCTTTTTTTCACACCGTCTTAAGTTTCTTCATTCTTGAGGAACAGTATACCTCACGTCTCTCTCTCTTTTCCTTCGTTTTTTTGTTTTTTTTTTCTCTCTGGCTACTACACATGGCTTGGTTTTTTACATACTTGAAGTTCCACCGTCAACTCGATACCATCGTTCATCCATGGTGCTAAAAATCACAGCTGACGTCAATTTCGGATTCCAGATCAGCTTCTTCGTCAGGGTCAGGCTCTGAGGCCGCACCTGGCCCGCCGGCTTTTTGTCCGTGGCCCGGCGTCCGGGCCTCTTGTATGATCTTCATCGTTTCTTCCTCGCTCTGCATGGGTTGGTCCTTTTCTGATTTGTAGTTCGATTTGTCACCTTCGATCAACTCCTTTGGCAAGTTCTTCAGGAACCAAGGGTGCTGCTTTACCTCCGGGAGAGTGATCCTCTGCAATGAAGAAATAGAAGAGAGTGTCAATATCAATTACTAATTATGACAGAATTATGACAGCTATTCTTCAACTCTCATGAACGTTTCCTTTTCATAATGGAACTTGATCTCTCCTTAAAGAGTGGAACGCTAGAGAAACTAAATATTAGTTTTAGCCAAAAAGTTCCCTAGCAGACCATAATCAATGTACTTTTCAGATGGAATGTCTAGTAAGGCTTGTATCTTGTCTGCCGTGCGACGACAATGCATGCGGCATCATTCAATTGGTTATGTTTCCGACATGAGACCCGCAAATGAAGAAGTTGGGTGTAGTAAAACGCCCTGCTCGTTCGCTCTTCTAGGCAAGTTCCGAGATACCACTCATGCTCTGGCACACATGAAGAAATGAACAATAGTTCACAGGGGGTTACCTCAGCAGGATTGGCAACAAATATGCGAGAAAGCAGGTGCCTGCAATCCGCAGAAACACGCACATAGTCTGGTATGGAGTACTGGACATTCAATATTCTCTGTAAAGAACAGTGGAGAGTCAATACCGGTGAAAATCGATATGTTTTATTTCTTCAATGGGATAACAGAAAGCCTTCTACTTCACTTAAGGTGCAGAGCGAACTCACATCGATGGTCTTCCGGAAATTCCTAGGATCGTCAGGATCCTCAAATGGGTATGCTCCAACCAGCATCACATATAGTGTCACACCACAAGACCAAACATCTGCAATCTGTTGAAAAAGACAGCCCCAGCGGCTAGTGTTATTGCTTAAAGAGGAGGACTCGATTATTTTACGCACTCAGCAGGACCCATTTTCAGGTATGGTTATACGGGTCTCTCTCATGTTGCAGCTACGGTCAATTAAGAAAGATTGTCCTTTAGTATGATTGTGATAAACTATGTAGAAATGACGAAGCCACAGAAGTGCAAAGAAAATGAAACGACGCGAGAGAAACAACAAGAAGAACATTCCTGACGGAACAACTAACTGGCATGAGATTATTAGACATAATTAATGGCAATTATGGATAGGAATTTGATGATATCGCGATTAATTCCTGGATAAGACTGAGCTTAACTATTTACAATTAGTTATGCATGAACTTGCGACCATTCAGCTCTGGGTCGGACCTGACTGATTCAATGCCTATCGAACGGGGGAGTTCCCATTACTGTCAAAATGAGAGCTTCATTTCACAGTCAATAACAAGCTACCTGACTGACACGCCATCTTAGCCCTTGTAAAATCAAAACTCTAGTGTTCATAGCTTCATTTAATTTTACATATCCCTGGGAAATCCGACAGGATGGATGATGCCTTAGTACATGTTATGTGCAAAACAGGATTATAAGAGAAGCACTTCCCTCCGAAACAATTGGAAACTGATAAAATAGTAATGTACGAACCTTGCCATCATATTTCTTTCTTGACAGAACTTCCGGAGCAATGTATGCCGGCGTTCCAACCGTTGATTTGGGTTGTGAATGCAACAGACCGGACTGTGGTTCACATACACAAGCCATCACAGGTGATTATGAAGAGAAGAATCAAACATTAGCAAGAAGTTGGAAGAATCAAACATTAGCAAGAAGTTGGCAAAACGATGACCGGACCTTTGAGTAACCGAAGTCGCATATCTTGAGACGAGGCATTGGACTTCCATCGAGTAGTGTGTTTTCCAGTTTAAGGTCCCGGTGGCAAATTTCCTGCAATGAACAGAAGAAACTACATGAGAAAAATCCATTTACTTTGGAGGAGAGAAGCATCTATGGTCTGATTAGACAGTCCAACCCAAAAATGAGGGAAAAAGAAAAGAGCGATGATGCAGAATCAAACCATGGTATGACAATAGCTGACACCGGATATAAGCTGCTGAAAGAAAAATCTTGCCTGCCATATGAAAGCATCAAGATGCAAACATAAGTGATGGAATCCTCTTTTGTACCAAATTGATTCAGATGAAGCTCATTTTTTGCTCAAAGGACCAGGCAAAACAAACCTCATCTTCGCTAAAACGACCAGCGGCACATATCCTCTCGAAAAGCTCTCCACCAGCCGCATATTCCATGACAATAGCCAAATGAGTAGGGGTCAACAGGACCTGTATTGAACAACCAAAGTACCTACACATTTTAGCTTCTTTTTACAAGCAGAAGCTCATTAGATTTTGCTCCTAAAGTTAGTTCAGCCAAGCCTGTCTCGCTGGGAACAGATGCACAAAGCAGTTGGCTGCTCAGGAAGAACTCGGATTATTGCCCTCGCCTTTTCCAAGACACAAATTATTGCATGAATAAACTTAGACACAGCAATGTGATCAGAATGGGAACTTAAATCACCACCTCCTTAAATCTGACAATGTTTGGATGCCTCAGGGATCTGTGGTTGATGATTTCCCTCTGGACTTTCTCATCAATCTGATAACAAAAATATGAGTCAGGGCATGTATCTGGTAAAATCATACTGAAAACTCAAGCAATAAGCTAGTATCTCGGATGAAATCGATGAGAAGGATATAGCAGTAACTAAAACCGAGGTCTTAAGGATCAATCACTCCCTAATAAAATAAAAAAACCAACTTGCGATTCTCCTTGTTAAGTCTAAGATGCAGACGTCACAATTGCCTCGAAAGCTAGAGGAATATGAAGTAATCTGTTCACCAGCCACAATACAAAGATAAGAGGACTGCTGATTAAAGTTGCCGAGCCTACTCATAGAAGCGAAAAAAATGTAGTTCTATTCATAATGCCCAAGAAAGATGGGAAATATTTTGAATCGCCGCACACATCTATGGGCAAGCAGCTCTTGATTTCCCCCACAGCCTAATGAGAAAGCATCATACCCTTTGCTGAGCGCACAATGTTTCAGTGAAGGTGCCTTAGATTCACTGTCAATACGACCATTATCAGCGGTTCATCAATAGAAAGAGATCTCCTCAAACCGGCACCACGGAATTAACACGCGACAAAATAAACTGCTGTCTACAAGAAGAAGAGAGAAATTCAACCTTGGTTCCCCTCTCTATGTACTTGACAGCAAGAAGCTCATTTGTCTTCCTATCTCTGACCAACCTCGCCACTCCAAAATTCCCAGAGCCGAGCTCCTTCAATGGCTCATAACGCTCTTCCATTCTCCGCACCCCTCACTCGCCAATCAAGCACACCACCTCAGCTGAAACTTCACTGATCATCAATCACAAACAATAACAATCACGTCCAACATCCCCAAAAAATTAAAAAAAAAATAAAAAAGAGCGAAACGCTAAAACGACAGAACCCGAGAAAGAAGAGATCATACGAGACCAAACAACAAAAGTTATGAAGCTCAGCTTTCTCTACGAGACGAGCTTAAGGAAAAAGAGAGATTCTTACAAGCTGAACCCAAGGAAAAGGTGAAAAAGGGGTCTTCAGGAGGTCTTCAGGACTCGAACTGTGCACAAACGCGCAAACAGACTTCCAAGAATCTTCACGGCTCAAGACACTTTCTAAGGGGAACAAAGGGGTCGGGAAGAAACGTGACAAGGAAGAGACAAGAAAGAAAAAAACCGAAGCTGAAGAGGTCGTCTTCTACGCACGAAGCTGGTCTTCTCTAACATCAAGAAGACTTCAGGGGGACAGAGCATGCCATTACAATACTGGACCGACGCTGACAACAGACCGACGTTTTCTGATATGAATATCGCGCAAGAAGAGCCGCAAAAACAATGGGAAACCGTACGAATCGCTGTCAGTGACTCTATACAGTCCAGTCAACCATATAGTAAAATAATCAGATTTTATATGGCAGAAAAAGGAATAGACCAATCATTGGGTGCTACGTAACTTTCGATACCCTGCCGACGCCGGTTCGAGGAACTATTCAAGGCACGCGGATGACGCTCTTCCTCGGTGCGCTCGCGTCAAGGAGCGCTAGATAAGGCCGGCATAGGATATTTCATCCTATGGACTAATCTCATTACTTATGTAATCTAGAACTTATCAAATAGGTGGATTAGATCAGATCGGGTTCAAGTTTAATCATAAATAATCCGATTAAAATTAACTCGTTTAATCCATTTATCATAATATAAATTTCTTGATCCATAATAAACTTGATCCATATGCAACTCATAGTCAAATCTAGGAAAGCTTGTTTCTTATGATTTTTTTTAATGGTATTGCTAAAACATTTTCATGCAATATAAATTTTATGACAATTTTTATAAATTTTTTAAAAAAATTTAGGCTCTGTAAAATCATTTTGTAGAAAAACAATAATATTTTTTGGTGTTACCCTGAAATCTGAAATTAAATTAGAAAATATATTCCGTTGTTTGATATAGAAGATCTGATTTAATTTTCCTCAATGCACTTTTTTATTAATATTTTTTATTTTTAGTTTTAAAAAGTCAAAATTTTAATTATTTGTTTTTTTATTTTTTCCTTTTTCCTTCTTCTTTAGCGACCTACCACCGGCAACTAGCTATGGGCGAGCGCGAGCTTCGCCACAGATCATAACATTTATTTTAGCCTTTAGATTTAAAATCCATTCAAGATAGGCTCTACGATTCATTTGTTTTTTAATGGTCATATATGGATTTAAGATTAACTTTGACATGTCTAGCGTTTTTCGAGTTTTATTTTGCCAAAGTAATCTCTTTAACAAATTTATGTCGGGACATCTTCTTTTGCTAGCCGGAATTTACATAAACACATTGAGTTATGATGGTTTTTTCTGAAGTAATTTATTTGCCGTAATAATCTGCACCAGCACGCCGTTTGGAAAAGAAGACCACGATGCTTGCACGTCGACGGAACCGAACTGTCGGACGAGCTTGTCAATTTCCAGGCTCTTTACAGATCCGTCGTGGATATTGCTGGAACCAGACATTTCCATAAGAAAACACATCTGATGGTAATGACTAATTGCGATTATTTTCCAAACCTTTCATTAGCGCGTCATCAAACAGCCAAAACCATATGAAAGATCTACATGTTAAAATGACAAAGGTTGATGACAATCACAAAATCGGACAAACGGCAATACTACAGAAAATGTTTCCTGAGTCACCTCTTGACAATTGATACTGGTATACATGGTAGGAGAAAGCAATATAGATTGGGAAAGGGATTATAGGGGAAATGATCGCTTGATATCTCTAGCTCTTTCCTTTTTTGAACCAAAATTGAAATCCGCATACTTATCTTTCGTCTAAAACTAGGAGATCGCGAATGTTGTCGGGCATCACGAGCACTTCCATTCAATACCTGCACCAAGGACGTAGAACGTATAATATACAAAAATGGAGAACGACAAACATGACTCTCCAAGCGCAGCATATTTATGGTATGTCCTCAAATTTGGAAGCTGTACATGCCATGGGTACGACATTTCACACTAGGATCCCGAGAAGCAAAATCCTTGATAGTTCATGTTATAAGCTGGTGTGAGAAACTACCGTGCACAGTCAGCTTCGACAATCAGACGATCTGATCAAGATATTGATCCATGGTTGTGTATTTGACATCGGGGTAGAGCTCCGAAGCTTCCACTCCGAATGATGACTCAATCTCGCGTCTGTTTGGTCTCCTTTCACGAAGGTAGAAAGGGATATGGCCAACATTAGATTGAGTGGAAATGCCGTCTCTGCAACACGAGTGGACAAGTAGACCGATCAACGTCCGAAGCTTTAAATGTCAGAGAGAAATCTAATAGCAACGCATCCTTGACCTTGAATGTCCTTCAGAACTTGCTCCTCTGGAACATAAACCCTCTCCAGGGTCTTCCCAATCTTTCTCTCCCACAAAGACACAAGATCATTTATTGAGTAAATGTTGACAGGAGGTTTGATATACAGAATTTTGTTCAAGGTCCTTGGATCATCCACAGCTTTGATGGTATAGGTGCCGATGTCATCTTCCTTGTTAAAGACCGCTGGATATTGACGGAAAATTTCAGAATTTGGCTTAAAAAAAATATATCAGAGACATCAATCTTCCTAGAGCAAGTTTCGGCTCCCATTCAAAGAAGAATTCTCTTGGTAAGTAGATTCATCAGACACTGGCACACAAATGCTTCCATATGTTCTTTTCTCAATCAAATACATTAAGATAACCTTCGTAATGTGGTGAACAGGCGGTATTGCGCCAAGATAAACCGCATCACTTTCATATCATCTATTAGTCACCAAAAGTGAAGACTACCGGACGTCCAAAGACCCAACATCCCCAGAATTGCTTCTTACCTTTTGCATTTCCATCCCCTAAGATGACAACTTTATCTCTAGGGGCGGCTGTAGCCCCAGGCTGTGCCAATGTTGGAATGAAGTAACCAGCAAAAGAGTTAGAAGACACAAAGGTATAAGGGATTCCCTCCGCCTCAACAAGGCGGCGGATCTTGGCCTTGATAGCAAACATAGCTTTTGCTGGCTCCACAGCATGGACACGATCCACATCACTTCCAAACTCTGAAGGCAAGAATCTCTAAAAGGAAAAGTAACCAAATCAGAAGAAACATCTTTATCAGAAAGCATACATGATGAGTCTGTGACAGAAGCCCACACTGTGCTATACTTGAATTTGAAATAGCTATCCTCGAATTTCACTGATGACTTCTACACAAAGTCATAGCCATTTAAGATGGGAAAAAGAAGTGAAGTCTACAGATAATTAAGTCAATCCCATCTCATTTCATCAAAGCAAAGCTCACAAGGAAAACGCTGTGCACTTGCTGTCAGAAATAACAAAACTGATTTCCCTTCAATCTCCAGGAAAAATCCTAGTTTGGAATTTGGTTCCTATTCCAACTAAGGGCAGCGTATATGGTGGTTGTGCACGGAAGCAGCAGCTCCATCTTCCTTGCTCCAGGTGCGCTTGGTCAGAAAATAAAACTTAGAAAGGGAAAGTCAATTGTGGACTTGTTGCAGATTAGGTTGTACGAAGAAGAGAAATCGAATTCTACTTTGTGTTGGACAAGTTTGCACGACACCTATCTTAATCTTTTTTCCTTCCTGTATATTTGCGCCCTTATAGTTTAAAGTTTCTATTTTCCGTTTAGTTCCAGGGCTTACACGAGAAGACATGAATTAAGCTAACACAACTTATATCATCAGTCAAATGCTAAATGAACGATAGAAACAATGACAAATCTAAGAAACAGCACCACCTTGATATTGCCGGCTGCTTTAATGGCAGCAACAATCTTGTCTTGGTCCTCTAGTTGTCCCGTTCCGACAGCAGAGATTACCACATCAACCTGCTTAATCGCATTCAGTAGAGTCTCTCGGTCGTACATGTCTCCCTGAGAATTGGATGACCAAGAGCATGGACAAACAATCGATGAAGTCAGCAATCATCAACAAGATTCGACTACACAGCATCCACAGCAGTAGCCGTCTCATAAACAGCTAAGGCATATCACATATGGCAGTTTCTATAAAGATTTGTCTGAAAATGTTGCTTGCTCGGATCCACATGCCGAGCTGAGATAATTCGTCAGGCAGTGTGAAAAATTGCAACATGACTCCATCAACTCGATCAAGTGAAAGATTGAGATAACCATCAACTCCGATTCTACTGCTAAAAACATTTCTCAGAACAATGAACAAGATTAACGGCATGCGACAGCTTCGATTCCTTGAAGCAGCTACTACTCACCCAAACTAAATTGACGCCTAAGCTCTTGAAACCTTCGACGATGTTGGCCCTGGCGGGGTTGGAGAGAGCGGACTCCCTCAGGAGAGCGAAGGTAGGGTGACCAGACTTAGCACTCGCTTCCACAATAAACTTTCCGATGTATCCGGTGCCTCCAATCACCAGGACTCTGCTCTTCTCGGCCATCTCGGAGGCTTTTCACGGCGGAAGGGTGGTGTTTCCTGGCGAACTTGATTTGTCTCGCGCTGAAACTGTTGGCAGGCTTCGAGGTGAATCGTCGTCATTTTATTTTGATTCTAGGAGGGGGCATGATTGTTATTTCGGTGAACTGACTTTTCTTCGTATCATTCTTCACTTGGAAAACGAGTATTCAAAGTGGAACAAGAAAAACAGAGGAAAATCACATCCGAAGTACCTTTCAATCTATTCTGTCCAATTTGACCGATGGTGTAGTTTGACATATTTGGCTTCTACTTATCTAGATGTTACCTATGGAGTAAGAATTATTAAATGTTCATGGAGAAACCATACCGATCACATTTGATGGTAGAAATTTTTTTTTTTTACGATATGTTGATGAAACTTGTGATCATGAAATTTCATATTTTCACACTAACAATTTTAACTTAGTGGGGTACACAAACAACAATTAGGCAAGTGATACCGAGAATCGAAAAAGTACTTGCAAATATGCTTTCTTTCTTGAATCAAGATAATTTCTTGGTCATCGAAAAAACACCTTATTGTTGCACTCTTTGCAACCGTAGTAGAATACACAGCATTAACTTCAGCAGCAGGTCAAGTGATATGACTTCATAGGGTACTTTGTGAGTTGATGCATGAACAAAGAGGTCATACCAAAACAGTTTACAACAATAAGTCAGCCATTACATTAGCCAAGAATCCTGTTTTTCATGGTAAACACAAGCACATTGACATCAGGTATTACTATATTCATGAGCGAGTCGGAGATGGTGAGATGGAGCTTAATTTTTGTAGATCAAAAGATCATATTGAAATATTTTGATGAAACCATGGAAGGCGGATTCTTTCGAAAAATTAAAACCATTGAAGACGGATTCATTTGAAAAATGATGCTTAGTGTTGTTGATTTCCAGAATCAACTTTAAGGAAGGTCGTTGAAATACAATAAAATTGATTTGGGCTGTTGAATTGTCAACACCTCTTGAAATCAATACCAAACCTATGGCTAGCTAGGGGTACAAGCATTAAAATCCTTCACGAGACATATTGAAGTGTAGTTCTTCGTCAATCTCAAGTGAAGCTTGGTTCTTGTCTTCAGGTTATTCGGCTGCAATATTTTCCTAGTGGAGCTGATTTTGTAACCATGCCTGTCGCCCATTGCGCTATAAATAAAGTTTTATGCTAAGTTTAGGAGCAAGCAGCGTGAGCTTCAGAATAGTGAGGTTGCTCGAATGTGAAGGAGAGAAAAATAAAAGCTGAGAGTTTGCCTTTATATAAGCAAGTTTTGCTTTGAATGTCTTGGCTGTGGTGTGAGAAAGTATATTATAGTAGTTGTGTGGGACAATATTTTATTTTAGTATTATACATGTACTGCAGTTTGGTATAACAAGTGTGTCGTAAGTCATCTATTACAAATTCTCATTTTACTACCACCAAAAGGTTTCCCCAACCCAACACATATAATACACAGAAATAGAAAAACCGTGTCTTTCTTTTAGGTTGGCCCATAAACCAATATCAGCTCCAATCCAGAAGTAACTTTTACAAGCACAGCATAGATGCACACATTCAATATTCGTAGTATGTCCTCATATTTGGAGGTTGTACATGGCGTGAGATGATCTGGAACGACGTTTCACACAAGGATCCTGACAAACAGAATCCTATATAATTCATGATTCAAGCTGATGTGAGAAAGTACCAAGCACAGTCGGTTTTGATAATCAGACAATCTTATCGAGGTATTGATCCACGGTGGTGTAGTTGACGTCTGGGTAGAGCTCCAAAGCTTCCACTCCGAAGGATGGCTCAATCCTGAAGTTGGTCTGGTCTCCTTTCACGAAATTAGAATGGCAGATGGCCAATATCACATTGAGCGGGAATACTGCCTCTGCAATATGACAGGACAAGTAGAGCAATCAACGTCACAAGCTTTAAATCTCGGAGGAAGAGAAAGTCACGAGTGCTCAAATCTGACAGAAATGCATCCCTAACCTTGAATGTTCTTCAGAATTTGCTCCTCTGGAACATACACCCTCTCCAGAGCCTTGCCGATCTTTCTCTCCCACAAAGACACGAGCTCATTCATTGAGTAGGTGTTGGCAGGAGGCCTGATGTACAGAATTTTGTTCAAGGTCCTTGGATCATCCACAGCTTTGATGGTATAGGTGCCGATGTCATCCTCCTTGTTAAACACCGCTGTATATTGACAGCGAGAGTTTTAGAATTTGGCTAATAAATGAATCACAAAGCCATCAATCTCCCTAGAGTTACTTTTGACTCGCATTGAAGAAGAATTCTCTCGGTAAACAGATTCATCAGACAACAGGCAGACAGATGCATCCATATGTTCTTTTCTCAACCAAATACATGAAGATAACCTTCCCAATCTGCCGACTAGGTGGTATTGTACCAAGATAAACCACATCACATTCATATCATCAGTTAGTATCTGAAAGTGAAGACTAATAAATGTAAAAGTCCCACCATCTCCAGACAGGGAAGTTGCCTGGACTTCTCAAGCTTCAAGAACTACCCCTCATTCAGATCACTACTGCAATTAAATCGTGAAATATGTACAGAAAAATATTAACAAATTAAAATGCGCATTTCAACGAATCGCTTCTTACCTTTGGTATTTCCATCCCCTAAGATAACAACGTTATCTCTAGGGGGAGCTGTAGCCCCGGGCTGTGACAATGTTTGAAGGTAGTAAGCTGCAAAAGAGTTAGAAGACACAAAGGTATAAGGGATTCCCTCGGCCTCAACAAGGCGGCGGATCTTGGCCTTCATAGCAAATCCAGTTTTTACTGGCTCCACAGCGTGGACACGATCCACATCATTTCCAAACTCTGAAGGCAAGAATCTCTAAAAAGAAAATTAATTAAATAAGAAAAAAAAACATTTTTATTAGAAAGCAACAATACTAGAGTATATTCCCCTCATCCAACAAACTCACATGAGTTCTGACAAAAAAAAAAACCAAACTTACATGGGACTAAATTTTGCTTTTTTTTTTTTTTTTTTTTCTTTTTCTCAAGATGTGACTATAACAGAGTAAAAATGATTGTAAGTGAATCAACACAAGCAATTAAGAGATATTAGAAAAGTAGAAGAAAAACAAAAGTGAAGATTTACTTGTCAGGGCAATAGCCAGATAACTCTGTCAAGTATGCAAAGATACAGATTGCTTAGACACTTTCACAAGAATAAAATATCAGGTAAGTCCATTGCCTTATGTGAGCATGTTGAGCTCTACTCATTACCAACTGTCAACCTGCCAAAGCAACAACTGCTAAACTATCCACTAACTGGATTTTGGTAACTTATTTGCTACAATAATAATACTACTGAAAAAGACAATTTAAAGGATTAAGTAGTCGCTGTTTTCCAGTCATGATCAAAGAGCTGGGTAGATGACCATAATCCAATTGAGTGCTAGAAACCTTCTACCTTTTTTGCTGACCTAGAGGAAACCTAACCACACAGGTTCTGGATAAATAAAGCCATCAGCCCCTGGAGTATGTGGGTAGCCCAATATCAGGCATGAGTTTGGTGTCAAAGTACCTTTTTGGTTGTGTAAAGATGTAAATCTCCGAGTAAATACATACGAATATGTACGAATTCATGTAGATGGTGCACTGTGCATCCACAATGACAGAATTTCCTACCCAATTGAATCCATTAAAAAGCAATAATGTGGATTTAGAGTAGCCCACTTAGCAGCTCTCACTGTCCTATACAAAGTCATGGCCATTTAGAGAAAGAAAGAAGTGAATTCGGCAGATAAATGAGTCAATCCATCCCATTTCATCAAAGCGAAGCTCGCAAGGAGATCGCAATGCACCTAAACTAGTAAGAAAAGAATCAAGCTAACACCAACCTATATCATCAGTCAAGTAGTAAACGAACTCAGTAGCTTGAAATGGAAATGACTAGGCACAGCACGACCTTGATATTCCCGGCTGCTTTGATGGCAGCAACAATCCGGTCTTGGTCCTCCGTTTGTGCTTGCCCCACAGCAGAGATTACCACATCAACCTGCTTAATTGCATTCAGCAAACTCTCTTGATCGTAGATGTCTCCCTGAGAATCAAATCACCAAGAGCCTCAACAAGCAATCAATAAAGTCAGCAATTATTTAAAAAAAAAAAAAAAAAAATCCTATTTTGGCCAGTAGGAAGACTAAGAAAAGGAGAAATACATATTCCGATGCAGATAAATCCTTCAATACCTTCATCAGACGAAAGGAAGTACTGTAAGAAATAAAACAACAAGAAGTTACTATGCTCGACCATACATTGCCTACCGATCTTGGGAGAGATTGAGATAAAAATCGACTCCGATTCTACTGCTAAAGACATTTTCTCCGAACGGCGAACCAGATTAGCGACAAGTGACGCTTCGATTCGTCGAAGCAGAACCACAAAGGTGGGGGCAATGAACACGAATCGCGCGGGAATAACTACTCACCCGGACTAAATTCACGCCTAAGCTCTTGAAACCCTCGACGATGTCGGCCTTGGCGGGGTCGGAGAGGGTGGACTCCCTCACGAGAGCGAAGGTAGGGCGACCGGACTTAGCGCTCGCCTCCACGATGAACTTTCCGATGGACCCAGTGCCTCCGATGACCAGGACCCTGCTCTTCTCGGCCATCGGAGAGTTTTCCCGGCGGAGGCGTGGTTGTTTTTCCGGCGAACTCGATCGGCCTCTGAAACTGACTGTGCAGTAACTGTCGATCGAGAGAGAGAGAGAGAGAGAGAGAGCGAAAGCGGGAATTTGTCTTCAAGTGACGGAGCGTTATTTGGCTTTTATTTCAGAAGGGCATAATTGTCTTTTACTTGAAATAATTCTTAATGACGTAAGTAATTCCATAACCTCACCTAACACTACATACAATGTAGTCCATGAACTTTTAATTTATTCGATATAATCTCTAAATTTTAGTTGAATGAGCAATGTGATACTCGAACTTCTAATTCATTCAATATGATTTATGAACTTTTGACACGTGTTTAACTTAATTCTTAAATTATATGAAAATATTCAATATTATCATTAAATTTAACTCAATAGAAGGATAATATTAAATATTTTCATATGATTAATGGATTAAGTTGAATATGTATTAAAAGTTTATGGATCATATTACACATTTTGTTAAAGTTTAGAAATTACATTTAACAAATTAAAAATTAAAAAAATCATATTATATGTTAAGTTAAAATTTATAGATCATTTGTAATGTCGTTTTTTACCAAAAAAAAGGTACATAGATAGTGGGAAAATAAATTGAAGATGACGATTTTATGTAGTTTCAATGATGATTTAGTTCTTGTAAAATAAGATAGGCTTAACTTACCAAAAAAATAGAAAATTTAATTCTGATGGTGCTATAAATTTAAGTAATGATAATTGCCGAGTATTAGAGAAGGTATGGGCTTCTTTTGTCCCCTTCATTAACTCTCTGATGACTTCTTTTGCTTCAGCCGCAGAAAGCACTAAATTGAAAGGACTCTTTTGTCCACTCGTACTATATACACATTTAATGTATTCGTGTCTTACATGCCGTTTAAGCCAAATGGACCACTTGATTTCTGAGAAGATATTAGGAAAATTGGACATGTCACAAAAGGTTTACGATAAACCATTCAAAAATCGACACGTAGCAATCCCACTAGTCAGAAATTTCAAAATTTCTACTCCTTCCTCTCTTCTTCGTTGCTTCTCCGTTTATTCTCTCTTCAAGTTCACGACTCCTCTTTGCTCTACTCTCTCTCTCTCTCTTCCCTCCTGATGAACCATGCCCCCGTCATCTATGTAGCACCAACACGGACACGCGATACGCGACACAACACGATATGACATGCTGACACGTTATTTCTTAAAAAATAGATAATTCCGACACGTTATATATATATATATATATATATATATATATATATATATATATATATATATATATATATATATATATGCAAAAATAAATAAATAATAATAAAAAGAGTATAAAATTAATTTATACTAAAAATACTAATCCAACATTTGTTAATATCATTTATTGTTTTAATTTGACAGAGATTGAATGAGAAATTCAAAAATTGCAAACATAAAAGAGTAAATTTGAAGGAACGTGTCCTATTTTCTTACATTTGTCGAAAATTAATGAAATTCCTTATAGTTCCAAACTGAGTTCGGAGTTCATGATATAGATTGGCTTTAGCTTCTTTGCAAAACAATGTTCAAGAAAAATGAAAATCCAGGACAATAACTCTCAAAGTACGACCAAAAGAAAAGAAAATAACTAAATTCGCCATGGAAAATATGACTAAAAGAGATAAAGCAACGCTTGCGAGAGGTGGAAAGAAGCAAAAAAAAAAAAAAAAATCACAACTTTAACTTTGCTTTGTGGCGGCGGAGCGACGCTGGCGAGAAGAGAGACGTTCCATCGTCACTCACGGGAATGTCAAAACTTATAAGTGAGAAACTTGAGAGTGAAAATTTTCTTTTTTTTTCCATTTATTTTTGTTATTTTCATTATTTTTTCATATATTTATATTTTGACCCCTCAAGTATTGAAATTTTTAAAATTGACCCGTGCGTGTTGGAGTCGCGTGTCGGAATTTCGGACTTGCGTGTCAGAGCGTGTCGGAAAGAGTTGACCACGTGTCAAATTTTTCGATACTCGTTGACTGCGTGTCGGAACGTGTCAGAGCGTGTCGGAGTGTTGGACACGACACGAAAGCTTCCGAAAAGTGTAAGTGCTTCTTAGCCCGTCATTACCTCCCAGAGTCCTCTTTGCTCTCTCTTGTTCTCCCTCTTCACGACTTCGCTCTCTCTCTCTCCATCATCGAAAGCTCTCCGCTCTCTCGTCCGATGAACCACCCTGTCGCCTCTCTCTCTCTCTCTCTCCTTGATTGAAAGCTCTCCGCTCTCTTGTCCGATGAACCACCCTGTCACCTCCTCAAAGGGAATTAGAGGTTTGGATACCTTTCTGGTTCAGTTTATCATGTGAAAAAACGAGTAGAAATGGCAAGAGAGGGCAATGAGCTACTCACCATGCATGTGCTTGCATGATTTCATGGAGTTTTATGGTGACTACAGCATCAGTTTGACTTTGGAGGTGCACTGAATTCTTTTTCCGGGGAGGGTTGATCACGAGATTAATTATATTTTTAGTTCCAACGTTCTTGAAAGAAACAGAGCAACCTTATTAGATTGATTCATTAATGAAAGTTTGAGCCTATTAGATAATACTATCATTAAATTAAAAACATATTATGTTCATATCATCCAATCGAATTTGAAATTGTATTGTATCTATATTGCGTATGTTTTTCTGAAAATTTTATGATAAAAGGAGATATTTTAATCAAAATTATTTTCAAAAAAATAATTAATTTTAATTTGCCTGGAGAAAAGCTAAGAGCAATTTGGGTTCTTCCCAATTTTGTGGTTTGTGATTTTGGCCAAATCCTAATTGGGACGTTGGTTGATGAAGGGGAGCAATGGTGTTTCTTAGGTAAAGTGGGGTTTTTACCTTTAAAGAAATGACACCGCTTTATTTTTAAAATTTCATGTAAGCCACACGTTAGACTTTTCCAGATAAAAGGATTGAATTGAAAAATATGAAAAACGTTTATGAATGAATTGGTCACATCAAAAGACTTAGGGTGTGTTTGTTTATGTTTTTGTTCAAAAATTATTATGGGGAACTCTATTTCTATTAGGAGGAGAACAATTTTTGACCAGAAAGACATGTTTGGTAAACTTATTCTCGGAATAAAAAATGAATAGAAACATGTTTGGTAAATTTGTATTCTTTTTTTGTTTCTTTTAATTTTTTAATATTTTTATTTTATTTTTCCTTTTTTTCTTTATTCTTTATTTTTTATTTTTTTCTTCTTTTGGCAGTCGCTGGCCTCGGTCATGGCCGGCGACCGGCCGACGAGGGCCGCGGCCTCGCTCGCCGAGCCTCGCCAGGGGCCGGCAACGCTTGGCCTCGCCGACCGTCCGGCGAGGTCACCGGCCATGGCCGAGATCGGCAACCGACCAAAGAAAAAAGAAGAAGAAAAAGTGTTTCTTGTGTTTTTTGTTCTTTCAATTCTTCAAAAAGTGTTTCTGGAACAAAAAAAATAACTTTTTTTCGTTTCTTATTTCTGTTCTAATTTTGTTCCTGGAACAAAAAAACAGATTTTGAATAAAAACGCAAACAAATGTGTTTCTGTTCTTTTTTTGTTCCCAGGAACAAAAAAATAGAAAATCTGTTCATGAATAAAAAAAAAGAAACACAAACATGCATGCCCTTATATTTAAACTTGCCCGTATACAATAATTTTTGAATTTTTTGGTTATTTTCCCAACTTTCTCGTTAAGGAAAGGATACAAGAATCCGCTCGCACTGTCGTGATAAGAGTACGAATTGATTCACACCACTACCCACAAATGGTCAGGCTTGGAGGTAGGAATTTGGTTCCAGAGGAGTTTGTCCAGATTCATCGTGCAATTGCCATTTTGCCTTCTTTTTCGTTCGACGCCTTTAAATAGTCCTTGAAACGTTAGCAAATTCAGTTTACCCTTAATTATCTGGCAACAGAAATTTCACCTTTGCTGTCATCAAAAGATGGTAGGCTAATAAGTGGACCTCAAGTTTCAAATCCAACCTAAAAAGAAAAACCTCGAGTGTCAATTATGAGGAGATTTTCGAGGACATGTAAAGTAATTGATTTCACCAAAACCTTACAGCATGTACGAATTACGACCTTGCACGTTGCAAATGGCAGGAATATTTTCAAATGCTCAACAATTCTGGCCTGGTTTTATACGCTCCGCTGCGTTAATAAAATAGGAAAATTATATTTTTCACCCCTCTATTTAAACTGCTTCTCTAATTTAGTCCCTGTATTTTTAATTTGTCTAATCAATTTTTTATGGGTTGAGAAGTCAGTTGGGTTAGGAATTTGGCACGACACCATAAACCCTTGTCTCTTTTTTCTATAAGCTGGCCCAGAAACCCATGACAGCTCCAACACAGAAGTAACCTACCCACACAGAAGTAACCTACCCAAGCACACAGCATAGACGAGCACATATTCCGTATTCATAGTATGTCCTAATATTTGGAGGTTGTACAGTGCCATGAAATGGTTCATGTAGTCACACCACTATAAATAATTGGGTTAGGCTTGGAGATGGGAATTTGGTTCGAGAGGAATTTGCCCAAATTCAGCGTAGGGGTGAGCATGATTGAGGTGGATAGTTTTCACCTTAGAATCATAAATCATCCATTAAAGACTAATTCTGAAAATTTGGAGTTAAGACCCGTCCATTGACTCCATTGATCCAACCGAAAACTGGATCGCTAGTCCGATCCAGTTCTCGAGTGGGTCAATGGAATCGGTCATCAATCTCTACAAAGCTTGTTTGGCCTTATATTCGAGTTGAATTGCAAGTCATTGATTTTGATTAAGAATTGAAAACTATAAAACAAAACGAATAGACAATACTCATAAGCTAAAAACTTAATTTCTTCGAAAGTTATGATATAGTCCTCTTAAGATTTTCGGACACCAGGAACAAGTGGATAATTAGACTTCATGTTAAAAATCCTAACCTTCACAGAAGTTAAAACATTAGTCTCTTGATTCGTCTTTTTCTCAACATCAACCTAATTAAATCATGGGATGCTAAAGAGAGACCTAATTATACTCTTAAAACAAGCGGTTGGCTCTTATGGACATCTCTAATTGATTCTCTCATTCGTCTACGTTTATTTATTTTGTTTTGGTTGAAAAAACAAGTAAATGGATTATTAGAATGAAAAAAAAAAAGGATGGGATTAATCCTATAAATTAGTCAATAATATCCAATAACCACATATATATATATATATATATATATATATATATATATATATATATGTATATATTGGTTCAGTCCGAGTAAGTGGGCGAGCAATTCCATGCTTAGAACTCATCGATTCCACTAAATTTGACCACAAGTGTTGTTAGGATATTTGAAGAAATGGAAAGTGAAGATTCAAATGTTAGGGTAGCAACCAGATCACTCTGTCAAAGATAAAAAATGCAGACATGCTGCTTGCTTCGGCATTCTGTCAAAGTATAACATATGCAAGTATAAAAATATCGATCGATGGTCAACATCCCAGTAGAGGGATTGGGTAACGTACTAACATATATGCAACAATAATACGCCTGAAAAATACCATTTCAAGAATAAACTAGTTCATGTTTCCCGCGAATTCATGATCGAAGAACTGGGCTACATGTCCATAGTACATATTGAGCGCTCAGAACTTCTTTATTCTGTAGGCTGACCTTATAGGAAATCCAAACACAGAGGTTCTGGATAAATAAAGCCTCCTGGACGTGGACCACAAAATACCTGTTAAAATATATTTCGAATTAACTATCACGTTTCAAATTATTGCAAGTAACTCTAATGAACGTCCAAGCTTTGTCTCTGACTTCTTTTGTTCGTGCATTAATTTCTCCGCGCGCGCCCCTCGACGATGAATAAATCAGCAAGCGGACATGTTTGTTTTTCCTCTTGTGGCCGCTGCACGTGGAAGAAATGAATGGCGCCCGACACTTTGGGATTCTTACACGTCTCATTAAATGAAGGGGTGCAGGTGGGAAGACTTTCGTGTTGTCACACAGTGGAAGATCTGACATGTTAGGTGCTGGAGTATTTGAAGAAGATAATGGAATGTGGGCTTTGTTCGTCTCTTTTTACTTACCCTTTTGTCTTCTTAGTCTAAGGCTATGTGAACGTAAAGATGAAAAAAGGAAAGAAAAGTAAGTCAGAGGTAATCATTTCCTTAGTACATGTCCAGAAGACTTTCTCATGCTAAACTAAATGATGAGAAACTTCTCTCGGCTATAAAAAAGGAGCTATTCGGGTTGAGGTACGAAAAGTCCTTGATGGCTAGGGAGGAGAGAGGTCGACAGCTTTTTGGTGGCCGAGGGTGGAGTATTATTCTATTACATCCCCATTTCTTCCCCGCAAATAAGATTTGAAGAGACCCGGAGTGTTGAAGCCGAGTTAAATGGTTATCAGCAGAATTTATTTGATTCTTTAAGTGAAATTTCATCAGTAATTATGAAGAGCTAAATATTGTATGAGTTATTAAGTCTAGTTAAGAGTTAAAAAAATATTCAAAGAGAGTATTTAAGTACTTGAGTGATTGAAATATTTATTATATTACTTATTTTTATAGTGAAATTCCGTATTATTCTCCATATAAACGTAAGTTCTGATATTCGAATCGAATCATAAAAATCTGGTGTCCGATTTACTATTTTTCTTTTTGACTATTTTTTTCGATTTGCTTGTCCATACGAGTATTTATGCAGATAGTACATTGTGCATCCTTAACGACAGAATTTCCTACCCAATTGAACATGTCAAAAAGCAATAGTGTGGATTTGAAATGGTTATCCACATTGTGCTATACTTAGATGTGCAATAGTCATCCTCCGATTTCATTGATAATTTCTACACAAAGTCATGATAGAAAAAAAGGTTTAGTCTATAGATAAATAAGTCAATGCATCCTAGAAGTAAATAATTAAGCTAATGCAACTTGTATCATCGGTCGAATGCTAAACAAGAGATGATTATGATTATGAGGACAAAATTATTAAAAACACCACCACCTTTATATTTCCAGCTACTTTAATGGCAGTAACAATCTTGTATTGGATCTGTAGAGCTATGCCGACAGTAGAGATTACGATATCAACCCACTTTATCACAATCAATAGTCTTTGAATCATTTTCGTCTACTTGAGAATCAAATGACCAAGAGCATGGATAAACATTCAATGAAATCGGCAGTCATCTGAACAACAGGTCAGTGCAGCTACATAGCTATAGCTGTCTCGGAAACAGCTAAGGCATACGGGAGTTTCTATAATGATTGTCTGAAAATGTGCTCGTTCGAATCAACATGCGAAGCTGAAACATGAAATGATTCATCAGGCAGTGTATAATTTCACCAATATACAAAAACAAAACATCAGAAAAGAGAAGGAGCAACGCCGAATTGCAACAGGACTCCAATCAGCTCGATTGAGCGAGAGAACAAGACGAAAATCAACTCCATTTGCACTGCTAAAGACATTTCTCAGAACGACAAGCAAGATTTAACGGCATGCGACCCTTCGGTTCCTCGAAGCAGAGCCAGATGTCGGAAACGAAGGCCATCGTGATCGCACTAGAGTAACTACTCACATGAACTAGATAGACGCCTAAGCCCTCGAAACCTCTGACGGCCCCACGAGAGTAAAGGTAGGGTGACCAGACCTAGCGCTTAGGGGTGATCGGGTCCAGGGTAGGTAGGGTCTTAGACCTGAATCCTGTTCCCGACCCTGTTATAACCGGTTCTCTTTTTTTGGACCCTGTTCCCAACCCTGTTTACATTGGACCCTATTCCCGACCCATCCTGTTTTTCCGGTCTGGGAACAGAGTCAACCCTGTTTATATTGGAACATGTTTTGCAAAAATTGATGTACAACACTCATATTTAAAATAAAGCGTTTAACACTCATATTGATCAGCATAAGCACATCTACCGTTGTAGCTACCTCATAACATCACTAGAAAAGGAAAAGAAAGAGAGTAGAACTTATATCTCCAAGATTCTCGAACAAAATGTTATATTGCTGAGGATATGTACTTGCAGATAATGTAATGAAGTATACATATTAGATGCAAAAATTCTTGCACACAAACAATTTAAAAGTAGAACTTGCTATAGTAGTATTCTGTTGAATATGCCAGTATGTCAAACCTGCCAAGTGATTACCTTAGTTTAAAAAAAGTACCTCAGGGGCTAAAATAAGGGGGATTGTCACACTAACCCATGTGTGCAGCACATATTTTCTCAGCTTCAGATTTGATGATACTGAGATTGTCGCTATCCTAGGTCCAAATTCATGTTATGTTTAGAACATCGTTACTATCCTGCTCCCAAAATCAGAGTATTTGGATTGAAAAAAGGTATGCAATCTGATGCATGCTCCAAGAATAATTTTATCTAAATGCTTCTAAACAATACCTAGTCAAGACTTTATTTCTTCTACCAGGTATTCAGGTAAATCAAGCGGGCTCTTGACGGACGAGAAAAGTATGAATGATAAGATCCCGAATGATAAGAAAGCAATAGCCAGAGCAAAGAGTACCAGAAATACCCTAAACTTCGGAGGCTTCTTCTGGCCTAATCTCGTGTGATTTGGCGGTGGATGGAGTGTTCGATTAGGGAAAGACTGAAGGACCAACAGAGGGTCGCCGAGGAAGGACTCTATCTCAAACGTACCTAATTGCCCTGTCGCGGGGATCACGCCAGATATCAATGGATTAAAGGAAACATTGAACTTGCTCAGCTCAGTCAAGTTGTTACCGTGAGGCAGTGGTGCGAGCGCGAGGCGTGCAACGAGAGCGGCAGAGGTGGCGTCGGATGGAACCAGGATCAGTGCTCAGGTAGAGGGAGGCACGGGCGAGCAGAGGTGCGACTGCGGGTGCAGGCGTTGACGGAGGAGTCTCGGCTGCAGGTCGTGGACAGAAGGCGGGCGGACGGGCGACGCTGAGGATAGAAGCAGATCTCGTGGGTGAGGATAGAAGGTGGGCGGGCGACGCTGGAGTTGCTGCAGGGCAGAAGCAGGGGCTCGGCTGCAGATCTCGTGGGTGAGCAGGGGGCTCGGACGAACGGGCTAAGGACGGGCAGAAGCAGGGGTTCGGCTTCTAGCGGTGGCGCCCAGTTTCGCGAAGGGACGGGGCTCAGGCGGAGAAGTAGCAGCAGCTTCGCGAAGGGACGGGGCTCAGGCGGAGAAGTAGCAGCAGCTTCGCGAAGGGACGGGGCTCAGGTGGAGAAGCAGCAGCGGTGGCACCCAACTTCGCGAAGGACGGGGCTCAGGCGGAGAAGCAGTAGCAGCTTCGCGAAGGGGGTGAGACTCGTGAGAGAGAGAGGTAAAGATAGAAATTATGGTTACGCATTTTGTTTTTTGGGGGTGGCTTAACCGATTCTCCAACCGGTTCCCAAACCGGTCCGGTCGAATCGGTTCCCGGATAGGTAATCCCTTGGAACTGGTTCCTAGACCGGTTCAAACAGGGTCTAAGTTGTTGGAACTGGTTCCCGGACCAGTTTCAACCGGAACCGGTTCCCGACCTTGTTTTCCGGGTGGGCCGATCCGGGAACCGGGTTGACCTGGTCCGGTTGCACACCCCTACTAGCGCTCACTTCCACCATGAACTTTCTGATGCACGTGGCGACTCCAATCACCAGGACTTTGCTCTTCTCAGCCATCTTGGAGCGGTTTTCGTGGTGGAGCCAGTGGACTTTCTCTGAGGAACTGGGTCGGTCTTCGTAGCGATTCTGCTATAGCTGTTCAGGAGGAAGAAAGGGATAGAGCGCGCTAAAATGTGGGATTTCACGACGCTCTATAATTATTTGAGTTAATACTCCGAAATATCTCAAATTGATAAATATATAACAAATTTATTTCAAATTAATTTTTTAGCCACAAAAGATTCCAAATGATATGCTTATAATAAATTTAACCCAAATTAATTTATTCAACTGTTGAAAACCCTAAACTATACAATTCATTAAATTATATTAATATTAAAAAAATCACGAAAATTATATAATTATAAAAAATGGAGAGTAAAATCCAAAGTCGTCAATTATCATATGTCAAACTATTTAGTAATTTGATAGTAAAATAAATTTATCACAAATATATTAATTTGAAGTAAATTTATTAAAGATGTAACAATTTTTGTTAAATTTATTATAAATGTATTAATTTAGATTTTTTATAATATTAATTTTATTTATTTTGGTTCTGGAACGGCACAATTGTCTTTTCAATGGATTGTCTCTTTAATGTCTTTTCAGCCACTCGATTTTTCTTGATCTTAGTATTAGGTGGGACAGAAGGACATGCACAGTGGCCGAATAGAAACAGAAGGAAATCTGATATCAGGTACTTTAATAGAAGGCTTGACTTGTTCGAGGGGAGACGAGTTGAATTATTGTGAATTAAGAAAACTCAACTCACTAAAAATAAGAAAATCTACATTTAAGTTTGGATTGTGCTAATTTAAGTAATCCTAATTTTGAACGTTGGAGATTCTAATTAATTTTAATATTGTGATTGTGTTTCTCGATCGATGTTAGACTGTTGTAACGTACAATGATTTGTCATGCAAATATTAAGGAAGAAGTTGGAACCGTTTTTTTATCATATGAAGGAGAAATGAGTAGGGTTGGAAAGGGCAACGAGGTACTCGACGTGCATGTGCTTGCATGGTATCTTGACGTATTACATTGATTATGAGATTACTCTTTTTATTATTTAGGGTAACATAAGATTTCTATGTTTTCAAATTCACGAATTTTTGAAGAAAGGAAACTTACCTTGTTAGATTAATTCCTTCATAAAAGAGTGAGCTCGATATAAATAAATTAAGCAAATTATAAGATGGTCTCTTTATCATTAAATGGAAAAGACTTTATGCTTAGATCATCCATTCAAAATTTGAAATTGCAATTTACCTAATTTGTGAAGTTAACATGGTACTATGTAGACACCGCCTTTTCAGGCTTGTTCCATGCCCATAACACTATAAGTCTATAACAGTCCTTATAGCATCAAGGATAATCCTACATCGTGAGATTTGTTCATCGATCGGTTTTAACTTGCTATTCTCTCACCCTCAATCAACTGGTAACAGAAATATCATCTTTGCTGACTTTAACAAGTAATCTGCCAAGTAAACCTCATCTCAATTCCGAGGAAATCTTCGAGGACATATAAAATATTTGATTTCAGAAAAATGAGCATCAACTTTGGTTTGGCTTTATATACTCCATTGCAAGAATAGAAAGGGAAAATTATACTTTTCATCCTTCACTTTTGCCGATTCTCTAATTTAGTCCCTGTAGTTTCGACTTGTCTAATCAAGTCTCCAATGGATTGAGAAGTCAATTAGGTTTGACCCAAATTTGGGTTAGGCTTTTGGCACGACAGCCCCATAGCCCTTGTCTTTTTTTATATATAAGCTAGCCCCTAAACCCACGGCAACTCCAAAACAGAAGTAACTTCTCAAGCACACGGCACAGATGAAACACATAATCAGTATTCATAGAACGTCCTAATATTAGGAGGTTGTACAGTGCCATGAGACGATCAATGAGAGCGACGTTTCCCACTAGGTTCGTAAGAAGCGGTATACCATTATCATTTCTGTATCCAAGCTGATGTGAGAAATCAAATCCCCAAGCACAGTAAGTTTCGACAATCAGACAAACTGATCTAGGTACTCATCCACGGTGGTGTATTTGACATCGGGGTAGAGCTCCGAAGCTTCCACTCCAAATGACAGCTCAATCTCGAAGTTGGTTTGGTCGCCTTTCACGAAAATAGAATGGGATATGGCCCACCTCAGATCGTCCGGAGATTTCGCATCTGCAATATGAGCGGACAAATAGACCAATCGATGTCAAGTAGAGAATAGAGACAATTTCCACGTGCTTAAATCTAATAGTAACGCATCTGTGACCTCGAATTTGCTTCAGAAGTTGCTCCTCTGGAATATAGAACCTCTCCAGGGTCTTGCCAATCTTTCTCTCCCACAAAGACACGAGATCATTCATCGAGTAGGTGTTGGCAAGAGGTCTGATGTACAGAATTTTGTTCAAGGTCCTTGGATCATCCATGGCTTTGATGGTATAGGTGCCGATGTCATCCTCCCTGTTAAACACCACTGTATATTGACAGGGAGAATTTTAGTATTTGGCTAATAAATATATCACAAAAACTTAGATTTTCCTAGAGTTACTTTCGGTTCACATTTAAAGAACTCTCTTAAAATAAAGATTCATCAGAGATGAATGCATCCATATGTTCTTTTCTCAACCTGATACATAAAGATAACCTTCTTAATAGGTATTGTGCCAAGATAACCAACATCACTTTCGTATCATTTATTAGTCTCCACAAGTCAAGACTAATGGGTGTAAAAAGCCCGACATCTCTAGATAGGGAGTTGCCTCAAAATTCTCAAGCTTGAGGAACTGCTCTCAATCTCAACACTCCCGTAATTAAATCATAAAAATTGTACAGCAAAATCCTGAGCAGTCAGAATACGTATTTCAACGAATTGCTTCTTACCTTTTGCATTACCATCCCCTAAGATGACAACTTTATCTCTAGAGGGAGCTGTAGCCCCGGGCTGTGCCAATGTCGAACTGTGCCAACCTGCTAGAAAGTTACAAGATACATAGGTATACGGGATTCCCTGTTCCTCAAGAAGGCGGAGGATGTCGGTATAGTAAGCAGCATAAAAAGTTCTTGCTGGCTCCACAGCATGGGCACGGTCCACATGACTTCCAAACACTGAAGGCAAGAATCTCTATAAAGAAAAATAGCCAAATCAGAAGAAACATTTCTATTGGAAAGCAACGCAAATTTAGAGCACATTCCCCTTATACAACAAAATTATACGAGTTCTGGCAAAATAAAACAAAACAAACGTATACGAGACTGAAGTACTTTTTTTTTTTTTTTTTTTTTTTGGGTCAATATGTTGCTATAACAGAGTAAAATATGACCATAAGTGAGAAAACAAATCCAAAACAAATCCAGCAATTAAGCAAATTCTACCCCAAGTGCTATTAGAAAAATAGAAGAAATGGAAAGTGAAGATTCCAATGTTAGGCAGCAGCCAGATAACTCTGTCGAGTATAAAATATGCAAATATGCTGCTTGCTTGGATGGACACTTTCACAAGTGATAAGATATCAGGTAAGTGTATTGCCTTTTGGGAGCATGCTGAGTTCCACTCATCGTTGACCGTTTACCACCCGAAGCAACAACAATTGCTACTAAGTACTATCCCAGCAAGTAGGGCTGGGGAACATATATGCAAAAATAATACTCCTGAAAAAGACCATTTCAAGGTTAAACTACTTCATGTTCCCCGCGAATTCATGATCGAACAGCTCGGATACACGTCCATAGTCCATATTGAGTGCTCGAAACATGTGTTTTTTTCACTGACCTACAGGAAACCCAAACACAGGTTCTGGATATATATACATATGAAGCCTCCTGGAGTATGTGGGCAGCGCAATATGAACACCGGGCTACGCTTGGATGTGAAATAGTTATTCTCAAATTTCATCGAAGACTTCTACACAAAGTCATGACCAAAAGATGTGAAGTCTACAGATATGTAAGTCAATGCATCCTATTTCATCAAAACGAAGCTCGCAAGGAGAAGGTGATCCACTTATACTGGAAGGAAAGAATTAAGCTAACACAACCTGTATCATCAGTCGAATGCTAAACAAACAATGATGACAAGGACAAAATCATTCGAAACAGCGCCACCTTTATATTTCCGACCATCGTAATGGCAGCAACAATCTTGTATTGGTCCTCTGGTGATGTCTCAACGGTAGATATTACCACATCGACCTTCCTGATCGCAGTCAACAGAGTATCCGGATCATTTATATCTCCCTGAGAATCAAAGGATCAAGAGCATGAACCAACAATCGATGAAGTCAGCAATCATCAACAAATCCTGGTTCGGCAGTGGGATTCATAACCGATGAAGATAATACTTCAATACCTTTATCAGACAAGAAAAAATACGAAGACAAATAAATAACAAGCTACTATCCACAGAATTCTCGTCCATGGGATCTGAACAACAGGTCAGAGCAGCTACTACGTAGCTGTAGCTGTCTCATAAACAGTTAAGGCGTAGGGAAGTTTCTGTAAGATTTGCCTGAAAATGTGCTCGTTCGAATCAACACGGAAAGCTGAGATGATTCGTCACAAAAAATTTCACCTTTTTCACGAACAAAGACAAAATATCATAAAAGATAATGAACAACGCCAAAGCCCAACGTGACTCCAATCAACTCGATCGAGTGAGAGATCGAGACGAAAATCAGCTCCGATTCTACTGCTGAAGACATTTCTCAGGACGACGAGCAAGATTCAACGGCAGGCGAGGCTTCGATTCCTCGAAGCAGGACCAGATGTCGGAAACGAACGCGATCGCACGGGCATAGCTTCTCACCTGAACCACACGGACGCCTAAGCTCTTGAAACCTTCGACGAGGTCGGCCTCGGCAGGGTCGGACGGAGTGGACGGCGGTGCCAGGAGAGCGAAGGTGGGGTGACCGGACTTAGCACTCGCTTCCACGACGAACTTTCCGATGAGTCCGCTCACTCCGATCACCAGGACTTTGCTCTTCTCCGCCATCTCGGAGTGGCTTTTCACGGCGGAGTCGGTGGATTTTCTCCGGCGAGCTCGCTCGGTCTCCTGAGCGACTCTGCTCCAGCTGCTTGTAAGAAAGGGAGAGAGCGCGCTAAAATGAGGAGGTACTTCGCACCGAAGCCCATCTATATTTTGATTCCAGAAGGGCATAAGCGTCTTTTCATTGAAATTGTCTTTCCAGCGAATTGACTTCTCTCGATCTGATCCTTCACCGGAAAAAAGTGCATGAAATTAATTGTCTGTTACATTTATCTTAAATTAATTATTTTTTATCTATATAAAATTCTCAAATGGATAGATTAGTGCTATATTTATCATAAATTAATTTTTAATATCATAAATTAGGAAAAAATTGCGATAAATACGACTTGAGTGTAATAATGTGAGATTTTTTGCAATCTAAAATTAATTTTCAGTACATACGACACGCGTGTAGATGTTAGAGTTTTTTGTATTGCTAGTCTTGAAAAAAAAGGAAAAAAATCATATTTAAATTACCTTAATCACGATATTGTCTAGTTTGAGAGATGATTTATATTTTTGTAATTTTAAAAAAGCTTATGTAACAATTTGACGAGGGATTATTGATGCAACGTCCTAAGCGTGAGCATTAGGGGTGTGCAACCGGACTGGGTATACCCAATTCTCGGACCGGCCCACTCGGAAAACAGAGTTGGGAACCGGTTCCCGCTGAAACCAGTTCGGGAATCGGTTTAAACCGGTCTGAGAATAGGTTCCGAGTGATTACCCACTCGGAAACCGGTTCCTAGACCAGTTTTGTAAGTAGAGGTCTAAAACCTTTTTTTTTTCCCCCAATTTCTATTCTCACTCCTACAATCACACAACGTTTTTCCTCTTGGCTCTCTCAAATACGCACGGCACTCCTCCTTTGTCATTCCTCTTCCTCACTTGCTTCTCTCCCTCACCAGCTCCCTCTCGCACTGTCCGATCGACGGACGGTGTTTGTCGCTGCCAAATTCTTGTGTATTACATGGATTGACTCGCCTAATTTTTTTTTTTTTTTGTAGGAGGAGTTATGCTTGCATAAATGAGTAGTTTCATGTAGTAGTTATGGGAATAAGACTAATATTAGACCCATGTTTGTTGCTAATTCTTTGCCTTATGATTTTATTTATTATAATTAGCCTTATGGATCCTTAATTTTTCGTTTAGTCAAAAAGTTCATGTATTTATTTATTACAAGTGCTTAATGTTTTAATACAAATTAGGAGGATTACGTTATTTTCTCGCGTATTAATATAAAATTCGAAGTCGTATAAGATATTGAGAGATTACAAAACAGGTTCCAGTGGAAACTGAGTTGACCTTAGAACTAAATCGGAAAAACATGGTAGGTTGGGTATAGGGTCCAATACAAACAGGGTCGGGTATAGAGTCTAGAAAAGAGAAACCGGTTATAACATGACCCAGTACAAGGTCTAGGTCTAGACTCTACCAATCCTGGATCCGATCACCCCTAGTGAGCATGCAGAAGCGTGTCGTTCTAAGACAACACAACAAACAATAGCCAGGAAAATACACCATAAACGTACTACTTTTATATTACATTAGTATATTACAAGCCCTTTCTCTATGAAACATATCTTTTTCCACTATGCTATATCTATTTGCATAAGCTTGAGGTATCCTTATCTCCTTTATGGAAGTCGAAGCTCCAAAATTGGTATCCATACCTACAAGTCTAAAAGATAAAAGAGTGAGTCAGTGAAGTCACTAATCCTCATATAGGAGGACAGCTTGTCATCGAATCTAGCATGTGAACATTACTTGCACTATAACATCGATGGCAAATCAATAACAATTCCTTTGCTAAACCTTGATTATACGCATGTGATCAATTTTGGCTTATCATCAATGTATGATCTACCTCGAACTTATCAAACAACACACAACAACATGCACAAAAGGTTCATTAACTGTCTCAAACGATTCTTCCCATACTTTCAGGGGCTTCCAACATCAAGCGAGGTAGTCGACCATCAAGCTAAGCATCCCATACTTTCAAGGACTTCTTGACTCAATCAAGGAATCATGTTCTCATGAATGAGGCATCCTCTTGGCATAGAGGCATCTCATTCTCATTAAAGAGACATCTTGTTAGCGTGGGGACATCTCATTCTCATGAGTGAGGTATCGTCGCCATCTCAATGGGCGATAACATCCCATTGGCATGGGGCCATTGTCGTTACCTCAAGTGGCAACAGATCTTATATTTCATTAGGTGATCACATGTTCTACATCGCACAAATCAATTTATTATCTTTCATTTTAGTTGGTGCAAACAAGGTTCGAAAATGTGCTCATACAAGTGCGTGCGTGCGTGCGTCATGACTTATAACATTGTTACTCTACTACTATGCTGAGCATGACATGTGACTTGTGGCTCGAATTGACATGCTTAAGCGTTGACCCAAAGCCAAGCGAGGCTCAAATTGACATGCCTCAATGCCGATCTAAGGCCAAGCAAGGTTTAGTCTGTCATGCCTCAACATCGATTCCAAAACCAAGTGAGACTCATCTGTGACTCGTGGCGTGATTGTACTTATGAATGCAAGACATGAGCAAACCATACAAAATCAACCCTCATCATGCACACAACTACACATGGGTGGGCACATAACTAAATCCAACAATGAAACACATTGCTCTAATTAAGGGTTAGAAATTCTACTTATAACTGCAAGGACATGAGCAAACCATACAAACAACCATCGGCATGTACACAACTAAGCATGGATGAGAACACATCCAAGCCCAACAACGCAGCAAATTGCCCTAGTCGACAGTTAGAGATTTCACTTATGACTTGTCCAGGTGGTGGCCAATGGCCAAGTGATGGCAAATTGATGAGGGGTGAATGGCAAGAGAGCGAATGGTCAAGAGAGAGGGGGGAGGGGCGTGCAAGAGAGGAGAGGTGGGAGAAATGAGCCAAGGTGGGGGAAATGAAGGGTTGGTGCTTTTATTTATAGCCAAAACCTTAATGATTGCCTTTTCCAAATGGTCTAATAACTTCTTTAGGTGGCAAGGCTAATTAGGATAGATGGTACCCTAATAGCCTAGAGAAATGATCAAAGTCCTAAAAGTGTCTCTTATTGGTCACTTAGCAATAAGTCATCTCCTTAATGAAGAAACTATCTTGAAGAGGTGGCACGCCTACCTTGATGAAATGGCGTCCTAAGGCCCTAGAAGAGCACTTACCATTCTTCTCATTAGGCCACCTATGTCATGAGTCATCTTTCAATAATAACTTGGCTAAACTTGCTCTCCAAGACAATATCTTAATGTAATGATAACCTCATTTCTTTAAGGACACCCAAGCTTATGACTCATTCTCTTCATTAATTGCTTAGATTTGGTGTCATCATAAGGCTTGGATTTTTGTCACATGTTAGACTATTTGTTCTCCAAGTTGAACTCTTTTCTTGCCACTTGGACATGTGAATCATCCCTTTTATTCAGTTACTAACTTCCAAAAAAACATAATTAGATTGCTTGTTCTTCAAGTTAAACCCCTATCTTGCCACTTGAATGACAACTCATTCCTATATGAGTTAGCTAAGATTTAGTTATAATCGGCTTTGGATTGAGTCACATGTTTCTTGTTTCTCAAGTAACTTGCTACTTAAGTTGTCATATGTAATTATGACCAAATCCTCTTCCTTGCCACCCAAGTTCCTTACCACTTAAGTTGATGAGTCATTCTCTTCATTTATGGACTAACTTCCAAAGAACATTTTGTAAACATGAGAAGAAAGCTGATGGAAGTGCCAAGATTATTGTGTGAGAGCTTTTCATGTTCGTCTACAATCAATTGCACCATTTGAGTTGACATTTGTGGCTAATTTACAATTGGTCGAGGCGGGATGTAGTCAAGCCTGACTGATGTGGCTAGTTCAATGGCCTATCCTGGCTAGTGCATGGCCAGAGTTGGCCGAACATAGGGCCAAGCTAATCGGGCTTAAGGCCAACTCATGGCCTAGCATAAGGTTGGGCTTATGGCCTGGCGCATGGCCGGGTGGCAAGGTCGCTAAGCTAATCCATGACCGATCCGTGACTAGTTTGTGATCCATCGCAAGTGATTCTTGGAGTGGTCCTTGGGGCACACCGATTTCATAGCCATTTCTCACGGGCTAAAACTGTAGACGTTATAGCTTAACTTGCCAACAATATGAAAATCTAAATTAAAGTTTGGATGGTGTTTGAAATTTAAGTAATCTTAATTTTGAAGTGCTAGAAATATTATTTAATTTAAAATGTAGCTTGCTTTTTTAATTGATATTATACTATTATAATTTACTGTAATATTCAATGTAATTGATAACGAAGAAGTTGAGCCTGCCTTTTAGGTGTACTTTATCATATAAATAATAAGAAAAAAATGGTATGAGAGGGCAATGAGCTGCTTGACATGCATTTGCATGCATACATACAAACATACATACATACATACAAACATACATACATACATACATACATACATACATACATACATATATGATATCATGGAATTTCATAGTCCACATATGATTGTTTTCAGGTGCAAATTCTTTTTTCTTGTAGAGTCAATCACATAAATTAATTTTGTAACTTTTTGGCCAACAAAAGATTATCTTATAAATAATTCAAAACTTCTTGAAGAAAGGAGGGGTAAATTATTAGATTGGTTCATTGATTGAATAGGGAGCACGATGCAGACATATATAAATGATAATCTCTTTATCATTAAATGCGAAAGATTTAATGTTTAGATAACTTTTTGAAATTGAAATGGCTTATCTTTTGAGGTTATGTTTGGCGGTCAGGATAAAATTCATGATAGAATATGATTTATTCTATCCTACGTTTGGTGCTCGCTTAGGATATGATAAAATTAGATATAAAAGGGACGAATAAATTATCTCATGGGGGAGGTGGGATAAAGGTAAATAGGATTTCTAATGTCCATAATAGAAAAGTTATTTTTCTCGAATAACAAACTTATTAAATTAACAAAATTAAAATTATATTTCAATATAAATAATATTTGAATTTTATTTTAAGAAATTAAAATTAAAAATTAAAAATTATTTTTAATTCAATCTTATTTTAATTTATATATTTAACTTTAATTCTATCTTGTAATAAACATTCAATCTATAAATTATATATTTATATTTATTATATATTTTAGGCATTTTTGTATTTTAGGTATGTTAGTACAGTTTACTATTTAATAAAATTTTATTAAAGAATGATGAAAGGGGAAAAAAGCAATAATGAAGAAAATAATTTTAAAAAGAGGATTAATAAAATAAAAGAAAATAAAAATATATTAAAGGAATAATGTCACAAGAGATTTTTACCATCTCCGTTTATAAATTTTTAGGTTCATTTATAATGATATACCGTTTATATTAAAAAAATGTACATGATATGATGTAAATATATTCGATTTTAATATTGTGATTCACCAAGTAGTGGATAGGATATAGAAAAATCTCAGGATTTCATATCATATCTTATCCAGTCTTATCCTAATTGGAAATCCGGACGACCAAACGTAGCTTGAGTATTTGTTTAGCCAAAAAGGGTTTTGTACAATTCGTTTTTGATATTTTTACCTGCTTAGTTACCGAAAATGGATTGATTATCGAAAAATCATTTACAATGAAGGAAAACATCCATGCTACTAAACAAGGAAACTTTTCTCTATTCTCAAAGAGAGGAAATCATTTTAAAGTTAATGACCAAACAAGAACTGAAAATGATTTCCGCATAAAACGCCTCTAAATTGGTTTACATATGATAATTTTACCTATAACTATTTTTTCATCCATCAAAAATTCAAAATTGTATATATATGACAAATTTATCATAAACTAATTTTTTGACCATAAAAAATCTTAATCTAATACATTTATGATAGATTTATCCATTGTTAATTTTCGTTAAATTAAATTAATGCCATGAAAAAACACAAATTGATACATCTATGACAAACGGATAGTAAAACTCCAAAATTGGTATATTTGTCAACTATTTATGTCATCTAACTTAACAACTTGACAATAAAATTTAATAAAAATTAATGGAGGGTAAATTGATTACAAATGCACTAGTTTGGAAATTTTAGTATTATTAATTCTATCAAAAAATCTACGGTAAACAATGAGGAAATTTTTCTCTACCCTTAAGAGAGGGAATCATTTTCAAGTTAATGACCAAACGATAGCTAAAAGTGATTTCAGTACAAAACATCTTTCTTAGACATGTCGAAGTTTTCACTAAACAAAGCAAGTCTTCGTTTGCAGAGTCAACACGACATTGCACCGCACTGCGGATTTCTCGAAAAGAGAAGGACCCAAGAGTCCACGCTGGCGGCGGGCGGCATGCAGAGTACGGAAGGATTCATCTAGTTAAGACCGATATCCACGAATGATCGGGCGTGGAGACAGGATTCTCGTTCGAGATTTGTTCCAGCTTCATCAAGCATTTGCCCTTTTCTTTTCTTTTCTTTGTATTGCCTTGTTCGCCGCCCATGAGAGTCCTTGAACTTGTTAATCTTTTAAGTTTATCCATAATCAACTTGCAACAGTAGATTTCTTCGGCTAAGGAAACCCAAAGTTTCAATTACCTTGAGATTTTCATGGACATACAAAAAGTATTTGATTTCATCACAATAGTTGCCTACGGACCATTTAGGCATGGAAAATTAGTTGATTTTGTTTATTTTGTGAAAAATGAATAATTTTAGAAATATTTTTCTAAAAAATAATTGCTTGTATAGTTTAAAATAATAAATCGATGAAAAATATTTTTATTATAAATAATAAATTATATCTAAATTTTTTTGTGAATGATAAATATATTTTTTATCCATTTGTTTTATAAGCGAAACAAATGATCATTTTTAAAATTTTTCTTTCCAAATAATTTAATTTTTGCGAAACAAACGGAGTCTAAAGCAAAACGATCTTTTAGTATAAGACGAGGATTAGTAGCTCCAATTCAATACCCACACCAGTGACATAGAACGTATAAAATATAGAAGGGTTTTGCTCGCATGACATTTTTTGAGTCATTATGAGAGTAACTGTATATTGTGAGTTGCAATTTTTAGAGTGAACCCCACAACAATTATTAATTATTTATTTTTTTATGATCCATAACAAGTTATTAATACCATAATAGATTAAAAACAACCACTTAAACATTTCTCTATACACGAATAGAGAAATCCAGTGTCTTTCTTTAAGCTTGGCCCATAAAACCCATTGTCAACTCCAAAACAGAAGTAACTTCTTCAACCACCGCATAGATGCTGCACATATTGAATGATCCTAGTATGTCCTATTTGGAAGCTGCACGTGCTAGGAGATGATCAGCGAAAGCGACGTTTCAGACTAGGATCCTGGGAAGCAGAATCCTAAACAACTTAGGAGTCAAGTAGATGTGGAAAACGAACGTAATTGCACAGTAATACCTACTCACACAATCGCCTCGATGCTCACATTGAAAAAAAAATTACGCCTAAGCTCTTGAAACCTTGGGCGATGTTGGCCTTGGTGGGATCAAGGAGACCAGCCCCTTTCGCGAGAGGGTTAACGGACTTAGGCTCGCTTAAACTTTGAACGTTCCGAGATATCCAGTGCCTCTGATCACCAGGAGTTTGTTCTTCTTGGCCATTGAAGGTTCGTCCCGACGGCAGCATGGTTTTTCCAGGCGAACTTGCTCGGTCTTGGACCGTAGCTGCTGGCGTGTTAGCGGGCTTCGAGATGAATCATCATCTGATTTTGATTTCGGAAGGGCGTAAATGTCTTTTTAAGTGAACTGGTTTTTCTTGATATCGCCATCAGCTGGAAAAGAAGTACAAGCAAAATGGACTAATAGAAACAGAAGAAAATCTAATATAAAGTACTTCAATAAAGATTTTGTCGAGTTTGATAGATAATTCAAATTATTGTGAAAAAAAGAAAATTTGACTTACCAAAAATAAGAAATTCCACATTTAAGTTTGGATGGTGCTAAAGATTTGAGGAATCTTAATTTTGAAGGACTGGAGATTCTAATTAATTTTATTATTATGGTTTTGTTTCTTGATTGATACTAGACTATTCTAACTTACAATGATTTTTCGTATAAATATTAAGGAAGAAGTTGAAATAGTTCTTTTATATCATATGAAAAGTGAAAATGGCGTGAAAGGACAATAAGTTATTCCACACGCATGTGCTTGCCTGGAATCATGCCGACCGTTAAATGATTGTTTTGAGGAAAAGGAAAGTGAAATTGGTATGAAAGGGCAATGAGCTATTTGACGTGGATGTGCTTGCATGGTATCAAGACGTTTCATATCGCTAAATGATTGCTTTGAGGTGCACTAAATTCTTTCCAAAGGCAGTGTTGATCAAGGCCATCTATGGTAACGTTTTGGTTTCTCCAAATTTCCGTTCTTTTATTTCTCGGAACAAAAGAAGAACATAAATTCATTTGGTAACGTTAATTAATTTTCCTATTCCTTGGAATAAAAAAATGGTCGATGAATAAATTTGAAACAGAAATAAGAAGCAGCAAAAAGTAACTTTTTGTTCCCAGGAACAATTTTTAAAAATAAGTTATTTTCTCTTTTCTTTTCTTCTTATTTGCCAGCTGCCACCCCCCTCTGCCGCTTGTCGTCAGTTGACGTTTATGACTGGTCGATCATCATCGTCGACCGTCAGTGTTGCCACCGAGCCAATGATTGCCAACAATGCCGCCCATTGCTTGTTGCCACTGATCATCGGCGGTAGGGGTTGGCAGTGGACAGCGATGATCGACGGCTGGTGGCTGGTGGCAACAGTGGTTGGCGGCAGTAAAGAAGAATAAAAAAAATTAAAAGAAATTATATATTACTGTGAATCGTACTAAACATATTTATATTCTTTTTCCATTCCGAGAATAGAAATTTTATGTAGTTACTAAACGTATTCTTTTATTGAGAAATTGTCCCGAGGAATAGAAATATAAAAAGACTATTTCTAAAAAGAAATTATTTTCCAAAACAGAAATGATATCAAACAAACCCCAAGAATACTTTTTATGATTTTTCGGGGAATATCAGATTTCTAAATTTTCAAATTCATGAATTCTTAAAAAAAATGAGACCGAGGTTTTTAGATTGATTTCACTACTAAAGAGTGAGTTCAATGCACATATATTAAGCAAGTAGTAAGATAGTCTCTTTATCATTAAATGGAAAATATTTAATGTTTAAATCGTCCATATGAAATTTGAAATTGCAATTTACCTAATCTATGAAGTTAACACGGTACTATGTAGACACCGCCTTATTGGACTTTCTTGTTTAGGAAAGGATATGAGTCCTCACTCTTGGCGTTTAGTAAAAAATTTGGTTCGCAAGGTGTCCAAATTTATTGTGCATGTGTCACAGGCCGATAGTTCCCTTGGCCGCTGAACAACCCATGCGGCGCTTGACAAGCGGAATTCGCTAGGCCAGCTTTCCTTCTATAGTTATTTCAGCAAACAATACGGTGAATAGCTTCTCTGTACGAGATCGTACAACGCTTAGCTTTGCTCAGGCGTCTAGTTCATTAAGTAAGATAACAGATCTTTTTAGGCTCAATAATTGGTTTTGGCTTGCCATGGCATTGTTAGGAGAGCGGCATAAGCTCTCAACCAATTTGTGCACGGGAGGCCAACCCCGCCTTCAGAGCTCCTAAATCATATAATCCTTCTATCCTAGAACTTCTAGCACAAACTGTCCTAACGTCACTTTCACGGACTAGTTGTGTTCGTCCATTCTGCCTCCTCACTCTTCATTTGATAACCCCAAGCACTACTCACAAGTGTCATGAGTACGGAAGGATTCACGGACCATGACATTCTCCCCCACTCAATTTCGCAGCGCCCTTGTTGCAATCTATTTTGTCGCTTCCTCGCGTATTTTAACCATTGATGCGTCACTTTTGGGATTTCACGTCTAATGGTCACGCTCGCCCAACAAAATAGGTTTTGCTCCATTGGTAGCCTCTTTTGATCTCAACTGTTTGGGCCCATCTCGGTCACTTGCACTTTCTTTGGCAAGTGTGGCATTTTTTGCCGACTGCATCTTTGGTAGCACCATTTTTGCCTACTAAGTATCTTGACCCCAACAAATCGAATGGAGGTTCTTTTCTTGTTGAAAATGTGGTAGTGGACCTTTTCTTTGAATTCACTGATCGATCTAGGAATGTTATCCCTATTAGCGAGGATTCGGTTATTCTTGTACCCACTATCTGCTTGGCGAGGAACTGACTCTTCCTAGTGTCCACATTGTCATCCTAGGGGCTTTAGAGAGCCACACTTTTTTCGAGTACCTTTCGCCCCGGTGATTCACTCTCCGCCCTTGTAGGACCGGGTAGACCACTAGTACTTCTTAGTTCAACTCACACTGGAGCGTGGAGTCCAATTCTCTGACTCACTTACTTACTAGAGGGATTTTTGCTCTGATACCATGTGTCACTACCCGATAGTTCCCTTGGCCGTGGAACGACCTGTGCAGCGCCTGGCAAGCGGAATTCGCCAAGCCAGCCTTCCTTTTATAGTTGTTCTAGTGAACAATACGGTGAATAGCTTCTTTGTATGAGATAGTACCATGCCCAGCTTCGCTTGGGCGTCTAGTCCATCGAGTGAAATAGCAGATCTCTTTAGGCTCAACAACTGGTTTCGGCCTGCCATGATTTTGTCAGGAGAGCGGCATCAGCTCCCAACCAGTTTGTGCATGAGACCAACCATTTTGACGCCATTCACACGAACCAGTTGTGTTCGTCCCCTCTGCCTCCTCACTCTTCACTCGATAACTCCAAGCACCACTCACAAGTGTTACGAGTACGGGAGGATTCACGGACTGTGACACATGCCTCTCTTTCTTCTTGCTTGTTCCATGCCCATGACAGTCCTCAAATCATTAAGGATAATCCAACACCGCGAGGTATTCATCAATGGGTTTTAACTTGTTATTCTTTAAGCTACCCTTCACCAAGTGGCAACAAAAACATCATCCTTGCTTTTTTTGGTCGGTAAAACATCATCCTTGCTGACTTCTATATATATATATATATAATCTGCTAAGTAAACCTCGAGTTTAGATTCCGAGGAGATCTTCGAGGACATGTAAATTATTTGACTTCAAAATCGTGCATCGACAATGCTCCACTACGAGAATAAAAGCGGAAGATTTATACTTTTCACCCCTCTACTTTTTCCGATTCTCCAATTAAGTCCGCGTACTTTCAATTTGTGTAATTAAGTCAATTAGGTTTTACCCAAATTCGGGATAGGCTTTTGGCACGACACCATAAACCCTCGTCCTTTTTTTATTTGTTAGCTAGCCCCTGAACACATAACACCCCCAAAACAGAAGTAACTTCTCCAAGCATACAGCACAGATGAGCACTTATTCAGTATTCATAGTATGTCTTATTATCTGGGGGTTGTACAGTGCCATGAGATGATCAATGGGAGCGACGTTTCCCACTAGGTTCGTAAGAAGCAATATACTATTACCATTTGTGTATCCAAGCTGATGTGAGAAATCAAATCCCCAAGCACAGTAAGCTTTGACAATCAGACAAACTGATTAAGGTACTCATCCACGGTGCTGTATTTAACATCAGGGTAGAGCTCTGAAGCTTCCACTCCGTACGGCGGTTCAATCTCGAAGTTAGTTTGGTCTCCTTTCACGAAAACAGAATGGGATATGGCCCACACCAGATCGTCTGGAGATTTCACATCTGCAATATGGGCGGACAAGTAGACCAATCGTTGTCAAAAGGTTTAAATCTCATAGAGAATAGAGACAATTTCTACGTGCTCAAATCTAATAGTAACGCATTTGTGACCTCGAATTTTCTTCAGAACTTGCTCCTCTGGAACATAAACCCTCCCCAGGGTCTTGCCGGTCTTTCTCTCCCACAAAGACACGAGATCATTCATTGAGTAAGTGTTGCCAGGAGGTCTGATGTACAGAATTTTGTTCAAGGTCCTAGGATCATCCATGGCTTTGATGGTATAGGTGCCGATATCATCCTCCCTGTTAAACACCACTGTACATTGACAGGAGAATTTTAGAATTTGGCTAATAAATATATCACAAAAACTTTGATCTTTTGGTTCTTATTTAAAGAACTCTCTCAATAAAAAGATTCATCATGGACGAATGCATTCATAAGTTCTTTTCTCAACTAGATACATAAGATAACCTTCTTAATATGCTGACCAGGCGGTATTGTGCCAAGATAACCAACATCACTTTCATATCATTTATTAGTCTCCGGAAGTCGAGAATAACGGATGTAAAAGGCCCGACATCTCCAGCTAGAGGAGTTGCCAATTCTCAAGCTTCAGGAATTGTCCTCACTCTGATTACTCGCGTAATTAAATCGCAAAAGTTGTACTGAAAAATCCTGACGAATCAGAATAGGTAATTCATGCTTCTTACCTTTCGCATTACCATCCCCTAAGATGACAATTCTCTCTCTATAGGCAGCTCTAGCCCTGGGCTGCACCAATGTTGAACGGTGCCAACCTACAAGAAAGTTACAACACACATAGGTATACGGGATTCCCTCTTCCTCGAGAAGGCGGTGGATGTCGGTATAGTAAGCAGCATAAAAAGTTCTTGCTGGCTCCACAGCATGGGCACGATCCACATCACTTCCAAACACTGAAGGCAAGAATCTCTAGAAAGAAAAATTATTCAATCAGAAGAAACATTTCCATTGGAAAGGAACGAAAATTTGGAGCACATTCCCCTTATCCAACAAAATTATATGAGTTCTGGCAAAATAAAACAGAACAAACTTGTACGTGACTGAATTTCACGTTTTTTTTTTTTTTTTTTTTGTCAGTATGTTACTATAAGAGAGTAAAAACTGATCATAAGTGAAACAATAAATTCAGCAAATAAGCAAATTCTACCATAAGTGTTATTAGAAAAGTAGAAGAAATGGAAAGTGAAGATTTTAATGTTAGGCAGCAGCCAGATAACTCTGTCAAGTATAAAATATGCAAACATGCTGCTTGCTTGAATGGACACTTTCACAGTGATAAAATATCAGGCAAGTCCATTGCCTTTTCGGAGCATGCTGAGTTCCACTCATTGTTGGCTGTCAACCACCCGCAGCAACAACGATTACTACTAAGTACTATCCCAGTAAGTGGGGTTGGGTAACATACATGCAACAATTATACCCCTGAAAAGGACCATTTCAAGGTTAAACTAGTTCATGTTCCTCGCGAATTCATGATCGAAGCACTGGGATACAAGTCCATAGTCCATATTGAGTGACTGAGACCTTTTATGTTATTTATTTTTGTTTTTTTGGCTGACCTAGAGGAAACCCAAACCCACAGGGACTTCTACACAGAGTCATGACCAATTAAGATGAAAAAAGATGTGAAGTCTACAGATAAATGAGTCAATGCATCCCATTTGATCAAATGAAGCTCACAAGGAGAACGCTATGCACTAATACCAGAAGAAAAGAAGTAAGCTAACACAACTTATATCATCAGTCGAATGCTAAACGAACAATGATAACGAGGACAAAATGATTAGTCACAGCACCACCTTTATATTTCCGGCCGTCAAAATGGCAGCAGCAATCTTGTATTGGTCATCCGGTGATGTCTCAACAGTAGAGATTACCACATCAACCTGCCTCATCACATTCACCAGAGTATGTGGAACGGTTATGTCTCCCTGAGAATAAAATGACCAAGAGCATGAATAAACAATTGATGAAGTCAGCAATCATCAACAACTCCTGTTTTGGCGATGGGATTCATAACCGATGTAAGATAAGACTTCAATACCTTTATCAGGCAATAAAAGAAAAATATGATAAAAAAAAAAAAAAGCTACTATCCACAGAATTCTCCTCCGTGGCATCTGAACAACAGGTCAGTGCAGTTACTACGTAGCTGTAGCTGTCTCATAAACAGCTAAGGCATAAGGAAGTTTCTGTAAGATTTGTCTGAAAATGCGCGCGTTCGAATCAACACGCGAAGCTGAGATGAATCGTCAGGCAGTGAGAAAGTGAGAAGGACGTCATAAAAAATTTCGCCTATTTCGCCAACATATGAGGACAAAATATCAGAAAAGACAATGAACAACACCGAATCGCAACGTGACTCCAATCAGCTCGATCGAGTGAGAGATGGAGACGAAAATCAGCTCCGATTCTACTGCCGAAGACGTTTCTCGGAACGACGAACAAGATTCAACGGCGGGTGACGCTTTCGGTTCTTCGAAGCGGAACCCGATGTCGGAAATGAACGCGATCGCACGGGCATAGCTAGCTACTCACCAGAACTACGTAGACGCCTAATCTCCTGAAACCTTGGACGAAGTTGGTCTTGGCAGCGTCGGACGGAGTGGACAGCGGTTCCACGAAAGCGAAGGTAGGGTGGCCGGACTTAGCACTCGCTTCCACGACGAACTTTCCGATGAGTCCGGTGACTCCGATCACCAGGACTTTGCTCTTCTCCGCCATCTCGGAGGGGTTTTTCACGGCGGAGTCGGTGGATTTTCTCCGGCGAGCTCGGTCGGTCTCCGTAGTGCTCCAACTGTGTCTGCGAGAAAGGGAGAGAGCGCGCAAAAATGCCGGGGGCTCTTCTACACGGAGCCAATTTAAAATTATCTTTTGGTTCCAGAAGGGCGTAATTGTCTTTTCAATGAATTGTCCTTCCAGCGTATTGACTTCTCAATCTGATCCTTCGCCAGAAAAAAGTGCATGAAATTAATTTTCTGTCACATTTATCCTAAATTAACTTTTTTACCTAAAGTATTCTCCGGCTGAATATAAATGTCATCCCGAACTAATTTTTAATGTGAAAAATTACTGCAAATTTTGGACAAATGTGACATGAATAAAACAATATAATTTTTTTTGTGATATAAAAATTAATTTTTGGTAAATATAATATGGACGTACTAGTTTGAGTTTTTATTTTTATGGTATTAGTCCTGAAAAAAGAAATGGAAGAAAATAAAATATAAAGTATTCTAATAATGATGTTGTCTAATTTGAGAGATGATTCATTTTTTGTGAAATGAGAAAAACTTAACTTGCCTAGATTAAGAAATTCCAAATTTAAGTTTGGATGGTGTTAGAAATTTAAGTAATCCTAATTTTGAAGTGTTAGAAATACTGTTTAATTGAAACTATATTTTGTTTTCTCAATTGATATTGTACTATTATAATTTACCATGATTTTTTATGTCATTGATAAAAAGGAAGTTGAAACCATTTTTTAGGTTTACTTTATCATATGAAATAATAAGATAAAATGGTATGAGAGGACAATGAGCTATTGGACATGCAGATGCACATATATACATGATATCACGGAGTTTCATAGTCGCTCTATGATTGTTTTGAGGTGCCATTTCTTTTTTCCTCTAGGTTCAACCACATTAATTAATTTTTTAACTTTTTGGCCAACAAAACACTATCTTGTAAACAATTCATAACTTCTTGAAGGAGACTAACCTTGTTAGATTGGCTCATTGATTGAATAGGGAGCATGATGCTAGTAAGTTAGACATATATAAATGATACTCTTTATCATTAAATGCAAAAGATTCAATGTTTAGATCACCAATTCGAAATTGAAAATGCATATCATTTGAGTGCTTGTTTTTTTTTTTTTTTTTGGTGACCTTTGAGTGCTTGTTTTGCTAAAAAGGGTTTCCTGAAATTTGCTTTTCATAATTTCACATGCTTAGCTACCGTAAATGGATGAATTTACGAAAAATCATTCACAAAAAGGAAGATATCCACACTAAAAGCCACCACACCGTAGATTTCTCGAAGAGAAAAGGACACAAGAGTCCACGCGGACGGTAGGCAGTAAGCAAAGTACGGAAGGATTCATTGAGTCAGACCAACATCTGCAAGTCTGGTTCGAGGGTTGTTCCTGTTGGGAAAATATGGCTTCGAATTGGGTAGAACAATGAAGACGGATCTTTAGAATACTCAAGTCAGACTTTGAGATGTAATATCATTTTCTTTAAGGAGTTATTTGCCCCATAACATTGCTAATAGTCACCGGCAAATATCATTCATGATACAATAAAGTCTCAAAATGAGAATACTAGATAACAATTCTAGTATTTCTCCATGGCCTCTCCAGGAAATAATTAAAATGATGGCTGTAGTTTTCAGAAAGAATGCTCGAAAAGATAAACAATGATCACTTTCGTTTTTCCGAAAACTGACATGTATATATATAAAACACTCTTAAAACATATGCAACTCTTCGTGAAAAATTGCAAAAAAAATGAACAAACGAGGCATTTCAAAAATTGTCCAGATAAACAAAGGTGTCCATTTGGAAGAAGTTGAAAAGTGATCAATTGCAACCCTTCGGGAAAAGTTGCAAATTGAACAAATATCTTTTTCAAAGGTTGTCTTGAAAAGACACAAATAAAAATTCGGAATAATAATCTTTTTTAAATAAATAAAATTCCGAATTTTTATTTTTTAATAATTTTCGAAAATTCTCAAAACTAAAAAGCAACATTTGAATTGATTAAAGTTAATAAGATAACCGTATGAAAGAAAAAATAAAATAACAAAGGGGTTAGGGTTAATTAAATCGCGGGCGTGCAAAGTGCGCCAAATAATTGCGCACCCGCACACGGATATGGTGGGGTCTAGCCCCACCTAATCATTCCTTTAGATGCACAAAGGAAACTCCACACTTATTAATTGGCCCACTTCCTCCCACTTTTCCTATGTGAGACAAGGAAAATGCACTTAGTTTATTTTTACAAACAAACCTCCAACAATCCCCCATTTTGTTTGTAAAACAAAGATTTCAAAATTAAAATTTTAAAACCGTACAACCAAAATTTCAGTAAGAATAATATACATATATAAAGGTCTCTTTCGAGTTAAACTTTTACTTAGTGCAAGTATATCAAAGCTCTATCAAAGTGACAAGTAGCTCGGCTTTAAATTTGTACTTTTATGTAATAGAATCGGACATACTGCACATACACTAACCTCTTGTTTTAGCGAGAAGTTCTATATTACTCCGCACTATTATGGCCTTGTGTTTGATCTGTTTCATGAGCTCTCTAGAAAGCAACCCTTACTTTCGTAAGAAGCGGCACCACTTCTAAGCTCATATAGGTGAAGTATTTACCATGTGTTTCTATTACTATCAACACATTATAAATTTGTACTATACTTCATTAAGAATTCAATTTAACCTACAAAACGTAACAGACGATACTGACTTTTCAGGGTTACGTCAGTATCAAATAATCACATTCAATAACTTGTTCTTACCCATTAAACCTTGTAGCTAGTGATGTTTTAGAAAAAAGGTCGAATTACCATTATTGATGATTTCAATTAAAGGGTTTCAGCCCTATTTCTTGTGAGGTCATTATTACCATATGTCTTGGTAAAGCCTTCATCAATGGATTGGCAAGATTATTACTTGACCTCATGTAGATAATTGTTATGGTACCATCTTCAATCGAATATTTGCCTTTTTTCTTTGCCTTGTTTGTTCCCCCAGCATACGAATCCTTAAACTTGTTATTCTTTTAAGTTTATCATTCATGAAAGGAGATTTCGTCAGCTAAGGAAACCCGGAGCTTCAATTACCTTCAGATTTTCGAGGATTTATAAAGTATTTGATTTCACCATAATGACTACCTACAGACTATTTAGACATGAAAAATGAATAAAGTATTTAGATATATAAAATATTTGTTTCGTAAAAAATAAATAATTTTAAAAATATTTTTCTAGAAAATGATTACTTGCATATTTTAAATGATTAGTCGATGAAAATGTTGTTATTATCAACAACAAAATATGTCTAAATATTTTTATAGACGATGGAAATATTTTTTGTCCGTTCATTTTATAAGCGATACAAATAATCATTTTTGAGATATTTTTTCTTCCAAATTATTTATTTTTTGCCAAACAAATGAACCTTAAAACAAAATTATATTTTAGTCTAAGACCAGGAAATTAGGTGAATTATCGTACATCATCAGCGGCTCGAATTCAATACCCACACCGACGACATAAAACGTATACTATACAGAAATAGAAAAACTCATATCAAATTCAAAATAGAAGTAACTCCTCCAAGCGTTGCAAAGAAGCCTCGCACATCAAATGTTCCTACTATGTCCTCGTATTGAAAGTTGCACGTGCCATGAGATGATTAGCGGGATGCGGAGAATCAGAATCCTATATAACTTATGGTTCAAGTTGATGTCGGAAACGAACATAATTGCACCGTAGTGACTCCTCACAACACGATACACACATGAAAAATTTGACGCCTAAGCTCTTGAAACCTTGGGCGATGTTGACCTTGGTGGGATCGGAGAGACCAGGCTCCCTCACGAGAGCAAAGGTAAGGCGACCTGATATAGCTAGTGCTAGTACCTAGAGGGGGGTGAATAGGTATATAAACGATTTTTCGCACAATACTTAGACAATTGAGTAATTGCAGCAAATAACATTAAATCGTAAGACTCGGTGAATGAAAGAGAGAATTAAACACGAGGTTTATAGTGGTTCGGCTTGATTCAAGCCTACGTCCACTCTTTCGCACCGACAGCCAATCGGCTGGATTCCACTATGAACAAAGAGATGTTACAGCGTTGATCTTCCTTGACTCTCGGGTGTAGATGAACTACCACACTCACTCAAGGTATCACAAAGTATAGACACTCTCGTATACAATTTCGCTCGATCGTATCGACTAATAATCAAGGTGTTTCAGACTGGAATTTCTCTATCGATCACACACTTGAACAATCGAGACGTCTTCCTTTTATACTCCTTTATGCCATCATAACCGTTGGCACTTACCAAAGGAATTCCTCCAATCTACCCGTTGGACGGAATCAATCAAGAAGATCATCCGAGCTATTAAAGGAATCTCGACGATAGCCCATCAATCGTTCGCCCATACAATCGGGATCTTGGTTTCCATGAATAGAACCTTCCAAGAATACTTCGTCGATTATCGGATCTTCAATTGATCTAGATACGAATCAAAGAATCCGTTGTATATGTCCAGCCAAAAGATCTTCTCCAGAGATCAAGATGAAATCCTTAACCATAATCCTCGATTTGGATTTCCTTCGACACCGAATTAGATAGACTTGTCAATGAGAATAATTTTGAGTCTTAAGTCTTGAGTCTTGAATCTTGAGTCTTGAAATATGAGTCTTGAGTTTCGAGTCCGGTGGTCGAAAGTCTTCGACACAAATAACTGACTAGATCGATGGAAACGTTTTGTCGCTTCAAAATCTTCTAGAGCGATTTCTCCAACAATCTCCCCCTTTTTGATGATGACAAAACTTTCCTGTAGATTTGAACAACCTTGACCTGCAAAAACATTTCTCAAGCAATATGGCTATCTCATAAAGATTTAATAAACAACCAGACTCTGCATCCACAGAAAATTGGTTAGACTTTCATGAGTAATACCATATAACAATACTCGATATAAATGCCAACAGTCAAGCATCACAATCATCACAATCCACAGCCAAATTCAGTCCGTACTCAAGTTCACACAAGTCATACTCAAAAACTTAAAACTCACAATCACAAAACAAATTTAAAATCAAGGATTGAAAAAGATGGTTGGAAAAAGATGGTTGGTTCAAATTTCTTCTCCCCTTTTTGTCATCAGTAAAAAGGTGAGAAAAGAGTCATGTCCGCTGGGAATGCGCACGATCTGGAATTCTCCCATGGACTGTACTATGCCTTCGAGCCTCTTCAAGTCTTCCCTTAATTTTGCTACCTCTTCTCCTTTGGCATTAGCTTGAATCTGCAGAGCGAGGTCTTTCATTCCGTCTTCCGGGGTAATCGAAGATGCTTGGCCAGCATTCTTGATGGCTTGAATTTCATAGTCCGAGCATAGATTTGTCCCCGCATTTCCAGAAGAATATCAAGAATACGATGAAAATCTGCGGAATTGTCGGCCCCGTATACTAGCATTTACTTTCTCGGATGGAGTGAATGCGGACGATGGCGCTTCGTATGACCTTGCAGATTTGATGATGTATCATGATGATCTTCAGGTAATGGAGAAGCATGAGGTGAGGATTTTTCTTGCTCCCCAACTCCCCCGTCTCTAAGACATCAAAATCTTGCTCGTCAACTCCCCGTCTCTAAGACATCAAGATGGGTGGAGTGATGATCATGCTCTTCCGTTCCTTTTTCTCAGCATTCAGCAGCAGACTTTTCTTTCTCTTCTTCTCCTTCTTCTTCATCTTCTTTTTCTTTCTCTCTCGTTCTTCTTCTTCTTGAGCTTCTATCTCTTTCTCTCTCTCGCTCTTCTTCTTCTTCATCCTCTTTCTCCTTTTCTCGCAGCTCTTCTTCTCTTTTGCTCGATCAAGTTCGTTGATCGAGATACGTAACGTCTAGTCCTTACCAAGTGCAGGAATATAGTGATCTTCATCGTCTTCTTCATCCTCCAAGATGAGAGATCTTCTCTTTTTGGATGGAGCACGAATGGGCTCCTTCCCTTTTCTCTTTGATGCAGAAGAGAGCGGAGTTTTCACCTTGAACTTTGCCATTTCCTTGCTAAGTTCTTTCAGACGCATCTTCGTCAACATGTTTAAACCTACCACCATTTTATCGCACGGTCTAACACGAGAGAGTGTGTGGCGGTTCGATATTCATGTGTGTCGAAGATCTTTGTCACAAGATTTGGATAAGGCAATTGTCCCTTGTTCTTCGACATTGCTCGTACATATGGAATAGAATAGTATGAGGCGTAGAGAACTTCTTCCCGAGTTGATTGCATACATCAATTTGGCTTCCGAATTGGATACATCGATCTTTGATGTAGACTTTGGCCTGATGCGTTGATCACAATTTTGTGCAGCACAATATTGATGGCACTCATCTTCGAGTAGGTAATCTTCGCCTCTGTATCTCTGTTTTTGACAAGATCCAGAGTAGCACGAGCAATCGAGACTTTGATTGGTTGATAACGTCCTCGTTCAACACCAATTATGTCCGCCAGTATGTTGGTTCGACGTCCTCTAGAATGACTTCCTCCTGATGATGACCCGCACCTTGTGGGGTAGATGGTGAGTGATGAGGTGGAGAGGGAACAGGACTCTATTCTTGCTGTCTCGACAAATCATCTTCCTCGGTGAGATCGAAGTGCGTAGGTCCCTCTTTCATTCTCTCGTGGACCCCCGCTTGCTATCCTTGACGACTTTCTCGAAGAAGACATCTTTTCTTGTCAATGGAAGATTCCTTCACTCGTTTTCCCAAGGAAAAATGACAACTTTCTCGAGTATGGATACGAAGTAGAAAACGGGGTTGAGAGAAGAATGCCTTTTAGGGTTTTGAGAATCGAGTAAAAAGTGAAAACCGTGTATATATAACTCGTTTTGAAAAGGCAAGAGCAATCGTTACAAAGAAAGGTGAACAGTCGTCTTTCTTAAAAAAGTAATAACTGCCATTTTAAAAGAGATTATCCCTTTTTGAAAAGGCATGTTTACAAAAATTAAAGATTGTATCAATCAAATATAATTGAACGAAAGATCGTACCTTTTTGAGATTAAAAGAATAACTTACAGTCTATACACTGAAGGTCTGAGTCTGAGAATTCAGAGTCTGAAGTATAGAGTATGATACCATGAAGTATAGAGTCTGAAGGATAGAGTCTGATTGATGTAGATTCTTCAGTCTTTAACTTCTTCAAGCTTCAAAATGTTGAGTCTGGTACGGATAAAATCGAATTGATTTTTCTCCAATGGCTTTGTGAATATATCCGCTAGTTGACTTTTCGAATCAACAAATTGAATTGAGATTTCTCCATTTTGAATATGATCTCTAATAAAATGATGTCGAATCTCTATATGCTTTGCTCTTGAATGAAGGATTGGATTTTTGGTGAGGTTGATTGCGCGGTGTTGTCACATCGATTTCGTGCATGAGTCTTTAATCCCAAAGTCTTGTAGCCGTTGTTTTATCCATAGAATTTGCGAACAGCAGCTTCCAAGAGCTACATACTCGCTTCGTTGTAGAGAGAGCTACGGTGCTCGTTTCCTTGAAAACCAAGACACGTTTCGTTTCCAAGCAACTGGCAGGTTCCTGAAGTGCTCTTTCTATCGACTCTACAACCGGCCAGATCAGCGTCTGAATATCCCAGAAGATTGAAGTCTCCCTCTTTAGGATACCATAGACCAATGCTTGAAGACGAGGCAACGTATTTAATAACACGTTTTGCAGCCTTGAGATGAGATTCTCTAGGATCTGATTGAAACCTAGCACAGATGCAAACACTCAACAAAATGTCGGTCTAGAGGCGGTAAGATAAAGAAGTGAACCGATGATGCTTCGTACAGCTTTTGATCAACTTTCTTCCCTTCTTCATCTTTGTCTATTTTCAACGAACTTGACATTGGTATATCAGTCTTCTTGCAATTTTCTAATCCAAACCTTTTGACAAGATCATTAGCATATTTTTCTTGACAAATGAAAGTACCTTCCTTCAATTGCTTTACTTGAAGACCAAGAAAGAATGTTAATTCTCCCATCATACTCATTTCAAATTCATCCCGCATAGACTTTGAAAATTTCTTGCTGAGACTTTCATTAGGGGATCCAAATATGATATCATCCACATATATTTGAACAAGTATAAAACTTTTGTTTTCCTTTTTAATAAATAAAGTAGTATCAACTTTACCTTTAACAAAACCACTCTTTAATAAGAACTTACTTAGTCGTCGTACCAAGCTCGAGGTGCTCGCTTTAAACCATACAGAGCCTTTTCAGCCCGAAGACCGAGTCCGGCTTCTTTGGGTCTTCAAACCCTGGAGGTTGTTCCACGTAAACTTCCTCATGGATAAATCCATTTAGGAAAGCGCTTTTGACGTCCATTTGGAATAACCTGAAATTTTTATAGCAAGCAAATGCAAGTAATAGACGAATAGCTTCTAACCTTGCCACGGGAGCGTAGGTCTCATCATAGTCTATTCCTTCTTCTTGCGTATATCCTTTTGCCACGAGTCTTGCTTTGTTTCGTACGACTTTTCCTTTTTCATTCATCTTGTTTCGAACACCCATTTGGTTCCGATAACAGCTTTTTACCTTTTGGTTTAGATGACAGATCCTGCACGTCGTTTATGTTGAACTGTCTCGAGCTCTTCTTGCATAGCTTCAATCCAGCTTTCATCGATAGAGCTTCTTCTATGCTTTTTGGTTCAATTTCAGAAATAAGAGCTACGGCACTAGACTCTTCACGCCTTTTGGATCGGTGCGGATTCCTTCATTAATTTCTCCGATAATGAGATCTTTAGGATGACTGAATTTATGCTTCCAGATTGCTGGTTGATTTAACCGGTTGAAGACCTTTTTCTTTATCTCGAGTCTTCATGAGTAGCTTGATACCGATCTTCCGTAATTTGAGAAGCTTCTTGAGTTGTAATCTTTTGAGGGTGCTGGGAATGTGTCGGACTCTTCATGCCGAGTCCGACGGATTCACCTTGCATAGAGTCTTGGAATTTGACATTCATTGACTCCTCCACAGACCGGCTCTTCTTATTATAGACTCAGTAGGCTTTGCTTGATGTAGAATATCCAAGGAAGATGCCTTCATCCGATCTTTCTTCGAACTTACCAACTTGATCTTTTGCATTTTTCAATATAAAACATTTGCATCCGAAAACATGAAAGTATGAAACAATAGGCTTCTTTCCTTTGAGTAATTCATAAGGAGTTTTCTCGAATAGGTCTTAGAAAGACTCTATTGATAATATAGCATGCTGTTGAAACAGATTCAGCCCAAAATCGTGAAGAAATTTTACTTTCAATTAACGAGTTCTAGCCATTTCTTGAAGAGATCGATTCTTCCTTTCCACCACTCCATTCTGCTGAGGAGTATATGGAGAAGAGAATATATGTTTAAATCCGAGTCATCACAAAATTTTGTAAAATTTTGATTTTCAAATTCGCCTCCATGATCTGTTCTTATACTTGATATAACACATCCAATTTCATTTTGAATCTTTTTAGCAAATTTTTCAAAATACGAGAGTGTTTCAGACTTATTTGCAAGAAAATATACCCAAGTAAAACGGGAGTAATCATCTACAATTACTAGGCAATATTTCTTACCTCCAATACTCTGGGTTCTGGTTGGTCCGAATAGATCCATATACAACAGCTGCAATACATGATTAGTAGAGACATGATTTATAGACTTGTATGAATCTTTTACCCGCTTTCCTAATGCAAGGAGTACATAGATTGGTCTTTTGATATGACAATTTTGGTAGACCTCGAACAAGCTGTTTTGATGAGATTTTGGCCAATTGCTTCATATTGACATGGCCGAGCTTTCTATGCCATAGGTTTGCTTCGTCTTGTATTGAGATTAAGCAATGCGAATCATTTGGTTTTACGTCTAGGAGGTAGATATTTCCATGTCTTCGACCTTTGAAAGACCGAGTAGAGTCTTTACCGATTCGTAACATGTTCCTTCTTGGAAGAAAATCTTGAATCCAAAAGATCACATAATTGACTCGATGCCGAGAAGATTGTAATTGAGTCCTTCTACTAGCGAAACATTGTTTATTGTGAGATTTCCAATTTTGACAGTTCCAAATCCCACAATATTTCCTTTGCTGTTTCCTCCAAATGAAACTTTTCCTCCGTTCACTTGAATAAGCTTTATGAAGCTATTTGAGTCTCCCGTCATGTGTCTTGAGCATCCGCTGTCAAGATACCATTTTATCTTTTTCTTGACGGAGACCCGCATTCAAATGAAAATCTCAAGCTTTCTTTGGTACCCAAATTTTCTTGGGTCCTTTGGTGTTAGCAGAATAATCATTATAAGGCCATGCTTTCTTAACAGGCTTCCAAATCATAGGACACTCTTTTTCAAAATGATCCTTCTTGTTACACTTTGAACATCTTAGAGCATTTCGACCTACAGATTTTACAAAAACTTTCTTGAAATGATTTTTGTAAGCCTCTTTCGATGGTCTCTTCTTAATTCTTTCTTTTACTTTAGGAAAATCAATCAATGGAATTGTTTCGCTGTCATTCCTAGTCAGACTTATTGAAGTAAGGTCTTTGAACCGAAAGAACTTTTTCAAGTTTTTCAGATCCTATTGAAAATTTCCTTGAAATATTTGATAAGTCAGTTTTTAGAAAAGTATTTTCTTTTAAAAGATTATCTTCTTTTTCTTTAAGAGTAGAAACGTTCAAATCTAAACTTTTGATTCTTTCTTCTAAAATGTTTTCTTTTTGTTTTAAAACTAAGTTTTCCCTTTTTAGTTCGGAAACTCTTTTAAGAGAAGTCTTAAGATTAAAACACAGTTCATCAATATATTTAGAGACTTTGACAGGAATTTTAAAATCACTTACCTCAAATTCACTTTCGAGTCCGATCCAGACCGAGCCTCGAGTCCGATTGTGCCATCGACACAGATTGGCATATTCATCCTCACTTTCTTCACACTCGTATCACTCCAAGTTTCGGCTTTGAGTGCTTTTCGAAACTTTTCAGCTTTTCCTTTCTTCTTCTTGAGAAGAGGACAGGTTGGGTCTTATGTGTCCCTTTTTCTTACATTCGAAACAAACTACATCTTTGTTTGGTTCCTCATCATCAACAGAGACTTGGATTGCTGTCTTTGAAAATTTTGTTTCTTGGAGTTGAACCTTCTTCCTTTTCTATTCAGTTTTTCGAACCTTCTTATCATAAGAGCAAGCTCCTCATCGTCCGATCATCTTCGAATCTGCATTATCGAATCATCATTTGATTTCAATGCAATAGATTTCTTACCTCTTGGATCTTCGTCTTCATTGATTCGTTCCACTTCATAAGACCGAAGAGTTCCAATCAGCTCATCAACGAGATAGTGGCATAATTCTTTGCGTCTCTCTTATCGAAGTCTTTATATGATTCCAATCCTTAGAAAGTCCACGCAAAGTAGCTTGTTCACTTTCATGGGATCGAGATCTTTTGTCCTTGGTTCTCAAGACCATTGACAATATCTCGTAAAACGACTAAACATGTCAGTTATAGGTTCTCCTGGTTTCATTTTGAAGGATTCATATTGACCAAGGAGAATGTTGATTCTAGTCTCCTTCACTCGATCTGTTCCTTCATAGGTGATATGTAATCTGTCCCACACTTCTTTTCTTTGTAACACAAGAAGATATTCTGTTATATTCAGTTGGTGACAAAGCACAATATAAAGAGTAAATTGCTTTTGCATCGAGTGCTTGTCTCTTATTGATTTCTTCCTGAGTCATTCCACCAGTCTCAATTGTTTCTTTTCCTCTTTCAGAAACTGATGCAACAGTAGGAGTGATCCCTTTTTCCACAACGTCCCATTCCAGAGGATCCTTTGATCGCAGAAAGGCTTTCATCTTGTTCTTCCAGATGTTGTAATCCTTTCCATCAAAGTAGGGAGGTCGGTATTGCTTTGCCCTTCCATCAGCCCCGGTGCCAGCATACTAGCCATGGATCTTTTTTTGTGAAGTAAAACACTTCAAATAAAGTAAGAACACGAGCTCGATACCAATTGATATAGCTAGTGCTAGTACCTAGAGGGGGTGAATAGGTATATAAACGATTTTTCGCACAATACTTAGACAATTGAGTAATTGCAGCAAATAACATTCAATCGTAAGACTCGGTGAATGAAAGAGAGAATTAAACACGAGGTTTATAGTGGTTCGGCTTGATTCAAGCCTACGTCCACTCTTTCGCACCGACAGACCAATCGGCTGGATTCCACTATGAACAAAGAGATGTTACGGCGTTGATCTTCCTTGACTTGGGTGTAGATGAACTACCACACTCACTCAAGGTATCACAAAGTATAGACACTCTCGTATACAATTTCGCTTTCGATCGTATCGACTAATAATCAAGGTGTTTCGGACTGGAATTTCTCTATCGATCACACACTTGAACAACCGAGACGTCTTCCTTTTATACTCCTTTATGCCATCATAACCGTTGGCACTTACCAAAGGAATTCCTCCAATCTACCCGTTGGACGGAATCAATCAAGAAGATCATCCGAGCTATTAAAGGAATCGACGATAGCCCATCAATCCCTGTTCGCCCATACAATCAGGATCTTGGTTTCCATGAATAGAACCTTCCAAGAATACTTCGTCGATTATCGGATCTTCAATTGATCTAGATACGAATCAAAGAATCCGTTGTATATGTCCAGCCAAAAGATCTTCTCCAGAGATCAAGATGAAATCCTTAACCATAATCCTCGATTTGGATTTCCTTCGACACCGAATTAGATAGACTGTCAATGAGAATAATTTTGAGTCTTAAGTCTTGAGTCTTGAATCTTGAGTCTTGAAATATGAGTCTTGAGTTCTGAGTCTGGTGGTCAGAAAGTCTTCAGACACAAATAACCAGACTAGACTGATGGAAACGTTTTGTCAGCTTCAAAATCTTCTAGAGCGATTTCTCCAACACGACCGGACTTAGCACTCGCTTCAACTATGTACTTTCGAGGCATGCAATGCCTCCGATCATCATGACTTTGTTCTTCGTGGCCACCTAAGGTTCTTTTCGGGAAAAAATGTTAAAAAAGTCCTAAACCTTTTTTTGGTGCCAATTAAGTCATAAACATTTTTACGTTATACCAATTTAGTCATCTTCGGCCAATTTTGGCTAGATTTTGCTGATTAGACGCCGGCGGGCGGCTGCCGTGACTTAATCAACGCCGACGTTGACAATTTTTAATTTTTCCTTCTCCTCCTTCGTCCTTTAGTTGGTTGCCGGACCTTGACGATCAGCCAGAGGCGATGGCCAGCGAGGTCGAGGTCGACCTCGCCGGCGGCCGCGAGGGAAGCCTTGCGCTAGCAAGGGTCGAGCCTCGCCAATGGCTAGCGAGACTTGACCTCGCTAGATCCAGCGAGGGCGAGCCTCGCCTGCCCGGTGCGAGGCCACCCTCAAGGCTTGGGTGGTGAGGGCTCGCCCTCACGGCTTGGGTGGCCTCGAGCGGCCTCGCGCCAAGTTGGCGAGGCTCGACCCTCGCTAGATCCGACGAGGGTGAGCCTTGCTAGATCCGACGAGAGTGAGGCTCGTCGCCCGGGCCTCGAGGGCAGCCTCGCGCCGGGCGGGTGGGGCTCGACCCTTGTCAGATTTGGCAAGGGCGAGCCTCGCCGCCGCGAGGCTGCCCTTGCAGCCACTAGCGAGGTGGCCGGTGAGGTCGAGGTTGACCTCGTCGGCTGTCGCCTCCAGTCGGTCGCCGAGCCGAGCCGACCGGCTAGAAAAGAAGGAGGAAAAGGAAAAAGAAAAAGAAAAAAAAAAAAAAAAAAAAAGAAAAATATTAAAATATTATTAAAATTGTTCATATCGGTCGGCCGGTGTTCGATTAGTAAAATCTCGGCTAAAATTGGCTGGAAAAGACTAAATTTGCACAACGTAAAAATGTTTAAGACTTAATTGGCATAAAAAAATGTTTAAGATTAAATTGGCATAAATGCAAAATGTTTGACTTTTTTTTTTAACACTTTTCCCGTTCTTTCGCCGCGGTGTGGTTTTCCTGCGAACTTGCCCGGTCTAGGGCCGTAAATGTTGGCGGGATCCGAGATGAATCGTTCATCTGTTTTTATTTCAGAAAGGCATAGATGTCGTTTGTGTGAACTTCTTGATATCATCATTAGCTGGAAAAGATGTACGTGCGAAGGGGACTAATAGAAACAGAATAAAATCTAATATAAAGCACTTCAATAAAGATTTTGTCGAGTTTGAGAGATGATTCAAATTATTGTGAAAAACTTACTAAAAATAAGAAAATCTACACTTAAGTTTGGATGGTGCTAAAGATTTAAGTAATCTTAATTTTGAAGGATTAGAGTTTCTAATTTATTTTGTATGATGATTTTGTTTCTCAATCAATATTAGACTATTATAACTTATAATGATTTTTCATGTAAATAAAAGTTGAGACTATTTTTTTGTATCATATGAAAAGACTAGTGAAAACAATATGAAAGGGCAATGAGCTATCCAACGTGCATGTGCTTGCATGGTATGCATGCTATCACAACGTTTCATATCGGTAAATGATTGTTTTGAGGTGCACTAGATTCTTTCCAAAGTGGGGTTGATCAAGAGATTACTCTTTTTGATTTTTTGGGCAACATAAGATTTCTATATTTTCAAATTCACAAGTTCTTAAGAAAAGGAAACCGAGACTTTTAGATTGATTCCGGTTCTAAAGAGTGAGTTCAATACACACATATTAAGCACGTAGTAAGATAGTTTCTTTATCATTAAATGGAAAAGATTTTATACTTAGATCATTCATATGAAATGTGAAATTGCAATTTACATAATTTGTAAAGTAAACACAGTATTACGTAGACATCGCCTTATTGGACTTTCTTAATTAGGAAAGGACATGAGTCCGCGCCCACCATGATTAGTGAAGAAATTGGTTTGTGAGGTGTCCAGATTCATCATGCATGTGTCACGGGCCGAGAGTTTCCTTGGCCTCGGAACGACCCGTGCGGCGCCTGAGGAACGAAATTCGCCAGGCCAGCCTTTCTTCTTTAGATGTTCCATGAACAATACAGTGAATGTTTCTTCGTGCGAGATCCTACCACGCCCAGCTTCGCTCGGACGTCTAGTCCATTGAGTGAGACAGCAGATTTCTTTAGATTCAACAACTGGTTTTGGTCCGCCATGGCCTCGTCAAGAGAGTGGTATCGGCTCGACCGTTTGTGCATGGGAGGCCAACCCCGCCTTGAGCTCCTAAGTGATATAATCATTCTATCCTAGAACTCCTAGCACCAATCGTCCCCGACGCCACTCCCACGAACCAGTTGTGTTCGTCCCTTCGCCTCCTCACTCTTCACTCGATAACCCTAAGCACCACTCACAAGTGTCATGAGTACGGGAGGATTCACGGACCGTGACATTCTCCCCACTCACCCGCAACGCCCTCGTTGCGATTTGCTCTGTTGCTTCCTTGCATCCCTTAACCATTGATGTGCCACTTTTTGAGATTTCACATCGAATGGTCACGCTCACCCAACAAGACAGGTTTTGCTCCATCGGTAGCCTCTTTTTGATCTTAGCCGCTCGGCTCTTCTCGGTCACCTGCGCTTTCTTTGGCAAGTGTGGCATTTTTCGTTAATTGCATCTTTTGGCAGCACCATTTTGCCTACACAACTTCTTTGACCCCATCAGACCAAATGGATGTTCTTTCCTTATTAAAAACGTGGCAATAGACCTCTTCTTCGAATTCACTGATCGATCTAGGAACGTTATCCCTATTCAATAAGGGTTCGGTTCTTCTCCAACTCCTTATCTCGGCAAGGAACCGACTTGTCCCAGTACCAATGCCATCCTAGGAACAGAGAGAGCCCAGCTTCGTTTGAGCATCTTTTGCCCGGCCATTCACTCTCCGTTCACTAGGACCGGACCGGGCACTTATCAGTTCGACCCGCACTAAAGCGAGAAGTTCGATTCTCCGACTTGCTCACTTAGTGGAGGGATTCCTGCTCTGATACCACTTGTCATGGGCTGAGAGTTTCCTTGGCCTCGAAACGACTCGTGTGGCACCTAATGAATGGAATCGCCAAGCCAGCCTTTCTTCTTTAGCTGTTCCACGAACAATACAATGAATGCTTCTTCGTGCAAGATCCTATTACGCCCAGCTTTGCTCAAGCGTCTAGTCTATCGAGTGAGATAACATATCTCTTTAGGTTCAACAATTGGTTTCGACCTGCCATGGTCTCGTCAGGAGAGCGGCATTAGCTCCTGACCAGTTTGTGCACGGGAGGCCAACCCTGCCTTCAGAGCTCCTAAGTGATATAATCCTTCTATCCTAGAACTCCTAGCATCAACCGTCCTGATGCCACTCCCACGGACAGTTGTGTTCTTCCCTTCGCCTCCTCATTCTTCACTCGATAACCCCAAGCACCACTCACAAATGTCACGAGTACGGGAGGATTCACGGACCGTGACTTTCTCCCCCACTCAATTCGCAACGCCCTCGTTGTAATCTGCTTTGTCGCTTCCTTGCGTCCCTTAACCATTGATGTGCCACTTTTTGGGATTTCACATCGAATGGTCACGCTCGTCCAACAAAATAGGTTTTGCTCCATCGATAGCCTTTTTTTGATCTCAACCGCTTGGCCTTTCTCGGTCACCTGCGTTTTCTTTGGTGAGTGGCATTTCTTTTGGCAGCACCATTTTGCCTACATAGCTTCTTTGACCCAAGCAGACCAAATGGAGGTTCTTTCCTTGTTGAAAACGTGGCAGTAGACCTCTTCTTCGAATTCACCGATTGATCCAGGAACGTTATCTCTATTCAATAAGGGTTCGGTTCTTCTCCAACTCCCTATCAGCTCGGCAAGGAACCGACTTGTCCTAGTACCAATGCCATCCTAGGAATAGAGAGCCCAGCTTCGTTTGAGCATCTTTTGCCCTAGCCATTCACTCTTCGTTCACTAGGACTGGACCGGGCACTTATTAGTTCGACCCGCACTAAAGCGAGAAGTTCGATTCTCCGACTTGCTAACTTACTGGAGGGATTCTTGATCTAATACCACTTGTCACGGGCCGAGAGTTTCCTTGGCCTCGGAACGATCCGTGCGATGCCTGACGAACAGAATTCACTAGGCCAGCCTTTCTTCTTTAGCTGCTCCACGAACAATACGGTGAATGCTTCTTCGTGCGAGATCCTACCACGCCCAGCTTCGCTCAGGCATCTAGTCCATCGAGTGGGACAGTAGATCTCTTTAGGTTCAATAACTGGTTTCGGCCTGCCATGGCCTCGTCAGGAGAGCGGCATCAGCTCCCAACCAATTTGTGCATGGGAGGCCAACCCTGCCTTCAGAGCTCCTAAGTGATATAATCTTTCTATCCTAGAACTCCCAGCACCAACCGTCCTAACGCCACTCCCACAGACCAGTTGTGTTCGTCCCTTCTGCCTCCTCACTCTTCACTCGATAACCCCAAGCACCACTCACAAGTGTCACGAGTATGGGAGGATTCACAGACCGTGACACATGCCTCTCTTTCTTCTTGCTTGTTCCACGCCCATAACAGTCCTCGAAACATTAAGGATAATCCAACACCGCAAGGTATTATCAATGGGTTTTAACTTGCTATTCTTTAAGCTTACCCTTCAACAATTGGCGATAGAAATATCATCCTTACTGACTTCTATAAAAAAAAAAAATCTACTATGTAAACCTCGAGTTTAGATTCCGAGGAGATCTTCTAGGACCGACAAAGTACCGACAAAGTACTTGATTTAAAAGTGAGTATCAACTATGCTCTACTACGTGAATAAAAAGGAAGATTCATACTTTTCACCCCTGTTCTAATTAATTCCTTGTACTTTCAATTTGTCTAATTAAGTCTTCTAGGGTTGAGAAGTCAATTAGGTTTTACCCAAAAGGCTTTTGGCACGACACCATAAACCCTTTTCCTTTTTTTATTCATTAGCTAGCCGTTAAACCCAAAACAACTCCAAAACATAAGTGACTTCTCCAAGCACACAGCACAGATGAGCACACACTCAGTATTCATAGGGTGCGTTTGATTAGATTTTTTCAAAAAGTCCTTGGGAAAATGTAAAGGACTTTAAGTGCCACGGCAGCCATCGTTTGAGGTTGCCGGACCTCAGGCAGCCCTTAGAGACCACCGGCGAGGGCTCGCTTGGGGTCGGCGACCGCCGATGACCCGGGCGAGACCCCGCCCGAGGTCGCGTGGCCTTGGCGAGGGTCACCTGCGGCCGAGTGACCCCGGCAAGGGTCGCGCAATGCCTGGCCGAGACCCTCGTCGAGGTCGCCACCCATAGGCAAGACCCTTGCTTGAGGTCGCGCGGCCTCGGCGAGCTCGCCCGTGGTTGACGACCTCGGTAATGTCTTTTTGGGGTTCCGCAACCACCGGCGCGGTCGCCCTCGCCGAAGGTCTTGCTTGGGTCTCATGACCCCTGGCGAGACCCTTGCTTGAGGTTGCGCGGCCCAAGGGCTGCTTGGTGTGTGACCTCAGGCGACGATCTCGCCGGGGGTCGCGAGACCCAGGCAAGACCTTCGGCGAGGGCCACTGTGCCGGGGGTCGCGCGACCCCAATGACCTCAGGTGAGGGTCTCGGCAAGAGTCGCGTGACCAAATCACGCGACCCACCGGCGACCGTCACTTGGGTCGCTGTGATCGTCGCCAGCCTCTCTCTACTCCGTCGCTGGCCATTCATGACCCCGCTCAACCCGAACGTCCGCCTCAACGAAGAAGATGCACAATGTTTCGCAAATTTGATGAATAGTGTCTCGCAAGCCTTTCCGAAGCCCGAAAGCTCAAGGCACCCCTGACTAGCCTTGGGCTTTTAGCCTTGAAGGCCAGCCTTCCCCAAATGGGGTTTGTAAAACCTTTCCCAAACACTTAATATTTGGCCAAAAGGCCTTTAAGTGGCCAAAGCCCATTTGCAAAGCAAGTCCCAAACGCACCCATAGTAGGTCTTAATAGTTGGAGGTTGTACAATGCCATGAGATGATCAATGGGAGCGACGTTTCACACTAGGTTCGTAAGAAGCAGAATTCTATTACCATTTCTGATTCCAAGTTGATGTGAGAAATCAAATCCCCAAGCATAGTAAGTTTCGACAATCAGACAAACTGATCAAGGTACTTATCCATGGTACTGAATTTGACATCGGGGTAGAGTTCCAAAGCTTCCACTCCGAATGACGGCTCAATTTGGAAGTTAGTTTGGTCTCCTTTTACAAAAATAGAATGGTATATGGCTCACATCAGATCATCTGGAGATTTCACATCTGTAATATGAGGGGACAAGTAGACCGATGGACATTAGAAGGTTTGAAAATGATAGAGAATATAGACAATTTCCACATGCTGAAATCTGATAATAATGCATCTATGACCTCAAATTTTCTTCAAAATTTGCTCTCGGAATATAAACCTTCTCCGGGGTCTTGCCAATCTTTCTCTCCCACAAAGACACGAGATCATTCATCACGTAGGTGTGGCGGGGAGGTCTCTCTCTCTCTCTCTCTCTCTCTCTCTGTAATGGCCATGTATTCTCAATTGTGTGGCCCCCCTCTCTGTCCTGTAATGAGTCCATTTATAGTGAAAGGGTGTAAACCATCAAGAAAATAAAGCACATTTTGCTTCCTTCTGTGCATGCTTTAAAATATATTCTATTTCCTTTCCTCTTCCTCATTGACTGAATGCCTTCTCTATAGGCATATATCTTTTCTTTGCAAATCCTTGCGCTTTCAATGAAGAACGAGCCCAACATTCCCTTCTGGTGCTAATCTTTTCTGTTCCGAATTTCCTTTGTGCATATGCTTGTATCTTTCCACATTGGACCATGCAAGATGAATATTCTCCACTAATTTTATTTCTTTAACCCAAATACTAGCCCACTTATTGATCAAGCATTGCCAAAAATTCAAGATCATAATAGAGTTTTCCTAGATTTCGAACCTTGCAAAGATGTGATCGCAATATTTCCTTCCCACGTTTACCCTTACTAAGGATATATGAGTGGATTGCATGAATATACGAAAAATCCAACTCCATATCACCGAAAATATCAAATCACCATTCATCATAAGCCAATTTTTGGTTGTCGCGACCTACCCTCGGGGGGAGGGAGGGAACAGGTTTAGGGGTATTGCATAAAGGACGGACTTAAGGTCCATGATTAGGCACGAGCTCTCCCAAGCCCATACTGAAATAGCTAGTATAAACACTTAGAGGGGGGTGAATAGGTGTTTAAAATAAACCTTGGCAAATATATGCGGAATAAAATAAACTTCAAATAAAACAAAGGAGTTAGGGAAGAGAATAAGAACACAAGGTTTATAGTGGTTCGGCTTAATCCAAGCCTACGTCCACTCTCCCACGCTAACAGCCTTCTTGGCTAGATTCCACTATGCAATCAACAAGAGATTACAACTTTGAGTGCAAACACTTAGTAGTAGATCACACTATCTCACTAAGTCACTCTTTTGGTATTTCTCTCACGATCACAAACGTTTAAGCTCTCCAAAGACAAGTGTATGATCGAAGGTCGCTCGAGACTTTGGAATTATAAATTCTACGCTCGTCTCTTACTTGCTCATCGGTCCATGATCTCCTTAAATACTTCTCCACTTCCAAACTACCCGTTGGACGGTATCCGGAGAATCGTCTTCCAATATACCCATTGACAGCTACGTATCTAGAAGATTTGGTAACCGTTGAGTGACAAAGGTAGAATCCCAAATTGATTCCGATCGCCCATACAAATGGAATCTTGGTTTCCATAAGTAAAGCTTCTTCGTATAGAAAGTTCTTGTCTTCAAGATTCAATAGTCAATCAATTAGATTGAGTCAATCAAATCAATCTTGATGTGGAATCCAAATCAGATCACTAGCCGTTATATGATTGGGCTTGAGTTACGTTCTGTCGAATCTGGATGTAAAGTCCGAGAGCCATAGACTTTACAATCGAGTCTCGAAAAGTGCGATAGACTTTGCAATCGAGTCCGAACATATTTCGCTTCGAATGATTTAGCTTTAAGGTTCGTACCCGGTTCGGCTTCAAGATAGAGTCTATATTCGGTTCGGCTTCACGATAGAGTCTACGTCTTCGGTTCATAATTCACGTTCGATGCAGGGAATTAGTCGAGTTGTGAGACTTCGATGTAGAACAGACTTTGACACTAAAGTCAGCGGTCTTGAGACTTTGACACGAAGTCTGGAAATCTTCAAAATATACTACGGACATGTGTTACGTTCGGTCTTCCGCCGTCTTCTGACTTTGATAATATCCTTTACATGTTCTATCATCTGCATGGTCTATTACTCAACCATCAAACATGTTAGTAGCCTTTAATTTATTTTGTCATCTTCAAAACATCATAAGAGATTTCCCTAACACATACGTCGCGTGACATTGTGATATTCTTAAAGATTTTCACAAAAATGAATCGCCACTAGTCTATTGGGGTTGGTTAGAAATCAAGTGAGGCATGGGGAGTGTGCCACACTTCCTACACAACCAGAGAATCTAGGATCGGGGACTTGATTACACTAATTGACCAATTAGTGCCCTTTCGGTACCTAATCTTGTTCATTTTAAAAGAAGATATTTTTTGTCAGGCAGTTTGGGTTGATTTTATACATATCTACTAACATGTGAGGTGATCATGCGGGTGCGCAATCATTAAAATAACAACCATAGCTACCAAGATCCGAATTGCCATAAAATTAAGTACGTGCAATTAATAAACAAAATATGCAAACTAAACATGCGATATAATCAAAATATGAGCAAATAAAGGCCTAATTAGGCTAAGAAGACAATATATGACATTTCCTAACCAAATCCTACATTTTTATGATTTTCAAATTTTTTTAAAAATATTTTTTAAAATATTTAAATATTTTAATTTTTTTTTGGCGAACCGGGTCGGGTCGGTCGACCCGACCCGAGTTCGGCTCGGGTCCAGCCCTCGACCAGACCCGAGTTCGGCTCGGTCGGTGCGGTTCAGGTCCAGTCGGAGACCGGACTCGGGTTCGGTCCTATTGGGGAGGGGTAGGCCATTGGCCCGCTTGGAAAGAGCAAACCCGACCAATGGTCGGGCTTGCAATTAAGTGCAAGTTGGGCCCGTCGAATGGGCCCAACCCCTTTCGCAAAAGGGCTCCTCACAGGCCCGCGATCCAGACCAAGTCTAGGTCGTCGGCCTCTTGGGCAAGAAGGGCCGAGCGGGCCGGGATTTGGCACCGCTTGCCGCCTCCCTTTGGTCGGTCGACTTCCGGTTGCGACCCGAGGGAGATGTCGCCGTGCCCGAGCAGTTTCTCCGGCGGGCACGGCGGTGCCGGCGGGGGCGGGGGACGATGCTCGTCCTCCGCCTGACAACAAAGCATCCCCGGCAGCCTAATGGTCGAGCTGGATCTCCAACTAAAGGGAACAAAAAACAACTCCCGGTTGGGTATTTTGGCGAGCAGGTGGAGTGCATGGACGAGACCAAGAGCCTCCAGCTTAGCCGAATCACGAGCGTGGACCTGAAGACCTAAGGAGACCTATCGACATTCAAGGAAAGTAACAGGGACAGACAAAGGGGCTGGAGCTTGCTCAAAACAGGTGAAACGAGCTCTGGCCAGCTCAATATCAAAAATCGCACGTCAAGTGTTCGATAAAAGGCCAACCTGGATTCCGCGAAATATGGCAGCGGACGGTGACGAACGGGCGGCTCTCCACAGCGGTGGCGAGGCGTCCCGGGGGCTCCCTACTCCTTGGCCGATCTCCCACGGCTGTCCCACTCTCTCCTCTCTCTCCCTCCCGTCGCCCTTTGCTTCGCACCTCATTTCGCTTCCGGACTCCAGCAGTCGGAGCGGTTGGCAACTCTGGCGGTGACCGATGGTAGTGATCGACGGCTACGCGGTCTCTCTTACTCCTCTCCTCCACTCGGTGTTTCTGTTAGGGAAATCCCTTATGATGTTTTGAAGATGACAAAATAAATCAAAGGCTACTAACATGTTTGATGGTTGAGTAATAGACCATGCAAATGATAGAACATGTAAAGGATATTATCAAGGCTAGAAGACTGAACGGAACATATGTCCAAAGTATATTCGAAGATTTCCAGACTTCGTGTCAAAGTCCGAAGACTACCCGGACTCAAGACTCAAAGTCTGAAGACCGCCGAGACTTTAGTGTCAAAGTCTGTTTCTACATCGAAGTCTGCTCACTCGACCAATTCCGGGCCATCGACCGTGAATGATGAACCAGAAGATAGACTCTATGCTGAAGCCGAACTGGGTACAGACCTTAAAGCTAAATCTGTTCAGAAGCAGATATGTTCAGACCCAGATTGTAAAGTCTACAGACTCAGATTGTAAAGTCTAAAGACTCTCAGACTTTACATCCAGATTCGATGAATCGTAACTCAAGCCCAATCATACAACGGCTAGTGATCTGGTTTGGATTCCACATCAAGATTGACTTGATTGATTCAATCTAATTGATTGACAATTGGATCTTGAAGACATTTCTATACGAAGAAGCTTTACTTATGGAAACCAAGATTCCGTTTGTATGGGCGATCGGAATCAATTTGGGATTTTACCTTTGTCACTCAACGGCTACCAAATCTTCTAAATACGAGCTGTCCAATGGGTATATTGGAAGACGATTCTCGGGATGCTGTCCAACGGGTAGTTTGGAAGTGGAGGAGTATTTAAGGAGATCATGGACCGATGAGCAAGTAAGAGATAGAGCGTAGAATTTATAATTCCAAAGTCTGAGCGATCTTTGTTCATACACTTGTCTTTGGAGAGCTTAAACGTTTGTAATCGTGAGAGAAATACCAAAAGAGTGACTTAGTGAGATAGTGTGATCTACTACTAAGTGTTTGCACTCGAAGTTGTAATCTCTTGTTGATTGCATAGTGGAATCCAGCCAAGGAGGCTGTTAGCGTGGGAGAGTGGACGTAGGCTTGGATTAAGCCGAACCACTATAAATCTTGTGTTCTTATTCTCTTCCCTAACTCCTTTATTTTGTTCATACTAGCACTATCAGTTTCCCTGTTTTTTCCCCTTTTTTCTTTGATTTTCCTTTTCTCCCCCTTGTTCTGCCTTTTTATTTTCTCCTTTCCGCCCAACTCGCTTGCGTGGCTTCGCTTGACCAACCTCGCTCTTTGCTGGCTTGCTCACCTACGGATCGCGTTGCCCCCCACGCGGATTTGATGTCCCCGCACCCCTCCCTTCCGCTCGGCGGCTGCTTTCCCTTTGCTTCCCGCACGAGAAACGGCTAGAGGAGAAGACAAATGAGTGCGGGCCGCGCCGCGCAAAAGGGAAAAAGAAAAAGGAAAAAGGGAGGAGTTGGGCCCAAGGCCCACGTGGGGGAAAGAAGAGGAAAAGGGACAGGTCGAGCCGAGGCTGGATTGGGCCCGACCCGACCCCTGCGGCCCTTCTTTTTTTTTTTTGTATCAACTTTTGTTTGTTTGTTTGTTTTTTTTTTTTTTTTTTGGTTTTGTTTGTTGTTGTTTTTTTTTTTTGTGTGCTTGAAAATAAAAATAAAAATTAGGTGTCAACATTGGTCATCAGAGAATAACGGGCTCCGGCCAATTCCCTTTCTTCATGGGCTTAGTCCAATTTGTTAAATTAAAGTTCGGAACCATTGGTTCAAACCCCCATTCGTTACCAGTCTAATACAAATGCAATAATAACAATGCTCTTAAAACTATATGCTACACAATTTGATTTTTTTTTTAGGCGTTAAAAATTAATCCTAATTATTCTATGCAATAAATGGATGACCGGGATGTCAAAATTTAGGTGTCAACAAAATGCTAAACCAACAATAGTAACTTGAAATGAAATGACTAGGCATGGCACCACCTTGATATTCCCAACTGCTTTAATGGCAGCTACAATCTTGTCTTGGTCCTTCACTTGTGCTCATCCCACAACAAAGATTACCACATCAACGTGCTTAATTGCAATCAACAGATTCTCTTGATTGTATATGTCTCCCTGAGAATCAAATAACAAACAGCATGGACAAACGATCAATGAAGTCGGCAATCATCCACAAGATTTGTCTACGCAGCAAAGTGCAGCCACATAGCTATAGCTGTCTCATAAATAGCCAAAGCATACCAAAGTTTCCACAAGATTTTATCTGAAAATGTGCACGTTCATATCATCATCCGAAGCTGAGATCTCATCAAGCATTTGAAAAGAAGAGGGACGTGATTTCTGATTCCAACCATGCACAAAGACAAAATATCAAAGAAGAGAAAGAGCAACGCTATATCGTAACGTGACTCCATCAACTCATCAAGTGAGAGATAAATATAAAAATCAACTCCGATCCTATTGATAAAAACATTTCTCAGAATGGCGAAGGAACACAACCGCACGGGAATAATTACTCACCTAGAATATATTTGTTGGAGAAATCTTTCTGGAATATTTTGAAGCTGACAAAACGTTTCCATCAGTCTAGTCTGAAGATTTGCAGACTCTACTATTTAAAGTCTGAAGACCTCCGGACTGCCAGACTCAAGACTCAAAGTCTATTCTCATTGACAGTTTCTAATCCGTTGAAGAAAGGCTATCCAGAACTGGATGCTTCATTAAGGATTTAGCCTTATCGACTGGAGAAGATCTCTTGGCTGGATATGACGTAACGGATTCCTTTATTCGAATCAAGATTGATTAAGGATCCGATGATTGGCGAAGTATACTTGGAAGGTTCTACTTATGGAAACCAAGATCCTGATTGTATGGGCGAGCAGGATTGATGGGCTATCGACATGTTCCTTTAATAACTCGAATGATCTTCCTAATTGATTATGTCCAACGGGTAGATTGGAGGAATTCCTTTGGTAAGTGCCAACGGGTATGATGGCATAAAGGAGTATAAAAGGAAGACGTTCCAGTTGTTCGTAAAGGTGCACGATAGAAGAATTTCAAAGTCTGAAGCTCCTTAATTTTTAGTCAATTCATTTACTGAGCGAAATCTTGTACGCAAAAAAGAGTTTATATTTTGAGATACCTTGAGGAAGTGTGGTAGAGTATCTACACTGTGGAATCAAGGGAAAGCATTGCTGTAACATCTCTTTTGTTCATAGTGAAATCCAGCCGGTGGGTGCAAGGTGCGAAGAGTGGACGTAGGCTTGGAATAAGCCGAACCACTATAAACCTTGTGTTTAATTTTCTCTTCCCTACTCTTTGTTTTACTTTGATCATAATTCATTTTGATAACTAAAGGAGAACTTCCTTTCTATTGTCTGCCTAGTATTGCTTTCGTATCTCAAGAAATTATTTTTACACCTATTCACCCCCCTCTAGGTGCTTATACTAGTTATATCAATATTGACACCCAAGCTCTTGAAACCTTCTACGATGCCAACCTTAGCAGGATCGGAGAGAGCGGACTTCCTCACAAGAGCGAAGGTAGGGTGACCGGACTCAGCACTCACCTCCACAATGAGCTTTCCAATGTATCCAATGCCTTCCATCACCAGCACTTTGCTCTTTTCCGCCATCTCAAAGGGTTCTTTCAAGGCAGAGGTGTGGTTTTTCCTAGAGAAGTTGCTCGGTCTCGTGCTACAACCGTTGTTGCTTATTGGTGTGCATCGAGATGAATCGTCATTTTATTTTGGTTCCGAAAGGGCATAATTGATTTTCCCACACCCAGCATCCCTCGCTCGGAAAATGAGCACATACAAAAGTGACCACGAAAGACGGAAGAAATTCACGGTGGAGAATGAGCACGTGTAAAGTACTTATCTATCGATTTTGTTGAATTTGGCTAATGGCATAAATTGTTTTGAAACAACAACTTGACATACCAAAAGTTGTCTGAATGCAATTTCTAATTAAATGAACCTAGGAATAATCACTAAATGACATGCATTTCATGAATCTAATTCTATATGACATGGGCATTTTTATTTTCCTAACAAAAACATGCAATTTATCTAGGAGAGATTATCTACCTATAATTGATAAACATGCAATCCTAACATGCAATGACGTGCAAAAAATGCCCTAATTCAACATGATATATGCATGATGATTTTTTTTTTTGTTTCTTTTTATAAAATTCGAAATTTAAAATTGCCAAATAATCAAATGTGCCATTTAAATTAAAGAAAACTAACATCCTAAATGAACGCATTTTTTGGATTTTTATTTAAAAATTTGAAATGAGCAATTCTAAACATGCAAGATAACCCTAAGACTAGGAACATTCTAAAACAAACTTAATCCTAATTCGAATTTTTTGGATTTTTTCCTTTTACGAAAATAAAATTGATCTAAACACCACGGTAGCAAATCAAACAAGAGAAGATTGATATCCAAAAATTGACGAACCATATCTCGTGCATGAGATCGGGTTGGCCAATTTTAAATTAAATCGCGAATCGAATCTCGGGCGTGAGATCGGATTGACGATTTTGCAAGGGATTGCGAGTCGGATCTCGGGCGTGAAAATCGGACTGTCAATCCCTTATTTGAGGGGCTAATTCATGTCGGAATATCAATCCTATATTTAAGAACAATTCCATTAAAACAAAATATTAAAAAATAAAATAAATAAAATAAAATAAAAACTACCTAATATGATTTTTTCCCTTTTTCGAGCACGGCTTGCTCGTAGGTCTCCAAGGCAACGGGTTGTCGGTCTAGCAAGGAAGCTCCGGCAAGGGTGAACCGGCGAAATAGGGAAGCACCGAATAGCGGGGATAGTCGGCGGAACAGGGGTGTCGTGGTCGGAATCGCCGGCGTTCGGACTCGGCACGGGCGTCGCGGGTAGGGGACTCCGGGTGCTGGCGTTGCGGGCGGAGGACCTCGGGTTCGGCTCGGATGGTCACTCGGGTGGAGGGTGGCTGAAATGGACCACCGGCGAAGGTGGGGCGGCGTTGCTTTGCGTCTAGGCGGAAGGTTCGGCAGCCCGAACAGAATGGCTCCGAGCGTTGGGCTTCACGGCTGGATCACGGAGACGCTGGGGGTAGTCTTGCGAATGCAAGATTGGACTTCGGGCTAGGCAAATTCGCGGTCGGATTGAGGGCAAAGCAGATGCGTGCGGCACCAGCTCGGACCACCGGCGAAGGGCGTCGCGGGCTAAGAAACTTCAAGTGCAGGCGTAGATCGGAAGCGGGGCCATCTAGTGTGGTGGCGCGGTGAGGCGGCGCCAGGGGCGGTCTGAGATGCGGTCGCTAGACGCCGGTCGCGGCGGTGCTCACAGCTACGGAGGCGCGACAGATTGGGCGGTGAGGGAGTTCGAGCGGCTTGCGGTTTGATGGCGTCGCGCAGCGAGCGAGCGGGTGAAGAGAAGCCGGCGGATCAGGGGGAAGCGAATGTGGGGAAGATGATGAACAATCAATGTCCGATCACTTCCTCCCCTCTGCTGCTTCTACTTTTGCTTTTCACTTTCCTTCACTTTTTTTCTTTTCTTTTCAGTCAACCAAAAGAAACCCTAGAAAAGCCCCCCTCAATGTGGCCGGGTATTCAACGTGTGGCCTCCTCCGAAACCCTACGCATTTGATCTATTTATAGGCCACGAGTTAAGATTTTAATTTTCCAAATCCGTATCCACGAAATTCCTTTTTCCAAATGCAATATTTGCTTTTGATACAATTTAGGATTGCAAGAGGATTCTTCTAAAATTTGAAATCTCGCACAAATAAATCCGTAAAATATTTTCAAGGATACGAGCTTGGGCCGATTTACTCCCTTCATGGGCTTAGTCGAATTCACCAAATTAAAGTTTTGAACCATCAATTTGAACCCATTTATCACCGGGCCAATGTAAATGCAAATTAAAATAAATGCACCTAAAACTATATGCTATGCAATTAATTAATTAACTAATATTTTTTTAGGGGTTAAAATTAATCCCTAATTTTTTGATAAATGACTAAACGGGTCGCCAAAATTTTGGTGTCAACAGCTGCCCATCTTTGAAGGTGAGCTCGTAGAGGTTGCATTCAAAGACAAATTGAGACCTAAATTTTGACTATACACATGCAATAAATGATTTTTTTGTTGGAACATGAATTCCATTTTTTAATGCAATTTGTATGGTGCATGGAAATGCTAATGCAAATGATAAATGAACTAACCTGGAATAACTTACCTCCAAGAAAGATAGAGTAGTTTGAGGTGGTTGGTGTTACATGTATAGGACCTGTACCATTGTACGGTCGCCTAGAATAGTAACATGACTTTATAAAGAGACGCTTTCCAGACCCGTACCATTCTATGGTCGCCTAGTACGACAAAGTGCTTGGTTGTGTTTAGGACCCGTACCATTCTACGGTCGCCTAAACGAGGATTCATTTTCCAGACCCGTATCATTCTATGGTCGCCTGAATGGGGAAATTGCTTTTCCAGGACCCATACCATTCTACGGTCGACTAAACGGAGATTTTGATTAGCTAGGACCTGAACCATTCTTTGGTTGCCCAGCGTTGCAACACAGATCATCGGATCAGGACCCGAACCGTTCTTCGGTCGCCTTAATTAGATTGAATCTGCAGGAAAATCTTTGGGGGACAACTTAATCGAGTGTCGACTAAAAGGGACTCAAGGCTACGAAAGCACGCCAGGTGTCGATAAAAGAAATGGGTGCGGAAGCACGCCGGTTCGATAAAATGGACTTTGGGCTATGAAAGCACACCAAGTTAGGAACTCCGAGCTATGAAAGCACGCCGGGTCAATGAAGGGGACTCGGGCTACAAAAGCACGCAGTCGATATAAAGGACATCGGGGCTATAAAAGCACGCTAGGTCTATTAAAAGGGACTCTGGGCTACGAAAGCACGCTAGGTCAATATGAAGAACACCGGGCTATAAAAGCATGCCAGGTCTATTAAAAGGGACTCTGGGCTACAAAAGCACACCGGGTCAAGAACTCTAGGCTACAGAAGCACGCCGGGTCGATAAAATTGGACAGCTTGACCAAGTCATGTGTTGATGCACTTGAGAGAGAATACCTGCACAATGACAAGTATTTTAGAGTATGGTAGAGATATACTTACCTGTTGATATCTCTGATTCTTGGGGATGTCTTTTGGAATTTAGATATCCTGTGAAGGTCTTTCACCTCATGCTAGAGGTTTCTCATCTCCTAATATCATGAAACATTATGAAAGGAACTTGAATTACCTGTCAGACATGATTTAGAGCAAAAACTGATATGCATTCATCAAAGAGATAGATAATCTGAGCTACTCTAGAATGCACATTTCAAAATTCAGTGAGGTTTTCATCAACTCAATCGGGGTTCATGCATAATGACCTTTGCATCACCCAAATTTCCACTGGAGAGAATTATCATTCAAGACAATCTTTACTCATGACATGTATTTCCTAAGAATACCAAATGAGGGACCTTTAGTTAGAAAGGACTTTCACTCACTCTCATTTAGAGGCTATTTTATGAGAATCACTCCGTCTCACTATCATCATACTAACAGGGGTCCAAGTATTCTCAAGCGCACGACCTTACCAACCGAGAGGTCTTTAATAGGGATCGTAATGTGGGCTTGGTCAATGGCTTAACAAATGGACTCTTCAAGTCAAGGCAATTGAAAGAACAATTCTATAATCATCTTCGGGTTTACAAGTGAAGAATCCTGCAAAATGAGAAAGAAATAATCTTGCTCGCACTTCTTCGAGCGATGCATATGAATTACCATGTTAATTCAAGTGCCATAATCTGAAGAGACTTTGTAAGGGACGTAACATAGGCCGGGTTCATGGGTTGAGAAACGAAAGGATCATTAGACTCAAAATATGTGTGAATGGTGAGAGTTGGTGATCATCTTGGCATTGCCACCGGTTTTCTTTTTCATCACCGGGGATTGTCTTCATAAAATGCCCCATTGATTGTAAAAACTCACCATTTGAGTTCTTTGAGTATTACTCCATTGGAGATACAATCTTTTTGCAACTGATAGTCACCTATATTGACTTTCTTTTTCATCTATGGGCATCGGCCTTACTTTACCGGCACACCTTGCTTTTTTACGCCCCTTAGTTCTATTTTGAATTCAATTCTTGCACACAATGCATGCGTCAAGCAATTATACTTTTGAATGACACTCGAACTTTTCAAGAGTCTTCATCTGCCTTTTGCCTTGCCCAGTGTGGGGGATGATCACCAACTGGGTTTAAAAGAAATGAAATTGCAAGCTCAAGTGGGCTATGCAAAGGGTATAAGTATGTAGGATAGAGAAGGAAATGCTCTTCGTCATCCTAAGGCACTTAAATTACCACATGAATTCAATGTAATAGCATGACTAGAAGATTGATGCAAGTAAGAGCAAGAAAATTTCAATTCATTTTCTTCACCTTATAGTCTTTGTCTTATCCTCCAATTTGCCCCAATGTGGGGAGGTTCTTGACATGGGTGATTTAAAAGAATTTCCACAAGTGTATGGGGCTTCAAAGGGGTTAAGTAATGGATCACATGTAGTGTTTGAGATAGAGAAATAAACTGCCCCTCATTATTTCGGTTGTCATACCTTTTGCGAGTGAAGTCTTCACCTTATGGATATGAACCTTCCTACACTCATCTCACAAGTGTATAAGTAGGGGACTGTGTATAGGATAGGGCTTGCCTTTCATCATCCCAACCCGTCTCATTTAGTATGCTCAATCAATTCCACATCATTCATTAAATTAGTCCATCTTGATGTTCTTTAGTGGAATTGGTGGATAAAACAAGTAAAAGTCATCATGCAAAATCCTTTTTTTCAAGAGCATGAAAAATTGTCAACTTCAAAACAAATAGTTTTCCACACTGCAAAATGGTTTTAAGCATTCATTCAAGGATTCTTCTACAATGGGATCGCCTCAGTAGTTGATGTCTTTGGATTGTCCCTATCAATTAAGACTGAAAATCCATTTTGCCCCAAAATCTGTCATGCCCTCAATCTGTCACATTAACTCTTTAGAAATGTGTCATTGACAGTTGGGCCAATTGCAACTTGGTGTGCCTTTTTCGAGATGCCTTCTCATCAGGCCAAAAAAGTAATACTGAAACATGAAGTAAATGAGTCGAAAATTAAACAGTGGCTAACCTAATGTATGTTCTTGAAAAATGATTTATTTATTTATTTTTATTTATTTTTTTGGGAATTTTTTGGATGGGGAAGCATGAAGAAGCCCGGTCCTTAGAATTCTCCTTAGATGATATTTTCTTTTATTATTGGATATCGTCACCGGGCTAGTTTGGTGTACTCCATCATGTCCTCAAAATTGGAAATAAAATTGTAATTTCATTGAACAAAGTCAAATGAATTACATTATTGGAATGGAAAATGCAAACAAGCAAATCCTAGAAACGAAAGCAATAATTGAAGTTTTAGAAAGCATGAAATCCTAAAAACTTGAAATCCTAGAAAGCATAAAAAAAAAAAAAAAAAGGACTCCTTCGCAGAGGAGTGTGAAGATAAGAATTTCTTCACTCAGTGATTGCATTTGTGCCTATGTCATGGCTGGGTAGAGGATTTTTTTCATTACTGCTGAAAGAGAACGCCTTTGTGTGCAAGAGGTCTTGGACCCTATGCTTCAAAACATAGCAATCATCAATGGAGTGACCAACCTCTCCCATGTGATAGTCACACTTTTCGGAGGGATTATATGCGGGATAATGCTTGGGATTTGGTCGCTTGGCTCGAGAGAGTAATCCCTTCTTTTGGAGGATGGGCAAAATTTTGGATAGGGTCCAGAAGAGGTGTGAACTGTCTTCTAACATTACATCATTGACCCGAGAACCGATACCCTCCACTTTCTTTCTCAAGAGAAATCTTAATTACCGTGAGCGCGATTGGATGTATCACGATTCGGTTGAGAATAGGCCACATTAAAATCTCAGCTTCAAGGTCCTTCTCCTTCTTGGTAGAAAACCTCTTGTTAGATGGTTAAGTAAACCATCCTTCTCTAATCCCCATCTCAATTTGTTCTCCCACGGAACAAGTTGGTTGAAGTTTTCAACGTATATGCTAGCCATCCGGTAAGCATGTAACTCGAGACGGGAGAGTCTTGATGAACAACTTCATCAATTCTTTATCGCAAGCTCAACAGTGATTTGAGCCGCGCTAGATTTCACCATCTCACGGCATACTCCTTAAATGATTCGCTCCTCTTCTTCTCCATTCTCTCAAGATCTTCTCGGGAGGGTGCGATGTCCATATTGAACTTATATTGCTTAAGAAATGCGTCAGCCACTTCATTCCAGGTGTCGAGAAGATTGACATTCTTCATCATATACCAACCCGCGGTGCCCACTCAAACTCGCATGGAATGATTGGATTATAAGGGGCTTGTTCTTGACGTATTGGGCCATACGCACATGATACATCTCGCAAATGAGCTTTTGGGCAGGAAGTACCATCATATTTCTCAAAATCGGCATTTTGAACTTCTTTGGCATCTTGACCTTCTCATACATGGACAGGTCGAACGGAAGTGAATGGTGCGACTCTTGCGCTTGCTTCAGCTTTTTCTTTCAACTTTGCGAAGCGTTCATCCTAATCTACCTTAAGGACATTATTCGGCTTTTGTCTTTTCAACGGTGATCAATGGTGGATCATCTTCTAGATCGGCATGTGATCATCATCCTTTGCTATCTCGGGAAGAGCAGGTGGAGGAGTCGAATTCGCCTGGAGGGACCGGATTTGAGTTGTCGAGCTGCATAGAGGCGAGCAACGTTTGAGTTGGTCTTCCACAGCGGACATACGATCACGCATTTTAGCTTGATCGGCCATTTTAGCTCTTAATCACGTGATGATGGGAGAGCGTGGAGGATCCGTTATCACCTAATTTGAAATAAATGAAAATTTGTAAGCACGGTGTGTAAATAGAGAACCAATCCATGACAATGATCTAATCAATTTTTCATTTTTTTTTCATGAAAAGTTCATACAAGAAGGGAATTTGACACCCTAACAAAATCAAATTTCATAGACATGAATCGAAGACAAATTCTCCAAAGTTTTTTTTTTTTAAATGATTTATTGCATGTCAATTTCCTCATTTCATTTCTAATCGACAAATGAATTAAATCAATGATCGACCTAAATTGTCATGGACGGACCAAGAGTATGAAAAAAATAAATTGCATGATATAAGGATAGAAGACTTACTTCACCAAGAAAGATCAATGGCAATCACATAGACATGCATGGTAAGTGGTTCGATTTCTAATCTATAAGGCTTAGTAAGGTGGAGCCACAAGGATTATCGACTAGCCACGTGGCTTGTGGATCTGCCCGAGTCCTCATGACTTCGGCTTGGTCAAAGAGCCGACCCGGTCGCGGCATGCGGACCGAGGTGGGTACTCTTGACACCATGAAAGAAACTTCGGGATTAAGATGGGCGGCTTGTACCTCGAGCATGCGGTCGGAGTAGTATCCATCTTAATACCATCCTAAATGATCCTATGCAGCCTGAGTCCCAGGCGGCGGGTTGTGTGTGCAAAAGTGTAGTGCAAGATGCAAGGCATACACAACAGTTTAAATCAAACAACACTTCAATAACTTGAATTTAAAACATTCATCCTCAACTCCAACCTACAAGACAAGGGTAAACAATCACTACTCCCCTTATACCTCCCAATCTGCAAAAACATTTAACACCTAAATGTTAGAACGTGTTCGGAATCCTTCGTTGCCAAACAAAAACATATTTCAAAAGAAAAGAAAAATTGGCCTAAGTCCACTAAGAGTTTCAACTCAAGTCCTCAGCGGAGTCGCCAAGCTGTCGCGACCAAATTTTCAGGTGTGAGCCACCTAAGGTTTGGCTAATGGATTGTTAAGCCTAGACTTAACTCCTGGGCCTCCCCAAGCCCATACCAATTCGCGACTTAGGTTCAAATTCTTAACATGCAATTGATTTTCAATTATGAGTCGCCACTAATCTATTTTTTTTTGGTGGGTCGATTAGAAACCAAAGCAAAATAACGAGAGATTTACTTTACTCCTATGAACCAGAGATTTATGAGTTCAGAACTTGGTTACGCTAGACTTTTCTAACGCCCTTTCGGTACCATCTTTTATTTTGCAAAAATGTTTGGCATGCAGCTTGAATTGATTTTAAATCTATTTTCCTAACATATGAGGCAATCATGCGGGTGCGCAATCTATCAATTTAACATCCAAGAAAAGCAATGAATAAATTGCAAGACTTACCCATGCAACGAAAGCATCTAATGTTGGATCAGAAGTCACATCAACAACTCAGATATGATTTCAGTCAACACGCCATCACTCAATTTTCGTTTCACTTTTAACGAGATTATAATCCATATGCAATGCAATGTGATATGGCATGGCAACATGTCCTAGACTATATGAATGAATAAATTTTTGTGATTTCTTAATGAACATGCATAAATTAAATATGCAATCTAAATTAACCAAAAAATGACTTAATTCTAATGACGTGTAATGCAATGCAATGATGTACAAAATTATTTCAACTAAAATGACATGCAACATGCAATTTAATATGCGAGCTATGACATTTATTATATGTCCCTAATCTAATGACGGGCAATTTCTAATTAAATGAACCTAGCAATATACACTAAATGACATGCATTTCATGAATCTAATTTATATGACATGGGCATTTTTATTTTCTTAAGAAAAACATGCAATTTATCGAGGAGAGGTTATCTACCTATAATTGATAAACATGCAATCCTAACATGCAATGACGTGCAAAGAATGCCTTAATTCAACATGATATATGCATGATGATTTTTTTTGTTTCTTTTTATAAAATTCGAAATTTAAATTGCCAATAATCAAATGTGCCATTTAAATTAAAGAAAACTAACATCCTAAATGAACGCATTTTTTGGATTTTTATTTAAAATTTGAAATGAGCAATTCTAAACATGCAAGATAACCCTAAGACTAGAACATTCTAAAACAAACTTAATCCTAATTTGAATTTTTTGGATTTTTCCTTTACGAAAAATAAAATTGATCCAAACACCACGACAAAGCAAATCAAACAAAAAGATTGATCTCCAAAAAATTGACGAACCATATCTCGAGTCATGAGATCGGGTTGGCTAATTTTAAATTAAATCGCGATCACCGGGCGTGAGATCGGATTGATGATTTTGCAAGGAATTGAGTCGGATCTCGGGCGTGAAAATCGGACTGTCAATCCCTTATTTGAGGGGCTAATTTTTGTCAGAATATCAATCCTATATTTAAGAACAATTCCATTAAAACAGAATATTAAAAAATAAATAAAATAAAATAAAATAAAAAACTACCTAATCTGATTTTTTCCCTTTTTTGAGCACGGCTTGCTCGCAGGTCTCCAAGGCAATAGGTCGTTAGTCCAGCAAGGAAGCTTCGGCAAGGGTGAACCGGGCAGAACAGGAAGCACCGGGATAGGGACGTCGGCGGAACATGGGTGTCGCGGTGGAACCGCGACGTTGGACCCGGCATGGGGCGTCGCGGGCGGGGACTCCGGGTGTGGGCGTTGCGGGGCGGAGGGACCTCGGGTCCGGCTCGGGGATGGTCGCCGGGTGGAGGGTCGGGCTAAAACCACCACCGGCGAAGGTAGGGCGGCGTTGCTGCGTTCCGCGAAAAGGTTCGGCAGCAAACGCAGGAATGGCTCCGGCATCGGGCTTCACGGTTGGATCACGGAGATGCGGGGTAGTGTTGCGAACGCGAGATTGGACTGGCCGGGCAGATTCGCGGTCGGATTGGGGCGAGCGGATCACGTGCAGTGCAACAGCTCGGACCACCGCGAAGGGCGTCGCGGGCCGAGAAACTTCAGGTGCGGGCGTAGATCGGAGCGGTCATCTCTGGGTGGTGGCGCAGTGGAGGCGGCGCTGGGCGGCTCCAGATGCGGTCGTGGATGCGGGTGGCAATGATGCTCGCGCTGCGGAGGTGCGACGGATTGGGGCGGCGAGGAGTCCGAGCGACTTGTGTGTTTGATGGCGTCGGCAGCGAAGGGGTGAAGAGAAGCCGGCGGCCGGGCGGCGAATGGGGGCCGCGAATGTGGGGAAGACAATGAACAATCAATGTCCAATCACTTCCTCCCTCTCGCTACTTGCTTTTACTTTTCACTTTCCTTCACTTTTTCTTTCTTTCAATCACCAAAAGAAACCCTAGAAAAGCCCTCAATGTGGCCGAGTATTCAACATGTGGCCTCCTCCCAAACCCTACGCATTTTATCTATTTATAGTTCACAAGTTAAGGTTTTATTTTTTCCAAACCGTATCCACAAAAATTCCTTTTCCAAATGCAATATTTGCTTTTGATACGCATTTAGGATTGTAAGAGGATTCTTCTAAAATTTGAAATCTTGCACAAATAAATCCGTAAATATTTCGAGGATACGGGCTTGGGCCGATTTACTCCTTCGTGAGCTTAGTCCAATTCGCCAAATTAAAGTTCAACCATCAATTGGAACCCATTTATCACTGCCCAATGTAAATGCAAATTAAAATAAATGTAACCTAAAACTATATGCTATGTAAATTAATTAATTAACTAATATTTTTTAGGGTTAAAATTAATCCCTAATTTTTTTTTTTTGATAAATGACTAAATGAGTCGCCAAAATTTAGGTGTCAACAAACATGGGATGAGAGGTGGAGGCTGCAACAAAGCATGGTGGTGCTCGATGGTAATGGACGGCGACGGTGGAGCTCCAACGAGGCTATGAC